>OU426989.1:104977977-107622753 GCA_911387755.1 Chrysotoxum bicinctum | reverse complement strand
AACCGATTTATTTGAAATACATTTTATTATTTTCTATATTGTTATAAGAGTGTTTATGGCTATAATTTTTTTTCATTAATAATTTGTCAAACTTAAATATTATTAATTTTACATTTTTTGTCCATTTTTTTTCATTAGTTGACTTATAAAACCACTCATATCTTAAAACCTATACAATAATCGATAAAGATTAGCATTGCTTCATAAAGTCAATATTGTTGCGCAAATTTTAAGCCCAAAATCACTTCTAAGTTACACATACAACCTGAGAAATAAATAAAAAGAAATTATAAAATTATAAACTTTTTGAATTTATTTTATCCAGGAATTAGATGTCATCACATTCGCGAGGTCGCTGCTTTGTTTCATGTATTATCATTCCAACATTTTTAAATTTTTTCTTCCCGTTCCCATACTCTCTCTCTCTCATAATATCTGTTCCATTCAATCGTTACGTTTTTTCCCTTACCTACCTACCTGCTACCCACATATTCAAGTTTTCTGTATTAGGCGTTTTTCTTTTTTAGTTCAGTATTATGCTCTGAACAGAGTCCGAGCATGTCGAGCAAGTTCCAAACATTCTCTGAACCAAGCGTGCTCTGAGCTCTCTGAGTATATTTTGAAACAGACTGAACACTTATGTAGTTGTCGCCGTTTTTTTTTAATTTCCATCTGTCAAATGCTTGTGTTAAGCATTTTACTCTGTCTGCTCAGTTATTTTATTCTGAGCTCATAGAGCGCACTCTGAACACGCTCAGAACGAAAAAAGAAACACATTTTCGAAACTCTGAACACTCTGAACTAAAAAAGAAACACAATATATTTTTTGACAACTCAGGTTCTGTTCTGAACTAAAAAAGAAAAACGCCTATTGTATAGTTTATCTAACTAACCGACACACACACATTTTTTTTGTTTCTCTAATTCTATCGGCACATCGCTGAGCAATGTGGGGTCGGGCTCTTTTTACTTGCGATATATGTAGGTAATAGGTACTAACTATAGGGCAAGTTCTGCATTTGAAAAAAAAATCGAATTCGAGATTTTGATCAAAGTTGACATTACGATGATAGAGAAGACGAATAAAGTGGGTCCGACGATTCCGTCTGTTTGTCTGTATGCCTGTATGTCCGTAGGTCTGTGCCCCGATCTAGAGCCTAAGCCACTGGAGCTATTTTCTTCAAACTCGCTACTTCGATGATTCCCTAGAGGAGAAATTGAAATTTTTTTTAGCTCTAAAACCCGTAATGCATAATCTTACTTATCTCGAAAACGGCTCTAACGATTTTGATAAAAACAAAAAAAAAGGTGTGATATTATGGACACGGAATACATTTTGGTAAAAAAAGTGTTTGGGGGGAAATGTTATTAACGGTACCTGTTATAGAACGGTTTTTTTTATTTACGAATTTTTCATCGACAGCTCTAACGATTTTAACCAAAATTTGTATGCACTCGAAAAAATATAATCTAAAATTTTTTTCGAAAAAATAGTTTTTTGATTTTTAAAAAACTAATATAATTTTTTTTTTTGAAAATTCAATATCTAAAAACGGATACACGAATAAATTTTTAAATTACGTTATAAAATGTATTTTATTGAATACTAATAACTTGCATAAATCACTTTTATTTATAAAAATTTGAAGGACAATAGTACACAAAAAACATGTTTCAGTGCGTCTGTATGTCTGTATCTCTCTCTAAAAGCCTTACCCACTAGCCCTATGTTCTTCAATCTCGGTAATTAAGGGTCTTCGGTGATTCCCCAGAGGAGAAATTGCAATTTTTTTTTAGCTCCAAAACTAACGGTACCCCCCATACACCCGTAATGCTTAATCTTATTTATCTCGAAACGGTGTGATATTATGGACATTGGACATGGACTACATTTTTGTCAAAAAAAATTTGGGGCAGAATGTTATTAACGGTACCTGTCATATAACCGTTTTTTGATTTTTTGACTTTCTCATCAACAGCTCTAACGATTTTAACCAAAAATTTTCAACAGGAGCCCCCTTAAGTTTAAAATAATATTGTATATAAAAATATTCGAAAAAAAAAATATTTCTAAAATCTATAGGTACTACCTAATACTTAAAATTTGGCATCCCAAATTTTGTTCTCAAAAAATTTTAAGGAAATTTGTTATATAAAAAATTACTTAAATATTAAAAAGATTAATCAGACGGCAATTCCATACATTTGAATATTTTTATCTCATTAAATCCATGTTTCATATTTATAAAATGTATTTTAAATTCCAAAGTATTTTTACATAAGAGCAGTCGTGCATTTTATTTTGTAAGTTACTTGAATACACTCAATAGCATTTTGGGTGATAAAAATGGACATTCAATTGACTACAGTGCTGTGCACATAAGCTATTCTTTAAAAGCGAAACCATTTTAAAGTTTGGGTTAAGTGATCTCAGAAAGTAGTCAACCCGTTTATTTGAAATAAATTTTATTATTTTCTATATTGTTATATTTTTTTTTCAAGTGTGAAAGCGAATCTAATTCGATACGGTATGTTATACATATAAACTAAAATTATTATTATTGTAGCAAATATGCTCAGTCCCATTGAGAAATGTTTTCATATGCTAATATTAATATTAAGAAAATATTCGTAGTTACAATTTGCGAAGCAACGCGAGTACGGGTAGGCTAGTAAAAAATAAAGTTTAAAGTATTTTAAACAAAAAAAGTGTCATGCGTCCATTACTTAAATTTAAAAATTTTTCGAATCATGATTTTAAATCATTTATTTTTGCTTGATTTAAGTATTTAGTGTAATAATTGAGGATTGCAGTCATAAAGTTTTACCAAAAAAGACCCGGGCAACTCCGCGCCGGATATTATCGGCTAGTTACAAATAGAAAAGTTGATATTGCGCTGGCTACTGGCTACTGCTTGAAAGTTGAAAAACTGGAGACCCCGATGGTGGCGGTGTCGCTGTTTTAGTAAGAAAAGAAATCAAACACACAGTACATATTAACTTGCATCTACGGTGTATTTAGATAATAGGAGTAGATATAGTTTTAGGTAATACCTCAACAGTTAGTATTTTTTCTGCATATTTCTCGGTGTTGATATAATTCCTCTCATTAAATGTGATTTAAAAAAATATTTAGACTGCAACAAAATTATGGTTGGTGGTGAAAGACCTGTAATTATCATAATCAAGAACCAAATTTGTGCGTTGCCAAAAACTACGGCCAAAACTACTGCAATGTCCCAAAAGGTAGTACAAATTTTTGGTCATTTGTAAAAAACGTACGAAATACCACTTTGACTTCGGTTCCTGCGCTCGTTTTCAACGACACTTCTTATGTCAGCTCACACGAAAAAGCCAATTTGCTTGCAGTATAGTTTGCTGTAAACTCGGCGCTGTCTGATTCCTCCGGTAATTGAGAGCGTGAATGATTTTCGAAGACAAATCTTTTTTTTGCACTCGGTCAGTTGCAAGAGTACTGAAAGATCTCGAAATACAAAAATCCGCTGGCCCGGATAGTATCCCCCCAATTGTTCTGAAGAGGTGTTCTTATAACCTGGCAAAACCATTGCGTACGCTTTTTTATCTGCCCTAACCTACTATTCTCTTTCCGAGTAGATTGTAAACAGCATTTGTCTGTCAAGCCTGTCCCTAAAAAAAGGCGAATCTTCTTCCCCCTCTACCTAAAGTCTATTTGTACTCACATCCCTTCTTTCCAAGGTCATGGAAACCCTGATAAATTATGAGCTCAAGGAATATCTTGAAGAACGAAAGCTTCTCAATGACCGGCAGTACGGCGTTCGTAGCAATAGGTCCACTGGGGATCTGATGGTATATCTCAACGAACATTGGCACAAATCTTTGCATCGTTTTGGAGAAAGTAAGATTATTGCACTTGATATTTCAAAAGCATTTGATATAGATTGATCGCGATGAATCTCTTCTTCGATTTCTGAAAATAAATTGAATTGAATTGACCTTTCGCATCGCCCAATACAAGTTGGTTTGGACGGTTTTTAAATCCGACAGTCATAAAATAAACGCTGGTGTACCACAGGGCTCCGTTTTGTCTCCTACTCTCTTTCTGATATTCATCAATGATCTTTCGTCTGAAACTTCTAATCCATTAAATTGTTTTGCTGATGGCAGTACCCTCAGCTTCTCATATTCGTTTTCAGATCCACGTCCTTGTCCTTCGGATGTGGATTTAGAACGGCAGCGTATGATAAGGTCATTAAATTCTCATTTCGATACTATTGTCTATTTGTCTTAAAACAAAAAAATAATATAAGCGATTGACTTGGTGGTCCTCGGGTTGTTTCGTCCCAGTTATTCAGTTGAAGAGGTCGGGGTTGCTTGGGGTTGGTTTATTTAGCCTCGGTGGAAGGCTAAGGCTAGTGTCAGCCAGCGGGGAAGGAAACAGCATCTCCATTGTCCGTGCGTACTTTGTGTTCATCCGAGATGTTCCTCTTATCCTATTCGCCATGGAGATTGAATGTGAATTGTATAAGGATGAACGAAAATACACTACTATTTTTAGTTCAGAGTAAATATTTACTGTGCAATCATGAAATAAAATACAAGATATTAACTCTTCATTACAATACAGAATAATAATTTTATATTCATTAAAAGAATGTTGTTTATACAACATACAAAAATTTAAAAGAAAATATTTTTGGTACAAAAAAACTACCTGTTCCAAGCCTTTTAAATACAGCTTAATGTTTGGTAATGTTCGAAAGCAAAATTACTCTTTTTTTTACAGAAATCTGTTCAGTGATTCCATCATTGGTTCACATTATGTGTATGGTTCTATAGAACAAGCTTGAATTGAAGAAATACTTTTTTTTCGATTTTGTAGAATGATTAAAATTTGCCAACTTGTATCTTGAATTTTCAAACAACCACCTGCATGATTTTAATCTTTCACGCATATACCAAATATTGTATCTTAATAAAAACCAAATGATAAGGCTGTATAATTATATTAAAGATCTAATTTTCAAAACACAGTGAAGTATGTAAATTGTATACGTCAAAGCAAAGAAAAGATATTGATAAGTGGCATTGTAACAGGTATTATTGTTCATTTTAATGTTTGTTTAAAAGTTTAATTATAGAGCTATTAAATCGTAAAAATAGGATTAGGGCAAGATTTATAGGTTTACGTATTTATTTTGGCAAGCAATCCGACTTTTGTTTTGATAAGATATCTTTGTCTTCGAGTATGGCGTCTTATTTAATAATTTGCTGTAAAAATATAATAATCCTTTATGTTTGAATCAATGAGCTGTAAATACTCGTATATGATGTGACATTGAGAATTTATACTATACTTGTTGTTTGTTCAGGAAGTTTTTACCAGTTCTTTATTTTTTTTTTGTCGGTGAAAATCAAAACTCTCGAAATTAGAACCAACCTATGAAAGATCGACAGAAGATTTTTCTTTCTTATTTTAAAATCACTTTGGGGCAAGTTAAAACTTTTAATACTTTCCAATAGCTTTAAGACCAAGATCTCATGAGGCTTGCTTCTTCTAAGTTTCCGAGCATTGTCTCTTGCATTTAACAGGGTTTCCATCTCGGAGTTGGTTGGTCGTTGGTTCGCAGTCGCTGATTGTGTGGTACAGCGTGTTTTTTAGCCACTTGTATGGCCATTTCAATTTGAAGGTCATGATGTAGATTGCTATTTCTTATGTACCAAGGGGCAATTATTATTATTCCACGAAGGACTCAGTTTTGAAATTTTTGAATGGGTTCAGCATTTGTTTTCTTTTACTGCCCATAGCTGGATGCCATACTTCCAAAAGGGTTTCAGCACTTGCTTGTGTAACATTGTTTTGTTTTGGGTAGATAGGCCAGATTTTTGTTCTAGTAACCAGTAAATTTTTTTGTACTTTAAGTTCGGTACTTCTCTTTTCTTTTTGATGTGCTCTTTTCATTTTTACTTTGCATCCAAAGTATCTGGCAGTGTTAGCGTAAGGTACAGCTTTACTGTTGATACAAATTTTAACATTATTTAGTTTTTGTTTGTACTGATTTTTATCAAAAACTCAAAAAACAATTTTCGAATTTTGAAAAGATTGGCACATCCTTGAAAGGGTCTGTTAATTCTCTATTCAGAAAAATAAGTGCAACTTAGCCAGAACTAGAAAAAATGCCTGCGACGCGACGCGACGTCTCATTTTTTCCACTAAGAAACATATTAACTTTATTCAGAAGTCAGAGTGGTTCAGTTAGGCACCCAATACAAAAGACTTCCACTAAATCCTTCCTCTTACGCTTCTCATTCCTTCATTACTCACACCCTGGGGAGCACAATAGATCTATTGAGACCCAGCTTGCCTACATGCATATCTTAATACTCAACGTGTTGAAAAACTATTTTTCACGTTAATCCAAATTAAACCGAGATAGATAATTGAATTTAACCCGGAATTTCATAAAATGAAAGTTAGCTTTTTCGTATGTCGAGTAAGCTAAAGTATTAACAGTGATGCCACCTACCTACTGTTAGAATTTTATTGGTTTCCGAGTTAACACAGAAATCTTTGTACCGCATTTGGCTGGACTATAACATATCATTAAATGTTCGTAATGGTAGGTACATACTTGTTTGGGCAGCATCTTCTTTCAAAGTAATTTATTTGGTGACAATTTGTATATCCCCTGATAGTCCAGAACTTACCAGACCACAAATTACAAACAGCTATAAATAATGTACTATATACATATGTGGGTATGACGATTAATGGAACAATAATGAGCCAATATCACCTAAGCCTCAAGTTATAGATATCTTCGTGTGATTAGAAATTAATCCTTATTTGTTTTTACATAAACCCACCGCTTTTAATATTGATAAAATAAACACAAATTTAATTGCCCATCAACTTCGGCAAATGAAATAAACTACAATTGCCTCAAGTATTGTATATGTTTTTGTTTGTTTTTGAGTTTAGCTGTATCAAGTATACGATACGTAATATTTAATGATGTTTTACCGAACAGATAATACTCAACTTTGGAAACAAAAACACCTTTCAAAACTTAGTTGCGGAAATATCGGCACCAAAAATAATTTTTAGGTAGTGAAGGGTCGAAAGTCATTAAAATTACAATAGTTGAACTGGACATGTTTCGATAACCAGAAGAATCTTTTGGTTTTCATGACAATCTAGAACTTGAATAGACCTTCCTTTTCATACTATTCTCGATGGGTTGCGGAACCATTGTTGAAAAGAATAAAGTCTATGATTTATTTCGAAAATCTGTGAAAACTTTCTTCCCAAGATTATAATCCAAAAATACTGTCAAGGGTTCTCCCTTGTGACAAATATATCATTCGAGAAAACTATCATGCGAGAGAATTATCTTGCGAGAATACTACCATGCATGAAAGCTTAAATGAGAGAAGAGTGGTCGAATTTTCAATTACTCTTCCGCATAGATCCCGCTGAATTTGTTATGTTCACGTCAAGGACATCCGTCGATTGCGATTTATGTATATGCATAGACCTGCGACATCAAGCGAGGTCAAATCGTATGACCTTCGCGACCAATACATGTCACCTCTAAGAGAGATAACCTTACCTTCAGATCGTTCATGCAGAATGTCAATCGTGGCGTCCGATGTATGGTATGTAGTGCCGTGTTGTCCTGCAGGAACCACATGTCGTCTAGGTTCAATTTGGGCAATAAGAAATTGGTTATCATCGTTCTGTAGCGCTCACCATTGATGTGACAAATGTACACAAAAAGGGTAACTTTTTGAGGGTGCAATGTCACCTGGTGAACCTGTTGTGAAATGGCGTCATCCCATATATGATAATTCTGCTTATTAACACATCCATTCGTCCAAAAATGCGTCTTGTCGCTTAAGAAGATTTTTCGACCATAGTTGGTGTCCTCTTCCAAACGCTCTGAAGCCAAGTCAGCGAACAAACGGCAGCGTTGTCAATGGTCATGGACTTTGAGCTCCTGGGTCAGCTAGAACTTGCACGGGTGTAGACCCGAGTCCTGACGTAAATTTCGTCAAATCGAAGACGGCAAAAGGATGTGTGTTTTGTGTACACTTTCGCGGATCATGGCGATGTTCTCGGCCGATCTTCCGTTTATTCGAAGTAGCAATATTACCTAATTGGTTACCAAATTAATCGTCTCAAATTTAGGCACCATACGCTTAAGAGTCGACTGTGAGGGACAACCACGTCATCCCTAAAAGCACCCGCAACGTTTGGCCTGATGAACACTTATTTTGATAATAAAGTATCATTAAGACATGCTGTTAAATCTTGTAACTTGCCAACAACAACAACAGTTTTGATAGATGTCACCAAAGCATCATGGCCACCACAGGCCACCGTGCAGACGAGCGTCAGTGAGATGATGGAGCCACCTCTCCCTAACATTGGAAAAATCCTCTTGAGGAAAGGGATAGCTCCTTAGACTTATTCAGCAATACGGACCACACAAACGGACATATACACCAACCATTTATCCATCAAACTTATCTACCAGACGTTGGTTGCAAGGATTCACATGCTCCTACGGTACTGGTGGAGGGATGATTTTTACGGGTTTATAGTATCTACTGTGTGGACTAAGGCGTGCAAAGAACACCATATGTCTTGCCAACAAATAAAAAAAAATTAGTAACAAAAAAAATATTCATATATTTAAACAAAAATCAACATATTTCGTGGTCATTAAAATAGATACAAAAATTTAACATTAAAAAAACTAAAACTTTAACAGTACCTAATACATTTTTTTTAATATTTCGTTGCCCCACCCTTACTCCTTATTACAGCTTGACACCTGTTCTCAACGGAAATTTTTGACCATTCTTGTTGTATAACCCGCCACAATTCCGTTTTATTTTTAGTGGAATGCCTCCCAACCGCCTTTTTTAAATCCCCCCACAAATGTTCTATAGGATTTAAATCAGGTGATTGGGATGGCCATTCCATAACATTGATTTTATTATCAGTCCAGTCCAACTAAGATGGTCTTTTGCAAACTTCAAGCGAGATACTATATTTTTTTTTCTTAAAAGGGGCACTCTCCTTGCGATCCGCCCGTGCAAATTATTTCGGCAAATCTCCTGCGAACTGTTCTGGAAGAAACTCCAAGCTGTAATTCGGCTCTAATGTCTTTTGAAGACTTAAAAGGATCTTTTTTGGATACACGAATGATGTCTCTATCTTCTCTGATGGTCGTTTTTCTTGGCTGGCCCAGTTGTTTTTTTCCCTCGTTGGCTTAATTGCGTTTACAATTAGCTTGAGAGATCTACCAACTTTCTCAGCTATTTTTCTTAGCGATTTACCTTCTTTACGCAAAACTAAAATGGCATATTTCTCTTCCTTGGTGCAGTGTCGTCCACGCCCCATAATCTCTAAACTATTACACTATATGTATATATATAAAAAAAAAGTAATGCAGTTGGAACATACCGTTTTGCTAAATTAAGATTTTTAAAAAATTATTGAATTTTTTCACGCTAAATGATAAACACGTCTTGATTATTGGTCTGTTTCTATTTTAATGACCAGGAAAAAATACTTGTTTTCTCAATAAACTGTTAATTTGCAATCACAAAGCAAGAGAGAAAAAACTAACGGTCCCATAATTTTACATAAGGCAGTGTTACTGTGTTTATAATAATAGTTAGAATTTTGAAATTTGCTTGTTGTTGTTTTTATTTGACTTTATATAATGAAGTTGTTGCTGTTTCTATTTTAATGACCATATCTGTATGTGTTATATATGGTAGAAATACAGGTAGCAGAAGTTTAAGAAATGATTGCTGCATTTCATCTAGCTCTACTGAGCTGCGTTTGAACTAATTAAGAACACTTCTTCAACCACATGCTCTGAAGTTATTGTTGAAAATTCAAGCAAACGTAAAATTGATGTTCCTCTATCATAATCGGTTGATGAAAGGGCACTGAGATTAGTATTAAACGAGAAAGAGAAAAGAGAGACGAATTATTTGTTCAAATTCTTCACTCAAATTATAACGGAAATTACCGATACCAGTATTCTTAAGGATTTTCCAGATTTGTTTGCTGGTGTGAGAATTATTAAGACGTATAGAATATAAAGCGACTTTTGCGTTACCGATTTGTTTCAAACAAAAAAAAATTGCTGAAGCTACGAAGCTACGAGTATCGATGTGAAATCTGTTCCATTGCTTGTAAGCCAAATCAAGCTCCTCCATTAATGATTTCATTCGTGAACCAAGGTTTTCTGATGCGAAAGAAGCTTTTAGTTTATAGTGACAGGTGCTACTTGATCACAAAGTGAATACTCTTAAAAAAAATATAATTCCAATTTGCATTATAAACATCAGTACGAAGTGAAGCATTGTATATGTGCTTGAAATACCTGTATTCGAAATAATTAGTTTGAATATCTACCTACTTGAAAATCAAAGGTTAAGAAAATCAGCTCATGTCTAGAGAATACTGGAACCGATAAATAATTGATCATAAAAGAAAACTTTCCTTATGTTACTAACTAGAAACAAATCCAGCAATGTAGGTTTAAATTAAAAAAAAATCAACCCCATTTTGAGCAAAAGAAACAATATTTTTTACATTTATAAATATTTTTATTACAACTAAGAACCATCCATAAAAGTTATATTATTTAAAAAAATTCTTATTTCTAAACAAATATATACATACATGCATTATTTTAATTTACTACTCAATTCGTTTCATTGCTTTTCGATCACCATTTTTTTTTTTCTACAAATAGCCTCTAAACATGTTGGTATTAATTTGTTTCTTCTTTTTTTTTCTAACATTCTTAAAATTAATTAGTACATACATTTATTAATTGGGTAATTTAAATTTTTATTTTAACGACTGTTTTATTATTTTCTTTTATAAGTATAGAGAAAGGCACAGTTGAATGAATTAAATATATAAGATCGATGTTTGATGTCTATTTTAATGAAAATATACATACATATGTATAAATTTTTTAAAGATAGAAACTTTTTGTTTGAAATACATCACATATATTTAACGAATTATCCTGTATTTAGGATAGCCAAACTGGAATATGATTGAAGATAAAAAAGAATCTAAGACAATTTCCACACCTTACCAGATCAAAAAGAACATCAAAATTTCAATTAACAACAAAAGAAACTGAATGTTTTTTTTAGCAGTTGTTAACAGTGCTGCCGGACGCAAACTGAAGTAAAAAGGCTACATCATCGAAAAATTGGTAGTTTCATGATATTTTGAATACAAAAAGTCGTCAAAAGTCTCTAGAAAAAATAAAGCTTCGAATTTCAAATCGAAAAGATCCATTACTTTCCAGTCAACTTTCCAATAAATTTACCTTAACTGCAATGTTGTGCAATGTAAGAGGAATAAATAGCACTGTTATAATAAGAAACGGAAAATTCTGCTCAATACTTACTTTTTTGAATGAAGTAATCATAAGATCTGAAAACTAAAATATTCAAAAATAAATCGATTTTGATGATAAATTACGGGAAATGAGTTTTCCGAACAGAAAAAAGTACTGGCGGTTATTTGGATATATCTTCTTTGGCCATATACATACCTTGTTAAGTCGTTATATGCAATACGGAGTTTGTTTTCAGACAGGGAATCTACTTCTGAATATGGGACTATTGGTATAAGTAGGGTCTTGAAGTCTTGTTTCAAGCGGAGTAAATGACTCCATAGCGTCAACTTCCGTAAATGCGTCATACAACAGAGTTTATGTGTTCTGTACAGGGTAGGTCATTCGTACAGATAATTTGTTGAAGGATTTGGGGGGTATAACATTCTGTATCATTATATTCTCTCTTTGAAATCACCAAAGCCTTAGTTTGTTCAGGATTAAGTGTAAGCCCATTCTCCTTATATGTAGTCTAATTAATTTGGGCATATTTCTACTTGAAATATAAAAATAAAAATAAATTTGGTGGTGCAACAGCTCGAAGTGAACCAGGACCTAGTGACTTACAACACTCAACCATTCCTGTGTGCATGTTACCAGGAACGGAGGGGACCTACAATTTTCTGCCGATTCCGACCGGCTAATGAGCAGCACTTTCCATAACAAGAGATACTCTTGGAGGATTTGTCAATTCCTCGCAAGAGGCAGTACACCTCTGAAAAGAACTTTTTTGCAGCGGCTGAGAATCGAACTCGAGACCTTCCGCATGACTGTCCAGCGCACTAACCATTATGCCGAGGGGTAATACACTTGAAATTACTACTGTATATTATCTGCGTTAAGATGACAGGAGAATTT
Source organism: Chrysotoxum bicinctum (assembly GCA_911387755.1). NCBI lineage: Eukaryota > Metazoa > Arthropoda > Insecta > Diptera > Syrphidae > Chrysotoxum > Chrysotoxum bicinctum. Next base: position 107,610,469 of record OU426989.1, on the reverse strand, counting down.
TTTAAAGACAGTTCATTTATAAAAACTTAAATCGAGCCCTGAGGAACTACAGTGACAACTTATCCTAAACTACCACACGCTGAATTTTATTTGTTAGATAACTTTCAATAAAGGAAACAGCCACGAAAGATCCAGAAAATCCAAAATAGATCTTAAGTTTTTTTCACAAAGAACTTTCTGGTTGACTTGGTCAAAGCCCTTGGTGAAGTCTAGTAGACCTTACTATGATAGTAGAACTAGAGTGGTTCGCTCTAAGCCCGGATTGATGAGGATATAAAAGAATTTTTTAGGTAAAGTGATCAATAATTTGCCTATTAAGGATCTTCTCCAAAACCTTTAACAGCCAAGGTAAGATACTTATTGACCAATATTCAGAAGGCTTGGAACGTGTAGATTTTTTTGGGATAGAAATTAACCTAGCTGATTTCCAGAAGTTTGGGATTGTTGAAGACGCAATACAGTGTTTGTTATCAGTGGATTGACAGCATTAGGGAAAAATAAGTTTAATAAATCTCAAGGGAATATCATCTTGGCCTATATCTTCAAACTAAAGAGTTTTAATGATCCTTATAAATCTCTTTTTAAAAAAAGTTCTTTTTTTCATTTTTTGTTTGTAAATTCTGTGTTTTAACAAGAACTTCTTCCAATTTAAAGTAATTAATCCTATATTTCAAAGAATGTTCAATTTAAGTATTCATTTTGTATGTGTTGTGAGTAATAGAATACAATGCCTTATATTATTGAAATAAGTTTTTTGACACCTACGTTTTAACGACACCTTAACTAATTTTTGCCGTTTTTAATATTTATATTTATAGGTTTTTTTAAAAATGCATCTGTTTAAGTTTGTTTTTTTTAATTTCAATCTATTTAACTCGTTTTTTCTTCTAATATTATTTTTAAAATAAAAATATTTATTTTGGCATTTAGGCTGGTATTCACCGAGCGCTCTTAAACGGCTCTTAACTTTACGAGGCTCTTAACTTGAAATTTCTTTGGGGTATTCACCAACCACTCACAAGTGTTTTTCGATCCGAATTTCAAATGCGTGCGTGGCACACGTCTAAGCGAACAAACTTTCGAAGAGAGCGCTCGTAAGTTAGGAGTGGTCGGGACCACTTGCTTGGTGAATAGGTTTATGAGCTTCTTAAGTTATGAGCGCTCGGTGAATACCAGCCTTAATCTACAAAAATTTAAACTGTGATTTTTTAAAAATAGGTTTTTTTTATTGCAGTTTGTTTAAAGTATGATCATGTACTAACCCACATCATTAAACCTCATAAGTACATACATATTCCATATTTACACTGAACGTATTCGTTCTTGTATTTACTTCAGAGGACAAATTTTACGGCACAAAATCCTGCGAAAAAGAAATAATCCGAATGAAGAAAAACGCGTTCTCTGAAAATGTACAGAAGAACACAAGGCAATCGATTGCTCGCCGTGCACAAGAACTCGGCCTTTCGTAGATTTCAACTTGACGAATTTAGAGCCTACACCTGTACAATAGGGTGTGTCACTTTTGTATGGCCGAAAAAAAGTACTCTAATTTTTAAATGTAATAGTGCTCAAAAATTTTATTAGGGTCTGAGGTTTAAGAACATGTAAAAAAAATTAAGATATCGTTCGTCTTTGGCTCGCTCAAATCGGTTGAAGTTGAAAAAAAAAATTTAATTTACAGTAAATTTTTTTTTATTTTTTTCGTATATTTAAAAAAAAAAACTAACCAAAATACAGAAAAAAATGTTGTCTTTACAAAAAGATATACCATGATATTGTAGGTGGTTCCGTTGATTTTTAAGAATTTTTTTTTGTAAAAAAAAAAAACGATTTTACATAAAAAAATGATTTTTCTTCCTTCTTTTATTATTTCATAGCTTCTTTATCAAGTGTACAATTTAAACAAATATAAGCTTAAAAGTGTTTCCTTGGAATTATCTTTGACTTAAAAGCCTAAAAATATTTTCTTTAAATATTTTTGTATCCACACGGCGCAATTTAAAACAACACATATTTTAAAAATCTAGAAAAATCAAAATTTTTTGGATTTCATCCTATTTTTGAGCGAGCCAAAGATATTAATTAAAATAAAAATTGTAAACGCAGGATTTAATTTTGATAAGCAATGCAACTTTTAGAAGCTATTACATTTGCAAATACCAAAGTTGAGCACTTTGACACACCCTACTGTACAAGATCCAACTGAACAAAGAAGCCTAAAGTTCATTACCATAGAGAACTGCCTGGGCTTCGGGGCGTTTGGAAGAAGACCCCAATTTGGCCAAAAAACCATCTTTACCGACAAGGCGCATTTTTGAATGAATGACTGTTTAACAAGAAAAATTGCAGAATGACACCATCCCAAACGAAGTTCCCCAGGTTAAAATGCATCCTCAAAAAGTTTCCTTTGGTGTGGATTTTGGTTTGGCAGCGTCATTGATCCGTACTTTTTCAAAAACGGTGTTGTGAGGCGGTCACCGTCAATAGCGAGAGCTACAGAACGATGATAACCGATAATCCTTTCAAATGAAAAAAAAAATGTTAATACCTCACACAGCTTGTTTTATTCAATTCAATTTAATTCAATCCTGAAGTCAACCTGGGTTCGCCCTTAATCGTTTTTTGAAAAACCTGGACCTGGAGTCGCCCTGAAGTAGATCAAGGTATTTTGCTGGTGCGAGTTCAGGTAACGATCAAACTGCCAAAAGTCATATGAGATTTCAAATGTATTTCTATTGTTGTCGTTTGGCGATTCGCGTGTTGCATGTTATTGTTTATTGTTTGCAATTAAATGTTTGTTGTACTCATCAAAATTGATTTTAAAACTAATTTATAACACCACCCTTGGGTGTTTTTTGAAAACCGAAAATTCCAGTTTTTTTGACAACTCCTAGGGTTGTTAAGAAAACCTCGGTCAGCCCTGGATAAAGTTGAACGAACAAACCTACTAATCTTATTTTTTTCAAATCAAATGATCTTATTTATTATAATTCGATTGGTTTAAACAAAGTATGAAGACTTTTAGTCTTTTGAGAGAAATGAAAGTTACAAAAACGACTTTCATGTATATTTTTTCCACTTTTTGCTTGCGATATTTGTATACAAGTTTTGTATTTGGAAATAAAATTAAACTCGAGATTTTCAGTCTGTATATTTGTACCTCGACCTACAGCCTAAACTGCTGGAGCTATTTTCTTCAAACTCCGGCACTTAAGAGTTTTAGGTGATTGCCTAGAGGAGAAATTGAATTTTTTGTTTTGCTCCAAAACTTATGGTATGCCATACAACCGGTATGCAAAATCTTATTTATATCGAAAACAGCTCTAACGATTTTGATAATTAAAATTGGGTGTTCTCTTATAGACATGCATTACATTTTGGGCAAACAAAATTGTAATAAAGTATGTTACTGGAAAGATAACCTACCTGACTCACCCGAAAACGAAATATTGCTCTCTCATTTTAAATATCCCGATTAACACGCTGTCAGTTAATTTTATCTTATATCGTTTTTATTTGGCAATTTGGAATCTGTCTCCGATCCGGAATCCCAACTGAACACTTTTTTTTATTCTGACGATTCTGAAGTTTGTTGTGATTGTATATGTGAAACATCAATTGTGGAAATGTGACCAATAATAGCCGTGTTTTTTTGGAAAAGTTATCGGCAGTAAAGTAGGATTTTATATGAATAACAAATACAAAACCGCAATAACAAATACAAAATATGCTCAAGCATATTGTCCATACAAGATAAGACGGAAGACAAGCTCTTCGTGTAGAAAGTACAAAAAATTTCTATGTAGAGAGCATAACATTAACTTGGGCCTACAATGTTTACGACTGTTTTTTTTTTTGTTTACTTTTTAATAAGTATGTACCTTTTGCATTGGTAGCACCTTCCACTTAGCTTTAACTATTATAATTGTTATACAATTATATGTATAAACCGCTCCCACCATGTTCAAGATTTAGTTGTGAATTTTCTTTATTCATTTGACATTTGGGTAGATTAAATATACTACGTTTATATGCAGTATCGAAAGATCGAGTTGGATTAGGGTCGGATTTTCGACCCAGGTTTTTCGTCATTTGAGTTAAAAGCTCGATTTGGAGTTGAGTTGAAATGGTGTTGAGCGATTCTGAAACAGTTTGTTAAGCCAACTCTTCGACCCAGGTTTTTCGTCTCACATTTCGACTCGACACCGCTAAGCGATTGGGATCGAGTCGAACGAAGCTCATTTCAACTCAATACAGGTTTACAAAGGTTTACACCTCATATAGATAATCGTAGTAATAGTTGTATAACAATTATAATAGTTTAAGCTAAATGGACGGTGCTGGCAATGCATCAGTGCCTTTGTTATTTAAATGAACTTAAAGTATTAACTTATTTTTTAAAAAGCTTGAAGCTTTTTTTTTGTGAATAAGGTTTTTTTGTTACTTTAATTTAATTTTGTATTAAATAAATAGCAGCAATGCCATAAAATATTTAAACGGTATTTCATTTAACTAAAAGAACCATTTACATGAATTCAATAACTTTCTTACAATAGCTTAGGAAATTAAGCTGTTAAAAGTGTATGCGTCAATTTTACACATGCTAATCTTTAGTATATGACAAAATAAGCTTATATTTCCAGGGTTAATGGTACCCTGCCGTAGAACCTTTTTTTTTTATTTTCCACTTTCTCATTAACGGCTCTAACGATTCTGACCAAATTTTTCATACAGAGCTCCTTTAAATTTAAAATTAATACTGTTTATAAAAAATTTCAAAAAATATTTTATGGATTTAAAAAAAAAATTTTTGTTTTTAATCACACGTATTAAAATGTATGCCAGACAAAGAAAATCGTTTTAGAAACATCTAGTTTTCTTAATTTAAATGAATTAAAATTAATTTTTCTCTTGAATATAAAAATAGATATGTAATATAAATTATATTGATATAGTTGTTGGTGGCATTATTTTACGTCGAATGAATAAATGACTGGCCCCATCATTTTTTTACAATATAAAGGTAAATTACACATTTATGCTTCGTTTCTGATTTCCTTATGATTTTCGGTGAAACCAATATTGTCCGGAGACACCTGCGTCATACCTTCTTGTTGAATGAATGAATAATTTTTTGTTAGTTAGGTTAGGTTGATGTGGCTGCCAGCATCGCAGCTGACACACTTAGACCAGAGTTGGTTCATTGTGATACCAAATGAATCTAGAGATTTTCTCCCTACTCCTCCTTATGAAGCAGGAGAGACTACAAATGTCTATATTAATTAGATCACTAGAGTCCTCGAAAAAAAACTCTCCAAAATGAAGCTTACGTCTAAGGGATGGAACAGGCCATGTACATAGAAGATGCAGAGTTGATTCTTCCTCATCCATACAGCGTTTGAATATACGCCAAGTCTCGTTGTGTTTTCCATTAATTACATTACATAAATTATATGTAAGTGCACTGCCACCTTTTGATATATTTGTGCGCCCGTCTAGAACTGAGTAAGATCCGTCATAGTACTTAAGTATATGGAGTATTTTCTGAGATTTTAGTTCACTCTCTTCTATCTGCTGACGCCCCAGATACATAATTAAAAAAAAAAAAACGATTGCATCACATGTACATTATATATATGTATTTAGTCCTGTGTTTCCTTGTGAGCATTACAGAATCTGCATGTAGCACTAGGCCAAGAATACTGAGGTATCTTCTCAGTTTGCAATGACCAGTGTGGAAACCCGTAATTATTTTGGAAATTGTGTCCATATTTTTCAACTAACGGCCTCCTCTTTCGTTTTGATTCTATTTTTAGTCTCATTCTCTCCTATTTCATAATAGGGCTCAGGCCCTGTTAGGCGTACCATTGCTCCTATATCAGCTAGAGTCTGCTTCTTGATTTCCAATGAAAGGTGCGATTATTATGCTTACGCGGAACGGGCTCTGTTCACACACTTGTTGTTAGATGTAAAGTGCTCTGCAATTTTATTTCCTTCATTTTTATAGGAAAATCAATGTGCCATTGACTAGAATAGAAACATTTTTGAATTTTATCCAGCTTTTTTCTATTCTTTAGCATTGCTCAAAAGTATTCCTATCATCTTAGAAAATTGTTCGCAACCTTCCCCTAAAAAAGCGAATCCAAATTGTTTTACTGAGTATTTAGCGAAAAACTGAAAAGTACGGAGAACTCTCTGATATCTTAAAATCATGAGCTGGGTAAATTAAATTCAAACTTTGAAAAAAAAATCTTAACTCATAATCAAAATAATGAACAATGTAGTAATCAGCCATATCAAACTTGTAATGAGTACCTCAAAAAAACAATCACTGACTCCATTATAACGGCAGTTTGAGTGAGATTTTAAAATAACGAAGTTTGAAAATACGATGGAATTATTGATAGCTCTGAATACTTCGATTATTCCTAAATGTTGACATCGGCGTTACACAATAAGCCCAAATGAAAAAAACACCATAATGCATTTGTAAATAACTTCCCCTGATTTCGGCGAAAACATTTCATAATTAAACAATTTTTTTAAAAATCTAAACAATTTAAATAAGTTTTTCTTGTACGGATTGTACTGAGTATTTAAATATATGCTTACTAAGAACCATTAAACTGTATTTTATTTATTTAGCGAGGGTAGAAAGATCGTTGTAACCCCGAAATTGCATTATAAATTTTTTATATATGTATAACTTGATGTTGTGACATATCTTTATATTAGTTTTTTCGGAAAAAATACGAAACAGTTTCTTTTTGTTGCTATTTTTCAAATATTATTTATTCACTGTTTTATGATTGTCTTGATATCCGCAGTAAACGATTGAAACTATTGTATTTTTAAGGAAAAAATGTAAAACATGTGAATACATTATGTATATTTTCTGTTTTTTTTTTTTTTTACTAAATAAAAACTTATTATTTAGTAAATTCATGCATGTATAAACTGGGGTGATTTTATTTTACATCGAGTTTTAATTTCTTTTAATTGTGTAATTTCAACCGTTTCAATTAATTCTGCAAAGTATTATTGCTTTTTTGAATACTTATCTTATAACTAAATAATATTATTTTTTTAATTTTATTTTTTAAATTTTATTTTATTAGATTCCGATTAAATTGGGCTTTATTTTAACTATAATATACTCAAATTAAAAGTATACTCCGATCAACGATCCATTATAAAAGACCATGTAGTCAAAGGTCGGTCGGACTATGTACATTCACTCTTATTCAGATAGTCGTTTAACTTAAATGTTAGTTAAACGGCACGGCTCTTAAACCTATAACTGGTGTTCCAATAAAACGACTGTCGTTATAATGGTAAAAAAGGACAGTTAGTTTAGCTTAGTTTTAATTAGCAAATTTTCTTTTCTGGGGCCATGTTGTTTAACTGGCGATTATGACTACAGGAATGTGGGTGAATATTTGTTTTTTACTTGTCATGACCCGTACCTGTATATAATTTTTTAACACAATTAATACAGAAAAGTCTATGAACGAATAGGTAACAAAATTAAATATACAGATATTTAAACAGACATCACTTATACTGTTCTTAATTCACGACTCTCACACGGACTCATGAACTTTTCAACTTTTCCGGCAAAGATTACCCCAGACATTTTATTCAATAGTGTATATTCAAATAAGATCTTTAACAATCCATGTGATGCTGTAAACTCTGGGAGAAAAGTGCCCCTTCACGGAGGTACTGCTATCAGATTTTAATAAAATTATTTCTCATTTTTCAATTTTCATATCATATTTTTTTAACAAGTTTTAAGTCTTGGACGGCAGCAGATATAAAAATCATGTTGTAATGTTCAAAAACCATAAATTAAATTAAAAAATTGTTTTTTAAATATTTGGATATACTAAACCTTCTTAACTTGTAGAAGCGAATGCAAATATTTTTCGTCAAAACCGAGTAAATCGTTCTCGAGAAAGTCGAAAAGTAGTTTTTAAATTTTATTTCTTCAAGAATTGATATGATCTCTTTTTTTTAGGAATGTTCATTGTAGTAAGATTGAGATTGAGGGTCTAATGTTGGAGATAATTTTACTAGTGATGATAGTGATTACTGGTGACTAATTACTTTCTCCTAATTTTATTTTTTATTAGTTTCAACATAATATATTTCTCTATTCAGCAAATGGAAAACCATAAAACCCAAGACAATCGGAATAGTGATAGTTTAGTGTTTTTTATAGAACAACATGAATAATTTTATCACATAAAAAGTATTAATTTTTTGTATTTAAAGTTTTTGTTTTTTTTTTGTTTGTTATCATTAATTATATTAAATACCTAGCTTACGGACTAATAACAAAAATTAAAATTTAGAATGTTCGAGTTTTAAACAAAAATGATCTTTCTAAAAATCCAAAAGTGCAATACTTTTGGTTTTGAAATTCTGTAATTTTAGGACGTTTCTTTTTCTAAACATTCAATGGGTATCTCTTCAATAATAAAATTAAATACTGAGTAAGTTCCTACCATTTGGGTTTGATAGGTTTAAACCGCCACTGTTGGTACCCATCGTTTACATCGCAATGGCTAAGCATTAGTTGTGAAGTCTGCGGATGCAACGCCATGCATTTTTTATTCACCCTGTGCAGAAGGTGGCGTGTTTCTTCGTTATATTGCCAAGGGCCGTCAACTGTACCCATTCTACAAACTGCTAACTTGACTCCTTGTCTATCGGCCTCGACACAACGTTCACCGACACCAAGTTGACCCGCTGCATTCAGTCGTATGAGCTGATTGTTGCCAGCTCCATGGCAGTGCTGCAGTCCCATGATGGCCGGTGGCTGTTGCCCCATTGAATCAAGGCAGTTATCTGTAGCTATTGAACGTAGTTCGCCCCAGTGCAAATTGGCAGGAAGCGCTGGGAACTTGTCGTATACATCGTACGCTACATTGTCCATGAACCATTGGAAACTCTTGCACTTTAGGCGCTCTTTCAAAGCCAACTGATCGCTGATATCTCCCATGTCCAAGAATCTAGCTAAAGGTTCCCTTGTGTAAAAGTATTCTTTGTGTGTATCGTCAAACCATGTTTCAATGACTCGTTTGTAGTTGATTGTGATCAAGGGTCCCTTCTTTTGCTGTCCAAGTTTTCCAAAGTTATACGGCATAAAACCACGATAGACATGTCCAACCTTAGAACATGGCACCCATTCGATACTACCACCACATTGCCAGATCTTGAAACTCAGCTCAAAGTTTTCTCCGCCCCAAACAAGCAAACCAGCATCATAGGCACCCAGCTCCAAGAAGTACTCACGATTAATGGCAAACAATCCTCCAGCATGTGTTGGAGATCGGTAAGGTTCACTGTTGTGTGCTCTTCGCTTTTTTTCCTTCTTGGGTACTTCGTTCTCTTTGTATAACATACCCCACTCGAATATTCCACGGTAATGATGTCCATTGCCGTAGACAGGACGATATTCAAAGGTTTTGTGGTCGATTCCATCTATTATTGGCACCGTCATTACGGTTCTATCACGGTAGATAGGAGCCAATAGCGGTGGCAGCCAATTTAAATTCACTTCACAATGAGCATCTAGGAAGACAATAACTTCTCCAGTTGCCTCGTTGGCACCCCTAGATCTCGTTCGAATCAGACCTTCTCTCTCTGTGTTTCTTATTAAGCGAACAAGACCGTTGAATTGTTCTAAGTAAGTATCAAGTTTGTCTTTTAAATCAGTCTTATCGGAAAAGTCATCGACCAGAACGATTTCATGGAGTACATGTTTTGGTGACCGATCAATAACCGAATGGACGGTACGCATTAAAACGGAGAAACCTTCGTTGTGGAATACAATGATAACGGATGTTTTTGGCAAGTCATACGGATAATCCCAATGCATGCATTCTTCTAGTCGAGTATCGCGTATTGAACGATGCATGGATATTTCATTGGAACATGCTATATTCATTCCATATTCCATTTCAGAATCTTCGGCTAGATTCTTTTTCTCCGGCGGGAGAATGTAAGCTTCGCCTTCTTCCCCTGGTCCAGTACGTTTGGGGAGATCACGCGGCTCAAAGTTTCCTAGACCTGTGATGACGCAAATAAAAAAAAAAAGATTTATTATTTTTTAATGATTTAAAGTTCTAATCAAATGATAAAAAATAAAGGACTTCGATTTATCATTATGATACAATTTGAGGTTAAGTCACGCTCTTTTAAGCTTCAACGGTACAGAACCAATAAAGAATATAAGCCTAATAATATAAATTTGGAAGAATCTATGATTCTCGGTAGATAAAAAAAAACATTCAAAAAAGGCTATACGAAGGTTCAGTGCTTTCAATAACGAATTTAAGATCACTATCTTTTGTAGTACCCTTTGGCATAAGTAGTACCCCTTGGCATAATGGTTAGTGCGTTGGACTGTCATGCGGAAGGTCTCGAGTTCGATTCTCAACCGCTGCAAGAAAGTTTTTTTCAGGTTGTACTGCCTTTTGCGAGGAATTGACAAATACTCCAAGAGTATCTCTTGTCATGGAAAGTGCTGCTCATTAGCCGTTCGGAATTGGCAGAAAATTGCAGGTCCCCTCCGCGCCTGGTAACACGCACACAGGAATGGTTGAGAGAGGGAAATATTGAGTCGTTTAAAGCATTCCACATTCGTGAAGTGCGGCTAAATAAATACTCTCTGAATTTAACTGTACAATGGAAAACTGATGGGCAATTTCTCAAACGCAACTATTACGGTTGAATTGTTTAAGGGGAGAAAAGCAACTGGCTATTTCACTAGAACACTGTTTATAAAAATAACGGTAATATAATGAAAGAGAAGAATTATTGCGGGGTGCTCAAGAGATTCAAATGTTTCTGTTATACTACTATCACCTATCACTTTTAAAGATCTTTTTTTGAATTATATCCACGCTCCTCAAGTGGATTATTGGAGCACCTGTCGAAGTATGGTAATTGTACCCGAGCTTTGAAGGAATATAGATCTTAAAGATTACAGCGGGATCAGAAGGGATGACAAATTTTTTGCAACGTCAACGGAAACCTAATCACCTAGCAGCGTTTTTAACGATGTCGTATATGCACATACCGAGAACTGAGAACTGCTCAGTTTCCTGAATGCAATTGCCTCTCACGTATAACGGCATGGGGGTAGGTTGCGCTTTAACAACAAAAGACAGCATTGAGTATTTTAACCATTAAATTATACGTGGTTTATAGTTGCTCATTTGTTAATGCTATTGAGATAAGAATTTTAAATTCACATCCGAAGAACAACGACTTGAATATATGAGAAGCTGTGAGTACTATCGCCAGCGAAACATTTTAATGGATTAAAAGCTTCAAACAAAAGATCTTTGATAAATATGAGAAAAGGAGTCGGAGACAAAACGGAGCCCTGTGGCACACCAGCATTTTCTATGAACCTCAGATTTTTAATGAGAGAAAAATGTTCAAATGCTATATACTCATTCTTTAAATTACTAAAACAACTACTTAAAAAATATAAAAAAAATCGCTACAGGAGTTAAAGTATCAAAAAATTATTTTTTTATGTACAAAATTTCTTTAAATTTTTTCTAAAAAAAAAAAAGTTTGTTTTTAGTTTTTAATAATATACATTTAAGGACATAATTTAAAAAAAAAAAGAATTGTTTACCCCTTTTCAAGATATTGAATTGTCCAAAAACAAATTTCAACTTGGCATGAAATGTGTTTAGCTAAGACTCGATTGTTCTCTGCAAAAGTCAATACTTTCCTTAATAGCCGAAGTTGTGGAATAGCTTGGGTAGTATTGGGTGGTAAGGCCAAACACAATCGTATTAAAAATGTCGACGGCAGTTCATTAAATAGGAAGTTTCTCTCCTCTCCTTCAATGTCTAATCCTTCTAACCCTGCGATTCCAGTTAATTTTTCTTCGAATAATTTTAGTTTCTATAGTTTTGGGTTCACATGGTTAGCAATGTTGAAATACTCGTAGTTAAAAGTATAGTTTCAGTAAGATCAAATGTCATCGGTCTCGATGAAATGCACCCCTCTTTTTTAAAGATAATACTTTCGATTGTTCTGCTGTGTGATATACATAAATATTTTCAACACCATGCTTACAACAGGAGAATTTCATTCCGATTGGAAATTAGCGAAAGTCCTACCCATACCCAAAAATCCTAAATGTTATGATTTTAGGCCGATTTCAATCTTAGTTCTGTGTCATCGCATTGCTATATGTAATTGAAGACCTTCGTCAAGCACTGGATGAAGATAAAGTATTTTTTTAGTTCTTCTAGATTTTTCAAAGGCATTTAATACGGTTGTACACCGAATACTTGCAGATAAACTTCGCCAGCTTTATCCGATAGAATGCAAAAAGTTGAAATAGGTACCAATCTATCCAATTTTCTCCCTCCCACTAGTGGAGTTCTACAAGGATTCATTCTTGGCCCATTACTTTTTTCGCTGTACGTCATAGATATTCCCTGGGTCATTGATAACTGCTCGTTACATATGTATGCTGACGATGTACAAATATACCTCGGCTGCGGTCTTGGTCCCATTGAAGATGGTGTTTGCTATATGAATGAGAACCTCGAAAAACTAGCTAAGACTAGTGGACTGGCCTTAAACCCATCAAAATCTAAGTGCTTGGTTATATCTAAAAAAATTTCAATTTAACCTATTTCCCTTAAGTAACTTTATATAATGCAAATGTCGAATATACGAATTCCGTTCAAAATCTCGGAATGACCTTTACTGTTCACAATCAAACCACGCACAGCTCCAACTATTTCAATATTCTGTCAAAACAAAGAGCTGATATTCGAAAAAAGAAGAACTCGAAGAAAATGGCGAACTACGAGATTTCCAGGTGATAAGACAGTATTCAACTGTCTTAACGATAAACTAAAAAAAAAAGAATAAGTGAATTCAAAAATGATGCACTTGAAAGATTACTGAAAAACTGGACGACGGATGCTTGTACCGAATACTCCTTATGGAAAGCAGCCAAAAGCCTAAAAAGACCTCAATTTGGAAATTGGATCGAAACCCAAAACAGAAGACTGACATCTTGCGAATGTCTTTAAGCCATTCTCAGCAAGTACAGCTACAGATGACTAACAGTTTGTTAATAATGGGTGATTTTTTTGCTATTTTCTTTTTGGAAACAATGGTTTTTGCAGCTCACGCACGTTTCGTGTTTTGTGTCATTGTCAAACATCTTTAGTTTAGTCTATAATTTAACCATTAATCGTCTTACAAAGGAACAACTCTTGCATATTGTTGAATCTGTTAAGAAAGTTCATCGCGCGCTTCTTCCACTTTAATTTTGCGGAAGGATTTAGATGTGAAGCCTTTCAAAATACTGCTTGTGTAAGAATTGAAGCCGAACGACCCACCACAACGCCAAATTTTTGGTGAATGGGCTCTTGAAAAGTTGGCCGAAGGTCCACTTTTTTATCGAAAAATTGTGTTCAGCGACGAAGCTGAATTCTGGTTGAATGGATAAGTGAACAAGCAAAACTGCCGTAATTTGAGTGAAGAGCAGCCAGAAGCATTGCAAGAACTACCAATGCATCCAGAAAAAGTTACTGTTTGGTGCGGATTATGGGCTGGCGGAATAATTGGGCCGTATTTCTTCAAAGATGATGCGAATCGCAACGTTACTATAAATGCAAAAATGGAAGAGCTTGACTTGCATGATATGTGGTTTTAACAAAACGGTGCCACATGCCACACACAGAGGCGAGTTCGGTGAACAGTTTATTTCACGTTTGGGGCCGATCGATTGGCCACCTAGATCGTGCGATTTAACGCCTATATACTATTTTTTGTGGGGCTATGTTAAGGCTCATGTCTATAGTGATAAGCCCGCTTTGATTGACGCACTGGAAGCCAACATTGAAGCATTTATTCGTGAGATGTTAGAAAGAGTATGCCAAAATTGGACTAAGCGGGTGGACCATTTGAGGCGCAGCCTCGGCCAACATTTGCATGAAATAATCTTCAAACATTAAATTATATCGACCTTACTATGGATTTAAATAAAGATTTCATGCATTTTTCTGAATTTTATGTGTTTTTTTTTTTTTAATTTCCGATAGCTCTAAAAAAATCACTCGTTAGAAGGAAAGAGGTAGGAGAAGAGGTTCTGCTGCGCTGAAGGTGTGATATCCCTTTCGAATTAATATATTGACCAAAAGTATCAAGATCGCTAGCTACTTTTTAGGCAGACATATTGAAAAATTCATGGTATTTTATATAGATGTTCATGAGACTGGACATGTCTGTGGGAAGGCCTTCCTGCTGAATGGAAACCATGACGCTTGTATTTGTTTTACCTTCGTAGCAAACCGAATCTGATTAATCGTGTAAGTACACCAAGAAGATGCGAATGTTATCATAGAAATGTTGGGGGTTTAATCATATGGCTAAAGAATGTACTAAAAACATATGTTGGCCAAAGTGTAGTGAAGAACATAAATTGGAAGATTGTAAAAGTGAAGTTTATAAATGTAAAAATTGTGTACTGACAATAGAAAATTTGGGAATGGAGATAAATCCTAATCTTTATGAATTTTTGAATATTACAACAACAACTTGAATGAACTACCACCAAGTGGGTTCTTATTTGGCTGGAGTTATAGCTATTTCACGGTTGCCAAGCCGATCATCAGACTCCTTTATTAGTGGTGCTTAGCCTTTATACTGTCAAGTTTAATCGAAAAACTTTTTGCCTTGACTGAGATTTGAACCCAGACCTAGCGTCGTCAGAAGCCAATGCCCTACGCATCACGCTACCGAGACCACATGATCAGGTCCATCCCAATTTAGGTTTTATCGTTTATCAATTATCACTTGAGGACTAGCGTTTTTATTAGTCATTCAAGTTTTGTTGTTGTAAATTCGGTTTCTTTCTATTTCTCCGAACTCTGTTTATAAGCCAACAATTCGTTGTACATTATAAGGAGGGAGATTTTAATGAAAGATTTGACTCTGGTCAAGTTTTAAATCTATTGAAGGGGTTTTTGTATGGTTACATACATGCAGTGTACCTGCGAAGCTTCATATATTTATGAATTTTTGAATATTACAACAACAACTTGAATGAACTACCACCAAGTGGGTTCTTATTTGGCTGGAGTTATAGCTATTTCACGGTTGCCAAGCCGATCATCAGACTCCTTTATTAGTGGTGCTTAGCCTTTATACTATCAAGTTTAATCGAAAAACTTTTTGCCTTGACTGAGATTTGAACCCAGACCTAGCGTCGTCAGAAGCCAATGCCCTACGCATCACGCTACCGAGACCACATGATCAGGTCCATCCCAATTTAGGTTTTATCGTTTATCAATTATCACTTGAGGACTAGCGTTTTTATTAGTCATTCAAGTTTTGTTGTTGTAAATTCGGTTTCTTTCTATTTCTCCGAACTCTGTTTATAAGCCAACAATTCGTTGTACATTATAAGGAGGGAGATTTTAATGAAAGATTTGACTCTGGTCAAGTTTTAAATCTATTGAAGGGGTTTTTGTATGGTTACATACACTGCCGGTCATAAGGTTAGAAGCAGGCATTTTTGAGAAGTAAAATCGACATTTCTCCCGTTACATGATGGATTAGAAAAAAAAACAACTATGGGAAACGAAAGACTATTTTGTTAAGAACAAAATATAAAATTTGGGTATAGGAAAGATTAAGCCAACGGAGCTTTTATGACAAATTGTAAAGTGAGTCAAGAATATGCGAAAATAAATCGGGTCATTAGATTAGAAGCACTTCAAATAAATGAAAATAAAATGCAGTTATTTATAATTTGTTATTTATTTTAGCTTTTATTAGATTTTTAATAATGTGTGCTGCCACCAGCCTTCAAAATAACTTCAAAAATTCTATCTTTTAAGGATTTATAAAGAGATTCCAAGTAGTCCAGTAAAATCTCACTCCAGGCCAATTTGATACCATGAATTAGCGCTTACTTGTCATCGTATTGCTTCCCTCCCTCGTATACCTTGCGTGTAAGCCAGCCCCACACATTTTCAATTATGTTTAGGTCCGGGGAATATTGTGGCCAAGGCAGCAAGTGGACGTTTTGGTTCGCAATGAAGGATTTTACCTCTCGGGCTGTGTGTATGGGAGCGTTGTCCTGCTGAAAAATCCATGGAATTGGTCCAAACACCTCGCTAATTTTGGGGAATACTGATTCAAGCAAGGCTTTGCAGGTTTTCCCAGTCATTTTGGTATCTAGGACTACCAAATCTATAGCGCCATAAAATGAAATTGAGCCCCAGACCATAACGCCTCCTTCTCTGCTATGGTGACGGTTTAAAAACCGCTCCTCTTTCCTCAGGTCATGGAAATAATAATTATAACCATCTGGCCCATCTAGGTTAAATTTTTTTTCGTCGAAAAAAATAACCTTCCGCCAATCATTTGTGGTCATTCCATTTTGCACATCCCAGCTCATGTGATCTTTCGCGAAACACAAACGTTGCTTCTTCCTTGCGTCATTAAGTGGTGGTTTTTTTTTAAGATTTAGGTGCTTTAAGTGCTTAGCATGGCGAATCGTGCGTTTAACAGTGGACAAGCTGGCCTTAACATTAGCTTTCTCCCTTATTTTAGCTGCCGATAAAGCTGAATTTGACGCTATTCTAAGGATACTTCGCGTTTCGCGAAGTGTTAAGGCAGAGGAAGTGTTTCCTTTATAATTTTTTGAGTAAGACGATGGATTTTTTAAATAATTGCTGACACAATGATCACTTCGATTTATTTTTCGGGCTATAGCACGGCATGAAAGACCTTTAGAGCAATAAACATCTATTCTTGCCCTTTCCTCCACTGTCAAACATTTTTTCTTGCCCATTTTTATTAACACTCAATCAAGAACAATTAATTTATAGAATGTACCGTTTAAACCGAACAAAAATTTATTCACTTCACAAAACAACGTTGATTTGTTCAATGCTTCTAATCTAATGACCCGATTTATTTTCGCATATTCTTGACTCACTTTACAATTTTTCATAAAAGTTCCGTTAGCTAAATATCTCTTATACCCAAAATTTATATTTTGTTGTTAACAAAATAGTCTCTCATTTACCATAGTTGTTTTCTTCTAATCCATCATGTAACGGGAGAAATGTCGATTTTACTTCTCAAAAATGCCTGCTTCTAACCTTATGACCGGCAGTGTACATGCAGTGTACCTGCGAAGCTTCATATATTTATGAATTTTTGAATATTACAACAACAACTTGAATGAACTACCACCAAGTGGGTTCTTATTTGGCTGGAGTTATAGCTATTTCACGGTTGCCAAGCCGATCATCAGACTCCTTTATTAGTGGTGCTTAGCCTTTATACTATCAAGTTTAATCGAAAAACTTTTTGCCTTGACTGAGATTTGAACCCAGACCTAGCGTCGTCAGAAGCCAATGCCCTACGCATCACGCTACCGAGACCACATGATCAGGTCCATCCCAATTTAGGTTTTATCGTTTATCAATTATCACTTGAGGACTAGCGTTTTTATTAGTCATTCAAGTTTTGTTGTTGTAAATTCGGTTTCTTTCTATTTCTCCGAACTCTGTTTATAAGCCAACAATTCGTTGTACATTATAAGGAGGGAGATTTTAATGAAAGATTTGACTCTGGTCAAGTTTTAAATCTATTGAAGGGGTTTTTGTATGGTTACATACATGCAGTGTACCTGCGAAGCTTCATATATTTATGAATTTTTGAATATTACAACAACAACTTGAATGAACTACCACCAAGTGGGTTCTTATTTGGCTGGAGTTATAGCTATTTCACGGTTGCCAAGCCGATCATCAGACTCCTTTATTAGTGGTGCTTAGCCTTTATACTATCAAGTTTAATCGAAAAACTTTTTGCCTTGACTGAGATTTGAACCCAGACCTAGCGTCGTCAGAAGCCAATGCCCTACGCATCACGCTACCGAGACCACATGATCAGGTCCATCCCATTGGCTTCTGACGACGCTAGGTCTGGGTTCAAATCTCAGTCAAGGCAAAAAGTTTTTCGATTAAACTTGATAGTATAAAGGCTAAGCACCACTAATAAAGGAGTCTGATGATCGGCTTGGCAACCGTGAAATAGCTATAACTCCAGCCAAATAAGAACCCACTTGGTGGTAGTTCATTCAAGTTGTTGTTGTAATATTCAAAAATTCATAAATATATGAAGCTTCGCAGGTACACTGCATGTATGTAACCATACAAAAACCCCTTCAATAAATCCTAATCACGATGTCCGAGATATGAACTGTCCAGTGTATTTAAGAAGAATTAATCAAGAACGTACTAAATTTGCATATTAGCAATCAAAGTCATATATTGACTGCATACTTTTAAATATTTAAGGACTAACAAATAACTTTACTGAAATAAAGCATTTAATAATTGAAAAGAAATACGATTTAGTTGTTTTAACAGAAACTGACTTAGGACAGTGGGTTTTGGAAAGTGAAGTGAATATTAAAAACTATAATTTAATAAGATGTGAAAGTACATCCCCCTATACGGTGCCGTGAAATAAGGCCAAGTGAAATAAGGCCAAACTTCAAAAATTGGCCTTATTGCACTTTTACAAAGTGAAATTAGGCCAATTTTCAGCAGTTGGTGTTATTGCACTTTTACAAAGCGAAGTAAGGCCAAATTGGTCTTATTTCACTTTCAACAGTTGGTTTTATTGCACTTTGACTAAGCGAAATAAGGTCGAACTGCATTTTTATATTTATTTCATTTCATTTATAAGTATTATTTATTCGTATAATACATAATTTATTTTTTATTGGGGGCCGATGTTCTGGGTTTTCTTGAGTAACAGTACTTTGTGTGGCCCGCTTCGCAGGTTTTCAGGATTTTAACTCCCTTTTCGGGGCTCACACCCGCTCACGCAACTCCGTCGCTCCGCTTAGGGTATGTTCAGTCGCCAGGCAGGCGCATGTAGCAACAGTTTTCCTGAGCAGCAGTACATAATTGTTAGTTGTTTACTCCAATTAATGTAAAATACAAAACTTTTGCTACAGGCGCCTGCCTGGCGACTGAACATACCCTAAGCGGAGCAACGGAGTTGCGTGAGCGGGTGTGAGCCCCGAAAAGGAAGTTAAAATCCTGAAAACCCGCGAAGCGGGCCACCCAAGATACTGTTGCTCAAGACAAAACATTTTATGTTTGGCCTTAAGTCACAAACAAATTTGGCCTTTTGTCACTTGGCCTTATGTCACGGCACCGTTAAATACATTCAGTTGCTCTTATTACGCTTTCAAAAAGTGAAATAAGACCAATTTTTGGAATTTGGCCTTATTTCACTTGGCCTTATTTCACGGCACTCCCTATACGGGTGGAATAGTAATGTATGTAAAAAAAAAATATGAGTTTAATGTTTTAAAAAATTGTCAACTAGAAATAAATATTTGGATTTTAATAATAGAAGTACAAATTGATAATAAACATGTTATATTTTTTGGATTATATCGTTGTGAAAAGATGAATGAATGGATGGATGAATTTGAAGGAAAAGAGAACTTAATAATTTTAGGTGATTTCAATATAGACTGGCTAATGAATACCACATATAAAAAAGAACTTGAGTGTATGTTTCGTGAAAATATGTGCAATCAACTAGTTATTGAACCTACAAGGATAACTTTAACAACTAAGACACTTTTGGATTACGTAGTTACGAATACTAAAAACTGTATAGTTAAAGTTGATAATGAATTTAAAATTAGTGATCACGAAACTATTACATTTAAAATAACAACTAACTCAAAACAAAAGTGTGATAAACGAAAAATAATAAAATATTTAAAATATGATAGTTTTCAATTTGTTCAAAATATAAGAAGAAGTGAAATAAATAATTTAAGTATAATAACACAAGTGAATAATCAAACGAGTAATATTTTTGAAAAGGAAGTTTTAAGTGTATTAGACAAATTCATAGTAAAAAAGAGTGTAAAATGTGATAATCGTATAAATTGGTTCAGTGAAGATCTTCGAAGACAAAAATCGCAAAAAATTCAGAGCTATACAAGGTTTATTTTAACTGGTTTATTGGAAGATTGGCAGAGTTATAAGAAAATAAGAAATAAATATAAAAAAAAGTTTAAATAAAGCTGAACGTTTGTACATTAAAAAGAAAATAAATGAAGCTGATACTCAAAAATCGATGTGGAAAACAATTAAAACTTTAGTGCTAAGGCAAGTGCAATCTGATAATAAAAGTATCCAGTTCGGTCAAACTAAATTTGATAACAACAAAATTATAGCAAATAAGTTTAATCAATATTTCATTACAAGTGTTACAGAAATAAATAATGGTATTCCAAATATACCCTGGATAAATCATGCTGAACTAAGTGCACAGTGTTTCAAATTTAAAATATTAGATAGATAGATAGATAGATAGATAGATACATTTCTTTATTTCTCAAATAATTCTTCAATAACAATTTATTTCATATAATACAGTAAAAATAAAAGAGAAATATAGTAGAAGCATTTAGAATTTTTTAAAAAAATTGTTTTAAATGCCCCTTCATATTCAAAAATTCAAATTAATTTAACATTGGGTGGGGTGACCCTTCAAAAATAAAGATTAAAGTTAAAAAAGAAAATTCATACAATGAATATAAGTAATTGAAATTAGGAAAATACAAACGAAATGCGATATTTAAGTAAATAACATTATACAAATGATTCAAAACAAGCATGATCAAAGCTAAACAACCATAATTTTAAATCTTTCAAAAATTTAGATGGTGATAATTCTGATCTGATATAAAGCGGTAGTTTGTTAAAAAGTCTGCAAGAAGTTATATTATAAAACCTACGAAAAGCAGTGGTGCGCGATCGAGGAATGTTAACCAAAAATGAATGAACTCCACGCATGTTATAATTTTCAATAATTCTTAAATTTCTGTGACCAGATCTCAAAAAGAATGTTTTTAATACCTTAAAACAGTACAGGTGACGTAAAGGAAGAATTTTCAAACTCGCGAATAATGGAAAACTATGATCCATACGTGATTTTCTTAATATTTTTCTAATTATAAGTTTTTGTAATATTAAAAGTGGTTGTATTTTGTTAAAATTTGTTCCCCCCCAGCAAGTTATTCCGTATTGCATCTTGGAATGAAAAATTCCGTAATATATCGTTTTTAAAAGGTCATTACTACAAACAGAGCGCAAATAAAAAAAGTGCCTGAGAATGGAACGAAAGTATCGTCTCAACTTTTCAGTATGGCCAGAGAAACTCATTTTTGAATCCAAAGTTATACCTAAATATTGGAACTCATCTACCTTTTCAATTTGAAAACAATTCTCACTACATGGTAGATTATTTTTAAAAGTATTCCTTGCTAGTTCAGATTCACATTTACAGTAACATAGTTTAAAACGTTCACATTCCGGAGAGTGGTAAAAAACATCTAAATCAAGGTTATGGACATTCGATAAATTAATCAACATAAGTTTTGTTTTAGAGCTGATAACAAGTTCATGTCTAGCAAACCAGACACGAAGAATACTTAAATCCTCGTTTATATTGGCTGTTAAGTCTAAAACACTTTGTGTCCCATACGCGAATCCGATATCATCAGCGAATCCTCTTAACACACCCTTGAAAGGCAACTCAAACAGTGAATTAATATAGATTAGAAACAGTAAGGGTCCAATTACCGATCCTTGGGGTACACCCATATATGTACATTCCTCACTGCTTCTAATCTTATTAATTTTAACCTTCTGAGATCGTTTATTAAGATATGACGTAAACCACAAAAGTATGGAACCCCTAAAACCTGCACACTCTAGCTTTTTTAATAGAATTTTGTGGTTAACCATATCAAATGCTTTTGTTATGTCAACAAATAAACCACCTGTGTATTTTTTATCATCTAAGCTTTTAAAAATGTTTGAGCAAAAATCCAAGAGTGCATCTTCCGTTGATTTTCTTTCACGAAAACCAAACTGCGATGGAGCAAAAAAATTTTTACTATTAAGAAATTTCACGATCCTTATCTTAATAAGTTTTTCAAAAACCTTACTTACTGACGGTAGCAGCGAAATTGGTCGATAATTATTTAACTTATCCTTACCACCTTTTTTATAAAGTGGTACGACATCAGCACATTTCATCGCATCTGGAAATACACCAGATATTACGCTATTATTGAATATATGTGCTAGGATGTCAACAACAGACCATTTAATATCTTTTAATAGAAGGTTAGAAATGTCATCATATCCACAGCTATTAGTATTTTTAAGATTATTTATAGTTTTAGAAACTTCTAGTGCTGTGATTGGTTCAAAGAAAAAACTATGACAACCGTGCTCGCTACGATGGCAGTTCGGACAAGAATGTGATCTAACATTTAGTGGAGTGTCTTGTGCTATATTTACAAAATACTTGTTGAACTCATTGGCTTCTTCATGTTCATTCTTGTAGATAATGTTATTAATGCACAGCTCAATGGGTTTTTTTGCTGTAGTAGCTTTGTTAAAAATACTATTTACTATTAGCCATTCACGTCTAGAGTTACCATTAATTTCGTTAAACTGATTGTTGTAGGTTGCATCTCTATATAATGGAATTTCTTTTTTAAGTTCAGAAGATAGTTTTTTGTATCTCATTTTCAATTTTATATTAAATTTATGCTTGGAACATTTTACCCTGAGTTTATTCTTAGTTTTGATCCTCTTTAGTAAACTTGTGGTAATCCAGGGTTTTAACCTTTTGTTTTTCTTTTTATAAGTTGAGAAATAAGTACAATTTTCCATGTTCCGTTTTATAATTTCAACAAAAAGATCGTACGATTTGGATACATCACTTTCAATATAAACTAATTCCCATGGTTCAAATAATAGCAAATTATTTAATTTAGTTCGATCAAGTTTAGGCATCATAATAGTAAAATTATCTTTATCATACTTCTTACATTTAATTTTATCTAAAGTTTCAAGAAGTACACCGGTCATTGAATGATCGGTGATTTGAAAATCGAAAACACATTTTTCTAAGCAAGTATAGTCTTTATTTGTGACGCGACAAAAAATATGATCGAGACACTTCCCTGATATTAATCGAGTTGGCTCATTAATCAAAGACACCAGCCCAAACAAAGCTATTAGATCCAAAAATGAAGAGATTGTATCGTTTTTTTCTAAAATGTCATTATTAAAATCACCTAGGATCAACAAATTTTTTGCGTTTTCACGTTCTAACAACCTTGAAAATTCCTCATAAAATACCGAAAATGCATATTTATGAAATCTATAAACGCATATAATAACAAAAACTTCGCGATTTATATTAATAGAAATTTTTATAACATCAGCACTCACCAAATGAATAGCTGAGTAATCATAGCAAATATCATTCCTTATAAAGCACCCAACACCACCAGCAGCGTAAGTTTCATTAGTATTAGCTACAAAATCATATCCAGGCAAAGAGTAATCACCATCTTCAAAATTATAAATCCAAATTTCAGAAACAAGATTCAAATCAGGCATGCAAAGAAAAGAATCTAAATGTGTAATGAGAGCAGAAAAGTTTTCTCTTAAGCTTCTGACATTTTGGTGTACAAAAAAAATTTGTTATCACAATATAATTCATTTAAAAATACATTTTCACCATTTGAAAAATTATTAAAAGTTAAGGTAGGAACATCATTATCAATATCTATAAGATCAAAATTCATTTAAAGAAAAAAAAATAAAATTGAGTTTTATATTTTTAATAGGTCTTCAAACGACCTAATCACAATGATGTTGCTACCTTCCTCTTTTCTCATTAATACTTTATTATTTGAATACCAAACAAATTTAAAATTTTTTCCCTTCCTCGCCCCTTTCGCTCGCATTAGAAGTGCCTGGGTGTATTTGGTCAAGGCATCGTTGATGTAAACATTTCCTTTGCTGCCGCCAAGAACGCAAGAGTTGATGTTTTCTTTCTTCGTTTTCTTTTCCCTCATTATTCGTTGCTTGACTGCGAGGTCCACAAAGCTGATAACATAGATGAACTTTTGAAAATAATAGAAATAATGCCTAACAAGAACGACTACAACTATATGAACAAAGAAATTTTAAAAGATAGTTACACTTATGTAGGACCAGCTTTACTAAAAATAATAAATTATTCCTTAATTAATGGGATTTTCCCAGACAGTTGGAAAACATCTCTAATAATTCCGGTTCAAAAAATCGCTAACTCCAACAAATGTGAACATTTTAGATCAGTTAATATACTACCTTTGTATGAGAAAATATTAGAAAAAGTTGTACAAATCCAATTTGAAGAATACTTAGAAGAAAATAGTATTATTATGGAAGAACAATCCGGTTTTCGTCGAAAGCATTCATGTGAAACTACAATAAACTTTGTTATAGCTGATTGGAAAGAGAAAATA
The DNA here is from genome assembly GCA_911387755.1 of Chrysotoxum bicinctum. Classification (NCBI taxonomy): domain Eukaryota; kingdom Metazoa; phylum Arthropoda; class Insecta; order Diptera; family Syrphidae; genus Chrysotoxum; species Chrysotoxum bicinctum. The sequence continues at coordinate 107,586,030 of OU426989.1, read as the reverse complement.
CATGCAAAGAAGAAAATAGCAGCAGAATTCCTTGATCTCAAACGTGCGTTCGAAACTGTTGACAGAAGTATATTATTAAAAAAACTGTATAGTTATGGGGTAAGAGGAACAGAATATCTATGGTTTAAGTCATATCTAGAAAATAGAAAACAAATGGTAAAATTCAATAATGAAGTATCAAATAGTGTTTCTATTGAGTTAGGTGTACCGCAAGGGGCAATGTTGGGACCATTATTATATATATTGTATATTAATGATTTTAAAAAAATAATACGAAATTCTAAAATAGTATTTTTTGCTGATGATGGTCTATTATATGTGAATGATGATGATGTTAATGTTGCAAAGAATAAGTTGAAAGAGGACATAAATAATGTAAAAATGTATCTAAATATGAATAAATTGAAACTAAATACTGAAAAAACAAAAATAATGTTACTACCACAAAACACAGAAATTAATTGCATTGAAGAATTTGAATGTGTTAATGAAATAAAATACTTGGGAATCATAATAGACAGTAATTTAAATTTCAAACAGCATTTTCAAAATATTTATAAAAAGGTAGCCCAGAAAATCGGTTTTTTTCGTAGAATAAGAAAGAAATTATGTATTTCAATGGCAATTAAAATATATAATACTATAATAAAACCATATTTTGAGTATTGTCCAACAGTACTATTATTGGGGTCCACAGATATGATTCAAAAACTTCAAATCTTACAAAATAAAGCTATGCGGTCGATTTTATACTGCAATAGGTATACACCAATATGTTACATGTTGAATATGTTAAAATGGTTGAGTATTAAACAAAGAATAATATTTTGTACATTGCTGTTTATATTTAAAATTAAAAATAGTTTAATGCCAAGTTATCTTCAAAGAAAATTAACAAGAAGAGCTGATGTTCAGCCATATAATTTAAGAAACAATAATAATTTTAATGTACAATTTTTCTCTAACAATAGATCGCAAAATATGTTATTCTATAAAGGAATACAAATTTTTAATAGTTTGCCAAATAATGTGAAAACCGAAAACAATTTAAGAAAGTTTAAAAATGAAATATTACAGTTTGTTAAAACTGCCTTCTAACTTTTTTTATTTTTAAGAATCTATTTAAATGTATTTAAAATGTAAAAATAGCTTTTTTTTTCAATGCTAAATAAACGTTTATCTAATCTAATCTAATCTAGATTTTTGTATCTCTTAGCCTGAAGAAAGCGTAGCGACAATCAGTTAAATTAATGATTTTTTGAGTAAGTTTCACTGTGGGGGGCAGTCGTCATAATTTACAAAAAACAAGTTAAATTGTTGGTAATCGGCATTTTTAAAACCAAAGACTAATTTTTTCTCATTAATCGTCGGGCGATTGTTATTGAAGACCTTCAAGAGTTTTAAAAAAAAAGAAAATGAAGACCAAAATCGAAGTTTCAGTTCACAACATGATGAAAACACGATAAGAATAATAAGATAACGATGCGCTCGTATTCTTTGCCGATGTCGATTTCCTATGCTTTTTTGAGGGAGCTTATTAACATGCCAACAATTTGCCTTGCTTACCTTAGATGCCTCCGTCGTCTGGAGTGTACGGAACTTACTGACAAATTCTATTTCATTCACAGCTCAAGCGCCAAGCTAGCAAAAGTAAAAATTACGCCCAGAGTGGCTTTTTCTACCGTGTTTACGACTTACCGGGATCATAGTTCTTTTAAACATTTTCCATGTAAAATGTTAAAGAGACGCTGCAATTTGATCAGCAAAATGCAGTACCACATACCTATTAGTTTTTCGACTCAACACCAGTAAATCCAAGCAAACCTACTTCCAAACTAAAATATACACCTAGTTGTTTTTATGTCAACACAATTGTTATGGTAATGATACACGTAACGATGATCCTCTTGGATTGTCAATCATAAAAAACAGAAAGCTAACTAATTGCCTTCCAAGTTAAAAGAAAAAGCAAGGCAATGTAAACCATTTTCTCCATCAAATGTTTTTTTTTTTTTTGTATCGAATTCCTTTTGATTTACACAGGAAAAAGATAAACATAGGAATTATACGTTAGCGAATGCCGAGTGACGGCTAACATGTGGCAAATGTTTATCAAACTTTTTAATGATCGACAAACAAAAGAAAATCCGGCTTCCTGGCCATATTAATGACTTATCAGTCATTTTACTTTTGGGAAAGTTCAATGAAAACGAAAGCTTATGAGCGATACTTCAGAAAGAATAATTCTAAAAATGCAAATAAGAAGCATTTTTTTTGTAAAATGGTGAGACCAAAGTAAACTAACATTGGGTACGTCAAGCCGCGTCGACACTCAACAAAGATAAGAACCTCACATCAATTGAACAACATCTTCCTCGCCCGCGATGTTTTTTTTTTGAAATTTTATCTTATCGTAGATAGTGATGCGTGGCGGTTCCCTCGGCTGAGAATCAAATGCAGAGAACAAAATACTAGTTTTGGGTAATTTAAAACTAATGATCTAGATAGATGCCATTGAAAACAGGTTTTATCAGATAAATGAAGCGCATCAGACTCTTAAAAAGCAGCAAGCTTTCACCAGATACAACACTATTGCAGTGTAGTCTATGGAAATGGTCTATTGGAATGTCAAGGCTAGCCGATGACCCTTTGGTGTTATTGGAAATTCTGCGTTGTTAGCCGGTACTTACCTGTGACTAGGACTGGTGACGATTGACGATTCTTTCGCAGGGCTGATTGTCTGGCAGAGTTGTAGACTTCTCGGACCTTCTTGTGACCATCGGACCATGTTGCAAAGATGTAAATTAGCGGCAGTATAATTAGGACGCAAATGATCAAACGGATGATTCGTCCGCTCCGAAAATTTGTCAAACGCATATTTGAGATGTGATCCACAACACTTTACACACTGGATGCGATTTTATAAACGACGGCGAGATGCAAATTAAATTATGAAGCTTATTTGATGGAAATAAATAATTTGTGGTGCTAGCTCAGTTCCTAGGGCAAAACGCTTAAGAAAATCTTTTGTCGACGTGTCGATCCGAGCCGCACTTGTTTTTTTTTTTTAATTCTGTGAGCAGCTAACACAACACTAACCAGTAATGATACACAAATTGAATAAACAAAAGCGAGGACTGCAAATAAATAAGGAAGAGGGAGCGAGAAAAATGCAATTTGTTTTGGAGTTTTTGTTCATGACAGCTATGACTGTTGTGGGAATTTTTGGGAAATGAAATGAGTGTGTTCGTCGAAGCTGATATATATGATTGTGAACTAACCATTGTTATGCCGTCATGGTAAGGGTTTTGTGGGTGAAGCGAGCCTAGTACGCAGATCGAGACAAGACAAATTTTATCTCTACAATTTTAATCTCTACAAAACTTTTCCAAATCTCGCGCAAAATTTTTAAGTTGGAGAGAATAAATCATATAATAAAACGGCAAACATGTTTTTTGTGGTACACTTTTCTCCAAAAGTATTTAACCGATTTCGATAAATTTTATATGGTTGGAAAGCCACAGTTCCGGAGATGTGCAGAATATACTTGAGACACGCATTTACACACTGTGGGTCATTTTTGTTTTTGCACTGTCGAACACTTTGCATATTATATAAAATAAAATTTAATTTAATAAATTTGCTTGAAAACACTGCCAATAATATAATTAATAAATAATAAATAAATTGGCACTCGAATTTCGAGAGCTGGGTATGCTAGTTTAATTAAATGTGTTTTTTAGTGTATCTCTGGAACGGGTTGTCTTACAAAAGTCGTTCATACCTTTTTGGAATCTCCTCTTGATTCTCTCAAGACAAGCATCAGCACCTTTTACATAAAACCAGTTTTGACAAAAATCACTTTCGGAAATACGGTGGGTGTCAAAATTTGTCCCGCAAAATAATGCTTGTAGCATTCTTTTTCCTGGAAAAATTCAGTCGAGACATTTTGAAGAGCAATTCACAATAGTATGCATTTTGCGCGCGAACTGCGTACTGCTCGGAAAAATATCCGAGACAAAATTTGTCCCAGGAAAAAAAATGTATGAGAGACAAAATTTTTCCCGATCTGCGTACTAGGCTTGAGGTGAGATCTTTTCTACTTACAAGCCGTGTTTTTTTGAAAAAGTTATCCGTAGTACAGTAGGATTTTATATGAATAACAATTACAACATCCGCAGTAGGATCACTGCCGAAAAAAGGAGAAGTGAAATCCTGCTGCGGATAGAGATTTGACGTTTATTCGAGTATCGGCAGTGATCCTATTCATATAAAATCCTACTGTACTACGGATAACTTTTCCAAAAAAACGTGTCTACAATTTCGCTCATAAAACCTATCTTGTCAATTAAAAATCAGCAAGGAATGTCAAAAAAAAAAATATGTTCAACCGGGAAGATCTTGTTCACTTCCCCTAACTTCGCAATCTTCGCGACCGACTATATATGTAACTCGATTCTACTCGAAAGTTTTCGATTCTATTTCTAATTGGAACTATGTATGAAAATAATCGGATAAATAATCGGATAGCAACAATTTTAATTATTCTCCTCAAAATGTATCCAGTTTCGCAACACAGCAAATTGAACACAGAAAAATAATTTATTCAAGTTTTCCACATTTCCCTGAAACTTTAGCATATCTGTTTTTTTTTTTCAGTTAGGGTTAGCTCAAAGTGCTTATAATAGGTGTGTTTAATTCATTACTGCATAACCAGCGCAGCATTCAAGTGCGAATAAAACGATCAAACTCACTCCATATGTCAATTTCGATTTATATTTCAATGTCGGCCATTATTATAGAAAATATCAAAAAATGTATATAAAGGGTTTTCCAATAAGAGGTGTTATTTTGATATTGAAAGAAAAATGGCATTTTTGGAGATAAATGATCGGATGTTTATTTCATTATAAAGAGGAAGGTATGCCGTTAATAATGGAACACAACATCAGCCAAATGGCCGCCAAGACCACGCTTACAGGACCATATCCTTTTCATGAAATTTTCCATAACCAAATCGCAAAGTGGCTGCCCTATGTCCTCGATAGCCTCACGAATTTCATCTTTGAGGTCTTGAATCGACGCTGGGCTGTTGGCGTAGACCTTATCTTTCACGTGGCCCCAAAGGAAGAAGTCGCAAGGTGTTAAATCACAAGATCTCGGTGGCCAATTGTGATCACCTCTTCGAGAGATAACACGGTCCGGAAACTTTCCCCGTAAAAGATCGATGGTTTCATTGCTTGTGTGGCACGTAGCGCCGTCTTGTTGAAAGTAAACGTTGTCCAGATCAATACCATCCAATTCAGGCTATAAAAAATCATTAATCATCTCTCGATAGCGCAATCCATTGACCGTAACTGTTGCTCCAGCCTCATTTTCGAAAAAGTAAGGTCCAATGACCCCGCGGGACCATAAACCGCACCAAACAGTCACACGTTGAGGATGGAGAGGCTTTTCAACAATAACTCTTGGGTTTTCCGAGCCCCAGATGCGACAGTTTTGCTTGTTGACGTAGCCTCCGAGGTGGAAATGGGCCTCATCAGTCAAGATGATTTTTCGATGAAATTCCGGTTCATTTTCATGCATTTCAAGGATCCAATTTTAATAATTTCAATGCGTTGTTGAAGCGTGTATCGTTCCATTTTTATTAATAGCGTAGTTTCTACTTGTCAAATGTCAAAAAATGACAGCTTCAAAAGTGACAGCTACCGAAATAGCGGGCTATTCAAAATAACACCTCTTATTGGAAAACCCTTTACATACTAGGGGTATTCCCGATTTGGTGCAACGAGCCGAGCCTAGTAAAAATGGGAAATTTTATTATTTTTTAGTAGACCGTGAACGCACTTTTTCTCACCTGTTTGCAACACTGAAGTAAATGTCAAAATGAGTTTTGCATTTGTTTTTTGTTTTGAAAATTTAATTTTTATAAGAATTGAAGTTTGTTAAAGATGCAAAAAAAAAAAAAAAAAAAAACAGAAAAAGAAAAAAAAATATCACAGAATTTTTATTAGAAGATGCTGCAGATAAAATTATATGGATCGAAGGTATCACATAAAATTCAGGCCGAAAATCATAAAAAAGCTACATACATAGATGCATTGTATATTTTATTTTCAGAAAATGCAGAAAGTGAAGAAGAAGATGCTGTGGATAAAATCCTTAACGAATTGAACGAGGACCTTCTATTCGTCCTAGCATCTCGTCGTGGTTGGATGAGCAAATTACCTAAATCCATTGCTTGGCGTCAAAATATTTTAGCTTCATTAGACAACGATCGCTTTCGACAAATTCTCAGAATGGAAAGAAGTCAATTTTCAAATTTGCTTTCCTTGATATATGAAGATGAAGAGTTTTAAAAACCTCATTCGTGTAAGCAATTTTCAATTGAGCTCCAACTAGCCATTGTCCTCTACCGTTTGGGTTCATCCGGTGAAAGCGCTGCAGTGAGAAAAATTGCAACAACTTTTGGAGTTGGAGATGGAGGAACATTGAGTAAAATAACGAATCGGATCTTTCGAGTTATTTTAAAGATGTTATCGATGGCCAAAATATTGTAGCAGAAACATATCATGAGCTACCATTGTGCATTTGCTACATTGACGGTACAGAGATTAAGCTTGCAGAGGCACCAGTTTTAGACCATGAGTCATATTTCTCATGGATTCATGTCTACTAAATTAAAGCCCAAGTAGTGTGTGACTACAAGCTGAGAATTCGTGACGTGGTAGTAGGAAGTCCTGGAAGTAGCCATGACGCTAAAATCTTTAGAAATTGTTCTATTTTCCATGAAAAAGAGAATTACGTTTCTGCCCAAGAATGGATAGCTGGAGACTGCATATCCTCTTAATGACTTTCTCATTACACCATTCAGAATCAACTCGGAACAACTGGATAGCACAAAACGGAAAAAAATTAATTTACGCCATAGCAAGTATAGGGTAAGAGTTGAGCATTGTTTCGGTCTTCTTAAAGAAAATTTCCGTAGCTTAAAAGAGCTAAGGGTGCGAATTCTTGATAAAAAGTGCCACAAGTTTAGTTGCCAGTGGATAATGGTCTGTTGCATTCTACACAATATCTTGTTAAGCAAATCTGATTTGGATTTGAGTAATTGTTTTGACAATAATGAAATTGAAGACGTTGAAGACGATCCCTATAACAACGCAAATAAAAAACAATTTGAAATCAAAATACAAGGACTGTATAACTTGATGTTCGAATAAAAATGTATTCAGTAAATCTTTTCAATGTAAGGAAATTTATATTATCAAAATATGTATTCTTATCTTTTTTGTATTTCAGTATCCTACATCTCCAATACCAGCAGTTCATATATGTATCATTCCTCAAGCGAAAATAATAAAGAGTAAAACGAAAATTCAAATTCATTCAAGTTTCTTTTATTTTATATCACATGCTATGCGTAGAGTTAAAATACAAGGCAATTAAAATAAAAAATATTTGATTAATTTCATAGAAAAAAAAGTCATTCAATGGACAAAAGTAACAGTAAAACTTAAATATAAATACAAAAAAAAATATGAATAACATAAAAAAATAACAATAAATTCAAATAAAATGAAAGAAAGATACGGAATGCGAATGCAAAACAAAAAAGTTTTGCTTAGCTTAACTACTATGAAAAATACCCATATATATAAGTGCAGTATATATATTATATATACTGCACTTACTTACATATAAATATTTTTTTTTAATCACATTTTGCGATTACACATTTGTGTATTTGTACTATTTTTTAACTCTGTATTAAGAATTACTTGTTTTTATATTTCATTTCGATTTCCAGCAAAAAAAAAAAAAAAAAAAAAAAAAAAATTCTTTCATTTTCTTGTATTTCAAGCCTTCTTAGTTCAAAATCATTTTTTTTTTTTTTTTTTTTTTTTTTTTTTTTTTTTTTTTTTTGTTTCCTGAATTTTTCTTTTTCCAAATTAAGTTTTTTTTTTTCAATGTCAGCTACCTGAAGCAGCTTTTCGTTTTCCAATTTTAGTTTTTTCTTGAAAAGCTTGCCTTTCATACTGTAGCTGCGTAAGTTGGCCAATTGCTGTTTTTGGTGCAAACTTATGAAATTTTTCCGCACATTTTATAGATTCACTGAAAGATGAATTTGTTTGTGTTGATGTTGTTGCTGGCGTTGGTGTGATTGCTGGCGTTGGTGTTGTTTGTGGAAGCTCATGTCTGTTATTGTTATGTGATTCAACTTGGCTACCAAGACTTAAGACTTCGGTCATTTCCGTTGTTGTGAATATTTCTTCATAACCAAGTACGTCATCCGTCTGTTCGTCTTCACACACAAGAAAGTCTTGAATTTCGTATGCATGATACGAGCTTCCTCCTTCGCTTTTGTCCCCGAAAATGTCTTTTAATCTGTCATAGTTCGGACAGAGTTTCTGAATTTTAGCTACATACATACATAGTTAAAAAAAAATGTTTGTAGATACGAGTACCTACATAATCTGTATCCTAATTTATACTTTACCTTTAAAACTACACACTCCCTCTTTAGTTCCCAGCAGACCAGCCCCAGTTGATTTTTGCCATTCGTTGGCTTTTAAAAATGTAGTTTTTAAACTTCTCACTTTCCACCTTATCAGGTCCCAGGTGGTATCTAGGGGTTTCTGGTCAAGACATTTTCTGTAATAAATCTGTGCTGTAGGCTTCTGTGGTATTAATAAATGGTTGGTGTTATTAAAAGTCTAAATATGAAACAAATCTCACAATTATTTAAGTAACCACAACTTGGAGACGAAAAAACTACAAAAATGAACTCACAATTATCTCAAAATTTCCTGTTTCATGAATGAAATCTAGAATCATTATTATTTCCGATTCGCTCCACTTCTTAACAGGGTTTTCCCTCCGGCGGCGATTCATTTTTTCTTTTACGTCCATTTAATTTAATAAAATGAAAAGAACAATTAGATATTTCTTTTGGCTTCCAAAGACTTTTAAATTTTAAAAGCTAGTGGCTCTTGCTGAGCTGTCAAAAATGCGACTGCAAATTTTACACCGTTGTATTTTACTGTTGCAATAGGTTTCGGGTATAGCTAAAGTACGACACTATTGCAAAATTGCACTCCGTATATTTTGTTGTTGTAGTGTTGTAAGATTTTACACTTCTGCATTTTCACAATGATACTAGACCTGTTGCATTAGATCGTGAATACCCAACTAACAATTTTGCTTCCGATTTCTGAAATTAAAGGATCATTCGTAGCTATAGTGCTCATATAACCATTCTTGCTGGAAGTCAATTAGCTATAGGAGTAAAAATTGATATAATTCATTTCCTAGACATTCTCTGGGTCACTTTTTATCACCTTTATAGGCGTAAAGACTAAATATTCCTTTAATCATTCTATATTTATACTATAAGATCACAGGCAGCTCATACTCCGATAGTCATCCGAAGAAACTGCTATAAAAGTCCTAATTTGGTATTCGTTATCTTTATAGAATCATTATTGGACAGTTTAAGTCAAGGTGGAGTATAGTTCCTGTAGTACTTTTATAAAACTGTGCAAATATATGCAGTCAAAATGAGTCATTGACCCACAATGCACCACGTGCTTTTGTACACATGAGGGACATATATGCTACACTATCAAGTACAACAACAAAATGCGCAATCTGCGTAACTCTGTATAAATTAAATGTACGACTGGGTCGAACGAACTTGAACGAAAATGTAAAAATGCAAATTTTAACAAATTTAAGTTTTTAAACCAAAAAAAACTTTTTTTAAAAATTGTTTTAGTACGACAAATAAAAATGAAATGCCATGTAATTTTTTTAGAAAATACAAATTTATTAAAAAAAAAAAAAAAACAAAAATTAAAAAATTAAAAAATTTTAGCGGATTCTTAAGTTTTTATATTTATATACAAAAATTTTAAAACATTTTTGAGAAAAACATTTGGTTTATCTACTTTCAGTGTTTATAATTTTACGGATAAAAATTAAATCTAAAAAAAATATTGGCCTGTTTTTTTTTTAATTCAAAAAAATATTTTTTTTAAAGATTGGATAGAAATTTTTTAGCTTTTAACAAGCTTTTCTAAAAAAAAACTATTATTAAAATCCAACAAACTGTTACTGAGAAATTCAAAATTAGAAAAAAAAATTATGTGGTAGGTAGCTAGTAAAATCGTAATTTAAACCTTTTATCGAATTATACGAATATATCGTTAAAATTAATCGAAAATAAAAAAATTATTAAAATTCTCTAGGTGCCGTTTCCGATAAAAATACGATTTTTGAAAACCATTTCTTAACATTTGTAATTAAGTTTTAAAAAATTAAAGCATGGTGTTTTTTTACGAATGCATAACTTGCTAAATAGCAGCTATGTCGCAAGTAAAAAGTCAACATTGCAATTTATTTGAAAAAAAAATAAATTAAAGTTTCATTCATATAAAACTTAGAAAGCATCTATAAAGAAAGTCTATGTGGCTTTTTAGGAGATAAATCACGATAAAAGCGATCCCAATTCAACGCCGGCTCTGACATATACCAGTTTGGCCGAGCGGTTAGCGAGCAAGAGAATTGGTGTGAGAGGACTCGAGTTCAAATCCCAGGTCTGCCTATGTAAGTAATTTTTAAATTAATTTTAAAACTAAAAGTAGAAATTAAATCATAAATAATAATCAGCTCTTAAGATCTTCACAGAAATCATGCGGAAAAACCCGAAAAACATATGCAAGAAAAGCATCAAAATAAAAATGAAATCAAATAAGCACAAAATAAATATTTTTTTTTTATTTTATGCATACTCCTATAGGTATTTTATTCTTGTGACAGTAAATGTTCTTTTCATTGCCACTATCGATGCAATTGCTGCAATAAAGCATATATTACCTCTATAACATAACGATAAGTATGTTCTTCGGAGTAACACAATTTACTCCATAAAGGTCCAATAGGAGTTAAAAAAAGTCGCCCTTTTAACTCTACGGAGTTTTATATAACCCTTAAATGTGTGCAATAGACAGTAACAAGAAGCTTCTCTCGATGAATATAGAAGTAAAATTGTTAGTTGGGTACCCCTATTATGTTTCATTCTAAAATTTAATGCATAGCGCCATTTTCATTTCAATAATTTGAAGTTCTATCACCAGCACAACTGCCATTTTTTTTACTCGCTTCTTTTTCGCCAGCAATCAAATTGTTGTTGTCGAGAGAAATTTTGCTGATAAAATTTAAGAGGATTTTTGATAAAAAAGCTTTTAGTGTTTCTTTATGAAATTGGTCATAAGTTAAAAAAGTTTGTGTGCATTTCAACTTGCTAGCCAGTTTCGCTTGCTCGTTTCTTTTCGTGGTAAAGACCATTTCGTTTTAAGGCGCCAGTTATAGCTTTCATTGAAAACCATCATTGAAAATTTTGTTTTCACTTTTTGGGATGGTTAAACTATGAATATTGAGAATATTTGGTAAACAAATGAAGCTAATCACTTATATATTTTACTTTTGCAAATAAAAATAAACAAATATGTTAAATATTTCTCAAAAAACTACTTTTAATTTTTCAATGATGAAAATCATTTTCAATGAACAGCTGATTTTCATTCCAACAAAGTGGAACACAATCGTTTCAATGATTTGTGTTCGATTCTCTTTCTATTCTCATGTGTCAGTTTTTTTTTCAATGATCAACTCTAACCTCAAAAAATTATTCAGGTTGTCTTTGTAATTTATACGCTATTCACACCAAATCAAAATCTAGATTTCGAGCAAAATTCTCAAAATCTCATCCAAATCTACTAGATTTCCCATACATTTTCAGATTTCCAAATCTACTAGATTACGACAAAATCTCCTCAAAATCTACTTTCAAACACAAGATTGTCAAAACAAACAAACCTTTCGAAATGTTCTGCTTTGTCAGCAAATTGACAGCAAGAGAAGAGGTAGATAAAAAGCAGATAATGGAGTCGAGTCTCGAGTGACTATTTGAAATTTGAATTGTGGGGAGAGAAGGAGAGAAGATAAATTATATCCGAGAAAGCAGGATAAATGGACAGAAACTTCAAATGAAATCCTGGTTCTGTTCAGTGTGAACGCTTCAATGAGATTTCGTAATCTTGTTGCTGAAATCCGAGATTTTGATTCGGTGTGAAAAGCCTATTATAGTGATGGGCAGGATACGAATTTAAAACTTTTTGTACTCATTTTTCGAAATGATGTGGTATTTTGTCTCACCTTAAATGTCCCATAGGACATAACTATTTTAATGGGCATTTTCAACAAAAAATTCAATTTTTCAATGACGTTTCTGCAATTCTAATGATCATAATACGTACATACATATGTAGGTATACAAAAACATATTTTTTATTCTCTTTTCATATTCTTCTTCTCAGGCGAGATGCCAGACACGACAAACGAGAGGCGACTGAAATTTGAAAACCGCCCATTACGAAATAGACAAACACTAGCACAAAAGACACTTAGGCTAGGCGCGCACTTTCAACTTTTAGTTGCACAACTTTTTGGTTTCTTATAGAAAACAGACGAACTATTTAGTTGAATGTCCGCGCAGGTGCATATAATTATATGTTACACAAAATAGCGAATTCATTTTAGGCAATCGCTTTGCTCGAACCAAGCAGTTGCGAAACTAAAAATTGAATGTGCGCGCCTAGCCTTACACAATATTGGTATCCATACAATGGAAAACGATTTTACCTCATACGTTTCTGGGAATACCATGGATATACTCTACTTATATCTTTATATGATATGTATTTTAATATATTTTCTTTTATGATAAAAGTCACAGAAGTTTGTCTTTTATTCTTTTGTGATTTTTAGCAGATTTCATAACAGATTTTGGCATGCTGAATACCAAAAATGCTATTCGTAAAAGATTTTTTCTATTTTCGAACGTTTGACATTTCATGAAAGTTTTCTTAGCAGATTTTATAACAGATTTTAGCATGCCGAATACCAAAATTATAATTCATAAAAGATTTGTTGACAGCTTAAACTTTTGTATTGAAATTCATAACAGAATAACTGAATAGAAGATCTCGCCGAATAGGCCTAAATGCTTGCAGTTAGCAAAAAAAAAAAACCTTTAAACAATAACATAACATGCGACATTTTGTATTGCCTCATGAATGAGGTACCCATCACTAGTAATTTAGCAAGCATCAAAGCGACAGATATTTTCAATGACAGATCTTTTCAATGACAGCGAAATTATTGATTGATATAATCGACTTGTCAAAAAATATTCCACCGTTCCACTGATTTGTGTTTCAATGATGGTTTTCAATGATAGCTATAACTGGCGCCTAAGAACTAATTTGTATCTACTCATTGTGAGCTCGACATACGTAAATTCATTGTGATTTAAGGTATTCTTATTCCATTTAATTCCACATTTAATAAAATGACATTTCAACTGAGGTATTTTTGTTATTACATATTAGTATAGTAAATTCAATAAGAAATTGAAATCATTTTATTTATAAATATTAAAATAACAATTAAAACAAAGTCCTTGAAAATACTTTTTGATATTTATATTATCAATATTCATTAATAATTGCATTACAAAATGATCCGCAATCAATTATTTCACCGTTCTAAAACGTGTCTTCAACACATCCGAAGAAGTATTTCCCAAAGAAATCTCTTGGCACTTACCGACAGAGGATTTTTCCAGAATTTATTTCCTGACACTGCTGGGTATGTTTTAATTTCTTTAATTTATAAAAAAATACAAAAAACACTTTGAATATATTTGTTCTAACCGGCAGCCCAGAAATGACAAAACTCTTCATAAGGAAACAACAAACCATCTACGCCGGCTTTGATCCAACTGCCGACAGTCTGCACGTAGGCAATCTTTTGGTGATAATGGGTCTTTTGCATTGCCAGCGTGAAGGACATAATCCCATTGCGTTAGTTGGAGGAGCTACGGGTCTTATTGGAGATCCCAGTGGCAAACAAACCGAGCGAAATCAACTCGGATCTTCGATTATTGAAACAAATCTGATTGCTATCGAAAAACAGCTAAAGCGAATTTTTCAGAATCATCAGGATGTACTCTGGGACAGTAGCAAACGAAAAGGCGACCTATCACCTATAAGGTACATTGAAACTTCATATGGTTAGAAATTTAATAGTTTTGATAATCGTGCAGAGTCGTAAACAACGCCTCGTGGTACGAAAACCTGAATCTAGTCGACTTTGTGGCCAACATGGGTCGACACTTCCGAATGGGATCCATGCTCTCACGGTCATCAGTCCAGTCACGACTCGAAAGTGAAGCGGGAATGAGCTTTACCGAGTTTACGTATCAAATCTTTCAAGCATACGATTGGTTGCATTTACTTCAAGCCTACGATTGCCGTTTCCAAATGGGTGGCAGTGACCAAATGGGCAACTTGATGACTGGGCACGAACTTATTAGTCGTGTGGAAAAGAAGAAACCCGTATTCGGAATGACACTCCCACTTGTTACAAACGAAGAGGGAGATAAGTTCGGAAAATCTGCTGGCAATGCAATTTGGCTGGATGGAGAAAAAACCTCACCCTTTTCGCTGTACCAGTTCTTCATGAGAATGCCAGACTCTGAAGTTGAAAAACTTCTCAAGTTGTTCACTTTTATTCCACTGAAAGAAATCCTATTTCTCATGGAAGAACACCGAAAGTCACCAGAGAAGAGAAAAGCACAAACGATTCTGGCTGAAGATGTCACACTTCTAGTCCATGGAGGTGAGTTTCAAGAAAGATAAATTCATTTATTTCTGAACTTGTAATATGTATAAATATTTCCTCCCGTCATAGAGGCAGGTCTTCAACAAGCCGAGAAAGTCACGAAAGCGCTCTATAAAGGCAACGTGGAAGGCCTAGGTGAATTGAATTACAATGAAATCCGGCAGACCTTTGCCGGGGCTTCCGTTATAGAGATTCTCCCTGAGCCGGGATTGTCCATACTTCAACTGGCCCTAAAAGCTAAATGTTTTCCAACAGAGAGTAAGAGAAATTAGATTTCGTAATGAATATTATTTTCACATTTGTGATCTTCTTACAGCTGACGCTATCAGAATAATCACAGCTGGTGGATTCTACATTAACCAAAAACGGACTCAAAACTTTTCCGAAGTCATTACAAATGGTATTCATGTTCTTAAAAATGGCTTATCATTGTTGAGAGTGGGAAAAAGAAATTTTTATATTGTTAAGTGGTTAAAGTAAACATTTATAAGGCTTAAAACATTTGAGTTTTAAATAAACTTGTTTTTGTTGTGTTATTTATTAATTCATATATCGCTAATTAAAAAGAACAACGTCATAACTCAAAAAACATCAATTCTGACCTAATGATACAATTCGAACCCAATTTCTATTTACTTTTTAATTGAATAAGGTACTTTCTCAAATTTAAAAAAAAAAAGTGTGTACGCGTGCTAGAAGTAAAACTTCTTTTCCCTCAAGTAAAGGATCTGAGCCTTATTGTGAATGTCGTTAACGTTCGATTCGATAAAAGTCGATCGATTTCAGATATCTTAATTTTTCGATGATCGATTTTCGACAAAAGTCGTCGATCGATTAACAAACGACACTCGCAATAAGGGCCTCTGTAAGATTCTAACCTATAAACGTACAAACATTTTGTACAAACCAACATAAGAACTAATTGTTGATTAAGATTATAATGAATTTACAAATTGGTTATACATATAGCCGATTAGTTTTCGAACAGTTAAAAAATGAAACAATTCATTCCTCACTTTATCATCCTTAAAAAATAAAATGCACGACTGGATCGCACGAACTTGCTCTTATGTAAAAGTACTTTGGAATTTAAGATACATTTTATAAATATAAAACATATATATAATAATGTTCAAATGCATAAAATTGCCGTCTGATTTCTAGAAAAGTATGAATTTATGCAAACAAACTTTAAAAATCGTTTTATTGTTAAATACATTTTGTATATAAGAAATTTCTTTAAAATTTTTCAAGAAAAAAATGTGGGATGCGAATTTTAAGTATTTAATAATATTAATTTTAGGAAATAATTTCAAAAAATAATCGTTCATAGGTTTTGAAGATATTGATTTTTCAAAAAAATTTTTTTTTTTTCAAACAAGACCAACAAATATTTTTTCGAACATTTTTATATACAATATTATTTTAAACTTAAGGGGACTCCTGCTGAAAATTTTTGGTTAAAATCGTTAGAGCCGTTAATGAGACAGTCGAAAATCAAAAAACCGTTCTATGACAGGTACCTTTAATAATATTTTGCCCCAAATTTTTTTGACCAGAATATAGTCTATGTTCATAATATCACACACAATTTTTTTATCAAAATCGTTAGAGCCGTTTTCGAGATAAATAAGATATTGCATTACGGGTGTATGGGGGATACCGTTAGTTTTGGAGCTAAAAAAAAAAAAATTCTCCTCTAGGGAATCACCGAAGACCGTTAAGTACCGAGTTTGAAGAAAATACCTCCAGTAGCTTAGGCTGTAGTTCGAGGTACAGACATACAGGCAGACGGAATTGCCGGACCCACTTTTTTCGTCTTCGCTATCATCGTAATGCCAACTTTGATCAAAATCTCGGGTTCGATTTTTTTTCCAAATGCAGAACTTGCCCTATAGTACCTATATCGCAAGTAAAAAAGCATTGACGTATTATATATGGACTGCTAGTCGCATGAAATTTCTATACAAACATTTCAATGAAATGGTTCCACCTCTCCCTACCGACATTAGAGCTCTTGGTGCAAAAGTGGTAAAAATAAATATTAATTCCAGAGGCCATCTCTTGGCTCCTGGCCTGAACTACTATTTTTGCCATAGAAACTATAGCCATCTATCTCAATTTGAACTTTACATTTTAACGTTATCCAAGACAAAATAATAACAATAATATAAAGGGTGTTCAGCGAAATTTGTGAACACGCGAGAGCAAAGCATTTAGTTTAATGAAAACTGCTTTACGGCGGATATTGTCTTCTAGGGCCTGAATTGCTTGGAGATTGTTGCTGTAAGGTTTTGACAGGTAACTATAAAAAGGTAGAACCAGTTCCTCGTAAATTTATATTTATATTTTAAAATGGAAATGGCATTTTTGTCATTATATTTATCTAACTATAAGTGAATTTCCTATTATTTCAAAAAAATCTCCTATCTACATAAATGTAAGTAGAACAATATGAACTTTTTAATTTATCTTTTCATGTTGAATCGCATCCATTTCTTACTAGATAGTTTTCATCATGATTTAACAAAATGTTCACAATAAATTGAAATGAAAAGTTGAATTGTGTTAAACAATAAGGTGTTTACAAATTGATATGTCTATGATAAATGCTATTATGACTCTTAAATCGTCAAATAAAGCATGAAAATAGCGCTCAAGTTTTTATTTAATAATAAACTTAAACAATTCCCGCTCAACACCCTTTACAAACTCAATTATGTCAAAAATTGATATATCAAATACCAAAACCAAAAGTTACACCATGTTTTCCGAGTTTGCACCAAGAGCGCTAGTTCCGTATAGTTTTACGTTGAACCGTCGTGAAGTTGGGCTCTGGCAGTCCATGTATAATAAGTCAATGTAAAAAAGAGTTTTGTGACATAAATGATAGATAGATAGATAGATAGATAGATAATATAATTTTATTTCCATTCAAAATTTTAACAAAAACATGATAAAGCTGGTATTCAAAATTAAATATGACAATAACTTGTTTGTAAGTCGTCTGTCAGGTTCAAAAAAATTAATTAATTATTTCAAGTAAAGCTAAGCAAGTTTTAACTAAATTCGTTTATTATTAAACTACGATATTTAAGTGAGTCTTTTAAAAATTTGTAAAGTTTTGGGTAGCAAAATCCATTTAAAATGTTGAGGAATGTTGGTCGATCTAGTGTAAAGTTTCCAAGATGTTTTTGTCGGTATCCTCTAAAGATGGGACATACACCAATGAAATGGTAAGTATTTTCTGTAGCATCCTGATTGCATAGAGTGCATAGGCCAACAGTGTCATTGCGAAAAGCTTTGGCATTTAAATTCAAAAGCCCGCACCTTGCTTTGAAGATTAAATTGATCATATCACGGGCATTATTATCTTCAAAGTAATTGGGAACTTCAGCATATAAAAGGTTGCAATATTCATCGTGGAACTGTGACTGCAGGGCTTTGCTGGTGAAATCATCCCAATGCTTTTCTGCTAACTTTGTCAGTAACAATTTGTGGATTTGACTCCATTTTGAAACTGAAGTTTCGAGACTGAAATCTATCTCCGTCTGCTGGAAAAGGCCTGACCATTCCTGGGCCCAATAAATATTTTTCTCGATGACTGCTTCAGAGAGAATACGTGGTAAGCGGTTACGTGGCATTGACATCACTCTACGTATGTATGACAGATGTATCTTTAATGTACTTAGGAAAGCTTTTGAAAGACCTGTTTCGATGTGGATTGCATAATTAGGCGTGTTATCTGGCAGACCAAAGCATCTTTTGACGAAGAAACGTTGAAGTTTTTCAGTTTGAATGTGTTCTTTGTATCCCCACACTTGCGCACAGTAGTACATTATCGACTTTGTTGCCGCCTCATGCACTTTATATTTAGCAGAGTGAGTAACAAATTTATTCCTAACAAATTTCGACCATGTCGAGTTGATCGAGTTTTTCGATGATGTAAGTCGTTTTGTTAAGTGGTATGTCCAGGACATATTATAAGAGAAAGTAACGCCAAGATATTTGTATTGGTTAGTTATCTTTATCTCACCATTGTTGAAATACCATTTTTCAGCTGCTGCTCTTCTACCACCATTCCTAAAAATTACTATTTCAGATTTGTCTAGATTAACAGCAAGGTTCCAATTATTGCAATATCTGCTGAAGCTATCGATGATCGTTTGTAGGGTTTTTGGGCTGTCAGATAGGAGAACTATGTCGTCCGCGTATAACAAAACGTTTATGGTCATACCATTCAATATGAGACCAGTTGGAAGTTCGGAATGTAGATCGTCTAGAAATAATACAAATAGAAGAGCACTCAGTACGCATCCTTGCTTGACTCCTTTGGATGTCTGAAAGAAGCTAGACATACTAGTTCCATCCCATACTGTAGCAGACGTGTCCTTGTACAATAAACGTATAATGGAAACCATTTTTGAAGAGACACCTAACTTCGACAATTTATAGAACAAAGCTTCTCTGTTTATGTTGTCAAACGCTGCGGACAAATCTACAAAGAAAGCGTAGAGTTTTTTCTTTTGGCTCAGCTGAAGTTGTATGATACAAGAAAGGTTGTAGACTTGGTCTACTGTACTGTATTGACTTCTGTATGCAGCTTGGTATTCATTGAGTATGTTGTTCTCTTCAATCCAGAAAGTGAGCCTTTTAAGTAGAATTGTTGTAAATATTTTGTAAAGCGTGTCCAGAAAGGAAAGCCCACGATAGTTTGAAGCGATACTGGCATCACCCTTCTTGTATAGGGGGAAAATTATAGATTTTCTGAAGGATGAAGGTATAGTTTCTGTTTCAAAGATATCTCTGAATAGAATGTGTATTTCTTCAACAAATGAAGTGCTTGCGTTTTTGTAGAACTCATTCGGAATACCATCAATACCTGGTGCTTTGTTTTCTTTTGTTGTTTCTATTGCCGAAGATACTTCAGAGAGTTCTATTTGACTATCAAGCAATGGAAGATGAATTGTTCTAATATCTGCTATAGGTAACGTGATACTTGACGATTCTGAATTCAATGTGCCATTGAAATGATCCATGAACTCGTTAGCAGTGATTTGTGTTCTGATGTTTGTCGAATCTCCTCGTATTTCTTTTGCAATTCTCCACCATTCCTTTGCCGAATTCACAGATGCAAGTTGTCGAGAGATATTTTGTAAGTATTCGTACGCTTTATATTTTTTGTTTGAGTCGACATAGATTTTTCTACTAACTTCGAGGTTATATTTCTTAAAAATTCTCAGTGCTTTAATTGATTCTTTCCTAGCAATATGGCACTGTAAGTCATACCAAGGTTTCTTCTTTTCGAATTTTATAACTTGATTGTTAGGCCTTCCATTTGCTTCGTATACACATTTTTTAATTGTCTCACATCTTGATTCGATGTGATCTTCACGCACAATATGCTGTGGTATAGTATCATTTAGCTTGTTTATGTAGTCAGAACGTTTTCTTTCCACCCATTTCAGCCTGGGGAGTAACTGCATTGTTATATTTCTAGAGATGTCTTCAGATGTCTTTAATTTTAGGGTTAAGGGCATGTGATCAGAGTATGTTTCACAGCCAACAGAAAAATCTTCAATAATACCTACCGAATTGTAAGATGAACAACAATAGTCAATTACCGATGATCCTCTGCTTGATACGAATGTGAGTTCTCCATTTTTATCACCAAGGCATCTCCCATTAAGAATGAACGCACCAATGTCTTCCAAAAACTCAAGAAACTCATTACAGTTTCTATCTGTTGTAGAATCCTTTGAACGTCTAGAATCAGTAAATGACTGCTGTGATACTGCAAGAATGTCTACCGAACCCCTCGATCCTGTTCTGACATTAAGATCACCCAACAGTATGAAATTACTCAACTCAAATTCATCAAATGCGTTTTTCAAAGTGTTGAAATCTCTGCTCCAGTGGTTGCAGTTTAAATAACATGGAACTAAATTGACAGTTTCTCCGTGAAATATACCTCGTAGAATTGTAGTTTCATTATAACTTATAAATTGTAGTTGGTGTGAAGACTCTATACTTTTACTATACCCAAATAGACACCCTCCGCTGGCTCTGCCGAAGTTTTGAGTTTTTATTGCTGGAATCCAGTGTAGCTTAAAACCTTTGAAGAATTTTTCATAATTTTGTATGTGTTCAGATATTATAAAAGTTTCATATAAAAAAAAGATTTGAAATTGAGATATATATTTAAAAAAGTTACATAACATTAATTTATTTGCAAGACCAGCTACATTATAACATAAAACCTGACAGACTTTGGGTAGCTACTTTTGGATGTTAAAAATTTGATTCTTCGGTGGATCCAAAACAACAGCATACGTCGACTGCGTTCTCGACAGAAGATCTTCAATAAAAGTTTTGTCTTCTTCATTTGCCGCCTTTATTACACCTTGAGGGTTGCATTTGTATCGTCTGCACCCATTAACAGTAAGAGTCCAACGTTTCATTTCGAGACGAAGACCACTGTCAGCTCGAGAAAGACAACGTTTGACTTGCCGTAAATGAAATTGTTCTGACCGTTCATTTGTAGTGAGATCCTTGTTAATGGAAATACGTGTTCCTGCTAAGTGTTTAGCTGATGATAGAACCTTCTGGACTTCAGTCGAATTGGCAAGCTCAAATACAAATGCCGTTTTATTTGCATTTGCTGGGCTAATTTTACGAGTGTTGTTAGTGGTAACAGACACTTTGAGAGTTGAGCTACATACTTGTTGAAATTGAGTTTTAGCTTCATCTAAGTTTTCAGTGCTCAAACCAGTTACGATGACATTCATCCTTTTTGTAAACTTTTCAGTTTCCTCAATTTTTTTCCTAAGTTGAGTTTCTCCCTCCTTAAGTTTAGATATTTCTTCTCTCAGAACCTTGTTTTCTTCTTGTAGTACTGCGACATCATCTTTTATTCTATTAAAGTCTTCTTTGGTTGCTAAATGTACAAGTTTTTTGTCTAGGAGTTTTTCCATTTCTTGAATTAGCACATCCATCTGAACGGTAATAGACATATCGTCCCTCATCTCACGAAGTGACGTAACTCGCAAATTGTCGTTTTTGAGATTTGGGCATATATGTGCTAGGTATGTTTGATTACATATTTCTACATCATTAGATTCCCTGAAAAATGTCTGGAACATGGCTGAATTCGTTATGACATAGTTGGCATAACTACAATTTTTGTTAAAAAATTTCTCACGAACAGACGTAACTGCAATTATGTGGGTAGTAGTTTTCCATTATACTGCACATTATTATGTAAATACAGTGGTTTCTTGTACTAGGTCCATCTATCGGTGAGTATAAATAATATGCCTCAAGTTAAGATGTAAACCTATTGTTTCTATACACCCATTACTAAAATAAATTTAAATGGCGTTCGGTTCTTCCTGTTTACTAAAAAATGTCTTAATCAATCGATGTCCAAAGAAAAGTCTATGAAAGATAAAACAATTTTAACAGCCGTTTTTGACCTACAACAGGTTACCATATATCCCTGCCAATATTAAAACAAAGCGCAGTTTTTTATAAAAGGCGACTTTCTGTATACAATCTCACTGTTTATGATATTGCAAGCAAAGACGTTTTTTGTTATACCTGGCACGAGGGCCAAAGTAAAAGGGGCTCATCCGAAATTGCCACAGCAGTTTACAAGACCCTATTAGAATATGATATCAATGGAATAAATAAAGTTGAACTTTTTTCAGATGGCTGTTCTGGACAAAATCATAATTCAATTATTCCAGCTATGTTTATTTACTTTTTAAAGAACTCTAAAAATGTTACACAAATTTCTCTTCGGTTTTTTGAAGCAAATCATGGGCAAAATGAAGGTGATTCAGCGCATAGTGCTATTTCTCATGCCATGTCAAAAGCTGGGGAGATAATGATTCCTAGCCAACTTTACCCAGTATTCAAACTTGCTAGAAAAACCCAACCTTATAAGGTAAGGCCGCTGATACATTCAGATTTTCTTGACTTCAAAAGCCTTTCAAAAGATCTAAGAATATTAAATATAAGAAAAGACGACAAAGGAGAATGCATTAAATGGCCGAAAATTGCGGAGTTGAAGCTTATTAAAGAAAAACCAGGACAAATATTTTTCAAAAATAGCCATTTAGAGGAAGAACTTCGTTCACTGACATTAAAACGGAATTTAAAAGACGTAACTTTACAAAAACTTAATCAATCTGAGCTTAAAATTCCAAAGGCAAAATGGGAAGATCTTTTGTCGCTCTGGAGAGTTACCCATAATAAGAAGCAATGAACACAAGCAATTTTATATTTCATTGAAACCAGAGTAAGAAAAATAATAGTGTTTTAAGAAATTATAATAATACACACTAGATTTTGTTTAAGAAAATTGTTTAATAAAAGTAAGACTAAAAATTAAAATGAGTTTTGAGTTTTCAATCTGGAAAAAGATATTGATTTTGAGATTTTTAAATTGTCATAAGTGCGTTTTTTCTGAAAATATTGATAAATAATTTCTCACGAAGTGACGTATCTGGTTAATCAATTATTTTTAACTGTTTTTAGTTTAGTATTTACATTGAAACTCATATCATTTGAAACTTCAACAAATTCTTTCAATTTTACAAAGAAAAAAATACCAAAACCGTTGTCAGACACAGAAATAACACCTATAGAAAAGTTTAACAAAACTAAAACTGCTCTCCTGTAAAATATAAAAAAAGCAGATACGTCACTTCGTGAGATAAGGGACGATATCTGTGTTCGAAGAAGTTTTTTTCTTGATTAAGTTATTTTTCTGTTCGGGTGAAATTTCTGCAATTGATCTCTTCAGATTTTGTGTGTTGCTCATGAGAAAAACTTGGAGTCACTGTATTTCTGCTTGACTGAACTTACCACGTGGTTAGCTTTATAAATATAAAATATATGGTTCGTGTCTTAACTGCTGTTGGTGTGGTGGAAAGCTTGATCTTGTCAAGTACTTTTTATATTTGGTGCGGGGTTAGGGTTGATAGGTGTTGTTTGTTTTTTGTTGTTTTCTTATTTGACTTGTATTGAAAGCTTAACATATATATGGTATATTGTGTGGGTACTTACAAAGTAAGAAATGTAGCTGTTTGAATTTTCTTGTTGTTGTAATTTCTCTCCTTTTCTACTGCAAGAGACAGTTGTTTTTTCTATCATGCAACAATTTCTCTCTGTCAACCAAATAATTGGATTATTTGTCACTCCACAACAAACTATTTAATATTGTTTTCTTTATTTTAAAAGTTTAGGCATAAATCGAGACCTGCTGATATGCGCAAAATGTTGCCACCCACGATCAAATTGATTCAAATTGAGATCTGCGTTCTTAAACTGTATACAAACAATAATTTAATAAATCTATCCAAGAGCTATCAAAAAACACTACCACTCGCTAAGCTACGCTGCTGGTATATATAAATGTAAAGTACTGTTTGGGTGTGTTCCCCTTTTCACGATACGAAAATCTACTTTTCGTTGGTTTTTGACATTAGTTTTTAGTGCTTTTCGAAAACATAAAAAAAATTCAATTTAAAAGTAATTTTAGTATAGTTCTGTAAATTGCAAGATGTCAAAATCAATTCCAAATACATTTTTTTAAACATTTCTTCGATTTGAAAATGATTTGCAAAATAAGTTAGGAAGTTTAATGCGAGAAACAGATTAACACAGCAACCTTAACAGCAACGAAAACTTCAACATCAAAAGGCTTGTGAAATAGATTACAACGTGAACAGTCGTGTTTTTGACAGCATATAATCAGTGGATTTTATTAAGGAGCTTTTGGGATTTGAAGCTTTTGAGAACAAGTTTTATGAAGTTGAATATGCTAAGTGTTGGCGATTTATAATGCAAACCATAGAGGAAATATATTACCTAGAGTCACGACTTCGGGGGTTTGCTCTCTTTAACCCTACAAGCTGAATTGAGAGGAAAAAACCCACAGTCCAAAGATGTGTTAGTTGCCCCATGCATTTTAAATGGGAACAAACACAGCTTTGTTCAAATTTTGTGGGTTTTTGCTCAATGCGCAAAAAGGTTGAATAAGTGCGTTTGAATATTCAAAAAAGGAATCCGTTAAATTCAAAAATTTTAAAATACAAATATTTTTTTATTAATTTTGCTTTTTATATCTGTTAATCAATAAAAACTATATTAAATATTAATTTTAATGCTTCTTGGATACAAATTTCTTAATATTTATGTATATTTCTGTTAAAAACTAAGAAATTCCAAGTAAAAGTAGAAGCGCACCTTAGAAATTCAATGCGTATACCGCCCAACATTGACCACGGAATATAGAAATTTGAGCCAAAAGGTGAATATTTTGACAGATAGACAGAAGGACATACTAAAAAAATTCCTACATATTTAAATTTCTATAAATTTTTATAAAAATACCTCCGTGTTTCCATATGAAAAAGTTAATAATAACATTAATTTTATAATTATTAATAAACGGAATATAATCTCTACGTAAGTTTCTTTCCAATACAATAATATAAAGTGATTTGGTTAGACTCTTGTGTTTTAAAAACAAGTGTTGTTTCGGGCACTTTGGAGGATTTTCAATTCAAGTAAATTGTAATATTACTCCTACCCAAACGAGCGCGAAAATAACGTCGGCTAAATGGAGGAACATTATAATTAATTATTCCCTTTGTTTTGGTTAGGGTTTCATTAAAAAGTTTCCCCTGTTTCGCTTTCCTTATTTCCTTGGTTTGAAAAGAACAAACACATTAGTGCATGGACATAATTGAGACATTCTATCAAGTCGGAAGAAAAATCTGCAATTGCACCTGAACAATGAGACACCTTCATAAGAAATACGCCTTGGGTTGTTCGAACTGTTTATGATAATTCGATATCGTTAGTTATTTAAAGCCCCCAATTAGAAACCATTTGGTTAAAGATTTTCATGAAAAATTCGAATGGATTTCATGAAATCCATAGATATACGAAGCTTCCAATTGGAAACCACTTAGTCGATTTGGATAATACGAACGTTTCTTAGTTTGAATTTATATTTTCTAAGTGTTCCTGAAGTCACTTTTCAGTTTGGACATAAATTTCTATTTTTTGCCCTCTAGGACCAATTTAAAGATTTCCATGAAAAATTCGTATGGAATTCGTGAAATCCAAACATATACCAAGCTCCCAATTGGAAACCACTTGGTCGATTTGGATGATTCGAACGTTTCTTAGTTTGAATTTATATCTTCTAAGTGTTCCTGAAGTCACTTTTCAGTTTGGACATAAATTTCTATTTTTTGCCCTCTAGGACCAATTTAAAGATTTCCATGAAAAATTCGTATGGAATTCGTGAAATCCAAACATATACCAAGCTCCCAATTGGAAACCACTTGGTCGATTTGGATGATTCGAACGTTTCTTAGTTTGAATTTATATCTTCTAAGTGTTCCTGAAGTCACTTTTCAGTTTGGACATAAATTTCTATTTTTTGCCCTCTAGGACCAATTTAAAGATTTCCATGAAAAATTCGTATGGAATTCGTGAAATCCAAACATATACCAAGCTCCCAATTGGAAACCACTTGGTCGATTTGGATGATTCGAACGTTTCTTAGTTTGAATTTATATCTTCTAAGTGTTCCTGAAGTCACTTTTCAGTTTGGACATAAATTTCTATTTTTTGCCCTCTAGGACCAATTTAAAGATTTCCATGAAAAATTCGTATGGAATTCGTGAAATCCAAACATATACCAAGCTCCCAATTGGAAACCACTTGGTCGATTTGGATGATTCGAACGTTTCTTAGTTTGAATTTATATCTTCTAAGTGTTCCTGAAGTCACTTTTCAGTTTGGACATAAATTTCTATTTTTTGCCCTCTAGGACCAATTTAAAGATTTCCATGAAAAATTCGTATGGAATTCGTGAAATCCAAACATATACCAAGCTCCCAATTGGAAACCACTTGGTCGATTTGGATGATTCGAACGTTTCTTAGTTTGAATTTATATCTTCTAAGTGCTCCTAAATTCACTTTTCAGTTTACTCAAAAAATTTTACGTTTTTTTTTTGTTTTAACTTTTCTTATTATTTTTTTTATTTAAATTCGTTTTTCTTAGCACATTAGACCATAAAAATGGATTTCGATGAAAATGATATTTGTAAGTACTTTATTTAAACATATTGAAGTCAATTCTTTGTATGGCAACTCATATGATTTCATTTTATTTTTCCGTTAGCGGGCAGAAAATGGAATATTTCGTATATATCCACCAATACGTTACGCCATAACATGGCCGAGACTAATACATCTCAAACTACAACAACACAATCCATTAAGGCACCAGTTCCAAGGAAAAGGTGTATTTTAAAATGCACTAATTTCGAGTTTCTACATAGATGTCCGCAAGATGATGCAAGGTATTGATAAATTTATGTTTAGATAGCGTTTTTCATTTTAAAAGATAGAGTTTCCCGGTTTTGTGATTGACTACAGCAATTATTAAGTACATAATGTCCGAAATTATGTTTCGCCACAATTTTTAATAATATTGATTTACAATATACGAATGTTATATTATTCATATGTATACATTTTGTAAATCTTTAATCTAGAAATAATTCCTTTTGTTTTTCTAAGTGGCATTTAATTTATTAACCTAAAAGAATTTTTGAAAACGTTAACCTCATACAATTTGATCTAATATTAATGTTTCGGATATCATGTATACTATTTCTGAAAGTTTAATTGCTGAGAAATCAAACTCCCGGTATGAATGTCTTTTTGCAATAATATATTATAATAATCTTTTTATAAAATAAAAAATCGAACTTACGAGTTTTGTTTACATATATAGCTTTCGTGATTCCCTGCACATTCCCTTCCACTTGGTTGAAGGTAAAGGATACTAAAATAAGTCCTAGTCATAGTCTAGAATAAGTCTTTCATTAAGTAACCGCGTACTATAAAATTCAATACCCCGTGTTCCTTAATTATCTTTAATGTTTAAAATTAAACAATATGAATTTAATTTAAGAAATAAATCCAAAATAGAATAAGGTCATTTTTCATGAAATCTATAATAAGTAATTTTAAATTTTAATTAGGATACAAAATACTAAAAGTAGTCTTAATACACGATATATTTTGATAATAGTCTTAAGAAATGATAATAATAATGATAAGTTTTTTTTTCTAAATAAATTCGGTTTTGAAATAACATATGTTATTTTAAACTAAAATTGATAAACTATTTGTTTAATCATTTTGTAACAAATTTTTTTCTTAAACAACCTAGCAGAGAATTATGGAGGGTGAACTTGAATCTGGCACACTTGAAAAAAAATCATAGGGTGTGCAATAATCATTTTTGTAATGAAAACGGACGCAAGAAACGGCTTCCTGCCTGGGCTGTGCCAGATTCTGTTTCCCAAGATTCTTCTGCTCTAAACGTTTTGGCTGAAGTGAGTCTCGAAGATATTGGTTACAATACCATATCTTTTGGAACTCAAGAATGCACAACACAAACGTGTTCTGCATTGGCGAACAATACTCCGAGAAAGGTAAATTTGAAGAAACAAAATTTAGAATTAAAAGAAAAAATTAAACAATTGCAAAAAGATTATGAGGAATCTTTTCAAATCAAGGATTGTGAGCTTTTGTCGCTGAAAAAGGAAAATGAAAATTTGAAAAATAAAATTGAATTAATACGTTTAGATTCAGAAAAGTTGCCTTCAGACATTAAAAATATAGTAGAAAATAGTTTAAGGAATTTTAATAGGCCTCTTCAGGGACGTAGGTATACAAACGAAATAAAAATGTTGGCACTTTCAATTCTTTTTATATCTCCTGTTGCACATAAGTTCTTAAAGCCACTGTTGGATCTTCCATCCGTAACAACTCTTAGGGATTTTATTTCTACTTGGCCAAAAACTCCAGGTAATATAGATTTTAATGTAAAAAGCTTAGCGCTTAAAATGAGTGAGAGTCAGCTACCAGATATTTATAAATACTGTTCGATTTCAGCTGATGAAATGGCCCTGAAAACTCATTTTGAGTACAATATTAAAACGGATTTAGTTGTAGGTTTAGAAGATTTTGGCGAAGGTGAATTCCGATCATCTTTCCCTGCAGGTAGTGTTTTGGTCATAATGGCTCAAGGCATTGCCAAGAGGTGGAAACACCCTCTAGCATATTATTTCGTTAGAAATAGTTGCCCCCCTTCAATCTTAAAAAATCTTTTATTTAAGGCTATTACTGCGTTACAAAATAGTAATTTATGCCCAGTTCAGTTCGTTTGCGATCAGGGCTCAAACTTTAGGGGCTTGGCCAGGGTGCTAGATATCAGTCCAGAAAAACCATACTTCGAGGTCAATCATTCTAAAATATTCTTTTTTTATGATGTTCCACATCTCCTTAAAAGCGCTCGAAATTGTTTGCTGAAAAATGATGTAATTTTTTTAGAACAAGAAAGAGCGACATGGAGTGACATTCAATATTTGTATGAAATCGATTGTGCAAATGGATATCTATTGATTCCAAAGTTGACTGAAGCACACCTAAATCCAAATAACCTGCAGAAAATGAAAGTTCGTCTTGCTACCCAAATTTTTAGCAATACTGTTAAAGCCGCATTTAAAACTCTTCACAAGAATAATCATGGAACAGCTACAATGCTAAGTACTTCAAAATGTCTTGTATTTTTTGGGGATCTTTTCGATCTTTTTAATTCCTCTAGTAAAACAGCGCTACAGGAGAAACGGGCAGGTTTTGTAAATAACAATAAACAAAAACAGTTTTTGATATATGCAGACTCATTTCTCAAATCGATTCGTGTTATTTCAACGGATTCTGAAGCTAAAGATGTTACCGCAAAGTTTTCCTTTATTAAAGGGTGGCTTTTAAACATACAATCCCTACGTTTGCTCTGGGAACATCTACACCCAACCGGCTTTGATTTCTTACTCACTCGGCATATGAATCAAGATTGTCTAGAAAATTTTTTCGGGAAAATTAGATGCGCTGGTGGAAATAATAGCCGCCCTACATGTGTTCAGTTTCAAAGCGCATTTCAAAAAATTTGGGGTATACAATACTTAAAAATTGTAAGAGGGGGCAATTGCATTATAGAAGAAGAAAATAGTTCAGTTGTTTTTTCGACAGATAGAAACTTGAGAAGGGACATCGGTTGGTTGCGAAATGAGCAAGAACTTGATCCCGAAAGTATTTCCCAGATTGTGTTATCTAATGACATAAGCGGAGACGAAGTCATTAATGAAAACAGTTTCTTTTATGTTTGTGGTTGGCTGTATCGGAAAAATTATCAAAATCATTCTTGCGAATATCGTTGTCCAACACTGTCCGAGTCTGTTCAGTCCGAGTCCGTCCAATCCGAAGACGTCCAGTTCGAGTTCGTCGATTCCCAGCTCGCCAATTTACAGGGTGGGTCTGTCCAGTGCGATAGCTCTTATTATACTCGACAGAAACTATATACAGGTCGCAAACTTGTTGCTCCACCACCTGAGTTTGTGCAATACATAAGGCACCTCGATAATGTCTTTGTTGAAAATTTTTCGAGGTTGTGTCATATAGAAGGGATCGCAGAACACTTTTTTCAAACACTCCAGTTTGATCATGTTTATTCGTGTTGTAAAAACGTAGATCCCCATTACATTTTAAGATTTTTTATTAGAGTTAGAATTCATTTTGTCATTAAAAGAATAAATAAAAGAATTCAAGAGCCCAATTTCAGAAACAAAATGCTCACAATTATGCATTTATAGATTTTCCGTTACTACAGTTACCAATGCAGTATATTTATGTATGTGGTAATATTGTATTTGTTTATCTTTTTCTGTTGTTATTATGTATTTAGTATTTTTTTATCTATGAAGTTGTATTAATGTTTTTTTTTAAAGCATGGTGCAATAGGCCTACAGGGGAAACCGAACACCTTATCAAAAAATCGGTTAACGCACCAAAAAGCATACCTCATGGGTGGCGCGGAAATGCTATTAAAAGTAAACTAAAAAAATTGTAGAAATTTTATAAGATATTTTTTTTCTCAAAAACAGTTCCACCGATTTAAAAAAATTTCATTTAGTTAAATCTTGTTAATGCTTAAAAAAAACGGATCAATATTTTTTGTTATTTAAATTTTATTCGTACAATAATAAAAACTTAAAGTTGGCATACTAGCATTTTCTTATATTATATATAAACCATGCTGTCATTTCCAAACTACTTGCCTCATTTGGATGATTGAAACAGTTTTGAGTGTTGATTTAAGTCTTCTATATGATTCTGAAACCCACTTTAAAATCTAACCAGAACATCGAAAAAATGTCATGCCAGAGACGTTTCAACATTTTCATATTCATATTGAAATTCTTGAAACGATACCCATATGCAAATTTTACGAAGTTTTTGATAAAATTAAAATTGGTTTTCAGTTCTACTTAGAGGACTTAAAACAAAACTCGAAACCGTTTCAATATTCCAAATGAAGCAACTGGTTTAGAAATGACAGCATCATTTATCGACCACTTTCAAGAAAATTACAAAATTTTTCATGAAATTCTTGAAAATGGTAGATAGACCAAGCTGTCATTTCTGAAGTAGTTGCTTCATTTGGATAATTCAAACGGTTTTGAGTGTTGATTTGAGTCCCCAAAATGGTTCTGAAAACCATTTTCAAATCTGTCAAAAATTTTGAAAAAAATTCATGCCAGAGACGTTTCAACATTTGCGTATTCATATTGAAATTGGTAAAACGTTCCCCATATGAAAATTTTTCGAAGTTTTTGTTTAAATTAAAATTAGTTTTTAGAATCACCTAGAGGATTAAAAACAACACCGAAGACCGTTTCAATCATCAAAATGAAGCAACTAGTTCAGAAATGACATCATGTTTTATCTACCATTTCAAAAATTTCATGGAAAATCATGATATTTTCGAATGTGATCGATGAACTATGTTGTCATTTGCTGCCTTTTTTTGAAATAGCTGACTTGTACGCAGCATATACTTACACCACATAAACTCATTCAAGTTTCAATTAGGATAGCTAAATTAAAATTAGATTTAAAATCAATTGATCAACAGTTCTCAATTTTTTTATTTTTTATTATCAGGCGGGACAAGCGTTTAAGTGTCTTTAAATGCATTTGTTTTTCTTAAAAGTGTTTGTGCTTTTCATAAGCACTAGTATTCTCTTGAGATCGTTTTGCATTATAAAATTCTTTATGTGATACGTGTGATGTTCTTTATTATTATTATTATTTCTTTGTATATAATCATATAAATTTGTTTTATTTAAAGTATAATAATTAATTTCTTTTGATATAACAAACATATTTTTTAAGCGACATGCTTACGGAAAGAACTAAACATTTTTTTTTTATTTTTTTTCCAACGCAACAAGGACCAAACAATAAAATAAATAAAAATTGGGTTTGCGAAAGGAATGCAAAATTCATTATGTATGTGGTTATGTAAGAAAAAGAAAATCACAAACTCAGAAAATAGTTGACTAATTCTAAACAATAAATTGGGGAGAGGGGTTAGACTGCTGCGGACGCATTAATCGTAGGTTGCCTCTATTGAAAGGGGCCGTGTGACTGGTTCGTGCTCTAAAGGCGCGAGGAAAAGTTCTCATAGAGTGATGAGAGCAGTACAGCTGTCGTTGAATTATAATACTCTTGTCATTGGGTCAAGTCTTTTCCGTAGGCAAGTGGTGATGTGTTTGCATTGTGATTATTATTCGTAAAAGACGATATGTCGGGCACAAAGTTGCCAATTTGTTGTAGTTCCTCAAGCTCTTTAAGAGCCTTCATTATTTTATTTACATCTAAGTCCGTACACTCAAGTGATTTTTTCGGAACAGTGGTGGCAGTCTAAGTTTGTCATGCAAACCTGGTGAATCGCTTCGACTTCCATGATGGCTTGATTTTTTATATTTGTTCTTGTTAATAATAGGCAGTGAGTGCACAGAACTGCGAGCTTGATAGACGCCTACTATTTCAACGCCATCTGACTCGCTGCTACTGTCCCGACCAAGAAATTCCGTCTTCAATGGAGGATGATTGTGCGGAAGAACGACCTTTTTGACGCTCGTTCATCGAATGCGTTTTGCTGGTGTGGTTGATGAGCTGGTTGGACGTATTGATTATTTCGGAGGCGGATTTGAAGTTATCAATGTTAATCACATGAGTATTGTTGTCCACGCTTAGTGAGTTACCCAAACCGCCGGCGGAATGTTGCGGCTGTGGAGTAGTGATCAGTTCGTTTGGAGGGAGAAACCAGATCAATAAGGTTTTTGGAAATATTTACAATACCGGTGGATGATCTATTGCTATTTAAATTTTGGTTTGGGTTGGCGTTGTTATTGTTGTTGATTACAGATCCACTTGCGGATTTTTCACTTTTCGAGCCACTTTGAGTTTGGCTACTGCAAAGATTCAAGGGACTACTCGTAGATGAACGATGTAATTTGCCAGATGACGAGGAATGTGCTTTCGATGAATGCAAGTGCTCATCAGTAGCATTACTGTATTGTCAATAAAGGAATCATTTTCATCATATCCAAGACCGATGTCACAGAAATCGTCCTTTTTGCTTCGGCCTCTTCCACTGGCATATGTTGTTCCATATTTCTTTTCTAATTCCTTAGCTAATCGAGCAACATCATCATCGTTTTCTTCAAATGGGTCTTATTTAGCTTTGACGTCGCTGTCGATCAAGCTGCGGTGCTACTGCTGGACTTGTGTGACGTCACTGGATCGGGCAATGCCAAAACGATGGAGGGCCGCACTCGAAGCCGCCATCGCCGAGATGGCACCGTTTCCTCCAGATGCAGACAACAACGATGCACCAGGGCCGCTATCGCTCCCGCTGCCATTGCCAATGTTGCTGCTGGCGCTGGTGCTGATGGTGGTGAAGGCGACTCGCTTGATTTCAGACATTTTGCTGTCGTCACTGGTAATCAACGATGATGGCAATCACGAGGTAGCCGAAGCTGATGCACACATTGACAAGCGCCCGTTGGAATCCGAGTGTGCTGCTGCCCAGAAAGGAGCACCACCACGACTACGACGACGATGTTGAAGAAGATGCGGAGAGAGGTATGGGTGCCAGAAGGCAGAGGCACTCACACGGAAACACAAATCCTCACACACTCGCGGCACCAATATAACGACTACGACGACAACGACTACGATGAATGCAGAAGAAAATTTTCGCAACAATTTTTCCTTTTCGATCGAAAAAAAATCGAATTATAATAAATTTTTTATTAAAACAGGAAATTCGAGTTTTCCCCCCGGAACGAATGTAAATTAGGAAAAAATAGTTGTATCCGATTTGTTTGAGATTCTTTATTGCCAAATTAGAGTCCTTTTTCGTGGATTTCGATTTAATTTTTTAGAATAAATTTTTTTTTCATGGAAATTATATACAATGTAAGCTTGCTGCCTCTGCCGCCGAGAATTTAACACACAATTTTTTGGTTCGAGTACAAAACGAATGAATCCACAGTCAATTTTCTTTCGCGAGACAGACTTTTTTCGTCTTTAACGACACGGTTTGCAAATAGTAAATTTTCGAGGTTCATTAATTAGATTTTGATTTTATTTGATGGGAATTGAGATTTTCTTGGATTTCTCGTTAATTTCAAGTATTTTCTGATGATGTGTAGTTAGTTAGAGAATTTATATTTTTGCGAAAAAATAGTATTTTCGTGTTAATTGATGGGGGAGACAAGTAGTTGCACAGAACGCAATCTTTTTTTTTTGACAGTCGATTGGCAGCGGCCAATCATTCTACACAGAATGATAGAATGTCCAAAACTAGAGCCACCAGCTGCGCCGCACCGTTTGAATGTCTTCGTTTTGTGGTCTATCACCAATGGTATTCATTAAAAGTGGAGCTGTCGATAAAGGCAATAATTAAGCTTCTTGTTTAAACCAAATAAAAATTATTATACCAATTAAGGTTTGAATACTATGCTTGTAAAAGAAATTTAGGAAGTCCCCCTTCTAGGTGAGCATGTTCTTTGGTTCGGAATCAGTCAACATTTGTTCACTAGCTATATTAAGTAGCATTCATCCCTGCAGAAAAACAAAAAAAGATGCATTTAAAACTATTATATTTGTATTACTTGACAACACTTACCCCGTCCGTCCTGCTCACTTTTTGCAATGTGTAATTGCGAACAACCAATGTCGAAAACTCGACAATTGCAGTCAAAATATCAATAGAAGCTGATTTTGTCTTCTGATCGGCCATTATCAAAGCTATTTACAGTGCCTGAAGAATTCCTAAGCACGTTAGGGTTTTGTAGAACGAAGATTGGTTCGATCCAAATAGGCCAACACTTGTACCGCCAGTTCACGTGGCAGAAGAGAAATAAAGTATCTCTCTATCTTGCTTTCTTGACGATTTCTTCTTCGGAACTAAGGCATACTATTGGCTGTATATGTTTGGATAAACGTGACAGGGAATGACTGGATGAGGTATTGTACGAATGCTCCAATAGACTTTCATTTGAATTGGGATTGGATAGAATTTCAACAAGCTTTTTGGTTGGATTATCATGGAGTGTTGTTCGTAGATTTAGTAGCGATGAAGATGAATCCGTAACTGCTGATGAGACTGATTCCGGACCAGGATTACGTGCTTCTGGATCGTGTTGTTGTTGTGCTTTTTGTTGACCATTTGTCGTTGAACTATCTGGCTGATCTTTATTTTCGGTTGTATCCTCATGACTATCAACTTCTCCATTTGTAATCGTGGTGCTTTCTGGATGATTTAGGCTGGTGGTAAGATTTATTTTGAGAGTTGATTTAGTTGATCTGCTTTTGTGATGCCCGCTGTTGGTCGGTGTTGTTGAATGGTCTTTGTAGTTGCACTTACTGTCTGACTACTCGCTGTTGGTTATTTGCGTTTTGCGCATTTTGTTGAACTAATTATAAATTAAGTTATTAACATAAGCCTAAGTATAGAAACAATTAATTTTTATCACGAATATTTATAATCGGTCTACTTACAATTCTAGAAAAATTGTTTTGAGAACTGTCATTTTGATATTCACAAAAAAAAACAAAACTTCAAATTTTGAGCTACTGACTTCATTTTGTATTTAAATCCACCATTCACACGTATTCACGGATAGGGAATTTAAGAGAGTTTTCTCTTACTCACCTCAAAAAAAATTTGAGGGTGTTTCAGGCAAGGGGGGTACCGGTCGTGACTCTAGGTAATATATTTCCTCTATGATGCAAACTAGGGAAAACCTGTGAGAGTTTTAAAAGGCGAAACACTTATGCAAGCCAATGAAACCAGAGTGAGAGTCAAACGTCCTATCTTCCCTGTACTGACAATTTTTGCTGAACAGAGTATAATCTACTAGATTTACGAAATAAATTTGTAAAATTTTCTTCCATCGTGTGAAATGGGTCCCCTCACTTTTGAAAAAATATCGTATAGTGTAAATATAGATTCTAACACATAATTGTACTAAAACCAGTATTTTCTCCAATCTATTACAACCTTACCCATTCACAATCACAATAACCAAAAAAACTATTCACAATTGTGAAAGAAGCAACTTTCTATCCTCAGTGTACTTTGAGCTGTCGTTTCGTCCGGTTGTTTTATGCAAGTGTGAACTGTGAAATATCTGAATCTGAAACTTGTCCTTGTGCTCCACGGGTTTTTCGATCGAAAGTGAAACATCATTATTTTCCGAAAATCTTCCGTGTCCATTAAAACAAACCAACAAAAGTTGTGGACTATCAAATAAATTCAATAAAAAAACTTCAAAAAGAAATACTCCCTCAAACATGTCTGAAGAAAATGGAGCTGCAAACGGCGATGTCCCAGAAATTGAATTAATTATAAAGGTACGTACCTCTACCATCAGCAATTTATTATGAAATCTTAAAATAATTAAAAATATAAATAAAGTGCAAATTAAATTCGTTTTCTTTTGTGTTTCTAATTTATTTGGTGACCTTGAATGGATTTAGCAATTGGAATAATACATTTTTTGAGGCGAAACCAAAAGGAAAGCAAATTTTTCTTGTGACGAGTTGGAACACTACATATAGCTCGTATTTTTCCAGGTTTTCGTATTTTTTCCCTTAATTTTTCTATTGTTCTCTGCCATAAGTTGATTTTAACATGCAATGTGCAACAGTGCTTAGAATTAATTACGCAATTTAGCGGCCTGCTACTCGGGTGCGGGTCGTGTCTCGTGTAGCATTGCAGCAGAGTCGGCAAATTTTGTGAAGAGAAATTGCCTTATCCTTTTTTTTCTGTGTTTCTGCCTTAAGTGCAGCCAGAAATTCATTAAGCAGAAAATTATTGAGCTCTGCAATATACTTTGGAGCAATTCAAGTACCTAAGGTGCTACTCTTGTGCGTCATCGTCACGTTCTATATTGCTTTTCGCTGCTGTTGCAGGTTACACAAACAATAATTACCATTCTTGGAAGGGAAATATCAAAGGAGTACGTTAAGGGGCCGCAGTCCCTGTCCCAGCTTTTATCTTTTATGCACTCTTCTACCTAAAATAGTATCTTTTCCTATTCATTTTTAAGTTTTCTCCCAGAAAAAAGAAACAAGTTTTCGCGGTTGTTCAAGTTGCGCTGCTGCTTGTGGACTTTTGAATGTGATGCGTCATCAAACCAAGTGTGTGTATTGCTATGGATGTGGACGTGCAATAATATCTTGAACTTTTGGCGATCGGGGGCTGAGACGCAGCATAGCGCTCGGGTGATGCTGAATGCTGGTGGTTGTCTGGTTGTTCTACTGGTTTCTGGCTTCTAACGTAGGATTGGATATTAATTTTTCAAATACAGTAGACGCTCGTTAACTTGAACACGGACGAAACCAGGAGTGTTCAAGTTATAGAATTGTGCAAGTTACTGGATCAAGTTAAAAAATTGTTGTTTTCATTTAACAAAAATTCATTTTAATGATTTTAAAACATAAATAATGATGTTATTAATAAATAATTTTAATTGAAACGTTTTTCGATTCCTAAATACGCACGTGTTCAAATGACATTAAGAAATTCACCGATTATGAAAAATAAAACCTTATACGGAAGTACTAAAGAAATTTCCTGGGATTCCCCTTTACAAAATCCGTTTGCATTGTGTACCAACATCCCAGGTACCTTGCATAAATTCAAAAATTTAAGAAATTCAATATTAAACTTTGTTCAAGTTACAGAGTTCGCATACATTTTATACTTGTTCAACTTATAGAGTACTTAGGGGAAAAATTCAAGGTATTGAGTCTTAAAAATAGTCCGTTCAAGGTATAGAATGCGTAAAGGTAAAAAATATTTGTTCAAGTTATTGGAATGTTCAAGTTATCGTATGTTCAAGTTAACGAGAGTCTACTGTAATCTAAATCCACACATATAGTTTTTGTATTTTTGTTCAAATATCTATCATCGTAAAGCATGGCAGGAAAACTGGAAAAAGATGTACATATGTACATATCATAATTAAAGTTGATCTCTATGTTCTATGACTAGGCTAGAAAGTTTTGTTTGTTGACTGGAATTTAAGTTTATTTGTATATGTATGTACACTAAGCTTTGGATCTTTTGGTTCAGTGGAACTAGGTGGAAAAGTCTAATTATAGACAATTCAGGATTTTCTTCCTGTTTTTTATATAAATATATATATATACGTACGTACATACGTGTTATATACAGGGTGGCGCATAAATAATGATACATTTTATTATCCCGAAATGATGGGAGTATGTTAACCGTAGATTTTCGAGGCGTAGCCAGACGGGCCGTCAGCCAGATAAGAACAATTTCCATTTAATTTATTTCATCATGCAAAGAACATAATTCTCCTATAGACTAATAGATTACAATATTTCATTTGAGCTACATTATTGCATACAACTAAAATAATAAATAAATTGTACATATTCACAGCATTCAGGTATACTTCTAAGCATATTTAAAACATAAATTTTAAAGGTATATCTTGTGCAAGTAATAAAAAATTCTAACCCAGAGCAAACTGAATTTGCTTTCCCCATGCAACGAGAAACCGGTTCATTTCGACCATAATTTGATCTATGGAATTGCTCGTGAAAAAGGACATAAATAGATATACATAAGACCGAGCAGTTGGGGACAATATGATAAGTATGAATATCTCTAATGAACATTATCGCAAAATACGTACAGTCAATCAAACTCATATTCGTACAGTAGATAACATGGAACTTTTTTTTTATTTATTCAAAAACCAGAAAAAGTCCGAATGTTATTTGGTTGTAAAATCAAAGACATAGTATCCATCTAATATCAAACACAAAAAAAACACGATTTTTCAACAAAAACAGAACATTTAATAACAAAAGCAAAAAAAATCAATTAAAAGATAACAAATTCATATTCGTACATCTAACATTTTCTTGGTAAAAAACCAAAAAATTACATATTTTTAATATTTTGTCGCATATCCCTTATTTTTAATATTTTTAGATCTCTAAGTTGCTGGTCTAAATGGTCCCATAAATTTTCAATTGGGTTGATATCTGGTGATTGGGGTGGAGTTTCCATCACTTTAGGGCAATTGAAAAGTAGCCACATTCTAGTGTTAAAAGCTTTATGCTTTGGGTCATTGTCCTGGTAAAATGTGAATGGGTTTTGTAGACCCAATTTTTGTGCACTATCTTTCAAATTTTTTTTTTAAATATCAATGTATTTTTTGTGGTCCATTATCCCATCATTAATATGAAGCTTTCCTACCCCATTTGCAGAAAAACAACCCCACCCCAAACCATAACCGATGCACCTCCATGCTTCGCACTGTTGCACTGTGTTTTCTGGAAAGAGCTCCGTTTTGGTTTCAGCCACACCATTTGCCGTCTGAACCACAGATATTAAATTTTGATTCATCTGTAAAATTACTTTTTTCCAAAAGTCAAAATCCGTAAACTGATGGTCTTTTGCAAAGTTAAGGCGTTTAACTCTGTTAATTGCACTAATGAACGGTTTTTTCGAGCAACTCTACTGTTAACACCATGCTCCCGTATGCAGTTTCTCAGCGTTTCTGTGAAAAACTTCTTATTTAATTCCTGACGCAACTTCTCTGCAAGTTTTGGTGCAACTAGTTCGGGGATTTTTCTTTATTTCACGCATGATGACCCGTTTATCATGAGTGTTGAATATTTCGCGTGTGGTGTTTCGCGGTTTATTTTCGATTCTATTTTCAATTTCAAACCTTTTAACTACTGTTTGAATAGTTGATCGAGGTCTGCCAATCAGGTCCGATATTTCTTTTAACGATTTACCATCGTTATGGTATTTAACAACACGTTTTCGAAGCTCAACTGACGTTTCGCGCTGCTTTCTTCCCATTTTGTTAAGATTTTCTTTTTTTAGTATTCAAAATGCACTACACAAATAAGAAAACGTTTGAAGCTCGCGATTGTATTTGACTTTTTGTTTAAAGGTTCCTTGTCCTTGATTTCGAGAATAAACAAAACACTGTACGAATATGAATTTGATCTGATTTTTGTACAACATTACTTTTAGATGAACCATAATGTTGGTAGGACATTAAATATCGGATTTTGAATAAAATGATAAAATCTATTTAATGATTAAGAAAAATATGTGGTTTAAATATACTTGAAAAAAAAACGCAGTTTTGGTTAAAAAGAGTGTTAAGAAATTTCAAACCTACTGTACGAATATGAATTTGATTAACTGTACGTCGATTTGCCAAACTTTGCATACCAAATATGAGACATCTAGTTTCATAAGTTGGAATATCATTATTCCAATAAAGTTTATAATACATAAACCTTGAAATATTTTTTTTTGGTGCTTTTTCTATTCTTAGACATGAATTATTGTAGTAACGGTTTCAAACTGTATTGCAGTACTCAAGCACTGATGAGAGAAAAAAGAGAGTTTGGTTTCAAGGATGACTCCTAGATCTTTTTTTTTTTTTTGTTCAACACGATCGATAGTCAAAAAAAATGGGAGATTTCTTACTAAAACAAGACAAAATCTGGTATTTCGAAATATTAAGAAATTTAAACTACATTTAATAAACCACAATCTTCAAGGCAATTTATGCTTCTATATAATTTAAGTTTAAGGTCATGAGCGAAAAGGAGACATTGAGATTTTAGAAATATGTGTATTAGGAATATCATTAATAAAAAGTAGAAACGATAATAGCCCTAGATGGCTACCAAGGGGAACACCAGATGGTACCAATATTTGATTAGAATGCTGATCATCAATCTTGACAACTTGAAATCTGGATTTTTTTTATAATTAGCGCGCACACAAGGGGTTATTACTACCCTTAAAATGATTTACACAGTACGAGCATTAGGAAAACAAGGAGGGGTTTAAAAGGAGATACCGATGCACATTAGTTTTAAATTTTTGAACATTACAATGGGAAGGAAAAATAGAGCTGGGTAAAGCATTCCACATTCGTGTAGTCCTAAATAAAGAATCTCTGTATTTCACAGTACGTCCGAAGGTGGACTCAAGGGTAAACTGATGAGCATTCCTAAAAGCGCGAGTATTGCGGTTAAATTGTTTAAGGGGAGGAATGCAACTGGCTATTTCGCTAGAGCATTGTCTATAGAAGTAACGGTAAAATAATGAAAGACAAGAAACATTGCGACGGTGCTCGAGAGATTCAAATGTTTCTGTTATACTTCTATCACCTATCATTTTTAAAGCTCTTTTTTGGATTCTATCCAAGAGACTCAAGTGTGTTATTGGAACACCTGCCCAAATATGGGAATTGTACTCGAGCTTTGGACGAATATAAGCCTTATAGATTACAGCCAGATGTTATATAAGATTCCACTCAATCAAGAAACTTAGAGGTTCCGCGAGTTTGTTTAATAGAATGTGAGGAGTTTCTTTTCTAGTTTGCCGTAAGGTAAAAAAAAACAAAAGGAAGCACACTAGGTTGTTGGTTACTATTTCGACCAATTTCTTGGTGTGTGTATCCTTAGGGTTGATAGGCCCGGAGTTTTGCAGAAACTCATCTGTAAGTGGCCTCGGTTGCGAAGCTCCACCGGAAGCTATATTCTGGTACCATGGGAGATGAATGAATGAATAAATTGGGGTATAAAAACACTGCGACCTAAAGATCTATTGTGTCCCCCATCTAGAACTGGATGAGGTTGGCTCATTATTACAGTTCTTCCTCCAAATCTGCTCCTCTGAGGAATCGAAGTATTTGGAGTATTTTAAGGGATTCACCCTCTTTTATGTGGTGCTTGCCCAGATACCTGTGCCTTTGATTCACGAGTGCATAACATTTCCCAAGTATGTGGTCAGGTGTCTCTTC
The DNA here is from genome assembly GCA_911387755.1 of Chrysotoxum bicinctum. Taxonomy (NCBI): domain Eukaryota; kingdom Metazoa; phylum Arthropoda; class Insecta; order Diptera; family Syrphidae; genus Chrysotoxum; species Chrysotoxum bicinctum. The sequence continues at coordinate 107,543,942 of OU426989.1, read as the reverse complement.
GTGAGTGTTGCAGAATCTGCAAGTCGCGTTGTTCACCAGGTCAAGGATGTTGAGGTTTCTTCTCAACCTACAGTGGCCTGTGAGAAGCCCCGTGATTTTCCTGAGGTTGTTCCTACTTAAGCTAATGCAGGTTAGAAACCGCTCTCGGTTGTAGTCCCCGAGTAGGAGTTTTGCCTGTCTTAGCTTAGGGAGTTCTTTCCAGATTTTTGATCTTTTTGTCTCCTCTTCTGTTTTGATTTTGTTTTTGATCACGTCGATGTGTCGATGCACCTATTGTTGCTAAGGAGTCTGCCACTTCATTGCCCTGGACACCAACGTGGCCTGGTACCCAATGAAGCGTGACAGTGTTATTCTTGCCCAGTTTATTAAGCTTAATCACGCATTCCCAAACAAGTTTAAAGCTGATCGCGTAGGAGCTTAGTGCTTTTAGTGCAGCCTGACTGTCTGACATGATGGCAATGTTTTGGTTTTTATATTTCCTATCGAGGTTTCTTCCAGTCCCATCGGTAAGGAGAGTTTAGTTCTAGGCCAAAAAACTCCAACACCAGTCCCTTCAGCCGTCCTCGATCCATCAGTGTACCATTTGATGGTATTTTCTTTAAGACTAGTTTATTGTTTCGTCTAGCCAGTCATTTTTGCAACTTAACTCCGTTTTGAAATGTTTTTCGAAGTTATATCTTTTGATCATACCATCTTCTTGGGATGTCAAGAAGGTTTGATACTGCGGACCGGATTATCGAATCTTTTTCCCTGTTTCCAATAATTTTACCCGTCCCAGTACCCTCCTCTCATGGGAGATATTCCCCATTGAGTTTGAGGGTTTGCGTATGCTTACTTTCTGCTCAATTGCTATCAATGAAGTGACAAGAAGTGACAAATAGTCTTTGTTAAGATAAAGTTCTTAATATTACTTCCCATAACAAGCAAAAATATAGAGACAGTTCGAAGTTATAAGGTATTAGGCCCTGGTTCTCAAGGAGATATCTTTTACCAATTTTTTTAAACTTATGTACACCGCATTATATCGAGCGAGCAAAGCCTTTGAATTTTGAAAATCGCGATCATTTTTAATTTATTTGAAAATGTCCATTAGTGTTGATCTACTGCTCGTTTCAAGCGGTCGCTAGTGTGTAAAGTCACGTATCGTGTCATTAATACATAACAACAAAAACCGAAAAAAAAAATAATCAACAAAAGCATTACTTGGTTAACGGGCAGCGTGTTCTCTCCATCTCCCACTCATCCACTTACTTTCTCTAATTGATCAGTAACTGTCCCTTGCTACCCATTGCATGTCTCTTAAGATGATTATTTCATGATTCTTGTTTTGGATAGTTAAGTGACATCTGATGTATAGTTCAATTGTGTTTGTTCTATGGGCATAACCATTGGACCTAAACTACACAGTTGAACTTAGATCGTCAGAGTTGTGTTTCGAGTGTTTGTGATTTTTGAAATGGTTAGTGATTTTTGTGTTGTGTTTACAAATATTCGTGGGCTAAGGACGAATTTCTTTGACGTGTACGCCCATTTTGTGAAGATCAGATCAGCTATTTTGGCATTAGGGTGAAACAGAAACACAGGTTGGTGCGAATACTGATCTTTCAGAATTTCGGCTGCCCGGCTATAACCTAATGCCATTACTCTTTCGCCATCATGGCCTTTTAGTCTATGTTATGAACTTTAACTTCATGTGGCTCAAATTTACTGTTACCAAGCTCATCGCCCATTATTGTTTCATTTATAGGAGTCCAAATCTTGACAGTAATTCAACTTTTAATGATTTTAATTCAAGTTCGCTTCGCTATTCAAGGCAGACGACACCCGAAGGAAGATATGTTGAGATCTTTGTATAGGTGCACCACCTTACTCAGTTTGTAGATGAACCCACACAAATACCAGATGTTTCTGAGCAAAACGCTCACACTCTCGATTTGTTTCTTACTTCTAACCCGTATATCATAACGATAAACTCTCCATTCGGCACTTCGGACCATTGTGTAATATTAGCCCATTTCTCATGTTCTATTCATCCAGTTAAAGAGAAACATTCCACCAGGACTGTTTTTCAATACGAGAAAGCCGACTGGGACGGTCTGAATAACTGTTTTCAAATTTTTAAGTGGTCACTATGTTTCCTTGATAGTGACGTTGATGCGAGTGCTGATATGATCACAAAAGTGATTTTTTTGGGATGCGTTCTTTTTATCCTAACAGAATTAAGAGGGTAAAACCTAAAGAAAAGTCTTGGGTTGGTACAAGCTTTAAAGATGCTATCAGGTGCAGAGGAGTAATTTTCCCTTCCTACAAAGCCAACCTAACCCAACTGATCAGTAATAAATAATTTCCAACGAACAGAAAAAAATAGTCCAAACTTAAACGTTATAAGAAATTTATTTTATTCGATCAAGACAAATATGATGATTCCAAGTGATCGCGTTGGTGGTTGCTGGCAAATAGGACGATCTTCAGCTAACCAAAAGCCCTCAATGCTCGAAGATTTTGCGGCAATAATAAAAACCATGCATAAAAAAAGTAACATGATAGCATAGATGAAAGCATATAGCAGTGCAAATGGATTAGCAAGATTAGCTTAAACAAATAACAAGGGATTAAAAGATTAAGAATAAGAAAAATACATAGGGTATTATACGATATGTTTGGCAATTTAAAATTTCACATTGTTTACAAAAATTGTAATTAATCGCCCATGAAAAGTAAATAATTAATTAACATTACTGAATATAATACTGAACTTGCATTTGAATAAAAATTATAACAAATAAACATTTCTGAACACGCCGCCCCCCCTGAAGGATTTCAGGAAGTACAAGGCCATCCTGTCCTGGATGAACAACTTCAATTCGCCCCAGAGCCCATTTTGATGGAGGCATATTTTGTTCCTTGATGACAACCAAATCCCCAACTTCGAAGTTTTTTGCCTTCTTCTGCCATTTTGGACGTTGTTGTAGTGATGTGAGATAGTCGCAGTGCCAACGCCGCCAAAAACCTTGTAACATATTTTGTATTAGTTGCCATCTCCCAAGCCGATTAACTGGAACTTCAAGGCTGCTTGGCTCCGGAATTGCTGTGTACGGTCGGCCTATAAGAAAATGAGATGGAGTTAGAGGGTTCAAATCTGAATCTGAAATAGAACAAAGTGGCCTGGAATTTAATAAGGCTTCAATTTGAGAGAGCAAAGTTGTCATTTCCTCAAAGGTCAAAGTATTGTTCCCTATAACACGACGAAGATGGTGTTTTACACTTTTAACGCCTGCCTCCCAAAGCCCACCAAAGTGCGGGCTGTGTGGTGGAATAAACTCCCACCTTATACCTTCATTCGCCAACGTCTTTGATATTTGGGCATTATGGTTTTCAGACCGAACCAATCTGTACCACTCCGAGAGAATGTGTGCAGCTCCACGGAAGTTAGTACCGTTGTCCGAGTGGATGATACTGCACTTTCCCCTTCTAGCGATGAATCTCCGCAAAGCCGCTAAGAACGCATCCGTTGACAAATCGCTTACCACCTCCAGATGCAATGCCTTTGTTGCCATACACACAAAAATCGCTAAGTAGCCTTTTATAAATTTAGGGTTCCTTCCTCTGGCTAAGCGAAGAGTGATGGGGCCAGCATAGTCACATCCAGTTTGATCAAAAGCGAATGATGGTGAAAGCCGCGAAGAAGGCAGATCTCCCATCAGCTGCTGTGATGTGGCTTGACGTTGACGGAAACAACCAATACAATCATGAACGACCTTCCTTATGAGATTTCTGCTTCCCAAAATCCAAAACTCCTGGCGCACTATAGAGAATAGCTCCGAAACACCAGCATGAAGAAATCTCAAATGGAAACTATTAAGTATAAGTTTTGATATTAGATGATTTTTTGGCAAAATTACAGGATGTTTTATGCTAAAAGTAACATTGACAGCCTTTGAAATTCTGCCTCCAACACGAAGTAAACCATCATTGTCAACAAAAGGAGCCAACGAAGAAAGTTTTGAAGAATAAGAGACACACTTCTCTGCTTGTAAGTCCCTTGTTTCTTGTTCAAACTCTTTCTGAGCCCATTTCAAACATTTTTGTTTCGCATAAAGCAATTCAGAGGAACGAAAATATCCACTGACTCGTTCCCCAGCCGGAAGTTTGGCATTTTTGGCTCGCCGAACAAATACCGCTACAATGCGAATCACACAATCCCACGAAGAAATGCGTTTGCAAAGTCTATCAAGGAAGTCTTCATGAGTACACGAAACATTGGCAACTACAATTTCTTTCCTACTCTCTGGCACCTCTTTCAGTACTTCACCCACCCCAGAAATAGGCCAACACTCGAAGCTTCTTGAAAGCCATTCTGGTCCTTTCCACCAAATTTCCAGATCAATTAATTTACTAGGCACTACGCCTCTTGATGCGCAATCCGCCGGATTCTCCTCAGATCGAATATGGTTCCAATTAGAGCGGGGTAGAATATCAAGTATTTCCGACGTCCGATTGGCGACGAAGGTATTCCAACGCCGGGGTGGAGCGGACAGCCAGGCTAACACAATTTGCGAGTCACAAAAGGCAAAGGTTTGAATAATTTTACAGTTCAACGCATTTCGAACAAGTTGCACCAAACGACTAAGAAGCAAAGCTCCACATAGTTCAAGACGAGGAATGCTGAGTTGTTTTATTGGAGCGACGCGAGTTTTGGCAGAGACAAGTTGAACCTCGATTTTACCGTTTTCAGAAAGGCTTCTTGCATAGACCACCGCTGAATATGCCTTTTCGGACGCATCCGAGAATCCGATCAGCTCAAATCCTTCTACATTGACAGTACACCTTCGCCAAATCTCCACCTTTTCAAACAAAAACAATTCTTCTCTATAGGACATCCATTTATCGGATACCTCAGTAGGCAGTGGGTCATCCCATCCGATTTTCGTTGAATGTGCCCATAACTCCTGGAACAACATTTTTAACAAAATGGTGGAAGGAGCCAGAAAGCCTAAAGGATCAAAAATTTTGGAAATCTCTGACAGCAGAATCCTCTTAGTGGGCGTCGACGATGAATCTTTAATAGAGATTTTGTAGTTGAAAATGTCACGATGAGGATTCCAAATTAATCCAAGCACCTTTGTCCAATTATTTGAAGAGTCACGATCAAGTGAGATTGTGGGTTCAAAGCTTGTTCCTTCTAATACTGGCCAGCAATTAGAACTCCATTTACTCAACTCTAGGCCCCCACAGGCCAACAGACTAATGAGCTCATTTTTAAGCTCCAAAATTTTGCTAACTGATTCTGCCCCGGTCATGATGTCATCAACATAACAATCATGCAAAACAGAGAGTGACGCAGTAGGAAACTGATCCTTGTAGTCCAAGGCAAGTTGTTTCAAAACTCTCATTGCCAAAAAGGGAGCAGGTGAAGTACCGTACGTGATGGTACGCAACCGGTAGTGTCCGACTGGTTCAGTAGGATTCTCTCGCCACACAATACGCTGAAAATCCCTATGCTTGGGGTGAATCCAAATTTGCCTGAACATCTTTACGATATCAGCACCAAAAACGTATTTGTGAATCCTAAACCGCAGGCAAACGTTGATGAGATTCCTTTGGAGAGGAGGTCCTACATGAAGGTTTTCATTTAGGCTAACACCCTTTCCATCCTGATGAGACCCATCAAAAACAACGCGCAATTTATTTGTAACCACTGCATGATGTGGTAAATAAAAAACCTTCCCTGACGATGGTTCAATCTCGTTTTCTGGAATTTTCTCCATATGACCTAACTGCAAGTAAGCCCTCATGAAGCAGCAATATTCGGATTGAAGATTTGGTTGACGGGTGAAGCGTCGTTCCATTGAAAATAGCCTAGACAAAGCACCGGAGAGAGTGTTACTAAAAACTATGTCTTTGTGGCGAAAAGGAAGCTCAACGATGTATTTGTTGTCAGGCCCTCGCGAAAATGTGCTTACAAAATGGGTGTCTACTAAATCACCTGAATCCAACGAACGCAATTTAGGATCTATCTCTTCAACTTCCCAAAAGGACCTTAAAAGTAGGTCAACATCCTCACCAATTCCAACTTGTAGCGACACAAGTCCTTCGTTGGGAGTACAACCTGTTATCACCCACCCAAAAATAGTATTGTGAGCAACCAAATTACCAGCTTCGTCTTTCCGTCGACCCTCACGTAAAATACTCCAAGCCTTATCAGATCCGAGTAAAATGTCAATAGAACCTGGTTTGTTAAAGCCTGGATCAGCCAACTTTAAATTATCCAACCACGCAGATTGATCAAAACGAAACGATTTCAAAGGAGTATTCGTAGTAATGCGATTCAAAATGAAAGCGTCAACTTCAACTTCATTGGAATCAACACAAGATTTAAGAGTGAGCGAAACGACACCTTGAGTAACACAAGCTTCTACCGAAGATATACCTGATATTGGAAGACGAGCATGACGACGACGAAGACCTAATTTCTTAACTAAATCCTCCGTAACAAATGATGCTTGGGAGCCGGTGTCTAGCAGCAGACGACAATTATAAGCTTGGCCCGATGCGTTCATGACCTGCACAACAACAGTGGGCAAAATCCCAGATGGGCGAATTTCATTATGTGAATGATGACTTGCAATTGAAACAGCACTGGATGTCGAAGCTTGGCCTATGTTCAAATTCAAATTGTTAGGTTCAACAGCCGATGACGATGAATCCATGTGCACGAGCACATGATGGCGAACACGACAATGCGGACAACGGCTTTTAGAACGACAACGCGAAGCCGAATGATTACTACCCAAACATCTGTAGCACAACTTTTGGTCTCGAGCAAAGGAACGACGTGAAGGAATGGGCAAATCAATAAATTTAGGGCAATGTGGAAGCATATGATTTTCATGGCACATGGGACATAACTGTTTAGCAACTGCAAGGCTCTTAATGTTATTTGACGCACTATAGGGACGCGTTTTATGTCTATTACCGGAAATTTTAGAATCACTTGTCTTAGTGGCGCATGCTTCTATAGCATCGCATCGTTTTCCCAAAAAATCAAGAAGCGTATCTATAGTTTCGGATTCGGAATTGTTTGTATGAAGAGACCAAGCCTTTCGCGTATCAAAGTCTATTTTTTCGAGCAAAAGATATATAAGCCATGGATCTCTCCCTTCGGTCTTAAGAGCCTTCAATCCACGAATAACCTCATCCGATTTGTCCACTAACCGACGCAAATGTCCACTATCCGCGACCGCTACGTTGGGAATTTTCAAAAAGCTTTCGATATAACTGTTAACAATGTATAACGGTTTATCATATCGGTGTTCAAGCTTATCCCATGCTTGTTCATAATTCGCGTCCGAAATCTCAATACCGTTAAGCAGTTTTGCGGCATCATTTTCTAAGAACGATTTCAAATATCGCATCTTCTGGGCAGAGGAGAGTTTCTTACAATCGACACTCCCGAGGAACATATCACGAAATTCTGGCCATTGTCGATAATCACCACCAAAGGGTGGTATTTTAAATTTTGGCAGTTCAACTTCCGAACAAATATTGGCCGCAGAAGGGGAAGCTGAGCAATTCTGTTCGACCGAAGAGTTCACGTTATTAGTCGCGTTACGAATTGGAGCCGTGCGAGGAGTCGAAGGCGTATTGCTACGGATAGCTTTTAAAAATGCACCTTTTGCTTCCAAATATTTATTTTCCGTCATTTCAAAATCAATTTCAGGGTCAACGTAACCCTCTTCCTCGGAATATTGAAATAGTTCAATTTGATTCTGGCAAAAAGATTTCCACGATTCCTCTAAGCGTTCCAACCGAGTTTTTAAAATGTCTATATCATCAACTTTCGCCTCTACTATAAACGAGTGCGTACGAGTTATAGCACCTTTCAAGTGACCACGAGCTTGTTTCAAAATATTCATGACTTAAGCAAAGTTCAAAGTTCAAACACGTGTGATTTGTAATTCAACCAAAAAACCGAATTCTCACTGACCTATTCCAAAACGGGTTGATCTAAAAGGCACCTCGAAGCAACCTACTAGCAACAGCAAACCAAAATCTGAACAGCAAAATCAGCGAAATCAGCAACAAATATTATATACGATACAGTTTACCTCTGGTACCAATGTGGCTTGCCAAGTGTCCAAATGCAAATTCCAAGTTCCAAGCAACCACCAAACAGCTCCAAATTTGTTCCAAAATTACAAAAATCCGACGACTCGAAGGACCAACTTTGATCAGTAATAAATAATTTCCAACGAACAGAAAAAAATAGTCCAAACTTAAACGTTATAAGAAATTTATTTTATTCGATCAAGACAAATATGATGATTCCAAGTGATCGCGTTGGTGGTTGCTGGCAAATAGGACGATCTTCAGCTAACCAAAAGCCCTCAGTGCTCGAAGATTTTGCGGCAATAATAAAAACCATGCATAAAAAAAGTAACATGATAGCATAGATGAAAGCATATAGCAGTGCAAATGGATTAGCAAGATTAGCTTAAACAAATAACAAGGGATTAAAAGATTAAGAATAAGAAAAATACATAGGGTATTATACGATATGTTTGGCAATTTAAAATTTCACATTGTTTACAAAAATTGTAATTAATCGCCCATGAAAAGTAAATAATTAATTAACATTACTGAATATAATACTGAACTTGCATTTGAATAAAAATTATAACAAATAAACATTTCTGAACACCAACTAAGGAAGATCGAAAACCGTACTAACAAGTCAGAAATAATTGCAACGGTGTTAAAAAAGAACAACATTCTTACATAACCAGAAATTGAGAAAAAAAGTCCTGCAATGTCCCAAAGGCAGTAGAAACTTCTGGTCATTTGAAGGGAGAAATTTAAAACCGATAACTAGCTCTTTAGTTAAGCCAAATGTACCTACAGCTTATTTTGCTGCTAGCTCTACGTTGCCTGAGAGCAATATTGCCCGTCTTGTACTTGAGAACGTAAATCATTCAATAGGACAGGTATATTTTCGTACTCCTATAGTTGCAAGACCCCTTGGAGATCTTGATGTAAACAAATCCGCTGGTCCTGATGGTATACCCACCATTCTTTTGAAGAGGTGTTCTGCAACGCTGGTAAAACCATTGCGTAAGCTTTTCCATTGCTCCTACTGCTCTGGAATCTTCCCTAGAAGATTTAAAATGCTGACTAATGCTAATTTCTCCAGCTTATTCCTAAAATGACTTATTCTTAAAAAGGCTTATTTCTCCCCCTCCTCCTATCAACCAATTGCACTTATTTCCTTCTTTCTAAGTCATCGCTGATAAAGCATCAGCATCAAGAAAAATCTAGATCTAGAAGATCGAAAACTTCTCATTGAACGGCAATACGGCCTTCTCACCGAAGAGTAAAACAGTCCTTTACATTGTTTTGCAGAAAGTAACATAAGATTATTGCGCTTAATATTTTTTAAGCATTTGATAGAGTTTCTCATGAGGCTCTCTTATCGAAAATGCGTGTGTTTGGTATCAACGAAACATAAATTTTTTTAAAGGGTGCTGCCTTTTGCGAGACAGTGGCAAGTTCCCAAGAGAATTTCTTTTTATGAACCAGTGAAATAATATCGTGATATAATTTTGAAGAAAGTTATTTCAAAGTAAAGTACGCTCATGTAAGCTCCAAGTACTATAGAATATATGTAAACACTTAAAGTACCAAGACAACGTTAAAGAGCAAAGAAATGAAACAATTGTTATCTATTGAGAAGTCAAATGCATTATAGTAAAAGTTAGCGATATGACATCATGGCCCCACGGAGCAAAACTCTTGTGTTTAACATTTCAACTCAAATTGATCTTAATGGCTGATTGAACTCCTCAGTGTTAATGATAATTTCACATCTATTTTTTTTGTCGTCTTTATTTTATTAAGTTGAGAAGATTCAACGTATTGAATTTAATTAATTTAATTGTTTTTAATCGTTTTTGTTGAAATTGATTATCAACTTTAAGTGACGATCAACATTGGTCAACATTTGAAATTAAAAAAGAAAAATATATCATTATGAGTGGCGTTAAATGATTGATTTAATTCTAAACCCGAAATAAATAAACGGTTTTATATTTTCTACAACCTTCGAGAATATAGTGTTAAATTTTTGTTTTTTGTTAAAAAATGAAGATAAATATCCACATTCATGTACATACAATATTAAATATTTCTTTGTATGTTCAAAACATTATCTTATCTCAAGAAATATCCGCTGGCGATATAATGTTCGCAAGCAGGCAAACACCAAATTTATTGTCACATACAGTAGAGAACAATATTTTAGCACACTTGTAGGATTAAGAGCATATTTTCAAATTTCTTTCATAGTTTATTTTCAAGTACCGTAATTTTTTGTGTTAAAAAGTCATGGCAAAAGGACAATATGGCTCGGAAGGCAAAAGAAGCCTTATCTTGCAGATGAAAGATCATGGAAGGACACATTCAAATATTTCTGGACTTTTAGAGTGCTTCAGAAAGATGGCGTACAACGCACTTTGTCATTTTTAGAATTTTAAAGTGACGCAAACGAAAGACATCTCGGAAAGAAGACAAAATAATTTATTGACTGTTAACTAAGGATCCCCTTAAGACCTCCAGAAACATTCGAAGAGAATTAATGGCGAATTATGAAATCGAAGCCAACTGTAAAACGCCCATAAACTGAAAAAATTTACGTAGATGCCTTGCGAGGTGAAAACCACTGGTTTCCAAAAAAATTGAAGGCCAGGTTAGAGTTTGCCAAAACGGTTAGTTTTCTCGATAAAGGTGTTTTGGAGCGACGAATCCAAGTCTTGTCGATTCGGACTTGACGGGAAGAAGTATGTATGGCGCACACTGGGGCCCACTGTATGGGAGAGATGCCCAAAAGTCAAATTCTTAAATAAATAACTGTTACGTTTTTTTTTTTATTCGATAATTATATGTTCGTCCCTTTCTATTTCTAAGCTTTATATTATCAATTGAGCATAACACGTATTGACTGCATACAGTTTTCGTGGTTTTTCATCGATTTAGTTTTTTCTTCGTGTTAAGTGCAAATAAAAATCACTAAATATTATAAGCTATGGACCAAGGTAAACAGAGTGTATTGAAGTGTTTTTTAGACTTATACTTTTATATATAACATAGATAGGTGAGGTTAAAGTAGAAGGTCTTTTTATAGAAAAAATAACAATTTTCATGGAAATGCGCAAGGTTCTTTTAAAAATAATGCCTGTTTATAATACATAGGGATATATTCTTAACATAAAACTAAAGGCAAAAGTAAAAGCCCGTTGCGCATTTTTTTTAATTTTTTTTTTTCATAAAAATACTAATACGCGATTTTTCGATTTTTATAGAAACCGAGCCTAAATTCAAAATAAATCGAAAAAAACTGTTTGATATATTCAATAAGAGTAAAAATATCACTTTTGAGACGAAATTCGAAGAAATTTATGAATATATAGCTAAGAAAACCGACTGTCCGGCCACTCAAAGAATAAAATTAACATAAGAGCTACGCAATTTTAAGAACCAAATGAAGGCGAAATGGGTGAAGTATGGAAGGCATCAAAACAGGTTCATTAAAAATGAAACACCCTGGCTCAACGGAAGTTTTGGGCTCTTTACATCTTTTGATGAAAGCAGCGACAATTCGAAGCGCAGAAAAACAGCAAGTGTTCGTGCAGAAAATAATTCCGATCTGCTGACATATGCAGCTCAAATGAGCTTGAGAGCCAAGGGGAAGACAACAGAAGCTGAAGTCGTTAAAAGAGTTTTGTATAGATTGTATAGACATAAACTCTTCTGTAAAAATTAATAAAATCTCGCCATGTGAAGCTCTATGCATTATTATTGAAGCTAAATTAAGTAGAAGCCAGTACAACATTATTCGAAGCTACACAAAAGATATTTTTCCATCTTATAAACTTGTTCAAATAGAGAAAAAAAAAATCATATCCAAATGGTCTCAAGGTTACAAAAACTGAAGCGGTAGTGTCTTTGCAGACACTTTTGGATCACACTGCAACGCGAATTTTACAATGCAAAAAACCTGTTCTTGGACCAATATGTACTGAAAATTCAGAAATGGTTTTGTTTTCCAAGTGGGGGTTCGATGGAAGCTCAAGCCACACTCAATTCAAACAAAGATTTGTATCGGAACCTGCTGATGACAAATATATGTTTTTGACATGTCTTGTGCCTTACCATAGAAAAAGACGAAGAATTTAGTTTTCTGGCAAAATCCTAAGCCGTCATCACCCATATAGACCTATAAGTCTTCAATACAAACAAAAAACTTCTGAACTCGCTATTTCACAAAAAGAAAATATTGAGCGGCAGATTAAAGCATTAACTCCAACTAAAGTGACATTAAATAGCCAGTCGATTTCTGTTTTTCACAAACTAATGTTCACTATAATGGATGGAAAAATTTGCAACTCGATTTCTGGCACTAAATCTTCTTTGAAATGCTATTTATGCGATGCTTCTTCAAAAGTTTTTAACAATCTTGAAAACATTGGAAGAAGACCTATAAATAACGACTACGTTTCCTTTGGCATTTCGGTTTTACATGCTTGGATAAGTTTATTCGAGTCATTGCTGCATTTAAGCTATAAGCTACCAACTTTATCTTGGCGTTTATCAAGCGAAAACAAAAATTTGTTAGAAAGAACAAAAAAAGATATCTAAGATCAATGAAGATCCAGCTGGGATTTATTGTGGACAAGCCTAAACCGGGTTTTGGTGACTCAAATGATGGAGAAAATTTTTTCAAAACTACTCAACTTCATCATCAATTACGAAAATAGATGCTGAGCTAGTAAAAAGATGTTATATTATCTTACAAACAATATCCAGCGGATTTAAAATCAACCCAAACATGTTTGAAAAATATTGCTTTGATACAGCCTCTCTATATGTAAGGTTGTATCCTTGGATGCCCATGACTCCTACTCTTCATAAGATTTTAATACACGGATCCCCTATAGTAGGTGAGGCCTACCTGCCAATCGGGATGCTAAGCGAGGAGGCACAGGAGTCTAAAAATAAGGATTTTAAATCCTACAGAGAATTTTTTTTAAGAAAAACCTCTAGACTTGATAACATAACCGACATTATTATCAACAGATAGTTTATTTCATCCGATCCATTATTAAGTCTTATGCGAAAATTACCAATATTGGACAGAAAAATATTTGATAAGGAAGTAATTAACATTCTTGAAGAAGAAATATAAATGAAAAAATAAATATTATTGAATTAAAATACATTTTAAAGCATTTTAAATAAAATAAAATACAAGAACTTTATTCCATTAGTTTTGGGCACCGCGTTCCGCGGAGTTATAATACTGACTTTCTGTCAAGATTTCGAGCGGGAAACAGCTGTCAGTGTCAAAATAACCTATGATTCAAAAAGAAACCACTAGAAACCATTTTATGGATCATTTTATGGGCTAGAAAACATAAGTTTTTAGAGCGAACAAATTAGTAGGAGACTGAAATTTAGCATCGGCATTGGTAATGTGAATCTTTAGAAATCGTGAGAGTTCCTCATCGGTCCGATAACCGGTAGGTCAGTTACGAACGTGTAGGTGAGACAAATTACCACGAAAATGGTCATAAGAATGGTGAGGAACTGTCTCAGTTTATAAAGAGTTCCATTACCAATGCTCATAGCAAATCTCAGCCTCTCATTGTATCAATATAGAAGCCTACCTCTACTGCTCTATTAAATTAAAATTGAAACAATTTTTTTCAAAACAACGAATGTGTAGTTAGTAAATACCAAACAAATACAAATAAGTCTTCAAGAAATAGATCAAGATCTTATCTCACGATCGACCGTCACTATAAAATCTCATGGATGCGTGAGGAAGAAAAACCACTTGTCTTTATAATAGTCACTGTCACAGGAAAACCTTTCTCCTCGTCTTCTTTTTTTCAATGTTTCCATCTCATTTGTTGTTTCTAACACAGTGTCATTTAAGTGTGGACAAATTGCTCAGCCGCACTCCACACTCTCCATGTCTTTCACTTAGCTTGGCTTAAAGATTGCATCGAAATCTGGAAAATTTAATTGTAGTCAATCTACACAACTTTCCTGCAATTGACTGTTTCTTTCAAATAGAACCAGTTGCAGATATGTACGAAAGGAATAAATATAAAAACAATTTCGCTTTTAAAATAAGTTGGGGTAATTTTTAGACTGATGTTTGGCCTTAACTTTAATGACCAGATTGGCAACTTTTTCGGGCAAGAGTTCAACAAAAATGAACATACGAATACAGTTAGAGGCAAAAAGCGAAAAAAAGGTTCCATGACAAATTAATGACTTTCACTTTTGTTACTCAAAACTGACACTCGTGTAAAAATTGTGTTTTGTTGAATGTCAAGAAAAATCCATTGCGCATCTGAAAATACCATTTAAGGTGTATGCCGCTTCCAACTTGTGTATGGATGAAAACTACCATATTTAGTATACGTACTTATTTATGCAAAATAAATCATATGGTTAGATAGAAATGATGTAAACTTGAAACGCTTACTCTTCTATGACATCAATTCATTAGAATGATTCGATGGAAACCTGTTGTAAATTTATTTTTAATAACACAGGGTTGAAATAGGCCATTGAGGCCATTAAATAGAAATCACGAGACTCTTTTTTTTATAGGTCCTTTTTACTTGCTCAGTGTTTAAATGTTTCTTTTAAATTTCTCACTCTTAGGTACACATTTTCAGTGCGATATCATCCAAGTGTCGGGGTTAAAGTGGTAAAAATAACATGTTAATGTTAAATTAAACGAGCCTAGCTGCTGGGTTTATAAGTTTCTATATTGTTACGACTACGGTTTTTTTAGAATTTTATTTGTACAAAGACTTATGTATCTTTAAAAATTATTTAAGTTTATACATAGGTTGCAATACAGAGCACTGTTCTAAGATGTGTGTAGGGTCCATCCACTATTGTTTTGCAGGTTTTTTTGTTAAGTAAAGGGTTTTCCAATAAGAGGTGTTATTTTGATATTCAAAGAAAAATGGCATTTTTGGAGATAAATGATCGGATGTTTATTTCATTATAAAGAGGAAGGTATGCCGTTAATAATGGAACATAACATCAGCCAAATGGCCGCCAAGACCACGCTTACAGGACCATATCCTTTTCATGAAATTTTCCATAACCAAATCGCAAAGTGGCTGCCCTATGTCCTCGATAGCCTCACGAATTTCATCTTTGAGGTCTTGAATCGACGCTGGGCTGTTGGCGTAGACCTTATCTTTCACGTGGCCCCAAAGGAAGAAGTCGCAAGGTGTTAAATCACAAGATCTCGGTGGCCAATTGTGATCACCTCTTCGAGAGATAACACGGTCCGGAAACTTTTCCCGTAAAAGATCGATGGTTTCATTGCTTGTGTGGCACGTAGCGCCGTCTTGTTGAAAGTAAACGTTGTCCAGATCAATACCATCCAATTCAGGCCATAAAAAATCATTAATCATCTTTCGATAGCGCAATCCATTGACCGTAACTGTTGCTCCAGCCTCATTTTCGAAAAAGTAAGGTCCAATGACCCCGCGGGACCATAAACCGCACCAAACAGTCACGCGTTGAGGATGGAGAGGCTTTTCAACAATAACTCTTGGGTTTTCCGAGCCCCAGATGCGACAGTTTTGCTTGTTGACGTAGCCTCCGAGGTGGAAATGGGCCTCATCAGTCAAGATGATTTTTCGATGAAATTCCGGTTCATTTTCATGCATTTTTATAGTGAATTTTAATAATTTCAATGCGTTGTTGAAGCGTGTATCGTTCCATTTTTATTAATAGCGTAGTTTCTACTTGTCAAATGTCAAAAAATGACAGCTTCAAAAGTGACAGCTACCGAAATAGCGGGCTATTCAAAATAACACCTCTTATTGGAAAACCCTTTAGATGCTTAAAGTTAAAGAATATCTAAGTCGTAATCGTACGAAGTTGGATATTTTCAGTTTATAGACGTTTGTGGGGTATATCATGGTGAGTTTTTCGGAATCAACTTTTTTATTGTGGTGATACTAAATTACCAGTTTGGTTAATATTTGCTTTTGTTGTTTTTTTTTTATAGTTTTAAACTTGTATGTGCATTTATGCAGCTGGATATAGTGGTCGCAAAATTGGACTATCAAAAATTGCAATCAAAATCATTACTGAACACTCGGTTAGGTTCGTTTCGGCTTTTTCAGGACCCAATGAGAGATATCAGAAAAAGACACCAGAAAAATTTAATTTGAAACAAAAATAAAATTTTCTAAAATTTATTAATTTTTCTGAGGAGAATTCTCTTCCGTATCAGCTGATTATCATTTGGAATAAAATGGAACAATTCGTTCAACTAATGTTTGTTTCAATTTATACTGTTCCACTGACATCAGGAAAAAAAAATTATGCGGTCTGATTTAGGCCCGAATTATAGCTTTCATTGAAGTGCATCATTGGAACAAATCAGTGGAATGCTGACTTTATTCTTCTGACAAGCCAGTTATACCAATCATTGGAAAATTGGTTTCAGTAAAAGATCCGGTCAGTGGCTGATTACAACCAATTCTTTGCATTTGACGCTGTTCACATTGGACTTACTCAACCAAGTCATTTTGACGTAAGGCCACCCTGTCGTGTTCAGACACAAAAGTAGTGTGAACACTCCAGACGTCTTGTAGTTGTCATAATTGTTGGCCATTTGCTATGCCACTACAAATATACAGTGAATTACAAAAGTAAGTAAGCACCTCTTAGTTTAAAGATAATTTCCTTCAAACAATTGATAGTAATGTTAAAAAAAAAACTTAATATTTTTGTCTATAATTGATATGTATTTCGAACTAAAAAGTAACATTTCAAATAAAACAACTATGTTCTAAAATTCTGCTTGTTTAGATTCATGGGTTTTTTCAAAGAAGAGCCGCTTTTGGCGATTTATTTTACTTATGTAAGGTTTCTTTCTAATACTTCGACCATGATAACCGGATTGGTAGAGCACATGACTTACCTGTTTTATTTGGTTATTTCTGCTGATATCTTTGATGGGCTTACTTTGGGATTCCTCTTCACTTTCCTAACAATAATACGGCATTCCTGCTTGTCATTGTCATTGATCGAGGGTCATTTTGCGAACTTCCAATGTTATTTTATTTGATTATTATTTTGTGTATAGTAGATGGACTTTTGTTAACAATTTTATCATTCTCGCACTTCGATTTATTTTCCAAATAGTGTTTGACTATATTTTTTTTTAATGAGTGCTTACCTACTTTTGTGATACACTGTATCTTCGTGTGTCATATTATGTCACCAAGACAAATGTCAAAAAAAATCCATTAATTTTCAATTTGTTTTAAAAATCCTGCCTCACTTTGCCGTCTCTTTCTTACCATGAAGTGCGAACGAGAAAAAACACAGAGACATCAAAAAAAGTCGGCGGAGTGAGTCCAATGTGAACACCGTCTTTGAGGTTGAGAGTTGATCATTGAAAGGAAAACTGACATTTGAGAATAGAAAGAGAATCGAACACATTCAGTGGAAAGATTGTGTTCCATATTAAAGAAAAATCAGCTGTTCATTGAAATTGATATCTATTAGTAAAATAATAAGGGGCCAGTTATAGCTATCACTGAAAACCATCATTGAAACACAAATCAGTGGAACGGTGGAATATTTGTTGACAAGTCGGTTATAGCAATCAATAATTTCGCTGTCATTGAAAAGATCTATCATTGAAAATAAATTACTAGTGATGGGTACCTCATTCATGAGGCAATACAAAATGTCGCATGTTATGTTATTGTTTAAAGTTTTTTTTTTGCTAACTGCAATAATTTTCTTGTTCTGTTTTTGTTAGAGATATGAGCTTTAAGAAAAAAAAATCATTTCTTTGGGGTTCGGGTGCGTGATTAGTAATTAGTTTAGTTTATAGTTTCCTATTCGCTGCTTTGCTTTCCATAAACCGACTCTCACAGAATTACTCTTTAAGGCTACCCAAGCAACACATAAACTCTTGGAGAGTACTTCAATAAATGTATCAGTTCTTTAAAAGCTGTTAGTTCAATCTTCTTAATACCATTCCACTTTATGACCTCCTAATTTGCTCTTTTTGTTATAGTATTAATAAATGCTCTTTAAAATATCTTAGAGATATTCATGACAAATGTCTTTATATTTACTGTCTATATACCCTCTTTAAAACCTTTTTAAAAGGAGTAGTTTTAAAATGCTGAAAGAGGTTTTCATTTTAATCTTTCAAATACATCTTGAAGATATTCTGTGGAAGTTTTCACTAAAACGTATTTATGAAAGCTTAACATCAAGAAGTACTACTTTCCTCTTTGGTTGATAAAAAATGTTTTGTTTCGCCTAACAATTGTGAATTGTGCAACACTTCCCAAGCAAACAAGAACATATGAAAGAGAAGACTAGCTAATTATATATGTACGGCTCTTCTCTTCAGTCGTTTTACCAAGCGAAAATCTTTTTTTTATCTCTTCTATTTAAAGAAAACAACTCAACTATTTAGTTGAATGTGCGCGCCATTGCATATGATTGTTTAACAAAATCTAAGGCTAGGCGCGCACATTCAATTTTTCGTTGCAGAACTGTTTGGTTCGAGCAACTAAAAAGTTTGTGTTTTGACAAAAACTAAACGATTGCCTAAAATGCGTTTGCTATTTTGTGTAACATATAATTATGTGCACCTTCGTGGACATTCCACCAAATAATTCATCTGTTTTCTATAAGCAACCATGTTGTGAAACTAAAAATTTAATGTGCGCGCCTAGCCTAAGTGTCTTTTGTGCTAGTGTTTCTCGCATCTCGCCTGAGAAGAAGAATATGAAAAGAGAATAATAAAAATATTTTTGTATACCTACGTATCTAGGTACCAGTGGCGTGGCGTCCATATAACCCGATTCCTATCGGGTTACCTTTTAAATTTTCTGCTAAACAACAATGTTTACTAAATAACAAACGACCTTGCTGCACAAAAATATTTACTATATAACGACCAACATAAAACCCACTTTATATACTAAATACGTATCTATTCATTAACCTCCACAAACTGCACACTCCACCAACTCAATTGAACTTTATTTTCATTTTTTAATCAAATACACACCACACCAGCAACACACACGTTATTATCATGATTCATGAGTAATTTCTTCCACCATCTCTTCTCACCACAAGCGAAAGCAACCCGAAATATCACGGGTTATAAGATCTCTCGCTGGATAGAACAATGTTAGTTTTCTTTCTCTGTTTTACTTCTGGTTTTTCTGAGTTTGGGTCGACTCTGTCTAACGCCCGCTGTCTTATGCAAAGAAATAACACGCTTTTCTTCGACTTATTTGGTGAATGTTGTGTTGTGACTTTGTGAGGTGAGTATACCCAATTCCAAAACCAAGTCACTTGGTCAATGGTGGGTTGCGCAGAGAGAGCAAAAAAAAAAATGGTGCGTAAGAAATTTAACTATACTCTGTCCAACAAAAATTGTCAGTACAGGGAAGATAGGACGTTTGTCTCTCATTCTGGTTGCATTGCCATGCATAAGTGTGTCGCCTTTTAAAGCTCTCACAGGGATTCCGTAGTTTAAATTATAAATCGCCGCAAATGAAAGTAAAAAACGCGTAGGGCTACCGTCTGCCGATTCAAAGCGACTGAAAACAATATTCAATTTATCTTTTCCCACAACGCCAAGCGGTAAGATAATAGGCGCGTTTTTTTTTAAGTTGAAAAGCAATACGACAACACTCAACATACTCATCTTCTTAAAATGTGTTCTCAAAAGCTTCAAATCCCAAAAGCTCCTTAATAAAAACCACTGAAAAAGCTCTTTGCTTGCAATTGAGAATGATAATGGTAACTCTGTTTTGATGTAGATAAAGAGCGCACGATCGTATTGAGTGACACTTGATACTCTTGTCTTGATCTTGACACCTTGACAGTATCTCATCAGCAGTGGGATACGACGCACGGTCGTGCTGGGGTGTACAACTTTTCGCAAAGAATTACAACAACAATTCCTTAAGAAAAGTCAGTGGCTTGCTCTTTTTTTAGTGGCATTTTTCCTAACGCATTGTAGTGAGAGTGCATCAGGCGCCACTGCTTTAGAAAAAGCTCTCCCATAAGGCCTGTACTGACAATTTTTGTTGGACAGAGTATAGTGAAGAACTGAAGACTGAAGCTGAAGGAGAAGGTTATTTGTATTTTTTTATATTTTGTTTTATAAGTACTGTTGTCTGCTTATGCAAAAAATAGCTCGCTTTTCAACGACTTATTTGCTGAATTGTGTGAGTTTTTTCTACCGCTGCACTTTTTTGGATTAAATTATACATATTTAATGAATTCTCAGAGAGAAGACTGAGAAGACAGGCTTTCAAATTTAGCACTTATTTCCATAGTAAAGCGGCTTCTTTTAAAAATAGGGAATAGATCTGACTTCTATGAAAGAGTTTATTTATTTATTTAAACAAACTTAGTATGACATAATGCTTCAAGATTTAATATCTTATGATAAAGCATAAAAAGATAAATTTACAAAAAAAAAAATATTTTACAGTATTTTAATTCAAATTGAAAGAATGAGAAAAAATTATTTTATTTAAGAAATTAAAAATTAAAAAAAAATTAAAAATAAATGCATTAATAAACTAACTATATTATTTAATTCAAAATAGTATTTCGCAATCAATTCAGCAATAAAAAGAAAAAGGAAATAAAAGATATTAATTGGCTTCAACTGTTGTGGGAAAAATGTGCAAGTAATCCTCTCTGCAATTCAGTGGGTGTTCGTAGTTCATTAGCAGATTTTATAAAACAAAGATCGTAGAACAACTTTAGAATATATGTAAATAAGAGAAGCTTTTTTAGTAACACTTTTCATAATCTCTTATTTGTTTAGAAACGCGAACTTTTGCTATTTTTTTTAATAACATACATTACTATATTTATTGTAGCCAAAAATATTATATTTCTTATACTTAAACCTATATTGCACAATTTACAGAGATTGGTAACATACATAAATCATTTTTTATATCATGATATTGAATTACTTGAAATTGTTAACAGATTTCTCATTGTTAAATATACTTTTGTTTTGAAGTTCCTTATTTTTTATTTTTTTCATAACATCACCTTAAATTTTCCTTAATGTACTGCATTTGCATTTGCCAGAAACGGTTTCTTTCGAAGCCACTTTTATTAAACTTTAAGATTATTTATAATTTATAAATTAATGATTTGAAGTATACAAAATTGGCATGAATTGCTTCGCTTGTTTGTTTTGGAAATCGGAACTGCAATATATTTTTTTAATTTATTATACATATCGTCTAAGCTTCGACTTACCATTTGAAATTATTCACGCCACGCCACTGCTAGGTACATACATATGTATATAACTTTGTATGTTTTATTCAAATTTCATGATCATTAGAATTGCAGAGACGTCATTGAAAAATTGATTTTTTTGTTGAAAATGTCCATTAAAATCCTATCCTATGGGACATTTGAGTTGAGACAAAATACCACCTCATTTCGAAAATTGAGTACCACATACAAACTCATTTTAAATTCGTATCCTACGCATCACTATAAATTACAAAGACAACCTGAATAACTTTTTGAGGTTAGAGTTGATCATTGAAAAAAAAACTGACACATGAGAATAGAAAGAGAATCGAACACAAATCATTGGATCTATTGGGTTCCACTTTGTTGGAATGGAAATCAGCTGTTCATTGAAAACGATTTTCATCATTGAAAAATTAAATGTAGTTTTATGAGAAATATTTAACATATTTGTTTATTTTTATTTGCAAAAGTAAAATATGTAATTGATTAGCTTCGTTTGTATACCAAACATTCTCAATATTCATAGTTTATCTATCCCAAAAAGTGAAAACAAAATTTTCAATGATGGTTTTCAACGATAGCTATAGTTGGGGCCTAAAAGTGGATTTAAAAGAAAGTTTAGATCAGAGTTTTGTATTTTATAGAGAAAAAAAAATCTACTACTCATTACCTTCATTTTGGTACCAATTAAAGCCAATTTTAGTTTGTTTAATTGTCTTAAAAATCGAAATTAAAATTTTCAATGATGCATTTCAATGATAGCTATAACTGGCCCCATAGAATAAGATTTTTACTTTTTTGTATGTATGTATGTATATAAATTTGACTTAAAACAAATACTACACAGGGTGGGCCATCTAGTGGTTTCTTTTTAAATCATAGGTTATTTTGACACTGACAGCTGTTGCCCGCTCGAAATCTTTACAGAAACTCAGTATGATAACTCCTCAGAACGAAATGAGCCACTTTACGCTTGAACAACGTTGGGAAATATTGCAAATCTATTTCCAAAGTTAGTGCTGTTTAGCCGAAACAGTAAGTTTTTTGAAAAGAAGTTTTGCCTGAAATGAAGCACCCACCGCGCCTGCTGTACGCAAGCTTGTGCAAAAAGTTGACTGGTATGCTAGTGGACAACACTCATGGTCCACGTCGTCGTACGGTGCGCACAGACGAGAATGTGGCTGCTGTAGCCGAGAGTGTGAGACTGAATTCACGAACATCATAATCTCGTCATCGATCTCAACAGCTGAACATTTCACTAGTACGTGAAATAGGAAATTTCTGCAAGATCTCGAATTATTCGCTTACAATTGACTAAGCCAATTAAGGCGCACGACCATCCGCTTGAACGACACGTTGTGTTCCATAATTAATGGGAATGTTTGCTCTTACTTATAAATCTATAATACATTTAAAAAATTAAATTTTGTTCATTTTATTGCATTTTTAAAAAGAAACTTGTATTGTCATATCAGAAGAGGTCCGACTTGTTTCTTATGTCAACTAAAAATCTAATATATTATGTTTGTTTTATAAATATAATATCCAAAATTAGTGGGATCTGCAATAGCAAGGCTCAAGTAATAGTTTTCACTGAAATGCATCATTGAAACAAATTTGCGGAATGGTGATTTTTGACAAGTCAGTTATGGCAATCATTGAAAATAGAGTTGATTAAATCAATAATTTAAATCAAAACTCACATATAATAATATAAATATATATATAATTACCTTTTTTTTTTTAATAAATTGCTTCTAATTGCACACCTAAAGTAATGACAGTTCAGACAGTTCATGCAAAATACTAATGTCGTTTTTATTAGGCAATTCGTAATCTCTCTCCGATCCGAGATCCCATCTCAAAACTTTTTTTTTTATTCTGAAGTTTGTGGTGATTGTATAGTGTAAATGAAGCGTCAAATGTGCGTCAACAATAATGTTATCCATTACAAAATCAAAAAAAATTGTTTGTTCAAAGAAAATCACTTCGCACAATCTGGATACAGAAATCACAGCTGCCGAGTTTGATGTAAATTGTGTTTGTTCATTTTTAAAACTCATTTATAACGAATTTAAAGTTTATCAGAATACAGAATTATTTGTTTCAAAACAACTGACAACCCTTGAATATTTTTTGAAAACCCAAAACCCCAGTTTTTTTGACAACTCTGAGCGTTGTCAAGAAAAACCTGGGTGAAGTTGAACGAACAAACCTAATGTCTGAGTGCTTCTGGTTTCGATTCAGATTTAAAATCCAGAAGCAGACGTTTGTAAATGTCAGTGTCATATGAAGTAAACAAGATACATAAAAAATAAAACAGGTATTTGATGATTTTAACTTTAATAAAATTTGATGCTATATTAGATTCAAATTTGCTTCAAAAACTCAATTTTTATTTTATACTTTTTTATTTAAATAGATTTTCTAACATTTTTAAAATATTAATTTTGTTTAAAAAATATTCAAATTTTCAAAGATGTTCTCTATGTCAAAAAATTTTATGGAAATCAGTTCAGCCAATAAAGAGAAAGTTCCCAAAGAAGTCAACCCTTGCAAACCTGTTTAATTTTATTTACTTGATTCCTTCGAAGATCGGAAAATGATTTTATTAAAGTGATAAAACATTAATCAATAATCAATAAGCTTTAAGGATGACCGAAAGTTTGTTTATATTTTTTAAATGTATATTTCGTCTTATTTAGAAAATAGAAGTTATAGTGTAAATTTATGAAATCAGGAGTGACATTCTGTAACGAAAAAGCGAACAAAAGTTTTCACTTGTACCCTTAATGTTCTTAGTAGGAAATCTATTTCTATTGAGTTCCTCGCAAAGCGCCTCCCAACGTTTGTCAGAACATGTCCCGACCTGAATTATCACCAGGATCATTTGTTGCCATTGTTGGGTACATGTCCATGTACTCTAACAATATATCCTTCTATGCTGAAGTAGTGTTCGAATTTGTATTGAAAAAGAAAATTATTGTTTTTTTTTTATCAAATTATTGCAAACAAACAAATGTAAGTAATTTTCGTGGTGATGTAGGTACTTAAAAAAAGTTTAAATTAAAATTCCCCTCAAAATTGACAAAAAACAAAAACAAAATTAATGTCAAATTTATAGTGATGTAACTTTTATCTCGTTTTTTATATAATAAATTCCTTATTGGTGTTGATGCATCGACAAATTTACATGTGAGTAATTTACAAACTTTATGTATTTACATGTCTAATACGTACATTATGTACATACATACACGTGTATGCAAACCAAAGGAAGTTGAATGTCTTTATTGCTTACTTCACTAAACTAACAGTATCTAGGTACTATCATTTTCTTTTGGAACAACGCGCTAATAAATTGTAAATGACTGGTCCCGTCAACCGTCATCTCGTCACATCCATGATTCATGATTCATGTGTTAACAAGGTTTCACTTATGAAACTCCAGATCAAGCATTAAAAATGTTAAACTCTGAGTTTTTCTTGAAAGAAAAACCAAAACAAACAACAAGCAACTTCCCCTACCATAAGACATTCTCTTCATCTAACCTAACCAAACAATTAAATTTTATATGAACAATGTAAAAAAAAAATACAAAGAAAAGAAAAGAACGTCACGTTCACTTAAAATGTAGATAAATGACGTTCCCCACCCCCACTTTGGATGTGTATACAAAATATACAACCGTTCGAATAAGTAAACTTCAATTTGACTGTAGACGTTATTGCTAGCTGTGCTTTGTAACGGATATATATGCGTGTAACATTTATGTTAATTCCTCCGTGAATTGGTTTTGACCCACTTTCTTACCCTTCTTGTCAGGCTTGTTTTTCTTCGTGGTGAATGTGCTCTGGTTATATAGGCGAAACGATCAGCTAGTCGGCAGTTTTTATTTTACATTTTTTGTTCCAAATATTGAGTGAAGATCATTGATTTCAATTAAAAAACGAAATTCTTATCTAAATATTATACATATAATGTACATGGCTTAATCTCTTAATAATTTTTTTTTCTTCTTTTTTTCAGGTATGTGCCAAAAAGAAGTGAACTGTTTATCTAAGAAGATAAACTAAACATTCGGATTGGTAATAATAAATCAGTAACAGCATAGTGAACAAATTTTTGTAATCTTAGATACTTATGTTTTTTTGTTCATATTGTTAGATTACAATCAAAAGAATTTGATGGATTTTTTTTTATCAAGAAAAACATGTTGCTTGGCAAAAGTTCAAATTAATTAAAAACAAAAATCAAGATGTCTACCAGGAAGGAATATCCAAAAATTCAGAATTTCGCTGAATTTCAATTGCGGTAGGACTACATTTTTCATACGCACAAACTTCATGATTTAATTTTGATTGAATTTGTTGAATGTGAATTAAGGTACTAGTACGGTCTAGAATGCCAAAAAAACGAACGATTTTTGGGAATTTTTTTCTCGGAAACCTTAGGTAATAACATAATTTTTTTTAAATAATGAATAGGTACATGCGTCAAGAGAACAAAAAATTTTTTTTTTTAATTTTCGAATTTTGGCCGAATTAAAGAGAGCGCAAACGTCGATTCATCAAAAAATACATGGCGGACAGTTAATCTCAGGATTGGCTGGACTGAAACAAAAAAAAACAAAGTGGGTTATTTCAGGGAAGGTTTCTTACGAGACAAAAATTATGTTATTACCTAATAAGGTTTCCGAGAAAAAAATTCCCAAAAATCGTACGTTTTTTTGGCATTCTAGACC
Source organism: Chrysotoxum bicinctum (assembly GCA_911387755.1). Classification (NCBI taxonomy): domain Eukaryota; kingdom Metazoa; phylum Arthropoda; class Insecta; order Diptera; family Syrphidae; genus Chrysotoxum; species Chrysotoxum bicinctum. Next base: position 107,517,813 of record OU426989.1, on the reverse strand, counting down.
GCACTAGTACCTTAAATGGACATACCTTTCAGCTATTTATGAATGTACATAATATATAAATTACTACGTTTATATGAGGTGTTGAAGCGAGCTTGAAGGTCGAGGAGTTGGTTGGACAATTTGTTTCAGAATCGTAAATTAATATGTACAGTCAATGTCAAAATTATTTGCACAACGTAAAATTTACACAACTTCTCTTCAATGAAGCCTTATAACTTTGAAAATAAAAAAGATATTGTTAATATTTATTTTTATTAATAATGAATACATATTCTCAAAACGGTACACAAAATAACAAAATCGAATTTCTAATGGTTCGTTTTAAAAACATAAAAACAAAAGTGGCAAAATTATTTGCACATCATATTAAAACGGCAAAATTATTTGCATAAGTGCAATGAACTGCTTAGACTACAGGTAGTTTATTTAACCGAATAATCATAGTGAACGGTGCAATTAGTTATTTTTACTTGCGACTTATAGGTACTATAAGGCAAGTTATGCATTCGTAAAAAAATCGAACTCGAGATTTTGATCAAAGTTGGCATTACGATGATAACGAAGCCCAAAAATTGGGTCTTGCAATTCTGTCTGTCTGTCTGTCTGTCGGTTCGACTACAGCCTAAACGATTTTCTTCAAACTTGGTAGACATGGGTTTTAATTTTTTCTCCCCGGACGTTTTTTCTCTTTTTTTTTATGACCAATAATAACCATACAAATTTTTTTCGAAATTTTATAAATATTTTTTTTCTCAAAAACTGTCCCACAGATTTTCTTAAAAAAATTCAAAAAATTTCATTGAGTTAAAGCTAGGTAATGGTTGAAAAAAAAATTTCCAAAAAGTTGTTATTTTTGGTACCCCCCTTGGAACCATTTTTTTGGTTTTTGATTTTCTCAAAAACGGTGGGACGGATTTTGATAAATTTTTTTCTGCTAAAGGTCCTCAATAAGTTGAATATTATTGTGAATTAAAATTTTCCAAAAATATTTTTTTTGGATTTTAAAAAAAAATTTCAAAATTTTTTTTTGGAAACTCAATATTTCTAAAACCCCTTGATCGATTTTTTTAAATCTTGATAAATAAAAGTTTTTTATATAGCCTACAAGATAAGAGAAAAAGAAATTTATTTTATCTAAAAATAACGGTACCCTCCATAGAAATGTTAAAAAATGGTTTTCGAAAATCGTATTTTTCTCGAAAACGGTTCCGAGAATTTTGCTTATATTTTTTTTTTTCGATTAATTTTTAAGATCTACAATTTAATAAAAAAAATTGAAAACAAGATATTACTGACAGCACCTACCATAGGACGATTTTTTAAAATTTTGAATTTATCATGTTTTTTTAAAAACATTGCATTTCAAAATTTTAAGAAAAATATTTTTTTTTTTTGAATTTCGAAAAAAAAATCTATTTTTTTTTTTTGGAAAATTCAATATCTCGAAAACAGCTCAATATTTTTTTTTGTAAATTTAATTTTTATTCGAACAATAATAAAACCTTTAAATGGGCGTAGGTACCAAAATTTTTTCTTAAAAATGTTTAAATTTTTTTTTACATAAAAGCTTATTTTTTTAAGAAACCACTACAAAGACTTATAATTTTTGTTCTTGCACAAACATATATTTGCATTTGAATCACATGGCATCCTACTTTTACCTCCAATTACTAAAGAAGTTGTTTTAGTCATTTAAAAAAATTAATTTTATGCTTGTCAACAGTTTTTCTCTAATAACATTCATTTTTGAAATTCTTAGACTATTACATAGGAACAAGTTCATGCGACCCAGTCGTGCATTTTATTTTTTTCGTTTATTGTGATATTGTCGTCGGGAAAGTTTTTCAAATGGCTAAAACGAGAACTTTCAACAGAAAAACGCATGGCTACTGTTTCCGAGTTCCGATCTGGTGTTCCGGCAGCAAAAATTTCAGCTAAATATCGTTGCGTCCGGATGACAGTTTATTACCTCATAGAAAAACAAAAACTCATGGAAGTGTAAACAATCTGGTAGAGGAAGAAAAAGGGCCACAACCAAAAAGGGAGGACATAAAAATTATCCGTTCCTTTAAAAGTAACCGCTGCGCTGTGCAAAAGTTCGAAATGTGCTTAATAATTTGAACAAAGATCATGAAACCGCTGTTAGTGAAAGGACGATACGACGGAGGTTGAAAGAAAATAAAATAAACGCCTACGTTATTCAAAAAAAAGCCCCATATATCAAGAAAAAATAAAATCCTCAGACTAGAATTCGCTAGGGAGCATATCAATAAACCGCCGGCTTTTTGGAGAAGTATACTTTGGACTAATGAGACTGCTTGTTCGTTGGATGGTAACTATGGCCGAAAATTTTATTACTCCGATCGCAAATCAAAAAACAAACGACCCGTTACACAACTCACAAGGCATTCCAAAGGAGGTAAAATAATGATATGGGGATGCATATCATATTGTGTCAAAGGACCAATTGTTAGGTGTTCCAACCCTATGACAAAGTCGCATTATTTGGAAATACTAAATGATGTTGCACTAGTGGCAGTGTCAATATTCATCGGGAGTAATTTTCTCTTGCAACAAGATAATGCTCCTATACATACGGCCCAGACAATAAAAACTTTTTTATCTGGGGTAGACCAAGAAGTTTTAAAATGGCCCCCACAGAGCCCTGATCTAAATGTCATTGAGAATATTTGGCATCTTGTTAAATGAAAAATTCCCCAAGACATTGGAAGATCTTCATATAAAACCTGGGAAGAGCTTATAACAGCTTGGAGTAAAGTTCCGTCAGAACAGATTCAAAATTTGATAGAGTCAATGCCAAGGCGCCTCGCTGCTGTTATTGCGGCAAAAGGAGGAAGCACAACTTACTAGGTAAATCTATTTTCATAACAACGTTTCGTTTTATTTAAAAAAAATTACTTTTTGGCTTCCAGTTGTGTTAAATGCAGTAATTCAAACATGTGCAAATAATTTTGCCGGTTTAATATAATGTCCAAATAATTTTGCCCTTTTGTTTTTATGTTTTTAAAACGAACAAATAATTTTGCCATTGACTGTATGTGTTTAAATGTATTTACATACATATGATTAGGATAGTATCCTCGTGTGGTAAAAAGTAATAAGAAATCATTAAATCAAATAAGAAAAGATAAAAATAATAAAAATGAATTATAAAATGAAATACTGATATTACATGATACGTCATTCCCTCAACACCATTTCAACTCAAAATCGAGCTCTTAACTCAAATGACGAAAAACCTGGGTCGAAAATCTGACCCTAATCCAACTCGATATTTCGATGCTGCGTATAAACGTAGTAAATTATGGAAATTATTCAACGAAATTCCTATTTTGAACAAGTCTAGAGGCCTCCGTCTACCTTCCGGTAGATATAATGTTCATTGGGGACTCAGAGTTTTTTTTTCAAGTCCTTGTACTGTTTCTGGTTGAATACAATGGACACGAAACTGCAACTGGAATAGGTGTCAAAACACACAATATTGCGAACACAATGCAACACACCTGCAGTCGTAGCTGCAAGAGTTGGCCAACCTAAAGTTAACATAAGGTTGAGCTTCAAACTCAAACTCTCTTCAATTCCTTATATAATGACTTTGTTTGATAAGTTCGCAAAAGATATAAATCCGCTGATACAAATGTTAAAAATCTGTACAGCAGCATTGTGTTCACGAAAAAAATATCACGTACGAATTTTTTGACTGCTATTTCAGCTGCAGGTCAAGTTGCAGCACTTCGTTGTGTTCAGCCAGTTAATGGTGATAAACTTTTATAAATTTGCACGGCTTAAGTCTCGTCCATTAAGTTATACTTGGGCGCCACGCCACTTAAGTGAACCTTCAATGTTGGTCGAAATTAAAGTTCTGTGAAATTCAATAAGTTTGAATTTTTCTCATGTGCACAGAAAACCGTGTACAAATAAATATTTACAATTCCACAAGTGAATTCAAATTTTATTGACAGATAATTTGTAGACAATGCAGAGTGTACAGTGAATAAAATTTGTACACGAAATTTCGGTCAGACTTGCGAAATTGTGTTGTCTCGCTCTAAATTACGTAAATCGTTTCCCCACATTGATCTTTAAATCATGTCGATTTGAAAATCTTCGAATGCTTTGTTATCAGATAATTCTATTCCTGTTATAAATTTACCTTGTCCTTCTGAATTTATTTATCGCGATTTTAATAATGTAATGAAGCATTACAATTCTGCCACCCCCCTACCAGCTACGCAAAAACAACAACAACTACTAGGAGTGGTGAATTGATAGCAGGAATTTATTTACGAAGAAGGAAGAACTCCACTGAAGGCAGCAACTGGTTAACGATCAAGAACCTCGATGGTGAGTTTTCGAACGATAAAAGGAGAGATCGTTCGTCTTCTTTCCGGTCGCCCCTTTAATTGTCAACTATGGCCTAGAACTAAGATGGTGAGTTAAGGCTCAGACAAGAACTGACTACCCTCTTGCCGCCCACCTGCAACCATAAGTAATCTCAGTATGAGATAACGTATAGTTAAATATAATGCCCCCCTCGCCCTCACTAGTAAAATGTGACAAATAGACAAAAGCGATGACGTAGCAAAAGATAGCATGTTGAGTGTAAATGTGCGCTTCATAACTTTACAACTCACGCATGGTTTGGCTGAAGAGTATGATAAAAGACCGCCCAACGTTCGACAAAAACACAGAGTGCGGTAGTCCATTATCGAGAAAACATCGGGTAACAGAGTGCGGTAGTCCATTGCCGAAGTAACATCGGACACAGAGTGCAGAAGACGTTCACCGAGGTAACATCGCACAAAGAAGTGCAGCGCAAGGTCTAGTTTCAGTCGACATAAGAATCCAGGAAGGTAATATAAGTATTATAGTTGTAGACTTCCCCCCACCAGTGGCAAGGGGTCTCAACAAATTAGCACACGTTTTGCCGGATTTTTATCCGTGATTTGCCAGATTCGTCTGTGTTTTGCCAGATTCGTCTGTGATTTGCCGGATTCGTCCGTGATTTGCCAGATTCGTCTGTGATTTGCCGGTTTCGACCGTGATTTGCCGGATTCGTCCGTGATTTGCCAGATTCATCTGTGATTTGCCGGATTCGTCCGTGATTTGCCGGATTCGTCTGTGAATTGCCGGATTCGTCTGTGATTTGCCGGTTTCGACCGTGATTTGCCGGATTCGTCCGTGATTTGCCGGATTCGTCCGAGATTTGCCAGATTCGTCTGTGATTTGCCGGATTCGTCCGTGAATTGCCGGATTCGTCCGTGATTTGCCAGATTCGTCTGTGATTTGCCGGATTCGTCCGTGATTTGCCGGATTCGTCCGAGATTTGCCAGATTCGTCTGTGATTTGCCGGATTCGTCCGAGATTTGCCGGTTTCGACCGTGATTTGCCAGATTCGTCTGTGATTTGCCGGATTCGTCTGTGATTTGCCGGATTCGTCCGTGATTTGCCAGATTCGTCTGTGATTTGCCGGATTCGTCCGTGATTTGCCAGATTCGTCTGTGATTTGCCAGATTCGTCTGTGATTTGCCGGATTCGTCCGTTGATTTGCCGGATTCGTCCGTTGATTACCAAATTCATCTATGATTACCGGATGCAACAGAAGATTGCCAGGATCAGAAGCGAAGCACAAACTGTACCCGTTCATCTACACGCTGCCTAGTACAGAAACCAGGCGAATGCACTAAAAGGATATCTAACGAGAATAAATCCACATAGAAGAACGAACCAAGGATACCCACACAGAAAATCATTACTTATTGAAATTGTATATAAATTAATAAATGTAAAATTAAGTTAAGTTGCTTTTCGATATTTTTATTAATAAAGGAATATTGACGTTAAAATCTGGAGTTAGTACTACTTTAGATAGAACCTCGGTATACCGGCGAGCAAAACCTCAGCCTTTGACAAAAGTACATCACAATAGAGTAAATCACAACTTTAAGGAATACAGTTACTGCTGATATAAGAAGAGCTAAAGCGATCTATTTCTCAACAAAACTAAAGCCAAACCAATGCAGTTCAGCTTTTTGGAATAATCACAAATCATTGATAGTTATTAAAAAGACATCATTCAAGTTTGACCTTGACCCAAATCACCTTAATTTGCAAGTATTTTTAAATAAGCGTAAGTGATTCCGATGTATGAATATATAATATACCTATAAGTATTCTACCATGTCTGTCAAAAGTTTTTGAAATACTCGTACTAATGCAGACTTTTTCTCAGTCCGGTTTTCGTAAAAACCATAGCCATTGTGTAAGAATAAAGATATGAATTCAACAATAACAATATTTCAATTTTGTGGCTTATTGATTTTTCAAAGACTTGATCACAAAATTCTTTTAATAAGCTCTTGTTAAAAAAAAACTCACTACTTCTTATTTCAAGCTACTTAGGTGAAAGGTTTCAACAGGTATGCATTGACTCTGGTGTCTCATCATTTTGTAGTTTATGTGTTCCTCAAGGTTCTATATTAGGTCCACTGCTTTTTTCTTTCTTCATTAATGATCAATTAGTTACACTGAGACTGAGCTCACAATTAGTTACACTGAGACTGAGACACGTTCTGAGAGTTTTAATGAAATTCTGCAATTGTAAAGAAAGCAACATTAGACCTACAAAGTGGTCTCGTATCCGACATACATACATTCCATACTAAACCCCATTAAAGAATGTATTTAATACTTAGTATTGAAGTTATCTATCAAAACAAAGCTTGGGAACGAAAATTTAATGTGTTACGTATAACATTCGAATCATTTTTTCGTGTGAATAAAAAAAGTTAAACCTTTTTTCTTTTTGAAAGAAGCTTAATCTATGTAGTCATATGTCATAGTTATTAAGAGAATCTAAAATTAAACAGTTCTTATTTATCTTCAACTGAATTTTATGTGAATAAAAAGACATATTACACTATATAGCTTTAGCTAAAAAGGCCTAACTTAAACAAACGATTAGCTAATATAGCGCTTGTATTTTGCAGACTGAAAAGCAAAGGATTTTGTTTTACCAAAACTTTTTAATTATGGAACTGTCATTTATATAATATTTGTTTAAGATCGATTATATTTATCTTCTATTTAAATAAAGAGAATTCTTGAAATAAGAGCTAGTCTTCTAAACAGGAATCATGATATTTTAGTAACATTTCTTTTAATATTCTATCTCAAGTCATTTTAACCGCAATTGAGTTTTAAACTAGGAAAACAATATAAAACTTCATTGTAAATTACCGATTACCAGAAAATATATTTTGCTAGCTACTAGCTAGCATAAGCTTAATTTTATTTACGCAAGCTTTTATGAACAAATTTTATTGAAAAGTCGGCATAGACTGGCTGGGCCATAAATTTGCCTCATAATAAACATAATTTGAACATCTCTGGTTCAAGCGACAGCGTTTAACAAGAACGTCATCGGTTTGGTTTTGCTTCAACTTCCCTATCGTCTGAGTGTGGAAATCTCCACGATAGCCTTGTTTACAACTTGCGTGCAAAATATAATATTGCAAGCAATTTTCTATCCATTATGTTACTGTATTGTATGTAGATTTTATTCAAAGCCAAAAATGTTTGCTTGGCGTAAGCAAAAATCAACTCTGGTGATATAAACTGAAAGACTAAATCACTTATTTTTGCATGCAAACACACTTTTGCATGGATATATGTGTACATGTAATCTTGTGAGGTGAATATAATTATCGGTTTACATCTACATCGAGCGCAACAAAAAAAGTTGTTGTTTTTCGCATGCAAAACAAATGCCGGTCACTCAGTTTTAGTTTTTCTTCGTTTGTACTTGTGAGTGGAGGTTTATAATACTCGTAACTACCTATAAAATGTCGGTTCGTGCTTGTATCTTTTGAGTGAATATATTCATTAAATAAATAAAATTTCATTTGAATCTCTATGGCGTTTGGGTTTGTCAACGAACATTAATTTAACATAGATTTTTAAAATTTTTTGCTCTCTAGATTTTGTTTCGGCTTAAAGAGGTTTTTTCTTTTAAACGAAAAGGAATTGTCTCACCTCTTATTTACATACATGAAACGACGAATTGAGAATAAAATATACTCGCACATTGAAGAAAAAGCACAAATAAGAAAATGTGGTAGCTCTACATTTTTATTTTACCAACTTCAACAATTTCCATCCATTCCATTCACCATATTGGGAATGGATTTTAACAATACGAACGAAGCATGCAAAATGAATGATAATCATATCAAATTGGAAGCAGCAGAAGTAAATTTTTCGGCTAAACGAAAAAAAATTTCAAACGGCGACAATGAAAAAATCAAGAAAAAAGATCGAGAATTCGATGAGAAGAAAAAATAGCACAGGAAGTGTCTAAGTACCCTAACATATTCGATATCAGCAACAAAGGATTTTCGGATAAACTATTACAACAATCAACTTGGAAAAAAAATCACAATTGCGGTTGGCTTGCCCATTGAAAAATGCACTGCCCATTGGTACAGCCTCAAACGATCGGCAAGGTACTATGAAAACTATCACAAGCTTGTGTACAGATCTGGAACAAAAGGCTAGTAAGCAACTACATATGGTCCAGAATGGCCACTTCGGGATATGATGGCATTTTATACGCCCCCGTCCCTAAGAGATTTAACAAATCGAAAACCAAAAGCGGTTTCAATATCATTCAATACAGAAATGTTTGCCACTAGCTCACCAGCGCCCACTGATGGTTCTGCATTCTCAGGTGAAAATGAAGATCTATGCTATGTAAGTATGTAAAATACATATTTGACTCTAATAGATTTCAGAGCTTCCATCTTTAGAATGAAAATGTATCTTCTTAAATGAAGATGAAACTCTGCAAACGATTTTTTCAAAACAAAATGAATTTTTGATTAATTTATCTAATCACATCTTTAGGATAAAGTAGCATCACCAGAACCGAAGGCTAAGAAAAACCAGATCGCTGATAGTGTTTTATTGATGGCGAATACAGTGTCCTCCTATTTACAATGTAAATCAAGAATCTCAATCAACTACGAAACCGACTTTAAGGTATACAGAAATGTTTACTAACTTCGATAAGTTGGTTTGTAAATTGGACGAAGATGCGGTCGACGACCTCAACGTTGATATCATGAACCTCATTGGTGTGGCCTTAAAAAAGAAACGAATCTCTTTGCTAGTTAAAATAGAAAATTAAATTAAAATGTTTAAATATTAAGAAAAACCAAAATTAATGTCTTCAAAATTTTAATTCATGTGCAAAATCAAGAGTTAGTATTTTACATTAAGTCATCAAAAAATGTAGGCTGATTAAAAAAGTTTGAACTTGAAGACCACCGACGCAGTGTAAAAATTTCGGCTGACGAAGTCAGGTAACGACTAAGCTGTCAAAAATCAAATGAGATTTCATATCTATTTCTTTTGTTGTCGTTTGTCGATTCGCATGTCGCATGTTATTGTTATTGTTTGCAATTAATATGTCATTAATATGAGAGTTAAGGATTGACTAGCCTTGTAGTACAATTTTGCATTCACAAAGCTAGTTGAATTTTAACTATGTAGTCACTACATTATTGAATGCGCCATTTATTTTATAATTTCTTTCTTAAATGTGGAAATAAAACTAAAGCTGAGAGTTATCGAGCAATTGCAAAACTTTCATGCTGTTTGAAAATATAGTTTGTGACCATATTCAATTTTATTGCTAATTATTAATTGTACCTGACCTGAGCAACATGGTTTTCAGACTGATGTGTATTATGCAGATCTTAGTAAAGCATTTGATAGGGTTAGCCACTATATACTCTTAATAAAATTAGAAAGATATCGGTTTCTGGGCTGAAAACTTGCTTGGATCCGATCATATTTAAAAAACCGTATGCAGTATGTAAGCTATACAAATTGTATATCTAAAATGATTAACGTGTTACCCGAAGTACCTCAAGGAAGTAATATTTGAAAATTATTATTTATACTATTTATTAATGACATTTGTGTAGACATCTTATATTCAAAAATCCTAATCTTTGCTGATGACTTTAAGCTCTTTTATGGATTCAAGAACCCAAAACGGATACTTGTTTTTGCAACTTGATTTTGAAAGTCTCTGATTGGTGTATGGTGTACGAATGCAATGGAGCTTAATAAAAATAAATGAAAAGTGATGTCATACTCAAGAAAAAGTGAACCCTTACTGTCTTCGAGGAAACATTAGTTCAAATATTTAATGTTTTGGGAGTTTTGTATGACATTACGTTGTCTTTCAACTCTCATATTGATGTTATTAAAAGTCTTGGATTAATAAAGAGGTTTGCTAAAGAATTCAGCGATCCTCATATTTAAAAGATGCTCTACTGCTTACTTCCGTCCGTCCGTCCTATGTTGGAATATTCTAGCCGTGTGTGGTTACCTACGATGTATCTATTAATAAAATAGAAAGTGTACAAAAACAATTCTTATTATTTGTTCTCCGTCATCTGGTATGAGTTTCACCTTATGGAAATCGTTTGAAGCTGCTATCAACGCTGAAGAAAGAGAGAATTCAATAATGTGTTTTTCTCTTTCAACTCTTATCAGGGAAAATCTGTTCTGCACATATACTGAGTCTACTAAATACAAATTCTCGTCCCAGATTAATCCGGAGTACTGATTTTTTTTTCTATACATCATTGACCAGTAAATGTAATGTTTATTGATTATAATAGTTTTTATCATTGTATGGGCTTTAATGAGTCTTTAAATAAATTTTTACTTATTCTTTCATTTATATAAATTCATTTCATCTAAATCTTGTTATTTTTATTGTTATAAATTAAATGTATTGTACTTTAATTTCTCCGTTGTTGTAAAAAAAAAACTTTTACAGAAGTATTTACTTGAAAAATTAATGTACAATGATAAATGTGCATCGAATAATTAAAATAAAGACAGATAGTCGAACTATCTAATGGGTGTTTTTGGGCTGATAAAGTTCCTTATTTCAGGCGGAGCATGCACCAGTTTCGCAGATGCCAGGAAGAACTCCAGAGTTCACGGAAAGTTTGCATTAGACTACAATATGTCCATGTGAGAATGTTCATCACCAATGATTTCCACCCAATTCACAACCGCCTAGGTTGTTAATTGATGTCTTCAGTCACAGGTGGTATTTTGGATTGAAGTTTTACTGGAATTTGAATTTGAGGAAGGACGATTCCGGAGACGGTACAATCATGAACTGTACGCAATCTACCTAGAAGCAGATATCGTGACAGAAATTAAGCTCGGTAGACTCCGGTGGGCAGGGCACCTAGCTCGCATGAGCGAAGAGGAACTTGCTCGGAAAGTTCTTTGTGGTACATTGTATGGTAGACGACATGGAGAGATGGCGTAGACCAGGACGCCCGAAGCCTTGGGGTGCGCAACTGGATGGCGTCGGCTAGAGACCGGGATAGGTGGAGAGACTTGTTAAAAGAGGCCAGGACCGGAACCCGGTTGTCGAGCCGATGATGATGATGATGATTTTTACATAATAAATTGATCATCTCAGATCTTCTTAAATGCGTTATGGTTACAAAGCGTTCTTCTTTTCAAGCTCAGAGCAGGGAACTGAGCTGTAAAAAAAAGATTTATGTTTCTTTGTTGTGTTCCTTTTTTCAATCAGAGCTAGTTCGGAGTGCGCTCTATCAGCACAGAATAAAATAATCGAGCTGATGGAATAAAAAGCTCAGCGCGGCCAACTTCACTTTCTTTTTTTCAAATGAGTGAAGGCAGAGACAGGAGTACCCCTTGATCTCGAGTTCGATTCTCAGCCGCAGCAAGAAAGTTTTTTTCAGGGGTGTACTGCCTCTTGCGAGGAATTGACAAATCCTTCAAGAGTATCTCTTGTCATGGAAAGTGCTGCTCATTAACCGTTCGGAATCGGCAGAAAATTGTAGGTCCCTTCCCTTCCGTTCCTGGTAACACGCACACAATATGGTTGAGAGTTGTAAGTCACTAGTCACTTCGAGCTGTTGCACCACCAATTTTTTATTTTATAGAAGGCAAAGACATGGCGAAAAAAAAAACAAACAAACAAAAATGGAGATCGACGCCTTTGACAGTTCAGTGTTCTAACTGTGCAGAGCGTACTCGACATGTTCTAGATCTGCTCAGAGTTAAAAAAAAAGAAAAACGACTAGACTTTATTGTGCGAGTACGCATATGACATGATAAGTTTGCGAGCAAAAGTTTTTGATAGACACTTGGTCTAGTTTGCTTTGACTGCCTCTGGAGATGAATATTTAATGCTGAACTTTAAAATAAATTAATCGGTTAATGACAGGAATTTTGTAAATCATTCCACTGTATGCCACGCTGCACAGGGTCTGCTGAATGACATTTTCAAATATACTGCGGTTTCCTTTCTAAAATATTTTTCTTCCCTTCATTTTTATTAGTTTCTTTCGTATGTCTTTGTTGTTTCTCTTGGTCTCGTCGGCAACAATGATAGCGACAACCACAACGGCGCGGCGTGAGTAAACAATAATTTTTAGTTCAGCTGACTCACGTTTTTCTTTCAATTTCCATGGATGTACTCGTACTCGTATAGCTGGCAATAAGAAGAAAAAATAAAAATAAAAAAAAAAATAGTAAATGTTAGTGCACTTACACTTATGTGGCTGTAAGCAAGCGATAAGTTTATTTTAAATTCTGAAATAGAAGTCGTATGGAAATTTCTCACGTTTTTTGTCGTGTCTTCCTGAAATGCCGAAACTTTTTGATCGAATTGAGCACGAAGGTAAGTTAAATGGTGTCTGGTAAACTATATTTGTTATTGTTCTAGTTGCATTTACCTGCCTAGCTGAATGTATATTATTGGTCGTGCAAAAGAGTTTAACTATCTTGATTGGCAGTGGAATTGTGCTAATCGAAATTACATTTGTTCCCCTGTCAAAGAAAAGCAGCAAAACAAAATAAAACTTATGAAAGATATGATTTTTTTTTTACACGTGAAATTATTGCAATAGAGAATATTGTAGATTTGTTTGTTAATGTATATGTAGTTAGCAAGGGGATTTTCAGATGACAGTGGTATTTTAAATTGAATTTTGATTTAATTGCATATAACATATTTGAACATCAAAATTCAAAGGAAATAATAGAGGCAACTGGCAGTCTAGCTCTGTGTCCAATTAACGCTAAGTGCACCGTTTGTATACCTACGGATTGGGGACATGTTCTCACGGAATCAAGTTTGGATTTAGTTAAAAAAGAAAGGATATAGTAAGTTTTGTTTTAGTATTTTATGCTTACTAAGGTATTTTGACTACCCTTAAAAGGTTTGAGCACAGTGCGAGCGTTTAGGAAAGTTAGAGAGGATTCAAAAGGAGATACCGATGCAAATTGGTTTTAAATGTCTGAATATCGTAATGAGAGGGAAATATTGAGCTGGGTAAAGCATTTCACATTCGTGTAGTGCGGCTAAAAAAAGAATCTCTGAATTTAACAATGCGCCCGAAGTTGGGCTTAAGGGTGAACTAATGGGCATTCCCTGAAGCGCAAGTATTACGGTTGAATTGTTTAAAGGAAGGAATGCAACTGGCTATTGCATTAGAATCCTCTTTATAAAAATAACGGTAATAATAATAACTATAGTGAAAGACAAGAAGCATTGCGGCGGTGCACTATGGGACCAAATGATGAAATCCATCTCAAAAATGGTTTTGGTGAATTTCGTAATTTGAAAAATCTAATGATGGGATTATATACTAGAAATAGGGTTCTTTCAAACACAGTAAATTTTTTGTATCATACTTTTGTTCTAGGTACCTAAAATTACCGTTAAAAATGACATTTCGATATTTTTATTTTTTAGAATTATTAGAAGTGAGAGTTTGAAGTCAAGTATTTCGTATTTTTCTGGACAGAATGTATAAGTATTATACCTTTTTGAAAAGCCCAAGCCCTCTTCTTTACAAAACAGTTAATAAAAAAAAATGAGTAAGGTGCAGTATCTTTTTCATTTTCTTGTTTTCAATTGAAGTTTTCTCTGTTAGCTCCGGCTGCCTCCGTTTAGTTAATGGCTGTTTAGTATTCTAAAAATATTCTAAATTTGGAAGAAAAAATAAAAACTTTCGCATTTTCATGCATTTTTGTTTAAGAAGAAAAAACGTATGATGAGAAAGAAAAATAAGTTTTTAGAATAAAAATTCGTATTCTTATAACTTTATTGTTGTGATGAAAAAAATTAAAATTTGGGAAAAATGTGGTACCTTTATTGATGCACATAAATGTGTATTCCAAAAAGTCTGAGACCATTATTTTATTACTTTTAGCTCAAAATTTAAAAAAAAATGTTATTTTTTGTCAAAAATTTAAAAAAATAACGGTTAAAACATGTGCAACACATTTTCATAAACATCATATAAGTGACTATGTTTCCACAAAATTTATAAGTTTTTATCAGTTATTTCCAATATTATTAATATTCAAAATTTTATTTTTAGAATAAAATATTTTTTTTCCAATTTTAAACTTCCTTACTCATATTTATATGAAAAAAAATCATAATTAAATAAAAATAAATGCCAAGCACTTGAGGGTGGGAGGGGGTGTGTGGGGTATGTTGCATATAATACAAATGTAGGTACATATAAATAACACAAAACATAAGAAGACAAAAAGTTAACATTTCACTTAGAATAGAACTGCATACAATATGGAAACTGAATCGTAAGCAATACCAAAACCAAACGAAAAGACTCTAAAAGGTAATAGAGTTAGCATGGGACAGCAAATTGTTGTTGTAGCATTAATCAATCAAGAGTCAAAATTCATAGATAATGTAATGAGATGATTAATAAGCTCTTATTCTCAATAAAGCGTTTAAAGGATTCGGATTAAATTAAAAAATAAAATCGAAATGAAATAATTTATTTGCAAGGAAATGTTCAAGCTCAGCTACAAACGAAGATGTTCTACACACTTCATTATATACATCTGATCCTTGTACATATATCTAGTCTGGGAAAACCAAGAACAAAAAATGATACCAAAGAATATTTTGACGAGGCTAAAGAACTTTTAGACATTAATTAATACACCTAGTAATAAGGTAAACTTTTGAATTCCTTTTTTTTGTTTTTTTTTTGTCTTAAAGGCAAAAAACTATCATAATCAAAAAGGGGCGTGGCAGTACACGGATTTTACTTAAAAAAAATAACACTTTTCATAAATTCACTTCTACATATAAAACTTAATTTAAAAAATGCCTGCTTTTAATGAACTTTAAGCTGAAAATAAAAAAAGGGGAGTGAAAGTAGGCGGGAAAGTGGGCGGAAAAAATATAAATGCGATGTCTTAAATTTAAAAAAACCTCAAAAACAAATTTTAGGCTTTCTGTTCACTAAAAATAAGAAAATAACAAAAATCAAAAAAATATGGGCGTGGTAGTGGGCGGATTTTACAAAAAACTACTTTCAAATGTTTTCACCGGTAAAAGAAGAAAACTGTACAAATTTCATCCAAATTGTTGCAATAATTCTTGCTCCAACAAATTTTTCCTATATAAATTAAACAAAATCTACAAATTTGTTATTTTATTTTAATAAAAAAAAAAAATAATTTATTTTTATTTGAAACGTTTTAATATTTTAAATTCTTGGTTATATAAGTATAAGTGTGCAAAAATTCAAAAAAAAATATTGAGAAACGAAAAAGTTATGGATTTTTGAGATGGTTTGCAGCATTTTGTCTATTTAAGAGACTTAAGTGGGTTATTGGAGCACCTGCTCAAATATGGAAGCTTTCCTCAAGCTTTGTACGCATATAGGCTTTATAGATTACAGCCAGACCCAACTAACAGTTTTACTTCTATATTAATCTAGAGAAGCTTCTTGTCTTTTGCACACATTAAAGGGTTATATAAAACTCCAAAGAGTTAAAAGGGCGACTTTTTTTAACTCCTATTCCACCTTTATGGAGTAAATTGTGTTACTCCGATAAATATACTTATCGTTATGCGATAGAGGTACTATGTGATATTCTACGTCCATAAGGTAATCAGAGAATATTTAGTCCATCACTATAGGAGTAGTAGTACTGCTATAAAGCTCATCAAATAATATTTGTGAACATAATATATGCTTTATTGCAGCAGTTGCGTCGATAGTGGCCACGAAAAGAAGATTTATTGTCACAAGAATAAAATACTTATAGGAGTATGCAGAAAACTAAAAAAAAAAAAATTATATTGTGCTTATTTGATTTCATTTTTATTTTCATGCTTTTCTTGCATATGTTTTCGGCTTTTTCCGCATGATTTCTGTTAAAATATTAGAGTTGATTATTTTGTATGATTTTATTTCTACTTTTACTTTTGAAATTAATTTAAAAATTACTTACATGTGTAGGCAGATCTGGGAATCGAACTCGGGTCCTCTCACACCAAATCTCTTGCTCGCTAACCTCTCGGCCAAACTGGTATATGTATGTAAGAGCCGGCGTTGAATTGGGATCACTTTTATCGTGATTTATCTCCTATAAAGCCACGTAGACTTTCTTTATACGAGGGCGGGTCAATAAGTCCGTGACTTTTTGAATTTCTGACCTCTACTGAAACAGCAACACTGCTCCTGTCAACAGGCATCTGTCAGTTGACTCCTGTCAAAATTTAAACTTGCTGCGTCAGTTAGTTTATGTTTGACAGCTATTGTTATCAGACTACTCACTAATTTGAGGGGAAAATGGAAAAAAGTGAATTTCGTGTGCTTATTAAGCATTATTTCTTGCGAAAAAAAAACCATTACCGAGACCAAGGCTAAGCTTGATAAATACTATGGGGACTCTGCACCATCGATTTCAATGGTAAAAAAGTGGTTTACTGAATTTCGTTGTGGCCGTACAAGCACTGAAGATGCCGAACGTCCTGGACGCTCAGTTGAGGTCTCTATACCCGAAACAATCGAAAAAATTCACGATATGGTGTTGGCCGACCATTACACATTATTTAAATTCTTAATTTTGTGTTTGTTGTTGTATCACTAATGTTTAACTTATCTTTATAAATTTGAATGTATTACATAAATCATTTATTTAGTTATAAGTTTTTGATTGTTAACTAAGCGTTAGTATTTAGCGTAAAATAAATAAAATCTATGAAGATTGAAAGTGCGAGAGATTTTGGAAGCCGTAGGGATCTCGCATGGCTCAGTGGTTTCAATTTTGAATGATCACTTGGGCATGAGAAAGCTTTCCGCAAGATGGGTGCCGCGTTTGCTCACAGTCGACCACAAACGCAATCGTGTAACAACTTCACAGGTTTGGCGTTGTTTAATCGCAATATGGAGGAGTTTTTGCGCCGTTTTGTAACCGTGGACGAAACATGGATCCATCACAACACACCAGAGACCAAACAACAGTCAAAACAGTGGGTTTCTAAGGGTGAATCGGCGCCAAAGAAGGCCAAGGTGGGTTTGTCAGCCAATAAAGTTATGGCGACTGTTTTTTGGGATGCACGCAGGATAATCCACATTGACTACCTTCAAAAGGGAAGAACAATCAATGGGGAATATTATGCCAACTTATTGGACCGATTCAATGACGATTTGAAAAAAAACCGACCTCATTTGGCCAAGAAAAAAGTTCTTTTCCACCAAGACAATGCAAGGGTGCACACATATGTGCAGTTGCCATGGCAAAAATCCATGAATTGGGCTATGAATTGCTCCCTCGTCCACCCTATTCTCCAGATTTGGCTCCGAGCGACTACTTCTTGTTCCCAAACCTGAAGAAATGGCTTGGTGATAAAGTCATCTCGCAAACAAAGGCCTATTTTGAGGACCTCGACAAATCATTTTTTTTGGAAGGGATACAAAAATTGGAGAAGCGTTGGACAAAGTGTATAGAGCTCAAGGGAGACTACGTTGAAAAATAAAATTATTTTTTTATCAAAAAATCTGTGTTTCATTCCAAAAGTCACGGACTTATTGACCCGCCCTCGTAGATGCTTTTTAAGTTTTATATGAATGAAACTTTAATTTGTTTTTTTCAAATAAATTGCAAAATGTTGACTTTTCACTTGCGACAGACATAGCTGCTATTTGGCAAGTGATGCATTCGCTTTAATTTTTTAAAACTTAACAACTAAAATTTGTTTTAAAAGAATCTATAACATATGAAAAAAACAACTACAAATGTTAAGAAATGGTTTTCAAAAATCGTATTTTTATTATTTTTATCGGAAACGGCACCCAGAATTCTAATAATTTTTTTCTTTTCGATTAATTTTAACGATGTATAATTCGATAAAAGGTTTAAATTAAGATTTTACTGGCTACCTACCGTAAAATTTTTTTTCTAATTTTGAATTTCTCAGTATCAGCTTGTCGGATTTTAATAATAGTTTTTTTTTTTTTTTAGAAAAGCTTGTTAAAAGTTGAAAAAACTTCTATCCAAACTAAAAAAAAATAAAATATTTTTTTTGGATTAAAAAAAAAACAGGTCAATATTTTTTTTACATTTAATTTTTATCCGTAAAATTATAAACACTGAAAGTAGATAATCCAAATATTTTTCTCAAAAATGTTTTAAAAATTTTGTATATAAAAACTTATTTTTTTTTAAGAATTCGCTACAATGACTTTAATTTTTGTTTTTTTTTAATAAATTCATATTTTCTAAAAAATCACATGGCATTCCATTTTTATTTGTCGTACTAAAAGAATTTTTAAAAAAAGTTTTTTTTTGGTTCAAAATTTAAATTTGTTAAAATTTGCAGTCTTTAGTATAAATATAGTATGATTAAAGTAATATTGAGTCTTTACGCCTATAAAAGTGATAAAAAGTGCCCCAGAGAATGTCTAGGACACGAATTATATCAATTTTTAGTCCTATAACTATTTGACTTCCAGCAAGAATGGTTATATGATTACTATAGCTACGAATGATTCTTAAATATCAGAAATAAGAAGCAATTTTATTAGTTGGGGAAGGTGTGAACAATTTCCTACAACGTCGAAGGAAACCTAAACACTTAGTAGCGACGTCGAACATGTGGTCATTCCGCACAAGGTCGTCTTGGGTGATGGTGAGTTCCGCTTTAAAAACAGGAAACACCATTGATTTTTTGAAGCATTAAATTCTACGTGGTTTATGGTTCCCCATTTGACAAAGCTATTGAAATCAGAATTTAATAAGCATATCATACGCTGCCGTTCTAAATTGATATCTGAAGGATAAGGACGTGAATTTGGAAACGAATTTTAGAAGCTGATAGTACTCTTGCCAGCAAAATAATTTAATTGATTAGAAGTTTCATACAAAAGATCATTGGTGAATATGAAAAAGAGAGTCGGAGAAAAAACGGAGCCCTGTGGCACAGCAGCATTTATTTTATGAATTTCGGACTTAAGCCCCGGCCAACACGTATTATAATCAATACGAAATACAGGCATTTTCGATATGAGAGCTTGATGCCAAACTCTATAAAGTGCTTATAAAATATCAAGTGCAATAATCTCGCTTTCTCTATAACGATGTGAAGATTTGTGCCAATCTTCAGTGAGATATACCATCTGATCACCAGCTTTCGTTGTTTAAGATATTTCTTAAATTGATAATTTACCAGCGTTTCCCTGACCACAAAGAGTGACAATACAGAACATGTATTTTTTATAACCTTTTTCTGAATTTTTTAAATTTTAATTTGTTTTAAAAAAAACTGCTCAATGAACAACAAAATAATAAAATTAATTAATATGGATTTCTGGATTTAAAAAACAAAAATGAGAAATTTTTAAGAATCGGGTTTATGTTACCTGAAGTATAGATATGCCTGAGATATTAGAAGTATAAACTAATCTTCTACTTTCTCATACAAAAAATGTCAATCCAATTCACGCATGGGTCATAATAGATTTTGTACGTCCATTTTGTCTCGCGCACATTCAATTTTTAGTTTTGCAACTGTTTGGTATTGCAATCAAAGTTCGTGGAAATATCTAAAGCTAAGTGTACACGATGGTAGATCTTACAATATTGTCAGATCTGTCAGTGAAAAACATGCTTACAATGTCTAACAACCGTGTAGTCTTACAATCAATTGTCAGAAAATTTGTCTGACAATTAATTGTTAGATCATTGTCTGACATGTGTACGCTAGCTGACAATCGTGTAATCTTCCAATTAACTGTCAGAAAATGTATCTGACAATTAATTGTAAGAAGGTAAATTGTAAGAAGGTAAATTTTAAGGTATTTGATAATCGTGTACTCACACAATTTATTGTCAGGCCTGCCAACTTTTATCGTTGTCTGACGTTTCTGACAATGAAGAAATTGTAAGATGTACGTTTTTTAGCATCATACAATTTTTTCATTGTCAGACAATTTGCATCCAAGGTTCAAATGAAGCAGATTCCATAACCAACAAAAACTGACAATTGGTGGTGTGTGTACACGGTTGGTAGAAGATCTAACAATCTCTTACAATTAATTGGTAGGTATTTAGCCAGCTATCTGAAAAAAAATTGTCAGCTAACTTTTGACAATAATTTGTAAGAGATTGGTAGATTTTCTACCAACCGTGTACACACACAACTTGATTGTCAGCTCATTGGTAGATAATTGTCAGACATTGTCAGGTCTTACAATATTGTAAGTTCTACCAAGCGTGTACACTTATGTCGTTTTTATTTGGCAATCCGGAATCTCTCTCCGATCCGGAATCCCAATTGAACACTTTTGTTTGCTTCTGATGATTCTGAAGTTTTGTTTAATTGTATATGTGAAACATCAAATGCGTACAATAATCCAAATCAAGAAAAATGTTTTTGAAAGCAGGGTTGGCCGAATTGTCACTTTTTAGAAATAACTACATTTGTTACGTCTGCTACGTAGTTTATGTAGTTAAATGTAGTTAATTGTAGTTAATGTAAGAAATTGTAGCATTGCTGTCAATTAACTGTCAGTTATGCATTTGAAATTTGAATTTTTAAATTAAACGTTCAGTTATTCCTACAATTCTTCATCCTTATGGTAAATGAAACTTTTTTTACAAACCTTCATTAGATCATAAAAGTGCAAAATTGTTTTTTTTTTCCTTTATTATATTGATTTTTTATGAATTAACTATATACATATGTAGCAGACGTAACAAATTGTAGTAAATTAGGCATGTACTTTCTTCAATAAACTACGCGTAGTTAAATACTACGTTTATATGCAGTATCGAAAGATCGAGTTGGATTAGGGTCGGATTTTCGACCCACATTTCTACTGGACACCGCTGAGCGATTGGGATCGAGTCGAACGAAGCTCATTTCAACTCAATGCAGGTATATAAACGTTCGAAGCGAGCTTCAAGCTCGCTTCAACACCTCATATAAACGTAGTAAATCATGTAGAAAATGTAGTGTAGTTAATTCGGCCAACCCTGGTACGCACAATTTGGATACCAAAAATCACAGCTGTTGAGGTTGACGTTTGAGTATATGAATGTGTGAGTGCTTCTGGTTTTGCTTCTGATTTTAAATCCAGAAGCAAATTTCTCTTCTTTTCAGAATCAGAACTGTCATTTTTTCCCAATTGAACACTTTCAGAAGAGTCCGGAAGGCTTCCGGATTACCAAATAAAAACGACATTAGCTTAAGTAAACAAAACTTTTTTTGACATATGGACATGGAAGTGTAAAAGAGTCATATGAAGTTATATTCGATGATTTTACCTCTAATAAATTGTTAGAAATAGAATCATTCTAAATTCGCTAAAAAATTACAAAGTACTAAACTAGTTTTAACATCGTACTAATTTGACCAAAATTTTGCGCCATTGTAAACAAAAGCAACTCTTACTTTCTTCATTAACCCCATGTCTGGCCTTTTAATTATTATATTTCGCTTAACACTTCGTGTTTTGTTTTCATAATTTCGTTTCTATCTTATTGCACAACACACGAAACTCCCCCGCAAAACTTAATTTTGTTAAAACATGCAGCATGCAACTGTGTGCTACAACATGCTATAACTGCTTCTGCTGCTCTTATTGCTATCGCTGCCGCTGGCTGAAGTTGTTATAACTTCTTTTTCGATTGAATTGAAAACAAAAGTTCAAAGCGCCATAACGATACAACCAAGTTGAATAACTGAACAGCGAGTGGAGTGGTGTGGTGGTTAGGGGACCACCAGATACCAGATAAATGGTGCCATCTTTATTATCTAGCTTTTACCATACCTGGGTCTGGTCTGGCTCTCGAGTTATCTTTTTGTGGAAATCAATGAGGAAAAAATTCCAAAGTATTCCCAAAGATTGCAGCTGGAGATGGTTACCGCGCACAATTGCTTCCTGTCAATGACTTGTCATTGAGTAATGAACGATAGACGTTTGCTATGCGATGTCACGTGATGAAAAAATGATAGCAAAGTGGCAAGATGTATACTTAACCGGTGAAGTGGTTAAGGTCCTTACTTGGTTGTAAATACGAAAAAAAAAACTTTGATGATGTGCTGAGAGGTATACTGATAAAATATTGTCTGTTCCGTTGTTGCTTGGCCATAATTATGATTTGTTTAACGAAAAACAAACATAAAAAAACTTTTTAATATGTATTAGCTTGCTTGATTAAAGTTCGTCGCTGTATGCTAACTGTCGGGTGAAGCTAAATCAAGCAGTGAGTTTTCAAAATATGATAAATTCAATTTTCGTTTTTTTTTTTTTTTTTAACACTTAACTTACAACTATCAACCATTCCTGGGTGCGAGTTGGTAGAAATGTTTGAAATTTACTGACATTTCTATCTGATTTAGTATGACCAAACTGTTTTTTTTTTGATGATTTTTGTTAAAAAAAATTATGGTCTAAAAATAATACTTTATCATTTAAGAAAAATAAAGTACAGATGAATACCTAATGCTAACGGCTCGTTAAAGTTTAAATTTGAAAAACATCAATAAAAACTGACATTTTAAAATTTGGTAGCATTTAGAAAACAGTATGGTAAGTTTATTGATATCAAAAAGAAGTAAAATAACGCGTTAAAATAACGCGTCCCGCGGGACGCCTCAATCCTCGATTCACCAAGGCAACTGTGAAGCACTGTGGGGATGTTTTTCCAGTCAAGGGATAGGACCACTTCTTAAGATAAGTAGTATAATGGATAGTTGCATGTACCTTCAAAACGTCATGTTTCCGTATGCGGAGGAGAATAAGCCGTTACGATGGATTTTCCAACATGACAACTATCCGAAAAAACCGCTAAATTGGTGAAAGATTGGCTTAATGAAGGTAATATTACGGTTGTGAAATAACCAGCGCAATCCCCTAATTTCAACCCCACAAAAAATCTATGGGAAATTGTAGATCAAAGGATTGATAGAACAAAATGTAACAATTTTGACTCGCTACTTGACAACAAGTACAAACTGCCTGGGAAAACATCCCCATACAAATAATTGACAATCTCATTGCCTCCATGCCTCGGCGACGTGATGCAATCATCAAAAATAATGTTTATGCCACCAAATACTCACCCATATTCAGTGGCGGATGGTGGGTTGTTGAACATGTGGTGCACTTTACTTGCTCAATAAGTATTAAGATTAGAAATTGCAACAAAACAACAATTTACATATATGTTGATTTTTTATTATTTTGTACAATTACTTGACGAATGTCGACCATGTCTAAAACAGACACACTTATTACATTTTACAATGAATCATGTTTTTTTTATTTTTTCACTCAAATGCGTCAAATCGTTCGTTGATTCAGGTATCTGCCCAAATCGATTCCCCGCCAAAAATAATGCATGTAAAATAAAAGTATGTATTTGTTTTAAATTTAAAAAGGGCCATGGCGGTCCGGCTAATTTTGTATTAACTTTATTTTGAAAAGATTTTTTATTGTCTTTAATATAATCAATATTCATTTTAACCCACACCACACACTGTACACAGTACAGAATTGAACCAAAACCAAAATAAAAAACTATTACTAACCTAACACCTACAAACCAACAATATTTAACCAGTCACGGATAGAGCAAAACAACATTACATATACTGATAATGAGAATGAGAAGTCCAAGTCATCAATCATGGCCGCCGGCCGTCGCATCGCAATTCGCAACTCGTTTTTGTCTAACATCGGTTGCTTAGCAGTGGTACCACTTTACTTCAATTGAAGTAGATCTACTTCTTTTTTTCAAAATATTTTAAAATCTACTTCCTACTTCGCACCATCAGCAAAATACTGAAATCTACTTCTTTTTAAAAATCTCTGTTTCAACCTACTTCAATTTTACAAAAAAAGCCCAAAACTACTTCATTTTCTCTATTTTCATTATAGGTAGCATGTAAGCCCAGATTTTCCATACAAAAATATGAGCGTCAACACAAGTACAAATACATAATTTCTCCTCTAGACGGTAACTTGTGTAACAGACCTACAGACAGACTGAATCACCACTTTTTCGTTTTGTAATAACTGATGAAAATCTCGAGTCCAGTTTTTTTCTATATGCAAATTAAAAGTAATTTTGAAATCTACTTCTAGTCCAGTCATTTTAGGCATTTTAAACCCCAATCTGCGGGAAAATTCCTAGTGAGCTGAATTTTTGTATACACCTTTACGGCATTGTAATGAAGATGTGAAAAATCGACATTGATATCGTGTCGGCTAAAAAAGTTATAGGGGTCAAAAGGTCACAAAAATTAGTTTTTCGCAAATATCTCGCGATCTATTGCTCAGAGGTCAATAAAGGTCATTATAAAAATTATTTGTCGTGAAATTGTCTACAAAAAATGCCTCTTGCATTTTTCTGTAAAATTAACCGTTTTCGGAGTAGAGCGCTGAGAAAGCGAATACATTATGACGATGCACTCGTTTCCTCACCACCTTCGAGGTAGAATGCAGTGCGCGTTTTCTTTACATGTTTTCCACCGTAGGCATAATCCATGATATGTAATCAGAGGTTTTTTTATTTACGAGTGAATAATTTTTTATTTGAATACAGAAAAATTAACTTTAGTATATAATTTTTTTTATCATTCATTGTCGATATCTTCAGTTTCTATGTCATTAACAATTGCATACCGCAAACTTCGATATTAAAAATGGTCTTAAGCTGTGACCGGTTAACTCGCTGATTCTATTCAGCATTTACACCAGCGATCTAATAGGTAGTCTAACTCGGGCAATTGTGTATGCCGTCGAACTAATAGTGTACAGAACAGCTTCCAAAGTCGAGGTCATCAGAATTCTTTTGCACTGTGACTTCAACAATATTCAGTGATATTGCGATGATATGGAAGTCAGTTTCAGAAATCTGAAACTATTCTGCTTAGGACTCTATCCATCAGTGTGCCACTTGATGATAAAGGGTTTTCCAATAAGAGGTGTTATTTTGATATTCAAAGAAAAATAGCATTTTTGGAGATAAATGATCGGATGTTTATTTCATTATAAAGAGGAAGGTATGCCGTTAATAATGGAACACAACATCAGCCAAATGGCCGCCAAGACCACGCTTACAGGACCATATCCTTTTCATGAAATTTTCCATAACCAAATCGCAAAGTGGCTGCCCTATGTCCTCGATAGCCTCACGAATTTCATTTTTGAGGTCTTGAATCGACGCTGGGCTGTTGGCGTAGACCTTATCTTTCACGTGGCCCCAAAGGAAGAAGTCGCAAGGTGTTAAATCACAAGATCTCGGTGGCCAATTGTGATCACCTCTTCGAGAGATAACACGGTCCGGAAACTTTTCCCGTAAAAGATCGATGGTTTCATTGCTTGTGTGGCACGTAGCGCCGTCTTGTTGAAAGTAAACGTTGTCCAGATCAATACCATCCAATTCAGGCCATAAAAAATCATTAATCATCTCTCGATAGCGCAATCCATTGACCGTAACTGTAGCTCCAGCCTCATTTTCGAAAAAGTAAGGTCCAATGACCCCGCGGGACCATAAACCGCACCAAACAGTCACGCGTTGAGGATGGAGAGGCTTTTCAACAATAACTCTTGGGTTTTCCGAGCCCCAGATGCGACAGTTTTGCTTGTTGACGTAGCCTCCGAGGTGGAAATGGGCCTCATCAGTCAAGATGATTTTTCGATGAAATTCCGGATCATTTTCATGCATTTCAAGGACCCAATCAGCAAAGACACGACGTTGTTGATGATCAGCCGGCTTGAGTTCTTGTGTTAACTGAACTTTATAAGCCTTAAGACCCAAGTCTTTATGCAAAATACGGTGTAATGACGTTTGTGGAATGCCTAATTCCAAAGAACGACGAGGAATGGACAAACCTGGGTTTTCTTCAACACTTTGGGCTACAACAGCAATATTCTCAGTTGTTCTTGAGCGACGTGCACGGGTTTTATTCTTCACATCACTAACTTGTCCCAACAGCTCGAATTTGTCCACCAATTTCTGTATTGCGGTCCGACAAGGTGCTTCACGACGACCCAAAAATGTTTTAGTTTTACGAACCGTCTCTGCCAAATTTTCACCATTTTTATTGTGAATTTTAATAATTTCAATGCGTTGTTGAAGCGTGTATCGTTCCATTTTTATTAATAGCGTAGTTTCTACTTGTCAAATGTCAAAAAATGACAGCTTCAAAAGTGACAGCTACCGAAATAGCGGGCTATTCAAAATAACACCTCTTATTGGAAAACCCTTTATTTGTTTCGAGGATCTCAAGATAACTCCCATTGCCGCACTTCTGATGGCCTCTTGTAGAGGGGATAGATAGAGGAGAACCTCTATAGCTGCGGTAGGGTAGGTTCTCATTGCTCCTGTAATACAGATACGCGCGAGCCCTTAGACTTTTTCTAAAGCTTTCCTTGTTCTTGATAATTCGGTTCTCTCCATGCAACCGCCCCATAGGTAATGATTGGTCTTACCATCATAGTGTATATCCAGCTAAGGATGTTCGGTTTGCATCTGCATGTCTTGTCTGCAAGTCTCTTGCAAATCATTAGGAGTTTTGTGGCTTTCCCGACTATAGCTTTTAAGTGTTTGTTCAAAAGGAGTCTACTGTCTGGTAGAATTCCTAGATATTTAACCCCTCTCTGCGTTTCAATCACTTCACCAGCTAGATGGATAGGTTTCATATGTGGCAGAAGTTATTCATTGTAAATGGTATGATTGTCGTCTTGGAGGGGTTTATTGATAATCCTACAATAGACACCATTTCCGTGTAATTGTTAGTCCTCTTTGGATTACCTACGGCTATGATAGCAACATCATCAGCAAATCCAGTGTAGAATATACTCGTACCTTGGGAGGTAAGATTTTCTAACAATTCATCCACTACAAGACTCTTCAACAAGGGTGATAATACACCACTCTGAGGACAGCCTCTTGTTGTGATTACTTTTTTTTACATTTTGTCCTTTTTGTGACAGTATTTTTAGTGCCTAACATTTCCATCTAGTTATGGTGATGGGTACGCATTTCCTAACAAAAGCTGTGCCTATAGCCTCGTGGCTCCCTCTATGTCTAAGAACGCATCTAATAATCTATCTTTTTTCTATATTTTGGGAATAAATATTAGCTTTCCTGTTCTCCATATACTTGGTATATACCCAAACGCAATGCTACTACGAAGAATATTAGGGAAGAATATTGTTAATGACACAGAAACAGAAGATATCGACAATGAATGATAAAAAAAAATTATGTACTAAAGTTAATTTGTCTGTATTTTTCTGTATTCAAATAAAAAATTATTCACTCGTAAATAAAAAAACCTCTGATTACATATCATGGATTATGCCTACGGTGGAAAACATGTAAAGAAAACGCGCACTGCATTCTACCTCGAAGGTGGTGAGGAAACGAGTGCATCGTCATAATGTATTCGCTTTCTCAGCGCTCTACTCCGAAAACGGTTAATTTTACAGAAAAATGCAAGAGACATTTTTTGTAGACAATTTCACGACAAATAATTTTTATAATGACCTTTATTGACCTCTGAGCAATAGATCGCGAGATATTTGCGAAAAACTAATTTTTGTGACCTTTTGACCCCTATAACTTTTTTAGCCGACACGATATCAATGTCGATTTTTCACATCTTCATTACAATGGCGTAATAAAGGTGTATACAAAAATTCAGCTCACTAGGAATTTTTCCGCAGATAAAACCTAAAATGACTGGACTATTCGATTTTTCTCAATTTACTTCACTTTTTTCTTCAAATCTATTTACTTCGACTTTTTTTCTGGAAGTGGCAACGCTGTTGCTTAGTAATCTTCGGTTCGATCGTGCTCCGCACGAGAGTAAACGTATTACTCGATTCATTTCAATGAAATATCTTTTGTCTCACGCGTCGGGCAAATTAGTAGTTTGTAACTCATATAAGCTATATTAGCAGTCCTCGTGCGCTCGCCTGTTATAATGTTCTTGTATGTTTAAAAAATAAATATTAATACATATGGTAATCTAAAAATAAAGATGCAGTAATATTTTGTAATTTTTAAATCTTTTGGTAAGGTACAGCCGCCACTGCCCATATTCCATAATTCGTATTTTGTCTCGTACTCATAGTCAAACTCGAACTCGTTTCGTATCAAAATCGTTGTTCTTCAAGTCGTATATTCGTATGTTGCGTACGAGAAGCTTAAAAAAACAACGTATATTGTCGCCGGTAGGTAATTGTCAAAATCAATAAATTTGAATTGAAAAAGTCATTTGTTGTTTTTTTCAATTAAATTATTTTATACATAATAAAATTCTGATGAGCTCCATTGATTTGAAGTAGCTCTTCTTCTATTTTATTTGTTTTTTCTTTTTGTTTGTACGAGTGGTGTTACTGGCTTGTGAATCCTCGTTATATTCTTTTGGACTATGTCAGTTTCATCTTCAGCATTTATCGTGTCGACTAAAGGAAGAGGCTGAAAAACTCCAATGTTTGATCCTTAGAGATTAACAATTTAATTTTAAAATGTAAGCAATGCACTCCTCAAATTTGCTCTAGCATATGGTTGTAATTTCACCACCCCTGTGCTTTAAATTGCTGCTTATTGTGCTGCAGTTTCTGTTTCAACTAAATACTTTTGGCATATATTACAATTTGTTAAATATTTCTTACTTTAAGACAAGCTGGACCATTTCGGATGGGTGGCCCAAGGCTATTTATTTTTATCGAAAGGTCCGCCCAAAACTGTTAAATATTTGCTTTGAGTTTTCCACTCTTCCTATGGCCCCTTGCTACTCGTATCTCTAAATTTTCTTCAAATGAACAAACCAATGCCTTAAATAGAGAACGATTTATTATTTTACTAAATATGAACGCGTTAATAACGTTGAGTCCAAATAAATAAACCAATAAAAAATCTACTTTGAAAAATTTGGTGGTGCAACAGCTCGAAGTGAACCAGGACCTATAGTGACTTACAATTCTCAACCATTCCTGTGTGCGTGTTACCAGGAACGGAGGGGTCCTACAATTTTCTGCCGATTCCGAACACTTTCCAAGACAAGAGATGTACTCTTACAGCCGTATTTATTAGAATTCGCTAAACGCGTGAATAGTTATGCAATGCATAGGGACTTATTGATAAACTATGCAAATTCATATTTATAAAACATTTGCCTACCTGCATAGTTATAATGAGCTTGTGTCAAATAAAGTACCAAAAAGTAAGAATCTATTACATTTAACCTTCATAACACTCAGCTGTTTGTCAAAAAACAAAAAAAAAAACGAAACTACCAAAAGCTAAAAGAATTCGAACAATTAACTTTGATTCATCAGATAAAGTATGTTATTATCTCTAGCACAATACTGGAAATCAAATTGTTATTCGTTTCCTCCTAGCTGGAATACTCCTCAGACAAGTTTTTGAGGATAAAATTCAATAATGCAAAATAAAAATTACAACACTAACACACCGGATGAAGAAGGATGCGCGGAGAGAGATCACCAATAAGTATATTTATCTATTTAATTCTAAACAATTTTCAATTCAATTTGTTTTTTATATATTAGTATAACAATTTTGTTTCAATAAATAAAAATAACACAAAGTTTTAGTTTCAATATCAAGTCAAAGGCATTTTATTTTGTTGATAATCTTTATAATTCAATGTGATGTCAAAGTGAATGTGACAGTTCAATACTAAAATTTCCTTATGTAGGCACTATTCAACCTCCAAACGCGTTTAGCTTATAATGCCTCTATTTCAACGTCACATAAGTTTTATAAATAACGATTTTGCGCTTCAGGCATTATAAGGGTTGCATAGCCTTATGTACTCACTATAATGAGTTTATAAATATGGCTGTTAGAGGATTTGTCAATTCCTTGCAAGAGGCAGTCACTCCTGAAAAACTTTTTGCCGCGACTGAGAATCGATCTCCAGACCTTCCGCATGACAGTTTTACGCACTAACTATTGTGCCAAGAGGTACCAATGTACTTACATTAACTTTTTGTCCATTTTTATCGAAAAAAAAAAACAAGTCTCGTTTAGAAAGTTTGACACGAGTAATAAAGTACACAAATACGACTTCAAGTAAATCGAATACGAGATTCGGAATAACGATAAAATATGAATAGTCGTATGCGATGTTTTGCGTTTCCCGATATTAGTACAAGTGAAGTCGAATGTACGACTCGTGGAATACCAACATATGTACATACGACTATAGTCGAATACGAGTCATAAATACGAGTTTCAGAATACGGGTGACCAACATTAAAACTTTTTTTTATTTATTTTGTATATGAAATCAAAAATGTGCTTTAGTTTTGTCCACCTATACTTTTATTTTTTAGAAATATGTTAAGATTTAAAATGAAATTAAAAGTATCACGAGTGTTTTCACTTTTTATTCGTATGTTTCCAATGTGATATTTTTTCGTGCTTTAGTTTTGTCCAACACTGTATATCTGGTAATACAGATATCATTGTTCCACTTTTGTTAAGGTTTTGAATATTTCAACAACAACAACTTGAATGAACTACCACCAAGTGTGTATTAATTTGGCTGGAGTTATAGCTATTTCACGGGTGCCAAGCCGATCATCAGACTCCTTTATTAGTGGTGCTTAGCCTTAATACTTTCAAGTTAAATCGAAAAACTTTTTGGCCTTGATTAAGATTTGAACCCAGACCTAGCGTCTTCAGAAGCCAAATGATTTTTTTTTATTGAAATCTGAATTTGTCTGTTTTACCCGGAAAATTAATTTTGTTATTATTCAATACCAACTTTTGTACTTGTGACTATTCCTTATGCTCACCATCACCCAAGCATATTATATTTTATGACAAACAAGCAGAACTTGAATTAAATGACTCTTAATGTCAAGTAAATTGACAAACACCTAAATGACTGTTCGTTGCTTATTACTTAATAATATTATGATCAGATCAGAAATATGCCAAACTAATCTCATCGAATTCAATTCTTTTCTATATCTTATTTCTTGAATGTGCACACATAAACTAACTTGTTAATGCGACGAGCAAAATTATTTGATGTCTTAAATTAAAATCTATTGCGTAAACAAAAAATAATTTCGATAAGTTTCAAGTCAAACAAAAGAAAAAAGATTATGACAGACTTCAAGCAGCACATTGACAATCAAAAGTACATAACACGTTACAGTGGAAAGCTTGCTGGGGTTTTGAAAGGTTATGGTGTAACAATTCGAATTCAGTTACTCAAACTTGAGTACTCTTCTGTGAAGTCTAAAATCAACACAAATATGAATTCCAATTGCGATATTGTAGAATTGCTCTGGAACGATGAGGTCATTATGAAATATTTATCTTTAAGTTTCTTTTTTTTCTCTTATTTGTTTTGCTCGGTTCTTACCGCCTCCACGTCAATGGCGGCAAATCAATGTGCGTTTATTTTTTTCGTTGAACATTAACTTGAAGAACTTTTGGGAATTAACTTCCTTTTATAACTATAGAAGAAAGATTGTGGACGAGTAGATTATACTTTTGCGAGTTGAATCGGTTTTAAGAAAAATAACTTCAATTCCAAAATAGAGTACATGGGTGACTTATCTATGTATCTTCTTTGTACATATAGGAATAGAAAATTGACACCAAATTCAAGTGTTTTTGTTTGCCTTAAAGAAACAGGTAAAGAAGCAATACATTTAATTAGCGGTCTTCTAGTGTGATGTATTGATTAAATATTTGCTTTGGTACATATTTCAACTACATTGAAAGCGGAAATATACGAGAAAGAGTGTTAGACAAGAACATGATTCATTTAAAATATCTGCCTAATGATATACTGGAAGATTGGATTGGTAGTTTTGTTTGTCAATTTTTGTGGAACTATACGAAATTTATTTATTACTAATAAAGCGTTTAATATTGATTTTTAAGGCCTAAAAAGGCTTATCATGTACCATCAAAAATTGTACATAGTCTCGTATTTTATTATTTGATGAGATGGAGATGAATTAGGCTTATTTAAAAAAAAAAAAAACATATTTTGTACAATTGCACCCAGTGTCATTAAGCCGCCATCTTATTTTCTAAAGACAACGTGCAATGAACAAGTTGAATGTTTTTGGGGAATCAGTCTTTGTTTGAAGAAATCACTTATGCATTTGAAATTACAGCTTAAAAGGCTCGACCGATTAAACTTTAAACTTAGAAGATAGTATTTTAAAATACACCCCCCCCCCCCCTTAAGATAAGAAAATAACGGTACCTTCCATACGATTTTTACTTGCGACTTATAGGTACATACTTTAAGGCAAGTTATGCATTCGTAAAAAAATCGAACTCGAAACTTTGATCAAAGTTGACATTACGATGATAGCGAACACTAAAAAAAGGGTCTCGCAATTCTGTCTGTCTGTTTGTCTGTCGGTTCGATACAGCCTAAACGGCTCGGCCGATTTTCTTTAGACTTGGTAGATATCATTTTTTATTTTTTCCCCTCACACGTTTTATTTTTTTTTTTTTTAAGACCAAAAATATAGGTACCTGCCATACGATTTTTTTCGAAATTTTATAAATATTTTTTTTTTCTCAAAAACTGTTCGAAAAAATTCAAATTTTTTTTTTCGAACTTAATATTTACTTCGAAAACCCCATTCTAGATTTTTTTTAAACTTGATAAATTAAAGTTTCTCAATATAAACTAAAGGTACCCACCATACAAATGTTAAAAAATGGTTTTCAAAAATCGTGTTTTTCTCGAAAACAACGCCTGGAATTTTGATAAAAATGTTTTTTTTTTTCAATTAATTCTTACGATCTTTAATCTAATAAAAAAATTGAAATTAAGATATTACAGTTTGTACCTACCATGAACCATTTTTTCAAATTTTGAGTTACTCATTATCGACATAACGGATTTTAATGAAACCGCGTAAGAAAAATATTTTGGCTATATACGTTTTTTTGTTTGACTATTAATAAAGAATACTTTGATTGCAGGGATGAGTTGTTGTTTCGAATTTTTGTTATAAATTTGAATTTTTGCGATTTTTTGAAAAATACTCTTTTGAGGCTTAAAAATTTTATAAAGTTAAGCTTTTAAAAAAATATTAGCAAGCTGTAGCAAAATATTTTATGTCAGTATGTTCTGTTGTTATTGTGCTTTGAGAAAATGTTTACTTTTCTTGCTACTTCTTGCTAACCTTCAAAATATTTGACTTTTTGTAGGGAAAGGTCAAACCATACAAAATAAAAAAATGGATTTCTTTTGATAAAAAACACAAAAGTTGAAGGTGTTTTTGAATTTATATTGAATTGAAAATTGAAGGTTGTCCAGTTACAACTAGGAACGATTTTGGTGGAATAAGTATGCCTTCTTTTCAAAATCTTGAGCGTAGGTGGAAGGCTTCTACACGAAACGGCGATCATTTTGCGAGACGCCACGGAGTCTGGTTGAGAACTTCTTTTATTGTTCCAAATATTATTCTTAATTTTCTGGAAAATTCATCATCTTGTAAATAACTTGTTCAAAAGTAGATTTGGTCTCATTGTTGACAAGCCTAAATTGGGATTTGGGTCAACAAATTATGAAATCACGGCAAGAAGTTTTTTTTCAGAATTCGAAAATAACTGCAGAAATAATAAGACTTGATGAAGAACTCATACAAAAATTTTCAATCGCATTAAGAGTCTAAGCTTCAGGATTTTCTATCCAATTTCATCTTTTGAAATACCTTTAAGACAACTGTCTGAAGAAGCACTAGAGGCAAGTAATAAAGAATTACGGAAAAATCACCCTTCTCACACATGAAAATCATCCCGGGTTAATACAAACGAAGACCTCTTGACAACCTTATTTTTCAAGTCTGATCCTTTTATTTCGAATTTCAGACAGATTTAAGACCTTTAAAAGCTGACCAAAGCGATGTCAGGCCATATTATGTATATCAAATTCTTTCTTCGTAATTGTTTATGTTTCAGTTTTTTCTTTTGTCATTACTTTTTTATGAATAACTATTTTTGTCAACAATACAAATATTCATTCTATTTTGCAAAATCTTTTATGCCGATATATTCCGTGGTTTTTGTGCCTTGGGAACATGTTTACATTCCTACTAACCTTTAAAATATTACAACTTTTGTATAACGTACAAATCATAAATTTTTTGAAATGTTTGGCTAACTAATAATAATAATAACAAAATTGTGGGCGTGACAGTGGGTGGATTTCCGTTCAAATTAAGAGAAGTTTAAAAAATACAATTTTATAGATGAAGTGGACGTGGAAGTGGGCGTACTTCACGCATTTCTTAATTTATAATTTCTTAACTAACCAAAATATTAATACTTGAATTCACTATCGTACGGCAGTTTCCGATTAACCAATTTTTTGTCAGCAGTGGGCGTGGCAAGGGTAGTGAAAATTCCTCAAATTGGGTAAAATCCCTTATTTATTGCATTTACCAACCAATTTTTGTGCACAGTTATCTTACTTTTGAAAAACAGATTTTTGCCCACTACCACCATACAATCGACGCACTGTGCGCCGGCGCCGGTGCTATTTTGAATTCACAAAATTTAATTTAGTTAAAACTAGGTAATGCTTGAAAAAAAAATTCAAAAAATGATTATTAATGGTACCCCCTTAGAACATTTTTTTTTTCTTTATGATTTTCTCAAAAAAACGGTACCATCGATTTTGATCGAGATTTGGCATCTCAAAAGTTTGAATAGTATTGTGTATTCAAATCTTCAAAAAAAAATTTTTTGGATTTAAAAAAAAAAATCATTTTTTTTTTTTTCAAAACTCAATACATATGTATTTCAAAAACCCATGATCGATTTTCTTGAAACTTGACGTTAAATAGTTTTTTAGTACAATCTGCAAGATGTAAGAAAAAAAAATGTATTTTTTCTAAAAAAAACCGTACGCATCATACAAATGTTGAAAATGGGTTTCGAAAATCGCATTTGTCTTTATTTATTTTTGATACATTTTTTTCTTTCGATTAATTTTTATGATCTGTAATTTAATAAAAACAAATTTAATTAAAATATTACTCACTACACCTACATACATACATATATAAACCATTTTTTTCGAAATTTCAATTTCTCATTATCGCCAAACGGGTTGAATGATTTTATAGCGAGTTTATAGAGAAGCTTCTGAAAAGTTTAAAAAGCCTTCCATTTTTAAACAAAATATTTTCTGAAATATCAATTTTTCTTTTTGAAAATTTCATATCTCAAAAACGGGTTTCTATTTTTTTTTTTTAAATTAAATTTTCATTCCTTCAGTAATATTGAAGTAATTTTGAAGTTGGCTTTCCAAAATTTTTTCTTAAAAATGTCTAAAAAATTAAGCATATAAAAGCTTTTTAACGATTTGAAATCTATTAAGTCGCATCTTGACTTGTAAATCTTTTTTTTTTTTTTTTTTTTTTTTTTTTTTTTTTTTTTTTTTTTTTTTTTTTTTTTTTTTTTTTTTTTTTTTTGATCCTATCGTATCAAAAATAACTCCAAGGTCCGTAATTTCAATAACAGTACATAAAACTTCGTTGCTCTAAAGATTTTATATTAAAGATTTTACATAAAGATTTTACATTTGGAAATATTTAAATCGAGATGATTATATCTACACCACTGAAATAATCTATCAATATCTTTTTGAAAGTTTTCACAAACTTCCATTGTGGATATTTGATGGTATAGTTTTAAATCGTCTGCAAAAATTAGACAATTTGTAAATTCTAAGAGGTCCGCAATATCATTAACGAAAAGATTAAAAAACAGTGGTCCCAGATGACTACCTTGCGGAAGACCTGACAAAACATCAATAAAAAATTATTGCCCATTGTCAATTTTCACAATCTGCTTTTGATTCGACAAATAAGATTCCAGCCATTTAAGAAAACCGAGATTTAATCGAATTTTCTCAAGCCTTCTTTTAAGAAGTCTGTGATGCAATCTATCTAATGCTTTTATAAAATCTGTGCATAAAACATCCACTTGCAATTTATGTTCCAATGAGTTGACGCAGATATTCGTAAAAAGACATAAATTTGTAGTAGTGGAGCGACCACTGCAGAAACCATGTTGTCTTATTGTTACGAGTATAATGCCTTTAACTGCAAGCCTAACATAAACTAATTTTTCAAACAGTTTCGATAAGGCTGAAAGTTTAGATACTGGCCTAAATTGGTAATTACATACTTAAGGCCAAGTGGTGGAATCAAATCCAAACCTGCTTTTTTGTTTAAATCAAGATGAAGTAAACCATTTAAAACTTTTTGATCTGTTAAAGAAAAAGAACCAAAATCAGCTTGGCAACTTATTTCATTATACTTACTTGAACAATTATCTATAATTGCTTGATTATAATTGGATTTAAAATAGTTTGCGAAAATATCGCATGTAGATTTTTTATCGAACGAGCATGCATTAACCAATTCCATAGAATTTGGAAGTTCAGAAACTTGAAGTTTCGAATTAAAAAAAAAAAAGAGGCTGGGTGCGACTTCCCATTTGTTAAAAAAAAACTATTAATTCAATATTTGTCAACATTTTACCAATTGTACAAAATTATACTATGTATAAAATAAACTAAATTAGAAGTCAATATCGCTACTGGTTCTCGAGAAATTTGAGTCGAGAAAAATAAATTTTTACCAATTTTCAATAGAATTTTATATAGTTTTTTATTTTTTGTAAAAAAACTGTAAACTGTTTTTTTTTGAAATTTTCACCAGTTGTCACACACATTATTTTTCGTAAAATAAAATTATTTTGAGTTTCAAATTGTTTTCTGTTCTTAGAATATCTGGGTTATGAAATTTTTTTTTCAGTTTTTTTTATTTAAAAAAATAACGGTATGTTCATTTTTTTCCAAATTCATACCAAATCTGTATGACCTTATAATGAGTACATTAAATTTTATATGAAATCAATAGCATTATTTTTTCGTGAGATATTTGAAACTAACCAAAATGTTTTTTTTTAAACCGTTATAGTGAAAAAACTACTCACTGAATTTTAATAAATGCCCTTTCAGCCTCTTTCGAAGTTATTATCTATTAAACAAAATTTATTTGAAGTCGATATCTTTACTCGTTCTTGAGATATCGACGACGAAAAATGGTACCAGAACGTACGGACGTACGAACATACGCACGTACGAACGTACGAACGTATTAACGTACGAACGTACGTACACACACACACACAGACATCTTTCTAAAAATGATTGATATTGCCTCTAGGGACCTTGAAACGTCGAGAAATGTCAAAAATTCCAATTTGACAAATCGGACCGATTACAATAACTCCCTATGGGAAGTTAATTAAAAGATTTTGAGTTTTATTTAATATTTCTTTCAATCGAACTTAAATATAAAATGTTAATTAAGTTTTTAACTAAAACATAACAACTTCATTTATTTATTTTTAATTAAAACTAGAAAACAAAATAACAAAAACAAATTAAAATCAATATTTCTGGGTAACAGCTTATTTGACCCATTTTAAAAATTGAGTAAAATTATTATCATTTATTAATAAAAATACACATTTTGCATAATTTTAGTATTTGGTATGTCCTCCCTTTTGATTTATTACTGCCTTAAGCCGATTTTGATAAGAATCCACCAGTATTTTTGTCGTTTCCACAGGTATTCTTGCCCATTCTTCAACTTAAGCCGTCTTTAGGTAATTTTTGTTAGAAATATGGCGCTCGCGTATTTTTGTGTCCAAAATTGACCAAAGATTTTCGATGACATTCAAATCTGGACTCTGTGCTGGCGGTTTTATGACGTGAGGGCAGTTATAAATTAGCCAAGTTTGAACAATGCCCGATGTATGTTTCGGATCATTGTCTTGATAAAATCGAAATGTATCTTTTATGTCTAGTTTTTCTGCGCTTTAGAGCAAATTATTTTTTAGAATTGTAACGAAGCGTTACCATTATTGAACAATTTAATCACATTTCCGAGCAAATCGCTACGACACCTGCATACCGCATTATTAAATAATCATATTGCACATCCAGTGTGCACCCGGAGTCATCTGATTACCACTCAATCGGAATCACATGCAATTTTGTCATTTATTTCGTGTAATTCACACTGACTCTTAGACGTAGATTTAATAAGTGGACGTTGGGAAAATGACAAAATGGTCTCTTATAGGGCCCATACACTACGCAAACCGTTTGAGCAAACAAATGCCTTTTGTTGTTGTAAAAATATTTGTGCAAACTGTTTGAGTAGTGTGTAGCGATGTTGAGTATTTGCGCAAACGGTTTGAAGAAATTCAAAAAAAATTGAATTTTCCGTGACTGCACAAACATGTTTGAGTGGTGTGTGTTGAATTTTGCTCAAACAGATGCCAATTTTCATGAAATTAAGATTAATAAACAAGACGAACGAATTTTTTTGGACCAAATTCTTTTTTTTTTTTTTTGTTTTTTTTTCTATTTTTTTTAATAGAAATAGAGATGAAAAACGTCACGCAAACTAATATCTCTCAAACATGTTTGTGTAGTGTGTGGCGAAAATATGTTTGCTCAAACACGCGTTTGAACAAACGTGTTTGCGTAGTGTATGGGCCCTATTATTCTCGTCCAGTGTGGATACCAATCTAGAGTATAGAGAGTTTAAGATCGGGCCGCAAACAAAAACCTTGTATAAGGCGTTTCGGTGACAGAGAGGCATTGCCGCATTGGTGAAGCTAATCTAAATTTTTTTATAAAATAGTAGGGTTTCATTAGCTAGAGTAGGGTAAGTTTTAGGATTATTAGGAGTATTAGCTAGAGTGGGGGAATATTTATTATCATTATTATTATTAAGAGTATTATTATTTACTAAACCAACCCGTTTCTTTCCTTTGATCTCCTCTTCAAGGCAGCTCATTGGACAGGTTCTCTGTATAGAGTTCCACCCGTTTATTTCCCTAGGTTGCGTGCTAGGGACACATGGCTTCCGATAAGGTTCCCGACCGTTTCTTTCCTTTGATCTTCTCTTCAAGGCAGCTCACTGGACAGGTTCTCTTTTTAGAGTTCCACCCGTTTATTTCCCTAGGGACACAATATATGTATGTAATACCGTGTTAGTTATTTAGGCTTATGAATACTGTATTATATGAAATACCGTGTTATTTATTTTAAGAAAACAAATATTGTTAATAAAAGTATATGAAATACCATGTTATGAATAAGAAGCCTCGAAATAAATTAATTGAAAGTTTTGGGGTATTAAAAAATATTATTTCATTCAGAGCTTTAGACCCTCCAAACCCAAGTTTGTTGCTTCTTTGGGAAGAACCCTGGACACCGACGAGTTTTACCTCAGTCACAAAGAAAAAGCATCACAGATTATTGAGGTACACTAATTTATCCATGGTACTCTCAATAAATTGCAGCTTGCCGACTCCAGCTGCAGAACCTTGAAACCAGCTGCAGACATGCAGGCCCATACCATGACATGCCCTCCTCCATGCTTCACTGTTACTCTTAAGTTTTTATCTTGAAGCTCTGTATTCGGTTTTCGCCACACATAAGACCGCCCGTCGGATCCAAATATATTAAATTTGGATTCATCCGCGAATATAACACTCTTCCAGAACGTGGAATCCTTTGTTATATGCTCCTTTGCAAACTGAAAATGGCTAAGTCGATTTTTTTTTGATTGATAAAAGGTTTCTTGCGTGCTACTCTTCCATGCAAATCATTATCTCTTAGTATCCGGCGAATGGTTTCGGGGCAACAAGGTTTTCCATGGGTATTCGCCATCTCACTAGCCAGTTTTGGTGCCGATAGCTTTGGATTTTGCTTTACTCTTCGCACAATATATCGTTCATCGGATGCACTAAATATTTTGTTCCGAGGTTTTCTTCCTTTATTTCCAATTCGATTCTCGAATACGAAACGGTGGATAATAGCTTTGACCGTGCCATCTGGTATGTTAACAATTTCGGCTATTTTTCGCCGAGAAAGTCTATTTTTATGATGATGAAGCACTATTTCACGCTGTTCAACTGTTGTTCGTTTTCCCATCTTCGTAACACGTATTGCTTTTGCGAAAAATAACTAAAACTGATAATTCTATTTGAATATAAAACAAATAAGAGAAAGAAGCAAAAACCACCGTTATCTCGATATTTTTTCTAAGGCAGGTGATCTCTAAACACAGTGGGTCAAATAAGCTGTAGTACTAGAAAATGTAATTATTTCTGTTTTTGTAAGTTAAACATGGTGTTTTAAAATAAAATTAATTGATTCAAATGTCATGTTTAAGTTAAAAACTTAAACCTTTCTGTGTTTGTACTTTCCAAATAACTTTTATTGTTAAGTAGCCATAATCGATTAAATGTAAATATAAGGTGTGGGTCAAATAAGCTGTGACCCACTGTAAATCTAAATTACTTTTTGGTCTTATGTAATTAAAAATGAAGAAATATTCAAATCTATTTAAATTATATTAGGTACATTATTTGAACAAACTTTAACACATATTTGTTCAAAATGAACTGAAATCGATGGAAAACTTATCTCTTAAACTTATCGATAAACTTAACGTTGGGTCTTCTATGAAACCAATACTTGCCCCATAGACTGCAAGAACAATTTAAAATAATGCATTCAGGAATCATTATTTGACCATTTTTTAGTAGTTTATTTTTGTTTGTTTATGCCTTTAACCTATGGATGGATGGGTTAGTTGTGTTTTTGTGGCACTCCTTAGTTCTGCCCAACATTATTCAAGCTTGGTTCATTGAAGTTAGATACTTTTGTTGACGGTGCGTTCAGTTTAATTTGAAATGCAAGTCACTAGACAAACAGTTATATATGCTTTAGGAATGGGAGTGGCAGTGCCCATTTGAAAGTTTTTATTATGGTGGTAACTATAAGCATTTTAGTTTAACGAACCTTTAGATGCAGAAACAAAAATAGTGCAAAATGCGTATTTAGATCAGCATGATGGAATGCGTATAATAAGGCTATGCATAAAGAGTGAGTAGTGCTATGGTGCGTTTGAATCATTAATTGGATTGTATTGTTATCACGTTCTCGCTGATGATATTTTTAGCTTGCGGCAGGTATACTTACAAGGCAGCAGCAACAACAAGCTTGTATGTTCAATCTTATTTAGTTCTCTGATGCATTGGAAAAAAAGACCAAGTGCAAGTACTTAATCAAGGGTGTTGTGCCTGCATTTTCAAGTTCAAATACAAGTTACTGTGTTGTTGCAATGGTACTTAAATACTTATCTATATATACATAGCTCTGCGTTAAAGGTACATTAGTTATTCGAACCCGAAATTTTAAACGACGGCGTTCCTAAAAAATGTTTCATTTGTCTAATAGTCTAGTCAAAACTTAGACATTCTGCCTGGAACATAAACGCATCTCCTGACAATTGGTACTGTCCTTTATTTCTTTACGTCGCACCGTGGAATCTTGCCTTAGCAGAAGCGGCGAGAAGTCATTTTTGCTAGATACTCGTATATGTAACAAATTTTTAATGTAAATAATTTTTACTTGCGACTTATAGGTACTATAAGGCAAGTTATGCATTCGTAAAAAAAATCGAACTCGAGATTTTGATCAAAGTTGACATTACGATGATAGCGAAGACCAAAAAAGTGGGTATCGCAATTCTGTCTGTCTGTCTGTCTGTCTGTCTGTCGGTTCGACTACAGCCTAAACGGCTCGGCCGATTTTCTTCAAACTTGGTAGATATGGGTTTTAATTTTTTACCCCCGGACGTTTTTTTCTATTTTTTTTTTTAAGACCAAAAATAACGGTACCTGCCATACGATTTTTTTTCGAAATTTTATAAATATTTTTTTTTCTCAAAAACTGTCTCAGAATTTTTTAAAAAAAATTCCAAAAATTTCATTTGGTAAAAACTAGCTAATGGTTGAAAAAAATTTTACGAAAAATTGTTATTTTCGGTAGCCCCCCTGGGTCCATTTTTTTTGTTTTTGATTTTCTCGAAAACGGTACAGCCGATTTTAATAATTTTTGTTATGCCAAAGCTCCTCCAAAGTTTGAATATTATTACATATTCAAATTTTCAATTTTTAATTTTTTGGATTTTTAAAAAAAAATTCAAAATTTTTTTTTGGAATCTCAATATTTCGAAAACCCCATGCTCGATTTTTTTCAAACTTGGCAAATAAAAGTTTCTTAATATAATCTACAAGATTTGAGAAAAAAAATTTTGTTTTATTTAAAACTAACGGTACCTTCCATACAAATTTTAAAAAATGGTTTTCGAAAATCGCATTTTTCTCGAAAACGGTTCCGAGAATTTTGCTAAAATTTTTTTTCTTTTGATTAATCTTTACAATTTATAATTTAATAAACAAAAAATTTAAATCTAGATATTACTGACTGTACCTACCATAGAACGATTTTTTCGAATTTTGAATTTCTCATTATCGACTTAACGGATTTTAATGAAATTTTTTATAAAAAAGCTCCTAAAAAGTTTAAAAAACATTGCATTTAAAAACTTAACGAAAAAATATTTTTTCAATTTTTAGAAAAAAAAGTAATTTTTTTTTTTTTTTGAAAAATTCGATATCTCAAGAACGGCTTAGTATTTTTTTTTGGAAATTAGACTTTTATTCGTACAATAATAAAACCTTAAGGTTGGCGTACCAAAATTTTTTCTTAAAAATGTTTTAAAAATTTTGTACATAAAAGCTTGTTTTTTTAAGGAACCACTACAAATTTTCGGACTTACCGCGATTATTAATTATATTTTAATCAAA
This sequence comes from Chrysotoxum bicinctum, assembly GCA_911387755.1. Taxonomy (NCBI): domain Eukaryota; kingdom Metazoa; phylum Arthropoda; class Insecta; order Diptera; family Syrphidae; genus Chrysotoxum; species Chrysotoxum bicinctum. The sequence goes on along the minus strand of OU426989.1, from coordinate 107,474,649 downwards.
TTTGTATTTGATTTTTCCCGACGTTTCGACAGGGTTTCACTTGTCGTGCTCACGGGTTTGACTGATGGCTTGTAGGTAGTTGTTGCTTTATTCTTCTCTTGTTCTTGCTCGTAGATTGTACCGGTGCGTTTGTGCTTGCAGTTGAGATGGTACATGTTGTTGCAACTGCATTGATTGTTGTTGTGAATTAATATACACTTGTGAGCAGGCAAAGCTAACAGCATCAGCTGGCAGATTGTTTTGATTTGTGTGTTTGTTTTTGTTTTTAGCCTGGATTCTATCAAGCTTTAATCTGTGTATCAGAGGATCCCATGTTCCAGAGAGATTAAAACTTTGGTCTCGGTTGAAGTTTGAGTGCATTTTTATTTCGATTGCCTCTCGTACTATCCTGGGGACATAAAATCTTTCTGTGGAGATTGATTTAGCTTTATCGAAACGTATAAAATGATCCTCATTATAAGCTAAATGTTCACATATTGCCGATTTTGTTACTTCGTTCTTTTGTATGGCTCTTATATGTTCGTTCAGTCTTGTAGAGATTGCTCGTTTTGTCTCACCTATATATGATGAGCCACAGCTACACGGAACTGAATAAACTCCTGGATTTTGTAGAGGAATTTTATCTTTTGGGGATCTTAGAAGTTGGCGGATTTTTTCAGGTGGCTTAAATATTGACTTTATGCCATGCTTCGATAAGATTCTTCCAATTGCTTCAGAAACGCCTTTCCTATACGGAAGAAAAGCTCTTTTTTCATTTTGAGGTGTTGAAATTTCTGAAGCTACTCTTTCTTTTGGTTTCCAAGACCGTTGTTTTGAACTGTAACCATTTTTCAAAAGAGCTGCGTCAACGTGTCTTAACTCTTCTTCACGATGATCATTGTCACAGATTGCAATTGCTCTATTAACAAGAGCAGACACCACGGAAGTGAAATTTGATGGATGATGATGGGAAGCGCCATGAAGATATCTGTCGGTGTGAGTAGACTTGATAGAATCCAGGCTAAAAACAAAAACAAACACACAAATCAAAACAATCTGCCAGCTGATGCTGTTAGCTTTGCCTGCTCACAAGTGTATATTAATTCACAACAACAATCAATGCAGTTGCAACAACATGTACCATCTCAACTGCAAGCACAAACGCACCGGTACAATCTACGAGCAAGAACAAGAGAAGAATAAAGCAACAACTACCTACAAGCCATCAGTCAAACCCGTGAGCACGACAAGTGAAACCCTGTCGAAACGTCGGGAAAAATCAAATACAAATTTGATTAAAATATAATTAATAATCGCGGTAAGTCCGAAAATTGTTCTTTCATTAAAATGTCTCAGAACCACGATAAAAATAGCCTTAAATCTACAACCACTACAAAGACTTATAATTTTTGTTCCTGCATAAATTCATATTTGCATATCATTCTGTTTTTATCTCTTACTACTTAAAGAATTAAAAAAAATTCATTTTATCCTTATGAACAGTTTTCTCTAATAACATTCGTTTTTAAAATTCCTAGTCTATTATATAGGAGCAAGTTCGTGCGACCCAGTCGTGCATTTTATTTTTCCAGTCAGTGGTTCCATCACTGTACCATTTGACATCAAAGTTGAAAGTTTAGATAGCATTGTGCTCTGTGTTAAACTAACCGCAATAAGTGGCTAATATTGCGGTATAAAAATTTATATTGAAAATTTATTGTTAATAAAAAAATTTACACAGAGTTTGTTGAATCAGGTATGTTCTTTTAGTTTTTAGTTTTAACTCGATTATGTAGTAAAATTGGCTAAAAAAAGAATGTCAGTTCATTATAAAAACAATAAACCATTTTTAAAATAACGGTACTCTTTGATTAGGCAAACATTAAATTTATTCTTTATTCGAAACTGAGGTTAAAAGTAAAAATGTTTGCCTAAAATATTTTTTTTTTTAATTTTTTGTGTTCATAAGTGTGCAAAATATTAATCCACATTCAATACGCGTAAGGGCTCAACATACAATTTTTCTCTTGCAAAAAGCAGGACCTTTGCGAAATCTTTCTGACGAGCATTCCTAGCGAAGCGGGTATCACGGGTGAATTGATAAAGGGGAGGAATGCAACTGGCTACTTCGAGTGAGCATTGCTTGTGAAAGAAGCGATAAAACAGGGAAATACATGAAACATTCCGACGGTGTTCAAGAGATGGGAATGAATCCATTATAGCTCTGTTTCCAATCAGTTTTAACGCTCTGTTTTGAATTCTATCCAATAAATGGAGAGAAGATAGAGCAGCTCCTGCCGAAAGGTGTGAGTTATACTCGAGTTTTGGACGTATATAAGCCTTATAAATGGTAGCCAGATCAGAAGGGGTGAAAAATTTCTTACATCGATATAGAAATCCTAAGCATTTAGCAGCATTCTTGGCGGTCTCGAGTATGTGATCATTCCAACGAAGATCGTCGTTAACACACATACCGAGTACTGAGAGCTTTTCGGTTTCTTCGATGCAAGTGCCATTTAAGGACAATGGCATAGGGGGTATATTTTGCTTCAACGACAATAGACAGCATTGAGTTTTCGAAGCATTAAACTTCACACGGTTTTTTGTACCCCATTTAACAATGCTGTATAGATCGGAGTTTAATGAACTTATCATACGGTAACTTTGCAAATTCACTTCCGAAGGAGATGGACGTGAGTTTGGGAACGAGTATGAAAAGCTGAGAGTGGAGTCGTCGGCAAAACAATGAATTGGATTAGAAGTTTCAGACAAGAGATCATTTATAAAAATGAGGAAGAGAGTCGGAGACAAAACGGAGCCTTGGGGAACACCAGCATTTATTTTGTGAAGATCAGACTTAAGTACAGGAGGGGTAATGTTGCAAACAGGCAACGTGGAGTTAGCAGCAAAATGAGCTGCAAGTACATTTGCCTTCTCTAAAGAACTAGTTATCGGTTTTTCTTTGTAGATGAGCGTTGGAACCGAAGATGAAATTGAATTTTTTATGTTCTTGACAAATGACCAGAAATTTCTACTGCCTTTGGGACATTGTAGGATTTTTTGCCTTAATTTCTGTTCATGTAAGAATTTGGTTCTCTTTATAACATCAAAAAGTTCAACACTTATGCTAACTCCTGGTCAAGAATTGTCTATGGTTATTGATTGTAGAAGCAAAACTGTTGTGTCATTTGTCACCGATGTTTTGCCTTTTTATAAAATTGTGCAAAAAGAGAAAACCAAATGTTATCCAGAAAATCTTACTGTGAGTGAATAAACAGCTGAAGTTCCAATACAAAAGCTGCTCGATCTCGATCACACTGTTCAGCATCATAGAAAGATGTTTTGAATAGTGCGAGCAGTAACCAACTTGATGGTTTTGATGGTTTTGATGGTAGCTCTGAGCGCAGCGAATATCACCAAAGGTTTGTTAATACAACTGGTACAGAAGACAGATTTGTATTTATAACTTGTCTAATACCATTTATGCTATCCAACAATTCAAATGTTTTATGGAAGAATCCTTGTCCTTCATCTCCTAGGTATTGTAGGCCTATAAAGTTAACTTTCGATGAATTGATCAACAGAGAGAACGAATCCATTCAATCGCAGATAAATGAATTGGAACAACAAAAATACTTTCCGAGGAAAGAGAGTACTTAGTCAAACACCAGTTGATAATTTCAATGGTTTATGGAAAGTTATGCAATATCCTGAGTGGTGTTCCATCTGCTCAGAAATGATATCTCTGTCAGGCAACATCTAAAGACTTTAATAATATTGAAAAAATGGTAAATCACTCCCAATTACCAATGGCGTAGATCGAAAACGACAGAAGATTGTGTGGCTCAAAACAAGTCAAGCAATCAAGAGGCATTTGAGTTTGAAAAAGAATTGGGATTAAAACTTGACCGGCCCAAACCAGGATATGGCAATAAAACTCTTATAATAATTTCTCAAAGTAAATTGCGCATCGAAAAATTAAGTGAAGAAATCGCTTGCTTAATGGAATACTGACCCATTAGGAGATAGGTCAAAATTGAGTTACGTACAGATACAGGCTTTTGCAAGCCTAAGATCTCATGAATTGTTTATCATACTTTAAGAATACCAGTATTCATGATTAATTCATGAATTAGTTTTAATTTTATCCGTCAACAAGTAGGACAAATCCTCATAGCAAGATCTTTTTTTGTCAACTTCTCAAAAATCGTTTTTTCGAGTTAGATCAGTATTCCATTAAGCATGCGACATGTTAGAAGCCCGGAATAAGGATTTTAAAATGTTCAGAGAATATTTTAGTCGAAAAACATCATGACAATACACTTAAAAGACATTATGATTCGAATATTAATATCTTCGGATCCATTTATTAGCAACGAGGAAGTTAGAAAGCCTTCCAAAGAAACTTCATTTGATTCTGAAGCTATCGAAATGTTTTTACAGTCCGATTTAAACAACTAACCTCAGTTGGTATTTGTCTTTACTCAAAATATAACTTTATATAAGAAAATTCCACTGAGAATGTTTAAAATAAGGAAAATATTAAATTCACAAATGGCTTTTTTATTCTGTTAATCAAAATTCCGCACTCTAATATATACACCAAAAAAATACCCAACAAAAGAATCTACTCGTATTATACCATGGCTGGCTTTATCATTGGATCCACTTGTTTCATCTTTAAGGCAAGTGACATCTTAAAAAGAGCTGAAAAAAAGATTTATTGTCCGAAACTAGTACGTCTATTTAATGTTGAAAATTTTTTTCTGAAAACTAAAATCTATAATTATTTTAAAAGTCGTATTATGCATTTTATTCTATTTTATACAAACCAAAAATAATAATTACAATTTTGGTCTGTACTATACTGTTTCACATAAAATTGGTCACTACCGTTTTAAATCTTGCTGAAAATATCAAAAATTGGTTCGTTAGCTTTATGCATCAACTGTTGTTGAAAATTTTAGTTCTGTGAAAACTTAAATAACCACCACCTTTTTTTCCAAAGTTCGGCAACTTTATCACTATTTTTATAGTTTTACTTTAAAAATTGTAAGGATATCTTATGCGTTCCATAGATATGTTTTCCAACAAAAAAAAAAAAAACAGCCATTTTGGATCACTGTGTTCCATTTAACACCCCTCGATATATTCGGCAAACAAAAGGCTGCAAACGCACCTACTCGTCTAAATCCTCCTCGCAGTGGACCAGTAATAAAATTGGCCACACCAGGGGTGGAATCGGCTAAGGTGATAGTTGATTGTGATTCTCATTTTGCGATCGCTCTCTCTATATTTCTTTATTGATATGATGGAGACAGCTATAGTCAAAATGACAATCACAATCAACTATCACCTTAGCCGATTCCACCCCAGCATTGATTACGCCATCCTTCAGATCCAATTTGATAAAAACTTTCTTCCCTCAAAAGAAATCTGGGAGGACATGTAATTCCTGGCAGACAATTCAATCCATTTTTTTTCCAGTGAAGGGGTTGTTGGGTGTGTATCCTCAGAAAGACTGAATTTTTCCCAATCACTTTAGCATGTTCCAGGCTTCTTGATAATTAAAGAGCTCTGCTCAGCGACTTCCGCCGTCACTAAGTCTCCTGAAGCAGACAAGCTACGATTTTGATATGTTGATTTTGTTGCCCCATGAATGTCTTACAGAAATCGAACAGTCTGTAGGTGTGAGCCTCTACCATCCGGACTGTGACTAGTTCTGACATTCAGGTTGCATACGTAAGCATCTTACGGTTACACGGAGACATGTTGGGGACTATGGTTGTGTCATTGGCTGGAACTTCGCTCGTTTTGATTTTTGGGGGAAGTAATTGTTGTAAACTCAGTTGTTAAAGATGATGGTTAGAAGGATTAGTAGGGAACGATTCGAATTTTTTGATGATTGAAATCACAAATTTTCATTTCAATCGATCCCAATCTCAATAATTTCAATTAATCTCGATTTTCGATATCAGTTAACTCGATTAACCATAATTTACTTGATTCTCGGTCGGGCTCTTGTTTCTTATTCGTATTTTCGTCAGTTGACGAATTTTTCTTTCATTTCGCTTTGATTTTACCAAATTAAATTTTTAAATTTGGATTAAATTGTATCTTGAACTGGAATTGGTTAAAATTCGGAGATTGAATTTAATCGAAACCGAAATGAAAATCTAATCCGAACTGTATTGAATCGTTTGAGTGAAATGAAAAAGATCGAACGATCGATCATTTGAAATGAACGATTTACACAGCTTTAATGCTAGCTACACACGAGGCAACCGTTGAAGCTACGTGTTTCGTTTGTTGACTACACACGAGGCAACTGTAGCCGCAACCACAGTACAGTTGGAGCAACTGACCGAAAATATCAAAACATTTTGATATTTCTGGCAACGCTTGCAGCAACTCAAAATTAATCGGTAACACAGCTACACACGACCGTTGCTTTAACATGACCTTGTTGCTGCAACGGTTGCCTCGTGTGTAGCTAGCATTGCCGCCACCCGTTCCAGAAATATCAAAAAGTTTTGATATTTTTGGTCGGTTGCTCCAACAGTACTGTGGTTGCGGCAACAGTTGCCACGTGTGTAGTGAACAAACGAAAACGTTGCTGCAACGGTTGCCTCGTGTGTAGCTAGCATAAGAATTAGAACTGTCTCTGACGTCCTCTTTATGATAAAATATTTGTTCGTTCAGCCCTTAATTCATTCTGGTGTCGCCCGAAATATTTTTTGGGAAACCTGAAGTCACTCTGGTGAGTAAATTCTGTGTTTTTTTTTAGATCCGAGGTCGCCCTGAACTCGCCCTAAAGCAGATCTAGGTATTTTGCTGTGGCAAGTTCAGGATATTCGATTCGCATGTTGCATGCTATTGCTTGGGTTTGCAATTAAATGTTTGTTGAACTCATCAGATGAAATATTCAGCAACAACGCAAAATTGTGTTTGTTCATTTTTAAAACTAATTTATAACAAATTTAAAGTTTTATAAGAGCACAGAATTATTTGCTTTTTTCTTTTAGTTGTCAACAAAACAATTGACATCCCTTGGGAGTTTTTTGAAAACCGAAAACCCAAGTTTTTTTTGGCAACTCTGTCGGTTGTCAAGAAAAGCTGGGTCAACCCTGGGTAAAGTTGAACGAACGAACCTAAAGTTGGATATTCCATTTGGTCCGGTTGACTTCTTTGGCCGACACTTGCTGATTATTTGGGCTATTTCTTCTGCAGTGCTCAGGTTTGAGCTGTCAACTGAAGCACTCCCTGGATTGCTGTCGCTGAATACAGCTCTGTAAGTGTTAGGTGCCAGGGTTTGTTGGATGGACTCCTTTGAGACATTTCCTTAACTGTTGTCGATGAGTGTAGAGATTCTGGATATACTCGGGAAGGTGTCGGTATCTTTCTTTTCATGTCTTAGGCTGTTTTTGGATTACCAGTGCTCTAGAAACAGCAGTTTCCAGACAGTTGACGGCTGCATTAGTTTCCGTGTTCAGCTAGTTCCTGGCTTCAATGTCTCTGTAATCTTTCTACATCCAGTCTCCCGTAATTGATGATGTGCTCAGTTGGTTCTGTCGTCAGAAAGATGGGTTGTAGGTACATGGTTTGAGTCCCCGAGTGTTGTTGAACAGGTGTAGTTCCTGAGTTCTGGAAGTATACAAGAAAAATTAGAGATAGAAATAAAAAAAATCAAGTGTCGATGGTGTTTTGGGATAGGTTGGTTTGTGTTGTGAATCAACCATTAAGAAGTGCTGTTTGTTGTTGGCGTCCAGCCAGTGAACAATCGCCTTGCCGTCAGGTGAGATCGTAGTATCCGGCCTGGCCTTGAATTCAACACCGATGAGTCCATATTTGCTCTCTCGAGGACACCGTTGAAAATTTAGAGGTCATTGTGAATATTTCTCATAATGGATTAGCACTTGAAATAGACACTGATGGTGGTGAGGGTTTCATCTCTTCCAAGTTCAATGGTGAAGGCACTGGCTTCGCTGTTTGTGAGATGATATAGTTTTCGTAGTTTTCTTTACGTAGGAAATGTATCGTCTTCAAAAACTTTGAACCTCTTAATAAAAGCAAATACCAGCTACACATTGATGGTGTTTTTTTTTTAAGAACAACGTAAGCTTAAATCTTTAAACCTTAACGATGTTTAATGGCTGTAATAAAAATTACGAATAAATTAAAGCCAATTAATGCGGAATGTTTACCTTCTAGTTTGTTTGCTAAACTTTATCGCCTCAACTTGACAGCAATGTCAACTAATCTTATATTGAATTTAAACTTGAACTTGCATAAGTGATAGAACCTTTAGACCAACAATCATTATATACTCAATTTTCTATATGTTACTGTGTAATTTTGCTCTGAAAAACTTGCTTGTGTAGAAACAAAAAAAAAACTGCGAATTCCAGGGATTTATATGCTAAAATAAATTAAATGCATGACCAAGTACCTTTGGCATTGCTTCCAGGAAAGGAAACCTTATTATGCTTTCCTTTGACTTACTTGATCTATGTGTAGCGCAAGTTAAGTAGGTATTGGTTTCGTGTGAAAATATTGTCGTTTAATCAATTGAAATAATTTTGTACATAATAAACCTTCATTCGGTTGTCGGTCTGTGCCCTCTATATGTCGAACTATGAATGTACATCTCAAATGGATGATTTGAAATATGGTTATAATTTTTTCTGTTTCTAAAAAAGCGGACATATTTTGTATTTAGTCCCGTATTCGTCGTAGTACACCTTGGCGTAATGGCTGTTGCATTAGACTATCACAATTGAGATCTGAGCTTAGCCAATTTCATCTAATCTTTTGTCAGTTATATGTTAGGTTAAGTTGAAATGGCTGCCAGAGTCGCAGTTGACACCACTTAGACCGGAGTGGGTCCATTGCTATACCACATGAATCGAAAGATTTTCCCCCAACTCGTTGAACCATCTGCAACTCCTTTTGAAGCGGTAGAGTCTATGGGATAGAACAGGGCATGTACATACAAGATGAGGCATTGATTCTTCATGGTCCATATAGCTTCTGCAAAAATCGTTTGAATAAAAGCCAAGCCTCGTTGTGTGTTTGCCTATGAGACAGCGTCCAGTTATGACACCAATTACGGAGCTGATGTGTAATCTACAAAAACACATAGAGGGCTTCAGATCAAGCATTGGTCAGGTCTGTTTTGTCATTGGACAGATAGTTACATTATTCCCTCTAAGGTTGGTCCTCTCAATATAATCTTGCTTCAGCATAAGTTTACATGTAGGCATGGGTATATCTATATTTTTCTTACCAGTTAATATAGGTAATTTTGTTCCAGTTTTGGCGAGTTTGTCAGTCTTACAGTTCCCTATTCCCCTGCTTCCAACTAAAGTGAATATTAAACTGCTACGCTATCTTTATAAGAGGCGATCGGTAGTTAAGGGCTGTTATAGAGTTAAAACAGATCGAGTTCAGTTCCGCTTAACTATCCGAGAAAATGCGGATATCAGTAGTTGAAAACATGGTTTTTTGAGCCAAGACAGGACTTCTCTAATCTCCAAAAGTTACGCTACAGTGATTTGCGTACTCCCACCAACTCATATCCTCTCAGAAAGATATTGAAGGAATAATAACTTGAAAGTTTTTGCTGAACTTCAGTTTTGAGAAAGTGCAATCAATGTGAATTGGAAGTGATCCGAATGAGTTCGGATGTTGGAATGGCCAATTTCGTTATTGATTCATTGTGAAGAAGCTTGTTGCTGTGCACGCCGCTGTATTAAATAAATAAATTTGGTGGTGCAACAGCTCCAAGAGAACCAGGACCAAGTGACTCACAACTCTGAACCATTCCTGTGTGCGTGTTACGAGGAATGGAGGGGACCTACAATCTTCTGTCGATTCCTAACGGCTAATGAGCAGTACTTCCCATGACAAGAGATACTCTTATAGTATTTGTCAATCCTTTGCAAGAGGCAATACAACACCCCTGAAAAACTTTTTAGTTGTGGCTGAAAATCGAACCCTGCATTACAGTCCAACGCACTAACCCTTATGCCAAGGGTCTGTTTGCTGAAAATTTCGAGGGGTAGTAGATTAAACAGAACATCTAGCGCGTCAGAAGAAGGGGTCGTTCGTAGTGTTCCTCTTTTGCATAGACAAGATAATTGTTGGACTTTGCTTAACTTGTCATGATGTCTAGCCCTTTCTAGAACTCTCCACCATAAGTGAAGAACGTTCTGATTACGGAAGTAAAAAGCCAGTGAATTATGCATGGTTGAAGACCCCATTTGTTCCCAATAGACAAGAGTGTCATTGTGGCCTCTTTGGCTCTTTCTTGTACATAAGGTCTTTTTTTTTTCTAAAATAAGACCAAAGTATCTTGCTTCGTCTGAAAAAGTTAGTAGAATACCGTTAATAGCATGCGGAATTCGATATTACCTAAGTGACAAGGACAAGTCCCGTTTTGTGAATTTTGGCTTCCAAGCCACACCACTCTCTTAACTTTTTACATAGCGTTTTGTAGGAGTTATTTTAAGTTGTTAGAATACTTTATTGATACGGTAATACTCGTCCAACAACGTCCGCATAAGCAATCACTCTGCAGATCTCCGCTTCCAGGCAAGTCAGCAGTTCATTTACATTTACTACCAAGTTCCAAAGAAGGGGAGTATCTCTACTGTTAGATCTTCTAGCAGAAAAGCCGCCCATTTTGAATTGATAACCCTGCTGGTCAATATTTGATTAACCAGTTCACCAATCGACCTATCTACCTTCAAAAAAGACAGTGCAGATGCGATTACAGATGTGTAGGCGTTGTAAAAAGAGTCTCCTATATATCTAACTAACAGCAGACTCCAGTTAACCTTGAATTGTTACGCCAATAATTTTGTTTTTCATAAAGCCAAAAAATGTTGCTCTCCAAAATTTTGGAAAAATTGTGTTTTTTCTTATACATATTAAACAAACTTACAATTAAATCTATTTTTTAATACTTAAATCGTTTATAACTTGTGTTTAAATTGAGACTACTTGTAGATTAGCAAAGTACATTATAAAAGCATGTTTGAAGTAAGAAACTTGTGAGGAACTAATTATGTCCTTCTGTTTCTGTTTCTCTCTCTCACTCTCTTCTTCTCCACGGTGATGAATTATCCTATTATTTTAACTACAAATTACAGGAAGAACCCCAAATCATGGAAACTTATGTTGTATCATCAGAAGATTCCATGCATCCTCAACAATTGGATAAGCCGTTTTTGCCAGTAATAAAAGATTGTTCAAAAAATGATCGTTACATAATATACGAACTAAAAAGTAGAAGTCAAACGACTCAAAGCTACATCGTCACAAATCCTAAAGAACTACCGCCTGATCCAAAAGAACCCAACATTTCTGAAAACATCATTTCCAGTGTGACCGAAGTAATAGCAGGTTCTGGACCGCAGTATACAATCAGTTTTGAAATTCCAACTGAAAATGATCAAACAGATATTTGTCCGAAAAAGCGTCTGCTAACAAAGCGTTCACCAAAAAAGCGTCTACCAACAAAACGTCCACTAACAAAGCGTGCATTATTCAAAATGAAGCGTGCTTTGGCCCGCGAAAGACTTGCAGAAGCCTTAGATGCTGTTGTCAATAAAGACATGAGTATTGGTAAAGCTGCAAAAGACTTTGAAGTAACGAAGAGTACTTTATGGAGAGAAGTAAACAAACACACCAATCATCGAAAGAAGAAAGTCGACAAGGATCTGAATAAGCAGATCGGTGATCGTATTTGTGCAGGCGAATCTCTGTCAGCAATTGCAAGATCCTTAAATATAGCCAAATCCACAATACACCTACATAAAGTTCGTCTAGCTCAAACTGGTCAGCTTCCATCGAATGTAACGTTCAAACCACCTGCAGATAAAATGGAACAACTTGGTATCAAGGAACGTATAATTCGGGCTTATCGTGCCATTCGAGTAAATGGCATGTCGTTGCGTTTTGCCTCGGAATTTTTCTCAGTACCAAGATCAACGCTGTGGCAACACATACAACGGTTTAAAGCTTCCCAAAAGAAACAAGAAAAAGCTGTCGAAAAATGCAATGTTCATCCTAAAAAGCATAGACATGATGAATTTAATAAAAATTGCTTAGAAGAAACTAGTGAAAAGGAGAATAGTGAAGAAGAGGATAGTGCAAAAGAAGATAATGCAGAAGATCGTATTGTAGGAGGGGATAGTGCAGAAGAAGATAATGCAGAAGATCGTATTACAGATAAAGATAGTGCAGAAGAGGATATAGCAGAAGACGATAGTGCAGAAGAAGACAGTCCACATGAATCAGCGGCAGAAAATGAAGATACTACTGAAGCAGGTGAAAATACTTCCGATGTTCAATCTTGCACCAGCGACGAATATATTCAAGATGAATTTAATTTCCTGGAGCGCTATTGTAAGGAACACGAAGCTGGTCCAAGTGAAGAAGGAGACTTTTTTATAAGTTTTGACTTTAAGGCTTTTGAGGAGTTTGTAAAGACAGAGCTCGAGGACTGAAGTATGTAAAAATGTAACTTATTTATAGATATTATAGGTATGTTTTAATGCCCTTAAATGTATGTATCGGTATTGTATTCGCTATTGATATAAAAACAGAATTTAACTGAAAAGAAAAATAAATTGAAATAATATTTTACAATATATCGTAGCTTTTTTATAAAATGATGCATTTTTTAATAAACAATAAACTTCTAGGTCCAAGATTACAATAATTGTGACGATAGAAATTGTTCTCCTTTGAAAAAGATGCTAATTTATACTGCTTTTACACGAAAGCGATTTTAAACTTACCTTTTTATTGCATAGATGCTTTTAAAACACAGCTATTTTTAATCAAAATTAACTTTTGTTCTATTAAAAAGGAGACATCTCTTCGCACTCTTTACTCTAATTGGTGAATCGAAGTTCGCTGAGCGAACGCCAAATCAAATAGAAATGAAACATACCCAAGAAATAAAGAAAATCAAAAAGAAGAAAGAACAATAACTCTGCAATTTTTCCAACCCCTATCAATTTTGTGTACCCCCGCCACCACATACATAATGTATGTCTCTCGCCTACGGCTTTACACTGAGCCTCCACTTGAAATAAATGATTGCAAGAAATGTGTCATGTAGCCAATATTTCTAAGGCTAGTCGCGCATTGTCAACTGTGATCGAAATCAAATAGTTTAATCACCAGTTGAAAGAGAACCGCGCACTGGCAACTCTTTACTCACGCTCACACTCTTTTCTCTCTTGCGCTTAAAGAAAACAGCCCAACTGTTGCGAAGGCAATTGTTTAGTTTGTGTCAAAACACAAACTTTTTAGTTGCTGGAATCGAGTTGCTCTAAGTGCGCGGTGTCCCATATAAGCCCATATGTTTCATTTTAGCAACTAAACAGTTGCGAAACTAAAAATTGAATGTGCGCGCCTAGCCTAATGGAGCCCCCTTATGTCTCAATTTTTGTTATTTTTAGACATAATTTTTTCTATTTATTTCTTGTCTTAGTAGAAGAAATAAATGCAGATATAAATTTTGACGTTTCGTGACTTGTGACTACACTAGACACAAATTTCTCACAAGACGTCGAGTCTTGACACCAATTCCCACATTTTCATGTAACATTCCTTCATTTCATTGACAAACTCATGTTATGTTTTCACTTCGTATAGAAATTACGAGTATGTGCTTTGAAGCCAAGATGTAATTTTTCTAGCATTTACTGTCTGTTGAACTACATATGTATATAATGTTGTTTGGTTGTGTGCAGGCCAAAATTAACATTAAAAGAATTAAACATTGAAGATAGTAAGTATTTTGATTAATTTTTTTAAAAAATTAGTTAGGGCATTCAGAGACTTTGCATGCTTGTGGGACTACTCAATTATGTTTTGGAGCAAATGTTCTTCAAGGTCGTGCAAATCTCTTTTGCTCAAAAATGGATTGATTGATTCCCGTTTTGCCTCTTTCAGTTTTTCCACTGCGTTTATCGCTAAAATCAAACGCCATGATTTACCTGGCGAGATTATAGCGAGGAGGGAATAATCACGACATAATTTGCCCACAGAGTTAAAGAAATATAAACTTCAGATATAGTGTCTGATATAAGGTCAGAAATAAATATTGCTAATGGAGGTGCAGCGTTAAAAGAAGTCTTAGTCTTAGTACTTCTGTATCGATAAAAAATTTGAATAAAAATAAATTTCTAAAGCCTTGGATGAGTATGAGTCTCTTTAAGCAGATTAAACAAAAGAGCAAAATTAGTATAAAGCTAAAAAAATATTCAAACAAAATGTAAAACTAAAAAAGTATTACCTTACACTTTGTAAAGCTGTTAGCACAAATGTTGAATTGACTCGCGAAAAGTACTATTCTAACTTATTTGAAAAATCGAAGGGCAATATTAAAGAAGAATGGAAAGCAATTGACAACATTTTAGGGAAAAAAAGAAAGCCTAATGCAATAGAAACTATTGTAGTTAATAATGTTCCTCTAACAGATTTTAACTGTATATCGAACAAATTTAATGAATATTTTACAGAAATATCTGATACACTGAAGCCATCCACTGATTCCGGTGGTAATTGTAATTGTTTTACTGAACATTGTTTGGATGTTGACTACATACAACCAAATAGCTTTGTTTTTAGTCCAATCACCTCTTTTGAAACTTACAAAACTATTTTATCTCTGAAAAATAAAAATTCTTGAACGTCAGATGGAATATCGAGTAACCTACTTAAAAAAATTGCGTTTTATGTTTCAGATGTATTGAGTTATATATTTAACTTAAGTGTTGAACAAGGTTGTTTTCCAGAACAATTTAAGTGTGCTGAGGTTGTCACCCTCTTTGAAAAGGGAGATAGGAAAAATATGCTTAACTATCGACCTATCTCTATTCTTCCGACTTTTTCAAAAATACTTGAAAAAACTTATGATAAAGAGAATTACTTCTTTCCTAAATAAAAACAGATTTCTTAGCGAAAATCAATTTGGTTTCCGTTCAGGAAAATCAACCGAAGATGCAATTCTTAGGCGGTGCAGGGAAATAAGTCCACGGGAACTAAGTCCACTGAGGGACTCAGTTCTCACTTAATGGGAACGAAATCCACTTTACTAAAGTGGTCTTTGTTCCCATTAAGTGAGAACTAAGTCCACTTTCTTATGGGAAATTAGTACACACTCGAAAGTATAAAGTGGGAATGAATTTCCAACAACAAAAACTTATTGATTTTATGTTGGTTATTTTCCAGATTCTTTAAATGCTAAAGAAACTTTGCATACACCCAACCTCGCACCTACCCCAAATCCTATAGTGTGCCCAAGCAGGGGGGTTGCATACCTCACTGTTTATACGTCTCGTTCCCATGGCTTAATATGGGAATTTATTTCACATTCAAAGGGAACTAAAACCCACAGGTTTTTGTAACGAATTTCCCACCTTGCATGGGAACAAAGACCACTTTAGTAAAGTGGATTTCGTTCCCATTAAGTGAGAACTAAGTCCCTCAGTGGACTTAGTTCCTGGGGACTTATTTCCCTGCACCTTCTTAGGCTATGTAGTCAACTTTATGGCAGCTTAAGGGGAGGTTTACCTTTTTCTTAGCTAAAACTGCAGTTTTATTTGAATTTTTTTTTCGTACAAGGAAATAAATAATCAACTGGGACTTTTTTCTACTTGTTTATTACAATAAGTAGTACAAAAAAACATTTTTTATATGCCCAAATATCGTGACAGTAATTAATGTCATGTCCGGTAAAGTGACCACTCCCAAAAAAGGTTGCCTGACGGTAGCCACTCTAGCACCGGCAAAAATTTACGAAAATGAAAAAAACAAATTTTTTTATAAAATATATGAGTGTAGGCGGAACCTGAACTACAATCATCAATAATAATCAAAAATTAACAAAATGGTGGACACTTGAATTTTTTTTGTTTTTTTTTTCGCTCTTTAAGGTACTGCAGAAATGAAAAAAATCCATGGATCATCTTGATCGTAGTCCAGGTTCCCCTAATTTTAATATGCTTTAAAAGAAAAAAAGACGATCCATCGAGTAGTTTTTGAGTAATCGTGGCGACCAGTTCGAAAAACGTGGCTCCGGGAAAACGCGTTTTTACCTCATCGCTTTCCATAATGTGGGATTAATCTATGTTAACATTAAAATAACATAAATAAGATATTCTACACATACCATATCACCATATCACATATCATACACATACCACAAGAAAATACAAAAAAAAAATCGATTTTTTGGTCCAGAAAAAGGTAAACCTCCCCTTAAATAATAATAAATCTACAATGGCTCTTTTCATCGACATGACAAAAGCATTTGACATGGTTGACCATGATTTACTATTAGGTAAGTTGTATAATGCAGGATTTAGAGGAGTAATTTTTCTATGGATGCAATCATACTTAAGAGGAAGGGTTCAAAAAGTCATTGTAAACGGTACGCATAGTGAAGCTCGATTTTTAAAAAATGAAGTACCTCAGGGATCTGCACTCGGCCTTTTGTTTTTCTTGTTTATATATACTCAATTTTTAAGCTCCGTTTAAATGGCCTTTCGACCGCATTTGCAGATGATATATCATTTACCTACCAGTCAAATTCGGATCTTAATTGTGTCTTGCAAATTGAAGAGGACCTTGAAGTTCCAAGAACTTGGTTTTATAACCATAAGCTAATAGTAAGTGAAAAAACTAAGTTCATGACTTTTAAAATATCTGGTCATCGAGTTTGTAATTATAATTTATTTTTTCAATCTTCAAGTTGTAGGCAATTCTGCTTTCCAATTCACAATTGTGGCAAACCTAATTTCCAACATGAATATTCTTGCTCCAATTCTTGTTTCAAAATTGATTCAGTAAATAATTTTAAATATTTGGGTGTTACAAATGATTCTAATCTTAATTGGAAAGACCATAGTAACAACATCAAAAATAGTTTGATGCTCATAACGCGAAAAATGTATCTTTTAAAACCATTCTGCTGTAAAAGGGTTCTAACTTCAATATATTATGGTCTTGCGCACTCTTAACAACAATACGGGCTATCTAGCTGGGGTGGTTCCTATGCAAATACTTTTAGACCTTTATTGATTGCTCAAAAACATCTTATTCGAATTATTTGCAACAAAAATCGTTATACTGAAAATTGGTCTTTATACAAGGAATTGCGAATTCTACCTATGAGACATCTTTATATTTTTAAAGTTCTTAAAAAATTTTTCAAGCAAAGCGGTAGTATTCCTAGTAGAAACTCGCAGCTATATAATTTAAGAATAAACTACATGCACCTTGCAAATGAACCCACTGCCTACAAAACTCATTTCTCTAACTTTTATACTGCCTCAGCACCAAAGTTATTTAATAAATTACCTCTGTCTATCAGAACAACTCAAAATTTAAACTCTTTCTTAAAAAAAAGTAAAAGACTGGCTTTTCACAATTGACATAAATTCTATTGGAAACTATTGTTGAAATTTGTATCATAATTTTAAAATCATAAAATGTATCATTTGCTGTTATTTTCATCTGAATTTTTTTGATGAATTTGTACTTCATTTTCTATATCAGTTTTAACTATCTCTGAAATATTTACTAATCCGCTTAACTTTTGAATCATTTTATTATTATAATGCTGATTGTTACTCCACAACAGTTTCTAAATATTGTAAAATTAATCCAGAAATGTACCATTCATCACTAACTTGCAAGTTAAAGAATGATAACTATTACTCGTATTTATTTCTTATTACGATTGAACTAGTTTTAAGTTGGAAATGAAAAAAGAATGAATGAATAAAAATTTTTCTAATTCTTAAGAGTTCGTTAAATAAAAGGCCAGTTCCAGTTTAGGCTTTTTTCCTTTTTTAGTTCAGAACAGAGCCTGAGCTGTCAAAAACATTCAGAGCTACGAATTTGTGTTTCTTTTTTGATCTGAACATGTTCAGAGTGCGTTCGATGATCAAGATTAGAATTTAATGAGCTTATCATACGCTGCCGTTGCAAATCCATATTCGAAGGACAAGTACCTGAATTTGGAAACGAATTTGAGAAGCTGAGAGTATTGCTGTCAGAAAACAATTTAATGGATTAGAAGTTTCAAACAAAATATCATTGATGAATTTTTGAAAGAGAGTCGGAGACAAAACGGAGCCCTGTGGCACACCAGCATTTATTGTATAAATATCAGACTTACAACCGTCCAACACAACTTATATTGAGCGGTTCAAAAGGTAGGTTCTAATCCAACGAAGAAGAGATTCATGAATACCCAATGCAGGCATTTTCGATAGTTGAGCTTGATGCCAAACTCTATCAAATGCTTTTTAAATATTAAGTGCAATAATCTTACTTTCTCCAAAACGATGTAAATATGTGTGTCACTGTTCAGTGAGATATGCCATCTGATCACCAGTCGACCTATTGCTACGAAAGTCATACTGCCGGTCATTGAGAATCTTTCGTTGTTCAAAATATTTATTTAGTTGATAATTTATCAGCGTTTCCATGACATTGGAAAGAAGGGATGTAAGTACAATTGGACGATATTTAAAAGGGGTGCAAGATTCGCTTTTTTAAAAAACGTCTGGAGATTGCTAATTGTGTAGACAAACACGATCTTTTGCATAGAATATTTTTTTATTTTTCGAATAATTTTTTTTTAAATACATCTTGTTTATCATTATATAGATTAGCAAAACAAAACATCCCTATTATTTTTTCATTATTTAAATACATTTTTATTTAAAAATCAGAAGCTTATGAAATTTCCATTCTTTCTAACTAAAGTCAGGAATTTCTTTCTTGAAATATTAATAAAATCGCTAATAAATGATTTTCAATAAACTCAGAATTTAAAAAAAGAAATGCTAAAACAAAATTAATATTTAACATGGTAAAATAATCCCACAATCAAGAAATTGTTAATAACTATGCTGTTACTGGAAAGTGTAAGAAACTATGTATATACTTGAAAATTTCTTAAGATAATTATTTTTATTCATTTTAATTTTTTTTCTAGGCATCTACCATCGATGGAAGACGTAAAGGAGCTTGCCTTTTTTGCCAAGAATATTTCATGGATTTGTACCTGTTAGCCGAACTTAAAACAATAAGCTTAAAGGTACGATTTATTTTTTTTTTCTTTCACTTTATATTGCCTTCCTTGGTTGCAAAAATCCTGTAGCTCTTAATCGAATAAAAATATAATTTTTCAGCTTGAAGAAAATTTCCAATGCTATAAATTTTGAGAATTTTGTGAAAAAATATCGATACGGTGTTTCAGAATCTTCTGCTAAAATACGACTTCCTTCCCATAGGAAATAGACATAATATTTTGCATCAAATATTGTCAAATTAAATAACTGTAAAAACAGAGTGTCTGAAAGTCAAACAAAGCCCTTTTTTATTTTGCTACACATTAGAGTGAAAGTATACTATTTCAGGGATAAATTTCAAGTCAAGCTATAGAGAAATTATGTAAAATGGTTAATTTCTATACAAATGATCAAGTTTAAGAAAAAAAAAATTAAAGGGTTTTCCAGAATGTCATATTAAAAAAAAAGAAACAAAAATCAAACGTATAAATGTTTTTTGTAACTGCCGTAACTGTAGAGTATTTCAAAACGAAACAATCGAAAGAGTGGAGGAAAGAAAGAATCATTAAAAAAAATGTTTGTTTGCGTTACAGAAAGGAAACTATGTATTTCAATTATATAATATATTTTTAGTGAGTTCTTAAAAAACTTTCGTCAAAGACCGGGGTAATTTCTAATAAACTAATCATTTCTAGAGAGTATCAAGCTTTGAGATCTTTTTCAGTTCTGATATGCCTTAAACCAGAAATATATGAGTCAATGAGGCTGCAAGCATGTTATAAGTCTTCATTCTACCGAATTCTTGAACGTATTTTGGTACCTTTATTTCTTGCAGTCTTCTTCTGATCCTCGATTATAAAGGGTTTTTCAATTTGCGCGGGTATTTTTTGACGGCCTGCGGTGGCCACGTTGTTTTGGTGACATGTGTCA
The DNA here is from genome assembly GCA_911387755.1 of Chrysotoxum bicinctum. Classification (NCBI taxonomy): domain Eukaryota; kingdom Metazoa; phylum Arthropoda; class Insecta; order Diptera; family Syrphidae; genus Chrysotoxum; species Chrysotoxum bicinctum. The sequence continues at coordinate 107,454,634 of OU426989.1, read as the reverse complement.
AATCTATTGTTTATTGTTCAGTTACTGATACAAGATCACCATGCTAAGCTTCACGTCCAAATCGTAAAACATTATTATCAATATGAGTGTTTGTTAGTTCAAACGTTGCGCCCCTTTTGGCTCTTCACAGTCGACTCTTCTGCGTTGGCTGAAAAAAATTGATATACTGGTTCGGTAATCAATCAGCCAACATTCGCGCTTAAAACATCGCTACGCCACGTGAAAATGTACATATACAGCTGCGGTCAAAATAATAGCATTGAAAATAGATCCAAGAAATATTCAATAAAAAAAGAAAGATAGTGCTCATGAAACGTTATAATAAAATTTTATTTATAAGGTTACATTTATATGAAATCCATTATTAAAGAAAGATTTAAAAATATCAACAAAAAAAACTTAAAAAAAAATATCTTCAATGTATAAGAAAATAGTGCAGTCAAAAAAATAGCAGTATTCATAAAAATGGAGAAAATAAGAAAATGACATTGGATTAAAAAGTAGAACAAAGTGTATTTGTATTTCTTATGTCAATACTTGGTGGTAGACCCCTTATTGCTTATAACAGCTTCGCATCTTCTCTTCATTGAGTCCACCAAAGTTTGACATCTCTCAAATGAAATATTTCTTCATGCAGTCTCCACTGCTTCCCAAAGCTGGTTGTTATTGAAGGGTTTTGCATTTGAAACGAATTTCTTGACATCTGCCCAAAGGTTCTCTATTTGGTTCAAGTCGGGGGATTGCGCAGGCCACTCCATAACAGAAACTTCATTGACCGGAAACCACTCTTTGGCTTTTTTGCTCGTGTGTTTTGGGTCATTGTCTTGCTGAAAGACCCATCTTATTGGCATTTCCTCTTCTTCGTAAGGCAGCATGGTTCTTAGAAGAATATCCACATAGAGATCCTAATCCATTACACCATTTATGCGATACATATATGGGCCCTACACCTTGATAGGAAAAACAACCCCATACCATTATGCTTGAGCCGCCATGTTTTACAGTCTTCCGCTTATACCTAGACACATATTCAGCATTAGGTGGGCGTCGCACATATTTCCGGGAACCAGAACCACCATACAGAACAATTTTGCTCTCATCAGATCATAAAATATTTCGCCAATGCTGAAGGGGCTTATCGACATGGGCTTTGGCAAACTACATTCTTTTGGCGATGTGCTTTTTTGTCAAAAGAGGAACCTTCCTTGGACTTCTGGCATTGAGATCATTCTCCCGCAATATTCTTCTGTACTTTTCTATACTAGCGCTTAGATTTAGCAGTTTTTTTTTATTTCAGTAGCCGGCAAATGGGGAGAGACCTTTGAGTATCTCACAATTCTCCTCTCTGATTTTGGAGAAATAACTTTTTTCTGCCCCTTAGCAGATATTTTTAAGGTTTTTTGAATTTCCGTATAAGTTTTTCCATCAGAGAGGAGTTGGCGTATCATTTGCCGCATTTTCGGAGTGCAATGCTTATTACGCCCATAGTGTAAGTTTGAAGGAATATAAAAGTAGGAAAACTATGGGTTTTTATACCTTACCTTTTAGTTTCAACAACAAACAAAAAAAATATTCTCCTAAGATTCAAAAACAATGAAAAAAATTCACAAACTTTTAAACACTGCCATTATTTTGACTGCACAAAGATACACTTTAAGTGAAATCAAACGACCTTTGGAAGAAAACCGTTATGATATGGCTTTTTTTAATTCTGAAAACAAAAGATAAAATATTCTATTACAAAAATAGTACTAGAATATTTTAAAAAGTTGCCTATATCTTAGTTTGTACTAAAATATGTCAATGGCAAGATTACACTGCTATTATTTTGACCGCAACTGTACTTCAGAACCCGAGGCATTCGATAGACGTGCGCAAGAACTCGGCCTTTCGCAGATTTTAGTTAAGCGAACTTTGTGCAGGCAGGAAACTTGTACACCCGTACAAGATCCAATTAACCCAGGAGCTCAAAGTTCATGAGCCGTTTGTTCGCTAACTGGGCTGCGGAGCTTTTGGACGAGGCGCATTTTTGAATGAATGGCTGTTTTAGCAAGTGAAATTGTATATGAGACACACCAACCCACATGAGGTTCACCAGGCGACAATGCATCCTTAAAAAGTTAACGTTTGGTATAAAATGTAAGCCGGCGGCGTTATTGGTCCGTACTTTTTCAAAAACGCTGTGGGTGAGACAGTCAACATCACTGGCGAGCGCTACAGAACGATGATGCCCAATTTCTTATGGCCCCAATTGAACAATATGGACCTTGTGGTTCCAGCAGATAGGCACTACGTTCCACACAGCGGACGCCACGTTTGACATTCTACATGGAGGATTTGAGGGTAGGGTTATCTCTCATTGAAATGATGTAAATGGGCAACCAAGGCCATAGACTTTTTCTTGTGGGGTTTCTTGAAGAAAATAAACCACAATCGACCGATTCCCCTTAAGGTGAACATAACAAAGGTCATCGCTCACATTCAGTCGGATTTGTTGATTTTGATATAATTTTCTACATGTTGCTCGAAATATAGAATTTGACTCAATGTGCAAATGAATTGTCCAAATTCTTATGTCTCTTGGGTAAATCCATTTTATGAACTTTAAAATCCCTTAGAAATAAAAAGTCCTGAACAACAAATATATGTATCTATAAACATACCATATTGATTTAATGACTTACTTCGTCTCAATAACATCCGGAATGATGCTATAAAATAATTAATATAATTTCAAAATACAAATCATCATCCAACACAAACATGTACACGTACCTTATTTTTGTGTTTTCAAAGCAAACATTTTGAATTGAACACAAATATAGATTTTTATTTTTAATTTTGGACAAGTTCCCATTCGAAAAATGATGTGAATTTTGATTTGAAAATATATACATATTTATTCATTAAATATAGTAACTGTAATCTATGTTTTTTATGTACATATGTACATATATCCAAGTCACTTACAAAAATTAAGAGCTGTTTGGTTTTTGTTGATATATAAAATATGCTTGTTTTGCACTTCTTGTGATTATTGACATTTGGAACTCAGGTGATATTTTCCTTGTTCTCAGAAGGAGCGACAATTTTTTCGAATATTTGATTCCAGAATCAAAACCATTCAGTTAAAATTGTTTACGCATTTTAACTTTAAGTCACAATTCTATTTGCTAAAAAATACCCCTTGGTATAACAGTTTGTACATTTTAGGTTAAACGAGTACTCTCACGGACGAAATTTCAAGTTCGTTTAGTTTAACATATTATGCGTATACACATACATATATGTATGTACATATATATTGTAGTACCCTTTATCCTAATGGTTAGAGCGTCGTCGGACTGTCATGCAGAAGGTCTTGGGTTCGATTCACAGCCGCGGCAAAAAAGTTTTTCAGGGGTGTACTACCTCTTGCGAGGACTCGGCAAAAAATTCTCCAAAATTCCTCTATTTACATGAATTGACATACAAATATTATTGATGAATGATGACTATTTAAAAATTACAACAATTATAATATAAAAACTGGCGAAAATTAATCACCCTATCTGAAGATGTCATAATTTTGAACTAGACAGCCGCAGTATACAAACAGACAAGCATATAAGGCAAGATCGTGGAATAAATCTGTCTATTTTTTTTACCAAATCGGTTGGTGCTGTTAGCGCAGCTTGAATTTCGACTCGAACAGACTGGAACTAAAGGAGACATTGCAGATCGGTGCCGCCACCGGACTGGTCGTTCGGCCGAGAACGAAGAAACAGAAACCAAACGACGGGCCACGGAATCAGACATCGCCACTTTACCAGACGCACTCTACAGCGAATTTTAGTGAAAGACTCACACAAGTGCAAACAGTGCCTTCTGACCGTCCGTCGCGAGTGAACTGTCAATCTATCCGTGATCTCAACAACGAAGACGACAATTCTGTGTCGAAAATCATCTTGATCGACGAGGCGCATTTCCAATTAAGCTGTTTCGTCTATAAGCAAAATCCTCGTTTCTGGGGCACTGAAAATCAGCGTGTGATGCACAAAGAGCCATTACATCCACTCAAAGTCACTGTGTGGTGCGGCGTTCACGCGGGAGTAGTGATTGGGCCTTATTTTTTCGAGGACGCCATCTGCAATACGGTCACTGTTACTGGCGAATGCTACAAGGCCATGATAAACTACTTCTTACTGCCAGCCACAATGGATATTGTGAAGGAAGCGTTTTCTGGTCGCGTAACCTGCTATTGTAAAAGTCCAAATAAAGATTTCCATCACTCAAAGTATTTTTTTTTATTTAGTAAAAAAGCAATTCTAAAAACAAAATTGGATGATTAATTTTGCGTCCCTTGTATAAAAGATAATTTTTTATATTTTAACCAAAATTTTAGAAAGGCAAAATTGAACTCAAAAACATTTATCTCTTTAGGTCACAACAGTTGATATGCAAAAACCTCCACCAGATTTTCGTACCAATTTCGAGGCGACACATCCGCCAATCCTTATTGACAATGGTCTGGCCATTCTTGAAAATGACAAAATCGAAAGGCACATCATGAAGAACATCCCTGGTGGATACAATCTCTTCGTACAGGTAAGAGAAATATATAAACTGAGACTTGAAGTACAAGTACTCGTACATACATATAAATACTGATTTCATTTTTGCAGGACAAAGAAGTAGCAACCCTGATTGAAAACCTTTATTCCAAATTGAAGCTGATGTTGGTAAAAAAAGATGAAAACAAAAACAACGCCTTATTGTCACATTTGAAGAAGATCAACGATCATTTGGCATCACGTGGAACACGTTTTCTAACCGGCGATACTATGTGTTGTTTTGATTGTGAACTGATGCCAAGGTTACAGCACATTCGAGTGGCTGGAAAGTATTTTGTCGATTTTGAAATACCCGTAAGAATTTTTTTTTTGAATTCAATTACATATAGAGGGTTTTTCTTAAATTATTTAATTCTTTTTGTTTAAAGACTCATCTGTCATCCTTGTGGCGTTACATGTATCACATGTACCAATTAGATGCCTTCACGCAATCTTGTCCAGCCGATCAGGATATAATAAATCATTATAAACTACAACAGGTAAGTTCGTTGTTAAAAAAAAATACATATTACGTTTTCCCTTTCCTTTTTTTGTTACCTTTGAATGTGTTTTCCTTCTTTTCACTTCTTTGATTTATTTTTAATATTTTTATTATTTATTTTCTTTACTACTCACAAAAAAAAAATATTTAAAACAAAGGCTAAAGGTGATATTAAGCAGGTACGTCAAAAAATAGGAAAACAAAATTTGAACGATATTCGGTTATTGTTGTTGTTGTGTTTCCTTAATATTTTAAACACTAACAACTTGGTTACGGCAGGGGAGTTGCTAAAACACAATTACAAATTTCATACAAAATAAAAATAATAAAAAACATTATCATTACGTATTAGTACAAATAGAAGCTAGGTTCCTAAACCACCAATACAATTGAATTTTGAAGTTACTTGTTGTGTCTTTAGTAAGTACGATTAAAAAGTGACCTCAACTCCAAGGTGCGTTTCGCCCAGGTACGACAGTGGGCTCATCAGTTAGGTGAAACGCACCTTGGAGTTGAGGTCACTTGAGCTTTTTAATTGAATTTAATTCAATCACTCCACTTAAACAGAAATAATTTTCATTTCTCTATTGATTTAGTAAGTACGTGTAACTAAGGTCAAAATAGATATTTCATTTAACATTTTTCAATTGAATTAAAGCAAACTTTATATCATTATATAAAATAACAAATAACCATCGATATCATATGCCAATTAAATGGTTTAACATTTCAAAATAATTAAACATTTCAATACCGCAGCTTTTTCTCGTAAATGAAATCATGGTCGGAAGGTATTAAATGGCTTTGCATTAAATGTACTTTGTTGGGTATAAAATGGTTGTTCAACAGAAATCAAAAATAGCTAAACTAGAATGCTTATAAATACTTCAAGGTTCTAAGAAGCCGAAATAAATGTCACTAAACTAAACTCTGTGTGATAGAAATCATTTGAAAGTGTTTTCATAAAGGACATACATAAGATCCGATCGTAAACTCTTAACAGAGAAATTCAAGATTTACCAAATTTCAAAAAGTTAGTTTAAAATTCTCTGAAAATGTTAAAACTGCAAGGAAGAACGGAAAGGTGAATTCACATAACTCCGTATTACCAAATGTCAATGACACACACTACATTATCAGAATTTGTATGGCAGGTACTATAAAACTATAACTGGCACGCAAAGAAAATAGAATGACCACTTTGTATCGTAGGACAGCAAAGAGACATTCAATAAGAGCTTTCATATAAAATCTTTTGAAAAGCATATTTTCTTTAAGTAGAAGTATTTCTATTTATCATATAAATAAACAGCGAACATGTTTTTTGTGGTACACTTTTCGCGGCCCACAAAAACCGAAGGGGCATAAATTAGATATTAAACGAAAGCATTTTTTGCATAGATGTGCAGAATGACAAAATTATTTAAATATACTACACAGAAATTGTTTAAAACAATAAATAAAAATTGCAAAAAATGCCCGGAAAACAAAAATTAAAACAATTAGAAATGTCAAATCGACTGACACATAAGGTTCGTTCGTTCATCTTTACCCAGGGTTGACCCAGGTTTTCTTGACAACCCTCAGAGTTGTCAACAAAAACTAGGGTTTTCGGTTTTCAAAAAACACCCAAGGGCTGTCAACTGTTTTGTTGACAACTAAAAGCAAGAAAAATAATTCTGTGCTCTGATAAAACTTTAAATTAGTTTTAAAAATGAACAAAAACAATTTTGTGTTGTTGCTGAATGTTTCATCTGATGAGTACAACAAACATTTAGTTGCAAACACAAGCAATAACATGCAACATGCGAATCGCCAAACGACAACAAAAGAAATACATATGAAATCTCATATGACTTTTGACAGTTTGATCGTTACCTGAACTATCCCCAGCAAAATACCTAGATCTACTTCAGGGCGAGTTCAAGGCGACCCCAGGTCTCAAAAAACACAGAATTTACTCACCTGGGTGACTTCAGGTTTTTCAAAAAACGATTTAGGGCGACCACAGGGTGACTCCAGGGCTCAACGAACAAACCTATAATTAGAAATGTCTCAGCCACTGCAATAAAGGGATGTAAGGGTGTTCTGCCTCTTGCGAGGTATTGACAAATCATCTAAGAGTATCTTTCGTCATGAAAAATGCTGTTCATTAGCCGTTCGAAATCGGCAGAAAATTGTAGGTCTCCTCCATTCCTGGTAACAATCACAAAAGAATTGTTTAGAGCTGTAGGTCACCATGAGTTCCTAGTTCTCTTCGAGCTGTTTCATCACCAAATTTATTTATTTTTAAAGACATTTTACAAGCAGAAGCAGCTAAGTTTACTTTACCAATATTGACGTAATTAGAACCCGTCATTTTGGTATTAATTTCTACGATATATCCAAAGCCAATTAAGGAAAACCATCCCCAGACCATAAGAGACCCTCGTCCATGTTTTATGGTTTCTTGTATGCACCTTTGATTGATTCACCAAACTCGCTTTCTGGCTTTGTAGTTTTTCAAAAATTTGGACTCATCGGAAAATATACATGTGGCTTTGCTAAAAAAAACTTTATTGTGAAAATAAGCCGTTTTCTTATATTAATTGTAATTTTTCTAGCTTTCGATTATAGGGTTTTTCATTAGAATAGATAATTGTTTGGTAATATTTGAGAAAAAAATTTAAAAGGTGAGTTTTTGTTTATCCAAAAGATCTTCACAGATTATTTTTAAAAAATTCGTTAAATATTCGTCAGCAATGGGAAGAGGTAAGCAATGCACACCCGAAAGGCGAAACATCATAAGAAAACTAATTTCGGAGAGCAAAACTTATTCGGAGGCTCAAAACATAATTTGATGCTCACCAACAACCATAAGAAATGCCATTACCTACATTCCAAATTCTGAAACTCGCAGGCGGAAGCTGGTTATGTCGCCAATGGTAATCAAACGGGTTGTCAGATATTCCAAAATGAATCCCTTTACGCCAGCATCGAAAATCAAAGATATTTTTTATGTGGGCGCGAGTATTGAAACGCTTCGTAGACGTTTACGAGAACATGGTCAAACAGCACACAGTCCGCGAAAGGTACCTTTGTTGACAAAAAAAAAAACATGTAAATAAAAAAATGAAGTTCGCTAAAAATCACCTTGATTGACCTGCATCAAAGTGCAGGAAAATTCTGTGGTCAGACGAGTCCAAGATTGTGTTATATGGATGAAAGGGATCTCGTCAATATGTAAGAAGACCTCCAAACAGAATATAATCCACGGTTAACACCCAAGACAATAAAACATGGAGGTTCCAGCATAATAGTTTGGGCATGTTTTTTCTTCTGTGCTGTTGGTCACATATACCGGATTGAAGACATTATGGATCAGGATCTTTATGTGTAATGACCCAAAGTATACAAGTAAAATTGCGAAGCAGTGGTTCCAAGAAAAGAGGGTTAATATCATGGAGTGGCCTGCGCATTCAGTCCCCAGACCTCAACCCTATAGAAAAACTTTGGTGCGATGTCAAGAAGTTTGTTGTTAGTTGTAAGCGAATTACTGCCACAGCCCCTTTGGAAGCTATACAGCAGTCTTGGAGGTCCATACCTGTAGAAAGATGTGAAAATCTTATTCATGCTTATTTTGACATTCTCATGAATAGTCTATTCGTTAGAATGATTCTATTCCTTCGAATGAACTTTCTTAATTTTGAGATTCGAACGAATAACATTCATTTGCGAAAGATAGCATAAAATGAACTTCAAAAAAGATTCATTTTCATTGTCAGCTGTTTGACATTTACTATATTTCTATTTGAATTAGTATGACCGTTTTACATTTTTTTTGTTTCTAAACATTTTATAGATGTTGGATAAAAGGTTCGTTTGTTGATCTTTACCCAGGGTTGACCCAGGTTTTTTTGACAACCCTCAGAGTTGTCAACAAAAACTGGGGTTTTCGGTTTTCAAAAAACACCCAAGGGCTGTCAACTGTTTTCTTGACAACTAAAAGCAGGACAAAATAATTTTGTGATCTGATAAAACTTTAAATTTGTTATAAATTAGTTTTACAAATGAACGAAAACAATTTTGCGTTGTTGCTGAATGTTTCATTTGATGAGTACACCAAACATTCAATTGCCAACACAAGCAATAACATGCAACATGTGAGTCGGTAAAGAACAACAAAAGAATACATATGAAATCTCATATGACTTTTGACAGTTTATTCTTTACCTGAACTCGCCCCAGCAAAATACCTAGGTCTACTTCATGGCGAGTTCAGGGCGACCCCAGGTCTCAAAAAACACAGAATTTGCAAACCAGGGTGACTTCAGGTTTTTCAAAAAACGATTTAGGGCGACCCCAGGGTGACTTCAGGGCTCAACGAACAAACCTAAATAATCAAGAAACAAAATAAATAATACACTAAAGTAAAGTTTAACCATAAAGAACTACATATTTATTACATTTTTTGTGTCAACTCAGATGTTTTGAAACTATTCTTAAAAAAAAATAAGTTGTTCATGACGCGTTCTAAATTTTAATTTTTTTTTCGTATACACTTGGTCACACTAAAATATCAAAAACAAAAGAGAAGTGTTTGTGAAATGTCAAAACCAAAAGGTGAAATCTTTGTTTATTTGTAATTGTTTTGTTTATTGTTTAATAATTTAAATTTCTTGGATAAAAACATAAAATAATAAATAAAAATATGGAATTTGTGTTGTTTATAAATTAAGATGGTGTTGAAGAAGTGCAGAGGAGAAGGATAGTGGATGCTTTCTTTCTTTCCGTATCAACGCGGGTGGTAAAAAAAAACCCTTTGCTACCTCCGGGTTTTCTTCCATTATTTTAATTAACTTTTCCTTTTGTTCGCGGTTTTTCCAGTTGGAATGCGACCTTTTAACATAAAACAACAAAAAAAATAATAAAAGTGATTTATTTTCCATGAAATAATTAAAAACTTACATGTTTTGTTGTTAACTCGACAGAAAAATTCAAACGACACAAAAATGACATTTAATTCTATTCTTTCGAATGTCAAAATTGAATTAGCTTTCGCAAATGAATGAACTTTCTATGGATTGGGTGAACTTTCGATTTGTTCGATTAACATTCTAATCGCCGAGTCTCAAAATTAAGTTTCAACGAATTCGACTCACTTTCTAACGAAAGAGAATGTCAAAATAAGCACCATTAATTCGATGCAACGTCGTTGTGCTGTTGTTATTTCTAACAAGGGACATGCAGCCTAATATTAGTTTAAGGTTCAAACACTCGACTATCACTTATGGTAGAAATTGTCTATTAACTTCCCTTTTGTAATATTAAAAGTGAATTTTGAATGCGCTTCTATTTTTTTGGCCGCTGTTTTTCTTTATGACTTGGATAGATTTGAAATTAAAAACTAATTAATTGAATTTGAAAATGATTTTTGTTTTAAAATTAAAAGCCTGAAAAACATTAATTTGAAAATCAGATGACTACATATTTATTTCTTTAAAATTATTATATTAATTTATTTTAGATTTTGTTGTATCAAAACGTTCACTACAATACATACTACTATACATACATATGACTTCATTTACTATTTAATTCTCGAAGTATCCTATCCCATGCACTTTTTCATCAATTGTTCAGTGCTTACTTCTAATCCCGAACTGATGTTCAAATATTATGTGTGTTATTTGAATATTACAGAAAGAAGGGAAATTAGCCAATATGACTTTTGGTGCTAGGTTAGTCAGATTTTGGAACCGCTCTAAATTCCTCGAATTTGGCTAGAAAAATATTGTTCATGCTGTTTGAAAATTAAATTTACTTCACACTTTCAAAATAATTTGTAGACACCTCCCAAAATGTTTCATATAAAATATAGTACATATATGTATATATACAAATTGATAGTGACAGGGATGGTCAAATTAAATTTTCCGTCTGTGTAAGTTGACTACCAACAATTATTGAAAATTTGACAGTATTTTGAGAGACAAGTACTAACAGTTGTCATAAATCCATTTATTTTATTTTCTTGACTAATTAATATTGAATTAAATTTATATTGTAAACTCTAACTTTTTATAAATACAATAAACAGAATGTGTGTTGAGGATTATGTGTTTATTTACTTTGTATTTGGTAACTCTTAAATATTTAATTCATTTCTGAAGTTTATTTACAAAGTTGGACATTCCTATTATAATTATAATTTTTATTTTTATCATTTTCAAGTTGTAAAAATAAATTCAGGGCACAAACGTGTTCATTTTTCTTGCAACCAAAGAAATTTAAAACACAAATGTGAATTTTAGGAGAAAATTGAATTAAAACAGGGGTGGAATCGGCTAAGGTGATTTGTGATAGTTGACAGTCACAAAAAACAAATTTGGTCTGCGTAAGGTGACTATCACATGTGATAATCACATTTTTGTGACATTTGCTTGTGACAGCTATTTTGTTATCACTTCTAAGTAAAATTCTCGTGTTTCAACTTCGTTTTGTTAATTTTTCATATATTTCAATACAAAATGAACGTGTTTGTGCCGGTGCAATTATTTTTTAGAAACGAAAATGATGACGGTGAAAATAATTACCGCAGACAAGTTTGTTAAATAAATCTGAATCTGCGAAACAAATTAAATATATTTGAGCTACCAAATGCAAAGTAAGCTTTTTTTTCTTTTTTATGTCTTAATAACTGTTTTTTGATTTAATAGATTTCTGAAAAATTTCCGCGTAACTAAAGAGACATTTTCATATATTTTACGGCTTTTGGATTTACCCACTGGAGTTCGGTCCACCCATTTACCACCCACCCTCCAGTTAGCTGTGACGCTGAACTTTCTTGGAGGGGGAGCCTACCAAAGGCAAGTTGGCTTTGACTGGTCGACTCCGATGGGACAAAGCACCGCTAGTGAGGTCACTACAGCAACTTTGAAGATAATGGAGAGAAAATTGTGTCCTTTGGTAATCAAATTTATTACCTCGAAGATAACAAAAAGATTTTATTTCGAAAAATTTGGAATCCCAGGAGTCTACATTATATCTATTATTTGTGCGGATGATGTTCCATGTAGTTAGTTAGCAAATCTATCTGTGATTTGTTGGCTTGTGCCTATAGAAAACATGTATATTTCATTTCATAACATTCTTAAAATAGGATTTTATAATTTACTTACATTTTCAACTTTTTTATTTATCAAAATTGTTTCGATTATAATTTGTTTTCCACAAAATTCTACTTCGCGCGGCAAAAATTGAAATTAAGTAGAAGAAAAACTGTGATGAAAAACAAACGTCAATGCTTTTCTTCTAAAGTCATGCCAAATTTTAAATATTTTTTTGTGATCATCTTACCCAGGGGTGGAATCGGCTAAGGTGATTGGTGATTATCACATTTGTGATTATCATTTGTGATCACCTTTAATTTTACATCTGGGTAAGGTGATCACAAAAAAATATTTAAAATTTGGCATGACTTTAGAAAAAAAGCAATGACGTTTGTTTTTCATCTCAGTTTTTCAATTTTTGCCGCGCGAAGTAGAATTTTGTGGAAAACAAATTATAATCGAAACAATTTTGATAAATAAAAAGTTGAAAATGTAAGTAAATGCTAAAATCCTATTTTAAGAATGTTATGGAATGAAATATACATGTTTTCTATAGGTCACAAGCCAACAAATCACAGATAGATTTGCTAACTAACTACATGGAACATCATCCGCACAAATAATAGATATAATGTAGAGGTACCTCCTGGAATTCCAAATTTTTCGAAATAAAATCTTTTTGTTGTCTCCGAGGTTATAAATTTGATTACCAAAGGACACATTTTTCTCTCCATTATCTTCAAAGTTGCTGTAGTGACCTCACTAACAGTGCTTTGTCCCATCGGAGTCGACCAGTCAAAGCCAACTCTGCTTTGGTAGGCTCCCCCTCCAAGAAAGTTCAGCGTCACAGTTAACTGGAGGGTGGGTGGTATATGGGTGGACCGAACTCCAGTGGGTAAATCCAAAAGCCGTAAAATATATGAAAATGTCTCTTTAGTTACGCAGAAATTTTTCAGAAATCTACTAAATCAAAAAAACAGTTATTAAGACATAAAAAATCATGAAAAAGAAAAAAAAGCTTACTTTGCATTTGATAGCTCAAATATATTTAATTTGTTTCGCAGATTCAGATTTATTAAACTAACTTGTCTGCGGTAATTATTTTCCCCGTCATCATTTTCGTTTCTAAAAAATAATTGCACCGGCACAAACACGTTCATTTTGTATTGAAATATATGAAAAATTAACAAAACGAAGTTGAAACACGACAATTTTGCTTAGAAGTGATAACAAAATAGCTGTCACAAGCAAATGTCACAAAAATGTGATTATCACATGTGATAGTCACCTTACGCAGACCAAATTTGTTTTTTGTGACTGTCAACTATCACAAATCACCTTAGCCGATTCCACCCCAGATGTAAAATTAAAGGTGATCACAAATGATAATCACAAATGTGATAATCACCAATCACCTTAGCCGATTCCACCCCAGGTTATCACAAGAAAAAGTCACAAAAATATGATTGTCACATGTGACTATCACCTTACGAAGACCGAATTTGTTTATTGTGACTGTCAATTGTCACAAATCACTTTAGCTGATTCCACCCCAAGTTTCTGCATGTACAACAGTTATATTAGTTATAATTTTGTTTTTATATCCGTTACACTCAGACGGGACTAAGGTGTTAAGATTATTGTTTTATTGTATTTTACATGCAAATTATTTTGTAAGCCTTAAAAGCCTGCCTTATGTTAATGTAATATTTGTATAGGCCCCAAACAACCAACTTTGATTGTTTGCAACAAGAAAATAATACTGTCTTTTTCTAGATTTATTATAATATATTGTTCGATAACGAAGTTAGTTGAACTAAAATTTAAAATAAATTTGATGGTGCGACAAAATAGATTTCATTTAAATTAGGAAGTCTAAAGTGCGTAACATTCTTTTTTTTTAAATAGATCTAGTGGGACCAGAAGTATATCAATCTCAGATGATTTTTTACCGCAAAAGGACAAAAGTGAAGAATTTTGTTGAAGAAATAGATGGCTTATTTAATTCTTTAGTGGCTTCAATTCGTTATACTCATTGAGTCATTTTCATCAAGTACACGCCAATAATATTAAGAAACCAGATTATTATAATGTTAAAATTAATAGAATCGTTCAATTGAAACTCCATTAGTCCCTTTTTTTAACTGTGATACCTCTCGTAAATACGGTATATCAAATCAAATATCAAAATTTAAGTTCTGTTAGAGATATTAAATAATATTGGTGGTAAAGAACCAGATGATAGTTACTTACAGCTCTTGACAAAAGTTACTCTTAGAGGATTTATAGCCAGATTCAAACCAGTACTCCACGGCGCGTACTACAATCCCTAAATTTTATCGTCCATTATTTACAATGGGGCCTATCGTGAATAAAATTTCCCTGAGAATTGTTCCCAACTTTCAAAATTGTCATCTCGAATAATGTCGAAAGTTTCCCTTGGAATTTATTGATATTGGGAATTAAGTTTCATAGTGACTTTGGCTCTCATTTAAAAAGGCCAGTCGCCAGCTTACAATGAACAGTGTAGAAGTATTGACTTTTCCAATTTTCGAAGATGGGGAAAATTCCGAGGGAAATTTTGTTCACGATAGCCCCCAATAAAAAAAAACGACATTAAAATTCTTGTTTCATAAATCTTCATAAATACAAATGTTTAAAAAAATTAACTAATGGAGTTTCCAGTGAACTACGACGATATGTTATTAAAAATATTTGTACTATATATTTATTATTACAACAGCATTATTTGCTGTTCATGCCAATAAATCGGGGGTTAATCTTAATTCAACATTCATCAAGAAAACATCATTTGCTAAAATAATATCATCGGTGATGTTTCACAATATTGAATATAATTAACATTCACCTGCATGAAACTTTAAACATTGTTCTTTTCTAACTACAAATACCGGACAACTAACCCTATATCTACAAATTTATCAATTTCAGATGCTCAAAATGAAGAAACATGAGGAACTGGAGACGCCAACATTCACAACGTCAATTCCGATTGATATTTCGGAATAAGATATCCCGTATAGGGGATTACTGAATTAAACATTTAATTATTCCAACTTAAGTTTTTGTTTTCCTACTGTTTTTTTTTTGTTTTGTTTTTAATGTAATATTATTAATTCAATGTTATAATTTACACTAAAAAAACTTAAAGTTTTGGGAATGAGTTAATTATTACTTTGTTAATAGTAATTATACAAACAAACAAAATTTAAATGTTAAATCCTGCAAAACAAAATACAAAAAATTATTTTGCCTTTACAAATTGCACTTTAAATATTTGATAAAAACCAACCAAGTAAATAATACTGGTATTATTCAACTAAAAATAAATTAGACTAACTGCTTAAAGCAGTTCATTCAGCCCAGAAAAAAAAACTAAATTTAAAGTTTTTATATAATATTAAAATATAATTATAAAAAAAATCAATAATTATAACATCAGCAAAATGCTTTGTATATAATTTTATACAATAAATCAAAAGTAAATAAAAAAAATTTGATACGAGAATAAACTGTCTTTTTCAATTGTAGATTTAAGTCTTTTTTTTTATCGTGGTACTGAGACATTGTATAGTATACGAACACGCGATTATTTATTTAAATCAAAATTTTATTTGATAATTATTGCCCGACAGCGACGTTTCGACAGGGTTTCAACTGTCGTTGTTACGGGTTTCAATGACGGCCAGTGGGTGGGTGTTGTTTATCCTCTTCTTCTGTGTTTTTGCTTTCAGTTAAGATAAAAGCCACTTTACACGATAATAGAAGTCATATGACCTGTCATCACATTTTCTGTATGATTTATCATATGACCTGTCATTTCGAGTCAAGTCATACCGTTTTGGTTTATCTATGCTTTACACGTCTATGACTTTCCTTTTGATTTTCAGAGTACCAAAATCCAAAATAAATATAAAATATAAACTGAAATAAATTTGTGTCGTTTTTCCATTATGGAGAACAAAAAGAAAGCAATGGTAGTGGTTTTATCAACAATGATAGCTATATTAATTCAAAATTTTACAGTATATATGTTAATGAGATCTGAAATATTTAAAAAAAAAACCGCATACATAGTTACCTTTACAGAATTTTACCATATATTGTATAATGTCAACACTCCATTCAATGTTTCCCACAAAAACAACAAATCTCGTATGACTTCTCAAATGGAATTAGCTACAGTCCTAATGTCAAAAAAGTCGTATGCTTTTTCGTTTGAGAAGTGATATGCGTTTAATGGGTGCGTTCAAACGATTTGATTTGTTTTTTTTGACAGGTCATATGAGAAAGCATATGACTTATGTCGTTTTTATTTGGCAATCCGGAAGCCTTCCGGTTTCTTCTGAAAGTGTTCAATTGGGAAAAAATGACAGTTCTGATTCTGAAAACAAGAGAAATTTGCTTCTGGATTTGAAATCAGAAGCAAAACCAGAAGCACTCACACATTCATATACTTAAACGTCAACCTCAACAGCTGTGATTTTTGGTATCCAAATTGTGCGAACCAGGGTTGGCCGAATTAACTACACTACATTTTCTACATGATTTACTACGTTTATATGAGGTGTTGAAGCGAGCTTGAAGCTCGCTTCGAACGTTTATATACCTGTATTGAGTTGAAATGAGCTTCGTTCGACTCGATCCCAATCGCTCAGCGGTGTCGAGTAGAAATGTGGGTCGAAAATCCGACCCTAATCCAACTCGATCTTTCGATACTGCATATAAACGTAGTATTTAACTACGCGTAGTTTATTGAAGAAACTACATGCCTAATTTACCACAATTTGTTACGTCTGCTACATATGTATATAGTTAATTCATAAAAAATCAATATAATAAAGGAAAAAAAAAACAATTTTGCACTTTTATGATCTAATGAAGGTTTGTAAAAAAAAGTTTCATTTACCATAAAGATGAAGAATTGTATGAATAACTAAACGTTTAATTTAAAAATTCAAATTTCAAATGCATAACTGACAGTTAATTGACAGCAATGCTACAATTTCTTACATTAACTACAATTAACTACATAAACTACGTAGCAGACGTAACAAATGTTGTTATTTCTAAAAAGTGACAATTCGGCCAACCCTGTTTTCAAAAACATTTTTCTTGATTTTGATTATTGTACGCATTTGATTTTTCACATATACAATCAAACAAAACTTCAGAATCATCAGAAGCAAACAAAAGTGTTCAATTGGGATTCCGGATCGGAGAGAGATTCCGGATTGCCAAATAAAAACGACATTAAGCTGACATGTTATTTTAATTTGTCTGTTTGTTGTTGTTTTTTGCTTATCGTAGGGAGATTAAAACTTTGATCTCGATTGAAGTTTCATTGCATTTTTATTTCGTTTGACTCTCGCACCAATTAGGGAACATAAGGGACTAAGAAGGCAATTGAGTAGCAAAGTTCTCTCTCGAGCAACTGAAGTGTCCCACTATAAAACTCTCATCGTCCCAGTCCTTGTGTGTGGTGCAGAGACATGGACTTTGTCGAAAGTGAATGAGAATGAAAATTCTCCGTGTGATCCTTGATCCCGTCTTTATAGACGTGGAGTAAGAGATTGGCATAGAAACGAAAAGTTAGAAGAAGATTGTTGGTAGTAGGAACAGTTTAAGTAAGTTTCCCATAACTTATTGCTAAATGTTTTTAAGGAGGTTAATTACCTGATCGAAGTCGGCTTTGTGAACGTTGAAGTAGGAAGAACTGCATAGTTGGATGTTGGAATGCTATTCTCAAGACAAACAGTACTAGACAGGGGAGGGTGATAGTGATCTATAGTAGTTAGAAGAAGTAGGCTTTCGGAGACAGCAGAGTTAAATGGGTCCGAGGAGAAGGCCAGATCAAGTTGTCTCCCTGAATTGTTACAGATAGCACTAATTTGGAAAAGGCCTGATTCAAGTAATCTATCTGTGAATCTTTTTCGGAAGACGAATAAGAGTGAACAAAAATGATTCATCGTCTATCTGATGGTATCCATTTCAAATCAAGTAATTTACAGTCACCGAGGATAATAAAGTCCTCGTTGGAAGATACACTCTCAATTAAGGAACTAAGTGAGCCCACGAATTTTTTATAGACATCACTAATATAACAACAAAGAAGGAAAAAACACCGACTAGAGATAGACAATTTGATGCAAGCGAATTCAAATAGAGGTAATTTTGAGTTTTCAATTTAGATGCATTAAGAAGATTGTGAACGGCAAAAAGAACTCCTCGCCCGGTGAGAGCAAGATCACTAGTTTCACCATCAACACGAAAGACACCATAATATAGTGTAAATAATTCATTATCCAGAAAACCAGACCAAAGATTTGTTTCCGTTAGGGCAAATATATCAAAAGGAATATTTTGGGAGTTAAGGTATATCTACGTTAAAAGTTTTAGTACAAAGGTCTTAACATTTTGATTATAGAGAGATAGGGTAGAGTTAAAAACTTGGCTTAAGATTGTATCCAGAGAAAAGTAAACGTTTTGAACGTATGTAGCTTATTCGAAACCGTGGAAGTAGCAATATTTAAGGTTTCATGGAAGCGAAATATTATTTTATTGAGAGCTACAGGATCAGTTGGAAGGAAGGTACAACTAATAAAAAAGTTTTGATAAAAGCTCAAAAAGTAACCTTTACGGAAATATTTAGCTTTCAGGAAGCTTGTATATAATGCAATGTTCCAACTTGATAATTTTGGGACTACAAACAAATTCCGAGACTCTCACGTGCAAGAACGACTACTCCAAGGGAGCAGCATTTAAAACAGATATTGAGTCACAATACCGTATAAAACTGCGGTTAAATGAAAATCACTTAAATATATAGCGCAGAAAAAAACAGGTCGTTCTTTAAAATTACACATAAAAGTTGTTTCGCAAAATAAAAGTCCATTTTTCATTTTGATTTTTTTTTAAATATTTTCATTTACTTAAAATGAATGAGCTTGCAACAAAAAAGAAGACTACCAGATAAATAACGATTTCTTGAATAGGAAAGAAAGGACTGATATGCTATAATTTTTTAAGGAAAGATTAGTTATTTCAGATTCCGAAACGAGTTTTTGAAGAAACATTGATTTGAATGTCTCGATTGAAACATAATCCCAAACATTGCAAAAAAAGAGGCATTGGCTTTTTAAATTAGCAAATTAGGGACACCAAGAACCGTCGGAATAGATAAAAAAAAATTAAATTTTGAAGACCAGTGTTGCCAAAAAAGGTTTTGAGTTTTTTTTTTTTTTAATTTTATAAGTTTGATGGTTCCAATGAATGAACATAATGATTTTATGAATTGGTGTATTCGACCAACAGTCATAAGTTCAAATAAGTGAGAATTCGTTGTATTGTATTTATAGTTTAGTTTACAAGTAGCGGCTAGCTTTTCATTAAACTGTATTTTTTTTTAATTAAATACCATAAATGCTCGCTGAGTAGTTAAACCAATAGGTTATATTGCTTTCGATAATGCTCGCAATATATCGTTTCCCGATTCCACCGGCTATTACACGAGCTGCTCCAATATTGGAACTCTGATTAACAATAACTTCAACAAATGTTACAATTGCACCCTGTCCCTTGTCGCCGGGATATTGCAATATCAATGTGACATTTTGGGGTGAAGGCCAATAACTTCTATCAGTATTTTGGGAAACCAGGCGATCGGCTAAAAGTATCATTTCTATATAAACAGTTCCAATGATATAAATTGGGTACTTACATTTGACACGTTTTCCAAATGTATAACGAAGGTTTCCACTAACCTCAACTACTGAAAAATTAGCAAAATTAGATGTTTTAAAGAGGTCCGGGATATCGAGTGGAAATTCATCTTCTATATTATTTGAATATGTGTGCAATGATGCCACAAATGTTATGAGTAGAGAAATAATAAATAGTACTCCGGATTGATACATTTCGTCTGACTACCTCCTTTACCGAGTATACTATTGTTTATAATGATTTTCTAGCTGTGGAAAACAATATTTTGAATTACATTATTTGTGTGGTTTGTGATTACAGATAACGATAGCTAAACTATGTACAGTCTATGACTAAGAGAATGATGAGCAAAAAGTGCATTCTGTATGCACTTGGAATTATATGTTCAATTAAATTGTGTTGAGAAAGATAAAAAAAGAAAATTATTAAGGTGGCGATGGTAACGGATGAGTGATTCACTTGTTACACTAATTAAAACAGAAACTTAGGGGGTTTACAGTGGATTTATTGTTGCATATTATGGTTAATTGTAACGGATACCGTATGAAGGGACATCATGTAATAATCATGAATCTACAAATCAAATTGTGAAGAGTTCAATATCTGGTTTGATAATTCTTTTGGCATTCCATGACACCCCAATACTGTTAATGTGGGAATATCAACATTGAAGGCAACGGATTAGGTCCTCAAGGTATAGTTGTTAAATAAAGAATTATCCCCTTCTTAAAAGTAAATGAGAAAAATGTTCTTAATAAATAAAAAATTACCGATTTCGACTATCTCTTGAATTCGAAACGCAACATTAATTTATTCAATCATGTCAAGCTTTCAAAATCTTTTAATGTAGAAGTGTAAAGGCAAACAAGAAACATTCCTATTTACTGTTTCGTCATCTGGAAAATGGAAGAGTAACAGTGATTTGAGGTAGGTACTTCATTTTCGTTCCCATTGCTCCTCAATAATTTGGTAGAGCGAGCAAGATGGCCTTGATCCAAAAAGCAAAAACGTTTATTTTAATGGATGTGGCGGATAGGGGTGACCAAATGGCAGAATTCAATGGGGCTTGTATAAGACAAAAATAAAGATAGATATTTTTATTTACTTGATATAATTTTTGTGATTACAGTTGTGACCTCATATTAATGTAATGGTTTTCATTTCAACCAAAAAAAATCGATTTTTGTATATTCCACCGATTGTTGTATTTAGGTTTCATAAGAATTTTGTGATTATTTAATATAGAAATTGGATTAAGATTCCAAACTTTAATTGCGGTTTATATAAGAGTGACCTTATTTCGTGTTCTCCTTCCTCATTATTGTTGCATTTGGAATGAACAAAATTAATATCCAAGCAAATAAAAACTGCTGCACGCATCTGTTTCTGCTTAGAAAGGGAATATTGTGATCGAATTTTTGGCCATATGGCACCAACCCAACTATATGGCTCCATCGACATTGAATAGCATTGGCCACGTTCCCAAAGCTATCTGGATATAGCTTTGTGTTGTTATAATTCCGTGTACAAATAACAGCTGTTGGAAAAAAGAAATCTCAAGCTATCCTGAAAAATTTGGTATGTTAGGTAGTTAGACGTCGAAAATCAGTGAAATCAGTTTGGATGGCCAATTTCGGTAACCAAACTGCGCAGACCGTTTTGACTTAGACGTGTATGGGAAGGACATTTCGTTTGATGTATATCTCGATGGGGTTGGTGAATTTTGAAAAAAATAATGATTTTCGAAGACAAGTTGTTAGCCCATGATTTTTTCAAAATCTTGAAAAAAAACTTTCTATTCAAGACTTGCCTGATTGGCATATCCATGGAAAGGTCTGTTTATACTCTATTCAGTATTGGAAACTGCAATCCCGTACGAGCCTCGGTTGCCGAAATATCTCCATCCGCATCCGATGACTTTTTTCGATATGGGGCAATCTTCAGTAAACTCACTTTGGATGGCCATATTTCGATAACCAGAGCTCGTAGAACCTCCTGGTTTCAGGTGGTTATTTGGGTGGAGTGGTTTTTTTTTCAGAAATAAAGTAATTGGTACAGTAAAACCCGCTTAAGAGAAACGGCAAAATGTCACAGTATTTCTTTCGCTTAAGCGGGTTTTTCACTTAAGCGAACCCCGCTTAAGTGAAAAATAATTTCACTTAAGCGGAGTTCGGATAAGTGAAAAAAAAATTTCACTTAAGCGGATTTAAAAATTCCATTAAGCGGAGATTTAGGTTCGTATTCACCGAGCGCTCCTAAACGGCTCTTAACTTTACGAGGCTCTTAACTTGAAATTTCTGTGCGGTATTCACCAACCACTCGCAAGTGTTTTTCGAAGTTCGAAAATGAGAGCCACTCTCTCTTGTTCAGGCATACCCAAACTGTGAAATGTTGTGTAATGTTGGTCTTGACAGCAAATGGATACTCTTCTACTTGGCATTGCTCACATGGATTCGAGTCAAATGCGTGCGTGGCACACGCACAAACGAACAAATTTTCGAAGAGAGCGCTCGTAAGTTAGGAGTGGTCGGGACCACTCCTAACTTTTAAGAGCGCTCGTAGATCTTCACTAATATTGCTTGGTGAATACGTTTATGAGCTTCTTAAGTTATGAGCGCTCGGTGAATACCGGCCTTAATGCTAGAAACAATATTGTTTTTAAATAAAACAACGATTAAATAACACAAAAATAATTTTTTGAACAACGAAAACTAGCAAATTTTGTTCTGTTCGATTCAATTTTTTTTTTCACTTAAGAGAGTTTTTTTCAATGAAAAATATTAAAAATTAACTGAAAATATGTTTCAGTTATCCGGGTTTTTCACTTAAGCGAGTTTCACTTAAGCGGAGTGTTTTAAGGGAAATTGGTCGGAAAATACTTGGGGATTAAGAAAGTGTTTCAGGTAAGCGGGTTTTTCTCTTAAGCGGGTTTCTCTTAAGCGGGTTTTACTGTAATGATTGAATTATTCAAATTTCCTTTGTTTCTTAATATATAAGAATTAAATAAATAAAACATTTACAATAATAGGTGCGTTTTATTATCCACAAATCTATCTGGATCCGGATCGGGATCTTCCCTTGAAAATAAAACGACACGGATCTTACTGACAGCAGTGTTATAAGCCCGTCTCTGTTTATCCTTGGGTTTGTAAATTTTCAATTATTTCTTGTCTTTTTTCTTTACACTATAGATTACACTATCTTATCATAAAAGCCATCTACTCGCCAGTGTAATAACTAATTTTTGGATCTTTGAAATAGATCCCGATAGAAAACAGGATCCCAAATTGTTTTTGTAATACATGTTAAACTTAATCCAGATCCGGATCCAGATAGATTTGTGAATAATAAAACGCACCTAATATCGGTGCAATTTTCTGTGAATGAACCAAGCCTCTTCAATCCGGTTTTGGTCGGTCAGAAAACTAATGGATACTTGCATATCAAAGTGAAACTGAGTTTCTACAAGCTTTCTGATAAGGGTAGTGAACAATATCTTCCAAATCAACGAAAAACTGCAAAATGTAAATTATCATCTCTTATATTCATGTAAATTATATACATATTCGGAATTTCGATTCGTTTTATTGAAAAACTTTCTGAAATGCTTTGTTTCAATTTTGTTTTTTTACAAAATTAACGCTTCTACAACTTCAGAGTTTTTCATTAAGCATAGGCATGTGGCTTAAACTCCACAAGAAGTCTAACTGGATCAAATCGTACTATCTCGGTGGCCAATCACATCGTTTCCACGTCAGATAACCATGTTCGAAAATATCTTGTGCAAAATGTCTATTGTGGCACATGTCCTCGGTGTACATATCCCACAAATCGGGCCAAAAGAATCTGGTTATCATCGGCCAATATCGTTCGCCGTTGACAGTGATGGCTTGTCCAACGTCGTTCTCAAAGAAATATATTCTGAATATATTAGCCGTGTTTTTTTGGAAATGTTATCCGTAGTACAGTAGGATTTTATATGAATAACAAATACAACATCCGCAGTAGGATCACTGCCGATAAAAGGAGAAGTGAATTCCTGCTGCGGATAGAGATTTGACGTTTATTCGAGTATCGGCAGTGATCCTACTGCGGATGTTGTATTTGTTATTCATATAAAATCCTACTGTACTACGGATAACTTTTCCAAAAAAACAACTATTGTCGTCCCAAATTCGACAATTTTGCTTGATGACAAGCCCTTTCATCCGAGCCAAAAATGGGCATTTATTTTATAAGGGTGCTTAAAAGCTTGTTTAATTTAAAAGCGCTTGGTGAAACTAATGTCGTTTTCCATTGGTTCCACTCAAGGATCCACTTATTCTGAAATCCAATGGGACGGTGCTAACTGCTTCTACTCAAATTTGAAATTTTGCCTTTGTATTAGTTAATAGTCGTGTTAGTGAAAATCTGCGATAGTTGCTTTTGACATTTGGGTATGAGTATTAGTGCTTCTTGAGTGGATTCTGACTTGAAATCGAGAAGCGAAATTCTCTTCTCAGAAGAGTATTTTTTTCCCAATGGAATGGTTCGAGAAGACTTCTGAACGCTTCCAAACGCTTCTGGACGACCAATGGAAAATGACATAAAAAATCCCATTTTAAGGTTGGAAGCCTGTTAAATGCCTAAGGCCTCGGCCACGCACTGAGCGACGTCGCTCTGTAGCTTAAAACAATGACAAGTCGCTCAGGGTGTACGTGGCCACCTCCATACAATTTCATGTGTTTTAATTTTTTTGCGTCGCTCAGCGTCTCGTCGCTCAATCGCTCAGTCGCTCAGTGCGTGCCCGAAGCCTAAGGCTGGTGGTCCCGACCACTCCTAAACTTACGAGCGCTCTCTTCGAAAGTTTGCTCGAAAATTCCTTGCCCCATTTTCCAAAGAGTGGGGAAGTGCGCTTCCTTCCAATTTCAACACTCCCATACGGCCACCCCACCACGCAAATCGGCAGATTAACATACCTCCAAGTTCGAAAACAGTATAATTTCACAGTTTGGGTATGAATGAACAAGAGAGAGTGGCTCTCATTTTCGAACTTCGAGAAACACTTGTGAGTGGTTGGTGAATACCCCAAAGAAATTTCAAGTTAAGAGCCGTTTAAGAGCGTTCGGTGAATACCAGCCTAAAAGTCCTTTTTGAAATCGGCCATTAATAGGCGTGTTTTTTTTGCAAGTCCATAATGGTGGATTTACATGTATCTGCATTTGATTTCTGCAAAAAAAAAGGGATGCAAAATACTGAATTCATATTTGTTAGATAGAGAGAAGAGAGGAAAATGCAGAAGAACTTCATTTCTGCATTATAGGAAATTCGAGAAATGCAGAAGTCAAATTATAGATAAAGACGAACATGTTCATCTTTATTATAGCATCTTCGTCTGCATTTTGTAAATTTGCGGTATTTTCACATTCTTCTATAACTTTTTTTTTACGGACGCATAATAAGAAAAAAAATCATTAAATCGAGATGGAAGATAACGGAGGTAAGTTCAATTTTTATTGCAATGTTGCGTATAATTTATTATTAAGGAAGTGTAGAAAAAAAATACATCGGGACTTAAGGACTATTCACATGAGAGCGACCAACGACCAACGAATAAAAAAACAAATGGGATTTAAAACATATATAAGCCTAAATTCTTCACAAAAACTTTACAAAAGGGTAGCAATCTAGTTTAATTTAATGTTAAATTATTAAAATTTGGGTTGTAATTGCTAAAATGAGAGAATTTTTAGAAAATAAATTGGTCGTCGCGAATTGCAATATGATTGCTACGACCAATTTATTTACCGAAAGGCTGCAAACTGCATGCACAACTGTTTGGTTGCTTATAGAAAACAGATGAACTATTTGGTTGAATGTCCGCGCAGGTGCATATAATTATATGTTACACAAAATAGCGCACTCATTTTAGGCAAACTTTTTAGTTGCTCGAACCAAGCAGTTGCGAAACTAAAAATTGAATGTGCGCGCCTAGCCTAAGGACAAATAATCTATCTATAGCCATTTTTATTATAAAAATTGATACAACAGATGACAACAATAAACGAATTACAACAACAACGTGGCATAGGACTCTATGTGAGGAGAACCTTTCATGAATCAATACAAATCATTTTGTAAATGTTTTTTTGAAAATGGATCAAATCTAATAATATGAAACGACTTAGAGCGTCGCATTTTGAGAGCCACTGCGTCCGAAAATTATTTGGAAAGCAAACAAATCTAAGCGTCAAACAGCTGACCGGACGCTGACAGCTCAAATGACAGCTAACAGAAGTGTGCACGTTCGCAAATTTTATAAACAAAGTTGAAATTATATTTTACGATGCCTGTAGACAAAACTTTAGAGATTTTAAAACGACAATTTCTTTGTTGCTATCCGATCAGTTTTATTGATTAGCAAGTATGAAAATCTTATAATTATCATCAATCACGTTTATATTAATCCTCCAGCAAACCGCTGTCCAACCTCAGCTGGGACGATCAAAAAGAACTCATCGACCGCGTATATAACAATGATCACAATCAAAAGTATCCAATTAGTCGCAGTTACCAACTAAAATTCTTCAAGAAACTGATAAACAGCTTGGAACACTCTGCAGTAGAAGTGCATGACGAGGTATATGAAGCTTTTTGTAAGCTTAATTCTGTGCCAACGGATGAAGAAAAATTCTCCTACAAACACTATTTACTGCCAAACCACGACACTGTTATAACCTTAAAAGAATCCAAAAGTTTTGTTGCGGATGGAACGACAGGTTTATGCAGCTGGCAAGCTTCCCTAGCTCTGGCCGATTGGTTGCTTCATAATACAGATGTAATACGTGAGAAAATAGTCATTGAATTGGGTTCTGGAACTGGTTTGTGCGGTTTCATTGTATCGAAATGCTGCAAAGCAAAAAAAGTGATCTTAACCGACGGAAGTCCTAAGGTGATCGACATCCTCAATACTAATCGATGTTTAAACTTTCCCTGTGAAACAGAGGCATCTACAGATGAGAAATGTTCAATACTTGAATTACCCTGGGAAAAATGTGAACTTGTTGGAACGAAAAAGTTTGATATTATTCTAGCTGCGGATGTTGTTTACGATTCTTCTGAATTTGATAGCCTAGTTGGTGCGATTGAGCATCTGTTTGGATTGGTGGAGAATAAGGTGCAAATGATATTGGCTGCTACCGTTCGAAATGAATCAACTTTAAAGACATTTTTGACTTTGTTGGGTAAACACCTGAAAATTAATTTGAATTTAAAATTTTATGCATACAAACCCATATTTTATTTCAGATTTAAAAGATTTTGTCATTGATACCCAAGAAGTTGTTTCAGAAAAATATAGTGATTTGTTTTGGGACAGGTCAACACCTGTAAGAATATATAAAATCACAAGAAATACAAGGTTAAGTTAAAAGAATACAAAAGTTTTGTTTTTACTTGTAATTTTTATTTAATATTTTTTTTAAACACATTTGAATTTTAGCTGACTTATATTTCCATTTCCTTTACACACTAAGGATTTAGTATTTAGATCCCGGATCGAAAATTTTTGTTGGGTGTGTGTGTAAGTGCGTGTAAATCTTTATTCATATGTGACCCGGTCTGTCTATGAAAAGGTGGCTTATGACTCAAAGACAAAATTTCGATAAATCAGGTGTTGAAGATAAACAATGCATTTTTTCAGTTTCTCGGTAGTTGTTCTCCTTCCTTCCCATTGCCCAGTGGCTCTCTTTTTTTGTGCAAAATAGCTTTTTTTGGTAAAATCATTTTTGTAGCGTTCAATACTTTTTTTTTCATTTTTAATTCCATGTATATACTATTCCACTCACAAGCTTTTCGTTTGGATGTGCATATAGCAATTGAATAGACCTTTCATTTGATGTATGTCTCGATGCGTTTGGGGAACTTTGAAAATTTGTTGATTTTTTTAGACAAGTGGTTAGTCCATGATTTTTCCAAAATTCTCAAAAATTCAGCAAAATCACTTTGATTAGAAATATTTCGAGAACCAGACCTTGCAGAAGCTTCTAGTTTTCACCTCTCGATAGCTGTGGAAAATATGATTGGGGGCTTTGAAAACCAGAGCCTCTTACATGGCTTGGTTTCGGAAATAGCATTATTAGGTAGTTGGGGCTCGAAAATCCATAAAATCACTTCGGGATGACATATTTCGAAAACCAGACCACTCACAAGCTTTTCGTTTGGATGTGTATATAGCAATTGAATAGACCTTTCATTTGGTGTATGTCTCGATGCGTTTGGGGAACTTTGAAAATTTGGTGATTTTTTTAGACAAGTGATTTTCCAAAATTCTCAAAAATTCAGCAAAATCACTTTGATTAGAAATATTTCGAGAACCAGACCTTGCAGAAGCTTCTAGTTTTCACCTCTCGATAGCTGTGTAAAATATGATTGGGGTCTTTGAAAACTAGAGCCTCTTACATGGCTTGGTTTCGGAAATAGCATTATTAGGTAGTTGGGGCTCGAAAATCCATAAAATCACTTTGGGCCGGCATATTTCGAAAACCAGACCACTCACAAGCTTTTCGTTTGGATGTGTATATAGCAATTGAATAGACCTTTCATTTGATGTATGTCTCGATGCGTTTGGGGAACTTTGAAAATTTGTTGATTTTTTTAGACAAGTGGTTAGTCCATGATTTTTCCAAAATTCTCAAAAATTCAGCAAAATCACTTTGATTAGAAATATTTCGAGAACCAGACCTTGCAGAAGCTTCTAGTTTTCACCTGTGGATAGCTGTGGAAAATATGATTGGGGGCTTTGAAAACCAGAGCCTCTTACATGGCTTGTTTTCGGAAATAGCACCAACCAAAGACATTATTAGGTAGTTGGGGCTCGAAAATCCATAAAATCACTTTGGGCCGGCATATTTCGAAAACCAGACCACTCACAAGCTTTTCGTTTGGATGTGCATATAGCAATTGAATAGACCTTTCATTTGATGTATGTCTCGATGCGTTTGGGGAACTTTGAAAATTTGTTGATTTTTTTAGACAAGTGGTTGGTCCATGATTTTTCCAAAATTCTCAAAAATTCAGCAAAATCACTTTGGTTAGAAATATTTCGAGAACCAGACCTTGCAGAAGCTTCTAGTTTTCACCTCTCGATAGCTGTGGAAAATATGATTGGGGGCTTTGAAGACCAGAGGCTATCACATGGCTTGGTTTCGGAAATAGCACCAACCAAAGACATTATTAGGTAGTTGGGGCTCGAAAATCCATAAAATCACTTTGGGCCGGCATATTTCAAAAACCAGACCACTCACAAGCTTTTCGTTTGGATGTGTATATAGCAATTGAATAGACCTTTCATTTGATGTATGTCTCGATGCGTTTGGGGAACTTTGAAAATTTGGTGATTTTTTAGACAAGTGGTTAGTCCATGATTTTTCCAAAATTCTCAAAAATTCAGCAAAATCACTTTGGTTAGAAATATTTCGAGAACCAGACCTTGCAGAAGCTTCTAGTTTTAACCTCTCGATAGCTGTGGAAAATATGATTGGGAAATTTGAAGACCAGAGGCTATCACATGGCTTGGTTTCGGAAATAGCACCAACCAAAGACATTATTAGGTAGTTGGGGCTCGAAAATCCATAAAATCAATTTGGGCCGGAATATTTCGAAAACCAGACCACTCACTAGCTTTTCGTTTGGATGTGTATATAGCAATTGAATAGACCTTTCATTTGATGTATGTCTCGATGCGTTTGGGGAACTTTGATAATTTGGTGATTTTTTAGACAAGTGATGATTTTTCCAAAATTATCAAAAATTCAGCAAAATCACTTTGATTGGAAATATTTCGAGAACCAGACCTTGCAGAAGCTTCTAGTTTACACCTCTCGATAGCTGTGGAAAATATGATTGGGAACTTTGAAGACCAGAGGATATCACATGGATAGGTTTCGGAAATAGCACCAACCAAAGACATTATTAGGAAGTTGGGGCTCGAAAATCCATAAAATCACTTTGGGCCGGCATATTTCGAAAACCAGACCACTCACAACCTTTCATTTGGATGTGTATATAGCAATTGAATAGACCTTTGATTTGGTGTATGTCTCGATGCGTTTGGGGAACTTTGAAAATTTGGTGATTTTTTTAGACAAGTGGTTAGTCCATGTTTTTTCCAAAATTCTCAAAAATTCAGCAAAATCACTTTGGTTAGAAATACTTCGAGAACCAGACCTTACAGAAGCTTATAGTTTTCACCTCTCGATAGCTGTGGAAAATATGATTGCGGGCTTTGAAAACCAGAGCGTCTTACATGGCTTGGTTTCGGAAATAAGACCAACCAAAGACATTATTAGGTAGTTGGGGCTCGAAAATCCATAAAATCACTTTGGGCCGGCATATTTCGAAAACCAGACCACTCACAAGCTTTTCGTTTGGATGTGCATATAGCAATTGAATAGACCTTTCATTTGATGTATGTCTCGATGCGTTTGGGGAACTTTGAAAATTTGGTGATTTTTTTAGACAACTGGTTAGTCCATGATTTTTCCAAAGAAGATTCTGCAAGGTCTGGTTCTCGAAATATTTCTTTCCAAAGTGATTTTGCTGAATTTTTGAGATTTTTGGAAAAAACATGGACTAACCACTTGTCTAAAAAAATCACCAAATTTTCAAAGTTCCCCAAACGCATCGAGACATACATCAAATGAAAGGTCTATTCAATTGCTATATGCACATCCAAACGAAAAGCTTGTGAGTGGTCTGGTTTTCGAAATATGCCGGCCCAAAGTGATTTTATGGATTTTCGAGCCCCAACTACCTAATAATGTCTTGGTTGGTCTTATTTCCGAAACCAAGTCATGTGATAGCCTCTGGTCTTCAAAGTTCCCAATCATATTTTCCACAGCTATCGAGAGGTGAAAACTAGAAGCTTCTGCAGGGTCTGGTTCTCGATATATTTCTAATCAAAGTGATTTTGCTGAATTTTTGAAAATTTTGGAAAAATCATGGACTAACCGCACCAATCCTGTGTGCATGTTACCAGGAATGGAGGGGACCTACAATTTTCTACCGGTTCCAAACGGCTAATGATCAGCACTTTTCATGGCTTTAATTCTATTTTGAATGAGCTTTAATTCTATTTTGAATGGACTGTCGCAATAAGCCCCTGTATTTTTTTGTTTTCAAAAATTCAACAAAAAATATCTCCTGTATATTTTTTTTACTAAAATATAGTACAAACCTTCAATAGTACACATTATTTTTGTAAACAAAATTAGAGACGTTTTGGAGATAAAAACAATTTTTCATGACGGCTGCATAATAGGTACCATTAGTTTTGCAGCTCAAAAAATTTAATTTCTCCTATGGGACATCATCGAAGACCGTTCATTGTCAAATTTGAGGAAAATCGCTTCACCGGTTTAGACACCATATACAGTGTAGGCCAAAACTTAAGCACGAAATGTCTTGGCTTACTTTAGAAAAAAGTAGCAGAAATTTAGAAAACCAATAATAATTCAATTATTTTATTTTTTATTTAATCAAAATTTATTAGTCTTCAATTCACAGTGACTAATTATATTATAATCTTACTTTATTTGAAAGCCAACAATGCAATTTAAAACTCATTGAAAATTAAGTGGGCAAAACTAAAGCACATTTTTGAATTCATAAATAAAACAGCTTAGTGATAATCATTTACTCCTAATATTTAGTTCTGTAGCCATTATTTTTAAAAACTGCAGCACATTGACGCACGAGGCATGGAGTCGATAAGGTTGTCAATTAATTGTATGGGGAGGGGATGTTCATGCAAGGATTGATTCTAAATTATGTAATACATTTGGTCCAAAAAATTCTCTGATTTACAATCGGCTCTATCGAGGTAACCGTCGGAATCGGAGCGGAATTCTCTCCGATTTCCTACGAATCGGAGACATTTTCGCCGGCCGATGACACACAACTGATTTTTCTCATTGTTTAGATGACGCTTGAAAAGAAAAATAGTTAAGGGGTGGCCGTGGCGCGATGGATGTGTGATCGCCTGTGAACCTCATGATCACAGGTTCGATCCCTGCCGTCGTCTATGTCGTTTTAATTCCATTAAAAATCTTCTAAAATTGTCATCAATGGGTTGCTGGTTTACTCATTACATGTTGTTCAGGCATAACACTAACAACATGTAATTGAGTTGAACTAGTATGCCCAACAAGGATGAACACGAATAAAATAATGTGAATTATAAGCGACATAGAAATAAGACACGGCATTCTCCGCTTTAGTTCATCCGCCATCCCTGGAGATAAAATATCTGAGACAACAACCTTCAGTCTCAGAACATCGTGCCACACATCTTTCCTATCCTTCTTTTTCTTCCTTAACTTCACGCCCGCGCTGTGTTCAAACATTTAAAGGGTAATCATAATCCCTTGAGCGCGTGTAGATTATAAAAAAAAAACGGTAAAATTGACTAGATGCAGGAGAGTTGAACTTAAAATAGGATTCATGTGCTTTAGTTCTATCCACTTACCTTTTAATAATTTCTGAATTATTTTGGTAAGAGTTAAAATATAATTATTAACTTAATTGAAGACTAATATACATACTCTGATTATAAAAAAAAATCATGAAATTATGGCCCTCATTATGAATAACGAATCCAACGTTGGACTAAAGTCGAATGATTAAGCGAATTTTCCTTTTCGCGGTATTATGGTAAGCGAGCATCAAACAATGGAAAATTGCTTTTAGCATTGCGAAATTGTATTCTTTCAGATTTTGTGTTCTTTGGTTGTGATTTGTTAATGTCACTCAATTGCAATTGGAAAATGGATTAACAGGGTTCAAACTTTGCAGATCGTCTACGGATTGCTCGAAAGGAGAAAAAGTAAACCGGCAGTATGGTCCTATACCAGTAGCTGTTGCAATTTTTTGTTCGTCGAAAGTTTTTGCTTAAGTTTTAGCTTGTACTCCAACCAAACAAAAAAAAAATATAAAATTTTAACTACGAAAATTATTATGCCACTGTTTTCTTTTCTTTTCTTTTCTTTTCTTTTCTTTTCTTTTCTTTTCTTTTGACGGAGGACCAAGAAAATTCAGTTATATTGAAAATTCTTGCCAATCAGCAAACGCTGATATTCCCTTAAATATATAAAGGTCTTTTCCATTACAAGCTAACTGATTCGCACTAGTTCTTGAAATATTAAATCATTATTATTTTATTTCCAACTATCATTTTCGTTTATTGCTCATTACTTCCAAAATTAACAATAACAATTGATAGAAAGATACTTCAATTTTCAATTCGCTAGCGTTATCACTAAATAATTTGATTCGATATTATTTTACACTTTAAGCGCTAAACAAATTCGCCAAGGTTTTGAGTTCGCAAGATTTTTAGTTCAATTCACTATTCATAATGAGCGCCTGTTATTGGTTTTCTTAATTTCTTTATTTTGAAAGTATAATCATTTCGTGCTGTGGGAGCCATTTTGTGAAGTTTTTAAAAAAAACTCGGTTTCGATATTTTCCAATCTATGTACATACAATCCCAAGTGCAAATAGATGAAATAAACAATGAAATTTAATTCACATGACTAATAATGTTTTGCAGGTTTCAGATTTTTCATTTTTTAACAAAAACAAATAGTTCAATCACACCTTTTATGTCTAGATATATTTAGTAGTTATTTCATTTATTTTGTTTCCTCATTTTTTGCACATAAATAATAGATGTTTTTTTTTATATTTTCGTTTGTTCTATTTTGTACGCTAACAATAAAAAAAAACTAAGGAATAAAAAAAAAACAAGTAGAAAAAATATAAATTTAAATCATATATTTTGCTGATTATTTTTATTTTATGAATCATTACTAAAATTAAATTAATAAAATGAAAAAAATATCACATTTACGATTAATTCATTAAATCTATAAAAAAAATATAAAAAAATTACACAAAACGCTGGACTAGAATATTTTGCAATAGTTACAACTAAAAATTCAGCTAAATATGCATTCTTTACAAATAAAATACATAACATTATATATTTTTAACGAAACGAAGTCATGTGATGTTTGAAGGGTCTGGATCTTCTTTCAATAATTAAAATAAAAAATAAGGGCAATTTTTAGAGAAGACTTAATACAAACAAATAAAATCAATGTGCGTTTGAAGCCAGCCATAGCTAAATATAATAATTACATACATAATATGGATACACATATATATAATCGCTTGAAGATTTCACAATTTAATAGAATAATTGAGTATACGACACAATAAATTAATTAAAAGCTAAATTCTAGAATGTATTTAGTTTTTAAGTTCATCTGATTGAGAGCCCCTTTTCTCCCATTAATTTTTGTTCGTAGTTCGTTTATTTTTTGGTTTCTTTGTTCATTTAATGCTTTGTTCGTTTAAAAAAATCTCGGGTGGTACACTAGAAATTCAGCTTCAAGCTTAAATCTCTTATATTTAACAATTGAACTGATCTCTTCCTAGGCAACTAGCAATTCTTCGTGTAAGCCTGGTTCAGAATCTAATGATTTATTAGATTTGAACATGTAGTTGTTGTTGTCACCTTGACTGGATGACTGTGACTTGGAACTTGATGTCATATTGTAGAGGTCTTCAAGGTCTGTACTCCGTCTATAACTAAGAAGTACAAACAATATTACTTAAATAGACAAAACTTGGAAGTTGTTAAATTACCTGCTGACAGGACGACTGTAGGTGGACATGGCGGGGCTGCCAGGATTGTTTTCATTATTACTATCGTTGTCGTCTACAGACTGGTATAAATCGCAACGATCCAAATAATCCGATGTCAAATAGGGTGGTAGTTCACCTTCATCGTCTTCATTGTTGACATAGTCCTGATTATCCTCATGGTCTTGCTGTTGTTCTACCATACTTAACCATTGTGAATTGTGATTGCGGAACTTCTCCAACTAATAATGATACATATACATTTTTATTATTATAGCAATTTTGTGTTATGGGGGTTGATATTTTGGCAAATTTTATTTTAAACTTATTTTTAAATTTTAAATCAATTTTGCAAATCTAACTTTTTCGCCCTGTATTAAAACCACACAATTTTTAACATGAAGAAAATTATTTCTAGTTATTTCATGACGCTCATATGTCTCTATGGAAAGTTGACAAAGGATGAAGACTATTTTTCCCAAATAATGAATGACACGAATACAAACACACAAATTTCAATTTTAAATCGCATTCCATTAGCCGCAAAAAAAATGTATTTTTGGTTTGAAAATGGAAACCCCATTAGCAAAACTGGCACAAGATCTATGACGAAATTAAAAACGAAAAAGATATTAACTTTATATTTTCCAAATGATGTCATGAAAAAAATATATGAAAATATTTAATGCCAAAAAAAATAACATTCGGTATGTTGTGTTATTCCTTCTAACTTGTCCAAATTGGATTATAAAGACCGTAGGTCCAACAGCTGAATCTTAGAAAAACCTATGAACTTGGTGAGTTTACTTCCATACAAAGTAACAAAAGTTCGATTATGAGAAACGAGTAGTCTCGGATAATAATTACCCTCAAATATAACAAGAAGCAGAGCAGCAAAGAAACGCGAAAACACTTTAAACTCCAGGTTCTACTCAACAGCTTGAGTCTCACGCGGTATTAGGCAGATATTACCGCAATACGCACGAGATGCGGTAAATAGGAATAGGTATGATGAAAATAAAAAATAAAACATTTATTACAACTACGACAAAAGTTTGCACATGTTAGGATCCGGATTTATCGGGGGAAATCAGGTAAGACGTGAAGTTATTGACTTGATGCCGATAAGTGAACTCTCACCCCAACTAGCAAAAAGAGCCCTATCAGATGATTTATTCAATTTCGTTATTTAGCAGATAGAGCTCTTTTTTAAACAAATCTGTCCAACTGTTATGATATGAGTATATTATCCACTGTTCCAATCATGCCGTAATAGTGTCCCCGACGGCGGTTGAAAACAGATTAATCTTCTTAGTTTTTTTTTTGCGGATATTTGACTCGAGAGTCTTATAGAATGGAAAGTCGTCTTATTTCGAGAAACGTACCTTTTTTGATCCCGAAAACGGTCAAGTAAATAAGTAGTCTAATATGTTTGAGGTACCTTGTGAAACTCGTTTGTATGGGCAATTCTTCAAGAATTCGTTTCCCTTTTTCCTTACTCCCCTACATTTTCTTTGCGGCTCCAAAATGCTGGCAGAGTTTAGTGTGAACCTGCAACATCAGAGAAAGATCTACTAGTAAGGCATTTTGAAAAAAACAAACCAGGAATTCAAATCTCAAGATGGCAAGACATGTGATGGTCCCAATAACTTACGTTTGACAGACAAGTCAAAACCAGCAACGCCAGTTATCCAAATAAAAGTGGTCAAGAGCTCAACTTATAAACCAAACGGCCGAGGGCACACAATAGGTTTTCTGTGCAAGTAAAACGAAGATGACTTTATTAGATGATTCCTCAATGCCCCAAATGCGCAAGAAGGTCTACGGTTTTAAGGAATTGTAATTTTTCCTGTGAAATAGAATTTTCCTCACCATATAGGATTGGCAAATGGTGAAAGCGCATCCGTCGAAGATATTTTTCTCCATCTTGGTCGGTGTATGACATTGCTAGTTTTGACTTGTTTTGTAAAATATAAGTTATGTGGATCACCTGTCACATATGTCGTTGGATATGGACCAACTGTCACATGTCTTGCCACCTTGAGAGTGGAGATCCTGTTTTTGTTGTTTTTCCAAGATGCTATAGAAGTAGGGCTTTGGCTAAAGGTCCAGGTTAACACTAAATTCTGCCAGCATTTTGGAGCCGCAATGGAAATGGAAGCGTGGTAAGAAAGAAGGGAAACGAATGGAATGGTGAAACTTGTTGTTGTCAAATTTAACGCACCAATACCAATACCACCGACGGAATGGTCTCAGTCCGAAAAATCTTTGAATCAACCGACGAGAGGAGGGGACATGCGAAGTTGGAGACAGCTAGTTTGTATCAATCGTTTGAGCAACCATGTAACATCGATATTTCCCTCTTCTTTTCGAATAATATATACCTTTGAAATGTTGCGCATTTAAGTAAGTAATAAAACACACTAATAATACATTTTTTTAAGAAAACATCATAAACAGAGAATCGAACTTTATGATTGTTCAAAATCAAATACTTAGTTTACTGAAGCCATAAAACCTTACCTTAATTCGGGAAGCCCACTCAGAGTCAGAGATCGCAATAATATCCAAACAATAATCGCAGACCTTCCTGATTTCTGAGTTCTTGTCGTGCATCAAGTCGATTAGGTATGCCGGCGATTCTGTCTCTTTGATCATATACTCCCTAGTACTTTCATGCCGCAATATTCTCTGGAACACAAAGATTATCTGCAGAACAATTTCATCATCCTCTTGCTTAGCCTTAAGTAATTCAATCAACGAAAGTACAACTTTCGCTCTACAGAATAATAACGCACACGATTCATCTCGCGCACACGTTCCCAGATATACAATCGTGTCCAGCACAATATCATCCAATTTCTCTCCTGGCACCAGGATATTCCGGATCCACGGAATTAATTCAAAGTTTTGCAGAATCTGCGAATAATCTAAATCAGCGAGCGATAGATTACCCAGAATTCCAACACATTCTACAATGAAATTCTCATCATCGCACATTGTAATAATGCGGGCCAAATCTCCAACATAGTCGATAAACTGATGCTGTAGATTATCATGCTGCGATAGATTTCGAATAAGCTTCATAAGTAAGGCATCCTGATACTTAAACGCTCGGTCCATTAGATTGTGCAGACGATTGCCGTCGACCATAATTTGTGCATTGCGTTTGTTCAGTGATAGATTGATGCATAGCGCAACTAGATCCAAGTCAACTTTGGTATTTAAATTGAGAATAATAGCATCGGTTGCCATTTGCACACATTCAGTATGGGTGAACATTGACTTGACCTATAAAAAATAATATCAGTATTAATGAGCAAACAATAAAATAGAATGAAAACCTCACCTTATCATCCAAGCTCATGTGAAATAGAATTTTCACTGCAATTCCATGATGTTTTTCATCGTTAAGAAACATCACTAACATTGGAAGGAAAGCCGCTTGCACCATTTTTCGACGCAATGATCCGTCAAAGGATAAATTGAAAACTAGCTTTAGAGTTACTTGTACTAGATCAGCATTACCACTCTGAATCAGCCTTGGCAACTTGGCTACAATATTTAACTCATTCATGTCATCTTTATTGTCACCAACTATTGAAAGTTTCTTAAGGAATGTCGTCACAAGATTAAGGAGATCTATATTTTGGCGATCCAAGGCCTTAACAAGCATCTTCACTATATTTTTTCGACGCATCTTCTCCTCGAGCTTAACATTCTCAGCCATATTCAGTAGCAGATAGAAAGCAACTCTGAGTAGTTGCTCTTGTTTCTTAGCGAATATTTTCAGTTGTTTATTCAGCCGATCGTATTCTTCCTTCTTGACTTTTGGATCGTTCGAAGCTAATGCTTCATTGCTGTTTGTTGTCGCCTCGGGCGATGTTGCTCCTGATGATAGATGTTCATGATAACTGCTATTTAAAATTTGACTCTTCATGAGAGATGATGACATGGAGCCATGAAAGCTGTTCCAATTACCAGATTTTGGACGTTGTTTTAACTCAGGGATGCGACGCCGTGGAGGTTCCATCTGTGAGACATATACATACATATCAACAAAATTATATTAAGTGAAATATTGAACAGAATAACCTCTTTGGGTTTCTCCTCGTTCATGATGTCAAGAAAATCATCTGAACTTCGATTTAGTTTCTCTTTACTCATCTTAGTGTTGGGATTCTTTCGAACATCCAATTCGTTACGCATGTTTTCGTAGCGCCGGAGTTCAAAGTCAATGACATCCATGCATAAGGAACCAATCTGAAAGCAAAAACGAAAATCCAACATGAAGTGCAATTGTCATTGGTATGGCATACATTTAACATTCACCTTGTACTGCACAATCACCGGATGAAATTTGGTGTATGTTGAGAAACAGAAGAATATATAAATTATATGGGTGGAGAGATCTAAACTTTTTCGCCAATCCTCGCGAAGGACCCTCGAAAGAGCGCTTAGTGCAGCCTCTAAAAATAGAAATTGAAGTGAAATTCAAATATTACTTAGAAAATATACAATTAGACGACCCCAAAACACTTTCAGCGTAAGGAATGATTCATAAAACATTTCTTTTAATTGACATTCATGAGGTAATTCCACAGTTAATGAAACACTGTCTAGATTTCTCATATATAGATTTGTCCAAATACTCGTTTCTATAAGTATTAAACTCGCTCACCATTTTTTTCCAGTTCCTCGAGATTGTCAGCATTTCTAGCAACCTGTAATATCATAGCTGAACCTCGTATTCGTTCTCCCAAATCCTCATAGAGTAGT
This sequence comes from Chrysotoxum bicinctum, assembly GCA_911387755.1. NCBI lineage: Eukaryota > Metazoa > Arthropoda > Insecta > Diptera > Syrphidae > Chrysotoxum > Chrysotoxum bicinctum. Next base: position 107,415,242 of record OU426989.1, on the reverse strand, counting down.
TCAACATACTCATCGATATGATTTATAGACACATCGGGCTGTTGTGGTGGTGATGACTTTGATGAGGAACGTATAGCAGAAGTTGAACGATGGCTGTTGTTATCTGCTATATCTGTTTGAATAGGTCACAAGAATTTTGTGTTAATTTGAATTAGAATTAGACTAATTTAAGTCACATAATTTACCACTTCCTGTGTTGTTTTTGCGATTTTTCAAATAGAAAATAATTTGTTCCACATCAGCCAATTGGGATCTGTGAATGAGATCGCATCGGTCTACAACTTCTCTCGCCAAAGCAGCTGGATCTGTTTTTGCATTGAGAGTTTTTAGGCGGATGATTTTCTGACAGTCCTGGAAAAGAAGTAAAGGAAATATTATTAGATGACTTCAATGTTAAGATAAATTAATTCAGGTCTTAGAATAAAAATTAAGTTTTTAAACATAAGCTAGAGCATTGTTTTTATATAAGAGGCGGTTTCACTTGTACGTATGATATGATCACTGATCAGTGGTCTCAGTATCGCTATATCACCAAAGAGGTAGCCAAAACCAACCACCAAAGAGAAAGGAACCGTGGTATGATGCTGAACGCGTTTAACTGACACGACTGAGGATGAGGATTGATTAAAGATGCACTTTTTTTTTTAGATTAAGAATTTTATTTTTCAATTTCTTTTATATACAATTTGACTTAAAACTAACTTATTACTAAATTAAATCATGTTGGCTCAACAATAGGGGCCCAACGTTCTTCATTTGGCTTTACATAATGCTATTTGCTTACAATATCATATTAATGTTTTCTTAATCTAATTCATGATTTTTTAATATTAACTAAATAATAATTTTTGATGAGTGGGCGTTTTATCCCCTATAGTATTGATTGTTGTTCTTCTCGTAAGAGGGTGCGTTGTCGTTATGGATGATGTCTTCAAATTGATCGTCAGTGATGGCTCGGGTGGCGTATTGCCAAACTGTATATCAGCACAGATCTCCTTAGTCTGTGCTCAGCCATTTTCTGCTCACCGAATTTGAAAGTATTGTAGAGCAAACTGTATGCTACCACAGAGCGCTCTGTGGTCACATGCAGTTTGCTTGTAAAATATTAAAAAAGCTGAAGCAAACTATATACTATTTCAGATCGAGCAAAGTACCTGTGATTACAGAGCCATCGTTCACGTTGGTGTGGTTATTGTGTGTGGTGTGTGGTGCCGTGACATAAGGCCAAATTTGTTTTTGACTTAAGGCCAAACATAAAATGTTTTGTCTTGAGCAACAGTACCTTGGCCCTTGGGTGGCCCGCTTCGCGGGTTTTCAGGATTTTAACTCCCTTTTCGGGGCTCACACCCGCTCACGCAACTCCGTTGCTCCGCTTAGGGTATGTTCAGTCGCCAGGCAGGCGGCTGTAGCAACAGTTTTGTATTTTACATTAATTGGAGTAAACAACTAGCAGTTATGTACTGCTGCTCAGAAAAACTGTTGCTACAGGCGCCTGCCTGGCGACTGAACATACCCTAAGCGGAGCAACGGAGTTGCGTGAGCGGGTGTGAGCCCCGAAAAGGGAGTTAAAATCCTGAAAACCCGCGAAGCGGGCCACCCAAGGTACTGTTGCTCAAGACAAAACATTTTATGTTTGGCCTTAAGTCACAAACAAATTTGGCCTTTTGTCACTTGGCCTTGTGTCACGGCACCACACACAATAACCACACCAACGTGAACGATGGCTCTGTAATCACAGGTACTTTGCTCTTAGTTTCCTGAGCAAAATGTATACCAACATAGAAAAATCTGCTTTTGATCTGACACAGTATATAGTATGCTCTTAATTTGAATGAGCATTCTGTAGTCTATTATAGAGCGTCGGAGCTCTGTACTGATATACAGTTTGGCAATACGCCTCGGGTGTATAGATACTTGTCACGAGGCTCTAGTTCATGCTGGAGAAGTTGTTGCACTTCTGTGTTGGGATGATCTTCAAGGTTCCTGATGATTTTTCCGTAGAGCTGCAGTAAATACTCGTCCAGTGGTATTAACTTTACTTCTTTATACAGATTCCTTGTTGGTATATATTTCTTCGTCAGTGGGTTACGGTACAGTCCAGTGCAAATGCGGAGCATCTTTCTTTCAAAAAGCTTCATATTTTTCATTGTTGTAGGTGAAATAGTAAACCAGATGGGAAAGGCGTAGGTCAAAACGGGTCGAATAAGTTGTTTGTACACAAGCAGCTTGGTTTTCTTACTTAGTCCATTTCGCCTCCTGAGAAGCGGATGACCAAGTGCAGAGAATAGTTGGCTCTCTTCAACATCAAGTCTGCGTGCCTTTTGAATTTGAATTTGTTGGAAAAGTTGATTCCCAAGTACTTCGTTGATGATTTGACTGTCACTTCAGTGTTGTCTGGAAGCTTTATTTTGATTGCATCACAGCGTGTTGCAAACGCTCGTCTTCGAATGACAGTCACTGGTGTTCGGAAGCAGATGAGTTCAGTCTTTTCGCTGTTTATCCTCAGTCCCCATTTGACATAGAATTCCCATAGGTTTTTAATGTGCTCTTGCACTCTCCTGGCAGCAATTTCTGGTGAAAAAGCGGTGGCGTATGTGATTGAGACGTCTGCATAAAGCTTCGTCTTTGTAACTGATATGTTGGCTGGTTGATCAGCAGTGTAAATGTTGAACAGCAGTGGTCCAAGTTTTGATCCTTGAGGAACTCCAGCGTTAATTCCTTTGGTTGATGACATATGTTTTTCTACCAGTACATAAAAAAGTCTATGGGTTAGTAAATTTTTGATTATTCTTACCAAGTAATTAGCAAGTCCAAGTTCCGAGAGTTTAAATAGTAATCCTTTTATCCAAACGCTGTCGAAAGCTTTTTCGATGTCCAGCAAACACGCTACAGTGGTTTCCTTTTTGTTGAGTCCAATTGTAACATCAGTGTGGAGTCCCAGTAATGGATGAGTGTTTAGATTAAAGATGCACATGGTGCTCAGGGCAGGCTTTAACACGGAGGGCACTATATTCAGCAAATATTTCCAACTGATGGGGTATGCGGACGATATCGTCATCATTGGCCGTTCCCAACGTTTTGTAATAGAGTCATTCACGGCTGTTGAAGATCAGGCCAGACTTGTTGGTCTTGAAGTAAATGAGGAAAAGACTAACTATATGCTATCAACAAACATCTGTCCACCGATTAGGACAAACCGTCATTATTGGTAGCAAAAAATTCGAGATAGTTAGTAAGTTCTCCAATTAGTGGAGATCCGAAGAAGAATTACCCTAGGAACCCGCTGCTACTTCGGTTTAGCAAAACAAATGAATTCAAAACTGTCCACCCGTAAGACGAGGTGCACGCTCTACACAACCCTTATACTACCAGTCTTGCTTTACGGCGCTGATTTCTGGACTATAAGCAGAATGGGAGAGATGATACTGGGCTCTTTCGAAAGGAAAATTCTTTGACGGACATTTGGTCCTGTGTGCAAGGAGGGCGAATGGGGGAGAAAATAGCGAATGGACAAAAATGCTCCAGGTAAGAGAGTCTTGGAATCCCAGTGCTCAGGTTCGCGGCAGCGGGGAAGACCGAACCTCTGCTTTAAAGACCAAGCCATTTCGGATGCTAGAGCGCTTGGCTTAGATGACTGGAAGGAGCGAGCTCGGGATCGTAGAGGATGGAAAGGTGCCGTGTCTCAGGGTCTTGCCTGATGAATCGAGAGCCGTTTAAGTAAGTAAGTATTTTTTTTTTTTTGAGAGACCCTTATAATGCTAAACACAGCACGACATCGATATAAAAGTCATAACCATTTAGCAGCATTTTTGGCGGTCTCGAGAATGTGGTCATTCCAACGAAGATCGTCATTGACACACATACCAAATACAGAGAACTTTTCGGCTTCTTCGATGCAAGTGCCACTCAAGGACAATGGCATAAGGGGTACATTTTGCTTCAACGACAATAGACAGCGTTGAGTTTTCGAAGCATTAAACTCTACATGATTTTGTATACCCCATTTAACAATACCATAAAGATCGGAGTTTAATGAGCTTATACCATTGCAATTCCACTTCCGAAGGAGATAGACGTTAATTTGAGAACGAGTATGAAAAGCTTATGGAAGAGTCGTCGGCAAAACAATGAAGTGGATTAGAAGTTTTAGACAAGAGATAATTTTTTATTAAAATAAGGAAGAGACTTGGAGATAAAACGGAGCTCTGGGGAACAACAGCATTTATTTTGTATAGATGAGACTTGAAACCCTGAGTAAGTATGTATCTATATCCAGTATAAAGTTTGATCGAAATCTAAACAATAAATGTTAAAATATCATTCACTTTGGACTACACCTTGGCCCTGATCTACAAGTTAAAAGCCATTATTGGTATATAAATCAATCAATTTAAATTTGCATATATGTAGATTATTCCAAAAAAAAACACTCCTAAAAGAGTTATTAATATTATGTAAACGTCTGTGGAGCCTGCAGTGCTCAACTACTAAACAACCGATGACGACGCACAGCAGCTGTTAATGTTATAGCTCCCACATTCATTTCAAGTTCATTACCTCTTACAAACTATAGTTCACTACCAAGACAACAACAACACTATTACAAAAGGGATTTGGAAAATAAAAACGAAACATAACCATGACCGCTATGAAAATGACCAAGTCGGGGCAGCCAGGCCAGCTGTAGTGTTGAAGTAGATGTTGGTTGCCAATGAATGCTTTTGTTTGTTCTCCAACATTTCAATCTGAGTCAGACAGAGTTCGCTTCCGAATCAATTTAAAAGTGTTCATCTGGATAATGTCGAACTCGTGTAGTTTTATCATCCTCCGGCTCCGATTCTGCCTTGCCTTGATCAGATCCGGAGAAGCATCTCTGTTTGTTGATTGCTTGCGTTGACGCGTTTGAATTATAGATATACTTTTTTGGCAAACATCCACACAAATGACGCAATTTGCTATTTTTTTAATTCCACACGGGATAATCATTTAATTGCAATAATTATCTCAGCAGCATTTTAACAAAAAATCAGCAAAAGTTATCAATGTCATTTTGAATATCAAGCAAGAAAGAAACTAAAGCCATTCATATAAATAAATAAATAAATAAATGCCATTCAATAATATAAATGTATATTCATCTATAAGCATACTGGTCTCAACTATAATTAGTATATTTTTTTGTTGTGGAATTCTTTTTTTCGACTCACTTAAAACACAAAATAGCTTCCAGTGCTTTGACACGAACGAAATTAAAAAAAAAATATTGAACAATACAATTCGAAAGGAAAATGGTGTTGCCTCGAAAATGGGTCAGGTCATGGAGGTTTATCTGCCAGATTGTAGATTAATGCTAGGTCGATTTATGTTTTGCTTAGCCTTGGGCAGTTTTCCAAACATAAAATTGAACTTTGAGTGTTTTGAATGTGTTGGGAAACGGAATACTTCAAAACGTGTTTGCTATGGTTCTCGAAAGTAATGGATAAAATGTATGCTAATGCCAAGTATATTTTTTTGTATCAAATATTTTACGTTTGGAAAAAAAATTTGTCAAGAGTATAATGGAATTGAAATAGAAAGATTAGACACAAACAGTGTTGTCACTGGATTTATGCCAAGAGTTTATTGATATCAAAACCTATGGCAATTTTCGTTTTTATTATTTTTTTTTTTTTTTTTTTTTTTTTTTTTTTTTTAAATGCTCTAGGTCATTTAATTTTAGAGGAAAAGGAGAATGACCTGTGGGAATCACTGTCCCTAGACAGACAAACATTTAATTTATGTTCAACTCTGTGAAGACATAACTTTATTTATAGTTTTTTTTTTTTTTTTTAATGGCCCATTTTTAGACCAAGAGTAAGATTTTTTTTTTTTTTTTACCTCCTCGCCGGGTTTCCACCTTGTTGCGGTGGGGAGGCTTACGTTTGAAGCCTCAGCTGATCGGCTTTAGATTTATATTTATTAAATCCTCAATCGATCTGCTGAGGTTTTAAGCCAACTAAGAGGAACCCACAACGATAAAACTATGGACTTGCCACAACAAACGAACAAAACACCAGCGGGGATATACGCTGAAACGTCGACAGAAGTCACGGCTGTCGGCGCGGGCTTGGCCTCTCCAACAGGAGGAGGGGATAAGTCGCCAGTGACCTATAAAAACGAACAACAACAACAAGACAAGACGACAAAGACAACGACAACGACAATTACAACACAAGAGGAAGAAGACCTTCTCCTCACCCCTTCAGACGACGACGCGTGTTCCATTGCCAGCTCCGCCTTCTCAGGGTTGTCGACCACTTCAGTTCGGAGTAGAATCTCTAACTGTAAGAAGACGGTCAAACGACTTGGAAGTCGGAATTGGAAGGAACTCAACGACATTGAACGAAGACGTCTTCAAAACGCTCGTGCTTTTCTGGCGAATGATCCTAAGAGGACAGGAAGGGTACTTTCCCAGCCGTCCAAAGAGGTGAATTCTACAGAGGGTACGAGCGTGAATACTCTAATGGGACCGCCCAATCCGCCGACTGGTAAAATCCAATCAAAGGAAAGTCCGATCTCATTGGAGACCCCCTCGACGAATACGCCTACGACGACGCTGCTGAAGCAAACAGCGGGACCACTTCTCCCAACCAGACCTGGTATGGAGCCACTTGCTCCATCGGGACTGGAAGGCGGGAAGGTGCAACCGTTGGAGATGGATATGGTGGGGCCGTGTGGGAGTGGCGCTAGGGGCCATAGCCCCATAGGCAACTCCGGCACGTCTCTTCCATCTCTATCGAGTGGAAGTAGTGTCATAGACTTAACAACAAACACGACAACGAACACGACAATGAACACGACAAAGAACACCGTAATCGAGAAGAAGGCCTCACGGAGTGCTGGAAATCTCACCCAACGGGTTCTGAAAAAGAGACGACGAAACGCTGAGAGGATTGTCCGGCGTCTATCTAGCAAAAATCCCGAAACCTTAACGGCCAGGGAGAAGCTAGCGCTGGGCAATGCTACTCAAAAACTAAAGACCTTGACGACCACTGACATAACGAACAACTCGACAAAAACAAAGACAAAGACCTTGAGAGCGGGAAAGGAGACGGTCGGCACTACGCCCCACCCTGAACCAAACTCAACGGCGTCTAAAAGAACGAGGCAGGATGATAAATCCTCGCCTATGAATCCTTCACCCCAAACGAAGAGAAGAAAGACCTTGATCACGGAAGGGACTACGGAGAAGCGACAATTTGCCATTGCGGATTTCGGTACACCCTCCCGAAAACTCTCCGATGATCAATGGCAGTTGATGGAGGTCAGAATCCTGGACGAGGTGAATGACGTTATCGTTAAGAACGGGCAACCGCCTCTCTTCGGTAATCTCAGAACCGTCCACGGATTCAAGATGCTGACATGCGAAGACGATTATACTCTCGTGTGGCTGCAGGACTTCGTCAAAAGAACGATTGCTCCCTGGCAAAATGCAAACCTTCGCCTTATGGGACTTAAGGAAATAAAAGACCTTAATAGACCCAAAGCGAAGATGATGATGCGAGGACCAACCATCCCTAGGGACCGCATTGAGAGGTACCTGCAATCCCTAAATACTGAGCAGCTCAGTCAGAACTGGAAAGTGCTTGAGATGGGAGAGCAGACGAAAGACGGCACAGAAGTGGTTGTGCAGCTCAGTCACAAGTCTATACCACTTTTGAGGAAAATTGGCTTCAAAGTTCGGATCGGGATAAACCGGTGCAAACTGCGACTAATAGCCAACAAGAACAAGCAAGTAAGTAAGGGGCGGGAGGTTTTTAATAAACTATGAACACGAAATTAGTACAAATTAATCTCCAACATAGTCAAGCAGCCAGCGCCAACCTTGTCTACCTCATGGAGAGTAGGCAAATAGACATCGCCCTTATTCAAGAACCCTGGATCGCAGGTGGCAAAATTAAGGGCCTGCACTCAAAAGGACTTACACTGTTCAAAACTGCACAAGTGGTATCAAACAGTAAATTTAGAACTTGCATTGTAGCTAGGAAACAGTTTAATCTTTTTCTTTTATCTACATATAGTAATCTAGACCAGACTGCCGTGAAGCTAGAGCGGATCGGGCTCCCACCACTCATCCTGGCATCCTGCTATATGCCATATGACGGGATGGAGGGACCACCTGCAGACCTAACAGTCCAGCTAGTAGAGCGAACAGCAATCGAAGGATGGGACGTGGTTCTAGGATGTGATGCTAACTCACATCATGCTCAATGGGCAAGTACCGACACCAACAGTAGAGGTGAGTCTCTTTTTGAATTTATTATAGAACATAATTTACTGGTAGCAAATAGGGGCAATGAGCCCACTTTTGTTATAAAAAACAGGGAAGAAGTGATTGATATAACTGTTACTAATAATTCAGATACAGTTTCAATCGACCAATGGAATGTTCTCAAAGAAGAATCATTCTCAGACCATAGGCTTATAGGCTTCTTGATAAATGATACAGTGGAAACTCCGAAACCTTATAGGAATTTCAGAAACACCAACTGGGATCTCTTTAATAGGGAATTAGAGAAAAAACTCAAAAATTTTAATAACACTGCGATTCAAGAACCCAAGCATATTGATCAAGCATCAGAAGAACTCAGGGTGATTCTTAGTAACGCCCTCGAGAAAAGTTGTCCACTGAAACATATAGGGAAAGGAAAAAAGAAACCACCCTGGTGGACGGTAGAACTCGGTAACTTGAGAAAAGAAACAAGAAGACTTTTCAATGCTGCCAAAAACACTAGAAATGAGAATGACTGGGAAGTATATAAAACCAGTCAACGAAAATTTAAAGCAGAAACGCAACGAGCGAAACGAAACTCATGGAGAACTTTTTGCAGTGAAATCGAAGGGACAAACGAATCTGCTAGACTAAGGAAAATTCTTTCCAAAGATTCAATCCCTTTAGGATCTCTTAAAACGCCCACTGGGTGCTGGACAGAATCCTGCAATGAGACTCTTGAGCACTTGATAAATACTCACTTCCCGGGTTGCGGGTCAAATGACAGCAACCTGGAAACAGAACCCTACACGGAACACATTATACCATCGGATATTATAACGGAAGAAAAGATAAGATGGGCAATCCATTCCTTTTCTCCGTATAAATCCCCTGGCCTTGATGGCATCTTCCCAATGATGCTACAGAAAAGCGAAATCCAAATAATACCGCTCCTGAAAAACATATTCCTTAACAGTCTAAAATGGGGATATGTTCCTTTATCATGGCGCGAAGTCAAAGTGGTTTTCATTCCGAAAGCTGGCAAGCCCAGTCATACAGAAGCAAAAGATTTCAGGCCAATTAGTCTGACATCGTTTATTCTTAAAACGTTTGAAAGACTGATAGACCTACATATTCGTGGCAATCTGAATCTGGTTGATTTATCCCCAGCTCAGCACGCCTACACAAAGGGGAAGAGTGTAGAAACGGCACTTCACAGCGTCGTTAGCACGATTGAGAAGACATTGAGCGACAAAGAATATACCCTTGCTGCGTTTCTCGATATTGAAGGAGCCTTCAATAACGTGAACAATAAAGCGGTAGAGGCAGCTCTAGTAGACAACAAAATCGATAATTCGATAATAAGTTGGGTTATGTGCATGCTAAAGAACAGGCAAATTAACTCGGAACTGGCAGGGATACAGATGAGAGTATCCACATCCAGGGGCACCCCACAGGGGGGAGTTCTCTCACCACTCCTTTGGGTGCTGGTTATGAACACAATTCTCATTAATTTAAAACACTGTGGTGTAAAGATAGTAGCCTACGCTGACGATCTTGCGTTATTAGCTACAGGTAAATTCTTACCCACTATCAGTGAACAGATTGAATACGCCCTTTCTAAGGTTAATAGATGGACTAGAAAGTGCGGCCTGATGGTTAACCCGTCAAAAACAGAATTAGTCCTCTTCACAAATAAAAGGAAAATACCAAACTTCAGAATACCTTCAATTGAAGGCACCCCGCTGAAGATTTCAGATCATGCAAAGTATCTTGGTGTGATTCTAGATAGGAAATTAAACTGGAGTCTTAACACTAAGGAAAGAGCGAAAAAAGGAATGATTGCATTCTACTCCTGTAACAGAATCTTTGGGAAATCCTGGGGACCTAGTCCAAAAATTATCAGGTGGATGTATTTGGCGATAATCAGACCAATACTAACCTATGGTAATTTGGTATGGTGGAATGCAACGGAAAAAAGCACGAACCTCAAAACTCTGGCAAAAGTACAGAGACTCGCGTGCATTGGGATTACGGGTGCCATGAGATCCACACCAACTGCAGGGTTGGAGGCGATACTCAACCTGAAACCCCTAGACCTTTTCGTACAAGAATCCGCAGCATATAGCGCCTTAAGGCTAAGCCAGACTAATACCTGGAAAAACAGTGCAATAGGACATGCTCAAATTCTTCAGAAATACTTGGGTGATAGTATCATTACAGATTATACAACACCCGAGCTTGACTTTTATAAACCATTCCAAACTGCCTTTCCAAGCAGAGAAGAATGGCTGAACAACCAACCCTACACCAGTGAATCAGAAATAGCAATCTATACTGATGGCTCCAAAATGGACACAGGTGTTGGTGCAGGCTTTTTCTCAGAACCTCTTGAGCTAAACAACTCACTTAGGCTCCCAGATCATAGCAGTGTCTTCCAAGCGGAGGTCCTGGCAGTGACAACAGCTGCTAGACAGGTATCAATGATGGCGATACCACGGGCTGATATCACCTTTTACATTGACAGCCAAGCGGCAATAAAAGCGATTTCTGCCACTGTGATAAAATCGAAGCTTGTCTCCTGCTGCCGCGAAGAGCTTAAGGTTCTTGGCACGCAGCACAATATTAGACTCTGCTGGGTACCGGGACACAGCGGCATACAAGGTAATGAAAATGCCGATGAGTTGGCAAGACAGGGATCAGCGCTCGACGCTAGTCAAGCAGAGATGGTAAGCATCCCACTCTGTAACATTAAACAGAAAATTTCAGACATAATCCTAAGGAAATCCAATGAAAGGTGGAATCTACTTGACACCTGTGATACTACTAGGAAAATATGGCCCTGCTTTAACAAGCAGAGAACTGACAAAATTATACAACTTAGTAAGAAGTCCCTTCGCTCTCTTACGAGCATAATCACCGGACATAATTTATTGAAATACCATAAATTTAAAATGAAACTAAGTACAGATGACCTATGCAGAGGATGTGGTGATGAAGAGGTACATGAAGACACGTCACACTTTCTCTGTCATTGCCCGTCACTATGCCACCAGAGAAAGAAATGGCTCGGTAGCTACTTCTTTGATAATCTAGAAGATATTTGAGGCTGTCAGTGCAATAGCGGCGTAACCCAAAAAATTCACTTTAGAGGTACGAGAAGTTTACGCCACTATTGCACTCAAACTATGATCAAATTATAAAATGCAATAACACCTTTTTGAGTGCCATCTAGTTTTGAGTGTAGATAGCTGCATAAAACTATTTTTGTTTTAAAATAGATATATTAAGAGATCCATTTTTATGGAAACCTCATTTTTTGATAAAAGTGGGTTACGCCACTATTGCACTCATAGCCTCATTTCTAATATTTCAGGAATACACATATTGAACTTCGTCAACGCCTCAAAATGGCTTGACTGATTAATAGAATACATAGGTTTTATCAGGAAAGAGTGATAACACTCACGGGTAACACAATGGATCTACATTGATCTAAGTGTGACAATAGCAACATCAATTGTCAGCCCAACAACCTAACCTAACCTAAGATTTTTTTATATATAGTGACGAGAAAAAGTGGGCAAATGTTTCAACTTGTTTAAAAAATTCATATAAACTTAGCGATATAAACAGAGAGAAAATCATTTTAATTTTTGATGTGTAAACATTTAAGCCGGGCGGTTACACCTTCCGTATTGCGTGCTTACTACATTAGACTTTGAGTACTGAAATCTCGATTTTAGTACTTCCCATTGCTAGCTATAATTAAATATCTTAATTCACCCAACATTTCTTCACCTCTCATCAAATATGTCAAATAGCTGAAAGACAAAAAAACTGGTGTAAAATTCCATTGCACATTTATTACATTTTATTATACGCATTTTCAGAGTTGACATTTATATGATATATCTAATAATGAATATAACCACATAATGGAAAATTTCGAATTAAATGTTCTATATTATATCAAAATATAGTTCTTTCTCCATTTGTGAAGCTACTCGTATGAACTGGATGATGATTTTTGAAATTTTAGTTTTTCCCGCTTATATTTACTTTGACAATTGCTATTACAATTATGGGAATGATGTCAATCGGTTTATAAATCTCCGACAGACGGACAGAGGGAGTGAGATAAAGTACAGAAACCTCAAAAAAGTAATGCTACGTTTTCACCAAAGGTAAATCCCGGATTTAAGTGGATTTACCGTAAATCTCCTTTAAATCTCGTAGATTTACAGCCCGATTCTCCCCAAAGTCAGTGATGCCTGACAAGTCACAAGAAGAGGTGAAATTGATTTTGTGACTTTTTCGAATTATGCCGCTCAGTCACAACTTGTGAGAGTCACAAAAACAATCGAAACTGTGACCTCCTTCAGAACAGGTCACAACTCATAAATGTTTAATATTTCTTGGGTTGTCATTCAGCATAATATTTTGTAAGAAAATTTTCTAGATTTGTGAATAATTATGAGTACACAAAAATGGAAGTGCTCTAGTGAATATTATTGCTGATCTTTCCCACGAAAATGAAAAGTAACATTTTTAAATAAACAAATTTTTTTTAAGAAACTAATCGTATCAAGAAGTTTGCAGCACCGACGGCTTTTGAAAACTTTGAGAGATACAAATGAACCATTCGTTCTCCAAAACAATACATACATTTATAAAGTTTTGTCGCTTTCGGAAAACTTTATGCTGGAATATCAGAGCTTGAAGCCTCACGATAGTCAGTTTATTTAATAATAATAATAAAATATAATAATGTTAACTTGCGTTTTGTATTTTCTTCGTTTCTTCGCTGTTCAAATAATGACACTTAAAAATCTCACCATGCGGTGGTGAGTTTCGTTGTGAGTTTTCTTGTGACGATTAGGGGGAGAATACCAAAATGTTATCGAATCACAACAATCCTCACAAGGAATAGTCACAAGAGCTTGTGACTTGTGACTCCTCACAAGGGGAGAATCGGGCTGTTACCATACAAATATAAATCACCTCAAATGAAGATTTAAAATAAATCTCCTTGAAATCTTCTCGCAAACATAAGATTTGCAAAACAAACAAACCTTATTTTGTAGAAAGCACCTATGTAAACCAACTTTCTTTATTGACAATCAACACAAAGTAGAAATATCTGTTTTTTCCTGTTTACTACCCAATTGCAATTTTTTTTTCTCTCGTCCAAATTGACAATTGAATAACAAGACAGAGTGAAAACGTCAAATAAATCTCAGTTTCTTTGGTGAAAACACTTCAAGATTTATTTTAAATCTCTAGCGGGTTTTCTCTTGGTGAAAACGTAGTATAAAACAGCGTTGCCGATGTGGCACGATCGTGCCATTTTGACACGGAAATTCTTTCGTGGCACGGTGGCACGAAAAGTTTCAATATGGCACGTTTTTTTTTCATTATTTTACCTAAATGCGTTTAAGATAATGGACCCAACCTTTATAAGAAATAATCCAAATATACACTTCAATATTTTGGTATCAGAATTTTCTCATCTATTAGAGTGCGAGAAAGATGTTCTTTATGGCGAAATAAGAAAAATTTTTGAGATTGGACTAGTCGAAAGTACTTTTCTGGAAGATTCAAAAACGTTCTAGGTTCATTATAATAATTCAAAATTTATGTTGATTCTTCTCAGTTTGCCTCACGGAAGTACATCAGCAGGGCGACTGTTTTCAAGGCTAAATAATATTAAAAGAAACAACAAAAACAGACTGTAATACAAAACAGTTAATGCTATAATGTCATATAATGAAATTAAGCCTAATAATTGTCAAAATTTCAAACATCCAGCTAATTTATTTATTTAACTTATTATAACAAATCTTTATAACGTCTTTATATTTTTAAATAATAATAATAGGCACTCATCATGTGATGTGATATAGGTAGTTGCATAATACATATTCATTACTTATTATGAACTTGCCAAAAACTCCTGTTTCTGGAAAATACCTATACACGAATAGAGGAAGTGATTTTTTGTTTGTTATTTGCTTGTACTAATATTTCATTAAAATTTATTTTTAAAGAATAACTTGAGTTTTTTTCATATGGCACGAAAATGTCACAAATGGCACGTTTTTTCAAAGAATGTGGCACGAAAATTTTTTTTTTGGCGGCAACGCTGGTATAAAATAGTCGGTGGATTTAGTTCAGTGTGAACACCGTCTATAGTAGAAAAAGACATTAAGAACCTGATTACACGATTCTATTTTTCTTCTTTTTGACATATTTGCTGAGGTGAAGAAAGAAATGTGGAATGACGCTGCTTGGACCGTTAGGGGTGTTCATATTCTCAAAAAAAATTGACAAGCACAGCCGTGTTTTTTTCGCAAGTCCATATAGAATTGTAGAAAAAAACGACATCGGGACTTAGGAACTTCTTTCCAAATAGCTGGAAGCACTGTGTACGCTATGGCATTTACCAGCTGTATTGACGACTAGAATCAACTAGCACCCAAAAACGTCACTTTTGACTTTTTTGAACAAATTACACACATTGATAATATTATTTTGGTATCACGGTTTTTATCGTTACGTAGATTGAATCTCGAAAATTAGCTAAGTCTGTTTAGACTTAAGTAGTTGTTATTTTTACATGTAAATCGCTAAATCCCGATGTCGTTTTTTTCTACAGTTCTTTATGGACTTGCAAAAAAAAACGCCTTCTGTTTGAATATATATATGTGGAAAAATTCAAAGCTGTATCAAATAACATCTAACGAACTTAACGATACGTAGCGGAGTCCAGTGATGAGTTCTTTTTCTAACAATATCTAACTTTTGAAATAAATAGGTTCGTTCCTTTACTTTGAAACTCAACTACAGAGACGTTAAAATAAGTCGGAGGAGATAGTCCATTGTGAACACTGTCTAGAAATTAACGATTAAAAAAATCAATGATAAGTTTAAATGATAGCTACGTATGCATGTATAACTAGCGCCTTAAAAAGTAATTTGGTCTGACGAGACAAAGTCAATCGAGTAGAAACAGATGGCAGTTCGTTTTAATGGTCGTCTCGTGTTGCAGAACTACTTCAGCAACATCAAGTTCATAGGACAGTTTAACATGGTGGAGGTTCGGTGATGGCTTGGGGGTTTTTTCGTGGTGTTCTGTGGAGCCTTTTGTACATAATAAGGCATAATTTACCAACATTTTCGGTAACAACTGACTGCAGGAAGTCTGAAATAGCTTTTTAGCAAAAACACACCTCTAAAAGTTTGAAGAAATTGCTCGGAAATCAGGAATTTCAGACGATAACATGATCAACACAAACCCTGACCTCAATCCAATTGAGAATCTGTCGTCAATTATGAAGCGATGAGGAAGCTTGATGCCAAACTGTATCAAATGCTTTTGAAATATCAAGTCCAATAATCTTATTTTCTTTAAAACGATGTAAAGATTTGTGACACCGTTCGGTGAGATATACCATCAGATAATCAGCGGTGGACGTATTACTTCGAAAGCCATGTCATTTTTCTTAAGCCGATAATTCACCAGCGCTTCCATGACTTTGGAAAGTAGGGACGTAAGTGCAATCGGATGATAGTTAAAGGACGAAGAAAAGATTATTCGCCTTTTTTAGGGACACGCTTGACGAAGGCTGTTTTCCATTCTCTTAGAAAGAGACCAGTAGGAAATTAATTAAAGATTTTTTTTTGCAAAATATCAATATTCAATGTGGAATTTGTTGTTGTTAAGAAAACATGTGATAGCAGAACTGTTAAATTGAATGTCAATTTCTTTTTTCGTATCAAATCAAACTGAATGTCAAAAACTGAACGAAACTTTTTCAACTTCACAAAACTTAAAAATCGGTTAAATATATAAGACACTTTTTGTTTGTTTGCAAGCTCTCATTACTTATTCATCGTTCATAAATTTCTTAAGGGGACACTCATGATTGCAATCAATCAATAGTGTTCCTATATATTTGCTATATTTGATTTATTATTCTGACGCTTTTCAATATCGATGTTGTTGCTGAAAGAAATGCCAACTGTTAGCTACCCACCCAAAGGTATAATTTTTGTTTAACGATTTGCGTCATATAATTTCATTGATTATTTTTTTAAAGGATTTATTTTTATAGATTTCATTGAATATGTACTCGTATTATTTGTAGATTTGAATATAGTTTAAGATTTTATTCTTCATTTTTTCTTAAAATTTTACCAATGGGATTTTGCTGAAGCCGAAGTGGCTATATGTGCTGGTGACAATGAAAGTGACTTAAGCCAAGATTTTGAAAAAGAAGTTATCAAATAATAATGGAGTTACATCATTGTAAAAAACAGTACCTAGTTTAGAGGAATTTTTGTGCATCTGTAGAAATTGTATCGTTACGATGGCGGTGTGGTTTGATTGTCATGTAGTTGTAGCTCACTAAAGTTATTCAAACCCTCAAAAGTTAAGTTTATTGTAATAATGAAAATGGACAGGCGCACTAAGCGCAATTAAAGAAGTCTATGAACAAACACCTCCGGTTATCTGTCGCTGAATTATGGCGCGACGCAGAAACACAAGTGCGTTCTTAGTCCAAAACTGCATTTAATTCATTTTAATTTTTGAAAATCGCATCATCAGGAAAATGAGACGAATTTCATCAATTAAACGTCACGATTTCTTGGTATCATGTGCATTCATTTGCGCCAAGGATGAGAAACGCTACATGTGAAGTTGATAAAAAAAAACTCGTGCTTTCGGTCCAGAAAGAAGAACATATGAGTTTAATGTGAATAAACACACAAATGACACGAGAAAATCATACTCGGATGTGATCACTTTTTTTTTTGGGGCAAACAAGAAAACTGTATGTAAATGCGTTCACAGCTTAAGGTTATGAAAAAAGTTCTTTTGATCTTTACGGCTTAGTTTAGCCAAGAGCTTGAGTGTAGAATTCTAATATATGGGCAGGTGCTCCTTTAAGAAGCT
The DNA here is from genome assembly GCA_911387755.1 of Chrysotoxum bicinctum. Lineage (NCBI taxonomy): Eukaryota > Metazoa > Arthropoda > Insecta > Diptera > Syrphidae > Chrysotoxum > Chrysotoxum bicinctum. Next base: position 107,398,032 of record OU426989.1, on the reverse strand, counting down.
TGGATGCACTATATAGAATCCAAAACAGATTCCTTATATGTATGTATGCGAGAGGGCGATTTTTTGTTTGGTAATCTATAGGTGGCGCAAGAACCAACCTGAAAGTTGGCGTATAGCGATGTGTTGGAAAATAAGCGTTTTTCTTTATGTAAAATTGAATTAGAGTTCTAAGTTATCTTCATATGCAGGTTAAGTTACATTTAAGTTGAGTACGAGTTTAAAGATTGAAATGACAAAAAGGAAATCAACAATGCATTTACGTGTTTTCCTTGCGACATATACATAGATAATATATACAGGGTGATTTGCATAAGGTGTGACAAAAAGCTAGAGCGTGTAGGTTGGACTTAGACAAGAAAAAAATCGTATGGGAAGGGGGGGTCTATTTCCCCCCGTTTAGGCGGGAGGGGCAATTTAAGAAAAAAATCACTTAAAACAGAAAAAAAATTATTAAAAAATAACGGTGATACCTACAGAGTAATGCTATAGCATTTTGAAAAGCCAGAAATACATTCTTTAATTTTGTTTTTAAATTAAGTTGTTCGAGTGAATAGTTTTTGAAAAATTAATTTTCAAAATCAAAATTTTGAAAAAAAAAAAATGAAAAATTTTTTTTAAACAAATTTTTTTTCAAAATTTTACGTAATTAAGTATTATTTTTTTATTCAATATTCAATGCTCATATTAATTTTTGATCAAACACAAAAAACCGGATGTCAAAATGTTTTGTACTTTTTGAGAAAATCAAAAATAACAAAAACTACTTTTGTTCTAAGAAAAGCCTTTTATTTTAGTTTTTACGTTTTTGGATTCTTAGGTGAATTTCCGATTGAAAGGATTAACTTTATTTTTACTTTTTTTTAATTATCGTCTTATAAGCATACAATAATGTGACAAAGTACTGGATTAACCATATTTCACACATTTTTTCACTGAAAACACCTGCGTGAGAGCATTGGCTTAAAATTCACCTGCCACTTTTTTATTATGGTGGGGTCGGCTTGGCTTAGGTGCATTTACGAAAAAAAGGATTAACTTTTTTTGTACAATTTTTTTATTATCAGTCTTATAATCATACAATAAAGTGACAAAGTACTGGATTAACACATTTTTTCATTGAGAACACCTGCGTGAGAGCATTGGATTAATATTGACCTGCGAATGTTTTTTAAATAATGCAACGTTACACGCCCTTACTAATGACAGAAAAATGCAATTGCGAAATAAGAACGAAAATGTTCCTGAATCTTGAAATCAATTAAAATAAGAAATACATGCATATTTAGATAAAATACATAATTACTGTTTATTTAAATTTTAAACTATTTTTTAACTAAAGCTTATTACAAAAAATTTTCGATATGATCCCCATTTTGTAGAAGGCAAAGATTATAGCGCCTTCTTATTGCTGCACATAAAGTTATACTTGATAAATTTTCCTGTAATTTGACTCCAGCCACTTCAATCCGTTGTTTCAGTTGTTCCAAAGATTCTATTTCCACTTCGTACACATAGTTCTTCATGAATCCCCACAAGCATAAAAATCTAACGGAGTTAAATCTGGCGATCTAGGCGGCCATTCTATTGGACCTCCTCTTCCAATCCAACGGTCACTAAAATGTTCATCAAGCCAGTTCCTTACAGTGATTTTTATGCTTGGGGATTCATGAAGAACTATGTGTACGAAGTGGAAATAGAATCTTTGGAACAACTGAAACAACGGATTGAAGTGGCTGGAGTCAAATTACAGGAAAATTTATCAAGTATAAATTTATGTGCTGCAATAAGAAGGCGCTATAATCTTTGCCTTCTACAAAATGGGGATCATATCGAAAATTTTTTGTAATAAGCTTTAGTTAAAAAATAGTTTAAAATTTAAATAAACAGTAATTATGTATTTTATCTAAATATGCATGTATTTCTTATTTTAATTGATTTCAAGATTCAGGAACATTTTCGTTCTTATTTCGCAATTGCATTTTTCTGTCATTAGTAAGGGCGTGTAACGTTGCATTATTTAAAAAACATTCGCAGGTCAATATTAATCCAATGCTCTCACGCAGGTGTTCTCAATGAAAAAATGTGTTAATCCAGTACTTTGTCACTTTATTGTATGATTATAAGACTGATAATAAAAAAATTGTACAAAAAAAGTTAATCCTTTTTTTCGTAAATGCACCTAAGCCAAGCCGACCCCACCATAATAAAAAAGTGGCAGGTGAATTTTAAGCCAATGCTCTCACGCAGGTGTTTTCAGTGAAAAAATGTGTGAAATATGGTTAATCCAGTACTTTGTCACATTATTGTATGCTTATAAGACGATAATTAAAAAAAAGTAAAAATAAAGTTAATCCTTTCAATCGGAAATTCACCTAAGAATCCAAAAACGTAAAAACTAAAATAAAAGGCTTTTCTTAGAACAAAAGTAGTTTTTGTTATTTTTGATTTTCTCAAAAAGTACAAAACATTTTGACATCCGGTTTTTTGTGTTTGATCAAAAATTAATATGAGCATTGAATATTGAATAAAAAAATAATACTTAATGTGGTATAGTGCCATCTGGATTTCAAATAAGTCAATAAGATTAAGTTTATACCAATGTCATTTATACCTTTTGTAAATATGTATGTATAATTAAGAATTAAATAGATCAGTTACTATTTAACCTTCAAACGAAGCACATCGCATTGGCGACGAGGCTAAACTCTAAGTAATTTGTTTTAATAAAAAAAAAAATGGCACCTAAAACAGACCCCGAGATGTGTACTCAAAACGAAAGTATGCTGATGAGTACAATTTCGTTAGCATCTGGTATACGAGAGTATAGGCCTTCGATAGATAAATGGCGAAATTGGAGAGAAGTTTTGGATTCCCATTTTATCGAGTCATCAATAGACGACGAGCGCATTAAAACTTCAGTTTTGCTGAAAACAGTCGGCTTGGAGGCATATGGTCTATTGAGGGAATTGTGCGATCCGGTTTTGCCGGCAACAAAGAAATATGAAGATCTTTGCAAACTCCTGGAGCAACATTATTCACCTCCAATTATAATTTTCCGGGAGCGAAGGAAGTTTTTCGAGGCTATGAAGATAGATGGCGAATCAGTGTCCAAGTGGTATGCCCGCTTAAAAAAGCTAGCTATGGAATGTAAGTTTGGAGCACAACTAGATGTCTTCGTATTAAACAAATTTGTAACCGGCTGCGGGGGCAAAATATTTGAGCGCTTGTGCGAAGAAGACGAGGAGATGACGTTGCCCAAAGCTTTACAAAAAGCATTAACCGTAGAAGCAAAAGTCTTGGCGCAGGTGAGTGAGCACCAAGAAAACGAGGTCAATTATCTACATAAGAGGCAGCAGCGAGGGCGAAGCAACAGTAACGAATGTTCTACAACAGTTGTAACGGGTCGCAGCAAAATATCATCAGATGACAGCAGCAATCAGAAGGCAAGAAAGAGATGCACACATTGCGGATGGAAAAACCATGCAAGCGACAAGTGCAAATACAAGAATAGCAAGTGTCATAAATGTAACCGCATGGGTCACTTAGCTAGTGTATGTTCCAGTAAGCAGATAAATATCGTATCCCGGGAAGTTTCTCAACCTAATTTTAGTCAAAGTTATAGAAATTCTGATTTAATAAATTGTAAAGATTTTTCTATTTATAGTATATCCGGTGAACAGGCGTCTGTGCATACTCCTCACGCTCCATTTACTATGACGGTGGAAGTCAATCGAATTTTGCTCGATTTTGTTTTGGACTCGGGCGCTGCTGGCTCACTGATACCGAAGGCTATGTTTGACAAATATTTTGATCGTTCAACTTTAAAGCCATGTCTTGATGTTTTCTACTCATACAATGGAGATTCCATTAAAGTAACCGGTGAGTTTCTTGCAATGGTAGGGTTCCGTAACCAATTAAAAGAATTACGATTAGTTGTTACTAATACTTGTGGCCCACCAATTTTAGGGCGAGACTTTATGTCTTTGTTCGGTATCGGTCTCTCGAATATAAATTCAATTGAAACTATTAATGAATACATACAAGGCATTTTAAGGCGATTTAGCGATGTGTTTAGGCAAGATTTAGGTACGTTTACCGGGAATAGAGTCAAATTAGATTTGATCGAAAAAGTTAAGCCGATCTTTTGTAAGCCTAGACCTATGCCGTTGGCATGGCGATCTAAAATCGAAAACCAGATTAACGAATTAGTAGAAAAGGGAGTTCTGGTTCAAGTCGATAACTCCGAATGGGGTACACCTTTGGTGCCCATAATCAAACCCAACGGTGAGCTTCGCATTTGCGGCGATTACAAATCAACTATCAACAAGTATTTAGTCGACACAAAATACCCCTTACCGCGTATTGACGAGTTGTTTTCATCGTTAAAGGGAGAATTGTTTTCGAAATTAGATTTATCTAATGCGTATAATCAGTTAGTTTTAGACGACCCTTCTCAGTTGTTATGTGCATGGAGTACTCATTTAGGCATATTCAAGATGACGCGTTTGCCGTTTGGTGTCAAGCCGGCGGCGGCTATTTTTCAAAAGACCGTTGAGAATATTTTACGTGGAATTCCTAACGTAGTTAATTATATAGACGATATTATTATCACAGGTAAAAATTTACATGAGCATGCTAAAACGTTAGAATTAGTGTTAAATAAATTAAAATATGTAGGTCTCCGCCTAAATGCTTGCAAGTGTGTGTTTTTTCAAAAACAGGTTTCTTACCTAGGATTTATTATAGATCGAAACGGTTTAAAAAAGAATAAAAGTAAAGTGTCCGCCATTTTAGATGCCCCGGTACCTAAAAATGTGTCCGAGTTAAGAGCGTTTGTGGGCATGTTAAATTATTATTCAAAATTTATTAATAATTTTGCACACAAAATGGCTCCGCTTTATGCATTACTTCGGAAGGATGCAAAATTTAGATGGTCAAAGTTTTGTCAAGAAGCTTATGACAACCTTAAACAAGAAGTAACGTCGGATCAAATTTTGGTACATTTCGATTCTATGCAACGTATAGTTTTATCAACAGACGCTTCCAATGAAGCAGTGGCAGGTATTTTATCTCATGAGTATCACGACGGCTCACGAAAACCTATTGCTTTTGTTTCACGTGCTTTAAGTAAGGCTGAAAGAGGTTATAGTACCATTCATAAAGAAGCTCTGGCAATTGTATTTTCTGTTACCAAACTTCGACAGTATTTATTAGGTCACCACTTTATTCTAGAGTCGGACCACAAGCCGCTTATAGCAATTTTTGGCGAAAATAAAGGCTTGCCTGTTATGGCAGCAGCCCGCATGCAAAGATGGGCATTTATTTTATCGGGTTTTAATTATACGATGCGTCATATCAAAGGGTCAACAAATCCTGCAGATCCTTTGTCTAGATTACCGCAACAAAAGTTAATTGTTGACGATGGTAAAGATTTCAATTATGTTAATTATATTAATAAAAATAATGAATTGAATTTGAATTTTAAAACGATTGCAAAAGAAACTAGGCGCGATCCTATTTTATCGAAGTTAAGCGAGGCAATTCAGATAGGTAGTTTAGGTTCCTTAGAAACCAAAGAATTCATTCCATTTCGGAATAGGAAAGATGAGCTTTCAGTCGAGTACGGCTGCGTTTTATGGGGTTACAGGGTAATTATCCCTAATAAATTGCGTGACAAAGTTTTGTCAGAATTACATCGATCTCACTTGGGTATCGTCAAAACTAAAGCTTTAGCACGTTCTTACGTGTGGTGGCCTAAGTTAGATCAAAGTATTGAAATTTTGATATCAAAATGTATCCCATGTAAAACTTGTCAGCCAAGTCCAGAAAAGGGATTTTTATACCCATGGGTTCCAACCGCGGTTGCCTGGTCTCGGATTCATGTGGACTTTGCTGGACCCATCAATAATTTTCATTTCTTAATTGTTATCGATTCCTTTTCAAAATGGGTAGAAATTTTTAAAACTAAGGATATTACTTCGAATTTCACTATAACCAAATTAAGAGAAACTTTTTGTAGGTTCGGTTTGGTAGACACGCTTGTCAGCGACAATGGTCGACAATTCACGTCGGAGGAGTTTCATCAATTCTTAGCAAAGAATAATATTAAACATATTTTGACAGCTCCTGGCCATCCTGCCAGTAATGGACAGGCAGAAAATTTTGTAAAAACTTTTAAAAAGTCTATTTTAGCTAATTTGAAAGAAAGCGCTGAGAAAAACTTAGATAAAGTGCTAAATACATTTCTGTTCGATTACAGATGCACAATACATTGTGCTACAGGGCAAACACCTGCAAAACTACTATTCGGTAGAGAATTGAAAAATCGTTTTACTATGTTAAGACCGCCTTTAGTAAGAGACAAAATTGTAGAGAGTCAGTTATCGAATGCAAGAAATCATAAAGGTTCAAGAAAAGCTAGTTTTGAAGTCGGTGAAAATGTTTTCGTTCGCGATTATTCCAATCCTAACAAAGCAAATTGGCAACAAGCTTCGGTTAAAGAACGAATTGGACCGCAATCATATCAATGCATATTAACTCGAAACAAAAAAACCATTAAACGACATTTAAATCAAATGATTCACGGTACACCCAGTGATGAGCAGAATAGCGTCGTCACGACCTTAGCGCAGAGTGTGGAGGATCAAGCTCCAACTACTGCTTTGAACAAGAGCCCTAGTTCAAGTGAGCCGGTGGTGCCTGTAGCCAACATTGAGTCGGCTTTATCAACTTCAGAAAACGGAGGGAGAAGTGAGCAGGCGCCTATTCAAGGCACACAACGCACAGGTAGAAGAACTTTGAGAAAGTTAAATCGCATTAATTATAAAGAATAATCATGACATATTATTAATAAAAGATTCAAAATATTGTAAATTAAAATTCCTAGATGAAATTATGAAATATAAAAATAAAATGACTATATACATACATATATGTATATACATAGGTACAGTTAAGATACTTTTGATTTTTCTATAGCATTGTGCCAACAATATGAAATATTTGTAATTTGAAGTACTTAAATGAATTAACTAAACAAGTATTGTTATTGTCCATTCTATATTTTAATTATGTATATAACATCTTAGGATGGGAGTTGTGGTATAGTGCCATCTGGATTTCAAATAAGTCAATAAGATTAAGTTTATACCAATGTCATTTATACCTTTTGTAAATATGTATGTATAATTAAGAATTAAATAGATCAGTTACTATTTAACCTTCAAACGAAGTACATCGCACTTAATAACGTAAAATTTTGAAAAAAATTTGTTTAAAAAAAAATTTTAATTTTTTTTTTCAAAATTTTGATTTTGAAAATTAATTTTTCAAAAACTATTCACTCGAACAACTTAATTTAAAAACAAAATTAAAGAATGTATTTCTGGCTTTTCAAAATGCTATAGCATTACTCTGTAGGTATCACCGTTATTTTTTAATAATTTTTTTTCTGTTTTAAGTGATTTTTTTCTTAAATTGCCCCTCCCGCCTAAATGGGGGGAAATAGACCCCCCCCCTCCCATACGATTTTTTTCTTGTCTAAGTCCAACCTACACGCCCTAGCTTTTTGTCACACCTTATGCAAATCACCCTGTATATGTTAATTTACGGATTCGTAAAAAAAAATTTAACTCGAGATTTTGATTAGAATTGACTTAACGATGATAGGTAAAACGAAAAAACAGGGTTTCGCAATTTTCTCTGTCTTTTCGGCTACAGCCTTAAGGGCTCGACTGATTTTCTTTAAACATGGTAGATATTATTTTCTAATTTTTCCCAATATAGATTTATTTCTTTCTGTTTTTTTTTTTTTAAGACAAAAAATAACGGTACCTACCACAGACTTTTTTTTCGAAATTTTAGAAATAGTTTTTATCTCCAAATACTAAAAAAATTATTATTTTATCCTTTAAAAATGAATATATTAAATGAAGGATACAAATTTCTGAAATATTAAGCATTTAGTTTTAAAGGCAAGATTTATGCTTTCAGATTGCGTTATGATTTTTTTTTGTTTTTTAATATATCAGCTTCAAATTAAGCGAAACGCTTTTGTCAATTTTTGATAGCGAACAGGTTTTTTGGGGAAAAAGTTGTTCATACTTCTATTGAAATATTTTCTCCATAATATTCGCACCGAATAATAGGACACCTTATCAGCTTACTCTCTTTTAAGACTTAATCCGGTACTACATTTAAAATAGAGTCCACTTTTTAACTCTACTACACTAACGTGGACTTTTCTACCTAGTTCTGTTTTTCCTTCTTACCTGCTTTCGAATCTCTTTATACCTCCTATTCTATTTTTTAAACTGTCCACAAAATATAAATAAAAAAAACATCTTTTTTTCATTAAATCTAACTTTAGAAACTCCCTTAGAGCGCTAATGAGGTCACACGTCCAAGCGGAAAAACACAATAAAAATTAAAATATAGTCAAACAAAACGAAAAAAAAATTAAAATTATCCAACAAAATAAGTTTGAATTACCGTATTATTGCTTTGGTCATGTTGCATGACCAAAGCCCAGAATGTACTCGTATGTGTTAATAAATTCTATGTAATGTTGCATGTAGGTCAATCGCCATTATTATACTGTAGTCATTTGTAAGCACTCTAAAGCTGGAAGAACCGTGCAGTTAACGTGCAGGGCATCCCTTAAGTATTTTATATTTTTTTTTTGTTATTCTTTCAAACCAATAACCTCGTTACCACAGTTATCTAATATCGATTGCACTAAGGGCTGGCAAAAAACGTAACATGTCAAATTTAAAGAACGTATAGTAGTTTTAGTTTTTAATAAAGCCTGATGGTATAAGGCCACATTTGTAACTATATAGTTCAATTAACAGCACAATTTTCAATTAAAATACGACTATATTATGGACAGGGACACCAGGTTATCATTTAATCAAAGCCATTATTTTTTTCGCGAATGTACACCATCATGAACAAATGGATATTAAGAAGAGGAACCTTGAATCAAGGAGTGCTTAATGTACATTTAAGTGCGATTTTACTGGAGGAACTGAGGAGTAAAGTGAAGATAGGACATAAAGACGGGGTAGGCAGTCTTCCAGCTCAATGAAGTTTTAATATCCACCACTCAGTATGGAAGACGTGGGCTTAACTATAAAAAAGCTTAAGAACAACGGGATCTGATGTTTTAGTAGGGAGTATGCATCAAATAAAAAAAAAGGCTATCCCATGTCCTTCAAGAACTATCGACGACGTCACATATAAGATCCTATTCACAGTTCTGTGTGTGAGTGTGTTAAGACGTTCTACAACTTTTTAGTCGGAAGGTAAACGTGTGTTTTTCGGCCCGGCAGATTAACCATGGACCAAATCTTCTTCATCCAGTAAAAGACCAACGAATTTCAAGTAGAGACTCATCAGCTTTAAATTGACTTCTGACAACATTCATCGTCAGGATATCTATATTGTGATGCCCGAATTATGGATCCCATAAAAACTGATCCGACTGTGCCGTACATTGGGAAATATGTTGTGAAATGTGCAATTATAGGAAATAGCTCCTCCGAACATTTCTTGGCATCGGCAGGGTTTCGCCAAGAAGATGTGCTATCATGAGACTTTTTTGATCCCGTCCTTAAGCAGATGCTGAGCAGGGCAGGTGTTAATAATGCGGGCTCTATATTTAACAAATCTGTCCCACAATTGAGATAAGAGGACAATACCGCCAACATCGCCCGTTCCCAACGTCCTGTAATAGAGTCCTTCACGGCGGCGGCGACTGAAGAACAGGCAAAACTTGTTGGCCTTGAAGTAATCGAAGACAAGGCCAAGTAGAAGCATTTGTCCACCGGCTAGAATAAAAGTAGTATAACAACGAACGACATCTTGGTGAAGATCCGACGAAGAAGTAGTCTTGTAAATGCTGCTACTTCGGTTCAACGAAACAAATGTTTCAATACTTCTGACGCTTAAGTCGAAGTACACTCTCTCCAAAACTCTGTTTTACGTGACCGAGTGTTGAGCATTAAGCAGAAAGGCAGAGTTGATACTGGATGAAAGAAAAATTCCTCTAAATATATTTGTTTTGCGTTAGAATGGCGACTACTTAGCGTATAAAGGAGAACATACCCTCTTTGAGATGTAACGGGTGATTTTTTTGAGGTTAGGATTTTCATGCATTAGTATTTGACAGATCACGCGGGATTTCAGACATGGTGTCAAAGAGAAAGATGCTCAGTATGCTTTGACATTTCATCATGAATAGACTTACTAACGAGCAACGCTTGCAAATCATTGAATTTTATTACCAAAATCAGTGTTCGGTTCGAAATGTGTTTCGCGCTTTACGTCCGATTTATGGTCTACATAATCGACCAAGTGAGCAAACAATTAATGCGATTGTGACCAAGTTTCGCACTCAGTTTACTTTATTGGACATTAAACCAACCACACGAATGCGTACAGTGCGTACAGAAGAGAATATTGCGTCTGTTTCTGAGAGTGTTGCTGAAGACCGTGAAATGTCGATTCGTCGCCGTTCGCAGCAATTGGGTTTGTGTTATTCGACCACATGGAAGATTTTACGCAAAGATCTTGGTGTAAAACCGTATAAAATACAGCTCGTGCAAGAACTGAAGCCGAACGATCTGCCACAACGTCGAATTTTCAGTGAATGGGCCCTAGAAAAGTTGGCAGAAAATCCGCTTTTTTATCGACAAATTTTGTTCAGCGATGAGGCTCATTTCTGGTTGAATGGCTACGTAAATAAGCAAAATTGCCGCATTTGGAGTGAAGAGCAACCAGAAGCCGTTCAAGAACTGCCCATGCATCCCGAAAAATGCACTGTTTGGTGTGGTTTGTACGCTGGTGGAATCATTGGACCGTATTTTTTCAAAGATGCTGTTGGACGCAACGTTACGGTGAATGGCGATCGCTATCGTTCAATGCTAACAAACTTTTTGTTGCCAAAAATGGAAGAACTGGACTTGGTTGACATGTGGTTTCAACAAGATGGCGCTACATGCCACACAGCTCGCGATTCTATGGCCATTTTGAGGGAAAACTTCGGAGAACAATTCATCTCAAGGAATGGACCGGTAAGTTGGCCACCAAGATCATGCGATTTGACGCCTTTAGACTATTTTTTGTGGGGCTACGTCAAGTCTAAAGTCTACACAAATAAGCCAGCAACTATTCCAGCTTTGGAAGACATTTCCGAAGAAATTCGGGCTATTCCGGCCGAAATGCTCGAAAAAGTTACCCAAAATTGGACTTTCCGAATGGACCACCTAAGACGCAGCCACGGTCAACATTTAAATGAAATTATCTTCAAAAAGTAAATGTCATGGACCAATCTAACGTTTCAAATAAAGAATCGATGAGATTTTGCAAATTTTATGCGTTTTTTTTTTAAAAAAAGTTCTCAAGCTCTTAAAAAACCACCCGTTACTAAAATGTAGATGTGAACTAAAAAGTCAAAACACGTCATCTACGCTTTAGAGCGAATAGACAAAAATTCTGCAGTAAATAAAGTCTTCATCTCACAGGCCTTATGTTCGGGTACATTAGATCTTTAGGTTGCAATGCAATAAACACCTACTTCCCAACCCCCTTTATCTAAATATTCATATGTTAAGGGCAACAAGTAAGACCGAACCTCCAATTTGGAGACCAGACCATCGCAGATTTCAGAACGGTTGGTTGGTTAGACCTGCGACTTCAGGAAACTCCACAAGAAAAGGTCTTGTGGGGTCAAATCGTATAACCTTTCTGGCCTTTTCACGTCATCTCTGCAAGATATAACTTTACCCTTAAATCGTTCATGCAGAATGGCAATCGTTCCGTCCGCTGTGAGGCACGTAGCACCTTCCTTCTGAAATCACATGTCGTCTAGGTCCATATGGTTCAATTTGGAGCATAATAAATTGATTTATCATCGTTCTGTAGCGCTCGCTCACCATTGATGGTGACCGCCTCACCAATGTCGTTTACGAAAGACAACGGACAAATGACGCTTTCGGCTCAAAATCCACACCAAACGGTAACTTTTTTAAGGATAGATTGTGACCTGATGAACCTCATGTGGTTCGGTGTCTACCCAAACACGGCAATTTTGATTGCTAAAACAGCCATTCATCAAAAAATGCACCTCGTTTCTAAAGATAATTTTTCGGCCAAAATTGGGACCCTTTTCAGCTTTGAGCTCCTGAGTCAGTTGGATCTTGTACGGGTAAAAGTTACAAGGCAAAATTCGCCAATTTGAAGTCTGCGAAAGGCCTTGTGCAGTGCGCGGCCAGGAATCGACTGCCTCGGGTTCTGCTGTACACTTTCACGTACTGCGTGGATGTTCTCGGCCGATCTTGCGGTCCTTTGACGTACGATTGCGGGTAGGCAAATTTGGTCACTAAACGTTGAAAAGACAACTGTGAAGGGCCACGTATGCACTACCGAACACTCATTTTGATAATAAAATTTTATCATTTTTTAGATGTACTTTTCATTCTTACAACTTGCAATGATAATTTGACATCAGTAAACAACAGATTTGACAGATATCACCCAAGCAACATGGCCACCACAGGCTGTCAAAATCTACCCGCGCCAATTGAAAAATTCTTTACATATTCATTAGAATTCAACTAGCTTTGTGAATGCAAAATTGCACTACAAAGCTAGTCAATTCAAACTGTCATATTAATGACAGATGTAAACATATAAAATAAGAAAAATTGTGATTTGAGAACTTTTGTTTACAGTTTAAATTAAATAACATCAAAAATAAGTTATAATATTATTTGTTTAATAATTTAACTTCGAAAATATCTTCCACCAAAAATTAAATTTGTATTTTCAACGAACAGCTGATTGTGAAATGTCAAAATCAATATCCACTAGCTTTGAAGCAGAAATGTTTACACTACGTTTGAGGGGAAATTTCAACTAAATTTTTAGTTGTCTTTAGCCAATCATTAGATTAGTGAATGCGTCCATAGTTTCATGTGTCACTTTGACATTTATAAGTGTTCAAAAAGGTGTGATTGTTTTGTTTTTTCCACGACCTGTAACTGTTTTGGGCGCGTGTTCAGTTGTAGTTATATTTCAGCACGATATAAGTTGAAAAGTATTCAAAATTAAACTAATGTCGTTTTTATTTGGCAATCCGGAATCTCTCTCCGATCCGGAATCCCAACTGAACACTTTTGTTTGCTTCTGATGATTCTGAAGTTTTGTTTCATTGTATATGTGAAACATCAAATGCGCACAATAATCAAAATCAAGAAAAATGTTTGTTGAAAGCAGGGTTGGCCGAATTGTCACTTTTTAGAAATAACTACATTTGTTACGTCTGCTACGTAGTTTATGTAGTTAAATGTAGTTAATTGTAGTTAATGTAACAAATTGTAGCATTGCTGTCAATTAACTGTCAGTTGTGCATTTGAAATTTGAATTTTTAAATTCAAAAATCACAGCTGTTGAGGTTGACGTTTAAGTATATAAATGTGTGAGTGCTTCTGGTTTTGCTTCTGATTTCAAATCCAGAAGAAAATTTCTCTTCTTTTCAGAATCAGAACTGTTATTTTTTCCAAATAAAATATGTACTTTCAGAAGAGTCCGGAAGGCTTCCGGATTGCCAAATAAAAACGACATAAGACTCAGTTAACAATTTGTAGCCATATAATTCTACTAATATTTTCTAAATATGACAGACAAAATATTATTTTCCATGCAAATTTGAAGTGTCACCCTATTTAAAGTTAGCTTTAACTTTAATCATGTCCGCTGTATGCTGGTGTGCTAGAAAATCAATTGAAAAAAACAGAGTGGGTGCCTTCTTGGCGTTGATGGTGGTGCTAGAATAAGTGGTCATTTAACTTATAGACACGTTGACTTCCACAAAGTATACTTGAAAATCAACTAACGGTTTCCTTTAACACACTCAATGCCGCCGCCACCTGTGTGCTGTTGCGCTACTTAAAGTTAGAAGTTTTCAATAAATTACGAGTACTTAGATTTTCCCCGGAAGTGATCGCCTTAAATTTGCAGAATGACAGAGCTCGATCTTGGTCAGACACAATGCACGGTTCCTGCTGTTTGATTTTGTTTAATATGCTAATTAAGATGTCATTGACTTTCAAAGCTGGGTGTAACTTTTACAAAAGCGTAGGAAATCGATAGCTATATGTATCTGCGTCTTATCTATCCAGTATCACGATTAGGTAGGTGTTTGTCTGTCTTATGCTGTGGTAGTCTATCTTTTTGTGTTATTTCTATTTTTGGGCTTTTGCTTTGGTGCGATTTTTGTTTATTTGTATAGACATGATAATTTGTTATGTTTACTATAATTTGAAATGTGTCTGCTAGAAAGATATTATGATGTATAACTTAGACAAAGTCTTTTCCGTGTTAGATAGTTATCATTACAATTACCTGTTGAACGCAAACTTTGAGCAGGCATACTTAAATATTATGGGATTGAAGTTTTCGCATGCAAGTGAGAAATAAATGAAGAATGGCTTTGACGCGTGACAGATGTTGTGTAAACAAAATTTTGAACGTATCAATGGAGAACGCTTATGGTTTATTAATTTTGTTTGTTTTGAGGGAATTCAATTAAAAAATATTTGTACGAAACTATAGTTAAATAGAGCGATGATTACATGGTGCCTTAGCTGAGTGAACTTGAGTTAAATCAGAGTTAGTTAATCTTCCAAATATGTAATTTAAACTTTACGAAGCTGTTTGTTATTGGAGGATTATGTTTAAATTTAAATTCGAATGATGATAGTTAATAAACCGCTTTTCTGTGGTTTACTGATAAAAAACTTCCTGAGGTTCGAAATATTTGGAGGTATGTAAATAGATTTTCGATTTCGATAACTTTTTGAGTCATATCGGTCAGATATGTCTCTTGGGTTGATTCGAGTTTAACTCACCAAAATTGTCGATTAAAATCTTTCTTGAAGTTACCATTAAAAACAGCAAAATGGATAAACAATTCATCGTAATTATGTATGTTAATTTGTGTAAATCAACATCACTGGTAGACGTGTTGATCAACAAGCAACTTCTGTCGACCTGAACCCAATCCGGTTTAAATGGGTAGAAATAAACAAAGTTGTGCCGACTGAACTATAATTTTCTAGTCTGGACGTGTTCATCAACACAATAGTAAGCTGTCAGATTTATTTTGTCTGCGCTCAGTGCATTATTTTATAAATAAATAAATTTGGTGGTGCAACAGTTCGGAGTAAACCAGGACCTAGTGACTTACAACTCTCAACCTTACCTTGTGGAATTTATTATTTCTTTTTTTTTGAAAGTTGAGTTCGTTCATCAGATGCAAAACTGTATCATATAATCATACTGTATCACTGTAAAATACAAAACTCTGAAGTTGAATTCAAATTGAGAGCATCAAAACCTCCGGGAAAGTATACCAAGTTTGGTGCAAAGAAAGAAAATTGTACTCATTAGTATTATTCGACATTCCAGTCGACATTTTGAATCCGCAATTTTGAATTTTGTGTTTGGAAAAACCCATGTTCGATTCGATACTAGCAAGCAGTGTCAAAAAAAAAAAACTCCAGTATAAGAACACTTTTGAATTATGAACCACTGGGGCAATGAGGTCCACCCCCACAGCGGATCTGGAAACTATACTCAACTTAAAACCTCTAGATTTATTAATACTAGAATCGGCAGCCAATATCGCACTTTGACTAAGCCAGACTGGTATATACCGACGGTTCTGAGGAAGAAACTGCTGTTTGTGCAGGATTCTTTTCAGAAACTCTTAGATTATCCAGCTTATTCAGACCTCCTGATTACAGCAGTGTCCTCCTACCGAGGTACTGACATTGACGAAAACGGCCAGACAAGTTTCAATGAGGGCATTACTACAAGCTGATATCACCTTTTTTATTGATAGCCAAGCGGCAATAAAAGCGATTTCTGCCATTGAAATCAAATCGAAGATTTTAAATTGCTATCGCAAAGAGCACAACATAAGGCTCTGTTGGGTTCCTGGTCACAGCGCTGACGAGCTGGCAAGAATAGTGTTAATAGTTGATCTAAATCAGGCAGAAACCACAGTTCAGGTTCCATCTTGTAATCTTAAACAGGTTATCGAGAGCAAAGCAAACAAACAAGCTCGCTTGATACCTGTCTTATAACAAGAAAACTATGGCATAGTTTCAACAAACAAACAACCGACATCACCATCTAACTGAGTAAAAAGTCTCTATTTTTTGTCGTGAGCATGACCACTGATGGACACAACAAACTGGGTTACCACAAGTTAAAAATGAAACTCAGTCTGGGCGACTTATGCAGAGAATGCAGTAATAAAGAGATACATGAGGATACTCCTCAGTACCTGTGTCACTGCCCTGCGCTATATCATCCGAGAAACAGGCTCCTTAGAAGACACTTCTTCTTCAACTATTTGGAGGAACTCTCTGACTTTCCATGGAAAACCCTGTTGAAATTTATTATCGCTATCAAATGGCTTGGAAATTCCTAAGCTCTACACTGAAAATAAAATCTAGGTATATAAGATAAACATGTAGGTTGATCTGACAAAAATTTTGTCAATATTATACGTCCAACAAAAAGTTTTATCAAATTGACAAAAATTATAGAATTTTGTTGAGGTAACAAAAAATATTTTGTTGTATCCAAAAAATTATTTTGTTATGCTAACAGATTAATTTGTTGAAATAACAAAAATATTTTGTCAATATGACAAAATTTCGTATTAATTTGTCATATTAACAATTCTTTTGTTGTATTAACAAATTTTCTTATTAATGTTAATTTTTTTTATTATTATCGGATTAACAAAATTGAATAAACAAAACTTTTTTGTTATATTTTGTTAAGTTAACAAAATATTTTGTCAATTCAACAAAATATTTTGTGAATTCAAAAAATATTTTGTCAATTTTACAAATTTCTTTTGTTGAATCCACAAAATTAATTTCGGCAAAATATTTTTTTTGGGATTTAAGTCCCATTTTAATGCTGACAAGAATTAATTTTATTAAAAATTCGCAAGTGCGTGCAGGATTATTTAAATCCGTTTGATCAATTTAATTTTGCGACAAAAAAAAATCGCTTGAAAAAGTGGAACTTGTTTTATTCTTATAATCGCTACGATTTTTAAGTCGCATGTGCGTGCATTTACATTTAACGCAATGTGTCTTATTCCTTGCGGCTAAAAAATCGTGCGATAGAAAATCACAAGTGTGTGCACAACAATTTCTTATTGTGACTTTGATTTTTAAGGCGTAGTAATTTGAATCGCAAGTGTGAGCATATCCATTAACGTGCATTTCTTTCAATTTAACTTACGACAATCGCATCGCCAGAAAACTGAAACAAATTTCTACTTTTAAATCATCACGATTTTTCGGTATCTATAGTGCCTCATTTAAACTTATGTGTTTCATTTTTGCACTAGAAAGTCGCGCGATTGAAATCGCAAGTGCGTTCCTAGCCTTATAAGTATCCAATTGTTGTCGACTAATTGTCTGTCAAAACCCAACCATAAGCATCAGTTAACCAGGAGACAACCAACAAGATGTCTGCCGATTTAGATGTGCTTAGATATTATGGAAGTCAATTGAGGTGTGTTCCAGTTGTCACGTGTTTCAACATCCTGAACTAAAAACTTTTATTTTTACTTGCGATATATGTAGGTACTATAGGGCAAGTTCTGCATTTGGAAAAAAAAATTGAACTCGAGATTTTGATCAAAGTTGATATTACGATGATAGCGAAGACGAATAAAGTGGGTCCGACTCCGACAATTCCGTCTGTCTGTCTGTGTGTCTGTTCCTCGATCTAGAGCCTTAGCCACTGGACCTATTTTCTTCAAACTCGGTACTTAAGGGTCTTCGGTGATTCCCTATAGGAGAAATTGAAATTTTTTTTAGCTCTCAAACAAACGGAACCAACCATACACCCATAATGTAAAATCTTATTTGTCTCGAAAACGGCTCTAACGATTTTGTTAAAAAAAAATTAAGGGTGATATAATGGATATGGACTATATTTTGGTCAAAAAAAATTTTTGGGGCAAATGTTATTCGGGGTACCTGTCATAGAACGGTTTTTTTGTTTTTCAAATTTCTCATCAACGACTCTAACGATTTTAACCAAAATTTTTATGCAGGAGCTGCTTTGCATTCGAAAAAAAAAATATAAACTAAAAATTTTTTCGAAAAAATAGTTTTTGGATTTTTAAAAAAAATAATACAATTTTTTTTTCTGAAAATTCGATATCTTGAAAACCGATACACGATTAAATTTTTAAATTATGTTTTAAAGTGTATTTTAGTAAATACTAACAATTTGCATACCAATTTTTTTTTATAAAAATTTTAAGTAAAATTTAACACACAAAAAACATGTTTCAGTGTGTCTGTATGTCTGTAAGTCTGTACCTCGAACTACAGCCTAAGCCACTGGACCTATTTCTTTCAATCTCGGTAGTTAAGGGCCTTCGGTGATTCCCTAGAGGAGAAATTGAAATATTTTTTGTAGCTCCAAAACTAAGGGTACCCCCCATACACCCGTAATGCAAAATCTTATTTATCTCGAAAACGGCTCTAACGATTTTGATAAAAAAAAATTAAGTGTGATATTATGGACATGGACTACATTTTGGTCAAAAAAAATTTTGGAGCAAAATGTTATTAACGGTACCTGTCATAGAACCGTTTTTTTGATTTTCGGCTTTCTCATTAACGGCTCTAAGGATTTTAACCAAAAATTTTCAGCGGGAGTCCTTTTAAGTTAAAATAATATTGTATCTAAAAATATTCAAAAAAATATTTGTTGGGTTTTTTAATTTTTTTTTTTTTTTTTTTTAAATCAATATCTTCAAAACATATGAACGATTATTTCCTAAAATCAATGGCGCAAGATATTAATTGAATTAGTACGATGCTAAAGCTGTTTTAGTATGATACTAGGTTAAAACAACGAATTTGCAAATTTTAATCGAATATAGCATCATACTTTCTCTACCCTTTTATTAAAGATAAAACCATCGAATACCTACTTTATTAACTTCCCATAGGGAGTTATTGTAATCGGTCCGATTTGTCAAATTGGAATTTTTGACATTTCTCGACGTTTCAAGGTCCCTAGAGGCTATATCAATCATTTTTAGAGAGATGTCTGTGTGTGTATGTGTACGTACGTTCGTACGTCCGTACGTTCTTGTACCATTTTTCGTCGTCGATATCTCAAGAACGAGTAAAGATATCGACTTCAAATAAATTTTGTTTAATAGATAATAACTTCGAAAGAGGCTGAAAGGACGATTATTAAAATCAAGTGAGTAGTTTTTTCACTATAACGGTTTAAAAAAAAAGTAAAAATTTTGGTTAGTTTCAAATATCTCACGAAAAATAATGCTATTGATTTCAAATAAAATTTAATGTACTCATTATAAGGTCATACAGATTTGGTATGAATTTGGAAAAAAATGAACATACCGTTATTTTTTTAAATAAAAAAAAACTGAAAAAAAAAAATTTCATAACCCAGATATTTTAAGAACGGGTAACAATTTGAAACTCAAAATAATTTTATTTTACGAAAAATAATGTGTTTGACAACTGGTGAAAATTTCAAAAAAAATCAGTTTACAGTTTTTTTACAAAAAATAAAAAACTATATAAAATTCTATTGAAAATTGGTAAAAATTGTTTTTCGACTCAAATTTCTCGAGAACTAGTAGTGATATTGACTTCTAATTTAGGTTATTTTATACATAGTATAATTTTGTACAATTGGTAAAATGTTGACAAATATTGAATTAATTATTATTAAAAATTCTAGTGAAAACTAGTTAAAATTGTATTTCAAGTCGAATTTCTTGGGAATGAACACCGATAGTGCCTTCTAAAGTATGTTGTTTTATACATCGATACCTTCCCGTAAGAATGTATACTAAGCGACATTTGTAAAAAAAATGAAGAAAGTTTTAGTTGAATCATAGTGTGCTAAGAGACAATTTTGGTTAAACTAAGTGACATCTAACAAAATTTTTTGTTGCTCACGACAATGAGATCTTTATTAATGTCGCTTAGCATAATTTTTTTGGCGGATAATACAAATTTCAGGGGGCAACATTATTTTAATGAGAAAACATGGCAGTTGATAAATTTTTTTATTTGTACTCTAGTTTCCTTTTCATGCATAATAGGTTGGCGAAACCCAGGCCAAAACGTGGCCCTTAACATATAGTATATTTCCTCATCAAAAAGTCATTTTCGAAAAAAGTGTCGCTTAGTACATTCTTACGGGAAAGTATCGACATAATACATTTATTAACATATGTATATGGTTAAATTTTGACAAGTATCGAATTGACAGTTTTAACAAAAATATAAAAAAAAATCTACTAAAAAGTGGTAATATTTGTTTTTCGACTAGAATATCTTGAGAACGAGCAATGATATTGACTTTGCCATTATTTAATTTTATACATAATACAATTTCTAAGAAATGGTTTTTATTTGACATATATCTAGTTTTAGAGCGGATACATTTTGTAAGTACCCTTCCTTCAATAACCAAACCATATCTTTTATATTTGAATATTTCGTTTTTAATTTTTTTTCAATTAAAACGTTTGGAACCGAAATAATAAAGACCACAAATGGGAAGTTATCAGTGTGGGTCGCACCCAGCCTCTTTTTTTTTTAGTATCGTGCTAGCTTCATATGACTCTTTGACATTTGCAAACATCAAAAAAAGGGTTCGTGTACTTACTTTTTTACACGAAATGTCATAGTTTTAGGCGTGTTCAGCAGAAGCAATGTATTAAGAAAATTCTTAAAGTACGATACTAGTTAAAAAATGTTTAAAATTAAGAATGAGTTAGTAAACTACTATAAAGTTAGCAAATTGTTAAGTAGTATCATACTAATACCTTAATAATAGGCTGTTTAAAATTTTGCGCCAATATTATTAAATACTTAAAATTCGCATCTCACATTTTTTTCTTGAACAATTTTAAAGAAATTTTTTATACAAAAAATTTATTTAATAATAAAACGATTTTTCAAAGTTTGTTTGCCTAAATTCATACTTTTCTAGAAATCAGACGGCAATTTTATGCATTTGGACATTATTATCTCATTAAATCCATGTTTTATATTTATAAAATGTATTTTAAATTCCAAAGTACTTTTACATAAGAGCAAGTTCGGGCGATCCAGTCGTGCATTTTATTTAGTAAGAAATTGAGGAAAAGGTAAATATATTGCTTGAAAAAGGCTTTGATTGGAATTTGGTCATTACTAGATTTTTAAAATCGAGTTGAATCTCTAGGCCTCTTTTTTTTTTTGAAAGAAGTAGATACACCGCAGAAGAACATTGCTTTTCAGTAGTTTTGTTTCATTAGCAATGCTTCAATCTATTTTGAAATGATACGTTCCTCACTTTTTTTGTAACAGCTATAAGTACTGCATTTTGAGAGTTGAGAGTTTAAGAATATGCGAAATTGCCTAAGAACGATCGTAAGTTTAAAGAAAAACACTACATACACTACACTACTTTACGTAGGCAACACTTATTGTAAATTCAACTGAAAATATAACTCCATTCAATTCGTGGTCCCGATTTGGTATCCCTGTTTCAATCACAAATCAAACTGTGATGCGAGACTACTACATGCTTAGTGTAAGACTTAGCATCTAATAATATGGATTATTTAACAAACCTTAAACTTGTTAAAATTGGGAAATCTTACTACACACAGTGATTTTTAAGAAGATTCGTAGTTTTTCAAATAAGATTTTCCTTAACGATGATCTTTATTTTTCACTCGGTGGTTAAAAACAGAATTTTCGCATATAGCGTAGTGAAAATACGCATATACCTAGCTATCGCATTGCATCCACAAAAAGTCTATGTATATGGTGTAACCGTCACTGCTTATTATCGACGTTATAGCTAAATGTTAACCGATTTTCTTGGCTAGAAATCGAAGATATGTTGTATCTCACCTCATCCCTCACGACCAGTTTTGGCTTTATTTTTCACCGTATTGTTTCGTTTTGCTTACTTTTAAAACGAATATTCATCAAGATATGGGCAAGTAATTGTCCGATATGTGTCAAAAACTCATTGAAAATTATCTTCACAAGATCGAGTACTGCAAGAACATAATGTCATAATTAAAAATAATGTAAAAAAATATTAAAATTATTAAAACCACAATAGTTCACCCTGTATATAGATATTTTGCTTTGTGTAGAGTATACCTCATCCCTTGAAACGTAAACAAATCATCAAATTCAACGCATAATAAACTTCAGCTCAAAGCCAAAAGCACTCTTAACTTTTGAATTATTTATAATGATAAACATCCACAGAAATTATCTATTCAGGTTAAAGGTCAACATTATTCTATCATCAACATCGAAAGATTTATCAAATAAAAATATCAAAGATTAAAAACTCGTTTCAATATTGTTAGTTTATTACACAACATATCCTATAAATTTTTTCCATTAGGCATCTGATAATACAGTAGTGTGCAAATGTATTTGAACACTATGGTATTTCGTTCAAAAAATTCAAGTAGTTGAAAAAAGAGGATAGTGGAAATGTATAATTTTATTTTTTATAGCTAATGATCTATATAGATCTTCCCTTGAAAATAAAACAGTACTGTGACAGCACATTTTTAATTATACATCTTGTCTTTTTCTTTACATTACATTACCATATAAAAGCCATCTACCATCCAGAGCAAGAACTAATTTATAGATTTTTGAAATTGATCCAGATAGAGAGCGGGATCCCAAATTGTTTTTATAATACGAGTTCAAAATTAATCCAGATCTAGATCTAAATAGATCAATAGGTTATAAACCATCGTTATCAAAATTTGTAAGCAAAAAACATTTTTAATAAAATTATTGCAAAAAAATAACCGCATTTATTGTTTTTGTGGAAAATTGAACGCTCTACAAGAGTTCTCAAGATGTTTCATTGTAAATCTAACGAATTAAAATAAGCAGCTTGACAGAATCTGACAAATTTAAAACCACAAACAATTACCTAAAATATTAATGAGGGGGGTTCGTGGGGGTGACTAAATTTAAGTCTCTCTTTTTGTCTTTCCAATCACTGTAGCATGTTCAAGACAGAAATTTTGGCGATAAAAAGAGTCCTGTCTTGGCTTAACGAAAACGTGATATCAATTAAAGATATCCGCATCTTCTGGGACAGCCAAGCAACCATTAAATCTCAATATTCTGTTTCTACCAGCTCAACAACAGCCTTTAACTGTCGATCGTCTCTGATGGAGAAGTTTAACATTCACCTCTATTGGGTGCCAGGGCCACAGACATTTCCGGAAATTTTTAAGCTAACGAACTCGCCAAAAGTGGAACAATTATACCTTTTTGTCAGATAAGGCAAATATAGATATTCTCATCGCTACTTATAAGCTTATGCTAAAGCAAGGTGCTATACACGGAACAAACCTTAGGTGGAACAATTTCACCACCTTCTTGACGAGAAAACAGATTTGGCCAAAGCTGGATCTGAAGCGTTCCAAAGGTTAAATATCTTTAAGCAGATTGCACATAGGCTCAGTAATAGATTTTAAAACAGGACACTGTTTGATAGACAAGCGCGCAACGTGGCTTAACTGCGCTCATTATGCTCTTCAATGGGAATAGTGCAGCATAACCAATTTGGGTTCAAAGCATCCCACTCCACTTTCGACCCGTTGTTGAAGCTCCACGCTGATACAACTTTGGCTCTTAACAAAAAAGAGACCACTGTAACATGTCTGCTTGATATTCAAAAAGCATTTGACTCTGTCTGGATAGATGGTTTGGTTTTCAAGTTGAAGTCTCTTCACTTGCCTAGACATCTTGTCCTCATCATCCATAGTTTCCTCACTAACCGTAAGTTTTACGTACGCGTGGGGAGTACTAACTCAATCCTTAAGAACATCTTAGCTGGAGTCGCTCAAGGATCCCGCCTTGGACCCGATCTATTTAACATCTATACCTCCGACCAACCTGCAAACCTGCCAATGACAAAAACTCTGCTATTCGCTGATGACTCCATCACATATAGCTCATCCATTAACCCTGATGTAGCCCTCCGAAGAGTTACCGCAACAATGACTGGCCTTCGTTTCCTTCCTTTCCTTCTTTTCTTTGGTTGCTGCTGCAAAATTCTGGCGAGGTTGAGGGCAACCATGGTACCATCAACCATTGGTGTACTAAGTCAGCATTTTGCAAAAGTGACAAATACAGGTTTCGAGCGAAAGGGTTCCGAGATTTACGAGATTATACTTCACATGGAGACGGGCGGTCTCATGGAACAAAACGAATGCCAGCGGATGAGCTGAAGAGGTAACGAGTCAGGCGGACTCTTACCTACTCCAAATAAACAAATAAAACAACACAACGTCCTAAATTTTAATTTCTAAAATAACGTAAATCCCATTTGTAAGCGTAAAGGTCTTTAACGATTAGAGTAACTTATAGATTCTTTTCCTAAAGATATTAATTCGTCTTTTTCAAAAAGGTCCACTTTGAATTTAGTTCGTGTGTTAAAATTATGCTTTCCTCTGTCATCTTAATATTATTTAGTAACAATGACTTCGCTCTTCGAAACACTCGCGAGTATTTAATGGTAACTAGGGGAATGCCTAGAAAAGGGCTTTTCCTCGGTTTTATTCTTTTTGATTTTTCTCGAGAAATTTAGTTAATAATAGTCTGAACTCGACCATTTAGATTCGGCAAGTTTTGGAAAGACACCCAACAACTTGCTGAATCCGTGAATGTGTGCGTGAGAGTAAAGTTTCGTTTGAGATTCAACAACGGTGGTTTTCTGCGAAACGAAAAAGGTTTCCAGGAAGCCGGTGTCCGTGACCGATGATCGCGAAAACGATTGGCTGGATGTGTGCATGTGTGAGTGACTGGAATGGTCGAGGGAGGAAAGAAAAGGATTTTAGCTAGGAAAGTTCACTCTTGAGAGAGCTAACCAAGCGACAAGTTTGAAAAATAATTAGAAAAGAAATAGGAAGGATTCGAGAAAATTCGAGAAAGAACAAAAATCGAGGAAAAGACGAGGACATTTAAAAAGAAAAAGGATCGAGGAAAAATTTTGAGAAATAGAAAACGAGTAATTCGAGGAGCGAGGACAGGACAAAAATAGGAGAAGATAGAGGAACACGGGAAATAAAAGATAAGTAATCGGACATCTTGTCCATATAAATACTTCATTGTTTCGTGTATTAAAAATTCGAGTGGACTTTTGTTTCTTTTTATTCGTGATTAATCTAATTTGTTATTTCGGGTATTCGTTCTGAA
Source organism: Chrysotoxum bicinctum (assembly GCA_911387755.1). Lineage (NCBI taxonomy): Eukaryota > Metazoa > Arthropoda > Insecta > Diptera > Syrphidae > Chrysotoxum > Chrysotoxum bicinctum. The sequence goes on along the minus strand of OU426989.1, from coordinate 107,372,692 downwards.
TCGTTAGAGGCCTAATCGCGTTTTTCTTTTTTTCAATTGCTCTCTCATTTCATTTGTAATTTTATTTCGTTGAAAAAATTTTGGGTTTTTATCCTGGTTTCTACCAAGGTTTCCCAAATAAATCTTCTTTTGAAATCCCCTAGAGGAAATATTAACAACGGTGTTTTATTTAATTAAATCATTCTCTCTTTAATTCACTCCATAATTAGTTTTGGAATTTTACTAATTTCATTTGAACAAAAATTCCTGGCGCCCACTTTTTATTACAAGTATTCCACTGTACTTGTAATAAAAATATTCTTTCGTTTTATGAAATTGATTATATCGATAATCAATTTAAAGGTTCTTATCGCGAATTCTTCCACCCCCACTGAACCCAGCCCAGCTGAGCAGCCGCGGTGGTAGCTCATCTTAACGAGCTACAGGTTGCACCTTTTTTGTTGTTTTCTTTCAGTTTTCTTCGAGTTGGCTAATCTGTCAAAATCAAAACAGATTATAATAGTTGTGCGATCGAGTCGTGTTTCGTTTTGTTTTTCTTTCGTTTTAATTCGAGTTCGCGTACTTATTTCTTATTATTAATAAAATTAATAATTATAATAATATTAATAAAAAAAGGTCGGATACCATTATCGTCGCGAGAAAAAGTGTAACAATCCTTAGACTATGGGAATATTATCTCCAATGGGGAATTAAAGTCAATCCCTCTAAAACAGAATTAATCTGTTTTAGACGACCCTCGCGTAATGGCCTAGCAACAAAATGCAAAAACCTTTCCTTGACTCTTCCTGATAACACAGTTATCACCCCCAAGCAAAGTGTTAAATACCTTGGAGTTCACTTCTTCGAAAGGTTCAAGTTTAACCAACACACCAAATTCACACTTCGTAAGGCAAATTATGCCTTATCACTTTTACGTCCCCTTATGAAAGTGAGGGGTGGTCTCCAAACCAGGACGCCCAATATTAACATATTGTTTCCCTATTTGGTTTACAATAAGCCCCACTTATATGAAAAAATTGCAATTATTCGAGCGAAAAGCTCTCCGCCATTGCACCTCCCTTCACCGAAAACCCAACTCTTACCGCTATTATAGCAATGAAAAGCTGTACGAAGCTTCAGGAATTGTCCCGATTGACAAATATATCTACAATCTGAGCACTAAGATGCTGAGAAAAATCCCAACCCATCCCAGTCCTCTTATTAATTTAATTACAGGTAACTCAGCCACAGACGACCGATATCTCCAGGTGCTCTCCATGATGGACCATGCATTTGGAATAGCTGGAGAAGACAGCTTCGCAAACTTCTATGATGTTGCACGGACGCAGCACAACAGAGGTTGAAGCCACCAAAAGACCAGACAGCAATCAACAATGACCCATATCCACCCCTTCATCACCACACGAGCCAACGACCGTTAGCACTGCTCAAGCTGACGTAAATATCATAAATAATAATAAGAAAAAAATTTAGACCTAAGACACAAATGTTATTCAAATGTAAAAAGAAAACATAACCAACCTAACGAAGCAAAGCCCCTTTTGTGCTCGCAGATTTATAAGATAGACTTAAGAAATTAATTATTGTAAATATCATATGAACATATTTTGAGTGTAATTAAAAATAAACTATTGTATATAACTACATATATGCGCAACGTGGCTTGGAATTTGTTCTAACGATTTCTGAGAAGCTGCATGGAGGGAATCGATCCCTCATCTTCTCTATAGGCTGTCCCTTCGTCGTTGTATGAAGAAAAAAAATTCGAATTTTCGTTATCGAAAGGGGTAACAAAAGTTGCGTATTAACGAGGAGATTCTGAACATGTACTTACTTCTTGATTTGGACATAACTTTTGGGGCTCTACCGTGGCTTAAAGACCTTCAAATTTAGTTTTTTTTACCTTATTTTAAGATCTTTAAGCCGCGGTAGAGCCCTAACCACATTTGGTATTATCGTGCAGCTGTGCGAATAATTTGGAAAAAACAGAAATGGGGTTTGTTCGTAGATTATGGTCAAATTAAAATGTTGCCGTTTATGTCTCATGTTGTAGATAGCGTCATCTGCGGTAATTTATTTGAATTAATAAAAAAAATAGAGGTATTCACGATTTGATGCAATTAAAATTTTAATTAATTTTATGATCAACTTGAATTGTCCTTAAATATTTAAGTATTCTATATAACATATTTTTTTGTTTTTTAATCTCTTATATATAACCAAATTGTAAAACACTTTTAAAGACTATACTTAGTGTATTGTACCAATAAACTTGAATTGAATTGAAAAAAAAAATATAAAGTTGATTTTTTGTTACTAGGTTGTGAAAATACTTTTTGTTTTCTGTAGCAACATTTAAGAAAATGTCAAAATTTGACATTCATTATTTCTATCAAAGATCTAAATTATTTGAGCACTCAATTCCAGACATGAATATAAGCTGTCAGTACGAAATGAAATTTGTTGAACTCTCAAAAAAAAATTAAAAATTTTACCACTGTATTTTCCTGAAGCAATGGGGTTACGGTATAGTAAAAGCTTTGTATATATAATCTATAGCATTATCATGGAGCGTGATTTTGTATTACGAACTCTAGAGTAGTGGTGGCGCTGAAATTAGCGCTAGATTTAACAGTAGAGAGTAGTATAACATACAAAACAAGTAGTAAAAAAGATAATATTTTATTACTAAATTTAGCAGAGACAAATCTAGCAAGTACTGCCCCTATACTTTAAATGTCGCCACAATCTTTCGTCTTCTTGATATTATTATAAGTTTTATATACAAAGGTAATAGTGCAAAAGTCTTGTAAGACTTTAATCAGTTTATTTTATTGTTGGATTGTAACAAAATGTTGCACTTTAAAATTATACTAGGGCAGTAACACTGGATTGTGAATACACCTCATGATTTGTTAATTGAATTTTATATGGTTTTCCATTGATTGATTATTGAAGTTGATTGAATTAAAGAAATTAAATCCGGTTTCCATCTTATTAGGATTTTAGTAAATTTGTTTGCCTATTGGAAGTCAAAAATTGTCAAAATCGATCTTTTGATAGAACAGGAAAAATATTTTATTTTGTTAACCAAAACAAAGACCCATAAAATAAATAAATACAAATGTTAAATAACTTTGATGTTTACGTAGTTGTTAGTTAGTTGAAAAAAGGATAAAATCTTTAGTCGATTTCCTTTACATACTAGAGATTTCGATAACGGATCGAAATTTGAAGGTTTTTATCCTCGTCAAAGAAAAATCGATATTTTGGTGTTAGGAACGCAAAATCTGGCGAGGGATAGAAATGTTAAAACAGACATTGACTTTTTGTGTGTAAAGGAAATCGACATTAGCTAAAAAAGATCCAAAAAATTTTTGATTTTCATGTAAAATGAAAAATAAAACATGTTGGAAGAATAAATGAAAAATGTTCAAAGAAGAGAAAAAGATTGATTTTTTTGTTGCCCAATGGAAAAAAACAAATCGTGAAAAACGTACAACTACTTAATGAACACAGCCATCGAGATACATAAAAATAATAATCACTCTAACATTTCTGAACAAAACCACGTACAAATTCCATTTAATACTCGAATAAAGGTCGAAAACCCATTCGCATTCCTATTACATTCCTATTCTTACTACCGATAGTGTATTTGTTTTTCGTGTAAAATCCTACTGTCCCACGGTCGGTGGTGCAACAGCTCGATGAGAACTAGGAGCTAGTGACTAACAACTATCAACCATTTCTATGTTGGTTTTACCAGGAACAGGAATGGAGGAGACCTACAATTTTCTTCCGATTCCGAAGTGATATTGATCAGCACTTTTTAATTCCTCGCAAGAGGAATTTTTTTGTATCGGTTGGAAATCGAACCCAAGACCTTCTGGATGACAGTCCAACGCACTACCATTATGCCTACAACACTTTAGTTACTCTACTCTTTAGTTACATCCATGTTTTAAATCCAAAAGCACTAGTACATAAGAGCAAGTATGGCGTTCCAGTCGTACATTTTATTTAAAATAGATTTAGAACCAGGTTTAAAATATTCACTTGATTTGCATAAACAAATATGTCCAAATCGATATATCCACAGTAAAAAAACATAAATTTCTGATTTATTCACACTTACTCGCGCAATACTGTAACTTCAACTTATATTCAAGGACATTCTTGTTATGTATTAGTGTTTTTTTTTTTTTTTGTTGTTTAAAATTAATAGCTTTCCTTTTTATGTGTACTTCCATACACACATTTCCCGACGGCCATGAACCAAACTCATATCAAGCCCTCTTCAGCATACATAAATATGTATGTTTTACCCAGGAGAGTACAGTACTCTTGACATTCATGACAAATGACATTTCTGGCGAATAACAGCAAGAGTCAAGAGAATATCAAAATAAAACACATTAATCGTTGTTGTCAAACATTTAAGCATGTTCTCATTGAGGCAAAATATGAATCACAAAATCCCATAATATATACATGAAAAATGTATGCTGCATCCTAAATTCCAATTCATCCGATTTATTAATAAACTTATGTCAAATTTAAAATGCATTTGTTAATGGATTAATTTTAATTTTGATAAATCAGCTATGTAAGTATATCTGATGCTCAGTTCGATGAAGATGTCGACAATAATTGATTGAAAGTCTGGATTCACAAATTATAATAAATTTATAAAAAGGGTGTGTTGTACTTAAAACTCACCACAATAGTTCCCATAGCAAAGGCACTCTAATGATTGACACTTAAAAATTTATTGACCGTGCACTATGCCAATAAATTAATACTAATCAATGGCTAACTAGAAGCCAGGGTGAACTGAAACGCAGATTGAATCAAACTGATGCCAATCCCAACACATTTCCTTTATTGTCTGACTGTTGGTTGGTACTACGAGCAACTACTTCAATTTAAATGACATCATTTTATGTATTATTATTATTTTTTTTTTAATTTTAATTCAACAGTGAAATGAAGATTATGGGTGTTTTGTATAGCTTGAGTTCGATGTCAAATCAAGTTCGATTGAGCGTGTGGGAAAAAATCGTATATCAATGAAAAAAAAAATAATAAAAATATTGAGTAACCCACTTAAAAGCAGGAAAAATACAAATTGGTAATAAAGATAAGAAGATGAGTAAAGGTAGATATAAATGATAGTACACTCAGGAAAAAAGTTAATTTTTTTACTTTTAAACTTACTCATAACACAAACTTTGCTTAAAAATGATTTCAAACAATCAAGAAGTAAAGATTTGAACATAGATCAATCGAGTTCAAAAGATGGCTAACGTTTCTGACCCTACATCCCCGAAGACGGTGAATTTTCAAATCCTGCTGATGAAGGGCAGGTATTTCATGAATATCAAAAGATGATTCTGATTTAAAATCAAATGCATGATTTGGACTTAGAATAAAAAAAAAAAAATTTTTGAAAAATTAATGGCGCAAGATTTTCAACATCCAAGTGTCAAGGTACTCGTATTAGTTAATGCATACTACCTTTGTATATAAAACTTATAGTACTATCATGAAGACGAACGATTGTGGCGACATCTTAAGCATAGCGACAGTACTTGTTAGATTCGTCTCTGCTAAATTTAATAATAAAATATTCTCTTTTTTACTACTTGTTTTGTATCTTATCCTACTCTCCACTGTAAAATCGTGCGCTAATTTCAGCGCCACCACCAGGATAGCGTTCGCATCACAAAATCTATAATACTATAGGTTTTAAAGGGTGGTTAAACTTTAAGGGCCGATGTTGAATGTGAACCACACCTAAACGTCAAGTTTTTTTCTGCATTTCATTTGACATTTCTCTATTTCAGACTAACTCAATTTGAACCATGGAAAAAAACACAATCGAGCAACGCGTTAAAGTTATTCAGGCTTATTACTCGTATGAAAATGGGCGTTCAAATCAAAATGTATATCGTGCACTTCGTGATTTTTTCGGTCAATTTAATCGTCCAAATGTGCGTACAATCGGAAAAATCGTGCAAAAATTTGAGCAAACCGGAGATGTGAAAACATCAGTGCATGCTAGTACAGCTCGTACTGCAGAAACCAGAAAATATTGCTGCTGTTCGCGATAGTGTGGCTGAAGAGCCGTCACACATCAACTCGTTCTCGTGCCCAACAATTGCACATCTCAAGCTCGTCGTTGATGAACATTATGCATAAAGACTTGCATTTACACGCTTACAAGAACTAAATCCTCTTGACCATTTCAAGCGTCGTCAATGGTCAATGGTGGCAAGAAATGGCAACAGTGGATGATCAATTTTTAAAGAAAATCATCTTCAGTGAGGAGACACATTTTCACCTCAGTGGATTCGTCAATAAGCAGAATTGCCGCATTTGGCCGAATGAGTGACTGTCGAAAAACAAGTGCACCCCACAAAGAGTGACTGTTTGGTACGGTTTATGGACTGGCGGCATCATCGGGCCGTATTTTTTCCAAAATGAGGCCGGTCAGGCAGTTACTGTGAATGGTGTTCGCTATCGTGAGATGATAACTAACTTTTTATGGCCCGAATTGGAAGATATGGATGTGGACGATATATGTGGTTTCAACAGGACGGTGCCACTTGCCACACAGCTAACGAAACAATGGCTCTTTTGCGCGACAAATTCAATGGCCGTGTTATCTCACGTGGTGGCGATGTCAATTTGCTGCCAAGATCATGTGATTTGACACCGTTGGACTTCTTTCTTTGGGGATATTTGAAAGAAAATGTGTACGTCGGTAAGCCAGCAATAATTCAAGAGCGAAAGGATGAGATAATTCGGCACATTAACAAAAATTTATTTATTTATTTATTTATTCAACACGTTAAATACTAACGCAACAATCTTAAATTATATCATAGTATTTACATAATATAAAAACTAAAAATACTTAAATCTATATTTTAAATTTAATTGTTAAAGATGAAGGACATATTCTTAAAACTGTGTGATTTTACGTTGTCATTAATTGAATGAATAAGAAAATAGTTTTTATTGAAGACATTTATTAAGAGATTGAGAGGACTATTGGCGCCGTAGTTAGATCTACTGAAAATATTACAAAGAGGCAATTGCATTCTTAAGCTAGAACGACTAACACTAAAATTCAATCTACAAAGAACTGTTCCATTAACAATCCCCATAATAAAACAGAACTGTAAGTACTCACGATGACTTAGAAGGGATGGAAGATTTATTAGTTGAAGTCTATGTGTATAAGGTGGCAAATCAATAGTACTAGACCAAGGAAGAAAACGTAATCAAAATCTCATAAATCTCCTTTGAATACACTCTATTCTGTTGACATGAACCGCGTAATATGGGGCCCATACAATGCAACCATATTCCAGAATAGACCTAACAAATGAAACATACAGAATTTTAAGAACTTAAGGATCACGAAAGTCACGAGCAAACCTTTTAATGAAACCAAGTATCTTATTAGCTTTTTTTATAATGCAATTGTAATGGTCCGTGAATGAAAGTTTTGAGTCCAATACCACACCGAGGTCAGCAAAACTTGACAGACTACACAAATGAGACGTATTCAACATATAAGTATATGATAGAACATTATGTTTGCGTGTAAAACGCATGATTTTACACTTGTCAATATTTAAAGACAGACGATTAGTATTGCACCATTCCCAGAATTTTTGAAGATCATTCTGTAAAAGTTCACAGTCAGCTACTGAGTCAATTTTTCGAAATATTTTCACGTCATCGGCATAAATTAAAGACATAGAGTTACTTAAAACAGAAGGAAGATCGTTAATAAATAAGACAAACAATTAAGGACCAAGATGACTACCTTGTGGTACACCCGAATTTACAAGAAACCATTTAGAACGTTCATTTTTAAACACGACACTATGGTATAAAATCTATTTTTGAGATACGAAGAAATCCATAAAATAAAGCGATTGTTGAGTCCAATGCTGCTTAGTTTCATAAGTAATATTTCATGATTAAGTTTGTCGAAAGCTTTACTGAAGTCAGTAAAAACACAATCTACTTGCTTATACTTTTCAAAGGCATCTAAGCAGAACGTTGTAAACTGTAGTAAATTTGTGACCGTAGATTTCTTTTTCACAAAACCATGATGGTTTTCACATATAACAGAGGTACAGTGAAACGATAGAACATCATAGATAATGGATTCGAACAATTTAGGAATGACAGAAAGCTTAGCAATAGGTCTGTAGTTTGTTACTAATTTTTTTTTACCTTTCTTGTGAATGGGAGTAAGAAATGCATTTTTCCAAATAGCGGGAAACGTTGAACTACTAATTGACATGTTGAAAAGCAAAAATAACGGGTATGACATATACAGGGTGATTGGCATAAGGTGTGACAAAAAGCTAGGGCGTGTAGGTTGGACTTAGACAAGAAAAAAATCGTATGGGAGGGGGGGGTCTATTTCCCCCCGTTTAGGCGGGAGGGGCAACTTAAGAAAAAAATCACTTAAAACAGAAAAAAAAATATTAAAAAATAACGGTGATACCTAGAGAGTAATGCTATAGCATTTTGAAAAGCCAGAAATACATTCTTTAATTTTGTTTTTAAATAAAGTTGTTAGAGTGAATAGTTTTTGAAAAATTAATTTTCAAAATCAAAATTTTGAAAAAAAAATGAAAAAAATTTTTTTAAACAAATTTTTTTCAAAATTTTACGTTATTAAGTATTATTTTTTTATTCAATATTCAATGCTCATATTAATTTTTGATCAAACACAAAAAACCGGATGTCAAAATGTTTTGTAGTTTTTGAGAAAATCAAAAATAACAAAAACTACTTTTGTTCTAAGAAAAGCCTTTTATTTTAGTTTTTACGTTTTTGGATTCTTAGGTGAATTTACGATTGAAAGGATTTACTTTCTTTTTACTATTTTTTTAATTATCGGTCTTATAAGCATACAATAATGTGACAAAGTACTGGATTAACCATACTTCACACATTTTTTCATTGAAAACACCTGCGTGAATGTTTTTTAAATAATGCAACGTTACACGCCCTAACTAGTGACAGAAAAATGCAATTGCGAAATAAGAACAAAAATGTTCCTGAATCTTGAAATCAATTAAAATAAGAAATACATGCATATTTAGATAAAATACGTAATTACTGTTTATTTAAATTTTTAACTATTTTTTAACTAAAGTTTATTACAAAAAAATTTTCGATATGATCCCCATTTCGTAGTTACTACGAGACCTTCTGCTCGATTTGAATGACAACGTTCCCTTGGCCATAGCAGACAATTTAATCTACCAGCAAGATGGAGCTCCAGCACACTACAGCCGCACTGTAAGGAACTGGCTTGATGAACATTTTAGTGGCCATTGGATTGGAAGAGGAGGTCCAATAGAATGGCCGTCTAGATCGCCAGATTTAACTCCGTTAGATTTTTATGTACGAAGTGGAAATAGAATCTTTGGAACAACTTAAATAACGGATTGAAGTGGCTGGAGTCAAATTACAGGAAAATTTATCAAGTATAAATTTATGTGCAGCAATAAGAAGGCGCTATAATCTTTGCCTTCTGCAAAATGGGGATCATTTCGAAAATTGTTTGTAATAAGCTTTAGTTAAAAATTTAAATAAACAGCAATTATGTATTTTATCTAAATATGCATGTATTTCTTATTTTAATTGATTTCAAGATTCAGGAACATTCTTGTTCTTATTTCGCAATTGCACTTTTCTGTCACTAGTTAGGGCGTGTAACGTTGCATTATTCAAAAAACATTCGCAGGTCAATATTAATCCAATGCTCTCACGCAGGTGTTCTCAATGAAAAAATGTGTGAAATATGGTTAATCCAGTACTTTGTCACATTATTGTATGTTTATAAGACGATAATTAAAAAATAGTAAAAAGAAAGTTAATCCTTTCAATCGTAAATTCACCTAAGAATCCAAAAACGTAAAAACTAAAATAAAAGGCTTTTCTTAGAACAAAAGTAGTTTTTGTTATTTTTGATTTTCTCAAAAACTACAAAACATTTTGACATCCGGTTTTTTGTGTTTGATCAAAAATTAATATGAGCATTGAATATTGAATAAAAAAATAATACTTAATAACGTAAAATTTTGAAAAAAATTTGTTTAAAAAAATTTTTTTCATTTTTTTTTTCAAAATTTTGATTTTGAAAATTAATTTTTCAAAAACTATTCACTCGAACAACTTTATTTAAAAACAAAATTAAAGAATGTATTTCTGGCTTTTCAAAATGCTATAGCATTACTCTCTAGGTGTCACCGTTATTTTTTAATATTTTTTTTTCTGTTTTAAGTGATTTTTTTCTTAAATTGCCCCTCCCGCCTAAACGGGGGGAAATAGACCCCCCCCTCACATACGATTTTTTTCTTGTCTAAGTCCAACCTACACGCCCTAGCTTTTTGTCACACCTTATGCCAATCACCCTGTATATTGCACATTTTTTCAAAATAAAAGACGGCAAGCCATCAGGGCCGGGACTAAAACACTCGTCTAACTTTTCGATATAGTCAAGAATAGTTGCTTCAGAAATTGCAAAATTTATCGAGTTAAGGTGTGAGAACTCATCAATTGGATAAGTTATATTCGAGTCATTTGTAGAAGCATTTTCGAAGGCACCTTGAAAGAAATCGGCAAACATGTTGGCTGTAACCTCTGGGGAATGGCTAGTTGAATTATTATAACTCATATGTGCTGGGTAACCGTCAGATTTTCTTTTGGAATTAACATAATTCCAGAAGTTACGTGGATTAGATTTAAGTTCATTTTCTGTTTTAGATATAAAGCTTGTATAGAGAAAGTTAGAATAGTTTACAAATTCATCCCTTAAATTAATGTAACTATTAAGGGCTTCATCAGTTCTTGATAGATTGAATCTTATCCAAGCCTTGTTTCTTTTGTTTTTAAGCGTTTTTATATGCAGATCAAACCATGGCGGGCTGCTATTAAATACACGTTTTTTGCGCAAAGGAACGGTTTCTAAAAAGCAGACAAATAATATTTCATAAAAATGTACAATCATATCGTCAAAATTAACATTGAAGAAAACAGAATCCCAGTTAATGTCATTAAGTAAATTAAACAATTGAGTAAAATTACATTTTTTAAAATTGAATTCATGCTTATCCTTACAAATATTAGATGAATGATAAATACTTAAGTTGAGAGAAATAGTTAATGCAGGATGGTGGCGATCTTCTTCTATAAGTGTTGTTTCACTCAATAATACTGCAGCATCAGAGTTGGAGACATCAGAGAAATATACAAGGTCCAAAGTTCTGCCAAATTGGTTACTAACTCCGTTTAATTGATCAAGACCAATAACAAGAAACTCATTGTTGTTCGATTCGTCAACAGGTAGAAAGGCATCGCAATGAGTAGATTTTGACCATTTCAGGTGAGGTAGATTAAAATCTCCGATTATTAATAGTTCATCTGCGTCATCAATTTGTTCATGAATAGTTTCCAAACATTCAAATAGTTTATTATAAACGTCATTGTTCGAAGAGGGTGGGATGTAACAGGCAACCACATTATATATGACCAGACAAAATTTTTATTTTCACACACAGAACTTCAACATGGGTATCCAAAAAATCATCGACAAGACTACAGAGAAAGTGGTTACGAACAGCAATTAACAATCCACCACCAACAGTAGCGGTGGGATCATGATGACGATCACGACGGTAAATTTGAAAGCTGGAGTCAAAAATTTCTGTATCCACAAAAGAGGAGTTTAGCCAAGTTTCGGTGAGAACAAGAACATCGTGGGGAATGTTGTTTATATTCTTGTAGACCTTATTGGTCTTTGTCCGAAGGCCGTTTACATTTTGGTAGTAAATTAATACTGGTTGAAGCTGCTCTGTTTGAGGTATGGCGTTGTCAGGTGTTGTTGAAAATGGTTATGATTATTTGGTGACGTCCTCTTTTGAAACTCATGCAAAATAATTCCTTTTGGCCAAAACGACGATGAGTTAAGAAGATAGAATATAGAATCTGGAACTTTAATCTTGAACGAAGAGTATTAACGGCATAGAACCTCAGTTATGTCTCAGCGTCATCAAAAATTTGGACCATCGGGTGGAGGTGTGCCGCCGAGGTCGCGGCGCCCATTTGGCCGATATTTTGTTAAATACATAATTGAACCATACCAATATTATCATCATAAAAAGAAATGACAATAATTTTCTAAATAATTTGTATTTTATTCAAAATCAACATCGGCCCTTAAAATTTAACCACCCTTAACAAAGATACTACTTAACAATTTTTTTTCCCTAAATCTTTCTTAACTCTTTCTTAATTTTAAACATTTTTTACCTAGTATCAAAGTATGGTTTCGTTTTTAATAAATTATTTTTGAATACACCTAAAACAATGTCAGTTCGTGCAAGAACCAAAGTGAAGAAACATTTTTTGACGTTTGTAAATGTGAAAGTACTATATGAAGTTAGCATGATACTAAATACATAAAAAAGCTATTAGATGATTTTAACTTTATTAAAATGTTAGAGTCTGTCAACGGCCTTGGCTTTGATAAAAGCATCGCTTCCCATCGATCAGCGAAATCAAACATCATTGTGCGTCATTAGTACTTGGATAGGGGACCGTTCAATACCAACCGTGTGGTGTTGACATTTGTTTCTTCTATTGTTCTTTCTTTCTGTGTGTCTCTCTCTGTGCTGCCAGTGCTTTCAGTGTCTCTACTTCGTAGATTTATCTACGGAGTAGTGTACCTAATATGTAATGTAATGTAATGTTAGAGAAAGTATGATGATACGATGACTCAATTAAAATTTGAAAAATTGTCGTTTTAACAAAGTAAAATACTAAAGTAAATTCGCAATCCACAACTAGTGAACGCATTCCACAAACCGGCGGCAAAAAAATCCGTTCGAATCTAACCTCAAATGTCAAACATCGCAATTGTGTTGTGTTGCTCGTTCCTACACCGAAAATTAAAAAAATGAGGCCTTTGATGAGAAACTAATAATTGAAGTAGAAGCTCATCCTGCAACGTACTGCAAGTCCTTTTTTTTTGACAATTCGCACTGTTCGGCGACCAAAAATATTACTCATGTGAACGAAATGTCAAAATTCGCAATTCGCAGTTCGTGTCTCATGTGCACTTAACATTAAGTTTTGATTATTGTTCAAATAAAAATTGATATTAAAATAACAAGTATTTGAGATATCAATAGCTAATAATGAGAAAGTCGAAATTCGAAAAAATGATTCTATGGTATGAAAAGTCGGTAATGTCCTAATTTCAAAATTATAGATAGATGAGTGTTGGTTAGTGCAAACGCCCATTTTACAGTAGACGTGATGGCCCTTCACAGTCGAATCTTTAACAATTAGTGAGATGACCATTTCAGTAATCAATAAGCCAACATTCGTACGTGATTCCATTCCGTAATTTTTCGAAAACTTGAACCATATGAATCTAGACGACATGTGGCTCCAGCAGGACGCCATTATGTGCCACATTAACATTCTGCATGAACGATTTGAGGCTAAGGCTATCTCTGGCAGAGGTGACGTGAATAGGCCACCAAGGTCATGGGATTTGACCCTGCTAGACTTTTAATGTCCGTTAAGTTGGTATTACCACTTCAAAATTTTAAAGATAGTCAAGTTTGCACAAATACCACATATTATAGGCTAAAATGAACTCTAAAAATAAAAGGAAAGTCTTATTTAGTGTCGTAAATATGTCGTAAAATCAAATAATTTGTCGCAGGTCTATGCGAATAATTCACAATTTATCGATTCCTTTAACGCAAACATAATGTCCGTCAAGTTGGTATTACCACGTCAAAATTTTAAAGATGTAATAATTGGATTAACTGTTGTAAATTTGTCGTAAAACAAAAAAATTCGTGGCACTTGTTTTTTGAAAAAGAACCTTTGGTAATGCTTACCTGATAATCAAGTTTGCACAAATACTCCATAAAATAGGTTCAAATGAACTCTTAAAAATAAAAAGGAAAGTCTTACTAAGTGTCGTAAATATGTCGTAAAATCAAATAATTTGTCTCAAAACAGGGTAAATGAGCCCAAAAAAGAAAAAGGACAGTGTTAATAACTGTCGTAAATATGTCGTAAAAAAATCCAAACAACTAACTCCAAAATTTCCGAGTTCCTTTGAATTTGCACATTCTTCATTCGTTCTTAGTTCGTTGTTCGTTTTTATCATTTACATTCTTGTTGTTCCGCGTAAGACCAAAAACGAACAAAGTACACAGAGAACAACACCGAAAGTCTAAATGCGGCAATGTTACTTGTTGAGGATTTATTTACATCTGGTTGGCATCATATTTATTTATGTATGTATGTCAAAAAGTTAAAGTAATGTTTTAAGTGATTCGATAAATATTAATTTGATTGTCCATCAAGGGTCAGTCCTTGGTACAGTTCTGTTTTTAAAATATACATATACAGTCGACTCCCTCTAAGTCGAACTTTCACGGGATATCAAAACTAGTTCGAGTTAGAGGGAGTTTTAAAAAAATTCGAGTTAGAGTTTTTTTTAAATGATTTATTGAATTTAATAACAAGTAAAATAAATAAATAAACCTAAGCTTCTTGCTTTTATCGCTCATTAATCTATAATTATGTATTATAAAAAAATATTTTTTCAGCTTAATTATTTAAAAAAAATTGTAATTTTAGACATCACAGTCATCACAGTCGCCGTGTCATCAGTGTTCGCCTTTTTATAAAAAGATTCTATTTTAAATAAGCAATTTTGAATTTCTTCTTTCATTTCAATTGCAGATTGCAATATACCAATTGTATTTTCAATTTAATTTTTCTCTGGTATTTCAAAGTCTATTATTTCAGCTCCATCTTCGTCTTCCGCTCCATTTTCACCGTCATTAGTATCATCAGCATCTGCTTCCAAAATTGACTCGTTATCAGGTATTTCAGTGGCTACGATGCCGTCATCGACTTCAACATAGCCCTTCCAATGTACGCCTTCAACATTATAATGAGCTTCTGTTAGCCTTTCCCAGATTATCTCGATTTCTTGGGTGTCTTCGTTGTTACATCTAAGTAAGCTAAGTGGAATATCATCTTCGTCATCCCACGTCTCAGACTTAAATTCGGCCTTTTTGAAACAATTTTCAATTGTCAATGGAGTAACGTCCCCATGCCTTTAGGATTTCGCGCACACAATCGAGAATTGATATTTTATATTGCTTTTCTTTGGTGTTCCAAACCCTTAAGATCTTGATGAGAAGAGTGCGATTATAGTGTACTTTCAAATTTTGTATTATACCCATGTCCATTGTCTGAACTATTGAGGTCATATTGGGGGGGAAATTATCAAGCTTTATATGCTTTATATGAGTTGGGCAGTTATCGATAATGAATAATACTTTGCGCTTTGATCTTCCAAATTTAGAATCAAGTTTCAAAAGCCAACTTGTGAAAAGGTCTGATGTCATCCAAGAATGATGGTTTGCTAGTCCACCGGCAAAGTTTTAATTTTATTGAAACAACGAGAATTTTTGCTTTTCCCTATAACCAGAAGCTTTAGCTTTTCCGACGACCTCTGAGATCTATTGTTTTACTGCTTTCAAATAAAGCACAAAATGTTTTGAAGTTGGAATGGAATGGATCCAACCAACAAATGCTTTTTTTATTGCCTTGCAATTTTTTTTATGAATATCTTTTTAGGAAGAGATTTTTGTGTTTGATAATATTGTAAATTGCAGGTATAGCAGCGCAGCACACTGACATGACGGTGACGGCGCAGGCGATGCAACATATAGAGAATCAAAGAGTTCGAGTGTGTGTTTTTAATAAGAATTACAAACAATAACGAGTTGCGATTTGAGAGATTTTTTTTGATTTTTTTTTCGGCAAAAGAAAAAAATTCGACTTAGAGGGAAATAAAATAGGTCAACAATCAAGAGAATGTGTTCGAGTTAGAGGGAATTTCGACTTAGAGGGAGTTCGACTTAGAGGATAGTTTTTGTATGGAAAGTTGAGGGGAATGCAAAAATACGGTCAAAAAGTTCGAGTTAGAGGGAAATTCGACTTAGAGGGAGTTCGACTTAGAGGGAGTCGACTGTATATATTTTTTTTTTAAATTCCTTATTTGAATAAACGTTTGTAGGAAAAGTAAACATTGAAATGATGGCATTGAAATTGAATATGATACACTAAATTTATTAAATTAAATTGCTGACATAAATGATGATGACCATTTACAGAGGTTATGGTTCACGGAACATAAAACTTACTGTTGGTAATAAAACAAATTATAACTGGTTAGTCTTCAATCAAATCATCTAACTGACATTAAGGTTATTTTATTTATTTACTTGATTGTAACAGTTTCAGTCTATTAAACAGCAAAAGCTTAAGACCATATTACACATTGGCAATCAACTTTTAATTCAAATGTGGCTTGTAGTTTTAATTTTCTATAATGTTGATCTAATTTGTAAAAAAAAAAAACTTCAAGTATTTATCTTGTTACAATTTAATGCGTCAATTTGTAAGATTAAACATTTTTATGTCTAAAAAACTTTTATTAGATACATATGTATATAGAAAGCCTAAAGATAATAGATTTTCTACAAAGAATTAAAATTTACAAAATTAATTCCCGTGCAAAAATTACAAATAGATTCTGTATATTTTACTTATATTAAGTGATTTTTAACTGACTGTCAGTGTATCGACGCGACGCCGAGACGTTTAAATTAAAACATCTAATATTGCTCAGAGATCAAATGTCATGAAAAAAAAATAAAAATAAACTTGGCAGTGCGACAGCTCATGGAGACTCATGAATGAATGATTGAATATTGAGAAAGGGTTTGTACTGCGACCTAAAGATCTATTGTGCCCCTGCCCATATCTAGAGCTAGATGAGTTGCTAACCCTTCAGCTCTTTCTCTAAGTTTATCCCTTTGATTAGTTTGATTGTTTGGAGTATCTTCAGAGAGGATAAATCACTCCCTTCTACCTGGTAGCGTTTTCAAGTGTCTTCTTAGTTTGCAGTGACCCGTGAGGAAGTCCGTTACTATTCGTAGATTGATACATATCATAAATCGATTTTGGTTATAGTTCTCAAGAAGTAGTTTGGCCTGCTTGAGTTTTGGGAGTTCTTTCCAGTTTTTGGATCCTTTAGTCTCCTCCTCTATTTTTATTTCTCTTATTCCGCAGTAGGGCTCTGGCCCCATTAGAGGAGTCCTTGTGTCTATTTTTGCTAGGAAGTCTGCCTCCTCATTTCGCTGGACACCTACATGTCCAGGTAGCCAATGAATTGAGACATTATTGTTCTTGCCAATATCGTTTAGCAACTAAGACGCTTTGGCTAAAACATTGACATAATGGTTTCGATAGTTCCTTTTGAGATTTCGACTTTCACATTCCGCTATAGCATTGCCTCCCCCCTGGAAAATGCTAATGGTATGAAAAGTTCTATTCTAGGTCCAAAAATTCCAGAACCAGTCGTTTCTGTCGTTCTCGAACCATTCGTGTACCACCTAAAGTCATTGGCTTTGAGTGTTTAGCATTTTGATTTGCCTAGTTGCCTTTTTTGCATCTTAACTCCGTGTCCTAATTTTTTTCAAAGTTGTATTTTGTAATCATTCAATCACTAGGAATGTCGATTAGGTTAGTTACCGCTGACTTTAAAATAAGGCTGTGACTTATACATTGCCGGACCCAATCCGTTGCTTAACAAATATCATAATGGCTCCCTTAGCAGCACTTCCAACTACTACATGTAATGGGGACAGATGAAGAATAACCTCCATTGCTGCTGGAGGGCAAGTTCTCATTGCTCCAGTAATGCATAAACAAGCGAGCCTTTGGACTTTTCCTAGTGCTTTCTTAGTTGTTTTCTACTCGTTTTTTGTTTGTACCATGCAACCTCACCATAGGTAATGATGGCTCTTACCATCAAAGTGTACATCCACCTAAAGAAACATGGTTTAAACTCCTATGATTTACATGCAAGTCTCTTGCATATCATAAGGGCTTTTGTGGCTTTCCCGACATATTCAACGTGTTTATTTCAGAGGAGTTTACTACCTAGTATATGATTCATAGATATGATACTTCTTTCTTTGTTGTGTTACTACTCGTATTTCTTTGCCAGCTAACCGAATAGGTTTCATGTGTGACAGAAATTTTTTCTTCGTTAATGGTATTATAGTCGTCTTTGTAGGGAAGATGGATAATCCTACTGATAGACACCATTTGCTTGTAATAGTTAGTCTTCCCTGGATAATATCACAGAGAGTATCTTTAAACTTCAATTGGGCTGTAATAAAGATATCATTAGCGCATTAGCGAAACCGATGCATTCTATACCTTAAAAGGTTAGATTTTCTAGCAGTTCATTCAAGACCAAGACAAGACTTCCCAGCAAGGGTGATAGTACCCCTCCCTAAGGACAGCCTCTTGTTGTGATGATTTTCCGTATAATTGACTTTTCTATTACCTAGGGCTTTATTTACTTCGACACTCAAAGTTGTATCCTTTTTTAAGGTATTAGTGAGTTCAAACAGGGCGAATTCTGTAGATCTACCAGCTCTGTAGGCATGTTGGCGTACATTGAGAAGCCTATTTCCTTAAACTTCTGATGTTATGAAGTTGTCAACTATTTTTTCCAAGGTTTTCAGTGCAAACAATGTTAAGCTTATTGGCCTGAAGGACTTTGGATGCGTTGTATCTTATTTACCAATTTTAAAAATGAAGATTACCTTAGCTCCAATCCATAGACTTGTGTATATAACCAAGTGCAATACTACTACGGAGTATGAAAATAAGATGAGGCATTAATTAGATCTTAATTAGATTCCATCTACAGCTGGTGATTTCAAAGGCTGAAAAGTGCTCAACCGCGCATTCTATCCTTTTACTTGAACAGATGGTTGCACCTATCCTCCAGTCTCCTCTATTTGGTTTTAGAGGTATTCTTCGTAGAGAGTCTTCTGTTAAAGGTTGTCTAACTGGAAAGAGGGGACTTCTGCTCTTCACTATTTAAACAGCTTCCATCATTGTGTGCCGAAGTGCTAATGATGGATGTATCTTTTCTTTTGCAAGAACTTTGTGTAGTCTTGCCGAAGCAGGAGTTGAGGAAATACTCTCACAGAAGGATTTGAAACTATTCTTCTTGGCTTTCCTTATGCCCTTGTTGTAGTTAGTCAAACCCCAACCCATTGAATCAGTTGCATGCTTGCGGCAATAGATACTTTTCACAGCGGATTTAGGTGATCCAATGAATAAACTTGTTTTGACAGATTTTTTTTGACAGCTTCAGTCCGTGCAGATTTATAAAAATAAATTTAGTTCTTCGTTTATTTCTAAAGGAAATTGAAAATTGTAAAGTTAAAAATAAAATTACACGGAAGTACTTGCAGACAGCAACACAAAACGTCAGAATAAAAGATAACAAAAACGCAAAACTTCGAAATATTATTGACAACTGATGTCAACGGATTTGCCGGAGAAAAATTAAAAGTTCAGCTAATTTTCAACTGCGGCCTACTGAACTGAGCTGTCAAAAAAAGATCTGTTTTTTTTTTTTTTTGAAAGTCAGACACTTAAGCGCCAAAGTTGTTTTTCAATCCTCGGAGTGCGCTCTATGAGCTCTGAATAAAGATGGAGTAAATATCTGAACGCGGCTAACTTTCCTTGTTTTCAATTTCATGCGATATGACAGGACAGACGGCAAAAAAAAAAACAAACAAATAAAAATAGAGATCGGAGACCTTGACAGTTCAGTGCTCCAGTGTATTTCATAAATAAATCGGAGAGCTCTGTTCAAACTCTGCTCGAAGCGTACTCGACATGCTCAAGATCTGCTCAGAGTTAAAAAAAGAAAAACGCCTCACTTGTATTCCCATCGAGTTGTCAGTGGCATACTACGCATTAACTCGGCAGTAATCGCTAATCGATAAAATTGGCGTTTATTTAAAAAAAAATATTTTATTTTTCTCAGTGTAATAAATAAAATATATAATAAATAAATAATAACCAATATAAAGAAACAGAGAACAATTTTTTTTTTTAGAGCAGAGCTTCTTTGTAAACATATTGTATTATGTCTAGCAAACATCAAGTGGAACAAGAGAACACTCTCAAACGTCTGGCTGGCTGGCTGACTTCTTTAGTGGTTTGGCGGTTAATCGTGTTAAAGTGTTGTTTTCATTCTTAGCTGGGCTGCAAAAGATGCGGCGCATCGCTTACTGCATACACAATAATTTTGCGATAGCAAAAGATGACGGGTAATAGTGGCTTTAAGACCCATTCACCTTCTATGTACGAGTAGATCCTGCATGCAGCAATATTTAGATTTGATTGTTTCGCATTTGTTTTTTTCCTCCGTTTTTTTTCCAGATTCACATTTAATTGATTGGTTTTCTCACACGGAATCTTAATGCTTCGATGTCAACACTTAATCTTCACCAAAACCCAATTTCATAGCCAAGGAACACACACATACTCGTATCTACAGACAAAACAAATTTTGACGTAGAATTACTGTCAAAAGTGAAGCCATTTTTTTAAATGGTGACATTTTGTCAGGTGTGTGTACATTTCATATTCGATTGGAATCGACAAGGAGTGGGACAGTCTGAAAATCCATTCGAAAACCAAGTAGGAGTGCTCTCTCAACAAAATATCCACTAATTCGTCAGTTAGAGAAACAAATCCTAAGAGAAGCATTTGGTAATACGAGAAATCCAACTGGAACGGTCTCATTGATTTCTTTAGAAACTTTAACTGTTTGCTATGCTTCCTCGATAGTGACGTCGACTCAAGAGCAAATATGGTAAGATTACAAAATTAATTCTTTTCGGAATAAGAAAGTGTATTCCGAATAAGGAAAAATCTATCAAGAGCAAATTTTTGCCTGACGGGCAAAAAATACTACAATGTCCCAGGTAGTAAAATTGTATGGTCATTTGGGGTAGAGTACGATAACTCAGGCGCCAAGAAATAATAACGGTTTTTTGTAGAACCGTTAAATACAAGCATTTTTTACTATGGGAGGGGGGTAATTTTTAGTAATTTTTAATTTTCTCAAGCAGTAGAAGACAAAAAATCATCTAGTTTTCAGTTTTTGATTAGAAATTAATTAGAGCAACGAATTTTAGAAAAAAAATAATGTATATAATTTAACAGTTCTGAAAAATTACACTTTAAACTTTTTTTTTATGTTTTTTTCCCAAAATTTTGAGTTGAAAACCCATTTTTTCAAAAACTATTCATAGATTTCACTTGATTTAGAAACTAGCTAATAGAACAGAGTATTGTCTTTAAATAAAGACCCAAAACTTAATTGTAACAGTTACCGTTATTTTTTATTTTTTATTTTATTTTTAGTACTTTTTTTTATAAAATTGCCCCTCTCGCCCAAACGGCCAAACGGGGGGAGATAGACAATTAGTAAACAATTAGTAATAAATTCAGAGGATGGTTTTTTAAGTTGCGAAAAAGACTATCAGCACAGATATTTAAAAAAAAATTCTTTGAACCGAATGTGTTCTATTTTCTCAGTGATCGTTTTATAAATTCAGATTTCAATCCCAAAAATTGTTCATCATTTTTTTTTGTCGTTGTATTCGAGTAATTTCCGTGTGTGCCATTTTGTCAAAAAAATCATTATCGTCTTTCATTAAAGAAATATGTATGAACTTGAAGAATTTTGAAATGCTTCCATTTTTTTTTTCTAAAAAGAATTTCCTACATGTTTTGCAAATAATTTGACAATTGAAATAATTTAAAAATACCTCAAAATATTTGTATCCCGCATCTGAAAATTGAGTTAGGAGTAGTAAAGGGTGTTTCTTAGGCGGATAACTTTAAATTGCCAACACTGTTTTTTGTGACAGTGGATTTGAAAATTCTCAATCGTTTTAAGGTTAGTTTAATTGGGCAATTCAGCAAGAATAAAGGAAACATTGTAAATTAATCAAATAAAGTTTGAAAAACACGGTTCAATTCGGGAAACACATCGGACGTTACGTTCGTTTTATGGTGCTTATAAATTATAATCGTCCATCAGATCGATTAATTCGAGAAACTATGGAACGTTTTCGCTAAACGACAATATGCATCCTATAAGACATCGTACAGTTCGCCCAGAACAAGCGATTGCTGATTGCAAATGTCATCGTGCTGAATACACATAATACATACAAATAAAAGTTCATTTTTGTCGGATTACTTGTGGAAAAGTCATAAGTTCTTTAATGGCCGATTTCATAAACAAACACTAAAAGCACTTTTATCAAAAATCCTCTTAAATTTTATCAGGCTCTTAAAAATTTTTAGTTTCACCAATCTATAAAAGGGACATTTTGGGGAAATTTTTGTTAAAATTGAGTTCTCTTCACATCCCTGGGAAAAATAAATTGCTTTTTTCTTTCTAACAAGGGAAATGTATGAGAAGAAATGAGAAAGCGTTATGTGTTCAAACAAATGCCAAGAAATGAAAAAAAAAAAAAAAGAAATGCACACAAAATATTTGGAAAGATTCTGATACTGACATTCTGTGGCATAAAATCGTTAAGTAATAACCACTTAATTTATGTTTTATTGCATTGTTGGGTTTGTTTTGGTTCCAAATGAAGACCAAACATATTCAACAAACTCATCGGAACCACATTTTGAAGTCATATAATGTATTTCTGTGAACCAGGAATATTCTTGCTCAGCGAATAACTTTGTGTTGCACTTTATTATTGGATGAAGACGATCAATATTTTTTTCGAAATAAAGAAACAAATCATTTAAATATTTAGTATTAATTTATTTATTTTGTATCTTCAAAAATTGAACACCGAGCGCTCCTAAACGGCTCTTAACTTTACGAGGTTCTTAACTTGAAATTTCTGTGGGATATTCACCAACCACTCGCAAGTGTTTTTCGAAGTTCGAAAATGAGAGCCACTCTCTCTTGTTCAGGCATACCCAAACTGTGAAATGTTGTGTAATGTTGGTCTTGACAGCAAATGGATACTCTTCTACTTGGCATTGCTCACATGGATTCTAGTCAAATGCGTGCGTGGCACACGCACAAGCGAACAAACTTTTGAAGAGAGCGCTCGTAAGTTAGGAGTGGTCGGGACCACTCCTAACTTTTAAGAGCGCTCGTAGATCTTCACTAATATTGCTTGGTGAATACGTTTATGAGTTTCTTAAGTTATGAGGGCTCGGTGAATACCGGCCTAAATCCTTACAGAACGATAATTTCAGCTGCTATACCTATAACCAATTGTTGTTATCTACATCTGATGTCATTTCAATGACACTTTTAAAATTTAATGAGCCAAAAATGGGCATTTAGTTTATAAGGGTGTTTAAAAGCTTGTTTAATTTAAAAGCGCTTGAAACCAAAACATCTCATTTTAAGGTTTAGAAGCCTGTTAAATGTTTAAAAGTCCTTCGTGAAATCGGGCATAAGACACCATTTTTTGTCGACGTTTGATAATGTGTGTGCAAATTTGGGAGGACGACTTCTATTTAATTTAATTTCATTGCAATCGAAAAGAAGGGAAACTTAATAAGAAATCACTGGAAAACGGCATCAGACTGTTCGGATTTTTTTTTTCGAGTTCAAGGTCGAAGTTGTGAACGATGTGCGCTCATTGTTTTTGTTTTATAAATTGAGGCTCAGATATTTTGACATTTTAAGACAAACCATTGATAGATTAGATTAGTCCCGAAAATTATCTGGACGAAGTTAAGTTCATTTAGCCTTACCTAGTTATTTTTATATTAACGTGTATATGGTTTGGATCCGATATGGCCAGAAATATTTCTATATTTTTGTTTATTTCAAAGAAGAACACAATTTACTTTTTTGTTCTGAATAAAAAAAAGTTATTTTCGGTTAATTGTCAAGATTAGATCAATACAATTTTGTTGGATTTCGTATAGATGAAAATTGTTTTCGCTTTATTGTTATGACTGAAATCTAACATAATTGTATAATTAAAATTAAGACAATTTATAGCTAAGCCTTGTTAATCAAGCATACTTCATTGAGGCAATCAATAAAATTAGTATGATTTCAAAACAAAAATCTATATAATTAAGTATAGCCTCTACACTTAGCTTTTCCTTATTACAAATTATAATGAAGATTCGCATAATTTGAGTCAATCAGGAAATATATTTATTTCTTATTTTTTTTTTGTTGTCTACTCGAATTCTGTGATTTGAGCAAAACCACTTGTATTAAGTAAAAGCTATTTCATTAGTTAATCCGGAAGAACCTTCCGGAACTCTCCGATACTGAATGCCAAACGAGCATGGTTACATTTTTTTTTCAAACTAAAAATTTGTGTTTAGTTGTATTTGTTTTGGCAAATTGTTTTCATTGTTCATTATTTGTAAATATGGCGAACACTATTTTTTTTCTTTTATATTTTGCGGGCACTAAAGGGATTTTGACTACCCTTAAAAATGGTGAACTTACGGACTTTATTGAAGAGACTCAAGTGGATTATTGTAGCACCTGTTCAAATATGGGAACTATACACAAGCTTTTTACGAATATAACCTTCATAGATTACAACAAGAATTAGCAGAATTTTTGGCGACGTGGAATATGTGGTCATTCCACTTAAGGTGGCCTGTGATGCACATACCAAGAACTGTTCGGTTTCCTCAATGCAAGTGTCGCGCTCATGGATAGCGGTATGGGGGCTGGGTTGCGCTTTAACGACAGAAGACATCATTGAATTTTCGAAGCATTAAATTCAGTTTATGTATTCTCATTTGAAAATGTTATTGAGATCAGAATTTAATGAGCTTATCATACGCTGCCGTTCTAAATCCAAATCCGAAAGACATGGACGTGAATCTGGAAACGAGTATGAGAAGCTGAGAGTACTGTCGTGGTCAGCAAAATAATTCAATGGATTAGAAGCTTTAGACAAAAGATCATTTATATTATGAATTTCAGACTTAAGACCGCCCAACACAACTTGTATTCCGCGGTCCGAACAGTAGTTTCTAATCCAAGGAAGAAGAGATTGGTCAATATCAAATGCACGCATTTTCAATAGGTGTTTTTCTGTTTTAGTTCAGAACAGAGCCTGAGTTGTCAAAAAATAAATTGTGTTTCTTTTTTAGTTCAGAGCGTTCAGAGCTTCGTAAATGTGTTTCTTTTTTTCGTTCTGAACATGTTCTGAGCGTGTTCAGAGTGCGCTCTATAAGCTCAGAATAAAATGACTGAGCCGACAGAGTACAATGCTTAACACAGGCATTTGACAGATGGAAATTTAAAAAAAAATGGCGACAGCTAAGTGTTGAGGTGTGTTTCAAAAAATACTTTGAGCGCTCAGAGCACGCTTTGTTCAGAGGATGTTCGGAACATGCTCGACATGCTCGGACTCTGTTCGGAGCTCTATACTGAACTAAAAAAGAAAAACGCCTAATAAGAGAGCTTAATGACAAGCTCGATCAAATTTTTTTTCAAGTTTCAAGTGCAATAATTTTACTTTTACATTTGTACTACCTTTCGGATATTGTAGTATTTGTTGCCTTAATTGTTGGTTGGTCATTACAGGTCTTTCTAGCCATTTTTCTTCAGTAAGGTTGGCTTTATAACATTGGAAATTTTCTTCTCTGAATTTGGGATACATTAATCTTATTTGTGTGAATAATTTACGTTCCGATGTGAAGAGGCTCTGTACATTTAAACTAAGATATTAGAAGTTCCTCTATAACATTTTGCAGAAATCTTGAAAAATATTGAATACAACCTTTGTATAAAAAACTTATAGTACTCTTATGAAGACGAACGTTTGGGGCGGCATTTAAAGCATAGCGACAGTACATGTTAGATTTGTCTCTGCCAAAATTTATAATAAAATATTCTCTTTTTTACTACTTGTTTGTATCTTATCCTACTCTCCACTTTAAAATGGAGCGCTAATTTCAGCGCCACCACCAGGATAGTGTTGGTAACACAAAATCACTCTCCATGATAATACTATAGGTCATAATTATATACAAAGATACAACAAAAAAATAAAACAAATCAGAAATGAGTTATATCGAATCTTTGTTGCATTTGGGTGAGGGAACGTTCACATACCTGTTTTTTTGGAGTATTCCTCAATAACTTGCGGGAATTCCTCTAACTGTAGTTTTTTACTTAGAATAAACTTTTTATGTTAAAATTAAAAATATAGCTTCATAAATCACAAATGCAAAATTCCAAAAACTAAATATGTATCAAGAAATGACATTTCAGGATTTTGACGTTCGAATATGAAGTTAACGTATAATTGTGTTTGTGAAATATTTTATTGCAACTTCTTTTGCAAAAATATCTTTGATTGATGGTGATGTGATGAAGATGAGGTAGAGTATGAAAGAAAGTCATTCATGTTCATTTTGTAAAATTGTAATTATTGCACTTATTTTGCAAAATTCTCTTAAATTTAAATTTGAAATTTTGTATACCTACAATGGCGTTTCACAACTTTGACAATTTTTGGGGCAAGTATGTGAGTCATTAGGTTCGTTCGTTTTACTTAAAACAGGGTTGACCCAGGTTTTCTTGACATACCCAGAGTTGTCCAAAAAAAAAAAAACTGTGGTTTTTGGTTTTCAAAAAACACCAAAGGGCTATCAACTGTTTTATTGACAACTAAAGGCAAGAAAAAAAATAATTCCATGCTCTGATAAAATTTAAATTTGTTATAAGTTAGTTTTAAAATGAACAAAAACACTTTTGCGTTGTTGCTGAATATTTCATTTGATGAGTACAACAAACATTTAATTGCAAACACAAGCAATAACATGGAACATGTGAATCGACAAACGACAACAAAAGAAATAGAAATGAAATCTCATGTGACTTTTGACAGTTTGGTCGTTACTTGAACTCGCCACAGCAAAATACCTAGATCTACTTCAAGGCGAGTTCAGGTCGATTCCAGGTCTCAAAAAACACAGAATTTACTCACCACGATTTAGGGCGACCCCAGGGTGACTTCAGGGCTCAACGAACAAACTTATTGTTGTTTCGATTCAGAACCATTCCCTCTTTCAGGAGAGGAACTGTCATTCTCAATGCCTATAAAAAACCTACAGAAGCGTTTACATGCAGAACGAACGCTTCTGGATTACCAATCGAAAAGCCCATAAATTGTATTCATTCGAATTTTAAAAAATAAGAAACAAAATCAAAGTATATGAGTGCGGTGACCATTCGTAAGAAATAGCGATATACAATGTTAAATAAGAAGTAATAAAAGTACTATTTATCCGAAATGAAATTGTCTATAATCTAATATTTATTGTTTTAAAACATTAAAATTTTTAAGAAATGTTATATTTTTCAAGCTTGGCCCAAAAACACAATTTTTTGCCTTTGTAATTTTTAATTTTGCTTTTACAATATAATGGTCACACTAAATTTCAGAGCCGTATAACAATATGCGTTGATAGTTGAAAAATAATGGAATTGTTTCATCCATATTTGGTAACTTAGAAGCCAGCCAGTCAGATAAAGTATGACGAAACTTTCCAGTTTCTTACTATTTCAACCAACAAGACCTTCACAGTGTTTGCTGAACTTTAACGAATTTGCTGTAAAAAAAAAAAAAAAAAAAAAAACTGAAAACGTTGAAGCTCATGATGGATTGAGTGTTGAGTAAATATTGATGCAGTCATAGATGATGTGATCTTCGGTTTTATTGGCATTGTTGTTGCTTAGTTAATTAGACAAACAACTTTGGGTTGAAAATAAAGACAGCTTGCCACAATCGAACATAACTATCTTACAATGAAATTGCAAAGATGTAGCATCATTACTCTCGCTACATTTACTTCTTACATACCAAAATGAACTGAATGTGCAGTTACTCACAGTTTCTGATTAAATAAGATCACAAAAGGCTTATTTCTTTCTATGCTCAGAGCAGGGAACTGAGCTGTCCAAAAAGGTCTGTGTTCTTTTTTTTAGCTTAGAATCGACAAACGACAACAAAAGAGGTAGATATGAAATCTCATGTCACTTTTGACAGTTTCGTCGTTTCCCGAACTCGCCAGAGCAAAATACCTAGATCTACTTTAGGGCGAGTTCAGTCTAAAAAAAAAACACAGAATTTACTAACTTCAGGGCTCAACGAACAAACCCTTTCGACTTTTTTTGACTTTTGGTATTCTACCGTGAACAAACTTAACCCTGAGGACATACAAGCCAGTAATGGTTTTGCCAGTTGTAAATCGCTCTAATATTTTCACTATACATATATGTAGCAAGAGTTTTGGCTAATTGCTCTTATTCACGTTAGCCTTTTTTCGTAGCAACAAGACAGTGAGGGGCAACCATGGCGTGCCACTACAAATACAATTGCAATTTCACAGGCAGTTTATATTGTCATCTAGCTTCTTAGTACAGAAAGTTGTCAGATCTGAAGATATTGTGAGGTCTATTAATGCCTGCAAATAATTCGTGATTCTTAAGGATTTTGATTTACAAGCCGCGTTTTTTTAAGTAAAGTAAGAAATTTCTAAAAAAAAAAAAGTGGGATCCGCAGTAGCATGTTTTTATTTTTATTTCACATTTGGTACTATGGAACAGTTGTCCGAATAATTTGAAAAAAAAAAGAAATAATCTAGTCAAAGTAAATTAAAATGATGTCTCATGTAGAAGATGGTGTGATCTTCGGTAGTTTTTGTTGAATCAATAAAAAAATAGAGGTACTCGTATTCATGATTTGGTGCAGTAGGTCTAGCAAAATTGTAAATTCTAATTAATTGCTGCTAGATTGTGAAGGCACTTTTTGTAATCTGTAAAAATACTAAAGCAAATGTCAAAATTTGACTTTTGTTATTTCCATTTATTAATAATAATAATAACAAATAAACATGCCGAAAACCTAAATTATTTATTCACAGACTTTCAGACATGCATACCAACTGACAGCACGAAATGAAATTTGGTGGTCTGTCAAACGAAATTGCAATTTTTATACCTCTGCATTTTTTGTAACAATGGAGTTACGCTATAGTAAATGTGCAAAATTATAATAATTGTAAGATTTTAGTCAGTTTATTTTGTTGCTGGACTGTTAAAAATAAATGATACCAGAGCAGGAACACTTGATCGTAAAAACACCTCATGATTCGAATTTAATTGAATTTTATATAATAAATGAATTTTGAAAAGACAGGCTTACAGATCCGTGGTTTCCGAATGCAAATAAAACTATTTCATTCCTTCTCGACATTTCGTTGGTTTTTCCCAACTTTTTCAAGAGATTTTGTTTTTGTTTTACTATAAAAAAATTCTATTACACAATCGATTTTTCAACTTTTTAAACAATTTCACTTACTTTTACATTTATGTATGTTACTTATTTATATACAAAATTTTTCACTTCAACATTAAACATTTAAAATTCACAATATATATTTTATATAGTTTTCCATTGACTGATTTTATTGAAGTTGATTCAATTACAGAATTTAAATCCGGGTTCCATTTTAATTATGATTCTAGTAAATTTGTTTGCCCAATGAAAGAAAATTGTCAAATTCGATCTTTTGATAGTACAGGATAAAAAAATCCTTTTTTTCAAGTAAAGGAAGCCCACATAAGATAAATTAAGACAAAAATGTTAAATAACTTTGGTTTGTATATTAGTTGTAAATTAAAAAAAAAAAAGTAAATGGAAAAAGAAAAGTCTTAGCTAAAAAAGATCAAAAGAAGGATTTATTTTTATGTAAAATGAAAAATAAAACAAATATAATATTTTTGCTGCCGAATAGAAAATGAGAAACATTCATATGCAAAGAAGAACAGAAAAAGATTGATTTTGATTTTGCCTAATGGAAAAAAACATATCGTGAAAACGCACAACTACTCAATGAACACAGCCATCGAGACACATACAAGCCAGGGTTCGGATTTCATAAATCGCAGATCGCAGTAAATTGGCTAAGAAATCGCAGGAAAACCAAAATTTTCGCAGTAGAAATACATATATTTTTTTTTTGATAAGGTAACAAAAAATTATAAACAAAGGAACCAAAGTTAAATCACATTTAAATCATCGTTGATTGTTAAAACAACATAAGTGATATTTTAATTTTTCACGGAAGAAAAAAAAAACATATTAAAAAATACTTAATGGTTTAAAAGTCGAAACACTCTTATAAAATTTTTGGGGTTGGGGACGATTAACCGATTTTTAAAATGTCGATTTAAAAAAATCGATCGTCAAAATGTCGATTTTCAAAAAGTCGATTGATAAAAATGTCGACTGGTCAAAATGTCGACTATCAAAAATTCGATTTTAAAAATGTCGACTCAAAAAATGTCGACGCGTAAACAGTGAGCTGCAACCCCCCTGCTTGGGCACACTATAGGATTTGGGGTGGGTGCGAGGTTGGGTGTATGCAAAGTTTATATAATTGAATTAAATAAAATTTAGTTAACATATTAAAAGAGAGCATTCTTGTTTTATTTAACTCAATTTTGGATAAAAGTCGACATTTTCACCGACAAGTTTTCAGTCGACATTTTAATAGTCGAGATTTTAAACTGTCGACTTTTTTTTTTGTCGATCAAACTTCAGTCGACATTTTAACAGTCGATGAAATTTATATTTGTCCAGTCGACATTTTTTTTGTCGACATTTCGTACCCTTCCCAATTTTTGGGTTGAAAAAATTACAATGACTACACGACGAAAAATGTAGGATTTTTTGTATCTCCTGTGAAAAAAAAAATAAAATTTCAGTTATGTTGTTTTAACAAACACCGATTCATTTACCTAGTATGTGTGAACAAATATACTCTTACTCGATAATGAAAATGTATAGTTTTAGCAAAAATATATGAAGCTAGGTAATCAAAATAAATTTACCATCTACAAATTTGTACTTTTTGAAACAAGAACAAATTAAAGAGTAATAGAACTAAAAACGTATATAGCTGACAAGACTTGCACTAAAGAGACGAGAATCTTTTTAATTTTTGACATTTTGTTATGTGCACATTTATTTCTATGACCAGTGCTGCTATTCAAACAAAATTTGTAGAATCGCAATAGATTGTAGGAAAAGCGCAGTGGTGCAGTAGATTTAAAAAATAAGAAAAAAGTGCAGTAGATCTACTGCTTTCGCAGTAAAGTCCGAACGCTGATACAAGCACCAAAATATTCGAACAAAACCTCAAAAATTCCATTCGATACTCGAATAAAGGTCGAAAACACTTTCGCAGCAGTATTGCCATGTCTTCAACTAGTTTGGTAGCCCAATTTAAAAATGTTTGTATCCCAAAGTCGTATCCGAAACAGTAGCCCGAATAATTGCGAACTTTTCTTATAAAAATCGAAATTCTGCGAACAACAGAGAAACTGAATGATATTAAAGCGAAGATTGTTATGCGGTTGATTTGAAATGTCAAAACGAATGTATTCAGTAAATACAAAATTGTGTCAATTTTTTAATACGTTAAGGTTATGTTTAGGGGGAAAAAATGTTTTATTTATAAAAAATTGGGCCTTCATACTGAAATTGCTGTCGGTAATTTTGGAAAAAAGATAGCCCAATTTTCTATAAATAGCCCAATCTGGCAAGCTTGATCTGTAGGATTTTACTTCAGCTTTTTCCTGCAGGATTCCTACTTCCGAGGTTGTGTTTGTTATTTGTATACAACCCTTCTATATTACTGATAGTTTTCCCAAAAAACCCGCTCATTACAATTCTTTCAAAAAACAAAACAGTTAAAATTCATCTGAAATAAAATTTATTTATGAGACACAGTGGAGCATTGAACTACCAAAAGCCTCGATCTCCATTTGTATTTGTTTGTTTGTTTTTTTTTCTGTCACATCAGTTAGCCACACTCAGCTTTTTGTTCCATCTACTCGGTCATTTTATTCTGAGCTCATAGAGAGCGATCCAAGCTAGCTCTGATAGAAAAAGAAACACAATCTGAGCGGTTTGGTGTGTCTGAGCTGAAAAAACAAGGAACACTGATGTTTTTTTTTTTTTTTTTTTTTTATAATCTACACGCGCTTAAGGGATTATGAGTACCCTTTAAATGTTTTAACACAGCGCGGGCGTGAAGTTAAGTTTGCTTTAAGCTCGCTTCGACCCTTTGTATACCTGTATTGAGCTGAAATGAGCTTCGTTCGACTCGATCCCAATCGCTCAGCGGTGTCGAGTCGAAATGTGGGACGAAAAACCTGGGTCTAGGAGTTGGTTTGATAAATTGTTTCAGAATCGTAGAACAACATTTCAACTATACTCCAAATCGAGCTCTTAACTCAAATGACGAAAAACATGGATCGAAAATCTGACCCTAATCCAACTCGATCTTTCGATACTGCAAATAAACGTAGTACCAGAGGTTAACAAGAAAAAAAGCTAAACCTGTGGGTACAGTGTTGCGACAAAGCAATATGATACGAGAAAAATATTTGCATTTATTCTTATATATGTACGTGCGTACAGTGAAGCGATTTTGTGATTTTGTTCATATTAATTGTTTTGACGTTTAAAGAAATAAAATGCACGACTGGGTCGCACGAACTTGCTCATATGTAATCGACTAGGAATTTTAAAAACGAATGTTATTAGAGAAAACTGTTCATAAGGATACAATTAATTTTTAAATTCTTTTAGTAGTAAGAGAAAAAAACAGAATGCTATCCAACTATGAATTTATGCAAGAACAAAAATTATAAGTCGTTGTAGTGGTTTCTTAAAAAAAATTCAGGTACGCCAATTTAAAGTTTTTATTATTGTTCGAATAAAAATTAAATTTACGAAAAGAAATATTAACCCGTTTCGGAGATATCGAATTTTCAAAAAAAGAAAAAATAGATTTTTTTTTTCAAAAATTCAAAAAATATTTATTTTAAAGTTTTGAAATGTAATGTGTTTTAGACTTTTTAGAAGCTTCTCTATACAAATTTTCATTAAGATCCGTTATGTGGATAAGAGAAATTCAAAATTCGAAAAAATGGTTCTATGGTAGGTACAAGCTGTAATATCTTAACTTCAAAAATGTTTTTATTAAATCAAAGATCGTAAAAATTAATTGAAAGAAAAAAAATTTTATCAAAATTCTAGGTGCCGTTTTCGAGAAAAATACGATTTTTGAAAACCATTTTTTTAATTTTTTTTAGCATTTGTATGGTAGGTACCTTTATTTTTAAGTAAAATAAAAAAATTTGTCTCACACTTTGTAGATTATATTGAGAAACTTTTATTTATCAAGTTTAAAAAAAATCTAGCATGGGGTTTTCGAAATATTGAGTTTTGAAAAAAAATTTTGAAGTTTTTTTTAAAAATCCAAAAAATTTTTTTTTGAAAATTTGAGTACACAATTCTATTAATGTTTTTGGGGAGCTTTAGCAAAAAAAAATTATCAAAATCGGTTGAACCGTAGTTTTTGAGAAAAAAAAATGTTTATAAAATTTCGAAAAAAATCGTATGGCAGGTGCCGTTATTTTTGGTCTTAAAAAAAAAAAGAAAAAAACGTGTGGGGGTAAAAAATCAAAACCCATATCTACCAAGTTTAAAGAACATCGGCCGAGCCGTTTAGGCTGTAGTCGCAGCGACAGACAGACAGACAGAATTGCCAGACCCACTTTTTTAGTCTTCGCTATCATCGTAATGTCAACTTTGATCAAAATCTCGAGTTCAATTTTTTTTACGAATGCATAACTTGCCTTATAAAGGGTGATTTTTTAAGAGCTTGAGAACTTTTTTTAAAAAAAAAACGCATAAAATTTGCAAAATCTCATCGATTCTTTATTTGAAACGTTAGATTGGTCCATGACATTTACTTTTTGAAGATAATTTCATTTAAATGTTGACCGCGGCTGCGTCTTAGGTGGTCCATTCGGAAAGTCCAATTTTGGGTAACTTTTTCGAGCATTTCGGCCGGAATAGCCCGAATTTCTTCGGAAATGTTGTCTTCCAAAGCTGGAATAGTTGCTGGCTTATTTGTGTAGACTTTAGACTTGACGTAGCCCCACAAAAAATAGTCTAAAGGCGTCAAATCGCATGATCTTGGTGGCCAACTTACCGGTCCATTCCTTGAGATGAATTGTTCTCCGAAGTTTTCCCTCAAAATGGCCATAGAATCGCGAGCTGTGTGGCATGTAGCGCCATCTTGTTGAAACCACATGTCAACCAAGTTCAGTTCTTCCATTTTTGGCAACAAAAAGTTTGTTAGCATTGAACGATAGCGATCGCCATTCACCGTAACGTTGCGTCCAACAGCATCTTTGAAAAAATACGGTCCAATGATTCCACCAGCGTACAAACCACACCAAACAGTGCATTTTTCGGGATGCATGGGCAGTTCTTGAACGGCTCCTGGTTGCTCTTCACTCCAAATGCGGCAATTTTGCTTATTTACGTAGCCATTCAACCAGAAATGAGCCTCATCGCTGAACAAAATTTGTCGATAAAAAAGCGGATTTTCTGCCAACTTTTCTAGGGCCCATTCACTGAAAATTCGACGTTGTGGCAGATCGTTCGGCTTCAGTTCTTGCACGAGCTGTATTTTATACGGTTTTACACCAAGATCTTTGCGTAAAATCTTCCATGTGGTCGAATAACACAAACCCAATTGCTGCGAACGGCGACGAATCGACATTTCACGGTCTTCAGCAACACTCTCAGAAACAGACGCAATATTCTCTTCTGTACGCACTGTACGCATTCGTGTGGTTGGTTTAATGTCCAATAAAGTAAACTGAGTGCGAAACTTGGTCACAATCGCATTAATTGTTTGCTCACTTGGTCGATTATGTAGACCATAAATCGGACGTAAAGCGCGAAACACATTTCGAACCGAACACTGATTTTTGTAATAAAATTCAATGATTTGCAAGCGTTGCTCGTTTGTAAGTCTATTCATGATGAAATGTCAAAGCATACTGAGCATCTTTCTCTTTGACACCATGTCTGAAATCCCGCGTGATCTGTCAAATACTAATGCATGAAAATCCTAACCTCAAAAAAATCACCCGTTAGTACCTATAAGTCGCAAGTAAAAAATCAAACGAGTAAAATTTTGTTATTTCAGTGCTTGTGTTTTGTGGTGCAATTTTTTGATAATTTTGGTAGCAATAATTTTTAAGGAATTAACAACACAACCGCACAAAATCGCTTTTTCGCATTTCGAATCGCTTCTCGTATCGCATCGCTTTGTCGCACCACTGTACGTGCAGCCTAATATTATACGACGCGACAACCGTCCGTACTAAGCATTACAATTGTTTCTACAACACAATAGACGGAACATAGGCCGCGAACGCTTTGAGAAACCTCACTGTCGAAGTTAAAATACAAATTATTTCCTTAAAATAAATGCAATGTACCTGCAGCTGTAGTGCCGAAAAATTACGGCAGAAGGATGACAAATAACTGTGAACCCTAACAGCAAGTACGCACGACGCAGAAGTGAATTCTATTTTGTCGAAAATTCCTGTTTACTTAAAATTGAACTAGGTCGAGCTTATAGATGTGATTTTCTAACATTATTGCTCTGGTACTTATAATACACTCAAGTAAAATAAGCTTAATAGGTATTAAAATGCCTATCGAAGTACGAACACGTTTTCCATTTTCCCGAAAGCTGAGGCTGAAAGTAAAATCCGCATTTCCATGCATGTTTTTAATTGCAGGAATAATCTGGAGTGAAAGTTATTCTTGACAACAATGTCAACTTTTAAATAAAAAAAAAACTCCTTTATAATTGAAAGAATTAGAATTTCTTTCCATGGTAAAACCACATTTTCTTTGACGACCTTGAACATTTTCAAACGATAAAAGGCAATGTGTCCAGTGGGCACTTGACGTGCGTGTTAAGTAACTTATGTACGAGTATCTGCGTCTTTTTATTTTTGTTTTCTTTTAATTGAGGCCAATTATCAAAACGAAATCGATACCGAAAAGGCGATAAGGCACAAGTTCCTTACCTGAAATGTATTTGTAACTAGTTCACATGGCTTTAAGTATATCTTTACTGGTTTAGCATATACTCGTATAACAAAAACGTATCCACACAAAACCAATCGATAAAGAAATATACTGCACTTCTTTTATACACTCGGCACAAGATAAGAAATTGTTTGTGTTTCAGAGTTTTGAAACGAAAATCGATAAGAAGCTGATTAAATATTATTAGGTCATAGTCCTAGAGACGTTATTTTTGTTTAAAATGGTATCGATTATTTTTTGAAGCTTATAGTCACGTATTCAATCACAACGGGCAATATTTGGTCTAAGTGTGTCGGTCCTCCGTCCACAGCCATTTTTACCTTAATGAAATGAATCAAAGGGCACGGTAGTGCCCAGCCAAGTTCTGGCACTACACCCTTTTTACAGGAACAAACTCAGGCGGTTTTTGACCCCTCCCTATCTTCAGTACCAATGAAGTCAGAAACTTAAAATTCCGAATATTTGCTAAGCTAGTCAGGCACAGGCGCCTCACCAACTTTCAATTTTCTAGCATAAGAACTTGGCGTACTTTTAGATCTCAGTACTTTTCACGGCTGACTTGTTACACAAAGGTTTTTGTATAAAAGAACTTGGCTCATTTTTTTAACATTTATGTTTTTGGTCTGATATATATTTATCTTTATAGTCTAAGTCAAAATAGTACCCTTTGGCATAATTGTTAGTACATTGGACTGTCATGCTGGAGGCCTGTGTTCGCCCCAGCTCTTGCCACACAAAAAAAAATCTTTTCAGGGGTACTTCACCATGCGAGAAAGTAACAAAGTCTACAAGAGTATCTCTTGTCATGAAACGTGCTTCCCATCTTAGTATTTCGGATTCGGTAGAATATTGTAAGTGCTCCCCATTTCTGACAACAACACTCACACACAAATGGATGAGAGTTAAAAGTCATCAGGTTTTGACAGAATGCAAGTAAAATGGGTCCCAAAATTCTGCCTGGCTGTCAATCTGTCAGGCAGAATATGTTTATACAGGGTGGGTCAAAGGTGACTTCCTAATTTAAAGTGATAAAAACTTTTAAAGATTTAATTTTAGAATCACAAAGTATGATTTATGGAGAATTTTTTGGGCTAAGTATGGAATATAATATCCCTCAAATGATCACCAGCTTCATGCTCACAGAAACGGGCTCTTTCTAGAGTGTTTTTCATAACACTCCGTAGGACATCATTTTTAAATTAGGAAGAAACTTTTGACCCACCCTGTACATATCTCGACCTTCAGCATAGTCAGTGAAAGCGATTTTCTTCAAATTAGAAGTCATTTTTAGTAACCTTTTTTTTTTTTGCTAATATTATATGCTTTCTATTCTTAATATAGACAAATTCCCTTCCATTCACAATTTTCATGACTCTGAAATTGTAGCTTCTGCAATGTACTCTAGGAACGCTCCATTCAGTGGCTTGTCAAGCGTGCTGGATGTATTTCAAAATGTTTTGATATTTTGGCTACATATTTGAGAATGTGAACGCATGTTTGTCAAGGCTGACGTAAATTTCATTTTCCATGAAATAATCGAGCTGTGCACATCGTAAGAAAATATATCAAAATGAGTTTTACAAGCAATAGCTGTATTTCAGGTGGATATATGTAAGTTTTTTGAAGACTTTGAATATAAATTTCAAGTAAATTTCGTCATCCAAAATTTCATCTATGCTCTTAGTTGGTCCGCCATGGTCAAAATGAGAAGTGTTTGAGATAATATTATTCATCATGCCGTGCTTGTAAAAGTGTGAACGCAACTAGGCTGGTATTCACCGAGCGCTCATAACTTAAGAAGCTCATAAACCTATTCACCAAGCAATATTAGTGAAGATCTACGAGGGCTCTTCAAAAATAGGAGTGGTCCCGACCACTCCTAAACTTACGAGCGCTCTCTTCGAAAGTTTGTTCGAAAATTCGAAAACTAAACAAACTAAACAAACGACGCCGACGCGACGGTGAGTGCAAAACCAAAACCAGTTATCGTCACCAGCAACGCTCCCCAAGCAAAATACGAAATTGACCGAAGGATTCTCACTGCCAGCTGTCATTCAAGTTCGAAAACAGTTTGATTTAACAGTTTGGGTATGCCTGAACAAGATAGAGTGGCTTGTGGCTCTCATTTCCGAACTTCGAAAAACACTTGTGAGTGGTTGGTGAATACACCAAAGAAATTTCAAGTTACGAGCCTCGTAAAGTTAAGAGCCGTTTAAGAGTGCTCGATGAATACCAGCCAAAATGTTCCGATTGAATAGCTGTAGTATTTTGTATCAGATAACATCTCTGTTTGAATATAGGTGGAACAATTTTTGTGTTGTATATAACATCCCTGTTTGAATACAAGTCTAACAAACTACGTTACATACTGGAGTCTGGTAGTTCTGCCAAAGTTCATATAAAAAAAAATAAAATTATAAATTATAAAAAGTTAAAAGCATGAATTTGGCGAAAAATAAAATGCACGGCGACCAAGTCAAACTTGCTCTTATTTAAAAGACTAAGAATTTTAAAAATTAATGGTGCAATATTTTATGATACTATTTAACAATTTGCTAACTTTAACTCATTCTTAATATTATACATTTTCTAACTACTCGTAGTATATTGTACTAAAGCAATTTTCTTAATAAATAGCTGCTGAACACACCTAAAATAATGACAGTTCGTGCAAAAAACTAAGTAAACCGACCTTTTGTGGGGTTTGCAAATAGCACGATACTAAAAAATAAAATAGGTATTCGATGATTTCAAAAGGGTAGTATGACCCTTTATTGATTAAAATTTGGAACATCGTTGTTTTAACTTAGTTTCATACCAAAACAGCTTTAACATTGTATTAATTGAACTAAAATTTTGCGCCAATCTTTTTCAAACTTTTTAGAAGCTTCTTTTGTTATGCCTATAATATAAATTTCGAAATTCGAAAAAATCGTTCTATGGTAGATCCAGTCTGTAATATCTTAATTTTAAAATCTTTTTTATTGAATTATAGATCGTAAAAATTAATCGAAAGGAAACAAATTTTATCAAAATTCTATGCGCCGTTTTCGAGAAAAGTACAATTTTCGAAAACCATTTTTTAACATTTCTATGGTGGGTACCGTTATTTTTACGTAAAATAATTTTTTTTTTCTGCATCTTGTAAATGGTAATAGTACCTAGTAGTAGTACCCCTTGTACTGCTTGGCATAATGGTTAGTGCGTTGGACTATCATGCAGAAGGTCTCGAGTTCGATTCTCAGCCGCTGCAAGAAAGTTTTTTTCAGGGGTGTACTGTTTCTTGCAAGGAATTGACAAATCCTCCAAGAGTATCTCTTGTCATGACACTGACAACCAGGAATGAACACCCTGAGGACAATACAACCGACATTTTAAATTTAATTTTTTTTTCGTCATGTAAATTTTATATAAAAATAATTTAACATAAGTCACTATATATAGTTAGGCCCCCTATGAGCCAACAAATGTAAACTTTCATACATATGTAGTATCTTATTAGTTGTAAGCCAAATTGTAAATAGTACCTATGTTCAATAAAACAAAATTGAAATTGAAAATTGAATCTCTTGTCATGGAAAGTGCTGCTCATTAGCCGTTTGGAATCGGCAGAAAATTGTAGGTCCCCTCCGTTCCTGGTAACACGCACACAGGAATGGTTGAGAATTGTAAGTCACTAGGTCCTGGTTTACTTCGAGCTGTTGCACCACCAAATTTAATTTTTTGTAAATGGTAATGAAAAACTTTTAATTGTCAAGTTTAAAAAATCTCGAACTTGGGGTTTTCGAAATATTGAGTTTTGAAAAAAAAAATGTTTGAATTTTTTTACAAATCGAAAAACATTTGTTTGAATGCAATACTCAATACAATACTCTTTAAGCTTTTGGGGAGCCTTAGTATAAAACAAATTATTGAAATCGGTAGCACCGTTTTTGAGAAAATCAAAAACAAAAAACATGGTTCCAACGGAGTTACCATTAATAACCTTTTTTCGGAATTTTTTTTTTAACTAAATGACTTCATTTAAAATTTTTGATTTTTTTTTAATCTTTGAAACAGTTTTTGAGAAAAAATATTATTTAAAAAATTTCGAAAAAAATTCCTATAGCAGGTACTGTTTTTTTGGGTCTTAAGCAAAAAAGAAAAAGAAAAAAACGTGTGGGGAAAAATTTTTTAAATGATAGCCGTTTAGGCTGTGGTCGAACTGACAGACAAACAGAATCGCGCCGTTCAATTTTTCATCTTCGCTATCATCGTAATGTCAACTTTGGTCAAAATCCCGAGTTCGATTTTTTTTAGGAATGCATAACTTGTCTTAGGTATAGTAC
Source organism: Chrysotoxum bicinctum (assembly GCA_911387755.1). Classification (NCBI taxonomy): domain Eukaryota; kingdom Metazoa; phylum Arthropoda; class Insecta; order Diptera; family Syrphidae; genus Chrysotoxum; species Chrysotoxum bicinctum. Next base: position 107,332,353 of record OU426989.1, on the reverse strand, counting down.
CTTTAAGTAGCAGGTACAAAAAAGAGTTGAAGCTGTTATTACCTTGAAGTCGATAAAACTCAAAAATCCGACTCTTCTTCCGATTTTTTTTTTAAATTAAAAACATGACATTGTTCTATGATTGTACTTTAAAGTATTTTATCAATTAATATCTTCACCAGAAAGTATTTATTCCTCGTCTACTTACAATTCTAGAATCCCCGTGGATAACCCACAAACTTATTTAGATCAGCAAATGCCTGTGAGGCTCAATTATATTGCTGTGTTACATGTTTTTCTGGCATTTATAGCATACACATATTTATGTACAATTGTACATACAGATGTGGTCAAAACAATGGTAGTGCATCTTATAATACAAGTAAAATCAAAAATAAATTAAATCAAACATTTACAAAAAAAAAAAAAATAAGTGGTGACGTGATTTTAAAATTAATATTTTTAAGCTTTTATTTACAGTTCAAAATATATTTTCAAATTTAGTATTTGAGTCGATATTTTTAAATTTACTCAAATTAAAAAAAAAACTTCAATAAGTTAGTAACACAATGAAGGTACATCTTTTAAAATAACAAGTTATTCAAAGTAAATTATTCGTAAGAATAAGTACCTATTTAAAATGATAGGAGCACAAGGAAGATGCATCTAGTTTTCACACCTTTCACGGCTATCGACCTGCAAAGGGCGTTGTTATTTGTTGAATTGACAGAAGCAACATATATCGTCGTCGTTCTATGAAAACTCCCTAAGTCCATTTTTTGTTTTTTGAGATATTTGCATTTAAACTTGGAAATTAATATAAAAAAATCCATAATTATCAGAATAGAACGATCTCAGGCTTCAATTGTAGAATGGGTTTGGCGTAGCCATTGTGCAATAAATTTTTTTGCAAATGGTTTATCCGAAATTAATTAAATAAGAATTGAATCACATTTTTTTTAAAATCGACTTAGGGAGTTTTCATAGAACGACGACGATATTTTGTATATCACACCAAAGGTTTTCTATGCCATTTCATTCAATTTTTTGCCTACTTTGCAACTAAAACAAAAAATAAACTGTGGTGCAACAGCTCGAAGAGAACTTACAAGCTTACAACACTCAATCATTCCTTTGTGCGTGTTACCTAGAATGGAGGGGACCTGCCGATTCCGAACGGTTAATGAGAAGCACTTTTTAAGACAAGAAATACTCTTAGAAAATTTGTGAGTTCCCCGCAAGAGGTACACTCCTGAAAATTTTATTGCAGCGGCTGAGAATCGAACCCAACCTCTTCTGCATGACAGTCCAACGCACTAACCAATATGCCAAGGTGTACCACACTACTTCGCAACTTATCTTTTATATTTTGGGTAATTGTATTGTTCAAAGATCCATTCCATTTAAGCGGTATTTCATCTTCAGCTTATGGCAGAATAATCTTTACATATGATCCCTGATACCTTTAATTGAGTGTACGGTACTGATACCATGAAATAAAAAAAACATTTCTAAACCTTTATGCAGGAACCTACATATTTAACTGTCTCTGATGTTAATTAGTTGTGGATTATATTCTGTGTTCGGATACCCTCTTACATATTGACGAAAGCCCTTCCAACAATACATGTAAAACTATTTTGGACTCGTCTTACCACAGTATATTTGTCCACTTTGATGCAGGTCAGTTAGGATGTTTGTTTTTTTATTAGCTTATTTTTTATATTTTTGGAAACATGTTTTTGCCATCAAATGTATATTTTTCGAACACTGCACTACTTGACCGTGGTAGCATCAACGTCTACGAACGTTTAACATTCGGTTTCTGTTTTTCAACATTAAGCTTAACGTAAAACATATCTTCACTTTGAGAAGCTAGAGTTAATGGATTGACGACCTGTTTTATTAATTTTGGGGACATTACGGAATTCCGCTAGTGATTCTTACAATGGTCTAAGTCTTCCCTTCCGAATTTAATTTCCTGTAACGTTGTTCAGAAGTACAGTGCTTTCGAATATCGTATTTTCGATAATTTTCCATACCTCTTTCAGAACATTGAATTCTACAATGCACTAATATTATTTTGAACAGACGAGTTTGCAAGTTTGAATAGTAAGGATTGTTTTTTTTTTTTTTTTGTTGGCTATGTCATATTTTACCTAGCAACACCTTGAACGCAACTGTATGTAGGTAGGTACATAAGCTTTAGACAAATTGTTACTAAAAGCAGAGTAGGCTTAACGAAAAGATTTTGCATGAAATTGATAATAAAGAACATAATATGAATATTATTCTTACTTTTTTGTATTGTTGTGTTGACCAGTTCGATGAGTTATGGCTTGTTGAATAGTATAATGATAAAAATGATTCAAGAATCCTGTTTTGTAGTTTTTATCCTACACCAACTCGGTTAGATCAGGATTTGCTGGTTTTTGTAATGCTGACTTGGCGGACATTTGAAATAATCTAATGTAAGTAATGTCAGTAATGTTTACTTAATTTTTAAGTTCCAGTAATTTTTTTAAGATCTTGGGTCTTTTTTAAAGACTACCTAGCCCTCCTGTCCAAGAAATTCAGAAAATTTAATGTACAATACTGTATCACTTCCTCACTTCATAATAAATTAACTTGTTCTAATAAATTTGATTTAGCCTTACTACTTTCCTTCTCTCTCAACCCACCTTGGTCACTTCACTCAATGATCACTGAAAGGAACAGTGACTCTGCTGGGCTCCGCGGCGTCGGGCTATTATCATTCTCACTTCTCATTCCCAGACACGCCGCACTAAAATGCAAAAAAAAAAACAAACCCAACCCAACCCCTGCAATGCATTATAACAACCACCTCCCTCGTCTGTGAGTCATGACAACAAAAATAAATGGCAACCCAACAAAATTTCCATAGCCCCAGATCTCAATGAGAAATTGTATAAGGAAAAAGTGTTTAGTTTCAGTTGGGATGACTCTAGTGGTTGCTATTGCTTGCCCAAACCTAATAACCCCTCCGAAATACCCCAAATTAACCCCAGATCCGCCCTTTTGATGAGTGTGACTATTGTTTTCCATGGTTTTGCAAAGAAAAATCAATACAGGGACTTGACACTTTTTTCATTTGGGAACAGATGGACAGAACATGGTTTTTTGATTGTTTCTTGGTTTACTTACCTTTTTCTCCTCGATCATGGGATTATTGGGTTCTCCAAATACAGTTGCTTCCAGCTGGTAGTTGACAATTAACGCCTTATCCGTTGGATGTGGTTCAATGGATCCACCTTTCCAGCGCCTTTTAATTCAAACATAAAAGAACAAAGAATACGTTTTTTTTAATTGAATTTTTAACAACACACAACACTTTTTCTATTTCTCACAAATTACATTTTATTTGGATATAAAATTAACAAAATAAAAATTTAAACTTAGAAACAGAAGATACAAAGAAAAATCGATAGAATTTTCTTTGCTTATACACCACAAACACTACGGGAATTTTCGCTTTTCTAATTGCACTCTCGCGATTAATCAAGGATTTTCTTCAATTTGAACAAAAAGAACTCACTTCTTTATAAACTTAGCATCGTCGGATTGCATTTTTGTATCACCGTTGTTGTCAGCGTCACCGGCAGCTATTGCATTAATTATATAATAAAAATAATGAATTACAAATAAAATTAGTGTTATGCCCGCAACTGTATTAAACAGAGCCGATAACATACACAACTTGTTCACTTCTGTCGCCTTTTGACATTTATCGCCATTTTTGCGAGTTCGATTCGATGTTTGGGTTTTCTTCGTGAGTAGCTGTTAGCTGTGCTCTTTTTTGAATTGTTGTTTTGATTTATGGAGAGAAAGAGAACATATTATTGCTTAGAAAAAGTCTAAACGTTTTGTGGTTTGTGTCTTGAATATTTTAAGAATATATTTTACAGAGGCTCTCAAGCTGTAGATGTGTTTTGTAGCTGCAAGTTTCTTATAGGAAAAATTATAGTTTGCGAAACTGGCTGAACATTTCAAGTTAAGCTGCATTTACACGAGCAATAAGTTGTAATTATTTCCGGGAAAATAATGGATACAATCGTGTAATAATGAAATAAATTCAAACAAATTATAATAATGTCTCTCAGGTGCTCCATCATTGTACAGGATGTGACAATATAACTTCCTTTTTTGAAAGAAAATTCTTAAGGCTGCCGGTGTTTTTACCAGGGACAGAAGTGGTCGAATTCCGATATCCGACCAACAGGCATGGTTATTCAGCTTTGTTTCCTTCCAAGCTAGTTGTGGAGTCACCATCATGCGTTTGAACATTGAAGGGCGTTTGTTTGTCTTGGAGGTGTATCTTGAAAAAGATCTTCAAATATATGTACGTTCCTTTACTTTGTTAAACTATTAATTTCTAAAAAATTCAATTGAAAGTTTGACAAATGTCATATACAAAATATATGTAGATATAAACAGTTTAGGATGGTAGGCGAAAGAACATTAAATTCATTTTATGTATTGGTAAGAACAAGCAGGTTCATTATTATTGTGGATTATCATTATTTGCAAATTAATGTAAAAACAATACAATAGCCGTGTTTTTTTGGAAAAGTTATCCGTAGTACAGTAGGATTTTATATGAATAACAACATCCGCAGTAGGATCACTGCCGATAAAAAGAGAAGTGAGATTCTGCTGCGGATAGATCTTTGACGTTTATTCGAGTATCGGCAGTGATCTTATTGCGGATGTTGTATTTGTTTTTCATATAAAACCTACTGTACTACGGATAACTTTTCCAAAAAAAAACACTCCTAATGATAAAATAAAACATCATCACTCTTGCGCTTTTCACTATTTTTAGAAATTGTGTATAATATAAACAAATAATGGTGGACTTTGAACTATTTATATGATTATAGGCGTATTTTTTTGCAGGTCGGTAACACCCCGACTCCACAGGAGATAAATTCTCAAAATGCTTATCATGATATGAAATCTCCAATGGAGTCGCGATATTTCCTCTTATGATATGATGTCAGCGATCTATTTCTTCGGTTTTATCTTGATATGATGTCTGATATGAAATTTGACAGATGGTTTTTTCGTACTTTTTGTCGTCAAATGACATTTTATTTTCATTATTTTATGTCTTAATAATTTGGTTGGTTCTTGTCAAGTATTCCGGCGGACATTTTTTTTTCATTTTGTAAGTAAATACATTTGCGTGTCATGTTATTTATTTATTCGTGCATTAAGTTAGGTTTCGTGTTATTTATTTATACTTTAAGTAGATGCGCATTCTTTTTCAAATATATATAATTTTTGTTAGTTTTACGTTTTGCTAATTTCTGTTGTCAGCACAAAACACATCTCGTGCAGTAGGGATAGAAAAGAAATATCATGACATAATTTGCCCAGCGAAGTAATAAGAAAATATGAAGATAGAGATATCAGACATTGAGTTGGAGAGACAGATGTCTTGTGGAGTCGGGGTATAAGGAATTGTAGACAAAAACGACATTGGGAATAAGCGCATTACATGTAAATACAGCAACTACTTAAGTCTATACGGACTTAGCTAAGTCCAGATAATTTTCGAAACTTAACCTAAGGCCAGGCGCGCCCATTCAATGTTTAGTTTGGCAACTGTTTAGTTGCTAAAATGAAACATATGGGCTTATATAGGACACCGCGCACTTAGAGCAACTCGATTCGAGCAACTAAAAAGTTTGTGTTTTGACACAAACTAAACGATTGCCTTCGTAACAGTTGAGCTATTTTCTATAAGAGCAAAAGAGAAAAGAGTGTGACGGTGAGTTAAAGAGTTGCCAGTGTGCGGTTCTCTTTCAACTGGTGATTAAACTATTTGATTTCGATCACAGTTGCCAGTGCGCGTCTAGCCTAAGTCGTGATAAAAACGGTGATGCCAAAATTATATTATCTAAATGTTATCGATTATTTGTTAAGGGAAGTAATAAGTGACATTTTTGGATACTGGTTGATGCTCGTCTCAATACAGCTGACAAATGCCATAGCGTGCACAGTGATGCTTCCATCTTTTTGCAAAAAAGTTCCTAAGCCCCAATGTGTTTTTTTTTACAAGTCTATATGGACTTGCGAAGAAAACAGCTTATAGTATCATTTATGGTAGGAACAAAAATAATCTTATTAGGCTTTCACAGGTATTAATGTGATATATAACAAAGGTATTTGATAAACTTTTCACTAATATATCCCGCTCCCGTTTACTCACAAATGTCTGTTTTTGAAAGCAATTGGTATTGTCTATAATAATTTGGTGTTGCAACAGCTCGAAGAGAACCAGAACCCAGTGACTTACAACTCTTAACCATTTCGCTGTGTGCGTGTTACAAGGAATAATGAGCAGGACTTTTCATGGACTTTTCATGACAAGAGATACTCTGAGAGGATTTGTCAATTCGTCACAAGAGGCACTACACCCCTGAAAGCTTATATGCAGCGGCTGAGAAGCGAACCCAAGACCTTTCGCATGAAAGTCCAACGCTCTTTCCATTTCACCAAGGGGTGCTAAAATTGTCTGCACTATTATAATACAAAGCAAGTTATGTTGCTTTAGTCCCCGCTATTTCATTTTCCATTGTAGACATTTTTTTTTCGAAGGTCCAGTGAAGATTAATTGGATGGTTTTGACGATGATAAGCATGACGTGGTATATGAGGTAATTGCAGAAACGGTTTTAATGCCTTGACTTGCTTCTACCACTTTGTTGGCACGAACAGCTAAATGAGGGAGCTTATATCGATGGTCAATATACCTCTTGTGGCAGATGATATGAAACGAGGCAATATGGAGAGGGTTTAGGAATGGGAACCAGGAAAGGATAGGACATAGGGATCTTTCGGACCGACGACATGAATTGAACCACCTTCACGAAGCTCAGGGATTGCCGGGTAGAGCATCAATTTATGATAAAATCAGAAACTAATTGGTCTCGGAAGTTGGAATTCAGGTTAGATATCGTGGTTCGGACTGGGAATAGGAAGCGGAAAGGAGATTGGGAATAGGGAAAAAGAATGTCCACTATGGGAGCGATTGGCATGCATGCGAGGCACGGCTGAGCTCGTCGGATTAGGGAGGGTCTTTGCTTCCATAGATGGACCTCACCTCTTTCAAAACAAAAACATTTATCATGCCATCTTACTTTTCTTTACCTCCACACTCGTACTACACTTTGAAGACACTGCTGATGTTGTCGCAGGTGGGCCTTGTCCCTCCCAACCTGGAATCCGGACGGCCAAAGTTTCGGATTCCCCTTAGCCGAAATCAATTTCTTCCTCCGTTAAACCATACTTTACCACTTTTCACACCAGCCTGGCGCACCCCCTAGAAATTTCCTCACCGGGCCATTGAGCGTATTTAATGCTCAGTAAAACAAATTAATATCATCAGCATTGGCGTGATTAACAATTAATTAAATCTTTATTCAATTATTTTTACCTAATCTTATCCTATATGAATACATATCCTTTTTAATACAATCAAAAAAAAACAAAACATGGGTATATTAACTTCCCCAATTCAGTATTAACGCCTACTTATGAACTAACAGTAACGAAAACTAAATATACATGAAACAAACTAACTAAACTCTGGAAATTCAAGTAAATTCCCTCTTACTCCTATAATTAAATTAACCTTTTTGAAAACTCTGACAATAATTTACTTTCGAACTATCAATTAAAAATTTATATGTATATACGCTTGTATTAAGAAAGCGCCTATTCTTGACATAAATGCTGGACGGTGCAGAGTGTAAGATCGTCCTATGTTTGTCGCGATTCCCCTCAATTTCCAACGAGAATTTCTACTTGGCTATTCTTCGCCGAAACAATGAAAACAAAAAGACTCCCAACCTCCTACCTACATAGAGCTCTGTGTGGGTGGATAATCGAAAGAGGGTTGCAAAATGTTGCGACTAGAGGGTTATGTGAGGAACCTCTGCTCACACGGACTCTTAAACCACTGATTCCGTTGATTTAGTGTTTCCTACCCAAAAGATTAAAAATAATAGTAACACTTTCGAAGCTATATAACAATACGAAAAATCAAATATCAATATCACGCCAAATAAAAAAAAGGACATAAAACAAAAAGGACAAGGTTTCTTCCGGTGTAGCCTTCCTTCGGCTGGATTCCGCTTACGGTGCGCAGTACAGTAAGCTGCGGTTTTTTTCTTCTGCAATAATTTCAGGACCTTTTTTTTTTAAAACCCGTTCGGTGACCGTTATATTATATTTTGTTCTTTTTCGTGCGGGGTGGATTTTGGTTCAGGTAAGTCTCATTAAGTACCCACTTAACCAACATTCGCATACGTTTATTACAGGACTCGAAGATGGATTCAACAAACTCAATTTTCAATAAAATGTTACTTGGGAGCCTGGGTTTGGCACAGGCTTATCCAAAATGTAGCACAAGCTCGAACACCAGCTATATAAACTTTTTCCTTTTTTGGACAGGACTTGCAGGAAAATTTAATGAATGACGCCCTCATTTACAGAGAGGGTCTTCCCAAAAAGGTTAGCCGCCACGACTTGCGACACGTCGGCGGCCGCCCAAAAATCCACCTTTAACAAAAATCACATTTACTTCACTTATCCCTTAAATTTTTCTATCTTTTTGTTCAACTCACCCCTATGCACAAAAATAAAAATCGCCACTCCTGAATTTCTAATATTGTTTCCTCTCGAGATCAAAATTTCAATTTAGTTAACACTTTCCCGACTTTGTTTTTTTTTTTGTTTGGTTTGCGATTTAACTTAAACACTTTTCATACTTTGTAATATTTAATTCTTATATAAAAAGGTTGTACTATCGAGACTTGTTACTTCGCCGGTGGTTCGATCAAGAATCCGCTTCTTGCCAATATTGTGCTGTCTGCAGCATCTCATCTTCCGATTCTAGGTACCGCTCATCGACAACATACCACTTTCTAGTGTGGACCAAGTTGAACAAACTCTCATAGTTGTAACTGCCACTACTATCGGCACTATCTTTTATTATCTAACTTTCATAATTGCCTAACCTATTTTTAGGGGCTATACCAATTCGTCAACAGAAAAGTTTTATACCTAAATAGTCTATTGTATGCCTAGTCAATACACAAACCTTTCGTCTAGTTTGGGAACTACTTCGCCATCATTCCGGTCTAGAGTTGTCTGTCAAAGTTGTTGACATCATTTGCAAAATTATTTTCCGAATGGCTCTTTATTTCGCGATAAACAGAAAGAAAAATTCCACAAAATAACTAACCCCGTGCGTAAAGTGATAATCTTAAAAGTTGCTACCACTAATGCAACGCAGATGTTGTTCGTTGCCGCAGTTTGGACCCAGCTCTATGACCGAGGTCGGACTGCTCCATGCCCAGAACCTTGAGCCATCCCTATCGGACCTGTAGGAACGATTCGCTTCCCTAAGCTTCAACGCATGGATTTTCGGGTGCAGGTCCATCAGACTTTCGAAGAGCTGTTACCCTTCTCCAACAGAAGTTGTAACCCATCCTACAACTTTTGTAGGTACTTTTAAAGTAAGTACCAAGTTTTGTACTTCGATGTCTATTAACATTCTTTTTTACAGATATTCCATCCACGGCCGAACATTCGCCTCGGGCAGGACTTCAAGTTGTAGACCGAAAGATAAGGATGTGTCTTTAGTTTTTACTTATCTGCCTGTGCATCCTCTTCGAGCAGCTGATCGGTGTATCGCTGCTCGACGAGCAACAGTACGGGCGGTTTTGTGCTGCATATATTAAATTTAATTTGTTTTTTTTTTTCTTTCAGGTAGCCGCAACAAAACTCCGGATCTAGCAATTCTCTACGAAGCAGTAGATACGGAGGGAGGACTACCGCACAGCTCTAAGAGTGACAGAACCGTGGGGAGAACTCACGCCCTTAAGCCGGGCTTAATCGCATTTTGCTCCTTTCATCAATCTTTATCTGATGATTTCTCAACCTCTACAATCTCAATGATAACCTACAATTAAGCATCCACCGCGTGCCATACTGGTAGCAACAGGAGCACTGTAAGTTTTCTATCTTTTAAGACCCTAATATAAGAATCCTATTTGATTTTCTTTACGTCTTATTAATCTTTCGTAACCTTTAATGAATTAAGAAAATATTGTTTAGCTTTACTGAAAGAATCATTTAATAAAAAAAATCTGTGCCTATCGCTACACATATTCATTTTTTTGTGTTTATATATCTATACATCAGGGACGAAGCGTCCATATATTGAGTGGAATGAGTGCTTCCGTTGAACCATTTGAAAAAATCGTACCTAGCAAGGAATTAAATTCAAAATTCCAAATTGAATTAATATTTTTATTATATTATTTGTATCTATTAATGAATCTTAATTTACTGTGTAAATTACATTCTAACATCATTATGACAACATTATCATCTTTTACTAAAATTGCTAAAGGAAATCTCTGGTTATTACAACTTAAAATGACACACTGCAAACGAACTCAGAATGCTCAACATCACTCCATTATTTATAATGCTCAATCTCATGAAAGTTCTTGCTAAAATGCTTAAGAGCTATGCATTCCTTATTATCGCCTTCTTAACTCAATTTCAAAATACCCTTCCACTCCAAGTCAACTGAAAATATACCTACAACATCACTCACGAATATTCACAAAATGCTCAAAACAATGATTCTCAAACAATAGCTATATAGAATGCACAACAGCTGGGCATTCCATTATTTCGCATACATAACTTAGATCTCAACCCAAAGTCAAAATAATTTGTCTCGTTTCTTGCCGTTTGCCCAATGTGTGAAGAATGAGTTGAGTGAATGCATTACGAGAATTTTTTACAAGAGATAGATAGAAAAACATGTATGATGTATCTATTGAGTTGCTTATTGTCTCAAACTGATAATGAGTTTAATTTCATGGACAAAAGGGGTAGAAAATTTTTATTTTAATACAATGTGTTTGCAAATTTAGGTGCAATTCATAACTATCAGAAAACAAACAAATATAAATTTAAAAGGTGGTGGTTTTAAAATTATTTTCGTGGCGAAAAATACAATCCACCTGTTTTCTGTTTATTTTTTGTTGTTATAACAAAAAAGTGGTCAAAAATAGTATTTCTAATATTCATATCTGAGGTTTCTTTACATATCTACCAGCAGAAATATAACTAAAGGTTATTTTCAATTATGAGAATTTTAAATAAAAAAAAAAACTTCAAGGAATCTTAAGATTTTTAATATCCCGTAATAATGGCATCTGTAGAGAGATCATATTCATATTTTAAGAGAATTAAATATTTTTTAGAAATAAATGTGGACAAGAAAGGTTATCTACTCGTAGCCTAGGTCTCATCAAATCGCACTTAGATAATTTGTCCTTAAAAGAAAAAGGATAGGTAAATCTTTGCGCAAGGCATCAAGCTCTTTTTTTTAAATTAGACTTTACTGTAATATATTATTTATGCTTATTATTTTATGTGTATTATCATTAAGTGGAATTTTAAAGGTTGGATCTCAAAGGTCTTTCAGTTTTGGTTTTATGTTCAGTGCTTCCGCTATCGAAAAAGTCACGCCTCGTGCCTGCTATACATATATACATATAGATATGGCAGCATTTGTAAAGAATGAATTTTTCAGGTACTTCTTGTATCCTCTTTTGAGTTTTAACTTGTACTCGTTAACGTTAAGTCTATGGACGAGTAGTAAAACTAAAGCTAAGGCTATTATCACAGGCATACGATATAAATAGATATGTGGACGATAACGATGAAAATATCACAGATGGTAGAGGCGTTAACCAAAGTATCACAGATGGTAGAGGTTTGACCCAAAGTATCACAGGCGAATAAACTGGAAGTTCCAGAATCAGGTACAGGCGACTATTTAGTGTGGTAGTAAGTTGCAAAACCAACTAGTGAACACATATGGCGTTGATTGACCTTTTTTTTTTGTTATAGTGCTGGTGAATGGAAATCAAAATATTCACGTTTACTAATAATGTTCAATCCAGCGTTGCCGCGAAGGAAAAAAAATAGAGGGCCATTTCGAAATTTTTTGAGGGCCATTTGACAAAATTTGGGGCCAAATATTTTTCTTACAAATCCGTCCTTAAAACATTAAATTACAATATATTAACATTTGTTTTTATTCTTATTTATTTATTTAGTGCATTATTTATTTAATGCATTTCTTAAATCTATGTAATAGGCAGCAGAAGCAGAACTTTACTCTGTCGTCTGATTTGATTTCTTGGGAATTACCTTAAAATGTCTTAAAAAAATATAAATCACACCAGTAATATTATTTAAATATTTATATTAATTTTTTCATATTTTAATTCAATATATGAATGGACAGCGAACGAACAAACAACAAGCGACTAAAAAAAAAAACAAATGTCTATACGATTTATTTAATTATTTTTATTTATTTATAATTAATTAGTGGAGCAAACAAAATAAAATTATAAACTTAATCTAAAATAATAACTTAATACCACCGGATTATGAATTAGATTAATACCTATGTGCTTCTTAAAAGATTCTCGACTTTGTTGAAAAAAAAAATCAATATAATTACAAATAATACTGTTGGCTTCTCTAATGCACCGAGTTAAAGGTTCATGTTTACCCGATGATGAGGTTCATTAAAAAGAAAAAGGGATCGTAGTTTCCTTGACGAAGCATACACAATTACAAGAGACAAAAGAAAAGGGCAATTTATATGGGATGTAATAATATCGCGCAAAAATATTATTTCAAAATTTTTACGACGAACGACAAGATATTTTAAGCCAAGAAGTTGACACCGAGTTTTATAAGTTGGCGTATTAATATTGTATGTTTGCATGTTTTCAATCCTATTAGAATGAACTTGAAAAAATGGATCACAAATTACACAGAGTAAAAGGATCATAGAACTCCTTAGAGTTCCGATTAATGAATCCTAACATAGAGTTAGCCTTAGCAATCACAGTCTAAGTATGGAGAGTTCCGTATCTTCTATAGAATAATGAAAAGGAATATATGATAGGCTCCTAAAAAATGATAAAGATTGACACTTTGATACGTTCAACAAAAGCTGATTAGCTAAACACCATTCAGACAAGCGATGAAGATCACATTGGAGTAAATGACAATCATTAATTGACGTAACACGACGGAATATTTTAATGTAATCCGCAAACATCAAACAAGAAACATTTTTTAAGAAATCAGTGATATCATTAATCAGCAGCCAGAATAGAAGAGGGCCCAAGTAACTTCCTTGTGGTACTCCTGATGTGACCTCAATTAGATATGATGGTACATCATTAATACCCACAAACTATTTTCTTCCGTTTAGGTAGGATTAAAACCACTTTAAAATATTTGAGTGGAAGCCAATTGATTCCAATTTTTGTATTAGTATATGGTGGTTTACTTTATCGAACTCCTTAGCAAAGTCGATATACAAAGTGTCTCACAGTCACCGCCCCAAACGAAAACCATGAATTCCTGAGGTCATTTTAAGTCGAAGAACTCAAGAGGTAATTTTCTCGTTTTCGTCCCGTTTTCGAGTTATAACGGTTTTTATGATTTTTGCCTTAACTGGCTTTCTTTGCCAAACTACGTCCGATTCGTAAGATTATTTTTATAACCAATCAAGAATTTATTACAGTTTTAGTTTGTTCCAAAACTTTTTTTTTCTGCGGACAACCGTTTCTCCCCAATTTTGCATCAAACTCAATTTTTTTGTTTTTTAAGTTGTTTTTTCACTTTGATATCATTTCATTCAAAAAAACACCTTAATGATTATTAATTTTGTTCGCTTATTATTAAAGCCCAGTTTATTTTCATAAAAAAAAAAAATTTTTTTTCGTTAAAAAAAATACTAAATGTAATTAGCAAAAAATAAACAAACTGAGTGAATTTAAAAAAAAAAACTAATTTTTAAATACAAAATTAATTCAAATGAATTAAAACTTTTTTCATTTTCCAAATGATCGGAGGAATACCATCGGGTCCTGGTTGCTTATCAGTTATCATCATTTAGTCCATTAAGACTATTTCAACATCTTTGTTACTTAAGTGTAAGTGACCGATATTGATTGAATTTAAACATGGCAGAAAGGTTAGAGGGAATACTTTGGGGATTATAAACGGAGTTAAGTTAAGTTAAGTTTTGTTAAGTTTTAGACTCGATTCAGCTCGAATTAAGTAGTCCTTGTATTAAAATTTATTTAAAAAATCAAATTCTTTTTGCCAACGCAAATATTTTATCAGAAGATCTAAATTATTGGGAAATTTACGATATAATTTGTAAGGTTAAGTTTTTTGATATTAAAGTTACATAAATGCTTTGGTAGATGACGAAAATAAATGACGTCAGAGAAGTCAACACGCTGGATGAAACTGACGTGAGTCAGATCGTTAAACGAGATAAATGAATAAATTCAGTTCCATTTTAAGTATGGTTATTTGTATGTGGTGGAAACACATTGTAGTGGCGATGCATCGCGATGGTTTATATTTAATTTTGTAAAGCTTTTTAATTTTTACTAAACACGATATGATGAGATGTTAAATCTTCTAAAATTTAGATTTGGGGGCCATTTCTAATTGGCCCGGGCAAAGGGCCAAAATGTAAAACAGAGGGCCAAATGGCCCGATCGGGCACTTTGTGGCAACGCTGGTTCAATCACCAATGTTGTCTGTGAGAACTCAAGAAATAGGTAGTCGTTGACTTTTAACTAAAAGGCGTTAGGACGGCAAAACATTAACATTGAAGACAAGCAACATGATAAGAATACTTGACATATATACCGCTTTTGAATTTCTTTTCCGTTTTGATTAGGACTAATATACATTATTATTAAGGACTGCGAAATGTTTTCTAATATGGATATCAACAACATTTGAAGAGCGATTATGTAACTCAAATATGTTTAAAAGGACGGGATTTCATTGCTTAAGGTCTTTCGCGTGGTAGACACCAATTTTCTTCCCTTTCAGGTCTTCTAGCTCATACATATTTTTGCCTACGGGTTTAACAATACGGCATTTTATATATTTTGGGCATAGTTTTGCTGCTAGGCGCTTCGACGTGTCACTAAGGATGAAATTCCTTCTATAAACCTCTTGGCCTGGTACGAAATTTACTTTTCGTGCCCGGGTATTATATCTTTTCGCACTTTTTTCGTTGGCTTCTACGATACCCTCTTTGATCTTAGTACGTATCAGCTGCAATCGGTCATATCTCGGAAGGGTCAACAGACCACCATCCTCGATGACCTTCAATCTTTGCGCCAGTTCGTAACTGCTTCCGTGGGTCATCATATTGCTTCCAAAGAGGGCAAATTATGGCGACACTCCAGTAGCAGTGTGGCCAGAGCTTCTCAACGCGCCTGCGATATCGCTCAAGTGAATATCCCAGTCACGTTGGTCCTCTTTCAAGTATGAACGTATTGCGGCCAGTAGCGTTCTATTGACTCTCTCCGAAGCATTGATGGATTGCGGAGAATAGTTAGCCGTTCTGAAATGTCGTACTCCGTAACTGGCCAAAAAGTTTTGAAAGTCTTTTGCCAGGAATTGTTTGCCGTTATCCGAGTGTATTATTTGAGGTACCCCAAACGTATTAAAAATGTCTTTTCTTAGAAAACTGATAATGCTGCTGGAGTTAGCCGCTCTTAGAGGTTTTAAGAAGACAAATTTTGACAAATGGTCCAGCACAACGAATACATAGGCATTTCCCGCCTTAGATCTAGGATAAGGACCTATAAAATCGACATAGAGTTTTTGAAACGGACGATCTGTACTAAAATTAGTCTTAATTGTTGGACGCATCACGAAGCTTGACGACTTCGACTGTTTACACACTTCACAATTCGAGATGAAATGCTTAACTTGGACGGTCATATTCGGCCAGTAAAAATATTGCCGTATTCGATGTAAAGTTTTCGCTATACCCCCATGGGCTGCATTAGGGGGGTCATGCACCTTGGCAATGAGCGCCTCTGTCAAAGTGGATGGTATCCACAGACACCAAGTGTGTTCCACTAGAGAATGATCTGAGTTTGACGGAATGGTGCGTTTGTAGACATAGTTATCCTCAATTTTGAGATCAGGTAACTCTTCTTGATGACTTTGAACTGTACTGAGGAGAGATTTATATTCGTCGGACTTAAATTCTTCGCTATCCAAATCAACTAATGGTGCTACCTGCTCTAGAGCCAAACTATCTAAATGCGCCCGAGAAAGAGTGTCCGGCACGATATTCAGCGATCCCTTCCTATGCTCTATGTCGAAGACATAGGATTGTAATTCCAGACTCCATCTCGCGAGTCGGCCACTTAAATCCTTCATGGTCATCAACCATTTTAGACATGAGTGGTCTGTGATGACGGTAAAGTCCATGCCTTCGACATAGGGCCGGAATTTTTTTATTGCCATTACCGCCGCCATGCACTCCTTCTCGGTGACGCTATAATTTCTTTGGCAGGCATTTAGTTTTTGCGAGAAATAAGCAATCGGTTGTTCGTCATTATCGTTGTGTTTCTGAAATAACACCGCACCGATTCCAGAGTCCGATGCATCGCATTGTATGAAGAACCTTTTAGAAAAATCTGGGTGAGATAACACTGGAGCGGTAGTAAGAGCGCTTTTTAAACTCTCGAATGCCAACTTAGCTTCTTCGGTCATAACAAACTTGGTATTTTTCTTCTTCAGGGTTTCCGTTAAGGGAGCGGTCAAACTAGAAAAATCCTTAATAAATCGTCTGTACCACCCTGCCAGACCAAGAAATCTCCGAACCTGTCTTGCGTTTTTAGGCAAGGGAAAATCTACAACTGCCTCCACCTTCGCCGGATCAGTCTTCAATTTCCCACCACCAACGATGAAACCCAAATATTTTAGCTCTTTAAAGCAAAATTTGGATTTCTTAACGTTGATGGTGAGATTTGCTTTCCGAAGGCATTCGGCTACTTCGTCTAACAGAGTGATATGTGTATCAAAGTCCGGCGCAATTATGAGCAAATCATCTAAATACACGAAGACTCGATCCCGGAGACGTGCGGGGATAACCTTGTCCATCAGTCGACACAACCTCTGAGCTGCATTACAAAGCCCAAAAGGCATAACCCTGAACTGGTACAAGGGTCTCCCCGGTACCGCAAAGGCAGTTTTTTCCCTACTCTCCCTCTCCAACGGTATTTGCCAGAATGCTTCCTTTAAATCAACGCTACTGATGTAGTAGGTATCGGGTAGCCGACTGATCAGCCCTTCGATATGGGGGAGTGGGCTAGCGTCCTTTTTGGTCACCGCGTTGACCCTACGCGAATCCAGGCAAAAACGATACTTGGTAGTATTGTTTGGGCCTGGCTTCTTTATAAGGACAACGGGCGAGCACCAAGGACTCTCGCTCTCCTCGATAACGCCGAGCTGAAGCATTCGGTCTACTTCCTGGTACAAAAGGGCTTGTACCGCTGGAGAGACAGGGTAGTGTCTCTGCTTCACCGGGACCGAATCTCCGGTATCGATAACGTGCTCCATAAGGTTTGTCTTTCCTAGACCATTCCTATCGAAATCTAAAAATTTCTGCTTGACCGCTTCCAAAGCGGACAGCTGATCAAATGACAAGTCGTGAGTGTCCTTCGTATCTGCATATTCCTCCAGAACCGAAACGGTGCTAAGCAAATTTGGAGCGATACAGAATATCCTCCAGAAATCTACTCCCAAGTACAGTTCTTGGTCTAGGCTCGGCACTAAATATAAAGTTACAAGATGCTGCGTCTTTTTATAGGCAACCTCAACTTTTATTTTACCCACAATTGCCTGCTCTTTCCCATCTGCCGTTCTTACTCCTGAACTATATGGTTGAACTTGTACATTGGCCGTTTCCACAAACTTCATACAGTCTCTCCCTAGTATGCTCACACTGGCCCCACTATCTAATAGGCCGAGGAGTTCTTTGCCTGCTACTATAACCTTAGCATAAGGTCTGGGGTCCGTGTTAGTATGTATGACTGTGGATGATATGCATTTTCTCACCTGTTTTCTAATTTTAAATCTATTACGCGCTTTTTGTATTCTGGCCGAGGCTGTGCCTGGGCTTTTATTAAAAATCCTGCTTCTAGCTTCTTTGTATTCCCTAATCCTAACATGTAAAGGTTTTAATTTCCTCTTAATTTCCTTTATTCCTATTTCGTTATGTGTGTTTTTTTCTCTTACCAAAATTGAAAATTTATTTTCATCTGTGGCAGTTTGTGTTGCTACAGTTGTTTTTGAATATCTGGGGTTGTCTGAGTCGAACGCGACTCCCCCAGAGCTCTCGCGTTCCGGCTCCGGTTTTCCGGGTTACACTGTGGACATTTTGGGCTAATCACTCCTTCATGGCCACATCGATAACAAAAAATATTTCTAGATGACGACGGACAATCTATAAATGAGTGACCTACGACTCGACAATTCCAGCAGGCGGTGGGTCTGGCTTCGCCATACGCTCTGGGATTTTTCGGTCGTGTCCCTGTCGGTTGAAAAGCATCGACGTGTACGTCTTGGAAAAACAATTCCCCCGGTTCAACTTCCAACTCGTTGGCTGTATAGCGAGCCGGTGGCCTTTGGTGTTTTGGACCGTCTCGGTCCCGATTCGAAAAGGCGGACTCCGCGTCTTTACACGCCATCCGTAGCTGGTCTAGAGTATAAATTGACTGAGGGTACACCAAATTCCCTATTCTACTATTTAAATTCTTTTTAAGACTTCTTACTAGCTCTGCTTCCGGGATTTGTATCCTGAGCTGAGATCGTAACCTGTTTATAGAAGCGAAATACTCGTCACTAGACTCCCAGGGTCCGAGCTTTCGGTCCATTAACTCACGCATGATGTCGAAGTCAGATTTTGAATTGCGAAACTGTCGCATTAACGCATCTCTTAAAGTTGGCCATTCTGGGCGATAATTGGACCTTTGGTACTGCCAATACCATTCGCTGGCCGCTCCTGAGAGCAAGAGATGAAAGTCCCTTAAGACCTCAGCCCAGGAACACTCATACTGAGATTGTAACATTTCGACTCGAAATATAAAATCTTCTACTGCTAATTTTTCAGGATTTCCCTCGAAAACTATCCCCCATTTATCGATTCGTATAGGTGGGCGAATGGGTCTATTCGTGTGCCCCGGTGGTGAATGAAACGGAGTAGGCTGAAGCCTGTAATTGGAATTCCTCAAGCCCCCGTACGGATCTTGACGCGGCGTTGGTTGTTGCATTCCACTCTCTGACCCAGGCCCGTGATCTCGGCTCCGGGTCGCGCCAGATTCTTGGCGGAGACTCCCGTTCGCCATTGACGGTCTAACCTGTGGATGCCACTGCGACGTCCCTGGAAGTGCCAATGATGGTGGCTGAGTTGGAATAACCGGAGGAATGTTCAAAGGAGGTCTGATTCTTTCCTCTATAGGAGGAATTGGACGGGTGGTGTGGTTGATTTCCTTCAGAAAATCCAAAAATCCCCTTTCAACCTCTGCCCTTACAGACGCTGATATGCTCTCTTGCATGGAATTCCTATAAGAATCATACGCGTTTATAACCGCTAAATTTATCACGGTCTTAAGCTCCGCTGAGATAGTTCCATTTCCGATTGATTGTTCCCTATTGTTACTATCAATTGGCCTAGTCATATTTTGACCGACTACAGTATTGTTCAACGTGCTATTTCCCCCCTGATTACCGCTAGGTAATTGGGCTTCAGCCAAAACTACATTATCTTCACCTTGATGTAGGGTAGCGCCTGACCCGCTTAAGCTGCTGTATGTCGGTGCAGCCAGAGATTCCCCTGAGCTTCCGGACATGCTTAGGCCGGATGGTAGCGCTAGATCTGGAGGCTGACGTGACTGGTTTCCCATCTGACTCCCAGACGTACTGGCGTTTACTGCCGGAGGTGGTATTGTAAATACTAGATTTTCTGGAGGGGTATTTTCCCTGCCAGGTGGCGAACGTTCTACAGGCATCTCTATGGAATATGGAACAAAGTTCTGAAGCAAGGAGCGGGTAACTACTCTATTTTTTAATTCCTTTTTAATGATTTTAATCTTTCGTTCTTCTTCTCCAGACATACGTTTCCACATCCGAACTCTTTAATGTAATTATTTAATAAGTCTCAAGTTCCGAAATTTTTATTCGACAAAGCAAAACAAAATTTAATTTCTATTTATATATATATAATTCTTATTTTTCCTACTCTAACCTATGTATATATTTATCCTAAAAAGTAATTATGCTACCAACATTCCCATTTACCATAACCAAAACTAGAGAATAATTCTTATTAATTAATAAAGAAAAGTTAAAAATATTCTAAGAACTACCTAACCTATATATTATGTATTCTCACCTCCAAAAATTCGGTAACCAAATTTAAAGATCTATGGAAGTTTATCTTCAAAATCCTTAACTTAAACACCCTAAATCTATTATGTACAAAACAAATAACTTGAACTTAATGTTCGCGAGGACAACGAAACTACAATTGTATGCTATGTCTATGGCAACATGTACACCAATTCTATTTATGACGATATCTTTGAAACTATTTTTCGACAACCTACCTATTTTAACTACAAAATTACTAATTATTTCACAGACGATTGAAAATATGTATGTATATACAAAAAAACTATGTGGAATCGACCACGTAATCTAAAATCCTTGTATGAAGTAACTTTTATAAATGTTTCGCAATGCACTGATTAATGTATATTTTTGCATTAAATTGACTTGACTTTTTGTAATATTTAAGTTTTGTTTCTCATAGCAATTCGGGGGTGTTTCAGGCGGCTTTATTTGGTAATTTTGTTTTCTTTCTCATCTTTATATGGCTTAACAGTGAAATCATTTTTCAAAACATATTGTTTTCCTTGATACTATATATTTTTTTTTCAAAGTGTAGTAGTTGTATACACACAAAAAAAACTGCAACTTGACGATACGATTTCCAATTGATGTTCCCCTCGGGGCCAGAGCGCACCGTCGCGATTAAACAAGCCTTCTTATGAGCGATTCTGTTCAAGACTTACGGTTCGCACTCACACCGGTGGTAGCCGCAACTGGAACTGGATACATTTACTTACTCCTTCTGCCAAGTCCGAAGTATACTGTCGCATTTCAAACTTTACGTTTTAAAACCTTACGTATGAAGCCGTACCGCATACTCAATCCTGCCAGCGAGAGCAACATAGGACGATACAACGAATGTACTAGTTGTTTCGGTTCGCAATTTTGATACCCTTCGTCGCTATTACCCAGGCATGCTAAAGAGCTCTCCTGGCTAAGACTTACGATAGGTCTCAACCTTGCCAACCAAGACCACCAGCACATTGGGAAAAACTAGGGCAAAACACGTTTGGGCGCCATTTGAAACGAGGCAATATGGAGAGGGTTTAGGAATGGGAACCAGGAAAGGATAGGACATAGGGATCTTTCGGACCGACGACATGAATTGAACCACCTTCACGAAGCTCAGGGATTGCCGGGTAGAGCATCAATTTATGATAAAATCAGAAACTAATTGGTCTCGGAAGTTGGAATTCAGGTTAGATATCGTGGTTCGGACTGGGAATAGGAAGCGGAAAGGAGATTGGGAATAGGGAAAAAGAATGTCCACTATGGGAGCGATTGGCATGCATGCGAGGCACGGCTGAGCTCGTCGGATTAGGGAGGGTCTTTGCTTCCATAGATGGACCTCACCTCTTTCAAAACAAAAACATTTATCATGCCATCTTACTTTTCTTTACCTCCACACTCGTACTACACTTTGAAGACACTGCTGATGTTGTCGCAGGTGGGCCTTGTCCCTCCCAACCTGGAATCCGGACGGCCAAAGTTTCGGATTCCCCTTAGCCGAAATCAATTTCTTCCTCCGTTAAACCATACTTTACCACTTTTCACACCAGCCTGGCGCACCCCCTAGAAATTTCCTCACCGGGCCATTGAGCGTATTTAATGCTCAGTAAAACAAATTAATATCATCAGCATTGGCGTGATTAACAATTAATTAAATCTTTATTCAATTATTTTTACCTAATCTTATCCTATATGAATACATATCCTTTTTAATACAATCAAAAAAAAACAAAACATGGGTATATTAACTTCCCCAATTCAGTATTAACGCCTACTTATGAACTAACAGTAACGAAAACTAAATATACATGAAACAAACTAACTAAACTCTGGAAATTCAAGTAAATTCCCTCTTACTCCTATAATTAAATTAACCTTTTTGAAAACTCTGACAATAATTTACTTTCGAACTATCAATTAAAAATTTATATGTATATACGCTTGTATTAAGAAAGCGCCTATTCTTGACATAAATGCTGGACGGTGCAGAGTGTAAGATCGTCCTATGTTTGTCGCGATTCCCCTCAATTTCCAACGAGAATTTCTACTTGGCTATTCTTCGCCGAAACAATGAAAACAAAAAGACTCCCAACCTCCTACCTACATAGAGCTCTGTGTGGGTGGATAATCGAAAGAGGGTTGCAAAATGTTGCGACTAGAGGGTTATGTGAGGAACCTCTGCTCACACGGACTCTTAAACCACTGATTCCGTTGATTTAGTGTTTCCTACCCAAAAGATTAAAAATAATAGTAACACTTTCGAAGCTATATAACAATACGAAAAATCAAATATCAATATCACGCCAAATAAAAAAAAGGACATAAAACAAAAAGGACAAGGTTTCTTCCGGTGTAGCCTTCCTTCGGCTGGATTCCGCTTACGGTGCGCAGTACAGTAAGCTGCGGTTTTTTTCTTCTGCAATAATTTCAGGACCTTTTTTTTTTAAAACCCGTTCGGTGACCGTTATATTATATTTTGTTCTTTTTCGTGCGGGGTGGATTTTGGTTCAGGTAAGTCTCATTAAGTACCCACTTAACCAACATTCGCATACGTTTATTACAGGACTCGAAGATGGATTCAACAAACTCAATTTTCAATAAAATGTTACTTGGGAGCCTGGGTTTGGCACAGGCTTATCCAAAATGTAGCACAAGCTCGAACACCAGCTATATAAACTTTTTCCTTTTTTGGACAGGACTTGCAGGAAAATTTAATGAATGACGCCCTCATTTACAGAGAGGGTCTTCCCAAAAAGGTTAGCCGCCACGACTTGCGACACGTCGGCGGCCGCCCAAAAATCCACCTTTAACAAAAATCACATTTACTTCACTTATCCCTTAAATTTTTCTATCTTTTTGTTCAACTCACCCCTATGCACAAAAATAAAAATCGCCACTCCTGAATTTCTAATATTGTTTCCTCTCGAGATCAAAATTTCAATTTAGTTAACACTTTCCCGACTTTGTTTTTTTTTTTGTTTGGTTTGCGATTTAACTTAAACACTTTTCATACTTTGTAATATTTAATTCTTATATAAAAAGGTTGTACTATCGAGACTTGTTACTTCGCCGGTGGTTCGATCAAGAATCCGCTTCTTGCCAATATTGTGCTGTCTGCAGCATCTCATCTTCCGATTCTAGGTACCGCTCATCGACAACATACCACTTTCTAGTGTGGACCAAGTTGAACAAACTCTCATAGTTGTAACTGCCACTACTATCGGCACTATCTTTTATTATCTAACTTTCATAATTGCCTAACCTATTTTTAGGGGCTATACCAATTCGTCAACAGAAAAGTTTTATACCTAAATAGTCTATTGTATGCCTAGTCAATACACAAACCTTTCGTCTAGTTTGGGAACTACTTCGCCATCATTCCGGTCTAGAGTTGTCTGTCAAAGTTGTTGACATCATTTGCAAAATTATTTTCCGAATGGCTCTTTATTTCGCGATAAACAGAAAGAAAAATTCCACAAAATAACTAACCCCGTGCGTAAAGTGATAATCTTAAAAGTTGCTACCACTAATGCAACGCAGATGTTGTTCGTTGCCGCAGTTTGGACCCAGCTCTATGACCGAGGTCGGACTGCTCCATGCCCAGAACCTTGAGCCATCCCTATCGGACCTGTAGGAACGATTCGCTTCCCTAAGCTTCAACGCATGGATTTTCGGGTGCAGGTCCATCAGACTTTCGAAGAGCTGTTACCCTTCTCCAACAGAAGTTGTAACCCATCCTACAACTTTTGTAGGTACTTTTAAAGTAAGTACCAAGTTTTGTACTTCGATGTCTATTAACATTCTTTTTTACAGATATTCCATCCACGGCCGAACATTCGCCTCGGGCAGGACTTCAAGTTGTAGACCGAAAGATAAGGATGTGTCTTTAGTTTTTACTTATCTGCCTGTGCATCCTCTTCGAGCAGCTGATCGGTGTATCGCTGCTCGACGAGCAACAGTACGGGCGGTTTTGTGCTGCATATATTAAATTTAATTTGTTTTTTTTTTTCTTTCAGGTAGCCGCAACAGATAAATACTGCATCCATAATGCTTTTGAAATATCGTCATTAATCTTGTTTCCAGCCAGATCTCGCATTTCAAGCAAAAGCTGCAAGGGTTTTTTACCGAGTAAATCGATTTTTTGCAGAACCTTTTTGATTCATTATTCTTCTGAATGAGCGAATTCTTCTACTTTTTAGGGTCTCATACATTTGCCCGATCATCAAGAAAGGAAACCCTTTAAACTGTGCCAACTAAAGTGGCATAAGTCTCTTAAACACCGCATACGAGATCCTTTGTGCCATATTTTATGAACGTCTGAGCTTTCCTACAACAACCTGATACGACCATCATATCAGTTCGCCCTTGGACCATGAAAATCCATCATCAACCAAATATTCACCTTACGGCAGATCTTGGACAAAAATCCAGGAACTTTAAATCGACACCTACTTCATTTTGATAAATTTCAAAGCCGCGGATAGTAGCATCTTTTTTGGCATTCCTGACAATCGTGTCCGTTTTCCGCAGGGTGACGATTCAGAATGATCGCTGCTCCATCAAGGGCGGGAAAGATCTCACCGATGCATTTGATGTCAAAAAAGGTTTTAGGGAAGGCGATGCTCTGTCTTTCGACTTCTTCAATATCTTTCTTGAAAGAATAGTGCAAAACTCTCGGGTCAACACTAGAGACTAGAGGCATATTGCACATTTTTTCAAAAGTCCGTCCAAATAATAAGAATACATTCTTTGATGTATTAGTGCTTCTTATCTGCCTAGTATGTGCTCTGGCGTTCATGTGTATTACAGAATCTGTATATGTGGCTATTTACCAGGCCAAGAATACTCAAGCGCCTTCCTAGTTTACCGTGACCCATGAGGAGTCCTGTTACTATTCGTTACTATTAAGCTGATACAGTGATCATGAAACGATATTGTTTATAGTTCCCAAGAGTGTAGTTTGGACTTCTTCAGTTTTGGGAGTTCTTTCCATTTTTTAAATTTTTGGCATCCTCTTTTATTTCGTTTTTATTCCTGTTTTCCCTTATTCCCCAGTAGGGCTCTAGCCCCATTAGGGAATCCCTTGCGCCTATTTTCGTTAGGGAGTCTGACTCCTTATTGCCCTGGACACCTTAACGTCCAGGTACACAATGAAGTGAAACATTATTGTTCTTGCCAAATTCGTTTAGCCTGCCTACACATTCCCACACCAACTAAGACGTGATGGTGTATGAGCTTCGTGCTTTGAGTGCGGCATAAAGGTGGTATTTTGGTTTCGGTAATTCCTTTCAATATTTCGACCTGCACTTCCGCCTGGAAAATGCTAGTGGATTGTCCCATCGGTATAGAAAAGTTGGTTCTAGGCCCAAAAATTCCAGCACCAGTCGCTTCTGTCGTTTACCACTTAATGCTTTGAGTGTGTAGTTTTCTCTTTCGCACACTCTTTTGTGCATGTCTATAAGGTAAGTTAATTCTGACTTTAAAATAAGGCTGTGACTTATACATTTGTCGGACCCAAGCCGTTGTTATCATATATAATGGCTCCCTTAGCAGCACTTCCAACTACTACATGTAATGGGAACAGATGAAGAATAGCCTCCATCGGTGCTGTAGTACCTACAAGCTCTCATTGCTCAAGTAATGCATAAACAAGCGAGCGTTTGGACTTTATCTAGTGCTTTCCAAGTTGTTTTCAACTCATTTTTTTTTGTGCCATGCAATCGCACCATAGGTAATGAATGCTCTTACCATCAAAGTGTACATCCACCTAAGGATACACGGTTTGCAACCCCATGATTTACCTGCAAGTCTCTGGCATATCATAAGGGCTTTTTGGCTTTCCCGACTGTAGCTACCTAGTAGATATTTGACTTCTTTCTCTGTTCTGTTACTATATTTCTTTCTTTGCTTTTACACGGAAGCGATTTTTAATCTTAGTTTCTCTTTTGGAGTCTCTCTCCTACGGGCTACGCTACGGCCTACGGGCTTAAAAATCTAAAGGACTGTTTTTACACGAAATCGATTCCTTTCGATTGCATGGATGCTTTTAAACACAGCGATTTTTAATAAAAGTCAACTTTTCTTCTGTTGAAAAGGAGTCATCACTCTGCACTCTTTACTCTAGTGAGTTAATCGAAGTTCGCTCAGCCAACGCCAAAGAGAAATGAAACATACCTGACAAATAAAGAAAACCACAAAGAAGAAAGAACGATAACTCTGACTGCTTTTACACGAAAGCGATTTTTAATCTTTGATTCTCTTTTGACTTCCCTTCGATTGCATGAATGCTTTTAAACACAGCGATTTTTAATGAAAGCTAACTTTTCTTCTATTGAAAAGAAGTCATCTCTCCGCACTCTTTACTCTAGTGAGTAGATCGAAGTTCACTGAGCGAACGCCAAATAGAAATGAAACATACCTGATAAGTAAAGAAAACTACAAAGAAGAAAGAACGATAACTCTGCAATTTTTCCAACCCCAGCAATTTTGTGTACCCCCGCCACCACACTCGTCTCTCTCCAACGGGCTTAAAAATCGCAAGGTAAAAGCCACTTTACACGATAATAGAAGTCATATGACCTGTCATCACATTTTCTGTATGATTTATAAAATGACCTGTCATTTCGAGTCAAGTCATACCGTTTTGGTTTATCTATGCTTTACACGTCTATGACTTCCCCTTTGATTTTCAGAGTACCAAAATCCAAAATAAATATAAAATATAAACTGAAATAAATTTGTGTCGTTATTCCATGATGGAGAACAAAAAGAAAGCAATGGCAGTGGTTTTGTCAACAATGATAGCTGTATTAATTCAAAATTTTACAGTATACATATATGTTAATGAGATCTGAAATATTTAAAAAAAACCGCATACATAGTTACCTTTTCAGAATTATACCATATTTTTTATTCAAATGTCAACACTCCATTCAATGTTTCCCACGAAAACATCAAATCTCGTATGACTTCTTAAATGGAATTAGCTACAGTCCTAATGTCAAAAAAGTCATATGCTTTTTCGTTTGAGAAGTGATATGCGTTTAATGGGTGCGTTCAAACGATTTGATTTGTTTTTTTTTGACAGGTCATATGAGAAAGCATATGACTTATAATATCGTGTAAAGTGGGTTTAATATTGCTTCGTTTAAAAGCAGTCTCTGCAATTTTTCCAACCCCAGCAATTTTGTATACCCCCGCCACCACACACGTCTCTCTCCTACGGGCTTAAAAATCGCAAGGTAATATTGCTTCGTTTAAAAGCCGTCTAACCGAATAGGTTTCAGGCGCGGCAGAAGTCTTTTCTTGGTTAATGGTATTATACACATCTTTGTAGGGTTGATTGATAATCCTACAGATAAACACCATTTGCTTGCAATAGATAGTTTTCTCTAAATTATATCACAGTCAGTTTCTTCAAACTTCTCTAGGGCTGTTCTAACTATATCATCAGCTAAACCGATGCATCGTATACCTTGAGAGGTGATATTTTCTAGCTTCCACAGCATGGGTGGTAGTACCCTCGCTACGGACATCCTCTTGTTGGGATGATTCTCTGTATATTTGGCCCTGCTATTACCTCTACTGTTTTAGTGTCCAGCACATCTCCAGACTTGGTATATTCCGCAGAAGAGCAATACTACTACGCGAGTGTGCAAATAAGATAAGGCATAAGATATTCTTTAACCTTTTTTAGGAGGGCTGGGAAGATTCCACCTACACCTGGTGATTTTAATGGTTGAATAGTGCTTATCACCCAGTCTATCCTTGGTTCCTAAGTAAAAATAAACCATATTTTTAAGAACAAACCATAAACAAATTATTGTGAAATCAAAAGCTAGTTTAACTTATTTTTTGAGTGGAAAATCCTACTTATTTCGACTTTGACCTTTTGTTTTGTTTAATTTATAAGTTGACAATGCATGCACCTTACATAAAGGCATATCATATGATGATAATGAATAAAAACCATGATAAGTGAAATGTGTGCACTAAGTCCAGTCGTTCAATTGAATCAATTTTCTTATTTCAAGATCTAATGAATATTACGCTTAAACAAAATTAATTTCTCCAATTTTTCCATATTTAAAAAAAAAAATTGTTTGTGTCTGACACAAATTATAAAATTCTTAGAAGCATACTATCAAACACTCATAACAAGTGATTATCTATGAAAGTGTTTATTTAATAATACTTGAACTAACAATATCAAAGATTGTCATATAACGCCCGCCTACAGAATGGCATAGAAATACAACGAATTCTGAATTAAGATTAATCGGCTAGCGCAGTAATACAATGCTAGAACTGTAGCAACTATATCAGCAATGTAACCGGTAGGTTTATAAATGTGATCTCATTAAGCATAAAGATTGACAAACAGTAGCAGTAGGTCAGTGTCGGTGATAGTCGGTGTTCCCCATTGACTTGATTCTTTGTCGAAGTTGTGGCTTAAGAGTGTCCCGGAAAAGATTCATTTTTAAAAATATTTATCCGATATACCACGATAACGTTATCGAAAAATCTCCGTAAAATAATAATGGATTATTGTGTTTATGACTGTGACGTCGGAAGTGATGATGCCTGGGGTTTATTAATGCTAATACGTGCGGAGGCTTTGAAAAAAATAAAAATTTTGGGTGTAACATGTGTGAGTGGCAACACAACTGTTGACAATGTTTGCAAAAACGCATTGAGAATTTTAAAAACAGCTAAAAGAGAAGATGTAAGCAATCGGTAAAAACTTTATTTTTTTATAAATCATCTTTCCACAAAATCAATGCTTGTCCAAGTAAAAATGATCTTTGACAGGACGGTGTTCACAAAGTACTCACTTCATTCGGCGAATTTGACGTCGTAGTATTTAATGTCGATCCCACTTTATGGTGAAAAAGAAGCAGTCAAGTGAGGCATTATTTTTAAGATATTTTCAAAATGAAGTGAGGGTAAAATTAAATATTAGCCGCGTTTTATTATCGCCAAAGATCCATATATGTACGAGTAGAATAATCCTTGAAAATAAAACGATACATATCATAGTGACAGTTGTGTTGTATGTTCATCTCTCTTTTGCTTATGTTTGCTGTTAAAAATCAATCCATATCCAGATCCGTAGATAACAGTGGCGTGGCGTCCATATAACACGATTCCTATCGTCTTCCCTTTTAGAAAATCCATAAATAACACAATTTACCAAATAAACATCGAATAAGTTTAAGTTATCAATTCTGCCTCTCGTTTGTATCTTATACTTTAACCAAACACATTCCACAATCCACAACCAACATTAATCAAGAGAGTCACAAAAATACTCTGACGTAAACTTTTCAATCACCGTCTTATTTATTTGTTTTATATCCCTTTCTTCCCCAAGCATTGTGTTTCGGATCCTCTTTGTTCAACATCCGCATTTATATTCAAAAAATAAGACGCTACATTACATCTTATAAAATTTTCGATGCATACCAGTAGGAGTTGGAATTATTTGTATTTTATTCTCCCTTTAGCAATTAGCATTGCATTTCAGTAGGAAGATAATACATTGCAGGAGTTCAGGTGCTCGCCTTTTTTCAACCTTGTGTAAGAAATAAGACGGTGTTCTTCGACTTATTTTTTTTTTTTTTAATATGTCATATAAATATAAATATGGCATGTGGACTGGGTATTGTTGATTCTTGATTTTGAATTTGATGTTGATTTGCATGCTAATGTAAAATGATATTTTTGCAAACTTACTGTGATAATTTTAAATTATGAAATAAATCATGGTAGAATATATGTCAATTTGTCAGCAGTGTAAATTTAGCTCTTTGTTTTAATAGGAATTTAAATTTAGATTCAATTGGCATTCAATAAAAGTCTGCGTTGCACAGGTTCAATAACTTCAAATAAATCTAGTGTTTTGAAAAGCCAATTTGAACTTACATAATTAAAAATATTGAAAAGTTAGATGTTAAAGTGAAGATTTAATTCCTTTTATTACCCACTATAGTGATGAAAAAATTTAGCTTCTTAATTAATTTTAGTGCAGTTCTAGATTTTGTCTTGGAAATGTCTTTGATAAGTGTAGATTGCTGTTTAACAGATTACCTATCAGAGAAACCAAATAATTTTATATTTTATCCTTTTTTCGTTTACACACCAGGGATTTCGATCCCAGATCGAAATTTTTTGTTTGGTGCGGGTATTTCATGTATACATATATGTATGGATTTATATGGATTTAAAGATTTTGATCCCTGTCAAAGAAAAATAAATTTTTGTTGGGTGTGAAGGAACGCAAAATCTGGCGAGGGATCAAAATCTTCACACAGAAATTGATTTCTTATGTGTAAGGAAAATCAACAAATAAGTACCTATGACACTTTAATGGAATCCTATTTAGAGTAGTGTTATAGGGCAACGATATTCAAAATGACTTGATACATAGTATCGCGGCTGTTATTAAATCTGAAATTAAAACAGAAATCATGGAAGCTCTGTTCGTGTCGATTATGGTCGACGAAACAGATTTAAGTCATAGGGGACAACTGAGTGCCATATTTCGGTTCTTGTCAGAGAATGGAATACAAGAAAGATATCTTGTATTTTTTGACGTTAGGGCGAGTCTTAATGCAGATGAGTTATCCCATCATATGTACATATATCTTATATTCTTGACACATTGATTGCAAGGAAAAGTTAATAGAATATTCCTAGGAAGGTGCCGCAGTTATGTCCGACAAAGGGGGTGGTGTCTAAAAGGAGGTCCTTTTTATTATGTTTCAAGCTCATTGTTGATTGAAATATTAATGTCTTTAAGTATAAAAAATATAGCTACACATTTTTTGCTAAGTCAATGTGGAATGCATTTGTAGATACCATATCCCTACTAGAAATGTTGTTTTTCAGGTTCTAAGATTTTGTTTTCATTTTTACAGGTGACAAAATTTTATAACGGGTTCCCATTTAAAATTATCCACGCCACGCCACTGGTAGATAATCATGCTTATTTTGAGATTCGAACGAATAGCTAATTCGATAGAATAGACATTTTCATTCGAATGAACTTTGCATATTTTGACATTCGAGCGAAAAATGTTCATTGTCGAATGATTGAATAAAATGAACCTCAATGAAATTTATTTCCGAAATCAGCTGTTTGAAATTTACTGACATTTCTATCTGATTTAGTATGATCAAACTGTTTTTTTTTTTTGATAATTTATTGATTTAAATTATGGTCTAAAAATATAAAAATAATACTTTATCATTTAAGAAAAATAAAGTAATGCTAACGGCCCGGTAAAGTTTAAGCCTAGTACGCAGATCGGGAAAAATTTTGTCTCCCATACATTTTTTTTCCTGGGACAAATTTTGTCTCGGATATTTTTCCGAGCAGTACGCAGTTCGCGCGCAAAATTCATACTATTGTGAATTGCTTTAAAAAATGTCTCCACTAAATTTTGCCAGGAAAAAGAATGATACATGCATTATTTTGCGGGCCGAATTTTGACAGCCACCGTATTTCCGAAAGTGATTTTTATCAAAACTGGTTTTATGTAAAAGGTGCTGATGCTTCTCTTGAAAGCATCGAGAGGAGATTCCAAAAAGGTATGAACGACTTTTGTAAGACAACCCGTTCCAGAGATATACTAAAAAACTCATTAAATTAGATTTATTCTCTCCAACTTCAAACTTTTGCGCGAGATTTGGAAAAGTTTTGTAGAGATTAAAATTGTAGAGATAAAATTTGTCTTGTCTCGAACTGCGTACTAGGCTTTAATTTGAAAAACATCAATAAAACTGACATTTTAAAATTTGGGAGCATTTAGAAAACAGTATTGTAAGTTAATTGATATAAAAAAGAAGTAAAATAACGGTACAACTTCTCTGTATAATAAAATACTTGATTTATGTTTTAATTTTCATGTAAACTAAATTGTTTTCCAAATTTATAAACAAAAAAAGAAGGCAACTTCGGAGTCTATTTAATTTACACATATCTGGTCACACTTGAATTTCGAATTACCATTTGGAAATTGTTTTATGAAAATATTGATAAATTCAAGCGAGACGTTAAAAATCAAAATGGCATTTTATTTATTTATGAATAGTGAAGACGGTGAGGAGCAGTTGTATAGGAGAAGGATGCATCAAATGACATTTCTTTCGAACGATTCGAAAGTGAAAATTTGCTTAGTTTTCTAAAGAAAAATGAACTTTCCATTGATAAAGTGAACTTTATAATCGTACGAATCTCAAAATACAAATTACTCGAATTCGACATACTTTCTAGTGAAATCGAATGTCAAAATAAGGCTGAATAAAATGCACTTATTGATACTTGAAATTAAGTGAATGGAGTGCGTTCATAATGTAAACATGCAGGTGATTTTTCAAAAATATATTTTTTAATCATTTAAATAATAGAATGCTTTTTATATATGGGTAAATTCAATTCTTGAAATCAGTGTTGATTTCAGTATTTGTCCGATGAATTGAAATTCACATTGATGCTAATCCTACTTCGTTAGAAGAGTTTCTAAGGTACGTTTTAAAGTGTTCCATTGTTGAAAATTATTTTTACGGTGCGTAAATGTTGATTATATTAAATATAAAGGGTTTTTCAATTGGTACGGGTAGATTTTGGCGGCGATGTTGTTTTGGTGACATCTGTCAAATATGTTGTTTATTATTTAATTACTGATGCCAAATCACCATGGCAAGTAACTCGATTGTACAGCACGTCCAAATGATAAAATTTTATTGACAAACTGACGTGGTGGCCTTACTCAGTGGTTCTGAAATCAATAAACCAACATTTGTGTTAATAAGTAAAATTGCCGTATATGGGACGACAGCCAACTCACACGAGGCTCACCAGGTACCAATGCATCCCCAAAATGTTACGTTTTGGTATGTATTTCGGCCCCGCTGCGTCATTTGTACGTACTTTTTTGAAAACGACGTTGTGGTGAGGCGGTCATTATTAATAGCAAGCGCTACAGAACGATGAAAACAAATTTATTATAACCCAAATTTAATCATATAGACCTAGACGACCGACATGTGGTTCAAGCAGGATGGTACAACGTACCACACAACGGACGCCACAATTAATATTCTGCATTAACGATTTGATTTGAGGAGCATGGACGATCTCTCGCAGATGTGACGTGAACTAGCCACCAAGGTGATGCGATTTGACTCCGCTCTACTTTTTCTTTCTGTGTGAATAAACCAAAATCGAATGATACCTTCCAGGTTAATATAACGCTGACCATCCCTCAAACACAGCCGGATCTTTGTGGAAGTTATTAAAAATTGAACCAGTGGGATCCGTACGATCGTAGGAAGCCGAAGCGGGGATTTGAACTAGGTCATATTTAAAACATAATGCCATACATGGGTTTTCAAAAAAAAAAACTAATACCTTCTACACAGCTTATTGAAAACCCTTTATATGCAGCTACTATGGCAAGTTATACATTCGTATAAAAATTCGAACTCCAGATTTTGATCAAGCATTAAGATGGGAAG
This sequence comes from Chrysotoxum bicinctum, assembly GCA_911387755.1. Classification (NCBI taxonomy): domain Eukaryota; kingdom Metazoa; phylum Arthropoda; class Insecta; order Diptera; family Syrphidae; genus Chrysotoxum; species Chrysotoxum bicinctum. Next base: position 107,298,475 of record OU426989.1, on the reverse strand, counting down.
ATAAAAACCGCTCACAATTCTGTCTACCTACCTGTCTGTTCGACTACAGCCTAAACTGCTCGGCTGAGATTTTTAATCTTGGTAGATGGCATTTTTAATTTTTCCCCCACATGTTTTTTTATTTTTTAAGACTAAAAATAATGGTACATTCTATATGATTTTTTTCAAATTTTTTTTAAATATTTTCTTTCCCAAAAACTGTTGCAAAGATTTTTCTAAAAAATAATTCAAAATTTCATTTATTGAAAGCTAGTAATGCCTTGTCCGAAAAAAGGATATTAATGGAACCATTTTTTTTTGTTTTTGATTTTATCAAAATCGGCGCATTTTTTCTTAACTTAATATTTAAAAAAAAAACCCAGGCTCGATTTTCTTAAAACTTTGTCACTAAAAGTTCTTTACTACAATTTACAAGATGTGAGAAAATTCTACAAGCAAGGTGCAAGAACCTTTTATATAAGGTGCGTTTTATTATTCACAAATCTATCTGGATGCGGATCTGGATTAAGTTTAACCATGTATTACAAAAACAATGTTGGATCCTGTTTTTTATCGGGATCTATTTCAAAGATCTAAAAATTAGTTATTACACTAGCGAGTAGATGGCTTCTTATGGTAAGGTAGTGCAAACTACAGTGTAAAGAAATAAAATGCACGACTGGGTCGCACGAACTTGCTCCTATGTAATCGACTGGGAATTTTAAAAACGAATGTTATTAGAGAAAATTGTTCATAAGGATAAAATTAATTTTTAAATTCTTTTAGTAGTAACAGAATGCTATGCAAATATGAATTTATACAAGAACAAAAATTATAAGTCCTTGTAGTGGTTTCTTTAAAAGAAGCTCTTATATACAAACTTTTTAAAAAAAATTTTGGTACGCTTATTTAAAGTTTTTATTATTGTTCGAATAAAAATTAAATTTACGAAAAGAAATATTGACCCGTTTCGGAGATATCGAATTTTCAAAAAAAAGAAAAAAATAGATTTTTTTTTTTCAAAAATTCAAAAAATATTTGTTTTAAAGTTTTGAAATGCAATGTGTTTTAGACTTTTTAGAAGCTTCTCTATAAAAATTTTCATTAAGATCCGTTATGTGGATAATGAGAAATTGAAAATTCGAAAAAATGGTTCTATGGTAGGTACAAGCTGTAATATCTTAATTTCCAAATTTTTTTTTATTAAATTAAAGATCGTAAAAATTAATTGAAAAAAAAAAATTTTTATCAAAATTCTAGGCGCCGTTTTCGAGAAAAATACGATTTTTGAAAACCATTTTTTTTAATTTTTTAGCATTTGTATGGTAGGTACCTTTATTTTTAGGTAAAATAAAAAATTTTGTTTCACATTTTGTAGGTCATATTGAGAAACTTTTATTTATCAAGTTTAAAAAAAATCTAGCAGGGGGTTTTCGAAATATTGAGTTTTGAAAAAAAATTTTTGAAGTTTTTTTTAAAAATCCAAAAAATTTTTTTTGAAAATTTGAGTACACAATTCTATTTATGTTTTTGGGGAGCTTTAGCAAAAAAAAATTATCAAAATCGGTTGAACCGTTTTTGAGAAAATCAAAAACAAAAAAATGGTTCCATGGGGGGTACCCTCAATAACCATTTTTCGGAAAAATTTTTTCAACCAATACCTAGATTTAATTAAATGAAATTTTTCTGTATCTTTATTTTTAAAATCTGTTGAACAGTTTGTGAGAAAAAAAAATGTTTATAAGATTTCGAAAAAAATTCGTATGGGGGGTACCGTTATTTTTGGTCTTAAAAAAAAAAAGAAAAAAACGTTTGGGGGGAAAAAATTAAAAATGATATGTACCAAGTTTAAAGAAAATCGGCCGAGTCGTTTAGCCTGTAGTCGAACAGACAGACAGACAGACAGACAGACAGACAGACAGACAGACAGACAGACAGACAGAATTGCGAGACCCACTTTTTTAGTCTTCGCTATCATCGTAATGTCAACTTTGATCAAAATCTCGAGTTCGATTTTTTTTACGAATGCATAACTTGCCTTATAGTAGGTACCTACCTATAAGTCGCAAGTAAAAAGACAAGAAAAAATTGAAAATCAACAAACATAAGCAAGAGAGAGATGAGCAAGGTGTATACATATATGTCAAGGTGTATACATATATGTAGGTACCCCGTCCAGTCAGTAGGAGCAAAAGATTTCCGACTAAGACATTACAGCAATGTTCAATGAACAAGAAATAAATTTCTTTAGCTTAGCCCCCAAGAAGTCTTTAAACTTTATATGGTTTTTACAAAGGAAAACCATTTAAATTATAACTTAATTTTTTTAATTTTAATAATTTTTAATTTTCCACAGTTTTTGAAAAATGATTTTAAAAAATTGGGAGACAACAGCCGTGTTTTTTTGGAAAAGTTATCCGTAGTACAGTAGGATTTTATATGAATAACAAATATAACATCCGCAGTAGGATTACTGCCGATAAAAGGAGAAGTGAAATCCTGCTGCGGATAGAGATTTGACGTTTATTCGAGTATCGGCAGTAATCCTACTGCGAATGTTGTATGGACCCATTGTGGTCCTCAGGGTGAAGGTAATTTAGGAATGGGAAGGGTAAGAAATAGGATTTAGTGGAAGTCTTAGGTAGGGTGCGTCTTCCTGAACTATCTGGTTTTTTAATGAGGTTAAGGATGCTTTTTAGTGGCAAAAATGAGACGTCGTCGCTCAATTCTGACTAGGCTGTGGCATTCTCAAAGGAAGTGAGATAAGCCCTCTTCCACCTCTTTATCTTGACACCCTGTGCACAAGTCAGATAAGACCCATCAAAGTGTGATTGAATTTGTTTCGCCAAGCAATCTTAATTCACTACGTCAACAAGCTACCAGTTTTGACTCTGTGACAATTGACGAAACGACTCTGATTGCCACCTGGCTTTCTATGAAGATATCAATGTTATTGTCCGTCAGTTCACAAGTAGAAAGATATTTTGCGGCCTCGCAAACTGCAATCACTTCCACTTGGAAAACATTGCAAGAGTTAAGAAGCTTCAATGATTTATTTATGGGTGGGTTATCTGAGAAGATGCCTGACCCTACCCAAGCTTCTGTTTTGGAACCGCCTGTACAGATTTGCATTCATGACCCGGTTCTCCATCCATATCTCGCTTGGTGGAATATTTGTTAATGTGACTGGGTTATTTACGGTGAAATATACATAGTCTGTTTGAATGTTTATGTCAGTGAAGTTTACGAGGGTTTTGCGATCACAGTGACTCCTTTCCCAAGTTTTACACTCTTTAAGTCGTAAAGCACTTCTGGCCGCCAACTTCTTCATAAATACATAGATCGAGTGGGCTGCGGTGGGGTGATTCTCAAGGAGCTTATTGTGCCGATACAAGCCTTTCTGAATTTTTGTCATGGCCAAGGCTAACCAACAAATCAAACAGACATAGACTTAGAATATTAAGATTTTGACAGATGATAGAAATTATTGATTTGGAGATACTACATATATAAAGGGTGCCTCCTAATTCGTCAAGGATATTTTGATATATGATTCTTGAGTATGTTCTAAGAAATAAAATGAACATTCTTTGAAATTAGATATCTGAAGACTCCAACAAGATATCAACTTCAAAGGCAGTTATTAACCTTTGTATATCTTCTAAAAATAAATTTGTCATGAAGTTTTTACCATTCGTATTAACAAAACAATTTTCATTGACATGGGACAGGGTAGACCAAAGAAGGCTTTTCCTTAAATCCCCGAAAAATTATGTCAGGCTCATACGATTTTGTCTTTAGAATATACCCAAGAATCATATCCCAAAATATCCTTGACGAATTAGCGGATACCCTGTATAATGTATATACGCATGAAAACATACATACATAGGAGTTCTACACTAACGCAAATTATTTCAATATAAGAGTGCTAAAACTTTTATCGCTTCATAGCTCTTGAGTATGTTCATGAATTAATTTTGTTTTTAAATTCAATTTGAAAGTCAATAAAACAACAATTGTTGATACATCATTCTTTACTGCGCGTGCAATACAAGTTTCATAATCTTAATTAATGAATCAAAAAATCGACCGAAATCCACCAGATTACCGTTATCTGTTTCAAGACTTCCTATTTGAACCGATATGGTTGGTTTAGAAAAATATAATACAATATTTATAAAAAAATAATAATTAATTAAACCGTACCCTGACCCCTGATTAGAAAAATTGCTTTTTTTTACAATTTGCCCACACTTCCGGAGTTATGACTACCCTTATAATGTTATGATGTAACACAGTGCGTTTAGCAAAAGTGAAGAGGACTTAATAGGAAATCTCGATGCACATTGGGTTTGAAAGCTTGTACGAGTACATCACAGTCACAACCATTATGCAGTTTTAAAGGATTCTGCTTTATTTGACAATCAATATTCTCTTTTCCTTCATTTATGTAGCTATGATTTTAAAACATCATTTCCACACCCTGTTATTTAAAAGCCCTCAGAAATAATAATTGTTTCGTGTGATTGTTTTTGTGTCAGCAGGAGAGCCGACACACTTAGACCATGAGTGGTACCACATTGAATCTTAGAGACTTTCTCCCTAATCGTTAAACTAATTAGAGCTCCTTATAAAGCAAACGAGATTGCCTACATACATATATTTATATTTGCCAGATTACTAATTTGGTGGGGGCAATACCCCCATTTATTAGGCGTAATACAAGCTAATTCTTAATCTTACTTAAATATGGTACTTAAATCTAGGATTGAAGTAAATTGAAAGGATGATGAAGACAGAGTTTCAGGCAGGTTGAACTGAGGTTGAACTCGAAACAGTTAATGTTACGATTAATCCTCCGAAGCATGCGAGTAATAGGTCCATTTAAGCCATAAAAGGTACGGTGGGTAGGCAGATATAAGAGACGAGGATTTCTTATATTACGGGAATTAGTGTTGAAAGAGATGGAATTGTAGAAAGTTGTGCAGTCAACAGGCCCTCTCTTCGTTCTTTCAGCGTATTCAAGTTAATTAACAGAAATCGGTCTCGATACGGAGGTAAAATAAAAGGGTTATTTCAAGACAGACCACGAAGTGCGAAACTTAGGAAACGATGTTGAATGTTCTCAATTCTGGATATATGAATTTGTTGATAAGGGGACTACTATACTTGACAGGCGTATTCAAAAAGGGAGCGAACGAAGGTTATATATAAAGATCGGGTCACTTAGGGGTCAGAGAATTCTTTGAACCAACGTTTCAAAAGGCCTAGTTTAGAGTTTGCTTTGAGTATAATTTCGATATGTGTAAGAAAGTTGAGCACTCTATCACATAAAGCACCAAGCTCGCGAATTGACTCAACGGTGGATATGGGTTGATAATGGAGAAAGTTGGGTGCGTTTTCTTGAAAAAGTGATTGAATGACATTTGGAAATATTTAGCTCTTAGCAATTTTTCAGGCACCAGACAGAGAAACTATTGAGATCAAGATGTAGAAGAGCGACATCATGTGTGGAAGAAATGGTCTTAAAAAACTTTAGTATCGTCGGCGTAGAGTGAAATATTGCCCATTTCAATGTTTTTAATAGTAAGAATAAAGAGAAGAGGTCCTAAGTGGCTACCTTGTGGGACACCGGAGGTAGCTAAGAAATCATCAGAGAAGATCTGAATCAAACTTTGTAGTTAGGGGTTTTCAGGTAACAAGAAATCTATATTAAGAAAATAGGTCGAATGGTGGACAGTTTGAATAGAATAAGCTTATTTGAAATTCTGTCAAAGGCCTTACTGAAATCGGTTGAGTCGACTTCCTATCCGTTTTCTTAGATAATCAGCCTTATCATCGTACCCGATCGGAACGTAATTTTCTCCGATTTCTACGAAATGTACAAAGTTTGTATCATTGTAGCCATTCCGATAGGGCAATCGGACAAATCTACGAAAATAAAGTTTGTGCGCGTTGAAAATGTCAAATCTTTTGCGTTGCATGCCGATGAAATGTCAAAATGGCAGCAACGCATCGTGAATTCATGCGATGCATGAAGATATTTGATTTACGATTTCTCCGACAGCAAATTATAAGTGAAAAATTTTCCAAAACAAAAAAAAAAAAACGAAATGGACGCTCAGTTGGAAAATATTTGATATAGGTACCTATCTATTAAGAATCTTCTTTTTTCTTTATTTAATGTTCTTCGTTCATATCTTTCCGCTTTCAAAAACACTGCTGCACTATCCATGGTTCTTCTTTGCTTATTTGATACGAATCAACATTTAATTAATTTATTGGCGTTTACGTCAAATGCACGCATTGGTAAACGTCGGTTTTTCCGTTACGAAACAGATACCATGAAGGAAATAAACGTTACGATCGTAAGATCTCTCCGATCGTAGGTTTCTCCGAACGGATACGATAATAAGGCTGAATAAATGAAACTAGTTCAACAAGGTTAGTTATTGTGGACCAACCCTTGACAAAGCCGTGTTGTCTAGAGGAAATGAGAGACTTACAAGGAAAACTTAAAATATCATACAAAATGCTTTCAAAGACTTTGGGAATATTTGAAAGTTTAGTAATTGGACGATAGTTTATAACTCTACACTTTGGTCCCTTTTTATGTATTGGGGTTATGAAAGAGGTCTTCCATAACTGAAGGAATTCATCCTTGAGATAGAGATAAAACGAAGATTTTTGAGAGGGGAAGAGAGCGTGTTGAAGGGCCTTTTTTGAAAATATACTCATCATTGAGTTACTTCAGTTTATATTCTTATTTGCTTGAATTCAAACTTTTCTAGAAGAAATAAGACGGCAATTTTACGTATTTGAACATTTTTCTCTAATTAAATTCATTAACCCAGGTACGTGCGATCCAGTCATCCATTTTATTTAATATCAGCAGTGTGATATTTTTTTATGAAAAGACTTAATACCCTCTGTATTGTTAGTTGTTGTTCTTCTCGAAAAAAAGGTGTAACCTGTTATGGATGATTTCTTCAAATTGATCTTCACTGATGGCTCGGGGTAGATACCTATTACTCAGCTTTAGTTGCACTTCTGAGTTGGGATGATTCTCCAGGTTCCTGATGATTTTTCTGGAGAGCTAATGCAAATACTTTTCCAGTGGTACTTATTTTGTTTATTTATTATTACTTCGTCAGTGGGTTACAGTGTAGTCTAGTGCGAATGCGGAGCATATTTCTCTCTTCTTCATTGCTGTAGGTGATATAATAAATCAAATGGGAAAGGCGTAGGTCAGAACGCGTCGGATAAATTTATACACAAGCAGCTTGGTCTTTTTACTCAGCCCATTTCGCTCCCTGAGTATAGCGGATGGATAAGTTCAGAGAATAGTTTGCTCTCTTCAATAAACACCCATTTTTATAGTTTAATTGTGTAACTTGCCAAAGTGATTTGGCATCAATAACTGAATAATAAACAACAGACTTGACAGATATCACCAAAACAAAATGGTCACCACAGGTCCCCAAATGATACCCGCGCCAATTTAATATAAAAAAAAAACTTTACAAGCTTTGAATGTGGGAGAAGCTTGAGACATAATATGAAGCAAAACGAATAAAATGCAACTAACAGAATACTAATAATTATTACAACGTTAATTTAATACGCATTTCATTTCACTTATGTATGTTAATATTTTGTTGTTTAATCAATCTCCTATACCAATATATGCGGGCCAATATTAGGGCCGCCCGGATCTCTATAAAAGTAAGTCCACAACTGCCGGCAGTCATGAAACATTAATAGCCATGAATAGGTCAACTGACGATGCATTTCAATAAAAGATATACGAGTATGTAAATGATACTTAATTGAATCAGCATGATTCCTAATCTGCTCCAACTATAGATCATGTCCCTGGTAACAAAACAAAAAAATAATAATATTAAGTGTCATTGTCATACTGAAGTTGCTTCAAATTTCAAAACCCCTAGTTCACTTTATTGAATTAAATTAGATTAATGGGCTATTTTCCGTAGGTGTATCTATGTATACATACGTGGATCTTCCGCATTAATCACATTTACTATGCTGTTTAGAATTTCGTATACAAAAATGTCTGGTTTTTGGTTCAAATTTGATACGAATCGATTTTGTGTAATTTTATAGAGAATACATTCGATTTTGCATAGCTTATAATATGTATTGGGTAAGTCTTCTCTATGTGGAATGAAGATTAACTGCATAAGTTCTATACTTAACTTCACAATCATCGAAATTTTATTGAAGCCATTCTCATCCCGAAAATATTTCTTCTTCTCTACATCTCGATATCCTAATGGGAGAGAGATTTTTCAAGAGCCCTCCTATTAAGATATTCAGAAATTCAAAACCAATGTGCGTCAAAATCTCCTTTAAAAAACTCTCCAACTTTCCTTAACGCTCGCACTGTGCTCAAACATTTTATGTGTAGTCATAGTCAATGTGATTACTGATCCGACTTTCAATTGAAGATTGTGAGGTGGTAATATGGGCACTTTTAGCGAGATTGATCGTTCTGCACCTCAACAACCACATTCATATTTCGTTTAATGGTCTTGGACTGTTTCTAGTAAATAAATGACTTCAAACATGCAGCAACTTCATCGACTGACGTTCACTGTGAAATCACTCCCAATTTTGATTGTTTCATAGATTCTGCACAATTCAGTTTAATGCCTTCAAATATCTCAAATATTTGCATTGCTACAAAACTTTTACCATAGGACAGTTCTGCGAAGGTTGCACGTTGCAAGTACAGATATTCCTGCTGATGTTAAATCACTCACAGAAATTATCAAAAAGCTGCCACTCAATGCCGATCCCTGAGAAATCGGGAAATATGTAAGCACAAATGGTTTGATTTTGAGTGCTAACGACCAATCTTTTCAGTTTCTAAGGTCACGTAACTTGCAATGCAAGTCTTCGACCAATTATATGCTGACGCGAATAAGAAATATAAACGAATTTACTATGCTAAAAAAAATGCTTTGAACAAACAAATATAGCAGTAATCAACAGTTCACGCTCGTCTGCAGATGTCGCGAAAGCAGTAAAACCTCTTAATGGAAAAACAAATAAATATATTCGCTCTAGACTTACAAGCATCAAGTCTTAGAGACCACTTTAAAATTCTTCTCAATTCCACGGCAAGTGCGCGTCTGGTACAATACGCTCCACCTCTAATTCTGGATGTCTGTTTGGACATTCCTTTTTCGACACAAGAAGTTAAAGAAGTCATTGCTAAGACCAAATTGAATAAGTCACTTGGGGATGAAGGCATTCGTTTTGAATTCTTCAAACACGCCAATGATGACTTCATATCCTTAATTGCTAACGAGTTTAAAAGAGTTTTTGAAAATGCATTAGTTCCTGAAACATTTGGAAAACCAATCATCTTTCCGCTGCATAAAAATGAAAGTTGACCATATATTTGCACTTTCTAATATTGCGGGTTCTTACAAAAAAAAAAACAAAAGAAATTATATGCGTTTTCTTTGTCGACTTCTGTTAAGCTTTCGACTCCATTGATCGTTAAGTGCTTTTCTACGAGCTATATGTGATGGGTGTGTCAAATAAAACTATAGCAGCCTTATTTATTATTTTTCACTAATACTGGGTTCAACCTCGGAATAGTTAAACCGAGCCGAAGCACTTACATCGGGTTTGCGCCACGTCAGAGAAATCCTTATCTATAAATTATTTTCTTAGCCGTTTTAGCTACGCCTTCCTTATGTCAAATGTATACCAAAAAAAGTGACCAATCTAAAATTCTGGTTATTATACACTATCAGCCTTATTTATTATTTTTCACTAATACTGGGTTCAACCTCGGAATAGTTAAACCGAGTCGAAGCACTTACTTCGAGTTTACGCCACGTCAAACAAATCCTTATTTAATATATATTTTCTTAGCCGTATTAGCTACGCCTTCCTTATGTCAAATATACTGGGGAAAAAAAGTCACAAATCTAAAACTCTGGTTATTATACACAAACAAAACCCCAGCAAACCCCAGCTGATTTCCATTATTATTTATTTTATTATCATTGTATGCATATTCGAAATTGGATTCATTTAATATTGGATTGTATAAAGTTCAAATCCAATAAATGAATGTACCAACCAAACCACATTGCGTTCCCAATACCGTACAACTGTTAGAGCGTTTGGAAAATATAAATAATTTATGCAAAATATCTATCCTTTTTGTCTTAGTAAGAAACGAAAAAAAAATTGCTTACACTCCTTTTTGTAAATTTCACAAGATGTCATCTCAAAATGACATTTAGATACTAAAACGGCCTTAAACCTCCTATGAACCAGTTTTAGCTTATTCCACCGCTATTCCTAGTGCATTTTCATTATAAATAAGGTTTTCAGGTTTAGAGCCATTGTAAAGTCGAAGTAACTTTACTCCGTGGCTAAAACGAGTTAGTAAATAAGGCTGTATATGTATATGTAAAAGCCTCTCTACACGATAATAGTAGTCATATGACCTGTCATCACATTTTCTATATGATTTATCAAATGAGCTGTCATTTCGAGTCAAGTCATACCGTTTTGCCTTATCTATGCTTTACACGTCTATGACTTCCCCTTTGATTTTCAGAGTACCAAAATCCAAAATAAAATATAAAATATAAACAGAAATAAATTTGTGTCGTTATTCCATGATGGAGAACAAAAAGAAAGCAATGGCAGGGGTTTTACCAACAATGATAGCTGTATTAATTCAAAAATTTACATCATTATGTGTTAAAGAGGGGTTGGTGACATTTTCCCCAAGTTATAATCCCCAAAATAAAATCCCCAAATTCAAAATCCCCAAAGAAAAATCCCCAGCAGCAAAATCCCTAAAAAGAGAATCCCCAGGGCAAAAATCCCCAAAATGCGCGCGCGATTTAATTGCATGATTCACTACTTGAAGGTAATGGTTTTGGGGGTTTTGGTTTAATTTATATTACAAAAATGTAATCCGAAGAGTAAATATAAAATTCTTTATTATGTAATGTTTGTAATATTTATTAAAGTTAAAATAAATTTTCAATACAAAACAACAAAATAAGGTCATGATCATCCATTTCAACTTTTATTTCAAAAACAAAAAAAACACTACACTACAAAACTAAGACAGCACTACTCCCCATGAATACGAAAGTTAGACTGAAAAGTGCATGCAATCATGCGTTCATAGTAATTTACTGTTTAGAAACTGTAAATCGTTATCATTTATTAATAAGTTTAGTATCAGAATAAAAGAATTTGATGAGAATTTTTCTGATGAATTTTTCACATGATGTAGATGTACACGGACATTGGGGATTTGGGGATTTGGCAAAAACATAGTTTCATTTGGGGATTTCGTCCATGTGCATTATGTCTGTGGGGATATTAGCTAGATGGATTTAAATGTTTGGGGATTTAAGGTCGATGGGGATTTATTTTTTTGGGGATTCCGTACGACTCCCGTTAAAGAGATGTGAAATATTTATAAAAACCGCGTACATACTCGTAGTTACCTTTTCAGGATTTTACCATATTTTGTATTCAACTCTCAACACTCCATTCAATGTTTCCCACGAAAACAACAAATCTCGTATGACTTCTCAAATGGAATTAGCTACAGTCCTAATGTCAAAGAAGTCATATGCTTCTTCGTTTAAGAAGTGATATATGAGTTTAATGAGTGCGTTCAAACGATTTGATATGTTTTTTTTGACAGGTCATATGAGAAAGCATATGATTTATAATATCGTGTAAAGTGGCTTTAAGAGCAAGCCTCAGCTGATTTCATTTTTATTAATTTTATTATAACTACATGCGTATTTATAATTGAATACATTTAAAATTTGATTGTATAATGTTCAAATCCAATAAATGACATCAACCATCAACATTGCGTCCCCAATACCGTACAACTGTTAGAGAGTTTGAAAAATATAAAAAATTTATTATTGCAAAACATCTATCCTTTTTGTCTAGTAACAAACGAAAAAAATTGCTTACACTCCTTTTTGTAAATCTAGGTACTAAAATGGCCATAAACCTCCTATGAACCAGTTTTAGCTTATTCCGCCGCTATTCCTCGTGCATTTTCATTATAAATAATCTTTTCAGGATTAGAGTTGTTGTAAAGTCGAAGTAACTTTACTCCGGCGCTAAAACGAGCTAGTAAATAAGTGTTCTGAAAGCGATGTGTGACAATATAAGTACCTACGAGAGTTAATAACACCGAATTCAAATATTAATAGCCAATCGAGCAATCATAAAGTTGCAGTGCATAAAGAGTAAATATATTGAACACAGTTATTCCGAGCAACAGCAGTATCAATTTTTCTCTATGGAGGGCAAGTTTAAGGTTATCACTCCTTCAAAGCAGTTGAAAAATTCCTTCGATATGTTATTAAAACGATTTTTCGGTTACCAAAAAATACGCCAAACTACATGCTGTATCTGGAAACAACCTATAATTACAAATACTCTTATTATTCATTTTAACTACGTTGCTTAAATCATGGATATTAAGAATCAAAGGATTCCAAAAATTATTCTGAATGAGGTACTCCGGGAAAGAGAAACTGTGCTAGCAGAGTGGGAGAATCTAGCTGCAGTGTTTCTGCGTGGTATCGATCTTGAAATAGCACCAAATTAACAACCGTCTCAGTTAAAAAATAAGTTTACTAGAAAAGTTTGGAAATACAATGTAAGAAAGATACGCATCTGAGCCAGTTCATCGATATTTAAATGTGATCATCTGATCATAGTCGTTTGGGCTTCAGATTACAGAAAATAATCATATCTGTTATACACCAAATCAGTGGATAAAATTATAACACTATTTTTGAAACGAGGAAAGAATTATTAAACTTGAATTTTATGCCACATCGACCTGATATGCCTTTAATATGCAGTCTTTGCAATATTAGGGCACATGAAGTATTGCTATAAATGGGGTCTTAGTATTAACACGGACAAATCAAAAGTTATGTTGTTTTCTAGATCTAACCAGAACCAACACACACACGAGTATGTAGTTCAAATTTCAATGGCAACCGATTGGAGATAGATTGAATACAAATATCTGGGAGTTAAAATAAATTAATCCATTGATTTCTCCAAACACCTAGATGAGAAAGCCAGAGTATTTCCAAAACTTGATAAATCTATCTTGAAGGACACTGTTGGTAAACCTACAATATGTTACGCACCGCAGGTATGGGAAGCTTATGAGCACGATGTGATAGAAAAAGTTCCATCGAAATTTCTTGAAAAAGCTGTTTAACCTTCCACTAAACACACCAAACTATGCGTTATATTTGGAGACGGGTCTTCCTAAACTTTACACAAATACCCTTAAGTCGCAGGCGGATTACATTGTTAAGGTACCGTCTCTTCCGACCGATTGTTTACCAAAAAAAAAGGCTCTTTACGAAATGAAGAACAAAGACTGGTGGGTGCTTAAGTGGAAAAGCTTGTGAATAAGTAGTTAGGTTAAATCCTCACAACTTAACTAGTATAAAGGAGCAGTTTTACCCCATCATTGAAGCACACGAAACCTCTCTAAGTGTTGCGCACATAGTAGAGGCTTGTAGTTCAGAAAGCAGAATAATATATTCACAACTCAAGCTTAATTTAATGGAAGCAAACTACTTCAATGATTCAATGAGTTACAAAGAGATATCGTTAATATTTAAAGCCAGATGTGAACTCCTAGCTCTCAATGGGTACCCGTACAATGGAAGTTTCAATCAATTTTGCACATTATGCAATTTGAAAGCGACAGAAGACTGTTTTTATGTGATAAGTATACATGTGTCCAATTTTTTGAACCCAAGTTATGGTCTTGAATTCATAGAAAAGTCTCATACACGTTCAGTTTTTTCCAAATTTCTAAATTTTCTAAAAAAATATTCCCAGCCCTTTTCAAATTATCAACTTTTTCCAGCAATAAAGTCATTTTCTATTTTTCAGGTTCCAGTTCATAAGGGAGCGTTCGGTCCACTTATCCCACCTAAGCCAGGAAATCAATTTTGTACTTTTCATGGAACTGATGGTTTTGCTGATTTGGAATTTGAACCTTTCGACCATAAAGCATTAGTCCATCAAAAACATGCTGTTGAAGCTATGTACGAATATGCAAAAAAGGTTATTTTATTTTATTCATACAAAAAAATTATATTTAAAATAATATTCTTTAATTTTCTACCTACCATAAGTATCCGAAAGCAGTGACATTTATATTGGTGGGACCTCTGACAAATTTTGCACTGTGTCTCAGTATGTATGAAGATTTCGCAGAAAATATTAAAGACGTATTTATTATGGGAGGAAACTTCAGAGGTAAATATAAATAATAATGATCAATTTAAAGTAGCAAATATGTATGTATATGTAATAATGCAAAAAGTTTAAAAATGTTTGTTTTATAATCTTTGATAATCAAATTCTGTCAACCGTGAAAACTTTGTTTATTTAGGACTATATAGATTTGATATATCATATTGATTGCTGGCAGAAAGGTAGTGGGGCTTACCCGACTTCTACCTCAAATGGTATAAAGCAGCTCTTTTCATGACAAGAGATACTCTTGAATGATTTGTCGCTTGTTCCACCCCTTAAAATCTTTTTACAGCAGCTGAGAATCGAACTCAAGGCCCTCTGCATGACATTTAAATAGTGAATCTTTATTTAACGTTTTCAAGAAGCTGATAGTTTATAAGAGTAACAACTCTTAAAAAAAGTTTCAGTTTCTGGTAAAGTTGTCATGATCTCATTTGAAGACATTTGCAACTTCTTTTTGATATACGTATGTATTTGAAGTCGAAAGTTGAAAAGTAACCCAACAGATTTAAACTCAACATTTAAAGGAATCGTGCTTGAATTCCGACAAAGATAATGTTTTAATTTTCGTTGTTTCTATCTTTTGTTGGTGAATTCCAACAAGACACAAAAATCTCGAAATAGATTTTACCAAAGCTTTTTATTATTATTTCAAAATCTTGTGTCCGAAAATGATTGTTAAAAGAACTCCCAAATTTTTCAACCAAAACCGCACAGCTGATTTTGATCAAATTTTTAGAAAATTAAAATTGTACAAAAAAAATCAAAAACATATATTTTTGAATAAAAAAAAAAGTAAACTGGATTCTCAATCACTGCGTAAATTGCTTGTTGCTTTTAATGATATAATTAGGTACATTTTTGGCTTGCGAAGATTTGACCATGTTTCTCAATACCATCAACTTGTCCTAGGATGCACTGTTGATCAATTCTTTGAATCCAGGTGTTGTATTTTCTTGCACAAAATATTACAAAGAAGGGCACCATCATACTTATATGAAAAAATATGCTTTGCGCAGTCTGATCGAACAATGAATCTTATTTCACCTATATGCACATATCTAAATTCATCAAGGCTATTTTTTGTATATGCCATTAAACTCTGGAACTCCTTACCATTGGTGATAAAGCAGAATATGTATCACAATTTAAATTTAGTCACTTTAATTAAACATTTATAAAACAGTAACTAGAAAGTAATTATGTATCAAATCTTAATTTTATTAACTTATATTGTGTATTTTTTTTTGTATTTTATTTATTTAATCTTATACTGCGTCTCCACTGAACGATAATCTAAGATTTACTCAAATCTACTTGAAATCTTCTTGAAATCACTAGATTTACCATACAAAAATTAATCATCTCGATTCGAGATTTCAAATAAATCTACTTGAAATCTACTGTACTGAACGGATTCACTTTTCCATTTTCAAGACGCTGTTCACATTGGACTTACTCAACCGATTTATTTTGACGTAAGGCCACCCTGTCGTGTTCAGACACAAAAGTAGTGTGAACACTCCAGATTCACTTTGACGTCTTGTAGTTGTCATATTTGTTGGTCATTTGCTATGCTACTACAAATATACAGTGAATTACAAAAGTAAGTAAGCACCTCTTAGTTCAAAGATCATTTCCTTCAAACAATCGATAGTAATGTTAAAAAAAAAATTAATATTTTTGTCTATAATTGATATTTATTTTGAACTAAAAAGTAACATTTCAAATAAACCAACTGTGTTTTAAAATTCTGCTTGTTTAGATTCATGGGTTTTTTTCAAAGAAGAGCCGCTTTTGGCGATTTATTTTACTTATGTAAGGTTTCTTTCTAATACTTCGACCATGATAACCGGATTGGTAGAACACTCGTCGAATAGTTTGAGGGTTATATGACTTACCTGTTTTATTTGGTTATTTCTGCTGGTATCTTTGATGGGCTTACTTTGGGATTCCTCTTCACTTTCCTAACAATAATACGGCATTACTGCTTGTCATTGTCATTGATCGAGGGTCATTTTACAAACTTCCAATATTATTATATTTGGTTATTATTTTGTGTATAGCAGAAGGACTTTTGTTAACAATTTTACCATTCTCGCACTTCGATTTATTTTCCAAATAGTGTTTGTTAATGAGTGCTTAGTTACTTTTGTGATACACTGTATCTTCGTGTGTCATATTATTATGTCACCAAGACAAATGTCAAAAAAAGCCATTAATTTTCAATTTGTTTTAAAAATCCTGCCTCACTTTGCCGTCTCTTTCTTACCATGAAGTGCGAACGAGAAAAAACACAGAGACATCAAAATAAGTCGGCGGAGTGAGTCCAATGTGAACACCGTCCAATGAATCTGACAGTTTGATGAAAGAAAAAAAAAACAACACCAAAGTGAACAAGATTTTAGATGCCAAAATAAATCTAACAAGACCAGTGGAAACACTACTAGATTATTTTAAATCAAACTGGAAAATAATCTAGATTATCGTTCAGTGGAAAACGTAGTATTAGTAAGGTTAAAAGAAAGCTCTAATTTTAATTAACATAAGAGTCCAATTTTAAGGTACTATAAAAGACTAAGTCTTATTTGTATGCCCGCTATAAAATAAATAAATTGAAATTGAAATTTTCAATACATGTGTATTTCGAAAAAAACATGGCAAATTTCTACAAACACCTAAGAATTTTTTCAAACCGTCTAAAAGACTTCAAGAAATGTTCTTTTCTCCGAAGTATATTTAAAAATAAACAATAGATTTGTCAGATGTAACCGAAAAATGTTATTTTATCAAAACATAATGGCTTTTCTCGAAAATAGCTGCAAGAACTTTGGTTATTTTTCATTCCGTATGTATAAACATATAAGTGCTCAAGTACATACATAGGTACCAAATGATAAGTTATACGTTCATAAAAGAAATCAAACGCTAGGTTTTAACATAACGATTCTTGAAAAAATATTTTTTGAATTAAAAAAATCAAAACATTATTTTTTTTCTAAACTTAGCTATCACCTACATATATGGGTTTTTTGACAGTATTTAAAAGATTTAGTCAAAAACTTGTTATTGAATCCAAAAATAACGATATCTGCCATACAAATGTCCAATTTCACGTCCAACGTTCTGTAATCAAAACAATTTCATATTAAAACGTTATTTACAATACTTACCAATGTTTTTTTATTTTTGACTTTCTCACTATCGCGGCATGACCAATTTATATAAAATTTTATCTATAGAAACGAAAATATTTTTGATTCGACTTAAATGTCATGATTTGATATTTTTAATAAGCAATCAAATTTCGAACTCGAATTGTAAAGTTCGCCGTAAGGCTAGGACCGCACTTGCGATTTCAATCGCACGATTTTTTAGTCGCAAAAATAGAACACATGAATTTAAATGAGAATGAATGATTTAAAAGTCGCAATTCGTTTCATTTTTCTTGCGATGCGATTGTCGTAAACTTAAATGGAACACATGTACTCAAATGGATATGCCCACACTTGCGATTTAAATTACTACGACTTAAAAATCGTAGTCGCAAAGAGAAATTGGCATGCACGCACTTGCAATTTTTAATCCACGATTTTTTAGTCGTAAAAAGTAAGACACATGGCCTTAAATCTGAATGCACGCACATGCGACTTAAAAATCGTAGCGATTATAAAAATGAAATAAGTTCTATTTTTTCAAGCGATTTTTCTGTCGCTACTTATTTGTAGCAAATGCGTGCACTCACATAAAAAGTAGTGTGTTTCATTTTTCGCGATTAAATAATCACGCGGCGAAAAATCGCAAGTGCGTGCATGACAATAATATGTAGCGACTACGACTTTTTAATCGCCTCGACGAAAAATCGCAAGTGCGGTCCTAGCCTAAAACCGTAAATCGTAGTATGTCGAATGTGTTAGTTCGCTAATGAAAAAATCTCACCTCGAACGTTTGATTCGCAAACCGTAATAGGGGGGTTAAATACCACAGCGCGAGCAGTAAAAGGGAGAATAGTAAGGGAGTTGTTTTAACAATTAAAAAAACTTTTCTCTATTTAATAATTATTAAAATTACTGAATTTTGTTCAAAATATAAATTGTTTGATTCACTCTGTAACAAAAAGATTGTTTTTGGAAACAGTTTCAATTGATTTTTATTTGTACTTTTTTTAACTTCATTCAAATCAATTAAAAATTGTGATTTTTTCTCTCATGAGTTAGCCAAGTCTAAGATCATTTTTACCCACTTCATATATGTAAAGCGCCATTCAGATTTTTATTCTTCATTTGCTGAACGTTGTTCGTTGTTAGTTAGTCAAGTCTAAAATAATTTTTACCAACTTCATATATGTAAGGCGCCATTCAGATTTGTATTCTTCATTAGCTGAACGTTGTTCGTTCTTCCCTCAACAACGAACAATGAAGAAGCATTTACCTCAGTTTTCGCATTTAAGCACACGCTGTTCGGGTACCAACAAGCACCGAAATTTCCGAGCTCCTTTGAATTAGCATGTTCTTCATTCGTTCTTATTTCGTTGTTCCTCGTATGACCAACAACGAACAACAGCAGCTTAAACGTGAAAATAATAAATGTCATAAAGGGTAGCTGAGTTCCAAAACGTCAACAAAAAGTTTAGATGTGGCAGCATTGAACTTTTCATGCGCATTTGCATTTGTCAAATCGTCAAATGAAAGCATCCACAGTTAAAATGGATGCGTTGTCTGCTCCAAGTAATGCGCGTTGCTGACATGAGGATACGTTAAGTATAGTAGTAGTGGTAACTTTTTTAGAGACTTGTTTTGCATTGGTATCTTAATATTAATACGAACAAATGATTATATTATATCTACATACTTTATATAACTTAAAAATTAGAATATCCTACTTAGAATTGGCCAGGCTATACGAAACTCACTTTAATTTGCTTAGAATACAAAAAAATCGATTAATGTTAATAGAGAAGAAAAAAAAACGCTATCTGTAGCAAAATAAAATATGTGTCCACTTAAAAAGATCATAACTAAATATTTAACCCAGAAATAAAAGGTGAATAGAGTCAGAGGAAAGTTTATAACAAGGATGCGTTAATAAACTCGTGACTTTTACAATATTTTCTCGTCCGCTCCGAAAGCTTATCAATTTGCATTAAATTCGCATCTGATGCATATTGGACCTCAGTCGATACGCTTCGTTTCGATTTTTGTATTTAATTTTTTTTTGTTGATTCGTCTATCTCGTTTCGGATTTTGATTGTCAGTAATAAAATATTAAAAAAAAAACCATTTGACAGATGTCACCAAAATAACGTGGCCGCCAAAATCTCATCGTATTACCGTCTTAGATCTATTATAGGGCTGAATATTCCTTAAATACCTTATTCCATAATAGTCCAGGAAAAATAGACAAAAAAATGCCAAAGATAGGAAAAAATTAGATCCTGGCTGAAAATTGGCACGATCATTGGTAATTGGGCTCTTAATAAAATGAGAGAGTTCCTCACCGATCCGATGACCGCTACGTAAGTTATTCAAGGTCAAAGGTCACGAAAATAGGTTTTTTTTAAATTTACTCAAAAACGGTTTGTTTTAGAAAAAAAAATTTGTTCCACAAATATGTTGCTGAGGCAATTTCCAACAAAAATAGTCCTAAAAGTTTTGTCCAATTTTCAGGTAGGATCTAATTTTTTCGTTGCAGAAAGCTATTTTTCCTGGACTATAAGGACTGATGGAAATACATATATTTTTTGTAGGCATTGGAAATGCTACGAGAAGTGCAGAATTCAATTTTTACAAAGATCCCGAAGCAGCAAAAATTGTCCTCGAAAGAACTAAATGTCGTATTACTATACTTCCATGGGAGCCATGTATGGAGGAAAATTTTGAAATATCAATGGTAAAACATATTTTTTTTTAACAAATTAATTTAATAAAATATTTAATTAGGATTGGCGAATAAATGAACTGGCAAACCAAAGTAGCTGTCCAGTAGTTGAAATGTTAACTCGAATTGAAGAAGCCCAATATATTCCACAAGGATTCAATAGTTGGTGTCCTTGTGATGCCTTGTTAGTAGCTGCTTATTTATTTCCCAAAGGAATGATTAAAAAACAATCAAATTGGCATGCAACAGTTGAGGTACACGGCGAACAAACCAGAGGACAAATGGTATTAGATCATCTGCAGAGTCCAGATAATCCACAAAATGTCAATCTAATCGAACATCTCAATTGTGAATATTTTAAATTAGTATCACTTTGGGCAGCTGGCGCTACTGATAATTGCAATGGAATTTAACAGGATTAAGTAGGTGTACATAATTTGAAATAGAAATGTCAAAAATAAATTTAATAAAATTTTACAAACAGTCATGTAAATCTCATTATCTTATTTTTTTTTTTGAGATTTTGAAAATGCAAAAATGTACTACTAATAATAAAATGGGTGAGTAAAGTTTCAGCTGATTAAAAAAAAATATTGTAATGTATTGTGGCTTTATAAGTAAGAGCAAACATTCCCATTAATTCTGGAACATATAATACGTACGATTTTATTTAAAATATTCAACGTTTATTTTCAAAAGTTACAATTTGGTTTTCTTAATTTCTACAACATTTTATAATAATGGCGTCAGTGACCGTTGGCTTCTTAATTTTGAATGCCTTCTATTCTTTTCTTTACAATTATACTGAAGTTGGTAGCGATTTTAGTAATAAGGTGTAGTTGCCCTCATTGAGACACAACCGAGGCATAATGGTCCTCTTACACTTTAACTTATCATTCATCAATTTATTATACTAAAAACACAACATCGTTCAAGTGGCTGCCTTGACTGGCTTCTCTCACTCCATTTTTCCAAGACCTTGTTGATGGTTTTTGACTGAAGTTCACGGAATGCTTAGATGATATTGACATTAAGTACTTGAATCGTTTCCGGATTGTTGGCATAACATCGGTCCTTCTTGGTTCCCACAAAAAAAAAAAGTACAAAGGGGTCAAATCACAGCTCCGAGGCGGCCAGTTGACATCGCCAAGACGGCCGATAACACGATTTGGGGATTTGGTGCACAAGAGATCGATTGTGGCATCTTGCGCCATTATGCATAAACTAGAGGTCGTCCAAATCCATGTTTTCAATTTCAGTTAAAAAAAGTCGACTAGCATGGTTCGAAGAAAAATAGTCCAATGATGCCACCACTCAAAAATCCCAATCAAACTGTCACCCTCTGTCGATGCATTTGCTTTGGAATATAACGTGTGGGTTTTCCAAGCCCCAGATGCGGCAACTTTGTTTATTAACGTAGCTGCCGAGATGAAAATGAGCCTCGTCAGAAAATATAAATTTCCGCCCAAAATCATTGTCCAATTAAAGCTGCTCTAAGGCCCAAACTGCGTAGCGATAACGAAGCGGATGGTCGTGCAGCTTCAATTGATGAGTCAATTGGACCTTGTAAGCGAGATCGATGGCGAGTTGATATTCGTGAATTGAGTCTAACCCTCTCGGCTACAGCAGGAAAATTCTCGTTTATAAGCACCACTTACATACCAGTCTCACGAATTTTTTGGGTTGGGTGCTTCATTTCGGCCAAAACTTCATTTCAAAACACGCACTGTTTGGGCTCTGTCAAAATAACCTATGATTTAAAAAGAAACGACCAGATGGTATGTTAAAGTCCCCAGATCGTAAGCGCTTTTGCTTTTTTCACTAAAAGATCTAATTACCTACCTACCCCATAACCATCATATTTCAGTGTAAGGTTTCTCATGTTCACTTGGGCGTATACGTACTATTTTTATTGGAACATTCAATTTGTAAAAAAATTGTGCACAAATTAACAAGGTAGACTTTATTGGTATATATAATTTCTGAAAGCCTATAACAATAAAAACAAAAAAGGGTGTTTTATTTTTCGTGCAATTTTTAATTATCAACATTAAACTGACAGTTTAGTTGGTGGTGTCATTGGTCGATATTTCTTAGAAAGTGATGCATGTGCCAGCGTTTCAGTGAATAGATAATGTAACCACGCAACGTTGTTAAAATATATTCATAAAATAAATATTGTGGTGCAACAGCTCGAAGAGAACCAGGACCTAATGACTTCCAACTCTCAACCATTCATATGTACAATTTTCTGCCGATTCCGATAATGATCAGCACTTTTCATGACAAGAGATACTCTTAGAGGGTTTGCCAATTCCTCGTAAGAGGCAGTACTGCCCTGAAAAAAAACTCATTTGCAGCGGCTGGGAATCGAACACAAGACCTTCTGCATGACAATCCAACGCACTAGCCATTATGCCAAGGGGTACTACATTAGAATATATTTAGCATGAAATTAAAAGTAAGGACTTCAGCGACGTTTATTTTCAGCATGAAGATGCTACATGCCACACATCTCGTGAAATATGTCATGGTGTGTCAAATAATAAATGATTTCTAGCAATAGAGATTTCAACTGGTCGCAATTTACAACCACTCGAATTTTTTTTCTTTGAAGTTATGTCATTATATTACCATTATTTTTAAAAACAGTGTTTTAGAGAAATAGCCAGTTGCATTCCTCCCCTTAAGCAATCCAATCTTAATACTCACGCTTCAGGGAGTGCCCATCCGTTAACTCTTTAGGGCAACATCAGACGTACTGTCAAATTCTGAAATTGTTTCTGTAGCCGTACTACACGAATAAGGAATACTTTACCCTGCTCAATATTTTGTTCTCATTACGATATTTAGATATTCAAAACCAATGTGCATCGCTATCTCCTTTTAAATTCGCTCCATTTTTCCTATACGCTTACGCAATTAAAAAAATGCGGTTTTTGAATGATTTAAAATTAAACCTTTTGGTGAGATGACCTTTTAGAAATATAATTCAAATTTTAATATTTGATAACATTACTCTTAAATACAAAATAACACAGACATACAGTTAACACAGACAATCCCAAATACCATTTTATTTAAATACAATTATTTTAGACAAGCCCAATCAATTTTGACATCTGGCAACCCAGCAGTCCATGAAATAGTTTTTCTATAGTTCTCTCTATGAATCTCTTCAATAATACGCACGTTAGATTCTTTTTTTCGCAAATGATCCAACACCATTTGACCCCGTGTATGTCTGCCATTCAATTCTATCATTGCATTATAATGACGACCCTTAGCAATTAATTTTTCGGGAAAAAGGAAAGCAGCACAAAGAATCGCATCGCAAACAATCCATTTGGGAAAACCTTTTGGTATTAAAATAGCTTTCTCTACATAATTCAGCAATTCAATCGGTTTACTTTTCACAGACCCGAGTGTATTGATACGCCAGTCCTTAAAAAGAAAGATATTATAAAACACTTATTGGTTTGCAGTTTGACTTTGAATCATACCCAAGTGATGCCAAAATCTCCATCTATGCAAGTCTCCCAAGGAAGAATTATAATTGGCGTTTTGGATTTTTCAAGGACGATTTGGGCTGCTTCAGGGTCAAGGAAAAAGTTGAATTCTGCAGAATGAGTTGCATTTCCTTTACCTGAAATTTAAATCGTATTATTGACAAAATAATTATTAAAACTCTTTAATAAAAAATAAAGGGCAGTAGTTCTGAAACATAAAAATAATTGGCTGGTTGTCTGATCGAATGGCCTCTTCAAGTATAACGACAATCATTTTTTGAGAGCAGTAGTTTATGTATTTAATAAGAAATAAAATGCACGACTGGATCGCACGAACTTGCTCTTATGTAAAAGTACTTTGGAATTTAAGATACATTTTATAAATATAAAACATAGATTTAATGAGATAATAATGTTCAAATGCATAAAACTGCCGTCTGATTTCTAGAAAAGTATGAATTTATGCAAACAAACTTTAAAAAATCGTTTTATTAAAAAATAAATTTTTTATATAAGAAATTTCTTTAAAATTTTTCAAGAAAAAAATGTGGGATGCGAATTTTAAGTATTTAATACACCCATGTTCTGTATTCCGAGTGAAAGTGAATTGAAAACGAATTTCAATTTCACTTAAAATGAAAAGTCATGTTCTACATTCCGAGTGAATTCAATTCACTCCGAATTTTTTTCTGAAATGTCAAAATCTGCTGAAAGACAATTTGCATCATTTATTAAAACATTGTTTCTTGTGCATAACGAAAATAGATTCACTTTTATTATTAATAAGTGGTAGAAGGGACGAAAGTCAATGATAGAAAGTTTGTGAAAAATTTTACGTAGTAAAGCCATAATTTTAGATCTTCCAGAAACAGCGTAAGTAAAAAATGGGGAATGAATTAACATGGTCATATTTCAATTGTTTGTAGTTTCAAAAGAAGCTTCAGACTAAGCGAAGAGACATTTGTTTACATTTTTGAAATAAATCCCTTAATAAAATCGACTTCAATTCCCTTAATACAAAATTTCTTCCTTCCTATTTCATAAATTGCAACACAACTTGTCGGGAGCTCTTTTGTATTTTCTTGTAAATAACAATTTATCAATCAATCAAATCAAAATCAATCAATCAAAATTTCAAATCTTTATTTACACGTTTATCAATTTCACCAAATAAAACTAAGTGAATTGAATTCACCGTAAAACGCTATGTATTCGAAATGTAGAACACGAATTTTCATCTCCGAAAACTCAATTCACAAACTTCATTTCGGGTGGAATTCAGAACACCAACATTTCACATTCGGAATGAACAAATCACAAAAGTCATTTTATGCGGAATGCAGAACATCAAAATTCACTTTTTTTGCTCGAATTCACAATAAGTGAAATGCAGAACATGGGTGATAATATTGATTTTAGGAAATAATTTCAAAAAATAATCGTTCATAGGTTTCGAAGATGATTTTTCAAAAAAAAAAAAAAAAATCAAAAAAAACCAAACAATATTTTTATAAACAATATTATTTTAAACTAAAGGGGACTCCTGCTGAAAATTTTTGGTTAAAATCCTTAGAGCTGTTAATGAGAAAGTCGAAAATCAAAAAAACGGTTCTTTTGACCAAAATGTAGGAGTGGTCCCGACCAACCACTGCTAACTTACGAGCGCTCTCTTCGAAAGTTTGTTCGCTTGTGCGTGTGCCACGCACGCATTTGACTCGAATCCATGTGAGCAATGCCAAGTAGAAGAGTATCCATTTGCTGTCAAGACCAACATTCCACAACATTTCACAGTTTGGGTATGCCTGAACAAGAGAGAGTGGCTCTCATTTTCGAACTTCGAAAAACACTTGTGAGTGGTTGGTGAATACCCCAAAGAAATTTCAAGTTAAGAGCCTCGTAAAGTTAAGAGCCGTTTAAGAGCGCTCGGTGAATACCGGCCTTAATTTTTTTTTTTATCAAAGTCGTTAGAGCCGTTTTCGAGATAAATAAGATTATGCATTATGGGTCAAAATCTCCTCTAGGGAATCACCGAAGACCCTTAAGTACCGAGTTTGAAGAAAATACCTCCAGCAAGTTAGGCTATAGTTCGAGGTACAGACATACAGGCATACAGACTTACAGACATACATCAGACATACAGACAGACAGACGGAATTGCCGGACCCACTTTTTTCATCTTCGCTATCATCGTAATGTCAACTTTGATCAAAATTTCGAGTTCGATTTTTTTTCCAAATGCAGAACTTGCCCTATAGTACCTATATCGCAAGTAAAAATGTACCGAAAATTTAAATAAAAAATAAAAAAAATCTTTAATTTGCTAAATAAACTTTTAAGGTACATATGAAAAGAACCAAACTTTACTGACTTACAAGTCAAAGCAATTCTGTTTTACGAGTATATGTGATTTGCCTCCAAGTATGGATGGGTCCTAAAATTTTCTGACAAGTCCAAAAGGCTTAGATGAGAAGCACTCTTTCATGAAAAGATATACACTAACTCGTCATTTACTCGCAAGAGGTGAGATAGCCTGGAAATCGATTGCCATCAGGGCTTTTCGCTTAAGTTAGTGGGAACACTATAGTACCATTTACAAATAGCATCGAAATCAAGTTTTTAATAGAATCGAAAGTAAAATAAAGTAACATACATAGTTTGATCCCAGTGCAAAACAAATTGATGTAAGAACGTGTTTAGCAATAATTGTAATCAAATACAATTATTCAAAATTCGGATTAATGAGATGCACTTACAAATGACAACTTACATTTATCAACTAAGCATTCGATGCACAGATATTTATTTTATCATTCAACACCAAAGACATATTATAAGTTGCGTGATGCAACTATATTAGATCAATGTGGTTTTCCATTTGGTAAAATAAATCTTTTTTTTTTTCGATTTATATTTGTCAAAATACCGATTTTGGCAATTTTTGCATTCCATTGGGAAAAAATTATTTATCGCGTTACATTCATATAAAAATAATCAATTTTTGATTGAAATCTGGATTTGCCAATGGAAAGCCCCATAAGAAAGCAATCGCCGAAATATTTCTGTCAATGATTTTCATTAATAAATTACTAAAAGATTAAGTCGCCCGCTTTTCTTGAAAGTTGATTTTTGGAGTCACTTCCGTTTTTAAAATAATTATCAATTTCCGCATTTGTATGGTGGGCTCCGTAGATACATATGAAAATTGTTTTATATGTATATACTTGTGCTATACACAATGGGCAGTACCAACAATCAAATTAAGGGACGACTTTATTATTTAAGAGAAATGGACCATTATTTAAAGAGCTCCATAAAGTTAACCATACATGTTATGAACTTAATATTTATGTGAACTCTAAATTATGAACCATTTATTGTACGAAACCTAAAAACTAAAATGCAGCATATATGGTCAGTTATATAGAGTCCATTAAATAATGCTTCATTTCGCTCAAATATTAAAGTCGTCTCTTAGTTTGATTGTTGGTAAGGCCCAATGTTTTTAGTTTCATAGTTTCATTCAAATGATGTGTGTAATAAAGGGTGATCAGATAGCAATCCTAGTTTTTCCAATTTTCATGTTCCAGTAGTTGTGAAAGTTACAAATGACATCCAGCGTTCAAAATATTCACTATGGTTCGCCATTCACGTTTGCAAAATATGTGCAAATTATTATCGAAATACCGGCTCTGTTGTGAATACGCAACGTGAAATTGTTTTTGAGGTCGGCTGTCAAAATTGCTTGAGGGCGCACGCAATTCGTGACACCGAAAAAAAAGTTTGAGCGTGAATATACTCGTACACCCGCCGTCGTTGTTGCGGCCAGTATCAAAGAAGATCCAGGAATGTTGGTTCGGTTCATCAGTATGTCATTATGCTGAGGAAAGAATTGAAACCGGATGGCAGTGAGTTCGCTAGTTTGGTGGAGATCCGAATCTTGGTCAAAAAATCATCTTCTTTCACGAAACTTATTATTGGTATCTATAACAGCAAGCGAAATTGCCGCTATTTAAGCGAACATAAATCATAAGTGTTCAACCAGACATCAATGCATCCAAAAAGATTGACTTTTTAGTTCAACTTATGGCATGGCATGACATCATCTGACCTTCTTTCTTTTAAAATGGGAAAGGAGACACCGTTAACGTCAATGGTTTCAGGTACAGAGCGATGTTAACCGAGTTTCGGAGGCCAGAGCTCGATACCATTGATATATTCGAACTGTGGTTCCACGGCAGAAATCAAATTTGTATTAAATTCCACCTCCCCATATGACTATTTCAGATGATTTTTTTTTTATAATCTACACGCGCTCAAGGGATTATGATTACCCTTTAAATGTTTGAACACAGCGCGGGCGTGAAGTTAAGGAAGAGAAAGAAGGATAGGAGAGATGTGTGGCACGATGTTCTGAGACTGAAGGTTGTTGTCTCAGATATTTTATCTCCAGGGATGGCGGCTGAACTAAAGCGGAGAATGCCGTGTCTTATTTCTATGTCGCTTATAATTCACATTATTTTATTCGTGTTCATCCTTGTTGGGCATACTAGTTTAACTCAATTACATGTTGTTAGTGTTATGCTAATGAGTTAATGAGTAAACCAGCAACCCATTGATGACAATTTTAGAAGGTTTTTAATGGAATTAAAACGACATAGACGACGGCAGGGATCGAACCTGTGATCATGAGGTTCACAGGCGAGCACACATCCATCGCGTCACGGCCACCCCATATGACTATTTCAGACGAATGGAAATGTAAACCGAAAACAAAAATCAAACATCTGGTTTATTAAATATAGGACTTAGTTAATGGTACCTATATGATACGAGTACATTAACTTTTAGCTAGAAACGTTTTATTGAAAAGACCGGTTCGGTTATTAATCAGCCAATATTGGTATCGGTCTAGAACATCATCGGGTTGCGAGAAAATGTGCAGAATAACCCGAGGCAGTTGATTCCTCACCCTACACATGAACTCCCAGACATCAACTTGGCAAATTTTGCGTGCGTCGGGGCTTGAGCCTACACCCTCACGCGTTGATGAGGCGGTCACTGCCTACGGCAAGTGCTACAGAACTATGTTAACCAATTTATCGTAGCCCAAATTGAACCATATGGTATTGACCTAGACGGCATGTAATTCCATCAGGACAGTGCTACGTGCCACACAGCGGACGCTTCGATTGACGTTCTGCATGAACGATTTGAGGGTAAGAGTATTTCTCGCAAAGGTGACGTGAAATGGCCACCAAGGTCATGCGATATCATCCCGATAGACTTTTTCTTGAGGGGTTTGTTGAAGTTGCAGTTCCATGCGAATAAACCACAATTGTGCTTAAGGTGAACATAATACTGGCCATCACTCGAAATCAACTAAATCTATGGGGAAAGGTCATTGAAAATTTGATCACTGAGAGGCTAGCTACCGTAACTAGCTGAACACAATGGAGATGGCTGCAACTGGAATAGACGTCAAAATATTGCATACAGATGGAGCTGCAGTCGTAGCTGCAAGAGTTCCAATTTGTAAAACTATTCAATGCAGGTTTACATAAGGTTGAAGTGAGCTTCAATATCTTTTCAATTCCTCATAAATACAAGTATGACTTTGTTTGATAAATTCGCAAAAGCTTTAAATCAGCTGACGAAAAATGTTAGAAATCTGTTCAGCAGCGTTGTGTACATGACAAATATGTCTATCACTCGTACGACAGTTTTTAGCAGCTTTTCCAGATGTAACTCCAGCTCCAGTTGCAGCACTCCATTGTGTGCATTGTGTAATTTTTGCTGTGGAAAATCTTGTAAGACTTCTTCTTAATATTCTTTCACTCCAAATTGAAATTTAGCTCGAGAAAAAATGAACCGCTGGGAAGAAAAAGGAAAACATTCCACAAAAATGGGAAATTGAAGTAATGATGCAAAAGCGTAGCTATTTTTATAGCGCACATTTTAAGCCTAAAAACGAAAAAATTCCGTGTAAACCTACTTTTTAAATGCGATTATAAAATATCATTGAGTGGAAAAAGGAAAAGATTCCAGGAATATTTTCCTTTTTCCTTTTTGGGGTAAAATGTTATTAACGGTACCTGTCATAGAACCGTTTTTTGATTTTTTGCTTTTCTCATCAACGGCTTTAACGATTTTAAGCAAAAATTTTAAGCAGGAGGCCCCTTAAGTTTAAAATAATATTGTATATAAAAATATTCGAAAAAATTTGTTTTGGAATTAAAAATAAAAAATTCCAAGTTTTTTTTGAAAAAACCAATATTTTAAAACGTGTGAACGATTATTTTTTGAAACTATTTCTAACATCTATACCACTAAATACTTAAAATTTGGCACCCCGAATTTTGTTCTCGAAAAATTTTAAGAAAATTTGTTATATAAAAAATTACTTTAATATTAAAAGGATTAATCAGACGGCAATTCCATACATTTGAACATTTTTATCTCATTAAATCCATGTTTTATATTTATAAAATGTATTTTAAATTCCAAAGTACTTTAACATAAAAGCGAGTTCGTGCGATCCAGTCGTGTATTTTATTTCTGTTTATTTTTATTCCCTTGAATTATTATTAAAATATTGTTTTAGTTTTCATTTTGCAGAATTATTTAATATTAAAGAAATAAAATGTTTTGAACCCATTATTTATATTATTTGAATAAAAAAACTTAATTTAAAATAATTTATTTGATTTTTTTTTCAACTGGTGGAAAAAGGAAAACATTCCACTCACTTTAACAGGAATTATTAAGCCAGAGCTTAAAATTTTTAATTTCAATTGTTTTGTATGTTACTCTTCTTTACTAGCTTTACATTTGTCCTTCAGAATGTTTTGAAGAATAACTTTCAGTTTCAGAAATAAACAGTTTTCTTCGTTTTCCCAAAAACTATGATTAGTGGAATGTTTTCCTTTTTCTTCTCATCGGTTCAAATGTGCCAGGCAATTATTTCGTGCGCAAAATTTTGACAGAAAAGTTAAGTACATTGTACAGTTCGAAGAGAAATGCTGATTTTTAAGCTAGAGCAGCGTATACCTCTCGGCTAAAATGCTTGACATAATTTTAGCTTAGTTAAAATTTGAAGACAATTTTGTATAAGAGATAATACTTAGCACAATCTGCGTAGTAGGCTTAAAGCCTAATAAACAGATAACACTAAATTTCAGCTCCTACAATTTTTTTTCAAACATCAGCTTTCAGCTATGATCTTTGTGAAGAATATTTCACAGAAAATAGGTTTTCTCTGAAAAGAAGTTTTATTGAAACATTTCAAATAATTTCTTTTCAAGATATCAATTGCATTGAATCATACAAAATTGATTCTTTCCTGTGGCCGTGATATATTACTTGCCCCTAAATGTTTGTCGTTTTCAATTTTCATTTCCAAAAAGTAAAGCTTAAATATAGTTTAAGTTTCGAGTGCTATAAACATTGCCAGAGAAGAAGTTAGAAGTTAGGAGGCCCTATGCCCCGCAAGGGGAACCACACGGACGTAATAGGTCCGAGGACCTAAGTAAGTAAGAAGTAAGTAAGAAAAGAAGTGTTGCACAGTTAGAAACAAACATTTGATTTTTTAAGTAGCTGGAGTTGTTCACCTCTCGAGTAAAACGGCAAAACTTTGGAGAGAATTTTGTATGGGACCAAAAATGTTGCTCAATCTGCGCGCTAGGCTTAAACATTAATCTCATTTTCTAAATGATCGATTGTGATATCTCGAAAACTATAGAGACTGTAGCGTGTCTTCTCCGATGGTATTCTCAATTTTATAAGTGTTAATCTATTTCATTCATTAACCTCAAACTAAAATTACGTGGATAAATAAAAAAAAAATGATTTAATAAGAAATAGTTTTTCAATTTGTAATTTCAATCTTACAGCCCCATTCTCCCCAAAGTCAGTGATGCCTCACAAGTCACAAGAAGAGGTGAAATTGATTTTGTGACTTTTTTTAATTCTGAGTGGGCGACAAACGAAAACGAGTCATTATAGAAATTCAAGAGGTTTTTCACAAAGATTGCCTTAAAAAAACGGTCAAGTTTCCAGCATCTCTAATGATATGGGGATGCATTTCGGGGTGGCGTTTGGGCAATTTACATTTTGTAATTGGAATTGTCAATGCTGCCAAGTACAGGATATTCTGGAAAATGAGCTTCTCCCATCAATACCATGACTTCAAACTAGTGATGGAGACTATATTTTCCAACAGCATGGAGCTTCTTGTCATACTGCAAGGTCTACAATGGCGTGGTTATCTGCTGAAGCTATTCCTTTACTGGAATGGCCTTCCAGCAGCCCTGATCTTTCACTAATTGAAACTGGGTGGCATAAAATAAATCAAAAACTGCGAAAAGAACCATGCCGGACTCTTCAAGACCTTAAAGCTAAATTCATAAATATTTGGGAGTCTTTTGGTACGAAGAATGTCAAAAATTAGTTGACACAATGCCACGACGCATAGAAGCAGTTATCAAGACCAAAGGCGACGTAACACCATGGTAAAATAAAAATTAAGACCCATAGGCCAACTATTTTGCACTTAAAAAAATGCTTAAATCGTTATTTTATTTTGTAAGATTGCTCTATACCGTTATTTAATTGAAGTAATTTTGTTTTTGTTACTTATTCCTATTCAAAATAAATATATCTTAAGAAAAATACTAAAATATTGATTTTATTTCCGATGGAATTTAAGAATCAGCATATTTTTGTTTTTTATCATAGGTAGTCCAACTATTTTGCGTTTGGGCTCGTAGTTTAATCACCAGTTGAAAGAGAACCGCGCACTGGCAATTCTTTACTCACGCTCACACTCTTTTCTCTCTTGCGCTTATAGAAATCAGCTCAACTGTTGCGAAGGCAATCGTTTAGTTTGTGTCAAAACATAAACTTTTTAGTTGCTCGAATCGAGTTGCTCTTAGTGCGCGGTATCCCATATAATCCCATATGTTTCATTTTGCAACTAAATAGTTGCAAAACTAAAAATTGAATGTGCGCGCCTAGCCTTAGGGGAAAATTCCAAAATGTTATCGAATCACAACAATTCTCACAAGGAAAGTCACAAGAGCTTGTGACTCCTCACAAGGGGGAGAATCGGGCTGTTAAAGCCTGGTACACATAAGAACTGGTTTTCAGTATACGATAACGAACAAAATGTGCGTCAGAGTTGTAAAAGACTGCAGTACTTTGGTAATGCAGTTAGTAAAGTCGCAGTTAATTAACTTAAGAATTGAATGCAAGTTAATACTGTGCATGTGTACTTTAACTGCCAAATAAACAGTCAGCAGTCAGTACTAATATTAGTACTGTGCAGTTAATAAAAGCAGTTAATTGACTAAAAGTTAATTGACTGCAGTATTTTTAACTGGTTTTAGTCTTTTTAGTCACTCAAAAGTCTTCAGTACTGGCCTTGTTTTGGTTTTAGTCAGTAAGTCTTTTAACTGCAGTTAATTAACTGTAAGTTAATTAACTTAATTTTAGTCTTTTAACTAAAATACTTGAGACTGGTACTTATAAAACCACAGGATGTGATATTTTGCATGTAGAATGTTGGGATTGGCATATCGCATGTGGCATATAACATATTGCATGTTATATGTTATATGCGCCATGTGCCATTTGGTACCTACATAAATGCTATAAAAAAAATCATAAAATGTTTACATTTATTTTATAATAAATGTCTTTATTATATGTATTATACAAAAATACATATAAGATCACATGTAATTGAAGTTATTTCAATTGAAAAAAAAAAATTGTCCAAATGTAATATACGTAGATTACATACATTTATACATACATACACTGTGGTAATATAGAAAACGAAAAACAATTTCTTTGTATAGATTACATAAATAAAACAAAAAAAAAAATACATAACAAAAGTTAATTCATTGAATCAAAATAAATTAAAAAAATAAATGAAAAATTCTTTTTAAGTTATAGAGGAGTTAACTTCCGGAAGCAGCAATTTTTGAAAATTGTTGTCTGAAAGTTCTCCTCGCCTAGGAACATGCAATAACCCCGCTATTGAAAAAAGTCGTTCTACATGATTATAAAAAGCACCATAGTGGAATCATCTATTAAAACTTTTGCATTTCAAATCAAAATGCATATCGTGCACTTCGTGATTTTTTTAGTCAATTTAATCGTCCAAATGTGCGTACAATCGGAAAAATCGTGTAAAAATTTGAGCCAACCGGGTCTGTAGGCGATGTGAAAACACCAGTGCATGCTCGTACAGCTCGTACTGCAGAAAATGTTGCTGCTGTTCGCGATAGTGTGGCTGAAGAGCCGTCCACCTCAACTCGTCGTCGTGCTCAACTATTGCACCTCTCACGCTCGTCGTTGTTGAACATTATGCATAAAGACTTGCATTAAACGCTTACAAGGTGCAATTGACTCCAGAACTAAAGCCTCTTGACCTTTTCAAGCGTCGTCAATGGTCAGAATGGTGGCAAGGAATGGCAACAGTGGATGATCAATTTCCGGAGAAATCATCTTCAGTGATGAGGCACATTTTCACTTCAGTGGATTCGTCAATAAGCAGAATTGCCGCATTTGGGCGAATGATAATAATCCAAGAGTGATTGTAGAAAAACAAATGCACCCACAAAGAGTGACTGTTTGGTGCGGTTTATGGGCTGGCGGCATCATCGGGCCGTATTCAAAATAAGGCCGGTCAGGCAGTTACTGTGAATGGTGTTCGCTATCGTGAGATGATAACGAACTTTTTATGGCCCAAATTGGAAGACATAGATGTGGACGATATGTGGTTTCACCAGGACGGTGCCACTTGCCACACAGCTAACGAAACGATGGCTCTTTTGCGCGACAAATTCAACGGCCGTGTTATCTCACGTGGTGGTGATGTCAATTGGCCGCCAAGATCATGTGATTTGAAACCGTTTTACCTCTTTCTTTGGGGTTATTTGAAAGAAAAGGTGTACGTCGATAAGCCAGCAACAATTCAAGAGCTAAAGGATGAGATAATTCGGCATATTAACGGCATAGAACCTCGATTATCCCTCAGCGTCATCGAAAATTTGGACCATCGATCGGATGGAGGTGTGCGCCGCCGAGGTCGCGGCGGCCATTTGGCCGATACATAATTGAACCATAATTGAATTGCGGTCAGCCATCAGACGAATAGGGGGAATAACATGTAGCATACGAAAACATGCACGTGCCGTAACTATTCGGGACTGGTGAAAGTGTGGATCATAGCCTCTTCAGGGCGGCCGCTAGAAACAAGCCTATTAAAAAGGTTTGGCTAATGATGGCTGGTTCCTCAGGTTGGCGACATGTTAATTCGCTGTCCCGTAAAACTAAAAGAATTACGAGACCAACAACAAGCCTCGGAAACGGACTGATCTCACGACGACAACCCACGCAACGAAAACGGAAAAACGATTTATGGAACGTACGATCGCTTTATAGAGCTCGAGCTGCTCAGCAGCTAGCCAAAGCCGTGTCAAAATATAAAGATTTTTTTTAAGATTAAGAATTTTATTTTTCAATTTGTTTTATATACAATTTGACTTAAAACTAACTTATTACTAAATTAGATCATGTTGGCTCAACAATAGGGGCCCAACGTTCTTCATTTGGCTTTACATAATGCTATTTGCTTACAATATCATATTAAAGTTTTCTTAATCTAATTCATGATTTTTTTAATATTAACCATATAATAATTTTTGATGAGTGGGCGTTTTATCCACTGTAGTATTGATTGTTGTTCTTCTCGTAAAAGGGTGCGTTGTCGTTATGGATGATGTGTTCAAATTGATCGTCAGTGATGGCTCGGGTGTATATGTAGATACTTGTCATTAGGCTCTAGTTCATGCAGGAGAAGTTGTGGCACTTCTGTGTTGGGATGATCTTCCTGATGATTTAACCGGAGAGCTGCAGTAAATACTTGTCCAATGGTATTAACTTTGCTTCTTTATACAGATTCTTTGT
Source organism: Chrysotoxum bicinctum (assembly GCA_911387755.1). Lineage (NCBI taxonomy): Eukaryota > Metazoa > Arthropoda > Insecta > Diptera > Syrphidae > Chrysotoxum > Chrysotoxum bicinctum. Next base: position 107,262,791 of record OU426989.1, on the reverse strand, counting down.
TGGTTTATATTTCTTCGTCAGTGGGTTACGGTACAGTCCAGTGCAAATGCGAAGCAACTTTCTTCATCTTTTTCATTGTTGTAGGTGAAATAGTAAACCAGATGGGAAAGGCGTAGGTCAGAACGGGTCGGATAAGTTGTTTGTACACAAGCAGCTTGGTTTTTACTTAGTCCATTTCGCCTCCTGAGAAGCGGATGGACCAAGTGCAGATAATAATTGGCTCTCTTCAACATCAAGTCTGTATGCCTTTTGGATTTGAATTTGTTGGAAAAGTTGATTCCCAAGTACTTCGTTAAAGATTTGACTGTCACTTCAGTGTTGTCTGGAAACTTTATCGAAAAACATGGTCGTTGCGAGTACCAGGTTCCGCGTAAAAATATCTACAAAGCCACCTGGGTATCACCTGATGGAGTCACTCGTAACCAAATAGACCACGTGTTGATAGACCGTCGCCACTACTCGAACTTGATGACGGTAGGAACGTACCGAGGTGCCAATATCGACTTTGATCACTATCTTGTTGGGAGGGTTTTCCGAGGGCGGATTGCCTCGCTAAGAAGTATTGCATCCGCCGATCAGGTTCGAATCAACACGGCTGCCCTGCGCAATGAAAACACCAGTAACACCTTTGGTAATACCTTAGGACTCGCTCTAGAATCACTTGATTTAGGGAGGGTAAGTCCTGGAGCCAGTATGCTGGGCGTAAATGAGAAGTGGACACGCCTCAAGAATACTGTCATTAGTACTGCCAACTCCATCTTAGGCAGCAGTCGTAAAAATCGGAACGACTGGTTTGATGATGAATGCAAGCTAGCGACTGAACGTAAGAATGTTGCGTACCGAGCAATGCAACAATCTCATAGAACGCGGACACGCGAAGAGGAATATAAAGAGCTCAGAAGAATAGAAAAACGGGTTCACAGACAAAAAAAAATCAGCCTAGGAGAAGAACCTAATCTGTGAAATAGAAAATAGCTGAGAGCCAATACCAGAAGACTGGCGAAAATGTATAATATGCCCCATACATAAGAAGGGAGATTTCACAACGTGCAGCAATTATTGAGGTATCACGTTGTTGAATACCGCCTATAAGATACTCTCCTCTATCCTACAAGACCGGATAACCCCATACGCTAAAACCGTCATCGGACAATATCAATGTGGTTTCATTCCAGGCAAATCAACAACTTATCAGATCGTTACCCTTAGGCAGGCGATGGAGAAATGTCTAGAATTTAACATCCCAACATACCATCTATTTATAGACTTTAAGGCCGCCTATGACAGCATAGCCAGGGTAGAACTTTACAAAGCCGTGAGAGAATTCGGCATCCTAAATAAATTGACACGACTATGTAGGTTGACCATGACCAACGTAACAAGCCAAGTAAAAATAGCCGGATTGCTATCCAGACCAATCAACATCTTTATTGGACTCCGACAAGGGAACGGTTTGGCATGCCTCCTCTTCAACCTGGCGTTGGAGAAAGCAATCCGTGACTCTGGCACGGCAACAAGAAGGACCATCGTCAACAGGTCCAGACAGTTACTGGCTTACGCAGACGACATCGACATCATCGAAGGAACTGAACAAGCTGTACACAATTCCTTCATCCAGATCGAGCAGGCAGGCGACACAAAATCTGGGGCTGCACATTAGTGAAGGTAAAACAAAGTACATAGTGGCGTCGAATGCAAGAGGAACAGTTGGTCAAACAATCAAGGTAGCGGAGCACGAATTTGAAGTGGTGCAATCCTTTAAATACCTTGGGTCAATAGTACCAATATTATCATAATAAAAAGAAATGACAATAATATCCTAAATAATTTGTGTTTTATTAAAAAAAAACATCGGCCCTTAAAATTTAACCACCCTTTATTTCATTTGGACAATTTTTTTTAAATTGAAATAACTTCAGTTACATGCGATTTTATATGTATTTGATATATGTATAATAATAATAATAAAGACATTCAGTATAAAATAAATGTAAGAATTTAATGATTTTTTTTATAACATATACATACATATGTGTACCGTTTTTTTTAGAAATACAATGCTTAAGTTTCCATTAAAAAGCTAAAAAAATTATAAAAGGCTTACATACAACGTGCCAAGGAGCACATGCCGCAAGTAAAGTATCACATGCAATATGTTATATGCCACATGCGACATGCCAATCCCAACATTCTACATGCAAAATATCACATCCTGTGGTTTTATAAGTACCAGTCTCAAGTATTTTAGTTAAAAGACTAAAATTAAGTTAATTAACTTACAGTTAATTAACTGCAGTTAAAAGACTTACTGACTAAAACCAAAACAAGGCCAGTACTGAAGACTTTTGAGTGACTAAAAAGACTAAAACCAGTTAAAAATACTGCAGTCAATTAACTTTTAGTCAAATAACTGCTTTTATTAACTGCACAGTACTAATATTAGTACTGACTGCGACTGCCTGGATTACAGTTAAAGTCTTTTTGTAAGTTAAAAGACTTAAGGAAATTAGTCTTTTTAGTCAATTAACTGCAGTACCGAAAAGACTGCATTTTTTACAACTCTGATGTGCGTCTAGTTAGTAATTACAAGTTACAAGAATTAACATTCAGAGGTGGAAGAACGCGTCCCAGAAGTCTCGAGCGCCAACAACCTCAACAACAATGAGATCGATATCACCATTGAACAAAGTGAAACAATGGTCAACTATGTTTTGGACAGGGAGAAAACTCCCCCATCAGCAGAGACAGGTACGCAAACTTGGTCCAGCATACATATACAAGTAATATATGCTCACCGGTAAAGACTCTGCAAAAGCCTTAAAAGAATCTACCAGAGGACCTTTAACAGAGAAAGTGACGAATACCGGCGACCGTATTCGGAACTTCAGTGCACCAACACAATATTGAACCAGGCGGTAAAACATCATCAGGAAAAGGATTTCAGGAAGAAACTCGTAGATATCTGACACGTTAAAACGAAACATAATTGTTGGAAGAGGGAACTCAAATCCAGACAGCATCCTTCACGGACAAGAAGTATCAACAACTTCTGCTGAGAAAGCTAAAGCGTTTGAAATTCACTTTGAGGATAGTTTCAAAGACCGCCCTCCCATACACCTCCCTGACTTTACTGAAGAAGTAGAAACTCGCCGTGACTTTTTTCAACAAAGAAAATCATCATCGGAGGCGACACTGGCAGATGTTTTCACTTCTACACTGGAAACTCCAAAAAATTGCAGGAAGCGACAAGATTTCTAATAATTTAAAAAGTTACCAAATCTGACTGTTGTCCTGCTGATTATAATCATCAACAACTATATAATCATGAACAACAGCGATATCTCTGCAGCCTGGAATGCGGCTAAAGTCATCCCCGTCCCGAAGAAAAACAACAGCGAAAAAGTGGAAGGATACTGGAAGCGTTTATATTGAATAAACTCAACTTTTTCTGCAAAGCAAGAGATGTCATACCGGAGTTAAAGTACGGCTTTCGAAATTAACACTACCCTACATACACTACTAGGACTACATTTTGATGTTATACGTGGACTCCACAAAAAACGAAGTGACTGTAGCGTGATTGCTGGATATCGAAAAAGCTTTTTCGACCTCGTTTAAAGGATTACTATTTAAATTCTCGGCACTTGGACTTCCTAATCACTTGGTAAGAATAATCAACAATTTCCTAACCCATAGACACCTGGGACACGCTGGAGTCCCTCAATGATCAAAACTTGGATCCCTGCTATTCAATCTTTAAACTGCTGATCAACCAGCCAACATACCAGGTACAAAGATGAAGCCTTCGACTCCATCACATACGCCACCGATTTTTTACCAGAAATTGCTGCCAGAAGAATGCAAGAGCACATACAAAACCTATGGGGAATAATATATCAAAAGGGCCTGAAGTAAACAGCGAAAAGACCGAACTCATCTGTTTCCGAACACCAGTGACTGTCATTCGAAGACGATTGTTCGCAACACGCTGTGATGCGATCAAACTTTGAAATAACCGTCAAATCATCCTTAGAAGTACTTGGGAGTCAACTTTTCCACCAAACTTAAATTCAAGAAGCTTGCAGACTTGATGTTAAAGAGAGCCAATTATTTTCTGCACTTGGTCCATCTGCTACTTAGAAGGTGAAATGGACTAAGTAAAAAGACGAAGCTGCTTGTGTAAAAACAACTTTTCCGAACAGTTCTGACCTATCTGGTTTCTATATCTGGTTTACTATATCACCAACAGCAATTAAAAAGATGAAGCATTTTGAAAGAAAGATTCTCCGTATTTGCACTGTACTACACCGTAACTCATTTACGAAGAAGCTAAATTAATACCACTGGAAATTATTTGCTGCAGCTCTCGGGAAAATACTATCAGGAACCAACTCACAAGTGCAGCAACTCCTCCAGCATGAACTAGAGCCTAGTGACAGGTATCTATATGCCCAGCCATTTAAATGATATTGTAAGCAAATAGCATTATTATAAAGCCAAAAGAACAACATGAGTTAATTTAGTAATAAGTTAGTAATAAATTCGCATTTGTAACATGTTAATATGTATGATGTATCGGTGTTGTATTAATAATATCAAATAAAAAATAATAAATTTATGCTTACCTTTTATATTGCCGCCCATGATCCAAACGTCCTTTACTTTATCCAAGAAATCATCATACATATTGATGCATGTCGCGAAATTCGTCAGCGGCCCCAACAAAATAAAGCTCACTTTCTTCGGGTACTATACCAGCTCGGAAATAAAATGCAAATTAATAAAATTTATAAATATAACAACGCAATTTTGTTTTGTTTTTATCTTGTGTGTACCTTGGATGCAAGTTCATACATCGCATTCACTGCATGAGTTTTTTCAATACGATTCATATCCACTTCGTAGCTATGTTTAACGTCACCAAAACCATCTCGCCCATGGAAGAAAGATGTGCGCACATTTTCTGGCCGCAAAATAGCGTTCGAGCATCCTTTGTAAATTGGAATCTTTTTCAACGATTTCACACTAGATTATACATATATATAATTTTTTACTACATACGTCTGGTCTATCTAGGCTATCCAGCACACGAATAGCATTCTTGGCTACGTTTGTTACATCGGTATTGCCGAAAACACATGTTACTCCAATAGTTTTGAATTTTTTGAACTCCTTTTCAGCTTTGATAAGCATTATTAATGCCCAGGCATCATCTGTGCCTATGTCACAATCAAAAACTACGTATCTATCGTCATTCATTTTAATTATTTTTTTAACTTGAACTAGCAAACCACCCGCGTCGATCCAAACCTCCAAAGATTCAACAGTATACTATTCTCCGGTGGTTTTAAGTAAGCTATAGTAGTACCTAGTCTACTGTGGACTTGTAGTTTATTTTTAAAATATAGTTCAGAAAGATAAAAACGTTTAGCTCTCGGCTACGTTCACGGTAAAAACTAAACAGTAAATACTAAAAGTGTAAAGCAAAAAATAAACGAGAACAAAAAATACGAAGTTAATGTTAAAATTATTTTTATATGGTTTTTACTTATTGTCCGAGTAACTGTTAAATAAAAAAAAAAACAATAAGTAAAAACATGGTACCAATTATTTGTAATTAATGCTTGATGAACGACATGCCTGTCACACTGGAACGTCGCGTCGTAGAAGGGACCGGGCGGTCATCCCAAAAGAAATGTAAGTTAAAGTCATACTTACCATGAATCGGCGATACGAAAATGAGGTAGACAAATTTAAAATAAAATGCACGTTTTATATTTCAGTTTTAATGTCGCTTTTTCCTTTTTTTTTAGTGTTTTCTTGGCTAACAGTACTGAAAGTGGCCAGTTTTCGAGTTTTTTTTAGCTTAAAGGTACTGTGGATGTGGGTTCTCAGGATTTTAACTCCCTTTTCGGGGGCCATACCCGCTGAAGAAACTTCGTTGCTCCGCTTAGGGTATGTAAAGTCGCCATGCATACGTCTATGTCAACAGCTTTCTAACTTTAAAGTACTGTGCGTTAAGAAACTTCCCTTTGATCAATAAATAATTTCCTTACAAAATTAACAAAAAAGAAAAAATTCCCAATAATAACACTTACACAAAGAGAAATGTGAAAATATACAAGAAAACTGCATTTTGTATGCAAATTGAGGAGCTTTCAAAATTATTTAAAAATACTTATAATAGTTAAAAATTGTAAAAATAGTTAAAATTTTGTTATTGTTTTTGTTATCAAAAAGTGATAATCTACCGAATAAAACTATTTACGAGTAAAAATTCGTGCTACCTTAAAGGAAAGTTGAGCCCATAAAATTATCGTCTGATTTCTAGAAAATTATGAATTTAAGCAGACAAATTTTAAAAAATCGTTTTATAATATAAAAAAAATGATATAAGAAATTTCTTTAAAATTTTTCTAAAAAAAAATTTAGATGTCAGTTTTAAGTATTTAATTATATACATTAAAATAATTTCAAAAACTAATCGTTCACTCGTTTTCAAGAAATTGATTTTTCAAAATTAGAATTATAAATTTGATTTCCAAAAATCGATGAAATATTTTTGGGAAATTTTTATATTTACAGTATTATTTCAAATTGAAAGAAGCTTTTGTATGAAAATGTTGGTCTAAATCGTTAGAGCTGTTAATGAGAAAGTCGAAAATAAAAAAAACCTAAGACAGGTACCGTTAAAAAGATTTTTTCTTCAATTTTTTTTGGCTGAAATAATAATCCATGAATTTAATATTACACCCAATTTTTACTTGCGAGATATACATACATAGGTACTATATGACAAGTTATGCATTCGTAAAACAAATCGATCTCGAGATTTTCATCAGATCAAACATTACGATGATGGAGAAAACGAAAAAAGTCTGTCTGTCTGTCAGTTCCACTACAGCCTAAACGGCTCAGCTGATTTTCTTAAAAATTGATAGCAAGTATTTTTAAATTCCCCCCACACGTTTTTTTCGAAATCTTATAAAATATTTTTTTCCAGAGATTTTTTAAAAATATAATTTGAAAAATTCATTTAGTAAAAGCTGGGTAATGCTTGAAAAAAAATCTCAAAAATGGTTTTAAATGGTATCCTCCATGGAACCTTATTTTTGTTTTTGATTTTCTCAAAAACGGTGCAACAGATTTTGATAAGATTAAATGATAAATCCATTTGTTCAAAAATTTGATTTTTGGATTCTTAAAACAATTATTTTTTTTTTAAATTCAATATTTCTAAAACTTCATGCTCGATTGTCTTAAAACTTGACAGTTGATAGATATTTTTAATACAATCTATAAGATGTGAGAAAAAAAATTTATTTTATTTTCCTAAAAATAACAGTACTTACCATATAAATGTTAAAAAATGGTTTTGAAAAATCGTATTTTTCGTATTATTTTTAATTGTTAGCTAAGAAAAATAATTAAAAAAATGGGTGACAATGACCAATCAAATTTTTTTTGGAAATTTTAAAGAGACGAATGCTTTAAATCCAAAAGATACACATCGATCCCTATTGTCGTAAAATTGTTTATAGTATTACGTTTACTTGCACAAGGGTCGTACCAATTACGCGTGGGGAGCTTGCACACTCATTTTAATGTTAGTAAGAAAGTATGATGTAAGAATGCATTGGAAGAATGTGTTTGCCCGATATGGATAAAATACTTACACAGATATTGTTAAGGTCTCTATATGTTGAACGCTTACCACGTTCGTCCTAAAAGTAATTATTCAAAACGTTTTTTCGAAAATTAAGGCCAAAATCTTTACATTTTCGTCGGTCTCGCATCAATTTACTCTTTGTCAACTAACTTTTTTTCAATTTAAAGAAAACTTGGCATTGATCAATTAAGTCGATGACATTTGACACTGACAGTACCGATTTGTCCATTCACAATGGAGAATTGATACAAATTATTAATTTAGCACCTATTCATTGATGGTTGACAAACACAATACCGATTAAATAAATTGCTTGATAAATAACAACAACAATATTCACAATCGCAATAAGAGTGGATATCTCAAAAAACAGTCAATATTTTTTTTTGGAAATTTAATTTTTATTCGTCCAATAATAAAAGCTTAAAGTTGGCGTACGACTTATAATTTTTGACCGCCTCATTGGCGCCGTTTTCGAAAAAGTACGGACGCTGCCGGCATAAAGCCACCTATACCAAACGGTAACATTTTGAGGATGCATTGTCACCTGGTGAAACTCGTGCGGTTTGATGTCGTCCCATATACGGAAATTTTGCATGTTAAAACAGCCAACAGCCATTCATCCAAAAATGCGCCTCTTCAAAACGCTCCAAAGCCCATGTCAGTGAACAAACGGCGTTGTCTATGGTCATGGACTTTGAGCTCCTGGGTCAATTGGATCTTGTACGGGTGTAGGCCCAAGTCCCAACTAAAAAATTCGCCAAGTTGGAGTCTGCCTCAGGCTCTTTCACGGAAAGCAACAATATTCTCGGCCGATCTTCCGTTCCTTTGACGTACGAATTTTGGTTAATTGACTATCAGCCATCATGTTCTACATTTCACTTTCACTCGAAAGGGAATTGAAATCGATACAAAATAAAATTTAGTGTTCTGCAATTCGCTTTTGACGATATCGATTTCATTTTTTCGAAGTGAAATTGAGGCGAATTTCCATGTTCCAGATTTCGATTTTTTCGATTTTTAGGTGATTTAAATTCGATCAGATCTACATACATATGTAGTTGTGTGAATTTATTATTTATTGCGAAATTTTCAAAAAAAAAAAATGAAAAATATCCTTTTCTACTAAAGAATACTGTTGGAACTTGACTCGCGTCACATCGATGCACTCTTCATTGGGCATTTCAAATTGAATTCAACTTGGACAGATTTTATTCTCCGAATCAAAACCTTTGACACAGTACTTCGACAGACCGATATAAAAATCTTTTCCAACTGATTTTTGAAAATTTCCTTCGGCAAGAAAACGTAAGACCGCGGCCAGCTGCAATGATGCAGGAATGGAAGTTTTACTGATTTTGTGGCACTGATGGAAAGGCTCGTTTACCAAGTCGATAGTATGATACAAATCTTTTAACCACATACGCAGCGTCATCAATTCCTAATGGGTTTGAATGATCTTGCATCATTTGCTTCTTTTAGTTCCTTCTGCATATTCCCGATTGGTAAGCTGTAATGCTATTGCAAGCAATCACAATATTTTATAAAATTACTTTTATCAAAATTTACACACACTATTTTAATAGCAGTCAAAAAAATTCACAAAATGGTTTTGTATTTGCAAACTGAAAAGGGACAGCTGTTTGCAATTTTACTTAAAGTGATTTCGAAATTATGAAAGCGCGTGAAATGTAAAACACTGAAAACAAATTCACTCGATTTGGAAATTCGTTTTCATTTCGATTTTACTTGATTTTTGGAACCTGGCTGTATGTAACCGGCCGTCTTAAATTAGGCCACAATACGTTGAAGAGTCCACTGGGAAGGGCCAACACGTAAAATAGGCGCAACGTTTAAACTAATAAACACTCATTTTGATAATTTTATCATTTTTAACTTTCCATCAGTAACTGAATAATAAATAACAGATTTGACAGATGTCACTTAAACAACATGGTCGCCAATGGCTGACAAAATCTACCCGCGGCAATTAAAAACCTTGATGAATATGGATGAAGCAAGTCGCGGATGATGCTGCGAGGCATATAAAATTCATAAACTTAAAAAAAATGTTTTGTATTTTGTTTTACAAATTTTATTAATGTTATAATTAATATATATTTTTGAATAATCATAAAATAAACTCATTAATATAATTAACTAAAAACGAATTTCTTACAAATTAGTTGTTTCTTAAAAATAAATATAAATTAATCACCAACTTTAATTAACAACAAAACGAGTGACTTAACAGAGAAAATTAATCGGAAGAAAATCAACTGTTTCATCTTTTATTTTTTTTTTTAATTTATAAATTAATTCCAGTTACATTTATGTATTTTGTGTTAATTTTGTTAATCTATTAAATAAAATAATTTTCGTCTTCAATTAAGATTAGGTTTAGTTTTTTTTTCGATAAATGTACATTATAAGCAAATTGCAATTAAGTACAAAGCCTGCTGAAGTGCTGAGAGATTACAGAATACACTCGTATTATGAAATTTGTGTTAACATGAAAATAATGTTTTTATATTTTTTTTTTTTAGAAATTGACAATGCGTTTCGTTTTAAGAAAATATTTTATTTTCATTTTGATATGTTAATTTTTTTAATTAAGGAGTATTTTATTGGAAATACAGTAGACTCGCGGTAACGTGAACTATTAAAAACCGAGCGTGTTCACGTTTGCGGAGTTGTTCATGTTTACGAAGGTGCAATTTTTTAAATTTTTCAAATAAATTAGACATATGTTGCAACTCAAATTCATATTTTTTTTTTTGTGTTTCGGTTTGTAAATACCTAATCCATTATGCTGTGTTAACAAAAAAAAAATGACGTTAAAATCAATAAAAAAAAGGAGTTATCTTTCTTTGGATTTTCTTTTTTATAAATTTCTGAACAATGCCTTTTGTCAGAGACGTTTAAGTACGCTGATATCTGTTAGACTTATGTTTTCATTTTCCGTCCATTCCAAAGATTTATTGAAAATTTTGATTGCTTCACTAGGCTCTATTCTGGTATGTGCTCTTTCAAAAATACTGTCCTCGCTTTCTTTTTCATCACTGGTCAAAACCTCGTTCGTTTCGGTTGCGTTCGGAAGATCTTCAGTCCATTCATGGATATCAGCAAAAGAAAAACTAACCTACCAGTACTAACGAGCAATCATTTACGGGGATTCCCCGTTTCGACTAACCGACAAATGCAGAAAAGAAAACAACGTTTTGTACGTTAAATGCATTTTAAATTTGTTCACGTTATAGGGCCTTCTCACAGTGTTCACGCTATAGAGTATTCAATGTTAAAAAAATTATGTTCACGTTAGCCGGTGTTCACGTAAGGCGGTGTTTTTGTTAGCGCGAGTCTACTGTAGTAGGGTGTAGTGAAATTTAATTTGTTTGTTTTTATTCTGGCAGCCTAAATCGACAAGACTAATGTGTTAGAAGTTTTTGAGGAGAACCCTAAATAGATTTATTGGTTTGTGATAATAAGTTACTTGGAAAAATAATAATATGACCAGTTTCTCTTAGCGCATGAATGTTCAAAATGTGCTTTTGAAAAAAAGACTAATATTTTAGAACATCACTTCTGCAAGCAATAAGATTTTTAAAAAAATCTATTCTGAACTCATAAGTGAAAAGAACTTAACACAATTTTTGTAATTTTGGAAGTTTATGAGCTACCTGACATTATACTTAAGTAAAAAACCCGTATCTTCTTCAGAAATAGTAAAAAATCGCTTATAAAATAAGTCGTATCTCAAAACACTGTTGAAAATCTAAGCAAATTTCTCATATCTAACTTTCCTTAGCAAAAAAGTCATATTTCAGTATCAACTTTGTATATATAAAACTTATAGTACTATCAAGAAGAAGAAAGATTGTGGTGACATCTAAAGTATAGGGACAGTACTTGATAGATTTGTCTCTGCTAAATTTAATAATAAAATATTCTCTTTTTTACTACTTCTTTTGTATCTTATCCTAATCTCCACTGTAAAATCTAGCGCTAATTTCAGCGCCACCACCAGGATAGAGTTGGCAATAAAAAATCAAGCTCCATGATAATACTATAGGTTATAATATATACAAAGGTGTTACGTTATTTAAGCTTACCAAGCTTACCACAAGAAGGTTCGGTAACAATAGTTTCCTAAGCAAAATTGCCATAACTATGAATGTCGTTGATTTCTTTTTTATTTAATTTTTTTTTTTGAGCCCACTTAAGGACAAACATAATTTTTATAAATAATAAAAGGTCACTCCATTAACATAGAAAGGTGCTTTTTTTTAGAATATCATAGATTCGTCTCGTGGAAAATAAATGGTATTGAATGATGTAGATGATGTGGACCCCGTATATATTCCTAATGCAAGCATTGATAGTATATCAGATTTGGGATAAATTGAAGGTACAATCTTTGACAATCTAGATTTCAAGAAAAATAATAGCCACACATCTATTGTAGACTTTGTCATTCATGAATTACAGCCACTTATGTCGTTTTTATTTGGAGATCCGGAAACCTTCTGGACTCTTCTGAAAGTATTCACTTAGGAAAAATGACAGTTCTTATTCTAAAAAAAAGGGAAATTTGCTTCTAGATTTGAAATTAGAATCGAAAGCAGAAGCACTCAAACATTCATTATACTTAAACGTGAAACTCTACAGTTGTGATTTTTTTTAGCCTAATTGTACGAAGTGAATGTCTCTTTCAACAAACATTATTCTTAGTTTCAAATGGATAACATTGTTGTTCACATTTGATGTTTCACATATACAATCACAAGAAACTTCAGAATATTTGTCAGAAAACAGTGTTCAGTTGGGATAGCGGATCGGAGAGAAATTCCGGATTGCCAAATAAAAACGACATAGTGTGGACATACCTGAACCAGAAAATAATAATAAAGAATAGGACAGAACCAAAAAAATATAGAAACTGCTTTTGATGCTAATCCTCATGATAATCATAATATTGAATATAACAAAAAAGGTATCCTTAGAAAAAGGGAGAAATATAATATGAGGCCTGTAAATGAGATAGTTTTGTATTTATAAAAATAAATTTTCGAGAGCTTCACAACAAGATAGACGAAAGTCCTATTTTCACACTCATAAAGTCATATCACCCAAAAATATAACAACAACATGCTCCTAAAAGCTTATACCTCTCCAGTTACTTGTTTTTTGTTAAGATGCATAATGATTTTGAATCAAAATATAGTAACATATGCCTCATTTGAGAAATATCGTTCGGTTGCCAAAAAAATTAATATTTCCATTGTGAAGTTGGGCCAATAAGGATACAAAACATGCGAGGAATTCAACATGCACAGCAAGATTCATTCAAGGCAAAATTTTGGAGGTATGCACAAAGGAGGTAGTCACAAAGACCGAGCAAACATACCTCGCAGAAGATATTCTGCAGATAAAGAAAAGAAAGACTAAAAAGATTCTGGAGCATGGACAAATTATAATTTTACCACGTCTTGATATTTCAAGTCCACAATATTTGCGAATCGAATTATTGTTCACACTGAGAGTTTTGTTTCTATAAGGAGAGTTCTCATCCTTTCGCTGCTTTATGGCATGAAATAATTTTTGGTAGAAGAAAAGACAAGTTGATAATCACATTTTACCAGTTTTTGTTGTTGAAGCTTGACTTCAAGAAAATCACTATGTTGAACAATTGTCCAGTTGATCAGAGAATAATAATTGGTCACATTTTTTGGTTTTCTTTTTTTTTTTGTATATTACAAATTGAAAAGAAATAATTGCTTCAGAAATTGTTATAAAATATTTTGAACCGGCCCACACCTTTATGACTGCTGACTTCTTCCACCATAGATTTGAAAAACTAACTTTACGATTTCCAAGATTTTTATACTGCAGTTAAAAATGCGTTTGTAAAAAACGAATTTAGATAAGCTTATTTAACTTTTCCTCAATTTGCTTTAACTTCATATTTATATTTTTAGCTGATAGTCCCAGTAGCTATGGCTTCAAATTGTATTATTTCGTAATTCATTACATTGTAATATAAATAATAATAATAATATGTTGAAAATTTCGTTTGCCCAAATTAATTTGCACGCCACTGTATAAGAACTTTTCGCCCTCAATTTGGGATACAGATACAGATTTGTTTTAGCAATCTGGAAAATTCGATCTTATTTCTTTTTTTTTTTAAATTGTGGTAAAACCGAACAAAACATGCAAAGTCTTTATAAGAAATTTATATAGCTAAGTGAGTAGGATATTGAAGGAAGAGAAAATGATTTTACAAAATGTTTCTTATTTACCTAGGAATTATTTTTTTTTTAATTTAAAATATTTTAATTTAATAGATTTGACTCGTCTTAAAAGAGATCATGATTTTAATTCGTACAAAAGTGGTGGATATTTTTTTTTAAATAATTATAAATGTTAAGGATATTTTTGTTTGTCATTTAATTAATTATTTCCGAAGTACAAAAATAAATTTACATTACTTGTATGTTTTTGTTTTTCTTTTAAAATCTACACTTCTTGTTATTTTTATTTGTCTTGGTATTTTTTTTTTAAATTGAAAAGAAAAATAATATTTCTTTCATACATTTCAATATACATATTTATGTAATTTACATAGTTTCATTTATCCATCAAGCAAACAAATATTTATGTTCGTAAATATCAAAAGTTGATTCTTTTTTTTGTTTTGTTATAAATTTAGGATGTTTGTGTTAATATTTCGGATAAAGTAAATATTATGTTTGTTAAAAGAAGTATCAAAATTTACGTCACTCATTTTTTCCTTGGATATTTTCTTTCTTTTTTTTTATTTCTATTATGTTTTATTTATTAATATTTATCTGTTGTAAAGGCACTTTCTTACACATAAATGAAAATTATATTTTATTTGTTATTATTAACTTAACTAAATATTATTGATGGTGGTTTCTTGTGACTAATTTGGTTTCTAAATGGTTATATTTAAATAAATCAAAATAACAATTAAGGGATAGCGAAGCAATAATTCACAATATTTGTTTTTTTTTATAAAAAAGAGATATGAGGGAATGCATACAATCGATTTTTTTTTATTTTAATCGGGAGCCGTTTGGATAAGTAAACTCTTTCCATTGAGTAATTTATTCGAAGGTATTATAGGATTTGTGTTAGCTTTTTGTTCTTTTTCTGTCAATTATTGCTTTTCATCGACAAAAAATGAGATCTACAATATTTTCAAAGATAAACAAAAAAGTGAGTTGGGAATATAACTTTTTTAAATATTCATAAAAAGATAATTTTTTTTTCAATAATTTGTTTTTTTGGCATTTGAACATACAAGAATGACACTGAGAGCATAATACCTACAATTGTAAGTTCTGCCTTATTCAATTTTGTTTTTAGCTGTTAATTTTTCGATAGATGAAAGAAATCACATTAGATAAGAATTAAAGTTCGTCTGTATTCGCATAGCATTTTTTTGTATTTATTGATTTTCTTTAAAATTGGAGAATTTAAAATTGAAGCATTAGACAATCTCACTTATGTATGTATGTACATAGTAGAATTTTTGGATTCGAATTGAAAATTTAAGTAATCAAATAAATATAACGCCGAGTATTCATATTCACCGCTATTGCGGTTGCTAAGCTCAAAAATCGAATGCTTGGCAGTTGAAAATAGGGATTAGGGCAGTTGAGCAAGTATTCGATGACCTGTCGAGACACTGTTTGTGGTCGAAAAAAGAAGAAGTCTACAGGAGGTTTAGATGAGGCTTGCAAAAGTAAAGGTAAAAGTTTTCTGGGAATGTTCCGGGCCATAGAATTTTAAGAACGAAAATATTCTTCGGAATTTATTGATATTAGGAATATTTCATGGGAGAGAAAATCCCCTAGAGAATAATATTAAAGTAATAGTTGACAAATGACAATAAATTGGTCATATATATGAAAGCGTTTTGAAGAAAAATATTGATATAATCTAGGCAATACTTCGTAATTGTGGTGAACTTATTGCTGATGGGCTTTAGGTCGAAACAAATAATTTGAATATAACGCCGTTTCCCAATGACATAGCATCATCAGGTGAAGACAAATGAATTTTATATATTTTCTATTGATAAATATTAATTACCAAATGTTCACAATATAATCTTACACTTGTAACATTTTTATTGCAATTCAGATAAAAAACAAAATTTATTTTCCGTTTCATTTACTGCGTTACATTTTATGTCGTATCTGTGTTGAGCGAGTCGGCTTTTTAACTTTTGTTTTGTTATTTCTGTATAAATTTAGTTTCGTCCGGATTTAAAAAGTATTTTGTAGGTTAGGTCAAAATGTTTAATCATATCTGTTTTTGTTTTGAGGTTAGTGTAGAGTTGGGAAGTTGTGTTTGTCGATTTCAACGTCATTTTGTTTTTAGCTGAATTTAATAGTTTGGCTCTGCTATTTCTTTGATGTAGGTTAATTTGTAGATTGTATTTTGGTTTTCAATTCAGTGTCACTTATTGAGAGAACCTTTTTTTTATCAAACTACTGGCTGTGTTAAAAATAGCTAAGACTGTTGAGGGTATTTCGACGTCTTCTGCTTTGACTATGGCGAATATATCATCCACATATTTAGTCACGACTTTTGGTTTGTTTAACAAATTTTTGAGCTAAATTAGCTGTCTAATATTTCTTCCAGGATGATATCCGCTATTATGGGTGAAGATGGGTTTCTTATAGGGGTGTCATCTCTTTGTTAGAAAGTTTTATTGTTGTTAACGAGATAGTTAGCGTCAATTTGCATAGCAAAATACAATTCACTGTTGAGTTGAAAAAAAAAAACAACTGACTGTCTTATCTGGACACTATTGTTATTCGTGGAGAAATAGAAAAACAAACAAAAAATCTACAAATCAAAGAAATGCCAAACTATTAGATACAAATAAATTCAAAAAGGCTATGTAATCGACTTACACAACTGCACAACTCAACGTTAAACTCAAAACTAAACAGATAAGATAAGATAACTGCACAACTCAACGTTAAACTCAAAACTAAACAGATAAGATGGAAAATTCTGATTTAAATTTATATAAGAAAATAAAACAAATATTAAAAAACAGACTCGCTTAACACAAATCCGACTTAAAAAGTAATGCTTAACAGAAGACAGCACAAACATAACATTGTATTACTCTCATCCACTCTCCTAATTTCCACGATGCCAAAATAATACAAACAGAAGCAAATCAAACCCAAAAGATTGATAATATAAAATCTTCATACAATTAATACTGATAATACGATAAACTGACAATCTGACATGGAAGACGTAAACCCCCAAATACAAGTAACTGCTGGAGAGGAATGGAAGGAACAAAAGCTTTGAGGGATAACCTGTATACCAAGATCATCTTTCTACATTATTAAATTTAAAAATGAATGTGGGTGTCACTTGTCAATTCCACTTTACTGTACTGTTCATGTGAACGTAAGAAAAATTTTGTTTTTTATCTGAAGTGCAAAATAAATTTAGCAAGTTTAAGTTTATATTGTTTGCAAAGTTTATAAATATTTTTTAGTTAATATTTCTCAATACAAATAAAGAAATTAATTTTTCTTTACCTGATGATGTCTATAGTCATGGATGAAACGTCCTAATATTCAAATAATACGAGTATGTTTCAATCGACCTAAAGTCCACTAAACAACCATAACTTAAAAAAATATAGGCTAGCTTATATTGAACTTCAAGCAGAATCACACTTCCGTCTTGCTTTGCTTACTTATGGTAACTATCAATTAAGATTAAAACGATTTGAGTATTTTATAATGCTTCTATGGACAGACATTTTGAAATTGTTTCCTTCTTGGTGTGCAAAATATTGCGACTTTAAACTTTTACAATAAATATCATTTCAATTTTGTATAAGTATGTATATATACATACATGTATACATATATTGTATTACAAAAAAAAATGTACTATGTTTTCAAACTTATGAACTTTTGACTGATTCGACAGTAATGTCGATGGACACTCAATTACCGTGATTATTTATTACTTTTTATTAAAAACTTCTGATATTTATCATTTCTTTTACGATCATCGAAATACAAATTTATCATTGAGAATGATTCCGATAGTTGTGAATTGCAAACAAAAATGGAGTTATCATTCATTGAAGTTTTAAAATATAAATTGAGGAGCTGACGAAAAAAAAAGCTTTTTCTGTACTTAAAGTTAAAATCCAAATAGAATTTAGGATTTTAATTTAATAAAAACAGGTTCGAATAAACAAAAAAATAATAATTTTAAACTAAACCTATATCGCTAGTTTGTAGGTCTCCTAATAACAAAAATTCATTTTGTTCACCACTTCCTCAATTATATCAATGCACGTGTTTTTCGAGAGGTGATATATTGTCAAAAATCAATACGCATTTTCTATTTCTCTAAGAAATAAGTTCCCCTTATTCTAACATGATTACCCATGCTAGATTTTTAAAACAATATTTAAGGCCACAAGAACCAATTTTATGCACAAAGGAGAAAAGGTTTTTTTCGATTAAAATGTAATATAAAAACTTTTCTTCCCAAACTTAGATGCATACATAGTATCAAACGTTGTTCGTTATTCCTTAATTAATAACAAAAAAAAGGGTAATCTTTTGTTATTATTATGGGTTTATTGTAAAATAAATGAAAAACAACAAATATTTTAAGAAATAAAATACGTAATGATATTTCAAATACCTACATAAAAAAGCCCAAAACCGAACAAAAAAAGGAAGTCGTGGACCTAGCCTATCTTTAATCGGTAGTTCTGCGTAGATTTTAAAATTTATAACTGACACTATTCTTAGGACACAGCAGAAACTTGCACCACGAGTTATCTATTTAACATGACTATTTGTCTTCTAAATTATCTAACATTTTGTCTAAAATTGTTGTATTTTGGCGTATTCAAACCTGTTGATAAAATAAAAATAACATTTCGCATTTCTCAAAATACCGTAAAATAAATTGTAAATTGCTGTCGGATGTATCGAAGCAAGGAATTTTTAACATCTTATTAGATACAAGTTGTATAAGTACGACGCCAGAAAACAAAAAAAAATATTAAAAATAAGAATCTTAATGTTTTCGCAAAATGCAGTTTCAATACACGAGTAAATGGAAATAAAATATTAAAATGTGCAATTGCTTTAATTGATATGATAATAATCTATATTTTCAGTTACAGAGAATTTAATTATTACCATAGTGATTTCGTTTGGATTAAAACAGATTAAGATCTACAGTCAATCTTTGTCAACACCAAGCTTTTTGGCCTATTAATAGGTTAATTACCTTCTAAACGTCTTGAGAATAGGACAGTGTTTGATTTACTGAAACACAAAAGCAAATCAGTAGTTATTATGTTGTACTTCATATTCTGGCGTAATTTATAGGTATTGGATATTAATGATAGTTCCTAAAATGTCCATAGTCATTTTGTTTCTATATTGCACTACGTTCTCTAATTCATATATATATAATTGAAAAAGTATAGAACTTTGTACTAAAGTGAATTCTTTTTAACAAAATACTCAGCCAGATTTAGCTGTAAGTACGTACAGATTCAATTCATTTGCTTGATTGGCCTTAAATGTTTTATCATTTGCCATACATGAACACATTGCAACATCCCTACAAACTCCTTAGTTTCCAAAGAGTTTTTTTTTTCAAAGATGTCAATTTGTAAATTATTTTGAAAAATCTTTTATCTTTACGAGTAACAGAATTAGGGTGAATAATAGAGGTTCAATTATAATTGTAAAATCTTTCAATAGATTTCAAAAATATATTTAACTTATAAAACAAACAAACAAAAATACTACTGAGAGTTATTGCAATGATATGGGGCCTTCTTAACAAATACGAAAAAATCTATTGATTTTTAACTTTTTCTAACTTGTTTTTAATGAATTTTTGTGTCTTTCCTCGAACAGACAGCTCGAGCACGCTTTAAACTAAGCTAAAACCAAATCCATACCTTTTAAAAGTGAATTCTTAACGCTCTTCTTTATATACGTATCTGCCCGAATTTGTTAGTTTTTTTTAATTAAGTTAATTTTATGTATGTGTTATGTGGTGTTTTCCAAACCGGCACTTAGTTTAATTATTACATTTCTTTTTCTCTTTAACGTGGTGCAAAAATCACACCTCATCAGATCACAAATATTAATATAATGAATAAATACAACGCGTCAAACAAAATGATAGAAGACACACACGTACATAACAAAACAACCGCAGTGGCAATTCACTTGATTTCTCCTCTAGATATTCACAATCATATTCTGAAGCTGTGATAAAGTTGAACCAATGTGCTGAGGAGGTTCCGAGATATTACGTATTCGCTGTAGCCAATGTTGACATTCAATGCATTTACGTGTTCGTTCTTCCCGGGTAACATCAACTCCTAGGCCACTTGCTGACCATGGATCGATATTGTCTTGAATTATTGGCAAGAAATTAGACAAAATCACTCGGAGAGTGTCACATGCGCGGGTATAATGACTGAAAATTACAACAACAAAAAATCATTCAATGGTTAAAAATATAAGAAATTAAAATTTGAATCCTTACAACTTGTGTTGACTTTGCAGGAGTTCATAGATTTCTGGCAGGAGTAACAAACATAGATCGAGGTTCCAAGAGGATCTAAACATAAATAGTACAAACTTTAAAAATAAAAAAGGAATATTAAGAAAGCATTGATCTTACGTTTTCTCAAGAATGGCACCAAGCAGATCAACAAAAACTGTTCGGCCGTTCATCTTTATCGCTTGTTTAAGTGCACCTACTATGTCATGGGACCTTTT
This sequence comes from Chrysotoxum bicinctum, assembly GCA_911387755.1. Lineage (NCBI taxonomy): Eukaryota > Metazoa > Arthropoda > Insecta > Diptera > Syrphidae > Chrysotoxum > Chrysotoxum bicinctum. The sequence continues at coordinate 107,242,274 of OU426989.1, read as the reverse complement.
TTTTCAAAAAAATATTGGTAAAGGCAATTGTAATATATTAAAAAATAGAAAAAACATACCTTGTTGAATTTCGGATTAGCTGTAAGGTTGCATGGCGGTTGGTGAGTTCTTGGTACACTTGTTCATGAGATGAGGCTAACATTTGAATTTCCGAACTATCGTCCATCCGGTTATTGTGCATTCGTTGACCCTTATAGAAAAGAAATGCGTTAAGTTTCATTAATAATTAAATCCTTATCAAACTCCTCGGTACTATATTTCTACAGACTAATAAATAATTAAACAGTTTGCGCTGTGGAAAAGTTATGAGGTAGTTTTTATTTCTTTTATTTTCCCAATTATTTGCAGGGCTGAATCCGAATCGGAGGTTTACTAAAAATGTTTGCTTAAGCTATCAACTGAATTGAACTGTCTAAAAATGTTAAGGCACACTTTTTCCTCTCACGAATCATTTGCGCTCAAACGCTATTTGAAAATTGGAGATGTTGATAATCTTTTCTAGCACACCCTAGCAGTACTTCGTGGAGTAATTGTTAGTGCGTTGGAGTCAAACCGAAGGTCTGGTGACCGTGTTATGAAGAAGTGCTTTTAATCTTAGCCATTCGGACTCAACAATAATTAGTAAAGTAAGTCACTGGGCCGTGCTGAAAAAGTGTAGATATGTATATCTACATAAAATTAAATTGGATTGAATTCGAGTTTTAGATTTTTGTATATTGTTCCAGACCCTTCCAGTCACTTGTGAACTTGTAAACTGTTTACTCGTACACATGAACGATTATTCGTATGGCAGATATGATGGATCCGTCGCGAAATGGTTACGTTCGTAGTTATATCGGCGTAACTTTGACCCGGCGTACTATAAACCTTTCATGTACGTCTAACTTTTTTAATGTTAAAATAAAAGAATAAATAAAAGATAAATCTTACCGGTGGCTGTGTTATAAGTTGTGGATCCGGTCGATAGTTCGTTGTGTGCTAAAAAAAAATCAAAGCATAATTATAATTATTTTGTGGTGTTACACTTTCAGTCACACAAATCTACTCACATTATTCGTGTAAATATTGATCGATTGTGAATTATTAATATCCGTCGTTGTATACGATGAAATCTTTTGTGAATGCCTTTGCGAAGCGCTAACTGCATTTGGTGGTGATCTCAGATCCAATGATGTCTTTGATCTTGTTGGAGCTTTCGTTATTATTTGCACTGTTATATTTTTATTTTTTGCATTTTCCTTGTTCAAATTGGCATCTCGCCTCACTTTCGATGATATCGTTGACGATGTAGATTTTTTCATTACCATATTGTCGTCGATTTTGTGCAAATCTGTTGTACTCACCGATGACACATTTGACAACTTACTGCGACTCTGAAAGTTTGAACTCTTGTTAGATATTGCTATTTGACTGGTCCGCTTCTGAATATGTGACGTCGTCCTGGGTTTTGCCGTTTTCTGAACATTGTTTAAGTAATTCATTGACATAGGTCCATCATTTTTTGGTGCATAATCCGGTTGTTGTGCACTGTTAACGGGGAAGTCTTCAACTAATTCGCTACCATTGTAGTTGGAGATGATGGGCGGGTTACTGTCGTTTAGATTGTATTCAATTTCATTGGCGTGCGTGTCGACAATTCGATTGAACTTGTAGACATCTCGTTCACCTGGCATTTTTAACGAACTTGGTCCTTCATATCCACCACTGCTATAGCTTGTTGTTTCTGATGACAGCGATGGAAAAATATAAGGGTTCACCTTTTGCCCAGGTCCGTATAGGTCAAAATGTACACTAAGTCCGTTTGAGTTCGGAGCACTCTGGGTATCTTCCATGTCATCAACAAGCTCCAAACTTAGATTTGGTGAAGATTGTCCATCTAAGCTAGGGCTTCGTTCTTCATTTTCTTCAACGAGCCGGGTTTGTTTTGGACCGCCTATAGATAGGCGTAGTTTTTGATGGCCTCTTGAAAAACTTTTTCGTGTTGTTTGATTATGACTAAAAGGTGCATTGGACGGATTGTAAAAAGGAATAACTCGATCGATACTAAGAGCATGAATGGCTACATAATCTTGTTCATAGGATCCACAAAACTAGTCAATATTAATTGTAATAAATGTTCTAATTTTTATACATATAGGGTATAACTCACCAGTTTTCTATTAACAATTTTCATATCACCCATTGCATTCCAGGTGGATTCAATATGGTCAAACTCTCTGTCTGGTTCCCAGCCAATCACTGAAATTCCCACTGATGTGCCCACAAAGAGACATTCACCATTTTCACTATTCAATTACAACAAAAGAAAAAAAAAATAAGAATTAACATCCAAGACAATGATTGTATTTTGTTTTACCTAAATGTAATACATTTAATCGGATAACCACTGAACGGACTTGGTGTGTCTGTTTTCGAGATTCGAATCTTACTTTCCAAATCATATATGCTTACAGTACCATCGATTCGACCAACGGCTAGTAGAAACTCAAAGGGATGAAATTGAATGCAGGTGACAGCTGGCTCTTTTTCTGTGAAATCCATAATAAGTTTACTTTTGCGGATGTCCCAGAGAATTACGGATCCCTCTGTGCCAGCAGATGCTATCCATAAACCGTCTGGGGAAAATTTTACCGAATTCACGTGAGCTATATGACCGCGGTACACTTTAATGCATTTATTTTGATTCCGAACGTCCCATAGTCTGAAATTATTACGTTATTTAATTATATGTAAATTTAAGTTGCATTTTAGGTCAAATAAAAATCGAAAAAGATTTAGCAGTCTTGGCAGACTTAAGATTTATGTAGGGGATGTTAATTTACACTCCTGCTTAATGAAGTTCCTCTGTAAAAAGAAAGCACATATTCTTTAGTTCCTAGGCAACTTAAAACTTTTTAATATTGCTGAAAGAGCTTTCGGATAGTTTTGCTTCAAACGAAATCGAAAATGATTTGGAAGGTGTGAGGATCCTTTCCTGAGGGTGCAGGTGAAACCATTTTCAACAAAATAGTCTAAAGAAAAGGATTTGGTTCTTGGGATATATGTTTGTGTTGTAGACGATAGAGGAAGTTTAACCATATTAAAAACCATCACGACTTAAAAACATGATAATGTTATCCAGTGCTTTAAATTCCGAAGATTTGGCCACGTAAGTGCCTATTGTGCACAACCTAATAGATGCGTAAAGAGTAAAGATTTTCATGAACACAACTCTTGCTCAATAGCTTCAAATGATGACAAGGACTCGGTGGCTTTTATTAATTGTGGCTCTTCAGGGATTGCCCTAAAAGAATTAAGTATTTGAAATAAAAGGGGAAGGGATACCCAAATAATAGGAATAATACAATTCATGTTTTTCAAAACTTTCGAACTAGTGGCTCCTATGCTGATATTTTGAAGAGTGGTCAAACTACTACTTCGTCCACTGGTAAGAATACAAACAGTCAGAAAAACTATTCTCCATATACTTTTAGTGATTTTCTTAACGAATCAATTTAACACTTTAATTCTACGTGTCCAAGGGATCTGGCTAAACTTTAAAAGATTCTGATGAACCTGGAATTCAGCAGTTCCAGTTAAGGAAATCGTTCTTAAAGGAAACCATAATAGGCATCATTTCATAACTACATTTTACTACGCAACTATTCCGACAGAGGGACTGGTGTCGTGATTGATAGTAATCCATTCTACAATATTTTCATCTTCACAACGATCCTGTATTTTTCCCTAACCCGTTCTTCAGGTCCTAATAAATCTAGGCACAGCTTCTGGGGCCACTCTACGTCGAATCTAAATGGGCTTCACCTTTTTTTTTGATTCCAAAGAGAGGCCTTTTTAAAAATGGATATTATCTCTCCTATCAATCATTAAATTCTATATCTCTTCAGCGAATCTTCTTGCCCACAAATTTTAGTTGCTTCAAAACACATTTCTTTTAAGACCACTTTTCTGTTTTTCTGGCCCTTGAAATATCTAAAAAATTTTCCCTCTGGTAACTTATTCTCCATCAAACCTTTCATTTAAAGACACAAATTTGCCACTTTCTAATACCTATCTCTCACAGAAACGTAATTCACTTAACATCCCTCTAAACAGAAATCTCTCTAATGCAGAAATAGATCACTTTGTCAATCTCTTTTCTAGTTCCATCGAGGATTGTACTGAGCTCCAGTCGAAAAAAAAATCGTCCCTAAGAGCTCTTACAAAAATCGGAGCCATGAAATGGTTAAGTTCCTTATGTTTAGGAAAATATGGAAAGCACAGTTTAAAAGGATCTTCTATAGAGAAGGTACTAGAATTAATCTTGGTTATAATTCCCTTTCTCCCCGCATCACTTGTTTAGGCAAAATAATAAAAGCTCAGATCAAAATTCAGTTAAACAATACAGAAACATACTTTAACAGCTAAGACCTTCGTCAGTCAAAGAAACTGTTAGAATCACAGGCCGGAAGGAATCCATCATTCAGTTATCTGCTCCTGTGATTAATGACAACATTCCACATTAATCTATCCATGAAAAGTTAAATGCATTTGAAAAACTTTACACGAACTTATACTCAAATGTTATACTCCAATCCCATCCTGAAAACTATTTAGTGGTCTCAACTCGGCATAATGCCTTCTTAGCTTGGAACTCTCATACTGTGATAACCCAATTTTCTTATACCAATACTCCTGCTTCTTGTTCTGAAGTTGAACCTAACTAACGAAAAATATGAAGTTTCAGTTGGAATTTATAATTTTGTACCACCTTACAACCATCCCTCAATTCCTTTCCCTCTCATTTGGAAAAAAAACTAAGTCCGTTTAAAAAAAAAAAAAATGGCAACGACATTGGGAATTTTAGAACCATTTATTTCTATGCTGTTAAATTTTGGTCAGATTATCGAAAGAGCATTGGTCCACAAAATTGAAGATTTTGTATCAGAAAACCAAAATCAATTTGATTTTAAAAGAAAGCATTTTACCGAACACGCCCTTTTAGATTTGCACGACGCAGTTTTAAAAAATCTCAGAAATAAACCATGTACCGTTGCTTGTGTCCTTAATCTAACAAAGGCGTTTGATCTTATATGGCTGGGAATACTCTCAAAGTTATGGTCCTTAAACTTTCCTTCCTTTTTTATTAAAATGATCTTCAGCTTTTTGTAACAGTCGTTTTCTTACAATCAATCTTGATAATAATTTTTCTTCGCTTGTCCCACAAAATTGAGAGGTCCTCCAGGGTTCAATCATTGGGCCTTTCCTATTCAATATTTTCCTCTATCATTTCCCAACTCAGTTTCAATCTTCTAAATCTATTTTATATGCTGATGCCACCATAGTTTTTGATTCTCATAAAAGACCTCACTTCTATATTATATAATATTGGATATTGAAGTAAATTTCTCTAAATGCGAGGTTATTTTGTTCAGGAATACCTCAGAAAAAGTCACCAATTTGCCGTGAGAGAAAGAAACCAAATTATAATGGAGGGAAACAGCGTCCCAAGAAAAACAAGCCTAAAATGTTTGTGTATTTTCCTACATGAAATATGGAAAATGAATATACAGGACAGAAAAGTCTTAAAGAAAGGTAAAGGAGCTGACGAAAGCTTAAATTTCTATAAGGCTAGGACCGCACTTGCGATTTTTCGTCGATGCGATTAAAAAGTAGTAGTCGCTACAAATTATTGTCATGCACGCACTTGCGATTTTTTTGCCGCGCGATTATTTAATCGCGAAAAATAGAACACGCTACTTTTTATTTGAGTGCACGCACCTGCTACAAATAAGTAGCGACAGAAAAATCGCTTGAAAAACTAGAACTTGTTTCATTTTTATAATCGCTGCGATTTTTAAGTCGCATGTGCGTGCATTCACATTTAAGGCCATGTGTCTTACTTTTTGCGACTAAAAAATCGTGGATTAAAAATCGCAAGTGCGTGCATGCCAATTTCTCTTTGCGACTACGATTTTTAAGTCGTAGTAATTTAAATCGCAAGTGTGGGCATATCCATTTGAGTACATTTGTTTCATTTAAGTTTACGACAATCGCATCGCAAGAAAAATGAAACAAAATGCGACTTTTAAATCGTCATAATTTGTTGGTAGCAAGTGCGTTCATTCTCATTTAAACTCATGTGTTCTATTTTTGCGACTAAAAAATCGTGCGATTGAAATCGCAAGTGCGGTCCTAGCCTTATACTTGTCTTATGTTGAATTTAAAACCAAAATGTTAATATATAACACAATTATTCGGCCAATCTTGACATATGGCTTCCCTATTTGTTTTCAAATTTCTTCGACAGTAGCTAATGAGCTTCAGAAGTTTGAAAGAATGATTTTGAGAGGATGTACTCACAAATACAGAAGGGCCTCAGGGAAGTGGTTTTCAAACAGCGTACTCTTCGCTTCTATTGTGCTACTTAACAAACTTAGCAAAAATAAGACACCACCCTAATATATTGATGCAGTCTGTTTATAACGATAATATTAGATCTCCAACACTTGATAAGATTATATTTGTTTTATTAGCATCCCCAGTGGGGGCTTCACCTCCATTTTCCAAATAGAGAATGATTGCAGTTTCTTATCAAACTTCTTTACGAAAAGTAGCAATAGGTTTGTTCGTTGAACTTTACCCAGGGTTGACCCAGGTTTTCTTGACAACCCTCAGAGTTGTCAACAAAAACTGGGGTTTTCGGTTTTCAAAAAACACCCAAGGGCTATCAACTGTTTTGTTGACAACTAAAAGCAAGACAAAATAATTTTGTGATCTGATAAAACTTTAAATTTTTTATAAATTAGTTTTAAAAATGAACGAAAACAATTTCGCGTTGTTGCTGAATGTTTCATCTGATGAGTACAACAAACATTTAATTGCAAAAACAAGCAATAACATGCAAGATGCGAATCGCCAAACGACAACAAAAGAAATACATATGAAATCTCATATGACTTTTGACAGTTTATTCTTTACCTGAACTCGCCCCAGCAAAATACCTAGATCTACTTCATGGCGAGTTCAGGGCGACCCCAGGTCTCAAAAAACACAGAATTTGCTCACCAGGGTGACTTCAGGTTTTTCAAAAAACGATTTAGGGCGACCCCAGGGTGACTTCAGGGCTCAACGAACAAACCTAATATTAATTAAGGCTAGCCGCGCACTGGCAACTGTGATCGAAATCAAATAGTTTTATCACCAGTTGATAGAGTACCGCGTACTGGCAACTCTTTACTCACGCTCACACTCTTTTCTCTCTTGCGCTTATAGAAAGCAGCTCAACTCTTGAATTAATTTTAGGCAACCGTTTAGTTTGTGTCAAAACACAAACATTTTAGTTGCTCGAATCGAGTTGCTATAAGTGCGCGGTGTCCCATACAAGCCCATATGTTTTATTTTAGCAACTAAACAGTTGTGAAACTAAAAATTGAATGTGCGCGCCTAGCCTTAAAGGGCTAGTAGTAATATAAATGCATGTAAACAATGTAAACCAACAGCCCAATCATTAAATTAAAAATAAATAAAACAATTAACAGCGTATGTATGTAAATATGTAATAATGTTTAAAAATACGTTCCATGCTTTTTGGCATGACTGTCTAGCATCCCTTTGACGGTGTTCCCATTGGACTTACTCAACCGGTTTCCGGAGTTTCCGGTTGGCTGCAAGACAAGTTGCACGCTGCTTAGTCGCACGCTGCTTATTCTATAATTTTAACAATCTTAAATTTTAAAAGTAATCCGCTCACTAAAAGTCTTAAAATGTGATCAAAACTTAAATAACTATACTATTAAATCGGGTGACTTAATTATGTCGCCAAAAACTGAGAACCAAGTTCTTAAGAACTGGTTGTACACTAACCTTATCGGGGCGATCCATCGCCCCATAATGAGGCACAACGGGGTTACCCCAAAAGGTAAAAATCCAGACAAACGGAAACTGGCTGCCGCTTACCAATTTCTGGCGCTCAGCATTTCAAATACCGCAGCGATAATACGGAAACTCGAAAACCCTAAGCCGCAACAAGATTCAATTGACTACTCAGGGCAAACCCCAGCAAGGAAGACCTTCTCGGCCGAAACTCCTCAACGCAATCCGAACACGGACGCAGCTCCTAATGTTCAAAAGCCTTTATAACTTTTAAGTTTTAACACTCAAAACTAAGTGACCTAAAATTGTAATCGATATGTGATAATATCCTTATACTGTAATATTAATTGTATGTTTAACAAGTATAGTGCGCTATCGCTCTGTTATAAACAAATCAAAGAAAAAAAAGAAAGATATAAAAGAAAAGACAATATCAAAATGGAAGGTAATCTACCTCCACAATGCTTAGATGCATTACCGTTTTGTAATCGTTTGTATTTTATTTAATAAGTTAGGTTAAGAATTGTATATGTAAAGACATTCGTCTAAACCAACCCCCTCACAGTTCCGAGAGCAAGAACTACTCTACTCTAACACAATAAACCTTTATGCAATGTTGGCTTTTGAACTAAATAAGTATTAAACAGGACGGCCATACATTACAGCCTCCAATGAAGTAGATCTAGGTATTTTGCTGGGGCGAGTTCAGGTAACGATCAAACTGTCAAAAGTCATATGAGATTTCATATGTATTTCATTTGTTGTCGTTTGGCGATTCGCATGTTGCATGTTATTGCTTGTATTTTTAATTAAATGTTTGTTGTACTCATCAAATGGAACATTCAGCAACAACGCGAAATCGTTTTCGTTCATTTATCAAAAACTAATTTATAACAAATTTAAAGTTTTATCAGATCACAAAATTATTTTGTCCTGCTTTTAGTTGTCAACAAAACAGTTGACAGCCCTTGGGTGTTTTTTGAAAACCGAAAACCCCAGTTTTTGTTGACAACTCTGAGGGTTGTCAAGAAAACCTGGTTCAACCCTGGGTAAAGTTGAACGTTGTATTATCGTAAGTCAAAGAACAAGTCTCAATAAAAATACATAGGAGTGGTTTTGTCACCCATACGGTCTAGACGTGTTAAGCAGCCGATACCAATTGTGAAAAGAAAAAATAATAAAAAGTTTACAAGCTTAAAGTGTAATTTCAACTCTTAATTTATAAACTATAAATTAGTGTTTTGTTTTATATTAAGCTAAATAAAAAGTGCCGAAGGAAAAGTTCAAAAAATCTCATCGAAAGATGGGTGAGAGTGGCGGGTGGCCTGATAAGCCACCCGATAACGTGAACTTCAATTTTCATCTAGAAAATCAACCGAGGGATATGAACGTTCATACCAACAGAATGAAAATGCCATCTGAATTAATTTCACAAGATGAATTCCCTAACATTTATGAGCGGGTCGAGAATTATGAGAAAACAGACGCATCTAACGGACCTTCCGCAAGTGCGACTGTAACGGGACAAACCGGCGTCATGACGCTGCCACTATCATCAAACATGGAATCTCAACAGCTGGAAAACTTATCAAACTTACCAATACAGACTCAACCAATGGAACATTCTGGAAGTGCTGGAATTCCACTGAATGAAGTGATGCCAAGCCGCTCCAATGGAAATTTGGAATTCCTCCTGAACAGAGATGTCGAATCATACAAAAAAGTATTAAATAGAAAGAGAAATCAAGTAACTCAAGGATCGGAAGCGACTTCATCCAACAGAAAGAGAAACTCTTCAAATATACCGGACGGACCACACTCGAAACTCCCGGACGTACACATAAACAGATCGAACAGGTTTAGTATTTTTAATAAAATTGAAAGTAACCTAAATGTAGATACGAGTAGTACCATTCCTAATTCAAATGTTACTGAAGCAAAAAAAATTGAATTTTGCCCTGTGATAAAACTAAGAGGCATACAATCTTGTACAATATCGGAATATTTAAACAATGCCTTCCCAGATAAAAAGGACCTTGTTAAATACGAAAACAGGGGTTACGGAAGAGTCTGGCTTTATGTGGCGGATATTGAGCTACATAAACACTTTATTGAAAAATTTAGATCGTCGGAAGTTGAAGGTTTTTCGTTTAAACCGAAGGCTTTAAAAAAAGAAGCTATATTACTTAAGGGACTGTCAGGCTTTAAAAGAAGGGAAATTGTACGGATTGATCCGTCTATTAATATTTTTGAGGTGAAGGAGTTCTCTACCGGCTGGTCGAGAAGAAATAATATTTGCTTAGATACTTTCACTTGTCTTTTAGATGATAAGGAAAGTTTAAATAAACTGAAACAAATGAAATTTTTGCTCCATCATAGGGTTAGGTGGGAAAAATTTGAAAGGAAAGGTCCACTCCAGTGCTATAGATGTCAAAGAATTGGACATTCTAGTCAGTACTGCGTTTATGATGAAAGGTGTGTCAAATGTCAAGAGAAGCATGGCGTTGGCCAGTGTAAAGTTACTCCCGATATGGGGAGAGACAAGATAGCGTGCGTGAATTGCGGTAAAGAAGGTCATCCAGCCAATTTTTCAGGCTGCGAATACAGACAAAAAATTCTTTCTCAAAGAAAAATTCAAAAGTCGGACTTTACTGGCAAATCCTATGCTGACATTGCACGAGGAAATATTCCGAATGTAAACACTAATCATAGAGAAAACTACAGTAGTCATACTGGAATTAGAAACGATTTAGATGATTTTCTAAACTAATCGACGAATCTGTTTGGGATATCCCTTACAGAATTAATAACCAAAGTCAAAGCCTTTTGGCCTTGGTATATTACGCTTAACCCTAATCAAAAATTTTCAGAGTATCTGAAGTTTGTTTTCAATTTATGCAAATAAGTAACTATGTCGGTCCATCTCATAACTTCCAACATAAAACTCTCTAATTAGCCTGGACAAGGTGGTTGAACTGGGTCTTCTTCTTGCAGACATTCAACCTCTCTTTCTTTTAGTGCAAGAAACACTTCTTTTGCTTACAACGCTACAGTTTGCTTATTTAATCAAGCCTCATCGGATCTTTTTAACCTTGGTGATGACCCTTCTCACCTCTCATTTTTATATGCCTGGGCTAGCCCTCTACCAACCTATGAGGCTAACCCCTGTTTTCGCTTAAATTGAATATCTTAATACTTCGACATCAATTTGAAATATATAATAATGTATTATGTATATTAGTTTTAATCATCAGTCTTTTTTTGAAGGAAACTAGCTTGTGCCTTATTTATAAACATATATTCGTCTTATGTAAATATTTACATCATAAAAATAATCAATTTATTTAATTAAAATCAAAAAAACATTAAATATATCAATGTGTTCATACCATTATAAAAAATATATTCAAATAGATGATCCAAACTAATGTTAAGTACAAAATTTGAAATCCTATGTGTAACAAGTTTAAAAAAAAAGTAAAAGACTGAATACACCTATTTAATTGCTTAGTTCTTCATTACTTTTATACTTTTATAAATGTATCAAACTAAACGAACTAAACAAATGTAAAGTACAAAATTCTGAAACCTTATGTGTAACAAGCTTAAAAAGCCTGAATATATCTAGTTAACTATGATTTTAATTACTCTTATATATTGCATATTTATTATGGTAAATTATTAAGGTGCTCAAATAGTTTAAGTATAGAAGATACTCAAAAATGTACAAAATAGTATTAAGTACTCATAATTAATTCATTGCGAAAATAAATACTTTCTGGCAGCACTTCTTGCTATTGGAAGGAGTAGTTTATAACTACTACCTTCTCTTTCACCATTTGTTATGTTTTTTAGTTTTAAGTATCACTGATGTACTATATATAAACGTGTGATTGAGCAACACTAAATACTGAATTTGCCTTTAAATTAATTTTATTTTATCTTATGTTAATCCACTGTACTCTGTGTATTTAATAATGTATAACTTCTGACCAGACCAATTCTAAGTCGGTTAACTCTATAACGAATGTAAAACAAATTAAATGTAAAATTTTTGAAGTCTCAAATAAAGTTCATTCATTCATAAAAATACATACATCAAAACACAAACCAATAATAAATAAATAAATAACTGTGTTGACTGCCGCGCCATTATGTCACCAAAACGAATGTCAAAAAAAAAAATCCATTAATTTTCAATTTGTTTAAAAAATCCTGCCTCACTTTCTCGTCTATTTCTTACCATGAAGTGCGAATGAGAAAAAACACAAAGACATCAAAATAATTCCATTAATTTTCAATTTGTTTAAAAAATCCTATCGCACTTTCTCGTCTCTTTCTTCCCATGCAGTGCGAATGCGAAAAAAAACATAGGAACGAAAACTTTCATCTTTAAGAAAAAAGCAAAATTTCAAAAAATGTCACTTTACACCTTCATCCTTTCAGCGCTTCAGTTACAAATTGTAACTATTTGACACTTCAAAATGAAATAGTCACAAACCGTGACTATTTTAAATTAAAATAACGAACATAGTTAACTATTGTTAATAATTTATTGTTAGAAAAACAACAAGGCACTTCTATCTTTCTCTCTAAAAAGAGAGATATATTTTTTTGTCACCCAGTTATAAGTCTCATTTTATTTGTCATGTTTCGATTGAGCAAACATGTTTTCTCTATTTAATTTCGAAGTTTATAATTTTATATTTTTGTTAATTTAATTATAAATAAATAAATATTGCTGTGACAGCCAGACTAATTCTTAGCCCGCTTTAAAATAATTAATTTATGTACCTAAAACAAAATATTAATGAAATCCATGAAGTATTAATAAAATACATACATATGTACATTTCTTGAATGGCGACGCATGTTTAATAGTGTGTAGGTACAAGTTTTTAATTCCGTTGACATCGAAAAGAAGCAAAACACTCAAAGCAAATAATAGAAAATGGCTTAAAATATACTGAATTTGAAATCACCACTGTAGTACTTCTTTAATTAATCAAATGAATTAAAAAATAGATTTGGATTGTAATTTTTCGATTTAACTCCTCCACACATAAAGTAAAATATATACGAGAAGAAGAATCTAAAATAAATAAATTGGTGTAACTAGGTAATCAAATTCATGTATACGTATGTATCTAATGTCGATTTCCTTTTACACTAGGGATTTTAGGGATTGCGATCCCTTGTCAAATTTTGACTTTTACCACACCAAAAAAATTGATTTTTTTTTGGCAGAGATCAAATCTTTCGAATCCGTATTTGGAGAGGGATTTACATGTATACGAAATACGCACACTAAAAAGACAAAATTTGACAAGGGATCGCAATCCCTAAAATCCCTAGTGTAAAAGGAAATCGACATAAGATTTGAAATAAAACAACTTTTTCACGTAACGTTAATGTGTGTAAACAACAGTTTGAGAGACACAGTTTTATATCAGCCCATCCAATTGCCCCACCACTCAGCAACACAACTGGCTGTATGTCAAAATGACAGAACCGAACACAAAGTTTTTGGTTCAACAAGGAAAAGATTTCATATCTGGTTTGTATTCAATTTTTATTTTTAAAAATATTTAAACTCATAGTAAATTTACATGATTTAGGTTTAAATAGAAAGCGAAATTATTATATTTATATATTTTATTAATTCAACACCTAAAACCTACAAATTGTGACAAAAACAAACTTCCTACCACCAAATTCATTGTTTCTATCCACCACAATAAAAGAAATGTACAAAGTTCAAACAGTGAAAATGATTAAAATCGTAAATAAAAACTGTTTGAATATTTTGTACTCAGCTAATCAGAAGGTTAAAAGCTTTGCAATTTAAAACGATTTACTGCAATCGTACTTCAATATATGTAGTATGTACCTACATGCAATTTAACTCAACAATTTTTTTTACTTTCAGTTGTTGCTTATCTGGGGAAAGTTTAAATAATGTCAATGCCTACAGAGCTACGATACGATGGAAGAGTTGCCGTTGTGACCGGTGCTGGTGCTGGTTTGGGACGTGAATACGCCTTGCTGTTTGGCTCCCGGGGAGCTAATGTTGTTGTCAATGATTTAGGTGGAAGTTTTCATGGGGAAGGAGCTTCTAGGCGTGCTGCAGATGTTGTCGTTGATGAAATCCGTGCCTTAGGTGGCACCGCGGTTGCGGATTATAATTCAGTGGTCGACGGTGGCAAGGTTATCGAGACGGCCATTAAGACCTTTGGACGAATTGATATCTTGGTGAACAATGCCGGAATTCTTCGTGACAAAAGTATCGCCAAAACATCCGATTTAGATTGGAGTCTGGTGCATGATGTTCATCTGAAGGGATCATTTATGACAACTCGAGCTGCTTGGCCATACTTTAAAAAACAAGGTTACGGACGCATTATCATGACATCGAGCAACTCTGGGATATATGGTAACTTTGGTCAGGCCAATTACAGTGCTGCAAAGTTGGGCCTAGTCGGTTTGGCCAATACAATTGCAATTGAAGGAAACAAAAATAATATTTTCTGCAATGTCATAGTCCCAACAGCTGCATCGAGGATGACCGAAGATGTTCTTCCTGATCTTTTATTCCAAGAGTTGAAACCACATTTAATTGCTCCGGTGGTGGGCTATTTGTGCCATGAAACATGCGAGGAGAATGGAGCAATTATCGAGAGTGCTGCCGGATGGGCTACAAAAGTTCAGACGGTACGAGGAAAGGGTGCCATTCTGCGAACGTCGTTGGACACTAAAATTATCACACCAGAATTTGTTAAAAGTGTTTGGAGCAATGTAGTTGACATGTCTGAAGCAACACACTGTTCTTCAATACAAGAAGCTAGTCTTTCGCTCATGAAAATTCTTGAGAATGTCCAAGAAGGTCGGGTGGGTCATCAAGACACATTTAATTTCGGATCAAAAGATTTGGTTCTTTACGCCTTGGGAATCGGAGCCTCCGTGAAAAATGTTGACGACTTGAAATTCTTATACGAGAACCATCCAGAGTTTAGTCCATTGCCTACGTTCTTTGTCATGCCTGGATTGCTTTTGAGCATGACTACAAATCTTGTTTCATCGGCCCTTCCTAACAGTCAGGTTGATCTCACTAATATACTTCATGGGGAGCAGTACATTGAAATTGTTGATGATCTTCCGACATCTGGAAAGCTCACAACCTATGGGAAGGTATTTGATGTCATGGACAAGGGATCTGGAGCTGTGGTCATCACGAATTGCGATTCTTATAATGAGGAGGGAAATTTATTGGTTAAGAACCAAAGTGCAATTTTCATCTTAGGCGCTGGTAAATTTGGTGGAAAGAAACAGGCTATCCAAGGAGTTGTTCCAACTATTCCTGCTCCTAGTCGTTCTCCTGATTCCTCGGCTCAATACAAGACAAGTGAGGACCAGGCAGCTTTGTACCGTTTGTCGGGTGATCTAAATCCCCTTCATATTGATCCAAATTTTTCTGCCATTGCTGGGTTTAAAACCCCCATTTTACATGGGCTCTGTTCGTTTGGATATTCGGTAAGAGCTGTTTTGGCTAAATATGCCGACAACAAATCCGCATTGCTCAAGTCCGTGAAAGTGCGATTTACAAGTCCGGTTTTGCCTGGTCAGACTTTGAAGGTGGACATGTGGAAGGAAGATACACGAGTACATTTCCGTACATCAGTTATGGAGACAAACAAAGATGTTATAACAGGAGCATATGTGGATCTTAAAGGTTCTGGATCCAAGTTGTAGTCTGTTAACAACACACAATTTCATGTCATGCGGGTTTTTTTGGGATACATTTTGGATTATTTGTTTGTTTTGTTCGTTTGTTTTTATATTTTAAACTTATACTCAATATATCAATTAAATATGTAATCAAAAAGAACGATTTTTTTGTTAATTATAAAATGTATTAGTGTATAATCTTGCAAGATTAGCTGCGTTAATATCTACAGATTTTCCCTATTTTGCTATATACACATTAGGAAAATGATATTTGCTGAAAACAATAAATTAAAACTGAAGAATTTCATAATTTCTACCAAATTAATTAAATATGCAAAGCAGAAATAACATGAACAAAAAAGAAACTAAACAACCATATTAGATGACATTGAATTTAAAACCCCTTAAAAAGTCGTTTACTTTAAGCAAGAAAGTGAAAAACTGCCATTTTGTTATTGCTTTTACTCACTTATCTATTCATGGGATGATTCATTGGGTAGGTATAGAGTTTTTTTTTTACTTTAATGCAACTATTAAAAAACAAAACAATTAGAACCTGTTATCGGTGTGTTCCATTTTATATTTGTATTAATTTATGTAAAATAAAATGCAGGATTTGGTCGGGCGAAGGCATAAAGAGTTCCATGAGAATTTAGATTGGAATAATATAAAACAATTAAATGGATACAACACATTTAAGGGAATATTAAGAAAAATGCATATTGCTAGAAGACTGAATTTAATAATTAGGAATGGTTTTTTAAAATATTCCACGCTTATATACTACCAGTAAACAGATTTGTGTTGAAGTCATTCCGATTGCCAAAAACAGAAGACGAAATATGAGGGGTATTCACGATCCGGTGTAACTAGTCTTGAATTATTGTAAAAGTGTAAAATTTTCTTGCATTGCAACAATAAAATCAGTATATTTTGTTACACTTTTACAATGGTAAGTAGGTAGAAATGGCGATCACCGGTAGTCTAGTAGCCCGGTTAGCGCTGAAGTGCGCCATTTTGATACCATAACTCGTATGAACCTGTGGATGGAATTGATATGGGAAATTGTGACGCACGGAGTCGTCCAGTTTGGATTTACTTCAAAAAGAAGAAAGAATCTAGTAGGTTTTGATGTGTCTTATTGTGTGTTTGCATTTGCACAATAATCCGACACCATCTACACTGTTCCAAGCTGGGCAGCTTGTTGACTGGTGCTGAAATAGTAGCCAATCCCATTGAGTGACCATCTGGACCCCATACCTTAAACCTCGGTTAAAGTCGTCAGCTCGCTAGATCGGGATCAATGGATTCAAACGAAGGGAACGGCACAGAAGTAACCGAAGTTCTTTCTAAAGAGATTTCCTCGCGCTGAGAAAAGAGATCAAGTCTTTGATTCAATGCCCTTCGTAATGATTGTGCTCTAAATTTGGCCATAGCAGGGCTGGTTCTCAAAGCTATGACAGTGTGTTGTGAGGAATGCGTAGCTTCGCTGCTTGCTCTCCTATTGGTCAATGTCCGCTGCAGGTATCAACAATCCTGGCTAAATCTTGCCTAGTTCTGCATATCAAATCAAGGGCTCGGGATTTATTATAGGTATAATGCAGTTAGCTAAACTGCTCCACCCACCTACGGTTTTATTCGCTAAGGAAAATTGAGAGAATTTTTGGCCAGCTGCTCTGTGGTTTATTCCCATCAATGGAACAATGAAAGAACAATTTTCGGACTTACCGCGATTAATAATTATATTTTAATCAAATTTGTATTTGATTTTACCCGACGTTTCGACAGGGTTTCACTTGTCGTGCTCACGGGTTTGACTGATGGCTTATAGGTAGTTGCTGTTTTATTCTTCTCTTGTTCTTGCTGAGATGGTACATGTTGTTGCAACTGCATTGATTGTTGTTGTGAATTAATATACTCTTGTGAGCAGGCAAAGCTAACAGCATCAGCTGGCAGATTGTTTTGATTTGTTTTTGATTGTTTTGTTTTTGTTTTTAGCCTGGATTCTATCAAGCTTTAATCTGTGTATCAGAGGATCCCATGTCCCAGAGAGATTAAAACTTTGGTCTCGGTTGAAGTTTAAGTGCATTTTTATTTCGATTGCCTCTCGTACTATCCTGGGGACATAAAATCTTTCTGTGGAGATTGATTTAGCTTTATCGAAACGTATAAAATGATCCTCATTATAAGCTAAATGTTCACATATTGCCGATTTTGTTACTTCGTTCTTTTGTATGGCTCTTATATGTTGGTTTAGTCTTGTCTCACCTATATATGATGAGCCACAGCTACACGGAACTGAATAAACTCTTGGATTTTGTAGAGAAATTTTATCTTTTCGGGATCTTAGAAGTTGGCGGATTTTTTTTTTTTCAGGTGGCTTAAATATTGACTTTATGCCATGCTTCGATAAGATTCTTCCAATTGCTTCAGAAACGCCTTTTCTATACGGAAGAAAAGCTCTTTTTTCATTTTGATGTGTTGAAATTTCTGAAGCTACCCTTTCTTTTGGTTTCGAAGACCGTTGTTTTGAACTGTAACCATTTTTCAAAAGACCTGTGTCAACGTGTCTTAACTCTTCTTCACGATGATCATTGTCACAGATCGCATTCGCTCTATTAACAAGAGCAGACATCACGAAAGTGAAATGTGATGGATGATGATGGGAAGCGGCATGAAGATATCTGTCGGTGTGAGTAGACTTCCTATATACCGTGTGTCCTATGGTTCCATCTGGTTTTCTAATGACCTTTACATCTAAAAATGCCAATGAATTGTTTTCTTCCACTTCTATTGTGAAATTTATTTTTGGATGCACCGAATTTAAGTGTTTGAGAAATGTATCAACATCATTTTTTTTTTTGTTGAGAATGCAAAATGTGTCATCAACATATCTCTTCCAAATAATTGGCTTTATTGTAGACGTTTCTATTGCCTGATCTTCAAAATTTCTCATCCAAATATCTACAATAGCTGGAGCAAGTGGAGAACCCATTGCTACTCCGTCAACTTGCAAATAAAATTTCTTATTGTAAAGAAAATATCCGGATGTAGGTAAGGCATATGTGAAGAAGTTCTATAAATTTTAAGTCATCATCAGAAGAAGATAACTTAGTTTTAATAACTTCTAGGCATTCTAATGGTTAGTTTCGATGTAACATCATTGTTCGCCAATGTTCCAATCTTAAATCTACAATGGAACAATGACCCGAAATCCAGATAAAAGTGGCTAGCAAGTTCATCCCGGCATTGCTGGAGCAATTCGGAGTATGATGTAGTAGAATTTATGGTTTTAACGGCAGCGTGACTGTGATAATAGCAGTATTCCGGTTCTGGTTTGAATCTTATTTGAGTGCCTTACATGCTTCCCAGATAGCCAGTAGTTCAGCTTGAAAAACACTAGCAAAGTCGGGTAGCCTAAACGACCTATTTATATCCAAAGTCACAGAGAGGATTCCTGAACCAACAATACACTCCATCTTGCAGCCATCAGTAAAAATAGTTTGTGTCGAAGTTTTTCGTCACGGCGTCATCATCCCAGCCTTTTCTTGATGGGAACATAACCTTGAAATCTTTACTTTGCCCATTTTAGGGGTGCAATAGTCAGTGGGCGTCGAAAAGACCTCTAATGCTGTGGCCATAAGGTTTCGCAATCCAAGAGATCGATTCCTTTAGTCAAGATACTAGATACTTATGTCGTTTTTATTTGGCAATCCGGAAGCCTTCCGGACTCTTCTGAAAGTGTTCAATTGGGAAAAAATGACAGTTCTGATTCTGAAAAGAAGAGAAATCTGCTTCTGGATTTGAAATTAGAAGCAAAACCAGAAGCACTCACACATTCATATACGTAAACGTCAACCTCAAGCTGTGATTTTTGGTATCCAAATTGTGCGAACCAGGGTTGGCCGAATTAACTACACTGCATTTTCTACATGATTTACTACGTTTATATGAGGTGTTAAAGCGAGCTTGAAGCTGTATTGAGTTGAAATGAGCTTCGTTCGACTCGATCCCAATCGCTCAGCGGTATCGAGTAGAAATGTGGGTCGAAAATCCGACCCTAATCCAACTCGATCTTTCGATACTGCATATAAACGTAGTATTTAACTACGCGTAGTTTATTGAAGAAACTACATGCCTAATTTACTGCAATTTGTTACGTCTGCTACATACAGTGTCGGACAAAACTAAAGCACGAAAAAATATCACATTGGAAACATACGAATAAAAAGTGAAAAAACTCGTGATACTTTTATATTTTTTATTGCTTCTTAATCACAACATATTATTCTATATTTTACAGCTTTTAATTTGATTTTAAATCTTAACATATTTCTAAAAAATAAAAATAGTTCAAAACTCATTAAAAAGTAGCGCGACAAAACTAAAGCACATGTACCATATTTCTGTTTACAGTTATCGAATTTTACCGCTTACTTCTTAAATGCTACTACCTTCACTTGTTATTTTGTCAAGCATGTTCTAGGCAAAACAAAAAAATTTAATCGCGGATCTTTGCACCATGCTAACGGTCAAAGCTAATGAAGAATTTAAAATTTAAATGAAAATTGTTAAAATGGCGCGGAATAAATATTCCAATAAATTAAAAGAAAAAATAGTGCCCGACTTTCAAAGCAGTGAATCAATTACATTTATTGGCAATAAATATGGTACAAGCCATATGGTTATTTATCGGATAATAGCTCGATTTCGTGCTCGGGGTAGTGTTCAAACAGTGCACAATGGTGGTAGACCTCGAAATACCACGTCGCATTGCGATAAAAGAATAATGAGGTTAATCAAAAAGGACCCTTATATTACCCTAAAAAAATAACTAGACTTATAAATCTCTTGTAGAACGATCTGGCGAAGAGCGGTTGATAGTGGCTGGAAAGCTCGTCGTGCTGTAAAAAGGGCCATTTATTTCCCTTAATAATAAACGTGCAAGACTAAACGCACCTTAACTGGACTAGGGAAAAATGGAAGACGGTTCTATTCTCTGATGAATGGAAATTTAATTTAAAAGGATCGGACAGATTTCGTACGGTACGAAGCCCGAAAGGTGAACGCCTCAATCCTCGATTTACCTAGGCAACTGTGAAGCACTGTGGGGGGGAACATTACTGTCTGGGGATGTTTTTCCAGTCAAGGGATCGGGCCACTTCATAAGATAAGTGGTATAATGGATCGTTTCATGTACCAGGAAAGCCTTCAAAACGTCATGCTTCCGTATGCGGAGGAGAATATGCCGTTGCGATGGATCTTCCAACATGACAACGATCCGAAACATACCGCTAAATTGGTGAAAGATTGGCTTAATGAAGGTAATATCATGGTTATAAAGTGGCCAGCGCAATCCCCTGATCTCAACCCAACGGAGAATCTATGGGAAATGGTAGATTAGAGGATTGATCGAACGAAATGTAACAATTTTGACTCGCTACTTGACAACAAGTACAAACTGTCTGGGAAAACATCCCCATACAAATAATTGACAATCTCATTGCATCCATGCCTCGTCGATGTGATGCAATTATCAAAAAAAATGTTTACGACACCAAATAGTAACATTAAAACTTTTTTTTTATTTATTTTGTATATGAAATCAAAAATGTGCTTTAGTTTTGTCGCGCTACTTTTTAATGAGTTTTGAACAATTTTTATTTTTTAGAAATATGTTAAGATTTAAAATCAAATTAAAAGCTGTAAAATATAGAATAATATGTTGTGATTAAGAAACAATAAAAAATATAAAAGTATCACGAGTGTTTTCACTTTTTATTCGTATGTTTCCAATGTGATATTTTTTCGTGCTTTAGTTTTGTCCGACACTGTATGTATGTAGTTAATTCATAAAAAATCAATATAATAAAGGAAAAAAAAACAATGTTGCACTTTTATGATCTAATGAAGGTTTGTAAAAAAAAAGTTTCATTTACCATAAGGATGAAGAATTGTAGGAATAACTGAACGTTTAATTTAAAAATCAAATGCACAACTGACAGTTAATTGACAGCAATGCTACAATTTGTTACATTAACTACAATTAACTACATTAACTACATAAACTACGTAGCAGACGTAACAAATGTAGTTATTTCTAAAAAGTGACAATTCGTTCAACAAACATTTTTCTTGATTTTGATTATTGTACGCATTTGATGTTTCACATATACAATCAAACAAAACTTCAGAATCATTAGAAGCAAACAAAAGTGTTCAGTTGGGATTCCGGATCGGAGAGAGATTCCGGATTGCCAAATGAAAACGAAATTAATGTGTAAATTAAGTGGTAAAAGGTACAGAAAAACGTATCAGTTTTTTTTTTTTTTTTAATTTATTATGGATACAATAGAGTACACAATAACACGTTAATTATCGATTTTTTCTATTGTCAACGATTGTTATCACGCAGCGAAGATTAGCTTCCAAAGGCTACATAACAAGAAGTTCGATCAGCCGACTCATCGAAATATTCGCACTGAGGGTAATGCAAAAGATGTGCGGCAGAGTGTTGCAAATTTTCCATCGGTCCCAGTTCGTCGTCGTACCGGTTAACAGGGCATTTTTAGATTAACAATGCGGAGAATTTTAAAGTTGGATCTGAAGATGTACTCACCTAAAATTTAAATTGTGATAACACTGCTACCATTAGGATGAAACGCATTTCTTATATCTTAACAAGCTCCGAAACTCCAAGGCAAAAACACCAGCACCATTTTCACCCATCTAGAGGAACTGTTTGGTGCGATGTTATGTCCAAAAAGTAATCGGGCCATTTTTCTTCGAAAAGGAGGATGAAACGCCAGGTACGATATTTGGGGCCTCTTTAAGAACAAAGATCTACAACTTTTCGCAGCCAATAGCGGAGCAGCATCCCTATTTGTGGACGAGTGCTCTACCAATCCGGTTATCATGGTCGAAATATTAAGAGAAACCTTACATAAGTAAAATAAATCGCCAAAAGCGACTCTTCTTTGCAAAAACCCATAAATCTAAACAAGCAGAATTTTAGAACACAGTTGTTTTCTCCAATGAAAGCTTATTTAATATCCACGGCTCAGATGGACGCGGAAAAGCTTGGAGAAAAAAAACACAGAGTTGTCAACAAAAACTGGGGTTTTCGGTTTTCAAAAAACACCCAAAGGCTGTCAACTGTTTTGTTGACAACTAAAAGCAAGACAAAATAATTCTGTGCTCTGATAAAACTTTAAATTTGTTATAAATTAGTTTTAAAAATGAACGAAAACAGTTTTGCGTTGTTGCTGAACGTTTCATCTGATGAGTACAACAAACATTTAATTGGAAACACAAGCAATAACATACAACATGCGAATCGCCAAACGACAACAAAAGAAACACATACGAAATCTCATATGACTTCTGTCATTTTGATCGTTACCTGAACTCACCCCAGCAAAATACCTAGATCTACTTCAGGGCGAGTTCAGGGCGACCCCAGGTCTCGAAAAACACAGAATTTACTCACCAGGGTGACTTCAGGTTTTTCAAAAAACGATTTAGGGCGACCCCAGGGTGACTTCAGGGCTCAACGAACAAACCTGTTTGTGGAAAGATACACTTCGCACAATTAGGATACAAAAAATCACATGTGTTGAGTTTGACGTTTAAATATATGAATGTGTGAGTGCTTCTGGTTTCGATTCTAGGTTTGTTCGTTTAGCCCTGAAGTACATACATGGGGCACTTTTGAACATAAGAACCTGTATTGATTGGAGATAAAAATTTAATATAAATATTTCGTTAAATGGACCAAATTCTAAATTGAACGTCAATACCACTGTTCCATGTGAGTAAAATATCAGGCCAATTGCTCGAATATTTTAGGTTTTATCAGTCTGGAAAGCAAAAAGTGTTCAAATGTGCCCCACTCTCCCCTAATATGTATATAAGTATTTAGTATTGTGTAGGATAAAGTGTTTAATGTTTTAAATAAATAAAAGCATAAAAAAGATATATTTGTTTGTGTTCTTTTTACAAAGGGAAGTGGTTTTCGATTGAGAAATTGTTCGGCCACATAATTCATGAAAAAAAGCTTTTATTGTGTGTTATTTTAATGAAATTATGTTTTTTAATGGTTTGGATTTTTAGTTGTTGTGGTTTTTTTTAAAAAAAGAACATTCTCTTTCGGAGATAAAAGGTGTTTTTAAAGTGTTTTAAATACCCTCGAACAAAGTTCGAACAATAACTGTAAAAACCATATCGCTGTTTTTGAAAGGTAACGTGTCGTTTTGAAATGTCACTCTACAGAAAATTTTTTACCCCCAACGCCGGAAAAGAAGTTTTACTTAAAAAAACTCAATTTCTGTGTGATGATTTTGAACCCTTTTTGCGTTCTTTCACACCAAAAAAATCGATTTTTCTTTGACAGGAATCAAAATCTTCAAATTTCTATTTGAAAAGAGATTTACACGTATGTATATGAAACACGCGCTTGCACACAACAAACGAAACATTTTCAATCTGGGATCGAAATCTAGAGCGTGTAGAAGAAATCGAAATTAATTAAATGACTATCGGAAAACGACATCAATTTAACAAATGGCGTCCAATGTCTCAATTATTCGGTTTTGACATTTGTGAAGCAAACAGAATTGTGTTTTTTTAAATAAACATTCGGAGGCTTCAATCCTAATGGTACAACTGACATTCTGAAGCAGGCGTTTCCCGGTCTTTTCACATCGCCTTTTGGCGATTGAACAGTACGTCCGAAGTTGGGCTCAAGTACAAACCGATAGGCATTTCCAGAAGTGCGAGAATCAAGGTTAAGGTATTAAAGGGGTAGAATACAACTGGCTTTTTCACTAGAACTCTGTATATGCAAATAATTGTAAAATAGTGAAAGACAGGAAACATTGCGGCGGTGCTCGAGAGATTCATATGAGTCTGTTATAGTTCTATCACCTATCATTTTTAAAGCTTTATTTTTTTTTATTTTACCCGAAAAACTCTTGTGGATTATTGGAGCTCGAGCCCAAATATGGGAATTGTACTTGAGCGCTTTGGACAAATATAGTAGACTTTATAGATTACAGCCAGATCAGAAGGGGTGAAAAATTTCTTGTATCGACGAAGTAAACCTAAACACTTATCAGCGTTTTTACCGATGTCGATGGGCCAAATATACGTTTCTTTTTAAAAATGCAATAAAATGAAATGGCTTCGCAGGAGCGTATTCTGTCAATCCAATTTTCCAAAACCTTGTTGATGGTTTCATGGTTTCCCACAAAAAAAAGTCTAAAGGGATCAAATCGGCACGGTTTTGCGAATTTGGTGCACAAAAGATCAATTGTGGCATTGTGCGCCGTCTTGCCTAAACTAGAGATTGTCCAAATCCGTGTCTTCAATTTCAGTAAAAAAAAGTCCGTTTAAATAGCTCTATAACGCTGTTCCTAGCCTCATTTTCGAAGAAAAATGGTCCAATGATGCAACCACTCCAAAATCCGCGCCAAACTGTCACTCTCTGTGAATGCATTGCTTTCTGGACAATAACGTGTAGGTTTTCCAGATGCGGCAATTTTGTTTGTCAACGTAGCCGCCGAGATTAAAATACACCTCGTCAGAAAGATGATTTTTCGCCCAAAATCGTTACTGCTCTAAAGCCCAAACTGCGAAGCGATAACGAATTGTATGGTCGTGCGCTTTCAATTGCTGAGTAAATTGTACCTTGTAAGTGAATAATCCAAGATCTTTGTGCAGAATTCTCCTCAGGCTATTGCGTGAAATGTTGAGCTGTTGAGATCGATGGCGAGTTGATGTTCCTGAATTAGCTACAGCAGCCACATTCTAGTCTGTGGGTGCTTCATTTCGGCCAAAACTTCTTTTCAAAAAACGCACTGTTTGTACTACACAGCACTTACTTTGGAAATAAGTTTAAAATTAATTAATTTTCCCAACGTTGTTCAAGCGTAAAACGACTCATTTCGTTCAGCGGAGGATAGGGTATACATAAGTTGGATTATCTGATACAACTTTCAATTAAACGCTAATAACCTTGTTACGACCTTAACCTTTAACATCGTCTATTGGCAATTTCAAATGCATACACATTTCCAAAAAAAAAAACCAAAAGATCGATTAGTGTTAAACCTTAGATCGAAGGTCGTACATTTTAGAAATGACTCATAATAATGACGATCTAAACCAAAACTCCAAATTGCTTTCACCTTCTTACTATGAAGAGTCATTCACCAGACAGACGCCCAAAAACCAGTAAACCATTTATGAGACAAAAAAAAAAACAAAATGTATACTCTTGCCTATTAGATTACGGAAAGTGTGTCTTTGGTCTGGTCTGGCAACAAGTTCACAACTCCATTAAATTTCAATTGAAATGAAAAGCTCCCTGGTTCGTTTTTGTATCAGTTTCTTTGGCTTTCTATTAGAGATCAAGTCAACACGGGGAAACGCATGTGCAAATTTTATGCCACACACCACTTCCATGTAGGATTTGCTTGATCATAAAAATCGCATTAAACGATTATTAAAGGCAGACTTAATTTATACAAACAATTGCGATCAAATTAAAAAAAAAAATATTTTAAACGACAAGAGAGTGTGGTACATAAAAACATTTTGCAAGAACGATGTTCCCTTACACACCAACAAGATTCAAACAGATCTTACCTAACTTCCTTATGCCTAATAAACGCTTGAAAACTAGGTATCTGACGAAACAAAGTCATCATTAGGTCTTTTTGTTCTTGCGTTTAAACGGGATAGGCAATAATAGTAACTGAGAGGTTCTTGATCTGTCTCCGGTTGATCTGCATTTCTGGAGCAAAATAACTAGTTTGTTCGGTTGGACATTAAAAGCAAAAGATGAAGCAAGGGAGATGCTAGGCTAGGTTATCAAGAATAATTAGTGAGCATTGTTGTAACATCAATGGTTATGATGAGTGTGCAGGTAGGGATTTGATTATACCTGCGAATCACACACAGTGACTAAGCTCTAGATAAATATAAACAGGTAAGAAAGAATAAAAACAAAATTGAGTTAATGAGCACAAAGTTAAAGAAAACAATGACAAAATGAGTTGAAGTAATTTTTTGTGTGACTTCTTTATAACTGATCCGATGTGGATAGAGTTTTTGCCTCGGAAGAGGGTTACATTTGTGTTTCTTCATTTCCTGTTATGGAGGTGACTTTTGAAGCGATCGTTTAACAAATAACATTCTTTTAATCGCTTTAACTAGATATTTTAATTGATGTCGGCAATTACAAATTAACAACCAACGAGGCCGCTATAATCTTCAAGGGATTGAATTGATTATTCAACCGATTGTAAACAGAAATGACGATATATATGTATGTATATAAGTGGTTTAAAGGGGTACACAAGTTCCTTTTCGAAATTTTACATTATCTGCAGGCATTTATAAATGCTGAAATTAAAAATTGCAAAAAAGTCTGATGCAAGTACTTTACAGCAAATACTGAAACATGTGTCACACATCTTAGCCTTAATCTGGTATATTATCTGTATCTATACATTTACAGCCTTATTTATTATTTCTCACTAATACTGGGTTCAACCTCGGAATATTTAAACCGAGCCGAAGCACTTACTTCGGGTTTACACCACGTCAAACAAATGCTTATTTATAAATTATTTTCTTAGCCGTGTTAGCAACGCCTTCCTTATGTCAAATATACTATAAAAAAAATCACCAATATAAAATATAAATATAAATGTAAGCAAACTCCAGCTGATTTCCTTTAATCATTGGCCGCGTTCGGGTACGTATCCAAAGGTATCCGGATTTGTTTGTGTTGTTGTAATCCCATAGGAAAAAAACAACTGATTAACCAAACAGCTGATGTCAAGCAGAAATCTAAAGCTATCCAAAAATTTTTGGTATACTAAACTATCCAAGGGGAATTTTGAAGAACAGCTGACATTTCAGCTGATATATTGGGCGCATTCACTAACCTAGTCACTACGTAGTCAACTCGTTCTGATTGGCTAAAGACAACTAAAAATTTAATTGAAATTTCCCCTCAAACGTAGTGTAAAAATTTCTGCTTCAGAGCTAGTGGATATTGATTTTGACATTTCACAATCAGCTGTTCGTTGAAAATACAAATTTAGTTTTTGGTGGAAGATATTTTCGAAGTGAAATTATTAAACAAATTAATATTATATCTTATATTTGATGTTATTTAATTTAAACTGTAAAAAAAGTTTATTTAAAGTTCTCAAAACACAATTTTTCTTATTTTATAAACATATAAAATAAGAAAAATTCATTAATATGACAGTTTGAATTGACTAGCTTTGTAGTGCAATTTTGCATTCACAAAGCTAGTTGACTTTTTGACTACTTAGTGACTAGGTTAGTGAATGCGCCCAATTTTGCATTCACAAAGCTAGTTGACTTTTTGACTACGTAGTGACTAGGTTAGTGAATGCGCCCATTTTCTTTTGTGTCGAGTACAGGGTTGGCCGAACTGTAACTTTTTAACATTTGTTACGTCTAGTACTAATTTACTAATTGAGAAAGGTAAAGTTTGTTGCATTAAAGATCTCATTCTGATCCTACTGCAAGCTTTTATTCTTTGAACTTCAGATTGTTTCTTGATATTGGAATTATTAAACTCAAATTCTTTTAGGGTTTTCATAGAAATATGAAATGATCTTAACTCTTAAACATGACTTGTTATGGGATTATATGGACATATTTAGAGCTGAGTTTTCAGAAAAGGATTCTTATAAGACTATAAGCTTATATAATCTTATTGCAAGAAGAGAAAGTAGTTTAGCTATAAGATTTAAGTAGTTGTAAGCTGCAAAAGTGTTTACCTCTTAAAATAAAAATGTTATGAAACCCAGTTCAGTTTCATAACAAGATATTAATACTTAGGTATAACAATGGGATATAAGAGAGTTTGTCAGATTTCAAGAGTTTAGCTCTGGATAGTATGTTAGTTGGACTTATTCATTTTTAATAAGCGAAGTGAAAATGGCTGGTCAAAAAGCTACATAATTATTGGGCTGAAGGTGGATTTACTCCAATTAAAATAGAAAACGATCGTACTGGAGCGCTGCGGTTCTTAAAAATAAACAGTTTTAAGTTTAAATTTAATTACCAGTTCTTGGTTTTCATTATTTTTAAAAAGTTTTTTTGTAATATTTATATGTACCTACCTAGAAACGACAGCGTCTGCTCACCAAACGCGAACAAGCACTAAAAGAAATCGTAGCTTAACTCTGTCGTCATAAAGATCACCGCTTATTAAAATCACAAAAAAAAACCTTGTTCGCGTCAGATAATTTGTGGTTAAAAAATCTGCCCTTTTCAATTTACGTTTCCTCATTGCAGGATTAAATTATCAAAAATTTGAACTAAAAACTTAATAGAGACATCGTAAGCTGTTTATATTTATAACGGCTATACCATATTATATTTTTAAATATTTATTGAATTATTAAAATAAAAAAAGTTCATAGGATTTGTAATCCAGTATATGTATAATATTAATTGTTTGCTTTGCGGATTAGCAAATGGTCTCTTGCTGCAACTAACTCGTCGCAACATACCTTGTACAATAAATTCAGCATTAAAAATATCTTTAAATCGTGTGTTCATAATCCAAATCCTTTAATTATGCCAAAGAAAATTGTTTGTCTCCAAAAATAAACTTCCCATCTATCATGTATAGTTCCTACAATTTTTCATCCTTATGGTAAATGAAACATTTTCAGTTTTTGTACAAACCTTCATAAGATTAAGATCATAAATGTGCAAAATTGTTTGGTTTCCATTATTCTATTTTTTTTATGAATTAACTACGTATGTAGCAGACGTAACAAATTGTAGTTAATTAGACATGTAGTTGATTCGGCCAACCCTGGTCGATTCACGTCGTTTTTTGAACTCTGACAGTAAATAGCCGTGTTTTTTTGGTAAAGTTATCCGTAGTACAGTAGGATTTTATATGAAAAACAAATACAACATCCGCAGTAGGATCACTGCCGATATTCGAATAAATCTCTATCCGCCGCGGGATTTCACTTCTCTTTTTATCGGCAATGATCCTACTGCCGATGTTATCGGCAGTGATCCTACTGCCGCTGTTGTTATTCATATAAAATCCTACTGTACTACAGATAACTTTTCCAAAAAAACACGGCTAATGTTACCTATCCGGTTTTGGTCGTTCGCCAACGTATCGGATACTAAAGTATCTTAGATACCCTATCGGACTACGAGGTGAACGCGACCATTTTGTTATAATTGTATGCATATGGAAAATTGGATACATTTAAAACTGGATTGTATAAAGATCCAATCTTATAAATGAATTTACCAACTACATTGGGTTCCCAATACCGTACAAGTGTTAGATCGTTTGAAAAATGTAAATAATTTATTAATGCAAAATATCTATCCATTTTGTCTCAGTAACAAACGAAAAAAAATTTATACACTCCTTTTTGTAAATTTTACTCGGCTTTAAACCTCATGAACCAGTTATAGGTTATTCCGCCTCTATTCCCCGTGTATTTTGTTTATAAATAAGCTTTTCAGAATTAGAGTCGTTGTAAAGTCGAAGTAACTTTACTCCTTCGCTAAAACGGGTTAGTAGATGAGGCTGTTATAGTTTAAGAAGATGGACAAAGTTTGATGTTAAAGGAGCATAATTTGATTTTCTATAAATTTGTGCCTGAGTAAGGATAGGAGCGCACATTCAATTTTTAGTTGCACAACTGTTTGGTTGCTTATAGAAAACAGATGCACTATTTGGTTGAATGTCCACGCAGGTGCATATACAGTGCATCAAAAAAGAAATTGGACACATACGTTTTTTTTCTTTAAATCACAAAATAAAATTGGTGAAGATTTGAAAATAGCGTATTTCTGCATTTATACATAGTTTTTTATAAACTCTGGATAAGTAGCACAAATTACATTTTTATTGACAAATTGTCATCGAAATTTAATTTAAAAGAAAACAATCGCAAATTTAATATCAAAAAAGAAATCGGACACCCTGTGGTATACTCATAGCACTTTTAGGTTCTTAAAATTCTGTTACATATTATGTCAGATGTTTATTCGATTTGAATTTTATGCGTTATTATTAATAAGGTCAAAATGGAAGAACAATGTATGTAGATATACGAGTACAACGATAGAAGTGCGAAAAATAATGATAAAACATTTTTAAGAAGGTAACTCTATACGTGCTATTGCAGAAATTGTAAAAAGAATCAAATCTACGGTAGGAGACATCATAAAAAGATTCAAAACAACAAAATCTGTTGAAAATTTATAAAAATCTTGAAGACCAAAAAAGTTTACTGCAGGCGATGAACGTTGGATATTGTAATAAGTTAAAAAAAAACCCAAATAAGTGCACCAAAGTTGACGACGGAGGTAAGATGTTAACCCTGAAACCGTAAAAACAGTGCTGCGAAAAAGTAATTTTCATGGAAGAAAAAAACCTTTTATCAACCTTTTATCAACAAGAAAAACCGAATCAAGAGAAGGAGTTTACAAGGAGCTACCAAAAGACGGATTTGTCGTTCTGGAATCGTCTCTGACGAGTAAATTTAAGAAAAACAGAGAACAAAACACGATTCCAGAACGACAAATCCGTCTTTTAATATATTAACATTAAAATTAACTAGATTTCTATCCTCTTGTAAAGTTTTTGTGAAGAATTTAGGCTTATATATGTTTTATATATATGTTTTTGTGGGATTTGCTCATTTTGGCTAAACGACTTCGTCAAAAAACAGCAAAAGAAATTGTTGATACTATTAAAGTTCTCATTGATTAGACGGAGTTTTGTTTCTTGAGAAGTAAAAGAACTATCTAATGCCAGAGTTTTCTTAAAGGGATTAAGCAATAAACCGTTTTCCACGAAAGACAAGATCTTCCACTAGTCCAATTCTACGCGAGAGATATACATATGTAGATTTGTATATCATCAGCATTCAGATGAAAAGAAACATGCTCACAAACAAAGCAGATCGTTGATATAAGGACTAAACAGAGCCAACAGCTACACGCTAAGTTCTGTTACACAAATAACTATTAATGAGGGAAACAGCAGAATTCGCCAGAAGCCAAAGTAGTGCTTAAGTTTTTAACAAAGGACTCGATGATTGACTTTGTCAAAGGCGCTCGAAAAATCTAATAGTGTAACACAAAACGATCTGGCAATATGTACTTGATAGAGAAGATCCAATAGAAGAAGGCAACTATACGTGCCGTCAGAACGGCGCAAGAGAATAGATGTTCAAAGGACAGGGCATTGATAATCTAACACTCGATGCGTTCAGACCAATTAATTTAAATCCTAATAAATAAATAAGTTTTGTTAACCTTTTAACTGATTTTGGTTCTAATTTGTTAAAGTTCAGAAGTGAGATTGCGACCCTTTTCAAGATAAGTTAATTTATTTATTTGAGATAAGTATATTTTGTGTGAGTACATTTTAACTTTATCGCGAGATTATTTTGAGAGTGTCAATTTTCGGAGCATAGGTTTTGTGATGTTATGTTATTTTTGATTAAATCATCAATGAACAAATAATAAATTTTTATCAATCCAAGAAGTTGGTCTACAAAATGGATGTAGGAAATTGAATACTTAGGTTATTCAATTGGAATACTAAACTAGTTGCTCAACGCGCGACGTTGACCGTTATTTTGTATGGTAAAAGGCACTACAATAGACGCTTGCATTTTCAGTTGATGAAAAAGTAATGCTATCTCTGTTTAAAAGCGAATAGTTTGTAAATAAATACAAAGAAGAAGCGTGTTTCTGTGTGGAATTATATAGTAGATGCTCTTTTAAATTTAATGCGTACAAAAAGGACAGATAATACTTATGCAACATCATATGGTCACGGCCACGAGAAATGAAACCAAGCCACACATTTTTTTTTTTAGAATTTACCGCTGCTATGCTCATTTTTAGAAAGAATATATCTCATACTAATGGTTGATATCATTATCAACAGCAAAAACATTTTTGGTGTGTCCTAAGCCACACTTCAAATTAGCTTGTTGATCTCTTCAACATAGCCGGAAATTCAAGTACTCGAAAAAAGGTAATATAAATTACCTTTTATTTATTTTTTTTGTTTACCTTCAACTATAAATTTTATGAAAAAGTCTTACTTTAACTAAATAACTCGTTTTTTCGGAAAAAAAAATATTCAAACTTGTAAATTTTACAAAACAAAAGCGCTCTACTTTCGTGTAACGTTATAAAACCAAATTTCTTAAAAGTTTTCTTACTTATGATATGAAAGTTTTAGAAACTGAACTTTTAGAATTTTATTGAGTATTTTGTATTTATTTAATAAAACTATTAACAAATCATTCAAATTAAGCCACCATTTTTATTTAAACAATATTGAAACCGTGTAACGTTATAAGACATTTTCTGCTGAAACCAATAAAGATGAAGTTATGTATCTAACTTTTGAAACTCTATTGACTTAAGGTGACCTTGAGTAGGGCTGAAGGTAATAAGAAATACTTCAATATTCATTCGACTCATTTCCACTCTACAGAGTTTCTGAAACACAGTTTTATCAAACGTGAATAACACTGGTCAACAAATTTGTAATTTTTTTTTGTCACATGAAAACTTATATCAAATTTTGAATATAATAGGGCCACCAAACAATAATATATCAATGAAAAAAAATGTACACATCAGGTTTTCTTGTGACATCAAAACATATATATTCGTAAAAAGTACAAAAATCAGCCACACTTACAGAATTATTTCCTACTATCTAATAAATACTTATTATTTTCTTGAATATTTGGCTTTTGGTAGGTCCCTTTTAAGTATCCAACAACAGTCTGCTAGCATTCCTGGACTCCATTCCCCTTAATAGCGCTTCTCCATTAAGGAAATGTCCTAATGGAACCTCTCACCTTGTTCGTCACTCACAGCACCCAAATTTGCCGGAAAGGAATCCAGATGAGAGTCCAGCATAATGTATATTTAAGGACATATATTACACTCCAAAGCTTTATATGATATCATAAGTTCATTTATTAAATCTTTGTAATTTTGCGCTTTATGGTTACCTAGAAAATTTTGAACAACATTCAGAAAACATTTCCAATCGAGTCTTTCCTGATCATTTAGTTTTTCTTCAAAGCTCTTATCCTTCATGAATTGCCGTATTTGTGGACCTACAAATATTCCCTCTTTGATTTTCGCCTCGCTGGGTTTGGGGAATTTCTCTTCTTGTTTCTTCCAACCTAATTGGAGCCACACACACGTTACACAACATTTATGTGGAACCCTGGTTTGTCTTGATTCCTTACAGGAAAACCAAAATAGTCTAAATAGCACTGTTCAATTAGTGATGTGAAATTTCGACGCTGAGATGTAAAAGTTAATTCTCCACACACATACGAGTAACAAAAACTGTCCGGGTTGCCACTCGCGTGGCATATTTACGATCTAACTAACGTAAATAAAATGTAATTTAGCAATCACAATAGTTACACAGTCCACTAAATGCAGTTTTTAAGCAAAGAAACGTACGAGGGCAATCGAAAAAATTCACGATATGGTGTTGGCCGACCGAAGATTGAAAGTGCGAGAGATTGTGGAAGCCGTAGGGATCTCGCATGGCTCAGTGGTTTCAATTTTGAATGATCACTTGGGCATGAGAAAGCTTTCCGCAAGATGGGTGCCGCGTTTTCTCCCAGTCGACCACAAACGCAATCGTGTAACAACTTCACAGGAAGGTTTGGCGTTGTTTAATCGCAAAATGGAGGAGTTTTTGCGCCGTTTTGTAACCGTGGACGAAACATGGATCCATCACAACACACCAGAGACCAAACAACAGTCAAAACAGTGGGTTTCTAAGGGTGAATCGACGCCAAAGAAGGCCAAGGTGGGTTTGTCAGCCAATAAAGTTATGGCGACTTTTTTTGGGATGCACGCGGGATAATCCACATTGACTACCTTAAAAAGGGAAGAACAATCAATGGGGAATATTATGCCAACTTATTGGACCGATTCAATGACGATTTGAAAAAAAACCGACCTCATTTGGCCAAGAAAAAAGTTCTTTTCCATCAAGACAAAGCAAGGGTGCACACATGTGCAGTTGCCATGGCAAAAATCCATGAATTGGGCTATGAATTGCTCCCTCATCCACCCTATTCTCCAGATTTGGCTCCGAGCGACTACTTCTTGTTCCCAAACCTGAAGAAATGGCTTGGTGGAAAAAGATTTGACTCCAATGATGAAGTCATCTCGCAAACAAAGGCCTATTTTGAGGACCTCGACAAATCATTTTTTTTGGAAGGGATACAAAAATTGGAGAAGCGTTGGACAAAGTGTATAGAGCTCAAGGGAGACTACGTTAAAAAATAAAATTATTTTTTTATCAAAAAATCTGTGTTTTATTCCAAAAGTCACGGACTTATTGACCCGCCCTCGTATATAAGGTCAGAAATGAATATGTAGCTGTCACAAGAAAACTGGATGTGATAGAAACAAAACTGTTATATATTTTTAATGAGGATACATCAACATAAACAAAAATCATAACAAAGTTCGTGTGACAAAAACAGTGTTTACCAGTGTAATCAGAAACATTCAATAAACACTATCGCCATTCTTCGCTTTATCCTTATTACCAAAGCAAATCGAAGTAAAAATTTTTATTTATGTTTTATTTTTATAAAGAAAAAGAACCACATTACTTGAAAGAGTTGTCTAACGTGTTTAAAATTAGGAAAAAGTTAGACGAAGTCTCCAAGCTAAACAACTGCGTTAAGCAGAGCCGGATTTATTAAGGTACTAGTACGGTCTAGAATTCCAAAAAAACGCATGATTTTTGGGAATTTTTTTCTTAGAAACCCTATTAGATATTACAATTTATTTTTTTAAATAATGAATACATGCGTCAAAAATACAAAAAAAAATTGTTTTTTAATTTTCGAATTTTGGCCGAATTATAGAGAGCACCAACGTCGACTCATCAAAAAACACATTGTCCCATGGCGGACAGTTAATCTCCGGATCTACTGAACCGATTTAAAAAAAAATTGTTGCAACTTTATTGTTTTTATGTTTTCTAAGACAATTTACCACAATTTTACCAAAAAGTTATGAACAAAAAAATGATAACCCAAAAATGGCCAACAAAATTGCCAAATTTTTTTTTTTTTTTCAAAGCTTGACATTTTTTTTTGTTTTTGACTTTTTAAACAAATTGTGGTAAATTGTCTCGTAAGAAACCTTCCTTTAAATAACGCACTTTGTTTTTTTTGTTTCAGTTCAGCCAATACTGATATTAACTGTCCGCAATGGGACAATGTATCTTTTGATGAGTTGGCGTTGGTGCCCTCTATAATTTTGCCAAAATTCGAAAATTAAAAAAAACAAAAATTTTTTTTGTATTCTTGACTCATGCATTCATTATTAAAAAAAAAATATGTTAATACCTAATAAGGTTTCCGAGAAAAAAAATTCACAAAACTCGTGCGTTTTTTTGGCATTCTAGACTGTACTAGTACTTTAAACGAGCACTGTTTAAAATTTTCCGCCACTTTGTTTATTTCTGTTTTTTATTACAATAAAATTTTCAATCGCGCGTTTTTGTAACAGACAATTTGACGCATACTAAAGATACCATTATCCCGTATTTGTATACAAACTTCTTTAACACTTCCAAGTAAGTTGAAAGTTTTTAAAATTTGGAGCGATTTGACCATCTTCCCACTTCAAAAACAAATTCTTTGCAGCCTTCTGTCTTTAAATCCAAATTTAGGATACAATTTTCTTGGAACTATTTTGCCACTTCCCATGGCAAAGGATGCGTTGATGGAAATAGTGCCATCGCAAAAACTGTCGTGCGAAAGCACGTACGGGCTCGAGACTGTATTGTCAAAAACGCATCCGATTTTGTGCAAGCTCTTAGCCGCACTTCTTCAACAATTTACATTGAAGAAATCCACAATGATGACATCTTGAATATTAATAAAACTTTGAAGTCATCAGCCATTTTAATAATGGCAAAATAAAAACTTACCATACTTCAAGATTGGGATATAGTATTTATTTTTTTTTGTTTATTTATGGATTAATGTTATTACAAATGAAGTACTTACCTTATAATAAATAAATTTACTTTGTTCTATTTGCTTGCTTTTCGTTTTTTTGTATGTATTTATATTACTTTTGGCCATATTGATCCCATTTTTCATACAGAAATTCGAAAGGTAACGTTATAAGATTTTTTTCTGTAACGTTATAAGATACACATTTGAGTTGAAATAACGTAAATAATATAACTTTTTCTTTAAAAAAAAAAGTTGTAAGCTATAATTTGGAATTTCATCTCAATTCTCTAAAAAGAAAAACTTAATTTGGCACTCCAAATTCGCAGAGTTTTCAGAATATATTCAGCAACCTCAAAATCTACTTCCAAAAAATGTAACGTTATCAGCGAATTTGAACGGCAATATTTACAAATCTATAAGAGATAAATAAAAACTTTTTTCTACAAAAATTAGACTTTAAAGAGATCTATCACATGTATGTTTAAAAGTTAAACTAGCATTGCAGTTTTCGAGTAATAAGCAAAAAACACGTACAATGTAACGTTATAAGACCATGGCCGTGACCATATGTGTAGGTCGCACAATGGCTTGCTAAATATGTAAAATATTTGCGTTTTCGGTCTACGAAAAAGCATATATGGTCATCCTTATCTAATAGCTGATTGATTTAATGTTTGTATGCGTCGCAAAGAGACTTTGACTACTGCTGTTTGATCATCGGAAGTATATACACATGAATTTGTGTTTTCGGTATACGAAAAGACAACCTTTCATAAAGTGTATTATACGATGTTTTGATGATGTGAGTAATGTGATATAAAATGCTTTCATTTTGAAATAAACGACTGAAATGTATTGTTTTTTGAATATGCTCCGAATCTTGTGGTAAATTTCAGTAATCTCGAAGATGGCATTTTGACTTTATAATTATTAAACAAAACATGTAATATTCTGATTATTCTATCAATCTATACTTGGGGTTATTGTTTGATTATGTAGTGGATCCAAGGATCCTCATCAAAAGAATACTTGACCATGATAAGAAACAATGTCAAACAAGACCTGGTTCCCATTCCAGCGGCATTTTTCATCAAGCACCTGATGCTAATGACACAAACCAGGAAGAAGATCAAAATGCAACAATCTCGGAGTCAGGGACAGTCACAGATGAGGAACTAAGGGCCAGAGAATGGGAACTAATCAAGCGAGAAAAGGATCTTCTCGAAAAGGAACGAATTCTTTTCACAAAGGAGCGTGAAATAACTGAAAAGTTGAGAAGTTTGGACTCATCCCGATTGCAAAGGAATATCTGTTCTGACCGACCGAGGGTAAACTGTACGATAAGAGAAATTGCAGATGCAATACCAGTTTTTTCACCTGGAGATATTTCGTCTATGTCCGCCGAGTGCTGGGTCAGCCGTGTTGAGAATCTAAGAGATATATATGACTGGGATGAGAGGGCATTACTAATGGCGGCTGCATCCAAAATGCTTGGACCTGCAAGATATTGGTGGGATACAAGTCAAGAAGCTGCTACCTCGTGGGTTCAATTAGCGCTAGGACTCAAATTGAATTTTCCCCATCAGTACAGCGAGGTTGAAATACACCAGCAGTTGAAGAAGAAAATGAGAAAACCAGATGAATCAATTGAAAACTACTGCTTTGAAACAAACATGCTGGGAAAAAGAATTGGTCTTTGTGATAAGACTGTGATTCAATATATACTTACGGGCTTGAACGATCCTCAAATGAGTTCAAACCTAGCTGCGGGGAGTTTTAAAGATATTGCGGAATTAATTGAAAAAATAAAATGGTATGATGGGATTCGTACGAATTCTAGGGCATTAAGCAACACACCGAAGCAAGCAACCGCAACTTGGATTTCAGTTAACGATCCTGTAAAATGGCAACCTACAAGAAATATGACGATTAAAAACTCCATCACTTGTTACAATTGTAATCAAGCTGGTCATTATGCTAAAAATTGCATGCAATCTAAAAAAAGGCAGTGGAGTAGTAGTAGAGAAAATCAACGCTCTTTCACCAAAGCAGAAAAACTACAGGAAAACAACTACCGCGTTAATATCATTTGCAACAAGGAACTCGACGAGGGCGTCGATAATATCAGAATGGCCGAAACTGTAACACAAAACGATCTGGCAGTACTTGATAGAGAAAATCCAATAGAAGAAGACAACTATACGTGCCGTCAGAACGGCGCAAGAGAATAGATGTTCAAAGGACAGGGCATTGATAATCTAACACTCGAAGCGTTCAGACAAATTAATTTAAATCCTAATAAATAAATAAGTTTTGTTAACCTTTTAACTAATTTTGGTTCTAATTTGTTAAAATAGGCACAGTAAGGTGACGTTCTTTACCGTATTGGAGTATAATGTCCTTGACATGCACAGTAAAATGCTTATTGGGCGGTAAGCGTAGTATGTGGCAACAAGGAAAAACGACATACATAAATCAGTTTTATTCTAATTTTCAGGAGGGCGATTTGAATGTTTAGTTTGCAAAACAAATCAGGTACAAGACTTGTTTTTCTTTTGTCTATAATTTCTCAACCGTTTGAGATAAAAATACGAAAAAAATATGACAGACGGAACGGCTAATTGCGCATCGGATGGTATCAAAAACTCATTTTTTTGACATAAGTCGACTTATGCTGTTTTTCCTTGTTGCCACAGATATATGCAGTATCGAACGATCGAGTTGGATTAGGGTCAGATTTTCGACCCAGGTTTTACGTCATTTGAGTTAAGAGCTTCAAGCTCGCTTCAACACCTCATATAAACGTAGTATGAGATAAGTTTTCATGAGAAGAGATATTCTTGGAGAATTTGTGAAAAATATTTTTTCAGCAGCTGACAACCAAACCCAAGATCCTCTGAATAACAATCCAATGTCCAACCCCAAACGAGTACTACAAAAGGGATATTAACAAGATTGAAATTGATTTTTGAAAGATTAGTACTTTTGAAAATCATTAAAACAATTTTTTTTAAATTATCCCGTATACTCGTAGCTTTGTACTTCAATTAAAAATTAGCGAAAAAGAATAATATTTTTTAATTTTCAAACGGGCATATCTTAAAAACCTTAAATGATAGAAAAAATTTGAGTTCAGGTTCGATTTAAGCACAGAAAAATAACCCTTCGGAAAAGCCAATTTTATCTTGGAATAACCAGTTTGCCCCATTGAATGGCCCGATGACGCGATGTACATTGCATAATGATGACATGATTTCTTTGCACGAAGCATGAAGAAAACATATGAAATCGAGAATGTGAGATAAGATATCGGTATATTCTCACTCCGTTTAAGTATTCTATCAAATAAATCGAATCCGGAGAGACACCGCATCTGTCTTGGAACAGTCTCGATTGTGTACTCATTATTTCTTATGTAAAAATATTGTTTCATATTAAGCTAGTATCGAAACTGTATAAATTTTCATTTTTTCATTTCATCAATTAAGCCAGATTCACACTATACACCCGATGCTAATTCAATCTGGAAACGTTTAAGCTATCGATACCCGATACGCTTTTGATCATCTCGTTGTTTCTTATTTGCAAATATTTTACTGTAGCGGGAGCTTATCGAGATCGACAAAAAGTGTGAAATGTCGAAAACGACCCACCAACAAAATATTAGTCGATTTCTGTTTATGTAGGTCTGCCGTGTCTCATCAAATCTTAGTGTCGTACTGAAGCAAAGCCGAAACTTCTCTCAGGCAGACACTTCCCTTAGGCGGACATATTTTTTATATGCAAATTGCACCATATGTGTAAGTTGAATGGTTTCCAATCCCCTTTGGGCTGACATTCCCTCGAACAGGAATTTCCTCAAACTTAATGGTATTTCTACTGCTTTAAATTTTAAATTAATAATACTAGGAAGCTTATAACAAAAAAACACACGTGGTAATTGTTTTAATAAATTTGGTTTCGAACAAATTTTGATTTCGAAAAAAAAAATATATAAATTCGATTTTTTTTCCTTGGACAACTCCACACATTTTTGCTCCCCAGGCGTTCTCTCAAGGGAGATTTTAATGTATTGTATCTCTTTAATCTCCGGGCAGCCACTTAGGACTTCTCCTTATATTCTTACTATTAACGATATTCAAATGGTCATCAAATATTCTCATATCTCACTATTCGACGACGATACCAATTTTTTCAAAACCATTTCTTCCACACATGATTCCACCCTTCTACAACTTGATCCCGACAGTTTCACTGTATGGTGGCTCAAAAAATGCTTAGAGCTAAATATTTCCAAACGCCATTCAATACATTTTTCACGAAAACGCATCCAATCTCCTCTCCGTCCTACCTTCTCCATTATCAACATATATCCACCCCTGAGTCAATTCACGAATTCACGACCTTGGTGTTTTTTTATTTAATAGAGAGCTCAAATTTCTCACACATATTGACGAGAATTCTCTGATTCGATCTTTATACATAATCTTTGTTCGCCCCCTTCTTGAATACGCCTTGTGAAGTTTGGTTCTTTATCAACAAATTCATATCTAGAATCGAGAGCATTCAAAGTCGTTTCTTACGTTTCGACCTTCACACTCTTCACAACTCCATATACTTCTCGTAATCTAAGAAATCCTTATTTCTCGTATCTGCCGACCCATCGTACCTCTTATGGCTCCAATGAACATAGTTCTCGTATACGTCGGAGGATTAATAATTGTAACATTAATTGTTTCGACTTCAACCTTTGTTCACCCTGCCTAAAACTCCTTCCCATTCACTTCAAGTCTAGATATTTTTTTGTATTTTTTTATAATTAGCGCACACTCAAAGGTTTTTTTGTACCTTTAATATGCCAGAGACACAGTGTGAGCATTAGGAAAAATGGGAGGGACTAGAAAGGAGGTATCGGTGCACATTGGTTTTGAATTCTTGAACATTGCAATGAAAGGGAAAGACACAGCATTTATTTTGTGGGTTTCAGACTTGAATCCGTCCAATACAACTTGTATTGAACGGTTCGGAAGAAAATTTATAATCTAACGAAGAAGGAATTCGTCGACACCGAAAGCACGCATTTTCGATAAGAGAGCAAGATGCCAGACTTTATTAAATGCATTTGAAAATCTTCCACTCTTCGGTTAGATAAACCATCAAATCACCGGTTGACCTATTGCTACGAAAGCCATACTGCCGGTTATTAAGAAGCTTTCGTTCCTCAAGATATTCGTTAAGCTGATAATAATTAATCAGCATTCTCATGACCTTGGAAAGAAGGGACGTTAGTGCAATCGGTCGATAATTTAAGGGAGAAGAAAATTCGCCATTTTTTGAAATTGGCTGAACTAATGCAGTTTTCCAACTGCTCGGAGTTTTGCTAGTGTGGAATAACATCTCTTCAGAATAAAAGCGGGGATACCATCCGGAGCAGCAGATTTGTGTATGTTGAGATCTGTTAGGGCTCTCGACACAGTACATATACGATTTGGTCTGTCTAATATGGGCGTTGCAGGCGTTCCTGGCTTGTTTGAACTTTTTCCGGTTTTCCTCAGTTGGGTTGGCTCTAAAACACCGTAAGCTAGCCATTTTCTCCATGATAACCTCTTTGCAACTCAAATCCACTTTTCTTCAGCTATTTCTGATTTTCTTAAGTTCACAAGCAGATTCCTTTTTGAACAATAATTTACGAAGCTATTTATCATTGTTTGCAAGGAAACAGGATTGACAGAGAGAAGAACAATACCGTCGGCATACAGTAATACTTTTACTGATATGCCTTCAATAGTTACTCCATCCGGTAGATCAGAGTCGAGGTCATTCAAAAATAAAATAAAAAGTAAAGCGCTGAGAACGCGAGCATTTTTGTGGACATTCCCAAAAATGTCAGTTTGTGGAATCAATGAAAAATGCATAGACTTTCTTTTTTTATAAGGCACGAGAGATTGAAAATTTGGTCTACAGTTCAGTAGTTTTGCCTGTATGCAGCTTTCAAAATTTGATTTTCTTCGATCCATCGATTAAGTCGATCCAAAAGAACAGTTGTGAACAGCTTGCATATAGTGTCTATAAAAGACAGACCGCGGTAGTTGGCAACATCGTTAGGGTTGCCTTTTTGAAAAAAGGAAACATTATGACATTTTGAAAGAATTGGGAATAATTCCTGTACTAAAGATGTCGCAAAATAGTCGGTGGATTTGTTTGATTAAATTATGTTGTGGCTACCTTCAAATAAAAACGTAAAAATAAAGGTCACTTACAGCGAGTTATAAATATGCCACCAAGATACCTCTTGCGTTTCGTGAAGCAGTAACAACCTCGTATTCGACTAGGGACTCCGCTCATTGTGATAACCACGAGATTCGGTTCACTTGACAATAATAAAGAGCAACTTACCGTGGGAACACCCTTCGCTCAAACAGCGGAGGTACGTAAGGTTCTCATTTTCTTTTGAGGGTCGACGAGTGAGTGGTCAGGCCCTTTCTAGGTGGTAAGTTTTCACCACCGGGTCCCACAAGCGATTTCCAAGACCGATCGGCGGCGACGTGAACTCATGTGAGTGGAGGTATATACCACCCGATACATACATATGTGGGAAGTGCCCGTATAGTTTTTCGTCATCTGGTCGTGCAAATTGCTTATTTGTTGATTTTTTATTGATTAAGAATGGGAACCGAGGTTGATTAATTAATAGAAAGAAGATAAAAATTGACACCTGATATGGGAAAGTAGAACATGTTGTTTTCAGACTAGGAAAAGGACAAATAAGATAAATAACGAATATGTCGGACTTGCTCTGTCAAGAAACGGTGACGAAAAATATTAAATATAGGTCAACATAGTTTATTCAACGGGATAGCAAAAGAAGTGCATTTTGTAAAGCGAGCGGTATTAAGTTAGCTGAAAGTGATGAGGTGATGGGTAGTGGGAACAGTGCATTGTACATGGTATGTGGGTTAGTCATTGCTAGTTATACCGTCGAGGGATTCAAGTCGCGTGAATAACAAATAGAGTTAGTGCATTTGCAGTGATAAGGTGCATCGAGGGAGTCTTTCTAATCGGAATTGATTTAATTATTTGTATATTCAAAGTACGAATTGGGGTGAATCTTGGGCGGTTTCCGACACCGTATAAAGTCGGGTCCGCCGGTTCTTGAAAAGATACAGTAGAAGTCGAACAACTACCTCGCCGAATCTGCGTGGTGTCTTAAAACCTAGCTAATTGGAGGCCTGAATTTTCCTGGTACTACCTCGGATTGTAGTGTTTTGGTCAGCCAGTCAGCCACGAAAACCCGTGCAAGACCCGAGTTCAAACAAGTACATTTTTCATAGGGTTTTGATTAATAAGGAGGCAGTTCGGAAACCCAAGATAAATCAGGGTACACTATCGAACTGGCCGCGCCCTTAACTTAGTTGTATCCCACGAATCCATTATATACGTCGATTAAAGATTTACCCCGCGTACTCAATCCTATATATTCATACCATAAAAACAGCAACCCTATAAGCGATACCTACCGATAGATACAGATAGATATATGCATACGCTAGGATTTCAGCTATCACCACAGCAGCAGCTTTACATATTACTAGTGAAATGTAGAATATATTTGGCGTGATAGTCTATGTGTGTTTGGAATCATAACTAGTGAAAATTGTGAAAATTCCTTTTTTTTATAAACATCAGACAAGATAAGAGTCAGAGTTCGAAATTTGATAATCGTTGGGTGATGAGACAGGCAAATCTGTGAAGTTAATAGTCGCGTATAGAGGTTCCTCATTTAACCCTTTTGGCGCAATATTTTGCCTTCCCCCGTGTCAGAACCTCCGACAAAGAACTCTCTGCACGCAGGGTT
The DNA here is from genome assembly GCA_911387755.1 of Chrysotoxum bicinctum. Taxonomy (NCBI): domain Eukaryota; kingdom Metazoa; phylum Arthropoda; class Insecta; order Diptera; family Syrphidae; genus Chrysotoxum; species Chrysotoxum bicinctum. The sequence continues at coordinate 107,197,757 of OU426989.1, read as the reverse complement.
ACCGGGGTTAAATTTTTCTTTCTATTTTTTTTTTTGCGGCGAGATCAAAGATGTCAATAAGTTAATTTCAAGGGAATAGGGGGGAATCTAGTCCCTAGTAGGACCCGTTCTCAATATCACTCTCGCCCAAACAATAGCGAATTTTCGGAATCTGATTCAAAAACATCTGTTTTTTTATCATAGATATGTTTTTAATCAAATCAAGCCGCAAGAGAAATTAAAGAATTCTAGATGTACAGTCAAAATCGGTTATAACGAAACATCGGTTATTGCGAACTAATCTCTAAGTCCCGACAAGGTTCATGATAATTGTACTAACCAAATATCGGTTTTAACGATATAGCCTATAACGAACTATCGCTTATAACGAACAGTTTCCTTTTTTCAGTTTTTTCTTATACCTACGCGAATTTCGCATTCTGTTTCTAAGAGGAACTGGGATCATATTTTATATAAAGAAAGGTTAAGTCTGTTTGTCTTTTTTTTTTAAATGGGCCCAAAAAGTAGTTTTTACGACTGAAGAAAAATCTGCAATAATTTCAAGGCTGGAAGCTGGTGATTCCAAAAAAAGTTTTGCAGCAGAGTTTTCTGTATCGGCTCCAACAATCTACCATTTGGATGGCTTGACGGAATCCTTGACATAAATTTTCCGAAACAAGGGGAATTCGAAAAAAAAGGCCGGACGGATTCCAGGTAGGGAGGGGTAAGGGTCAAGCTGTAAGGGCACCAACAGCGGCCCAAGGAGTGGTAAAACAAGAGGCGGTGGTGTTTTTGTTTGTTTATTTGGCATGATGAATGTTTTTGAATGAGGTGAGATCCGGCGGCGTGGGCAAGGCCCACCTCTATTTAAACGAGCATCCTACAGACTTCTGGTTGATTTTGGTGATAGTCACCGATCTCATATTTATTAACCAATCGCTCTACTTCTCTTATTTATAGCTTCCTCGCTTCCGGGTCAATTACATAAGTTTTTGCTTCCTTCCCTGACTCAATTTATCCTCTCCCTTTGCCTCAGTTTCAATTGCCTTGTATTAAGCCTAATGAATAGTGTTATTGCCCCCACCAAAATTGGAAAAATTTAAAAAATTCAATGTTGAATGTCTTTTTTTTCTCTACTAAAAAGAGTAGGCTAAAAGAACACAAATTTATTTCCGCTTTGATTTTGTTGAGTGATTTTAATCTAAAATCTACGTAGATTTTATATTTATCTTAGGTTTTGAGAAAGACCTATCGAAGTTACTAGTTGAATCAAAGAGATAAGACTGAATTGCAGGTTCTAGCATTTTGGCATTTTTAATGTAAGACAAATCATTAATAAAAGACTTGCAAATTGTGTGTAAACAATTTATCACAAGTTTGAATATTTTATGTAGAAAAAACAAAAACAATATTAACGGAAGTTTAATTTAATTTTACTATAAACGCCCCAAAAAATTCAAATATTATCGACCATAAACAGTTCCATTTACAACAACAAATTGAAACAAAAGTTTCATTGTATCATACCGTCATAGATAGTAAAATAACTATGACACATAAAATTCGATCTCTGCGGGCGTCAATAGTGGCACAATCATATCAATATCCCAAATATGTCGGCCACCACAAAACACACAAGCATAACAACAACAAAATATTATACATAACCCCACCCACGTATCAATCGTAGTAAGGAGCTTCAGATTTACTTTAAGACACATTAACATACTCGGCCTAGGTAATGAACCAAGTTATAACTCAAAAGAACAGCCCAGTATTAGCCCAAGAACACAATAGTACATACTGAGCTGTACTTTTAAAGTAAAAAAAAAAAGAAAGAAAAAATGGTACAAGCTCAGAAAAAGACAACAAACAAAAAAATGATTGACAAATGAATCTGAGAAGTCTCCTCGACTCGAAAATCGAATTTGCAATTAAAATGAAAAACAATCGTAACCGACAAAACAATCGACAGTGACCGACACAGAATGAAAACGATTCAATTGTTGTATTATTGACTTAGCCTACTTGTGTTCGAACGTGACCTTAACTGCCACACGTTTAATTGTTTCCATTTTCCATATTCTTGTAGATTCTAATACTTTCAAGATTTATGACCCATTCCGGGATTTTTTTGTATGCAATTTTAAACTCACTCACCTTACTGTAGTGTCATTGCTGCCAGAGACCACATACTCCCCCGATGGATTGAAGTCCAGCGTACGTACGCTCTCCATGTGTCCATTGAGTGTGGAACATATCGTTTGAGCATTCAGATCCCAGCGCCGGATGATCCCAATGTCGTCAGCTGAGTACACGAAGTCATCGTTGTACGCAAACTTAACACAGTCGATCGATCCATTGTGTCCAGTAAGTGACTTTAAAGAAGAACCAAGAAACGGAAGTGGAAGGTGATTTTCTTATTTAACCAAAACGAGTGCAGTCTTTTTCATGAGGGGAGCTTACCATGAAACATTTTTCTTCACCGATTGCCCAGAGATTTACATTGCGATCATGTCCACCTGTTACTAAAACTCGGCCTGTCTCGCCGAGGTCTAGACTGGTCACCTTTCCACTGTGAGCTTTTATCTCATCTGGAAGATAAGTTGCCAATTAGAAGGACTTTTCGCAAAGAATTCTCAAGCTGGTTGCTTCTTTTCGGATTCATTTTTGCATAACCTTCCTAGAGAAGCAGTACAGCTGAGAGCTATAAATGGACAGAATTCGAATTGCTGCGCCCGCACGCAGCCGAGTTGTGGGCGCAGATTATTTTGTTGCCCAACACAAGACTTACATATTTTTTTTGTTAATTTCCGCGCTAATGCCATCACTTGGTAGCTTGGAATTTCTTAATTTTAAATCGCGTCAATGTGGAGAATTTTAGAATTTCTTATTTTTATTCTATTTTTTTTGTATTTTGTTCACAATAATTCTTTTGTTAATTTGTCTTTCTTTGAGACAACTGAGACGACTACGACGACGACAACGAAAACGACAGAGCCACAGAGCAGACGGCTAGCTGACGGGGGTATCTTTCGTGGGTATTTCTTTTTTTCCGATTTATTTACGGTTCACTTTATATTTTTGAATAAATTTTAATAAATTGTTGAAAGAATTTGAAATTAGAGAGATGAAAACAAGGAACAACAAATAACAAAAACTGAAATATAAAAAAAAATTAATCCTTTCTCTTCGTATTGTCAAAAACATCTGAAAGAAAACTGAAAGAAAAGACCCTCCGAAAGCGACGATTAAGAAAAAGAACCACACGAAACCGAAACCGAGATTGATGAAGCGAAAGAAAATTGGTAAAAAACGACTTTTTTGGCAAAACGCCGCGCCGATAAACACAAAATGAAAAGAAAATTCACAACTAACTGACATTTGGAGAATGAGAAAATCGAAAGAAAACAATGTTTTTCGGCTATTTATGGGATGATGTTCTTCGTTGATTTCTTATATTGCCGAATGGGGTATTGCCAGAGAAGATTTTTTACATTGTTGTAATATTTGAAAAATAGAGAGCGAACACTATGTTAGCGAGAGTGAATACAATCGGGATTTAAATTGCATTTTAAAAGCACATTTTAATGTTTGTCTAAAAAATAAATGTATGCATCGAATGCGGTCTAGTAAAGGTAAATCTGGAATTATTGATAGTGCAAACATTTCATTAACTAAGCAAAATGGCTGCTAGGTGATGATTACTTAATGCGATTAGAAATTGAATTGTCAGACATGTTGTGTTGCAAATTGCACTTATTAGGTGCGTTTTATTATTAACAAATCTATCTGGATCCGGATCTGGATTAAGTTTTAACATGTATTACAAAGACAATTTGGGATCCTGTTTTCTATCGGGATCTATTTCAAAGATCCAAAAATCAGTTATTACACTGGCGAGTAGATGGCTTTTTATTGTAAGGTAGTGTAAGCTATAGTGTAAAGAAAAAAGACCATACATAATTTAAAAACTCCAAACCCAAGGATAAAAAGAGACGGACTTATAATACTGCTGTCAGTAAGGTCCGTATCGTTTTATTTTCAAGGGAAGATCCAGATCCGGATCCAGATAGATTTGTGGATAATAAAACGCACCTATTATAACGTGAATCTAGAAGCAATGTGAACTGGATTGACTTTGAGATTCAGGAGGTTCTAAAACAAAACACAAATCTGAGCGCCTTAAAGCATGAGTTAGAAATGTTATGACTCGTATGTGTTTTAAAATTGTCAGGTTTCTAAGAAGTTTAACACCGATTACTAGCAATAACAATTATTACTGAAAAGCAAGTTGATATACACAAATTTTTGTTTAATAACACATTAAAAGCTAAGCAACTTGTTATTCAATACTAGCATAGAATTTCCATGGAAGCAAATTTAGAAGTAAGAAGCGTAACAGTAGGTGCGTTTTATTATCCACAAATCTATCTGGATCTTCCCTTGAAAATAAAACGATACGGATCTTAGTGACAGCAGTGTTATAAGTCCGTCTCTTTTTATCCTTTGGTTTTTAAATTTTAAATTATTTCTTGTCTTTTTTCTTTACACTATAGCTTACACTACCTTATCATAAAAGCCATCTACTCGCCAGTGTAATAACTAATTTTTGGATCTTTGAAATAGATCCCGATAGAAAACAGGATCCCAAATAGTTTTTGTGAATAATAAAACGCACCTAATGTAAAGAAAAAAGACAAGAAATAATTTAAAATTTACAAACCCAAGGATAAAAAGATACGGACTTATAACACTGCTGTCACTAAGATCCGCATCGTTTTATTTTCAAGGGATGATCGACATCCGGATCCAGATAGATTTGTGAATAATAAAACGCACCTATTATATATTTACTCACCATATCGAAGAAAGTTGCTTCATTTTTTTTAAGTATTAGGCTAGGCGCGCACATTAAATTTTAAGTTGTGTAACATATAATTATATGCACCCGTGCGGACATTCAAACAAATAGTTCATCTGTTTTCTATAAGCAACCAAAAAGTTGTGCAACTAAAAATTGAATGTGCGCGCTTAGCCTTAAATAAACACAACAAACTACTGTACAAAACACTACACGATGTAAGCAGTGTGTCAAAAAAAGTGTTGATGTGGGGATGAAATTCTATCAGAGAAAAGTGCAACTGCTAAATAATACACGAAGAACGAGCACAATAACCAATATCTAATGGTTTTTTGAAGACAACAATTTTATTGACAAATATTTAATATTTATTTTCTGTTAGGACTATTCTGCATTAATAAATTATTGTGTTATTTTTCGAGTGGCGAAATACGAAGTTGATAAACATGTTTTGAATCATTCCAATAAAACTGGCTATTTGATGAATTTTTACAATTTGCTAACAAAACATTTTTTTTACTCTCCCATATTAGCACTCTCTTCTATGAAAAACTGCACATTTTTTGCATATACGAACACAGTTTTACTTAAATTCGTAGAATTTCGTAAAAAAATCGTACTTTTGAAGAGCACTCGAACAGGTAAGGAATACTACTGGCAAAATGCAAGCGTTAAATTCATCATCTATTAGTACTTCGAAAGTCCAATAGAACGAACATGGTATACAAAATTAATGGGTAAATTAAAATAGAGCCTCAAAAGCAAAACATATTAATGCAACGTGTGAACTTCATGTTAAAAATAAAAAAAATAACGAATTTCTTCTTTTGGTATGGTAGTGCTGCTAATTCCAGCATTTCAAGTTTTTATCTGGCATTTCCGCAATCTGTCATTGAGGCTGACAAACAGTTTTCATCGCTCGCTTCACATCTTGTCATCGTAGTTCGAGATTTTTACAAATTAAAATCGAGTTTTTTAAATAAATTTTATACTTTTCTAATCAAATTTATTAAAAATGTCTGCAAGATACGATCGTGCTGTTACAATTTTCTCACCCGATGGCCATTTGCTTCAAGTAGAATATGCCCAAGAAGCCGTACGAAAAGGTTCAACTGCGGTAGGTTTAACTCCAAACAAAGCATATCCTAACCTTAAATTAAAGCTAGTTTTGGCTGGTCATTTATTATGAATTTTCTATATTTGTATGCAAAACCAAAAGGTTGGAATTCGAGGTGCCAATTGTGTTGTACTGGGTGTGGAAAAGAAATCAGTTGCAAAACTTCAAGAAGAGCGCACCGTGCGAAAGATCTGCGCCCTTGATTCTCATGTAGTGATGGCATTTGCCGGTCTTACCGCCGATGCCAGAATTCTTATTAATCGTGCACAGGTAGAGTGCCAAAGTCACAAGCTCAACGTAGAGGATCCAGTCACACTAGAGTACATTACCAGGTGAAAATCAAACAAAATACCATTTGACCCTTAAACTTAGACCTTGCTCTCCTTCCATTTAGGTTTATTGCTCAGTTGAAACAAAAGTACACACAGAGCAATGGTCGCCGTCCCTTTGGCATCTCGTGCCTCATCGGTGGCTTCGATTTTGACGGAACCCCACATCTGTATCAGACTGAACCGTCTGGCATTTACTACGAATGGAAAGCCAATGCGACTGGTCGCTCGGCTAAAACAGTTCGAGAATTCCTCGAAAAACACTACAAAGATAATGAAGTAGCCGATGAAAATGGTGCCGTTAAGTTGGCTATCAAGGCTCTACTCGAAGTGGCACAATCCGGACAGAAGAATCTAGAAATTGCTGTCATGGAAAAAGACAAACCACTCAAAATGCTAGATGTGCAGTCTATTGAAAAATACGTAGCAATCATTGAAAAGGAGAAAGAAGATGAAGCCGAAAAGAAGAAGCAAAAGAAATGAATCTAGCAGTAACGGGCGAAAGGTCTTTTTATTGATAGTTTTGAAAATGAAAATACGTTTTTATGTCTGCTTAAAATTTTGTTCCAAGTTCTTGAAAAAAAAAATTAATAAACTTAAATGCTTTGTGTACAGGGGATTTGATTTATAGGTCTTTTTCGTTTTTTATAGTATTTACAAATAAATCTTCGTTGTTTTTATCCGCTGGAGCGGACTGTTTGGAATAGAAACGTACAGTTTGTTTACATAGTCATAGGAAATTTGGTCCCAGGCATCACGACCAGCTAAGGTGGTGATTAAGGTGTCCTTGCATTCAAATTGTATGCCGCTTCATACCCTTTACGAGATAGCCATGACCAAATGTTTTCGATTATGTTTAAGTCCGGTAAATAGGGCGGCCATGGCAAAAGTTCTACGTTTTCTGATTAAATCCAACTTCTAAAAACCTTGGAAGCGCGAATGGGGGCATTGTCTTGTTCGCAAATCCAAAGCAGGGGTCCGAAAGTGTTTTTCGCTTTTGGAAATGACCGTTCCAGCAAATATTTGATAATAGATTGTGCCATAATAGTTCCCCACACCATGGCACCTTGTGTACGGTTGTGATGTCTTGTCAAAATAAGCTTCTCAGATCATGGAAATAAAAGTTGTAACCATGGAGACCGTAAAGATTAAACATTTTTCGGTGTGAACGAATTCCTTCTTCTTTGGATTAGAAATTTTCTTTCGAACCGTTCAATACAAGTTGTATTGGACGGATTCACGTCTGAAACCTACAATATAAATGCTGGTGTGTCCCAGGGCTCCGTTTTGTCCCCGAGCCTCTTCCTTATTTTTATTAATGATCTCATGTCTACAACTTCTAATCCAATTATATAATTGTTTCGCTGACGATAGTACTCTTAGCTTTTCATATTCGTTTTCAGGGGCCCTATTTTATATTACGAAACGAGCGGCAAGTCAACGATACCGAGGAATACGATAGTCACGACAAAGAGCGATTAAGTAAAACGAAAAAGTCGTACAAAAGATGTAGCCAAGCTTAATCGAAAAAAAAAAAACATTTTTCTTAAGCGCAACTTCTCGACTATTAGTAATGTCAAAAATTGACATACATAAATGAAAAAAAAAATTATAAATCAAGAAACGATAAAACGAAAGTTAAACGATAGGTTATGGCAGTCGTTAGAACTAACGAGTATCGTTGAAATTAAACGATTCTCGTTAAACATAATCGCATTTCAACGATAATCGTTTTACAAAATAGGGCCCCAGACTCACATCCCCCCTCTTCGGATGTGGAAATGCAACGACAAAATCACGACCTACACAGCATTGTACAATGGGAAATAAGAAACCGCGTGGAATTTAATGCTTCGAAAACTCAATGCTGTCTTGTATCGTTAAAGCGAGATATACCCCCCTTGCCACTATCTATGAGTGGCACTTGCATCAACGAAACTGAACATCTCGATATTCTCGGTATGTGCGTTACGAACCACCTCTTGTGGAACAATCACATACGTGATCTCGCTAGATGTTTGTGTTTTCTGAGACGATACAAGAAAATTGTCTCTCCTTCTGATCTGGCTACAATCTATAAAACCTATTTACTTCCAAAACTTGAGTATAACAACCATATATAGGCTGGTGCTCCAGTAACTTACTTAAGTCTCTTGGACAGTATACACAGAAGAGCTTTCAAAATGATTGGTGACAATAACATCATTGACTCATTAACGTCACTCGAACATCGTCGTAATATTTCTTGCCTCTCCCTTGTTTACCGTTATTTTAACGGACTATGCTCAAGTGAAATAACCAGCTGCATTTCTCCCCTTAAACAATTCAACCGTAATACTCGCACTTCAAGGAATGCCCATCAGTTTACCCTCGAGCCCAACTTCGGCCGTACTGTGAAGTGCAGAGATTCGCTTTTTAGTCGTACCACGCGAATGTGGAATGTCTTACCACGCTTTGTTTTTGTCATTGCAATGTTCAAGAATTCAAAACCAATGTACACCGACACCTCCTTTCTACCTCCTTCCTTTTTTCCTAATGCTCACGCTGTGTCTCTGGCATATTTAGGGTATATACAAAACTTTTGAGTTTGTGCTAATTATAAAAAAATCCGTACGCGTTTCCATTCATTAGTCCAAGCGACATGTTCTCTTGCAAAATTCAATCGACGCTCCTTGTGTACTTGCCTCAAAACAGGTTTCTTTTTCACTCTTATTCACTTTTTTTTTATTATTCTTCGGACCGTTGCTATATTGGCTGATAATCCGCTTTTAGCCTTTTTTGGCACTGGTTGCTATAGCAGTGATTTTGTTGTCCTTTTTGATTTTTCCCATATTTTTCTGGATCCACAAGATAACTGTACAAAATCAACATAACATTCTTACTTCTGTTAAGCCTCCTTGCTATTTCTCGTTATGAGAGTCCTAAATCCTTTAAAGCATTTATTTTTCTGCTTTCTGTCGCTGTCAACGTCTTTCCGGATCCCAATTCTATTTCAAATTAAATAAACACTTTTTCAAATGTGAACTCCTGTAACAAAATATTCGCAATAGCCTCATCCAAGTGGCGCATCTTTTTATACATTTTTCAAGTAGTTCATTATTTGATCTAGGGAAACTCCAACGGTCGATTCTTATTTGCCGTTTAATTTTATGTATTTCTTTGGGAAAATACCTATACCTATTCATGGGTACAAAATGCCCAACAGGTTAAGAGATCGAAAATCGATTGCAAATTCTATGGCCTCATCCTAGTGATTGATGTACCTACTCACGGAAACGCTTGAAGATAATTCATTTATAAATCAAAATATTACTTGGTAGTAGACCACGTCTTCGTCCATGCCACAGTGGACTATGAGAACAATATTGAATTTTCATATGAACTTTGTGAACCACCTTGGAATTTCAATTTCTTACTACACAACAGATTGAGTTTGCCTCGAATATGATGTTAATGTGATCGCAATGCTATGAGAACTTAAGCTGGTCATCAAAAATTACATTACTCATACTGCAAATACTATAATCAAATAAATCAGTTGTGACAATTTTGCATAAAGTTAAAACTGGGCACTAATTACTGTCCATTGCAGCCACACCAAACAGATATTTTATTTAAGTCACTTTGTTGTTCAATAGCACCATATTTAAAGTTTACTTCTTTGTACATTTTAAGCTCATCAGCATACAAAAGGCAGTGTGAATGAATTACATGCGTTGATTAGACATTAATAAAATATTAAAAAAATAAAAATAATTCAAAATTCATTAAAACCAAGAATGAGAGAAAAATAAAAATATACATAAAGTTCCACGGGTTTTTTTCTTTGAGGGGAGAAGCATTTGCAGTAACCCTTGGCAAAACGATTTATGCGTTGAGCTGTCACGCAGATGTACTAGGTTCAATTCCCAGTCCCGATAGAAAATTGTCCCTTCATTCCTGCTAATACGCAAACCAATTGTTGATAGTCAGTAAACCATTAATTTAGGCTCTTTACGAGCCGTTTGACTCTAAAAAAAACTAAAAACACTATTAAAATCCTGGTAAAAGCTTATTTGATACAAGACGATCAGTCGAAATAACTAAAAGTTATTAAGTTTTTTGTTACTTTCAATATTTTTTGTCGATCAACAAGCTTCTTTATCATTTCTAGGGTCATTTTCTGCCATTCTTCCAGAAGTGAATTTTTCAAGACATTTCTTTTGAAGATTTGATGTTTTCGAATACTCTTCTTCAACAAAGCCCACAAATTTTTGATCATATTTATGCCAGGTGACTGGACCGGAGTTGTCATCATCAAATGAGGGCAGTTCCAAATGTGCTAGATCTGCACAATTCTTGACTTGTACTTCGCGTCATTGTCCTAGTAGAACCGGAAATTCCGACGAATACCTAACTTTTCAGCCCTTTGAATCAAATTAGTTTTTAATATATTGAGGTATGTACATATTTTTGTCCATCATCCCCTAAATAAACTCCAAATTTCCAATTCTACTTGCAGTCATACATGCCCATACCATAACTTTCAGATCTGTATTTGGCTTTCGCCGGACATCCTATCAGAGCCTAAAATATTGTATGAGATTTTCCACTACGATGGATCATGTGATAGTTTTTTCGGGATTTGTAACAAGTTTCCGATTACGATGGAATTCATGATAGGGCCGATTAATTGAACTTAGGTTCGTCCGCAAAAATAACACTATCCCAGAAGTAGATTGTTCTTGAGAATGTGCTCTTTAACCAAAGCAAGTCGGCTTCTCTGATTTGTCTTGCTAATAGGAGCTTTTACGAGCAATCGCCTATTAAAATCATGATAGCGAGGCACAACGCGAATGGTCCAATCACAATCCTATCTTCCCTAATTCTTGCTGAACATCAGTTGCAGGTTTTAGCGCTGATAACATGCAGTTTGCAGAATAGATTGTCCTTTTTTATAGTACTGAATAATCAGTTTGCGGACTTCGAGCATGGTGCTGCGACCCATTTTTTTTATAGACTAGAATTGTTATTTTGGCTTTTGACAAAGAAGATTATAATACTTTCGTAGAAGTGGTAGGCTTTAGAGAAATGCCGCCATTTTCAAAAAGGAGGAGTTTCCGTTTTCATTTAATAACTAGTTCGAATTACTTAAAATTAGGAAAAACTTTTAGAGAATACAATATATATCTCAAATGAGTTATAAGTATGAGTATTCATCTCTGAGTTGAATGAATTAATGAATATTGAGAGGGGGTTTGCACTGCGACTTAAAGATCTATTGTGTCCCCATCCAGAGCCAGATGAGTTGCGAACCCTACAGCTCATCCTCCAAGTTTATCCCTTTGATGGGTTTGATTGTTTGGAGTACTTTCAGAGAGGATAAATCGCTAGATATTAGTTTCTTTGGCGCATTTGTGCTTTGCATTCGCCCAGTATGTGTTCCGCCGTTTCGTAATAAGATTCGCAGAATCTGCATGTGCAGAATACTCAAGTGTCTTTTTTGAATGATTTGATACTGCAGAAGATATACATTCCATCTAAAGCAAATCCTTTTGATTTGGCTGGCACAAAGTATGTTATTAAATAAAAAAATATATATGCAGTAGGTAATTCTACCACTGGTTTTGATTTTTTATTTTATCGCATTTGTTAACAGATTCAAACTTGCTTATACCCTTAGATTTTTTGCAAAAGCGAGCTACCAAAAGGGGTTGGGAATGACTTCAATTTGGGACTATCCCAGCCACATGACATAATGGTTTCGGTAATTCCTTTCGAGATTTTGACTTGCACATCATCCTATGGCATGAAAAATGCTAGTGGATTGTCCCATTCGTATTGCACCAGTCCCTTCCGGCGTTCTTGAACCATCCGTGTACAATTTAATGCCATTGGCTTTGATTGTTTAGTATTCCGTTTCGTCTACTCACTCTTTAGCTCTCTAAATTATAGCGGGCCACAGGTCGCTTATGCCATGCCCTAATAGTAATTTGATTACATTTTTATAGCCTTTGTACTTTTTTCTAAATTTAATTATCTTTTTTGTGTTGACTTGCATTAGCTACGATTTTTACCTGTACATTTTATTGAAAAACAAATAGTTTTAGAGAACTAAATATACATCTGAAATTGGAAGTTTTGTTCCCTTAAATAATTAATACAGAATTTATTTTAAAAATCATATATTTTTTTAACTTTTTTCGATATATATCACACAAGTATTGAATAAAATATAATATTTGTACAGTAAATCCAAAAATATAAATATAACTAACATCTTTTTAGATGAGATCACTTGGTGAGAGTTGAGACTCCCCTTCGGCAACATAAATTTGCATTGCCTTATGCAACAATGCGACACCCAAACACTTTTTTGCACGCATTGTCCATGACTGCGCCGGACCATAATAGTCGCCACGTTTCATATTTGTTAGATGATGTAAACTTAGCGCATCAATAATTGCCGCTTCCCGGGTGTATGCTTCTGCCGGTAAAATATTATGGAAAACATGCAAACAAACAACACCTTTGCTATTTGACCATATGTCTAGAATCCTGTCAAGTTTCTTACTATCATACGATTGTTTTGTTGGTGATTTAAATGATTCGATTGAGATGGTTTTTACTTAAAACAAATATATATATATTTATAGAAGTGAAAAAAACGAACGAAATATTAAAAACTTACGTCCATTTCTATTAGTTTGATTTAGCCCATGCTGTCGGGAGAACTTTTTCATAGCGTCATACAAATGTGAATATGGCCGTGATGTTTTTCCCTTGCCAACGTAGAAAATTGATCTCAAGAACCGTTTCCACACTTCAAATTGTGTTAAAAACTAATGCGTTCAAAAGAAATAAGAATGAAAACTTAAAAACATTGAGAACTGACTAACGAATTATGATTATTACCGAACTTTCGCCGGGTAGATTATTGGAAATTCTCGGATCAATCAGCATATAAAGAAAACTCTGTTTCAGATGACCTTCACGCAGGCGTTTTGTATTTGGATTATTTTGAAAATAAGCAACAAGTTCTTGTTCGAAAGTTCGGTACTCTGAAATTCGTTGGAAGATTTCTTCACGGCGAACGGTCCGATCAAGTTCGACAGAAAATTCTAAATAGAAATAAAATAAAATTTTGAAAAAAAAAAAACTCAGGCTTTCTTGTACACACTTTGGGTTGATATAGAACGCGTTAAAATTAATTTGACATGATGTTGAAATTTAGAAAATACAAACATTTCGAATAGAAGGGATTACAAATAAATAGATGACTACTTACTTGTTTTATTCTCCTCGTTAACGTTGAATTGTGCTTTCATTTGGGAAGTGTTTCGTTTGTACTTTGTAAGGCGCTTAATGTATAGTTTTTTTGTACTTTTTGTTATAGGTCCTGTAAGAGGATTTAAGCAATTAACAAATTATGAAATGTAGTGCTTCAATTCACAACAAGCCTAAGTTAAAAATTCAAAAATCGGGATTTCTAAGACCAAGAATAGATTAAATTAACAACTAATTCTACTTCACTGTCAAAAATGTAATACATCAGGTTTGTTCGTTGAGCCCTGAAGTCACCCTAAATCGGTTTTTGAAAAACCTGAAGTCACCTTGGTGTTTTTTGAGACCTGGGGTCGCCCTGAACTCGCCATGAAGTAGATCTAGGTATTTTGCTGGGGCAAGTTCAGGTAACGCTCAAACTGTCAAAAGTCATATGAGAATTCATATGTTTTTTTTTTGTTGTTTGGCGATTCGCATGTTGCATGTTATTGCTTGTATTTTTAATTAAATGTTTGTTGTACTCATCGGATGAAACATTCAGCAACAACGCGAAATTGTGTTCGTTTATTTTTAAAACTAATTTATAACAAATTTAAAGTTTCATCAGATCACAAAATTATTTTGTCTTGCTTTTAGTTGTCAACAAAACAGTTGAAAGCCCTTGGGTGTTTTTTGAAAACCGAAAACCCCAGTTTTTGTTGACAACTCTGAGGGTTGTCAAGAAAACCTGGGTCAACCCTAGGTAAAGTTCAACGAACGAACCTATTATAATGTTTTTCTGGCCAAAGAGATTTGATAAAGTTGGTCTTGAAGTAGTAACGCTTTAAAGGTTTCAAATTGCTCTCCTGCAAAACTAAGCATTTGTAATTTAGGCTAGTTTTGTATTGTTGCGACGATAGGTACATAATGTTGGTTATTTATACAAGTAATGTTTAATTTTGACTTAAAGTAATTTAATATACATTCCTATTCTGCTATTCACGTGAATCGCATATCCGATCCACCCATTCGATTCCCTTTCACACTGCCTTTGCATTCTGCTATCCATCGTGTGAACTACATTGTCCCGAACCAATTTGACATTCACGTAAACAGCTGTTCATGTGATAAACTTCTGAATCTTGGATAATAGCTTTTAATTTCATTAAAAATTTAAGTTAAACCGCTCTACCTAAACAGAAGTAATTTTCCAATTTGTTTTCATCTTTATTATTAAATTTGGAAATTAACTTGTTTGTCCTAATTCCAAGCAGAGGAATAAGAGAATCCTCCAACGGAAAGCTTCCACCTCCACAGCGAGAAATGAGTTATGGGGCCTATCGTGAATAAAATTTCCATGGGAAATGTTCCCAACTTTCAAAATTGTCATCTCGAGTAGTGTCGAAAGTTTCCCTTGGAATTTATTGATATTGGGAATTAAGTTTCATAGTGACTTTGGCTCTCATTTAAAAAGGCCAGTCGCCAGCTTACAATGAGCAGTGCAGAAGTATTGACCTTTCTAATTTTCGAAGATGGGGAAATTTCCGAGGGACATTTTGTTCACGATAGCCCCCAATATAAAGAAAAGAGAAACTAATCGCTTGTTTGAGGTTTTTTGCTGTAGATAATTTGTAACATGGCGTTGGCTTCGCTCAGTCCACATTGCAGAAAAGAGAAACTAATCGCTTGTTTGAGGTTTTTTGCTGTAGATGATTTGTAACATGGCGTTGGCTTCGCTCAGTCCACATTGCAGAAAAGAGAAACTAATCGCTTGTTTGAGGTTTTCTGCTGTAGATAATTTGTAACATGGGCAAGATTTGGATGCGGGCTTCGCTCAGTCCACATTGCAGGACGCACTTAAAGCCCACTTGTGTCCCAAATGACCACAGAAGAAAAACTCAAAGTAAAACTCTTGCTTAACCCAAAATGTGGTGTGCCTGGAGTTGTTATGTGTGTTACGGTATCCACATTCCCATAATGACCCTCTATCAAAACCCACATCTCCTTTACATACATCAGAAAAGGGTACCACAGCCTGATTACAATCATTCATAAGCAACCGATTACCTAGTAAATTGATCTTTTTGTCATTCTACCCCTAAAAATGTTAATAATCTTTTTTTTACAAACACCAACCAGACAGACGATCCCTTAAATGAAAAATCCACAACATTTCATATGCGGATCCGATTTGTATAGAATGAATTCGTTCACGTGAACAGCAGAATACCGTGCAATATTACCGACTTAAATACAGATTCACTTCGAATGAATAGCAGGATAGTGATTAGTGAAAATTCAAGAAAAATTCCCCCCGATGAATAGCAGAATAGGGCTGATAGGCTGAAATTTTTGAGTTAAACGTTGGTAATTAAGTATCTAATAAAATTAAGTCCAACATCCATAAACGATTATATTTACCAATTCTCTATAAAATTGAAACAAAAACAAAATAAACTTCTTACCAGGAGGATCACCAAAATGTGTCAATTCTGCCCTCAGCGCTTCTGTTTCGTAGTCCAGAGGTACTGTGTGATTAGTTGATACACTCGTTAGAGATTCATCATGAATTTGGACATTTGCAATATTCCTAGGAAATTATTAAGAATATAACAAAAAATATATAACACATTATGCAACATTCATTATTTTACTTCTTTGGTGAATCTCTCTTAATTTGATTATTCAGAAGCTTGGTCTCATAGAAAACCAATCCGTTTTCATCATCTGTATGTACATAAGCTTCTGCCATTTGGACAATATACTCTGTATTTCTTGGAGAACGAATGAAATTTGTTTCATTTAACTGAGTTGATTGTGCCTGTGGCTGAGCTTGTTCTAAAGAATCAGGAACTGTATAGAAACTTTCTTCGATTTCTGTGGGTACGTCTTCAATTGTCTTAACAATCCGACCAAAACTTGTATTGTTTAATGATTTTTGTTTCTGAAGCAAGGTCTCTTCTTCTTCAACTTCATCTTCCTGATTAAGATCAAGTAGGGTGTTTGTGAAATCCAACTCTTCATTAGCCATTATCCCACCAAGCAGAGAGTCAATGTCATTGAACTTTTCTAATATCGATAGTTTACTTTTGGCTCGTTGGACTTTTTCACGCCATGCTTGAATTAGAGAGACTGGAGATGTATTGGGCTCTGCAGAATGATCTTTCGATAGTTCTTGGATGTTTTCTTTGGTCAAAGCGAATATGTTTTGTGGCAAATCCTCTGAGGTTTTATTATTTTCTGAAGCATCTTCTTCGTTATCTTTTGGAGGACAGCATGCACAAGGATCTGGTTTACGACGGTGGGTTATGTTGATGTAATAAGGACTTGTAACATCATAATTGTAATTTATGCGGTTCGGAGTAAATTTCTTAGTTTCCATTTGAGTTACAGAAAGATGATTGTTCTTCAGAGGCTTGGGAGTGTCGGGTTTACACAGCTCTTGAGTCTTCTTTTGGTATTTCTGCTCAAATATATGGTCTTGCATGACTTTGACAACATCAAAATGGCACTCATGAATAGCATAGAGTATGGGAGTTTTTCGATCAACATCAAGAACATCAAGCTTTCCTCCTTTTTTCTAAATAATAAATGACGGTACAAAATTAAAGGAATGCTTTTTGTAAAGAAGAATGTTTCAATAATAAAAAGGAATACTAAAGTAACTGAAGTGTTCTTGAATTTTCATATCAAGTTAAAAAAAAAGTTGTTACCAAAAGCATTTTAATGATGCTAGCTCTTCCATGGATTGCTGCCACATGCATTGGAGTCATATTATCTTCAGAGCAGACATTTGGATCAGCTGAATAGAAAAATATTTGATAAAATGAATGTTAATTCTTCAGAATAAATCACCTCCTCTGTCTAAAAGTTGTGCGGTTGTCTTTTCGGCTAATTGGATATTGGGCATGCCACAAGAATAGTGTATAGGAGAGATTCCTCTGTCTTGTATGATAATATTCGGATTTATATCGTATTTGTTCAAAACATCTTCAATCATTCTTAAGAAATAAAATTTTTGTTAATATGAAGAAAACACAAAGTTCATTTTAAGGTACTTAGGGTCCTCATCTTCCATGGCATCTAATAAACAAAGGGCTAGGAAGTTAGCTCGTTGTTCCATTTTGATTGCATATATTAAAACACTTTAATCTTCTCAATAATTTTAGTTTGTTTTATGTATAAATTAAAGATTTGTTTTTACGACAAGGCAGAACATTTTGTCCAAAATAATTAAATTGTTTACATGGGAAATGCATAAATTTACAAAATCAGATCTGAAGTTTGAAATAATTGACAGTTGTTTTCTTAGACTAGACGATGAGAGGTGGCGCTCGTGTAGAGCGCAGTTGTAAAACAGTATACACAAGCTATCTGGTAACCGATATTTAGTATTGGGTAAACTCAAAAATAAAATCTGAAAATTTAGGTCTGAGGTTCGTATTCACCGAGCGCTCCTACACGGCTCTTAACTTTACGAGGCTCTTAACTTGAAATTTCTGTGCGGTATTCACCAACCACTCGCAAGTGTTTTTCGAAGTTCGAAAATGAGAGCCAGTCTCTCTTGTTCAGGCATACCCAAACTGTGAAATGTTGTGTAATGTTGGTCTTGACAGCAAATGGATACTCTTCTACTTGGCATTGCTCACATGGATTCGAGTCAAATGCGTGCGTGGCACACGCACAAGCGAACAAATTTTCGAAGAGAGCGCTCGTAAGTTAGGAGTGGTCGGGACCCGGACCACTCCTAACTTTTAAGAGCGCTCGTAGATCTTCACTAATATTGCTTGGTGAATACGTTTATGAGCTTCTTAAGTTATGAGCGCTCGGTGAATACCGGCCTGAGTATTCCCGAGTTTAAAAATGGAACCCGATTTCACGAAGGATTTTTGGGGCGACTTTCCAAAACGACAGCAGGAGTTGAGTTTTGATTTTTTTTTTTACATTTAGGTATGGGTCTCAATAGAACAGGGTTAAAATATTAGAGTGAGGAAACCCCCCTAAATCCTAAAAAAAAATATTTTCTTTTTCGGTTTTAACCTCACTTTTTGTTTGACTCAATTGTTTTGGCGAAATTGTAAAATAAAGTGCTTAATTGGTTTATGTATTCAATGTTACTATCTATTCTGAATCGAACACAAAAAACCGAATGATTTTATGTCTTTTAGTTCTTGAGAAAATTGAAAATTACTAAGACTACTTTTTGTTTTTTGCTTACATACTTACATAAATGCATCAGTGCTAGCATCCAGCATTATGGCGCATAAACAGTGAGATATGTATGAGGGGGCATGCTGCCCCCCTGCAACCCCCCTGCTTGGGCTCACTATAGGATTTGGGGTAGGTGCGAGGTTGGGTGCCCGCAAAGTTTCTTTTGTACCTCCAAAATATTGTAAATATTATTGTTTCTAAATATTCAAAATCGAAAAAAGGAAATTTCCCCGAAAAAATCACTGAACCAAAGAAAGAGAGGAGAAACGTCAAAATAAAGCAAAAAAAAAAATTTTTCATGTGGATCGCAGCCATTATTGTGTTCAATTTGTATGAAAAAGTGAAACTTTAAAAATTAATTAAAAATAGAAATAATTTTTTCCTCACTCTAAGATTGCGATAAATAGTGTTTTTTAGTGATTATCTATCGAATAAAAAAAACCGCATGTCAAAATTCCTGCTGTCGTTTTGGAAAGTTGAGCCCGATTTTTAAACATTTAACAGGCTTCTAAACCTTAAAATGGGATGTTTTAGTTTCACCAAGAGCTTTTAAATTAAAGAAGCTTTTAAACACCCTTATAAACTAAATGACCATTTTTGGATCAATAAATTTTAAAAGTCTCATTGAAATGTCATCAGATGTAGATAACAACAATTGGATATAGCAGCTGAAATTATTGTTTTGTAATAATTTAGTTTTCAATTTTTTAAGATACAAATACTAATATTTAAATTAACTGTTTTTTATTTAGAATAAAATATAAAATAAATCTTCATCCAATGATAAAGTGCAACACATAGTTATTCGTCGAGCAAGAGTATTCCTTCCTTGTCTGTCTGTTCGACTACAGCCTAAATGGCTATTCCGATTTTCTTTAAACTTGGTAGATAACATTTTTAATTTCTTCTCCCACACTTTTTTTTCTTTTTTTTTTTAAGACCAAAAACAATGGTACCTGCCATACGATTTTTTTTCGAAATTTTATAAATATTTTTTTTTCTCAAAAACTGTTCGACAGATTCAAAAAATAAAAATACAAAAAAATTTCATTTAGTTAAAGCTAGGTATTGGTTGAAAAAATTTCCGAAAAATGGAACCCCATGGAACCATTTTTTTTGTTTTTGATTTTCTTAAAAACGGTGAAACCAATTTTGATCATTTTTTTTTTTTGGCTAAAGGTACCCGAAAACATAAATAGAATTTGTACTCAAAATTTTCCAAAAAAATTTTTTTGGATTTTTAAAAAAAACTTAAAATTTTTTTTTTCAAAACTCAATATTTCGAAAACCCCATGCTAGATTCTTTTTAAGCTTGATAAATAAAAGTTTCTCAATATAATCTATAAGATGTGAGAAAAGAAAATTTATTTTACCTAAAAATTAAGGTACCTATCTACTCGTACCATACCATGCTAAACAAAATAAAAAAAGTTTTCAAAAATCGTATTTTTCTCGAAAACGGCACCTCGAATTTTGATAAATTTTTTTTCTTTCAATAAATTTTTATGATCTTTAATTTATTAAAAACAATTTTGAAATTAAGATATTACAGCTTGTACCTACAATATAACCATTTTTTCGAATTTTGATTTTCTTATTATCACATAACGGATCTTAATGACATTTTTTATAGAGAAGCTTCTAAAAAGTCTAAAACACATTGCATTTCAAAACTTTAAAATAAATATTTTTTGAATTTTTGAAAAAAAAAATTAATTTTTTTCTTTTTTTGAAAATTCGATATCTCAGAAACGGCTCAATATTTTTTTTGTAAATTTAATTTTTAATCGAACCATAATAAAAAATTTAAATTGGCGTACCAAAATTTTTTCTTAAAAATCTTTTAAAAAGTTTGTATATAAAAGCTTTTTTTAAGAAACCACTACAAAGACTTATAATTTGTTATTGCATAAATTCATATTTGCACAGCATTCTGTTTTTGTCTCTTACTATCTACTAAAAGAATTTAAAAAATTAATGTTATCCTTATGAACAGTTTTCTCTTATAACATTCGTTTTTAAAATTCCTAGTCTATTAGATAGGAGCAAGTTCGTGCTCATACATTTCGCTTATTAGAAAGAAAAAAACGATTTCTTTCTTCAGGGATGTAAAGAGAACTCAATTTTAACAAAAAATTCCCTAAAATTTCCCTTTTTTACATTAGTGAAAGGTGAAACTCGAAAGATTTAAGAGTCTGATAAGATTTAAGAGGATTTTTGATAAAAGTGCTTTTTTTTATAATTAGCACACACTCAAAGGTTTTTGTATACCCTTAATATGTCAGAGGCACAGTGTGAGGAAAAAAGGGAGGGGTTAGAAAGTAGGTGTCGGTGTACATTGGTTTTGAATTCTTGAACATTGCAATGACTGGGAAAGACAGAGCGTGGTAAGGAATTCCACATTCGCGTAGTACGGCTGAAAAACAAATATCTGTACTTCACAGTACGACCGAAGTTGGGCTCGAGAGTAAACTGATGTGCATTCCTAGAAGTTTGAGTATTACGGTTGAATTGTTTAAGGGGAGAAATGCAGCTGGCTCTTTCACTAGAGCATAGTCCGTTAAAATAACGGTAAAAAAGGGCGAGGCAAGAAATATTACGACGATGTTCGAGTGACGTTAATGAGTCAATGATGTTATTGTCACCAATCATTTTGAAAGCTCTTCTTTGTATACTGTCCAAAAGACTTAAGTAAGTTACTGGAGCACCAGCCCATAGATGGGAGTTATACTCAAGTTTTGGACGTATATAGGTTTTATAGATTGTAGCCAGATCAGAAGGAGAGAAAACTTTCTTGTACCGTCTCAGAAAACCCAAACATCTTGCGGAATTTTCTACATCAAGAGGTGGTTTGCGATGCACATACCGAGAATACGAGATGTTCAGTTTCGTTGTTGCAAGTGCCACTCATAGATAGTGGCAAGGGGGGTATATCACGCTTTAACGATACAAGACCAGCATTGAGTTTTCGAAGCATTAAATTCCACGCGGTTTCTTATTCCCCATTGTACAATGCTGTTTAGGTCGTGATTTAATGAACTTATCATATTTTGTCGTTGCATTTCCACATCCGAAGAGGATGAGACGTCTTTGCTGTCGGAGTGCACAAACCAGAATCTTTTTTTTTTTCCTGTTTACTATCCAATTGCAATTTTTTTTTCCCTTGGCCAAATTGACAATTGAATGACAAGACAGAGTAAAAACGTCAAATAAATCTCAGTTTCTCAGTGTCTTTAACTCCATCTTTGAGGTTATTTAGTGAAGCATATACTTATGCCCGATTTCACAAAGCACTTTTAAATATTTAACAGGCTTCTAAACCTTAAAATGAGATGTTTTGGTTTCACCAACAATCTTTTAAACACTCTTATAAACTAAACGCCCATTTTTGGCTCATTAAAAGTGTCATTGAAATGTCATTGGATGTAGATAAGAACAATTGGATATAGCAGCTGAAATTATTTCATTATTTCACTGACAACCAGGAATGAACACCCTGAGGACAATACAACCGACATTTTAAATTTAATTTTTTTTTTTCTTTCGTCATGTAAATTTTATATAAAAATAATTAAACTTAAGTCACTGTATATAGTTAGACCCCCTATGAGCCAACAAATATAAACTTTCATACATATGTAGTATCTTATTAGTTGTAAGCCAAATTGTAAATAGTACATATGTTCAATAAAACAAAATTGAAATTGAAACTTTGAAACTGAAATTATTGTTTTGTAATATTTTAGTTTTCAATTTTTTAATATACAAAATGAATAGGTTAATACTAATATTTAAATGATCTGTTTTTTATTTAGAATAAAATATAATATACAAAATCATCATCCAACGGTAAAGTGCAACGCATACCTAGTTATTCGTTGAGCAAGTGTATTCCGGATTCACAGGAGTCCATCCTCCAACTATGACTTCAAATGAGGTTAGGACTTTCCAAGGCATTTGCGGATCAGTTTTTGAATTTGCTTGGTCGCCTAGAACCGATACAAGCCCATCAGTGCAAAAATAAAGTGGATATTACTTAATAATTAAGCATTTAATGCCACAGGAACTTTCAAAATATTTTTTTTTGTATTTCGTTTTTTTTTTCTGCATTTCTTGACATTTTTTTCGACACATAATGCTTTCTCATACATTTCGCTTATTAGAAAGAAAAATTCAATTCCTTTTTTCAGGGATGTAGGGACAACTCAATTTTAACAAAAATTTTCCTAAGATTTCCCTTTTATAGATTGGTGAAACTCGGAAGATTTAAGAGTCTGATAAAATTTAATAGGATTTTTGATAAAAGTGCTTTTAGTGTTTGTTTATGAAATTGGCCATGACTATATGCTAAAACAAGGATGTTACCGAGAGGCATGGTGATTCATTCTACACTTATGTATGATAGGGAAATCCGTATTTACATCGTATTTACCGACTGCTTCTGGTATTCCAGTCAATGGGCGCATTCACTAACAAAAAGTCAACTAGCTTTGTGAATGCAAAATTGCACTACAAAGCTAGTCAATTCAAACTGTCATATTAATGACAGATATAAACATATAAAATAAGAAAAATTGTGTTTTGAGAACTTTAAATAAACTTTTTTTTACAGTTTAAATTAAATAACATCAAATATAAGATATAATATTAGGTAATTTGTTCAATAATTTCACTTCGAAAATATCTTCCACCAAAAATTAAATTTGTATTTTCAACGAACAGCTGATTGTGAAATGTCAACTAGTTTTGAAGCAGAAATTTTTACACTACGTTTGAGGGGAAATTTCAACTAAATTTTTAGTTGTCTTTAGCCAATCAGAACGAGTTGACTACGTAGTGACTAGGTTAGTGAATGCGCCCAATAACCATATGGCATTGAGCGATATTGATGAGTTCTGTTCTCTTTACTTCAGTACCCTCAATATTATGGGAGCAGAAAAAAGGAGACCTGATTTTGCAATTTTTTTTTTTAATTTGGTAATTATGTATGTATGTATGCACTAGCAACAGCAGAGCTTTGAGTATTTTAGGTTCTATTTCACAAAATTACCTAGCTTTATAAAGGGTAGTTCAACCATAATGCACGATGACCTTAACGTCAAGTTTTTTGCCCAACTTAAAGTGGATTTACATGTTTCTGTATCTGCAAAATGCAGAAAAGTAGAGAGAGGCAGATGTATGTATGTCGAACCCCGAAAGTGGGAGAGAATACACAGGTGGTAACTCTTTTTTACTTTCTATAAACTGCTATAACTTGTTGGCCTGTTAATACGAAACTATGCAATGAAAATTTAACTTACCTCCATTTTCTTCCATTTCGATTTAATGTTTTTTTTTTCATATCATGCGTCCGTCAACAAAAATTATTGAAAAATGTGAAAATATCGCAAATTTACAAAATACAGACGAAGATGCTATAATAAAGATGAACAAGTTCGTTTTTACTATAATCTTGACTTCTGCATTTCTCGAAATGAAGTTCTTCTCCATTTTGCTTTTTTTCTCTCTATATCTAACAAATGTGAATTCTGTATTTTACATTTCTTTTTTTTTTGCAGAAATTAAATGCAGATACATGTAAATCCACCATTAATTTGACATTTCTTTGTTTCAGCGTTTGACAAATTCAACCATGGAGAGGTACACAATTGAGCAGCGCGTTAAGATTGTTGAAGCATTTTACGTAAATGGGCGTTCAAATCAAAATGCATTTCGTGCACTTCGTGATTTTTTGGTCAGCATAATCGACCAAATGTGTCCACAATCGGTAGAATTGTGAAAACACCTGGGGGGTCATTCCGTAATTTTTTAAACGATAATCGTCAAAACGATAATCGTTGACGATATCGTCCATGATTTGCTTCACGTAACTCGACTTCTATCGTCTAGTCTATTGATCAGTTTTAGAGATTTGTATGCATTTCAGAAACTCTCAAACTGTAGTCAACTTGTCAATTCAATAGAAAACAATACAAAATGTCAATTTACAGTGGAAATTCAATCACTCAACAACAATCACCTACAAATTTCAAAATTAATGCAACACGATACCTATTTAGCTATCGTTTTGACGATAGCGTTTGACGATTATCGACTTACGTGAATCAAAAAAAGGCAACGCTATTGTTCGAACGATATCGTCTGACGATAATCGAGTTACGAAATGAACCCCCTGTGCATGCTCGCCCAGTTCGTTCTGCGGAAAACATTGCTGTTGTTCACGATAGTGTGGCAGAAGAGCCGTCAACCTCGACTCGTCGTCGTGTTTAACAATTGAACATCCCACGAACATCACTGATACGAATTTTGAATGAAGATTTGAATTTACATTTGGGTTCAATTCTCCCAAGAGCTGAAACCTACTGACCAATGTCAAGCGTCGTCAATATGGCGAATAGTTTGTTGAACAGCCAGAAGTGAATGAAATGGTAACTTTACAAAGAAAATCATGTTCAGCAACGAGGCACACTTTCAACTCAATGGATTCGTTAACAAGCAGAATTGCCACATTTGGGCAAATGAGAATCCACGAGTGATTGTTGAAAAGCCGATGCATCCATAAATAGTGACTGTTTGGTGTGGTTTATGAGCTGGCGGTGTCATCGGGTCGTACTTCTTCGAAAATGAGGTGCCACTTGCCACACAGCCAACGAAACAATGGCTCTTTTGCGCGAGAAATTCAATGGCCGTGTTATCTCACATCGTGGCGTTGTTAATTGGCCGCCCGATCATGTGATTTGACACCGTTGGACTTCTTTCTTATGGGGATATTTAAAAGAAAAAGTGTACGTCAATAAGCCAAGGACAATTCATCTTCATGTTCATTATGTTTCACACATAATTGTCATAGATCCTTCTATCATAATAAAAAATATTAAGATAACTCTCTGAAAACTTTTTTTTAAATTTACCATTAACATCGTGCGTTTTCGTTCCACCACCCTTCATTAAATGATATTTTTCATTTCCTTCCCATAT
The DNA here is from genome assembly GCA_911387755.1 of Chrysotoxum bicinctum. Classification (NCBI taxonomy): domain Eukaryota; kingdom Metazoa; phylum Arthropoda; class Insecta; order Diptera; family Syrphidae; genus Chrysotoxum; species Chrysotoxum bicinctum. The sequence continues at coordinate 107,172,037 of OU426989.1, read as the reverse complement.
CTAATTCTAGGTGATAATTTTAACCCTTAAGGTGAATACCAAATGAATATTATACAGGATTGTCTAATAGAGGTCTGCAATGAATGTCTTAAAAACAATTTCAAGACATTCGATTAATTTCAAAACAAACTCGTCTGCTGTTCAATACGCTTAAAAATAGAATGAATGAATCAATTCTCATATTGTTATCATACAAATCTTTAACTGTTTGCAAAACAAGCACTGAGAGTAGTACTCGTATTTATTATTAGAACGGGTATATACATATAGGTATTACAAAATAAGTGTACACTTCACTAAGTACACTGAGTAGGTGCATCTACACTGAGTAGTGGGTATACTCCAAATACGGATTTACTTACTTTTCTTTTCATTCAAATTCAAATTTGTTCTTTAGTAAGTAAGACAAATGTCTGTAAAGAAATGGCGTATATAATATGAAACACTTTTATTTATTTATTATTATTTATTTCTTACGAAAGCAGTGTTATCTGTATAAATAGATAATATATACATATTTACATATATGTATGTATGTAAAAAAAAAATTGTACATAATTTTTTGGGGTTGACCACAATCGTAGATGAATATCCCAGCTTACAACTTAATCTTTGTACACCTCCAGTGACGCATCTTAGCGTTGTAGCGAATTGTGTTTCCGGTACGTAGACGGACCCATTGGGGCACCGATCGGTTTTGTTTTAGCTTCATTCTGCTTAATACGAAACGATTTGTGGCAGCTATTTCGTGTTCTCTTGGCAAAAATTGGAAAAGAACAAGAAAACTGACAAATAAAAAAATTTCTTACAAAATATAGATTTTAATTTTAAATATGTTCTCAAATAATAGATTGTATAAGTCCATTTAGTGTTAAACGCTTGAGTAAAAATTAAAAAAGAGCAATAAATACTTATTCCAATCACAGCTCGCAGCTCAAGTAGATGGAAGAGTCTTACGATAGCAACAACACCCAAAAGTTTTATAAAAAAGTAAGGTAACTGGCTGATGGCTTTAAGACCAGCAGGCTCTTCGAAACATCGAAGGTCACCGAACCACAGGATGCTTTCAAGCAGCATTTCGAGAAACAGCTGTTAAATGGGCACCATGTAGAGCGTTTTATAGCACAAGAAGACAACGCGCTTCTAATCAGCGAAGAAACAGTTCCACCTAAGCTTAAGAACAACAATGCCACAGGCTCTGATGGCTTAACTGCACATGTTCTTCAAATACAAAGGTGATGTTTTGGTGGACTGCATGCATCAAACCATCAACCAAATATGGGTGGAATGAAGCATGCCCGATGACTGAACCATCAGCTACAATGCATTATGTCCCATCTACAAAAAAGGCGATCCCATGTCTTGCAAGAAATATTGAAGCTTATCCCTTCTAAAATATTCACATTGAGACAAATGGAAAAGACCAAAGAATTTTAAGTCGAGACTCACTATCTATTTATGGACTTTAAAGCCGCATAGGATAGCACCTATCGTCAGAAGCTTTATATGGCGATGGCCGAACTCTGAATCCCGGGAAAACTGATCAAACTGTAGGGCATGACATTGGAAAATACGCCGTGCAATGTGCACCTGGGGAGCAACTCCTCCGAACTATTCCAAACATACACAGGGTTTCGGCAAGGTGATGGGCTATCATGTTATTTCTTCAATCTCGTTGTAGAGCAGCTGGTGCGCAAGAGAGGCGTTAACACTATATATGTATATGCGGACGATATCGACATCATTGGCCGTTCCCAAAGTTCTGTAATAGAGTCCTTCACGGCTGTTAAAGATCAGGCGAGACTATAGTCGGTCTTGAAGTAAATGAGGACAAGACTAAGTATACATCTGTCCACCGATTAGGGCAAAACGTTACTATTGATAGCAAAAACTTCGAGGTAGTTAAGAAGTTCATCTACCTCGAAGTTTTCACCCTTATTCCGATAGTCGTTTTAATAAAACGCCTTGAAAACGAGAAGGCTCCAGAGACCACATGTTGGTGTTTAAATAATACGAAAAGGGCAGCGTTCTCTATGTTCTTCACTTTTCTAAGCATTATAACGATAGTCGTTCCAATAAAATTCCAATTTTCGTTTCTAGAGCCTTGTCGTTTTACTGATGGCGTTTTAGTAAAGCGACTATCGGAATAAGGATGATTAACTCCACGAACGACACCTAAGTGAAGATCAAACGAAGAATTACCGTAGGAAACCGCTGCTACTTTAGCTTGGCAATACAAATGGGCTCAATATCACCTCACTCGTAAGACGAAGTTCACGCTCTATAAAACACTTACAATACCAGTCCTGCTTTACGGCGCCGCCGCCGGGCTCTATCGAAAGAAAAATTCTTTGATGGATTTTTGGTCCTGTGTGCTCCTCGAATGAAGGAGAAGATATATGTATAACCGCAAGCTCTATCAGCTCTACCAAGATGTGAATGTAATCCAGAAAGCGAAGATACGTCGACTACATTGGCTCGGCCGCATTGAGCGAATGGACAACAATGCTCCAGCTGAGAGAGTCTTCGAATCGCAGCACCCTGATTCGTGGCGACAAAGAAGTCTGAACCTTTCGGTTTAAAGACCAAGCCATCGCGGATGCCAGAGCGCTTGTCCTAGATGTTTGATAGCATGCTTGGGATTGCAGAGGATGGAAGACTACCGTGTTTCTCCAGCAGAGGCCCTTCATGGATCGAGTTGTGGTTAAGTAAGTAAAATGAAAGTTTTCTGACTTAAAAAAAAATAGCCAAGTATTTGTATTACATTTACATATATTTCTGTTATTTGTTTTGATTTTTCATTCGATAAACATCATAAGCAAATCAGAAAAAAAAACATGATTGGGATCTGACCCAATGGCCCCCAGTATTTCAGATGGACTTGACAGTATTAGTGGCCTTACGTAATTTTTAAATTTAATACAATGCAAACTATTTCAACATATAGAAACACGTAGGCTTAAACCAGTCTTTCCAAATAGATGGTTCATTAAACCAATGTTATGAGATTCTAAAATGTCATTTATTGCATTTAATTTAAAATTATGTATATTTCAAATAAAATTTTATTAACTGTACTATTATCAAGATAGCTAACTTTCTGAACAGAGCAAAGGTTTCCACGCAATAGGAAGTTAAATTTCGTTTCATTTTGTTTTATTTAGTCTCGTTTTTATTTTTATTAAGAAAATATATATAAAAAAATACACATGTAGCTGTATGTATGTTTGTAAATTATGAATATTCCAATATGACGAAACGATCAAAACTATTGCATCAGTCACAATAATAGCTTTTTAACATAAATATTTTGCTTGTGCAAAAATTAATGTACATTGTAGATACGTTTATTTATTAAATTTCGACTTTTAACCTTTTGCTGGATAATTTTGTTTACACAAAGAAAAAATGTACCTTCGTTTTTTTATAAAACAAAAAAGTTTTGGGAATTAATTTTGGTACCAAACAAGCAAAAGATATAACTTTCGAATTGTAGTAAAGTTAGTTGGATATCTTAAGAAAATGATGACATATACTTTTTCAGCTTCACTGCAATCAGTAATTGATTTGATATACATGTAATATCATGTGACATTCCCAAATCACAAATGACATTACCTACATTATATATAAACAAAACCTAATTCAAAGTAACGAACAGGTTTAAATTTTCAGAACTACTCGTATATTCTGTAAGATGACATTGGTAAATTCAGATTTCAATGCAAAAATTGATTTTTTTCGAGCCAAATGTAATGCGATTTCAAATTAATTTGCTCGTCTTTGTATTCGTGCATTTTTTGTGTGTCATTATTTCAAAAAATCATCATCCTTCAACCTTCATCTACTTTTAGTAGAGAAATATGAACTTGATGAATTGAATATATCGAATCATTCTAAACTGCTTCCATTTTTTACTAGAAAAATTTCCCTTAATTTCCTTAATTGAAATAAATCAAACAAACCTTAAACCACAATTTATAACTCACAGATGAAAATTTGTTTGGTATAATCTAGTGCAACGAAGATAAATTTATCGGAAAATCTACCTTTGTCATTTGGACAAATCCAAATTTAAAATAAATTGATTTATTTTACCAATGAAAAACCCCAAAAGATTGCGAACTATAGCAATTGGGACTTACCAGACAACTCACAATCTGTGAGTCCAAAAGTGCTGTGTTAGTCTCTAGTGAAGCACAAATCAAAAATAGCTTTTGAAATCATAGAAAAAGAAGATATGGCAGCTTATTTAAATTATTTAAATGTTTCAAGAGAGAAGATGAATAGAATTGGACTTATCTTTTGTGAATTACAGAACGCATTTGCGAAAACATATATCGTACAGTTTCGTAATATTAAAAATCTTTTCAAATTGTAATCATGTAATAAATAAAATAAAGTATCATTTAAAGATTATTTTAGTACTGCGTTTTCAGCAAAAGATAATCTGAGATTTAGATCTTGATTCCACCGGACTAAAAGATCAAAAAGAAGATTAACTTTGACAGCACCTATCAAAATTTCTAATGGTGTTTCAATTCTTCTTAAAAAGTGGAAGCGAGAGAAAGAAAGTCTCATTTGTGCCAAGGGATGAAAAATCATCGAAATAATTTAGCACGATATGGAATGAAGATTTAACGAGATTAATTTCTAATCTACTGGATTTATGATATGAATTCGAGATTTGAAGAAGATTACGGTAAATCCGTTTAAATCCAGGATTATCTCTTGGTGATACTCGTATTGCTCTTGAATCACAGAATCTCGATTAAAATTTTTAATTTACATGGTTGAGTAACAGAGTCAACATTTTGACCTGTCCACATATTCTTAGTTAGTGTCTACATGTCAATGTTGAGGTCTAGAGTATCATTTATGTTGAAAATAATTTCAAAATAATTTGTATATTTCCTTCCACCATAAGTAAGGAAGATTTTATTCTTCCTATCTTAGAAATTCAATAACAAAAAACAGTAAGCTAAGCTAAAATTAATCAAAACAAATTATATGACTAAAGTGTTAATGAACTTGTCCAGACTAAGAAATCATTGTTAAGTCGACACAACTTTGTAGATTTCTACCTATTTGAATCAAGTTGAGTTGCATTAAATGAAAGTTTATTGGCGCTGCTAATCAGCACGTCTACACTCTTACTAAACATTATTGATCGGCAATGTTGATTTCTACCAATCAACATAATCTTGGCGCTGGTTAACTCCTTTTTTTAACTAATTAAGCCTAGTATGCAGATCGAGATAAGACAAATTTTATCTCTACACTTTTAATCTCTACAAAACTTTTTTTTTTGAAGTTGGAGAGGTGAAATCTAATTTAATAAGGGTATTCATGTAACGAGATAATTTTCCGCCTTGTAGAAAGATATAACTTTCCGCAGCATGTTTTCATGAACTGAAATACTTGCGTAAATGTGGGAAATATTTTGTGAAATGTCAAATTAAAAGTCAGAATCCATACTTCTTTAGTTTACGAGGTTTATTTCTGCACTTTCCGCAGCAAATTTGTAAGATAATTTTATGCGATTTGCAGAAACTTTTTCCCATAAAAATTTTGACAGCTCGTTTCTGCGGAGATAAAATTATCTGGTTTACGAGGTTTACGAGGGTTTTCCGCGCTTACATGAATACCCCTAATGTGTTTTTTAGTGTATCTCTGGAACGGGTTGTCTTACAAAAGTCATTCACACCTTTTTGGAATCTCCTATTGATGCTCTCAAGACAAGCACCAGCACCTTTTACACAAAACCAGTATTGACAAAAATCACTCTCGGAAATACAGTGGCTGTCAAAATTTGTCCCGCAAAATAATGCTTTTATCATTCTTTTTCCTGGAAAAATTTAGTGGAGAAATTTTGTACAGCAATGCACAAAACGCAGTGCCGCCGCTGGTTGTTCGTGCGCCCTTGTGCAAGAACCTTGGATTGCCGCCCCATATCTTGTGTGCCGGGGGTATATAAGTTGAATAAGTGGAAGTTTTATTTATTCTCAATTTCGCAGTTGAAAAATTTAAGCAAACGTGCATTGTTGTTGTCGCGTTCCAATCTACATCAAATTCTTATAAAATGAACGTAGTCAGACTAGGATTTGGGGGGGGGGGGGGTCTCTCCTGAAAATGAGTTTGAAAGTTTCTGTTATAGCATATACAATATTTGCATCCTCTTAAGATTTTTTACTTTTTTTACTTCAGACTTATAGGTACTATGTAAAAGGCAAGTTATGCATTCGTAGAAAAATCGAACTCAAGATTTTGATTAAAGTTGACATTACGATGATAGCGAAGACGAAAAAAAGTGGGTCTCGAAATTTTGTCCCCACACGTTTTTTTTTTCTTTTTTTTTTCAAAATTTTCAAAAAAAAATAGTTTGGATTTGGTAGATTTTTTAAAAACTTGATAAATAAAAGTTTCTTAATATAAAGAGAAAAAATATATTACCTAATAATAACGATACCTACTCTACAAATGTTAAAAAATGGTTTTCGAAAATCGTACTTTTCTCGAGAATCTTGATAATTTTTTTTTATGATAAATTTTTACGTTCTATAATAATTAAACAAAAAAAAAATTGAAATCAATATATTACTGACTGTACCAACCATAGAACCATTTTGTCGATTTTTTTACGGGTAATTTCTCATTACCGGCTGAACGGATTTTAATAGATTATTTTTTGATTAGATTTTTGCATAAACTAATATTTGCTTGCATCACATGGCATCCTATTCTTAGCTCCAGCTACTACTAAGATTTGTTTTAGTCATTTAATTGATGAACTTTATGTTTATGAACATTTTTTTTTCTAATCGCATTAATTTTTTAAGTCTTTTACATAAGAGCAAGTTCGTGCGACCCAATCGTGCATTTTATTTTAAGAGGAAACACAAAATTTGGCGATTGCGAATAATTTTCTTCAACAAAACCATTTCCATATAAAATGCAAAGATTCGAGTTCCTAGCACAGTTTTTAATTTATGTATGTCAAATCAATCCTTTGGTAAAAATCAATAGTTTATAGCTTGACAGAACGAAGACAAAGTAGTTTTTGATACTTTTAAAATGTTTTTGTTTTCAACTCTCTTTTTAAGACACTTAGGGCCATTTGCTGAAACGAAACTTAAATATTTATGTTCAACCTAAGGGCTTATGTTCTACTACATAAGAGTTTATGTGAAACATAAGTGTTTATGTTCTGTATCAGCAAATGGGCCTTAATCATTTACTTCCGGATCTGGAAGTATTATATATAATTCCTTGACATCTTAGGTATCCTTTAGTGGAATTTGACATTTTGTGATTTGTGTGCGAACTATATTTTGATATAAATAGAGTCTGAACTCTGAATGTCAATTGAAAGCTCAAATTCGAACGACCAATGAAACGTTAAATTTCTGGGTTATACTGATTTTGTTCAATCCGTTGACATTTAAGTTATTTATCAATTCAATTCTAAAATTAATCAAAAACTATTCATAAATCCTTATTTAAAAATAAACATAAATATTTAGAGACACAAAACTTTTTTTTCCTTTTACCTAAGACCCTGTCGCTGTTTTTTTTCCGTTGTGAAGGTGGTTTGTTTACATTTGCAAACAATGTTTTAAATCACCTTCTATTAATTTTGTTCTAAAGTTACCAACTTAGATTTAAGATATTTAGCTATATTATTGCAATCAGAATATTGATACCCATTTATACAAAAATACGAGTAAATAAAAAAATTAATGGAGATACATGGGCTGTAAATTAAAAAAAAATCAATATACTTTTCGAGTTTATATAGGTCTGAGATGTAGGTTGCATGGAAAGCTATTTCCCAAGTGTCAATCTATGGCGACATGGTGTTAAGCAGTTTAGACTACGACTGCAATCGAAGAGGTTATTTGTTGTGAGGTGCGATAGTCACAAACAAAATATGAATAAAGATTGGTAGTAGATTGTGTGCGGGCACTACGTAGTGAACGGTCAAATGTAAACAGGTTCCAATAACTTAAGGAAAACTTTTGGAGTATGCTATATACGTTGAGTTAGATCGATCTCTTAATTTTCCGCCCCTAGACGTTGGCGCCCTTGTGCGCCGCAAATTTTGCACATATGGTAGCGGCGGCCCTGCACAAAAGTATGAATTTTGTGCGCGAATTGCGTACTGTTCGGAAAAATATTCAAGACAAAATTTGTCCCAGGACAAAAAATGTATGGGAGACAAAATTTTTCCCGATCTGCGTACTAGGCTTTATAGTCTAATTTTTGTAAAAGAAACTACCATTATAAGTACATTTATTGATATCATATAAATCTTTCATCAAGAACTGGAAAATCAATTCAACTTGTACAGCAACATTTGTTCAAAAATCATTTTTCAAGAACTACTTACATGCAATTTGGATCAACCAAAGCCTAGATGTAGGTATCTTGATAACAATAAGGCATGCTTTTTTATAAAAATAATTTTCATTTTGTTACATATATCAACAGCATTGAGTTTAATATTTTTTAAGATCTGGATTTCTTTCAATTTTCTGACCCCTTTCCAAATATATTATTATCAGCAAAATTAGCTAATTCTGAGTTTTCAATGGGCATTAATTAACTGCAAATTTTTAAACTGCAACTTGAACGAACTTTGTGTGCCTCGCTTGGTTGCTTGTCCAAAATATTAATTTAATGACTAGGAGTTAACAACAAAAACGAAGGTCAGTGTTCAAAATAGCATGAAATTGGTTTTGAAGTAAAATAACAACAATAATGCCATAACAGCATAGCATAATAAAGTAATTAAATCTATGGGTACGTGAGAACTGCAAAAAAAATTAATTTGTATTAACAATCCAAATATGTTGATTAATACTAAACAACAGTTTCCTCAATTATCTTATTAATGTTTTATAACACATAGACCACACATAACGAGAAAAAATACTAGAAAGAATTGACGATCTTCATGCCAGATCTTCTGTGTCAAAATAGAAGAAACATCCGAAGCATCATGGTTGAGAAGAATATTCTCTCTCCTTAACCAATTACCCCAAATTTTCATTGATCATGCATTAAATTATGTGAAGTATCGCTCAACCTGCTACTGGATACTAATTTTCCAGTAAACAGTATAGACCTAAGCACGTTAAATAGACAATTAACTTATCCACAAGGTTTTATTAGAAGGGATAAGTTTTAACAGTTTCTCAACAAGCTCTACAAGTCTTTAGGAATAGAGAGCATCATACCAGCCGAACTACAAACGCTTTATATAAAATTCTTTCATTTCTGGAGATAAACTTCAACCGCTGTTTGAATCTAGTCCACATTCTTCTATTATATGTATGAGGCTGTATTTATATCCAGTTAAGCCCGAAAATTTGAGAGATCAGTACTAACTTTAGAACTCTAATTTCGTCTTACTAATCCAGCCAGAAGTTTTGACCATAAAAAGAGTTTTTTATTATTAACGCGCACTTAAGGGGTTATGAATACCCTTATAATGTTATAAATAACACTACACGCGAGCAAATAGGAAATGAGAAGGGGATTTAAAAGGAGATGCCGATACAAATTCGTTTTAAATACTTGTACATCACAATTAGGGGGAAAATCGAGTGGAGTATAGTATTCCACATTCGAGTAGAACAGCTAAAGAAAGAATCTCTATTTTGCAGTACGTTCGAAATCAGGCTCAACAGTAAGCTGATAAGCATTCTTAGCAAGACGAGTATTACGGAGAAATTGTTTCAAGGGACGAATGCAGCCGGCTATATCATTAGAGAACTGTTTAAAGAAGAAGCGATAAAACAAAGTAAGACGAGAGGCAATTACGCCGCTGTTCGAGAGAAACAAAAGTTTCCTTAAAAGAACTGTCTCCAATTAGTCAGAGGGCTCTGTTTTGCATTCTATCTAACTGGTGTAGGTGGGTTTAAGGAGCACCTACCTAATAGTCTTAAAAATTGTAGCCAGAATGGGAAAAAACAGCTTACATCTTCGGAGGAAACCTAAGCATTTGGCCGCATTTTTCGCAACATCAATGCATGTGATCATGCCAAAAGAGATGTTCAGTATTAGATACACAATATACGGAGGATTTAAGACTTTTCGGTTTCCTCGATGCAAGAGCCATCCATGGATAATGGTAGGGGTTCGCTTAACGAACAGAAGACAGCCTTAGGTTTTCGAAGCATTTAATTCCACGCGGTTTTCAACGAAGAAGATATTCGTACACATTTTTGATAAGAGAGCTTCATGCTAAATTCTATTAAATGCTTTAGAAATATCAAGTGCAATAACCTTGGTGCAAAGATTGGTTTCACTGAGATATGCAGTCAGAACACCAGTGGGGACCTGTTGAATTAAGAAGCTTTCGTTTCTTAAGATATTTCTTTATCTACTGATTATTAGTCTACGTTTCCATGACCTTGGAAAGAGGGTAAGTAAGTGCAATTGGTCGCTAATTGGTGGGGGACGAGGATTCACTTTTTTTAGGGACTGGCTGGAAAAATGCTCTTTTCCATATAATTGGAAAGAATCCAGAGGAATAGGGTAAATAGAGGTTTTGCCAACGTAGAATAACACCTCTTTAGAACAATAAAGGACTCTTGCAACTGTACGACTTCAAAAGAAGATTTGTCCCATAAGACCATTTACGCTTCCAAAATCAGGAAGAGTCATAACACTGGATATGCGGCAGCTTCAAATTTGCAGAAAACAACGTTGCAAGCAAATTTGGTTTTTCTTGTGAGCTTGTCACAGGAGTGTTATTGTAATCGACGTTGTAACCGACGAATAGCTAGAATTAACTTTGCTTTTAAAAAATGATATCCATCACAGATATATCTGAATCTCCTCATTTGACCAAGCTAAGTAAGACTCAAGTTAGGTTCGATAGTTGAAATCTGCTTATTTCTTCCTCGGAAGATTCGGCAATAGATTCCTTGAAACCCGATAAGTGTCGAATATTGATCACATAACGTCTCCAGCCTCATGGAAATTCTAGTGAATTCTACTTTTCTTTTGCTCCGACATATCGGTTTGGCTTGGATGAAAAGATGAACCGGAAGGAACATAATTAACATTAATAACACGGATATCTGTTATAGCCACTATTGTACGACAATCTACGTAAATTTCTCACCATCTATGTGCTTACCCTGCTCTTTCTTTATCTAGAAGATTTCTACTACGAGTACAATGATCGTTGTAATTTGATAAATATGAACGTTAGGAGTTTCGCAAAAGTATCAAAATGAACCAACTTGTGGTCTAAGTATAATATAATTAAACCTAACGTAAGCTATTCATTTGTGAAACTTCAAGAATTCTTTCGTCGATGTATTTTTTAATACCTCGAATTTATTCAACCATAAATAAAACATAAAACATAACTTTAACTGGTCACTGTTTTTTCTCGATCTCGATCACAGAATTGATTTTTCTTGCGATGTGTACTTTTGTTCCTAACAGAATTAAGAGTTTTAAACCTAAAGAAAAGTCCTGGTTCGATACATGCTGTAAAGAAACTATCAGGTTGAGACTTGAGAGAAGAGTAAGTCTCAAAGTCAAATTCTTACATGACCAAAAATTAAGACGAAAAATCCTGCAAAAATGCATGCATATGGTATTAACGAAACCCTTATTCTTTGGATTGCAAATTACCTTTGGATTGTTCAATAGATGTTCAAGTCTGATCTTCACAAAATAAATGCAAATAAATAATGTGTTCCCCTGGGCTCACAAAGATCTCTTGTCTGAAACTTTTGATCCACTTCTTTGTTTTGCTGACGACTCTATACCCAGGTTTGTATAGTCTTTCTCAAATTCACGTTCATCTGCTTCGGAAGCGGAATTGCAACGGTATCGTATGATAAGTATCATTAAACTACTATCGTTACAGCATTATTAAATGGGGTATACAAAATCTTAAGTGTGGAGATTAATGCTTCGAAAACTGGATGCTATATATTGTTGTTGAATCAAAATGTATCCCCTATGCCAGATAAACTCTCAGTACTCGGTATATGTGACCAAAATCTTGAGATCACCAAAAACGCTGCTCTGATTTGGCTACAATTTATAAGGCACTTATACGTCCAAGACACGAGTGTAACTTTCATCTTTTGGGTAGGTGCAGCCCAACTCTCTTCTCATTTATTGGATAGAACCCAGAACAGAGCGTTTAAACGGAAAGGAATCAGAACTACCATGGAATCATTTCCCTCTCTTGAACACCGTCGGAACGATTCATGTATTTTCTTGTTTTATCGTTTCTTTCACAAGCAATGCTCACTTGAAGTAGCCAGCTGAGTCCTCCCCTCAACCAATTCACCCGGGATACACGTTTCGCCAGGAATTCTCATCAGTTCACTCTCGAGCCTAAGTTTTTTAATCGTACAACCTTTATATAGATATAAAACTTAAGGTACTATCCAGAAGACGAGCGATTGTGGCGACATCTTCAACATAGTGATTGTACTTTTGCTAGATTCGTCTCTGCTAAATTTAATAATACTCTTTTTTTATACTATTTGTTATGTATCTTATCCTCCACTGTAAAATCGTGCGATTATTTCTACGCCACCACCAGGATAGCGTTGGCAATACAAAATCACCCTCCATGATAATACTATAAGTTATATACAGGGTGTCCCACAGTCACCGCCCCAAACGAAAACCATAGATTCCTGAGGTCATTTTAAGTCGAAAAACTTAAGAGGTCATTTTCTCGTTTTCGTCCCGTTTTCGAGTTATAACGGTTCTTATGATTTTTGCTCTCTTTCCCTTAACTGGCTTTATCTTTGCCAAACTACGTCCGATTCGTAAGATTTTTTTATAACCAATCAAGAATTTATTACAGTTTTAGTTTGTCTCAGAACTTTTTTTTCTGCGGGCAACCGTTTCTCCGCAATTTTGCATCAAACCCAATTTTTTCGTTTTTTAAGTTGTTTTTTTCACTTTGATATCATTTTTTTCAAAAAAACACTTAAATGAGTATTAATTTTTTTCATTAATTATTAAAGCCCAGTTCATTTTCTTAAAAAAAAAATATTTTTTTTTCCTTAAAAAGAATACTAAATGTAATTAACAACAAATAAACAAACTGAGTGAATTTAAAAAAAAATATTTTTTAAATACAAAATTAACTTTTTCTGAGCTATTGTGGTTAAGAAAAGGACAAATAGATAAAGTTGTCCCATTTCAGCGTATATTAATAACATTTCCAGATATTCTTGATTAGTGTAATCCATTGTTCGCAAATAATTGAGAAAAAACTACAACTTGAATAACAAATCCAAAATGGAGTATGAAGTGAAAGAACACAACGCGAACACTAGTTCACGCGAGAAAGACATTTACAACCTTCAAATTACAATGCAAATCTTTACTGTTTACATTAGTTAACGGTCTTACTAATTAACTTTATCTATTTGTCCTTTTCTTAACCACAATAGCTCAGAAAAAGTTAATTTTGTATTTAAAAATTATTTTTTTTTTAAATTCACTCAGTTTGTTTATTTTTTGTTAATTACATTTAGTATTCTTTTTAAGGAAAAAAAAATATTTAATTTTAGAAAATGAACTGGGCTTTAATAATAAGTGAAAAAAATTAATACTCATTAACGTGTTTTTTGAATAAATTGATATCTAAGTGAAAAAACTACTTAAAAAACGAAAAAATTGGGTTTGATGCAAAATTGCGGAGAAACGGTTGCCCGCAGAAAAAAAAGTCTTTGGACAAACTAAAACTGTAATAAATTCTTGATTGGTTATAAAAAAAATCTCACGAATCGGACGCATTTTGGCAAAGATAAAGCCAGTTAAGGGAAAAATAATAAAAACTGTTATAACTCGAAAACGGGACGAAAATGAGAAAATGACCTCTTAAGTTTTTCGACTTAAAATGACCTCAGGAATCCATGGTTTTCATTTGGGGCGGTGACTGTGGGACACCCTGTATATACAGAGGTACAACACGATTATGAAATAATTTACCCGGTAACGTTCTTCCTTGCTATTATAACGTGCAAAAATTCAAGATCAATGTTCATCGACACCTCCTTTATCTCCCCCCCTAATTCCCCCATTATTCATGCTATGTTTATATAACACATTATAAGAGGCTCACAATAAACCCCTGAGCACATGTGAATTATAAAAAAAACAAGAGGAACATTTTGTTACATAAGGCTAGGCGCGCACATTCAATTTTTAATTTCGCAACTGTTTAGTTGCTAAAATGAAACATATGGACTTATATGGGACACCGCGCACTTAGAGCAACTCGATTCTCGAAACTAAAAAGTTTTGCGCAAAATTTTAAACATTTAAAACCCACTCTAAATCAATTTTAGAATGGGAGTCGACTCTAAATAATAAGTATAAAACGAGAACTGACTTTTTGTTAATTTTAAAGGACATAAACTATACTTTAACGTTAAAGAGCTCGTCTTACTTTAACAGCCACAAATAGCTAGTTTATCTTTTAAAAGTATACTTTATCCATATTGACAATGTACATTTCATACCAAAGCAAATGGAAGGAAAAATGTTTACTGATGTTTTATTAGATTTTTTAAAGATGTTCTTTGTAAATAGACTGAATCACTGAATATTATAAATTCAAAACAATCGTACGAAAGTGCTCTACAATTAAAAAATCTGTAGATGCCAATGTACATATCTTATGTATGCACGCGCGCCGCCGAGACGAGTATATAGCTAAATGAATCTGCACCTTACAACACCAAATTGAGTTTTTTATGCTGTGAATTTGCGATTTATACTTTATTTTCATTTAAAATAATGTAAATAACTTATAAACAATCAAAATCTGTACCGATGTAGTATATTAAATGAACTTTTTTCGGCGAAAAATTATTTGGTTTGAAGTTGTCTGTTCTTTTTACTTTTTTTTTTGTGTTTTTGTAGTTGTGTGAGTTATGCATCTGTCAAATTAAGGGTTGTTCAACGCAAATTTGCTTAGGTTCTGTTGTAAAACCCACATTAGTTAGAAGAGTTGTCTAACGTGATTAAAATTATGAAAAACTTAGACAAAGTCTCTAAGCTAAACGACTGCGTTAAGTAGAGCCGGTTTAATTGCTTAAACGAGAACTCTTTAAAATTTTGCGCCTTTGTGTTTTGACACAAACTAAACGATTGCCTCGCAACAGTTGAGTTGTTTTCTATAAGAGCAAGAGAGAAAAGAGTGTGAGCGTGTGTAAAGAGTTGCCAGTGCGCGGTTCTCTTTCAACTGGTGATTAAACTATTTGATTTCGATCACAGTTGCCAGGGCGCGACTAGCCTAATATATCTCTTAACCTATTAAATTATCCCAAAAACAAATACCTCGTAACCCGAAATATTACAATACCTCTTAAATTAGAAATTAATAAAGCGACATCAAAGAATATTAATACACGATACACGAACCTTTGATTAAGAACTGGTCAACTTCTACGCCCCAAATACAACCTAAGCGCAAGTTATAGCTTTCATTGAAATGTTTCAGTGGAACAAATTAGTGGAATGGTGATTACAAGTATAGCATGCGCGCAACGTTTGCACTAACGAACAATCATTTTGATAATATATTTTTATCATTTGGACATGCTGTTCAAGTTCGTGTAACTTGAACTTGATATAGCGATTTGGCTTCAGGAGCGCCAATTAAAAAAAAAAACTCTTTAGGTTCCAAAAAAGGGGAGATAGAAAACAACGGTGAGGTATTCACTATTGGCTGTGTGTATAAAAACAACTTTAATTTCTAGTTAGTTTCAATAACAAGAAGTATTTTATTTTTTTTTGATAATCACAATAATTTAATGATGTCAAAGTAAATGTGACAGTTCAATAATAACATGTCCTTATGTAGCCACTATTCAACCTCCAAACGCGTTTAGCTTATAATGCCTCTATTTAACGTCACATAGGGTAAACTGCCCAATTGTAGACACCCCCCCCAATGATTGGCACTTACAGTTTAAATTACTCGTATTAATAACATTTAAAAGTTTTCTAATAAAATCTTTTTAAAAATAATAATAATTGGCTATTGGCACTGTGCCAATCATTGGTAAATGAAAAAGTTACAGATTTTCATAATTTTGTATCAATTTTCCTTAGAATGATAATACACTTTTTTATCAATCAATAAAAATCTAATCTAATTTCGGCCTTAATGTAAACATAATGTAACTTAAAAGACTTAAGTATAATTATAAAAATAAATTACCTTTTATTTATTAAATTATACATATAATAGAGTTATACTATTTGTTTATTTTGTTTTTATTGCTTTTAATAAACTTTAAAAATTAACAAAATCAATGTGCCAATCATTGGTTTGTTCAGTGCCAATGATTGGAAAATAGTGCCAATCATTGATAAAAGGACATTGTGCGGGAGAATAAAAATGAAAATAGAATAAACTTTTCCACGTGAATTTTTGATACTCACCTGATATACTGAAATACTTCATTAAGTAGGTAAACTCTTGAGAGCAGTATCAAAACATTCGTTATCCATTCTTTATTTCTGTTTATAAATTTTCAATTTTTTATTTTGAAACAAAATATTTAAATTAACTGACAAATGTCACAGTTTTCCACGCTGCCTTAAACTTTTTCCTGATGGTTGTACATTGAGAAATGAAAATTTGGCGTGGAAAAAGTTGTGGAACATAATTGTTTTTCCAATCCACATTTTGGTACTCACCTCTCGTTGGGGATTTCATGCGAGTGAACCAGCCACCACATTTATATGAAATTTTCATTTTCACTTCAACTGAGTACTAGGCTTTATAGAGTAAAAAAATTCTACTACTCATTACCTTCATTTTGGTACCAATTAAAGCTATTGTAGTTTGTTTGTTCGTCTGAAAAATGGGAATGAAAATGTTTAATGATGCATTTCAATGATAGCTATAACTGGCCCCTTAGAATTAATTATTGTATAGTTATAGTTCGCCACAGTTTGAACTCTCCAATCATTTTCAAAAATCAAAATTTAAATTTAAAGAACGCAACATTTAAAGGCAAACAAATGACTCAATGTCAATAATTTGTTGGAAAAAAAAATAGTGTCTTATGCCCCTTTCGCACTATCCATTTTTGTAGATAAATTTCACGATTTTACGATGCAGTGTTACTTTTTCATCAATCAATTTTGTTGACAAACAATAAAAGAGGTGTACATAACAAGTAGCGTATCTACGGCCCTACTTATAAAATAAGTGAATTTTTCAGTATTCTTAGCTTTTTTTTTGTTAAATCATAAACACGTTTTAATCTAATTTCATTCCAAGACCTGGCTTATTTGCTTATTATGGTACCGCAAAAAGTTCCCCCAAAAAATGTATTATTTTTACTTTTATCCATAACGTGTTACCATAAGGTTCATTGACGCTTTTCTGTGACTTCTATCTTTTCATTATTCAAATTAAAGGTATCTTGTATGTCAAAGCCTTCCAATAGCGTGTTTGATACCCATAAATCCAAGCTTCGAAATTGATATACCTTCTTAACCTATAAGCATGAGACGATTATGCTTTTTGCTTACCACCTTCTCAAGACTCTCCGGGTTTATACAGCTTTATGAGAATAAGAGAGCATTGAAAACTGTTTCGCACATTTCAGTTTGAGTAATAAATCTTTATCTATCGGCACAAACTCCAGAGCTTAAAAACTTTTGCTCGTATTTGCCACTTGAAACCGAAGTATAAAATTTCGAATTGTTCAGTTAATTCAGATCTTTTGCCACAGAAAGTAATACTATTATGTGGTTGTTCGCGTTTTTCGCAATTGGGATTTTAGCGTACGTCTCTGCATGAATTAAGTTAATTCAATTAATAATACACGATTTAATTTAATAAATTATATAAAAATGTAATGTACATATATTACTTAAATTAACAGCACAACAATAAATGTGACACAGGCTTTCGATTATAAATGTAACCTTACGGCAAAGGGAAGTCCAAAATTTCCGGATAGTTTTAGTTTTGGTGTCTCGACATCAGCTTATCAAATCGAAGGCGGCTGGAATGAAGATGGCAAAGGTGAATCGATTTGGGATGATTTTACACACAATTTTCCAGACAAGATGGATGATCGATCGAATGGTGATATAGCTGCTGATTCGTATCATCGTTTCGATCAGGATTTAGCAGTTTTGAAGGAGTTAAAAGTATGTATATACATCTTGTATGTTTGATTAAATTTATGACGGAAATTACATTATGTGAGTTAAATAGCTGGCACGTGTTAGCTGTTATCAAATAATTTGAGAATCAGGTCAATCAATCAGTGCCACAATTTTTGGGAAATGTTATAATTTTGTTTTTTGTTTGTTTGATTTCGTTTATGTTCATTGTGTGTCGTTTAAAAATAATTTTTTTTCTCTTCAATATTAAGTAATATTAATTTAGTGATGAATTATAAATAAAAGCATATAAATGTGTCAAACATGCATTATGTACATAGTATGTAAGCAAAACAATATAATTTTTCCAAAAGGAATTTTATAGGATTTTAGATTTTCGATTGAACTTTGAACTTATTTTTGTATCATTTGTTAAGTAAATAATTTTATGAAATTTTTCTTTCAAAAAATATATTCGACAAATACGATCAAAATGGGCAAACATTGACGAAAAACCTCTATTTTTTTGCTGGCTTTTGTTAAGGGTTCACAGTTGTCACAGACTTGTACATAATGTGCAATGTATACATTATATGATGATGTTTATACAGTTGCTGAAAAAATAAATGAATAGAAAATTTCGTAAAAGTAATATTATCAGATTATTAAATTAAATAAATATCTACTAATTAACTAATATAACAATAACAATGATGGCCAGTTTAGAAAACGTGTCTTTTCATATACAGTCTTTGTTGGGAGTAGGTCCTATAGGATATTCTAAAAAATTGAACTTGAAAGGATATACAGTTTTTTTAAACAATGGCAAGAAAAATTTCTACGAAAATCTGTAAAAAAAATAATTTAAAAACCCAATTGTTTTTTTTTTTTGAAAAGTTTGTATACTTAGTTAATTACTGTTTTGTCTATAAATATTTAGTTTTGTTTTATTAATTTATTAATTTTGAGCTAAACGCCTGAAACCAGAAGGTTTTAGGTTTTGTTCGGTTTTTTAATTCTCCTCAAAAACGGCTATGAGAATTTGTATAAATTTTACTACCTGTGTATATTAAAGACCACATTTTTTTTTGTAATAATAAGCCCGCACTTAAGGGGTTTTTACTACCCCTAAACTATCACAGTACGAGCGTAGGAAAAATAAGGTAGTTCTTAAAAGCAGATATCGATGCACATTGGTTTCAAGTTTCTGAATAAAATGGGAAGAAAAAATAGAGCTGGGTAGAGCACTCCCCATTCGTGTAGTCCGGCTGAAAAAAGAATCTCTGTATTTCACATTACGTCCAAAGTAAGACTCAAGGGTAAACTGATAAGCATTTCTAAAAGCACGAGTATTATGGTTAAATTGTTTAAGGGGAGGAATGCAACTGGCACACCATGTGTGTTGCGTTCCATTCTCAGGAAAATTTTTTTTCAGGGGTGTACTGCCTATTGTGTTGTGAGGAAGTGACAAATCCTCTAAGAGTATCTCTTATCATGAAAAGTGTTGCTCAACTTGGCCGTTCTGACTCGGCAAAAAGTTTTTGGTCTTCTCCATTCTTCCTAATGCGCACACATGATTGTTTGTCAGTTAAGTCACTTTGGTAGGTGAAGGTACAGAAGCTCCTTAAGTAAATATTTTGACCTGGCAAATTATTCAAAAAACCGAAAAAAGTATACTAATTCCAAATCCAGTCAATGTATTAAATTACTTAAGAAAATAATTTAATAAACAGTTTTTATAATTTTTAATTAGGCAGACGGCAAAAGCCATGCTTTTACGATTTATGTGAAAAAAAAGAAAATCAAAATTTGTAAATATGAATAATAATAATAAATCTACATCTATCTATCTATCTAATTTTTAATTATCTCAAAAATTAAATAAAAGTGCTTTAAAAAATAATAAAAACAATGAATATTTAAATGGAAATACATTGGTTATATAAAGTTTTATCCCTCTCGAATAAACAGAAAAGTAAATTTCCCAAAAAAGCCAACGTCTGAAGAATTCCAGTTAACATCCCTGCCGTTTTTGGAAAATAAAAATTTTACTAATCTTTGGGCACTTAGTTTAGAGAGTTTGACATTTGTTTATTAAAACAAATATTTAAAATAAAATTTGAACAAATTATATCCATACACTTTTTCACTCTGGGTACGAAAAGGGATTAAAATATATAAATATTTTTAAATATTTCAAAAAATGGAAAAAATTTCGGAACTTTTCCGATCCAAGACAAGAAATATTCAAAATTTTAAGATTTTTTTGTAAGGTTGATTTTGGCCTTACAAAAAATCTTCATTAATCATTATTCAAACGACGCCCCCCATACAGATGAATGGTAACTTTGTAAAATTTGCCAAAAACTTGCTAAAAAAAAAAACAAACAAATATTTTCTTTAAAAACAATGATTATTTAATAAAAGTTTGCATGACTTAAACCAACAATTTATTTATTGTTAGCAATAACTTATGGCTTTTTAAAAAAATATACTACGAACTAGTTATAAATTATATAAGCAAAAGCAGAAATTTGGCTATGATTTATATTTGTTTCCTTAAAACGATAACACTGTTTACTTTATTTAAAATTGTCACGATCACACTTTTGTGTTTACATATATTTGCTAATCACACCTTTCCCACAATTAAAAAGACATTCTGATAGCAATTATTCTAGAATAAAGTATTAATTAAGTGTATTCCAGATAATGATGTTAGATAAACTCTTTTGAGAGATAGCAATGAACTACAGAACACCACACCTGTTTAATGCAGAAATACTTTTTTCGCAAAGTAAGGTAGAAACCAATTTTTTCAAAATATGTACAGATGAATTATTTAGTGATCAAATCGAAAAATCATTTCTTAGCCCTTTAACAACCACTGTACCACTGTAACTGTTGATCCATCTGTCATTTGTTTTAATGAGACTTGATTTTTTTTTGTTTCTTGACATCTTGACAATATGTTTTAGTTCAGAACATTGCAATAAAACTAAAACGGTAGATTTTTCATCACTCCGCGTAGATACGATTTTGATTTTTGCTGTTTCTTGGAGGTTGGTCTGTATTTAATAGTTGGTATAAAGAGACAAAAAAGTAAAATAAAGTTAACATTTCAAGGGTGGGCCATCTAGGGGTTGACAGCTGATTCCCGCTCGAAATCTTGACAGAAACTCAATATCATACTTCCGCGCAACGAAGAGTTGATTTACGCTTGGAAAATATTGAAAACTTATTTCCAAAGTGAGTGCTGTGTCAAAAGTATTTCAGGCGGTATTTTGTGCTTTAATGTTAATGTCAACCACCAATACATCTGTATAAAGTTCGAAGATGAATCCATATATTCGAAACTATGAATTTATTAAATTGAATAAAACAAATTTTATAAAACTTTAATTCCACATTCCACAAGATAACACAATGTAGAGAGAACACTCACTTACAGTTATGATCATTAAGGTGATAATTTTTAAACAAATTTGTACCGGCTTGATGCCAAAATCAAGCTCCAAATTATTTGTATTTTTTTTATAAAGTTCATTTGGAATTTCAACTCAAACCATCTTTAAATACGTTTTTTTTTGAGGAATGGGATTATGCCATAAGAAAAGAATTCCTTACTTAAAATGCCAGGGAGGTAGATGCCCTCGTTCCGTTTCTTCAGTCAATGACACATAAAGACAAGACAAGGATACATAATGTATGTATACATAATTACATATAGTCACAAAATTAATGGCTATCAATAACTTAACTTAATGTCTCCTTTTCTGATGTTTTTTTATCCATTCAATCTAATATTTAAAAGTTTTAAGGAGTGTCATTCTGTGGAATGACTTTTTGATTTTTTTTTTTAAATCAAACCTTTACTAATACCTGGAAGCATTATATTGTAGATCAGTAAACTTTTATTTGGTTTATAAAACATTATCAAAATAAATTTTAATCTTCTCGACATATTTATTTCGCGAATTTTCTTTTGTTTTTTTGTATTCGATGTAAAATATGTTTAGGGGGAATTTACAGCATAAGACATAAAATAATTTTCTTCTAGGCGATAGTCTTCGGAGTTGGGTAAAATTTTTCGATTTTAAGAATATCAATTTGACAAAAATAGATTGACAAAATGTCAAATATTAAAATAGTCGATTTTAAAGAACCATTAGAGAACAAATTTTACTAATAACGAAATTTTCATATTACGTTGTGAGAAGCAATGCGGCCTGAGTTCTGAAAGTAAATTTTAAAAAGTTAAAACTTATATTTACTATAACAAAAATTAACGCTTTCAGAGTTGTATCTTTTGAATTAAGCAGCAATAAAAATAGTTTATTTGTATCAAAGGTTTAAATATAACATTTGGCCTTGTTAAAAATGAGTTGGCCCATTATTGATCTCATGGCTTCATATTCCCTTAATGAAAAATCCAATTACTAAAATTAGGTTTGCTCAAAACATATAAATTTATTCATATTTCTAATATTAAATTTTTATAATTCACACTGTTCACACTTCAATTGTTGCCGTAATCCCTCGGTTCGGTCATTGTATATATGTATAATATATATTATTATATATGAGGAAATCCAGCGTACCTTAAGATTTTCGTTTAAAAACAAAAAAATAAAATCATTAGCACACCAAAACAGTTGATGTTTTTATAATCAAAGTAACGTCAGAAATGTAAATCAAGTCGCGTTACTAAAATTCATCAATGCATCAAAAATTAATTGATAAAAATATGTCGAGTTTCTACACAGGTGCACAAAAAAATAAAAAAGTAGTTAATTTCAAAAACCGAACCTACATATCCTTACGTATTTTGACGCGCTGAATTTGAATTTCAAGTTAGAATTGGTCCACCACCCTCCAGTATTTTTCAAATCGTAAAAAACTTACGATCAACTATTTTTTTTTCCTCGTGCATGTATGTCAGAGAGTAAAGTATCACTTACTTTTTATTATATGCCCTTATTTCATAACTTATACATCAATTTCGTGTTTAAAATTATATTAAATAATAAAATAAAAGTCCGAGAAACGTATGTACATGAAATAAGTTAAAAATTTTTCGTTTAAAATAAAAATTCATTTTAAATAATCTATTTAGTGGAATAAAAAATGATACTTAATACAGTTACTTTTTCAGCACTCACTCTCTGGATAACTTCAGGTTTCTAGGCATTTCTAAGCTTTTTTTGAGTGTGCTCTTTAATTTTCTATATCTAAAATAAAAATTACGCTGTCGAACATTTTTTTAATTCCTCGATAAGTTTGTAAATTTTTGAGGCACATTAACTTTACTGGGCTGAATTTTTTCGTTTTTGTATGTACATTAGGCACAAAAATTTTTATTACGATATACGAGCGTTCACATTCTCAAATATAATTGACAAGCACGCCACACAGCGGACGCCACGATTGCCATTCGGCATGAACGATTTGTGCATACGGTTATCTCTCTCAGAGTTGACGTGAATTGGCCACCAAGGTCATTGGATTTGACCCTGCTAGACTTTTTCTTGTGGGGTTCCTTGAAGTTCTAGGTTTATGCAAATAAACCACAATCGATCGATGCCCTTAAGGTGAACATAAATATTGGCAATCGCCCAAATTCAGCCGGATCTATGCTAAAGAGTCATTGAAAATAGGACCACTCGAATCTGTGCTACCGTAAGAAATCGATGCAGGCGTTTGAAAAATATCATATTCCATTTCTAGCATACATGAGACTTTCAAATAAATGAAGAATTTTGTTAATACCTTAAACACAGTTGGATTTATTCCATTTCAATATCTATTCTCAGAGAAATAGTGGAACTTCACTTTTGACACTCGGTAAATACAAACAATTAAAATGGCGCATGTTTGCTCTGGTGCGTAAGGAACTATAGGGGTATTCACGATCTAATGCAACAGGTCTAGTATCATTGTAAAAATGCAAAAGTGTAAAATCTTACAACACTACAACATGTTGTAGTATTCACGATCTAATGCACGATCACGATCTACAACATGTTGTAGTATTGTAAGATTTTACACTTTTGCATTTTTACAATGATACTAGACCTGTTGCATTAGATCGTGAATACCCCTTATAATTTTAGAAATTATAATAATAATACTAAACTAACTAATCATACATATTCCAGTTTGTTATCAAACATTTTAAATAATAATTAAATCAAGTAGCTCTCAAAACACTCTGCCTCTCAAAACGCCTATTGTATTGTTAACACCTCGTTTCTGGGATTTAAAAAAATTAAGTATACCTACCACTTGAAAGGTCAATAAATGGTCATTAAAGGTCACCTTGATTTAATAATAATTCTCGGAGAGTGTTTATTATTTTCAAGGTGATTAGGTAAGGATACTTAACGTTAACACCCGTCAAAAAAAAAAAAACAATTGTTCTATTTGATAGCTCATTAAATGTTCATAAAATGTCACTAAGATTCAGCAGTTGGTTAGCTATAAAAGTTTACATACATATGTACATACATACATACATAAAAAGTAACTCGTTAAAAATCTTTGTTCAAAATCTATGCTTGTTTGCACAAATTGAAGTTTATCCGGTATCATTCAAGTTCATTAATACCGATTCAGCCGAACTTTTATAATTTATTTCATTATTTAGATACTTTTTGTTCTATGACTTTCAAAACAATAAACAACACAAAAATGTCATTTTATCCAGCCACTCTAATCATGTTATTATGTTATTTTGTGTAGTTCTGTTTAAAAGTTGTTTCCCTTGGCCTAGTGGCTGGTAACAACCGGCTATATATGTATGTACCTCTACCAAAAGGGGGAAGTTGTTTTAATTATAAACTTGGCACCACAAACTGCTGGTTTGTATGACAACCGTAAATTGCAATATAATTTTAAATTACAACAAATCTATAATCCACTTTGTTTTGACCAGATCAATTTTTTTTTTCGCTTTTGAAATACTTGAAATGTAAAAAAAAAACCTGAAATCGCTTAACTTGCCTTGCAAGGAATTTCATTCAACTATGCATGTATTGTATAGCTATCAAGCATTGCTTTCTACTCGTGTTGAGGTCTTAAATCTTTCTATTGACATTAAAAAGGCTATTGTTCAATTCAAATTGTAAATGAAACAATAGATATCCACGTTTATTAAATACAAAAAAAATATATATAATCAGGGTTACTGTTGTATTTAAAAAAGCTTAGGAATCTAGTATCATACAAGCTTCAGGTCTATCAGAGTTACCCCTATTTAAATCATAAAGGTCATCGAGAAAGGTAATACGCTATTGCTTATTCATAATATTTTAATGCTATAAAAACAAGTTATTCAAATCTTCGAAACCAAGACATTTCCAAAGCTTAATATTTTGATTTTAATGTACAGTGACTGCCATTAATATTCGGTTTTCAATCTGAAGATTGTGCAGGGGTTGCAATTCCTTTTGGACAGTTATGCAGCAGCCATTCGTGAACAATATGGGCTTTATGTTTGGGATCATTGTCTTGGTAAAATTTGAAAGACCGCGAAATACCCAATTTTTAGGAACTCTTGCTAAGGTTTTTTTTTTTTAAATTCTCAATTTATTGATATTGTTATTTATTGTAGCAAAATATTCATTCTTTTTCACAAAATGGCGGCAATGTGCAACTTACACAGATATGACCATATTCTACCCTACTAATGTCAATTATAAATTTCGGTTGCTAAAATAATTATGAATTAATTTTTTTTATTCGAAGGAAAAACTACTTTCAAGAACCTTCATGCAAAATTAGAGAAAAAAATGCTTAAGTATTTTAAACTACATCTATTGAGAAATATGATGAGAGAAGGCGGGTGACGAAAATATTGATTTATATTCAACTTCATTGCAAGTTAATTATATAAAAATAGATAATTTTTTATATACATATGCATAATAAAATAAGATATAAATTAACTAAAACAAAAAAATAAATAAATTAGTAATTATTTTTAATATAATCAGCCTTAATACAAAAAATAATATCACAGCGGGGTTTTTCACTATAAATAACATAATAAGTTAATAAGCAAATGAATAAATAAGTAAATCAATAAATTAATAAATACATATATAAGGAAATAAATAATGAATTAATACATAAATAAACAAATAAGTAATTAATTATATAAACAAACAAATAAATTAACCGAGTAATGAATAAATGACAAATGAATTATTATTATTATTATTTTCAAGAAAGTTTGTATTTTTCGTTTAATTTCAGAATTCTAGAATAAGCATATTGGATGCTCTTTAGTTAAAGTGTGCAGTTCTTCAGTAGAAAAATGCAACGCCAATCTTAACAATCTTATTTGAAGCCTTCTTATATGGGTTTTCGCACATTCACCCCAAACTGGAGACCCGTAAAACATTAAAGCTTGAAATATTAGCCGTGTTTTTTTGGAAAAGTTATCCGTAGTACAGTAGGATTTTATATGAATAAAAAACACAACATCCGCAGTAGGATCACTGCCGATAAAAGGAGAAGTGAAATCCTGCTGCGGATAGAGATTTGACGTTTATTCGAGTATCGACAGTGATCCTACTGGGGATGTTGTATTTGTTTTTCATTTAAAATCCTACTGTACTACGGATAACTTTTCCAAAAAAACACGGCTATTGATTTGAAAATAAGAAATTTATTTTTAGTACTTAGCTTATTGGAACGCCGATTTACAAATGGACACAGAATCTTTATTGTGACAGTAACTTTCTTTATTTGTTGGATATGTAATCAAAATGTAAGTTTTGCATCAAGATGAACTCCAAGATATTTAGCACTTGTATCGCAATTAACCGTAGATCCACCAATTTGAAGGTTATTGCTTGGTTAGAGGCAAGCTTCCCTTTTACGCGTAAAAATTACGGCCTGCGTCTTAGAAGCATTTAATTTGATTTTCCAATCATTGAAATATGCCTGTATTGTATTTAAATCAAATTGGAGGTTGGTTTCTTTAATTGCTTTCGGATAAGCAATTGTTAACATAAACCTTGAATCTTCTTGAAAGAAGAAATGACTTTATCATTTTGATCAGGTACCATGGAAAATTTAAACCAACAACTTGTGTAGCAGGCCATTATGCCAGACAGTATCGAATGCTTTTTCGATGTCAAGTAGTACCATTCCTGTACTTTTTCCAAGCCTAGACTTATTTTTAACATCCCTTGCTATTGTGTGTACTTGATGTACAGTACTATGATAAGCTCTTAACCCCAATTGTTCTGGAAGTAAAATACTATTTTAATTAATGTGAGCTATTAGTTTAATTTGCATTTGCATTTCATCATCATCATCGGCTCGACAACCGGGTTCCGGTCCTGGCCTCTTTCAACAAGTCTCTCCACCTATCCCGGTCTCTAGCCGACGCCATCCAGTTGCGCACCCCAAGGCTTCGGGCGTCCTGGTCTACGCCATCTCTCCAGCGCAAGCATGGTCTACCACGCTGTCGTCTACCATAGAATGTACCACAAAGAACTTTCCGAGCAGGTTCCTCTTCGCTCATGCGAGCTAGGTGCCCTGCCCACCGGAGTCTACCGAGCTTAATTTTTGTCACGATATCTGCTTCAAGGTAGATTGCGTACAGTTCATGATTGTACCGTCTCCGGAATCGTCCTTCCTCACATACGGGGCCAACAATTCTCCTTAAGACTTTTCTCTCGAACGCAGCTAAGAGGTCGGAGTGCCTTTTGCTAAGCACCCAAGTCTCGGATCCATATGTGAGTACTGGCAGGACCATGGTCCTGTACAGCAGTAGTTTTGAAGTTATGGTGAGATTTCTGGATTTGAAGAGCTTTGACAGACTATAGTAGGCTCTGTTGGATTTGAGAAGCCGCCCGCGTATTTCTTCTTCTATATTGTTATCGGCTGCTACTATTGACCCAAGGTATTTAAAGGATTGCACCACTTCAAATTCGTGCTCCGCAACCTTGATTGTTTGACCAACTGTTCCTCTCGCATTCGACGCCACCATGTACTTTGTTTTACCTTCACTAATGTGCAGCCCCAGATTTTGTGCCGCCTGCTCGATCTGGATGAAGGAATCGTGTACAGCTTGTTCGGTTCTTCCGATGATGTCGATGTCGTCTGCGTAAGCCAGTAACTGGCTGGACCTGTTGACGATGGTCCCTCTTGTTGCCGTGCCAGAGTCACGGATTGCTTTCTCCAACGCCAGGTTGAAGAGGAGGCAGGCCAAACCGTCCCCTTGTCGGAGTCCATTAAAGATGTTGATTGGTCTGGATAGCAATCCGGCTATTTTTATTTGGCTTGTTACGTTGGTCATGGTCAACCTACATAGTCGTGTCAATTTATTTGGGATGCCGAATTCTCTCATGGCTTTGTAAAGTTCTACCCTGGCTATGCTATCATAGGCGGCCTTAAAGTCTATAAACAGATGGTATGTTGGGATGTTAAATTCTAGACATTTTTCCATCGCCTGCCTAAGGGTAAATATCTGATCAGTTGTTGATTTGCCTGGAATGAAACCACACTGATATTGTCCGATAACGGTTTTAGCGTATGGGGTTATCCGGTCTTGTAGGATAGAGGAGAGTATCTTATAGGCGGTACTCAACAACGTGATACCTCTATAATTGCTGCACGTTGTGACATCTCCCTTCTTATGTATGGGGCATATTAAACCTTTTCGCCAGTCTTCTGGCATTTCTTCCTGCTCCCATACGTGTACTATAATATCATGAATTGCTTGACGTAAGGCTGGCCCGCCGTGATGGAACAATTCGGCTGGTATGCCATCGGCTCCCGGGGCTTTGTTCTGTTTAAGCCGGCCTATAGCCTTCTCAACCTCTTCTATGCTTGGTGGCGGCAACATAGAGTATTCTTCTTGAAGTAGTGGAGCCTCCACTTCTGCAGTGAGCTGACCATTTAGCAATTCATTAAAGTACACTTCCCATCGCTCCAGTATGCTTTCAGGATCGGTGATCAGATTTCCCTCTCCGTCCTTGCAGTATGTGCAGCGTGGTGTGTACTGCGTCATGTTTCGGACGGATTGGTAGAACTTCCGCGCCTGGTGCGGACCTCGCTCTCGGCTATTTTCAATTTCACAGATTAGGTTCTTCTCCCAGGCTGATTTTTTTTGTCTGTGTAGCCGTTTTTCTATTCTTCTGAGCTCTTTATATTCCTCTTCGCGTGCCCGCGTTCTATGAGATTGTTGCATTGCTCGGTACGCAACATTCTTACGTTCAGTCGCTAGCTTGCATTCATCATCAAACCAGTCGTTCCGATTTTTACGACTGCTGCCTAAGATGGAGTTGGCAGTACTAATGACAATATTCTTAAGGCGTGTCCACTTCTCATTTACGCCCAGCATACTGGCTCCAGGACTTACTCTCCCTAAATCAAGTGATTCTAGGGCGAGTCCTAACGCATTACCAAAGGTGTTACTGGTGTTTTCATTGCGCAGGGCAGCCGTGTTGATTCGAACCTGGTCGGCGGATGCAATGCGTCTTCGCAAGGCAATCCGCCCTCGGAAAACCATACCAACAAGATAGTGATCCGAGTCGATATTGGCACCTCGGTACGTTCGTACCGTCATCAAGTTCGAGTAGTGGCGACGGTCTATCAACACGTGGTCTATTTGGTTACGAGTGACTCCATCAGGTGATACCCAGGTGGCTTTGTAGATATCTTTACGCGGGAACCTGGTACTCGCAACGACCATGTTTTTCGATGCTGCCAATTCTAAGACTCGAAGTCCATTGTCATTAGTGTTCTCATGCAAACTATGGGTGCCTGCGTAATGCCTGAATACCGGCTCCCGACCTATTTTTGCGTTCAAATCCCCAAGGATGATTTTAACATCATACCTTGGACAGGCATTGAGGGCCCTCTCGACTTGTTCGTAGTAAGTCTCTTTTTCTTCGTCTGAGGACTCCTCCGTAGGTCCGTGAACGTTAATGAGGCTGATGTTCGTAAATTTGCCTCGCACGCGAAGGGTGCATAGCCTTTCGCTTATAGCGTTAAAGCCGATGATGGTAGACTTCATTTTTTCGCTGACTAGGAAGCCTACCCCGAGCACATGGTGTTTTGTATGACAGCTATAGTATATGTCATATTCTTTCTTCTGTAGAACACCATTCCCTGTCCATCTGATTTCTTGAAGAGCTGTTATGTCAGCTTTATATTTTGACAGGGCATCGGCTAGCTGCTGAGCAGCTCGAGCTCTATAGAGCGATCGTACGTTCCATAAGAAAATTCGTAAATCATTTTTCAGTTTTCGTTGCATTGGTTGTCGTCGTGTGATCAGTCCGTTTCCGAGGCTTGTTGTCGGTCTCGTAATTCAAAAGTTTTACGGGACAGGGAATTAACCTGTCGCCAACCTGAGGAACCAGCCTGATCATATTAGCCAAACCTTTTTAAAGGCTTGTTTCTAGCGGCCGCCACGAAGAGGCTATGATCAGACTTCCACCAGTCCCGAATAGTTACGGCACGTGCATGTTTTCGTATGCTACATGTTATTCCCCCTATTCGTCTGATGGCTGACCGCATTTGCATTTGCTCATAGAATTAAACAGACTAAAAGGTCTGTAATTAAAAGGTTCGTTTGCATTCTTACCTGGTTTTAAGATCGGTATTATCTTTGCTGTAGGGTTCGGACTTAGGTTTTAACTTTTCGAAGGAAATACGGAAAAAAACTGAAGTAGATCCAAAATTTTCGAAAACAAAATTTTTAACAAAGTTTATTCAATATTATATTTGATTTTTTTTTTCATTAAAAAATAAATAATTAATTCGGTACAAGTATCTATAGGGAACAGAGAATTTATTTATTTATTTAAGCTTAACTCAAGCCTATTACTTAAAGCTAAGCAAATTTAAATTAGACTAATAATAATAGTAATAATAGGTTTGGGTGGAAAGTTGGGTCGAGAAATGAAGGTATAATTATTGGAGAGCATTTTTAAGGGCAGTTTTTGAACTACTTAAATCAAAAATAGTTGAGCTGTTAGCACTTCTAAGCATTCTTGTAAGTGGTTCATTTCGGCCGTACTCGGTTCGGTGAAGGGGTATCCAGAAGAGTGGTGTCCATCTGAGGCAAGATTGAGTTCTGCTTTATTTTGCGCAGCAAGTCTACGCAGTCGATACCTCCAGATAATAAGTGGTGTAAAAAGAGAAGGTCAGCATTATCTCGACGCAATCTTAATGTCTGTAAATTTTTCAGTTTAAGACGGTTTTCGTAAGGTGGAAGTCTGAATAGGTCGTCCCATCCGAGGCCGCGCAAGCAAAATCTTATAAATCTGCGCTGAATGGCTTCAATGCGCTGGATGTGGACATGATAATAAGGTGACCAGGCGGGAGAGGCATATTCAAGCAGAGGACGTACAAAAGAAACGTATAAGGATTTTGTGACGTAGGGATTTGAGAATTCTTTGGACCAACGCTTTACGAATCCTAGAGTTGAATTAGCCCTGTTAATAATAGAATCATAATGAGCTCGAAAATTTCTCTGAACAAAACAGTGACCCAACTGCGGATGTTGTATTCGTTATTCATATAAAATCCTACTGTACTACGTATTACTTTTCCAAAAAAACACGGCTAATATTTCAAACAAAAAGAACTTAAAACGTCAAGTACTTCGAATGGGTGTGTTCAGACACTAATAAAGTGGCTTGTTGTTAAAAAGATAAACTTATACCAATGGTCGCGTTCACCTCGTAGTCCGATAGGGTATCTAAGATACTTTAGTATCCGATACGTTGGCGAACGACCAAAACCGGATAGGTAACATTTACTGTCAAAGTCAAAAAAACCACGTGAATCAACCAGGGTTGGCCGAATCAACTACATGCCTAATTTACTACAATTTGTTACATCTGCTACATACGTAGTTAATTCATAAAAAAAAAGAATAATGGAAACCAAACAATTTTGCACATTTATGATCTTAATCTTATGAAGGTTTGTACAAAAACTGAAAATGTTTCATTTACCATAAGGATGAAAAATTGTAGGAACTATACATGATAGATGGGAAGTTTATTTTTGGAGACAAACAATTTTCTTTGGCATAATTAAAGGATTTGGATTATGAACACATGATTTAAAGATATTTTTAATGCTGAATTTATTGTACAAGGTAT
Source organism: Chrysotoxum bicinctum (assembly GCA_911387755.1). Lineage (NCBI taxonomy): Eukaryota > Metazoa > Arthropoda > Insecta > Diptera > Syrphidae > Chrysotoxum > Chrysotoxum bicinctum. Next base: position 107,139,770 of record OU426989.1, on the reverse strand, counting down.
GTTGCGACGAGTTAGTTGCAGCAAGAGACCATTTGCTAATCCGCAAAGCAAATACAGTGAACATTGGAAAAAGTGAACCCCTCAAAACGTGAACTATCCTAAAACGTGAACACCGTAATTTTTACATTGACTGCTCTAAAACGTGAACAAATCAAAAAGCTCTAAAACGTGAACAGACATTTTTTCAACATTTCTACATAAAAATGCACTAAATTAATTTTTTTAAACTTCGGGGGCCCCATAAATTTGACATTGCGTAATATGAAATATTTAAAAAGGCTTTGGAATGGTGTTCAGATGAAAGTTTTGACCAAAGCGATACAAACGCCTAAGAGAAATTGTAGTTAATAAAATATTTTGACAAAAATTAAAAATTTTGTTTGTCAAATAAAACTTTTATTTGTAAAACGTTCTAATTTAAAAATGGAATCTAATCAATTTTTTTAATAACCCGTAGGTACCAGTATGAACTCGTAGGTACCAGTATTTGTAAAAATGTAAAAAAAATCATAAATCTATACTACTGCAAGCATAAAGAAGATAAAATGAAAGAAAATGTGTTTTATTTAAAGAGGAGTAGTAAGACAATACGGTAGGAATACTATTTTAATCATAAAATGTTACATTCCAAAACATGAACAATCTCAAAAACATGAACACCCTCGGTTTTAATTAGTTCACGTTTTCCAATGTTCACTGTAATTAATATTATACATATACTGGATTACAAATCCTATGAACTTTTTTTATTTTAATAATTCAATAAATATTTAAAAATATAATATGGTATAGCCGTTATAAATATAAACAGCTTACGATGTCTCTATTAAGTTTTTAGTTCAAATTTTTGATAATTTAATCCTGCAATGAGGAAACGTAAATTGAAAAGGGCAGATTTTTTAACCACAAATTATCTGACGCGAACAAGGTTTTTTTTTGTGATTTTAATAAGCGGTGAGCTTTAAGCCGACAGAGTTAAGCTACGATTTCTTTTAGCGCTTGTTCGCGTTTGGTGAGCAGACGCTGTCGTTTCTAGGTACGTTCATATAAATATTACCAAAAAAACTTTTTAAAAATAATAAAAGCCAAGAACTGGTAATTATATTGAAACTGTTTATTTTTAAGGAGCGCAGCACACTTGTCGAATAGAGCTCCAGTACGATCATTTTTTATTTTAATTGTGTAGTAAATCCACCTTCAGCCCAATAATTATGTAGCTTTTTGACCAGCCATTTTTTCGCTTATTAAAAATGAATAAGTCCAACTAACATACCCTCCAGAGCTAAACTCTTGAAATCTGACAAAAAAAAACTCCCATACAACTCTCTTATATCCCATTGTTATACCTAAGTATTAATATCTTGTTATGAAACTGAACTGGGTTTCATAACATTTTTATTTTAAGAGGTAAACACTTTTGCAGCTTACAACTACTTAAATCTTATAGCTAAACTACTTTCTCTTCTTGCAATAAGATTATAGTTATAAGCTTATAGTCTTATAAGAATCCTTTTCTGAAAACTCAGCTCTAAATATGTCCACATAATCCCATAACAAGTCATGTTTAAGGGTTAAGATCATTTCATATTTCTATGAAAACCCTAAAAGAATTTGAGTTTAATACCTCCAATATCAAGAAACAATCTGAAGTTCAAAGAATAAAAGCTTTGCATTAGGATCCGAATGAGATCTTTAATGCAAAAAATTTTATACTACGTTTTCACCAAAAGATAATCTGAGATTTAAGGCAAGAGATTTATGTAGTGTTTTCACCGCACTGAAAGATTAATAAGAAGATTAACTTTGACAGCATCTATTAAAATGCTAATGTTGTTTCAATTTTTCTTATAAAGTAGAAGCAAGAGAAAGAAAGTTTCATTTGTGCCAAACGATGAAAAATCATCGAGATAGCTTAGCACCGTATGGATGTTAGGTCAGTTCGAATTTCGACCGATCGATCCTATGAAGATTTAGTAGAGATTTATTTCTAATCTACTAGATTTACGAAATAAATTTGTATGGTAAATCTTCGAGATTTAAAGAAGATTTATGGTAAATCCACTTAAATCCCGGATTTACTCTTGGTGAAAACGTAGTATTACTTTTCTTAATCAGTAAATTAGTACTAGACGTAACAAATGCTAAAAAGTTACAGTTCGGCCAACCCTGTACTCGACACAAAAGAAAATAGATCAGCTGAAATGTAAGCTGTTCTTCAAGAATCCCCTTGGATAGTTAAGTATACCAAAATTTTTTGGATAGCTTTAGATTTCTGCTTGACATCAGCTGTTTCGTTAATCAGTTGTTTTTTCCTATGGGATTACAACAACACAAACAAATCCGGATACCTTTGGATACGTACCCGAACGCGGCCAATGTGTACTGCAAACAGTGGCGGCTGGTGGGTTGTTGAACAGGTGGTGCACTTTACTTGCTCACTAAGTAGGTATTAAGATTAGAAATCGCAAAAAAACAACAATTTACATGTAGAATGTACATATATGTTGATTTTTTATTATTTTGTATAATTGCTCGAAGAATTTCGACCATGTATAAAACTGACACACTTATTACATTTAGCAAGGAATCATGTTTTTTATTTTTTCACTTAAATGCGTCAAATCGTGGATTCAGGTAACTTTATTTTAAAAAGATTTATTACTGTCTTTAATATACCTAATCACTGTTAATTTTATCCCACACCACACACTTTACACAGTACAGAATCAAACCAAAACCAAAATAAAAAACAATTACTAACCTAACTCCTACAAACCAACACTATTTAACCAGTCACGGATAGAGCGAAACAACATTACATATTCGCAGGCGCAGCGCATTCTATTCAAACATCGGTTGCTCTAGTTAATCTTCGGTTCTCGTGCGCCGCACGAGAGCAGGCTCATTTCTCGATACATTTCAATGAAATATCTTTTGTCTCACGCGTCAGAGATATTTGCTTGTAACTCATACAAGTTATATTAGCAGTCCTCGTGCTTTTTACTTGCAGGGAAAGTAAGTCTTAATAGTTATACTCGTAGTAAAGCAAAGCACTTACATTGTTTCGTCATAATAAGTAAATTTACTTGTTTATGTTCTTGTATGTTTTAAAAATAAATATTAATATGGTAATCTAAAAATAAAGATGTAGTAATATTTTGTAATTTTTAAATCTTTTGAATTGGTGGTTCAGCGCACGAGCGCACTTAAGGTACAGCCGCCACTGACTGCAAATAGAACACATCTGCATTCTTTTTGACTTTTTATCATATCTGTATTATCATATGTATGACTTCTGAAATTCTGAGAGCTAAAGAGTCATAAGATCCAAAAGTCAAATGGCAAAATGTTGTTGAGGTAACAAGTTTCATAACGAACCCAGCCGCCAACGCTTAGTTTAGTTTTGTTGAACGTCCTTTCTATATAAAGAGAGTTTCGGGACGTCAGCCTTATACAAAGTTGAATATTCGCATTGAAACTATTTTTAAAACTCACAGACGCACAGTTAATAAAAATAAACAATGAAATTGGTTGAAATGTGTGAAAAAATTATGAAAAGAGCCCTCATTTTGAAGGGTAACATAGGCGGAAGCAGATGACATTTTCTTAAATACACCGTATTCCCCATTCAATAAAACGATTTCTGGTACTAAACCATTATGATAACCTTTATTAATAAAATTTCACAAAATTAATTAAACTACTACTTCCGTTTAAGACCATGCATTTTTCCTTAAAAAAAAACAAGGTTAGTGACCATGCATTTTTGCAGAAAAGGAAAAGAACCCTGAGCTCTTGGTTTGTTTTGTTTGCTTTTTTACAAATAAGATTTAAACACAATTTATAATATTTGATAACCCCAATAAAAAATATTGAACAAAAGAAGGAAATGAAATTTTGACTATTAATCAGAAAAATACATCGTTTGTCTTCTTATCACATTGAATAATATTAAAATGAAGAAAGCAAAGTCAGCATGGGGTAAAACGGAAAGTATTGGTGCAGATGGCTCAGAAATTTATGCATTGCACTTCAACAATAACAAAACAAAATGGAAACAAAAAATGATGTTGGTGTAGGTAAATTAACGTTCTTGAGAAATAATTGGATCGGGCGGTAATCTACAATGTCCAATCGAAATCTCGAGTAATAAGATATTTTCATCAGTTTCTTAAATAGCCTTCAAGAAATATTCCAATAAAAGGGAAATGATGTATTATATTCCAACAAGCTGTAAAAAGGGTGGGCCAAATACAAGTTTCTTTTTAAAAATGCAATAAAATAAACAAAATTAAATTTTTGTCCACGTACCTATTATGGCTTTATTAGTAGGAGCAAACATTTCCATTAATTATGGAGCACAACGTCGTTCAAGTGGCCGCTTGGGCGCCTACAATTGCTGACTGAGTAAATTGGATCTAGTAAGCGACTAATCCGAGATCTTTCTGCAGAATTCTCCTGAGACTAGTGCGTTTGAGATCGATGGCGAGTTGATGTTCGTGAATTAAGTCTAAACTCGGGTACAGCAGCCCCACTCTCGTCTGTGCGCACCGTACGACGACGGGGACCATGAGTGTTGTCCGCTAGCGAACTATTTTGCACAAACTTGCGTACAGCAGGCGCGGTGGGTGCTTCATTTCGGCCAAAATTTCTTTTCAAGAACCCCACTGTTTTGGCTACCCAGCACGCACTTTGGAAATAAGTTTTTAATATTCCCAACATTATTAAAGCGTAAAGCCACGCATTTCATTCCGCGGAGGTATGATACTAACTTTCGAGCGGAAAGCAGCTGTTAGTGTTAAAATAACCTATGATTTAAAAATAGACCACACTGTATTCTTCAGGACTTTAATAGTAGAAACGATTTTTATTTTTCTAAACATGACTTAGATTTGAAGATTAATCTACACAACTATAAGTACTTAAACTTTGATAATGGAATTTTGTAGACTTCTTATAATTGAATTAGAACTTATCAATTTTTTGTACGAGCAGATGATAATGAAAATAGATGATAGTTTTTTAATCGGTTGTGCGTGGCTTCAATAAAAATACACATTTTTGGAAACCTAGTTAATAGTAAGGTAAGCGACCATCAGATAACCTATCTCATCGTGGGCCTGAAAATATTGACTATTTTTGGATGAATTGATAGTAATTTGTCGCCACATTCACGAAACTGCTGGACAACCCATTTTCAGAGGAAGAACTTTGACTAACTGTGATGAGTAGTTCTTGATATTTAATTGAGTCAGTTTATTGATTTAATATCTGAAGTATACATATTTATTGAAGGTGCACAAGAAATTGGGCGAAAAAAAAAATGTAAACAGTCACCTTATCAATCAACTTATGCAAACCTATACCTTATTTAGATCTGCGGGAAAAGTTATTTACAGCCCCAATGCATGTGGTTCCATAGTGGGGCATAAGTTTAAGAATTTCTCCGATTAGAATGAGAGGGGAAACTTATTCAAAATCCGGATTCGCTGAATTTTTAATTTAATTCTATTATATAAATTTTGATATTGGTTGGTTAAAAGTCACGGGGCAATGGTTTTTCTAATATCAAATCAATATCATTCAATCTTCAAAAGATGCCTCCAGGAACTAAATAGATTTATAGTACTTGGCTCTCAATAAGATGCAGATGAAGTTTACTTCTTTTAAGAAACTGAGATAATACAAATTCAAAAATATAATAAAAAAATTTCAAAAAGCAGTAAACTAGAGTTAGTTATTAATATAATCTGATCACTTCGGTGTTATTTTTGGTCTTTTTTTATCTATGTATATAGAGCTACATTCATCGCTGTCTTTGATGGATAACGTGTCGTTTTGACATGTCACTGACAACTTAATATAAAATTGTCTACCCCCAACGCCTGAAAAGAAATTTTACTTGAAAAAAAAAGGTTCTATGGTAGGTACCATTAATATCAATTTGTTCCAAGAATTAGAACCATTTTTGTTTTGTTTTAAAGTACAACTGATTTTGATTATTCATTTTTTTATGATAAAGCTCCTTAAAAGTTTGAATAGTATTTTGTGTTCAAGTTTTCCAATTTTTTTTTTTTTTTTTGATTTAAGAAAAAATTATTTTTTTTTTTGTCAAAACTCAATGTTTCGGAGACCTCATGTTGATTATTTTAACTCGACAATTAAGAGTTTCTTTATACAATCTACAAGATGTGAGAGACAAAATTATTTTATCTAAAAATTACAGTACCCACTATACAAATGTTAAAAAAATGGTTTTCGAAAATTGCATTTTTTTCAAAAACGGCTCCTAAAATTTTGATACATTTTTTTTCTTTCGATTAATTTTAAGGTTTCAATGAAAAGATGTTTGAAATTAATATATTAATAACTGCACCTACCACAGAACCATTTTTTATTATGAAAATTCAATATCTCGAAAACGGTTCAATATTTTTTTCGGAAATTAAAATTACAATTCGACTTAAAGTTGGCGTGCCAAAATGTTTTTTTAATTTTTTTTAGTTTTTCAAGAAACCGTTACAATGACTTATAATTCTTGTCCTTGCATAAATTCATATTTGCTTAAGAAATCACATGGCATTCTGTTTTTATCTCTTACTACTACAGAGTTTCAAAAATTAATTTTATACCTATGAAGAGTTATATCCAGTGCCGTCGCTGGGTGTTCGTGCGCCCTTGTACAAGAACCTTAAATTGCCGCCCATGTCTCGGGTGCACGGGGTTATTTACGTTGAATAAGTGAAAGTTTTATTTATTCTAGATTTCGCAGTTGAAAAATTTAAGCAAACGTGCATTGTTGTTGTCGCGTTCCGAGCTACACCAAATTCTTATACAATGAACGTAGTCATTATAGCATATATGCACAGAACTTGCATCCTTTATTTTTATTTTTATTTACTCTTTTTACTTGAGACTTATAGGTACTATGTACATATAAGGCAAGTTATGCATTCGTAAATAAATCGAACTTGAGATTTTGATCAAAGTTGACATTACGATGAAAGCGAAGACGAAAAAGGTGGATCTCGAAATTTTTTCCCCACACGTTTACTTTTCTTCTTTTTTTTAAGACCAAAAATAACTGTACCTGCAATACAATTTTTTTCGAAATTTTATAAATTTTTATTTTAAAACAATGTCCAACAGATTTAAACAAAAATCAAAAAGTTTAAAGAATCGGTACAACCGATTTTAATAATTTGTTTTATGCGAAAGCCCCAAAATTTAAAATATTCCTGTCCATTAAAATTTTCAAATCTTTTTTTTTGGATTTCAATTTTTTTTTTCGAAACTCAATATTTCGAAAACCCCATGCTTGATTTTTTTAAAACTTGATAAATAAAAGTTTTCGAAAATCGTGTTTTTTTTTGAAAACGTCTCCGAGAATTTTGATAAATTTTTACGTTCTATAATTAAACAAAAAAAATTGAAATCAATATATTACTGACTGTACCGAACCACAGACAAGAGAAATATATATATTTCTCTTGTCTGTGACCGAATATAGAACCATTTTGACGATTTTGGAATTTCTCATTACCGACTGAAGGGATTTTAATGATTTTTTTTTGGAAAATTCGATACCTCAAAAAAGGGCTAAATATTTTTTTTGGAAATTTATTTTTTATTCGTAAAGTAATAAAAAAAATGTTTTAAAAATTTGTATATAAAAGATTTTTTGACTTATAACTTTGTTATAAATTTTGTTCTTGCATAAACTAATATTTGCTTGCATCACATGGCATCCTGTTCTCAGCTCCAGCTACTACTAAAAGAGTAGTGAACTCTATGTTTATGAACAGTTTTTCTCTAATAGCATTCATTTTTGAAATTCTTAGTCTTTTACATAAGAGGAAGTTCGTGCGACCCAGTCGTGCATTTTATTTTAAGAGGAAATAAAAAATATATGTATATCTTCAACAAAACCATTTTCATATAAAATGCAAATATTCGAGTTCCTTGCACAGTTTTTAATTTATGTATGTCAAATCAATCTTTTGGTAAAAACCAATAGTTAATGGCGTGACAGAAAGAAGACAAAGTAGTTTTTGATATTTTAAAAGTTTTTGTATTCACTTTATTTTTGAAACACTTAATCATTTACTTTCACGCAGGTGTTCTCAATGAAAAAATGTGTGAAATATGGTTAATCCAGTACTTTGTCACATTATTGTATGCTTATAAGACGATAATTAAAAGAATAGTAAAAAGAAAGTTAATCCTTTTAATCGTAAATTCACCTACATAAGAATCCAAAAACGTATAAACTAAAATAAAAGGCTTTTCTTAGAACAAAAGTAGTTTTTGTTATTTTTGATTTTCTCAAAAACTACAAAACATTTTGACATCCGGTTTTTTGTGTTTGATCAAAAATTAATAAGAGCATTGAATATTGAATAAAAAAATAATACTTAATTACGTAAAATTTTGAAAAAAAATTGTTTAAAAAAAAAAATTTCATTTTTTTTTTTTCAAAATTTTGATTTTGAAAATTAATTTTTCAAAAACTATTCACTCGAACAACTTTATTTAAAAACAAAATTAAAGAATGTATTTCTGGCTTTTCAAAATGCTATAGCATTACTCTGTAGGTATCACCGTTATTTTTTAATATTTTTTTTTCTGTTTTAAGTGATTTTTTTCTTAAATTGCCCCTCCCGCCTAAACGGGGGGAAATAGACCCCCTCCTCCCATACGATTTTTTTCTTGTCTAAGTCCAACCTACACGCCCTAGCTTTTTGTCACACCTTATGCCAATCACCCTGTATAATTCCTTGACATCTTAGGTATGCTTTGATGAAATTTGACATTTTGTGGCTTGTGTGGGAACAAAGCTTAAATTCGAACAACCAATGAAACGTTAAATTTCTGGGTTATTCTGATTTTGTTCAATACGTTGACATTTAAGTTATTTTTCAATTCAATTCCAAAATTAATTAAAAACTATTCGTAAACCCTTATTTAAACTTTTGGAGTATGCTGTATAGGTTGAGTTAGATCGATCTCTTAATTTTCCGCCCCTAAATGTTGGCGCCCTTGTGCGCCGCACATTTTGCACATATGGTAGCGGCGGCCCTGGTTATATCTAATAACATTCGCTTCTAAAATTCTAGGTGAGGTGTATGTCTTTAATTAGTATTGTTGTTAGAGACCGAGACGAGATCGGAACTTTTCCAGTTCTCCTAAGCTCACAAAAGGCTTTTTTAAAGCTGTCAAAATTCTACAGTCTTAATCTTAAACCTATTCACGTTTTCACAGCATAAGATCTTCTACATGCAAACAAGAAAAATAATTAACCTTATTACTTGCGACTTATAGGTACTATAAGGCAAGTTATGCATTCGTAAAAAAAACGAACTCGAGATTTTGATCAAAGTTGATATTGCGATGATAGCGAAGACTAAAAAAGTGGGTCTCGCAATTCTGTCTGTATGTCTGTCGGTTCGACTACAGCCTAAACGGCTCGGCCGATTTTCTTTAAACTTGGTAGATATGGGTTTTGATTTTTCCCCCACACGTTTTTTTCTTCTTCTTTTTAAGACCAAAAATAACGGTACCTGTCATACGAATTTTTTTCGAAATTTTATAAATATGTTTTTTTCTCAAAAACTGTTTGACAGATTCAAAAAATAAAAACAGACAAATTTCATTTAGTTTAAGCTAGGCAATGGTTGAAAAAAATTTTGCGAAAAATGGTTATTGAGGGTATCCCCCATGGGACCATTTTTTTTGTTTTTGATTTTCTCAAAAACGGTACTACCGATTTTGATCATTTTTTTTTGCTAAGGCTCCCCAAAAATTTAAATAGAATTGTGTTTTAAAATTTTCAAAATTTTTTTTTTGGATTTAAAAAAAAAAACTTCAAATTTTTTTTTTCAAATCAAATGTGAGAAAAAAAAATATTTTACCTAAAAGTAAAGGTACCCACCCACCATACAAATGTTAAAAAATTTAAAAAAATGGTTTTCAAAAATCGTCTTTTTCTCGAAAACGGCACCTAGAATTTTGATATTTTTTTTTTTCTTTCAATTAATTTTTATGATAGCTTGTACCTACCATAGAACCATTTTTTCGAATTTTGAATTTCTCATTATCCATATAACGGATCTTAATGAAATTTTTTATAGAGAAGCGTCTAAAAAGTCTTAAACACATTGCATTTCAAAACTTTAAAATAAATATGTTTTGAATTAAAAAAAAAATCAATTTTTTTTTTTGAAAATTCGATATCTCAGAAACGGCTCAATATTTTTTTTTTTTAATTTAATTTTTATTCTTTTCTTAAAAATCTTTTCAAAATTTTGTAAAAATAACATTCGTTTTTAAAATTCCTAGTCTATTATATAGGAGCAAGTTCTTGCGACCCAGTCGTGCATTTTATTTTTAATGTGCCTTCATTAAGTAATTAATACATTATCCACACTTTTTTAACGAAAGCAATTTTCAAAACGCTATTCAAATGTATCGGTACATTTAAAATCATAATTAAACAATAAAAACAGCAAACATCAAAAACTTGTTTGTATGCACAGTATTAACACAATTATGTATTTGAAATGACAACAATGATTAAGACATACACATAAATTAACATTTAAAAAAGGTAAAACGTGTGAAGCGGTATAATTAATATTCGCGATAATTTGTAATTATCTAACGTAGAAGAGTTAGTGCTTTGAGGTCATATACATGCATATACATTTAGGAAAAAGTCTTCGCCGCGCCGGCCGGTTCAAATGACATTGGGAAGTTTATAATTTTGACATTGTTTGTTTCTATTTGACTTTGACTTACATAGTGCCCAAATAGTATCTACATAACTGTTTAAAAAAAAAAAAAAACATTAATTGTGATTCATTCGCAGGCGGGTTTTCAGTTAAAGACAGCTTGATTACTGGTATAACAAAGATTTATTGCTTAAATCTTTCATTTTACCGCAGTTGATTAGCATGTGCGTAGATAGCTATGTTTAATTGTATAATTCGTATAATTAAATGAATAAAACTTGAAAGTTTTTTATTGTTCTGTTTAAAGAAGAGAACACGACTTTTATTTATCATAAATGAACACCTTTCACAAAAATATAGTTCTTTAAATAATAAATTGTAATACAAAACATTTAATCATGCAGACTAACTGAGTTAAATTTGAGCTTTTAAGATTTAATAAACATATATCCATGCAGCTATGAGTAATTTGTAGAAACATTTAAAAAAGATAGAAATATGTTGGTTAAATTAATAAAATAAATGCGTAAATACAGAGGCGCAAAATTTTAAATATTTAAAACCAGCTCTAATTTAGTTTTAAAATAGGAGTCGACTCTAAAATATACTGTTAAAATAAGAGTTGACATTTTGTTCATTTTAAATGATATAGAGTATACTTTAACGTTAAAGAGTTCGTTTAACTTTAAAACCAACAAAAAACACTCCTTTATCTCCTTAAAGTATGCCTTTATCCAGGTGACTTTGTAATTTTATAATAAAAATAACAAAAAAAAAATTATTCTTGAGAAGGAAGATTTTGCAATTTTCTAAGATTTTCAACATATAAGAAAACCTAGAGTATTAGAACCTGAAAATTATTCGAGTTTTAAGAAATTCTGATATTTTTCCCTCACTTTTCCTCAAGATCGGCACAGGAAAAACCGTTCAATGTCAATTGAAAATTGTTTTCTAAAAGCCAGCAGAACAATGAATTAAAAATCAGAAAAATTAACTTTTAAATAGCCTATTATTAAGGTATTAGTGGGTTGCTACTTAACAACTTGCTAACTTTAAATTTTAATTTTAAACATTTTCTACCTAGTATCGTACTAAAGCAATTTTTTTAATAAATTGCTTCTGAACACATCTAAAATAATGACAGTTCCTGCAATAAACTACGTAAACAGATCTTTTGTGGCGTTGGTAAATAGCACGATACTAAAAAAATAAAATAGTTATTTGTTGGTTTTAACTTTAATGAAAGGCTAGTTTGTTTAAAATTTGCAAAATTGTTTTTTTTTTAACCTAGTTTCTATATTTAAAAGTATCCCTTGTACAATTCACGTTAAACTCAATTCTAGGGCATACTATATTAGTAGCTTCTCTGATGCAACGCGAGATAGGATCATTTCGCCCATGATTTATATGATTATAATTTACAAATACATATGTCACGTGCAACTCTTGAAGTTGTATTGCCTTAAAAAAAAAAAAAAATCATCTATAGTAAGGGACATTTCAATGCCCGATTAAAATATCTCTTAAAAAGATTACTGAAAATTATTTCCGTTGAGTTTGCAGTGATTTAATATTCCAAATAATAAATAAATACTCCAGAACGGAACCTACCAATGAATTAAATATTGATATTAGTGTATATGATGAAATCTCTAGTATTTATTTTAAGAAACCCCAACATCTGATTAGCTTTATTTATCATATAGTCTTAATGTGGGGGAAATGACATACATATGTACTAACGTCAAGAATAACATCCAAATCTTTTTGTTGCTTTACTCTGGCTAATTTTATGGTGATTATGGTGTCTGCAACATAACAACAGTTGATATTTATCTACATTCAGGTCCAAAAAGTTGGTGATGCACAAAGTTGCCAATCTATCCCAGTCTTTCTAACAGAAGATTACAATCTGATTTGCAGGAATTTCTTAATAAAGTTTTTAATCATCCGCAAAAACAAGACAGAGCTACTCGTAATTTCGGAACGAAGTCGGAACGTCGTTGAGAAAGAGGAGAAAAAGCATTGGCCCCAAATGGCCTCCTTGTGGAACACCTGATGGAACATTTATATCATCAGATTTATGGTTTTTTATTTTCACAACTTGCACTCTTCCAATCAAATATGATTTAAGGAGAAAAGAATAAAGCTTGTGAGGAAGAATTTTATGATTAACTTTATTGAAAGTTTTTAATAAAAATCAGTTAACACAAGTTTGAGGGTCTTTTTCTATATCTATTAGATATAATTACTGGGCTGTGCTTAAGCAGTTGCAATTTTTTTGGTATAGGTGGAATATTGTCTGGACCTTCACTTTTATTCAGATCTTAGCAAAATAAAGCTTCTTCAACCTCATACTTACAAAGAACAGACTTACATAGAACTAAAAACTTACATAGAACAGACTTACATAGAACCCAAAACTTAAAAATGGAAAAACATTTTAATGAAAAACTTCTTAAGGCTAAAACCGTTATTAACGCAGCTTGAAAAGAATGCTTCAACAACAAACACATCGGGCATAGCACTTAATTTAAAGTTTTCGAAGCAGTGCCCCAATCAATACTTTTTTACGTAGACTAAATGTGGGGAGCTAAGAAATTTGAGACTGTCGAAAACGATATGCTTTGCCTTCGGCATACATTCTTTTCCGTGTTTACAAATTCCACTCGAGTGTTGTTAAGTTTGATCGCTGGAAAATGAGAAACATCAACAACTCTTTGATATAACAATATATTTAGTTTTTTGTTAGTTCAGAGTGAGTCCACATTTTGCAGATCATTGTTTTATTGATGAAAGGTTTTCATTAATCTTACTCGCACAGTCTTCAATCATACCAACTTAAAAGCTTTTCATTGATTGAAGGTGCTCATCGCAGTGACGAATTAATTTAGAACTTCATTACCATAAATGAAGAAAAAAGTTGGACCCAGAATTGATCCTTTTGGGACTCCACAGTAAATGTGTAGAGAGTCCGAAACCTGATTTCCAAAGACAACGGCTTGGTGTCTTCCAGAAAGATAGGAAAAAATTCGCTTCACTAATTCGGGAGAAAAGTTGTAAATTTTGAATAGCTTGTAACACATGACATTGTGGTCAATAGTAACAAGTGCCTTTGAATAACAAATGACTGTTGCTGCACGAATAAGATGAAAAGTAATATTACGTATACGACGGTACTCTTGGAGATCATTGGGTATTCTAAAACGCTTCTATTTTTTGAAGGCCAAATTTCTTTGGGTTAACAACGATCTAATTTCCTGGTTGAACCAATGACATTCACCATATTTGACGGATACAGTTTTAATCGGAACATGTGTATTAAACAAGCTTAATAAATTGCACTGGGGAAACTCAACTTGCACGTCCGGCTGTTGTAACAGGTACTCTCGCTCCCAAGCCTGCTGAGACAAAAGTCAAAAGAAAGATGGATTAAGTCATGTTTTTGAAAACAAACATGAAGTTTGTTCAAAAACAGAATACTTTGCTCGAGTCACTAATGAACAAAATATCGAGAAGAGTACTTGAGGTTTGTGAAAAATGCGTTGCTCAGCGAAATAATATGCATTCGATTTGGAGCACTTGACAATCAAAAACAAATAAACAGCGTTTTCGTATTTGAGGAAAATCTGTCCCAGTTGATCTTGTGATCAGGATGGAATTGAAAACCGATTCCTTAGTACCCCATTGATCTTCACAAGCTTCGAGTATATAGGCAGATGCATCTGGATGTGTACTAGCGAATTTGCACATGGCAACCAGGGCAGCAGTTTGGAAAGGTAAAAAAGTATCTGAGTGGTTTCATACGAATTCCAGAGTCAGGCAGAGTTATGAGTTAAGGCCAAGTTTATTTGCATACGAGGGCAATACCTGAAGGTGTAGATTCTGCAGAAATTGCTGTAAAACCACTGCCCTTTGCAGATGACATTGTGGTGTTTGCATACACTCCCGAATAGCTGCAGCTCATGATAAACAAGATGTTCGAATACTGCAAGAAATGTAACCTGGTTGTAAATTTGATTAAGTCTAAGGTGATGGTATTCAAAAATAATGGAGGGAGATCAAGCGCAAGCAGTGGTGTAATAACATTTAACGAATAGAGGTTGTTAAACGAATTTTTCACCTTCCTCCCCAAGTGCCCCAAATTAAATGATAAACGTAGCTCTTCATGCGATACAAAACAAAACAGGATGGTTCAAAGACTAGATGGAACTGGTGCACGAAATTGGTTTTGAACTAGAAATTGGCTCTGTATGACTTAATCAGTCGTTTGGATGAAAAATATAGAAACATGTACAGAAAAGAGGCCTCAAGTACCTTATAATGGTTTATAGTTACGTGGAAAAAAAGATAAATTTAGTTTTAAACGATTAAGTTTTTATTAAAAATATAATTTATTTTATTTAAAATAACAAAAAAAAAATAAAGCACAAGGATTCAGTCCATATTAAAATTAAAAAAAGGAACTCTTTTTATATCATTAATAAACTAAAGGTAATAAATAAATAATTAATTCAATCTTTCGTTAAGAAATTAGTATAATATATAAGTACTTTTTACATATTATTCACATACATATTTACTTTTCAGAAGAAAGAATTTGTTTAGTTAAATCTGGTTTTTGTTTTAAATATTCTCTGAACTCTAAACAGGTAATTTCATAATTAAATTTGGTTATCAAAATTGAATTAAATTTAGAGTTTCAACTTTCATTTGACTTTTTTCATCTGTCCTAAGATTATTTAAAACTGAAAAAACTCTTTCTGTGACCCAGGAAGGCACAAAGCAAACTCTGCAATTTTTAAAATATTTTTGAAATTAATTTTGTTTTCTTCAAAATGTTTATAAAATTCTATCCATCTTTCTCCTGCAGTCTTCTGACTTTTTTCCCATGTATTTATTTTCTCCAAGGAAACATAATTTTTAACACATGAAAATTCGTCAAAAGACTTAAATTGCTTCTCTTTTTCTCAATAAACATTAAACTTGCCTCGACCTGGTCCCAGGAAGGAAAAAGTAACAGTTCAGGATCTTCTTTCCGTAAATCATTTTCATTTTTTAATTATTATGGGCAAAAAGCATTCCTCTTTTCTTTGTCTTATTTTTGATTTAAGATCTTTAATGACAATGTATACTACCATCATGCATAATTCCTGGGACTCAATCCTTAAAATGCTATTTTGAAAAAGAGTGGCCTGACAATGTGCAAAAAATAACCAGAGTTCGGAACAAGGATTGTAAAAAAAATCTCTTATATAATGGTTGCGACAGAAAGTAAATTTTCAAGGGCTCAAAAAGTTTCAAAATTCTTTCTATTGCCGGGTTAATGGTAAGATATCGTGTTTTACTAAAACCTATTAGTTTTTTAAATTCACTGTCTGCAACGTCATATTTTTTAAATGTTCAACCCTTAATAAGAATATATTTTTATAACAATTACTTCAACATCAATTGGTAAACATTCAATTGAGGTTTGAACATAATTATTTACAATATGAGCTGCACTGTTTACCCTAATGAGCTCGTTTCCAGTTGTTTGTTAAAGTTTATTAAACATTGTTTTTGTCCCTCCTTGCCGTTCCGTCAAACTCAGAGGTGAGCTTCTTCACATATATTTTATACTCATTAATATGTCAAATGTGTACTGTCGCAGAGCGGTGCCCGGTTCTAAATAATATATCTTCCTAATGAAATTGACGTACCAAAGATGCTCAAATTTTGCAAAATAGTGCTTAATTATAGAAGTTATAACCTTTTAGTTTATAACTGCAACTTAATTTATTTAAATTATTATTATGTATTTTTTTAATTTTGTCAATCTGACAGACAGCAATTCGAGATGATTTACTAATATATTTAATTCATTTGCGTTTTGGTTAGAGCTATTTACGTTAAGGTTATATAATTTGCTATTGAGTTAAAAAAAATTGCAAAAGTTTTATACAGAAACATGAGTGTCAAAATCGTTAAACAAATCTTCAAGAAATGTAAACTTTCCTTTAAAAGTTTTAGAACTAAAAAATTGTACGGCATCTACGATCTACCGATATTTATGGTTGTACTGTACTGTACTGTACTGCCAACTCCATCTTAGGCAGCAGTCGTAAAAATCGGAACGACTGGTTTGATGATGAATGCAAGCTAGCGACTGAACGTAAGAATGTTGCGTACCGAGCAATGCAACAATCTCATAGAACGCGGGCACGCGAAGAGGAATATAAGGAGCTCAGAAGAACAGAAAAACGGCTTCACAGACAAAAAAAATCAGCCTGGGAGAAGAACCTAATCTGTGAAATAGAAAACAGCCGAGAGCGAGGTCCGCACCATTCACGGAAGTTCTACCAATCCGTCCGAAACATGACGTAGTACACACCACGCTGGACATACTGCAAGGACGGAGAGGGAAATCTGATCACCGATCCTGAAAGCATACTGGAGCGATGGGAAGTGTACTTTAATGAATTGCTAAATGGTCAGCTCACTGCAGAAGTGGAGGCCCCACTACTTCAAGAAGAATATCCTATGTTGCCGCCACCAAGCATAGAAGAGGTTGAGAAGGCTATAGGCCGGCTTAAACAGAACAAAGCCCCGGGAGCCGATGGCATACTAGCCAGCCTTACGTCAAGCAATTCATGTTATTATAGTACAGGTATGGGAGCAGGAAGAAATGCCAGAAGACTGGCGAAAAGGTTTAATATGCCCCATACATAAGAAGGGAGATGTCACAACGTGCAGCAATTATAGAGGTATCACGTTGTTGAGTACCGCCTATAAGATACTCTCCTCTATCCTACAAGACCGGATAACCCCATACGCTAAAACCGTCATCGGGCAATATCAGTATGGTTTCATTCCAGGCAAATCAACAACTGATCAGATCTTTACCCTTAGGCAGGCGATGGAAAAATGTCTAGAATTTAACATCCCAACATACCATCTGTTTATAGACTTTAAGGCCGCCTATGATAGCATAGCCAGGGTAGAACTTTACAAAGCCATGAGAGAATTCGGCATCCCAAATAAATTGACACGACTATGTAGGTTGACCATGACCAACTTAACAAGCCAAGTAAAAATAGCCGGATTGCTATCCAGACCAATCAACATCTTTAATGGACTCCGACAAGGGGACGGTTTGGCCTGCCTCCTCTTCAACCTGGCGTTGGAGAAAGCAATCCGTGACTCTGGCACGGCAACAAGAGGGACCATCGTCAACAGGTCCAGCCAGTTACTGGCTTACGTAGACGACATTGACATCATCGGAAGAATCGAACAAGCTGTACACGATTCCTTCATCCAGATCGAGCAGGCGGCACAAAATCTGGGGCTGCACATTAGTGAAGGTAAAACAAAGTACATGGTGGCGTCGAATGCGAGAGGAACAGTTGGTCAAACAATCAAGGTAGCGGAGCACGAATTTGAAGTGGTGCAATCCTTTAAATACCTTGGGTCAATAGTAGCAGCCGATAACAATATAGAAGAAGAAATACGCGGGCGGCTTCTCAAATCCAACAGAGCCTACTATAGTCTGTCAAAGCTTTTCAAATCCAGAAATCTCACCATAACTTCAAAACTGCTGCTGTACAGGACCATGGTCCTGCCAGTACTCACATATGGATCCGAGACTTGGGTGCTTAGCAAAAGGCACTCCGACCTCTTAGCTGCGTATGTGAGGAAGGACGATTCTGGAGACGGTACAATCATGAATTGTACGCAATCTACCTAGAAGCAGATATCGTGACAAAAATTAAGCTCGGTAGACTCCGGTGGGCAGGGCACCTAGCTCGCATGAGCGAAGAGGAACCTGCTCGGAAAGTTCTTTGTGGTACATTCTATGGTAGACGACAGCGTGGTAGACCATGCTTGCGCTGGAGAGATGGCGTAGACCAGGACGCCCGAAGCCTTGGGGTGCGCAACTGGATGGCGTCGGCTAGAGACCGGGATAGGTGGAGAGACTTGTTGAAAGAGGCCAGGACCGGAACCCGGTTGTCGAGTCGATGATGATGAGAAAAAAGATTCAAAATAGATCTGGTATAAAAAAATATTTACAATTAATTTTGACGAAAATTCACTCAATATTTAGACTCTGTCACTTATCGACAAACATCAGACAACCCGAAAGATGAAAAGCCACAAAGAAACAAAAACTAACAGTCACACATAATTGGGCGGCCCCGTCCAGCTTTCCCTCGTAATAACCGGTTTGATCAAAATCTGGTTTTCGATATATTTACCAATGAATAACTTGCCATAATATCTTTTTAAAAAATAGTAGCAAATGACATTGATAGATATCTGTCACGCCGAGAAATGCTGATGCACATCTTAATATGTACATATGTATATCTTTTTAATAAAGTACTAAATAAATACTTGCTGGGTAAACTTTGAATTTGAATTTATGATTGCATTTTCCCATATTTGATAAGATAATATAAATTGGTACCTTTGGAATTAGCTCTTTAAAGCTTACTATCTTATGTTTGTGTGACCACAATTAGCAATGTGGGTATTATCTTAATGTAAATAATATGCGCAGTAAATATCTTATTAGTGGAATTATAGGCAAGGTTAGGTTAGGTTTACGTGGCTGTCAGCGGGAGAGCCTATACCTACACTGAGAACATGAGTTGATCCACTGTGAAAACACATTGAATCTTGGAGACTTTCTCTCTAATCATTAATTCAAATGGAGATCCTTATGAAGCGAGCAAGATTATGCTTATATCTATATTTGCCCATAGATCACTAAGATCCCAGATGGAGTCTAGTGCCTTGGGATATAGCAGGACATGTACAGAGAAGGTGAGGGATCGATTTATTTTCTTCTTTCTTCCATGCAGCTTCTGCAAAATTCGTTAGAATAAATTCCAAGCCACATTGTGTGCTTACCTAACAAACAGTGGCCTGTTATAGTACCTATCACAGAGCCTCTATCCAATAGGGCTTATAGATATTAAACCTTTGGAGAACTTCCGATCCAGCATTGGCCAAATCTGTTTTGTCTTATCTGGCAATAAAGATATCATTGTTGCTGTTTTGGAGAATTCGTCAGCTTTACAATTTCCTGAAATGTCTCTGTGGCCCGGCATAACGAAGAGGTTAATTTTAAACTGCTGCGCCATTTTCCATCAGAGACGATCGACAGTTAAGGGCTACTATTTAGCTGGTAGAGAGAGAGTCAAGAGATTTAATGACTAAAGACTACAGGTTGTCCGAGAAGATGCGGGTATCTTTATTTGATATCACGTTTTCTTTAATCTTGGACTTCGCCAAATCACGCTACAGTGATCTGAATGATGAAAAGAGAAAATTAGAAATTTAGTCTGTCTGAGTATACACCTCCATCAACCTCCTCGTCATTAGTTTTCGATCCATCAGTGTAAAAATGGATTGAATCATCTGAATACCATGTCGTCACAGATTTTTTTCGGAGGTTTCTTTCTTTGGGATTTTGGTTTTCAGGGATTTCAGGTTTCAGGGATTTTGGGTTTCAGGGATTAATGGTTTTTGGGATAGTCATTTTGTCTTTGATGAAGGGGTAAGTCAACAATCAAAATTAGTACTATGCCAATCCACACAAAGACAATCTAGGTGCCAGGTTAATCGAAAATTTCACAGAAAACCAGCTTAAAATTGTCCCTTTCATCTAAATAACCAAAAGCAACATCAAAACTTTTTAAAATGAAGTCTTCTACCTGTGGAAATTGCTACTCGATAAACTGATTTCACTTAAATACATATACATTTGAAACATTTGTATAGAGAAATACATTTAAAAATATTCTTTAAAATCTGAGTCCTACGCATGATTCTTTTTGTTGATAGAGCTTCTTTTTCTTTTTTACAGGTTACTCATTATCGCTTCTCGATTTCATGGCCTAGAATCTACCCGAATGGTGACATTTCATCAAAGAACCAAAAAGGAATCGATTATTACAACAATGTTATCGATAAGCTAATTGCAAATGGTATTGAACCATTGGTAACATTATTTCACTATGATCTTCCCATCGATATTCAAAAGCTTGGGGGCTTTGCTAATCCACTTATCATCAATATGTTTGTCACATATGCCATAGAATTATTTGAAAATTTTGGCGATAGAGTCAAATCATGGAATACATTTAATGAACCGTTTGACTATTGTAAGCCTGGTTATGCAGATGGAAACTATCCACCACAGGTACGTGCCCCAGGTGTAGCTGATTATCTTTGTATGGATCATTCTTTGAAAGCACATGCTGCCACCTACCGGACTTATCGATCCAAGTACTGGGAAAAGCAACGCGGTAAGATCGGTTTGACGCTAAGTAGTCGATTCTTTTTCTCGCACACTAACGATCAAGAAGCCATTTCTCGGGGAATGCAATTCAATGTAAGTTACCAATTTTACGGATGTTGTTTTGTTGATTTATTTGCTTGAAATTGATTGTTTACAGTTAGGTTTCTTGGCACATCCCATCTTCAGCAAAACGGGTGGATATCCTGAGGCAATGGTGGAAACTATCAAAAGTAATAGTTTGAAAGAAGGAAGGATTACATCACGCTTGCCAAATCTTGATGGCAAATGGAGGGAAATTATTAAGGGTTCTTCTGACTTTTTGGGTCTTAACTACTACACCTCGAGATACATTAAACGAGCTGTCAAGCCAAATGGTGAAAATCCTTCCTGGGAAAGAGATTATGATTCAGATGCGTATCCAGACGAAACATGGGTTAGAGGGAAACCAGAATGGTTGTATTGCGTTCCTGAAGGACTTGAGGGGATCTTAAAGTATGTTTGTATGTTTGTTCTTAGATATATTGGAAATATTTAATTATTTGTTCAAAACACAAATAGGTACATTCGTGATCAATACGGCAACCCAGAAGTGATAATTACTGAGAACGGCTGGTCCGATGATGGCGATCCAGAAGATGACGATCGAATTCATTTCATTAAGGTTGACATTGCTTGAGCTAAGGAGTTAAGTTTCTTCTTCAGTGATAATTTTTTTCTCCATTTTTTTTTCAGGCTCACATGCAAGCGGTATTGAATGCTGCCAATGATGGATGTAATGTTACTGGTTATACCGTCTGGAGTTTGCTTGATAATTTCGAATGGCAAAAAGGATACACGTATGATTATTTGTACTGAAATAACAATTGAGTTTATATTAATATCCTTAAAATTATTTATAGGCACAAATTTGGACTCTATGCTGTGAACATGACTAGTCCAAATAGAGAACGTAGTCCTAGAAAGTCAGCAAAGTATTATAGAAAAGTAATTGAAACAAAAACCCTCCCTAGTATTTTTTAAGATATTTAAATATTTTTAAAATAAAAATTTATTATTTAATATTTAAGAAATCTGTCTTTAATTTAAGTCCAAAGAATAAGCCTTTTAGAGTATGGTTTAATGTTCAGATCATTTGAAAAATTACAAAATAATTATTAAGTTGTAATGTTGCTAAGTAAAAACAAAACATTAAATGTCTTTTATTGCCAGTTTAATTAAAAGTCTCTTTTATTAGGCATTAAAAAAATATGGTGGGATTAGCACTAGAAAGCATTAGTAAGTAACAGAATAGCTAAAAAATCGCCGGATTTTTCTCCTCATTCCCCTATGTAAAGATAGTGCTGAAAAGCATCAGGGAGTATCAGAATAGATGCAAGAAATTGTTTATAAAGTATTTGTTTAAGGCTAGGAACGCACTTGCGATAACAATTGCGTGGTATTTTAGTCACAAATTTAGAACACATGAGTTTAAATGGGAATAAATCGTGATGATTTAAAGTTCGACATTTGTTTCATTTTTCTGGCGCAGCGATTGTCGTAAGTTAAAATGAAACAAAGGCTCTCCAATGGATATGCTCATGCTCACACTTGCGATTTAAATTACTACGACTTAAAAATCGTAATCGCAATAAGAAACTAGCATAAACGCACTTTTGGTTTTCAATCGCACGATTTTTTAGCCGCAAGAAATTACACATATGACGCTTAATGTGAATGGACGCACTTGTGACTTAAAAATCGTAGAGATTATAAAAATGAAATAAGTTATATTTTTTTAGGCGGTTTTTTCGTCGCAAAATTAAGAGATCAAATGAATTTTCAATAATCCTGCACGCCCTTGCGGCTTATTAATAAAACTAATTCTTGTCAGTATTAAAATGGCTTTTTTGTTACCTTTAGGGTCATTCGGTTACAAATGGTAGGCTAATTACCGGTCAGTTTTATAAGATCCATGATAGTTCAAAAGAATAGACACAGAGATTTTTTGTGCAATACTATAGAATGAGTATTGAAAATGCTTCAAAGGAACTACTGCAACTAGTGAGATACAGAATTGTGTATAAAAATACAAAATAGAGAAACGATTATCTGGCACATTGACGTACTTATGTAAATAAAAACAAAAATTCTCAATCGTTGCTATTTATTTGTAGCAAATACGTGCACTTATGTTAAAAGTAATTTGTTAATCACAGGTAAGTGCGACCGCGATTTTTTTTATCAATTCAATTTCAATTTTTATCGCCTCGACAAAATCGCAAGGGCGTCCCTATAGCCTAACAGTTTGAGGTGCTATTTCATTTTCAAAAATAAACTTCAATTTGAAAAAGATTGAACTTAATATTTCTAAAAAAAAGTTAAAACAAGTTGGGGCATTTATTTTTGGATCATTTTTACTTGCGATATAGGTACTATAGGGCAAGTTCTGCATTTGGAAAAAAATCGAACTCGAGATTTTGATCAAAGTTGACATTACGATGATAGCGAAGACGAATAAAGTGGGTCCGGCAATTCCGTCTGTCTGTCTGTCTGTTTGTCTGTATGTCTGTACCTCTCACTACAGGCTAAGCCACTGGACCTATTTCTTTCAAACTCGGTAGTTATGGGTCTTCGGTGATTCCCTAGAGGGGAAATTGAAATTTTTTTTTTAGCTCTAAAACTAACGGTACCCCCCATACACCCGTAATGCAAAATCTTATCTATTAATCTTGAAAACGGCTCTAACGATTTTGATAAAAAAAATTAGGTGTGATATTATGGACATCGACCACTTACGTTTTGGTAAAAAAAAAATTGGGGCAAAATGTTATTAACGGTACCTGTCATAGAACCGTTTTTTTGATTTTCGACTTTCTCATTAACGGCTCTAACGATTTTAACCAAACATTTTCAGCAGGAGTCCCCCTAAGTTTAAAATAATATTGTATATAAAAATATTCGAAAAAATTATTTGTTGGGTTTTTTAAAAAAAAAATTTTTTTTTGAAAAATCAATATCTTCAAAACCTATGAACGATTATTTTTTGAAATTATTTCCTAAAATCAATATTATTAAATACTTAAAATTCGCATCCCACATTTTTTTCTTGAAAAATTTTAAAGAAATTTCTTATATAAAAAATTTATTTATTTAATAATAAAACGGTTTTTTAAAGTTTGTTTGCATAAATTCATACTTTTCCAGAAATCAGACGGCAATTTCATGTTTTATATTTCATGTTTTATATTTTTAAAATGTATCTTAAATTCCAAAGTACTTTTACATAAGAGCAAGTTCGTGCGATCCAGTCGTGCATTTTATTTCATTTCGGCGGGGCTTTATTTCACCAATTTTAAGCCTTATTTCATTCTTCTCTTTTGGGGTCTTATTTTCCGGGGCCTAATTTAGTTTTTGGTGAATGCTTGAAATGGAAAATTTTGGTCACAAACGTAGAAGTCTAAAGAAAATATGCAGAACAAAATCACCGCCCATCGCACGTTGGCTATTCCAAGAAATATAACAATATCCATCTTGTGAAAACCTATCGGTCAAAAACTCAATTGAATTTGATGACAAAACCAAGAAAATAGAAATACTATGTACGACGAGGTACTGGCCTCATTCGATGTTACTTTCCTCTTTCCTTAGATACCGGTAGAAAAAGCGCTAAAATTTTTCAAAAATGAAAACATTACAAAAGTAAACGTGTAACAGAATGAATTACACCAATCAACATATGCCCATCAAAAGGCACGGCAGTGGCCAGCCAAGTTCTGGCACTACACCCTTTTTACAGGAACAAACTCAGGCGATTTTTGAACCCTCCCTATTTTCATTACCAATGAATTCAGAAACTTTAAATTCCGAATATTTGCTAAGCACAGGCGCCTCACCAAATTTCAATTTTCTAGCATAAGCGGTTCCTGAGATATAAGGCCTCAAAAACCACAAAAACCATAACTGACTGACTGAGAGATCATCAAAATTATGGAGCACTTCCCGACATCGTAGAATTTTGTTATTTTGTACAACGGTAGGTCTTGTCATGTAAGCAGAGGAAAAAATCGAAAATTTGAAGTTTTCCATTCAGGGGGTGTGGTATCCGCCCACTTTCTCCGAATTGGTGTTGGTTGAATGGAGCACTTCCGACTGCAATAAAACGATGAAATTTAGTAAAGGGGCAGGGCTTAAATTGTATACTAAGAAAAAAAATATAAAATTTGAGGTTTTCCATTCAGGGGCGTGGTATCCGCCCACTTCCTCAGAACTGATGTAAATTATATATGGCACACTTCCGATTGCAGTAGAACAATTAAATTTGGTAGAACGGTAGGGCTCAAATTGCATATAAAGGACCAAAAATAAAAACCGAAGTTTTCTATTAAAGGGGCGTGGTATCCGCCCACGTTATCCGAATTGGTGTTCGTTGAATGGAACACTTCCGATTGCTGTAAAACGATGAAATTTGGTAAAACGGTAGGGCTTAAATTGCATCAGACCAAAAACATAAATGTGTAAAAAAACAGCCAAGTTTTTCTATACAAAAACCTTTGTCTAACAAGTCAGCCGTAAAAAGTACTGAGATCTAAAAGTACGCCAAGTTCTTACTTCATGAAGGTTTAATACCGAATATTTAAAGTAGAATAATATAGAAACAGCTACAATATAATAGAGAAATTTTACTATTTAATTATTACTGACTAAAATTTGATGGGTTCGCATCCAGGCGCATCCAAGAAATATAATCCACCTGCATTATTGGAAACGGTTTGCATGATTGTGTCATATACGATGAAGTTCCGAAACATGTTGCAATTGCTCATTTCTGCGATATCACGGGATTGAAACTGATCACCAAGAATTACAATTGCAGCCTCATCAATTGTCGATGTTCTATCAGCCCTTATTAAGATTTTGTGATTATCAGATAGCATACGATCGAAAGCAATTTTGAATAATTGAACTAATGCATTATGCTGATGGAAAAACCTTTGTAGCCCACGAATAATTTCTCGTCTTGTATTCGAGACAATTACACAACGTTGATCCAATTTACGATTTTCATCACCAATAAATTAAATTTGCTAAAATTGATGATCAGCGTCGGGGTATGGCAATAACGGACCAGCTTGATGATAAATCTGGCCCTGAATCTGTGACATGTATGCAATTTCAGGTAGATGTTGGATCAGAATTTTTAAAACTATCGAATACTTTATGATTCAGATTGACATAAACATGGGACAATCATGTTGAAGTATTTTCCTTAAACGTCGGCATAATTATCTCTAATAATTTTAGTAGCACTAAAAGAAGTCATTTGAAATGCCGAATTGTGTTGTTGAATATGGAAAAAGTGATTCGACGATTGAGATGTCCCAAAAATAAATGAATACAATGGTTCGGGTGGAGTTTATATTGCTGGAAATCTCACTTTGTCATTAGCACAACACATGCCGGGCATTTCACCTGGAAAGTTAGCGGCATCACAATGTGGACATATGTATTGCGTCCATCATTCCAATATATCCGTACATACTATAATCAATTTGACTGTTGTAATTAAAAGCAGCACGCATCATTTTAGCCAAAAGAGCAGCACGACGTATTCGTGATCGGCGTGCAAGGTTCAGTACAGGTACAGGGTCAACAGATCTATTTGGTGCATTACGTTCACTGCGATGCATTAGCTTGTGCGCGTTCATCTGCAGTCTGTGATCGAATTAGTAATGCCACATCATTTGCATTACGCGTTCGCCGACCTATATTTGCTCCTTCATATAAAAAAGAATAAATCAAATTAAAAATATAAGTTTCAATTTGACAGCAAAATCCCCACTAACAAAATGATCCGACATTTTATTGAATTCATTTGTTACAAAAAATGTGATATATGAAGAACCGCTCGACCAATTTTGTGCAAACTTCACATAAACCATCTACTAAATAGTCCAAACAAAAACAAAGCCTTAACATTTGGTTTGGATAGGTGAGCCTGTTCTTGAGTTATAGAATTACAACGAAAAGTGGCATTGATTTTTATATATATAGATTTATATTAATTGAATATATAGTATATTTATTTTGAAAAGAAGTGTTGAAGGGTGGTCTAAGGGCAGCGTAGTGTTGGTGCTCTAGCTCGACGGACCTAAGCTGGTTTCGGCTGGACGAGAGTAGCGACGAAAGTGTGGTACTGTATTGTTGTACTAACCCCTCTATAAGGCGTTCCATGGGTAGGTTCGGAGGCATACGACGCGACGTTTGGTCATAGCAGAAAGCGACGGTTGATAATGGGTTCGGTCCCCATTTTCTTGTCGACCTATTGCGTGGTGGTCTTGGACACCTTTCTGGTACTTATTTCGGTCTACCAGAGACGTAAAATTTTTGTTCTTTTACAGCCCTATTAATAAGTACAAAATACAGGCGAAACAACTTTAACACGTATTTTAACTTATAATTCTTAATAATAAATGTGTGTTAGTCTTAAATGACGTTGGACATTTAAGACATTTAATTTATCTCACCGATTTTGGTGATTAACGAGCGAATATCTTCAACTTGCTCGTCAAATTTGACAGAAATACTTTATTTAATAATACAAATTCCACTAAGTATCCATGTAATGCCTGCCATACGTTATTGTGTTAACTAACCTTGTCGCCAGAACTCCAATTTTCAGTCATTTTTTTTTCTAGCATATCTATTTTTTTACAAATTAATTTGAACTTTCACACAAAAATTAAATAACCGCTTAGAATTTGTTTGACAACAAAAATTATTTTGTATGTCTGAGATGACATGCCGGCTTTCAATAATGAAAAAAGTACTAGAATATTTAGGAGAATGAAGGAGTTGAGCCAATTTTTCCTTGTTATTCAGTTAATAGATAAAATAAAGAAACGATAGTTTTATTAATATTTTAATTTATCAAAGGGATAATTTCGTTATCCGTGTGTTGGAAAAAACGTGTGTTAACGAGCAAATTGTGTGTTTTTATTAATACGGCTGTTATTGTTTAATAGGTAATTATTTAATGTAAATTTTCATTTCGAATTTAGATTTTATTTGGAAGTTCACATACTCGTATGGTATTTTTGTGGACTTCTTAAGTTCTAATACGATGATTAGTTAGGTTTGAGATTTTCAGAGGGTGTGGAGGGCGTGCGAGTGTTGAACGGTGAGGAGTGATGCTGTAGCGGATTATTAACGATTAAGAGGAATCTAGTACACAAACGGCCATAAGGATTCCTATAGGCGAGAGAGTTGGCAACAACATCTGCAATCACTCTTAGAGCAGCAGCTTAGATTTTGGAATCGGTTAGTATTTTGCTTTTGGAATGAAAGTTTTTTTTTGTAATGATGTGAAGTTTGGCGGAAGGGCAAGATCCCCCAACATCCCTACATGCCACCGGCCTTCTTAGTCAAACATTCGTACCCGTCGTATCCTATCCTAGTCCAAATTAATGTCCTTTCCGGTTCCTATCCATTTCCTGTTTCCTTTTCCGATTCTTCTTCCTTCCAACTATCCTTATCCTATTCGCGACCGCGGGTCCTCATTCTTTTACCCAGTTAGAGAGGCTTCAATTAAGGCATCTAAACAAAGATATTGACCGCAATAGGTACCATATTTCGCGAAATTACTCTAAATATGTGGGCTTCTGTACAGATAAGGATGATTTGAGGACTAACGATTAAAGCCTGGTATGCAGTTCAAGCTAAAATAAATTTTATCTCTACAATTCTTATCTCTCCAATTGTTTGCTTAAATCCAAGATAAATTTTGAAGCTGGAGAGATAAATTGAAAAGTCGACCTGATTGATAACAGTTGATTTATTCATACAATTTCCGCAATCCTTTCTGTTCTTAAATTTTTCATAAAAATTCTTAAAAAGGGCGCGAAATAAATCGAAGAATTTATAATATTGTGTGTGCTACGGAGGTAGTTAATGTTGTTGCTAGCAGAAAAATAGCTAAACAACCTTCCTTCCGGGTTAACCCTTATCTGAAGGAAAGGAAACACAAAGGGCGCTTTGCCAAGGATGTAAGAAATTAATTACTTATTGTTGTTCAGTTTCAATATGTTTTATTATTTTCAAATAGAATTTCCACATGACTTTGGAAAGAACTGCATATCTGATGCACTCTTTTGCACTATTGCTCCCACTAGAGCATGCAAGACGTTCACATTTGTAAATAACTACTAAATTACTACTAATTACGCTAATTATTTTTTGCTATCAATCACACCCAAAAATTGCTGTGGGCTCTTCATTCATTCGGATCACATATCACCGCTAGAAAAGTTTGCGAGAGTACGTTTATAAGTTATCTTAAAAAAAAAACCGCAAGTGGAACAAGTGATTAACTTGAATAAGACGTACACTTTTCTGATATTTCACTATTTAATCCATTATTAAATTTGAGAAAATCAAAAAAACTTTTTAAATAGATTTGCTGACATAATACAGAACTTCGCAAGTGTCAAAAATTATCTGTGAAAGAATGTGTTAAACATTATTTCATGCGCTAAAGTAAGTGGAGACTTTGCGATAAGGTAGTAGATTACAATTTGAGTTTAGCGCGTGAACTGCGTACTGTTCAGCTAAAAATCCTAGCTAAAATTTATCTCGAGCTGAAATATGTATGGAAGATAAATTTTAGCGTGATCTGCGTACTAGGCTTAACGATTACTCTTTTACAATATAATATGAAAATATAAATCAAATACGTTGGGCGGTCGGCCATTTGCAAAATGAGTAACTTTTAGCATTCGGGGACCAACTGGCACCCGTGCTTTTCGGAATCAACCACAAGTAGCACAGAATTTATTACTTAACGAAGTCTTTAAGAATTCTAAATCGGTATCTGACACCTTCTATAAGACGGATTTAAGTTCCTATTTAGTAGAGAAAAGGCGCAAGTGGGCAGTCCGATAGAAGGAAATAAGAAGATAAATTGAGTCTTAAAATGTTCTTAAATCGGGATATCATTCTTCTTAAATACTTCATTACTCCTTCTTAAATAGTTCCTAACATCTTCTTAATTACTTCTTAACTCCTTCTTTAAGAGCTACGGCAATTCTTAAAAAAATTATTAGAAACAATACAAATAAATTTTTTGTATTAACTGTTTGTTTTTTATTATTGTTGATTATATTCGAGTCTTCATGTGATTTTTTGCTGGAATGAAAGAATTTTAAAAGTTATTTTTTTTTAATTTACCTCTGTGCTTCCACTGAGATTCGAACCCGAGTCCTCTCGCTTGTCGTGCTTGTGCTCTACCTATTGTGCCACTGTGACACATAAAATATCTTGTCTCAAAGTGCTACTCAAATAACTCTCTCGTGTTTTTAATATTATACTGTTTAAGAAGACTTAAATACGTATTAAAGAATCGAAAAAATACCGATTTAATACCAAAATAAAATAGGAATGTTTTTAGAAGGATTAAAGAAGGAATTAATTAACAAAAACAAAAAGAAATGCCCATTTAAGAAGTATTTAAGAATGCTTTAAGTAGAAGTAAACACACCAAGTTAAGTTCTTTAAAACATACCGCGACAAAATGATTCTAACATTAATGCTAGCTGATGAAATAGTAAGAATTTTACCAGAATTCTAGGTGCCCTTTCCGAGAAAATTCAGATATTGGAAAACCATTTTCTAACATTTAAATTGAGGGTACCGTTATTTTTAGAGAAAATAACTATGTTTTTTTCTATATCTTGTTGATAATATTCGAGCTACTAAGTTTTCAAAACAAAAAAATGAAATTTTTTTCACTCTTGGCATAATAAAATTGATCTAATTCCGTTGTATTTTTAAGAAAATCGCCTAGTAATCATTTAAAAAAAATCAACATAGCTTGTACTAAATAAATACAATAATACAATAATCGATCAGAAATACGGTTTTTTCTCATATTTAATTTTTACTTGCGACTTATAGGTACTATAAGGCAAGTTATGCATTCGTAAAAAAAATCGAACTCGAGATTTTGATCAAAGTTGACATTACGATGATAGCGAAGACCAAAAAAGTGGGTCTCGCAATTCTGTCTGTCTGTCTGTCGGTTCGACTACAGCCTAAACGGCTCGGCCGATTTTCTTCAAACTTGGTAGATATGGGTTTTAATTTTTCCCCCCCGGACGCTTTTTTCTGTTTTTTTTAAGACCAAAAATAAGGGTACCTGCCATACGATTTTTTTTTCGAAATTTTATAAATATTTTTTTTTCTCAAAAACTGTCCCACCGAATTTTTTAAAAAAAATTTGAAAAATTTCATTTGGTTAAAACTAGCCCCCTGGGTCCATTTTGTTTGTTTTTGATTTTCTCCAAAATTTGAATATTATTACATATTCAAATTTTCAATTTTTTATTTTTTGGATTTTTAAAAAAAAATTCAAAATTTTTTTTGGAAACTCAATATTTCGAAAACCCCACGTTCGATTTTTTTCAAACTTGACAAATAAAAATTTCTTAACATAATCTACAAGATTTGAGAAAAAAATTTTGTTTTATCTAAAACTAACGGTACCTTCCATACAAATTTTAAAAAATGGTTTTCGAAAATCGTATTTTTCTCGAAAACGGTTCCGAGAATTTTGCTAAATTTTTTTTTCTTTTGATCAATCTTTACGATCTATAATTTAATTAAAAAAAATTTGAAATCTAGATTTTACTGACTGTACCTACCATAGAACGATTTTTTCGAATTTTAAATTACTCATTATCGGCATAACGAATTTTAACGAAATTTTTTATAAAGAAGCTCATAAAAAGTTTAAAAAACATTGCATTTAAAAACTTAAGAAAAAATATTTTTTCAATTTTTAGAAAAAAAAAAAGATTTTTTTTTTTTTTTTTAAATTCGATATCTCAAGAACGGCTTAGTATTTTTTTTGGAAATTAGACTTTTATTCGAACAATAATAAAAACTTAAGGTTGGCGTACCAAAATTTTTTCTTAAAAATGTTTTAAAAATTTTGTACATAAAAGCTTATTTTTTTAAGGAACCACTACACCGACTTATAATTTTTGTTCCTGCATAAATTCATATTTGCATAGCATTCTGTTTTTATCTCTTACTACTAAAAGAATTTAAAAAAATCATTTTATCCTTATGAACAGTTTTCTTTAATAACATCCGTTTTTAAAATTCCTAGTCTATTACATAGGAGCAAGTTCGTGCGACCCAGTCGTGCATTTTATTTCCAAGAGCTTTTCACAAATTAACAAATCGATCACAGCAAATTTATTGCTTTATTGAAATTTGGACAGGCCAAAGCAACGCCTGTTGGGTTAGCTAGTTAATTATAAAAAGCAAATGCAAAGTGTTTGTATAAAAATACGAAATTCTTTTGTTTGTATTAATTGGTAACGTTAGGTAATTTCGAAGTAAAATATAAGGTTATTAGCGACTTTGAAAGGCCTTACTTCGTTAACCATAAGAGATATAAGCTTGTTTCATGCTTTGTGATTATTCATGCAATTTAACTACATTCATATTTTATTATAAACTTCATAAGCATAACATGTAGTACAATGTACAATGTACAAAAATATTCATATTTGTTTGACGTAACGCGGAATTTGAAATTGAATCGTGCGATAAGTCAGATAGGGAAATAGAAAAATCAAAATGCCCCCCGAAGATTTTCGATAAGGGATCCAAAACGTATTGTTTAGTTTTATAGATATGACGTGTGAAAATGTTTACGTATTTACACTTCATTCATCTGTTCGTTATGTGTTTTTAGAAAGTTCTATTGACCTTATAATTTATTATTTTGTCCTTTAATCTAATCAACTAAAGTTCATTTGTGTTTTTAACAATCGGGAATCAAAAAATGGGCTATATATTGAGTTTGTAAACATTTTTAAGATCAATATATAAAAATGTGTTCAATGGTTACATTCTTGGTTATTGGTGTTCTAGTGTACGTTGGCATTTAAAAACTAGTTAATTGTTATTTAAATATTTTTTTTTGTTTGTGTTCTACAGAAGTTTGAGAAGTAAAACTGAAGCTATAAATTGTACGCTCTATGATAAAGAGATTTCAGAATTTCCTCAAGAATTTAGTTTTGGTGTGGCAACATCCGCTTATCAAATAGAGGGGGCTTGGAATGCAGATGACAAGGGTCCATCAATTTGGGATGATTTTACACACAATCATCCGGATAAAATTAAGGATAAATCGAATGGTGATGCAGCAGCAGAATCGTATCACCATTTCGATTTGGACTTGAATGCGTTAAATGATTTAAAGGCAAGTCTTACATATTTAAAATATATTTTTAGTTTTATGAAGTTATGATCCGACTGCAAGCAATTTTGGTGTCTGGGTATTTTCGACTTACTCAATTACGACTCAACGGATTAAATCGTCTTTGGATTTTTTCAATCCGTTCAGAATGAACTTTGTAAATGGGGCTCCAAATAACATCTGCGTATGACAAAGAGAGATGTAAAC
Organism: Chrysotoxum bicinctum; assembly: GCA_911387755.1. Taxonomy (NCBI): domain Eukaryota; kingdom Metazoa; phylum Arthropoda; class Insecta; order Diptera; family Syrphidae; genus Chrysotoxum; species Chrysotoxum bicinctum. The sequence goes on along the minus strand of OU426989.1, from coordinate 107,106,304 downwards.
AGCAAACAGGGTCAATAACACGAAAGATCTCTAAAGTCTTTTCCATTTCGTTTTATGAAACCTGCCAGCGAGTTGGCATTTTTGGGTTTGGGTTAAGTCTATTTGTGTTTGGGTTATATCTATTTCGGTTTAAGTGAAATTGATTTGCTGTTTGTATAAATGAAAAATGGTACAAACGCAATATTTTTAATAAAGTAAAAGCTGCACTGGGACAAGTTAAGAGTTCTGATTACTCCTTTCACAAACAATAATTTTAAATTAAAAATCTTTGATTAAAGGTGGACCATTATCGCTTCTCCATTGCATGGACAAGAATCTACCCAACTGGTGACATTTCATCAAGGAATCAGAAAGGAATCGATTATTATAACCACGTTATAAATAAGCTACTGGCAAATGGAATTGAACCAATGGTCACCATGTACCATTGGGACTTACCTGTCGAAATACAAAAATTCGGTGGCTTTACTAATACCCTAATAATTGAACAATTTCTTGCTTACGCGGAAGAGTTATTTGAAAGCTTTGGAGACAGGGTAAGGGCTTATATATTGTAATCTGACAGGATATTTCATTTTTCTTTTTTGCAGGTTAAAACTTGGATAACTTTCAATGAACCGAATCAGATTTGCAAATTAGGTTACGGAATGGGAGTATCACCACCTATGATTAAGTTGCCTGGAGTGGGTGACTATCTTTGCTATGCCAATCTTCTCAAGGCGCACGGTGCAACCTATCGTCTATATCGATCTAAATTCTTCGAAAAACAACGTGGTCAAGTTGGAATTACACTTGACACTATTTTTGCAATTTCGAATGACAGAGCTGACGTGGATCGTGCAATGCAATATACTGTAAGAGTTTTGAAGTCAGCTTTGCTAAAAAGCTTGAAATGTATTTGAAATTGTTGTTTTTAGTTGGGATTACTAGCGCATCCCATTTTTAGTAAATCTGGTGGATTTCCTAGAATTATGATCAACGATATCGAAAGAAATAGTCTCGAAGAGGGAAGGAAAAAATCTCGTCTGCCAAATCTTGATGAATATTGGAAGGCTACTATTCGAGGATCAGCTGATTTTTTGGGATTAAATTATTATACTTCGAGATATGTCAGACGACCTGATCAACCGATTGGTGAAAGTCCATCGATGTTGAGAGACTATGATGTCGAAACAAGTGTTGATCCCGAATGGCTAGTGGCAAAATCAGAATGGTTGTATAGTGTTCCAGAGGGCTTGGAAGGTCTGTTAAAGTGAGTTGTTTTGGAATATATTTTTGTCATCAAATTAACAACTATGCAATTCTTCTTTTATAAAGATTTATACGTGATGAATATGATAATGTTGAGGTTAAGATCACAGAGAATGGATGGTCCGATGAGGGAGAATTCGAAGATGATAATCGGGTTGAATATTTTAAGGTAAAATTTAAAATCATACCATTTACAAATTATAATGTGGGTATTTAAATAATAAAATGTATCAATTGTATCCAAAAAGGCGCACATTAGGTCATAAGTTCACAGGACAAACTCCACAAGATGTGATATAAAAGCCATACATTAATTTTAAGCCCTAATGGTCTAACTCCCAATTTTTATTTCTTGGACTTATGTCCCAACTAAGGGAGATACAAAACCCAAATAGAATTTGGTACTTACATATGTCTCACTTAAATGGTGTATAAACCCCAAATACTTTTCTCGGAGATGAAACATATATCCCTAATTGTTTGAGAAAAAGTATTTTGAAAGAAAAGCGTTGTGAATTTTTACTAATGAACCCCCTTTTTAACTCTTGTCAATATATGCTTAATTTGGACGTGTGTCATTTAGAACTGTTCCTTCTGTATATTTATTCGCCATCTGGCAGGAACCAATTCCAACAGTTTTCTCGACTGACTGTCTCGGTTCGCTGGACTAAAGGATTTTAGTTTTTTTTTATTTACTTCGAGTTGCGTGAGCGGGACAACTCTGTTGCTCTACTGGGATGTATTTAGACGTCAGGATGATAGTTAACACGTACCTAAGCAATTAATATGTAGAAATGTGTTTTATTTATCAATTTTAAGTGATATTTATTTTAAATATTTCACAATATTAAAGCAGCCCGAAAAAAAGAGTATTCTCTTTTTTTCGATAGAAAAAGCTCATTTAGTTTAATTTTATTTAAGTTATATAGTTGAAGGTAATTATATAAAGGAACCTATGAATTTATGGATAAGGCACAATTTAAAAAGCTTTATTCAAAATCTGGTTTCTGTATCTTTTTGCGGATTGGACAAAGCTACTTAGAACATTCCAGTCTGATCCATTTAAAACTTCCGTGTTTCATTTAGGGTAAGTGAGGACGCTTTTCCCCAAATCGCACATCGGATTGATGATAAAATTGGGCAAATCGCTACGAAATGGAGTATGTTTTCCATCGCTCTGTGGTTGCAAAGAGTGCACACCATGTTTCCTTCGGGACCATATGGACGGTTATTTAACCGAATAAGGTTCCCTCTGGTTTTAGAAATGGTTGAGATGGTATTTAAGGAGTACTGATCGTGGAAATAGTTTTTGTCGCCTAGGTTGTGCTGTAATATCTTGTACATATATCGGGATTCACTGCTTTGAGCCCTCACTGTAAAGTTTTAAAAACTTTTCTGCTCTATTCGTTTCAACAATATTTGAAAATTTGCTTCCCAGGCCCTCCAATCTTTTTCCAGTAGCTGGACATTATGCAGCAGCTACAAACGGGACGATTCTTCGAAGAACTGTGAGTTCTCCAGCGAGACTCCAGTCTCTAAGTGCAGCATATATGTAGGTAGGAGTATTTTCAGGAAGCCAAAATATATTTTGATGATCATATCTCAGCAGCTTTTCTACCTCTTCATATAATGAAGAAAACCCCATACTTGTCCTGCATAGCATAAATCGACCTCATCACCGCTTCGAAAATTTTATCTTTTAGACTTGGGGCCCCATATTTCTTTCCTGTTATTCCCTTCCAATAACAGTTGATGGTTTATTTTGATTCGACTAGTTTTACTGGCAGGTGCTTTTTAAAGGAAAGTTTGAGGGTAATTATGACTCCGAGGTACTTATACTTCTCTACCAAATCAAGTGCGAAATTATCTCAGGACCATCTCCATTTTTGTTCCATTTTGAAAGATCATTACTTTTGATTTGAGGCTCCAGAGACCGCAAATTGATTGCATCTTATTTATCATCATTTGCAACATTTGTGGAGATTCCGCTAATATGACGATGTCGTCCGAATACATTAATGCTTTGATGTTGACACCAGCAAAAAATTATTCATATGGTATTCTGTCTTCACCTGGTGCCTTGTTGAGCTTAGATCTGTGTATCACCTCAATAACTTCCTGCATTGAAAAACTACGGTCCAAAATTTCATTTTCTATGTATGGAAGCGTATAGTAGTTGGTTTGGACTTATCTGTGACTTTAAAAGGCTTTCGAAGTGTTCGGCTAAAACATTTTTATTTATTCGATGTTTCTTGCAAAGGTATCTCATTTAGTAAGTGTGCAAGCTTCCAAAACGACCTGCTGTCTCTTATCCCTGATAATATACGCATTAGCATTCGAGAATAGTTGTATTGCTTTTCCTTGCATATATGTTTTTGTAGGCTTTGTTTGCTTCCTGATACAATCCTTTTGCCGAGTTTTGATTTGTGGTTCTCAGGAGTCTCAGAAATCCGAAAGAATTTCTCCTAGCCGCTTCGCAGTCTGTTTCAAACCAAGGTTCTTTCCATTTCTCCATCCGTTATGCATGTGACTAGGATATCTATGCCACAGTTCGAGTTAACACGGTTGTTGCTTACGGGCTCGAGTAGCGAGTTGAGCTTATATTTATATCTGTTAAGGTGAGGATTTTTCCACTGAAGTTTCGGCAATAGATTTATGTTTTCTTTACTAACGGATTGATTTTCGGAGAATTGCCATTTGATAGAAAGCGGTAGGTAGTTTGAATAGACTAGTTCTTCCACCTTTATATCGTCTACGCGCTCAAACCATTTTCCTCTTACGAGGTAGTAATCTTTTGTTGAACAGCACGTTTGCTTCTTTCATTCAATAATAATGTGAGGCCCATTATCACACATTTCAATCAATCTTCTTCCGTTACCATCAAATTTTGTATCCATTGACGCTCTAATGGGATTAACTTCTCCTGGTGTAAACTCTGCTTCCATTTGTATCGGCTGGGAATTTACAACTCTACCATTGTATTCGCCGATTACCATTATATTGTCTTCTTGCATCTCCAAAAGAAAGTCGTAAAGATCTGAGAATTCATCCATCAATTTGTTGCAATTAATATAAACTGGGATTATGTACAATGTACTAAACTATTGATATATTGCTCAAAAGTACCTGCCTGGGCCACAATGTGGGTTCCAAGGATTTTAACTTCCCTTTTTGTCCTCTCTATGACTCTCTGTATGTACTTTGTGTGGTATCTTCGGCGGTAGTTTTACTAAGAAAACTGTTGAATTTGGCGCTTGCCTGTCGACTGAACATTAACTTTCTGAGCTCAAGGCATTACCATAACTCAAAGCACTTTTAGGGCTTATGCACCACTTTGGTAGGATTTAGGTCTTATGGGTTCAATATACCTTTGCGTCAGTGGCCCACAGGTTATTTAAGCCATTGGTTGTGGGCTTATCTATAGGCCACTATAAGGTGAACTTTGACTCTGTGCATCAGAACTGCTTTATAATGATTCAGATAAGGAAAAAGTTGTGGAACATATTTGTTTTTCCAATCCACATTTTAGTACTCACCTCTCGTTGCGGATTTCATGCCAGTGAACCAGCAGTCACTTTTATATGAAATTTTCATTTTCACTTGAACTGAGTACTAAACTTAAGAAGTTAAAAGAAAAGAAAATTATCACAATCAGTTTTATTTAGTTCTTGTTGGCTAGAACAAACTATAATCTTGTTTTTGAATACATTGTTTTTTTTTTTTAGAATCACATTCAGTCAGTTTTGAATGCAATCAATGATGGATGCAATGTCACTTCCTATTCAGCCTGGAGTTTGGTTGATAATTTTGAATGGAGAGAGGGTTATACGTAAGTTTAACTAAAAGACAAAATTTCACAATACCAAATATGTTCTTTTATTTTTGCAGCGAAAAATTTGGATTGTATTCGGTGAATATGAAAAGTTCGAAAAGGGAACGTACACCCAAGAATTCGGCATTTTTTTATAAAAAGGTTATCGAAACAAGAACAGTTCCATGTGAAATTTAAATTTTAAAAACAAGGAGAACTTTGCGAGAGTGATTTCCAATTGTATAAATTTAAGTGATTTTATAGTTTTATGTAAAGTATTCTGGACAATTTCTGTGATTTAAATTCGATATTGAAATCTTTAGATCAAATTGATCAATTTTTAAATAAAAACATTTTAAAATAAAAACTTGTTATTCGGCGTAAGAGAAATATGCCACATTTTGATGATTGTATACTTTAAACTTCTAGGAGCAATAAAACGCACAGTCCGTTCATTTGGAAATGCAATTTTGGATTTGGATTGCGATTTGAACAAATTTTGTTAGTTTTATTATTGACAAGGTTTGACTATAATTGCAAGTTGACTACAAATTGCAATCTAAAATCTACCTACATATGCAGTACTGAGAATTTCAGAAAACATTTATTTAAGATCGATGTTTTAGAGTACTTTTCCTCTACAAGAAAGTAAGACAAAAACTATATCTCTTGTATTCGGCGGGACCCTTACATCTTCTCAGAAAGTGGGCGGATACAACAGCCACTGAATGGAAAACCTCAATTTTTATTTTTGGTCCTTTATATGCAATTTGAGCCCTACCGTTCTACCAACCTCAAATTTTATATTTTTTTCTTTGTATTTTAACCCATACCGTTTTACCAAATTTAATCGTTTTACAACCAACACCAATTGGGAGAAAGTCGGTGGATGCCACGAACCCTGAATGGAAAACCTCAAATTTTTTCCTCTGCTTGCATGACAAGATCTACCGTTGTGCAAAATAACAAGATTCTACGATGTCGGGAAGTGCTCCATTATTTTGATGTTCTGTCAGTCAATCACTCAGTTAGAGTTTTTGTGATTTTTGAGGGCCTATATCTCAGGAACCGCTTATGCTAGAAAATTGAAATTTGGTGAAACGCCTGTGTCTGACTAGCTTAGCAAATATTCGGAATTTGAAGTTTCTGAATTCATTGGTACTCAATATAGGGAGGGGTAAAAAATCGCCTGAGTTTGTTCCTGTAAAAAAGGTGTAGTACCAGAACTTAGCTGGGCACTACGGTGCCCAGTGATAATGACTGGAGAACCTTGGGTATTGACGAGAGTTTGCAGATACCTCTATAATTTTAAATATTGTTTTTAGAACCCGACTTAAAAATAGGAATTAAAAAGGAAGGTTTCCATTCATCTAGGAAGATTCTTGAACTTAGTGATTTGTTAAAAATAATATATAATGACCTAGAGATTATCTTAAAACATACTTTTAGAATATGGCGTATTTTCAACAACAAGAAATTCAAGTTGCATTATTTCAATATTGTATTGGATGTTGAATAAGAATATACAGATTGGAAACAAAAAGCAAATAGATCCAGGGTTTGATCAAAATTATTAGAAATAATATCATTACAAGACATAGCTTTCGGTTTCCCTAGTGACTATTTCTTATTGCTTATAAAGAACCAAAATGATTTTGAATCGAATTTTAGCTTGCTTTTTGCATCTAAAATGTAGTTTTTATATAGAAACTTGCTTAAAACCTCAAACTCTTTCCTATGAACACAGAAGAGTTTGTAGGCGGTTGCACTAAGGCTGTGCGCGCACATTCAATTTTTAGTTGCACAACTGTTTGGTTGCTTATAGAAAACGGATGAACTATTTGGTTGAATGTCCGCGCAGGTGCATATAATTATATGTTACACAAAAAAGCGAACTCATTTTAGGCAACCGTTTAGTTTGTGTCAAAACACAAACTTTTTAGTTGCTTGAACCAAGCAGTTGCGCAACTGAAAATTGAATGTGCGCGCCTAGGCTAAGAGTCTTTTTATATTTTGCGTGAGGTTTATTTTGCACAATTTTTAAGTGAAGCAGCTGATTATTGTACTTTAACAATTTTCTTTTAATGTATGTATGTGATATCCTAGTGAAAGAAGAAAGCATTTCTTGAGCGTTAAGATATTTTAATTCATGCTCCGAATCAAAAATACTTAGATACTCGTAAGTGTTAAGACCCGAAAAATTATATTTTGCGAAATTAAAAACTGAATAACCTTTGATTTCATTTAAAATTTGATTATGGTGAATAATAGAGTTATTTGATAATTGATAGGGAACTTCAAAAACGTCGCTTTTAAATTAACATTACACACAATTATTTAATTGCATTACATTTTATGACATAATTAATTTAAATCTGGACACATGGTGTTAAAGATAAAAAATCCGTGATCGAAATCAATTTTTAAATATTGATCAAATCATATATTTGAGCCAGTCATAAATTTAATTTTTTATCGGAAAACAAACATTTTGCCACTTATTATCTGAGTATGAATAATTAACTGAAGCATGCCTAATAAAAAAAAAGATTATTTTTTGGTTTTTAAAATTCCACTCATAATCTTATCGATCAATTCATTTTAATTGCGTTTTTTTCCAAAACTAGGAAACAGAGGTGATTTGCAAATGTAGTTAATTATTAAATAACAGAACATTAAAATGTGGTCACAGGTTCAGATTATAATAATTATCGTTGGGCTTCTTGGGTATGTAAACATTTATTTCTAATTTAGTTTTAGGTATTGACTGTTTTTTTTTCTTCAAAATATAGAAGTTTTGGAGGATTTGATGCGAAAAATTGTACGCTTCGTGCAAAAGTAAGGTCAAAGTTTCCAAAAAAATTTAGTTTCGGTGTAGCGACATCAGCTTATCAGATAGAGGGCGCTTGGAATGCTGACGGCAAAGGTCCATCCATCTGGGATGAATATACTCACAATACCCCGGACAGAATCACAGACAGATCGAATGGTGATGTTGCAGTCGATTCGTATAATCAATTCGACTTGGACTTAGAAATTTTGAAGGATTTGAAGGTAAGCGTATGTCAAAATTTGTACTAGTACATTCAGTTTTGAGAGTTCTGGGAAATGAAAAATATGTTTTTGTTGTGTGAAACGTGATAATTTACTTATTAAAGGATATAATATAATATAAGTATTTAAAAAATTAAAGGTCATGGAAATAGAAAACATTTGTAATTTATTTATGTTCGTATTAACTTTCTTATAATTAATAAGAAATAAAAAAAAAATCATAACAAACTAGATAGTTCAGTAAAATTAGATTTTAAAACAAGAGTAATGGTGCTCTTTGATATTATGGTCTTAGAACTTTTGATTGACCGGGGCAATCAGTTAGGTTTCTCTTTTATAAACATATATTCACATTTTAAGCCAAGAAATACTTTTAGTGAAAAATTATCTTTGTTCTGAATTCCTCTTTTAGAATTTAAACATGTACAATAGTACAGTATTCGAATTTGTTCAAAGTTTTTCTTGAGGTTCTCACAATACATTTTATAGCCGGAAGACAGGCTATAAAATGTATTTTTCTAACAATTCAAAATGGTGAGTGTAAGACGTAGAATAAGTGTTTACACCTTTTTTTGTAAAATTTTAAATTTCTCCTAGTCACTGGGTTAAAAGCAGGCAAGTTTGAGAAAGTTAAACTAAAATTTCTGCCGTTATATGCGAATGAGAATAGAAACAAATTAGTACCCAGAAGAGATTATTTAGTGTACTGTGGAAAAACTTTGTTTATGCACCAAATAAAAATATAGCATTTATTTAGAAAATAAAATATTGGCTTATTCAGTTTTTTGGGGAATAAAATCACATCATAAGGTTAGAAGCACTAACAACAAATGAAGAAAAATAAAATGCACGACTGGCTCGCACGAACTTGCTCCTATGTAAAAGACTAAGAATTTCAAAAATGAATGTTATTAGAGAAACTGTTCATAAGTATAAAATTCATTTTTTAAATGACTAAGAAAAACTTCTTTAGTAGTTAAAGGTAAGAATAGGATGTCATGTGATTCAAGCAAATATAGATTTATGCAAGAACAAAAATTATAAGTCTTTGTAGTGGTTTCTTAAAAAATAAGGTTTTATACATATAAGAAAATTTTAAAACAGTTTTATTATGGTATGAATAAAGATTAAATTTACAAAAAAAGTATTGAGCCGTTTTCGAGATATTGAATTTTCAAAAAACAAAAAATTGATTTTTTTTTTTAAATTCAAAAAAATTATTTTTCTTAAAGTTTTGAAATGCAATGTTTTTAAAAATTTTTAGAAGCTTCTCTCTACGAAATTTCATTAAAATCCGGTGTTCTGATAATGAGAAATTCAAAATTTAAAAAAATCGTTCTATGGTAGGTACAGTTAGTAATATCTTGTTTTCAAATTTCTTTTATTAAATTACAGATATTAAAAAATAATAAAAAGAAAAAAAATTTAAGCAAAATTCTCGGAACCGTTTTCGAGAAAAATACGATTTTCGAAAACCATTTTTTAACATTTGTATGGAGGGTACCGTTATTTTTAGGTAAAATGAATTTATTTTTCTCATATCGTGTAGACTATTTTTCCAAGCTTTTATCTATCAAGTTTTGAAAAAATCGAGCATGGGGTTTTCGAAATATTGTGTTTTAAAAAAAAAATTTGAAAGTTTTTTTAAAAATCCAAAAAAAATTTTTTTGGAAAATTTGAATACACAATAATATTCAAACTGCTAGGAGACTTTAGCATTAAAAAAATGATTAAAATCGGTGGTACCGTTTTTGAGAAAATCAAAAACAAAAAAATGGGGGTACCAAAACTACTCATTTTTTTGGAAAATTTTTTTCAACCATTACCTAGGTTTAACTAAATTAAATTTTCTGAATTTTTTTTTTAAAAATCGTTGGGACAGTTTTTGAGAAAAAAAATATTTTTAAAATTTCGAAAAAATATCGTATGGCAGGTACCGTTATTTTTGGTCTTGAAAAATCAAATCAAAAAATATCCGGGGGTAAAAAATTAAAACCCATATCTACCAAGTTTAAAGAAAATCGGCCGAGCCGTTTAGCTGTAATCGAACAGACAGACAAACAGACAGAATTGCCAGACCCACTTTTTTCGTCTTCACTATCATCGTAATGTCAACTTTGATCAAAATCTCGAGTTCGATTTTTTTACGAGTGCATAACTTGCCTTATAGTACCTATAAGTCGCAAGTAAAAAGATTGAAATACATTTTTTTGATGGTGTTTTTTAATAATGCGTTCATTCATCGGCTTTCAAAACAACTTCAAAAAATCGATCTTTTGAAAAAATATACAATGATGCCAAGAGATCCAGTGAAACCTCACTCCAGGCTAAGTTAATGGCGTGAATCAGGGCTTCTTAGTCATCAGAATTAATATATTAATATTACCTTGAGCGCGTGTGAATTATAAAAAAAGTACTGATTCCCCCCTCTATATACTTTCCGTGTTAGCCAGCCCCACACATTTATATTATATTGTGGCCAAGGCAGCAATTGAACATTTTGGCTTTCAATGAATGATTTAAAGACTCGAGCTGTATAAATAGGACAGTTGTCCTGCTGAAAAACCATGAGGTTAGTCCAAAAAGATCGTTGACTTACCTTCTGATCTGGCTGTAATCTATAAGGCTTATATGTATTCGTCCAAAGCTCAAAAACAATTCCCATATTTAGGCAGGTGCTCCAATAACCCACTTGATACTCTTAGATAGAATTAAAAAAAAAAGAGCTTTAAAAATGATAGGTGATAGAAATATAACGGAAACATACACATCTCTCAAGCACCGCCGCAATGTTTCTTGTCGTACTTTATACTATCGTTATTTCCACTAGCGAAATAGCCAGTTTCATTTTTTTGCATTCTGTAAAATCAACATTTACATATTTGATCGATCTGTCATATTATGAAGTTTTTCAAACATTTTGCAACAAAACTTTTATTTCTGCTTTGGGTGGTTTAACAAAAATTGAAATCAGTCGAAAATGTATATGTGGTGACCACACAAATATGTAAAAACCAAATACACACAGAGGTGCAGCATGTACCTACATAAATGAATTGAAATAACCGTTCGCAGCGAAACAGTTATTCAACACATCGGACGATCGGACCACCTTCATTATCACCCGATCATCTCAACAGTCAGTCGTCTACCAACAGTCATTAACATCACATCATTTAAACAAACAATAAAAATCAAATTAATTATAATTTAAACAAAAAAATATATTGTAATAAAACTAAGTCGTAGTTGCCTTTGATTTTACATTGCCTGTGCCTATCGCCACATATACAAGGTGGTGCAAAATTAATCGCTTTATCTGAAGAAGTTATAATTTTTTGCAAATGCATCGTACGTCAATCATATTTGACATTTGAGAACTAGACAGCTGCAGTATAAAAACAGACAAGTAACGGAACGCTATATTCCACAATGTGTCGATTTTTTTGACCAATTATTATCGGTCAGTGGTGTTAGCGCAGCGTGAATTTCGACGTCGATTTCCTATCATGTCGAGCCGACCGACTGGGAAAACACTCTGGCGCTTAGCTACTCGCTATTTTCGTGCCATATTAATATTAATGTAAGTTCAATTGATTATTAGAAGTTTTGTGTTTCCCTTTATCGGTTCTCTGCGTTTTTCTTACGACTTATAGGTACTATAACGCAAGTAATGCATTCGTAAAATAAATCGAACTCAAGATTTTTATCAAAGTTGACATTATGATGATAGCGAAGAAAAAGTGGGTCTCCAAATTCGGTCTGTCTGTCTCTTTGACTACGGCCTAAGAGCATGGGCAGATTTTCGTTAAATTTTCCTTTTTTTAAGACCAAAAATAACGATACGAATCATCTTTTGGAAGCCCTCTTGGAACCATTTTATTTTGTTTGTTTTTGATTTTCTCGAAAACAGTACAACCGATTTTAATCATTATGAAGCTCCTCCAATTTTTAAATATTGGGCGTTTTTCTTTTTTAGTTCAGAGTAGTACCTGAACTGTCAAACAAAATATCGTGTTTCTTTTTTAGTTCAGAGTGTATAACAGTTCAAAGATTGTGTTCTTTTTTCGTTGAGAGCGTGTTCAGAGATTGTTCAGAGCGCACTCTATGAGCTCGGTATAAAATAGCTGAGTAGACAGAGTTAAATGCTGAAATCATTCTGACGGACAGAAAAAAAAAACTCAAAAACTTGCGTGTGTTTATAAAATAATTTAGAGCTCTTAGAGCACACTCGATTCGGATGTTTGACATGCTCATGCTCTGTTCAGTGCTCTACTCTGAATGAAAAAAGAAAAACGCCAATTATTTTTTTTGAAAACTCAATATTCCGAAAACCCTTGCTCGATTTTTTAATCATGAATAAATAAAAGTTTTTTAATATAATCTACAAGATCTGAGGGAAAAAAATTGTTTTAACTAAAAACTAAGGTACCTACCATGCAAGTGTTAAAAAAACTTTTTCGAAAATCGTATTTTTCTCAAAAATGGCTCTGAGAATTTTGAGAAATTTTAATTTTAATTTAATAAAAAAAATTAAATTAAGACATTACTGAGTGTACCTACCATAAAACCAGTTTTTCGAATTTTGAATTTGTCATTATAGGCAGAACGGATTTTAATGAAATTTTGTATAGAGAAGTTAAAATTGGCGAACCAAAATTTTTTCTTAAATACCTATGTTTTTTTAAAATCTTTTATAAAACATATTATGTGTTTAGTTCTAACTACTATTTATAAAATAATAACTTATGGAGTTGTTTTAGTTATTTAAAAAATGAATTTTTTACTTATGAACATTTTTTCTCTAGAAATATTAATTTTTGAACTTTTTACATAAAAGCAAGTTCGTGCGACCCAGTCGTGCATTTTTTTTTTTATGTGTCTTCGTATTTCAACGAAACTGTCCTATTATGAATGATCGCAAAAGTACAACAAGATTATGATTTCACGTATTAATAAATTCCGGAAATACATAATTTATTTATGAAAATCTCATATTTTTTTGAAAACTAAAATTTTTGTCTGCATCTGCCCCTATTGGTTATGTTTGGCCGAGAATATCACTGCTGTGGCTACCAATTTCGCTGAGAACGAAGAAACATCAGCCATCAGACGACGCGACAGGCCACGCAATTGGACATCACTAGACGGACTTTACAGCGAATTTTAGTAAAAGACATACTCATCTTCCCGTACAAAGTGCAAACGGTGTATAGCTTAGCTTGTGAATGGATATTGTGAAGAAATAGCTTCCTGGTAGCGTAATCTCGTGTTTTGGAGATTTTGCATGGTCAGCAAGATCGGCCGATTTAAGCATCCCAGACTTGATTCTTTGGGGCCAATTATTGTAGTATTGGAACAATCACAGCCTTTAAGGAGAATATTCGACAGGAATTAAAACAGTTTTCAATGGAAATCTTTCGGAAAATCATGGAAAATACGATAAAAAGGGCAAAAATGTGTATCAACAATGGCGGCAGCCACTTGCCTGATATCATCGTTTCCACTTAACAGAAAAAGTTGTAAAGGTTCAAATAGAGATTTCCATCACTCAAAATCATTTTAAGTATTTAGTAAAAAAGTAATTCAAAAACAAAATTTAGTGATTAATTTTGCGCCATTTTGTACAATTAATGAATATGCCCTACACCTACACGTTGGTAAGAAAAAATGTTATAAATTTTTAAATTATCGAATTTCTCCAAAAAATATGCATTTGATTTTTGAGTCCATTTTCGGACGTACTGTTAAGTATAGAGATGTTTTCCTTAGCCGCACAACACGAATGTGGAATGCCTTATCTGTCTGTTTTTCCTTCCCATTTTGATACTTTTGTTTTGAACTTCAAAGGCAATTTGAATTGGTATATGTATAACCTGCACGTAGGTGCTAATGGGTACATCCGTACATGGCAATAAAAATAGATACATAGAAAGTTGTCTAACTTACAATAATTTCTTTGAATCTGTTTAAGGTTGATCATTATCGTTTCTCTATTGCGTGGACAAGGATCTTCTCAAATGGTGATCCTTCATCGAGAAATCAAAAAGGTATCGATTATTACAACAATGTTATCGATAAGCTTCTGGCCAATGGCATTGAACCCATGGTTACCATGTACCACTGGGATTTACCAGTCGATATTCAAAAACTTGGCGGTTTTACCAATATCCTCATAGTCGACTATTTTACTGCGTATGCTGAGGAATTATTTAAAACATTCGGTGATCGGGTAAGCCTTACTCCTGTTATAAAAGAATGAAAAGTTCTACTTCCGCAACTGTTATATTTTTATTTATATCCAGGTTAAGACCTGGATAACTTTTAACGAGCCAAAGCCGATATGTACGTTTGGATATGGACTTGGAAACTTTCCTCCTCAAGTAAAATCTTCTGGAGTTGGTGACTATCATTGTTTTACCAATATCCTAAAGGCGCATGCTGCTGCCTATCATCTTTATCAATCGAAGTTCAAAAAACAAAATGGTAGAATAGGAATTACTATCAACGCATTATATTTTATTTCAAAATCGAATAAGAAAGATGACGTGGATCGTGCGATGGAATACACAGTCAGTTTTTGTATTAGTTTTTGAACATTTAGATCAATTTTAACTGTTTCACTTTAGCTAGGAATCACGTCGCATGCAATTTATAGTTTGTCTGGTGGATTTCCCAAGGTCATGGTAGAGGATATTGCAAAAAATAGTCTGTCAGAAGGAAGAAAAACTTCCCGTCTGCCACATCTTGATGAATACTGGAAGACTTCTATTCGAGGATCATTTGATTTCATCGGAATCAATTACTACACATCAAGATATGTTGAGCGCGCCTCTAAGCCTCTTGGGCAAAATATGTCGATATTAAGCGATGCGGACATGGACTTCACCACTGACCCTAAGTGGATACAATCCAAAACACCTTTGGTATATTGTGTTCCGGAAGGACTAGAAGGTGTTTTGAAGTGAGATGAAAAATTGATAAATATGAAGGTGTATTGATGCTACAACCATATTTTTCTTATCTATCAAAGGTGGATTCGGGAAGAGTACAATAATGTGGAAGTTAAGATCACAGAAAATGGCTGGTCCGATGAAGGTGGGCTCGAAGACAATATTCGAGTTAGTTATTATAAGAGCCACTTGCAAGCCGTTTTGAACGCTATTCATGATGGTAGTAATATCACTTCTTATTCAGCTTGGAGTTTAGTTGATAATTTTGAATGGAACCAAGGATATACGTTAGTCAAAAAAAAAGAAATCAACTCAGTTTAAACTACGTATATTTATTTAATTTTATTACTTTTAGGGCGAAATTTGGACTCTATGCTGTAGATATGAAGAGCCCGAAGAAGGAGCGTACTCCTAAAAAGTCAGCAATTTACTATAAGAAGATTATTGAAACAAGGAGAATTCCAGACGAATTTTAATTGTTTTTAAAAGAATTAAATGTTATTTGTTGAAATATGAACATTTTTAAAAGTTTTGTCTTTAATTACTCAAAGCTCTCATAAGCTTTTTCATCGATCCTTTTCTACGAGACTCTTTCCGAATAGATGGAAAATGTACTTTTTTCCAGCTATTTTCCTTAACAATTGCACTAACACCTCTTCTTTCCAACGTCATGGAAACGCTGAACAAATTTAAAAAATATAATATTAATCAGCCCTTTTTTGTTTCGCCCGGAAAACTCTTCGCATGGAACATTTTGTACTCGCCCTCGCCCGGAATCTTAAAAGTTACTGGGAGTTTCGCCCGAACGAAATTTTCCTTCGAATTAAGACTTGACAGTTCCAAAAATAGGCTTGTTTAATCAGCTGATAAATTAACAAATTTCCCTTCTGGAATTTCAAAATCTAAATTACCTGTTAACAAGAAAAAATAAGAAATTGATTAAGTTTAAGAGCGAAATTTTCTGTAAAAAAATGGCCACGAGTGAAGCGAAATATTGTATGTCTATCTACAATTGATTTTTGTATGTTAAAAAAAAACTCTAAAATGAAAAATAGCATACTAATAACTTGATTCTGTAAAATTCTGTTCGTTTAAAAAATGAGCATACCGAACAAACCTACTTCTGACTTTTCTATTTTGATAGCAGGAAAATATGAATTGTCAACCAAAATGTTAATAAAGATTCATCAAAACATACATTTTTTTGCCGGTAAAGGACACTAAAAATTTATTAAAATGAATAGAATTGCACTCCATTTGTTACTGGAGGAAGAAGAAATTATTCAAGAACGAGCTGTAAGGCGTAATTTAAGAGACCATTCTAATCCCTTGGAATGGATAGAACAATTGTAAGAATGCAAAAATATTTTCTTTATTTTTTTTGTTGAATAAAGATTTCTTTCAGATTTAAGCAATATTATAGGGTTAACAAACCTGCATTTAAGTTTATTTTAAATGTGCTTACAAATACCCTATCACCAACAAAACAAAAATTCGCTATTCCCACCGATTGTTAAACTGGCGGCTTGTTTGCGGTTCGTGGCAGAAGTTGCCTATCAAAAGGCGTTTTTCTTTTTTAGTTCAGAACAGAACCTGAGTTGTCAAAAAATAAATTGTGTTTCTTTTTTAGTTCAGAGTGTTCAGAGTTTCGAAAATGTGTTTCTTTTTTCGCTCTGAGCATGTTCTGAGCGTGTTCAGAGTGCGCTCTATGAGCTCAGAATAAAATAACTGAGCAGACAGAGTAAAATGCTTAACACAAGCATTTGACAGATGGAAATTAAAAAAAAATGGCGACAGCTACATAAGTGTTCAGGTCTGTTTCAAAATATACTCAAAGCACGCTTGGTTCAGAGAATGTTCGGAACATGCTCGACATGCTCGGACTCTGTTCAGAGCTCTATACTGAACTAAAAAAGAAAAACGCCTAAAATGGGTGGGTATGGATTACCAAATTGGTTTGGCACAAAGCTCTTGTTTAGTATCGTACTGTCGGAAGTATTGAATATTTTCGAGGAGCAGCTGAATGGATTACCTAGCCAATGCCGGATGAGCAACAAAAAAATATCTCAATGTTTTTATTTAAAACACAATCTACCTGTTGTTGTGGGGTGCATCGATGGAACACACGTGAATATCATTTCACCTGCAATTAACAAACATTTATATTGCAATAGAAAAGGAAGATGTAGTTTGAATGTTTTGCTTGTTAGTATAATTGATCTATTAGCATTTTAGAAGTGTGTATTGTGTAAGATTTCATTTTACAGGTATGTGATGATAGACTTAGAATTCGCTACATTAATGGAACGCACCCAGGAGCTTGTCACGATTCTTTCATTTGGAACGTGAGTGATTTGAGAAGCAAAACGGAATGCGATTACATTGCAAGACAACAACAATGTATGGCTGTTGGGTAATTAGTTATACTCATATGAAACTTGCTTTAAACTTAAACCTAAAATTTTATCCTTTATCCTTTTGTAGGAGACGCTGGATATCTCTTGGAGCAGTAGCTCTTTTCTCCATACAGAACACCTGCAAGTGGTACACCTAAATTTAAATTTAACGAAGTCCATTTGCGTTGCCGGAACATTACTGAAAGGACAAACGGACATCTAAGAAACCGATGGCGATGGTGCAAGAGAGATGTACTATGCACCTTACAAGGCTATAAAAATAGTTAACGTTTGTGCAGCACTGCACAAATTTGTATTCACTTCAAAAGCGACTTGAATGTGCCACACAAAGAAGTTGAAAATGTTAATAGTACAGAAACCTGTCCTAGCTGTCTTGCTGCAGGTCAACGCATTCGTGCACTGAAAATAAAATGTAGGCATATATGATAAAAATGTAGGTTGATCTGACAAAACTTTTGTCAATATACGTCCAACAAAAAGTTTTATTAAATTGACAAAAATTATAGAATTTTGTTGAGGTAACAAAAAATATTTTGTTGTATCCACAAAATTATTTTGTTATACTAACAGATCAATTTGTTGAAATAACAAATATATTTTGTCAATATGACAAAATTTCGTAAAATTTACAAAATTAATTTGTCATATTAACAATTTTTTTTGGTGTATTAACAAATTTTTTTGTTAATGCCAAAAATTTGTTTTTTTTTTATTATTATCGGATTTACAATTTTTTTGTTAAATTAACACAACTTTTTTGTTATATTTTGTTAATTTTACAAATTTCTTTTGTTGAATCCACAAAATTAATTTTGTCAAAATATTTTTTTTTTTGGGATTTAAGTTCACAAAAATTGGCGCTTCGTCCCTATGATTTCACATGCAACCATTGGTGACGGCGTATGGATTTTTTGATAAAAACCAAGTGTGAACTATATAATACACAAAAGAAATGTCATGATTACAAAAATATACGCGCGGAATTTTTTGGTTTCCTTACAAAATAGTTTTATCTATCTGATAACAAACATTTTGTTAGCATCACAAAAAAGTTTGTCGATGTGACAAAAATCTCTGGTTTATTTTGTTATTTTAACAAAACTTGGTTTGTTAAACTGACAATATTATTTGTAGTGCATAATTGTTAAACTGACAAAAAATCATGCTGAATTATAAAAATTTTGTGAAATCAACAAAATCATTGTTTCGTATTGACAAAAATTTTATCAAAACGATAAAATTGTTTTGTTGAAGGTTAACAAAACGTTTTTATCAATATACATATTTTTATCAATAGACAACACTTTTTAATTCACGTTTATAAGCGAAAATTTCAACAACAATTAAACAAGTTTTTTGAAAATGATTAAAATTGTGTTTTATATTTGTATTTCACTTTCACTTTTATTTCTATTTTATATTTGTACTTTAAACTTAAGAAAAATTGATATTAAAATTAACATAAACCAAAACAAATTAAATTAAAAATAAATTGTTTTTTCTTCTCATCTTTAAGTTCTTCCTTTTTTCGTTCATTGAGGCTATCCGAAGATCGATATATCTTTTTCAAACAATTATGTGTGTCTTCATGTTGTTTCTTCATCATAGATATTGCATCATCCACTTTTGAGCAGAGTGTTCCTTGTATATTTAGTTCGTTTATAATGAGATCTTGCGAAGCAGAAGTCGTTGCTTGTTCATCCAGATCGCTTTGAAGAAGAACTTCACCACTTTAGTTTTCGTCCACCAAAAGTTCTACAATAGTTTTCTTCTTCTACATTTTTTGAACTTCTTTTTTCGGGACGATTTAGATCAAATGTTTGAGAAGAAGAGACTCCATCTACAGCTTCTTTCATTCCAACAAGCTCGAAAATAGCCTCTACGTGAGACGAGAATTTTTGGATCCTACAAGGTCCGCCTCCTGTTCCTCTTTGTTCTATTTTGTTTTGAGCAGCTTTCTTGCGAATATATAACGCTTTTAGTCTTTCGAAGCCTTTTTATAAATTAATCTTTTTATAAGCAATCGTCAATATAAGGAAGTTGTGTTATTACCTTCTTCCATTCAAATTCAGTTTTGATTGGAGGTCCAGCGCTGTTCAATTCAAAAGTTGTCTGTTTCCAAAATTCTTTTATTTTTTTCTAATCTTTATTAAGCCCTCGGGCTATGTTAGGAATTTCTTGCATTTTACTTAGCAGCAAATCGTTTTGCTTAGAATTAATGGATTTGCTCCTATAAAAATTATTTCTTATTATGAATATCAATTAAACAAAAAATACTTACATCCTTGATTTGAAAACAAATTATGTGAAAATTTGAGCTGTCAATGACAGGTGATTTTACCTGAAAAGAGTGCTTCCAATAAGGCGAATTTTTCGAACATACAAAACTTTTCACCCGAAACTCATGATAAGGGAAAGGGAAAAGGGTTTTTTTTCAGGTGGAATGTGGTTCGGATGAAACTCACAACTTTTAATGAACGGCAATGTAGCTTCCGTAGCAATAGTTCCACTTGTGATTTGATGGCGTATCTAACCAATCTTAAAATTATTGTGGAGAAACAGTTATTTGCACTTGATATTTTTAAAATACTTAATAGAATTCGGTATAAAGCTCCTTTATCGAAAATGCATGCAATTGGTTTAAACGAGTCTCTTCTTCCTTCGTTGGATTAGAAATTGGCTTTTCCTGACAGTTAATTTTTCTGGACGGTTTTAATTCTTACATTAAAAAAAAAAATCTGGTGTGCCCCAAGGCTTTGTTCTGTCTCCGATACTTTTTTTTTATAATTCACACGTGTTCAAGGCAGGGCGGTAGCTAGAGTTGAATTTAAGGTAGGGCATCGGTGATAACATGTAGGGCGGAAGTAAAAATATTACTTGATATGAAATATTGTCTGATCTGGTAAAGTTGGTACTCAATTGTCGGGAAGGGGTGATAGATAAGTGCTAAACATTCATTTATATAATGGTTTATATTATTATTTCTCTTAACATATTATATTTAGTATACCTAAATAGATAACAATACAAAGTTCTTTTATAAAATAACTGAATTCTTTGATTCGCCATATACTCGTATTAAAAATATGAAGGACTTCATCCAGATCAACTGATTTGGTTCTTTTCTTTTCAAAGGCCAGAAATAGCACGCCTGCCTTTCTTTCGTGACTCATTGATAGGCTCTGGCTCTGAGGCTTATTGATTGCAGTCAAAGTTGAAAACGTAGATTCACACAGCAGTGCTACATCTCATGGTCGCCACAGATGCTAAAAGTTCATATGTATCTTTGAACATCTCTAGCTGGTACAAAACATCAATTGTGTTTTCCTTTTTATTCTTGAGGTGATTTAAAAAAGCTTTTACCTACCTACCTACAAAATCAGTTTTAAAGCATTGCATTTTTCCAACAAAAATGACTTAGACCTGTTTGCTTAATCGAAAATTAATTTTTTATAAGTTTAATCTTCATTAAAAACTTTTTTGAGACGTAAGCGTTGAAGTTGAAAATAAATATTGTTGCGAACAGAGCTTTATACTCTTTATACAGCGCCATATGTTGGAAAATTGCATATCTACTTTATGGAAGGAACATAAAGCTCTTTTCCAATGTCATATGTATTTCCCCTTATTCCAAACAACTAGAACATTCTAAGACAAGAACCTCCATATGTATTTCCCCTTATTCCAAACAACTAGAACATTCCAAGACAAGAACCTTCGAGAACAACTAATTAGAGTATATAAGGGAGTGTTCACGGTGAGCGGAACACAGTTTATTTTCGATTATGAAAGTGTGCAAAGCTGAATTATTGGATTGTGGAAAGTGTAATTAAAGAAGTGTGATTTAAAGTTTGAATAAAAGTATTGGAGTTGATTATAAATTGAGATTTATTGTTTTGAAAGAGTAATAAGTTTTATTAAACGAACATAGTCAAAATATTACAGTATTTATGTTTCTTTTCAGCAAATGGGTCTAAGGATTTTTGTTATGACAAATTTAAAAGTATGTATGTATGTATTTATTTATTGTCATTTAAAGAGGAGCAATCAATACGACTTAATTTTCTTATAGTAACTTATGGCCAGTTGCACCAAATTTCAATTAAATGGGTTTTCGCTAAACGTTTTAAAGTTTGTTGGCCTGATAAATTTATCTATTATCTTCAAAGTGGCTTGGTGAAACTGTACATTTTACAAATAGTTTTGTTTTCTCACACTTACTTAAGCTTACGATACCATTTTGTCTAGATCCAACTCGCTACTGAATTTAGTAGATCGTCGTTGTCCGAAAATCTCCTTTGTAATTTAGCAATTAGTATGTCTAACGTTTCTAAATACTCAGACTTAAATGGCTGAGCGCTCTGAGGTTCTATATTTTGTCATGAAGGGCCATATACTAATCCATCATCCATTCGCTTTGTCTCTATGAGTCGTATTTTCAGAATCGTCACTTGTCATTGTCATACATTGAAAATAAATTCCTAGGTAATATTGACAAAAACGTTTTGTTGACCTTTAACAAAACAATTTTATCGTTTTGATAAAATTTTTGTCAATACGAAACAATGATTTTGTTGATTTCACAAAATTTTTATAATTCAGTATTGATTTTTTGTCAGTTTAACAAAATATGCACCACAAATAATATTGTCAGTCTAACAAACAAAGTTTTTTTAATATAACAAAATAAAACAGAGATTTTTGTCACATCGACAAACTTTTTTGAGATGTTAACAAAATGTTTGTCGTATCTACAAAAAATCTGTTTTGTAAATGTTTGTCATTATCACAAAGTTTTTGTTAATTTTTTTTGTCAATTTAACAAAAAATTAAAACAATTTTGTTAAAATGACAAAAATTTTGTTTTGGGGTTGAATTATTTTGTAATATTGATAAAATAATATTATCAGATAGATAAAACTATTTTGTAAGGAAACCAAAAAATTCTGCGCGTATATTTTTTTGATAATGACATTTCTTTTGTGTATGATAAAGTTCACATTTGGTTTTTGTCGAAAAATCGATGTAAGATTAACTGAACTTAACAAAAATTGCGTATTGTCCATACGCCCTCACAGGTGGTTGCATGTGAGATCGTAGGGACGAAACGCCAATTTTCGTGGACTTAAATCCCAAAAAAAAATTATTTTGACAAAATTAATTTTGTGGATTCAACAAAAGAAATTTGTAAAATTCGGTAAATCTGTTTTCCACCATACAAGGCAGCTATTTTTCCATGCTGAAAAAATTCATGATGCATGGATCAAAAAATAAACGAATGAAAGTCATTTCCAAGATAACCCTAATGATTACCAAATGCAAGCGACGGTTAAAGCAGTGGACGTAAGGGATTTTTCGGCCCAATTTATTTTCTATTCTGGTCGCAACTCCCAAAACTTTCCCACTCATTACACTTGCACCATCATAGCATTGGCTTAGCATACAAGAGTGGTCAATGTTATTTAACGTTAATTCCGTAAAATTGGCTGCATGGCTGAAAATCTTTAGTAGAAGTAACTTTCAGCAACGACTCATTGACAATTCCAATGTTCCAATATTTTCGTGATTATTTTTCTTCCATTATAGTAAACCAGTTTAGGTCGGATTCATTTAAATGATATTTTAAGTAAATAGCAAAGCTCTTTTATTGAGCCAACATGATTTAATTTAGTAATTAGTTAGTTTTAAGTCAAATTGTATATAAAACAAAGTGGAAAATAAAAATTCTTAATAATAATAAAGAGATTATGTAATCCTTAGTGAAAATTAATTCCGGTTGCCTATCCATAAAATCTGCAAGGCTATCTTTGAAGAGACATTCTTTTGCAGAGATCGGGATTGGAAGCAATTAAAATGATTCATCGTCAAATAAGGTCCATTTAAGATGAGGGAGGCTAAAGTGATCGAATAATAGGATATTACTAAACGCCTTTGTACATTTTCGATACGATCAGAATGCACATTGTCAATAGGATTTCAAATTATATTGGGATATTCAAGAATAGATCTTACCAATGTTACAAAAAGAGATAAGAGAGTGCGAGGATCGGTGAATTCTTTACTGTTTCTCTTAATAAAACCAACAACTAAATTAGCTTTAGCTACGATATAAACGATATGTGAGTTAAATGTGAGTTTTGTATCAACAATAACACCAAGATCTTTAATTTGGTCGACTCTTTTTAACTGACATCGATTAAGGTTGTAATCATTGATATAAATTGAGGAACTGCTAGAAAATGTAAAGACATTGCTTTTATTTATATTTAGTCTTAGGCAATTTTTATCACACCAACTGGAAATAATATTTAAATCATGCTGTACCTTTAAGCAATCCTTAAGGTTAATTATTTTAAGAAAGACTTTTATATCATCCGCATAAATTAAGCATTGGCAAAACAATATGTCATCAGTCAAAATTGTGAACAAAAATGGTCCTAGATGATTACCCTGAGGCACATCAGATGTGCAGTTAATGGATCTCGAATATTTACTCGTTGAGTTCTACCAATTTAGGAAGAAGCAATTCAATTAAGCATTTCTGCGTGGAAACCAAAATTTTTAAGTTTACTATTTTCATTTTATATTAAACGCGCATTCAAGGGCTTATGAATACCCTTATAATGCTAAAAACACTGCGAGAAATTAGGAAAGTAGGAAAGGAATAGAAAGGAGATGTCTGCACATTGCAATGAGGGGAAACATTGAACCGGGTAAAGCATTCCACATTCGTGAAGTGCGGCTAAAAAAGAATGTCCTTACTTGAAAGTACGTCCGAAATTTGGCTCAAGGGCAAACTGATGAGCATGAGCATTCCTAGAAGTACAGCTATTACGGTTGAATTGTTTGAGGCTAGGAATGCAACTGGCTATTTCACTAGAGCACTGTTTATGAAAATAGCGACAAAATAATGATACGAGTAAAGATTGCGGCGCGCGGTGTTCGGTGCTCGGGAAATACAAATGTTTCAGTTAGACAACGGTCGCCTATCTTTTTTATAGCTCTCTTTTGAATTCTGTCAAAGAACTCCAACTTCGGAAGAATAAAGGCCTTATATATAACAGCCAGTTCAGAAGGGATAAAAAACTACTTGCATCGGCGGAAAAAACCTAAGCACTAAGCAGCGTTTTTGGCGACGTCAAATATATGATTACTCCACAAAAGATGCACACACATAGAGCTGAAATCATTTCAGTCTCCTCGATACAAGTGCCACCCATAGAAAGTGGCTTTGAGGGAGGGTTACGTTTTAGCGACAGTAAACACCATTGAGTTTTCGAAGTCTTGAATTCTACTCGGTTTTAGATTAACCATTCTATGAGTACAATGCTGTCAAGATCAGAATTCAATGAGCTTAATAAACGCTGTCATTGGAAATCCACATCCGAAGGACAAGGATGTGGATCTAAAACCGAACATGGAGTACTGTTGAAAAGAAAAAATTTAATGGATAAGAAGTTTCAGACAAAAGAACATTCATGACCATAAGGACGAGTGTTGGAGACAAAACGCAGCCCTGCGGCACACCAGCGTTTATTTTGTGGATATCAGATTTGAAACCGTACAATACTCCTTGTAGTGAACGATCTGAAAGATAATTTCTTATCCTTCGAAGAAGAGATTGATGCCAAACTGTACAGCTGATTATTGTACCTTAACAATTTTCTTCTCGATATGTATGTGATATAAAACATTTCTTGAGCGTAAAGATGTTTTAATTCATGCTCCCAACCAAAAATACTTAGATAACTGTTAAGACAAAAACAATTGAAAACGGGTTTGATAATTGATAGGAGCTTCAAAAACGTCGTTTTTCAATTAACATTCCACACAATTATTTAATTGCATTACATTTTTAATGACATAATTAATCGAAATCTGGACACATGGTGTTAAAATACAAAACCGTGACCGAAATCAAATTTTAAATGTTGACCAAATCATATATGAGCCAGTCATAAATTTAATTTTTTTATCGAAAAACAAACATTTTGCCACGGGTATTATCTGAGTATGAATAGTTAACTGAAGCATGTACATAACTAAATAAAAGATTATTTTTTTGTTTTTATAATTCCACTAATAATTTTATCGATCTTATCGATTCTAATTGTTTTTTTTTTTAAATTAGGAAACAAAGGTGACTTGCAAATGAAGTTAATTATTAAATAAGAGAACATTAAAATGTGGACACAGTTTCAGATTATAATAATTATAGTTGGGCTTCTTGGGTATGTAAACATTTATTTCTAATTTAGTTTTAGGTAGATATTGACTGTTTTTTTTTCTTCAAAATATAGAAGTTTTGGAGGATATGATGCGAAAAATTGTACGCTTCGTGCAAAAGTAAGGTCAAAGTTTCCAAAGAAATTTAGTTTCGGTGTAGCGACATCAGCTCATCAGATAGAGGGCGCTTGGAATGCTGACGGCAAAGGTCCATCCATTTGGGATGAATATACTCACAATAACCCGGACAGAATCGCAGACAGATCGAATGGTGATGTTGCAGCCGATTCGTATAATCGTTTCGACTTGGATTTAGAAATTTTGAAGGATTTGAAGGTAAGCGTATGTCAAAATTTGTACTAGTACATTCATTTTTGAAAGTTCTGGTACATGAAAAATATATTTTTGTTGTGTGAAACGTGATAATTTATTTATTATAGGTCCTTAAGTGGGATTTATTTTTTTTATTAAAGCCCACTTAAGGACATATAAATAATAATAAAAAAAAAGGTCATGAAAATAAGAAACATTTGTAATTTATGATGCTAAATAATACAGTGGAATCTCACTCCAGGCTAAGTTAATGGCGTGAATCAGGGCTTCTTTGTCCTCATAATTAAATACCCTTGAGCACCTGTGAATTAGAAAAAAAGTACTGATTCCTCCCTCTATACACTTTCCGTGTTAGGCAGCCTCAGATATTTATATTTTGTGGTGGCCAAGGCAGGAAATGAACATTTTGGCTTTCAGTGAATGATTTAACGACTCGAGCTGTATAAGTAGGACAGTTGTCCTGCTGAAACAACCATGAGGTTGGTCCAAAAAGATCGTTGACTTACCTTCTGATCTGGCTATAATCTATAAGGCTTATATTCGTCCAAAGCTCAAAAATAATTCCCATATTTAGGCAGGTGCTCCAATAACCCACTTGATACTCTTAGATAGAATTAAAAAAAAAGAGCTTTAAAAATGATAGGTGATAGAAATATGACGGAAACATACACATCTCTCAAGCACCGCCGCAATGTTTCTTGTCTTACTTTATACTACCGTTATTTCCACTAGCGAAATAGCCAGTTGCATTTTTTTGCATTCTGTAAAATCAACATTTACATATTTGATCGATCTGTCATATTGTCAAGTTTTTCAAACATTTTGCAACAAAACTGAATGATCATCTCTCTGAATTTCTGTCTGTAACCAATGGTGTTCCACAGGGATCTATCCTGGGGCCACTTCTCTTCTCTTTATATATTAATGAGCTCCCCACTCTTATCAAGCACTGCTCGATTAATATGTATGCTGACGATGTGCAACTAGTTTTGAGCTGTCCACTGGGCTTCATAGAGCATGGAGCTTCGTGTGTGAATGAAGATCTTGCAGAAATATCGCGCTGGTCAATTAATTGCAGTCTTATTTTGAACCCAAAAAAATCAAATTGTATAGTTATTTCTAGAAAGTCTTTAGATCTTTCTTACTTTCCCTCCATATTTCTTAATGGCGACAAAATTATGTTTGTGGAAACTGTAAAGAATCTTGGTGTGACGTTTAATAGGACCTTAACCTGGGATAATCATATTAATTTATCGGTTGGAAAGACGTATGGTGTACTTCGCACTTTATGGGCCACACAATCATTTACCCCCTTTAAAACCCGATGCCTTCTCGCAAAATCACTTGCTGTTCCCATCCTTACTTATGGATGTGAAATATTTTACAATTGTAGTTTTGCCTCCAAACGCAAACTCCAAATTGCTTTTAACAGCATAGTGCGTTATGTTTTTGGACTGCGACGTTTTTCTCATGTTTCTAACTATACCAATTATTTGTATAATATGACATTCGATAGCCTTTTACAATTTCGTGCTCTGAGTCTCTTATCAAACATTATCTTATCACATCAACCTATATATCTTTATGAAAAAATCAGGTTTACTTCCTCAATCAGATCTGCTCAGTTGATTCCTCTCCGGTGTTCTTGTTTAACCTCGGAACGGCAGTTTTTTATTAAATCTATTCGGTTGTGGAATTCTCTGCCACGCGATATAAGAAGGATCGATAGCGCAATAAGATTTAGAAGCAAGCTTAAGGCATATTTTGCTCATTATGCCTAGTAATATTTTTAATTTTCTTAAGATTTTGTTTGAATTCCATTAATTTATTTTTCAAATAATATTTAATTTGGTAAAATAATAATGTAAATGTATAATTTAAAATTTCATTACACTTATCACTTTCTTTTCACGTCATGTAGCTCTCACTTAACTTCCTTATTTTATGCTTAGCACTATTTTATAAGATATGTATCTTACTGTGTTTAAGCCATTCATTGAAATAAATAAATAAATAAATAAAAAATAAAAACTTTTATTTCTGCTTTGGGTGGTTTAACAAACGTTGAAACCAGTCGAAAATCTTAAGCGTTGTGAAATGTATACAAGGTGGTGCAAAATTAATCGCTTAATCGGAAAAAGTTATAATTTTTTGCAAATGCATCGTACATCAATCATATTTGACATTTGAGAACTAGACAGTATAAAAACAGACAAGTAACGGAACACTATATTCCACAATGTGTCGATTTTTTTGACTAATTATTATCGGTCAGTGGTGTTAGCGCAGCGTGTATTTCGACGTCGATTTCCTATCATGTCGAGCCGACCGACTTGGAAAACACTCTGGCGCTTAGCTACTCGACTAGAACAGAATGAAGCTACAGGAGACCTTGAAGGTTGTTGGTTATGTTTGGCCGAGAATATCAATTTTGCTGAGAACGAAGAATCATCACCCATCAGACGACGTGACAGGCAACGCAATTGGACATCACTAGACGGACCTTACAGCGAATTTTAGTAAAAGACATACACATCTTGCCGTACGAAGTGCAAACAGTGCATAGCCTGTGAATGGATATTGTGAAGAAATAGCTTCCTGGTAGCGTAATCTCGTGTTTTGGAGATTTTGCATGGTCAGCAAGATCGGCCGATTTAAGCATCCCGACTTCATTCTTTGGGGCCAATTGTAGTTGTTATGTCAACAATCCTCGAACAATCACAGCCTTTAAGGAGAATATTCGACAGGAATTCAAACAGTTTTCAACGGAAATCTATCGGAAAATCATGGAAAATGCGATAAAAAGGGCAAAAATGTGTATCAACAATGGCGGCAGCCACTTGACTGATATCATCGTTTCCACTTAACAGAAAAAGTTGTAAAGGTCCAAATAGAGATTTCCATCACTCAAAATCATTTTTAGTATTTAGTAAAAAAGTAATTCAAAAACAAATTTGGAAAATGTTATTTATCTCGAAAACGGCTCTAGCGATTTTTATAAAAATAAAATGCACGACTGGGTTGCACGAACTTGCTCTTATGTAAAAGATACACTAATAATAAAATCTAGGTATATATGATAAAAATGTAGGTTAATCTGACAAAAATTTCGTCAATATACGTCCAACAAAAAGTTTTATCAAATTGACAAAAATTATAGAATTTTTTTGAGGCAACAAAAAATATTTTGTTGTATCCACGAAATTATTTTGTTATGCTAACAGATTAATTTGTTGAAATAACAAAAATATTTTGTCAATATGACAAAATTTCGTAGAATTGACAAAACTAATTTGTCATATTGACAATTCTTTTGTTGTATTAACAAATTTTTTTGTTAATGTTAAAAATTTGTTTTTTTAATTATTATCGGATTAACAATTCTTGTTTGTTAAATTAACAAAATTGTTTTGTTATATTAACAAAACTTTTTTGTTATATTTTGCCAGTTTGTAACGTGGCCAAATTGCATAACCCATAGCTACTAATCATGTCATAGTATTCATAATAATTATATGTTAGTAATCAATCATATTAATAAATTACTATATTAGCATCAAACGAACTATGAATATACAAAAAAAAAAAACTAGGCATACTAAATACTATTCATAATACCTATGAAGGGAAGAGGTGATCATACACACCCCTTCTACCTGTGTATGTCTCATTAAAGGGCATTTACCCTGCAAAAAAAAAAAACCAAAATTCCAATTTTTTTGGAAAAAAACCAAAAATCCAATTTTTTTGTGTCTTTTTTTTTTAATTTTTGGTTTTGCGTGGTTTTCAGTCCATTTTTGTATGAAGTTACCATAATTCTGAAAAGATGTAAAATAGTTAAATAGAAATAATAGAATAATGATCTTTTATATCTTAAGATGTAAAGAAAAAAACGAAAATTCATCTAAAATCTGGCTCAGATATGAAGTTCAAAGCCAAGTTTTTTTTGTTTACATCTTATCGATATGGGATTACATGTTTAGGTTATGTATGTATACCTACCCATTAGCATAAATTTTTTTTGTTGCTTGTAGCACAAAATCTGTAAACATAAATATAAATCAAAGATTAAAATCTAATAATAATAATATATAAAACAAAATATATAATAATACTTACGAGAAAAAAATAAGAAAACTTTGTCGAGATGCTACCACATTTCTTCACCATCCATGAAAAATTTTGACATTTAGACTAAAATAATTAGTCATATACTTTTTCTCACTCTTAAAGGGGTGCAGATATATATCACTCTCTTGCGACGAACATATTCTTTGCGGCGAATAAAAATAAATAAATATATTCAAGGCATATTGAGTAAATTAGGTAATAGAATTTTTTTATAGGAAGATTTTTAAACTTACAGGAAGTAAAGCCCAAATGCCTGTTACATTTTGAAAGGTAATTTATGAAGAGGGTAGTTTTTTTTAAATAAAATAAAATGAACAAATTGTGTTTGAAATGTCTGTGATAATAATGATCCTGTGATATTAGATTAAGGGTAGGTCTACCTCAGAAGCAAACTCAAATCTCATGTAAAAACGTGTACATGTATTGGTGCACAAATATGGCTCTCTTAGTTAAGAATTTTTGTGTTAAGAAAATAAATTTAGCTCGTCTCGTCTCTTCAGGATACCTCTTTTTTCGCATCACGCATAGAGATAGAGAAAGATGGAATAGAATATCAAAAAAAAATAACAGAAAACGGGAACAAGGCACGAGTGGCAAGCTGGCAAACCGCACAGGCAGCGCACAAGCATTTGATTTTGAATTGACTCGGATTGCGCACAAGATAAATGAAAGTTTTTTTTCCTTTTGTATTTTGGGTAGAAAAAATAATTTTTCGTGAATCGTGATTGTTTGAGGTTTAGGAAAGGCAAATTGAGTTTTTTGCATTCAGCGCTCACACGCTCGCGAAAGCACGCGCGAGCAAAGAGTTCCTAAGGCTATTGAACTTGTTAAACAATCAAATACTAAAAAACTTGCTACCTCGTCTCCAAATTTGGATCGTCTCTGTGTGAAAAATAAAAACAGTTCACCTGCAAGTTCTCATCTTAAAGTCGCTTGCCCCCCCAATGTTTCTTCTCTTACTCATCCCGCGGGTGTTGGTGGAAGTAAAATTAATAAGGAAAACAAAGATCTCCCATCGTCATCATCATGCCTTAATCTTTCCATTAATGCCCTCTCTGATAAAAGAAAGAGAATTAACAAAGATGGGAACAATGTGGCTAACGTCAAAAATGATCTTAGTTCAAATGCTGTTGTTGTGGTTACAACTCATGATGCTGGTGTTGTTGCTGGAGCTGTCGCTTCTGTTTCTCAGCACATTAGTGATAATGATGTAGGAATGGGTGATACCGGTAGTGCTGCTGTCATTACCACTGATGATGTTGCCGACTCCTTTGCTGCTGTTGTTGTTGGTAATGTTGCCGAAACTTCTGTTGCTATTGATGAAAACCGTTCACGTAATGTTGGTTGTTTTACCTCCACTCTTGGTCATGATCTGTCAACAGTCGGAACCCAATATGATGCTTTGGATAATGGTATCAACAATAATAAATTTTCTCGGCCTGGTGTTCACAACAAAAAAGCAAAACAAAAACAACTGTTTGGCATTGATGCTGATGCTGATGCTGCCACTGCTCTTCCGTCTGTACCACGGCTACGATTTATTCACATTTCTAGACTAAGTAATACAGTCACGGAAGATGATGTTAAAAAATTTACTGCACGCAAACTTAATTTGCCAATAACAAGCTTGGTGTGCTCAAAATTAATTAAAAAGGAAACAGATATTTCATCTCTCCGTTTTATAAATTTTAAACTGGGTGTCCCTACTGAATCATTTAATGCCGCTCTTAGAACATCTATCTGGCCTATTGGGGTACAAATTAAGCAATTTGTAAGTCGTTCAAAAAACGGATTGTCCCCCAACGTAAATAGAAATATGCCATCATCGTTATCTTCATCACAACTTCGAGTGTACTTCCAAAACGCTGGTGGGATACGCACTAAAACTAACCAGCTTTTTATGTCATCTTCGCTTCATGAGTATGATGTCATCGTCATCGTTGAGACTTGGTTAAATACCAACTTTCACTCAGCCGAGCTCTTCGATAATTCTTTTCAAGTATATCGACGTGACAGGCCACCAACAACTGATATGGAGCGCGGAGGAGGTGTGTTGATTGCAGTAAGAACTAATTTCATTAGTAAACAATGCAACTTGCTCAATGATGACGTCGAACAGCTTTGTGTTTGTATTAGTTTAAATTCTTGTTTTTTAAAAGATCTGTTTCTTATTGTTAGCTATATTAGACCACGTAGTAGTTACGAATTATATTCTATGCATATATCCAATATTAATAATATAGTTAGTGGATTGACAATTAATCAGTATTCTTGTGTACTAGGTGATTTCAACCTCGGTGAAATTGACTGGTGCTTTATGGAAGACGAACAAATTTTAGTTCCATTTAACGCAAATAGAGAAATCGAAAGCTTAGTTGTCGATTCACTATCTTCTCTTGATCTTATTCAAATAAATTATATTAAAAATAGCTTAGGAAGTATTCTTGATCTTGTTTTCATAAATAATGAATTGAAATATAATGTAGATGCTATTGACTTTCCACTATTAAATAACTCTTTTCACCATATTGCTTTACAAGTAAATTTAGATTATTATGAATATGCAAGTAATGTTCCCATTGAGGAAAGTAACTTTAATTTTGTAAATGCGGATTTCATTGCTTTGAATAATTTTTATATGACATTTGAATGGGAAAAAATATTTCGTAATAAATCCCTTTCTGAAATGTATACGTGTTTCAAAAATATTCTTTTTGAAGGCATAGAACTTTTTGTACCGATTTTTCGAAAGAAAAAACCACACAAACTTCCATGGCAAAATAAAAGATTAAAAAACTTAGAAAATGTCAAAAATAAAGCTTTCAAGCGCTTTAAATTAACAGGGTGTAATGAAGATCGTAATAGGTTTCTTCAATTCAGAAGAGAGTTTGATTTTCTAAATCGTTTCTTATACAATCAATATATTCATACAACGTTCACAATTCAAAAATTGCTCAACTAAAAAAATTATTAAATTTCCTAACCCAAGTAAATTAATACACTTTCAAAAATAATAATGGTAACTATGTACCTATACCTATAAATGTTCTTTTGAGTCTTTTTCAAAGGGCTGTAACTCTGCGAAAAGTGGTCGTATTGGGATGAAACCAAAAGCGTTTTAAATATTTCTTTTTCTTGTTTCAGAGTTTCTAAAAATAAAAAATATCCATAGTTAAACATTTTAAATTTTTATTTTTTAAATAGCTTCATTGTCTTGAGATTATTCCTTTATGATTCAATAAAATTAATAAGTGCAAAAAAATATAGCTTCAGATTAAAAAGTGGTTCCGTCTTTGACCACTAATTTACAGGTAAAAATTGACAACATAAAAGGTAAATTGGGCATGGGCAGTTTTGAAAACATGAATAAATTCGTTATAGATAATGGATTCTTTGAAACAATTTATGGAGATACATAATTGATTTTTTACAATTGACCGTTCATTCAAGAAAAGTGGAAAAGTGTTTTTTAAACAAACAGATTATCAATTTTGAAATTGGTTGATCAAACCGTTCGTTTATTATCTATTGTTCCTGAATATTATGTACCTAATCATCAAAATAAAAACAATGATAACAATTTTCATAATTTTGCATTTGTTACATATCATAGACTTGAAGTCCCTATCAGCGTTACCACTTCCGGAAAAAAATGGAAGGAGATTTGAAGAAAAAAGTGAAGTAAATTGGGAAAAATCGAAGTAGATTTTAAAATGACTTTTTACTTGCTTTTAGACAAATTTGAACTGGGAATTTTCATAAGTTGACATTACAACACAAAAGAGTAATGATTCCGTCTATCTGCAACTCTGTACCGCAATCTGTAGCCTAGAGGATAAATTGA
Source organism: Chrysotoxum bicinctum (assembly GCA_911387755.1). NCBI lineage: Eukaryota > Metazoa > Arthropoda > Insecta > Diptera > Syrphidae > Chrysotoxum > Chrysotoxum bicinctum. Next base: position 107,072,284 of record OU426989.1, on the reverse strand, counting down.
AATGGTTTGTTTTACTTTAGCTCGGTTCCTTCCATACAGCCATTATGAAATATTATAATTATTTTGAAAACGGCTCTCATGCTTTTTTTTTTAAATTATGTATAGATAACTGTACCAACAATGCAGTCCACACTTTGGTAAAAAATAAATGTTATTATCGGTACCTGTCATAGAACCTTCTTTTTATTTTCTACTTTTTCATTTGCGACTCTTCCGATTTCGATCAAAATTTTTACATCGCAGATTCTTTGATTTTGAAATAATATTGTATACCACAAATGTTTTCCAAAATGTATACTTTAAAATACTTAAAATTGTCAATACATTTCTTTAAATTTTAAAGAAAATTGTGTACAAAAATTTAATTTAATTTAATTAATAAAACATTGTTTTATAAAAAGAACAGTTAAATTACTATATTTAAATATAGTTTAATTTTATATTAAAAACACATATGCAAGCGAAAATTCATACATAGGATTCGTGTACACATCAGTGTGTTGAGTTCCTATGCTTTTAAACTTACTTATTTGTGTATTTTTATTGTTTTGATATTCTTTTTTTTTGTAATTCGATGAATCTCTTCTTCGTTGGATTAGAAATTACCTTTCGGACCGTTTACTAAAAGTAGTTTTGGACGGTTTCAAATCTGATATTGGGCATTCAATCCCTAGAATCACGACGTATTTATTTCGGTGTAATGCTTGTCAGAGATTTAATAAATTATAAAATCAATTGCCCTTACTTGCTTTCGTTGATTGGCTTTCATGTTCCTTGTCGTGAATTACGTAATAATCGTTTATTTTGTGTACCCTTTCATAGGGTCAATTATGGAATCAATGAACTCTTAACTCGCTTTTTAAGACAAGCTAATTTTGTTTGTAATGCTATTGATTTTAATTTATATTTAAGTAGGGACTGTTTTAAAAAAAATTGTTATTAATAATAAAGTTCGGTGGTTAATGTTAATTGTACATTCTATTTTTGTTTTGTTTTATTTATTATTATTTTTATAAATTTACTATTGTTCTAAGTAGTCTTTAAGAGCTGCGTCTCTGCTTGATGAATAAATAAATAAATAAATGCTGGTGTGCCCCAGGGGTCCGTTTTGTCTCCGACAGTTTCTGAATATTATTCCGCTTAATTGTTTTGCTGACGACAGTAACCTCAGCTTTTCATATTCGTTTTTAGATTCACATCCTTGTCCTTCGGATGTGGACTACCAACGGCAGCGTATGATAAGCTCATTAAATTCTGATCTTGATAGCATTGTCCAATGGGGAATCAAAAAACGTATAGAATTTCAAGCTTCGAAAACTCAATGCTGTTTGGCACTTGCATTGAGGAAACTGAACAACTCTCTGTGCTCGGTATGTGCATTACAGACCACCTTGTATGGAATGATCACATATTCGACGTGGCCAAAAACGCTGTCAAGTGTTTAGGTTTCCTTCGACGTTGCAAGAAATTTTTTACACCTACTAATCTGGCTGTAATCTATAAGGCCTATATGCGTCCAAAGCTCGAGTGCAATTCCCACTAGGCAGGTGCTCTAAAACCCCTCTTTAGTCTCTTGAACAGAATTCAAAAGAAAGCTCTAAAAATTATAGGCGGCCGTTGTCCAACTGAAAAATTTGAATCTCTCGAGCACCGCCGCAATTTTCATAAACAGTGCTCTAGTGAAGTAGCCAGTTGCGTTCTCCCCCTCAAACAATTCAACCGTAATACCCGTACTTCTAGGACTGCTCATCATTTTCGCCCAATTTCGGACGTACTGTCAAGTACAGTGATTCTTTTTTTAGCCGCACTACACGAATCTGGAATGCTTTACCCGGCTCAATATTTCCCACTCATTGTAATGTGCAGACATTAAAAACCAATGTGTATCGGTATTTCCTTTCTCAACCTATCCTACTTTCCTCATTTCTTGCACTGTGTTTAACATTTTAATTTTATTCATAACCCCTTGACCTTGAGTGCGCGTTTAATATAAAAAAAAATACTACCTAGAGTGAAATAGAGAAAAAGAAGTAGATTTGGACTTTTTTTTGTAAAATTGAAGTAGGTTGAAACAGAGATTTTTAAAATGAGGTAGATTTCAGTATTTGGCTGATGGTGCGAAGTAAGAAGTAGATTTTAAATATTTTGAAAAAAAAAAAAAAATCTAGTATAATTGAAGTAAAATGGTGCCACTCTGGTTCCCATTAGCTGAAACAAATTTTGTAGAAAAAGTTTGTCAATTTTATTTCCAATAACATCATTGCATTTTAATTTTACTTTGTATACTAGTACACTAATTTTAAGCTTCTATTTTATTAAGCAAAAACTAAAAATGCATTTTATATAAAAACTGATCTTATTCAAAAAAAAAAAACGAATTTCATTAAGTCATTTCGAAATTATTCACAATTTGTCAACTACCAACGTAACAATTGGTGGTCGTAAGTAAAACGTGTTAGAAAAAAATGTTGATGGGCAGATATCTACAGATAACCGGCTAAGCTTTAATAAAAACGAACTTAATATTGGTTTTTCAAACATGTCAAAATCTTCATCGAAAAAAAAAAAAAACAAAAAATGTGCTCTTATTTTTATATCATTTTTTAATTTTGACACCAACAACATTATTGGAAAACTAATACTTGTTTTTTTTTACAAATTAAAAACTAAGTGATAATAATGAATATATGAACATACATATGTATATTAGATATATAAAGGTCGTTCTTATTAGAACTAGGCTAGATTTGCCTATTGTCCTTTTTTAAAAATTATCTCATTTCGAAATTTTGAACGAAATTACATCATGTGGCCTAATGAAAACGAAGTAGGTATTACATTATGTATGTATTTTCTATTTGCTTACTTTTTATCAATTTTTTTTGCTTGAGTTTTTTGTTTCCTTTGTTTGTTTTTGGAGGCAGTTGTTGCAAAAAAATATTTATAGGTATGTACAAAATAGATTTGCACAATAAAAACACAACAGAAAATAACTGTAACGAGAGTATTATCTATCACCATGACATATTGAAATAAAGGAGACAACTCTTCCTATGTAAAACCAACAGAAATACATAAAAGAAGCGCATTTCCCATATTCTTTCTACATACTTTCACCATTCTTCTACCAGTGGAAAACGTCACCACCGAAAACAAAAAGTGATCGATTTTTCTTTCTTAACTTATTTATATAAATATGTACATAGGTATTTAGATTAATAGATACCTGCATAATATTGTACATAATATTTTGGCGCCATCCACTTGCCATATCCCTTGGTTGTTGCGTATTTGCTTACAGTGAAATGCAATTTGCGTTCATTCAAAGGATTAACATGTACTTATCTAATATATTTTTGATACATCCATTACCTACCTATACGCAAAATTAAATCAAAACAATCCTTACGATACCAAATCAATACAAGGCGTTGCACCTACCTATGAACCTACCTATCGGAAAAAACAACACAAAATCTATTGTAGACACTTATATGCATATGTATCTTATTCTATACACAACATCGTAGATTTCCTATCTTCCATCATGTACACACCCTTTGGCAAAAAAAAAAATGAAGATCACTATGCATCGCAATTTATTACTATGTGTATACCTAAAATGACTTTCCATAGAAGAAACAAACAAAAAACCAGTAGAATGATGATAGATCGCAAATAAAAAAATACAATAAAACAAAATTTATGACAGCGAATGTGTGATAACCTACTTATATTCTTTTTTATACATACACAAAGAACATTTTTCCACCCTACCTCCGACAATGTGGAATGGTCATTGCATCATATACCTACTAAAAACAATCATTTCTCACACGTTTTTTTTTATTTCTTCTGTTCTTGTAATACGAGATGCAAGATGACAAGTCATAAACAAGAATAAAAAACTAAATGAGCCCAGACAAAAAAAAAAGAATCAAGAGAGCGGATGGGCGAACAAAATTCTTTTGCACAGAGAATACAAAAACTTCTCTTTCAAAGCGCTGATATTGCGTGAAAAAAGTATTTTGTATTTTTGAATTTAGTAAATAAAATATCAAACAAAAATAAAAAAAATATGTGAGAACTGTATTATTAATACTTTTCTTGCAAATGCATTACAAATACTGTCATATTGAATTTCATTTTTTTGAACTTTAGATGAGTTTTATTAAATTTTTAAGAACGATACGCTGTTCAGGGAATATAAATCTTTGATTAAAAAATTATTTCCAAAAATTAAAAAATATAACTCTCAATTTCCCAGGGTAGAGAACAAAATATTTGTAAAAAAATGTATATTTTTTGACTTTTGTTAGTAAAAAGTTACTGTAAAAATAAAAAAACAAATAAAAAAAAAATTAACGTAATGGCACATACTTATTGGCTTTGTACAAGAGTGAATTTTACTTCGTTATCTTTTATACTTATGAAGTTTTATCCAGTAGAGCATTCATACCACTATGCGAATTTCCTTCGTTTTTCATAGTTTTATATATTTTTTTTTGAATAAATAATAAAACAGAATAAAAAAAGAAGAACGATACGTGATTTGGGAATATGTTGTTTCTATAAAAAAAATATAAAAAAAATAAAAAAGTAATATTTTCGGAATTTCCCTATCATTTGAATAAGGACCTTACTAAAATGTATGATTTTTCCACTTGTGTGGCAGTTTCTGGGCACACAATTTTTTTATATTTTTTTCTAAACTGCAAAAGTATTTTAAATAACATTTTTCTAATCGATGACCGTTTATTTCATTGAAATATTCGTAAAATTGTGAAAGTTATACAGCTTAGCGCAAAAGTCTAACCTATTTTTTCAATGGACACCTACCCTTAAGAGAAATATATTTATTATTTATTATTTATTAGAAATTTTATTTATTTTAGAAGAGAAAAGAAGACAAAAGATTATCCCAATAGTGGGATCCAAATACTAAGTCAGTTAGGAACTTATATACATTTTAAACAAAGACATATTGACTATGTAATAGGGGTCTTTGTGAATTTAGCGAGACAAAGGACAGTCAGACGCCTCATAGTTTTACATTAGTCCAGTTTGTGAAATCTTCATTTTAGTTTTTCGAAAGTTCTAGAGAATACATTATAAGTATAATCTCCATGTGAAATTTTTTTTAATTATCAAAAAAAGAACTACGCAAAACCGAAGAAAAAAAAAAAATAGAAATATTATACTAGTGAAAAGAAAAAAAGAAATTAACAAAGAAACTAAGAGTTTAATTAATTTTTTTGGAATTTCGGGAAACCCCTACCTATCCAAAAGGATAATTAAATAATAATTAAATTTTACGCAGAGGTATGTAGTTCTATCCGGCATAGAAATTTTAGTGCTCTAATTTGTGCAACATATTCTCATTTAGGTGCTTGTTAGTGATCCTTGGGGTTACTAAAATTGCATAGTGGACATAATAAGTGCCTCTGCTTTTGGTACAGAAGCTCTGACCCATTCAACTTTAATGAAAGGAATCTAATAGAATAAAACAGAGTGAAGGATAAATCTCAATATATGATCTCCAGAGATTCGTTTCAGAAATTTGTCTAGGAAGAGATCTAATGAAGAAAATGGATAAAGACATGAAATAAATGAACTGATGATAGAGAGAAAAAAAAAAAGAAAAAAGCTAAAGCTTGAAATAGATTTTTTTTTATAAATGACTAACGTAAATGAATATTTTAATTGAAATACTGATAAATTTTCTATTTACAATAATTAACGTAAAGAGAGATAATATTGTACAAACTTCATCTGCTTTTTTAGTTAAATAATGATTGCTTTGAGAAAATTAATTTAGTTAAAAGTGAAAGTGAATCATCAGTTCCTGATTTGTGCTGCCGGCAGGACGTCGAGGGACGTGAAAAATTGTGAGTAACCTTACATATATAAATATATATAATTCCTACTGGAAGCGGATATTAATTCCCAGAAAAAAAAAAAAAAACACATAATTTTTCTTTAAAGGCAGATATTGTTTTTTTTTTTAGTTTTGCTACTATTTTTTTGTCATAAATGGTTATTTTCATTTGATTTTCTTTTTTTTTGTGAATTTTTTTAAATTGATAATCAAATATAAAATTATAATAACACTGGCGAGTGTCTTGAAGTAATGTGTTTCAAACTATTTAACTCTCCCGAAAAGGTAGTCGTTTAAAGATTCTTATTCAGAATGATGCAGTGTTAAAGCTAAAGCGATTGGTGTGTGAAGGGGTCTCGGCAGGCCGTCTATGAAGAGTTGAGGAAATGACAGGATGACTTAGAAATAACGTAACGAACGTTTATATAGCCTGGGAGCAAGTTAGGGGCTATCTTTCATAATATAGGCCAAGAAAGATAGCGAAGGATATGTTTCGACATATGGGAGGGTTGGCCAAGCCTTGCCAATAACACCAGGCAAACTTTCTTGATCCTAGTGAACCATTCCGTGGCGGGAGGGTGGTGGTGAGTATGCCTCTCTCTTGAAAATAAAGATACAAAAAAAAAAATATTTAGATTTAAAGTATTTAGGCTTAGATAAGGAATAGGTTAAACGAATAGGTTAGGTTAGGTCATAGGTAGTAATTTTTTTTTTGGTTATCTGATATTCAAGTCTGAAAGGTGTCGTCATTTACCCATTCTTTCGTCAGGGTAATGGCAAAGGTACGTGAGTGTGTCTTTCCTTATTTCGATTTTTTTTTTATCTTACTTTCTTCTCTCCGATTCATTTGTCCGTCCGATATATTATTCATAATTCGTAGCTTTCTCCTTCTTATTTTTTTCTATAATAATTATCCTGGCATGTTAATATAAAGTGAAATTGAGCTGAAGGTGTGGTGATAAGGACAAGAACCTCCCCGTCCGACGAGCTAAGCTGAGCCTTGACAAGCATGCCACTGTCCCAAAACATAGCACCAAAGTCGCCCCTGTGGCCTAAGTTAAGCTCATTTCAAGTTCAACAAAATATTTTGTCAATTCAACAAAATATTTTGTCAATTTTACAAATTTCTTTTGTTGAATCCACAAAATTAATTTCGTCAAAATATTTTTTTTGGGATTTAAGTCCACAAAAATTGGCGTTTCGTCCCTACGATCTCACAATGCAACCATCTGTAAGGGCGTATGGACAATACGTAATTTTTGTTAAGTTCAAGTAATCTTACATGGATTTTTTAACAAAAACCAAATGTGAACTATATCATACACAAAAGAAATGTCATGATCTAAAAAATATACGCGCAGAATTTTTTGGTTTCCTTACAAAATAGTTTTATCTATCTGATAATATTATTTTATCAATATTATAAAATAATTCAACCCCAAAATAAAATATTTGTCATTTTAATAAAAATGTTTTCATTTTTTGTTAAATTGACAAAAAAAATTAACAAAAACTTTGTGATATTGATAAACATTTACAAAACAAAATTTTTTGTAGGTACAACAAACATTTTGTTAACATCACAAAAAAGTTTGTGGATGTGACAAAAATCTCTGTTTTATTTTGTTATATTAACAAAACTTGGTTTGTTAAACTGACAATATTATTTTGCATATTTTGTTAAACTGACAAAAAATCATGCCGAATTATAAAAATTTTGTGAAATCAACAAAATCATTCTTTCGTATTGACAAAGATTTAATCAAAACGACAAAATTGTTTTATTAAAGGTCAGCAAAACGTTTTTGTCAATATTACCTAGGAATTTATTTTCAGTGTAGGAATTTTAAAACTGAATGTTATTATAGAAAAACTGTTCATTTTTAAATGACTGAAACTCCTTTTTTTTAGCAAATATTAGTTTAAGCAAGAACAAAAATTATAAGTCGTTGTAGTGGTTTCTTAAACAAATACGCTTTAATATATAAAATTTTTAAAATATTTTAAAGAAAAAATTTTGGTACGCTAACTTAAAGTTTTTATTACTGTACGAATAAAAAATAAATGTCCAAAAAAATATTGAGCCTTTTTTTAGATATCGAATTTTCAAAAATTAAATAATTTTTTTGTTTTAAGTCTTGAAATGCAATGTTTTTCAAACTTTTAAGAAGCTTCTCCATAAAAAATTTCATTAAAATCCGTCATGCGAATAATGAAAAATTCAAAATGCGAAAAAATGGTTACATGGTAGGAACTGTCTGTAATATCTTAATTTAAATTTTATTAAATTATAGATCGTAAACATTTATCTGAATAAATAAAAAATTATCAAAATCCTCGGAGTCGTTTTCGAGAAAAATTCGATTTTTGAAAACCAATTTTTAACATTTGTATGGTTATTTTTACTAAAAAATCGGTTGTACGGTTTTTCAGAAAATCGAAACCAAAAAAAAAGGTTTCAAAGGGGTACCAAAATTAAATATTTTTTGGATTTTTTTTTCAACCATTACTTAGCTAAATCAATTTTTGTTTTTAAATTTGTGGGACAGTTTTTGAGAAAAAAAAAATATTTATAAAATTTCTATTACATTTAAAAGCTTTCTGCTTGTTAAATATGGTCCATAATAATGTTTTCCCTTTCTCTTTAAAACGCTTAATAATTTACTTCCGGAGCTGGAGAATAGTGTCACATTTGAGGAATGTTGGACGCTTTTTAATTGCTTTACATCTTAGGTATCCTTTGATGGAATTTAACATTTTGTGGCTTATGTACAAACAATATTTTGATATAAACTGGACTCTGAATGTCAATTCACAGCGACCAATGGAAAGTTAAATTTCTGAGTTATTGTGATTTTGTTCAATCCGTTAACATTTAATTTATTTATCAATTCAATTCCAAAATTAGTTAAAAACTATTCTTAAATCCTTTTTTTTAAACAAGCATAGATATTTAGAGACACAAAATATTTTGTTTTCCTTTTTTTAAGGAATGTTGTAAATCATCTTCGAATAATTTTCTTCCTAATTTACCAACTTAGATTTTAGATATTTAGCAATATCATTGCAATCAGAATATTGATACCCAATATACCCATTCATACGAGTACAAAAGTATTTAGTAAAATTAATGTTTTCGAGACACTGTTTTCTTTTTGTCTTAAGGGGAAATACAATGGCTGTAAAATCTAAAAAAAAAATCAATATCCTTTTCGAGTTTATAGGTCTGAGATGTACCTAGGTTGCGTGGAAAGCTATTTCCCAAGTGTCCATCTATGGTGACATGGCGTTGAGTAGTTTACTCTTTGACTGCAATCGAAGAGGTTAGTTGGTGTGAGAGGCGACAGTCATGAACAAAATATGTATAAAGATTTGTAGTTGATAGTGTGTGGGCACTACGTAGTGAACGGTCAAATGTAAACAGGTTCCAATAGGTTAACCCTAGATTCATAAACATGGGTCTCACAGACCCTTACAGTTGAATAATCAATCATATCAAGCGTTTTGAAAGAGATACAAATACGTGCATTTCAGTACCTTCCTAAGGCAAAGAGAGCTTATTGTCACTCAAGTTTCGTTGGTACATAGACGTTTAGTTTTTGATATTTTACCTGCAAGGTGTCTGAGGTACGTATGTTTATGAATAGTGTTACAATTATTTATAGTTCCGTGTTTTATATATTTACCTTTTAAAATGAATTTATTAGCATAAATTTCACAGAAAGGACTAATATATATAATATTATGAATTGTGTACGTTATTATTAATTTTGGTGATTAATATCTACCATCTTGTTTAAATTTTGGTTGATTAACGCAAAATTTAAATTTGCAATCGTTTTATTATTTTATATTTTTAAGATGGCCAATATGCTATTTTTTGGCATATTGAATATGTCTACAGTCAACTCTTTTGTCATCCACGTACATAATAGCAGCCGTAATGAACAAAATCCGTTGACAAGGCGAGAATTTGTAAAAGAGGTAACACACAAATTGATAGAGCCCTGATGGTTACGTCATCGTCGCGAAGTACCAACTTTGAGGCGTTGCCTAAAAAGGAATATTAATGCCATTTTAGGTGAAACTTTGCCATATGTTCCAGTGATATCTGAAAATCAAACCCAGAAAAAATTGTCTTTTCTGCGATTACAAAAAGAAGCGTAAGACCCAATTTTTGTGCACCTCCTGTAAACGTCCCATGTGCGGGGAGCATCGCGGAAATTGGTGTCAAGATTGCGCCGAGTGATAAAATTACATTGTTTTTTATTTTATTTATTTAAAATAAATGTTCCTTAAAGTAGCCTATGTGTTTTTTTTTCAAAAATATTTATAGATAGAAAATATGATAATTTTGAAGGTAAGGGGTCTCACAGACTTATGTTTATGAACGATGTAACAAGGAATATAGTTTATGAATCTAGGGTTAAGGAGAACTATTGTTTTTTGTTTGTTTCGTGGGCTTTTGGAGCATGCCCTATAGAATTAGTTAGATCGATCTCTAAATTTTCCGCTCCTAGACGTTGGCGCCCTTGTGCGCCGCACGCCTTGCATGCCCGCTTACGGCGGCCCTGTGTACATCGCAATAAAAATGGATACATATAAAGTTATCTAACTTACAATAATTTCTTTGAATCTGTTTAAGGTTGATCATTATCGTTTCTCTATTGCGTGGACAAGAATCTTCTCAAATGGTGATCCTTCATCGAGAAATCAAAAAGGTATCGATTATTACAACAATGTTATCGATAAGCTTCTGGCCAATGGCATTGAACCCATGGTTACCATGTACCACTGGGATTTACCAGTCGATATTCAAAAACTTGGCGGTTTTACCAATATCCTCATAGTCGACTATTTTACTGCTTATGCTGAGGAATTATTTAAAACATTCGGTGATCGGGTAAGCTTTATTCCTGTTATAAAAGAATGAAAAGTTCTACTTCCGCAACTGTTATATTTTTATTTATATCCAGGTTAAGACCTGGATAACTTTTAACGAGCCAAAGCCGATATGTGCGTTTGGATATGGACTTGGAATCTTTCCTCCTCAAGTAAAATCTTCTGGAGTTGGTGACTATCATTGCTTTACCAATATCCTAAAGGCGCATGCTGCTGCCTATCATCTTTATCAATCGAAGTTCAAAAAACAAAATGGTAGAATAGGAATTGCTATGAACGCATTATATTTTATTTCAAAATCGAATAAGAAAGATGACGTGGATCGTGCAATGGAATACACAGTCAGTTTATTTTGTATTAGTTTTTGAACATTTAGATCAATTTTAACTGTTTCACTTTAGCTAGGAATCACGTCGCATGCAATTTATAGTTTGTCTGGTGGATTTCCCAAGGTCATGGTAGAGGATATTGCGAAAAATAGTCTGTCAGAAGGAAGAAAAACTTCCCGTCTGCCACATCTTGATGAATATTGGAAGACTTCTATTCGGGGATCATTTGATTTCATCGGAATCAATTACTACACATCAAGATATGTTGAGCGCGCCTCTAAGCCTCTTGGGCAAAATATGTCGATATTAAGAGATGCGGACATGGACTTCACCTCTGACCCTAAGTGGCTACAAGCTAAATCAAGTTTGATATATTGTGTTCCGGAAGGACTGGAAGGTGTTTTGAAGTGAGATAAAAAATTGATAAATATGAAGGTGTATTGATGCTACAACTATATTTTTCTTATCTATCAAAGGTGGATTCGGGAAGAATACAATAATGTGGAAGTAAAGATCACAGAAAATGGCTGGTCCGATGAAGGTGGACTCGAAGACAATAATCGAGTTAGTTATTATAAGAGCCACTTGCAAGCCGTTTTGAACGCTATTCATGATGGTAGTAATATCACTTCTTATTCAGCTTGGAGTTTAGTTGACAGTTTTGAATGGAATCAAGGATATACGTTAGTCAAAAAAAAATCGACGCAGTTTAAATTATGTATATTCATTTAATTATATTATTTTTAGGGAGAAATTTGGACTGTATGCTGTAGATATGAAGAGCCCGAAGAAGGAGCGTACTCCTAAAAAGTCAGCAATTTACTATAAGAAGATTATTGAAACAAGGAGAATTCCAGGCGAATTTTAATAGTTTTTAAGAGAATTTAATGTTATTTGTTGAAATATGAACATTTTGAAAAGTTTTTTCTTTAATTACTCAAAGCTCTCATAAGCTTTTCCATCTATCCTTCGCTACGAGACTCTTTCCGAATAGATGGAAAACAGACTTTCCAGTCTATAAATTTTTCCTCGCCCTCGCCCTCGCCCGGAATCTTAAAAGTTATTGGGAGTTTCGCCCGAACGAAATTTCACTTCGAATTAAGACTTGACAGTTCGAAAAATAGGCTTGTTCAATCAGCTGATAAATTAAAATATTTCCCTTCTGTTAACAAGAAAAAATAAAAAATTGATTAAGAGCGAAAATTTCTGCAAAAAAATGCCAACGACTGAAGCGAAAATATTGCATGTCTATCTACAATTGATTTATATATGTATGTAAAAAAAGGTCTAAAAAAACATACTAATAACTTGATTCTGTAAAATTCTGTTCGTTTAAAAAATGAACATACCGAACAAACCTACTTCTGAGTTTTCTATTTTGATAGCAGGAAAATATGAATTGTCAACCAAAATGTTAATAAAGATATCATCAAAACATACATTTTTTTGCCGGTAAAGGACACTAAAAATTTATTAAAATGAATAGAATTGTTACTGGAGGAAGAAGAAATTATTCAAGAACGAGCTGTAAGGCGTAATTTAAGAGACCATTCTAATAAACATAAAAAGTTGATAGGCAGCGATGTTCAAGCCGCTGAATCTCTTCCATTTGCACCTAGGCTGCGTTTTATTCATGTCTCTCGACTTAAAAATACAGTACGTGAAAAAAATCTTAAGGAATTTGTTGCACAAAAACTAAATTTACCAGCAACAAACGTTATGTGTACGAAACTAGTTAAAAAAGATGTGGACGTTTCACAACTCCATTTTATCAACTTTAAAATTGGTGTACCATCTGGGTTTTTGAATGCTGGGCTTCAACCTTCTATGTGGTCAGTTGGCGTTATAGTAAAGCCGTTTTTAAATCGTTCAAAAAACGATATGGGACAAAAGCAAGATATGGTGATAATAATTTTCGTATAACGATAAATGCTTCTCTATGTATGTATTACCATAATGTTGGTGGTATGAGAACAAAATCACATGATTTTTTAATTGCTTGTGTCGACTGTGCGTATGATGTTATCGCTCTGCTGAACGAACATATTCTAAGCAGTGAATATTTCACTTCCGATTTCAACGTTTTTCGAAAGGATCGTTCTTTGGATCAGGCTGGCCTGTGCAGAGGAGGTGGAGTTTTATTAGCTATTAGCTCAACTTTTACAACTATAGAAATAAAATTATCTAATGATTCTGATAATATTGAACAGATTTCTGTTAGTGTAGATTTACCTACTCAATCTTTTAAAATTATTAAAGTATATATTTTTATTTCATATATTCCACCCTTATCCCAAAATTCAATATAATATGAATCTCATATTAAAAATATTACAGATATTGCTAATAATATGGACGAAGATTGTTATTTTGTAGTTATAGGTGATTTTAACTTACCCAATATAAAATGAATATTTTCAAATGGTGAAAAGAAAACGTTTCCTTATAATGTAACAAAAGATTATGAATATAATATAATTGATGGCTTAAGGGGAGGTTCTCTTTTTTCGGCGACCAAAAATGAATTTTTGTTTTTTTTTCAATTTTTTTTCTAGTAACATATGAATATGTAGCTAAAACCGTTTGTCCGAATACTTTTTTTTTAATTTATAGAACAAAAACGAGATCTACCTTTTTGTCTCGAAATTGACATTTAGCGGTATTTTGAGCGTTGCATGTTTTACATAAATATTTTTGAATTTGGCGCCTATATATCCCTACCATGTTAAGCAGAGGTACCATATGGGCCACCAGGTGTCGACACATGAGCCATGACTCGAAAAAAACTTTAAACGCATTTTTATCGAAACCACGTTTTTCGAAATGTTGACCACGATTACTTTAAAACTACTTGACGGATCGTCATAATTTTTTTTCGTTTTAAAGCTTATTAAATTTATTGGAGTCTGGACCAAAATCAGGCTGATATATCAAAAACTTTTTTTGTACATCGCTCAGAAGAGCGAAAAAAAGTGGGAAAAACGAACACTAGATTCAAGCGTCCGCCATTTTTTTAATTTTTGCCTTTGGGCAATTATTTTGGTCTAGACTCCAACTTCACTCTTCTATTTTATAAAAAAAACTTTGAGTTTTTAACTTTCGATCATTTTTGCAAGAGCTAGAGTGGCCAAAAGCGAACAACTTTTTTTGGAGGTGGTCTTGTTCCGATGCGCATTGTTTTTTAATGGCCCGGTATTTTTTGATGAAAAAATTAGTTTTTTTTTTTATAATTAGCGCGCACACAAGGGGTTATTACTACCCTTAAAATGATTTACACAGTACGAGCATTAGGAAAACAAGGAGGGGTTTAAAAGCAGATACCGATGCCATTAGTTTTAAATTTTTGAACATTACAATGGGAAGGAAAAATAGAGCTGGGTAAAGCATTCCACATTCGTGTAGTCCTGCTAAAAAAAGAATCTCTGTATTTCACAGTACGTCCGAAGGTGGACTCAAGGGTAAACTGATGAGCATTCCTAAAAGCGCGAGTATTACGGTTAAATTGTTTAAGGGGAGGAATGCAACTGGCTATTTCGCTAGAGCATTGTCTATAGAAGTAACTGTAAAATAATGAAAGACAAGAAACATTGTTTTTGTATTTAATATGATAATAAACAAGTAAAAATAAAATTTGAATTTATTATATCATTCCTTTCATGAAAACAAAAATTCATGAAAAAGTGTCATTTTTACACTGAAAAAGGAGAACCTCCCCTTAGCAAAATTGAATGATCAAGACCGAAAACGATAAAATGGGGGAAAATATTTAGAGTTCGGTTTTCCAATATTTTTGCTTCTCAAACGTTTCAAATTAAATTCCTTTTCCTGTCTTAAAAAAAAAAGACATGGAATTTTCAAGACATTTATGAATTTTTGTGTGTGTGCAAATTGCTAAAATTCATTCCTTAAGTTAAAAATAATAACTTAACTGTAAAATAATAATAATTAATTAATTTTGTATACACAAAATTTCCTCAACATACATTTAAAAAAATTTGGTATGCCAGTTGTAAGTATGAACAAATACTTTTTAAGAAAAAATTTCAACAATATTCATCCACTAAAAAAAATTTATTAGAATTCCAAAAATTTATTTTTTCCCAAAATGAATATACTAATGTTTCATGTTCAATCGAAATCAGTGCAGTCGTTGATGAGAAAGTCGAAAACACAGTAAACGGTTCTATGGCAAGCCGCGTTATTATAAACGATACCTGCAGTACAACATAGATTTCTGATATGCAACATTTAAATATATATGTAGTATATAATACATATTCGTAAAAAACCAACGTGAGATTTTGATAAAACGCTAAATTAATTAAAGAAAAAAGTGCGTCTCAGAATTATGTGTGTCTGTCGAATGAAATGAAATTTTCCCTAAACGTTTGTAGGTAGCATTTTCGAATTATTCCCTTGACACGATATTGCTAAAGGTCAAAATTTAAGAAAATACTTTTTTCTCAAAAAATTTTGGAGATATTTAAAAATAAATAAACAAGAATATTTTAATAAAATCTAGCTTATGGTTGAAATAAAATTGCGAAAAATGGTTCCCTGATAGAAGCATCTAGGGTTCTCGATTTATTCATAAATTGTTCAACTAATTTTGATCATTTTTTGAGTGCTAGCTCCTTGAAGTTTTTATTTATACAATGCTATAAAATGTGTTCAATGTGTCGCAAAGAAAACCTTAAAAATCGGTTTTTATAGAAATGAACTTTCCGTAAGCTTATAGCAAATACCCTTTACAAAATAAGCATTTCTACTAAAATGCTATACCCCCTCAATAAAAATGTTCCTTATCTAAATTCTTTATCCTCATTTTTTGTTTGTACATATGTATATAGATAATAGTCTAATTATTTATCTTTGTATTTATATTAATAATTTATTTATTTATTTACTTGTTTAATTATTTATTTGCATAGTTTGGTATTTATTTATTAATTTTTTTTTGTTACTTATCTGTTTAAATTATTTATTAATTTATACGTTTGTTTAAATGGTAATTAATTATTTATTTTGTTTCCTTTATATATAAATGTATTTATTTATTCATTTAAACATTTTTGTACATAATAATTATTAATTTATTTTTTAATATACCCATATGAAACTTTTTCTCATTTACAATTAAATCAATGATTATATTTATTAATTATTACTTACCCCCAGTTTCACAGTGGAAGCTTAAGCCCCACTTTTGGTTAAGACTTCAGTTCAACAGTAAATTTGGTTTCACAGCGTCATTTAAACCTGGAACAGAGTTCATTCTTTAGTTTAAGTGAAACGACACTATTCTGCCGTTTAAACTTCAGTTCAACAACCCTTCACACATTTGAAAAAATATTATTTATTTTATTTTTTTAATTTTTGTTTCCTGTCACAAGTCACAACTAAAACAAAGCAAACTTTCCTTGATTGGTTTTTCTTTGATTCAGATAGAAAGAGAAAACAATTTACTTAAACTAGATCAATGAACTAAAGTTCAGATTAGACTGTGAAAACGGACGACTTGAACTTCAAATTTCAACTCCAGTTCAGGTTCAGCAGAAGTTAAATTTTAACTTTCACTGTGAAACTGGGGGTTAATTAAACATAATGTATATATACTTTATCCCACAGTCTGGCAATTCCTTTAGATTTTAAGTTTTATTAGTATTATAACGGGTCTTCCTTTATTAAAACGGAGGCTTACAAAACAATCTGTTTATATTTTTATTCCTTATCAAACAATAATAATAAAAGAATAATCAAAAATAACAACCTTTAAAAAGTATACTTAGAGCTAGGTATAAAGTATATTAATAATTAAGGTATAAAATATATTTGCTTGTCCTTACAGTATTTAGTAATTTTCTTCTTCTTTTATACGAAATTCTATAGAACTCATATTCAATGCAGGTTTTAATCATAGTTTTACTTCAAATGTAATATTCAATAAAAATTATTTTTAATTGCAAGCTTCTAATAGGTCTGGTTCTCGAAATTGTACTGGGGCCGAATTACCGCTTCAGTGACGAGTGAGTGAGTCCCATCAGTGATCGAATGAAAATTGGAGTAATTTATTGCTCGACAACGTAAGCGGTAATGCCAAACTCACATAATTCAGTCACGTATTACTCGATAACTGATGCGGTAATTTGGCCCCTGAATTTTTGAGAATTTTGAAAAAAAATCATGGATAACCTGTCTAAAAAAATCACCAAATTTTCAAAGTTCCCCAAACGCATCGATACAAACATCGAATGAAAGGTCTTTTCAATTCCTATATACAGATCCAAACGAAAAACTTCTGAGTGGTCTGGTTATCGAAATATGCCCGTCCAAATTGATTTGATGGATTTTCGAGCCCCAACTACCTAATAATGTGTTTGGTTGGCAATATTTCCGAAACCAAGCCCTGAAAGAGGCTCCGGTTTTCAAAGTCCGTAGTTACATTTTCCACAGCTATCTATAGGTGAAAACCGGAAGCTTCTGCAAGGTCTGGTTCTCGAAATATTTCTAACCAAAATGATTTTGATGAATTTTCGAGAATTTAGAAAAAATCATGGACTAACCACTTGTCTAAAAAAATCACCAAATTTTCAAAGTTCTCCAAACGCATCGAGACATACATCGAATGAAAGGTCTATTCAATTCCTTTATACAGATCCAAAAGAAAAACTTCTGAGTGATCTGGTTATCGAAATATGTCCGTCCAAATTGATTTTATGGATTTTCGAGCCCCAACTACATAATAATGTGTTTGGTTGGCAATATTTCCGAAACCAAGCCTTGAAAGAGGCTCCGGTTTTCAAAGTCCGTAGTAACATTTTCCACAGCTATCTATAGGTGAAAACCGGAAGCTTCTGCGAGGTCTGGTTCTCGAAATATTTCTAACCAAAATGATTTTGGTGAATTTTCGAGAATTTAAAAAAAATCATGGACTAACCACTTGTCTAAAAAAATCACCAAATTTTCAAAGTTCTCCAAACACATCGAGACATACATCGAATGAAAGGTCTATTCAATTCCTATATACAGATCCAAACGAAAAACTTCTGAGTGGTCTGGTTATCGAAATATGTCCGTCCAAATTGATTTTATGGATTTTCGAGCCCCAACTACATAATAATGTGTTTGGTTGGCAATATTTCCGAAACCAAGCCTTGAAAGAGGCTCCGGTTTTCAAAGTCCGTAGTTACATTTTACACAGCTATCTATAGGTGAAAACCGGAGGCTTCTGCAAGGTCTGGTTCTCGAAATATTTTTAACCAAAATAATTTTGGTGAATTTTCGAGAATTTAGAAAAAACAATGGACTAACCACTTGTCTAAAAAAATCACCAAATTTTCAAAGTTCTCCAAACGCATCGAGACATACATCGAATGAAAGGTCTATTCAATTCCTATATACCTCAGTCAAATTAGCCTTCAACCTCGGAATGAAAGCGAATAAGCTGAAAATTTGCATCAACCTTTAGTTTGATGTTCTAATGACTGACAAAAAAGTCTCATATCATATCGTGTCGGCGTCACAAGTTATTCGAGGTCAAAGGTCAGGTAAATCGGTTTTTTGCAATTATTTCGTTTTCTATGCGAAATACCGCGTTCGAGGTTATTATGAATTTTGTAGATCATACACTTATCTACAATTTTCATTTCAATCATTTTTTTATAGCTCCAACCATTCTCGAGATATAACGCGGAGAGTGGGGAGCGCGCATCCGTATATGTAAAGTCTATACTAAACGGCGCACAGTGGGCAGAAAGCGTGGTTTAAGTGGTCAAAAATCCATAACTTTTGAACCAGTTGAGTTTTTTTTATAAAATTTTTTTTGTTTGTAACTTTATTTAAGTACCTTTCAATATATAATTTATCAAATATGTGTTATTTTGATTTTAAAATAAATAATAAAAAAAAAGTTGTTTTTCTCCCTGTTAATGTGGGATGACAAATTATTCAATATTGACTTAAATTGGATACAAAACTTATTTTAAAAGAACTTTCTCAAAGATCCAACAAATAGTGACCAGTAAACTATTTGTTTGAAATTCTTAGGTTTGCCCTTTGGGTCTTCACAAAAACACTCAAAAAGAAATTTGTAGTTCCCATTTTGTCCTCTTCAAGCCAACACTTTGTTTAAGAATAGTAGCCAAAACCTTAAATCAATTTGGTCATTTCCATCATCCAATTATTAAATGTAACGGAACAATTAATGAGAACCACATAAAAAGAGCATACCACAGAAAATAAGTGCAAGTAAATTTACTAACCGCACTAAATAAAAACAATATGGTATGTAAGGTTAGGTAAAGTTAAAGTGGCTGTCACGATCTTATATGGAACAAAAAGGTTCCCTACTAGTTAAAACCATTTGGAGCTTCTAATGAAGCGAAGGAAACTTTTAATGTCTATATTTATTAGATCGCTTAGTTCGTTATAGAAATATTCTCCTAGATGAAGTTTGCGTTTGGGTATGTACAAAGAAGGTGTGGGATTGTTTCCTCTTCCTCCTCGTCCAAGCAACTCCTGCAAAAATCGTTTCATAGTACACATAGTATGACACCTATTATGGAGCTGATCTGAGATCTACTGAGGGACAATAAATACATTGACCGCTTCAAATGTAGTTTGGGCCAGATTTGTTTGGTCGCCAAACATGTGGTAGTGTTAGGCCATCTTGTGTTTGATTGTTCCAGAGCAATTCGCTTCAGCATAAGTTTACTTGTAGCTACAGGCATACCTATAATGTTTACCCTAACGGGCAAGAAAGGCATTTCCGTTCCAGTTCTGGGAGTTCGTTGGCTTTACAATTCCCCGGGATGTCCCTGTGTCCCGGCACCCAGAATAGGTGAATATTAAATTGTTTGGGCATCTTCATTACAACATGTAAGATTTTGCATACAGAAGAGTCGCTATGTAAAATGTGTAACTCGTAAATGCGGATACATGCGGATATGAATCTTTCGAGTTTCGATAGAGCACATAATCAATTTTCAATTCGTAAACAAATTAAAGTTGTGAATTTTTGTATCGCCTTTATAAACTGGAAAATTGAGTAAAATTAAGATGGGTGTTTCAAAATCAAACGGTACTAACTACTTAACGTTTCTTTATATTTTTTTTGCGTATTATAACATATAAATATGTGAAATAATTAGCTGTAATAAATTCGATTACTTTCCAAAAGGATTTTCAAAAAAATCGGGAAATAAAAATTGTGCCAAAAATGCTTCACATATCGATTTACAAGTTTTTTTCACTTTGAATTTATTTTTCTCTTAACCTCAGCATATTTATTTAAAAAAAATGTCATATATGTAACGTATAAATATTTCTTTAATTAATTAAAATTAAACTTATGTGATTCGAAAACAAAAAAAAAATATTTTTGGCCACTTAAATCACGATTTATGCCCACTGTGCGGCGTCGACAAGTAAATTGTAGATCATTTTACTTGGAGGCGGATAAGATTTAGTCTCGACGATATCTTCTCTAATAATTGCAGCTGTAAATTCTACTACACGCATTCGTTCTTCTACCCAGTGCCTTTTTTATTATTATACCAAGCATTAGATAAAATATTAGCTTGCGTATCACGAAAACAAATAATAGTAAATTATCCTATTTTCGTCGTTATTATTACTTCAGTTAAATATCTTTCCCCTTAATTTTGAAATTATTGTTTTATCATCAGGAATATAGCCTGTAATGACATCTCTCAGCTTTTTTTAATGTAAATTCTTTCTCCTTCCGAGAGCGGTTTATCACATATAAAACACAAATCAGTCATTATGCATAAAATGCTAAGTATCTACGTTTTAAATTTTCACTCTCCGCGCTATATCTCGAGAATGGTTGGAGTTATAAAAAAATGATTGAGATGAAAATTGTAGATAAGTGTATGGTCTACAAAATTCATAATAACCTCGAAAGCGGGATTTCGCATAGAAAACGAAATAATTGCAAAAAACCGATTTACCTGACCTTTGACCTCGAATAACTTGTGACGCCGACACGATATGATATGAGACTTTTTTGTCAGTCATTAGAACATCAAAATAAAGGTTGGTGCAAATTTTCAGCTTATTCGCTTCCATTCCGAGGTTTGCCCCTTTTTCTGGCTTATTTGACTGGGCTAATATACAGATCCAAACAAAAAACTTCTGAGTGGTCTGGTTATCCAAATATGCCCGTTCAAAGTGATTTTATGGATTTTCGAGCCCCAACTACCTAATAATGTGTTTGGTTGGAAATATTTCCGAAACCAAGCCCTGAAAGAGGCTCCGGTTTTCAAAGTCCGTAGTTACATTTTACACAGCTATCTATAGGTGAAAACCGGAAGCTTCTGCAAGGTCTGGTTCTCGAAATATTTCTAACCAAAATGATTTTGGTGAATTTTCGAGAATTTAGAAAAAATCATGGACTAACCACTTGTTAGGTGCATGGCTGCGGACGGAGTGGGCAAAATGTTCATTTGTGAGGGTCGCATGGACTCAAAAAAATACATTTATTTGATGGTAAACGCGCTGATGCCATCCTTTTAGCATATTTTTGGTGATACCAAAGCAGTTGAGTATCTATGGGGAATTTAGAAGCGTAAAGTCCGACAATACCCAAAAACATCAAAAGAGATGCTCAAAAGGTTCTTGAGCAAGAATGGCTTAAAATAAGATCTGACAAATGCCGTGAGCTCGTAAGCTCTATGCGCAAACGAATAGCAGCTTTCATTAAAGCGAGGGGTGGCTATACAAAATATTAAATTTTCTTTAATGAAAAAAAAATTTACAACATTTCTGCATACTTGTTTTTTTTTAATTTTACTTGGTTTTAAAATTATGGCATCTTTTTGGGGGTGCCTAATACATTTGGCGAAGACTGTAATACTCTTAAAAACAATTAAAATTTGTCTGGAATTCTCCTTGTTTCAATAATCTTCTTATAGTAAATTGCTGACTTTTTAGGAGTACGCCCCTTCTTCGGGCTCTTCATATCTACAGCATACAGTCCAAATTTCTCCCTAAAAATAATATAATTAAATAAATATACATAGTTTAAACTGAGTTGATTTCTTTTTTTGACTAACGTATATCCTTGGTTCCATTCAAAATTATCAACTAAACTCCAAGCTGAATAAGAAGTGATATTACTACCATCATGAATAGCATTCAAAACGGCTTGCAAGTGGCTCTTATAATAACTAATTCGATTATTGTCTTTGAGTCCACCTTCATCGGACCAGCCATTTTCTGTGATCTTAACTTCCACATTATTGTACTCTTCACGAATCCACCTTTGATAGATAAGAAAAACATGGTTGTAGCATCAATATACCTTCATATTTATCAATTTTGCATCTAACTTCAAAACACCTTCCAGTCCTTCCGGAACACAATATAACCAATTTGATTTAGCGAGTAGCCACTTAGGGTCAGTAGTGAAGTCCATGTCCGCATCTCTTAATATCGACATATTTTGCCCAAGAGGCTTAGAGGCGCGCTCAACATATCTTGATGTGTAGTAATTGATTCCGATGAAATCAAATGATCCTCGAATAGAAGTCTTCCAGTATTCATCAAGATGTGGCAGACGGGAAGTTTTTCTTCCTTCTGACAGGCTATTTTTTGCAATATCCTCTACCATGACCTTGGGAAATCCACCAGATAAACTATAAATTGCATGCGACGTGATTCCTATCTAAAGTAAAGTTGTTAAAATTGATCTAAATGTTCAAAAACTAATACAAAATAAACTGACCAAGTATTGCATCATACGATCAACATCATCTTTCTTATTCGATTTTGAAATAAAATATAATGTGTTGATAGCAATTCCTATTCTACCATTTTGTTTTTTGAACTTCGATTGGTAAAGATGATAGGTAGCAGCATGCGCCTTTAGGATATTGGTAAAGCAATGATAGTCACCAATTCCAGAAGATTTTATTTGAGGAGGAGAGGTTCCAGTTCCATATCCATCACTACATACCTGATATGGCTCATTAAAGGTTATCCAGGTCTTAACCTAGATATAAATAAAAATTTAACTTTTCACTCTTTTATGACAGGAGTAAATCTTACCCGATCACCGAATGTCTTAAATAATTCCTCAGCATAAGCAGTAAAGTAGTTGACTATGAGGATATTGGTGAAACCGCCAAGTTTTTGAATATCGACTGGTAAATCCCAGTGGTACATGGTAACCATGGGTTCAATGCCATTGGCCAGAAGCTTATCGATAACATTGTTGTAGTAATCGATACCTTTTTGATTTCTCGATGAAGGATCACCATTTGAGAAGATCCTTGTCCACGCAATAGAGAAACGATAATGATCAACCTTAAAAAGATTCAAAGAAATTTCCCAAGTAACATCGTTGGAGCTAAATGTTATTTAAATGTTCTTAAATAACTCTGAGATAGTTTAATGCAAGGCTCTAGCTCTATTTTAAAACAGAATGTAGCTCTTGGTAAACGAATTTAAAAATCGAGCTCTATAATGGAGTTTCTTAATAATCTTTAGCTTTGCTGCGTTTAAAAGCTTTCTGCTCGAAAAATATGCTCCATATTAATGTCTTTATCATTATCATTATCATTTCGATACTGCACACTTTAAAAGAGCTCTTTAACAGCAAAAGAATTTTTTTAAAATTTAGTTAAGAGCTGCAAGCTATATCTTCATACATGTTTAAAAAAATGGCGAATATTTAAGAAGTTTTATGAAACAGAAAAAGAAATCTATTTACAGAGCTGTGATGACTGAATCATGAAAAACACAGAAGCTTTATCCAAAAAGTGCACTAGCAAAATAAATATTTTGTTCTAAAGTTCAAAATTAAAATAAAAAAAAATTTACTATCAACTTTAAAAAAATTATTTTAGGAGGGCAATGTAATATTTCGAAGTACAATATCAAAATGTTTGGTGAAAATGGAATCGCACTTAGAAATCACCCCACATTGAACATATTATGGCTTTTAATTATTACCTTTACTTATTGTTCTATGTAAATAAATTTTGATGCTAAGATGATTTACCAATACAAAATAATAATTTCTCTTCGTGTGATTTGTATTTACTAATACTAACAGAAAATATAGTTTATAACTCCATCTCAAAGCACGCGGCTCTATGGCAGTTTTAGAGTGTACTATATTAAAGCTTTCAGCTGACAGAACATACAAGCACTATTAAGGAGCTAAAAAGTGCTCTAAAACTCAATGAGTTAGCTGGAAGTGGGCTCCATGTTTGCTCTAAGGGCGCATCTTAACCGTGTTTTTGAATAAACGAGCTCTAAGATTAGCTCTGAAAGCGCTTTTCAAGCATTTACTCGTATACAGCTAAAAATGTTTGTTGGGTTCTAGATATCAAAATGGGAAGGAAAAACAGACAGTTAAGGCATTCCACATTCGTGTTGTGCGGCTAAGGAAAACATCTCTATACTTAACAGTAAGTCCGATAATGAACTCAAAAATAAAATACATATTTTTTTTTTTAATCCAAATCGAAATTAGTAGACCCCATAATGAGAAATTTGATAATTTAAAAATGTATAACATGTGTTTCTTACCAACGTGTCTAGGTCAAAAATGTCAAATATGATTGACGTACGATGCCATTTGCAAAAATTAAGCTTCTTCCGATAGGGCGATTAATTTTGCGCCACCTTGTATACATTTCATAACGCTTAAGATTTTCCACTGATTTGAACGATTCATTCTTAAATCACCCAAAGAAGAAATAAAAGTTTTGTTGCAAAATGTTTAGAAAAACTTGACAATATGACAGATCGATCAGAAATGTAAATGTTGATCTTGTAGAATGCAAAGTAAAAAGATAAATGCAGCAATAAAATATCAAATCGGCTAAAATAAATGTTTGCACAAAAATACCTAGTACAAAAAATTTCGTAAAGAGTACTAAATATTGCTTAATGTTTTTCAAATGCGAATATTTAAATTGTTCAGAAAAAGTTAGCATCATTAACTCTTCAAATTCAGTCCGATTCCAATCCTACTAAATGATGAGGGTAGTGGGTGGATCGAACAATAATTGCAAACTTATTCAACATTGGAATGATGTCTTCTCTTAAAGTTAATAATACTTTTTGTGATCAATGCCTTAAGTTTGCTTTAAATTGAAACATTTCTTATTTAGGAGTTTTTTAAGCCAAATACCTGGTCTAGAAATCATAAACATTATAAACAAATTAGATACCTCTAATAAAAGATGGAATTCCTAATGTTACTCTAAGGTAGCGCTAAATGGTGTTAATGTTTTAACTTATGTTTCCAATTTGAGTGTCACCACTGGTACCTAATTCCAAACTTCTTTATACAAAAAAGGGTAACAGAAAAGTTAAAAAAAAATATACACCTATTTCTTTACTATCTTCAATTTTGAATATTTTCGGAAAAGCTATAAAAAAAGTTTTTTTTTCAGCCCTAATCAATTTGGTTTTTGAAGATGGTCCCTCAATTGAAGATGCGATAATGGCTTTTTGCACATTAATCAACAAAGGTTTAAATGATAAAAAGTCATGCCCTGGTCTCTTTGTAGACATTACAAAAGCTTTTGACATGGTGAGCCACAATATTCTTTTGGACAAATTGTTCTGTGCGGGATCTCGAAGTTTCATTTTAAGTAGGTTTACTTCATACCTAAAGAATAAATTGCAAAAGGTAAAAATTGGTCGAAGTTTAAGTTCACCTAGTTGTTCCCCAATGATCAGTCCTTGGTCCTATTTTATTTCTTGCTACATAAACTTTCTTTTCTATTAAAGGTTTGTTGGAAAATTGAAATCTTTTGCTGACGATTTGGTTATTGAATATGTTTCAGCTAATTCTTTGAATTTCATTTATGATTCATGATATTAACAATAATGATTGTACCCGTAAATAATTCAATTAAAAGCTCACGTGAATTAAATTCAATCACTCCACCTAAATCGAAATAATTTTCGTATATTCATTAATAATGTAAGGAAGGGTTTAAAATGAGATACACATAAGTCTTAAATTTTTGAATATTACAATGAGAAGAAAAAAAAAGAGCTTAAGTTTAAGTTCATTTATTTAGTTTAATTTAAACTACTTACATTTTCAATAAGTTATACTTTTACATAATTGATTTTTTTTTTCAATTTAATAATATGTTAATACTGAGATTTAACAAATTCGATAACATTTTTTTTAAATATATTAAAATTAGTTTCATTTTTGATGTGAGCGTCTAAGCTATTAAATAATTTTAACCCTTTATATATAAGAGAATTTTGTGTATTTGCATTTAGAAAATTAGGAAGTCTTAAATCATTTCGGTTTCTTAGTGCATAGGGTTGTAAGTCTCTTATAAATTGTATATAATCAATTAAGTATTTTGGCATTAAATTGTTGACTATCTTATAGAAAAACACTAAAGCATTCATCATGATTCTTTGTTTAACAGATAACTACTTCAACGAGCTTAACATATAACGAATTGACATATATCTATTGCACTTTAAGATACATCGCATTGCTTTGTTTTGTAGTTTTTGCAGTCTTATAATATTACTCTCATTACATAGAAACAAAATAATGGAACAATACTCAAAATAAAGTTTTACAATGACGTTATATATATTTATTGCACTAATAGTCGAAATTTTATTTCTTATTCTTTTCTTAAATCCCACTTTTTTAGCTATTTTTTTACAAATATATTCTATGTGGTTTCCGAATAGTAATTTTTGGTCTAATACTATACCTAAACACTTTATTTCGCTTATTTTTTCAATTGAAATACCACCAATCCTAATGCTGTTGTCATAACTTCTCGCGTTCAGTACCATGAATTTTGTTTTTTCAATGTTCAGTTTTAGTTTATTTTGTGTAAGCCACTGGTTTATAGAGTCCAAGTCTTCTTGTAATTTATCTCTTGTGTCAACATCTTTATCACTGGATAGGTAAACAACTGCATCATCAGCAAACAAAGCCAATTTGCCATACTTTACAGCGTTTTTGAGTTCATTTATGTATATTGTAAATAACAGAGTTCCTAAAACAGACCCTTGGGGAACACCATAGTCAACTTCAATCGCGTCAGATACTACTCCGTTAACTTTAACTCGTTGCTTTCGATTTTTCAAATAAGATTCGAACCACAGTGATTCATTACCTTTTACCTTTAACGCCATATTTTTTCATTTTCATTATTAAAATATCTCTACTCACAGTCTCAAACGCACGTTTTAAGTCCAAGAATACACAATAAATAGTTCTTTTTTTAGCTAGTTCCTCTTTCCACGATGTAACTATATTGATTGCGTGAGTAACCTTTTCTAAAACCCGATTGAAGGTCCATTATTAGATTTTTACTATCAAAGTAATGATAAAGTTGTTTAAATACCACTTTTTCAAAAACAAATTTCACACAAAGGCATAGAATAAATTGGTCTGAATTCTTCACATTTCACTGTATTCACAATTTTTTCTATTGGTGTTATCAAAGATTCTTTCCAGGAGTCAGGGAACTTGCTTGTTGATAGAGAACCATTAAATATTTTGCATAAAATTGGCCCTAAAATTTCGAATTGATCCAAGTAGATACTGGGGGTCATAAACTGAAATTCGCGTTTGTTTTTTATTTCTTTTATAGCTTGTTTTAAATCATTTATCGAAACATCGTTAAATTTGAAAACGCTTTCTACTTCTTGCACATGATTTACAAAAGGAGTCAATGGGATCGTATTTATTATCTGGACTATACTTTCAACAACAAAAAATATTGAAATAATTTCCCACTCATTTCCACCCGATTTAACTATTTTATTTGTAATAAATTTAGAAATACTTTCATTTTTTTTCTTTAAAAAATCTTCAGCTAGTAAATCATTATCGTTTATATTTTCCAGATGTGTTAAATTATTTTCTACGGTCTGGCCAAATAACTGTTTTCTATATTTAAAATGAGGAAATACTTTCTTCTGTCTCTTATTTTTATCACAGATTATATTAATCACAGTTGTTTCATGATCACTTATTTTTAGGTCTTTAACTGTTTCTGCTTTAATCAACGAATTATTTGTTATAACATTCATAACCAATTAAAGTTCTTGAATTTTGAGTAATTCTCATCGGTTCATCTATTATTTGAATACACGCGTTGTTTATAATAGTTTTTTCAGCATCCTTTTTATAAATACTAGTAGGGAAAAGCCAATCAATGTTTAAATCGCCTACTAGAAGAATATCTTTATTTAAATCATACAGTTCATCCATCAATTTGCCGAATTCATCACAAAAAGTCCTACAACTTGAACTAGGGGATCTGTACAGACCAACAACAATGCAGGAATAGTTTGTAAAATGAAAGGTGTTTACTGACCACCATAGTTCCATATTTTTGACAAATTTGTTTACATTTTGATGCTCTAAAATCACTCCGGATATGGGCAAATCTCAGAAACTTTTGACTTTCGTGTAACTTTGAAATTAAGTTACTTCATAGTCATATTTTTTTACTCTATCTCTGATAATTTTTTCGAAAATATAGTATTACAGTATAAAAAAAAGTTATTTTCCACATTAAGATTTTTTTTTTACCTATAGAACGAGTAAAAGGCAAAAAGTATAAGAAAAATACAAAATTTTATATGTTACTATTAAAATATTTAAAAAGTTTAATGTTTTTACGATTGAAGCATATTAAGGGTATACAAAAAACCTTTGAGTGTGTGCTAATTATAAAAAAAAAAAAAAATAAGAGACTTTGAAAATCAAAATTTTTAATGAAAAAATTATGTGCTTTGTGTTATGTATGTGACATTGAAATAAAAGACTTTCTTCTATTGCGGTGCTTACTTGACTGCCGCTCGTCAATTATATTTATTCATTGTCCACTGGTATGTATACATAGCGTATCAGTAAGTATACCATATAATAACTTATTGTACATATTAAAGAATACAGTAGCGGACGAACATATACAACATGTTTTTTTTTTTTTTTTTTTTTTTTTTTTTTTTTTTAATTAAAATGATAATTCATTCATTTAAATTAAGTCCAAATATTAAAGGTTCTTAAAGCTAAATTAATAAAATAAAATATTAAATTATTTTATTTTGGTAAGTCAGTTAAAATAACGTTTTATTCATTTAAATTCATTCATATGACATTAAAAGTTTTGAAAGTTTAATTTTAAATGTTATAATTATATTAATAAAATTGTTAATTAAATAGCATAGTTAAATATATAAATTCATTGTTTTAACTTACTTACGTGTTTTTTTTTTTTTTTTTTTTTTTAAATTCTTATTATAAATTCATCTTTATGTTAGATTTAGTCTTTGAGGAGGTCTACTTGTTCTACCGAATTTCGTTACATAATCCTCAGAAACCTTATCATTCTGTGTATTCTCTATTTGAATTTTATTTCTTTCATTTCTTGTAACACTATTGGATGTTTGAGGTACAACGATCTCTGAAGAGCTATTTGCTTTATGTATCAGTTTTATATGAATTCTATTTCTTCTGTATGTATTTCCATTTTTGTCTTTAATAATATAAGATCTAGGTTGCTTGCATATACCTGTTATTGTACCTTCAATCCAATTAGATTTAGGTTTTTTCTGGAAAATTATAACGTCTCCTATGTTTAAGTTCGACATAAACTTACATTTGGTATCGTACTTTCTCTTCACCTCCTGCATCTTTTGGGCAACGAACTTAGTATGTTTTTCAAAATCAGGCATAATTGGCTTAAGAAGTTTTTTAGAAATAGGTATAAGAGTTCTAGGGTTCCTACACATCAACAGTTGTGAGGGGCTATATCCACTTTCAAGTGGTGTTGAACGGTATTCCAAAAGGGCTAAGTGCATCTCCTTTTTATCCGACTGAGTTTTTTGTAGCATTTTCTTTGTTATTTGAATTGACCTTTCTGCCATGCCATTTGATCGGGGATAATTGGGTGAACTGGTAAGATGTTGTATGTCCCAGTTGTGGGCAAAAATTTTAAACTCTTGGGAGGAAAATGGAGGGCCATTATCTGAAATTAGTTTTTCTGGAATCCCGAATCTGGCAAAAATTGTTTTGAGGTGTCCAACAACTGTGAAGCAGTTGTAGGAAGACAATTTAACCAATTCTATATATTTTGACAAGTAATCAACTACTTGTAAATAAGACGAACCATTAAATTCAAAAATATCTGTTCCTACACATTCCCAAGGATAGTTAGGAATTGGGTGTGGCATAAGCTCCTGTTTGGCGTTAGAAATTGAGTTTTCTTGGCAAATAGTACAATTTTCAATAAATTGTTCAATATCTCGAGACATATTCGGCCAGTATACCAGTTTGCGAGCTCTACGTTTGGATCTAACAATGCCTGCATGCCCTTCATGAAGGATAATTAAAATTGATTTTCTTAATTTATGTGGAACAACTAGAGTGTCGTTTCGAAAAATTAAAGTATCTATAATAAAAAGATCATTTCTTATCTTCCAGAACTCTTTAACTTCATCAAATATCTCACGCTTGTTCTGAGGCCAGCCTTTAATAATTTGAAGTTTAAGCATTTTCATCTGCTGGTCGTTTAAAGTTTCAAATTCAATTTGCTTTAGGCGCTCCTGTGAAACTGCTAATGAGGATTTAATTAAATTGACATGAACTCTTATCCCTTCGTCTATGTCTTCTTCCATTTCTGAAAGAGGAGCTCTAGACAAGGTATCAGCAATTATTAGTTGCTTTCCAGGTTTGTAAAGGACTATCAACTCATAAGCCTGTAGACTAAGCATCATTCGCTGCAATCTTGCAGGAATATCTGCAATCGGCTTTTTTGACAAGGGAACTAGAGGTTTATGATCAGTTTCAACTTCAAATTGTTGACCATAAAGGAATTGGTGAAACTTTTTACATCCAAAAACTATCGCATACAATTCTTTTTCAATTTGTGCATAGTTTCTTTGTGACTTTGTAAGAGTTTTTGATGCGAAACCCAACGGACGACCTTCTTGTAATAATACAGCCCCTACAGCAAATTGTGAAGCGTCAACCGAAAGCCTGACTGGAATGGAAGGATTGTAGTAAGCTAACACTGGTGGTTTTGAAACAAGTGTTTTTACTTTATTGTAAATTTCTTCATAGCATTCCATTCCCATAAAGTGGTCTTTTTGAGTAAAGTACGTAAATTAGCAGTTTCCTTGGACAGATCTTTTAGAAATGCACCCAAATAATTAACAAGACCTAAAACCCGTTGCAAATCTTTTGTACAACTAGGACTGGGCATTTCTAAAATAGCTTTAATTTTTTGTTCATCAGGTCTCACCCCATTTTTTGAAAATATATGTCCAAAATATTTGACTGATGGAAGTCCGAAGTTACATTTTTCTTTATTAAATTTTAAGTTCACCTCTCTAGCTCTATATAGAAATCTTACCAAACGCTCGTCGTGCTCAGCTTTTGTTTTTCCATAAATAAGGAAATCATCAATGAAGATTAAGACTGTTAGCCCATAAAACAAATCAAGCATAGTCTTATGAAAAAATTCGGGTGCTACATTTACACCATATGGCACTCTTAAATATTTATGCCGACCAAAAGGAGTGTTGAAAGTACAAAGCTTGCTACTTTCTTCATCAAGCTCTATCATCCAAAAGCCTGAACTTGCATCTAAGGTAGAAAAACATGTCGCACCATTCAAAGATGACTTTATGACCTCAATGTCTGGAAGTTGAAAATGAGATCTTAATAAATTATTGTTTAAGTTTTTTGGATCTAGACAGACTCGTAATGTTTTATTTGGTTTTTCGACTAAGACAACAGAGCTGACCCATTCTGTCGGACCTGTAACCTTTTCTATGACTTTTAACTTTTCCATTCTATTCAACTCATTTTCAAAACGCTTAAGAAGCTTAAAAGGAATTTTTCTCGGAGGATCAACAATAGGAATTGCATTCTCTTTTAAAGTTAAATGGCATTTCTTCTTTAAGCAACCCAGACCTTTGAACAAATCTTCAAAGTTATCAAAAATATTATCATATTCACTGTTAATATTATAGAGGCGCTTAATTAAATTAAATCTAACACAATCTTGAAGTCCAATGATTGTTACTTTGTCTGAATATACAACTACAAAGTTGGTAATATATGATGTATTATTAAACATACACTTCAGAGAACATTGGCCTCTTACCTCTAGTTTCTCTCCGGTATACGTTGTCACCATCGTTTGGGTTTTTGTAATATTATTTTTTGTAATTTTAAGTTTTCGTAGAGTCTCAACGGATATAATGTTAACTTGGGCACCTGTATCTAGTTGACAGTCTACCTCTTTACCAGCAATATTGATTTTGACAATCCATGATAAGGTTTCTGATGCATTATGCGCCGACATTTCGTTTACAACATTTAGGCTACCTATAAAGAAAGAATTTTCAGAATTTTGTTCGTCTTCATTACAATTAGATATAGCAGAATTATTTTGTTCAAAGTTTAGAGCTTTTACAACCTGACTTTTACAATACTTAGCATAATGGCCGATTTTTTGACAGTTGTTACATTTGGCACCTTGGGCCGGACACTTGAAACGATGAATTTGACCACATCGAGTACACTGGTTAAATTTTAGTTTGTTGTGACTTGATCCTGACTGTGATGAATATTTTCCCGACTGTTCCGTTGATATATGCGTGGATGGCTTTAACTGATGACTATTTTTGAAGTGACGTTGTTTGTATGCCCTATTAATTTTGTATACATTTAATTCCTGCTGACAGTTTCCTTCTGTGACCATATCCTTGACTTGCAACTTGCTGGTTTCAAATGATTTGCATATCTCAATCGTTTTTTCAAGGGTTAAATCGTCAGTTCTTATGAGTTTTTCCTTAAGAGTTTCTTCTTGAACTCCGATCACGAAAATATCCCGTATCATATCACTTTCGTCTTTGTACTCACATGTTGAAGCTAGACTTTTCAATTCCGTTACGAACTGTTCTGTCGTTTGATTTTTCTTTTGACGACATAACAGGAATTTGTACCGTTCATAGAGAAGATTCTTTTTAGGAGAAAAATGATCTTGAAATGCCTTTGTCACATCATCAAACTTTAGCTCTTTTTTATCAAACTTAAAAGTGTTATAAAGTTGAACACCATCATCTCCAATACAATATAACAATATAGATATTTTTCTAGAATCACTTGCTTTTTCCAAGTCAGCAGCAGACAAAAAAAAATTCAAATTTTGAAACCATTTCTTCCACTCTTGGTCTAGGTTATTTTTATTAAAATTGAATTTTGAAGGAGCACGAAATGATATTTCCATTATGATTATAATTCAAATATAATTATATTTGAAAAATTTACGATTATATAATATTGTTTTATAATTTCAACTTTTTTGACTCGTGGTTAACACCTGACACCATGTTATGTATGTGACATTGAAATAAAAGACTTTCTTCTATTGCGGTGCTTACTTGACTGCCGCTCGTCAATTATATTTATTCATTGTCCACTGGTATGTATACATAGCGTATCAGTAAGTATACCATATAATAACTTATTGTACATATTAAAGAATACAGTAGCGGACGAACATATACAACACTTTGCTTATATTTATGACAGTGTTTGTCAGAAGTTTCGGTACTACAATTCCGAAAAAAATCATTAAAATCTGGTACGTCTCTTATCATTTACACAGCATGCTCTGCACCGATTTCTAAATTACATATTCATTTTCTATAGACAAAAATGAATAAATTAAGCTTTGGTAGATGTGTGTGCTAAAATCGCAACCTGGTTAAAATTAGCTTATACTGAATTAAAAGAGTGCGAAACTTTTTTTTTTTCAAGACATTTTCAGTTAGCACTCTAATAAAAAGCAATATTTCCCGTTCTTAACTATTGTTCCTTCTTCTAAATCATACTAAGAAGTGTACGTTTTATCGCTGACGCTACATGTTTTATGGATCTTTAAAATTCAGTAGTTAATTACAAAAAAAAAATCATTGATATTTTTTATATATGTATTACTTTTTAAGCAGAGAAAAATTTTATTGATAAAAATTTTGAGTAAAATTACGTGTTATTTTTAATTAAAAGCTTTACTATAAAATGTACATATTTAGAAAAGTGAACAAACTTTTACTTAAATATAAATCATAAGTTAAATTTTTATCATTTGTTATAAAAAATTAAAAATTTCTATATTAATTTGAAATTTCGCGCTCACATATTTTCTGTAGTTCAAATATTAACGAATGCAAGCTAGGGCAGTGAGAAAAGTGAAAGAAAATGATCCTTATCAATAACAGTCTTATAAACATAGGTATAAACAAACCTACGTCGAACGTTATTGTGGTATCAGTAGTCTTTGTGACTCGGCCATAGTGTTCCTTAAACATCGATAGTCGGCACTTGCGATAGTCAACGATAGTTTTTGAAAAACACCCGATAGTATCGATAGTTAATCGATAGTTTTTAAGAAGTTATTAGGCGTTTTTCTTTTTTAGTTCAGTATAGAGCTCTGAAAAGAGTCCGAGCATGTCGAGCATGTTCCGAACATTCTCTGAACCAAGCGTGCTCTGAGCGCTCTGAGTATATTTTGAAACACACCTGAACACTTATGTAGCTGTCGCCATTTTTTTTAATTTCCATCTGTCAAATGCTTGTGTTAAGCATTTTACTCTGTCTGCTCAGTTATTTTATTCTGAGCTCATAGAGCGCACTCTGAACACGCTCAGAACATGCTCAGAACGAAAAAAGAAACACATTTTCGAAACTCTGAACACTCTGAACTAAAAAAGAAACACAATTTATTTTTTGACAACTCAGGTTCTGTTCTGAACTAAAAAAGAAAAACGCCTATTATATCAACATTTGTAAGAATAAGAACTATTTTTGAAGTAAAACTTCTTTTCCGACGTTGGGGATGGGGGGAAAAAATGTTCTATGCAGCTGTCAGTGGCATGTCAAAACAACACGTTATCCGTCAAAGACAGCGACATGTTTTTAGAATACAAAATAATTGTACGTTTATAGTTTAGAATCTTACAGAGGCTTTGTTTGAGGGAAAAGAAGTGTTACTTCTACCGAGCGTACGTCAGTACACACAACCTTTTTCTTTTAGTAAAAAAGTTATTGATAAATAAATTAATATTTGGGGCCTTATATTTTTGGTTTTTTTCTAATTTTGACGAACAAATTAAATCACTTTGTTTAAAAAAGAAACTACTCTAAATAGATTTTACTCGTAGAATGGGAGTTGACTCTAAATATTATTTTTAAAACATACAGCACATACAGCCTTATTTATTAGATCTCACTAATACTCGTGGCTTACGCCACGTAAGACAAATCCTTATTTATAAAATATTTTCTTGACCGTTATGTCAAATATATTATTAAAAAAAATCAACAATCTAAAAATCTGGTTATTGTAAACGTTAACAAATCCCAGGTTATTTCCATTATTATTCAATACAGTTTAGAAAAATAACTTTTCACTTGGTCTTAGTAACAAATGAAAAAAAAATTGTTTACACTCTTTTTTGTAAATTTTTCACCATGTCATGCAAAATGAAATATTTAACAACGGCTTTAAAAAGAAAAATAAAATAAAAAAAAAGTTGTAAAGTTGAAGTAACTTTACTCCTTCGCTAAAACGAACAAGTAAATAAGGCTGATAGAGTATATATGCTAATACAACTGAGCCAAAAAAGAAACACAGATCTTTTTTTGATAGCTCAATTCCCTGCTCCGAGCTTAAAAAGAAAAACGCCTGTTGAATACTTTCGTTGATATGGCCTACCTACTTCAAAGATAAAACAAAATGTCAACATTAAACTACTATGTAAAATGTGAAATGAATGCACTCAGCGTAAAGTAAATAAAGGAAGTTTTTCGTGGAATATCATTCAGTAGATGCAATTATTAATTTTCGGGACATGCGATAGTTTAAAAAACATCGATGTTTGCGATAGTCGAATACTATCGATAACTATCGATAGACTATCGATGTTTAAGGAACACTACTCGGCCACGTAAAGTCGTTTCGTGTATCGTGTTACTGTTTCGATAGTTCAACGTCGCACTATGGGACCAAATGATGAAATCCATCTCAAAAATGGTTTTGGTGAATTTCGTAATTTGAAAAATCTAATGATGGGATTATATACTAGAAATAGGGTTCTTCCTAACACAGTACATTTTTTGTATCTTACTTTTGTTCTAGGTACCTAAAATTGACGTTAAAAATGACATTTCGATATTTTTATTTTTTAGAATTATTGGAAGTTAGAGTTTGCAGTCAATTATTTCGTATTTTTCTGGACAGAATGTATAAGTATTATACCTTTTTGAAAAGCCCAAGCCTTCTTCTTTACAAAACAGTTAATATTTTTTAATTAAGTTCACCAGTAAATTAATTACAAAAATGAGTAAGGTGCAGTATATTTTTCATTGTTTTCAATTGAAGTTTTCTCTGTTAGCTCCGGCTGCCTCCGTTTAGTTAATGTTTAGTATTCTAAAAATATTCTAAATTTGAAAAAAAAAAATAAAAACTTTCGCATTTTCATGCATTTTTGTTTAAGAAGAAAAAACGTATGATGAGGAAGAAAAATAAGTTTTTAGAATAAAAATTCGTATTCTTATAACTTTATTGTTAAGTGATGAAAAAAATTAAAATTTGGCAAAAATGTGGAACCTTTATTGATGCACATAAATGTGTATTCCAAAAAGTTCTAGACCATTACGTTATTACTTTTAGCTCAAAATTTCAAAAAAAAATGTTATTTTTTGTCAAAAGTTAAAAAATATAACTGTTAAAACATGTGCAACACATTTTCATAAACATCATATAAGTGACTATGTTTCCACAAAATTTATAAGTTTTTATCATTTATTTCCAATATTATTAAAATTCTAAATTTTATTTTTAGAATAAAATATTTTTGTTTTCGAATTTTAAACTTCCTTACTCATATTTATATTTAAAAAAATCATAATTAAATAAAAATAAATGCCAAGCATTTGAAGGTGGGAGGGGGTGTGTGGTTTATGGTTGCATATAATACAAATGTAGGTACATAGTTATAAATAACACAAGCATTGTTTGACGAGGCTTAAGAACTTTTAGACATTAATTAATATACCTAGTAATAAGGTGTACTTTTGAATTCCTTTTTTTTTGTCTTAAGGGCGAAAAACTTTCATATATCAAAATACTAAAAATAAATAACACTTTTCATAAACTCACTTCTTCATATAAAACTTAATTTAAAATATGCCTGCTCTTAATGAACTTTAAGGTTAAAATAAAAAAAGGGGAGTGAAAGTAGGCGGGAAAGTGGGCAGAAAAAATATACATGCGATGTCTTAAGTTTAAAAAACCTCAAAAACAAATTTTCGGCTTCCTGTTCACTAAAAATAAGAAAATAACAAAAATCTGAAAAACATGGGCGTGGTAGTGGGCGGATTTTACAAAAAACTACTTTCAAATGTTTTCACCGGTAAAAGAATAAAACAAATTTCATCCAAATTGTTGCCATAATTCTTGCTCCAACAAATTTTTCCCATATAAATGAAACAAAATCTACAAATTTGTTATTTTATTTTATTAAAAAAAAATAAAATAATTTATTTCTATATGAAACGTTTTAATATTTTAAATTCTTGGTAATACAAGTATAAGTGTGCAAAATTTCAAAAAAAAATATTGAGAAACGAAAAAGTTATGGATTTTTGAGATGGTTTGCACCATTTGGTCCCATAGTGCGTTGCCGGAAAATGAGTGAGAATTTTTTAAGCATTCGTTAATAAAAGAGGAACACCATCAATAAATTATATTTTCTGATGTAACAATGGTGCTATAAACTTAATTTTAAAGGTGTGCTTAGGTATTTTCTCTTTACGCGTTTTCAAAAGTCTAAAGTCAAAAGTTTCTGAGATTTGCCCATATACACTAGAACTCCACCGGTGTGTGTTGATTCGGTATCACACCTCTCAACCAGTGTAAATTTATCCAGACTTAATTCACTATTTTGAACATCTTTAGTCTACATGGGTTTCGGATAACACTAATGCATCAAAGTCATTTACATTGATTATTACTTGTAGTTCCGCAAGATTATTTAAAAAACCGCACATATTAAGATAACAAAGTCGTATAGACTTTGACTGCTAGAAAGAAGTTCTGTTTCTTTGAATTTCAATTTTCTTTTTATAAAGTTCACACTCATCGCTTCTACAATCATGATTTATCTCAAAGTTCAAACCAAGCTTCGAGTTTGCCAAAACACAGTTATTACATTTAAATGAAACACTCTTGCAGCTCTTTGCATCGTGATTATCACCACATTTTGCACAAATTTCTTCATTTCTACAATCCTTTGCTTTGTGGTTATATCCCCAACATTTATAACACCGTTTAACTGCAACAAAATAGTAAACAACACATCTATCCCAACCTAGGTTAATTCTTTTTCTCTCAATTATATTTCTATATCCTTCCGTACTGAGATTATAGCACTATAACTTTTTTTTTTGTATTTTTTACGACACTGTAAATTTTTAAACACTTAATTCCGCAATTAATATGATTTTGTTTTTTAAAAGCTGACAATAGTTCTTCCTCACTCCACCCTTCTGTCATTCCACATATCTTCACGCATGGGTTTTGCAGATTCGGTACCGTGACTTCGTATTCACTTCCTAATTTCTCTTTAACTTCTTTTTCGGTGCTCGAGAGATGTAAATGTTTCCATTATATTTCTATCACCTATCATTTTTAAATCTCTTTTTTTAATTCTATCCAAAAGTCTCAAGAGGGTTATTGGAGCACCTGCCCAAATATGGAAATTGTCCTCGAGCTTTGGACGAATATAAGCCTTATAGATTACAGCCAGATCAGAAGGTAACTCAATGATCTTTTTGGAACAACCTCATGGTTTTTTCATCAAGACAATGTTCCCCTTTATACAACTTGAGTCGTTAAATAATTCATTGAAAGCCAAAATATTTATTTGCTGCCTTGGCCACCATATAATATAAAATATATAGGACTGGCTAATACGGAAAGTGTATAAAGAAGGAAATCAATACTTTTTACATGCGCTCAAGGGTATATTAATTATGATGACAAAGAAGACATTAAGTAAGCCTAGAGTGAGATTTCACTGGATCACTTGGCATCACTGTATATTTTTTTAAAAGATCGAATTTTTGAAGTTGTTTTGAAAGCCGATGAATGAACGCATTATTAAAAAACACCATCAAAAAAATGTATTTCAATCTTTTTTTTCTTCATTTGTTTTTCTAACCTTATGATGTGATTTTATTTCCCGAGAAACTGAAAAAGCCAATATTTTATTTTCTAATTAAATGCTATATTTTTATTTGGTGCATAAACAAAGTTTTTCCACAGTACACTAAATGATCTCTTCTGGGTATTAATTTGTTTCTATTCTCATTCGCATATAACGGCAGAAATTTTAGTTTAACTTTCTCAAACTTGCCTACTTTTAACCCAGTGACTAGCAGAAATTTAAAATTTTACAAAAAAGGTGTAAATACTTATTCTACGTCTTACCCTCACCATTTTGAATTGTTAGAAAAATAAATTTTATTGCCTGTCTTCCGGCTATAAAATGTATTGTGAGAACCTCAAGAAAAACTTTGAACAAATTCGAATACTGTACTATTGTACATGTTTCAATTCTAAAAGAGGAATTCAGAACAAAGATAATTTTTCACTAAAAGAATTTCTTGGCTTAAAATCAAAAGTTCTAAGAACATAATATCAAAAAGCACCATTACTCTTGTTTTAAAATCTAATTTTACTGAACTATCTAGTTTGTTATGAATTTTTTTTATTTCTTTCTAGTTATAAGAAAGGTAATACAAAAATAAATAAATTACAAATGTTTTCTATTTTCATGACCTTTAATTTTTTAAATAATTATATTATATTATATCCTATAATAAATAAATTATCACGTTTCACACAACAAAAACATATTTTTCATTTCCCAGAACTCTCAAAACTGAATGTGCTAATACAAATTTTGACATACGCTTACCTTCAAATCCTTCAAAATTTCTAAATCCAAGTCGAAACGATTATACGAATCGGCTGCAACATCACCATTCGATCTGTCTGCGATTCTGTCCGGGTTATTGTGAGTATATTCATCCCAAATGGATGGACCTTTGCCGTCAGCATTCCAAGCACCCTCTATCTGATAAGCTGATGTCGCTACACCGAAACTAAATTTCTTTGGAAACTTTGACCTTACTTTTGCACGAAGCGTACAACTTTTCGCATCACATCCTCCAAAACTACTATATTTTGAAGAAAAAAAAAACAGTCAATACCTAAAATTAATTTAGACATAAATGTTTACATACCCAAGAAGCCCAACGATAATTATTATAATCTGAACCTGTGACCACATTCTAATGT
Source organism: Chrysotoxum bicinctum (assembly GCA_911387755.1). NCBI lineage: Eukaryota > Metazoa > Arthropoda > Insecta > Diptera > Syrphidae > Chrysotoxum > Chrysotoxum bicinctum. Next base: position 107,031,752 of record OU426989.1, on the reverse strand, counting down.
TCTGTTATTTAATAATTAACTAGATTTGGAAATCACCTGCAAATTTCCTAATTTAAAAAAAAAACCAATTAAAATTTATTGATCGATAAGATTACTATAATTCCACAAAAAAATAATCTTTTATTTAATTATGTATGCTTCAGTTAATTATTCATACTCAGATAATACCCGTGGTAAAATGTTTGTTTTCCGATAAAAAATTAAATTTATGACTGGCTCAAATATATGATTTGATCAATATTTAAAAATTGATTTCGATCACGGGTTTTTTATCTTTAACACCATGTGTCCATATTTAAATTAATTATGTCATTAGATGTAATGCAATTAAATAATTGTGTGTAATGTTAATTGAAAAGCGACGTTTTTAAAGCTCCCTATCAATTATTAAATAACTCTATTCACTAAAAAAATGAAATTAAGGGTTATTAATTTTTCGAACCCGTTTTTAATTTTGCAAAATATAATTTTTCGAGTCTTAATAGTTATCTTAGTATTTTTAATCCGAAGCATGAATTAAAATATCTTAACGCTCAAGAAATGTTTTCTTCTTTCACTATCCTATCACACACATACGAGTGATTTTTAAGAGCTATCGGAAATTTAAAAAAAACACATATAAAACTCAGAAAAATGCATGAAATCTTTATTTGAATCGATAGTACGGTCGATAAAGACACTGTTACTAATGTTGGTTTAAAATCAACCGGTCACTTTCAGCAGATGATGAGCTGGCCGCCGCTACCGTATGTGCAAAATGTGCGGCGCACAAGGGCGCCATCGTCTAGGGGCGGAAAATTAAGAGATCGATCTAACTCAACCTATACTGCATACTCCAAATGTTTTCCTTAAGCTATTGGAACATATTTACATTTGACCGTTCACTACGTAGTTCCCGCACACAATCTGCTACAAATCTTTATACATATTTTGTTTGTGACTGTCGCCTCTCACACCAAATAACCTCTTCGATTGCAGTCATAGTCTAAACTGCTTAACGCCATGTCGCCATAGGTTGACACTTGGGAAATAGCTTTCCACGCTTCCTTTATCTCAGAATTATAAACTCGAAAAGGATTTTGATAGTTTTTAGATTTACAGCCCATGTATTTCCCATAAAATAAAACGAAAACAGTGTCTCGAAAACATTAATTTTAGATACTAATTACTCGTATTTTTCTGTGAATGGGTATCAATATTCTGATTGCAATGATTTAGCTAAATATCTTAAATCTAAGTTGGTAACAAGAACAAAATTATCAAATAATAGTTCCCACACAAGCCACAAAATGTCAAATTTAATCAAAGCATACCTAAGATGTCAAGGAATTATATAAACTACTTCCAGATCCGGAAGTAAATGATTAACCCCCAGTTTCACAGTGAGAGTTTAAACTTAAGTTCTGCTGAACGAACCTGAACTGGAGTTTAAATTTGAAGTTCAACTCGTCCGGTTTCACAGTCTTATCTAAACTTCAGTTCATTAAACGTAGTTTAAGTAAATTGTTTTCTCTTTCTATCTAAATCAAAGAAAAAACAATCAAGGAAAGTTTGTTGTGACCTGTGACAGGAAACAAAAATTAAAAATGAAAATAAATTATATTTTCAAATATTTGAAGGGGTTGTCGAACTGAGATTTAAACGGCAGAATAGTGTCGTTTAACTTAAACTACAGAATGGTTCAAGGACTGTGAAACCAAATTTATTGTTGAACTGAAGTTTAAACCAAAAGTGGAGTTTAAACTTCCACTGTGAAACTGGGGGTAAGTGTTTCAAAACGAAAGTGAAAACAAAAACTTTTAAAAATATCAAAAACTACTTTGTCTTCTTTCTGTCAAGCTATAAACTATTGGTTTTTACCAAAGGATTGATTTGACATACATAAATTAAAAACTGTGCTAGAAACTCGAATATTTGCATTTTATATGAAAATGGTTTTGTTGAAGAAAATTATTCGCAATCGCCATATTTTTTGTTTCCTCTTAAAATAAAATGCACGACTGGGTCGCACGAACTTGCTCTTATGTAAAAGACTAAGAATTTCAAAAATGAATGCTATTAGAGAAAAACTGTTCATAAACATAAATTTCATTTATTTAACGACTAAAACAACTCTTTTAGTGGTAGCTGGAGCTAAGAACAGGATGCCATGTGATGCAAGCAAATATTAGTTTATGCAAGAACAAAATTTATAACAAAGTTATAAGTTATAAGTCAAATAATCTTTTATATAAAAATTTTTAAAACATTTTTTTTTATTACCTGCAAGAAAAGAACAGCGGTTGGAGTTCGCGCATCTTCACATGACATGGTATGCGCAGGTTGGAAGTGTTTTAAGTTGAAGAAATGTGGTGTTTTCTGATAAGAAAAAGTTCAACCTCGATGGTCCTCATGGGTATAAGTTTTATTTCTATGACATCCGAATGCTTTTTGAACCGAAATAATTTCAAGAAAGGAGAAGTATGGGTTTGGGGTGCCACTTCGTACTACCGCGCCTTTGAGTTGGTTTTGTGCTTCACAAAATGACAGAAATTCCTACTAATATTATAAATGTGAATGTAAGTTTGTTTGTTACGCTTTCACACAAAAACTACTAAACCGATCATCATGAAACTTTGTATACATATTCTTGAAGGTATTAGAAGTAACATAAGCTACTTTTTATTTAAAAAAAAATTACCGACGGTCATGTCAAGTCAATATCCATTCCGATTGACTATAGTTTCAACTGTTTGAAATTTTTTTATATTTATTGTTTTTTTTTCTTCTGTCATTATTACATGAAGTATAAAACTATTTGAATATTTAAGGTTAGGTGTCATTTTTGTGATTTCAATTCGTTCTCTGTTCTTCTTTAAAAATGCCTCTAAAGCGGAAATCTGGTCTATCCAAAAATTCGTCGCGGGCCCGTGCAGCAAAAGTTGCACGAAATCAAGAATCTTATGTTCACGCAGAGCTGAGAAGACAACAGCAAGCACAACGGCAAAGGTTTTTGAGAGCAGCTGAAACGCCTCTTCAGACAAGCTTCGCTGCAGGCAGCTAGAAGAGCGATAGAAACGCCAGAACAATCACAAGCGAGAAGAACTTATAATGCAGAAATGCAGACCACGCGCCGTCGAAATTTCATGCGTAAGGATTGGACTGTATTTAATGGTAGAGAATTTTGTAATTTAGTGGAAAACAATGTGGATCTCATTGCTCATGTTTTTCCGGAATTGCAACAAAATTTGAGTTGTGATGAGTGGTTGTGTGCAAGAGCAATATTAGCACCAAAAAATGAAGTAGTTTATAAGATCAACACCGACATTTTAAAAGAGGTACAAGGAGAAATGAAGGAATATTTGTCAATCGATACAATTATGGATACGGAACTAAGTACTTCATATCCTGTGGAGTTTTTAAATTCACTTGAACTGTCGGGTGTACCGTCACATAAACTTTAATTGAAACTAAATGTACCAGTAATGCTTATGAGTAATCTAAATGCCCCTCTGCTATGTAATGGAACAAGGCTTCGGATAACGAAATTGGGGCAGAATATACTAGGTGCTACTATTTTAACAGGTGTCGGCAAGGGAAAAAGTGTTATCATACCTCGGATTCCAATTATTCCCACTTACCTTCCATTCCAATTCAAAACGGTTCAGTTTCCTGTTAAGCTTAGCTTTGCTGCTACTATAAACAAAGCACAAGGGCAGACATTACAGGTAGCGGGAGTGCATTTAGAAAAGCCATGCTTATCTCATGGCCAACTATATGTAGCCTGTTCGCGAGTGTCTAATGCCCGGAATTTACACATATTTGCACCAGACGGAAAAACTTATAACATAGTCTACAAAAATATCCTAGATTAATACGCTGCATTTTATCTTTTTCAATTGTTAGACTTCGAAATTATTTATTTTTGTTACATTGAAATATATTTTAACATTGTTGTTGCAATTCAATAAAGCATATTATAAGTTTTTTAAACTTCATTGTATGTAGTAATTTTTAAAAACTGATAATCTCATCTAAGCAATAAAATATACGTATCATTTTGATTCATTTCTATTGTGATGATGTCTGATACTTATTCAATGACTTAAATACGGGCGAAGCCGCGGGTAAAAGCTATTTCTTATAAAGCTCTTATGCAAACAGCTTTTCCAGCCATAAGAGAGCTTTTTGGACCTATCCAGTAGATTTGACAACTAGACAATGCTCCTATCCACAACGCGCACGTTGTAAAAGCATTTATCCCCAGTGAAAATGTGGAATTTTTGCAGTGGCCACCATACTCACTTGATCTAAACATCATTGAAAACCTTTCGGGATGGCTGACCCATCAAATTTATGAAAAAGGTAAGCAGTATGAAAGCTGTGAGGAGATTATTGCCGCAATTAAAGAAGCCTTGTCTAAGATTTCATTAGATTATTAAGAAAATTGTATGAATCTCTTAGAAGTAGAATTTTTGATGTAATTTCAAATCGTAGAGGTTGTACAAAGTATTGAAACTGTGAAAAATAACTTCAATAACAATAAAAAAGTAAATAGAAAATGTTAAAAATTGATCAACCTCTTTTTTTTTTTAACTTTTAACAGGTGCGTCTAATCAAGTGAACCGATTTATTTGAGCTTTTTTTGCACTACTGCAAAGAAAGAGATCAAAACAACCGTTAAGTGTCTCTCACTCATCTTGAATTTAGGTTTTTTTCCCAGAGAATTTAATAACCTTTTGAATGAATGCAATTCTTTCGTAGTTCATGAAGAAAAACAAAAAGAAAACTGCAATTTATTGAGATAACAATGGTGCGTCTAATCATGTGAACCGCACTGTATGAATCTTATATTAACTGAGTTTTAGCGACCCAAAAATGTTCTTTATTTTAATAAGATTTTTAAAGTAACTTTGCTTAAAATTTAGTTCAACTGAAAGTTGTTTTATCCCTGCGAATCAAAAGAACCAAAAACGCAGCAGGTCAAAGAACATTTAAAGTGTCGGCAAATTGCTGACAGAGTGATTTGAACTGCTAATATTATTCTTTTTTTTTGTTTATTGTACAACTAGAAATGTTTCGTAATTGAAAGCTCTTTACTCTCTGACGATAAATTGTAGTAAAACATGTCTTTATTTTTAAATTTAAAAAACGAGCTCTTGTCATAAATTCGACTATATTATTAAGATATATTTGCGCAACATTTTAGTTGAATAATTACGACGTAAAAGCTGTTTGTTGGATAGTTAGATTTCATATTCAAAGTATTTATTGTATGCCGATGACCTCAAGATTTTTAGTTGCATTAAATCTCCACTAGATGCGTGTAAAATTCAAAATGATCTTAATAATATAGTTCACTGGCGTAATCTAAATGGATTATTCATATTTCAGTAATAATAAATGTAGTGTTGTAACTTATGCAAGAAAACTCAATCCTATATTTGTTTTGATTACAAAATTGATGGTCGATACCTACAAAAATTAATGACTCTTTGATTCTTAAATGAATTTTTCGCTTCAAATTGACCAAGTAATTTCCAGAGCAAATTCGATGTTAAGTTTTATAAGAAATTAAAAGTCTTTTAAAGATCCTTACACCCTTAAGACTCTGTATTTATCCAATGTTCAACCTCTTCTAGAGTATGGTTGCGTCATTTGGAATTCATATACTCAAACAAGCATAGTTCGCATTGAACAAAATCAGAAAAGGTTAACTAAGTTAGAAATGCAAATCTTCCGTCTTATGAGATCAGATGTGCCTTTATTGATTTGAAGCCCCTATCACTCAGAAGGAAACCATATTCTGCTCTTTTCGCTTTTGATATCCTCAATTCAAATATTAACTGTTCGATGCTGCTTTCAATCAGCAATATTTATGGACCTTATCATAGTACAAGCTATGCAAAACATAATCCAATTACTACATAGGTCTTGTATTGCTTTAAATGATTTTGATCTTGTCATTGATTTTAATAAAAATAGGATAAATATCAAAAGAGATATATTGAATTTATTATAAATATTATTATTTTAATAATTTTTAAATATGTTATTTATTTCTTAGTTTAAATTATGTATATAGTCCTTATAAAGTTATGTAACTTGATTGACGAAATAAATAAATAAAATAAAGAATTCAGAACAGAGCGTTAAAACTGATAGAAAACAGAGCTATCATTATTTCATTCCCAACTCTTGAACACCATCGGAATGTTTTAAATATTTCCTTGATTGATCGCTTCTTTCACTCCAAGTATCCAGTTGCGTTCCTTCCCTTTACCAGTTCACCATTTCGATTTAATGATTATAGAATAATTAAGCCGACACAGTTTCCCCGACCCATTTCAATATGCAAACATTTCAGGCCAAGTTTTATCGACACTGTGTTTAGAATATTATATGGGTCTTTTGAACACGTGTGAATTAAAAAAAAAGTATCGGAGACAGAACAGAGCCTTGGGACACACCAGGTTTTTTTTGAATGTAAGATTTAAAACCGTCCAGAAAAATTAACTGTCAGAAAAAGCCAATTTCTAATCCAACTAAGGAGAGACTCATTTATACCAATTGCATGCATTTTCTGCGAAGAAGCTTTGTACCAAACTATATTAAGTATTTAAAAAATATCAAGTGCAAATAACTGTTTCTCCACAATAATTTTAAGATTGGTTAGATACGCCATCAAATCACAAGTGGAACTATTGCTACGGAAGCTACATTGCCGTTCATTAAAAGTTGTGAGTTTCACCCGAACCACATTCCACCCGAAATAAACCTTTTTCACTTTTCCTTATCATGAGTTTCGGGCGAAAATTTTGTATGTTCGAAAAATTCCCCTTATTGGGAGCACTCTTTTCGGGTGAAACCATCTGTCATTGCCAGCTCAAATTTTCGCATAATTTTTAGAGGCGAACAAGAGGAAAACTTGTTTTCAAATCGAGGATGTATTTTTTGTTTAATTGATATTCAAAATAAGAAATCATTTTTATAGGAGCAAATCCATTAATTCTAAGCAAAACGATTTGCTGCTAAGAAAAATGCAAGAAAATCCTGACATAGCCTGGGGGTTTATTAAAGACAAGAAAAAAATAAAAGAATTTTGGAAGCAGACAACTTTTGAATTGAACAGCGCTGGACCTCCAATCAAAACTGAATTTGAATGAAAGAAGGTAATAACACAACTTCTTTATGTTGAAGATTGCTTATAAAAAGATTAATTTATAAAAAGTCTTCGACAGACTAAAAGCGTTATATTCGCAAGAAAGCTGCTCAAAACAAAATGGAACAAAGAGGAACAGGAGGCGGACCTTTTAGGATCCAAAAATTCTCCTCTCACGAAGAGGCTATTTTCGAGCTTGTTGGAATGAAAGAAGCTGTAGATGGAGTCTCTTTTTCTCAAACATTTGGTATAAATCGTCCCGAAAAAAGAAGTACAAAAAATGTAGAAGAAGAAAACTATTATAGAACTTTTGGTGGACGAAAACGAAAGTGCTGAAGTTCTTCTTGAAAGCGATCTGGATGAACAAGCAACGACTTCTGCTTCGTCCAACAAAAATGTCAAAAGAAGGAGGATTGGTGTTATGAGCTCGCAAGATCTCATTATAAACGAACTAAATATACAAGGAACACTCTGCTCAAAAGTGGATGATGCAATATCTATGATGAAGAAACAACATGAAGACACACATAATTGTTTGAAAAAGATATATCGATCTTCGGGTAGCCTCAATGAACGAAAAAAGGAAGAACTTAAAGATGAGAAGAAAAAACAATTTATTTTTAACTCAATTTGTTTTGGTTTATGTTAATTTTAATATCAATTTTTCTTAAGTTTAAAGTACAAATAAAAAAAAGAAATAAAAGTGAAATACAAATATAAAACACAATTTAAAGTCATTTTCAAAAAATTTGTTTAATTGTTGTTGAAATTTTCGCTTATAAACATGAATTAAAAACTGTTGGCTATATTTGCACGAATGCGTTGCCTGCAGCAAGATAGCTTGGACGGGTTTCTTAACTATTTACATTTTCAACTTCTAAGATTTCCACAACTTCCTTGTGTGGCACATTCAAGTCGCTTTTGAAGTGAATACAAATATTGTGTAGTGCTGCACAAACGTCAACTATTTTTATAGCCTTGTAAGGTGCATAGTACATCTCTCTTGCACCGCATCGCCATCGGTTTCTTAGATGGCCGTTGGTCCTTTCAGTAATGTTCCGGCAACGCGAATGGACTTCGTTAAATTTAAATTTAGGTGTACCACTTGCAGGTGTTCTGCATGGAGAAAAGACCTACGGCTCCAAGAGATATCCAGCGTCTCCTACAAAATGATAAAGGATAAAATTTTAGGTTTAAGTTTAAAGCAAGTTTCATATGAGTATAACTAATTACCCAACAGCCATACATTGTTGTTGTCTTGCAAATAATCGCATTCCATTTTACTTCTCAACTCACTCACGTTCCAAATGAAAGAATCGTGACAAGCTCCTGGGTGCGTGGCATCAACGTAGCGAATTCTAATCCTATCATGACATACCTGCAAAATGAAATCATACACACCTCTGGAATGCTAACAGATCAATTACATCTACTAACAAGCAAAGCATTCAAACTTCATCTTCCTTTTCTATTGCAGTATAAATGTTTGTTAATTGCAGGTGAAATGATATTCACGTGTGTTCCATCGATGCACCCCACAACACCAGGTAGATTGTGTTTTAAATAAAAACATTGAGATATTTTTTGTTGCTCATCCGGCATTGGCTAGGTAATCCATTCAGGGCAAACCTGCTCTTCGAAAATATTCAATACTTCCGACAGTACGATACTAAAAGAGCGTTGTGCCAAATCAATTTGGTAATCCATACCCATTCCCTTTTGATATAGCCAACTTCTGCCACGAACCGCAAACAAGCCGCCAGTTTAACAATCGGTAGAATAGCGAATTTTTGTTTTGTTGGGAACAGGGTATTCGAATTCGTAAGCACATTTAAAAGAAACTAAAATGCAGGTTTGTTAACCCTATAATATCCCTATAATATCTAAAAGGAAATATTATTGCATTCTTACAATATTTTCATGCTATCAAAATAGAAAACTCAGAAGTAGGATTGTTAGGTATGTTCATTTTTTAAACGAACACTAAAATGTTTTTTTTACAGATTCAAATTATTAGTATGCTATTTTTCATTTTAGAGTTTTTTTTTTAATATACATAAATCAATTGTAGATAGACATACCTACAATATTTTCGCTTCACTCCTGACCATTTTTGTGCAGAAATTTTCGCTCTTAATCGTTTTTTTTATTTTTTTTTTTGTTAACAGGTAATTTAGATTTTGAAATTCCAGAAGGGAAATTAGTTTATTTATCAGCTGATTGAACAAGCCTATTTTTCGAACTCTCAAGTCTTAATTCGAAGTGAAACTCCCAATAACTTTTAAGATTCCGGGCGAGTGCAAAATTTTCCATGCGAAAAGTTTTCCGGGCGAAAGACAATAGGGCTGATTATTTTAAATCTGTTCAGCGTTTCCAGGACGTTGGAAAGAAGAGGTGTTAGTGTAATTGTTAAGGAAAATTTATCGACTGGAAAAAAGTCTGTTTTCCATCTATTCGGAAAGAGTCTCGTAGAGAAGGATAGATGGAAAAGCCTCTGAGAGCCTTAAGTAATTAAAGAAAAAACTTTTAAAAATTCTTATATTTCAACAAATAACATTTGATTCTCTTAAAAACAATTAAAATTCGTCTATAATTCTCCTTGTTTCAATAATCTTCTTATAGAAAATTGCTGACTTTTTAGGAGTACGCTCCTTCTTCGGGCTCTTCATATCTACAGCATAGAGTCCAAGTTTCGCCCTAAAAGTAATAAAATCAAATGAATATACATAGTTTAAACTGAGTTGATTTCTTTTTTTGACTAACGTATATCCTTGGTTCCATTCAAAATTATCAACTAAACTCCAAGCTGAATAAGAAGTGATATTACTACCATCATGAATAGCGTTCAAAACGGCTTGCAAGTGGCTCTTATAATAACTAACTCGAATATTGTCTTCGAGCCCACCTTCATCGGACCAGCCATTTTCTGTGATCTTAACTTCCACATTATTGTACTCTTCCCGAATCCACCTTTGATAGATAAGAAAAATATGGTTGTAGCATCAATACACCTTCATATTTATCAATTTTTCATCTCACTTCAAAACACCTTCTAGTCCTTCCGGAACACAATATACCAAAGGTGTTTTGGATTGTATCCACTTAGGGTCAGTGGTGAAGTCCATGTCCGCATCGCTTAATATCGACATATTTTGCCCAAGAGGCTTAGAGGCGCGCTCAACATATCTTGATGTGTAGTAATTGATTCCGATGAAATCAAATGATCCTCGAATATAAGTCTTCCAGTATTCATCAAGATGTGGCAGACGGGAAGTTTTTCTTCCTTCTGACAGGCTATTTTTTGCAATATCCTCTACCATGACCTTGGGAAATCCACCAGACAAACTATAAATTGCATGCGTCGTGATTCCTAGCTAAAGTGAAACAGTTAAAATTGATCTAAATGTTCAAAAACTAATACAAAAACTGACTGTGTATTCCATCGCACGATCCACGTCCTCTTTCTTATTCGATTTTGAAATAAAATATAATGCGTTCATAGCAATTCCTATTCTACCATTTTGTTTTTTGAACTTCGACTGGTAAAGATGATAGGCAGCAGCATGCGCCTTTAGGATATTGGTAAAGCAATGATAGTCACCAACTCCAGAAGATTTTACTTGAGGAGGAAAGGTTCCAAGTCCATATCCAAACGCACATATCGGCTTTGGCTCGTTAAAAGTTATCCAAGTCTTAACCTGGATATAAATAAAAATATAACAGTTGCGGAAGTAGAACTTTTCATTCTTTTATAACAGGAGTAAAGCTTACCCGATCACCGAATGTTTTAAATAATTCCTCAGCATAAGCAGTAAAATAGTCGACTATGAGGATATTGGTAAAACCGCCAAGTTTTTGAATATGGGCTGGTAAATCAAAGTGGTACATGGTAACCATGGGTTCAATGCCATTGGCCAGAAGCTTATCGATAACATTGTTGTAATAGTCGATACCTTTTTGATTTCTCGATGAAGGATCACCATTTGAGAAGATCCTTGTCCACGCAATAGAGAAACGATAATGATCAACCTTAAACAGATGCAAAGAAATTGTTGTAAGTTAGATAACCTTATATGTATCCATTTTTATTGCGATGTACCCACTAGCACCTACGTACAAGTTATGCATTTGCAAAAAAAATTTAACTCGATTGACACGTTTATACAGGAAGATGAAAATAGTAAGTGTTCCAGTTATATCTGTTTTTCTTAATTGGGCTCGTACTAAAGGGGTTTTGACTGCACTAAAAATGTCTAATACGGTGCGAGCGTTAGGATAATAAAGAACGAGTTGACAGATGATACCGATTCAAATTGCCTTTGAAGTTCAAAACAAAAGTATCAAAATGGGAAGGAAGAACAGACAGATAAAGCATTCGTCCGAAATCCAAATCGAAATTGGTAAACCCGTTAATGAGAAATTCGATAATTTAAAAATTTATAACATTTCTTTCTTACCAAAGTTTAGGTTATGTTCATTCATTGTACAAAATGCCTCTAAATTAATCACCCAATTTTGTTTTTGAATTAGTTTTTACAAAATACTAAAAATGATTTTGAGTGATGGAAATCTCTATTTGGACACTTACAACTTTTTCTGTTAAGTGGAATCGATGATATCCGTCAAGTGGCTGTCGCCATCGTTGATACACATTTGTGCCCTGATGCTTTTCGCATTTTCCATGAGTTTTCATTGATATAAATGTTTGAATTACTGTCGAATATTCTCCTTAAGGGCTGCGATTGCAGGCAAGAACTGCTGAAGTGTTTGCATTTTGTACGGGAACATGTGTAAGTCTTTCACTTAAATTCGCTGTAGGGTCCGTCTGGTGATGCCCAATTGCGTGGCTGGTCACAGCCGTGATATTATCGCCCAAACAACACCAACGACCTTCACGGTCTCCTGTTATTTTTATTTATTAAGTAGCAATAAACAGTTATCTTTTGCATTTGATTTGGTTTAGAGATTTGGAATAAACATTTTCCTTTTGAACTATAATTTAGGACACGGTCTCCTTTAGTTTCCGTCTGTTCGAGTCGAACACCACCGACCGATAATTGGTCAAAAAAATCGACACAATTATTCCACGCCCTTGTGGAGTATAGCCCTCCATTATTTGTCTGCTTTTATACTGCAGCTGTCTAGTTCACAAATGTCAAATATGATTGACGTACGATGCCATTTCCAAAAATTATAACTTCTTCCGATAGCGCGATTAATTTGCGCCACCTTGTATACATTTCACAACGCTTAAGATTTTCGACTGATTTCAACGTTTGTTAAACCACCCAAAGCAGAAATAAAAGTTTTGTTGCAAAATGTTTTAAAAACTTGACAATATAACAGATCGATCAAAAATGTAAATGTTGATTTTACAGAATGCAAAGTAAAATTAAATAAAAGAAATAAATGCAGTAACAAAATATCAAATCGGCCAAAAGAAATGATGAGGGCAGTGATTTAATGGATCTCTTAAAGTTAATAATACTTTTTGTGATCAATGCGTTAAGTTTTTTTTTTAAACTGAAACATTTCATATTTATCAGCTTTGGTATTAGCCAAATAACTGGTCTAAACATTATAAGCAAATTAGATAACTGTAAAGCATTTGGTGAAGATGGAATTTCTAATGTAACTCTAAATGGTGGTCAATTTGAGTGTCACTACTGGCATCTAATTCCAAACTCCTTTATACAAAAAGGGTAGCAGAAAAGTTAAAAGTTAAAGTTAAAAATAATATTATACACCTATTTCTTTACTATCTTCAATTTCGAATATTTTCGAAAAAGCTATATGAAGGCTCGTATGCTGCATTACTTTAAAAAAGAAAATATGTAAGTTTTTTCAGCCCTGATCAATTTGGTTTTTGGAGATGGTCCTTCAACTGAAGATGCGATAATGGCTTATTGCACATTAATCAACAAAGGCTTAGATGATAAAAAGTCATGCGCTGGTCTCTGTATAGACATTACGAAAGCTTAGTTATTGAATATGTTTCAACTAGTCCTTTGAATTTCATTGAATTGAAATAAATTCAATTACTCCACTTAAACCGAAATAATTTTCGTATCTTCATTAATAATGTAAATATATTACGAATATGGTTCGCCTCTCATAAGGTAAGTTTAAGTTCTCATGAATGCACTGAAAATAAAATCTAGGCATATATGATAAAAACCTAGGTTGATTTAACAAAAATTTTGTCAATATACGTCCAACAAAAAGTTTTGTCAAATTGACAAAAATTATAGAATTTTGTTGAGGTAACAAAAAATATTTTGTTGTATCCACAGAATTATTTTGTTAAGCTAACAAATAAATTTGTTGAAATAACAAAAATATTTTGTCAATATGACAAAATTTCGTAGAATTTACAAAATTAATTTGTCATATTAACAATTCTTTTGTTGTATTAACAATTTTTTTGTTAGTGTTATTGTTTTTTTATTATTATCGGATTAACAATTTTTTTTTTGTTAAATTAACAAAATTGTTTTGTTAAATTAACAAAATTGTTTTGTTGAATTAACAAAATTGTTTTGTTACATTAACAAAATATTTTGTTAAATTAACAAAAATTTCTTGTTATATTTTGTTAAATTAACAAAATATTTTGTCAATTCAACAAAATATTTTGTCAATTTTACAAATTTCTGTTGTTGAATCCACAAAAAAAAACAAAATTAATTTTGTCAAAATAGTTTTTTTTTTTTGGATTTAAGTCCACAAAAATTGGCGTTTCGTCCCTACGATCTCACATGCAACCATCTGTGAGGGCGTATGGACAATACGCAATTTTTGTTAAGTTCAGTTAGTCTTACATCGATTTTTTAACAAAAAACAAGTGTGGACTATATCATACACAAAAGAAATTTTTTGGTTTCCTTACAAAATAGTTTTATCTATCTGATAATATTATTTTATCAATATTACAAAATAATTCAACCCCAAAACAAAATATTTGTCATTTTAACAAAAATGTTTTCATTTTTTGTTAAATTGACAAAAACAAATTAACAAAAACTTTGTGATATTGACAAACATTTACAAAACAGATTTTTTGTACATACAAGAAACATTTTGTTAACATCACAAAAAAGTTTGTCGATGTGACAAAAATCTCTGTTTTATTTTGTTATATTAACAAAACTTGGTTTGTTAAACTGACAATATTATTTGTAGTGCATATTTTGTTAAACTGACAAAAAATCATGCTGGATTATAAAAGTTTTGTGAAATCAACAAAATTATTCTTTCGTATTGACAAAAATTTTATTATAACGATAAAATTGTTTTGTTAAAGGTCAAAAAAACGTTTTTGTCAATATTACCTAGGAATTTATTTTCAGTGTGCCTTGATCTTGATATAATTTTTCATGTTCCTGTTTGCGAACGACATCTTGCTTCAAGATTGAAGTGGTTAATCAATTTAGATATCTCGGTATTATTTTCGATCAGAACATGAGTTGGTCTTATCACATTTCCATATATCACCTTGAAAAACGTTTCGAATAGTGTACTTTGGAATTTTTCAGTCTAAATTAGAGTATAGGTTGAGTTGTTGGGAAAGTGCGTATAATTGAATAATTCAGCCTTTTTCTGTTTGCAAAAGTACGTTGTTACAAAGATTTTTTGTGCTTATAATTAGGGTGCACTCATGGGGTTATTCAATAGAGCATCCCACATTCTGGTAGTGCGGCTAAAGAAAGAATATCTGTATTTCACAGTACGTCCGAATTGGACTCACTGATGAGCATTTCTAAAAGCGCGAGTATTACTGCCTAATTGTTTAGGTGGAGGAATGCAACTGGCTATTTCGCTAGATCACTATGCTTGTAAAAATAACGGTAATAACTGCGCCAATAAGTTAAAAGAGCTTAAGTCGACATAAACGAAAATCGTGTTTTTAGTTTCAATATCGATTATCTTTCATCCAGTCTGGGTCTCGTTACTCTACGACGAATAATAGCCGTTAAATTTAAAAAAAAAATCAAAAGAGCTTGTGTTTTAATGGACAAAAAATACATTTGCATAACAGCTTATGTCATTCTTGATCCCAAATTGATCAAAACAAAATGAAAATATATTTTTTTAAAATGGCTTAAGTCATGACATAAGCCCTTATTATAAATGTCGAAACCAGAAGAAAATGATAGCTTAAGTCGACATAAGTTACCCTTAACCGACGCAAATTGAATCATTTAACATCTTATTTCGACATAAGCCATTTTAAAAAAAGTCATTGCTAGTCAAACTCAGTTTTATAAAACAGCTTAAGTTCACATAAGCTATTTTACTAATTTAAATCGCTATAAAACATATTTCTTATATATATATATCGACCTAAGCTGTTTTGACGAATGTAACGAATGTCTTTAGCGGGACTTAAGTGATTTCGCAAATAGAATCATTTGTAAAAAGTTAATTGAAGGGTAAGCTGCTCCTTGAGAAAATTTGGCCAAAACAATATTTTAATTTTTAATTTTCGATTTTTACTAATTTCGTATGTATAGGTTAATATACCAAATTTTAAGAAATATGCCTACCAAATCAATAATTAACAACAAAAGTAAAATTATAAACATAGAACAAAAAGGTAAGTTTCTCATAGAGACAAAAATATCTCTTCTGACATGCCTTTGACTTGGAATTGTTTTGAAGACGCCGAATATTTTGAGAGTCCAGTTTTAAATGAAAGAGCTTCATCTGCATTCGATGTTGAGCATATATAACGCGATATTTTTCAGTTTTGACAGCCTAAAAGATTCAGATTTTTCTCCAACTTCTTAAAGCAGCAAAATTGACGGTAGTAATTATAGCGAAGGTATTCAGCAAGTAGTAATTTTTTTGGAAAGAAACTTATGTGATGATCAGGAAATTTTGGTAAGTTGTACTGTTTGTGAAGAAATTATTATACCCGAAAAGAAGATGAACATCTTAAAAAAAGCAGAGCTACAACGAAATCAAAACGAAATACCGAAAGGGCCTTCACAACAAATTCTGTAAATGCTATTTAAACCAGTGAGCTTAAGCATCTAGTGGATTGTCGCATGAAGTACCTGAAGAGGACCAAAAAAATATTATTCAAAAATATTGGGCGTGGTGGTCTGATTGTTGTTTTTGAAACGAAGACAAAAAGGAACGCAAAACCATCTTACAAACATAAAAAATCTACTTTGCGAAAATAGCAAAGGAAAAGTTTATTTGGCACAAAACATGGGAAGGCAAGAGAAAGTTTGTTTGACAAAAAGTTAAATGGTTGCGTTTACCAATGATTTTGAAACTATACAATACAAAAAAAAGTCTTGATGAAACGAAGAATTTGAACATTGCAACATTAAAAAACGTTGAAACAATACCTTTCGCGTTGATGAAATTCCAATTTGTTACTCCGGACTTAATATCAGCAGGAAAGAAAAGAAAAAAGACTTATTAGAATTACTGCCTGTTATTGAAAAATCTTACCACGACTTCTTTTTGAACCTTCAATCTGACGAAATTAAAGATATTCATCCTGATTTAAATGATGATTGAAATGAAGATGAAAATAAATTCTGAAAATGTCTTCTTTATAATTGTTGTTATTTTTAAACAACTTTTAGAAGCAGTTGTGAAAGACTTTAAATGGATTACCTAATGCAATATTATAATATAATTTATATTTTTGTTTTAAACATAAAAGATATAGGTTCAAAATAAAATTAAAAAATCGTCTTAACGTCTTCTAATTCGTTCTGTTGTGTGATTATTGACGTACAGGTAAAACACTTTAAGCTGCTTATGTAGTAACTTAAATTATTTTACATTTTCTTGAAAAAGCTTAAGTAGAAATGAGAGCGCAAAATATGAAATATCATTTTTTTTAAACATCTTATGTCACATAAGCTACGTGTAGATCTTAAAGCATTTTTTTTGAAAAAGCGTAAGTTGAAAAAACATGTTTTTGAGTTGAAAAAGTATGTTTTAATTAGCTGTGTGGTTATTTTTAAAGAAAAAGGAAATATGGAAATTAAGGGTATTACAAGAATGTGTCTTGAAGAAAAAAATTGGTTGGTCTAGCATCAACATTTATTTAGTAATCACGAAAAAAGTCTTTAAAAAATAGTTCGCAAAACTTTATTTGATCATACTGAAAAATGATACAAATTGACTTAAGCTTTTTTAACTTATTGGCACAGAATGTATAAAAGAGAAACTAATCGACCAAACTGGTGGACCAAAACTTCTAAATTACAAATGTTTTTTATTTTCATGACCTTTTTTTTTTTAATTATTTATATGTCCTTAAGTGGGCTTTAATAACAAAATAAAGCCCACTTAAGGACCTATAATAAATAAATTATCACGTTTCACACAACAAAAACATATTTTTCATATACTAAAACTCTGAAAACTGAATGTACATACTAGTACAAATTTTGACATACGCTTACCTTCAAATCCTTCAAAATTTCTAAATCCAAGTCGAAACGATTATACGAATCGGCTGAAACATCACCATTCGATCTGTCTGCGATTTCGTCCGGGTAATTGTGAGTATATTCATCCCAAATGGATGGACCTTTGCCGTCAGCATTCCAAGCGCCCTCTGTCTGATAAGCTGATGTCGCTACACCGAAACTAAATTTCTTTGGAAACTTTGACCTTACTTTTGCACGAAGCGTACAATTTTTCGCATCAAATCCTCCAAAACTACTACTCGTATATTTTGAAGAAAAAAAAAACAGTCAATACCTAAAACTAAATTAGAAATAAATGTTTACATACCCAAGAAGCCCAACGATAATTATTATAATCTGAACCTGTGACCACATTTTAATGTTCTGTTATTTAATAATTAACCACATTTACAAATCACCTCTGTTTCCTAGTTTTGGAAAAAAACGCAATTAAAATGAATTGATCGATAAGATTATGAGTGGAATTTTAAAAACAAAAAAATAATCTTTTTTTTTATTAGGCATGCTTCAGTTAATTATTCATACTCAGATAATAAGTGGCTAAATGTTTGTTTAATATTTAATATTCAATATTTAAAATTTGATTTCGATCACGAGTTTTTTATCTTTAACACCATGTGTCTAGATTTAAATTAATTATGTCATTAAATGTAATGCAATTAAATAATTGTGTGTAATGTTAATTGAAAAGCGACCTTTTTGAAGCTCCCTATCAATTATTTAATAACTCTATTTACTATAAAAAAATTTTATATGAAATTAAGGGTTATTCATTTTTGGAACCCGTTTTTAATTTTGCAAAATATAATTTTTCCAGTCTTAATAGTTATCTTAGTATTTTTTATCCGAAGCATGAATTAAAATATTTTAACGCTCAAGAAATGTTTTTTTCTTTCACTATCCTATCACATACATACGAGTGATTTTTTAAGAGCTATCGGAAATTTAAAAAAACACATATAAAACTCAGAAAAATGCATGAAATCTTTATTTGAATCCATAGTACGATCGATAAAATTTAATGTTTGAAGATTATTTCATGCAAATGTTGGCCACGGCTGCGCCTCGAATGGTCCATTCGTTTAGTCCAATTTTGGCATACGCTTTCTAATAAATGCTTCAATTTTGGCTTCCAGTGCATCAATCGGAGTGGGCTTGTCGCTATAGACATGGGTCTTAACATAGCCCCACCAAAAATAGTCTAAGGGCGTTAAATCGCATAATCTACTTGTGGACGGCCGATTGACCGGCCCCAAACGTGAAATAAACTGTTCACCGAATTTGCTTCTAAATTGGTCCATTGTTACGAGTGTTGAGTGGTATGTGGTACCGTCTTGTTGAAGCCACATGTCATGCAAGTCAAGCTCTTCCATTTTGCTCAAAAAAAAGTTTGTTATCATCGCACGGTAGCGCTCAAAATTCACAGTAACGTTGCGATTCGCAAAATCTTTGAAGAAATACGGCCCAATGATTTCGTCAGCCCATAATCCGCACCAAACAGCGACTTTTCCTGGATGCATTGGTAGCTCTTGCAATGCTTCTGGCTGCTCTTCACTCCAAATACGGCAGTTTTGCTTGTTCACGTATCCATTCAACCAGAAATGAACTTCGTCGCTGAACACAATTTTTCGATAAAAAAGTGAAGAGCTGCTTGGATTTTTTACGGCATCGTCTCCGAGAGCTTTGCCTCGCCGCGCGCGCCGCGGCCCGGCTTGTGGGGTTAACAGCTTTGGGTAGAGCTGCTGGGATATTTTAGCACATCGTCTCCGAGAGCTTGGCCTCGCTGCACCCCGGGTTTGTGGGGTAAATAGCTTGGTCTCCGGATTATATGGGGTATTGGGTTCAAAAATGCCATGCCTCCGGTTTTAAAGAAACCTGTTAAAACTGACCATAAAATGGAAGAAGCGCGCGATGAACTTTCATAAAAGAGCACGCATTTTGATAATAAAATTCAATAATTTGCAAGCGTTGTTCGTTTGTAAGACGATTCATGGTCAAATTATATACCAAACTGAAGATTTTTGACAATGACACAAAACACGAAACGTGCGTGAGCTGTCAAAACCACTGTTGCCAAAGATAAAATAGCAAAAAAATCACCCATTATAAAAGAAAATTGTTAAGGTACAATAATCAGCTGCTTCACTTAAAAATTGTGCAAAATAAACGCTAAATATAAAAAGACTCTTAGTTCATTGTGCAACCGACTGCAATCTCTTCTGTGTTCATAGGAAAGAGTTTGAGGTTTTAAGCAAGTTTCTATATAAAGACTACATTTAAGATAGAGAAAGCAAGCTCAAATTTATTTCGAAATCATTTTAGTCCTTTATAAGCAATAAGAAAAAATCACTAGAGATGTTTTGTAATGATATTATTTCTAATAATTTTGATCAAATCCTGAATCTATTTGCTTAATTTTTCCAATCTGTGTATTCTTATTCAACAACCAATAATGTTTCGTAGTTAAAAGCTCTTTACTCTCTGACGATAAATGGTAATAAAACATGTCTTCATTTTTAAATTTAAAAAACGAGCTCTTGTCATAAATTCGACTATATTATTAAGATATATTTGCGCAACATTTTAGTTGAATAATTACGACGTAAAAGCTGTTTGTTGGATAGTTAGATTTTATATTCAAAGTATTTATTGTATGCCGATGACCTCAAGATTTTTAGTTGCATTAAATCTCCACTAGATGCGTGTAAAATTCAAAATGATCTTAATAATATAGTTCACTGGCGTAATGGGTTATATTTCAATATTAATAAATTTAGTACCCCTTGGCATAATGGTTAGTTCGTTGGACTGTCATGCGGAAGGTCTCGAGTTCGATTCTCAGCCGCTGCAAGGAAGATTTTTTCAGGGGTTTACTGCCTCTTGCGAGGAACTGACAAATTTTCCAAGAGTATCTCTTGTCATGGAAAGTGCTGCTCATTACCCATTCGGAATCGGCAGAAAATTGTAGGTGCCCATGCACACAGGAATGGTTGAGAGTTCTGGTTCACTCCGAGCTGTTGCACCACCAAATTTATTTTATTTTAATGAATGTAGTGTTGTAATTTATGCAGGAAAACTCAATCCTATTTGTTTTGATTACAAAATTGATGGTCAATACCTACAAAAATTAATGACTCAAAAGAACCTTGGAGTTATGTATCTTTGATTCTTAATTGAATTTTTCGCTTCAAATTGACCAAGTAATTTCCAGAGCAAATTCGATGTTGGGTTTCATAAGAAATTCAAAGTCTTTTAAAGATCCTTACACCCTTAAGACTCTGTATTTATCCAATGTTCAACCTCTTCTAGAGTATGGTTGCGTCATTTGGAATCCATATACTAAAACAAGCATCGTTCGTATTGAAAAAAATCAGAAAAGGTTTACTAAGTTTCCTTTGCGGAAAGCATTTAGAAATGCAAATTTTCAGTCTTATGAGATCAGATGTGCCTTTATTGATTTAAAATCCCTATCACTCAGATGGAAACCATATTCTGCTCTTTTCGCTTTTGATATCCTCAATTCAAATATTAACTGTTCGATGGTGCTTTCAATGAGCAATGAGCAAATGAGCTCCTTATCATAGTACAAGTTATGCAAAACAATCCAATTACTACATAGGTCTTGTATTGCTTTAAATGATTTTGTCTTTGATTTTAATAAAAATAGGATGAATATTAAAAGAGATATATTTTAATAATTTGTAAATATGTTATTTATTCCTTAGTTTAAATTATGTTGTATTATGTAACTTGATTGACGAAATAAATAAATAAAATAAGGAATTCAGAACAGAGCGTTAAAAATGATAGAAACGCCGTCGGAATATTTCAAATATTTCCTTGTTTGATCGCTTCTTGCACTCCAAGTATCTAGTTGCATTACTTCCCTTTACCAGTTCACCCGTGTTAATGATTTTGCTAGGAATTCTCATCAGCCTACCCTTGAGCCTAATTTTGGTCGTACCGTCAAATATAGAGATTCGTTTTTTAGTCGCACAACACGATTATGGAATAATTGACCCGACACTGTTTCCCCATCCCATTTCAATTTACAAACATTTCAGACGAATGTTTATCGACACCTCCTATCCCCTCCCCCCTAAATTCTCTGGCGCCCATGTTGTGTTAAACATATAGTTACGTGTCGAGCGTAACGTTTGTTTAAAAAAAATGTTTTAGTCCCAACCACTGGGCTTTTAATTTAAACACTTATTTTTAGTTTCACAAACTTTCTTTATTTAACCCTAGTTTACAGCACGCAAAATAATGCAATAAATAATCTTGGGGTTCGCGCGAACCCCAAAGTTTTTATTCACATCTAATTGTTTATTATTCACAAATTGATTCATTGTCTATATTGTAATTGATTAAGTTGACAATTGCGCTGTCCTATTATGAGAACACGTGTTTGGTTTTGCCAAAATTTACTAAAAATTGTTGAAAATAGTGAGAAAAGTAATTTAAAGTTACCAAAAAGTAAGTTGTAAAATTATAATTTCAAGTTTTATTATAAATATTTGTACAACTTTATATTGTTTTTATATTTCAGTGTCTAATTCAATCCGAAAGAATAAAAGATATGTCCCAAAGCCATTTGTTGTCAAAATAAATAAAAAAAGGTTGTGTGTATTGATCTATGCGCGGTAGAAGTAAAACTTCTTTTCCCTCGAGCGAAACCTATAAACGTACAAACATTTTGTATTCTAAAAACATGTTGCCGTCTTTGACTGATAACGTGTCGTTTTGACATGTCACTGACAGCTGCATAGAAAATTTTTCACTCTCAACGCCGGAAAAGAAGTTTTACTTCAAAAAGAAACAGTACCGTCCACTTCATTCATCGATTTTTGGATTTTCGCAGAGAATCGCATTGGTATCTTATGTTCCAAAACCAAATAAACAAGTCGTTTTACTATCAACACAGTACAATCTTGAAAAGGCTATTTCAGGCTGTCATAACAAGCCGGAAATGATACTCGATTACAACCGGACAAAAGGTGGAGTCGGTGTTTTCGACCAAATGGTGTCAATTTATTCCTGTTCACGCCAAACTAATCGCTGGCTCATGGTTGTATTTTACAATTTATTAGATGTTGCAGCCTTAGCCACAGTCATTATTTTTCGGCATTTCAATCCACCAACAAAAAATACAAAATTATTTAGAAACGACAAACTAATTGAGCTGGCAGAGGAGCTTATGGAACTTGAACTAGATGACCATTCACACCCATCGGCACAAAATACAATCTCTAGATCTAGCTTGGATGCGCTTCGCATTATGGGAAGAAATTTGCCAGTTTTTCGAGTAGTTGGCGAAAGACTTCCTCGTAAACAGATATTTTATAATGTGAATCCAATATTTTATTTCTAGAAGATCTTTTATTTTCAGACCAGGTGTCACATTTGTCCAAGAGCAGAGGACAGGAAGAGCAAAACCGCATGTGATGTTTGTGGAAAAAACTGTTGTCTGCACTACCAAAATACTGTCTGTGTCAAATGCCTTCCAGAACTACCGCAGATACCAGATTGATTGAGGGTTTTTCTAATACTCATGACTCATAATCTTCATTTTGTAAATCACCATCTATTATTATTCATATTCAAATAAAGTATACATTTATGTGTTTTGTTAAAATATTCGTTTTCCCATTTTAAGTCTTGGGGTTCGCACGAACCCCAAGTTTGGTTTATGACTTTTTTTCAGAAATAAATTCCAGAAAAATATCTAAAATTACTTTGATGAAAAAAAGACAAAAAACGTAAGGAAAAATCAATTTTGTTCACTGAGTTTTCATCCCAGGTCAAAAACATGATTAAAAAAAAAGTTAAAAGCATTCAAACATGCGCTGGGGTTCGCGCGAACCCCAATCCGTAAACTAGGGTTAAATTATTAAAGTATTATTATTTATAATTACAAACAATTTCTTTGAATACAATTTATGTTGCCAACCCCTTACCACTGGTGGGGGGAAGTTGGATGGAAGTGAGGTGTTGAACTGTCGTGATACACTCTGCTGAAATCTAATGTGGATTGGGTATTTATACTCAATTATGGTGAAATAATTATTGCAGTGACCTTGATTATGGTTAACAATATTCTATTTATTATTTTGGCGGTTTTGTCTATTTGACAAAACAAAGCCTTGATATTGGATATGGTCATCCGTTTGAATCGCAGATAGTGTGGAGTGATGCACACTTGAATAAACATTAGGATTTAATTAAATCCTGACCTTGATTTCTATGATCATGCAATTTGAAAGTCTTGCATTTGAATTGCATTAGAGATGCACACTTGTATAAACATGAATCTTATCTCTTTTTATGACTCATGATGACTTACGATTACTGTAGCCATCAAGTATGTTATGTGTATCTGTTGGAGGGTTGACGGATGTCGATGCCGTAACTATATATATGGGTCTCTTAAGATACCCTTGAGCACGTGTGAATTATAAAACAAAGTATCGGAGACAGAACAGAGCCTTGGGGCACACCAGGTTTTTTTTTGAATGTAAGATTTAAAACTGTCAGAAAAAGCCAATTTCTAATCCAACTAAGGAGAGACTCATTTATACCAATTGCATGCATTTTCTATAAATGAGCTTTGTACCAAACTCTATTAAGTATTTTAAAAATATCAAGTGCAAATAACTGTTTCTCCACAATAATTTTAAGATTGGTTAGATACGCCATCAAATCACAAGTAGAACTATTGCTCGGAAGCTACATTGCCGTTCATTAAAAGTTGTGAGTTTTACCCGAACCACATTCCACCCGAAAAAAAAAAACCTTTTTCCCTTTTCCTTATCATGAGTTTCGGGCGAAAATTTTGGATGTTCGAAAAATTTCCCTTATTGGGAGCACTCTTTTCGGGTGAAATCATCTGTCATTGCCAGCTCAAATTTTCGCATAATTTTTAGAGGCGAACAAGAGGAAAACTTGTTTTCAAATCAAGGATGTATTTTTTGTTTAATTGATATTCAAAATAAGAAATAATTTTTATAGGAGGAAATCCATTAATTCTAAGCAAAACAATTTGCTGCTAAGGAAAATGCAAGAAAATCCTGACATAGCCTGGGGGTTTATTCACTCAAAAAATTTATTAGTAAAATGGCTACGAATGATATTCGTAAAGAAAATATTCGTGCATTGTACGAATATTCGTAAAATGTACGAAGTATTTGTACAATGGTATATCTACGAATGCATTCGTAAAATTTTACTAATAACTGTCGTACTATCCACGAATCTATTCGTTTAATACACTAATTTCATTCGTAAACAAGAAGTAAAAAATTTGTTTGAGTACATTGTACGAATTATTGTGTACATATAACTAATAATATTCGTTAATTTCTCGTACGAATGACTTCGTACTTTAATCTTTTGCATTCGTAGTATTTACTAATAAATTCGTACTATTTACTAAGTAAAACTAATATTAGTAGACAGAATTCATTCGTAGGTAGACTGTACGCATTATGCGTACAATGTACTAATAACTTCGTATTTTTATGAAGTGCATTAGTATTATTTACTAATCATGAGTAAAAAAATAATATGTGTTCAGCTCTATAAATTAAAGGTATTCCATTCGTCAACACGTTGAAACGTGTTTTTGTATAGTGCGCGAATTATTTATAAGGTAATGGACGCGTCACACTTTTTTGCTGTAGTGGTCTGAATTAATTAATAATTTTGTAAATTCATACGGTGTATGTATAAGATACAAATCTTGAGAACCAGACCAACATCTACTTTTTTCGAAAAGACGAGGTGAGTACCTAGATATACATACATATACATATACCTTAAGGCTTATTTAATATTTGACATACAGCATCCAGAAGCAGCAGCGCATACATATGTGGGAATTTTTCGCTAAAGTATTTTAATGTAAGTACAATATTTTTTCGGAAGATTTTGAATGTCAAATTTTAAATTTATTTTCAGTGGCCCTTTGAAAATAAGGAGTTTGGACATATTACCTACTGTGATTGTTAATTTTATTATTAATGAATTAATTAATTTTCAGATACTTTATATTTTTTTTTAACCTTATTCATATACTAGTATATGATAGTAAAATGAATTAAAAAACTATTTTTAACTTAAAAAATACATTACTTTTGTTAATATTTCTTACAATTGATATTTAAGGAAATTTCAGAGAACATATTTAATGACAGTAAGTTCTACAATAATATTCGTACAATATACGAATGGAGCTGTATAATTTACGAATGAATTACAAGGGCATTAGTAAATGTTACAATGATATTCGTACAATGTACGAATGGAGCTGTATAATTTACGAATGAATTACAAGGGCATTAGTAAATATTACAATGATATTCGTACAATGTACGAATGGAGCTGTGTATTTTACGAATGAATTACAAGGGCATTAGTAAATATTACGATAATATTCGTACATTGTACCAATAGTATTCGTACAATATACGTTTGTTTTTCTACGAATACTAATAAAATATTAGTAATATGTACTAATAAACCTCTATTCTACGAATACTATTCGTGGCTGAAAACCACGAATAAAATTCGTAGAATGCACGCATGAATTAGTAATATTTACACACGAAATTTTTTGAGTGTTAAAGACAAGAAAAAAATCAAAGAATTTTGGAAGCAGACAACTTTTGAATTGAACAGCGCTGGACCTCCAATCAAAACTGAATTTGAATGGAAGAAGGTAATAACACAACTTCCTCATGTTGACGATTGTTTATATTGTTTATAAAAAGATTAATTTATAAAAAGGCTTCGACAGACTAAAAGCGTTATATTATTTTACATAGCTCCAAACACTGTGGTCAACCTGATGAGTGATACATAAGATTTAAGACAATTTTGATCTATCAATGTATTTAAGCTAGTGTGATCAATCCAGCCGTTATGGCATTGATAAAGCAGACTTAGCAATTTTAAAGTACGTTAATCACTTCCGTCCTGTATCTATGTATTTGCTATACACTTCCCGACTCCGAACTGCAGTACTCAAAATTTCAGTTGTGCCTCTTATTAATCCAATAGAAAAAGGAGTAAGTCATTTTTCAAGGCTGTAGTTATTTGACCTGCAGCGTTTCTGAAAAAAATAAGGACCGATGACCTTTTTAAGCCTTTAACCAAAATTATCTGTGTAGACCGCGCGCCGCCGATTGATGCCAAATTAAGTGGCACATCGTCTTGTCGATACTCCCGAGATTGAAATCACTGCGACATCTTCATTCAACCGCAGCTGCGATATTCGTAGCAAAATAGTTCCTACGGAGCTGGAAGCATCTGGTGTTATCCTATGTTCTTCTGGGCAAGTGGCAAAAAATTGAAACAATTATTCCTCGATCCTTAGGAGTACATATGCATATCGATTCATGTCGTGTTGACGTGTATTTTGTATCTGTTTACTTCACAACTGTCGAATTTGAATTGACTTTTGCCAAAAATTACAGCATTTTCCGATTGGGTGCGATTATTTCCGGCACCGTATTTGATTAAACATTCTTTTGAATAATGTTAAAAGAAAAAATGTTTGGCATTAATATTATTAAAGTAGAGTAATCTATTACTTACCCACACACAACATATCTTTATTATTATTATGATCAAATTCATGTCCTCTGGTCACATGGTCACATATCATCCCGTATTCAAAAAGGTATTGACTATTACAATAATATCATTGACAAACTATTGGTAAATGGTATTGAACCGATACACAGTGCGCCCAAAAGTCCAAAATAAATGTTTTGAGTTAGGGGTTTTTGTTATCTGGTTGGCTAAAGAAAACCCCTAGGAGACGAAAAATGTTCATAGTAGAGTCTTTTGCCTCAAATCCCCCCCACAATTTCAGTCTGAATGTGGCTGCTAAGTGCTAAGGCACCGTAGTCACGCGTCGGTAAGATAGGCTAATGAACGCTTCCATCAAACACGTGTAAAAGTTTTTATTTCCAAGCAAATCTATCGCAATAAAATGGATTCAACATCTGTAGGTGAGTAAAATAAGTTAAAGAATTTCTGAATATAAATTTCTAAATACTTAGTACATTGTTAGACAGAGATATGCGAACATTATTTATTAAAAAATGTATGTATTTGAGTGAGACTTTTTTTCTTACTAGATCTTGCTCTCAAAGCTATTTAAGATAGTTAATAAAAGTATTGTGTACCAAATTAAATAAAATTCAGCTGCCCGTAGCTGCCCGTTGAGTTTTTTTTTTTTGTACAACAATATCCCTGGTATTGTATGCCTACGTTAGTTCACAAACTTTTAATTCATGGCCCCGAAATAATAAAATATTCAGTGTTACCTATCGGTCAAATGACGGTAGATGCACAAGAAGCCTGTAATAATTTTTTTTAAATCTGTCGAGCTAATTTTATATAATAATATTTATCGTAACTTGTTTGATATAGAATATAGCTTTTTTTCCAAGTTTAAAACAAAACTAGGGAACTCAGATATTGAATATGAAAATACTGCTAAAAATCTCGGCTCATTTTTAACCGTACTCTAACTTGGGACGACCATATAAACCAAACTGTTGGCAAGGTTTATGGCACGCTTCGAGTTCTTTAGGCTGCACAATCATTTTTACCAACCATTACCAAACGTATAATTACAAAAACATTGGTATTGCCAATATTATTGTATTGTTGTGAGGTTTTTCGCAAAGTTTGTAGTAGAACCAAAAAAAAAAAAACAAAAACAACACTTTAAACACTGTCTGCCAAAATAACTTGTTTAAACTAAATATTTTCTGTTACAATATTACAGGTCTTAAAAGCAAATTACTAATGCCAGATTTTTTTTAAATTAATTATAAATTATGACATAATTATTTTATTAGAAACTTTTGTAGAAGAGGATAGAGAAATGCAATATCTTCAATATCTTGAAAATTTTAAAGTTAAATTTATCCCAGCTACTAGAAACAATAGAGTTGGAAGAGCGAGTGGAGGAATGCTGATTGGTTATAAAATCAAAAACAGACCAATTGAGCAAATCAGCTTTAAAAATATTGAAAACAAAATTATAATTGATATTCTGTGTGGTTCAAAACATTTTCAAATTGTTCCTATTTATCTTAATTATAACCGGTGGAACTCAGACTATGAGGATCTGCAGAATTTTCTATTAAATAACAACCACGAAAACATAATGCTAGTCGGGGATTTTAACGGACGTATAAGCAACTTTCAGAATTCTTCTATCTTGAACAACGGTTACTTTTCGTTCGAAAGAAACTCACTGGATAAAAATTTGAATGCAAACGGCAAGCTTCTAATAGACATTATTGAAGATTTTGGTTTCTTTGTGTTGAATGGAATCTGAATAGGAGATATAGAGGGGAATTACACTTTTATATCTCCCCAAGGTTGTTCCATTATTGATTACTGTTTAATAAAGGGGGACTGGCTTGATATAATTAGGAATTTTGAAGTTTACCCTACAAACTTTTCATCACATCTGCCGATTCTCGCTTCCTGCGAGTACTCTTTCCAAGATACCCAAGGTTATATTGATTACTCTTTAACCAATAGAAAACTTAAATGGGTTGAACATAAGGCTGATTTATATAGACAAAATTTAAGACGACAAATAATTTATACAAACACCCAAGGTGCCGTTTCAGTTAAAGAAGCGGTGTTTGTTGCATTTGATTTGATACGTAAGTCCGCAACTCCAAACAGCTCCCATGTCACCTCACCGTGGTCAAAATCTAAATGGTATGATGAGGAATGCAGAAAAAGCAGAAAAAAATCTTTCCAATTTTTAAAACTGTTTCGAGAATCAAATAATGATGCTCACAAACATCTTTACTTACAGCAAAATAAAATTTATAAGGATCTATGTAGTCATAAGAAACATCTATTCCTTGAAAAAGCGGCAAAAAAGCTCATTGACTGCAGAGATTCTAGGTCTTTTTGGTGCAACGTGCGCATACTGGGAGGACGTAGTAATACAGTGTCTTTGAGCATCAGCGTTGACCAGCTCGCTTCATATTTTGAAAACCTTCTGTTACCTGATCCAAACCAAAACTCAATAAGTTTTGCACTCCCGTATATACTGATCCCAGAGTTAGATTCCAATTTCACTATGTTTGAACTTTTAACATCACTCAACAAAATGAAAAATAATAAAGCCCCTGGCTCGGATGGTATTCCAATAGAATTCTACAAGAATTCAACTCCTGAGTTTTTGGAATATATTCTAAATATTCTAAATAAAATGTTTAGTGAGGAAGCTTTCCCGAGCAGTTTTCGCTTGGCGAAAATATCTGCCATATATAAAAAAGGGAACCCAAATCAAGCGGAAAATTATAGAGGCATTTCTCTATTAAGCTCCCTGAGGAAGCTCTTCACTCAAGTCCTATACCTGAGGCTATCTAGATGGGTGCAGTCAAACAACATAATCAGTTGCTTTCAAGCTGGTTTTCAAGCCAACCTGTCGACGGTGGACCAAATTTTCGCACTGACTACTATAGCAAGACGGTTTATTGATAAAAAAAAGCCCTTATATGCAATCTTTGTGGATTTTAAAGCCGCTTTTGATACAATCAATAGAAGGTCCCTTTTGTATAAACTCGCGCTCATTGGGGTTTCGACTAAATTTATTCGGGTGTATGAACAGCTCTTGTTTAATATGTCTGCAGTGGTATGCAGCGGTAAAAATCAATCAGGTCAATTTAGGTCAGAAACAGGTGTCCCACAAGGGTGTGTTTTAAGCCCTTTAATGTTTGCTTTGTTCATAAACGACATTGAGAACCATTTACCAGGGGGAGTTTTCTTTGGGGATATATATGTAAAACTGCTGTTATACGCAGATGATCTCGTAATTTTTGCTGATAACCCGACGACACTTCAGCACCAAATTAATAACCTTAAAACTTTTTGTGATCTATGGGATCTCAAAATAAATTCTACCAAATCTAAGATTATGGTCTTCAGAGCTCGAAACCGTGTTAATACGAATCTAAGGAATTGGACACTAGATGGCGTTAGCATAGAAGTTGTGAATGAGTTCAAATATCTTGGATTCGTAATTTCTTATAACTTGGATATAAGGGCTCATATAAAAGAAAAATTGACTGTGGCCAAATCAGCAATTAATACGATATGGGCGCAATTTTTTACAAAGTCTCTTGTTGATCCGACATCAAAATTCAAAGTGTTCGACGCTACAATAAACAGTTGCTTCTGCTATGGTAATGAAGTGTATGGATACCAATGGATAGACGAGATTGAATTAATTCAAAGATATTTCTTTAAAAGAATATTTAAATTACCTTCGAATACTCCAAGTTACGCTATTTATGTTGAGTCCGGTTTACCCCTTATTTACGTAAGAAATTTGAAGGCAAGTGCAGATTTCATGGTTAAACTAATGAAAAGATCAGATAACAATTTGCACAAAAGAATATTGCAAGTTTCCCATCATTGCGGCTATACTCCGTTTAAAAACTGGCAGGAACTTGCTTTCGCACATTATGTTCCATTTAACCTGAGTACTAGCAATGTAGCAGAATGGCAAAATATTTTTTATGATTGCATTGCAAAAATAGATGAACAAATGTATCAGTTGAATCTTAATAGGGCTAGAGAGTCAACTTCTAGGGCTATATATCGAAACCTAAATCTTAATTTGTTTGAGAACAGTTATTTTAGGAGGGATCTCTCTGTCTTAGATATGAGTCTTATCTTTAAGGCAAGAACGGAAGTTCTTGAACTGAACTTTAGACCATATCGACCCGACATTAACCCTATCTGCTCACTGTGTAATTTAAACCAAAATGAAGATGTCCTTCATTTCTTAGCAGTTTGTCCTATTTTGCAAGAAATACGAAGGTTCTATTTCAGTAAGAGTTTTCTGACTTACAAAGAATGTGTCAGTGTTCTGAATGGAGAATATGGTTGGAAGTTGCTAGTACGATATATCTCATATGCGAAAAACTACAGAAACACATATTTGAATATGTCGTGAGTAATACACACATTTAATATTAATAATTTTGTTTTAGCTAAACTAAAAGCCCATTTTCACTTGCGAAATACATAACTACTTTTTTTTTGTTTTATCTAAACTAAAAGCCAATTTATTAATGATGTTGCATTTTTCTAACCCAACTCGTTCCTCAAGTATTAAAAATTGTCTATCATTGCTTCTTAAGCCTGTATTCTTAAATATATTTTAAATGGTTCTCTTTTATGTTTATTTTTGTACGTATTCTGAATATAAAACTACTGTTGATTGCTTGTTCATTATATTTCTGTTATAAAAGCTTTAAACTCTACCTTTGGTTTCTTTTTTCTTTTAAGAATAATTTTATTTTAAATTTGTTTTAAATTAAACTTTGTAATCTTCTTACGTAGAATAATAATTTATAGATAAGCGGCAGACGGCTCATAGGCCATGCTTTAATTTCTTTATTAAAAACTTTATTTATGTATATTTTTAAGAACAATCAATAAAGATTCTAATCTAATCTAATCTAATCTAATCATACACCCGTAATGCAAAATCTTATTTATCTCGAAAACGGCTCTAACGATTTTGATAAAAAAAATTAGGTGTGATATTATGAACATAGGCTACATTTTGGTCAACAAAAATTTTGGGGCAAAATGTTATTAGGGGTACCTGCTATAGACCCGTTTTTTTTTATTTTCGACTTTCTCATTAACGGCTCTAATGATTTTAACCTAAAATTTTCAGCAGGAGTCTCCTTAAATTAAAAATAATATTATATGTATATAAAAATATTCGAAAAAATATTTCTTGGGTTTTAAAAAAAAAAAAAAATTTTTTAAATCAATGTCTTCAAAACCTATGAACGATTATTTTTTGAAATTATTTCCTAAAATCAATATTATTACTTAAAAGTCGCATCCCACATTTTTTTCTTGAAAAATTTTAGAGAAATTTCTTATATAAAAAATTTATTTAATAATAAAACGATTTTTTAAAGTTTATTTGCATAAATTCATACTTTTCCGGAAACCATACGGCAATTTTATGCATTTGAACATTATTATCTCATTAAATCCATGTTTTATATTTATAAAATGTATCTTAAATTCCAAAGTACTTTTACATAAGAGCAAGTTCGTGCGATCCAGTCGTGCATTTTATTTTCTTTATATGTAAATCCTTCTTCAAATACGAATTCAAAGAATTTGATCTCTGTCAAAAAAATTGATTGTTTGGTGTGAAGGAATGTACAACCTGTCGAGAGATCGAAATCTTCACCACATCAGAAATTGATTTCTCATGTGTAAAGGAAATCGATATAATCGTTCACACATTTTTAAGATATTGATTTTTCAAAAACATTTTTTTTTTAAATAATTTTATATACAATATTATTTAAAATTCAAAGGAACTCCTGCATAAAAATTTTGGTCAGCATCGTTGGAGCCGTTTATAAGAAAGTCGAAAATTAGAAAAACGGTTCTATTGCAGGTACATTTAGTAACATTTTTTCTTAATTTGTTTTGACAAAAGTTTAGTCAATGCCTATAATAACACACTTAATTTTTTGTATCAAAATCGTTAAAGACGTTTTCGAGATAAATAAAATTTTTAATTACTGGTGTATGGGGAGTGCCGTTAGTTTTGGAGCTAAAAGGAAAATTTAAATTTCTCCTCTAGAGAACACCGAAGACCTTTAAGTACCAAGTTTAAAGAAAATACCTCCAGTAGGTTAGGCTGGAGGTATAATACCGACATAAAGTAATACAGACACTTTTCTCGCT
Source organism: Chrysotoxum bicinctum (assembly GCA_911387755.1). Lineage (NCBI taxonomy): Eukaryota > Metazoa > Arthropoda > Insecta > Diptera > Syrphidae > Chrysotoxum > Chrysotoxum bicinctum. The sequence goes on along the minus strand of OU426989.1, from coordinate 106,998,374 downwards.
TTCTCTGTCATCTTAATGTGAACTTTGATCAAAATCTAGAAATCGTTTTTACTTGCGATATAGGTACTATAGGGCAAGTTCTGCATTTGGAAAAAAAATCGAACTCGAGATTTTGATCAAAGTTGACATTACGATGATAGCGAAGACGAAAAAAGTGGGTCCGACAATTCCGTCTGTCTGTCTGTATGTCTGTATGTCTGTATGTCTGTACCTCTCACTACAGCCTAAACCACTGGACCTATTTCTTTCAATCTCGGTAGTTAAGAGTCTTCGGTGATTCCCTAGAGGAAAAATTGAAATTTTTTTTTTAGCTCCAAAACTAAGGGTACCCCCCATACACCCGTAATGCGAAATCTTATTTATCTCGAAAACGGCTCTAACGATTTTGATAAAAAAAATTAAGTGTGATATTATGGACATGGACTATATTTTGGTGAAAAAAAAAATTTGGGGGGAAATGTTATTAGGGGTACTTGTCATAGAACGGTTTTTTTGATTTTCGAATTTCTCACCAACGGCTCTAACGATTTTAACCAAAATTTTTATGCAGGAGCTGCTTCGCATTTGAAAAAATATAAACTAAAACTTTTTTCGAAAAAATAGTTTTTGGATTTTTAAAAAAATAATACAATTTTTTTTTTGAAAATTCAATATCTTGAAAACCGATACACGACTAAATTTTTGAATTACATTTTAAAATGTATTTTATTAAATACTAACAATTTGCATATCAATTTTTTTTATAAAAATTTTTAAGGAAAATTTAGTACATAAAAAACATGTTTCAGTGTGTCTGTATGTCTGTACCTCTCACTACAGCCTAAACCACTGGACCTATTTCTTTCAATCTCGGTAGTTAAGAGTCTTCGGTGATTCCCTAGAGGAAAAATTGATTTTTTTTTTTAGCTCCAAAACTAAGGGTACCCCCCATACACCCGTAATGCGAAATCTTATTTATCTCGAAAACGGCTCTAACGATTTTGATAAAAAAAATTAAGTGTGATATTATGGACATGGACTATACTTTGGTCAGAAAAAAATTTGGGGGGAAATGTTATTAGGGGTACCTGTCATAGAAGGGTTTTTTTGATTTTCGAATTTCTCACCGACGGCTCTAACGATTTTAACCAAAATTTTTATGCAGGAGCTGCTTCGCATTTGAAAAAATATAAACTAAAATTTTTTTCGAAAAAATAGGTTTTGGACTTTTAAAAAAATAATACAATTTTTTTTTTGAAAATTCAATATCTTGAAAACCGATACACGATTAAATTTTTGAATTACATTTTAAAATGTATTTTATTAAATACTAACAATTTGCATATCAATTTTTTTTATAAAAATTTTAAGGAAAATTTAGTACACAAAAAACATGTTTCAGTGTGTCTGTATGTCTGTACCTCTCACTACAGCCTAAACCCCTGGACCTATTTCTTTCAATCTCGGTAGTTAAGAGTCTTCGGTGATTCCCTAGAGGAAAAAATGAAATTTTTTTTTTAGCTCCAAAACTAAGGGTACCCCCCATACACCCGTAATGCAAAATCTTATTGTATATAAAAATATTCCAAAAAATATTTGTTGGTTTTTGTTTTGAAAAAAAAATTTTTTTTAAATCAATATCTTCAAAACCTACGAACGATTATTTTTTGAAATTATTTCTTAAAATCAATATTATTTAATACTTTAAATTCGCATCCCACATTTTTTTCTTGAAAATTTTTAGAGACATTTCTTATATAAAAAATTTATTTTATAATAAAACGATTTTTTAAGGTTTATTTGCATAAATTCATACTTTTCCGGAAACCAGACGGCAATTTTATGCATTTGAACATTATTATCTCATTAAATCCATGTTTTATATATATAAAATGTATCTTAAATTCCAAAGTACTTTTACATAAGAGCAAGTTCGTGCGATCCAGTCGTGCATTTTATTTTTTTTCAAATGCAGAACTTGCCTTTTCTGAAAGAATTATTCTACTTTAGCCAAAGTTCTAGCCCCTTAAATTCAATAAAGCGAAAAATCAGAACTTGATGAGCTATAACTTCAATAAATTTAGATCGTGAAATTCAAGGGTCTAGGGACTTTTAAAATTTATGGTTTAAATTAAAAGACACAGAAAGTTTCAATTATTTTTTTAAATACACTTTTGAATGAATTATTTTATACATACAACATTAATTCTAAGAAATTCGCTCAAAAGAATTTTGAAATTAGTCAGAAATTAAATGAATTTTTTTTATTTCAAAACTATTAAAGGTGTTGTTTTAGGATTATAAAAACTGGCAGCCAGCCAGGTTCCAAAAATCGAGTGAACACGAATTTCCAGTTCAAGTACATCCGGTTTCAAATTTAAATCAAATAACTTAAATAAACGAAGATTGTGTTCTTGCAAACTAACATCCGTTATTAAAATTTACAAAAGAAAAATATTTGCGAATGACAAATAACAAAAAAACTCTTTAATTAGTAATTAATAAAAGAATTTGTTTATTTTGATCTACACACTGAAAAAATTTGTGTACATTCTTTTTATGAATGGCGATTATTCAGCCAAAATCATTAGTTTTTAAAGAATATTCATATTAATAATGCACGAATTCATAAAAATTAATTTTTGTTTTATGACCAAGTCATGATTTTCATGAAAAACCATTCATAAAATCCAAAGCAATAGAATTGTTGTTGGAAAATCAGATTATGATATTTTACATGTGAAGTATGAACAGTTCATACAAATTTTATTGTAAAGTTTTATGAAAAATTTCTTAAAATGCTTGAAACTGTTCTTTTATTGTAGGAACAAAGTGACTAATTATATGAAATCACATTCATCAACATGAGCAACTGAAATTTTATGAAAAATTACTTTAAATTCTTGAAACTATACATTTTTTACATGCAAAATATCATAAAATGCATGAAACCACATTCATAAACATTTTTTTTTGTTGCGAATTCCAAGCAGGAAATTTTACATTTGAAATATGAACAATTCATACAAAATTTAATATGAAGCTGTATGAAAGATTACTAAAAATGTATGTAACATTTCATTTGTTACATGCAACATATTTTTCAATGCATGAGTAACGGACATTTTAAGAAAAATTGCTTTAAATGCTTGAATCCATTCATTTGATGCATGCAAAAAGTGATTCAATGAAAAAGGAATTTTATGCTTCTGAACAGTTTTTCTTTAGTAACATTAGTCTTTTAAATTCTCAGTCTTTTACAATACGAACAAGTTCGTGCGACCCCGTTGTGAATTTTATTTTAATAAGCTACATATTAAGTTAATGTACAAAGATGTAATGGGAAACGCATTACAAAACTACTTGTCAAAACATCATTTGTCAAACGCACAGAGACAAAGCCTTCTTTGATAAAAATATAATTATGTCAAGTAAGCATGTTCGAGGACAGGATCGATCATGCATGAAATTGGATACTCCAGAATTCCAAGATGACATCATCTCTCGCCAAGTGTTATTGTTTATCATAAGTTAGAATAAGAATATTTGCAAATATATAAATCAGTTCCTGACCAGACCTCCTTTACTTAAGTTCGTTTTAAGATTGAATAATTAAATAAAATCTTTTTTAAAACACACTACACTAAGTGAAGTAATTAATTGGCGACCGTGACAGGACACCGATATTTTGAAACGCCATCGCCAGAACAAATAAAGTATGGTAAATATCGAGTGTCTCGCGTTTTTAATCCAGTTAAAAATAAATCGCGAATAATAAAACAAATAAGTAACCTTCAAAGAAAGGTGAAAAAATTAAATAAAGTATCCTTAATAAATAGGAGAAATTTTAAATTATATGAAAAGTATAATAACTTTGTGAAAAATAAATGATAGTGTGACTTCAAGGCAAAAATAATAAGTGCTGGAAAAATTAGAATTGTGTTTAGTATGTTAAGAAACACTTGTGAAAATAATACAGAAGAGATAAAGCAGCAGATCAAGAAAAAGTAAAGAAAATCAAGTTAGTCTTCAAACTAGTTAAAGAAGACATTGAAAACAATAATTTGTAAAAAAATATTAATAAAATAAAAATAAAACAAAAAAAAAAACATTATCGTTAATACAATATTAACATTGTGGCTCACAGAGACGGTACAAACTAAAAAAACAACACATTTGAACATCGTGGGAATTATATTCAAGAAACATCATAGCGAACATCGCAGCAGCAACCAATTATATTAGTAAGAATATATCATTGAAAATATATATATTAATTATATAATATTAAGTCTATTTTATTTAAAGTCTAAAAATTATATTTAAATAAAATCAAGCATTAAAAACTTGAATAGTAAAACTATTTTCGTCATTCTGGACGAACTTCTAAACCAATTCAATAAATTAAGTGTGACAATGCCAAACAATACAGACATGGAAAATTTGGTCGCAAGACTAATAGCAGCTAATACTGCTTCACTGCAGTCAGAAATTACTTCTCTGAGAGCGACCTTACAATCAATTACAAGTTCAAGTCTTGTTACAGAATACACAACACAGACAATTTCTGACGGAATAATTTGCAATGAGACATTAGACGTTATTAAATCTTTGCCAGAATTTTCAGGTAATAATGCAAATTCATACGTAAGCTGGCGAGAAGCAGCACATAATTCAATTTCGCTATACGCTAGAGGTAGTAGAAAATACTTTGCTGCCCTCACAATCTTTAGAAATAAAATCATTCAAAACGCAAATGACACATTGACAAACCATGGTACGGTTCTAAATTTCGAAGCTATAATCTCAAGATTAGGCTTTTCGTACGCTGACAAACGACCAGCCCATGTTATTGAGCAAGAGCTGAGTATCCTCAGACAAGGCAATACTTCAATTATAGATTACTATAATATCGTAAATCAAAAGCTTACACTTTTAATAAATAAAACAATAATGACGCATGGCACAGATACTGCACTAACAAGAGAATTGAATAATGCACATCGCCGTAATGCTCTTAGAATTTTTATTACAGGGCTAAACGCTCCATTATCTAATATAATATTCTCACTCTCTCCAGAGGATTTACCAAGTGCACTAGCTAAAGCACAAGAGTTGGAATCCAACAACATGAGACTAAACTTCGCATTACAGTTTAGTAAATCTCAATCAAACCATGTACCAAATCATTCAAATGCACTTAACAAAAATCAGAACAATCTTAGGTTCCCAACTAAAAATTATTATAATAATAATAATAATCGATACTCAAAACCAGAACCAATGGAATTAGGTAGTTCTGCATATAGGCATAATAATTTTGACAAAAACAGATTTAATAATAACCAATTTCAAAGGCCCACAAATACATTTCAAAAACCCCAATTTCCCAGACCACAATTCCAGAGACCTCAGTTCCAACCTGAGAAAAGACCATACGAAAGTATGCAAAGAAGCTCACAACCTCCAGTTAAGATGGAGCGAATAAATAACCTCAACGAGGAAGCTTTCTTAGAAGAGCTCCAGGACTGCCCTATATATACAGGAACAGTCCAAGCAGGAAATTAAAAATATTGATCGATACAGGAGCAACAAGTTGTTACTGTAGCCCAAACATTTTACAAAATCGACAAGAACTAATTACAAAAAAAAGAGTAAGAACTATAAATGGTTCAACCATAATTACTCATTATTACGAGGTATACATTTTCGACCGAGACGTAAGATTTTATGAAATAAACAATTTACATTCAGATTTACTAATAGGATGTAATTTACTGAATAAAACAAAAGTTAATATAGATTTCAGAAAAGGAATATTAAATTATAAAAATAAAAAGGAAAAACTGTTCATTCAAGAAGAGGAATGTAACAATATACGTAATATAAAATTAAACCCAAATAGGGATGAACTAGAGGAAGAAATTAGGAAAAGAATTTTTGAAACACATTCAAGAATTGACATGAGATTACCTTTTAGAACAGATATTAGAGAAGAGATTCGTACAACCGTTGAAACTCCTATATGGAGTAAAAAGTATCCATATCCATTTTCTGCTAATAGATTTATTAACAAAAAAGTTAATAAAATGATAAGAGATGGAGTAATTTCACCATCTAAAAGTCTATACAACTCACCAGTTTGGGTTGTACCGAAAAAAGGAACTAATAATGATGGGTCTGCAAAAATGAGACTTGTCATTGACTATAAAAAATTAAATGAATCAACAATTGCAGATAAATATCCCATTCCTGATACAAATGTGATTTTATCCAATTTAGGAAAAGCAAAATACTTTTCCACATTGGATTTAGAATCGGGATTTCACCAAATAAAAATGAAACCCCAGGATATAGAAAAAACTAGTTTTTCTGTCAACAATGGTAAATATGAATTTTTGAGATTACCATTTGGATTAAAGAATGCTCCCAGTATTTTTCAAAGAGCTATGGATAATATTCGTAGTGAATATGTAGGTAAAATATGTCACGTCTATATTGATGACATTATAATTTATTCAGAAAACCTTGAAAAGCATTCAAAAGACTTAGAAACAATTGTGCAAACTCTACGAGATGCAAACATGAAAATATCATTAGAAAAATCTAAATTCTATCAAACAGAAGTAGAATTTCTTGGCTACATTGTAGGCTACAACATAATTAAAACCGACCCAAGAAAAATTGAAGCAATAAAGAATTTCCCAATCCCTAAAACCTTAAGGCAATTAAGAAGCTATCTAGGTATGACCGGTTACTATCGGAAATTTATAAAAAACTACGCTAAAATAAGTAAACCACTAACGAAATATTTAGCCGGAAAAAATGGAAGAGTATCCCAATATATATTCAAGAAGACAGACATTTTTCTAGACAAAGAAGCGATTTTAGGTTTTGAAGATTTAAAAAATCATTTAATTAACGAAGCGGAATTAGCACAGCCTAATTTTGAAAAAAAAAAAATATTTTAACGACTGACGCGTCTAACGATGCTATAGGTGGAGTATTATCACAGGATGATAAACCCATCACATTTATATCTAAAACCCTAAATAAAACGGAACGAAATTACGCTACAAATGAAAAAGAACTATATGCCATAGTTTGGGCATTAAAAAACCTTCGGAACTACCTTTACGGAGTTGGCAACTTAGAAATTCATACAGACCACCAACCATTAACATTCGCGGATTCTCCACGAAACCCTAATGCAAAAATGAAGAGATGGCACTCGATAATAGAGGAGTACGCTCCTAAAATCATTTACAAACCTGGAAAAACTAATGTTGTTGCTGATGCATTATCCAGACAAAATTTGAATCACTTAAGTGACGATACATCCACAGACGATACTATACATTCAGCAGAAAGAAACAAATAAACCATTAAATGATTTCCGACAACAAATATTATTAGCTAAAGGACTTTTCACTGCACATGAGAAATTGCAGAGTTTTTCAAATAAAGTACGCCATATTATAGAATATGACACGCCAAACAATTTAATTATCATTCTGAAAGAATTTTTAAAACCAGGAGTAGTCGCAATACATTGCACTCCAGAAGATCTATACGACATTAAGTCCAAAATTTTACAAACTTTTAATAACAAGTTTTTATTCACTAAAATATTTGCAACTGATATACCAAATAAAGAGGACCAAGCCTCAATTGTGCTACAAACTCACACTAGAGCACATCGAAACTATCGGGAAAACATAAAACAAATTTACCAAGTTTATTACTGGCCTAATATGCGAAAACAATTTAAGGAGTATACTAGGAATTGCGATATATGCAATAAACTAAAATACGATAGACACCCACAGTTAGTACCAATTGGAGAGGCTCCAATTCCAAAACAAGAGGGAGAGTTCCTTCACATTGACATATTTTCCGCAGAAAAAACAAAATACCTTACGTGCATTGATGCATATTCAAAATTTGCTTTAATAAAACCCCTAGATAATAAATTTAACTTGGAAGACAAAGTCTTAGAATTATTACAGAGTTTTCCTAACTGCAAAAAGATAACATTAGATAATGAAAGAGGATTTAAATCAGTTGTATTTAAAAATGTAATGGACAGACTTAATATACAACTTTATTTTTGTGACTCAGGGCATAGTACCACTAACGGTCAAATTGAGAGAATTCATTCTACATTAATAGAAATGACGAAATGTCTTAAAGAAGAATACGAAATAATAAATACAACAGAAGCGTTACTTAGGGCAGTTCAACAATACAACAAAACTATACACTCAGTTACAAACGCCATACACATAAAAATTAATCATAATGATGTTCCAAAAAAACTAGAAACAGCACAAGGAAAAATGTTAGAAAGAAACAATATTAAAAGGAAAGTTAAAAACTATAAACCAAAAGAAGTTGTTTATGAGAAAATACTTCAATTTAAAAATAAGAATAAAATGATGAATAGTTATAAAAAGCAAGTAGTCGAAGAAGATTTAGGAAATAAGATACGAACGAAAAAGAGAGTTATTCATAAGAATAATATTAAAATTTAGATGTTTATTTATTTCAGGAAAAATGAAGACAACTACAGTAATCTTAATGTTAACAATTACTCTAACTACCGCTGACATAGTCGACTATACGAGAGAAAATTATTTACTACTGGAAAATGGTAATACAGCAATATACAATGACTACGGAACCATTTTTCATATTACACACCTTACTTACTTTGAGAAAATATTAAAAGAAACCGAATCAGAAATCGAAAGAAATTATTACAAAAACGTGAATTACGATACTGAAAACGATATACTAAATACCAGTAGGGATACGGACACAACAATTATTAAGACCCTTTTAGGACAACTTCGAATGACAAATAGATATAGACGAGGTATTGATGAAATAGGGAAAGTTTGGAAGTGGATTTCAGGATCACCTGACCATGACGATTTAATATTAATTAATAACAAAATATCAGAACTAGTGACAAACAATAACAAACAATTTGTAACAAACTCAGAAATTTTTGATGCGATAAAAAAATTATCAGAATCTTTACGTAGAATTGAGAACGATTCACAGCTAAGATTAACTAAAGAACGAAATAAGTTGATTGTAATAGAATTACAGAATTTGGTACAAACCATTGCCTTAGCAAAATCAGGAACATTGAACCCTGCAATATTAAACTTACACATTAGAGAGATAACTAGACATGAACATGGTAGCATGACAATAACAGACCTTATGGACGTATCTAACTTTAAAATAATCCAGAATGAGGACGTAATAGTTATTTTAATTAAATACCCAATTATAAACAAAAATTGTAAGCTTTACGAAGCAAGGGCCATAAGCCAAATTGATGGGAAATTGTTAATTAATAAAGAAATTGCTAAATGTAATAATGATTACATCAATGTTAACCAATGTAAAATTGAATTAAGATATAACTTTTGTAGATTAAACAATAATAATACATGTTTATCAAATTTGCTAAATAATCAAAAAGCTAAATGTAACAAGATAAAAGAAAATAATGTAAACTTAGAAATAATAAAAGATGGTTCAATATTAATATCGGGAGAGCATGTAGTTGACAATACAACAATAAATGGTGTCTACCTAATAACATTCCAAAATCAAACAATCATAGATGGAATAATGTACGAGAATCCAACATACGCAATTCAAAGTTATTTAAAAACCTACACCATAGATAAATACGAAGTCGAAAACTATTTCGAATCATTTAACGAAGATCTTAAATTTGAGAACATAAATTTAATTGAATTCCTTCAAGATGAAGCTGCAAACAGTCCTCTCATCACATCATTTACTTTAACGATCATTGTAATAGCCGCAGCACTATGTATCATCTACTATTTCAAGATGAGATCATCAAAAAGAATTCCTGCAATAGAGCTACAAGAAATACGATTTAATAATCTATTAAAACAAGTAGAAGAACTCACAGAAGAAGCGGGACGCTCTTCCTAAAGAAAGGGGGGAGTTAATGTTCAAAGATGTAATGGGAAACGCATTACAAAACTACTTGTCAAAACATCATTTGTCAAACGCACAGAGACAAAGCCTTCTTTGATAAAAATATAATTATGTCAAGTAAGCATGTTCGAGGACAGGATCGATCATGCATGAAATTGGATACTCCAGAATTCCAAGATGACATCATCTCTCGCCAAGTGTTAATTGTTTATCATAAGTTAGAATAAGAATTTTTGCAAATATATAAATCAGTTCTTGACCAGACCTCCTTTACTTAAGTTCGTTTTAAGATTGAATAATTAAATAAAATCTTTTTTAAAACACACTACACTAAGTGAAGTAATTAATTTAATATATAAGGAGTAGGGTGGAGAGAAATTTTTGTGCTCTTATTTCGAGTTCTACATAGGCAGGCGTGATGCCATTTGGACTCTTAATCATGGAGAAAAGGTTTCAGACCGATCAAAATAATTTTCGAGGGTTCACAACTCAGTTGAAAATTTTGAAAATGGAATTTTTTTTTTATATTTTTTTTTTTTTTAATTTTTTTAATCTTTGGTCCGTTAATATAAGCAAATAAACACAATCCAACCCACTCTACTTACTAACCTGTTCAAATATCGGTGGCTTTAAAAAAAATTATTTACATTTTTTGGGGGCTTAAAATAAATTTAATTTAATTTCGGCTGTGTAATTTAATTTCTCTTTACTTGATATTTTTGACTGTTAAGAATAGCTGCCTTTCACTTCAGTCCTTCAGTGGAACTAAAAATTTAATTAAGCACTTAAGCAAATATAGATTTGTAATTCAAATTAATAAGACCGGCTCAAAATTTATTTTAAATTTAATCCAAATCACCAACAATACTTCTCTTTAAATACTTTCTTTTTTCGGAATTTCTTCAAATCGAAATGGCTGCTACTAGACGCAACGAAGTAAAAAATTGATTTTTGGGAAGCCAGAATCATTTAAAGGAAATTGCTTGCCAACTTTTAAAGATGTTATAAAAGAGTATTTAAATACTTTAATCGAACATTAAAATACAAAGACAAAAGAAGCAACCATTTTAGAGGTATCTAAGAAAATAGCTGGAAAATTGGTTGAGATATGGAATAAGGATTCTTTATTAATTGCATATGTATGTATATTTTAAGAAAAAATCGTCAATAATACGAAAAATATAAAAAGCAGATAAAGCGCTATAAATTAAATGAAAAACGAAATAAGATAGAAGATAGAAGATTTTACAATTGCAACCATTTTTAATTCAATCCGAGACACTTTTGCTCTTGCCAGTGTGATTCACTTCACCATTTTTCCTGTGACTCAGAAACAAAAGTTCCTCGTAAAGAGTATCTAACATTTTATAATTGATCAAAGAACTTCCAGAAAGTTATTCATCGGTAAAATTGACTGGAGTACTACTCGAGGACTACGAAAAAACTTCAAAAGAAAGAAAGACAGAGCGGAAAGGTTTAATTTAAAAAGAATATCGAATAGTGCAAAACCCGACGCTTTAAACAACATGGACTTTAAAGAAATCTTAACTGATTCTGAGGCAACTGACCGTGACAGCGACAGAGAATTTATGATTACGCCAGTTAAAAAGGAAAAAAGTCATCTTGTACTCGTACCTAATCAAATGCGATCAAAACTACCTAGTTTGGGGATTGCTTGTGATCGAACTGGAGTATCAGATAGGAGTGCTGCTATGATTGCAAGCAGTGTCTTGAGAGACGTTGGCATTATATCCAAAGAAGATCAATCAAAGGTCCTAGATCGATCAAAAATAAGGCGCTTGAGATCTGGAGTACGACAGAATCTACAAAAAAATGTTTTGCTTAATGGTACTCGACTTGAGGGCCTGGGCCCTCATCGCGTAATTTTTAAGACGATCGTCGTCCAAACGATTGTCGAGCACGACGTCGTCAAAAGTTTGCTTCGTGTAAAGTTTCAATCGCATCGTTCGGTCGTGTCGTCCATCGTCCACAGTTTGAGAACATCAAGAAGCAATAAAATGTCATTTGGGCTGTCTGGTTGTAATCAAACTAAAGTTTTCGTTGGAAGTGAGAGAGGGTGCGATGCATTCCTTATGTTGATTTCCTTTACACATGAGAAAAATTTAATTTCTGTATGAAGATTTCGATTAATCGACAGATTTTACGTTCCTTCACACATTTTTTTTACAGAGATCAAAATCTTCGAATCTTTATTTGAAGATGGATTTATGTATACAAAATACGCACACCAAAAGAAAACAAATTATCCGGGATCGAAATCCCTAGTGTTAAATAAAGGAAATCGAAATTAGTGTCCTTCGCATTCGCATTTATTCGATAGTTTCGCTTTCATTTAATTCGCTTTCATTATCATCGAAAAATAACAAATTGTAATGTAGTAACATTTTTTTTAATTAATTTAAATTAAAAATAAAAAAATTTCAAAAAATCCACAAAATGTATGAGACGATTGTAAAATAGCAATCGTTCAATCGCAATCGTTCAGTCGACCATATTTGACAGTTCAACAAGTTACATGAAGCTAAAGTTGAATCGTCTTAACGACATCGTCCAGACGATTCAAGTTTGTATGTGTTACACGAAGCGAAGCAGTTCAATCGTTCAAACGACGCACGTCGTCAAACTATCGTCGTCTTACGCGATGAAGGCCCTGTATTTTGACGGTCTAAAAGATCGCACGAAAATTTTGTCAAAAGAAACAGATGGCGCTATATAAAGCTCTGTGTCGGTGGTGTGCGTAATAATACCATAAGATTACTGTCGAGGAACATATTTCTCTTGTTCAAGAACCGGGTTCACACTATGTTGGACATCTTTCCCAAGTGGAAAGCAAAAAGTATTTGTGAGTCTATAATAAACTTTTTTAATTAGAATGAGGTTTCCTTAGATAATATTGTTGCTATTGAGTGATACGGAACAGTTGCAAATACTGGACCAAAGGGGGGTGTTAGTAAATTGATGAATTGATGAAGCCGGAGCAGAGGGAAATAAACTAATCATTCCAATGTTTGCAGTTCCAAATATTAATTTTAAGGCTAATGATTATGTTGATTTAATAAATTGGCAAGACGTTAAAGTTACTGAGCCACCTGTAACCAAATTTTTAACAGATGACATAATTATGAGTTTTGTTAACAGCGGAGACTTCGATAACATAACTTACCCTCGGTTTCTATGTCATACTCAAAGCGTAGAACGTTGTGTTAAGCTGGTAAACGAATGTTCAGCTAAAGTTTTTGGTAACAAAAGCAGGGATGGGGTTATAAGAGCTAGAATAGCTTCTAGAAAAATAATGCCCGAGTTCAGCACGAGAAAGAGTTTCGATATAGAAACAACAATTAACTGAAACAGCACTCAAATGGTTGGTTGGTTGGTTGGTTGGTTGGATAGGGTGTTGGGTGGAACTAAAAAGCAGCAAAAGCAGCTATCTCCACGTGGTGAGTTCTGGGTGGTTAAAAAAAAATCAGCTAATAGCTGCAAAACAATAAATATTTCACCATATATTTTGTAGGGACACGAACATAAATTTTCAAGTTAGTTGTGCACCCCCCAGATATTTTTTGATCGAGCTAAAATTTGGTGTGCTGTTTTATGATGCCTAATGGCATTTGACCTAGCTATGAAGAACACGAAAAGAGGGCAGTATCACTCTACCCTAATAAGGAGTAATGATCTTGCTGATTTTTTCTGACCTCATGGTGTTATTTGGCTTTGTGTATATGCATTCCATTATGGTTTGATTTTATTAATAATGTTACTTTTTCCGTGACAGACATTTTGTCAGTGCTCTTAATCCAGCACAAACCACATCTTTACGATTAGAGTGAACTAATGATTTTGATTTTTCTAATCGAAAATTATCTAAAACGAATTCATAGCTTAAGTGAAGTTTTTAAGAATTTTATTTTCCACCTACATAAATATAATAACCTAACATACAATAATGTATACTTTTCCAAAGTATCCTTAAGCTTATTCAAGAGTGGATTGTTTACATATTTCACATTGGTAAAACAAAATCGAATGCATTTGCACACAGGTCTACGATTATATAAAAACAGTTAATGCTAAAGCTACCTATACGAAAACTTAACGGACTTATCGCGATTATTTATTTTATTCAAAATTATATTTGATATTTATTGCCCGACGCACAGTGGGGCAAAATAGGTCTTTTTGTGATATTAATTATTTTCACTATCAATTGCAACTTTTTCTGATTTTATGATGAAAGCCAACTGTTATCTTATTTATTTACATAACTAAATTGCTAGTTTTTACAAAAATTTCTTACAAATTTTTTTTAAACACAGTGATCCGCTATAGGTTTTTGGAAAGCTAATACTCTATTCTTTAATTTGCTTTTTCATTCAAGTTGTTAAAGCTTATTAAGTTTTTGAAAAATAAAATTTTAAAGTTCAAATTTTGAAAAAAATCGTAGTGTTTTATTTTCAAATTGATTTTTTTCAAAATTTTGCTTTTGGAAGTGGTATGTTTTTACTAAATATTCATGTTCTTATCCATTTTTGGCAAGATTTTGAAAACCAATTGCAAAAATCTTTACTAGTTTTTGAGTTACCTATTCGAGAAAAACTTTTTACCAAAAAAAAAATCCGAAAACTCAAGTTTCTATGTGTTTAAAGATTAAACACCATGTACCTAAACAAACGAATGCAATCACGATGCTGTTTGTCTATCACTTGTGTGTATGCACGATAAGCATACAAGAGATAAGCAGTTATCTTCCCGCTTGTATTCGTTTGTTGGGTAATAAAATGTGCATACATTTTCCTTATCTTTTTGTAAAAATGGTATAAATAGCGTAAAATAGTTGTAAGAAATTCGAGTATCAATAAAGATTTTGAATAGCAAAGACTTCTTCCTTTTATTTAAAAATCAGTAAAGAATTTCCCCCCACCCGCGGTAAGGAATTCTTTACATTTGGCCCTTCGAGTTATTTAGAAAGTTCTCCCCCACAAGCGGTAAGAGACTTTAAAAAAAAAAAAAAAACTAGTGATCTATAGTTACTACAGACATAGATATACTACAAAAAAGAATATATATATAGCGTTTCTGGGGCTTAACATCAGAAAGTAAAAAAAATAAATAGCGTTTCTGGGGCTTAACATCAGAAAGTGTGAAGTGAAAATAGAAAAAAAAAAATATAAGAGGGCTGTACAAAATGGAAAAGCAGCAGTACCTTAAACGCCAAAAAGAAATTGGCGAAGAAATCCTTAGCATTGAAAACAAATTCAAGCTAAATAAAATAGAAAAAAATATTCTTGAAGTGACGGTCAACCGCGTTCAAAGCTTAAAAGAGGAATTTGACAAAAATCACTCAACAATTTTGGAACTGGGAGTAACTGATGAAAGCTACTTCAAAATATTTTACTATGAAAGCATCATAGGAAAAATAGCCACAATAAAGAAAAACATCCAACAAATTAAAGAAAAGAAGGAAGACAATGAAATAACTTTCGCGGAGATTCCAATCGAGAAGACATCCGAAACACGTGCTCAAATTTGGTTGGAAAAATGCATCAACCAAATTATGCAGTTCCAGAAATTTGTAAAAGAAATAGAGGAAAAACAAAAAGAATTTTCCACTGATAAAACAAGGGAAGCATCAATAGCCCTGCTAAAAGAAGAATTACAGGACTTAAAAACTGTATATTCAAAATTAACAATAAATCTGGAAGTGTACGACCAAGTTATTGAAAGGGAATATCAAAAATCAAAAGATATATATTTTGCAGCTATAAATAACTTAGCAACCAAATCACAGACGAACACCAATCACCATGGGATCAAGTTAGAAGACATAAAGATCCCAGTGTTTTATGGGGACATTCAGGAGTGGTCCTCATTTCACGACCTTTTTAAAAAATTGGTGCATGAGGAAAACCAGTTTTCAAACGTTGAAAAATTATATCGTTTGAAAACATTGGTCAAAGGAGATGCTGGACGTTTGGTGCAACATTTAAAAATAACAGATGTCAACTACGAAGCAGAGTGGGAAATACTTCAACAGCGCTACTCAAACCGTCGACTGATGTACACAGCTCTGGTTGATAGGATCTTAGATCAACCAGTTATAAACAGTGAATCATCAAACAGTGTAAGACAACTGCTTGACACGACAACTGAAAGCGTTCACGCAATAAAAGGAATGGGAATTGAAATAGACGAACTATTCGTAGCCCGAATAATAATAAGGAAACTGGATAAAGAAGGCCTTCGGTCTTATGAACAAAGCACAAAAGACACCAAGGAGATCCAAACCCTTAACAAAGTGCTTAAATTTTTGGAACAGCACTTTCAAGCACTAGAGGCCATAAAAGGCAAGAGACAATCTACGATTTACAAAAGCAGTGGTCAACCAGGCGGCCAAAAACCCAGTGGATCATTCCATGTGACCCAGCAATTCTGTGTTTACTGCAATATGTCGGGACATTCTACTTCAATCTGCAGAAAATTTCAAAGTTTATCAGCAGATAATCGCCTAAATTGGACCCGAAAGAGTGACGTATGCTATGTATGCCTTGGCCACACAAAGAAGCAGAGGTGCCCAAAATACAACGAAATGTGTAAGAAGTGTGGGAAGCGTCATCACACTCTTATTCACGTTGAAATGAATTCAAAAGAAAAAACTTCAAACCAAGAAAATACTACCTCAATGGTAACTAAAGAAAAAGCAAATCAAACTATATTGCTAGCAATAGCACAAGTACGTGTTGAGACTGCTCAAGGAGAATACATAACCCTAAGAGCACTTATTGATCAAGGATCACAAAAAACTGCAGTGTCAGAAGAAGCCGCTCAAATACTGAATTTGCCAAGGAAGAAAATCAATATAACTCTACAAGGTCTTGGAAATGTAACAGTTGGTGTGGCAAAATCTAAAGTAAACCTGTAAATACGACCACGGTTCATGAGTGATGAAATCTTTTTGGCAGAAGCTCTTGTGCTTCAAGAATTAGCCAGAGCTCAACCAGATAACTCATTCGCATACGATATTAATTTATGGAACAACTACACTCTAGCTGATCCTAATTTTAACAAAACGGACAGAATAGATATGGTTATTGGCGGAGATCTGTTTCCACAAATTATGGAAGGCGGTATAGCTAAAATGGACAAAGTATTGGGTCAATGTACAAAATTGGGATGGATTTTATCAGGTGCAATTCAAATCCAAAACCAAAAGACACAATTTATGACCGCTGTGACAACAAACCTAGAACGATTTTGGGAGATCGAAGAAGTTGATCCAAGTGAACCCACAGAAGATAACAACTGTTTAAAATTATATGAGAACACAACTAAAATAGATAAGGATGGAAGGTTCGTCGTTAAACTGCCATTCAAAGAAGAAATTAGTCTGGGCGATTCTCGTAAACAAGCAATTGCACGATTACTTAGTTTAGAAAGGCGATTCAAAAAAGATCATGCACTTCAACAAGAATACATCAGGTTCATGCGAGAATATCAAGATCTTGGCCACATGAAAGAAGTCAGCATACTTAAGAAAGGGAAATACTATATGCCTCACCAAGCAGTTATTCGGGAAAATAGTCTCACAACAAAAACCCGTGTTGTGTTTGATGCTTCAGCGACAACTTCAAACGGAAAAAGCCTCAACGACATTCTACATACAGGACCCAGGCTTCAAAAAGAATTATTCGATATAATCGTAAAATGGAGACTCTGGAAGTATGCGCTTACAGCTGATGTTGAAAAAATGTATCGCCAAGTTAAAGTCACAAAAGAAGATCAAGAATATCAATACATTCTTTGGAGAGAAAATACTAAAGAACAAATCAAACAATATAAGCTTACAACGGTTACGTATGGGACATCATCAGCTCCGTTCCTAGCAACTCGAACGTTGCAAGAAATTGCATCAAAATGCAATAATAAGAAGATAGCCAACATAATAAACGAATCCTTTTATATGGACGACCTGATGACTGGTGAAGACACAATTGAAGGATGCCAAGAAATCCAGAAGCAACTCCTTAATCTATTTGACAAATATGGTTTTCACCTAAGAAAGTGGGTTTCAAACGTAAATGAAGCTACTCAAAACATATCAAAGAAAGGAGATACTGAAGTTCTACACATTGAAGAAAATGAAACAGTGAAAACACTTGGCTTGGAATGGAATCCGAAAGGTGACGAGTTTATGTTTAACATAATAACATTAGAAGCAAAAACAATAACGAAGAGACAAGCGTTGTCATACTTAGCAAGAATATTTGATCCTATTGGATGGTTAACACCTGTAACGATCACAGCCAAGTTATTTATACAAAAATTATGGATGATGAAAAGCGAATGGGATGATCCACTAGAGATCACAATTGCAAAAGAGTGGATTGAATTCGTAAAGCAGATACATCACATAAGCGAAATCAAAATTCCTCGTTGGATGGGCGTATCGAAAGAAACAAAGTTCCAACTACATGGCTTTGCAGACGCTTCTGAAAAGGCATATGCAGCAGTAGTGTATTTAAAAACAAATACATGCATATCGATTATAGCAGCTAAAAGCAAAGTGAATCCCATAAAAAACAGGAAGACATTACCAAAATTAGAATTATGTGCAGCTCACTTATTGGCGAAATTATTACACAGAATTCAAAAGGTCATGAGCAGAAATACCAGTACTTTCGCCTGGGGCGACTCAAAAATAACGTTATGCTGGATTCAAAACAACAAGAGTAAAGATAAGTTTGTACGAACAAGAGTAACAGAAATAAGGAATCTAATGCCAAAAGCTAAATGGGGATATGTTAACACTAAAGAGAATCCTGCTGATGCAGCATCAAGAGGAATATCTCCCACAAAATTAAAGAAAAATGAGTTATGGTGGAAAGGTCCATCTTGGCTAAGTAAAGACGAAACTGACTGGCCGGAAACCGAAGAGGAAGAAAAAGCGATAGTGGCAATGACAACACCAACCCAATTTGAAGACATACTCCCCAAATTACAAGAGCGATGCTCTCAAAGCAAAAAATTGGAAAGGGTTATTGCCTACGTTTTAAGATTTATTAGAATAGCAAAAAAAGAAAAACTACCACCATATCTGATGACCTCGGAACTTCAAGAAGCTGAAACAATTATAATAAAACACCGTCAGTCTATTGAATTTCCAAGTGAAATAACATGTTTACAAAATGGTAAGCCCATCAATCACATGAGTAAAATCGCAAGCTTGAACCCATTTTTGGACAACAAAGGACTTCTGAGAGTAGGTGGCAGACTCGAAAACTCGTCCTTAGAATACAATCACAAACATCCACTGATTCTCAGCAAATCCTGGCTAACTACATTGATAGTTCGAGAAACACACAGTAATACACTACATGGTGGGAATCGATTAATGGAAAGCTTACTGAGAAGAAAATACTGGATTATTGGCATAAAGAGCATCATAAAGAAATGCGTCCGGACTTGTGTAAGATGCATACGATATAAGAATACCGTCAACAAACAACTCATGGGAAACCTACCAGAATATCGTGTCTCATGTTCACCTCCGTTTTTCCACACTGGAGTAGACTATGCAGGACCTTTCCAAATGCGGTGTTCTAAAGGCAGAGGGCAAAAATCGTTTAAAGGATACATCATGGTTTTAGTGTGTATGACAACCAAAGCAGTTCATCTCGAAGCAGTAAGTGAATTAACCTCAGAAGCATGCCTAGCAGCGTTAAGAAGATTCTTTGCAAGACGAGGCAAAGTTCAACACATTTATTCAGATAATGGAACAAACTTTGTTGGAGCAGCAGGAAAACTGGACAGTGATTTCAAAAAAGCAATTAAGAAAAATTCAGATCTAGCACCTATTCTTGAAGCGGAAAAAATACAGTGGAATTTTATACCTCCAGCAAGTCCACACTTTGGGGGAATGTGGGAGGCAGGTGTTAAATCAGTGAAATACCATTTAAAAAGAGTAATAGGTGAAACCAAACTCACATTTGAAGAAATTACTACGTTACTCACTCAAATTGAAGCAATCCTAAACTCAAGACCCTTAACTTCGTTTGGAAGTAACCATGATGAAATAGATGTCTTAACTCCTGGACATTTCTTGATCGGTCGACCAATACTTGAAAGTCCAGAACCAGAAGAGGAGCGAAAGATTAGCTCATTAGATCGATGGAAAATTATTCAAAAAATGAAGAATGAATTCTGGAAAAGATGGAAGGATGAATATCTAACTCTACTTCAACAGAGATACAAATGGAAAGAGCCACAAGAAAACTTGACACCTGACCAGATAGTCATAATCAAAAACGAGAATACTCACCCAGCAAAGTGGCCAATGGGGAAAATTATAAGGACGCATCCTGGGCTAGACGGAAAAGTTCGGGTGGTAACAATCAAAACGCAGAATGGGGAATTAAAACGACCCATTCACAAAATATGTCCGTTAGAAGCAGCCAAGGTTCAAGAAGAGGAAAAAAGAGAAGAAAAACAACAATCGCTTACATCTCTGAAAAAGAATGTTACGAATAATAACTCCAAGCTTTGTAGTCCAATCCTGATATTGCTCGTCCTATGTATTTGTTCAGCAAAGGCAACACCAACACCAACCAACTTCGGGGCTCGCATATCCAAGATCAACAACAACACAGCAGTTTATCTTCAGAACATGGGCCCGATGGATATCATAAATTCGAAATGGAACCTGCTCATATATTATGATTTGAATATGTTTTTTGATGAAATACGAAATATCCAAAAATGTATTCAAAATTTGGAAAATAACTGCAATAAATTATTAGCATATGAAAACTCATGCAAATTCATGACATTGGCGTTAACAAGACGATACCAACGATTAAAGGAAAACAATAATTTACTGCTAGAAAAAAAACAAAGATATCGTAGAGCTCCTTTAGAGTTCATTGGTTCACTTCAGCACATGTTATTTGGTATTATGGATGCAGACGATAGAAGAGAAATGGAAGCAAATATGGAAGAAATATTGAATAACCAAGGAAATTTGGCATATCTAAGCAAACAACAGACTTCAACTATTAACTCTACACTCAATATTCTCAAGAAGACTACCGAAGATGTCAACAATTCGTTTCAAAAAATGAACTCACAATTGACATTATTCCAGGATTCTATTGTGGAATTGGAAAAGCGAGCGACCTTGTTCCATCTAATGACATCCCAAGTAAAAGCCACTTTACACGATAATAGAAGTCATATGACCTGTCATCACATTTTCTGTATGATTTATCAAATGACCTGTCATTTCGAGTCAAGTCATACCGTTTTGGTTTATCTATGCTTTACACGTCT
This sequence comes from Chrysotoxum bicinctum, assembly GCA_911387755.1. Lineage (NCBI taxonomy): Eukaryota > Metazoa > Arthropoda > Insecta > Diptera > Syrphidae > Chrysotoxum > Chrysotoxum bicinctum. Next base: position 106,977,062 of record OU426989.1, on the reverse strand, counting down.
ATGACTTCCCTTTTGATTTTCAGAGTACCAAAATCCAAAATAAATATAAAATATAAACTGAAATAAATTTGTGTCGTTATTCCATTATGGAGAACAAAAAGAAAGCAATGGTAGTGGTTTTATCAACAATGATAGCTATATTAATTCAAAATTTTACAGTATATATGTTAATGAGATCTGAAATATTTAAAAAAAAAACCGCATACATAGTTACCTTTTCAGAATTTTACCATATTTTGTATTCAAATGTCAACACTCCATTCAATGTTTCCCACGAAAACAACAAATCTCGTATGACTTCTCAAATGGAATTAGCTACAGTCCTAATGCCAAAAAAGTCATATGCTTTTTCGTTTGAGAAGTGATATGCGTTTAATGGGTGCGTTCAAACGATTTGATTTGTTTTTTTTGACAGGTCATATGAGAAAGCATATGACTTATAATATCGTGTAAAGTGGCTTTAATACTCATGTTAAACGAATGTGAAGATATACAGACGTCTGTTATGAATTTGCTCATAGACATTCATCATGATCATATAAATCCAAACTTGATTACTCCACTGCAATTACAAAATGAATTGTCATTTATCAAGACGAAATTACCAGCTCAACTAAAACTTCCGGGATGGAAAACCGACAGCGAACTAAAAGAAGTATATCATTCAATAAAAGGAAAAGGTCTAATGCTGAATCAAAAATTGGTAATTTACGCAGAAATACCACTTCTCAAAAGCGACACCATTAATCTATACCATCTCATTCCCATACCAATTGATCGAAACGGTACAACTATAATGGCAAACCTCGAAGCTGAATACATTGTGTATAATTTTGGGCGGAATCTCTTCCTACTAATAACACAAGCTCGATTGGATAAGTGTAAAAAAGACCTAGAAGATAACTATATGTGTCAAGAAAACTGGCCATGGCTACCTCCAACTCAAAATGGTTGTGAAATATCAGCTCTTAAACAATCTCAAAATGCAAACTGTAGATTTGAAGAAACTGAACAAAAAAGTTTTTGGAAACTACTATCCTCGCAAAATCATTGGTTGTTCAAGGTATACAACGAATTCAATGTTATAATTGAATGCGGAAAAAACAAGCCGATGTCATTGAAGCTACCTAACCAAGGGGTCTTAGAACTAGAACCGGGATGTTCAGCGATTTACGAAGGAATTGTCATTTCATCATCGCAACACTGGGATTCTCAAAGGAAGATGCCTATATCAAACTACATGTACACCAAGGACGTCATTGACTTAAGAGAAATTGAAGTGAAGCCTTCCCATACAATCTTAATTAATAACACTATGGAAATCGAAAAACTAAAGCAACAACTGAACTTGATGAATTCTTCGCCTGTTCAACCTAAGACACTTCAGCAGATACACAACATGAGTGGCCATATTTCCTTAGGTGTTATTCTTCTTGTTGTATTAGCATTAAATTATATATATGTAAAAAATCATTGTAATCGTAAGAAAACTGTGGAAATTGAATTCACATTGCCAGAAACTAGTCAAGTCGCCGGGCAGAATGTTTAAAGATTAAACACCATGTACCTAAACAAACGAATGCAATCACGATGCTGTTTGTCTATCACTTGTGTGTATGCACGATAAGCATACAAGAGATAAGCAGTTATCTTCCCGCTTGTATTCGTTTGTTGGGTAATAAAATGTGCATACATTTTCCTTATCTTTTTGTAAAAATGGTATAAATAGCGTAAAATAGTTGTAAGAAATTCGAGTATCAATAAAGATTTTGAATAGCAAAGACTTCTTCCTTTCATTTAAAAATCAGTAAAGAATTTCCCCCCACCCGCGGTAAGGAATTCTTTACACTATGTTTTTGATAAGATAAACATAATTTACATAATATTAATCTTATTTGGTTCAAACAAGATTACTTTACCTAATTGAGTAATAAAAAAACACAGTATTGATGAAAAATTAAAAAAATAATAATAAAATAAACTTTTATTTTAACTTATTTATGTATTTTTAATCGGAATCATAACATACGACATTTTCTACTTTAAACATTTGATTAGCTTCAAGATAAAAATTTGTTTTGTTTTATTTAATTTTCGACTTAAACATGAAGCCAAAGGCTCCGAAGAAATCATCATTCGATTAAAAATTTCAGTCAACGTACGTATCTTTTCTGGAACATTTTCTGCTGTTGCTCTCTGAAAACTTTGAAATCTTTGTTTCGAGATTCTTAGGCTTCCCCGTTTAGTTGGCCAATTGGAAGCAATCAGTTCGTGGCAATATGATGGCCATGTATTAAAAATTTATGAACAGTAGTGCTCACTATAATACCAGCGTTATAAAAGTACAAAATACCTAGCGGTTTCCTCACAAAAAGATTGAAACTTTTGTGGGTTGAGCTTAAAACCACTTGTCAAACATTGTAAGATGATATGAAACTTTACAATTAAAGCTTCATCGACACCTGTTATGGAAGCAGATAAACTGCTATTCTCAAAAAACCTTCTGTATTGGTGTTCCTGTAGCCAGGCTTAGGTTTATCGACTATTAACTTGTTTTCTCTTTGAATTCTTTTTGAAATCGTAGTTTATTTTGTTTAACAATAACGTCTGTTTTTTTCATTTTTTCACATGTGTGATCAAGTAGATTTTGTAAAAGAACCTCTGCAAAAGATTCTTCAATGTGAATATTATGAGGATAGAAATTCCTTTTTTTTCCTTCTGTATTTCTTTGTAAGACGGGAAAACATTTTTTGCATAGCTTCTTACATTGTTGTACTGATGTCGTGATAATTTTGCTTCCATCATCATCGACAACGCATTTAATGATGATATCATTATTTGTTTCTTGTCGATACTTGCCCGGTTTTGAAGGAAGTCTGGAGATGATGTAGCAGCTTTAATAAAATAAGCTTCCTGTCTTTTACCCGTTGCTCTCAAACGCATTTGGGCTGCAAATACAAGTTCATCAGTAGGAGCTATGCTTCTAAGGCTGTGGTACGTTTTCGTTTTGTTTTTTCACTGATTTCTTCGAAATGAGGTGAAGGACGTCCATGTCCAACACCAACCCGATATATATTAAATGAAATATTTTCATCAAGCCATTTTGCTTCGGTTAATAAAAATAATTTTTTAGTTCGGTTTGCCCGTTCCCATTTACTCTTAAACTGGTACCGAAAGTCTTAGCTTCAGTTTTAGTTCAGTTGAGTTCAGTTTTGGCTAGAATTTTCAGAACATGAAGTTTTATTTTTAAGAAAAATCTCAATGGCTATAAAATTGTCTTCGAATTCTTTTTTTTTTTTTGCTGTTAAAATATAAATCAACCAGTTTTCAGAAGATTTCGATATGTTTTAAGGCTCAGCTTTGTGCAGAAAAGTGCGATGTTTTAAGTCCCAGAAAATCCTTTTGAAGACCTGGATGATAGAGAATTTTACTCGAGGTATAAGTTTGAAAAGACAACAGTTCGGTTCTTGATTGAAAACTTGAAAATCCAAGACCGAATTACATGCCGTGGGATTGCAATTTTACCAGGATTACTATTTAAATTACACTTCCTTGGGAGAAATAAATTGTGGTTGTCACTTTGACTTCTGACAAATCAAATTATTAGGTCCATTTCTCAGATTTAGTTTGCTTTGTATTTTTTCACAAATTATCATTGCTTGCACGTGTTCAAATGCCCCATTTTTAATAAAAGGCAATTAGTAATTTACTAGTTAGTAAAACGAAAGAAAAGGTTCAAAATTTTCGAAGCGTTAGTAAATTACTAAAAGTTTAATAAATTGCTAACTAGCAAATTGATAAGCCCTTAAAAAGAGATTGTTTAAAATTTTTCCCCATTAGTTTTAATCATTTTTAACTTAAAAAATTCATAAAACATATTTTCGGCATTTTTCAAGCACCTTTATTTTTTGATTTATATTCACCAAATATCTGTTCATCTGGCAACACTCACAGACCTGATTGAAAAATGCCAAAGCAAAAGATATTGCTCTAAGATTCATGTGAGACCTTAAAAAAAAAGCTAATTTTTGTAACCTTGCAAATTTTTGTCAAATTTTTCTTCTAAAAATAAAAAATTAACACACCTTCATCAATAACAGAAATATCACTTGACATTTTTATCACTACTCTTTATAAAAAAATATTCAACAAAAATCTGTTTTTTTTTTATTTGCTTTCTCGCACCAACCTGATCAACTTTGACAGCGTAGCATAAGTGAATTACCAAAAAAAGTTCTGCCATGTCTTATCAAAAATATCGTATTAAATGAGGAAAACAAATTTTTTTTCCGGGTGCTTAAAAGATTTGGGATGGACTTTATATCTTGAAAGATAACTTTCCAGGTAAACCCTCAAAAAAAACAGTCATCAATAATAATAAAAAAAAATTCCCTCATAATTTGGAGTTGTTATGATAATGCTCTACTTAAGAAATTTGATATCAATCTTCATACAATAACAAAATGGCGTATTTTTAGATATCACTACTTGTTACGAATGGGCTAGTTAGACTTCGTACAGGGTTTCTATTTACGAGTATATGAGAACTTGGTTCTTTTTTTTAACATTTATGTTTTTAGTGTGCTTTCACTCCTTTTTGCAAAGATATTATTTTGTCCGGTGAAAATTTCGCAGAACGTCAGTGCAGTTCGCGGCTCACTTGTTACACAAAGGTTTTTGTATAGAAGAACTTGGCTCTTTTTTTAACATTTATGTTTTTGGTCTGATTTCTTTTTCGAGAATCACTCTTGGATTATCATTCGCCCAAATGCAGCTTATTGACGAATCCACTGAGGTGAAAATGTGCCTCATCACTGACCATGATTTTCTTCGAAAATTGATCATCCTCTGTTGCCATTTCTTGCCACCATTCTGACCATTGAAGACGCTTGAAATGGTCAAGAGGCCTTAGTTCTTGAGCCATATGCACCTTGTAAGCGTGTAAATGCATAATGTTCATGAACGATGAGCGTGGAAGGTGCAATTGTTGGGCACGACGACGAATTGAGGTGGACGGCTCTTCAGCCACACTATCGCGAACAGCAGCAATATTTTCTGCAGTACGAGCTGTTCGAGCATGCACTCGTGTTTTCACTTCTCCTACAGATCCGGTTCGCTCAAATGTTTGCACGATTTTTCCGATTGTACGCACATTTGGACGATTAAATTGACCGAAAAAATCACGAAGTGCACGATAAGCATTTTCATTTGAACGCCCATTTTCATAATAGGCCTGAATAACTTTAACGCGTTGCTCGATTGTTTATCTTTCCATCGTTCAAATTGAGTTAGTCTGAAATAATTGAGAAATGACAAATGAAATGCAGAAAAAACTTGACATTTAGGTGTGGTTCACATTCAACATCTGCCCTTATAATTAAACCACCCTTTATATTCGACTTACGCTCTACCAATTTTCATCGTTCTAAAACAATCGGAAGTGTCCTAAAAAATCAAAAAGAATATTTGAGAAAGTAAGTTTTTTGAATTTTTTCAAAAAAAAAAACATGGACCACTTGTCTACAAAAATCATTATTTTTTCAAAGTTCACCAAACCCCATCAAACCAATATATATGTACATGCTAGCCAAAATGGTCTGCTGGGGCTGGTTACCGAAATATGGCCGTCCAAAGTGACTTCACGGATTTCACTGATTTTCACCCTCTAACTACCCAAAGTCCTTGGGTGGCGATATTTCCGAAACTAAGTATTGCAAGAATTTGCGGATTTCAAAATCCGTGGTTAACTTTTCTAGAGCTGTTCACGGGTGAAAACCATATGATTCTGCTAGGTCAGGTTATCGAAATATGACCATCCAAAATGATTTCACTGAGAATTCACCCAAATTTAAAAAAGTCAACGGATGCGGATGGTGATATTTCTGCAACTAAAGGTCGCAAGGGGTTTAAGTTTTCAGTACTGACAAGGGAATTAGCAGACCTTCCCATGGATGTGCCAAACTTTGCAAATCTCGAAATGAAAGTTTTTTGATTTTTGGTACACAACTGTTTTGAAAATCAACTATCAGAGTTCCCCAAAGGTATATTCTTACTCTCCTATAATGTTCTCTAATTTATTAATGCAATATAGCTTCCATCATACAATATAATTATACATGTTAGTACTCTCAGTTTCTCTAATCGCATACGAGCATGTGAGCAACAGTTATCTGATCTTATTAATTTTCATATTGTTAACTTCAATTGAATAATTCATTCTATTATGTAAGTAATACTAAGTGTTTGTAATAAATTTTATCAATTAATATAAATTACTCGTACTTGCAACTTAACGAACGTTATCTTTTATTGAGTCAATAAATGCAATGTTATTCCATTTCCAGATACACAAATCTTATCATTCAAAAGCAACAGCATTTCGATAGTTGTCAGCTATCAGTGCTTCTGATAAGCAATTAACATATTTATTCTACTTAAACTGTTAGTACAATAGAAGAGGCTAAGAAAATGTGGTCATTGTTGCTCTCCATTGGAATCGCAACGTAACTATCTCTGAGATATTTTTTTTTGTCATTTGTTGTATTTTTGTCTCTTCCTTCTCAGTTCAATATCAAGTGTTATACAGGCATCAATCACGTGTGACCTTCCTGCAAAGGGAAATCCATACTTTCCAAGCAATTTTAGTTTTGGAGTAGCGACTTCAGCTTATCAGATTGAAGGTGGATGGAATGCCGATGGTAAAGGTCCATCAAATTGGGATGATTTCACGCACAATTATCCAAACCGGATTAATGATAGTTCAACTGGTGACATAGCTGCCGACTCATATCATCGTTTCGATCAGGATTTATTACTTTTGAAGGAGCTCAGAGTAGGTACAATTTAAAATGCTGATTTTAATACTATTATAATTACTAGATGACCCGGTGAACTATGTATCACCTACATATATTTTCGAAAAATATGGCCAAAACTTACGGATTTGCCATTTAATTTTAAGCGTTTACAATTTCCCGTCAGGGCTGTCAAAGTACTGCAATTACAGTATTTGTACTGCTTTTTGAAGCTCCGTACTGCCGTACTGCAAACATAGCCAAAGTACCTACTGCTTTTTTTTCTCGTCAACTTTTCCATACAAAATCTTCAAAGCTTCATCTAAATGCACTCAAAAACTATTCTCTACAAACATAACCAAAAATCAAATTGAAAGCAACAAGCCATTAGCCATACGGATCCATTTATTTTATTCTCTTCTCACTCTGTTTGTTTTTGTTTCTATTTCTGTCGTCATACCTAAAATCCGTGCCACATTTCTTGAATAAACTCTTTGAACGAAACTCATAAAATTTCAAAAATCTACCACGTGCCACTCATATATGCGTAGTTAAAATTTTGTAAAACGCTTTTTAGTACTTCAATTGAAAATGTAAATTCTAAAATTCTTTTTTTTTAAGATTTGATATTCAATGTTTCTTAAACTTTTTCAACGCTTCTGTATAAAAAATTTCATTAAAATTCGATATGATAATGCCAGTAATGACTTAATTTGAATTTTTGTTTATTAAACTGTAGATCGTACAGCCATTTTTTTGTCAACATTCTAGTGGTTGTTTTCGAGAAGAATACGATTTTCGAAAACTAAGTTTTAACATTTCTATAGGCGCCGTTTTTTTAAGATAAAATAATTTTTCTTTCTGCATTTGTCAACGGCCTTGGCTCTGATGAAAGCATCGCTTCCCATCGATCAGCGAAATCAAGCATCGTTGCGTGCGGTTAGTACTTGGATGGGGGACCGTTCAAATACCAACCGTGAGCCGTTGACATGTGTTTTTCTGTTGTTCCTTCTTTCTGTCTGTCTCTCTCTGTTGTATTGTATAAGCCGATGGTCTGAGTTACCAGTGCTCTCAGTGTTTTTACTTCGTAGATTTATCTACGGAGTAGTGGAATATGTAATGTAATGTAATGTCTTTCTGCATTTAGTTTCAAAAAAATCGAGTATGTGGCTTACGAAATACAGTAGAATCCCGATTATCTGGATAAAATAAAACCAGGGGTATTCCGTATAACCGAAAATCCGGATAACCGACTTCAAAGCAAATCAAACAATATTTAAATATTAATAATTTTTTATTATGTAATGGGTTTTACTTAGATAAAATGATATATACAAAACGATAGATAAATGAATTACATAATACCTATGTAAATTAAAATTTTGGTTCGAAATAACTTGTTATTAATCTATGACGTAAAGAATCACATCTTTTCATTGCGGCCATGTCCCTGATGCGATTTAGTTGTAACAACTGTATGGGATCCGATTCGTCCTATATTTCAAACCACTTAAAAACAACATACGAGTATAGAAAAATTTCTGTGTTCATCCACGTTTATTGTTGGTTAGCGTAAGTTAAGGATATTTTAACATTTTTGAAACAGAACGGATTTTTTGATTTATCAATAAGTAGCAGTGGCAATCGATGTGTTCCTTTAGCGTTCGCGCAAACCATAATTGGAACTCTGTCTTTACTCACTTTGTGCCCCGGTGCTGCATTTTTACGATGTTAATGTGCTTGGTAGAGCCATGTCTGGATTTGAATCTTGCTAACTATCCACAGCTCGCCTTGAAAGAAGTATCACCACCAAGTTTTTGATTAAAATCCAATGATTTTTCACATAACAGAAGTCCAGATATGGGCTGGCCGCATGCTCTCTTTTGTAAGAACCAAGTAAAAACTGCATTCTCCAGAATTTCATTTTGAGATTTTTTCATGACTTTACGTTGTGAGCTTCCATCTTCTTGCTCAAGCGCGCAGGTGAATTTCATTATGGAATCAGAATTCTTTTTAATGTCTGATATCGACTTTAAGAGACAACAGTACTCTTTTTCGCTTGGACATTTTAAAATTCCAACACAAAACGTAAATAAAAAAAAGGCAATAGACCGAGAAGGCGCTAAGAAGGCCACCTTCAAAACGTCTTGGACCTCGATATTTGCTATCAGGGCACTTAGCTGTTCATTTTGAAGTTATGGCAAATTTTGTATCCCATTTTTTTAGAATTTGGAAAGAACTGCATACTTGATGCACTATAATGCACTATTGCGCCCACTAGAGTATGCAAGACGTTCACATTCATAAATAACTATAAGAGGCCTATCTAATTATGCTAATTATTTTTTGTTATCAATCACAAAAATTGCTGTGGGCTCTCGGTCCACATGTCTCACTGAGCCGTCAAAACATTTTTAAATTGATAATTAGAGCCGAGACGAATGAGTCCGTATAATCGGATGTTCGGATAATCGATGTTCGGATAATCGGGATTCTACTGTATTGAGTTTTAACATAAATTTGAATGACAATCATCTTCTATTAAGTATTAAAGACGTCTAAGCTGGGCCTAAAGCGGAACTCTTAATAAAAGCAGAAAATATGTCTATTACACGAATTGTTGAAATAAAATCAATTTGCCTAAACTATTATAAAACTCTTTGCCAGACTATAAGAAAAAGATTCGATAAAAGTAATACAAAAACTAAGCCCAAGAAATTTAGGTGAAAGTTTAGTAGAACTCAATCCTTTATTTACAAACCTTGTGCTAAACATTAGTATTGAGGATCGGGCTCTACTGAACCTTTCAGATTTGTCTAGAGAACTTGAACTAGAATAATTCTGGTGTGATGTATTTTCAGCCAGCAATGGTTTGGGAGAAGATTGTTTCCCTAATATAACAAAATTTTTATAGGATCCATCGATCTACTTGCTTTGCCAAACAGTAGTGCTACTTGTGAGTGAGTTTTTTCAAACGTAAATTTGGTAAAACCCAAAACTAGAAATTCCTTAAATATGACTACTGTAAGCGGTATCTTTTCAGCCAAGTCGTTGTTGGAAAGGTACCAGTTACATTGATGGAAACTATTTTCAAATTTACATATTAAAACGATACAAGAAGACTTAAATTTTTAAAATTTGGCCAGACTAATAAATTATTTTTAACATGTGCATTTGTGCAATTTAAACATAATTTTGCTTATTATTTAAATATTCTAACGTATGTACATACAAATATAAAACTCATTAATATTATAAGATTTAAATCCAAAGCATATATATATAAACAATTCAATAATATTGTTTTTGTTTGCATAATTCTTTGGAATTTGATGATAAAAAAAACTTATATTTTTCAAAAAAAAAAAATTCAATGAGATAAATATTAATTTGACTATTCTTATTTTTTAATAAAAATAAAATTAAAATAAAAAAAAATATTTTATGAAAAAAAGTTTCATTTTAAAAGCAGTACGGCAGCTGCTTTTTTTCCTCTTGAAGTACTGCTTTCTCAAAGAATGAAACGACAGCCCTGTTTCCCGTCCGTCTGGCCTTTACGATGAACATTAATAAATCGCAAGGCCAGTCGTTGAAAGTTTGTGGAATCAACTTGGAGTTTCCCTGTTTCGCGCATGGGCAATTATGCGTGGCGTGTTCGCGAGTCGGAAAACCATCAGCTTTATATATTTACGCACAGCAAAAAAAGACAAAAAAAATGTGTGTGTACTGACGTACGCGCGCTTGAAGTAAAACTTCTTTTTCCAAAAGCAAAGCCTCTGTACGATTCATGTGCTTTCCGGAAATATATATAGTATAGTCTTGTAAATTTCAAGATGTCAAAACCACTTCCAAATACATTTTTTTTAATATTTCTTCGAATTGAAAATGATTTGCAAAATAAATTAGGAGATTTAAATTTGAACTCAAAACTGATTTAATTATACAAATGATGCAATTAGTTTTGGAATGATCACTTTGGTCTATCATGTATAACTTGCTTCTTACCAAAAGTGAGCAAAATGGATGGCGCTCTTTTTGACGCACAGATGCCGCTTATTTTTAAAGAACATATGGCGCTCTTTATGACGCATAGATGGCGCTTTTTTAACGCACATGATTACTAAGCTGGGCTAAGCACATCATAAATCGTGAAAGGACACTAATACAATACTAGCCGTTTCTTAGTTCGCTTAAATTTTCCAGACTTTGACTTTGAAATACAATTGAAAACGACAGACAACAGTTTTTATAACTCCCCAGTTATAGCTATCATTGAAATGCATCATTGAAAATTTACATTACCATTTTTAAGGCGAATAAACAAAATGCAATGGCTTAAATTGATACCAAAATGAAGGTAATGAGTAGTAGAATTTTAACACTCTATAAAATACAAAATTCTGATTTGAACTTTCTTTCAAATCCACTTTTATTATTTCACTAATAGAAATCAATCTCAATGAACAGCTGATTTTCGTTTCTTTAATGTTCTTAAATGTCAGTTTTCCTTTCAATGATCAGCTCTAACCTCAAATGCATAGAATTAGCTGTAATCAGCCATTGACAGGGTCTTTTACTGAAACCAATCTTTCAATGATTGTTATAAGTGGTTTGTCAAAAAAATGAAGTCAGCCTTCCATTGACTTGTTCCAATGATGCATTTCAATGAAAGCTACTCGTATAACTGCGGCCTAATTATGTCCGATTCGTAATGTAAAGAGAACACGAAACGAGAGCGAGACACTGTCACCTTTACGTTGTTATAAAATCGTTCCGCAATTCCAAGCCTGAAGCGTAAATTCAATTTTTATTTTCGCAACTGTTTGGTTGGTAAAATGAAACATATGGTAAATATATAGTAAATTGAAACATAAGCCCATATGTTTCATCTCAGCAACCAACAGATGTGAAACTAAAAATTGAATGTGCGCGACTGTTCTTACATACTTCATTTATTAATTTAATTTAAAGTGACGACGAGGAATGCTTAATTACGTACATATGCATATCCTCGTCTGTTTTCATAGTTTGAAACTGATTTTACAATAACGACGATGTTTCATCACGCCCACATCTCTTTTTTCTTATCTCATTCATTGTGTTGGAGCCCAAGGATTTTAAAATTGTAGGCAATGCTAATTTAATTTTGACACAGAATTTAAAACTTTTCGCATATGGCAATGCTAGTTTATATTTTTTGACAACAAAAAGCAATAAAGCAGATACTTTATTTACAAGTGTTTTTTTTTTATATTTCGCTTTAAGTATTTTGTAAATTTTAGTGCTTATTTTTCAATTTAAAAAGTTTATAAGTATTCAGTATTGCTAAGGTTAAAGTGTTTTATGTTTTAAATAAATAAAACCATTGCGTAAGCTTTTCCATCGCTCCTACTGTTCTGGAATCTTCCCTAGAAGATGGAAAACAGCATTTGTCCAGCCTGTTCCTAAAAAAGGTGACCCTTCCTCCCCCTCGTCCTATCGACCAATCGCACTTACGTCCCTTCTTTCCAAAGTCATGGAATTGCTGGTAAATCATCAGCTCAAGAAATATCTCGAAGATCGAAAGCTTCTTAATGACCGGCAATACGGCTTTCGCAGCAATCGTTCCACTCGCGATCTGATGGCATATCTCACCGAAGAGTGGAACAGATCTTAACATTGTTTTGGAGAAAGTAAGATTATTGCGCTTGATATTTCTAAGGCATTTGATAGAGTTTGGCACCAGGCTCTCTTATCGAAAATGCGTGCGTTTGGCATCAACGAAACCCTTATTCTTTGGATTAGAAATTACCTTCTAGATCGTTCAATACATGTTGTATTGGATGGTTTTAAGCCTGATCTTCACAAAATAAATGCTGGTGTTCCCCAAGGCTCCGTTTTGTCTCCGACTCTCTTCCTCATTTTTATAAATGATCTCTTGTCTGAAACTTCTAATCCACTTCATTGTTTTGCCGACGACTCCACTTTAAGCTTTTCATACTCCTTCCCAAATTCACGTCCATCTCCTTCGGAAGTGAATTTGCAACGGTACCGTATGATAAGTTCATTAAACTCCGATCTTTACAGCATTGTTAAGTGGGGAACAAAAAACCGTGTGGAGTTTAATGCTTCGAAAACTCAATGCTGTCTATTGTCGTTGAAGCAAAATATACCCCCTACGCCATTGTCCTTAAATGGCACTTGCATCGAAGAAACCGAAAAGCTATCAGTACTCGGTATGTGTGTTAACGACGATCTTCGTTGGAATGATCACATACTCGAGACCGCCAAGAATGCTGCTAAATGCTTAGGATTTCTATATCGATGTAAGAAATTTTTTACCCCTTCTGATCTGGCTACCATTTATAAGGCGTATATACGTCCAGAACTCGAGTATAACTCACACCTTTGGGCAGGCACTGCTCAATCTTCTCTCCATTTATTGGATAGAATTCAAAACAGAGTGTTAAAACTGATTGGAAACAGAGCTATCATGGATTAATTCCCATCTCTTGAACACCGTCGGAATGTTTCATGTATTTCCCTGTTTTATCGCTTCTTTCACAAGCAATGCTCACTCGAAGTAGCCAGTTGCATTCCTCCCCTTTATCAATTCACCCGTGATACCCGCTTCGCTAGGAATGCTCATCAGTTCACCCTTGAGCCTAACTTTGGTCGTACCGTCAAATATAAAGATTAGTTTTTTAGTCGCACAACACGATTATGGAATAACTTGCCCGGCACAGTTTTCCCTTGCCATTTCAATTTGCAAACATTCAAAACCAATGTTCATCGACACCTCCTTTCTCTCCCCTCCTAATTTCTCCCTCGACCGTGCTTGTTTAAAACATTATAAGGGTATCGCAACATACCCTTGAGCGCGAGTGAATTATAAAAAAAAAAAAATTTTTTTGTGTTTTTTGTGCAATGGAAAGTGGTTTTTGATCGAGAAATTACTGGGCCACATAATTCATTGAAAAAAAGCGAAAAAGTAATTCTCAAGAAAAAAAAACTTTTATCAACAAGAAAAACCGAATCCACTACGTGGAAAATTTTGCGGAAGGATTTACATGTGAAGCCTTTTCAAAATACAGCTGGTGCAAGAATTGAAGCCGAACGACCTACCACAACGCCGAATTTTTGGTGAATGGGCTCTTGAAAAGTTGGTCGAAGATCCACTTTTTTATCGAAAAATTGTGTTCAACGACGAAGCTTATTTCTGGTTGAATGGATACGTGAGCAAGCAAAACTGCCGTATTTGGAGTGAAGAGCAGCCAGAAGCATTGCAAGAGCTACCAATACACCCAGAAAAAGTCACTGTTTGGTACGGATTATGGGCTTGCAGAATCATTGGACAGTATTTCTTCAAAGATGATGTGAATCGTAACGTTATTGTGAATGGTGAGCGCTATGATAACAAACTGTTTTTTGCAAAAAATGGAAGAACTTGACTTGCATGACATGTGGTTTCAACAAGACGGTGCCACATGCCACACAGCACGCGTAACAATGGACCAATTGAGAGGCGAGTTCGGTGAACAGTTTATTTCACGTTTGGGGCGGTCAATTGGCCGCCTAGATTATGTGATTAAACGCCTCTAGGCTATTTTTGTCTATAGCGACAAGCCCGCTTCGATTGACGCACTGGAACCCAAGATTGAAATATTTATTCGTGAGATATCGGCCGAAATATTAGAAGGAGTATGCCAAAATTGGACTGAGCGGGTGGATCATTAAATTTTAATGACCGTACTATCGATTCAAATAAAGATTTCATGCATTTTTCTGAATTTTATGTGTTTTTTTTTTTTAATTTCCGATAGCTTTTAAAAATCACTCTTAGAACTTCAATACTTATTTATGATCATAAACGTGCCATTTGTTTTCTTTTCCAGGTAAACCATTACCGCTTTTCAATATCATGGTCTCGAATTTACCCTAATGGCGACATATCATCCCGAAATCAAAAAGGAATTGATTATTACAACAATATCATTGACAAGCTATTGGCAAATGGTATTGAACCGATGGTCACAATGTTTCACTTTGATCTTCCATTAGAAATTCAAAAAATAGGTGGATTTGCAAATGTCCTATTAATCGATAAGTTTGTTACATATGCGACAGAATTATTTGAAAATTTTGGTGACAGAGTAAGTAAAATCACTCTTTTCGCAATCTTGCAAAATATTTAATTAAGACCTTTCGAATTTTAATAACAATGGATTTTCTTTAATTTTAGGTGAAAATATGGCTGACTTTTAATGAGCCACTGATTTTCTGCAAATCAAGCTATGCAGATGCAAAATATCCACCACTAGTTGACGCTAATGGTGTAGGAGATTACATTTGTGTGGATAACACGATAAAGGCACATGCTGCAGCTTATGCAGTCTACAGATCCCGATTTTATGAGAAGCAACGAGGCAAAATAGGCTTAGCCTTAGACAGTTTTTTTTATTTTCCAATGGCAAACGAAACTGAAGCCGCTTATCGTGGATTGCAATTTAGTGTGAGTTCTGAAAACTAATTAATTTAAAGTTAAAAATTAAGGCTCTAATAGGGGAGGTAAACTTGATTCTCACTATATCGCCGATAAACGCTATACCTACGAGTACGAATAACATAATATGTATTAGGGTGATTAAAAAAAACGCTTTTTTCGAAATTTAGGGAGTGCACCCAAAAATATCAAAGCTTAACTTGAAAAAAAAATTTCCTCAAGATTTTATCAAAATCGAACATGTTTTAGATAGTGCTACCAGCGGGTTTTCATATTTTTTGCTCGAAAATCGGATTTCTTCCCAAATCTTCAAAATTGAATAACTTTTCGAGTTTTAAAGATAGAGACGTGAAATTTTCAGAAAATGTTCGTCCAATCATCTAGTTAATGAGTATTGAGTCAGAAAATGTATTTTGGGAATACATTTTATACTTAGAAAAAATGGGCGCCAAAAATCTTGAACATAATTTTACGTTAAGATTATCACTTATTAATCCAAAAACATATTTCTTTATTCAAAATCTTAAACGCGGGCCAATATGTTCCAAAATACAAAAAAAAACAAAACAAACCCAAAAAACTACATTTTTCGTAGTGAAGAAATAAGCTTTATTTAAATGTTTATCAAAACAATGTGTCTTCATTTCAACAATTTATTCATATAGTAATTAATACATTAACAAAAAATTAAATAAACCGTAGCACTCCTAGTGGGCCATAGGGCGTCCACAACGCCAGATCGCCATCGTGTTCGGTTCCTGGATATGAGTCGCACCTCGCTCCAACTCTTGCCTAGTTGGGCTGACTCCTCCTTGACTGTCCTTCTCCATGAGCTTCTCGGTCGTCCAGCTCTTCTTCCTTCTTAAGTGAGCGGATTCCACTGCATTGCATGCGCCGCAATACAGTTGTCGCCTTTTCGAAGCGTGTGTCCGATCCACTGCTACTTTCGACGTCGTATAATAGAGTCAATAGGTTCCTGACCCGTTTTCCTAAGGATGTTTCGTAGACATCTATTAAAGAACGTTTGCAGCTTCTTAGTGACACCTACTGTTACTGTGCTGCAACTTTCTCTACCGGTTGTTGAGAAATATATATGAGAGAAGATGACTGGGTTCCTATAGGCTGATCATTTTTATTTTGCCGGAGTTGATTTTCAGCCCTACGATTTCTGCTTCTCTCTCCACCCCTGTTGTCGTTTGGTGGAGATCCATGATCCTATGAGAGAGCAAGCATACGTCCGTCTGCATAATCAAGATGTTTCATGTGAGACGTCACAGTCCATCGAATTCCTCCGTTTCCCGTCAAGGCCGCTCGCAAGACATCGCTTATCACCAACAGAAACAATATTGGTGACAGAATACAGCCCCTTCTGACTCCACTTTGGACTTCAAACTCTTCTGACAGCCTCCCTTCGTGCAAAACGTGACATTTGGATCCATCATAAGTTGCCTTAATAATAGCTATTAATTTATCCGGGATACCCCTCCTGCGTAAAACATGCCAAATAAATTCTCTTTTGACGCTATCGAAAGCCTTCTCAAAGTCAATGAATAGCAGGTGGAGTGGTGATCGATATTCGACGCACTGCTCAAATACGATCTCTAAAGTATTGATATGATCAATGCATATGCATGAGGATCCAGTGCGGAAAATTGCTTGTTCGGCATCGAGTGTGGCTTCTAAATGTTTCCTGATGCGTTGCAGTATTATTTTCGCTAATATTTTGGCAACGGCAGGCAGGACGTAAATCCCCCTCCAGTTTTCGCACTGTGTTAAGTCTCCTTTTTTCCACTCATTCGGAAATCCTTCGGAGACCCAAGCTTTCTTTATGAGTGGTTGCAGGAGTTCGCTCGATGTCGTTGGCGCCACTTGTAGAAGCTTTGCAGGAGTGCCATCAAGTCCTACCGCTTTGTTGGTCTTCAGTGCTTTGATTGCGTTGCGGATCTCATCTCTACTGGAGGAGTGCAGTGCGGATTCGGGAATTTGTTGTCGGTAATAATCTGTTATTGAGAACTTATATTTCCGAACCAACATTTTAGCTTAAACCTTAAAGTAAGCAACTACTCATCTCACTTATTATTTTTGAAATAACTATAGTTAAAATAAAAAACATTACCTCATTACCTGTGGCCATTGTAAATTCATATATTCCAGAATCCACATCTGTCCACATCTACTTTGTATATTGTTTCTCTGTCGTTCGTTCGTTACCTTTTAACCTTTCTCTATCGCACATAGCTTTTAAATCAGTGATTTTATAATACAATTAATTGCAATTCAACTGTATGCCTTCCCATTGAAAATCATTTCTTTTTTTTTTTTTTGAATAATCGTGAAAGAGTTGTAGTAAGACGGTTCAAGTATTTGCTATTGCTTATAAACTTTTAAAACGATTTCAGTTCGTACTTTAACTTTAAGCAAAAAAATAGTTTTTCAATAAGAGTATTTAATCAAAAAAAATCAGAATGTGGTTGATCGGGTCAGAGTTACGAAAATTACCACGTAATAAACTGCCATCAAAACGCAAAGTATTGGCACGGTTAACGGTTTGCATATCACCGGTTTCTTAATCAAAAATCCATCAAAGAAAGTATGAATAGCGTCGATGACCAAGTTTCAAAGTGTTGGAGGCGAGTGCATATACCTATTCAAATAAGACACAGAATATGTAAAAAAATTGAAAATCTTTTAAAAACATGGCGTCGTTTAAAAAAAATAAAGAGAATAAGAAAAGATAAACTACGAAGCAAGAAAATAACAACATTGAGTTTTCAAAAAACATAAGAAATCTTTTCGATATTGCCCATGGAAATGTTATGAATTTATTAAAAGAACAGAAAATCAAGGATTTTTTGATTCTACAGCGTCAAGATGGACGCCCAAGTCGAATTGACTCATCCAATTCCAGTCATAAATTTAAATCGAGTGTATCAAAATCCACAACTATAATATTCATGAAGGTAAACATAACTGCGAACCTTCCGTATCTTCATCATTATCAATTAATGATTCAAGTGATGAAACAGATCATGATGAAGAATATTATCACTCAACGGAGCATCTAAAATCAGATGAGTTAATATAAATATGTTACTATTTATTTTAGGATATGAACAGATCGAAAGATTGCCGGTTATTATTACGAATCCACACTCTGTTGAGCAAGTCCTAGGAGCACCGCCTTTACCAAATGCTAAGGGAAGCACTATGGATGGCACACGCTGTCTTTGTTGAAAAGGTTCGCGGAATGTGTTTTGATACTACAATTTCGAACACTGGATTAAAAAATGGTGCCTGCACAATCTTACAATTGTTGATGAAAAAGGAACTGCTTAATTTTCCTTGTCGTCACTATATATTTGAACTAGTCTTCGGATCTGTCTTTTCAAGGTGCTTGCCAGCCACATCTGGGCCAAACGTTCTCATTTTCAAAAGGAAAATTACAAAAATGTTGATATTAAGAGATTCTGCACTTCTGATACCGATGACTTTATACAAAAAGTGATTCAACCTAAGAAAATTTTGATAACGAACTTTATTCAAGATAAGTTAGAAAAAGCTCAACTGAGAGAAGATTATAAAGAATTACTTGATTTAGCTTTAATATTTTTGGTAATATAAACTGCAAACTTTAAGCGTGTATAAAGTTGTGAAAAGATTATAAAGTAGGCGATATAACACAATTAAGGTTCCGAGCGCCTGGAGCATTTCATCACGCGAGATGGATGGCAAAAGCTATCTATGTACTAAAAATTTACATATTTCAAGATCAGTTCAATATGACTGTAAGAGAGAAAAAGGCTATAAGCAGAATCGCACTTTTTCGTTGTGTACATTTACATCTTCGGGTGGTATGAAGCCCCCTATTCAGTATGTGCTCCGAGAAATGATTTGGAATTTTTAAAAAACCTTTACTCTTATAATAAGATTGATTCTGAGATATCAGAATGCGCTGTGAAAAAAATTTCTAAACACTTATGGTATTTATCAGAAGAAATGATTTCACTGAGTTTATTCAATACAAATATTGAAAAAACGCAACATCTAAAATGGTGACAATTTTGAAAAGAAATAGTTGTAACAGTAAACAAAACGAAAGGAAAATGAGGGCTGAAGTTGAATTAGGTGAAAGTATTGAAAAACAAGAACTCTTTATGACCGAAAAAACTCTGAAATTTTTTGAAATTCTAGACTTGAAAATGGATTGCCTTTTCGAAATTGAACCTTCCAAATGGCTATACAATGAGAACTATCAAACTTGCCATAATATTGTGAAAAATTTGAAAGTTGTTAATGATGTTGCGGAAAGAGGAGTCGCATTGACTCAAGAGTTTAACGCAATCCATTCAAAAGATGAAAATCAAAAGCAAGCAATAATACTTGGAGAGTTGGAGTCCAAAAGCATCGAAAGAATATTCCGAATGCGAATTAACAAACAGTCATCGATGCCATTGAACATATTTAAGTAGGTATTATGTCAAAATGTTAAAAAAATATAATGCATACGGTTTGCAGTAACTAAAATAAAATTTAATTCTTCACTACGAAAAACGTAGTTTTTTTGGGTTTGTGTTTTTTTTTTTTATTTTGGAAAAAATTGGACCGCGTTTAAGAATTTGAGTAGTGAAATATATTTTTAGAGTATTTAGTGATAACCTAAACGCAAAATTATATTCGAGATTTTTGGCACCTAGTTTTTCTAAGCCCTCATTTCCTTCATGTTACCACATAAGAATTTGTACAAAATTTATTTTAAAACTAATTTTTTGACTCAATACTTATTAATAAGACAATTGAACGAACATTCTCTGAAAATTTCACGTCTCTATCCTTAAAACTCGAAAAGTTCTTCAATTTTGAAGATTCGGGAAAAAATTCGATTTTCAAGCAAAAAATATGAAAAACCGCTGGTAGCACTATCTAAAACATGTTCGATTTTGATAAAATCTTGAGGAAATTTTTTTTCGAGTTAGTCTTTGATATTTTGGGGTGCACTCCCTAAAATTCGAAAAAAATCGTTTTACATAATACATAATTATGTGTCCGATACCTATAAGTTCAGTACTGAAAAAGTGAATCCTTTTCGATCTGTTTTATCATTACAACATTACAATATTTTGGAGAAAATTCAATCTTTCAAAACAGATTAGATATTGTATACTTTTGACTAGGCTTTCAATTTCGTATTAACGAATTTGTTACATTTTGTGTGCTGGAGTATCCAGATGCCCTAATTAAAGCCCTAGTTAGGAAGTGTGTACCCAATACCATGACTAGATAGCAGGGCCAAATACACAGAGAATCTTCACAAAACGCAGGGTGGGATACTATCACGCTTACTGTGGAGTCTAGTAGTGGATGAACTTGTAGAAAATCTCAAACGCTGCATCGGTTTTGTTGATTATACGAGTATGAATAGATATTACAGCCCTAGTGAAGTTTGAAAAAAGTCTCTTTGATATCATCGAGAGAAGACTTACTTTTACAAGAAAATGATGGCTATTTGTAGGATTATCAATCAACCCTACAAAGCCGACTATAATACCTTTTACCAAGAAAAGACTTCTTCCCACATAAACCCTATTCAGCGGCGAAGAAAAAGTAATATTGAAAAGTAATAGAGAAAGAAGTAAAAATATTTAGGATTCATTTTAAACTCCTTTTGAATAAATACGTAGAATATACCGTCAGGAAAATGTGGGTGCAAACCATATATCCTAAGGTTGATGTACACCATGATGGTAAGACCAGTCATTAGCTATGGTGGGGTTGCATGGCACAAAAGAACCAAGTTGCAAACAACTAGGAAAGCACTAGAAAAAGTCAAAGGGATGGCTTGTTTATGCATTACTGGAGCAATGACAACTTGCTCTATAGCAGGGATCTACAGGGGATCTGTCACCATTGCATACATATAGTAGTTGGAAGTGCTGCTAAGGAAGCCATTATCAGATCTGCCAAGGAAGGGACTGTGTCCGGCAAATGCATAAGCCACAGGGAAAGTGACTGCCTTTTAAAGTCGGCAGTGTACATAACATTCAAATTTTGCATAGCAAAGGAATCGGAATGTGCAGGGGCCTATTGCACTAGTTTACAATTTACAACCACAAATTTGTTATTGTAATCTACAAATACAAATCCTGTATATGATTTTTTGTTGCACCATATTCAAATGAGTGTGTTAACAAATTTGTAGAAATATTTACACACGATCTTTC
The DNA here is from genome assembly GCA_911387755.1 of Chrysotoxum bicinctum. NCBI lineage: Eukaryota > Metazoa > Arthropoda > Insecta > Diptera > Syrphidae > Chrysotoxum > Chrysotoxum bicinctum. Next base: position 106,955,568 of record OU426989.1, on the reverse strand, counting down.
ACCTGTAGAATTTTTTCACAAACTGAAACAAATTTGTGATCGCTTTATTATGGTGCGACAGAAACCCACAAAAAAAAGAACGATTTTCACAAATTTTAGCTTGTAATTAACAATTATAACTTTTTCTGTGTGCAACGAAAAATTCTATTTGTCAACAAATATGTGACTTGTAATTCACAAGTACAAATTTGTGTTTAACAAATAAAGTACAAATGAAAAACTCTCGATTTTTTACAAGTTTGTTAAAAAAAATGCTTGTAATCACAATTTTGTAAGATGGTGCAATATGCCCCAGGTCGAAATCTCGAAAAGAATTAACCGATCCAAAACACTGTCGTTATGTCAGACAGCGAAGCCGTACTCAAAGCACTATAAAAGCTCATACGCCATTACATCTAAGTTGGTGTGCGAATATGTAGGCAGGCTAAAGGAACTTAGCAAGAACAATAATAGGTGCGTTTTATTACTCGTATTCACAAATCTATCTGGTTCCGGATCTGGATTAAGTTTTGACATGTATTACAAAAACAATTTGGGATCCTGTTTTCTATCGGAATGTATTTCAAAGATCCAAAAATTAGTTATTACACTGGCGAGTAGATGGCTTTTATGATAAGGTAGTGTAAGCTATTGTGTAAAGAAATAAAATGCACGACTGGATCGCACGAACTTGCTCTTATGTAAAAGTACTTTGGAATTTAAGATACATTTTATAAATATAAAACATGGATTTAATGAGATAATAATGTTCAAATGCATTAAATCGCCGTCTGGTTTCCGGAAAAGTATGAAAATACATTTTTATATAAGAAATTTCTCTAAAATTTTGCAAGAAAAAAATGTGGGATGCGAATTTTAAGTATTAAATAATATTGATTTTAGGAAATAATTTCAAAAAAGCGGGTGTATGGCAGGTACCCCTAATAACATTTTGCCCCGAAATTTTGTTTGACCAAAATGTAGCTTATATTCATATTATAACACCTAATTTTTTTATCAAAATTGTTAGTAACGTTTTCGAGATAAATAAGATTTTGCATTACGGGTGTATGGGGGTACCGTTATTTTTTTAGCTAAAAAAAAAAATTTCAATTTCTCCTCTAGGGAATCACCGAAGACCTTTAACTACCGAGATTGAAAGAAATAGGTCCAGTGGTTTAGGCTGTAGTGAGAGGTACAGACATACAGACACACTGAAACATGTTTTTTGTGTACTAAATTTTCCTTAAAATTTGTATAAAAAAAAATTGATATGCAAATTGTTAGTATTTAATAAAATACATTTTAAAACGTAGTTTAAAAATTTAATCGTGTATCAGTTTTCGAGAAATTGAATTTTAAAAGAAAAATTGTATTATTTTTTTAAAAATCCAAACTTTATATTTTTTCAAATGCAAAGCAGCTCCTGCATAAAAATTTTGGTTAAAATCGTTAGAGCCGTTCGTGAGAAATTCGAAAATCAAAAAAACCGTTCTATGACAGGTACCCCTAATAACATTTCCCCCCAAATTTTGTTTAACCAAAATATAGTCCATGTCCATAATATCACACCTAATTTTTTTTTATCAAAATCGTTAGAGCCGTTTTCGAGATAAATAAGATTTTGCATTACGGGTGTATGGGGGGTAACGTTAGTTTTAGAGCTAAAAAAAAATTTCAATTTCTCCTCTAGGGAATCATCGAAGACCCTTAACTACCGAGTTTGAAGAAAATACCTCCAGTACTTTAGGCTGTAATTCGCGGTACAGACATACAGACATACAGACATACAGACATACAGACAGACAGACGGAATTGTCGGACCCACTTTTTTCGTCTTCGCTATCATCGTAATGTCAACTTTGATCAAAATCTCGAGCTCGATTTTTTTTCCAAATGCAGAACTTGCCCTATAAACTATAGTACCTATGTATGTATATCGCAAGTAAAAAAGAGGAGGAGGCCAAACTATCCAAAAACTGGAGAGAACTCCCAAAAACTGAGGCAGGCCAAACTACTTCTTGGCAACTGTAACCAAGATCGTTTTTGAACTTTATCAGCTTGAGTAGGAACAATCTAAGAATAGTAACGTTAAGAAGTGGGCGTGCCCTGCTGGATACTGTACGGCTGATTTTCGATATTTTGTTAAGTGCATAATGCTGATTTAAAATCAATTAGTTAAAATATATCTTAGGAAAACAAATATTTTCAACTAAATATAAAAGACTAAATTTGATTTAATTTAAAACAAAATGTGTTGAGATATTTTAACCAAAGATACATACATTTCTGCATACGTCTCAAGGTCAAAACATAGTAAGGTTGACGAATAAATCCAACATATCCAAAATTGGTTCTGACCCAGTTGCATGGCAAGACCTTTGTTTTTTTCATCCAAAATCGAACTCTGGATGTAAATATCATTCAATCAACTTGTTTGATTGTTTTTCCATTATAAACCTGCCTTAATATTTTTTGAACTTCTTTATACTCGTATATGTCGTTACTATTTTATTTCAGATGGGATTCCTAGCTCATCCGATATTTCACAAATCTGGTGGTTATCCTGAGGTAATGATTAAGGATGTCGAATCAAATAGCTTAAACGAGGGTAGACTTAAGTCACGTCTGCCTTATCTGAAAGGATATTGGAAAAATTATGTAAAAGGTTCAGCAGATTTTTTCGCACTTAACTATTACAGTTCGAGATTGATCAAACGTGCCGTAAGGCCTAACGGTTTGAATCCATCTTTGGAGCGTGATACAGATTGTGAGGAATCTGTAGACCCAACATGGTTAAAAGGGAAAGCGTCTTGGCTTTATTGTGTTCCAGAGGGATTGGAAGGAATGTTAAAGTAAGTTCTTTGTATGAATTTGTGTTTTTCTATGCGAAAAACTAACATTTAATTTCGAAAGGTTTATTCGTGATGAATATGACAACATAGAAGTTATAATAACAGAAAATGGATGGTCTGATGATGGGCAACTCGAAGACGACAATCGTATTTTATATTTGAAGGTAAGATATTCGTTGTTCGTTTCAAAAAATGTTAAAATTGACAAACTATCTTCTTGAATTAACACGAGAGTTAAAAAATGCTTGGGACTAATTTGTAGCGGAAAATCCTTTACTAAAATCTAAATTCATGTAGTCTAAAAATTTTTTGTTCCGCTTCCATTCTGAATGTAAATGTTTTGCTAATCTTTCACCAGAGTCACCTGCAAGCAGTCTTAAATGCATTAAATGATGGCTGTAATATTAGTGGCTATACATACTGGAGCCTTTTAGATAACTTTGAATGGGACAGTGGATATAGGTAAGTTAGGTTATTTATTGATAAACTAATAAATATAAAAATGTATTTATATTCTTTAGTGTCAAATTCGGTCTTTATGCTGTGGATATGTTAAGTCCCAAAAGAGAAAGAACTCCCAAGAAATCTGCCGATTTTTACAAAAAAGTTATTAAGTCCAAAAAAATTGTAAATGAAATAAATACGTTCCAGATAATGAAATATCATACAGTTGATAAAAAATATAGCGATAATAATTATTAATTAATTTAAGTATCTTGTATAAAACTTATTTATATAAATCAATAACTTTCAAAATATGCAAAGTATTAAAACAAATCAAAATAACATATAATAAATTTTTAATATACTCGTAGTTAGCTAAGAAATTCCTGAGAAATTGATAGTTTTGATAATAGCTTTTAAAGTATAGGGGTTTCGAAGAGCACCATTAACCCAATATATGTATTAAACGAGCATTTTTTAACATTATTAAAGAGATTTATTTATTTATACAACTTAACGAGTAAAATCTTTTATTGAGACAGTTAATTCATATTTATACATAATTATTGTTTCGTTTCATTTTTTTTATATATATTTTGCGCGCACTATGGGCGATTTTTGACTACTCCTAAAATTTTTGGAGCACAGTATGAGCGTTTAGAAAAGTTGGAGAGGATTTAAAAGGAGATACCGATGCACATTGGTTTTGAATGTCTGAATATCATAATGGGAGGGAAATATAGATTCGTATAAAGCATTCCACATTCGTCTAGTGCAGCTAACGAAAGAATCTCTGAATTTAATAGTACGTCCGAATTTGCGCTCAAGGGTATACTTGTGGGCCTTCCCTGAAGCACGAGTGTTACGGATAAATTGTTTAAGGGGAGGAATGCAACTTACTACTTCACTTGAATAATGTGTATAAAAATAATGGTAATATAATGAAAGACAAGAAACATTGCGCCGGTGATTGAGAGATTCAAATGTTTCTGTTATACTCCTATCACTTAACATATCAAATATGGGCATTATACTCGAGCTTTGGATGCATATAGGCTTAATAGATTACAGCCAGATAAGGAGTGAAAAATTTCTTACATCGTCGAAGGAAACCTAAACGAATAGCAGCGTTTTTGGCGACGTCGAATATTTGGTCATTCCACACAAGGTGGTCTGTGATTTACATACCGAGAAGTGAACGCTGCTCTGTTTCCTCAATATGAGTTAGACAGTCGGAAACAAAACAGAGCCCTGTGGCACACCAGCATTTGTTTTATGAACTTCAGACTTAAAACCATCCAACACAACTTGTATTGAGCGGCGTGGAAGGTAGTTTCTAATACAACGAAGAATGGTTTCATCAATACCAAATGCACGCATTTTCGATAAGAGAGTTCGATGCCATCCCCTATCAAATGCCTTAAAAATATCAAATGCCGCAATAATCTCACTTTCTCCAAGACTATGTAAAGATTTGTGCCACTGTTTGTTGAGGTATACCATCAGATTATCAGTGGACCTAGTGCTTACGAAAGTCATACTGCAGGGCATTGAAAAGCTTTCGTTCACCGAGATATTTCTTGAGCTGATAATTTATGCAGCTTGGCTTGTCCCATTCCACAACTTGGCGTATTTTTCGTGAGAATCTCGGCCTAAAGGCGTACAAAATTCAAATTTTGAAAGAATTTGAAGCCAGGCGACTTTAGTTTGCGTCGTATTTTCAGTGAATGTGCTCTGGAAAAGCTCAATGAAAATCCGGTGTTTTATGGTGACATTTTGTTCAGTGATGAAGCCCATTTCTGGCTCATTTGGGCTGCTGAGCAAACCGAAGAGTACCAAGAGTTACCATTATATCCATTACAAACAACGGTATGGTGTGGTTTATGGGCCTGTGCAATCATTGATTCTATATTTCTTCAAATATGAGGCAAATTAGAATGTTACCGTCAGTAGTAACCGTTAACGCGCAAAGGACGATGTGCTTCCTGAAATTCAAGTCCCTGGTCTCGGTAAGGTCTAATTTCAACACGACATACGCGACGGAGCTACGAGCCATATAGCGCGTGACACAATGGACTTGTTGAGAAATCATTTTGTTGAGCACTTAATTTCACGTAACGTTACGCTACGGTAAATTGGCCGCCTACATCGTGTGATATCACACCTTTGAACTATTTTCTCTGGGGATATGTTAAGTCTCAGGTCTTCAAGAATGAGCCAGCTACGATTGACGCTTTGCAAGTCAACATTACTCGTGTTATTCGCGAGATACCAGTCGCCATGCTCGAACGAGTCGCCCAAGACCGGACCTTCCGAATGGACCACCTCAGACGAAATCATGGCCAACATTTAGATGATATGATTTTCAAAAAGTAAATGCTATGAATTGTTCTTTTGACCGATAATAAAAATTAAACGTTTACTTTCAAATTTGTTGTTTTTATTTACATTATAAATGAAACCTCACGATGAATCACCCTTTAGTACCTATTTATTTTTGATCTGGTATCACAAGAATCATTTTTTATTTTATAAGTTTAAAAAAAGTTTATCATTCACATCGTATTCACCATTCAAGTAATTCAGGAGGATATCCGCCGTGAAGTCAACAGCGATCCCCGGCGACTAGGCGGCAAGATCGTAACCCGAAAACTCGGAGCTCATAAAGCACCCCCTGTGCTGAATGAAGAGAAGACGGAGCGCATTGTGGTTCAAAGGGCACGGCAGTCCCCAGTCAAGTTCTGGCACTACACCCTTTTTACAGGAACAAACTCAGGCGACTTTTGACCCCTTCCTATCTTCAGTACCAATGAAGCCAGAAACTTAAAATGGAGCACTTCCGACTGCTGTAAAACGATGAAATTTGGTGAACCGGTAGGACTTATATTGCATATAAAGAACCAAAAATAAACAACAAGGTTTTCCTTTTAGGGGGCGTGGTATCCGCTCACTTTCTCCGAATTGGTGTTGGGTGAATGGAGCACTTCCGACTGCTGTAAAACGATGAAATTTGGTAAAGTGGTAGGGCTTAAATTGCATTCAAAAAAAAAATATAAAATTAGCGGTATTATATTCAGGGGCGTGGTATCCGCCCACTTCCTCAGAACTGATATAAATTATATCTGGCACACTTCCGATTGCAGTAGAACCATGAAATTTGGTAGAACGGTAGGGCTCAAATTGCATATAAAAGACCAAAAATAAAAATTGAGGTTTTCCATTCAGGGGCTGTGGTATCCGCCCACTTTCTGAGAAAATGTTTATTTTATATGGAGCACTTCCGATTGCTGTGATTAAGGTGGGTATGTTAGTGTTAGGTATCTTGCCAGGATAAGAAGAAATAATTGAAGTGCAAATCAAAACAACCAATAACAAAAAGAAAATATACCAAAAGAAATCGGAAGCTATAAACTAAGTTGATTTTAGTAGGTAGAATCCACCCTTCTATCTTTGCGTATCTTTCGAGATTTTGACATGACATGGCAACCTTGGACGTACGGAACGCCTTCAACTCGGCTAGGTGGACTGACATATACTAGACGCACTCAAAAGGAAATTCCACATTCTAGTATATCTCCTGCGAATGGTGAAGGACTATCTCAGGAATCGAGAATTGATTTACGAAACCCAGAAAGGCCCACGAAGAAAGAAAATAACATCAGGAGCAGCGATCCCTGATCTTAGGACCAGACCTCTGGAACATCTCATATGATGACATTCTCCGCATGGAGATGCCTGAAGACACCTTTCTGGTTGGGTATACGCACACGACATCGCTGCGGTGATCACGGCAAGAGACACCGAAAACGCGCAAAGAAAACTGAACCAGGTCATGCGACCAGCAAACTCATGGATGGATGAGCATGGCCTCAGCCTGGCAATAGAGAAATATAAGATAGTCCTCCTGACATAAAAGAGAATCTCCACTCAAATCGATTTCCAAATCGGGACCGAAGTGATAACAAGCTGCGCCGCAGTAAAGTATTTGGGACTGAGGCTCGACAGCAGCAGAAAGAGCGTAAAAAACAACAGCATCACTGAGCAGAATCGTGGCAAACGTAGGTGGACCAACGACCTGTAAGCGCAGACTACTGATGTCGACGATGCATGCTATCCTTTTATACGGAAGCGAAATCTGGGGGGACGCACTTAAACAACAGAAGTACCCCAAACTTATGGCGGCAGTACAAAGACGAGGAGCTCTACGCGTAGCTAGCTCCTACCGAACGGTGTCAGAACCAGCCGTCCTTGTAGTAGCAGGAGTGACTCCCATCGATCTCTTAGCAGCAGAAAGGAAGTAACGTCTACGACAAAAAGGCGGAAATTATCTGGATGTGGCATCCGAAAGGGCCAAGCAACTTAGAATTCAGAAGTGGCAAGAGCGGTCGATCTCAAAAAGTAGAGGAAGATGGACAGCGAGAATGTTCAGAAATGTGGCTGGGTGGAACGACCTGAAACACGGTGAGATTAACTACTACGTCTCCCAGTTACTTACCGGACACGGTTATTTCAATGCCTTCCTCCACAAGATCGGAAAAACAAAGAGTCCAGCCTGCCAGTACTGGGATTCACAAGGAGACGATGCAAACCATACCTTCTTCGCGTGCAAAAAATGGGACTCCCTCTGTCAAGATTTGCAAAGAAGTACTGGCGCCATCAGCCCAGAGAACATAGTCCAGAAGATGTTACAGAGCTGTAAAAACTGGAAAAACATCTGTAGATTGATTATATTCTCAGAAGAAAAAAAAGAGAAGAAGAAAATGATCGGGAAACAGTTGAGCCCGCTAGTTGAAGTAATGCAAAGAGCGGTCCCGGGGGAGTAGTTCAGACGCCAATAAGGGTTTTAGAGGAGTTTTTGTCGGTGTGTAGCGAGTCCGACATACGGAGATGGTCAACGGGTCAACGCCAAGACATCCTTACGATGCATCAAGCATTTCTTCTCGCTTTTCCTTAAGGTAAAAAACTTAGGTAAAACATTCAGTTTAAGATCTACTACATTTTTATTTAAACTTCCAACCTTTAAATTTACCTAACTGGCAATACCAACCTTTTTTCTATTTTCTATTATCTATTTCCTTTCGTGCTTTATTCTCTATTCTATTTGCTATATCTCTCCTACAATCTTTCACTTTTGCAGCATACCGCTTCGTGATAAGAGCTATCTGTAAGTAAATTCAGAGCTTTGGCCAAATTGAGTAAAAAACAATTATGTTATTCGTGTTTTCAATACTTCTCCCTGGATTGATGATGTACGTACATATTTACATTACATAGTTATTGTGCAGTGAATATTTTTAAATTTAAAGCATCACAAAGTATGAATTACTATTCAAATTTGTTTTACCTTTTACGAGCAAGTTGCTTCGTTTTAATTAAGAATATTTTTCTTAATTAGAACAAAGCAAATCAAAGCTACTTACGAAATGAAAGTTAATGTATAAAGAAATTAATGTGCATTTACTTAAGAATATTATGTAAGTTGGGGGCAATTATCTTTCATACTTTCATACAGAAATAAAACATAAATACAAAACAGGTGGATTATAAAAATTATAGAAATTTATTTGTTAAAACAAATTTGATGTTTGATAACAAAGTACCTATTTAATTCACCTTTTTGCTTAAGCAAAGCATTAATATTTATTTAACTTCAACTAAAATGCTTATATGCTACTTATGTTTTCAGTAAACTTTACATAAAAGTTTATTTTGAAATCAAATAAGCTTTAAATAAACAAATAATACAGAAATAGATCTTATGCTAGATACACACGAAGCAACTGTAACAGCAACGTGTTGCAGTAACGTGCTTCGTTTGTTCACTACACACGTGGCAACACAGCTACACACGAAGCAACGGTTGCTTCAACATGGCTGTATTGCGTCAACGGTTGCCTCGTGTGTATCTAGCATTAAGCTCAAAGATAAATTTGAACATTTTTTGCACAGGTGTTTTTATTGTTATAGATTCGTATTGTTTAGTATATATGTATGTCTGTGTGTTTTATTACTCTCGATTTTTGGAACAAACCTATATTTTGTTTTATGAAATGAACATTATAAAAGATATAGATAAAATCAGATAAAAGTGGGTAGCCAATAACGAATTTGCAATAAAGTTTAATATAGAGTTTTAAATTCAATATAGGTAAGTTTAACAAAAGCATAATGCATGGACATCCCGAGTCCTGCACCACTAAGTTAAAGTTTATTATTTATTTATTTATTTATTTATTTATTTATTTATTTACCATCTTTCAAGTTAACAAAACTTTATAAAGATTACAAAAGAGCTTAAAAAGTATTGACAATCTTAATACACATTTAATAAATAAATAATATAGTAAAAATTATAATAAATTTAATATATTTTTCTTAATTTCATTTCTATTAACATTAAAATCAATGGCAAAATCAACTTTATTAAAATTTAAACAGGAATTGGTAATTGGATTGTGCTTAGCGTAACTTGTACTATGGAATGGAACATGAAAAAAATCACCATTTCTTGGTCGTAAACAGCGGGTAGGAACGTATATACTGAACATAGATAACAAAACCGGGCAATTTATGTTAGAATTAATAACATCGTAAGCAAAAAGAATTGAGTTTAACTTTCTTCTTGACACGAGAGGTTTAAGGTCAATAAGAATGCTTCTGCTTTCATAACATGAAACGTTTAAATTTCCATAAATCTTTCGTAATGCAAACCTAGTGATTTTTTTTTTTAACTTTTTCAATCCGTCCTATATTTGACTGTGTGTAAGGATTCCATATAACGCTGCAGTATTCCAACAACGGTCTAACAATACTGATGTAAAGGGTTTTAAGTGTATACGGATCTTCAAAACCTTTAGAGTTTAGAATAACAAATCCTAACATAGCATTGGCTCTTGAAATTATATGGTCTATATGGAGAGAAAAATTAATTTTAGAGTCAAATACCACTCCAAGATCTTTCTGATTTTCACATCTCTGTAGAGAATCATTACCAAGCTTGTATTCGAAATGCAAGGGATTTCGAATTTTTGTAAAATGTTACAACACTACATTTGTTAACATTGGCCCTGAGTAATAGATCCCAATCTAGCCTAAGTTCGATTTTAACCAAACATTCGTAGAAATAAAACAAATTTCAATTATAAATACTTAAAAGCTGCTTTCCTGTAACTAAGTTAAATTTAAAATGATAGAATCACAATAGAACTTTACGAATCTGGTTAATAGAAATCTGTTTGTGTATCAGTTCACAATAACGAAATTATGAAAATGAGTCACAATTATTGGTATAAATAAGACTTTTGTAAATTTGATCTGTTACTACGAAATTTTAAAAGCAACTTTTCTACATCTAACAAAAATTGATTTAAAACCGATTCTAGGAATGTCTATTACTAAGGGCCATTGAAATTAAGTCCGTTTAAATTGCTCCATTGATGAATTTGATCTAAATCCGCTTGAACTTTACCTGCATCAGATGAAGATTCAATGCAGCTAAAAATTTTAAAATCATCAGCATACAGAAGACATTTTGAAAATGAAAGTAGATTTGGCAAATCATTTATAAAAATAATAAATAGTAATGGGCCAAGATGGCTGCCTTGAGGAACACCTGAATGATTTAATATTTCATTTGACAAAACGTTTCCAATTTTGACAATTTGTTTTCTACCAACTAAGTAACTCCTTATCCAACTCAGAAGAGAGGAGTGAAAACCAAACCTTTCAAGTTTTCTTATTAAAACATTATGTTGAACACGATCACGATCGACCTACCACTCATAAATCCATGTTGAAAATCTTATATATGGTTTTGAACTAAATTATACAATTTATTTTTAACTATTGCTTCAAAGACTTTAGGGATCAGCTGAAGCTTAGCAATGGGTCTATAGTTTTCTACTAAGCCCTTTGATCCAGATTTATGTAATGGAGTGATGAACGAATATTTCCACTCATCAAAAAATACACCGTCGCAACCGAAAAATTATTTTCAAGAGAGGATAAATAAGTAAGTAAGTCACATTCTGATAAATATAAATTACCAACATCGATGGAAGATTTATAGTCAACGAAATTATCACACTTTAAATTGAAATCGATAAAATTGGATTGGAAAAAAGATGCAAAACTATTGCAGATAACATTAATGTTATCGGAGGAGATGCCATTGTAAACGATGCTGGATGGAATCCCAAGCGATTTTCTTTACGCATTCAAAAAAGACCAAAAACATTTCGGATTTGCTTTAATATTAGATTTTAGAGAACACATGTATTGCTTATAAGTAAATTTCCTAAGAAATTTATATTCTTTTCTTATTTGCTTAAAATGATTATGAAAAGAGACACAAATCTTGCTCTTTTTTTGGAATTTAAGCATTACATTTCTTAACCTAGATAGGCTCTTATTGAACCAAGGAGGCTTTTTTGAATTTTTAAATAGTTTCTTAGGTACGCAATCCGAAATCATAGATTCCAAGATGTTCTGTAACATAGTAAAAGCTATCTGCACATTTGAACAATTAAAGATAGGTTGCCAATCAATACATTCTAAATAACTATTCATTGCACTATAATCAGCATTTTTGAAATCATATTTTGGTACATTATTACAAAGCGACTTAAATTCATTTAAAACAGATAAGTTAAATTTAATTTCAACCGATTTGTGATGTATATGCTATTTTCTAGTAGTTTAAAACTTGCTTCATTTAAATAAGCTTCTAGACCACTATCGACAAAAACCAAATCCAAAATACGATCAAATTAAATGTTGTTTGAAATAATTTTTTTTATTCTTCTATTATTTTAAATTATTTTTATTCCCCTGGATTTTTCTTTAAAGATCTCAATGCAATGCTTTGAAAGGCGAAGTTTGTAGTCTTCCTGCAAAGGGAAGTCCAAATTTTCCATCAAATTTCAGTTTTGGCGCTGCAACTGCAGCATATCAGATTGAAGGCGGGTGGAATGAAGATGGCAAAGGTCTATCCGATTGGGATGTTTTTACTCATAACAATCCACATATAATTGATGACAGATCGAATGGTGACATAGCTGCAGATTCATATCATCGTTTCGATCAAGATTTGGCGGCGTTAAAAGAGCTAAAGGTCAGTATTTTTATAATGTAGTACATATTTTTTCAAGTGCAACACAACATCAATAATTGTATGTTCACGTTTTACATGAAGTAATTGTAGAAAAATAAAATGCACGACTAGATCGCACGAACTTGCTCTTATTTAAAAGTACTTTGGAATTTAAAATAAATTGTTTAAATAAAAATGTTCAAATGCATGCAATTGCCGTCTGATTTCCGGAAAAGTATGAATTTATGCAAACAAAGTTTAAAAATCGTTTTATTAAAAAAATTTTTTATATATGGCAATTCTAAGTATTTAGTAGTATAGATTTTAGGAAATAATTTCAGAAAAAAATTGTTCACACGTTTTAAAGATATTGATTGTATGTATGGGGGGGCATGCTGCCCCTACCTCCTAAACGGGGGGAGATAGACCCCCCCTCCCATAGTAAAAAGTGCTTGTTTTTGACCCCTCTACAAAAATCCGTCATCAAATCTTGGCGGCCAAGTTATCGTACTCGTGCCGGAATTTTTTTTCAAGAAACCCAAAAAATATTTTTTGAATATTTTTATATACAATATTATTTTAAACTTAAGAGGGTTGTTGCTGAAAATTTTTGGTTAAAATCGTTAAGTATAGAATAAAGTTCATGTCCATAATATCACACCGAATTTTTTCTGTCAAAATATAATAAAGCCGTTTTCGAGATAAATAAGATTATGCATTACGGGTGTGTGTACGGGGTATCGTTAGTTATGGAGCTAAAAAAAAAATTTCAATTTCCCCTCTTGGGAATCACCAAAGACCCCTTAACTACCGGGATTGAAAAACATAGGTCATAGGGGTTTAGGCTGTAGCGAAAGTACAGATATACGGACACACTGAAATATGTTTTTTGTGTACTAAATTTTCCTTAAAATTTTTATAAAAAAAATTATATGCAAATTGTTGGCGTTTAATAAACTACATTTGATAACGTTATTTAAAAATTTAATCGTGTATCCGTTTTTCAGATATTGAATTTTCAAAAAAAAAAATTGTATTGTTTTTTTTAAATCCAAAAACTATTTTTTCGAAAAAAATATTAGATTTTATTTTTTTAAATCCATAGAAGCTTCTGCAAAAGCATTTATGATCGCATTTAAAGTCATACAACGATATGAAATCTTTAAGTGAGATATTTCCTGTATTTTTTTCCATAAATCCGCCGTAAAAACGAAGAAAAAAAAATCATCGAAATCGAATGGTTTTTCGATTTCCTAGAACCAAAAAACGAGGCGACCGCGATAGTATAAAATTACCAAATGCTGAATCGCACGTACTTGCCAACCAAGTCATTGCCTGAGCTACGGCCCAACATGTATTTATGTTCGCACTGCACTGCCTTAACTCAATTGTTATACCTACACATCAAACATAATCAAATAAGTTAATATGCCTCTCACTTAACACCAGATGTTATGCACTTGCCTAAAAACATTTAAATCTAAGTTCAAGGCTATTTGGGAGTGGCTTAGCCTATGAGTAGAGCAGTTATCGGTATTTTGTTGATTATTGACAAGTTTAGTTCAGCCCGATTCTCCCCTTTGTGAGGAGTCACAAGTCACAAGCTCTTGTGACTATTCCTTGTGAGGATTGTTGTGATTCGATAACATTTTGGTATTCTCCCCCTAATCGTCACAAGAAAACTCACAACGAAACTCACCACAGCATGATGAGATTTTTAAGTGTCATTATTTGAACAGTTGATTATTTAAAACGAAGAAATTACGTTATAAATGTTTAGTTTTGGAGAGCGAATGGATTATTTGTATCTCTCAAAGTTTTTAAAAGCCGTTGGCGCTGCAAACTTCTTGATACGATTAGTTTCTTAAAAAAAAATTTGTTTAGGTATGTAAAAATGTTACTTTCATTTTCTTGGGAAAGATCAGCAATAATATTCACTAAAACAAAGTCCACTTCCAGAATTCGAAAAAGTCACAAAATCAATTTCACCTTTTCTTGTGACTTGTGAGGCATCACTGACTTTGGGGAGAATCGGGCTGTAAGAGTAATCTATATAAATAAAAATGTAAATGTCTGTTTATTCCAAATCGCTAATCTTAGAAAATTCTTAGCCGCCTTGTAATTTTTACGTTTTTTCTCTCCATAAGAACCTTCCACATGTCTTAACAAAAACATAAAAAAAAAATTAGCCGAATTGGTCGAGCCGTTCTCGAGTTTAACGCTTAGCAACACAATTTGCAATTCATTTTTTTTTTACATAGATTAAGTTTTTTTAGTAATAATATAATTTACGACATTACTTCCAAAAAAAGCCTCATCTTCTGATCTGGCGAGAAGCCAGTCTTTTACTTTTTAAGGAATATAAAGTTACTAACCGATAAAACCCAGTGACCCGGGATTTTTGGTAAAACTTTATCACTGATGCAATCAGCAGTCCTCAAACTGAATATTAAAATTATTCAAAATCTTGATTCGAAAATTTTCTAAATTTAAGTAATGGAGGCATGATTTGTTTTTTATTGCGATATACATAGGTAGGTACTATAGGACAAGTTCTGCATTTGGAAAAAAAATCAAACTCGAGATTTTGATTAAAGTTGACATTACGATGACAGCGAAGACGAATAAAGTGGGTCGATCTACATCCTTAACCACTGGAGCTATTTTCTTCAATCTCGGTAGATACTTGTACTTTAGGGTCTTCGGTGATTCCCTAGATGGGAAATTTTTTTGAAAAATCAATATCTTCAAAATATGTGAACGATTTTTTTTTTTTAATTATTTTCTAAAATCTATACCACTAAATACTTAAAATTGGCATTCCAAATTTTGTTCTTAAAATTTTTAAAGAAATTTCTTATACATACTCGTATACAAAGTAACTTGGAAAAGAGAACGCTTCACGAGCAAATGAAATTTGGAAATGTCAAAACAAAATATGAAATTTTGATAAAGAAAGCACTTTAAAAATATAGCTGGGATGGCGATCTCTACTTGCAATAATGAAAAATGCTCTGGATTCATCACTAGTTGAGACCGAATGTTATTTCAAGTTCATTCGTAGGACTGCAAAAGGTGGAAGAAGGTAATAAATGCGGAACTGCCAAAGTGCCCTACAGATGGGTGCAATTTATTTAAATAAAAATACATATAAAAACCTTATTAAACTCTTCGCTGATTTCTAGTTTATCTTTATTTATGGTAGAATTCTTTTCTGTTCTGACAAGTCGCCAAACGATAGAGACATAAAAGACTAATTTTATATTAGTCAACAACTACATATGTTTAAGCACACAGAATTTGTTAAACTCAACAATGTCAGATTTTACAATTTGTTACACTTTGCTAAAAACCGTATAAACAAGGTACTCGTAGTGCACGATCAAATTTAGTTGTAAAATCATAACTTCCCGAAAACCTGAACATTTATATAATAAACTAACTTTTTCGATTGACATTTGTAAGCTGTCAAAAGTGGTCGCAAAAAGCAAGTGCTTCTTTAAAAAAATCTAAAATTATAGTGTATAATAAAATTTATAAATTTCCAAAGTTATCTTAATTTCTTAATCTAAATCAACTTTATACTGAAATTAAAAAATAACAAGTAAGTCATACACATAAGCACCTCCAAAGCTGGAAAATAGTTTAAGAAGAGTAACTAACCTCAATAAATGAATAAGCGAGGATTAGGAGAAACATCCCCTGAACACCTACAGAGTGAAAAACGCTACTATTCCTTAGCAAACACATCCATTGGCGGTTATACTATGGCTTATTCCGGAATACACGTTGAAGAGATTATGAAGAAGTTGCTTAAGGAAAACAATGACGAACTTTATAAGAATCTAGCAACTAAGTCCGACATGAAATGCCTACACGAAGATTTTGTCAGCCTTAAAACTCGTCACGAAGAACTTTCACAAAGAGTAGTGCAATTAGAATCTCAAAATAAACTTCTGAAAGATCAGATCGACAAGATTTTGCAAAAATCCACGGAAGCAAACCTAGTTGTGCGCCTACAAAAAAACCACCCCGAAGCCTGCGAAAATGCTAAAGCTATCTGCGCTGGCCTTCTAAATGACCCCAATGCAGACACATTAATCGAATCAGCTTATAGTTTACGCACTCGCAGCACACAAGGGGCAACGATAATTGTTAAAATGAAGTCACGGGAATCGGTCTGGAATGTTTTAAAGAATTCTGGTACTCTGAAAGGACAAAAAATAAGCATCCAAAAGGATCTGCCACTCAATGTGAGATAAAGGCGAACAAAACTCCTACGGATAAGAAAGGCGCTCCTTGAAAGAGTCCCTCATAAAAAAATTGCTGTTCGCGACGACAAAATGGTTATAGAAGGCAAAATGTTTACCTTGGACTCCACGCTGGGGCTGAAGTGTGGTGAAAATGATGGCCTTAATATTTTAAAAACCTTTTTTGGAGACATTTCCTTTTTAAATTTATTAATGAATGAAATGCTAAATCAAAACAATGTGTGCCAAATGTCAAAGCCAAGGAAAAATGATGTACCTGTCAACAATGTCAAACCAAGTGACAGGCAAAACCTTAAGTTGACAACACAAGCACCATCTTTAGTTTTGGGTGAAAGCGCAATCAGCGGCTGTGTGCACGAAGCATGAGAATGTGTGGTCTACCAGAATAAAATTAATTGTGTTGTTAAAATTAGTATTTTAAGTTATAACGTGGCAGGTTTAAAAAATAAGTTATTATTTGCAAACTTTTTTAATTATATAAGAAAATTTGATATTTTTATGCTGTATGAAACACATTTATTAGAAAACAATGAAGAACAATTTAAAAAAATATTTAATAGTTACGAATTAAGATATGTACCGGCATGCAGTCATATCAGCAAGATATGGTCGTGGAAGCGGAGGATTATTATTTGGCTTTCGTAAAAATCTATCTGGTATCATAAACTTTAAGAGAACAACCGAAACATACCTAATAGATATAAAACTTGGGAATGAAATGCTGTACTTAGTCCCTGTTTACATAAATTGCAGTAATTGGCAGTCCGACTTTGAAAAATTGAACGAAATCCTGCAAGAAGTAGATTCATCAAATTTAATGCTTATTGGAGATTTTAATGGCAGGATTGGCGTATCTCAAAATAACTTTTTTAGTCACCACTGGCCTTTTTTCAATTCTGTTTGCAAATCAAAAGATGCTGTCTGTGATAATAAAGGAGAGAAAATATTGGAACTTGCTGATGCATACGACTGCCACGCGTACTGAATGGTTGCTGCGAAGGTGATTCTGAAGGTGAGCTTACATTCATAAGAAGTTCAGCTGGCTCAATAATAGACTATTGCTTTATAGCTGGTTTGTGGAATAGTGTCTTGAATAATTTTAGAGTAGGTGCTGAAACGTTTTCAGATCACATGCCGCTAGAGGTAACGTTTAAAAATTCCCAAACTCAAACACCAGCCGGAACAAAACGACTAAACCTTATTCCAAAAATATATTGGGATGAAAGAAATAAACAAGAGTTTCAAATCAACTTGAACAACAAACTACGTGAGTTTCAGGAATTGAACATAAAGTTTGAAACTGAAGTTCTTACAAAAATTATCAAGGAATCTAACCCGCAAATACAGCAAATGAAAAAGAAAATAATTTTTAAACAGAAGTGGTTTGACGCGGAATGTGCAAAAGCTAGGAAGTTATCCTTCAGTTTATTAAAGCTATTCCGATCCCGAAACCGACCGATTTTCAGAAAGCTATACTCTGAAGCAAATATTCAATACAAAAGAATCTGTTTTGACAAAAAATCATCTTTTGAACAACAAACAGTAATGGCTTTAAATAAAGCTAGTAACTCTGCCCAGTTTTGGAAGGCTGTAAAAATTATTAATGAATCAACAAATATTATCTCGCTAGGTTTGGATGCGCAAAGTCTTAGCCATCACTTTAAGAACCTTCTTAACACATCACTGATTTCACCGCTATTCCAATACGCAGCCCCGTTTGTGATTGATGACTTCCTTGATGCACCATTCTCGATACTTGAAGTTAAAAATATTATTTCGAACTGTAAAACAAACAAAGCTCCGGGAGATGATCGCATTCCTAATGAGTTCTACAAAAATGCTACTGATGAGTTTATCCTTCGGCTTACTGACGAATTTAATCGAATCTTCCAAAACTCTGACGTTCCTGAAGTTTTCAAGAAATCAATAATATTTCCACTCTTTAAAAAAGGAAACTTCGAAGAAGCGGCAAATTATAGAGGCATTTCTTTCTTAAACACCATCGCAAAGCTTTTTGCTGGGATTATTGAAAACAGATTGTCGGAATGGGTTCGAAGAAAAGGTATCTTGTCAGAGTTTCAGGCTGGTTTCAGAAAGAACTACTCAACAATTGACCATATTTTCTCGCTATACAACATAGCCGATTACTATATTCAGCAAAAGAAAAAACTTTATGTGTTCTTCGTGGATTTCCGTGCCGCCTTCGACTCTATCGCCCGTGAACATCTATTCTACAAGTTAGCTACGATTGGTTTGTCAAGTAAAGTGATAAACTCTTTAAGAGCACTATACACTGGTAACACAGCTTATGTTTGGGATGGAAAATCTATCTCCGATGAATTTAGGACAGAAATGGGGCTTAAACAAGGATGTATCCTAAGTGCTTTGCTCTTTGTTTTATTTATAAACGACATAACAGATGCTGTAGGCGGTGGTATTTCTTTTCGGAGAGAGTAGACGGTTTACAACTTATGATGAACAGATTGAAAGACTATTGTAAATGTTGGAACCTGCGAGTAAATTTATCGAAATCGAAGGTTATGATATTCAGAGGGGGCGGTGGCAGATATGCGAGAAATGAAAAGTGGTCATTCGATGGAGAGACAGTGGAAATAGTACGAGAATATAAATACCTTGGAGTTTTATTTACTTCGAACCTCAACATGAAAAAGCATCTTGAAGGAAAGATGAAAGAAACAAAGCGTGCAATCTCAGCAGTGTGGGAACGCTGTTTCAGAAGTAGGTGTATTGAGCACAGTGCTAAACAAAAACTTTTTCGGTCTACAGCGTCATCTATTCTTCTGTATGGTTCACAGGTTTGGGGATACAACTCTTTTGAGCCAGTTGAAAAATGCCTCCGATACTTCATCAAAAGAATCTTTTTTTTTGTCTTCCAAATAATACTCCCAACTACATGCTGCATCTCGAAACAGGCATCCCCCCAATGTTTATGGAAACTCTAAATTTGCATTTCAAGTACATCGTTAAAATCTCCGAAATGTCAGATGAAAGACTGCCAAAAATCATACTGAATAATACAATTAGATCATCAGGAAATATGCCAACAGAATGGAGAAACCATGCGGCTTTTTGCAATTTAAGTCTAGTAGCAGCTCAAAATGAACATCCTGTTATGTTGAAGCAAAAGTTTAGCGCTTTACTTGAACGTTTCGGAAATGCACTCTACAACAAATACTTATCTGAGGCACGAACGTCATCTTTTAGATGTTACTACAGTCGTTTGACTCTCGACCATGGGGATAATACATATTTTCTTAATTCCAACCGAACGCATAAGATTAGTATTATCTTCAAAACGCGAGGGGAACTGCTTCCGCTCAACTTTATACCCCACCGCCCTCAGAGGCGTATTTAAGGATTTGGCGCCCCGGGCTGATATATTTTGCCGCCCTTTAGAATAATGAAAATAATGATAAAAAACAACCAAATGCGTAATATTTTATGTTTTCAAAATTAATTAACAATAGATTCGTTTTCTAAATTTTTTGTCAGTTAAGCTTCTATATTAAATAAAGCTAAACTATTAAGGCGCTAATGCGAGACCTTAAATGAGTTTTTATTCGTTTCAATATCTACGGAAAACGATCTTTCTGCACTACAATTCGTCACTGCAGTAGAGCTGTGTCAATAAGGATCGATTTGATTTTTCGATTCGATCATCGAAAAGTATTGATGATCCAAATCACAAATTAAATCGATCCCAATCTCAATCATTTAGATGATTCTTGTTTCTCGATTTTCTATTTCAATCTCAATCATTTCAATGAGTCTCGATCTTTAATATGTATTAGTTAACTCGATTAACCATGATTTACTCGATTCGATTTGGTGTTTTTGAGGTATTAGGGGTGGAATCGAGTAAGGTGATAGTTGATTGTCAATTTTTGATTGTCATTTTGAATATAGTACATAGCTGTCTTTATCATATCAATAAAGAAATGTAGAGAGAGCGATTGTCAAAACGACAATCAATTAATTTAGTGATCACTTTACTCTTACGCGATACGGGCCCAGGATTTGATTTGTTTACTGTGGGAATTGAACTAGTAATGAGACTTATCGAATACGTAAAACCCGCTTAAGAGAAACGGCAAAATATCACAGTCTTTCTTTCACTTAAAGGGGTTTTTTTTAACTTAAACGAACCCCGATTAAGTGAAAAATACTTTCACTTAAGCGGAGTTCGGATAAGTGAAAAAAAAAATTTCACTTAAGCGGATTTAAAAATTCCATTAAGCAGAGATTTAATACTAGACACAATATTGTTTTTATCTTTTGGACTTGCCTTGAAAGAAGTTAAATAAAACAACGATTAAATAACACAAAGATAATTTATTGAAAAACGAAAACTAGTAAATTTTTGTTCTGTTCGATTCAATTTTTTTGTTCACTTAAGAGAGTTTTTTTCAATAAAAAATATTAAAAATTAACTGAAAATATGTTTAAGTTATCCGGGTTTTTCGCTTAAGCGAATTTCACTTAAGCGGAGTGTTTTAAGGGAAATTGGTCGGAAAATACTTGGGGATGAAAAAAGTGTTTCAGGTAAGCGGGTTTTTCTCTTAAGCAGGTTTTTCTTAAGCGGGTTTTACTGTAACAACTTTGGACTTACATATGCGATAGTATCAAAAAGTTAATTTATTCGATAGTACCAAGTCATTCAGTAACTATTAGTCCTAAAATTGATCTTTTAAGGAGCAACAAATGAAATCTCTTTATCTTTTTAATCAATGGTTATAGTAGCCATCATTCGATGTCATTTGGCAATTTATAGCTTACGATATAGAGTATTTTGTGAAAGCCTCAACTCAATCTTACAACGAAATCGAATCGGAACAGCATTGAACGATTTGAGTGAAATGAAAATGATCGAATGATCGATCGATTCAAATGATGGAATCATTTTCGTTATCGATTGTTGAACGATTCGATCATTTGAAATGAAAGATTTACACAGCTCTACACTGCAGTGCACAAGTATATTCTTAAAGCAACCTCAGCATATAAAAATGCTTCCTTCAATTTTTTTCTCTTATATGAAGGTTCAGCTGCCTTAAACTCATATTTTCAGAGTTGTTTTGCTCCAGAAAATGTTTAAGTAAGACACGCTCTTCTTGAAAATCTTCCCCAAGATCAACCGGGTATAATTTCTGAAGAGTGGTTGCATTTTTTCGAATTGCTTCTTCACTCATGTGATCAAGCTTAGATACAAAAATAAAACCATTTGTTTTTGTTTCATAGGATGAATTTCTTCTCTTCAGCGCACTCAATAATTGGTCGCAAATAGGAATGAATGAATTTATTTTGAAATTTTCCTGATCAATAAAAATAACCTCCCTTCGCGACACTCATCATTTCGTTTTTTCCTCTTTACGATTCTTTTTTGGTCCATTTTGTAATTTTCAGATTTTTTGCTTTTTCCCATCTCTTCAAAAACATCAAAGCATTCTCGTTTTTCTCTCACAAACGATATGA
This sequence comes from Chrysotoxum bicinctum, assembly GCA_911387755.1. NCBI lineage: Eukaryota > Metazoa > Arthropoda > Insecta > Diptera > Syrphidae > Chrysotoxum > Chrysotoxum bicinctum. Next base: position 106,933,435 of record OU426989.1, on the reverse strand, counting down.
GTGCCTCGTAGAGCCTGGACACAGTTTCAATGTCTGTATCAACACCTTGATTTTTTTTTTTTTGATACAATATTGAATTGCTTGAGTATAGAACCCCAAAATAAAGACAATGGCGCAAAATTTTAAACATTTAAAACCCACTCTAAATCAATTTTAGAATGGGAGTCGACTCTAAATATTAAGTATAAAACGAGAACTGACTTTTTGTTAATTTTAAAGGACATACTTTAAAGTTAAAGAGCTCGTCTTACTTTAACAGCCACAAATAGCTATAGTTTATCTTTTAAAAGTATACTTTATCCATATTGACAATGTACATTTCATACCAAAGCAAATGGAAGGAAAAATGTTTACTGATGTTTTATTAGATTTTTTAAAGAATCACTGAATATTATAAATTCAAAACAATCGTACGAAAGTGCTCTACAATTAAAAAATCTGTAGATACAAATGTACATATCTTATGTATGCACGCGCGCCGCCGCGCCGCCGCCGCCGAGACGAGTATATAGCTAAATGGATCTGCACCTTACAACACCAAATTGAGTTTTTTATGCTGTGAATTTGCGATTTATACTTTATTTTCATCTAAAATAATGTAAATAACTTATAAACAATCAAAATCTGTACCGATGTAGTATATTAAATGAACTTTTTTCGTTATGCATCTGTCAAATTAAGGGTTGTTCAACGCAAATTTGCTTAGGTTCTGTTGTAAAACCCACATTAGTTAGAAGAGTTGTCTAACGTGATTAAAATTATGAAAAAGTTAGACAAAGTCTCTAAGCTAAACGACTGCGTTAAGTAGAGCCGGTTTAATTGCTTAAACGAGAACTCTTTAAAATTTTGCGCCAATATTTCTGTCTCAAGGGACTTCAATTGGGATAAGTGAGCACGATACTAAAAAGATAAAATAGGTATTCGACAATTTTAACTTTAGTAAAATGTTAGAGATAGCATGATGCTAAATTTGATTAAAATTTTGCTCCAATAGTTTTTAAAATAATACCTATCCTTTTATTTATCCATCATTATAAACTATTGTACATAAAACAATCATTATGTTGTTTCTTAAGTCCTTCGAAACTATTGACGAAGGAAAGGGTATTTGTATATAGGGACACGAGTCAGCCAAAACTAAAAAAAATTGAGGCATGATTTGCTAGGTATATAAAGATTAAAAATTTGTGTCTGACCTTATGTCTAGAATCCGGCTTGATGGATTTTTATACATTTTTTTTTTAATAAAAAGGGACTTTTTGTAGATGGCTTAGAAAAAAATTAAGATCCGTTCTAGCCCATTTTTGTAGAGCTACATAGCAACAAGTGTTTTTTTAGATAATGTTTTCGTTTCATTGGAATTTGTTCCAAAGAATAGGTACCTACATGTCTGTAAATATTTTTTTACTATGAATTTTCATTATAAAAAATCGTTTATAAAGAATAAAAATAGTAAATGGTGAAAAAAGTGAGTGACATGTTACAGTGAACTCTCTCACAGCCGGACACTCACGGCACTGAAAAAATTGTCATGCTTGAAAAACTCAAAAAATCGCATTTTTTTAAAATCTTTGTATTTTTTGTTTATCCTTCAAAAATATTGTAAATTTGACAATTGTTATGGGCGGCATGCGCCCTTTTGCTTGTATGTTTTGAAAGTCGCTTCAAAAAATATTATAAATTGGCCAATTGCTAGGGGCGGCTTACGCCCTTTCACTTGTATGTTTTGAAAGTTCAATCGCTTCAAAAAAAATATTATAAATTGGCCAAGCGCAAGCCGCCCCTAGCAGCCTTGCCGCCCCGGGCTGTAGCCCTTTTAGCCCTAGGGTAAATACGCCCCTGACCGCCCTGACCTGCCTCTACTTTGTAGTATATGTAATCGAAACGAACGTGAAGACATAAATCATTTCATTGCAATCTGCCCAATTTTGAAAGAGTTTAGGATAACACATTTCGGAAAACAAAGTTTAAACGAAGCTGAGTTGCTTGACATTCTAAACGGATTTGCTGGATGGGATGCTCTCTACTCGTATGTTGTTGCTGCACTTCGATACAGAAATTGTATAATAAATGAAGATTTTTTGAACTCCAATATTGTTATTTGCTCAAATTGTTTGCATTTTTTTCTTTTTCTGCCACTATAAATATTTTGTTTGTAAATTTCAAAATGTCAATCTGGTAGACGGCCATAGGCCAAACCGAAATGACTTTAGATAAACTTTGTTATATACAAAACAAATTGTTATATTGTATTTAAAATGAAATAAAGAGTCAATTAAAACTTAAAAACTTAACTAACTTTTTCTAATTTGTTGGACTGTCACGCAGAGGGCCTTGGATTCGATTCTAAGCCCTGCAAAAATCTTTTTCAAGTGTGTACTAATTCTTACGAGGAAGTGAGAAATTCTCCAAAATTTAAAATTTGATCAACTAAAGATCGGTCTATATAAAATACTTTTATATAAAAGGCAGGCATCAGTACTAAATACAGAATTATTTTTTTTTTCGACTTTCAATAACCAAATTATTTTTATTTTAATTACAGGCCAATCACTATCGTTTTTCCATTTCATGGGCTAGAATCTTACCAAACGGTGATATTTCGTCGAGAAATCAAAAGGGAATCGACTATTACAACGATGTGATCGACAAACTTCTGGCGAACGGTATTCAGCCTATGGTTACAATGATTCAATTCGATCTTCCTTATGAGATTCAGAAAATTGGAGGTTTTTCCAATCAACTAATAATCAATTATTTTGTGGCGTACGCAGTCGAACTGTTTGAAAACTATGGCGATCGGGTAAAATATTTATAGAATTATTGAGCTTGAAGCTACTTTTATATGATACCAAATTAAGAACAACGAATTTTTGACTAGGTCAAATCTTGGATAACATTCAACGAACCCTTGCTTTATTGTAAGCTTGGCTATGGTGAAGGGAAAAGTCCGCCACAAATCCATGGTTCTGGAATAATTGACTACATTTGCGTGGACAACATACTGAAAGCACATGCTACCATCTATCGAGCTTACAAATCAAAGTTCTTTAAAGCACAACGTGGCAAGATAGGAATAGCTCTTGACAGTCAACTAACAATATCAAATGATACTGCTGTAGCCAATAGGGCTATGCAATACAATGTAAGTTTTTATCCAGAAAAAGTTCTAAGATTTGACAGACTATCTTTTTTTTTAGTTGGGCTTCCTTGCTCATCCGATATTTAGCAAATCTGGTGGATACCCCGAGGTTATGGTGAGAGAAATCCGAGCAAATAGTTTAAGAGAAGGAAGAGTTACATCTCGACTTCCAGACCTCAATGGCAAATGGAAACAAATTATAAAAGGTTCAGCTGACTTCCTTGGTATTAATTATTATACCAGCAGACATGTTAGTCGTGCCGAAAAACCTATGGGCGATAGTCCATCATTCGAAAGGGATTATGACACAAATGAAACAATTGATCCGAAATGGAAACAGTCAATATCACCATGGTTGTATTGCGTTCCAGAAGGACTAGAGGGTGTATTAAAGTAGGCTTACATTTTTAAATTTTATTTCCATGAAGTCTAATTTTTATATTTTCAAAGGTTCGTTCGTGACAAATATGAAAATGTGGAAGTTGTAGTCACAGAAAATGGATGGCCTGATAAGGGAGATCTGAAAGATGTAGATCGAGTACAGTATTTAAAGGTGAGGTTACAAACTTTTGTAATTACAATGTAAACAGTCAACAAATGCATTCGAAAGGAAAGCGAGTTCTAAAAAGAGCGTCACGGAATTCTACGCATCTATCAGTCAGTTTGTTTGGTTCAGTGTAAATGGACGAGTCAATTCCATTCAAACTTGGTGCCTAGCGTTTTTGACCGACATTCCTCTGGTATTTTTTTTTAATTTTTTAGGATGGATATTAACTCAATCTGCCATTAATTTTTCTACTAGGCAAAATCTTATTTATCTCGAAAGCTTGCACAAAGATTAAGAAACAGTTTTTTTTGTCTAAAAATGGTTTTTAATAGTTATCTCTTTCATTTCTAATTTTAGAATTTCTCAGAAACAATTTATCGGATTTTTATGAAAATTTGTAGGTAGAAAAGCTTTTAAAATTGTGTGATTTGATATCTGCAAAATCATATAGGCTTCTCTGCAAAAGACTGTGCAAATAAATTTGTTTGTTTTATTTTGAGTTCTTATGTTACTTTTACTCTATTTGCGTACATATATAATTTAATTCATTTTTCTTATTTCAATTAAAATAGTTTTACTTTCTTCATTGATGCTTTTTTGGCAGATGCCCAAATTCGATGGGAAGCTCGTTGAAAACTGTCTTCTCCCATATCTGGGTATTTGATCCTGATTTTGATTCCTTCTTTTTGTATAGAAAGTTTGTTGGGTAGGAGGTTTGTATGTATATTATCATCATAAAAATTTGAAATTACTTCTAGATTGTACATCAGCAGTATGCTTAGCAATTTTACATCATTTTCGATTTGCCTTCTGATATTTTTGTAATTCTAAAGTAGCCTTATATATAAGTTTCTGAGAAGTATACTTTCGAGACCTGTAAGTTGAGATGCCCTTCCCCAAGCAAGTATCCCATATCTGAGATGCGATTCTACTAGCTTAAAGCAGATTTGTCTTAACACGTCTGCTGGACAGTGATAGCTAGGATGAGCGTATGCACTCTTCCATAATTTCATAGTTAATGCCTTAATGTGGTTACTACATTTTCGGTTATAGTCGAATATAACTCCAAGGTATTTATACGTTGAAACTTTTTCGATCATAACTGAGCAGCTGTCACCTCTCGGTAGAGGAATATGACTCAGTACTCTATGCAAACACTTAGCTTAGTTCATTTTACTGTGATTTGTGATTTAGAATGTATGGTGGGCGAATATGCATGATTTTAGTTTTTTGGGCATTAATTATAAGGCTGTGATCATGACACCATGTCATGACTGCGTTAAATTCTTCTTGCATTATTTTCTCTGTCGTTTTTTCTGTCGTCTCTATGTTTCTGTGGCTCACAACAATTGCGGCATCATCAGCGTACGCATACACCGTACTATGTATGCTTGAGAACTGAGAGTAAGCCAAACTATACATATGTTATAAAAAGAAGCGGTCGTAATTTTAATCCTTCTGGGACTCCATATTCAATTTCTACTTTGAATTTTTTTTCTTTTAGGTAATTTTCAAACCATTCCAACATGGAGCCTCGTACTCCGACCATTTCCAATTATTGCTTTAAGATATTTGTATGACTAAGATTGTGGAAAGCCTTCTTAAAGTCGATGAATAGCACTACTGAATTCTGGTTTCTATCCATACTTGGAAGGCCTTCTATAAAGGGAGCACGAGGTGGCTGTAAATCAGCCAACATACGTGGCTGTCTATTGACTCCAACAGAGAAACTGTTGAGATCAAGTTGTAAAATGTGTGGCATCATGTGTGCAAGAAATGGTCTTGAAAAACTGTGTATCGTGCGCGTAGAGTGAAATATAGGAATGTTTAGTGACCATTTCAATATCGTTAATAGTAGGAATAAGGAGGAGAGGCCCTAAGTGGTTGCCTTGTGGGAGGTAGCTAATAAATCATCAGAGAAGAAAGATCTGAATCGGACTTTGTAGTAACGGGTTTTCAGGCAAAAAGAAATCCATCTTAAGAATAAAGGTTCGAGCCCTAAGGTGAACAATTTGTATAGAATAATCTTATGTGAGATTTTGTCAAATGCCTTACTGAAATTGGTTTAGACAACGTCGACTTCTCTTTGGTTTTCTGAGGCTGAGAGGCTAAAGGATACGACTTCAACAAAGTTAATTTTTATGGACCTTCCGTTGACAAAGCCGTGTTGTCTAGGGGAAATGAGAGACTTACAACGAAAACTTAAAATATTGTAATATTTTTACTAGGTTCGTTAAATAAAACTTATTACTCTTTCTAGTATTTCTTCTTTATTTACACTTAAATCACACTTCTTTAGTTACACTTTCCACAATCCAATAATTCAGCTTTGCACACTTTCATAATCGAAAATAAACTGTGTTCCGCTCACCGTGAACACTCGCTTATATACTCAATTAGTTGTTCTCGAAGGTTCTTGTCTTGGACTGTTCTAGTTGTTTGGAATAAGGGGAAATACATATGACATTGGAAAAGACCTTTTTTTTGTTCCTTCCATAAAGTAGATATGCAATTTTCCAGCAGATAGCGCTGTAGGAGTATAAAGCTCCGTTCGCAACAATATCATACAAAATGCTTAGATACCAAGATATATTGTCACCAGAGGTGACGGCGCTAACTTCTATCAAAGTATCAAGTTGGCCCAGACTTGAGTTTTAGCGCTTAGTTCAATAAGCTATTCATTGAACCCGTAAAAATTTAGTAGGTCAAACAGTGAAATTAAGTCTTCAGATAAATGTTCACTATAAATCTACCTATACTAGTATTCTTAAAGTCTGAGTAAGTTGCACTTAAGTGGACCAAATGCCACTTATTCAGGTTAGTCCATTCTAATATTTTGGCTTATTCCTAGTTTGACGGTACAATAAAACTAATCTCTATTAATAAATATAATTTTTAACTAACATTTTTGTTTCGTTCTTAGAGCCATTTACAAGCAGTTTTAAATGCTATAAATGATGGTTGCAATGTAAGCGGTTATACGTACTGGAGTCTCATTGATAGCTTTGAATGGCGGAGTGGCTATACGTAAGTTGAGATTATATTATATAAATGTCTTTTTTGAAATTAATATGTCATCTATTTCCAGCTTAAAATTTGGTCTATACTCCGTTAATATGACCAGTCCGACAAAAGATCGAACACCCAGAAAATCAGCACATTACTATAGAAAAATTATTGAAGCGCGTAGTTTACGCTTAAAAAATTATATTACTACCATTAATTTACACTTACTTGGTTAATGAATTGATGCATACACTCCATCAAAACTTCAGCGCCTAATAGGGAAGACCAATAAAAAACAAAAAGTCTCCTACTTAAACATGGTAGATTGCAATTTTTAATTATTCCTCCAACAAGGTTCCCAAAAATTAATACAAATAATAAAATAGCTACCAAATAAATATCTTGCCTCTCATCGCTAAAGATGATTTTTCGCAAAAATTGGGATCCTCTTCCAAACGCTCTGAAACCCAATCAGTGAGCAAACTGTAACTTTCGTTCGTCTAACTTGTCATTATGATTTGGCAACAACAGATTTTACGGATGTCACCAAAACAACATGGTCACCATGGGCCGCCAAAAACTCTTTATAAACTCTTATTTAAGAAAAAAAAAACCGTTAAGTGTAATTACTTAATGGTAAATCACTTTACAATCAATAAGAAGGACATTTCTGGTAACTGAAGTGAGTCCTATTGAACCAAATTTGTTCAGCGCCGCACAATGGTTTGGTATGTATAGGAGAGCGGAAAAAGTCTGTTTAATCTGAATTGTTAAATGGACTTAAATGAAATTTGGCACACATGTTAATATCAGTCTTGTACATATGTAATTGATCAAAATTTGGCACAGAAAAAATAATTAAAAAAAAGTAATTGACATTTTTCTAAAATTCTAAAATTGGATGTTTGCATGGGAGAGCGGAAAACAGTTGTAAAATCTAAACTTTTAAATGGGTTCAATTGAAACATGTTGAAAAAATTATTAAAAAGATTATTAGTAAAAAAGTTTTTGACATTTTTTTAAAAATTTGTGTTGAAAGTTAAAAAAATTTAATAAATGGTTTCGCATTTCTCAGACCAGGGTCAATGTATCAATTTTATTTTAATTTTTAAATAAAGGTAAACATTTTTTTTTAAATAATGGGCTTAAATAGTTCATTCTGATAATTAGTACTGGAGAAATCAAACTTTTTGATAAACAATACTGTCAAGACGGAGTTTTTTTTTAAACCCGATTGAGTGAGACATTTTTGAACATAACTCCCACATCGGTAAGTATCTGCAGCTGATTTTGTTTGTGCTTTAACTTGAAAGTTGGAGCACACGCTAGTATACTTCGTTGTTTGGAGTCTTTTGGAGCTCTTTTTTTTTTGAATCAAAAAGTTTAAAAAAAATATTTTTTGTTTGGTTTTGTTTGTGATACGTCAAATGCAGATAACTTAAAGTTGTTTTCATTTTTCATTATTTCCAAAAATGACAAAAACTATTTCTATTTCTATTACTATTTCATAGGAATATTCTCCAAAATCTTCCTGAAATTTCCCTACCTAAAGTTTTATTTATTTGAGTAAACTTCTGTGACGAATTAATCATTACCTACCATTTAAAAATGAAGATTGTGAGGAAAATTAAATGTTTGAACTTCAATCAATGACAGATTTAAAAAAAATATCATAAGAAAAAACTCTCCTATAAGCAAGCTTTTCCTAGGCCCAAGGTTAATGAATGATTTTACGAAGGACGTTTAAACATATAATAGGCTTCTTAACCTAAAATTGGAATTTTCGGATTCACCGCCAGCGCTTTAAAATTAAATAAGCCTTTAAACACCCTTTTAAACTGTTGAGATGCGCGATAAATAAAATATATTCCAACTTATTTTATTAATAAATTTATTGAACAATATAAAAAAACAAACTAATTGAAAGAAAGAAAAATTTAGAATGATGAAAAACTATGACAATATTAATTATTAAATAGCAAAGCTACATGATGAAAATATGATTGTGAAAATGAAAGTTTGATTTTTTCATCTGCAACTGCTTCTTTGACAAAATGATACCTGATATCTAAGTGCTTGGTTCGCCCTTGGATACTCATATTACTTGCAATTGCCTGTGCGCTTCGGTTGTCGGTAAAGATCGTCACTGGTCCTTGATGAAGTCCAAGTTCTTCAAGTAAGTTTCTGAAGAATAATGCTTCTTTTGCAACAGAACTGAGGTTAACATATTCAGCTTCTGTGCTTGATGTTGTCACGATTTTTTGTTTCTTTGAAGCCCATAAGATTGTTCCTCCTCCATAAATGAATGAGTAACCGCTTTGTGACTTTCGGTCGTTGTAATCACTTGCCCAACTTGCATCAGCATACGCGTGAAGATTCTGTGATGATTTCTTGTAAACGATGCCAACACTTTTGGAGCCTTGTAAGTAGCGAAGGATGTGCATTGCTGCGTTCCAATGCTGTTGCCGGGGATCACCTTGGAACTGTGATAACGCGTTCACTGCATAAGCTATGTCAGGTCTACTGAAAGTTGAAAGATGTAGTAAACTTCCTATCAATTGGCGATACCTTGTTTTGTCAATTTCCGTTCGCTCTCCTTTAATTTTCGGTTCATGTTCCAACTTTAAACCTGTCCGCATTGGTAATCGATCGGGCTTACAGTCCTTAAGTCCATACTTATCTAACAGATTTTTGATAAATCCCACTTGGCTGATAGATAGAATTGTGTTTAAACGTTTAACTTCAAGTCCTACACATAATTCAGGATGTCCAAGATCCCTTATTTCGAAGCAATCGGTTAAACGCTGCTTCAGCAATTCAAATTCTTTGGAAACGTTCGTTGCCACTAGCAGGTCATCGACGTAGACTGTAATTAGTGTTATGTTTTCGTTTTCAAATTTATAGTAGATGCATCTGTCGTATTTGGAGGCACTGAAACCAAGCATCTTTAGGGTTTCGTCCAGCTTCAAGTTCCAAAGTCGTCCGCTCTGTTTCAAACCGTAAATTGCCTTATTTAACTTGCATACCTGGTTTCCTTGTTCAAAACCCTCCGGCTGCTCCATATATACAAGTGTGTCGATGTCACCATTTAGGTATGCTGAAGATACGTCCAGATGATGCAGGTCCAAATCCTTTTCCACCGCGATTGCCATAGTCAATCGGATTGAACTGATATTTGCCACTGGTGAATACGTATCTTGATAATCAATTCCTTGTATTTGATCAAAACCTCTGGCAACGAGGCGCGCCTTCCTCTTTTCAATAGTTCCATCCGGTCTATATTTGGTCTTAAACACCCATTTTGATTTTATGACTTTGCGGTCAAGTGGCCTTTCAGCCAAAGTCCAAGTGTTGTTTTTGAGTAAGGAATTGTATTCACTTTTCATCACCTCTCGCCATTCGTCTGCGTCTTCCAAACAAAGGATTCCGTCTACTGTTTTTGGATCAGTGCGTATCTGGTTTGATATTTCTTGTCCAACGCATGATGCATCTTGTCCAACTTTATCGTCCACCAATTCATTTATTTCTGGTCTTGTAGTTGACGTTGGCTGAAAAGATGTTTTCTGGATATTGCATACAGAATGTGCTGAACTTTTAGCACTATCCTGAAACGAGAAAGAATATAAATTATTGTTTCTAACGTCGATACCTTGTAACTGGGTTTTGCTCTCATGAACAAGTCGGATGTCTCTGCTTCTGATTACGCTTCGCTTATTTGGTATCCAAACTCTATAAGCTTTGGATTCTTCCGCGTAACCAACTAGGATGCCTTCCTCAGATTTGTCCTCGAATTTTCCCAGATTAGAATCCTTTTTCAATGTATAGACTTTTGAACCAATCTCCTTCAGAAAAGCGACATTTGGTTTCCTTTTCCGCTCCACAGCTCTTCTGGTGTAACATCTCCGTTGGGTTTTGTTGGACATCTGCTTCGTAAGAACGCTGAAGTGTTAATCAATTCTGCCCACATAAACTCGGGAAGTCCGCTTTCATTCATAAGACACCTTGCCATTTCAGTTAATGTCCGGTTTGCTCTCTCAGCAAGACCATTCTGCTCCGGCGTATGTGGTACAGTCTTCTGATGAAGTATTCCGCTCTCTTCCACGAAGTTTTGGAACTCTTTGCTGCAGTATTCCAACCCATTATCTGTTCGGAGTGTCTTGAGTTTTTCTCCAGATTGTGTTTCAGCAAAAACCTTGAATGCTTTGAAGGCTTGAAGTGCTTCACTCTTTCTTTTGAGAAAATAAACAAATATCTTCCTTGAAAAGTCATCAATGAAAGTTATAAAATATTTTGCTTTTCCCATAGATTCCGTTCGCATCGGTCCACAGATGTCTGAATGGACAAGTTGTAGTCGCTGCGACGTCTTCTTCTCAGTACTGGAATTAGGAAACGGTGTTTGGGTTTGTTTAGCTCGAATACAGGTCGTACAATTGCTCGTGTTGTCCTCTTTGAATTTATCGGGTAGTCCACGAACCATCTTTTGTGACAATAGCTGCTTCAATGAGTTAAAATTGACGTGTCCCAGCTTTTTGTGCCACGACATCAACGATCCATATTGTATCCTAGACTTTTCAGTTGTATCTATGCTCATATGTACCTTTTCTTGAGCTACTATGTAGTACAAACCATTTCGTTTTTCAGCTTTCATGATCAAGCTATCCGCTTTGTCCAATATTTTAGCTCCAGACCCTTCAAAAATTACTTTGTAGCCATGGTCCGTTGCTTTGCTGATTGAAATGAGGTTATCCGATAATTTTGGAACTAGTAAGGTATTGTAGAGGTAGAATGGCTCTTTTGAATTTTGAACATTTATGCCAGATTAAACAGTTCCTGTTCCTTTGACATCGATAACATGACTGTCGGCTAATTTGACATGGTTATCCTCTTCAGTTGTGTTAAGAGTAACAAAATTAGATTTATCAGCACACATATGGGATGTTACTCCGCTGTCCAGGCACCATAATCGCTGACTTGAGCCTGCACGCGATACCTTTGCAGATACTGATGTACATTCCTGTACGATAAAACCTTGCTGATGTACTTCACCACTCTGAGTTAGCCTTGTTTGATTACCGCTAGTCCAGCAATCCTTGGCTATGTGACCCCGCTTACCACATTTTCTGCAATTGTAAGGAAAATTATTGTTTTCGACTTTTACCTTAAATTGAGGTTTCTTCTGGTGCTTTTGTGGACGAAAGTGCTAAGCACTGAGCACGTTGTTGTTCCAAACTTCTTTCTTTCTGTCGCCTACTTCCAGCAATCTTGTGCAAACAGTTGAAACTTCAGGATATTGGCTTTGGGCGTCAAAAGCAGACCTTATTTCTCTGTAGTTTTCTGACAATCCATCAAGAAGCACTACAACTAGTAGATCATCGTCCAATTGAGCTCCCAATTCCTTCAGTCTGTTTATTATATGGTTTTGAATTCGCGAACATATTCAGCAATTGATTGTCCTGCAGCCATTTGCAGGTTCGTCAACTTGCGATACTCTTCGGTCTTTTGACGTGGTCCTTTTTTATCATAGCTTTCCGCTAAGAAATCCCAGACTTCTTTCGATGTTCTCAGATTCGCTGCCAAAGCAACAATATTAGATTCCATTGCTATAAGAAGCTCTGCACGGGCGTCTAAATCCTTGTCTTCCCATAGTAACTGGTCCTCTGGCTTCTCCGGGCGTTGGGTCTCGCCCTTCACATGTTGAAGAAATCTTCCTCGATGTAGCACGGCTTCCATCTGCGCCTTCCATGTGTTGTAGTTTTCTCCATTTAGGAGAGGTATCCGGCCATGGACATTCGAAGTACTCATAATGGTTCAATAGATTAATTAATTTCCAAAATAAATTATATTAAAGCTTTCCCTTGGTTATTGTTATGGACTGGGCCCATGACCTGTTGAGATGCGCGATAAATAAAATATATTCCAACTTATTTTATTAATAAATTTATTGAACAATATAAAAAAACAAACTAATTGAAAGAAAGAAAAATTTAGAATGATGAAAAACTATGACAATATTAATTATTAAATAGCAAAGCTACATGATGAAAATATGATTGTGAAAATGAAAGTAGTTTAAGCAAAGTATTTTTTGTATTTATAACATAAACTAAATTCCGATTTTTGGTATTGACGATATTGACTTCAAAATGGGTCCGACATTCCAAAGCATCTGTGGATGAATTCTTGAATTTGGTTGGTCCAAATTTGGAGCCTTAAGCTTACCGAAATAAACCTTTGCTTAAAAGCAAGTCATTATTAATTTACGATTTTATCCTCAACGTATAATGCTCAAAATTTCTGCCTGTCTGTCTTTTCGACTACAGCCTAAACGACTGGGCCGGTTTTCTTTAAGCTTGTTAGATGGTATTTTTAATTTTTCCCCCCACACGTTTTTTTCTTTTTTTTAAGACCGAAAATAACGGTACCTGCCATACGATTTTTTTTCGAAATCTTGTAAATATTTTTTTTCTCAAAAACTGCCTCACAGATTTAAAAAAAAAAATCAAAAAATTTCATTTAGTTAAAGCTAAGAAATGGTTGAAAACAAAATTTCGAAAAAATTGGTACCGCTGTTGGAGCCATTGTTTTGGTTTTTGATTTTCTTAAAAACCGTACAACCGACTTTGATATTTTTTTATGCTAAAGATCCCCAGAAGTTTGATCATTATTTTGTTTTCAAATTTTCCAAAATTTTTTTTTGTATTTTTAAAAATATTTTCAAAATTTTTTTTTCAAAACTCTGAAATTTCAACTGGATGTTCTTCGAAATGAGTTCTTTTATGATAAGCTGCCTAACGGACTCTTTGCATCTCTTTTTCAAACTCAAGTTGATTCTTAAATCTCTGCAGTTCATAAACTGACCATTCGCGATCCAGTTCTGCCTTCTCCCGTTCTATTTCAGTTCGCTCAACATCCAAAGACAGACAGACAAAGTCGCTATCGCCGGTCACAGCAGAAAGTCCAACCGTTGAAGGCATTAAAATAGAAAATAACTCTTGCACCTGGTTCGCTCAATGGAGGAAGTTCCTTTTTTGGAGTGCCACCACCAGCTTTTTGGCATCTTGAGCATGAAAAAATACATGATTTTTTAAATTTTGTTTTATTTTTGTGTATTTTATAAAAATGAATGCATCAAATTCAATTAACAATCATTCATACCGCAACATTACTACATGAAATGGTGGTCCAACATTGAAAGCATTCATTATTTTCTCCCACGCTTTATCTTTGTCGCGTTTCGTGACAGCATCGTTTTTTTTTTTATTTTCAATTATTTCACGGTAAAGCAGAGCATTTTTGCCCAACCAATTTTCCTCTTCCAGCGAATAAATTACTTTGAGAAGCTTAATGTTTACACGTGAAAAATGTGAACACAAATATGCTATCGATATGATAGATTCAAATTTTAATTTAAAAAAATGACAGTTTTTGTTTCATATTTCAAAAATATCCCAGGGATATTTTTCATATATTAAAATATATTACAATTTCTCAAAAAAAAAAAAATAAAACCTTATTTCTTCTTCCTCTCAGTCTCTTATTCTCTCTCATAACTTTTTGAATATGCTTCCCAAAAGAGAAATGGCCAACCATAAGAAATAATTCGTACAATCTATGTACCTACCAGTGGCGGCTGTACCTTAAGTGCGCTCGTGCGCTGAACCACCAATTCAAAAGATTTAAAAATTACAAAATATTACTGCATCTTTATTTTTAGATTGCCATATTAATATTTATTTTTTAAACATACAAGAACACAAACAAGTAAAATTTCCAATTATGACGAAACAATGTAAACGCTTTGCTTTACTATTAAGACTTACTTTCCCTGCAAGTAAAAATTCTCGTGCGCTTCAGCGAGCGCACGAGGACTGCTAATATAACTTGTATGAGTTACAAGAAAGTATCCCTGACGCGTGAGACAAAAGATATTTCATTGAAATGTATGGAGAATTAGCCTGCTCTCGTGCAGCGCACGAGAACCGAAGATTAACTACAGCAACCGATGTTTGACTAGAATGCGCTGCGCCTGCGAATATGTAATGTTGTTTCGCTCTATCCGTGACTGGTTAAATAGTGTAGGTTTGTAGGTGTTAGGTTAGTAATTGTTTTTTATTTTGGTTTTGGTTCGATTCTGTACTGTGTACAGTGTGTGGTGTGGGATAAAATGAACAGTGATTAAGTATGTATATTAAAGACAGTAATAAATGTTTTTAAAATAAAGTTAATATAAAATTAGCCGGATCGCGAATGCCCTTTTTAAATTTTACATGCAATATTTTTGGCGGAGAATCGATTTAGACAGAAACCTGAATCCACGATTTGACGCATTTAAGTGAAAAAATAAAAAACATGATTCGTTGCTAAATGTAATAAGTGTGTCAGTTTTATACATGGTCGAAATTCTTCGAGCAATTATACAAAATAATAAAAAATCGACATATATGTACATGTAAATTTTTGTTTTTTTTTTTGCGATTTCTAATCTTAATACCTTCTTAGTGAGCAAGTAAAGTGCACCACCTGTTCAACAACCCACCAGCCGCCACTGGTACCTACGAGTATCTTTTTTGATATATTATGGAAATATACAAAAAAAACATTAACACTTATTCACAGGTCTACAAAAAAAAAAAAAATTTTTTGGTGCCTTGAGTTTTGCAGGAAAATGCATCAAGTCTCCAACGATTTAACCAAAGTGAGTTAAGTGATCTCATCAGAGATCTTAACCTCTCAAAACAATCTTCTGAGTTACTGGCATCCCGGCTAAAAGAAAAAAATCTACTTGTTGAAGGAACAACAATAACGTTCTATCGTGAAAGGGAAGCAGAGTTGCTTACGTTCTACTCTCAGGAAGAAGATCTCGTTTTTTGTCAGGATGTTAAAGGTCTCTTAACAAAAATGGGCCTTCCCGAGTATGATCCAGATCGTTGGCGTCTGTTTATTGACAGTTCCAAGCGAAGTTTGAAGTCTGTGCTTTTACACAATAGTAACGAATTGGGATCAATACCTATTGCTCACTCAACCCAAATGAAAGAAGAGTACAAGAATATAGCTATAGTCTTGGAAAAGATTAAGTATCTCGAACATGGGTGGGTCATTTGTGTTGACTTGAAAATGGTGGATACAAAAAATATCCCTGCTTCTCGTGCCTTTGGGATAGCAGAGCCGAACAAGATCACTGGGTAAAAAAAGACTGTCCTGAAAGAGACATATCTACAAAGATGCAAGGATTAAGCATTGAAAAAATAAAAGCTGGCATATTCGATGGACCTCAAATCAGACGGTTAATAAAGGACACCAATTTTGTTGAATCTATGAATGAAAAAGAGCGAAAAGCGTGGACATCATTTGTGTCAGTTGTCGAAAACTTTCTAGGCAACAAGAAGGTTTCAAATTATAAGGATTTAGTTCAGAACATGCTGACTGCTTTTCGTGAGCTTGGATGCAACATGAGCATCAAGGTGCATTCCTTGCACAACCATTTGGACCGGTTTCCTGAAAACTTGGGAGACTTGAGTGAAGAGCAAGGTGAACGATTTCACCAGGATATGATACGCATATGATGGCAGATTACGGCTTGAATCTGCTGAGAAATTGTCCAAAAAAACCACATTGCAGATCAAGCAAAAAACGAAGCTTCTTGGGTTCCAGTACATCAAATCAGCAGTGAAAAATATATTGTATATGAAATGTACTCGCTAGTATCTTGTTAATAGAATTATTATTTTTTATATTTATGTAGATATATGTAAATGTCACTAAATGAGCTTGGATTTTCAAAGAAAAAATGTTTTACTTTCTTCTTTTCACAATTATTTTGGGTATTTCTAAGTGGTGTCAGGTTTGCAACACCCTACCCCATAACATGAAAACGGGAGCTGCTAGGCAAAAACCGATTGCAGATTCGTATTCAGGAGGTCGAATTTACTAAAAAACATTTCAAAAAGTATAGGCACCAAAATGTGTGTATACCTGTGTTATATTTTATTTTCTTGCATGATAAAAATTGTAATCTTGACCAGGGCCGGATCTACCTAAGGGCTGTATGGGCTGCAGCCCAGGGCCCCGAGGTCACAAGGGGCCCCCAGACCCCGTTGAAAACAATAGGCGTTAATTTGAATTTAAAAAAATTTTAAATTAAAAAACCTACCATAAGGTTGGCAATGGCTACTCTGAGATCAATCTACTAATGTACAGTCCCCGGCAAGCTAGATGGCACTATTTTAGAGAGAGAGTAAATTCGCGAGTCGCTTTTACCTGGAAAAAGCGCTGCGCGAACTTACTCTCCATCTCTCTAAAATCGTGCTCAGTTTGATGCCGATGCCGAATAGTTTATGTGCGCGTCTATGAAACGGAACGGGGATTCCCCGTCGGCGCGGCGTCGTTTGTTTTTGATCGCCATTTCAAGCCATTTCCTTCTTTGGTGGCATAGTGACGCGCAATGATAGAGAAAGTGTGATGTGTCTTCATGTACCTCTTCATCATAAGTTGCATAATTTTGTCAGTCCCCTGCTTGTTAAAGCAAGGCCATACTTTCCTAGTGGTATCACAGGTGTCAAGTAGACTCCACCTTTCATTGGATTTCTTTAGGATTAAATCTGAAATTTTCTGTTTAATGTTGCAAAGTGGGATACTTACTACTTGTCTTGTCAACTCATCGGCATTTTCATTACCTGGTATGCCGCTGTGCCCCGGTACCCAGCAGAGTCTAATATTGTGCTGCGTGCAAAGAATCTTAAGCTCTTCGCGACGGCAAGAGTTCGATTTTATCACAGTGGTAGAAATCGCTTTTATTGCCGCTTGGCTGTCAATGTAAAAGGTGATATCAGCCTGTGGTATCTCAATCATTGATACCTGTCTAGCAGCTGTTGTCACTGCCAGGATCTCCGCTTGGAAGACACTGCTATGATCTGGGAGCCTAAGTGAGTTGTTTAGCTCAAGATGTTCTGAGAAAAAGCCTGCACCAACACCTGTGTCCATTTTGGAGCCATCAGTATAGATTGCTATTTCTGATTCACTGGCGTAGGGTTGGTTGTTCAGCCATTCTTCTCTGCTTGGAAAGGCAGTATTTAATGGTTTATAAAAGTCAAGTTCGGGTGTTGTATAATCTGTAATAATGCTATCACCCAAATATTTCTGAAGAATTTGAGCATGTCCTATTGCACTGTTTTTCCAGGTATTAGTCTGGCTTAGCCTTAAGGCGCTATATGCTGCGGATTCTTGTACGAAAAGGTCTAGGGGTATCAGGTTGAGTACCGCCTGCCTCTAATCCTGCTGTTGGTGTGGATCTCATGGTACCCGTAATTCCAATGTACGCAAGTCTCTGTACTTTTGTCAGAGTTTTGAGGTTTCGGTTGCATTCCACCATACCAAATTACCATAAGTTAGTATTGGTCTGATTATCGCCAAATACATCCACCTGATAATTTTTGGGCTAGGTCCCCAGGATTTCCCAAAGATTCTGTTACAGGAGTACAATGCAATCATTCCTATTTTTGCTCTTTCCGTAGTGTTAAGACTCCAGTTTAATTTCCTATCTAGAATCACACCAAGATACTTTGCATGATCTGAAATCTTCAGTGGGGTGCCTTCAATTGATGTGGATGAGGATGGTGTAATTATGAACAAAAAAACAGTTGTGTAAAGTATTTTTTTTAATCAGAGTCATTTTAATAAGGATTGCTAATGTCACTGTGTCATTTATCAATAGAAAGAGACATATAGCAAAAAATTCAAATTTTTAATGGATTTGCAAAACAAAAATATCGAAAACATAGATTTGGAAAGTGCGCGTCATATTATTGATTATTATCCAGAAGACGTAGACGAGCATTTAGTGAATGAGTGCATTCAATTAAAATTGTACTTACTCCAATCTAAGCCAGAATCGTGCACCTCTTCCAGTGACATTTTTAAGCTCATGTATGAAAATAAACTTATTAACGTGTTCCCTAACTGCTATACCATTTTAAAGATTTTTTAACTTTGCATATTACTAGCTGTGAAGCAGAGCGCTCTTTCTCCAAGATGTCCTATGTAGAAAATATATACAGGACAACAATGTCGAACCATCGACTAAATAATTTATCACTTCTTTCGATAAATAAGTAGTGATCTAACAAAACACCAAATTAAGGAATTTGCAGCACAGAAATGCAGAAAGGTTGATTTATAAATTATAATTTATATAACATGTCATACACATAATCTGTCAATTTCATCTACTAATTAAAATGTTTTTATTGTTTTTTATATTCTTATATATATCACTATTTCGTTTTCACTCTCACCCAAAGGTTGCCTGGAAGAGATTGCTACCACAACAATAAGGTCGCCGTTTGCAAAACTAATGCTTGCGTAGATTTAAGTAACATTTAGGTTTTTTTTTTGTTCAATAAAGAATATATAATAATAATATATCACTATAGACACAGTTTTTTGACATGGTAGGCCACTAAATAGTTTCAGCCCAGGACCCCACAAATTCACGATCCGCCTCTGATCTTGACCTTAAAAACAAACTCATTCACATACCACATGCTGCATGCATCATGGTTTGATTCGAGCTGTAAAGAGGTTATCAGGGTCAGAGAAGTAAGTTTCCGATGTTATAAAGCCAACCCTACTGAGGAAAACCGGAATAAGTTCAAACAAGCTAGAAAGACTTGCAATGATCATATTCGAAAGACCAAGTTCTTACATGACCAACAAATTAGGCAGAAAATACTACAATGTCCCAAGGGTAGTAAAAATTTCTGGTCATTTGTAAAAAATATCCGAAATACTACTTCGTCATCGGTCCCAACGCTCGTTATCAATGACACTCCCTACGTCAGCTCTATTGATAAAGCCAATTTGCTTGCAGCACACTTTGCTGCTAATTCGACGCTGCCAGAGAGTGTTATGACTACTCCTGTACTTGAGAACACAAATTTTTCCATGGGACGAGTCTTCTTTCGTACTCGTACAGTTGCAAGAGTCCTGAAAGATCTTGACATACACAAATCCGCTGGCCCGGATAGTATCCCTCCTATTGTTCTGAAGAGGTGTTCTTCAACGCTGGCAAAACCACTGCGTAAGCTTTTCTATCTATCCTATTCCTCTGGACTCTTTCCGAGTAGATGGAAAACAGCATTTGTCCAGCCTGTCCCTAAAAAAGGTGAATCTTCGTCCCCCTCAAATTATCGTCCAATTGCACTTACGTCCCTTCTTTCCAAGGTCATGGAAACGCTGATAAATAATCAGCTCAAGAAATATCTCGAAGAACGAAAGCTTCTTAATGACCGGCAGTATGGCTTTCGTAGCAATAGGTCCACTGGTGATCTGATGGTATATCTCACCGAACAGTGGCACAAATCTTTACATCGTTTTGGAGAAAGTAAGATTATTGCACTTGATATTTCAAAAGCATTTGATAGAGTTTGGCATCAAGCTCTCTTATCGAAAATGCGTGCATTTGGTATTGATGAATCTCTTCTTCGTTGGATTAGAAATTACCTTTCAGGCCGCTCAATACAAGTTGTATTGGATGGTCTCAAGTCTGAAACTCATAAAATAAATGCTGGTGTACCCCAGGGCTCCGTTTTGTCTCCGACTCTCTTCCTTATGTTTATCAACGATCTCTTATTTGAAACTTCTAATCCACTAAATTGTTTTGCTGATGATAGTACGCTCAGCTTTTCATATTCGTTCAAAGATTCACTTCCTTGTTCTTCGGAAGTGGAACTTGAACGGCAGCGTATGATAAGCTCATTAAATTCTGATCTTGACAGCATTGTCCATTGGGGAATAAAAAACCGTGTAGAATTTAATGCTTCGAAAACTCAATGCTGTCTCCTGTCGTTAAAGCAGAACCCACCCCCTATGCCGCTATCCATGAGTGGCACTTGCGTTGAGGAAACTGAACAACTCTCTGTGCTCGGTATGTGCATCACAGACCATCTTGTGTGGAATGACCACATATTCGACGTTGCTAAAAACGCTGCCAAGTGTTTAGGTTTCCTTCGACGTTGCAAGAAATTTTTTACCCCTTCTGATCTGGCTGTAATCTATAAGGCTTATATTCGTCCAAAGCTCGAGTACAATTCCCATATTTGGGCAGGTGCTCCAATAACACACTTGAGTCTCTTGGATAGAATCCAAAAAAGAGCTTTAAAAATGATAGGTGATAGAAGTATAACAGAAACATTTGAATCTCTCGAGCACCGTCGCAATGTTTCTTGTCTTTCATTATTTTACCGTTACTTCTATAGACAATGCTCTAGCGAAATAGCCAGTTGCATTCCTCCCCTTAAACAATTTAACCGCAATACTCGCGCATTTAGGAATGCTCATCAGTTTACCCTTAAGTCCACCTTCGGACGTACTGTGAAATACAGAGATTCTTTCTTTAGCAGGACTACACGAATGTGGAATGCTTTACCCAGCTCTATTTTTCCTTCCCATTGTAATGTTCAAAAATTTAAAACTAATGTGCATCGGTATCTCCTTTTAAACCCCTCCTTATTTTCCTAATGCTCGTACTGTGTAAATCATTTTAAGGGTAGTAATAACCCCTTGTGTGCGCGCTAATTATAAAAAAAAAAAAAAAATACACACATTCTCGAATAAGGAGTTAGTAATTGCACCAGTTTCTAAAGTCATGTACGATGTTCTGAAGTCAACAACTTGCGTTCCAGAAATATTACCAGTCAATCCTGCTTTATCAATGATTACAAATGAAACTCTGACTCTGACCCATTTAGCATCAAGCAAGTCGGACATCAAAAGACCGATAAATGCCTCACAAAACATTTAGTCAGTCAGTGTAGATCTTCGGCAGAGAAATGATTAATTTGCGGTCAACGTTCTTAGTTGTGGGACGGGTGTCCCTTGAAAAAATAGGTTAGACATTTGCGAAAACTTTGTAGCTTTCACAATTTTTCGAATATTTGAATGAAGCCAACGGTTATCGATTGTAAATATGTTGCTTGTAATATTGTAGGTAAAAAAAAAATTAAAAATTCTTTGTGCCTCAAATCCGCCAGACAAATGGGAAAATCATAAAATTTAGTACGATGTTTATTCTAACAAATGGGAAATTCATTAAATATAACTTTTTTATTTTTTTTTATATTTTTTTTTTTTCGAGAGACAATATGCTTGAGGTCGTAGTGTCTATGCTTTTTTTATTCTGTTACTTACTTCCAAAAAAAATTACAAAAGTATGAAAAATAAAGGAAATTTACAAAGTGGAGTGCATGCACTACATTACATAACTTCTAAAGTTATAATGATAATTAAGTAAAATAAACTTTTTTACAAAGCTTATATACAGGGTGTCCCACAGTCACCGCCCCAAACGAAAACCATGGATTCCTGAGATCATTTTAAGTCGAAAAACTTATGAGGTAATTTTTACTTGCGACTTATAGGTACTATAAGGCAAGTTATGCATTCGTAAAAAAAATCGAACTCGAGATTTTGATCAAAGTTGACATTACGATGATAGCGAAGACTAAAAAAGTGGGTCTCGCAATTCTGTCTGTCTGTCTGTCTGTCTGTCTGTCTGTCTGTCTGTCTGTCTGTCTGTCTGTTCGACTACAGGCTAAACGACTCGGCCGATTTTCTTTAAACTTGGTACATATCATTTTTAATTTTTTCCCCCCACACGTTTTTTTCTTTTTTTTTTTAAGACCAAAAATAACGGTACCCCCCATACGAATTTTTTTCGAAATTTTATAAACATTTTTTTTTCTCAAAAACTGTTCAACAGATTTTAAAAATAAAGATACAGAAAAATTTCATTTAATTAAATCTAGGTACTGGTTGAAAAAAATTTTCCGAAAAGTGGTTATTGAGGGTACCCCCCATGGAACCATTTTTTTTGTTTTTGATTTTCTCAAAAACGGTTCAACCGATTTTGATCATTTTTTTTTTGCTAAAGCTCCCCAAAAACATAAATAGAATTGTGTACTCAAATTTTCAAAAAACTTTTTTTTGGATTTTTAAAAAAAACTTCAAATTTTTTTTTTCAAAACTCAATATTTCGAAAACCCCATGCTAGATTTTTTTTAAACTTGATAAATAAAAGTTTCTCAATATGATCTACAAGATGTGGAACAAAATTTTTTATTTTACCTAAAAATTAAGGTACCTACCATACAAATGCTAAAAAATTAAAAAAAATGGTTTTCAAAAATCGTATTTATCTCGAAAACGGCACCTAGAATTTTGATAAAATTTTTTTTCTTTCAATTAATTTTTACGATCTTTAATTTAATAAAAAAAATTTTGAAATTAAGATATTACAGCTTGTACCTACCATAGAACGATTTTTTCGAATTTTGAATTTCTCATTATCCACATAACGGATCTTAATGAAAATTTTTATAGAGAAGCTTCTAAAAAGTCTAAAACACATTGCATTTCAAAACTTTAAAATAAATATTTTTTGAATTTTTGAAAAAAAAATCTATTTTTTTCTTTTTTTTGAAAATCCGATATCTCCGAAATGGGTCAATATTTCTTTTCGTAAATTTAATTTTTATTCGAACAATAATAAAAACTTTAAATTAGCGTACCAAAATTTTTTCTTAAAAAGCTTTTAAAAAGTTTATATATAAAAGCTTCTTTTAAAGAAACCACTACAAGGACTTATAATTTTTGTTCTTGCATAAATTCATATTTGCATAGCATTCTGTTACTACTAAAAGAATTTAAAAATTAATTTTATCCTTATGAACAATTTTCTCAATAACATTCGTTTTTAAAATTCCCAGTCGATTACATAGGAGCAAGTTCGTGCGACCCAGTCGTGCATTTTATTTCGTTTTCGTCCCGTTTTCGAGTTATAACGGTTTTTATGATTTTTGCTCTCTTTTCCCTTAACTGGCCTTATCTTTGCCAAACTACGTCCGATTCGTAAGATTTTTTTTATAACCAATCAAGAATTTATTACAGTTTTAGTTTTTCTCAGAACTTTTTTTTCTGCGGGCAACCGTTTCTCCGCAATTTTGCATCAAACCCAATTTTTTTCGTTTTTTAAGTTGTTTTCTTCACTTTGATATCATTTTTTTCAAAAAAACACGTTAATGAGTATTAATTTTTTTCGTTAATTATTAAAGCCCAGTTCATTTTCTTAAAAAAAAAATATTTTTTTTTCCTTAAAAAGAATACTAAATGTAAATAACAACAAATAAACAAACTGAGTGAATTTAAAAAAAAAATAATTTTTAAATACAAAATTAACTTTTTCTGAGCTATTGTGGTTAAGAAAAGGACAAATAGTTAAAGTTGTCCCATTTCAGCGTATATTAATAAGATTTCCAGATAATCTTGATTAGTGTAATCCATTGTTCGCAAATAATTGAAAAAAACTACAACTTGAATAATAAATCCAAAATGGAGTATCAAGTGAAAGAACACGATGCGGACACTAGTTAACGCGAGAAAGACACTTACAACCTTCAAATCATAATGCAAATCTTTACTGTTTACATTAGTTAACGGTTTTACTAATTAACTTTATCTATTTGTCCTTTTCTTAACCACAATAGCTCAAAAAAAGTTAATTTTGTATTTAAAAATTATTTTATTTTAAATTCACTCAGTTTGTTTATTTTTTGTTAATTACATTTAGTATTCTTTTTTAGGAAAAAAAAATATTTAATTTTAGAAAATGAACTGGGCTTTAATAATAAGTGAAAAAAATTAATACTCATTAACGTGTTTTTTTGAATAAATTGATATCAAAGTGAAAAAACTACTTAAAAAACGAAAAAATTGGGTTTGATGCAAAATTGCGGAGAAACAGTTGCCCGCAGAAAAAAAAGTTCTGAGAAAAACTAAAACTGTAATAAATTCTTGATTGGTTATAAAAAAAATCTTACGAATCGGACGCAGTTTAACAAAGATAAAGCTAGTTAAGGAAAAAATAATAAAAACCGTTATAACTCGAAAACGGGACGAAAACGAGAAAATGAACACTTAAGTTTTTCGACTTGAAATTACCTCAGGAATCCATGGTTTTTATTTGGGGCGGTGACTGTGGGACACCCTGTATATGCCATTTTATTTTTTTTTTGTTATTTTACAGTAACTTTTTAGTTATAAAAAAAAAACAAAAAAATATTCCTTTGTTTCCAAATTTTTTGCAAATGTTGGCCGGGAAATTGAAAAATATATTTTTTAATTTTTCGATCTTAAAAAAATTATAATAATTTTTCTTCTAACATATTAAAAAATGCAATCAATATGACATTATTTGTCATGTCGTTGTGAATGCAGGATAACATTTTTGGTATTTTATATATTAAATTCAATGAACAAAAAAGTTATTTCAAACACTGTTTTATAATTTTAATTTTGAAAAAGTTGTCTATTTTGCATTTTTTAACAACAAATTTCTTTCGTAGGGATTCTCAGTTCCCTAAATTCCCCAGGGAGTGTGAAATAGGCCTCAGCAGTTATCAAAATTTGTCTTCAACAACCAGGTTCAGTGTAAATTATTTGAGCGACTGTTTGGGCGTAATCCAAGCGACACGTGGCCGTAGTTGGTAACATTGTTTGAGTCAATTGCATTTTATTCGGAAACAAATGCACCACAGGGTGATTCCATACAACACACAACCTACGGCAACACTCTCTCTTACCGATTCAACCAGATTATTGGAACATATTGGGTGTTGATGAGCGGCATGTTGACGACCTCCCACTCTCCCGTCTTCAACAAAATTTTACACCAAACGACGCACAGTGGGGCAAAATGGCGAAAAGATGGCATTAAATCAACCAACAGGTCTAGAAACTTGAAATTTGGCACAAATACTACTGATACCAATGTTAATACATGGCCAAAGTTTCTAATGGCCACGCCCATTTCTAGGGTTACCACCCATACAAATTTCATTAGTTTACGAAACTACTCAAAAACGGCTCAAACGATTTAAATGAAACTCTGCGTGTAAAGCATCCTTCGTGATTGTAATACAACTACATTTATAAAAAAAAATAAAAAAAAATTATAGGGTTACCATTTCGGGATATTTTGTGTTACTAATTTTTGTTTGCTAAACTTAGTATCCTTTCTTCAATAGAAATAAATTCTTTGCTTTTCAGCTACATGTACACTTTTAAAAATTCAGTTTTAATAGGTCTACAATATCTATTTGAGCTTTATTTTAACACCAGAAACTAAGCGAAGTGGAACAAGGCAAGTAAGAAAAACAGTCGATTCTACCTGGTTCAATTCATAAAAGGCTTGCTTATTTGAATAGTGACCAAAACTCCTATCAAAGTCCCATTTAGAGTACAAGCATACATTTATCAATTCTTAGTGAAGTGAATTAATCTCGTATTTTTGGAGAATAATTAAGCCTTTAACTGTTAAGTTTAACAAACTTTGTAAACTTGTACTCACAGAAGTTTTCGAAACAATGATATATTTTCAGGATCGGGATAGCAATTTTTTTAACACTACTGAACTATTTTATACAAAGGAAATACTTAAGAAGCTTTTGATCTGATAGTTTCATTAAATTAAATTAAATTTAACTGAACACGTAAAAACCGGACACAATAAACAAATAAATATTTAACACCTTTATGTTTTTACACTTTTGTTTTTCAATTAATCACAATTCTGAAGAAACAAGTAACAGATGAGAGAAAATTGGATGCGTATGAAAGCTATTTCATACAAAGAGATAGCAACGCTATCAATGCTGATAACGGCAATATATCATCGAGCCTCTTTTCTCTCATCTAATTACAAACTACCCAAAAAGAAGACACCAATTTGATCAGTCGTGATGCTGAAGATGGACTGCATGCAGTCCGAAATGCATTCAAGTACGTATTTTTGATTGTCATTCGTGTAATTGTGATTAATTGAAAAACAAAAGTGTAAAAACATAAAGGTGTTAAATATTTATTTGTTTATTGATAGTTTCATATTGAAATTTAGATAAGCCTGCTTCGAAAATTAACGCAAAAGCTTCTTCACCATTCAACGAAGTAGGTTAAATGGACTCTCTTAAAGCTTTCCTACACTGTTTGACTTTTCTAGGACTTTGGGGTACTTCGTGAATTAGTTTTGCAACTACCGACTGCCCACATGTTCTCAAACTAATTTCAGATGCATATGCCAATTCAGAAAGAATGTATGTCATTTCAAAAGTTACCCAAGTATTGAGTTTGCATTACAATTTCTTCCTTTAAAAAATCCATCTGGCTATTAAATTCTTGGCAACTTGACTTCTTCTTTATATTAAAAAGATCTTGCCTGATTATTGGTAGTATTTTTGATTTTGTTGGGCGTAAGAAATGTCAAAAATACAATAATATTGACGAAAAATATCTTTTTCTAGAAAGTGACGTCACCAACATAAAAGTACACAACACACAGGGGAGCAGATTGGAGCAAGAAAATTTTGCACATTCTGAAACGAGAATGTACACTTAACAAAATGACATATAAAACTTATTGGCACCTTACGGCGAACACAACTAAACGTCTAAGGATTTTAGAGAAATGCAAAAAAACAAGCAATTTTTTAACTTTTTTTTATATTCAACTACGAATTAAAATAAAAAGAATTTATTTTTTATAAAAAAAAAACATAAAAAAATGTTCCTGAGCTTACTGATTCTATTGCAATTTAATTTAATTTGATACACGCAATAAATAATAAACTGTACACAATTTACTTAACCAACTCGAAATGACAAAAAGAGGTCTGGGATCGACTCAAAACGTGAACTTACTCTTCATTTGAGACGATCTGCAGAAGATTACGTGATTCAAATAAACTTTCTCTCTCTCATTTCTAATTCTCTATCATATTTGGAAGAGAAATAAAACGGTTATTTAAGACAAGGCTCAACTTCATAATTTGATTAAATGTCAGCTTTTTTACGTTTTGCCCCATTGTGCGACGTGAGTTTTAAATCCACTTGCCAACAAAAATTAGTTTGGAATCTTTCCAATACTTTTGACTGACGAACTGAGTTTTGTGTTTTTTAATTGGTTCGAAACAGAGTGTAAGACTTATAAAAGGTTTTCCATTATTTTTGCAGCTACATCTGTCAAATTGGCTGTCATTTATTTAATCTATCATGCCAAATCAACATGAAGAATTATAGTGCTCAACAGCATTTGCAAATGGTTAAATTGTTTTTTTTTTTTTGACATTAGTTCTTCTGTTCGAGCAACATTTCAAGCGCTTCGCCTATTTCTTAGTGAACAAACCTCCTACAGCTGTTCTTCAAAGAAACGCAAGATCTGTCGAAAATATCGCCGCTGGCCGGAGTGTGAAGGAAAATATGAGGCATTCCATTCCATACAGCGCACAGGATCTCGGCCTTTCACAGACGATAACTTGGTGAATTTTGAGTCATGACTTGGGCCGCTATCGCTCGATGAAAACCCATTTCTGTTAGCACGAATTCGATGATACGGATACTGGTGGCGCATGTACTTTCTTCGTAGCTTGAAATATTCCACAATATGACAAAATTTAAAAAAAAAATTCATTTTGTATCAATTCATATTTATTTGCTCGTAAATTCAATACCAAGAAAAGAACCAATTATTTTATTAACAAAATTAAAAAAATATATATTTTAGCGTAGTAAACACATGAATTTACACCTATCAAAAAGGGAAAAGAACATTTCAGAATATAGCACTTGTGATAAAAATTTACCTTTTTAATATTTGGTTGGAAAGCCTTTCAATTTAATAAGTTTAAGTCTGTTCTGCATTGAATTAACCAATTTTTCTGTGAAGAGTTTGAAGTCCAAAGTGGAGTCAGATAGGGCTGCATTCTGTCACCAATATTGTTTCTGTTGGTGATAAGCGATGTCTTGCGAGCGGCATTGACGGGATACGGAGGAATTCGATGGACTCTGACGTCTCACCTGAAACATCTTGATTATGCGGACGACGACGTATGCTTGCTCTCTCATAGGATCATGGATCTCCACCAAATGACAACAGGTGTGAGAGAGAAGCAGAAATCGTGGGGCTGAAAATCAACAACAAAACAAAGACGATCAGCCTAGGAACCCAGTCATCTTCTCTCATAAATATTTCTCAACAATCGGTAGAGAAAGTACAGAGCTTACAATACCTTGGAAGTATCATCTCTACCGATTGTGGCACCGAACAGGACATCAGCAGTCGAATCGGGAAGGCAAAGGCTGCTTTCGGTATGCTTAGAAATATATGGAGAAATAACTCTCTAAGCTTAAGACCCAAGCTACGGCTGTTTCGATCCAACGTCGAATCCGTGTTACTTTATACGGTTGCAGCACTTGAAAAGTAACAGTAGGTGTCAATAAGAAGCTGCAAACGTTAGGATTTTCTGGCCCAATCGTATATCAAACGGAGAGCTCCTCAGGAAAACGGGTCAGGAACCTATTGACTCTATTATACGACATCGAAAGTGGCAGTGGATCAGAAATACGCTTCGAAAAGGCGACAACAGTATTCCGGCCCCACTAGGGGTCCCTCACTCACGGACATAAAAGGTCTGAGGACCTAAGTAAGTAAGTAAGTAAGTAAGTTTGTGTAATATTCTCCCATTTTTTGACTGAAACTTCTTTTAATTGAGATTTGTTCTGAATAATCTAATCTTTATTGCAAGAACATCCCACAAATGCTCGATTGGGTTTTTGGAGGGGTTACTAATAGGTGGCTAGTATTGTAAATTAGCCACGTACGCACTATTTGGGCTGTATGCTTGGGGTCGTTGTCTACTTTCCTCGAACTTTCGTTAAAATTATCTTTAAGAATACTGAGATAAACATGTTGATCCATTAAATTTTCTATTAAGACAATATTTTCCACTCTAGATGCAGCCATAGAGCCTTATATTACCACCACCGTGTTTTACTCTCTTAATTATGTTTTTCCGGATTTAAGGCATCCCCTCCCTTTCGTCAAACTTTAACACGGCTATCTGAGCCAATCAAGTTATACACTGATTGATGCCTTCCTTCTAGAGACTTAAAACCGGCTTCAACGATGGCTCTTCGGACAGTTTCAACATGAACTTTTCTTGTGATATTTTTCAAGCTCACCACTTACCTATCTTGCTCTCACTTATGAATGGATCTTGGGATACCAAGTGTTTGATTTTCGTCTTATCTCTTCAAGTGAGTTTTGATGGAAACCCAGTACGCGGCTTAGTTTCTTTGCGGTTTTCAATTTTATAGCGCTTTATAACATTTTGAATAGTAGAAGGGCTTCTAGAAATAATTCTCGATATTTCAGAGTAAAATTTGTTTTGATTTTGATGAAGATCAATAACTAAAGCCCTTTCTTCTCCGGGAAGCTCCTTTCCTCCCATTTTTTGATACAAAATAATCACAAAACTCAACAAATCTAACTCAAACAATTTATTTACACAAACTGCATATCTTACTATCATTAGAATGTGAAAAAAAATGTATCGTTGCACGGTTGTTTAAAAATGCATAGGATTTACCAGGTACCGTGACTTTTGGGGAAGAAAATTCCTTTGTTTACCTTAATTTTTTTCATTTTGTATTATTTTGTCTCCGAGTTGTGTGATTAGATAAAAATAAAAATATACAAATAAAATACAAACAAAATGTTTGCACTATTGATTGTTTAAAATTTAAGTACCAAAAATTATCACAACTTTTTTATATTATTTAATTGGTTTGGCGACGTGTTTCGGAGTGTACCTTTATCTTCGGGCAATTAACTCAATTTGACGTTGGTGTTATGGGTCATAGCCAATATTTGTTGTATGGTTGTAATATTTGTTGGTGTTGAATGTGTTTTAGTTTTGTCTTCTTTCTTGAGTTTTAGTTTTAATAGCTGTGTCGTATAAATATGTACACTTAAGACAAATTCACTATACGACACAGCTATTAAAATTAAAACTCAAGAAAGAAGAAAAACTGAAACACATTCAACAACAACAAATATTACAACTATACAACAAACATTGGCTATGACTATGACACATAACACCAACGACAAGTTGAGTTAATGGCCGCGTTCGCCTACGTATCCAAGGCAGTGCTGCCGTTTTAGTGACTTTGTCACTATATTTAGCGGAATTTTCAAAAGTTTAGCGACAAAAAATTATTTTTTGTCACTAGATAATTCTAGCGACTTTTCTAGTGACTTTTTGCAAGAACATGTGATGATGTTACATCCCTGGCATTCGAGTTTGGCTCTCTTTTTACCACGGCCACTGAACTGAATTTGAAACTTCACCACACAAAATAAGACCAAAAGGAGTGTGATTGCGAGTGAGCGGGTATATGTTTTAGAAACTAGACTACCTGGTCATTTCGTTTATATGATTTATTTTGTGTACAATTTTAACTGTAATTGTTTTTGTTTGGTTTTGTCGAATCGGCCAAAGTGGAGATTTCGGGAGTAAACTTAACTTTTTTTGTAAGTATATTTATACTTGTTTTCAAAAAATTCAAAAATTTCAATAATGCTTTAGATATTGAAGTCAATGAAATTGATGAAGATGCTATAATGGCTATAATTATTTGTGATTGATTATTTTTATAATAGGTGTTTGAAGTTATTATTAAAACTTCTTAACTTTTCATTTAAAAAATGAAAAGTAGTAATATTTTCTAGACTGAATTTGTTTTTGTTTTTTTTTTAAGATTTTTTATGTTAACTTAATGTTTATAAGTTTTTCTTTATTATTCAAAATAAAGTTTTTGTTATAACTGAATATATTTTTTTTTTTGATATGTGTACTGAAATTTTTTTCTAGTGACTTTTTTCAAAATTTTGGCATATCTAGCGGATTTTTAAGGTCGATCTAGCGACTCTTTTTTTTGGCTTGCGGCAACACTGATCCAAGGGTATCTGGATATGTTTGTGTTGTTGTAATTCCATAGGAAAAATCAGCTGATGCACGAAACAGCTGATGTCAAACAGAAATCTAAAGTATCCAAAAATGTTTGGTAAAGTAAACTATCCAAGGGGAATTTTGAAGAACAGCTGACATTTCAGCTGATCTATTTTCTTTTGTGTCGATTTTTATAAGACTATAAGCTTATATAATCTTATTGCAAGAAGAGAAAATAGTTTAGCTATTTATAACATTTAAGTAGGTTTAAGCTGCAAAAGTGTTTACCTCTTAAAATAAAAATGTAATGAAACTCAGTTTAGTTTCATAACAAGATATTAATACTTAAGTATAGCAATGAGATATAAGGGAGTTGTATGGGAGTTTTTTTTTCAGGTTTCAAGAGCTTAGCTCTGGAGAGTATCTCAGTTGGGCTTATTCATTTTTAATAAGCGAAGTGAAAATGGCTGGTCGAAAGCTGAAGAAACCAACGTTGAGTAAAGTTATATCAAAAAATAATAAACCACTCACAACTCCAATTCTCACTCACCATTGTAACTGCGGTTTTCCAATAAACTTCACAACACTTAATCTACCGTACATCGAAAAGAGATCAACAGCATCTCTTGTTGTAAACAAAAATAATTGAAAGTACTCAATATGATAATCCGCATATACAGTGGTGATTGAAAGTTTTGGCTTACATGATTATTTTGATGAAAGTAACTAAACAAAATTTTAATTGTTGTGAATAAAGTTAAGTTGATTGAACCAGATTAAGTAATTAAAAGAATTCAAAAAAATATGATTTTAATTTAAAAAAACACTACCCAGTTCTTGTTTTTCGGTAATATTTGTATGTATGTGCCTTGTATAGTAAATTCAGCATTAAAAAATATCTTTAAATTATGTGTTCATAATCCATATCCTTTGATTATGACAAAGAAAATTGTTTGTCTTCCCACCCCATCTATGAAAAATTTTCACCTTCGTAATATCATAAATGTGCAAAATTTTTTGGTTTCCATTATTCTATTTTTTTTTTTTTTATGAATTAACTACATATGTATGTAGCAGACGTAACAAATTGTAGTATATTAGGCATGTAGTTAATTTGGCCGACCCTGGTCGAGTCACGTCATTTGTTTTTTTTTACTTTGACAGTAAATGTTACCTATCCCGTTTTGGTCGTTCGCCAACGTATCGGATACTAAAGTATCTTAGATACCCTATCGGTCTACAACCTACGAGGCGAAAGCGGCCAATTGCCCGAAGATGGAGGTACACTCCGAAACGCGTCGCCAAACCAATTAAATAATATAAAAAAGTTGTGAAAATTTTTGGTACTTAAATTTTAAATAAACAATAGTGCAAAAAATTTGTTTGTATTTTATTTGTATATTTATACTTTTATTTTAATTAATTTTTTCTTTTTTCAATTAAAATATGAAAATAATGGTTACTTTCTTGATATGTATAAAAATTAAGAAGAAATATGTATCTGTAAAGATAAATTAAAAAATTTCGGAATTTTCTGTTATTGCGAAATATGTTTTCTTTTAAAAGCACGTTGAATTATAATTTTTGTGGAACACTGTATGTGAAAAAAAAACAAAATTATTAATAAATTATACACAGATCGATATGGTATCACAGGCATCATTTTGTATTTCATAAGTTTAAAAAAACTTTGTCATACACATCGTAGTCACCATTCAGGTGCTGTATCTGTAAGTAGGTTTAGAGCTTTGACCAAATTGAGTTAAAATAAATTATGTTTTTCGTGTTTTTAATACTTCTCCCTGGATTAATGGTGTACGTATACATTACATAGTTATTGTACAGTGATTATTTTTAAATTTTAAGCAGCCAAAAGTTTGAATTATTGAAAGTGTTTTACCTTTTACGAGTAAGTTGGCAGGCACTTGACCAATTTGGAATTTGCATTCTGCTTTGATTTGTTTCTTTTTGATTAAGAAAAATAAGATCAAAAATGCTTACGTATTACAAGTTAATGTTGAATGTGTTTTATAAAGAAATTATTGTGCATTTACTCAAGAAGATTATGTATATCTATTGGGGAAATACCAAAAAGGTGTATTATACCTACAAACTGTCAAATTCGTTCCATTCAATGAACTTTACAAGTGCGTAGAAGTCAACTTAATTAATTATATCTAACAAATTAAATGTTTGATAACTAGGAACTGGATTATTTGCATTTGCATATTTGCATATGCATTTGCATATTTAAGACATTCTCAGCGGTAATAGCATATTTTACCTAAGATCTAGTTATAATGCATATTATCGGTACATTTACAATATTTTTCCGAGTGCAGTGCACTCACTCTGCGATAAATGTGATAATACCGCGAATCTGACAAAATTTAATAGTCACAAAATATAAGGGCTATTGAGTAATAATTGTGATTTTGTGATTATCATTTTTACTGCATTTCGAAACGCAGGGTCAGTAGCCGCGCGCGTCTTTTGTTTTGACAGTTATGATAATAAAATTAAAGAGACAGAAAAGTGTAGTGCTCATCTACTGCAAAGTCGTCCCAGCTATTACGCATATAAATAATTGTTACTATTTAAATACATATGTATGTATAAAACAAGTCAGATGAATTTAGATTTATTTAGTTTTTTTAAATATCACAACATTTATTTTATTTTTGAGCGACGCGTCATAATCGACTTCATAACTTAAGGTGTTGTTTGCCAAACTTAGCTTTTGAAAAGTTAAGAAAAATTACAAAATTTATCAAAGCAGTGCAGTTTTACAATTAACTTTTTGAGGCTATGAATGATGTATAGTAACTGACTTTGACAGTACCGAGTCAAAAGCTGTTTATAAGTCTAAGGAAGCATTTAACGATTCTATAAGAAAATAAAATGCACGACTGGGTCGCACGAACTTGCTCTTATGTAAACGACTAAGAATTTCAAAAATGAATGTTATTAGAGAAAAACTGTTCATAAGCATAAAATTAATTTTTTATTAGCCTAAAACAGAAGTAGTTGCAGCTAAAAACAGGATGCCATGTGATTCAGAGCAAAATATTAGCTTACGCAAGAACAAAAATTATAAGTCTGTACTGGTTTCTTAAAAAAATAAGCTTTCATATACAAAATTTTTAAGAAAAAATTTTAGTACGCCAATTTAAAGTTTTAATTATTGTTCGAATAAAAATTTAATTTACAAAAAAAAATATTGAGATTTGTTTTTTTTTTTTAATTCAAAAACTATTTTTTTTAATATTTTGAAATGCAATGTTTTTCAAACTTTTTAGAAGCTTCTCCATAAAAAAAAAATTCATTAAAATCCGTTTTGTCGATAATGGGAAATTCTAAATTTGAAAAAATCGTTTTCGAGAAAAATACAATTTTCGAAAACCATTTTTTAACATTTTTATGGACGTTGCCGTTATTTTTAGGTTAAATAAATTCTTTTTTCCTTTATCTTGTAATTTATACCAGAACTTGGCTAAGCACTATCGTGCCCTTTGATTAAGAAACTTTTATTTTTCAAGTTTTAAAAAAACCGAGCAATGGGGTTTTGAAATACATATTGCGTTTTTAAAAAAATGGGTTTTTGAAATATGTATTGAGTTTTGAAAAAAAAAAATTTGAAATTTTTTTTAAAAATCAGAAAAATTTTTTTTGGAAAATTTGAATACCTACCAAATTATATTTAAACTGCTGGGGAGCTTTAGCGTAAAAAAAATTATCAAAATCGGTTGTACCTTTTTTGAGAAAATCAAAAACCAAAAAAATAGTTCCAAGGGGGGTACCAAAAATAACCATTTTTTGAAAAAAAATTTTCAACCATTTCCTAGCTTGAAATAAATGAAATTTTTTGATTTTTTTTAATCTGTGAGACGGTTTTTGAGAAAAAAAAATATTTGTAAAATTTCGAAAAAAATCGTATGGCAGGTACCGCTATTTTCGGTCTTAAAAAAAAAAAGAAAAAAACATAGGGTGGAAAAAATTAAAAATACTATCTGCCAAGTTTAAAGAAAATCGGCCGAGCCGTTTGGGCTGTAGCCAAATACAGACAGACAGAATTGCGATGCCCACTTTTTTAGTCTTCGCTATCATCGTAATGTCAACTTTGATCAAAATCTCGAGTTCGATTTTTTTTCCGAATGCATAACTTGACTTATAGTACCAATAAGTCGCAAATAAAAAAAACGTAGCCTTGATTTGCACTCATTTTTCCTACATACCTGGAAGGCTGGAAGTATTAAAAAGCTTGAAACTCGCGGCTTGGCATTGACTGAATCTATTCACGTTGCCAATGGCATTGCCGCATAAACTTAAATAAAAGTTTGAAAACATATTGAACGCAGGCTTTTAAATTTTGTGTCAAATTGATTGTTTCATTAATGTACGGTAGAACTTTTGCCAGAAACTATAAATAGTAACATAGCACCCAAGTTCAAATTCTGTCCAGTTGCCTCAATGGATGTGAAGTGAAGCTTTTCCACTTTTTATGTTGCATATAATCCGGTCTATATTAATAACAAAGTATTTAATTCACCTTTTTGATTAAGCAAAACAAAAATATTTATTTAACTTCAACTAAAATGCTTATATGCTACTTATGCTTCCGGTAAACTTTACATAAATCAAATGAACTTTAAACAAACGAATAATACAGATATTGAATTTAAGTTCAAAGTTAAATTTAAACATTTTTTCCCAGGTGTTTTTATTATTAAATTCGTACAACATAGTATATTTAATTATATTTTTGTGTTTTATTACTCTCGATTTTTGGACAACTTACAAATTTCTTTTTTGAATTTCTCTTTAAAGATTTCAATGCAATGCTAATAAAGACGAAGATTGTAGTCTTCCTGCAAAGGGAAGTCGAAGTTTTCCATCAAATTTTAGTTTTGGCGTTGCAACTGCAGCATATCAGATTGAAGGTGGATGGAATGAAGATAGCAAAGGTCCATCCATTTGGGATGATTTTACTCATAACTATCCGCATATGATTGATGACGGGTCGAATGGTGACATAGCTGCAGATTCATATCACCGTTTCGATCAGGATTTGGCGGCGATAAAAGAGCTAAAGGTTTGTATTTATATATATATTTCAAGTGCAACACAACATCAAATTTATGTTCACGGATTTCATCGTCATAGATAGCGTAACGAAAAATCACAATCTAAACAGTGTTTTAAAAAGATGCATGTAAGCGCACCTTAAGTGGATGGCAAATATGAACATTGGCGCTGTTATCGTTAAGATGGCCGTAAATAAGAAGAATATTAGAGAAACGTCAAAACACTCAAAAATGGAATTCCTCAAATTGTGAACACTTATGTCGATTTCCTTTACACACTAGGGATTTCGATCCCTTGTCAAATTTTGACTTTTACGACAGATTTTACGTTCCTTCACACCAAAAAAATCGATCTTTTTTTGACAGAGATCAAATCCTTCGAATCCGTATTTGGAAAGGGATTTACATGTATACGAAATACGCACACTAAAAGACAAAATTTGACAAGGGATCGAAATCCCTAAAATCCCTAGTGTGTAAAGGAAATCGACATTAAATATAATAGTATAGATAGATGACATTCAAAAATCGTCCACATTGTTCTTTTCAAACTGCTAGCACATGTATACTGTAATTATTGTGAAGCGGGGAGTTCTTATTCATTCTATTTCTAATACTTTTACTTCTGGTAAAAAATACTTTTAGGGCCTTAAATATATATTTATAGAAATCGAAATGAAAGTATTTTTATTGACTGTAATAGAGGAAGAGCATGATCCAACTTTCGATTGTATGCAATCAACCTATGAACTTTAGGCTGAAGATTAGATTTATAAGCACTAACCCAGCATGACAGCCCATACTTAAGACATGAACCTACTAAAGCATAATAAATTTAATTAAGTAGATAATGTGCGAGCAGGCTTGCACAAAAAATATATTTTACTAACTGCAAAGTATAAAACTCGTTTAATTGGGATTTTCAGATTAAACTACTATCAATTTTAGATAAAGGATTAGTTGTTAAAGATCGAGATATTTACTATTATTACTACTATCAAAACTTCTTGTGAAAAGGACTTATATGACAATGCTAGATCATCTGCGTACGCTGTTAATTTTCCATTAAGTTTAACTTGGAAAATACGAGGTTATGTAAATGATAAAAAGCATAAGTCCAAGCACAGATCCTTGCGGAACCCCTAAATTTGAACAACGTGCTATTTCCCTTCTTAGTGACCCGAGCTCGTTGTTTTCATCCTAGGGACTGGTAAATTTCAGCGAGGAATTTGGTCATAATTTCCTCGGTGTTTTTCCTTTTCTGAAACCGAATTTTTGAAAATTGAGCTTCTCTAAAAAGCATTCTATCTTTAAAAGCAATCTCTAATATTAAAAATAAAATTGAAAGTACTGAAATGGACCCGTAGTTGTTCGCGTCTTTCAGATTATCTTTTTTAAATATTGGCAATATAATGTCTGTCTTAAGGCAATCTGGAAACTCACCTTTTTCGAAGCTTATATTAGTTAGAAAAACTAATGGTTTAATTATGTTCTTGGTTATTTTTATTAACCACAAGATTATAGTAATTTCCATCTGCTCCACAAGATTTTTTTTGATGTTAATCCAGTTATAATGGTACTTACACGCCGCCGTTTCTACTAGCGATAAATACATCGCAATCGCAGTAGCCAAAGTAGAGAGCAGAAATACTGAGGATTACATCGCGTATCTTTTTAGTATAGTGAAGAATGTCAATGATGGCAATGGACAGATATATTCAGAGCATTATTGTGCTTAACAAATTAAAATATCTGGTAGAGATGAAAAAAAAAACAGATTTTGGGTTAGCTCTTTTTTGGAAAAGAGAACGCTTCTCGAACAAATGAAATTTGGAAATGTCAAAGAAAAATATGACAGTTCTCCTTCTGATAAAGCAAGCCTTGAATGGTATGCCATAGGAATACTTTCTATCGCACGATATGAAAATACCTATATAGCTGTGATGGCGTTCTCTAATTGCGATAATGAAAGCGTGCTCTGGATTCATCACTAGTTGAAACCAAATGTTATTAAAGGGTTATTCGTAGGACTGCAAAAGGAGGAAGAAGATATCGATATTACATTCAATGTGGAACTGCCTAAGTGCAATACAGATGGGTGCAATTTATTTAAATAAAAATACCTACAAAAACCTTGTTAAACTCTTCGCTGATATCTATAATTTTAAAATGCTTTTCTGTTATGACAAGTGGAAACAGTTGGCTTTCATTTGAAAGGTATATACTCTATAAACTTGGTTTTGTAATAGTTTACCTTTTTGATTAACAATAAGTTCGCGTACGTAAATTTGCATTTCCCTATATTGATATCCCACTTCAACTGATACTACCATACAGCACTCTATTATTGTGTTAAGAGACTTTGGTAGTCTTCAAGAAACTTTACCGCACTGATGAATTGCAAACAATAGAGACATAAAAGATTAATTTCATATTAGCCAACAATTATATTTAAGCACATACAATTTGTAAAACTCAACTTCAATGTCAGATTTTACACTTTGTTACACTTTGCTAAAAACCAGATCAGCAAAGTAGTGCATGATTAAATTTAGTTGTAAACTCATAACTTCCCGAAAACCTGAACATTTTTATAATAAACTAACTTTTTCTAATCTGTTGGACTGTCATGCAGAGGGCCTTGGGTTCGATTCTAAGCCCTGCAAAAATGTTTTTCAAGTGTGTACTAACTCTAAGGAGGAAGTCAGATATTCTCCAAAATATAAAATATGACCAACGAAAAATCGGTCTATATAAAATACTGTCTAAAAAGACAGTCTGTGGCAGAACAACGTCTGCTCGGGACCCGTATACCAGATGTTGCTGGGCAAAACGCTCACATTCTTGATTTGTTTCTTACTTCTAACCCTGATAAGAATACCATAACGGTAAAGTCTCCATTCGGCACTTCGGACCATTGTGTAATATCAGCTAATTTCTCGTGTCCCATTCATCCAGTTAAAGAGAAGCATCCAACTAGGACCGTTTGGCAATACGAGAAAGCCAACTGGGAGGGTCTGAATAACTTTTTTAGAATTTTTAACTGGTCACTATGTTTCCTCGATAGTGACGTTGATGCCAGTGCTGATATACATATGATCACAAAAGTGATTTTTCTTGGGATGCGTAGGTTTATTCCTTACAGAATCAAGAGTATAAAGTCTAAAGAAAAGTCTTGGTCCGATACAAGCTGTAAAGAAGCTACCAGGTTGAGAGAAGTAAGTTTCCGCTCTTACAAAGCCAACCCAACTGAGGAAAATCGGAAAAAGGTTAAAAAAGTCAGAAACCAATGCAACGCTGTTATAAAGAGAACCAAATTCTTACATGAACAGAAATTAAGGCAACAATTCTGCAATGTCCCAAAGGCAGTAGAAATTTCTGGTCATTTGTCAAGAACATAAAAAATTCAACTTCATCTTCGGTTCCAACGCTCATCTACAAAGAAAAACCGATAACTAGCTTTTTAGAGGAAGCAAATGTACTTGCAGCTAATTTTGCTGCTAACTCCATGTTGCCTGTTAGCAACATTGCCCCTCCTGTACTTGAGAACGTAAATCATTCAATGGGACAGATATATTTCCGCACTCGTATAGTTGCAGTTCGAGATCTTGATATAAACAAATCCGCTGGTCCTGATGGTATACCCCCCATTCTTCTGAAGAGTTGTTCTTCATCGCTGACAAAACCATTGCGTAAGCCTTTCCAACACTCCTACTGTTCTGAAATCTTCCCTAGAAGATGGAAAACAGCATTTGTCCAGCCTCTTCCTAAAAAAGGTGACCCTTCCTCCCCCTCGTTCTATCGACCAATCGCACTTACGTCCCTTCTTTCCAAGGTCATGGAATCGCTGATCAAAGGGCACGGTAGTACCCAGCCAAGTTCTGGCACTACACCCTTTTTACAGGAACAAACTCAGGCGACTTTTGACTCCTCCCTATCTTCAGTACCAATGAAGTCACAAACTTGAAATTCCGAATATTTGCTAAGCTAGTCAAGCACAGGCGAGGCGCCTCACCAGTTTTTAGTTTTCTATTATAAGCGGCTCCTGAGATATAAGGCCTCAAAAATCACAAAAACCGTAACAGACTGACTGACTGACTGACAGATCATCAAAATTATGGAGAACTTAACGACATCGTAGAATCTTGTAATTTTGCACAACGCTAGGTCTTGTCATGCAAGTAGAGGAAAAAATTTGAGGTTTTCCATTCAGGGGGCGTGGTAATCGCCCACTTTCTCCGAATTGGTGTTGGTTGAATAGAGCACTTCCGACTGCTGTAAAACGATGAAATTTGGTAAAGTGGTAGGACTTAAATTGCATACAAAGAAAAAAATATAAAATTTGAAGTTTTCCATTCAGGGGCGTGGTATCCGCCCACTTCCTCAGAACTGATGTAAATTATACATGGCGCACTTCCGATTGCAGTAGAACAATGAAATTTGGTAGAACCGTAGGGCTCAAATTGCATATAAAGGACCAAGAATAAAAATCAAGGTTTTCCATTCAGGGGGCGTGGTATCCGCCCACTTTCTCACTTTCTCCGAATTGGT
This sequence comes from Chrysotoxum bicinctum, assembly GCA_911387755.1. Classification (NCBI taxonomy): domain Eukaryota; kingdom Metazoa; phylum Arthropoda; class Insecta; order Diptera; family Syrphidae; genus Chrysotoxum; species Chrysotoxum bicinctum. The sequence goes on along the minus strand of OU426989.1, from coordinate 106,892,269 downwards.
GTTGGTTGAATGGAGCACTTCCAAGTGCTGTAAGACGATGAAATTTGATAAAGTGGTAGGGCTTAAATTGCATACAAAGAAAAAAATATAAAATTTGAAGCTTTCCATTCAGGGGCGTGGTATCCGCCCACTTCCTCAGAACTGATGTAAATTATACATAGCGCACTTTCGATTGCAGTAGAACAATGAAATTTGGTAGAACGGTAGGGCTCAAATTGCATATAAAGGACCAAAAATAAAAATTGGGGTTTTCCCCACTTTCTTTTTATGCCCAAATTTGAAAGGTTTTAAAAACTTGACAAGTGAACCCATCAAATTTTAGTCAGTAATCATTAAATAATAAAATTTCTCTATTACATTGTAGCTGTTTCAATATTATTCTACTTTAAATATTCGGTATTAAACTTTCATGAAGTAAGAACTTGGCGTACTTTTAGATCTCAGTACTTTTCACGGCTGACTTGTTACACAAAGGTTTTTGTATAGAAGAACTTGGCTCTTTTTTTAACATTTATGTTTTTGGTCTGATAAATCATCAGCTCAAGAAATATCTCGAAGATCGGAAGCTTCTTAATGACCGGCAATACGGCTTTCGCAGCAATCGTTCCACTGGTGATTTGATGGCATATCTCACCGAAGAGTGGAACAGATCTTTACATTGTTTTGGAGAAAGTAAGATTATTGCGCTTGATATTTCTAAGGCATTTGAAAGAGTTTAGCACCATGCTCTCTTATCGTAAATGCGTGCGTTTGGCATCAACGAAACCCTTATTCGTTGGATTAGAAATTACCTTCTAGATAGTTCAATACTTTTAGATCTCAGTACTTTTCACGGCTGACTTGTTACACAAAGGTTTTTGTATAGAAGAACTTGGCTCTTTTTTTAACATTTATGTTTTTGGTCTGATAAATCATCAGCTCAAGAAATATCTCGAAGATCGGAAGCTTCTTAATGACCGGCAATACGGCTTTCGCAGCAATCATTCCACTGGTGATTTGATGGCATATCTCACCGAAGAGTGGAACAGATCTTTACATTGTTTTGGAGAAAGTAAGATTATTGCGCTTGATATTTCTAAGGCATTTGAAAGAGTTTAGCACCATGCTCTCTTATCGTAAATGCGTGCGTTTGGCATCAACGAAACCCTTATTCGTTGGATTAGAAATTACCTTCTAGATAGTTCAATATATGTCGTATTGGACGGTTTTAAGTCTGATCTTCAAAAAATAAATGCTGGTATTCCCCAGGGCTCCGTTTTGTCTCCGACTCTCTTCCTCATTTTTATAAATGATCTCTTGTCTGAAACTTCTAATCCACTTCATTTTTTTGCGACGACTCTACTCAGCCTTTCGTACTCGTTCCCAAATTCACGCCCATCTCCTTCGGAAGTGGAATTGCAACGGTATCGTATGATAAGCTCATTAAACTCCGATCTTTACAGCATTGTTAAATGGGGTAAAAAACCGTGTGGATTTTAATGCTTCGAAAATTCAATGCTGTCTATGGTCGTTGAAGCAAAATGTTCCCCTTATGCCATTGTCGCTGAATGGCACTTGCATCAAAGAAACCGAAAAACTCTCAGTACTCGGTATGTGTGTTAACGACGATCTTCGTTGGAATAATCACATACTCGAGACCGCCAAGAATGCTGCTAAATGCTTAGGATTTCTATATCGATGTAAGAAATTTTTCACCCCTTCTGATCAGGCTACCATTTATAAAGCGTTTATACGTCTAAAACTCGAGTATAACTCACACCTTTGGGCAGGCGCTGCTCAATCTTCTCTCCATTTATTGTATAGAATTCAGAACATAGCGTTAAAACTGATTGGAAACAGAGCTATCATGGATTCATTCCCGTCGGAATGTTTCACGTATTTCCCTGTTTTATCGCTTCTTTCACAAGCAATGCTCACAATTCACCCGTGATACTCGCTTCGTTAGGAATGCTCATCAGTTCACCCTTGAGCCTAACTTTGGTCGTACCGTCAAATATAGGGATTCGTTTTTTAGTCGCACAACACGATTATGGAATAACTCACCCGGCACAGTTTTCCCCTGCCATTTCAATTTGCAAACATTCAAAACCAATGTTCATCGACACCTCCTTTCTCTCCCCTCCTTATTTCCCCCTCGCCCGTTCTGTGTTTGAAAAATTATAAGGGTCTCGTAACATACCCTTAGGTTAGGTTAGGTTAGGTTAAAGTGGCTGCTGACCGGAAAAGGTCAGCACACTTAGACCAATATTTGGTCCGTTGTGATACCACAAGGATTTCAAAAATCTCCCTTACTCGTTAAACCATTTTGAGCTAATAATGAAGCGTTTGAGACAGTGAATGTCGGAATTATTTAGATCACTAGGATCGTTATAGTAGTAGTCTCCCAAGTGGAGTCTACGTCTTTGCGCTAGGGCAGGACAAGAGCATAGAAGGTGAGGAACTGACTCCTCTTCTTCTTCATCCATGCAGCTTCTGCAAAAATCATTTGCAGGAGCTCCAAGACGAGAAGCATGTCTTCCTATTAGGCAGTGTCCAGTAAGGACACCTATAACGGAGCTAATATGCAATCTACCAATAGAAATTAGTTGTTTTGAGCGTTTAGCATCAAACAATGGCCAAATCAGTTTAGTAGACCGGTAAGTTGGGGTGCTGGTCCACCTGTGGTTAGCTTTCTTTATGGTATCATGCTTTAGCATAAGTTTACAAGTAGCTAGGGGTATACCGATGTTAGATTTGCTATCCAACAAAGGTAATATTGTTCCGTTTTTTGCAAGTTCGTCAGCTTTACAATTTCCTGGAATGTCTCTATGCCCCGGCACCCATGTAAGGTGAATGTTAAACTGTTTTGACATCTCCACCAGAGATGATCGACAATTTTGGGCTGTTTGTGAGTTAATGGAGACAGAGTCCAGTGACTTTAAGGCAGCTTGACTGTCTGAGAAGATACGTATATCAGTAGCCGATATAACGTTTTCTTTTAGCCAAGAGAGGACTTCTTTTATTGCTAAAAGCTCTGCCTGGAACACGCTACAGTGATTGGGAAGACGAAAAGATGGACAAAGATTTAATCTTTCAAAGTATACGCCTCCACCGACCCCGTCATCGGTTTTAGACCCATCTGTATAGAAATGAATTGCTTCGTCTATCAAAAGCGACTCATTTTCCCAAGAAGACCTGGAAGGGATGGATACTTGAAAATTTTTATCAAATTTTGGATGAGGGGTGGTGTAATCGACGTTACTAGGTAGAGTACTGAACGAGTTCAGTATAGTAGAGTGACCAATATCATTATTGATCCACTGCGAGGAGGCTTTAAGTAGAATGGCTGTGTTAGCGGCCGATTGTTTGCTAAAACTATCTAGCGGTATGAGATGAAAAAGAACATCAAGTGCAGCAGAAGGAGTTGAGCGGAGAGCTCCACCCATGATTAAACAGGCTGTTCGTTGGACTTTGCTGAGCTTATCGCGGTTTGTTGCTGTTTCCAGCGCAGTCCACCATACTGTCACTCCATATGTAAGTATCGGTCTAATGACTGAGATGTATAGCCAGTGTGTAATATGAGTTTGTAGACCCCATTTATTACCCACGGCTTTTTTGCAAGAGAAAAGAGCTATGTTGGCTTTGTTGACTCTCTCTTGGATATTGGGCTTCCAGCTTAATTTCTTGTCCAAAATAAGACCCAGATATTTTGCTTTGTCTGAGAATTTAAGCGGTATACCTTTGATGAGGGGAGGGTCTATGTGTGGGATTTTATATTTCCTGGTAAATAGGACAAGTTCAGTTTTGTGGGGGTTGACACCGAGTCCACATTGATCTGCCCAGGTAGTAAGCTTGTTTAGAGCATTTTGTAGGAGTTCCTTCAGAGTGTTAGGATGCTTACCAGATATCGCTATCGCAACATCGTCCGCATAGGCAATCACCCTGTGCCCCTCCCCTTCAAGAATCACTAGTAGTTTATTTACGACTAGGTTCCAAAGGAGAGGAGAGAGGACGCCGCCTTGCGGCGTACCCCTACTGACAGTCCTTCGAGTAGTAAAATCGCCCAGTTTTGAATTTATAATCCTGCTTATCAGCATATGATTTATCAAATTACTGATTGACTTATCCACCTTTAGAGATGACAGCGCAGATGTGATTGCGGATGCGTCGACATTGTTAAAAGCTCCTTCTATATCCAGGAAAGCAACTAAGGTGAACTCCTTATGATGAAGGGAGTGTTCGATAGTACGAACCAGCGTATGTAGAGCGGTTTCTACAGATTTCCCTTTGTTATAAGCATGTTGAGCATTGGATAGTAAGGACTTATCAATGTTTGCCCTCAAATGGATTTCAATCAGACGTTTAAATGTTTTAAGAAGGAATGATGAAAGGCTAATAGGTCTTAGATCTTTAAGATTAACATGGCTAGGTTTGCCAGCTTTGGGGATGAAAATAACATTTACTTCTCTCCCTTGAGCGCGAGTGAATTATAAAAAAAAAACTAGTATTGTACATAATGTATATACATATGTACATAGAATACATTTTTTTTTTTTGGCTTTCAATAATCAAATTATTTTTATTTTTATTACAGGTCAATTTCTATCGTTTTTCCATTTCATGGGCTAGGGTCTACCCAAGCGGTGATATTTCGTCGAGAAATCAAAAGGGAATCGACTATTACAACGATGTGATCGACAAACTTCTGGCAAACGGTATTCAGCCTATGGTCACAATGTTTCACTTCGATCTTCCTTATGAGCTTCAGAAAATTGGAGGTTTTGCCAATCAACTAATAATCAATTATTTTGTGACGTACGCAGTCGAACTTTTTGAAAACTATGGCGACCGGGTAAATTTTTTATAGAATTATCGAGCTTGAAGCTGCTTTTATAATATGATAACAAATTGAGAACAACGAATTTTTGACTTAAGGTTAAATCTTGGATAACATTCAACGAACCCTTGCTTTACTGTAAGTCTGGCTATGGCGAAGCAAACTATCCGCCACAAATCCATGGTTCTGGAATAATTGACTACATTTGCGTGGACAACATGCTGAAAGCACATGCTACCATCTATCGAGTTTACAAATCAAAGTTCTTTAAAGCACAGTGTGGTAAGATAGGAATAGCTTTTGACAGTCAACTATCAATATCAAATGATACAGCTGTAGCCAATAGGGCTATGCAGTACAATGTAAGTTTTTATCCAGAAAAAGTTTTAAGACCTGACATACTATCTTCTTTTTAGTTGGGCTTCCTTGCGCATCCGATATTTAGCAAATCTGGTGGATACCCCGAGGTCATGGTGAGAGAAATCCAAGCAAATAGTTTAAGAGAAGGAAGACTTACATCTCGACTTCCAGACCTCAATGGCAAATGGAAACAAATTATAAAAGGTTCAGCTGACTTTCTTGGTATTAATTATTATACCAGCAGATATGTTAGTCGTGCCGAAAAACCTATGGGCGATAGTCCATCATTCGAAAGGGATTATGACATAAATGAAACAGTTGATCCGAAATGGAAACGGGCATTATCATCATGGTTATATTGCGTCCCAGAAGGACTAGAGGGTATTTTGAAGTAGGTTTACATCTTTTTAATTTTAATATTCTAATATTTGTACATATATATGGGTTTTTTAAAAACAACAAAAAAAAAGGTTCATTCGTGACGAATATGACAATGTGGAAGTTGTAGTCACTGAAAATGGATGGTCTGATAAGGGAGATCTGGAAGATGTAGAACGAATACAGTATTTAAAGGTGAGGTTAAAAAATTTTGTAATTACAAAACAATCATCAAATGCATTTGAAACGAAAACGAGTTCTAAAAAGAGCGTCCGGGAATTCTACGCATCTGACATTCAGTTTGTTTGGGTTCGGTCTAAGTGGATGAGTCAATTTCATTAAACTTGGTGCCTAGCGTTTTTGGCCGACGTTCCTCTGGTATTTTTTTTTAGTTTTTAGGATCAATATTAACTCAACCTGCCATTAATTTTTCTACTAGGCAAAATCTTATTTACCTCAAAAGCTTGCACACAGATTAAGAAACAGTTTTTGTTTTATCTAAAAATGGTTTTTAATAGTTATCTTTATCATTTCTAATTTTAGAATTTCTCAGAAACAATTTAACGGATTTTTATGAAAATCTGTTTTTTGAAATTCAAGAATTCGAAAAAGGGTCTTGAATGACATCCTTAAAACTTAGTATTTAGGGGTTTTCAGTATTATCTAAAAGATTTAAAACAAAGAACTCTTGATCCAAAAATAATAATGGTTGACTGGGTAGCATGTATATATATGTACATACTTGCTCTTACATATGTTCAAGTAGCTAAGAATTATTCTATAGATTTTAAAGACCAACAAAATGTCAATTCCACTCTATTATAATTTTTTGTGATCTTACGTCTTCCAGTCTGAGTAACGGTGGGGTACAGTAGGACTACGTTAATGGCAAAGTTAAAGGCAAGACCAGGGACCTCCGGGCCTGTTTATTAATAACATTCGTTGCTTATGGCACGAAAAACTGCTAGAGACGTAGGTCTATTATACTCAAGTCTTATCGACCTCAACGTGGTGCCCTGGAATAAGATGCAAGAAAAGAAAAACGGAGTAAAATCCTAAAACATTCTTTTATAGCGGAGCAACCAACTAGATAAGACAGGGTATGGAGTAAGAGGGACTACATAGCCAAAAAAGTTCTTGAAGCTAACCGATCCTTTGACATAATCAGGGTAAAGGTAACGGAACAAGAACATGAAAATTGAACAAGTAATTATAATAATAGAGAATGACTTATTACCAAGAAAAGCTCAGAACGGGGGAAATCTAAGGCACATTATTATGAAAAGTCCTATCTTACGACGGCGACGGGCACCCATTAAACGATTATCAACTCAACTAAACATGGGAAGACTTCTTATAAAAACATATTTTGGTAATTTTTAATGATTTTTTGGCAAGAGAAAGTAAATGGTCATGCTTCCTTTGAAAACAGGTCTAGAGAAAGATGAAAGAGTAGCTAGTTTAAATTCGATGGGTAGTAAAACGTAGTTCAGCTGCCTTCCCTAAAAAGTCATTGAAGTAATCCAATCCTGGTAAGGTCCAAATGATTCTGGGTAAAGGTGAAAGGTGTCAATGTGATCTGAACGAGAAGCAAATAATTATGATGCTAAGCTTTCGTCTCGTAAGAGATGACTGCCTAGAGGAAGAGGGGAAAGGAGCGCCTCATTCTTTTCTCCCATGCGGAAATTTCAATAAGAGCGAAGTTTGGTTAGTAATTTTGAGTTAAGTTTACATAGGAAGAAACTGTGGGATGGGTTATTTTTGAACCTCATGATAATAACATAATATGCTCGATAAAGGCCTTATCCTACCTGAGTTCCCTCGAAGTGGGTAAAGGCTTTACTTCGAGGTCAACAAGATATGAGGAAGAAACGTAGTTGATTCTAAAAAGATAAAAGATGCAAGGCCTGGAGACAGGACACAAGATGTAGCTCAAGCTGTGTGCAAAAAAAATTAGTTTTATATTCTATCTCAGGAAAAACTGAGCAACGGATCAATGACTCTATCTATACAAATATATACAATTATAGCCGTGTTTTATTGGTAAGTGAATACGCTGCATTCAAAATTTAACATGGAAAACGACAACAAACGATTATTGAAGAAAAATAAGTTAGCAATGGAAAAGAATATTTTAGTGAAAATGGAAATTCGGATTTTGAAACGTAGATGGTGTCCGAAAAAATAAAAGTTGGCATACCTGAGGGTGTGTTCGTTGGTATTTATTTTCTTATACTTCTCCTTCTACTTTTCCAAAGTGTGATCGCTCCGCAATTTACAGAACAAATATTTTTTCTGAAATGCAAAATTTGTAATCCATACCATAATTTTTACACTACTGACACTGCCATTAATTTTCTCACAAAATGTTGAATCAATTTACACGAAACCGAATAGTCTCAATTAGTATGTTTTTTTCAGTGCACTGGCATTCGTTTATAAATGTCGTGTGTAAATGCGGCATTATGTTGAATTTATATGAGAACTGTAAAATGTAAAAGACCAAGAAATACAATAGTAAAATTAGGGATACGAGAACATTTTAAGTACATTCTAGGAAAAAGATATATTTTCTTACTTTTGTAAGGTCAAAAACTTAGCAAATCCCGTTAATTAAAGACACCAAGGTATAAAAACCTTCGTTTCTCATTATAAATTTGGAAGGCCTTCTATAAAGAGAGCACGACTCCAACTTGTATATTTAAATTTAAATTTTGGTGGGGGCAATACCCCTAAGCTTATTCTTAAATCGAGGATTGAAGTGAATTGGAAGGATGATTACGACGGAGTTTCAGGCAGGGTGAACAGAGGTTGAAGTCAAAACATTTAAAGTTACGATTAATCTTCCAAAGCATGCGAGTAATAAGTTTGTTGGAGCCATAAGAGGTACGATTATAATCTCGTCAATATATGTACGAAAGTTGAGCTCTCTATCACATAAAACACCAAAGTCGCGAATTGACTCAGCGGAGGATATGGGTTGATAATGGAGAAGATATCGACGGGGAGTAGATTGGATACGTTTTCGTGAAAAAAGTGATTGAATGACATTTTTAAATATTTAGCTTAAAGCAATTTTTCAGGCACCAGGCCTTGTTGAGATCAAGTTGTAGAATATGTGGCATCATGTGTGGAAGAAATGGTCTTGAAAAACTTTGTATCGTCCGCGTAGAGTCAAATATGGGAATGTTTAATGACCATTTCAATATCGTTAATAGTAAGAATAAAGAGGAGAGGCCCTAAGTGGCTGCCTTGTGGGACCCCGGAGGTAGCTAAGAAATCATCATAGAAGAAAAATTTGAATCGAACTTTGTAGCAACGTGTTTTCAGGCAAGAAGAAATCCATCTTAAGAATATATGTTCAAGCCCTAAGGTGGATTGTTTGAATAGAACAAGCTTATGTGAGATTTTGTTAAAGGCCTTACTGAAATTGGTTGAGACAACATCGACTTCCTTTCCGTTTTCTGAGGCTGAGAAGCTAAAGGATACGACTTCAACAAGGTTAATATTTATGGACCTTCCCTTGACAAAGCCGTGTTGTCTAGGGGAAATGAGAGACTAACACAATAACTTAAAATATCATACAAAATGCTCAGATACCAAGATACTCGTATAATGTCACCAGAGGTTGAAGCGCTAACTGTTATCAAGGTATCAAGTTGGCCGTCCCTCCAAACAGCTTGAGTCTTAGAGCTTAGTTCAATAGCTTGTCATTGAACCCGTCAAAATTAAGTAGGTCAAAGAGTGAAATTAAGTCTTCAGATAAATGTTCACTATAAATCGTAAGTTGCACTTAAGTGGGCCAAATGCCACTTATTCAGGTTAGTCAATTCTAATATTTTTGCTAATTCCTAGTTTGATGGTACAATAAAACTAATCTCTACTAATAAATACAATTTTTAACTGACATTTTTGTTTCGTTCTTAGAGCCATTTACAAGCAGTTTTAAATGCTATAAATGATGGTTGCAAAGTAAGCGGTTATATGTACTGGAGTCTCATTGATAACTTTGAATGGCAGAGAGGCTATACGTTAGTTGAGATTATATTATATAAATATCTTTGTTGAAATTAATATAATATCTATTTCCAGCATAAAATTTGGTCTATATTCCGTTAATATGACGAGTCCGACAAAAGATCGAACACCCAGGAAATCAGCACGTTACTATAGAAAGATTATTGAAGCGCGTAATTTAAGCTGAATTTAAAACATAGTTCTTATATAAATGTAATTATTTTAAATATTAACTATTTAAGTGCATACTGCGTTTTAAAGTATTAATGGTTTTTTTTTATTACTACCAATTATTACACTTACTTGTTTAATGATTTGATGCATACATTCCATCACAACTTCAGCGCCTAATAGGGAAGACCAATAAACAAAAAGTCTTGTCCTTAAACTTGTTTAATTATACCTTTGACAAGGCTCCCAAAAAATAACACAAATAATAAAATAGCCATTGTTGCAGCAAAATTAAAAAATAAATTTGAATTAATTATACATCATAGAAATAACATCGAATTTTTGAATTTACCGCCACTCAAAAATATGTATTTATTTAGTACAAATCAGTTGATTTTATTTTTTGTTATGTTCCTTAAAAAGAAACTCACCATACTTAAATCTTGCTTTCCTAATTTGTAAAATTGAAACTGTAATCTTCTTGAAAGTTAGCCATCGAACTAAACAGATATCAATTGTTACTAAGATTAAAATTAAAAATAATTCTATTATAACGTTTAATAAGTTTTTCATTTTGCTTATTTTTCATTGTTGAAACAAAATTTCTTTTGCAAATTTTTACAGCCACTATATAAATACCTTTTTTTTTAAATTGTTTCACAGTACATCTGATTTTATTGAATTTTGTATGCTATTTTAAATTTTAATATTATGAATTTAGATTTTCATTTAAACACATTTTAACACTATCTAAAATATTTGGAAAAAATTGTTCTTTGATACAAAAATAACGGAACTCACCAATGAAATGTTAAACAATTGTTTTCGAAAGTCTTGATAAAAAATGCTCTCTATCTTATATTTTGTATAAGCGCACGAGAATTTTTACTTGCAGGCAAAGTAAGTCTTAATAGTAAAGCAAAGCGCTTACATTATAAACTTTTACTTTAAATTTTAAAGTTGGTATGCTTTGCATTTACACCCGTGTCAAAATCAGCTGATTTGGAAAAGAAGCAAAATTAATATGTAATTTCTTACAAAAATAATACAAATTGAAATGAATAAAGATCCAAAACAGAAAAGGGCTATATGTACATAATTTTTGAGTTTCTTTTAACAAATCATCTTAATTTAGTAGATATTTCAGACTCATTAAAGGAACAAAGTAAAAGGAAACGAAAACCAAAAATGAAATATATACCTACGAATAAACAATCCACTTTTGAATAAGCTAAGGGATGCGTTGGAAAAGTATACGTTTTGATGTGGTTTATGCTGAATTAACATCACTGAAAAATTTGTTGTCAAACAAGTGGCAAAATTATTAATAAAATCAAATCTCAATAGCATGTATGTATGTACACAAAGTCAAATTAAGGGCTCGGTGTCAGAAAAAAATCATTTTCATGTCCTTTTTAATCGTTTGGCATTGCAGCCATCCTTCAATGATTTTCATACTCTCACGTGACAGATAGGGAACATGCACACGCATTAAGAGGCAAAATTTTGATCATTGACTATTAACGTTTACCGTCTAATCGTAAATTAATATTTCAAACCACATAATTTTGCTCTTGTGAAAATTTACCACAAAATGAACAAATATCACCGAACACATTCTCGAATAATCAAAATCTGTCAACCTCAAGAAAAATAAAACTTTTGCAACCAATTTGAGTGTCACTGTAATCCAGATGCTCCAAAACTTTATCAGCACTATTATGTGCACTCTTATTACTGCCTAGTTTATACGCACTATTCCTTTGTTGTTGTTTACTGTGTAAAATTTTACTGCGCTGCCTATACAATTTCCAATAAAAAACGACTATTGTTTCGTGTCATAATTGGAAATTTTACTTGTTTATGTTTTTGTATGTTTAAAAAATAAATATTTACATGGTAATCTAAAAATAAAGATGCAGTAATATTTTGTAATTTTTAAATCTTTTGAATTGGTGGTTCAGCGCACGAGCACACTTAAGGTACAGCCGCCACTGCTACGGTGGCATGTATCCGAGTGGTCTACCTCTCAAAGACCCTTCCGCAGAGATTCAGATGAATTTGAGCGATGATTGACTGTGTTATGCTCACCTTAAGGCATCGGTCGACTGTGGTTTATTAGTATAGACCTACGACTTCATGAAATTCCACGAGAAAAAGTCTGGCGGTAGCAAATCACATGACCAATTCACGTCACTTCTGCGAGAGATAACCTGACCCTCAAATCGTTCGTTTATGCAGAATGTCAATCGTGCCTCACTAAAATCCAGGACAAACCGCAACTGACGATGAATTATCACTTGGTGAACATGATGTGGGTTGGTGTCGTCCCATATATACCGCAGCCATTCATCCAAAAATGCGTCTCATCGCTAAAGCTTCCAAACGCTCCGAAGCCCAATCAGTGAGCAAATTGTAACTGCTTTTCGTTCGTCTAACTTGTCATTGTGATTTGGCAACAACAGATTTAACAGATATCACGCAAAGCTACATGGCCACCACGGGCCACCAAAAACTCTTTTTAAAGTTTTAAAAAAAATCGTTAAGTTTAATAACTTAATGGTAACTCACGTTACAGTCAGAAAAAAGTCAAATCAATAAGAAAGAAATTTCTGGTAACTGTCAATACAAATTGATACACGAATTAAAACCAATAAATAATATTGAGCCACAAAAAATGGTTCCCTTGCTTCCTCCTATCACTTCGGTCCCGAACGGAGACAGTCCTACCGAACCGAATTCGCTCAGCGCCGCCGCCGCCTTGTGTGAGCGAGTCTCGATCATAAAGAAGTCGTCTATCCACAGTTCTACGGCCAACGCGGTAGATAAGCGGAACCGCCTCTCTATCCTGGATCAGCACTTGACTGTCTAAATAGAGGAATGCATTTGGTAGAATTTAGCTACTTTAAAGCACACACATACCGGGCATCCATAGACAATCTTCGACTTGATAAGGGCCATGTAGCAAATCACCTTTACTCTGGTGTCAAGCCTGCTGCTATAAAACAACCGTTTATATGTCTGTAGAAATACAAATACTGATTCAACCAAATACCAAGGTACTTTACTTCATTTTAACTCGCTAGTGGTTGTCCATATGACCCTACGAGCACCCGCTTGCGCCAGTTCTTCCTCTTATCCCTTGGGGCTCCATCCAACCGAGTCCTAAACAAAATAGTTTCTGATTTCTGAAATTTCATTTTCAACTTCCAATCATCAAAATATCGCTGAATATCACTGTCGAAGTCACGCTGCAAGAGAAAAAAAATGATGACCTCGACTTTTGGAGCCGTTCTCTACGCAATAAGTTCGTTGGTATATGAGTTAGAATTCCTATCAGATCCCTTTTTTAAATGCTGTATAGAATCGGCGAGTTAACCGCTCCCTGCTAAAGACCATTTTTAATGTTGAATGCTGTTGTAGAAGTTACATTGCCACTCTTGACAACAAATTTTCTACCACTGAGCATGTCATACAATTTTTGTGGTCATTTAAAAATTTGGTCCGTCGAATATAATCATTACACGACTCTCTAGCTTGTTTGAACTTATTCCGATTTTCCTCAGTAGGGTTGCTTTTATAACACCGAAGACTTACTTTTCTGACCCTGATAACCTCTTTACAGCTCAAATTGGCGTTTGGAATAGGCGGTTTCTACTAGCTTCAAGTGTAGAGTGGAAACCGTTCAAAAAATTATAGTCGCTAGATAAATTTGTACATATGTATATGTACACATACGTACATACATGCATATTCATATGTACTTCCATATTAACCTGAAATAAGTTCATCCATAAACCTATACCTTTATTATTATAAAAAAAAAGCTGTTTGTTACTAAAATCTTTATATTAAATAAAAACTAAAATTAAATTATTTTGTGTTTATTAAATAAATTTATAAATATTCTTATTTACCGCTGCTATTGGAACTGTTGTTTTAATTGGCTGTATTAAAACCAATTCAGGTTGTAAAGCTGTCAAGCGAATTTGATGCATTTCTTTCTCTTAGAGAAGTTAATGTTTTGCACGCTGTAATTCAATAGCAGAAACAAAACGTCCCCCTTATGCCATTATCGTTGAATGGCACTTGCATCGAAGAAACCGAAAAGCTCTCGGTACTCGGTATGTGTTTCAACGACGATCTTCGTTGGAATGATCACATTCTCGAGACCGCCAAAAATTCAGCTAAATGCTTAGGATTTCTATTTCGAGGTAAGAAATTTATCACCCGTTCTGATCTGGCTACTATTTACATATAAGGCGTTTATACGTCCAAAACTCGAGTATAACTCACACCTTTGGGCAGGCGAAGCACAAACTTTTCTCCACTTATTGGATAGAATTCAGAACAGACCACAGACCGTGTTAAAACTGATAGGAAACAGAGCTACCATGGATTCGTTCCCATCTCTTTAACACCATCGGAATGTTTCATGTATTTCCTTGTTTTATCGCTTCTTTCACAAGCAATGCTCACTCGAAGTAGCCATTTGCATTCCTCCGCCATTCAGTTCTCCCGTGATACCCGCTTCGCTAGGAATGCTCATCAGTTCACCTTGGGGCCTATTGCACCATCTTACAAAATTGTGATTACAAGCATTTTTTTAACAAATTTGTAAAAAATCGAGATTTTTTATTTGTAATTTATTTGTTAAACACAAATTTGTACTTGTGAATTACAAGTCACAAATTTGTTGACAAATAGAATTTTTCGTTGCACAAAAAAAAGTTGTAATTGTTAATTACAAACTAAAATTTGTGAAAATGGTTCTTTTTTTGTGGGTTTCTGTTGCACCATAATAAAGCGATCACAAATTTGTTTCAGTTTGTGAAAAAATTCTACATGTGAAAGACCGTGTGTAAATATTTCTACAAATTTGTTAACACACTCATTTGAACATGGTGCAACGAAAAATCGTATACAGGAGTTGTATTTGTAGATTACAATAACAAATTTGTGGTTATAAATTGTAAACTGGTGCAATAGGCCCCTGTGGTCTATTTCACCAAATTACAGTTACAATCACAAATTTGTAATTGTAACCTACAATTACAAATTTGGAAACTGATTTTCTTTTTCACAAACTACAAACATAATTCCAACAAATTTGTTAGAAAAGAGACAAAAAATACGGGAAATTGTAATTTACAATTACAAAAGAAAAAAAAACGTTTCACCGTTTAATTTGAAGACTTGTAGACTACAATTTTTTTCACAAATTTGTAAGTCAATAGAGAACATCAACGGCTATCGTATAAATAAGCAAAATAAAATGTTTGTATTTTCAAAAAAAAAAAACATCAACAATGGCTGCACAAACGCGATGTACCGATCTGCAAATTGTAGATTTAGATATACCGTGCATGTCTGCGATCCCATGATACTGTCCTCCATTTCCAAGTTAGTGTAAAACTTTAAGAAATTGCTACATTGGTGTCAATGGGCCGTACCAACAATCAAATTAAGAGACGACTTCAATGTTTGATTGAAATGGAGCATTATTTAATGGACTCTATATAACTGACCATTTATGCAACATTTTACTTTTTACAATAAATAGTTCTATGTAAATTTATAGTTCCCATAAATATTAAGTTCATAACATGTATGGCTAACTTTATACTCTGTCCATTTCACTCAATCATTAAAGTCGTCTCTTAATTTAATTGTTGGTACGGCCCAATGAAATTTTTTTTTCAGTTTCATTTTCAATCCGTGGTCCAATTTGTCCTATTATTTCCTCTGCCTTAACCCGTTTCAATCGAAACTTTTCGTTGAATGCAAAAGTATCAGAAATATCGTTATTATATTTATACGCGGTCGATAAATTTTTCTTCGTCTATTTAGAACGAAATGGTCACTATAACTATCACTATCACTATCGGTGCTACTATGCCTACGACGACGCCGACGTAACGACATTCTTAAACGAGATTCTTATTGAAAATTACAAATTGTAATCAAATCTACACATCATCTTTCTATTGTAAGAAATTTTCATAAACTGAACAAAATTGTAAAATTATTTGATTTGGTGAAACACAAACTTACAAAAAAAAAATTATATTTTACAAATTTGTATTTGTAAACTACAAAAAAAAATTGTTTTCGTGAAACGAAAATAATGAAATTTCTACAAAGTTCCCTTTGTAATCTACAACTACAATTTTGTAAAACAATTATCTCGTGAAACAGAATTAATCAATTTTTCTACAAATTTGTTAAAAAAACACTTGTAATTTACAATTTGTAAGTTGGTGAAATAGACCACTGGGGCCTATTGCACCAGTTTACAATATTTATAACCACAAATTTGTCATTGTAATCTACAAATACAAATCCTGCATACGATTTTTTGTTGCACCATGTTCAAAGGAGTGTGTTAACAAATTTGTAGAAATATTTACAGACGGTCTTTCACCTGTAGAATTTTTTCACAAACTGAAACAAATTTGTCATCGCTTTATTATGGTGCAACAGAAACCCACAAAAACAAGAACGATTTCCACAAATTTTAGCTTGTAATTAACAATTACAACTTTTTTTTTGTACAACGAAAAATTCTATTTGTCAACAAATTTGTGACTTGTAATTCACAAGTACAAATTTGTGTTTAACAAAAAAAATTAGAAATGAAAAAATCTCGATTTTTTACAAATTTGTTAAAAAAATGCTTGTAATCACAATTTTGTAAGATAGTGCAATAGGCCCCTGTGGTCTATTTCACCAAATTACAATTACAATCACAAATTTGTAATTGTTACCTACAATTGCAAATTTGTAAACTGATTTTCTGTTTCACAAACTACAAACATAATTCCAACAAATTTGTTGGAAAGAGAAAAGATTAAGGGAAATTGTATTTGTTATTTACAAATAGAAGAAAAAGCCGTTTCACCGTTTAATTTGCAAAGTTGTAAATAACAACTGTTTCTGTACAAGTTTGTTAGCATTCGACACATCATAACAAAAATGAATAAACAAGATAAAATTTTTATCGCCGATTTAATTCGTGATAAGAAAGATATTTTATTAGAAAAATTTTCCGATATCATAACACATAATCTTAAAGTTAGCGAGTGGCAAAAAATTTTCAACAATATAAAATCTAATAGTATTTTAATAGATAAAGATTGAAAATACCTAAGAGATGTCGTGTGGCAAAATTTAAGACGAAATACTGTGGTAAGTAAAAATTATTTGTTAAGTAGATTATATTTACCGGCAATATCAAAGAACCGTTCACGAATGCTTTCGTGTTCTTCTGGCCAACGCAACGTACAGTATTTTCAAAGAAAGTCTCAACAATGGCAGAACAAACACGATGGACAGTTCTGCATACCGTAGATTTAGATATACCGTGCATGTCTGCAATCCCGTGGTACTGTCCACCATTTCCAAGCCAATGTAAGGCTGTCAGAAATTGTTGTGTCGGTGTCAGTGAAAAGTTTTTTCAGACTCATTTGCAATACGAGGTCCTATTTGACTTATTATTTCCTCTGCTTTAGAACGTTTTAACTGAAACTTTTCATTGAAAACAAAAGCATTTGAAATTTCAAAGTTAATTCGCGGTCAATATATTTTTCTTCGTCTATTAAACACAAAATCTACACTTATATCACTATCGGTGCTACTATGCCTTCGACGTAAGGTTTTTTGGGTTTCAAATGCGATTTTTTCCGAAACTTACAAATTGTTATCAAATCGGCAGACGATCTTTCTTCTGCAAAAAATTTTCAGTAACTGAACAAATTTGTAAAATTTCGTGATTCCGTGAAACAGAAACTTACAAAAAAATATAAATTTTAACAAATTTGTACTTGTAAGCAACAAAAAAATTTAGTTTTGGTGAAACTGAAATAATGAAATTTCTACAAATTACCCTTTGTAAATAACAAACACATTTTTGTAATACAACCATTTTGTGAAACATAAAAAAACGATTTTTGAACAAATTTGTTAAAAAATTCCTTGTAATATACAATTTGTAAGTTGGTGAAATAGGCCACTGGTCGTAACGTCAAATATAGAGATGGAATAACTTACCAGGCACGGCTTTCCCTTGTCATTTCAATTTGCAAACATTCAAAAACCAATGTTCATCGACACCTCCTTTCTCTCGAGTTGGGACAAACTTCGAACTTGATCTACTCCCGATTTACGTGAAAGTTGAACATTAGTGAACAAACTAACTCTAAATGTGTGCCTTTTGTATTGGTCTTATTAGGTGCTTGCCTTGCAAAAAAGATGTTAAAAGATATACGAGTACATATAAATTCTCAGAAAAAATCAAAATCTTATTTTTTCCTCCTCAGGCCTTTATTCTGTCTCATAACTTTTTGAATATGCTGCCCAAAAGAGAAATGATCAACTATAAGAAATAATTCGTACAATCTATATTTTTTTATATACATATTATGGAAACGTACAAAAAAGTATTAATATATATTATATTATATTTTATTTTCTTCCATCACATAAATTGCATTCTTGACCTTAAAACCAAACTCATTCACATACCACATGCTACATGCTTCTACATACACACATTCTCGAATAAGGAGTACGATGTACGATGTTCTGAAGTCAACAACTTGCGTTCCAGAAGTATTACCAGTCAATCCTGCTTTATCAATGATTACAAATGAAACTCTGACCCATTTAGCATCAAGAAAGTCTGACATCAAAAGACCGATAAATGCCTCACAAAACATTCAGTCAGTGCAGATCTCCGGCAGTGAAATGATTAATTTGCGGTCAACGTTCTTAGTTGTGGGACTCTTAACGTTCGTGTTTCTGATAAATCGGAGTGAATTTAAGAAAAGTTTTTGTTTGTTAATAAGTTTATTTTTTACAGATATTTGTTATGTTGTAATGGTGCAGGAGAACCTTGCACTTTACCTGCTAAAGGAAGCCCAAACTTTTCTGCAAATTTTAGCTTTGGTGTGGCTACAGCCGCTTATCAAATTGAAGGCGGATGGAATGCAGACGGTAAGGGTCCCTCTATCTGGGATGACTTCACACACAGTCATCCAGAGAAAATTCGTGACAAATCTAATGGTGACGTAGCCGCGGATTCATACAATCGTTTTGAACAGGATTTGCAGGCCTTGAAGGAACTTAAGGTAAGCTAATTTTTCATTAACAAAATTTAAGAGAATAAAACAGGGAAATCGTTTTTATAATACCGATCTGTCGTATTTCATTTCAACTTTTTTGTTGACATTTTACAAAAATTTGTGAGAACTTTCAAGCCACCAAACAGACACACTATTTTAGTTGGTTTGAAGGCCCGACACTTGGGATATTTCAATGAAGTTATGTTGATTTTCATTAATCAGTGACCAAACAGTGACCAAAAAAGGCCAAAGGAAAGATTTCAAATCGATTCCACTCCACTTATAATTTCCATTAATCAAAAAGTAACACTCCTTTGCCAAACATCTTCCATCATTGGGTCTTAGGATTTTTGTTTTTTAGAAGTGTATTTTGCTTCCAATTGTTACAATTTCTTAAGGCATAGACATGATTTGTGAAAAAAACATTATAATTCTCAAAAATTCTGTTAATGTAGCTCAGAACAATTTTACTGATTGAACAATTTAGATAAAGAGAAAAGCCTGTTCCTTTATATTTTCTAACGGTGTTGGAATTCACTGGATATCTTTTGTTAAATATCTTGGGGTGCACCTGAATACAATATTAACATTTAGCATACATGTTCGAGATCTAATTAAGAGGATTAATCTCACAATTAAAGTACTATAACCTTTCATCAATCGAAAGTCGATGTTAAGTAAAGAAAATAAACTCGTTATCTACAAAGTTATTTTCCAGGCAATAATGTTATATGGGTCACCTGTTTGGGGAAATTGTGCATTAAGTCACATCAAAAACTTCAAATATCGCAAAATAAAGTTCTTAAGATGATACCAAGTCTTCCTTGGTGTTTTTCAACTAATGAATTTTATAATTTAACAAATATCGAAATGATATCCAATAGAATTTCAAAACTTAATGGAAAATATAATGTTTCTTGCCTATCGTCTGACAATGCCTTGGTATTAAATCTTGCTTCTTAAATATGATTTTTTTTAAAATATTTATTTTTTTTTTTGTTATTTATTTAATTTTTGTAAATTTATTTATTTATCTATATATTATTTTATTTTTTACATATATTTAATTATTTATTTGTGTCCTTGCACTTCAATTAATGTTTATTATTATTTATTAAAGACTGATTGTATTTATAAATATATCAACATATTTTTTTACTTATTTCTTTAGTTTTAATTTATTTATTATCTACTAGCTGATAATACCCGGCGTTGCCCGGGTCATTTTTGTCTGTAATCTGCAATCCTCAAGCAAAAAAATTATTTAAAATCATTAGTCGAAAAATTTACAAATTTGAGTAATATCTAGACTTATGACACTTTTTGGCTTAAGCTACTTTTCCTTTTTTATTTTTTATAAGTGCACATATAGTATTCATATTTTAAGTTATATTTTCGTTTGCATTCATTTTTTAAAAAGGTATGTTTAAAACAAACCTTCTTCTTTCTCGTCTTGTGTTTTTTCGTCGTTTCCTTAATATCGTACTTCCAAAAACAAAAATTTTGGCATTGACTTTTTGTGTAAAAAGGTAAGAGAAAACCTTCTAAATAATAATGGTAGACTAAGCTGAAAGGAATAGAAAGCCAATGTGGCCACGCATTTATTGAATAAACAAAGATAGATATATGCTGTACTCTTACTGATCACACACATTTGCGTAAAATGCTTTGTAGAAAAACAACAGTTTTGAGTATTTACTTCATTATAAATTATAAAATTCATTACGAATTATAAATTTCTATAGTGTAAAACACATCTTCTTGAACACACCTATTCTCCATTTTCTACAATTAAGGAGAAAATGTTCATCCCATTGACCCCATATTATAGGGGTATTCATGTAAGCGCGGAAAACCCTCGTAAACCTCGTAAACCAGATAATTTTATCTCCGCAGAAACGAGCTGTCAAAATTTGTATGGGAAAAAGTTTCTGCAAATCGCATAAAATTATCTCAGAAATTTGCTGCGGAAAGTGCAGAAATAAACCTCGTAAACTAAAGATATATGGATTCTGACTTTTAATTTGACATTTCACAGAATATTTCCCACATTTACGCAAGTATTTCTTAGGGGGTGTTCATGAAAACATGTTGCGGAAAGTTATATTTTTCTACAAAGCGGAAAATTATCTCGTTACATGAATACCCTTAATAAGTCAATGGGTTATCCAAATATAATTGAGGAGGAAAATAGTTTTGAAGTTTCTTTTATTCGTATACAGCGCCATTATTTCTCATCATGGCTAGTCGCGCACTGTCAACTGTGATCGAAATCAAATAGTTTAATCACCAGTTGAAAGAAAACCGCGCACTGGCAACTCTTTACTCACGCTCACACTCTTTTCTCTCTTGCTCTTATAGAAAACAGCTCAACTGTTGGGAAGGCAATCGTTTAGTTTGTGTCAAAACACAAACTTTTTAGTTGCTCGAATCGAGTTGCTCTAAATGCGCGGTGTCCCATATGGCTAGCCGCGCACTAGCAACTTTTTGTTGCGAAACTGCTTGGTTCGAGCAACTAAAAAGTTTGTGTTTGGACACAAACTAAACGATTGCCTAAAATAAGTTCGCCATTTTATTGAACATATAATTATCTGCAAATTCACGGACATTCAACCAAACAGTTCATCTGTTTTCTATAAGTAACCAAACAGTTTCGCAACTAAAAGTTGCTAGTGCGCGGCTAGCCTATAAGAAGCCCATATGTTTCATTTTAGCAACTAAATAGTTGCGAAACTAAAAATTGAATGTGCGCGCCATGCCTTAAGGATTGATTTGGATTAGATTGGTTTAGAGTTGAATTGAAATTAATTGAAGAAAGAATCTGTTTATATATCAAAAAACAAACAAAATATATTAAAACGCTATTACTGTATGAGTAGGTATCTATCCATCAAAACGAAGGGTAATTCGAGTTGGCCTCAATACTGATAAATAAGCAATTTATACCTTGCAATTTATTAGTTATTTCTGTTTTTGGTTGATTTGCACAAAAAAAATTATATATACCTAAGCGTTAAGAGCTTAGATATGTAACTTTCAGACTTAATTTCATTCAAATTTTTGACGACAACTGAAAATTCTAAATGATAAGCTGCTTTGGAGTAAACTTGAATTCAATTTATTTTTAATATCTACTAACTCTGGGTTATTTCAGAGTTAAGACCAGGACTGAAAATGTTACCCTTTTTCTGACAAAAATATAAGCAGGTTTTTGAATATTTACCCCCAGTTTTTAGTGTTGGTGGTAACTTTGAGCTTAAGCCTAGTATGCAGATCGCGCTAAATTTTATCTCCCATACAAAATTCTCTCCAAAATTTAGCCAAGCTAAAATTATGTCAAGCATTTTAGCCGTGAGGTACGCTGCTCCAGCTAAAAAATCAAAATTTCTCTTCGAACTGTACATAACTTATCTGTCAAAATTTAGCGCACGAAATAATTGTCTGGCACATTTATTCTCGAGCTAAATTTCAATTTCAATTTGAAATGGAATAATATTTAGAAGAATATTTAGAAGAATATTTGGTGACAGGAGTCTTACAAGATTTTCAACAAAATTTACTCATAATTCATAATTCTCATTCGTTTTCATTCATAATTCTTAAAAAATCATACTTTAAAACAAATTCTTTTAAATCTTTGAAAAAAATTCATTTATAGAACAGCTGTTTTCTGTGACATATTCTCCACAAAGTTCGTATGTCAAAATTTAGCTTGGATTTTAGCTGATGTTTGGAGAAAAATCTGGGAGATAAAATTTAGCGCGATCTGCGTACTAGGCTTAAACCTGCAAATAAATTGAGCCTATGTTATCTCAGAAACAGTTTTCCAACTTAAGCCTAGTACGCAGATCGGGAAAAATTTTGCTCCCATACATTTTTTGTCCTGGGACAAAATTTGTCTTGGATATTTTTCCGAGCAGTACGCAGTTCGCGCGCAAAATTCATACCTTTGTGCATTGCTGTACAAAATGTCTCCACTAAATTTTGCCAGGAAAAAGAATGATACAAGCATTATTTTGCGGGACAAATTTTGACAGCCGAAATTGATTTTTGTCAAAACAGGTCTTATGTAAAAGCTGCAGATACTCCTCTTGAAAGCATCGAAAGGAGATTCCAAAAAGGTATGAAAGACTTTTATGAGACAACAACACATAAAATTGCATTTCATCTCTCCAACTTCAAACTTTTGCGCCAAATTTGGAAACGTTTTGTAGAGATTAAAATTGTAGAGATAAAATTTGTCTTCTCTCGATCTGCGTACTAGGCTTTAGAATTAACTTAAATTTTCAATTGCCAAATATCTATAAGAATCAAAGTGCGACACTATGGCTATGTATTTTGACAATGGAAACACAGATGTACATGAGATTTTAAGAAAATGGTGATTTCCATATCACACTCTTAAAATCAATCTACCTCTCATAAATAAAAAAAAATATTTTTCTTGATGAATTGGAAAATATTTATGGAAATTGCCGCATCGGTAGATTTTGGGTTGGTAGAATTTCTTCACGGATATAAAACCTAACTTTCGCACTGTATACGCTTTTCAGTATAATGAATATGAAAACAGACACTTACCGCCGTATTATTCACTCCATACATCCAGATTAAAACTTAAATCCGGATGTATTTACATTGAATTTGAATAATTTACATCCGGATTTAAGTTTTAATCTGGATGAATTGAATGAATAATATGCCCGTTAGAATCTATTTCAATAGTGTACAAAGTTCCTCACGGATCTCATCGACAAAAAAATCGTCACTGATGGCTTAATGAAAAGTCACAATTTAAACTCTTCAAAGTGTTTCCATACAATTTGTTTATAATTAGTTTTGAATTTTATGAGTAGAGTTTATTCATTCTAAATGCTATAGTAACAAAATTGTATATTTGCATACCAACCTTCATAAATAGACGATTTTCGTTTTCAAAAAACTGTATGGTATTAGTTGTCTCCTGAAAAGTCCACAAAGTTGTTAGAAAGTACATGTTTGCATTCTAAACCATTGTTTGGTTTTTAAATATTTTTTAATTTCTTATAGTTTAACATTTTGTTTGGTTTTACTAAAATTAATTAATAATTCAATTATATATTTTGAATTCATTAAGCTAAGCCAATTTATAACCATGAATCATAACATCAAGTACTTGTTACCGAGGGGTGTACTTTTTTTATTCAGCCTTTTGTGTGAACATTAAGATTATTTAAATTTAGCAAAATAAATTTAGAACAAAATTCATTCAATCGCTTGGCAGCACATGTTTCATACCGAGATAACCAACACAATTCAAAACCGCAAATGATTGATATGACAGAACAGATTAAGTTTGTGTTTACAAACAGTTATTGTCAATAATAGATACAATGTTAATATGTATGTAGTACATTAATGGAATTTCGAACTTATGTACTCGTATGTATACCTTTGTAATCAGAATAAAACTGCTACTTAATTTGTTTGTTTGTCTTCAAACAAACATTGTAGATATTCTGGAAAATTTCAGTCCGTTATAATCCGGGAGGAGATTTGATTGGTGTGTGTTTATTGTTAAGTAATATGGATTCTACAAGTTTGATAAGTGATAAGCGCAACATTTTAAACATACTAGTATTAAGCCCTAATACCTACTACTGATACTACTTAACAATTTGCTAACTTTTACGCAGACTAATAACTCATTCTTAATTTTAAACATTTTCTAACTATAGTATCGCACTGAGGAAATTTTCTTAATAAATTGTCTCTGAACACACCTAAAGGACTATTCACATAAGAGCGACCAACGACCGACGAATCAACGAACATTCGCCCATTTTGAAATTTCGTTCACATGCATTGTTTTTTATTCGAATGATTTTGATGTTAGTCGCGCGCAAACAATTCATTCGTTGCAGTAGGGATGATATGTGGAACGCGAATAGAGTTTGACAGCTCGTAGCAATCATAGCGACGACCAATTTATTTTCCCAAATTTCTCTCATTTTAGCAATTACAACGCAAATTTTAATATATTAACATTAAATTAAACTAGATGTCTACCCTTTTGTAAAGTTTTTGTGAAGAATTTAGGCTTATACTCGTATATGTTGTAATTCCCATTTTTTTGTATTCATTGTACGTTAGTCGCTCTCATGTGAATAATCCTTAAAACAATGGCAGTTCATGCAAAAAACTAAGTAAAAAGAATAGGTAAGTAGATCTACTTCTTTTTTTCAAAATATTTTAAAATCTACTGCCTACTTCGCACCATCAGCAAAATACTGAAATCTACTTCATTTTAAAAAACTCCCTTTCAAATTCCTTCAATTTTGCAAAAAAAGGCCA
Organism: Chrysotoxum bicinctum; assembly: GCA_911387755.1. Classification (NCBI taxonomy): domain Eukaryota; kingdom Metazoa; phylum Arthropoda; class Insecta; order Diptera; family Syrphidae; genus Chrysotoxum; species Chrysotoxum bicinctum. Next base: position 106,867,072 of record OU426989.1, on the reverse strand, counting down.
AATCTACTTCTATTTCTCCATTTTACTCTGGTAAGAATGTAGCACGAGAATTACAATTAAATGTTTGTTTTTATAAATTTTAAATTTTTTCTTACTAATGGCGTTATTCCTAAATTGAATCTTTAAATAGAAGAATGTTACGTTTTCGAACTCTGCTCCCTGACATGAACATTTTTTTTTGTTAAACTACAGCAAATAATACAACTAAGTTTAAAATTTTAATCTATCGGCTCAATTTTTCGATGTATCTGCTTCAAAAAGTGAGCAAAGTGATTTTTTTATTATTTGATAGAAAAATTGTCAAATATTTCTTAAAATCTTCTGTTCTAGGAAATTTTATAACAATGATATGTGCCAAATTTAAAGCAAATCTCTTGAGCTCAATGTACTAAAGCGTGCACAGACGCATACCCCTAACACACGCCACATCGATCAACCTAATCGACAAAGTACTTCGCTTTTGTATGGGCATTTACACGCCAATACGGCGATGTAGAAGTATGTGCCAAAATCAGCTGTTAAATGGTAGGATTGTGAAATTTTAAATGGAAAGTGAAAATGACCGAAAAATATTTGAACTTTAATGCTCCAGAACCACTTTTTTGTGTTGATCAGAGATTGTTGCTTGGAGATTGAATTTTATTCTTGCTTTATCAGGCGATTTGTAAATTTTAACAACTAAAACCGAATAACATCCTAAAAAACTGTGTCGACAAACTAGTTCGGTCCTTTTTACACGCCATGTCGGCATACTACTTCGATTCCCAGAGTTCGCACTGCTATGTCGACACATATTCATTTCACACGACCCAAAAACCTTATCGACAATATGCTTCGATGAAGTAGTTCGTGGCGTGTGTTAGGGGTAGCAGACACCAGAAAATAAATTCTCTAATACTATTGCATCTACAAATAATGACAATCTAAAATCTGAAAGCCTTGAGTATAATTTATTTGCTCTAAATCTATGGAACTTTATAAATTTAAATTATTGCGGGTAGATTTTTGCGGGCTATGGCGGACATTTTTTTTTTATTTTTTTTTTTTTTTGGTGACATCTGTCAAATCTGTTGTTTAGTATTTATTTACTAATGTCAAATCACCATTGCAAGAAACACTATTGAACAACACGTCAAAATAATAAAACTTTATTATCAAATTGAGTGTTCCTTAGTGCAAACGTTGCACCTATTGCGCTCATTTTACGGTCGGCCTTTCGCAGAATTTAGCTTAGGAAATTTTGGGTCGGTACTTGGGCATACATCCATACGAGATCTAACTAACTAAGGTCCAAGATATTAGATAACTAACTACATAAATCTGACTGGGCTTTGGAACGTTTGGAAGATGACACCAATTTTAGTCGAAAAATCATCGTTATCAACGAGGCACATTTTTGGATGAATGTAGAACGACACCAACCTATTAGAGGTTGAACAGTTGGCCGTGCTTTTTCGAAACTACGTTGGTGAGGTGGTCACCGTTAATGGCGGGCACTACATAATGATGAAAGCCAATTTCGTATGGCCCAAATTGAACCATATGCACCTAGTGGTTCTAACAGAACGGCGGCGTCGGCGGCGATGAGTGCCACATGAGGACTCCGCGTTTGCTATTCTGCGTAAGCGATTTGAGTGTTATCTCTCGCACAGGTGACGTGAATATCAAGGTCATGGGAATCTATGCGGAAGAGTTATTGAAAATTGGACCACTCGGTTCCGTGCCATCATAAGAAGAAGATTCGGCCATTTGAACGATGTCATGGGCCTTTCAAATAAAAAAAGATTATTGTTGGATATCTTTTATTCAATTTCAGCCTTTTTTTACATTCATAAGTACGGGATCCGTTTCATATTCCCCGTCGATGTTTCTTTTTTTTTTGTAATTTCAGCGATTTCATTTTAATGTTATCCATAAGCATCGAGGTTGTGGTTGGTTTGTTGATGTACATCTTTTCCTTCAAGCCCTCCAAAGAAAGATATCGGGAAGTGTAAAATCAGGAGATCTTGGGGGCAGGTCAATATCACCACTTAAAAAAATTCTTGTTAAATTCGCATTGTAGCACAAGCTGTGTGTAATGAGGCATCGTTTTTTGAAACCACATGTTCTGCAGGCCTTTGATCCAATTGAAACACAACAAAGCTTTCCAACATGATGCTATAGCGGTCATCAGTAACTGTTTCAGTTCCAGCATTGCCTATTTGGCGTCCTAAGATATATGGTAAAAGGCGGGGCTCCGGCTCAAATGGCGTGTGGTGTATCAATCGAGAGTTTTAAGTGCCCCAATAGGGGTTATTATGTTTTATCAACAAAACCAGCCAAATCTAAATGTCCTTCTCTGCTCATAATGTCTTTTTGCCAAAAATGGCGGTCGTCTATAGCGAGGTGTAAAATTCGAGCACTACTATCTCGCCGACGACGCGTCGCGACGTTGATGGTCATTTCTATGATGTATGATCCGATCCATTATAATTTGTGTTCTTCCACTTAGAATTAAAATTTCGAAGTTTAGTTTTAGGTTAGGAGTATTCTAGTACAAACTTTTATATTGTCTTTATTATCAGCATATATAATAATTTTTATATTGCCGCATTTTTTTTTTAATATTTTGTTTAATTTTGGTATAAATATAATACAACTAAATTTTCTTTCAGGTCAATCATTATCGGTTCTCCATCGCTTGGTCCAGGATTTATCCCACTGGTGATATTTCGTCAAAAAATCAAAAAGCAATCGACTACTACAACAATGTGATCGATAAGCTTCTTGCAAACGGAATAGAACCTATGGTCACGATGTTTCACTATGATCTTCCATCGGAAGTTCAAAAAATCGGCGGATTTGCAAATTCATTGCTCGTCAACCAATTTGTTGTTTATGCCATAGAATTATTCGAAAATTATGGCGATAGGGTAAGTAAATAATATAAAACGGTAATCTGTAGTACAACTATGTATAGCTTTTTGTAATGTTTGCGTTAAGTGAGATTGACTGGGAAATGCTTTGAGTATATATAATATGGAGGGCTCGTTCCTATCCCTATAATGCATTGTAGTACTTGCAGTTGTGATAGGGGTCGCTGTCTCACTTTCTGTAAGTTAAGGATACAGCTGTATGCTTTCAATTTGTGTTTACCTTCTCCTCGCACATCGTTCTCCGTCACATGTGATATGAAGCACTCGGTAAATTTTCAGTCTTGTTTGCAAAAAACCGCATATCAATAAGCTTTGTGACTGTTTTAATTCTTTACAAATTATACGTAAAAATAAGATCAAACTTTAAAGTGACTGTTAATTGCTATTTTGTAATCAAAATATTGAAGTTCCCTACTTGGAGGCCAATAGCTTCCCCACAATGTGACCAATACAATGGATTTACCAAGGATGGCGACTACAATCGGGAGATCTTTCAACATCTGGACTGCAGTAATTTAGCCTCGACTAAGAAAAATGAACAGCAGAATGATTTTTCCGACATCACCGATCCATTCCCTGCAAGTGGTTTGTTTCACTTTTGTAATGAGGTAAAGATTAAGGAACTAGCACAATTCCAACCGAAAAACGAGTCCATATTCGAAGACGAACTCAAGGTGTAATGAGTTTTAGTTGGATTTAAAAAAATAAATTTGTAGAAATATTTAGCTTGAAAAAGTTTTAGTGTTTATTTGGTGTTTTAATGATACAAAAATATTGAATAATAAAATGTTTTTTTGTTTGTTAATTTGTATGCTATTCTTTTGTTCTAACTTAGTATCTTCCCGCAAGGCAATCAATCCTGCCAAAAACTTTTTTTTGGTTGCCGCTGTCAAAAAACTTTGTCTTACACAAATTTGAGCAGCGCCCCTATGATGGTCACACATTTGGAATAGAAACGAGCCCTCCATATTATATATACTCAAAGGGAAAATGGGAAATATTGCTTGGTTTTACATGGGCATTCAGTTTTCATTAATATAATAATTAAAATAAAATCAAACTCATCAATAAAGACTAAAATGGTATTTAAGGGCTGTATTAACTGCATCCATGACTCCATGTTTACTGCCGCCCGCCCTAAGAAAAAAGTGCGTAAGCGTAAAACAGTGTCTAATTTTTGTGTGAACACATGAATTATGTGACAGCTGGGGGTCAATTCTCTATGTGTGAAGCTGTGAAGTGATAAAAAAGTTATCATTTCAGTTTTCACAGCTATTTTTCATTTTCACATTTCATGAACTCACATAATGCGATTCTGAAACTCATTCTGATAAATGTTTGTCAAAACTTGTACTAAACAGTACTAAAATGAGATATGCTCTCATTTTTGATACACGAAACACGATACTCATTTTTGAGTATAATTTTCTTTGTTATTTTCATATTTTATCAGGACTCTTCACAAAATCGTTTGAGTGTGAAAACAAACTTAATATTTGAAAATATTTTGACATTTTATTAATTTTTTTCATAAATTGCGAATCGGATAGTGTGTGAAGTTGTGAAAAAACTTATCACTTCACAGTTTCACAGATAGAGAATTGACCTCCTGTTCTCTAAAGAAAATTTTTTCAAAGATTTTAAAGAATTTGACTTAAAGTGTGAATTTTTAAAAATTTATGGAAAGCGAGTCTTTTTTTCATCTACGGTAAATGAACCTTTATTTTTACCATGCACTTGTAAAGTTTCTGTCACCAAATATTCTTCTCAATATTCTTCCATTTCAAATTGAAATTTAGCTCGAGAATAAATATGCCAGACGATTATTTCGTGCGCTTAATTTTGACAAATAAGTTATGTACAGTTCGAAGAGAAATTTTGATTTTTAAGCTGGATCAGCGTATCTCTCGGCTAAAATGCCTGACATAATTTTAGCTTGGCTAAATTTTGGAGAGAATTTCGTATGGGAAGTAAAATTTAGCGCGATCTGCGTACTAGGCTTTAGGTTAGACTAGACCAGAGTGGGTCCATATTGTGATGCCACATGAATCTAGAGTTTTTCCAACATGGCGAGCTATTTGGAGCTCCTTCTGAAGCGAGAAAGATTGCAAATGTCTATTAATTCGCTAGGATTTTCGAAGGAAAAATCTTCAAGATGGAGCCTACATTTATGGGATAGAGGAGGGCATGTATGCACAGTGCACACAGAAGTTTTTTTTTTTGTTATGCTATTGTACCTTTTTTGCTTCTATCTTTTTTTTGTTATAAAAAAGTTTAAAAACTATTTCAAGTTATTTAAATAAATTTTAGGCAATGTCCGCACTAAGCACATATTTAAGTGCACAACTGGATCGCACATAAAGAAAATAACTCACCACGCACAAATAAATCTAGAATGAACTAATAAGTGAAGAACCTAGCTGAACACAATGGAGTGCCGCAACTGGAAATAGCTGTCATAAAGTGCCGTACGTGATATTTTTTTATGAACACAATGCTGCTGTAGGTATAGGTTTTTATAACATTTGGGTCAACTAATTTGAAACTTTTGCGAATTTATCAAACAATACCCCGATTACATGAGTAGATTTGGGAATCGAATCGAATGCGAATTGAAATTTTGATCCAGATATATGTACATACATACTCGATCGAAAGATTGAATTAAAATGTAATGGAAGTGACTTTAATTGTGTGGGTACGGTGTTGTGTGGGTATTATTCAAAATGGCGACACCAAGAGAAAACATTATTTTCTGTCGAAACCGTCTGAAAACAAAATACACAATTATTGCACACACACTAAACCATCTGTGAAATCGATTCTTCAATTCGTCGATTCAACTCTACATATGTATATGTACATATTTTTGATTCGATCCAGCCCGTTTAGTAAGATCGCATCAAGTAATCCAATTTCAATTGGTTGAGGTATACAAAGATTAAGTGCATTTAACATAAATCTTCTTCAAATTTCGAAGATTTACCATACAAATTTATTTCGTAAGTCCAGGGCCCTCATCGCGTAATTTTTAAGACGATCGTCGTCCAAACGATTGTCGAACACGACATCGTCAAAAGTTTGCTTCGTGTAAAGTTTCAATCGCATCGTTCGGTCGTCCACAGTTTGAGAACATCAAGAAGCAGTAAATGTCATTTGGGCTGTCTAGTTGTAATCAAACTAAAGTTTTCGTTGGAAGTGAGAGAGGATACGATGCATTCCTTATGTCGATTTCCTTTACACATGAGAATGCGAAATCAGTTTCTGTATGAAGATTTTGAACTCGACAGATTTTACGTTCCTTAACACCAAAAAAATCGATTTGTTTTACAGAGATCAAAATCTTCGAATCCTTATTACATGGATTTACATGTATACGAAATACGTACACCCAAAGAAAAAAAATTATCCGGGATCGAAATCCCTAGTGTGTAAATAAAGGAAACCGAAATTAGTGTCCTTCGCATTCGCATTAATTCGATAGTTTCGCTTTCATTTAATTCGCTTTCATTATCATCGAAAAATAATAAATTGTAATGTCGTAACATTTTTTTTAATTAATTTAAAATTAAAAACAAAATCAAAAATTCAAAAAATCCGCAAAATGTATGAGACGATTGTAAAATAGCAATCGTTCAATCGCAAACGTTCAGTCGACCATATTTGACAGTTCAACAAGTTACATAAATCTAAAGTTGAATCGTCTTAACGACATCGTCCAGACGATTCAAGTTTGTATGTGTTACACGAAGCAATTCAATCGTTCAAACGATTTCGTCAAACTATCGTCGTCTTACGCGATGAAGGCCCTGGGCTTCATGTAACTTGTTGAACTGCTATTTTACAATCGCCTCATACATTTTGTGGATTTTTTGAATTTTTGAAAGTTTTTTTTTTTTTTATTTTAAATTAATTAAAAAAAATGTTAGGACATTACAATTTGTTATTTATTTGATGATAATGAAAGCTTTAGTTTGATTACAACCAGACAGTCCAAATGACATTTGTTACTTCTTGATGTTCTCAAACTGTGGACGATGGACGACACGACCGAACGATGCGATTAAAACTTTACACGAAGCAAACTTTTGACGATGTCGTGTTCGACAATCGTTTAAACGACGATCGTCTTAAAAATTACGCGATGAGGGCCCAGTAGATTAAGTAGGCTACACACTGTCATTTTTTTACATCATTTCTGCTGGAATGATGGAAAAAATGATAGTGTGTAGATGTAAATGATAAATGATGAATAAATGATGATGGAAATGATGAAGATCAAAATTTTTCGTGGGTATGACTGAAATGATGAAATGAAATGACAGTGTGTGGGAAACATATCAGTGTGCGTCATTTTTGTCTGCTCTTTGTCGTGCTCGCTGTCGTTTTTTTTGCCTGAAATAAATATTTGCATGCGTTTGTGTGTTGTCACTTTTTTTCGAAGAAAGTTTATAGTACGATGAATGAATAAAATTTCAAAAATGATTGAAAAAATGACTCAATTGAAATGACAGTGTGTAGCATCAAATGATATGTTCAGAAATGACAGTTTTGGAATGTCATTTAAGAAATGATAGTGTGTAGCCTACTTTAGAAATTAATCTTGTTAAATTTTCATTGGATCAATTGTTCTTTAATTCGAACTGACCTTATATCCATATCGTGCTTAATTATTTCGATGATTTTTCATTGTTTGGCACAAATGAAACTTTCTTTTTCAATCTTTTAGTGCTGTTGAAACACCACATAAATCTCGGATTATCTGTTTGTGAAAACGTAGTATTACGGTATTCATGCAACGAAATAATTCTCGGCTTTGCAAAAAGATATAATTTTCCGCCACATGTTTGCATGAACACCTCACCCCCATTTACTTGCGTAAATGTGGAAAGTAATCAGCGTTCGTTAAACGTTTTTGGATGTTTTCATTCCGCATAGATTGAATTTGATAAAAAAAAAAGATCTCAAAGCACACAGCAATATTCCAGCGAAGATCTTACATATGTATAGAAAAGAGACATAAGAGTGTAGGGACCTTTAAACTCTTTGGAATTGAAATCGGGAAAATCATTAATCAGGAGCAAGAACAAAAGGGGTCTCAAGTGACTTCCTTGGGGTACACCGGTCGTAAAATAAATAGTGTCAGAACACACATTCCTTTTAAGATAGGATTCAAACCATTTCAAAATATCAGAGGAGGAGCTAAAGGATTCCAGCTTTTTGATTAAAACTTGGTGGTTAACTCTGTCAAATGCATTTAGCCCAGTCGGTGAATTTTACATCTGTTTGAAAACAATTTTCAATGTTATTGATTATTTCATTACTAAAAAGTGTTAAATTAGTAGAAGTTGATCGGCCAGCTATGAAGCCATGTTGATATGGTGATATACATAATTTCTTTGAGAGTAAAGCGCGGAACAGATTGAACCAGCAACAGCACCGTCAACAGCAACAGCGGCCGCCATTAATATAGAGCAAATGTATTTCAATTGTTCAACACACATAAGAACAGCAACGCCAACAGCATCGTTAGGCCAAAGTCCTAAATTTGCTGTTGCTGGTGAAGTGTTGTCAACTTTCCCACTGCAATATTCAGTGGCACCACAATAAAAAACTTTTTTTCGATATGAAATGTCAATCAGATGAAATGACGTTGCTGGTGGCAATGTGTTTGAAAAATTTTTGCTGGTCAGCGTGCTGTTTGCTGTTGACGATGCTGGTGCTGTTGCTCGTTTAATCTGTTTCGCCCATAAAGGGTTTTTTTTTTAATTTTTGGAATAGTTGATAATTTGCTTATTGGGCGATAACTGGACACGTCTTGTTTAGAACCGGATTTATGAAAAGGTATGACATAAGATACTTTCCCTTTTCAAGTGAACCATCAAACAATATGGTTAATGGCAGAGCATTTTCGATTATGCTTGAAGGAATATCATCAGGTTCTGGTTGCTTGTCATCTTTGAGACCGATTAAGGCAATTTCAACATATTTGCTGCTTTAAACTAAGGGACCGTTGATTAAATTAGAACAAACATTAGGGGAATAACTATGTAGTCGAGACACTTGGAGGGGAATAAACAAAACGAAAAAATTCTGCAAAAAGATTACATTTATGGTGACAGAGTCACTGAATGTAGTGCCAGACTACTGCATGCAATTTGGGATGCCATTTGAGCATTTTTTACCAATAATAGATGTCCAGAAATACTTACCATGGCATTTGAGACTAGATTCAGTTTGAAGAAAGTAGTCGTTATGTAAAAATGTATTTAAAAAATTAAACCCTTTTTGTAAACGTAAGTAGGTAATTTACACGGAAACATTCATTAGAGATTTGCAAAACTATTTAAAGAATGTTTTTTTTATTGTTTAAGTTGCACAAGCGCTTATGGTACCATGGAGTTAAAAATTATTTTTAATGGGTCTTACCAACAATCAAATTAAGAGACGACTTTAATATTTGAGCGAAATGAAGCATTATTTAATGGACTCTATATAACTGACCATATATGCTGCATTTTATTTTTTAGCATCCGTACAATAAATGGTTCATAATTTAGAGTTCACATGAATATTAAGTTCATAACATGTATGGTTAACTTTATAGAGCTCTTTAAATAATGGTCCATTTCGCTCAAATATTAAAGTCGTCTCTTAATTTGATTGTTGGTACGGCCCAATATCCTTAAAATCAGAAGAGAACTTAAAGCTCACTTTAACCTTTTGTAAACCTAAATCGACTGGTTTGACTAGTTAGATTTTGAAACGTCAAAAGTGCGTTTGTTTGTATATGTATTGTGTTCGTAATATGTATTGAATTTGTGTGTATTCAATATTTTGACATCTGTTGCAGTTGCAGCTCCATCTCTATTATGGTTAGCCAATCAAACTCTAATACAAATTTAAATTGTAATTTTTGTTGACAGCATGTCGTCAGCCGTTTTTAGACATTTGATGAAATTTTCAAACATCTCTGAATTTAAAGGTTTTTCTCGGAAACCGTGTTTTTGTCCTGTGTTTTATCGTGTTTTTGTGCAATACGAGTTTTGCGTTTAGTGCACAAAGGCTATTAGATGCGGATTAGTCAATACTTACCATTTGTCTAATTGAGAAGTGAAATTTGAATTTAAGTAAAATTCGAATTCGAAAGTAAATTCTCAATACTTAGGTACTAATTAAAGTTATTTGATGTAAATTTATTCGAAATATGAAACATAAATTATCCTAAATATTGATATCCATGTTTGTTTATTATATCTGTTTAATTCTGATGGATTTAAAAGAGGAAGAGGGTTTGTTGTTGTTCAGTCTGTGAATAGCTCGTTTTAATGTATTTTTGGTTGTTGCTCCCAAGATATGATAACGTGCTTGGATGTTTTCATTATTGGGGACTAGATTGCAGGTCAGGCGATTGTACTTTATAATGATATGATTATTTGTGGTGTTTGCGTATCTTACTCTGTCGTTATTTAAGTGATAAAAACTGGAAGGATGTCATAAATCAAATGTATGTACATATTTATGTTTATTAATAAGAAAAGCTATGAGACGGAAAAGTTTTATATCCATGAGACATCATAAGCGTGTGCTTAGGAGCTGACATTTTGTTTTTATTAATACCTTCATACTGATATCGTCCTTTACTAAAAAAAAATGGGAAATATTTTAAAAATGAACTTTTTTCCAGTAATTGAGGCTTTTTTCTTTCTTTTTTTTAAAGGTGAAAACTTGGATAACATTCAATGAACCCTACGACTACTGCCAAAATGGATATGGAGATGCTACCTACCCTCCTGAAGTCTATGCTCCAGGTGTAGCTGATTATCTTTGTATAGATAACACTTTAAAGGCCCATGCTGCCACTTATCGTTCTTACCAATCCCGATTTGCTAAAAGTCAAGGTGGCAAAGTGGGAATAACTTTGGACAGTAGATTTTTCTTTTCAAGAACAAATGATGATGAAGTTGTCGATCGAGCAATGCAGTACAGTGTTAGTTCGTTGGATTCACAAATAGACAAATGAAGTAATACCTTTCGTGTGAATTGTTGTTTTCAGTTAGGAATGTTAGCACATCCCATCTTTAGTAAATCCGGTGGATATCCGGATGTTATGATTTTGGATATCGGAAGCAATAGTCAAAAGGAGGGACGCATTAGATCCCGCTTGCCAAGTTTCAAGAGCAAATGGAGGGACATTGTAAAGGGTGCTGCTGATTTCTTAGGTCTCAATTACTATTCTTCAAGATACATTAAACGAGCTTCGAAACCTAATGGCGTGAGTCCATCATGGGAACGTGACTTTGATTGTGATGCGTCTATTGATCCTAAGTGGTTGAGAGCAAAATCTGACTGGCTGTATTGTGTACCAGAAGGACTAGAGGGAATTTTAAAGTTTGTTAACGAAATTTTTAACAAAGTGTAAATAGTAATTAACTTTTGTTCTGTTCTCTTTAAGATTCATTCGAGATGAATATGATAATGTAGAAGTAATTATCACAGAAAATGGGTGGTCTGATGATGGAGAATTGATTGATGATAATCGGATTCGTTATTTAAAGGTAAGATTGATGACTCTTTTTCGTGTTTGTCAAGGAAGATGAAACAATTTAAAAATTAAAATAAAATAAGAGAACGCCGAAAAACCTGCTAAATGATTAGGATTTCTATATCGATGTAGAACATTTTCACTATACTTCCACTTTATAAGAAACTCCATTAGCATTTTGATAGGTGCTGTCAAAGTTAATTTTCTTTTAATCTTTTATGTCGATTTCCTTTACACACTAGGGATTTTAGGGATTTCGATCCCTTGTCAAATTTTGACTTTTACGACAGATTTTACGTTCCTTCACACCAAAAAAATCGATTTTTTTTGACAGAGACCAAATCCTTCGAATCCGTATTTGGAGAGGGATTTACATGTATACGAAATACGCACACTTAAGAGACAAAATTTGACAACGGATCGAAATCTCTAAAATCCCTAGTGTGTAAAGGAAATCGACATTAGATAATCTGAGATTTAAGACAAGAGATTTATGTGGTGTTTTCATCGCACTGAAAGACTAAAAAGAAGATTAACTTTGACAGCATCTATCAAAATGCTAATGGTGTTTCAATTTTTCTTATAAAGTGGAAGCGAGAGAAAGAAAGTTTCATTTATGCCAAATGATGAAAAATGATCGAGATAGCTTTAGCACGATATGGATGTTAGGTTAAATCGACTTAGAACAATCGATCCAATGAAGATTTAGTAGAGATTTATTTCTAATCTACTAGATTTACGAAATAAATTTGTATGGTAAATCTTCGAGATTTAAAGAAAATTAATGGAAAATCCACCTTAATCCAGGATTATCTCTTGGTGAAAACGTAGTATAGATTAACAAAATAGAGATTCGAGATTTGAAAAAGATTTATGGTAAATTCACTTAAAACCAGGATTATCTCTTGGTGAAAACGTAGTATAAGGAAAAAGAGCGAAAAAAAAATAATTTTTATTGAAATCTGAATTTGCCAATGGAAAACTACTACTTTCTTACACCAACTGTCATTTTAGTTTGGTTAAAAAATTAGTCTTAACACCATAGCTGTGGGCCATTGTGTACAACTTAAACATAGATAAGAGAATAATATGGTTTTGAATTAGAATGCTCAATACATGTTTTTATTTATGTATTATTGTAGAGTCATTTACAAGCCGTCTTAAATGCAATCAATGATGGTTGCAATGTCAGCGCCTATACATCTTGGAGTTTGATCGATAACTTTGAATGGCTCAAGGGCTACACGTAAGTTTTTTTTATTTTGTTTGTTTAAATACATATCACGTTCATTTACTTTACTTACAGAGAGAAATTCGGTCTATATGCTGTGAATATGTCTAGTCCAAATAGAGAACGAACTGCAAAGAAATCGGCAGGATATTTCAAAGAAGTCATACAAACTAGAAAGATTCCATCATTGTTTTGAATTGCAAATCAATGTTAATAAAAATAACAGTTAATTTTTAAATTCAATTAAAGTTGTGTTATTGGTTTTTTGTATTAAGAAATGTTTGCTGGCACTGGCAAGTACTATCCAGCAAGTTGGGTACATACACTGTCTGTCAAATTCTTATTTGTGTATTTGCTGTGACGTAAATGGTAGGCCACTTGTCGAGCAAGTTGTTTGCCAGTTTGGAAATTTGATTTATAAAGGGTTTTCAATAAGGCCGTTTGGATATTGAAACAAGCTGTGTGTGAGTTACCAACAAATGAAGCACTTTTAGCATTTTGATAGGTGTCAAAATTTCACAAATCTCTTGTCTTAAATCGGATTATACTTTGGTGAAAACGTAGTGGCTTTTACCACTTTCACACGAATAAACTTTGTTTTCAGCTACTCTCGGTTCTTATACCTCACGCCGCCGCTCCTCCATTAGCAATATTTATTTCTGACATTATATCAGACACCATATCTGAAGTTTATATTTCTTTAACTCTGTGGGCAAATTATGTCGTGATTATTCATTCCTCTCTATAATCTCACCAGGTAAGTCACGTCATTTGATTTTAGCGATAAACGCAGTGGAAAAACTGGAAGAGGCAAAACGGGAAGAATACAAAAGGACCTTGAAGAACATTTTCTCCAAAACATAATTGAGTAGTCCCACAAGCATGAAAAGTCTTTGAATGCCCTAACTAATTTTGAAAAAATTAATCAAAATACTTACTATCTTCTATGTTTAATTCTTTTAATGTTGATTTTGGCCTGCAAACGACCAAACAACATTATATTATGTACTTCAACAGAAAATGTGTGAATTGGTGTCAAGACTCGACGTCTTGTGAGAAATTTGTGTCTAGTGAAGTCACAAGTCACGAAACGTCAAAATTTATATCTGCATTTATTTCTTCTACGAAGACAAGAAAAAATTATGTCTAAAAATAACTAAAATCGAGACATAAGGGGCTCCACAAGAAATATTGGTAACATGACACATTTTTTGCAATCATTTATTTCAAGTGGAGGCTCAGTGTCATATATGCTGATGTGAAATTAATTTTGTCTGTGGTATTTAAACAGAAAACGAAATGTTTACGTACCCTATTTACAGAGAGAAAAAGTCACAAGAAAGATTTTACTACTTGCAAAAAGTCTTACAAAATCTTGCGGTAACCTCGAGAAAGTATTTGCAAAGAAGTTGCAAGTGACAAGGTTTTTTACCAACGAAAGACCAACCACGATACGATTTGTAAAAGCTTTTGAAAAAGGTATTTCAAATATTTTAGATTGATTGATTTTTTTTCCGGATAGTACTGTTTTCACGAACAAAATTGTGACGTTTGACTTAAAAAGTTTGTTTTGTAATGTGAAAGTTTCACAATTTGCTGTCAAAACCCATCGAGAAAAAAAACTCAAGTTTAACTAAACTTGGTTAAGGCTTCCTGTTATCAAACAGGCATACAAAAGTTTCCACTTAACTTTTCTGGAAAAGTTATGATCCGGACAAATTTTGACAAACTCAGAAAACGAAATTTGCGAATATTAAGATAAAAAAAAAAAACAATTTAATGGATTGCTACTGGCAATATTTGACTCTCCTGAGCATTGACATTTTATAAAGGTACTGCCATCATATGGTCCTTAAATGAGTTCGAAACCAAACAGTTGTGAAACTAAAAATTGAATATGTGCGCCTAGCCTAAGACCGTGTAAAACATAAACAGATGTTAGGAAAAAAAATGAGAAAGTTCAAAAATTCTGTCAAACTCCAACTCCTAGCCTTACAACACAAATCTATCCAGATAGCACATAATAGCCGCGTTTTATTATCGCCAATCATCCATATAGATTAACCCTCGAAAATAAAACGATACGGATCATAGTGACAATTGTGTTGTATGCTCATCTCCCTATTACTTATGATTGTTGATTTCAAATGTGTCTTGTCTTTTTTCTTGAAACTGCAGTTTACACTACCCTACCATAAAAAGCCATCTACTCACCAGAAAAAGAACTAATTTCTGGATCTTCAAAATAGGTCCAGATAAAGAACAGGATCTCAAATTGTTTTTGTAATACATGTTAAAAATTAATCCAGATCCGGATCCACATAGATCCGTAGATAATAGGTGCGTTTTATTATTCACAAATCTATTTGGATCCTGAGCTGGATTAGGTTAAAACATGTATTACAAAAACAATTCCGGATCCTGTTTTCTATCGGTATCTATTTCAAAGTTCCAAAAATTAGTTATTACACTGGCGAGTAGATGGCTTTTTATGGTAAGGTATAGTGTAAGTTATAGCGTAAATAAAAGAGACAAGAAATAATTGAAAATTTACAAACCCAGGGATAAAAAGAGACGGACTTATAACACTGCTGTCACTAAGATCCGTATCGTTTTATTTTCAATGGAAGATCCAGATCTATTTTGTAACGTACTCCTTCTTATCAAAAACCTCTTTTTCAAAATTGAGAAAAATGTCTTAAACATGTTGTGCGTTGTTTTTTGGTTCTGCTTTGAAGTTTGCCAATTATTTGATGCAAGTTTCAGTAGTGAACACTTAACATAAAACGTGTTGCTGGTTGTTGCTGTTGCTGTTTGACTATGCGTTTGTAAATTAACACTTGTCGGCTTTTAATGGTTACATTATTTTTATGATTTACCACCACATAAAATAAGAACAGCATCGCTTCTTTTCATTATATATATCATAAAAACACTGAACGTCTGAACCGATAGATACGTAATGGTTGCATTTTATTTGATTCTTTTCGCGAAAATATATTTTTCTAATTACTCAAAATATAGCCTACCAACTTTGGAATTTAGACAAACTTTTGTTTGGGCGTGTCAGTGGGTGGAAATAGTTTGTTGTCATTTCTAAAACTATCCCTTATAATATTTGAAAATATTATTTAAATCAGTTGTGTGGTTCCGATTTTATCGCAATAACAAAACCTGTCTACATACAAAACAAGTACAAGAAATTTAAAAAAAAGATTAAAAACCGCCCAAAAAGAGGGTGTGTAAAATGTCAATGGCCAACTTCCTTAAAAAAAACACCATCTTGAACCTTTACTTGGCACAAAACATGGATTTTTATCAATTTTGACGATTTTTTTGTTAGTGGGCGTGGCAGTGGGTGGACATTTTTTGTGAAGCTTTCTTTCTAAAACTACTTTTATTTCTGAAAATGTCATCCAAATTGGTTAAGTGGTTCGGTTTTTGTGGACTTTTGTCCGCTCTCCCATACAAGTCGCCCCACTGTGCGCCGTGCATCGCAAGCAGGCCGCGTCCTTCGAAACTTAATATTCCTACCCTTTTCTAACCGAATCCTATTCCAGTATCCTAATTTTTCCTTTTTCCTACCTATCCCTAATACCGACACTCCTCCGCTCCTCTTGCCTCGCAACAAATTGGCAATTGAACGTTCACAAATAATTAATTAATGGTTCGCTTAAACGCATTTTTGTCTAAACGGCTTCGTCAAAAAAGATAACATGCGTTATTGGTAATCAGTGGTGAAAACTCTCATGTGCTTCAAAAAACACCACTTCATAAAAAAAATAACTGTATGGTGGGGTTTTCATGCATCATTGGAGGTTGAGAAATGGTCCTATCGATTGGCGCCCAGATCGTGTGATTAAACACCTCTAGACTTTTTTATGGGGCTACGTTAAACCAACGGTCTGGTCTATGCTACAAAGCTAACGACTTTAGAGGAGCTCCGAGCCATCGAAATGTGTGCCCGAGTCATTGAAAATTGGGTTCAATAAATGGGGGCCCGCAATTGGCCTATACCTATAATAAACTTTTGGAGATATTTGTAATGGTTTGCGTTGTATTTAAAAAAAAAAAGTTGACACGTCTTTATTCGAAAACCCATATTAGTGACGTAGCCATTATTAAGGAATTGTGTGGATCACATAATAACAGCAATACGATTTTGTTAAATCAATCTTTCATAGGGTAAGGGGTATGTTTAGGATTGTTGTAATCTTGGAAGATCCATCTGAAAGGCAGTTTTGAACTCAGTGTGAGCAAAAATGACATTTTGCACATTAATCTTATGAATTGACCCGACTATCACTGAAAAAATTTCTCCATTGCATAATATTTTCTCATCAAGGCTTTGCTATGCTCCTTTTGTGAAAAGGGAATTTAGGGTGAAAACACATTGGCCTCCATATCACATGAAATCCGTCAAATCCCATTAAATTAAAGTAGAGAACCCTTCCCCAGTGCAGTTTAAGAGTGATTTCCTTTAGCTTTGATGTTATCAAAACTCGCAAATAGTTAGACTAGCTGTGTTTTATTTTCCCCCAGATCTGATCCAGATTAGATCTTCATTCAAAATTACATGTATAACAAAAACAACACAAGGCCCAGTTAAAAGTTTATTAAGTTTATTATTTTAAAGTTCTTATTACATTTTAAGATAAGTTATCTTATAAATTAATGTAATATTATAATTTGGAATCGTTTGTACATATAGGTATAAATTATGGCAAAGAGAAAAGAAAGAGAAAAGAAAAAGAAAGAAAGAACAAATTGAGCTATAAATTCATTATTTTAAATATGTTACGAAAAGATTTAAATATGATCATTGGCCAAATACAATAAAAGATTCTTTTTAAAAAGTTTTGCGTTCGAACATCGCCTCAGAGCGATAGGTAAAGAGTTCCAAAAGCGCAAGGCTTGAACGAAAAATTGACGCTCGGAGGTCAGGCAAGTATATGTTGGTTGGATAAGCACACAAGATCTTTGTAAGACTGGAAATACAAGCTTGTTGAATAAGTATTCAGGTTGATGTGATTGCATTATCTCGAAAATATAACTTATAGTACGAAATTTAAGGTAATTGTCAAAAGAGCATCCAAAAATTGTTTTTGAATATGAGGAAGTTTTGTTTGTATTTGTTGTTTTATATGTTATTTTGAAAACAAAATCCAATCCAGATCAGATCTGGGGGAAAATAAAACACATCTATTATGGTACTAGCTGCGTTTTAATAGTCGTGTTTTATTATCTACGGATCTGGATCGGATCATTTTGGGAACACGTTATCATTTGTATATTACCCCTAACACACGCCACGAACTACTTCATCGAAGCATATTGTCGATAAGGTTTTTGGGTCGTGTGAAATGAATATGTGTCGACATAGCAGTGCGAACTCTGGGAATCGAAGTAGTATGCCGACATGGCGTGTAAAAAGGACCGAACTAGTTTGTCGACACAGTTTTTTATGATGTTATTCGGTTTTAGTTGTTAAAATTTACAAATCGCCTGATAAAGCAAGAATAAAATTCAATCTCCAAGCAATAATTCTATAAAGCTCTGATCAACACAAAAAAGTGGTCCTGGAGCATTGAAGTTCAAATATTTTTCGGTCATTTTCACTTTCCATTTAAAATTTCACAATCGTACCATTTAACAGCTGATTTTGGCATATACTTCTACATCGGCGTATTGGCGTGTAAATGCCCATACAAAAGCGAAGTACTTTGTCGATTAGTTTGATCGATGTGGCGTGTGTTAGGGGTATATAAACTTTAAACTCTAAAATATATATAATACAAAGTCGGAATACAATCCGATAGGGATCCTGCTCTCTATGACTGCTTTTAAACGAAGCAATATTACCATGCGATTTGTAAGCCCGTGTAAGAGAGACGTGTGTGGTGGCAGGGGTACACAAAATTGCCTGGGTTGGGAAAATTGCAAAGTTCTTTCGTTCTTTCTTCTTTGTGGTTTTCTATATTTCTCAGGTACGTGTCATTTCTGTTTGGCGTTCGCTCAGCGAACTTCGATTAACTAACTAGAGTAAAGCGTGCGGAGATATAACTCCTTTTCAATAGAACAAAGTTAACTTTTGTTAAAAATCACTGTGTTTAAAAGCATCCATGCAACCGAAAGGAAGCCAAAAGAGAAACAAAGATTAAAAATCGCTTTCGTGTAAAAGCAGTCAATCTGGATCTATTTCAAATATCCAAAAATTAGTTATTACTTTGGATACTGGCAGCTAGATGACGTTTTATGGTAAGGTAGTGTAAACTACAGTGTAAGAAAAATAGACAAGAAATTATTGAAAATTAACAAACCTAAGGACAAAAGAGTTGTGCATATAACACTGCTGTCAGAGTGTCACTATGATGATTCGGATAGTTGTATTTGCAAATTGCAAGGGATGATTTACTATTTCAATACTTTGGCGACCCATAACACAGCTTTTCCCTCCTAGTGTTTTGCATCTCCGGGATTCAAACACAATCATTTTTGGTTTTATAGGCGTTTGTTTGTAGGTTAAAAGTTCTGGAGTACAATCTGAAGCCTATTTATCTTAAGTCAGAGAAAAGAAAAGCTTTGCGTAGAGTAATATAACAGATGATTCCACCGGATAAATTTTCAAAAATATCATCAATGAAAAAGGAAAAAAAAAAGATGGGGCACAAAATGCATCCTTGAGGAACACCTGTAGTTATTTCAAAAGTTTCTGACTCACCCGGAACTGTCGCTTCAGTTCGACAGGAAAACTTTATATAGATTAATACTTTCTGGAAAATCTAGGAGAATCCATTTTGTCGATTGATAGGGTCAAAACCACGAAGAAATTTTTTTTTTTGAGTTAATAGGCGTGTTTTGTTGAGCTTCTTAATGTACACATTAAGAAATGTTACACATTAAGCTTATTTTGCACATGTAAATACAACAACAACAAGTTAACAGCACATTCGCTCTTCAATAATTTTAATGTATACATTTACTTTCCACTGAATTTCTTTTCTTAATTATGTTAAGTTAGTATCTCTACAAGATTGCCATGAATATGTTCGGTAAGTATGGCTATTCTAGATAATATTATTCATGAAGTTGGCAAATCTATAATATAAAAATAATTTATGAAAATAAAATAACGAAATAAGTGAATAATTATAAAAACAATAACATTTACTTTAAAAGTAATCCCCACAATTTTTCAATTTTCGGAATGTGTAATAATTAGTTTATGTCCCAAAAATGATCTAGTTCATGAACACATCCTTTTTTTATATATTTTTTTTCTTGATAATATGGCAATATGGGGGTTCACATTCTCAAATATGTTTGACAAATATGGTTTGATGAATATTTGACGGATTGGAAACATTTGCGTTCACATTCGTCAAACATGCCGTCAAACATCACTTCTTATTAGGGGGGTTCACATTCTCAAATATGTTTGACAAATATGGTTTGATGAATATTTGACGGATTGAAACCATTTGCGTTCACATTGGTCAAACATGCTGTCAAACATCACTTCTCCTTAGAATTCTTACCATGGCGGACCAACTGAGATCATAGATGAAATATTATTTGAGCAAATTTACTACCATTTTTATATTTGGAAGTCTGCAGAAAACTTATATTAATCTAATAAAATCCACCTGAATTACTCCTATTGCATATTATGACTCATTTTAAAATATTTTCTTACGATATGCACAGCTCGAGAACTTCATTGGAAATGAAATTTGCTTGTGGTTTGACAAGCATGCGTTCACATTCTCAAATATGCTTGTCAAATCAGAAAAATATCAAATTATTTTGATATCATCAAACATGTTTGACAATCCGTTTGATGAAGCGTTCACATTTTCAAATTCGAGTCAATCAAACCGGATTTGTCAAACATATTTGAGAATGTGAACCCCCCTATTAGAATTCTTACCATGGCGGACCAACTCAGGACATAGATGAAATATTAGTTGAGCAAATTTACTACCATTTTTATGTTTATATATATTTATATCAAGCATGTTTGACAATCCGTTTGATGAAGTGTTCACATTCTCAAATTCGAGCCAATCAAACAGCATTTGTCAAACATATTTGAGAATGTGAACCCCCCTAATAGGAGGTTACTTAATTCTCCTGGGATTTCTTCCATTTTAATAAAAAAAAACAACTGAAGTAAACTAAGATGGCTACGAAGCAATATTACCTTGCGATTTTTAAGCCCGTAGGAGAGAGACGTGTGTGGTGGCGGGGTTACATAAGGCGGAAGATGACTCCAAAAGAGAAACTAAGATTAAAAATCGCTTTTGTGTAAAAGCAGTATAAACAGACCAAGCAGGTTTTGTGCAACATTTAGAATCAAAATGTCTTAATGTAACTGGAAGGCTAGATCGTTTTCTTGGACAGTTCTTAATGTGAACATTAGAGCGCTCAACAAAGCACACCTAATTTCTTATTAATACTAGATAGAGCATAAACATGATCAGTAGTTAAAAAAGCCACTCGATCTAGCTTGAAACATGCTATTGACAAACATTACGATTAGTAATTTAAGCGATTGCTTAATTCCACCCAACTAGTCGGTCATGTAATACACGGTTTTTGAAAATATTTTTCTAATGAAATTAATTATTAAAATAGGCTCCTCTGTAAGTTTAAAAATATAATAGGTTTACTTAAACTTTCAGGAAGGCAACAGTAATCGTACAAACAGTTAAAAAACGTGAGTAAGTATTTCTTGAATCTTAAAAAAAAGAGCTTTTGAAAAATTCGACAGGAATAACCTATCCAATCCCTGGCTAGTGTAAGCTTATCAAAAATGATTGGCGAATTAAGGTTTTTGTTGATTGATTAAGGTAAAGCATAAACGAGTGAGTGGCCTGCAATTTCGGCGATTGCCTTCACCTAGGTTACTCAAGTACATTACATTTTAGAGTCCTTATATGTTTCCAAGTTTATTACACTACGAAGTTATGATTTAGTTCTGCTGTAGTTAACATTTTTGTCAAGGGAACTATAAGGGTATTCATGTAAGCACGGAAAACCCTCGTAAACCTCGTAAACCAGATAATGGTCGCGTTCACCTCGTAGTCCGATAGGGTATCTAAGATACTTTAGTATCCGATACGTTGGCGAACGACCAAAACCGGATAGGTAACATTTACTGTCAGAGTTTAAAAAACGACGTGAATCGACCAGGGTTGGCCGAATCAACTACATGCCTAATTAACTACAATTTGTTACGTCTGCTACATACGTAGTTAATTCATAAAAAAATAGAATAATGAAAACCAAACAATTTTGCACATTTATGATCTTAATCTTATAAAGGTTTGTACAAAAACTGAAAATGTTTCATTTACCATAATGATGATAAATTGTAGGAATTATACATGATAGATGGGAAGTTTATTTTTGGAGACAAACAATTTTCTTTGGCATAATTAAAGGATTTGGATTATGAACACATGATTTAAAGATATTTTTTAATGCTGAATTTATTGTACAAGGTATGTTGCGACGAGTTAGTTGCAGCAAGAGACCATTTGCTAATCCGCAAAGCAAACAATTAATATTATACATATACTAGATTACAAATCCTATGATTTTTTTTTTATTATAATAATTCAATAAATATTTAAAAATATAATATGGTATAGCCCTTATAAATATATACAACTTACAATGTCTCTATTAAGTTTTTAGTTCAATTTTTGATAATTTAATCCTGCAATGAGGAAAGGTAAATTGAAAAGGGCAGATTTTTTAACCACAAATTATCTGACGCCAACAAGGTTTTTTTTTTGTGATTTTAATAAGCGGTGAGCTTTATGCCTACAGAGTTAAGCTACGATTTCTTTTAGTGCTTGTTCGCGTTTGGTGAGCAGACGCTGTCGTTTCTAGGTACGTACATATAAATATTACCAAAAAACTTTTTAAAAATAATGAAAACCAAGAACTGGTAATTAAATTTAAACTTGAAACTGTTTATTTTAAAGAACCGCAGCGCTCCAGTACGGTCTTTTTCTATTTTAATTGGAGTAAATCCACCTTCAGCCCAATAATTATGTAGCTTTTTGACCAGCCATTTTCACTTCGCTTATTAAAAATGAATAAGTCCAACTAACATACTATCCAGAGCTAAACTCTTGAAATCTGACAAAAAAAACTCCCATACAACTCTCTTATATCCCATTGTTATACCTAAGTATTAATATCTTGTTATGAAACTGAACTGGGTTTCATAACATTTTTATTTTAAGAGGTAAACACTTTTGCAGCTTACAACTACTTAAATCTTATAGCTAAACTACTTTCTCTTCTTGCAATAAGATTATATAAGCTTATAGTCTTATAAGAATCCTTTTCTGAAAACTCAGCTCTAAATATGTCCATATAATCCCATAACAAGTCATGTTTAAGAGTTAAGATCATTTCATATTTCTATGAAAACCCTAAAAGAATTTGAGTTTAATAATTCCAATATCAAGAAACAATCTGAAGTTCAAAGAATAAAAGCTTGCAGTAGGATCAGAATGAGATCTTTAATGCAACAAACTTTACTTTTCTCAATTAGTAAATTAGTACTAGACGTAACAAATGTTAAAAAGTTACAGTTCGGCCAACCCTGTACTCGACACAAAAGAAAATATATCAGCTGAAATGTCAGCTGTTCTTCAAGATTCCCCTTGGATAGTTTAGTATACCAACAATTTTTGGATAGCTTTAGGCTAGCCGCGCACTAGCAACTTTTAGTTGCGAAACTGCTTGGTTCGAGCAACTAAAAAGTTTGTGTTTTGACACAAACTAAACGATTGCCTAAAATAAGTTCGCCATTTTATTGAACATATAATTATCTGCAAATTCACGGACATTCAACCAAACATTTCATCTGTTTTCTATAAGTAACTAAACAGTTTCGCAACTAAAAGTTGCTAGTGCGCGGCTAGCCTTAGATTTCTGCTTGACATCAGCTGTTTCGTTAATCAGTTGTTTTTTCCTATGGGATTACAACAACACCAACAAATCCGGATACCTTTGGATACGTACCCGAACGCGACCTTTCTTTCTCGAAACGAGACTCGAACCCATTTTTAATAGTTCAGAAGAAATTGGAACACTTCGATAGTCGAATGTTCCATTTCATTGTCATTTACATTTTTTCAGAAAGAAGAAGGAGAAGCCATCTTGTCACTTTAGTGCGTTTTATGTGTGAAAAATACTTTTCTTCTCAGTTCTAGTAATTTGTTCATAAATTTTGAACTTTTTAATAGTTATTCTCGAACCAATAATCAAAAATCTTTAATATCCTGCATTTTTAACCATGGGTGCAGACGGTAAGGCAGCTATTTTATGAAATGAAAATACATCTGCAAGGAAAATTATCGATTTTTTTTTTCACAGATCGTGATAGACGCCGCCACCGCTCCCGTTCCCGTGATGCCCAGCGTCGACGATCATCTAGGTCACGTTCCCGTGATCGCAAACGATCTCGGTCCCGCAATCGTCCTGGCCACAGATCTCGTCGTCGGAAGCCATCCCTATATTGGGATGTTCCGCCACCGGGCTTCGAGCACATAACCCCACTTCAATACAAAGCTATGCAAGCGGCTGGCCAGATACCGGCCAATGTTGTTGCAGACACACCTCAGGCAGCTGTTCCCGTCGTTGGGTCGACAATTACCAGACAGGCTCGACGGTTGTACGTTGGTAACATTCCGTTCGGTGTGACGGAAGAAGAAATGATGGAGTTCTTCAATCAACAAATGCATTTGTCCGGCTTGGCACAAGCTGCCGGCAATCCGGTGCTCGCCTGCCAGATAAATTTGGATAAGAATTTCGCCTTTCTCGAGTTCAGGTCCATTGATGAGACAACGCAGGCCATGGCATTTGATGGAATCAACTTCAAGGGTCAAAGTTTGAAGATACGTCGTCCGCATGATTACCAGCCAATGCCTGGCATGACCGATAGTCAACCTATCAATGCTCCAGCTAATGAATTCCACTGTAAGTTAATCTTATACTCCAAACTCTTGACGAGTACAAGACTAAGTGATTTGTTTTTTTCAGCTGGTGTCATTTCTACGGTGGTTCCCGATTCGCCTCACAAAATATTCATCGGCGGCCTTCCCAATTATCTCAATGAAGACCAGGTAAGTGCTTGAACGTTAACGAGTTAGGCTCGTGCGATGTTGTTCAGTGTTCAGATTACAGCGTTACAACCTAGCTATAGGCCTAATGGACAAGATTCAAGGTGGCCTGGGATTCAATCGCAAAGTTAAATCCACCGAACAAACGAACACAGCCAAAAAGACAAAGTGGAAGACAGAATTGTGTACTTTTTCTTGCTGTTTTTTTTTTTTTTGTTAATTTATATACTTAGCGTTTGAATGGATGTTGTTTTGCAGGTCCTTTAGGTAAACAAAATGCAGAGCGGTGGTACCTTATGGTTCTGGTTTTCGTTATTTAAATTGTTTGATATTTGTATCTCCGGACATTTCGGGTTAATTGCCCAATGGTCTAGATGACACCGATGACGACGAGCTCTATTCCGCTATAGGTAGGGGGAATGGTTTTTCTACTATACTTTCGAAGAGAAACATTCCCCGTCGGTAACTGAGTTTGCCATTTTCAAAAACGATCGCCCTGGTCAGCTTCATTCAAAACTGTGACTTAGATCCGCAACTAAGTTGTTGCGTTTGTGGAATGGAAAAGTCGATTATAAATAAATTTCTTTAGACGATAATAAATCGTGACTTATTTTAGAGGATGCTAACGATTATGAGAGGTGCTAAACCATCTACTATGTGTGCTCTGTGGTATCCCACATTTCTTTAAAAATTGATATTTTGCTTCATGGTTCTCATTTCATTATTAAAAACTTGGTTGTCCGAAACTTGCTTGAGATTTTGCTGAAGATGGATTGAGCTATGCCGTGCTTATAACTGCCTTCTGCAAATAATCTCAGGCTAGTAGGAAGTCAATTTTTTTTAGCTCTAAAATTGGAGGTAGATTGGATTTCGAAAGGGACACAACTAAGTGAATAAGCCCAAAGCTTCTTGTTAAGATTTCATGAGTATTTATGATTTATCCGGCGTGTACATGGCATCCTGTGTCCTTTTGTGTATAACACTTCCTACCTCTCGATTGCCACACTCCCGAATTTGATAGAGAACCTCAAAAAATACCGCAACACTACTCATTTACTAATACATATTTGATTTGTTTTTAAAAATTGTTTTCCTTTTTCAATTTAAGTTTTGAAATTTTCAACACAAGTCGAGGGTCAAGTGGTATCGCAGACGTTTAAGAGATGTTGCGAGGCAAGAGGATCGTAGGAATAGGTAGGAAAAATTAAATGTTAGGAAACTGGAATAGGAATAGGTTAGAAAAGGGTAGGAATGTCAAGTGTCGGAGGACGCGGCCAGCTTACGGTGCCCGGCGTCAGCTCGTCGAACGGGGGATCTTGCCCCCGAAACTTAACCTCGCCTGCAAACAAATACATATATCAGATTACAATATGCATCTACGGGTGTGGTTAAGTGAAGTTTTTGGCTTTTTCTTGAATTTGCATATCGTTTTAAGGCGTTTTTTTTCATAGCAAATTTCCGCAAGATGAATTATTTAATGTTTTAAATCTTTTGCGTGAAAAATGCTAATTTTTCTTCCGGTTAAATCCTACAATTCGTACATCTGGTTGCCAACCTGTTTTGAAAATCGGCATTTGATGTACATATTTTGGAAATAGTTTAGCAGATAAATATTTTGAGGAATCACTCAATACAAAATTCTTTCTGTAGACTTCCTGTCCGGGTCGAAAAATTACTTTTTTGGTTCGAATGTTATACGTTTTCGCAGACGTTTCATTGGCTTTCGAAATATTTTCGCGGATTTTGTTCCTTAATCACTGCAGTCGGTTTTCTCGGGGAATGGTTAGCAGTTCGCTATCGTTTAGTGCGTTTAATCTTCGTGCCAGTTGATAGCTAGAACCATGCCTTATCATGTTCATACCGAACATCGCATAATACTGGAGATAAACCAGTAGAGCTATGAACTGAACTTCTAAGTGCAAAAGCCATGTCGCTAAGGTGT
Organism: Chrysotoxum bicinctum; assembly: GCA_911387755.1. Taxonomy (NCBI): domain Eukaryota; kingdom Metazoa; phylum Arthropoda; class Insecta; order Diptera; family Syrphidae; genus Chrysotoxum; species Chrysotoxum bicinctum. The sequence continues at coordinate 106,840,293 of OU426989.1, read as the reverse complement.
ACATCCCATTTGCGTTGGTCGTTTTTCAAGTATGAGCGAATGGCTGCTAACAACGAGCGATTAACCCTCTCCGACGCGGTGCATAATTTTCGGTTCTAAAATGCCTTATTCCATATTTAGACAACAAGTTTTGAAATTCTTTTGCCATGAACTGCTTGCCGTTATCGGAGTGTATAATATTTGGAACTCCAAACATATTGAAAAAAACAAAAACATAGGCGTTTCCCGACTTTGGCCGTGGATACGGCCCTAAAAAATGCACATATAACTTTTCAAAAGGATGATTAGAACAATACGACGTGACGATAGATGGACGAGGGACTTGGTTGGACGCCTTACTCTGTTTACATACAGAGCAATTAGACACATATTCTCGTCTTTGCACTGTCTTATTTGTCCAATGGAAGTATTGCCTGATTCGGTGAAGAGTTTTGGTTATACCACCATGTGCTACTTGAGGAGGGATGTGAGCTTTACTGATAATTTCTTCTGTCAAAACAGAAGGTACCCAAAGAAGCCAAGTATGCTCCAAAAAGACTTCTTTGCTTTCACTTCTAAACGCTCGCTTGTACACGAAGCCATCTTCCACTTTCAAATCTGGTAGCTTGTCTGGATGTGCCTTGATGGTTTCTCTCGAAACTAAGACTAAGACTTGAAACTAAGACTCCTTTTGCCTCGCAAAACAGAATTTACATGACGAGCGAAAGTTCATCAATGAATTGAATCGAACGTTCGTTCCCCCGTTTAGTAGAATAGGTCTGGACTTTTTCTTAGGTATATGATTGAAGTCTTCATAGTCCGTGTGTCTGATGAAGGACAGTTACAATTAGTGACATTCAAATTATAAAAAAAACAGTGTTTTTTGTCCATTTATATTTGGACTAGACTTATTTTCACATATTGTACATTCAGTTGGGCACTGTTTATTAAATAATATTTGAAGATCCCAAATTTACCAACGATTTACTCCCTTCACTAATAATGAAGTAATGCGAATGAATGCTTTGGTTCTAAAATGAAATCCCCAAACATTATTTTCTTCATAAGATCAAATATAAGCCTAAAAAGCGTTACATCACATTTCTTTGGTTTCCATATTGGTTTTTAGGTTCACATTCTTCTCCTTCGAATGTGGACCTCCAACGGCAGAGTATGAAAAGGTCATTAAGGGCCGTTTTCTTCACTATAGCTCAACTTGAGGCAAACTCTCAAGTTGATCAACTTGAGAGTTGGATTCAACTCGAGAGTTGAAACGCAAGTTGAAATTTCTTTTTCTTCACAATTTTTTTCCCAACTCCCGAGTTGAAAATCTAAAGTTGATCAACTTCTGATTTGAAAAATATCCCTGGGATATTTGTTGAAATATATACAAGCTGTCACTTTCAAAATTAAATTTTAATTTATTCGGTCAATCTAATTGAATTTTTGTGTGATATTTGTGATGAATGATTTTCTCTTCGATCTACATAGGGATAAAAATAAGTTGTTACCAATCGCGAACGGATGTTTGTCATGCATGTTGCCGTTTCCCCAAAGATACATGGTAAATTTGTGTCAGCCAAATCTGGGAATTTCTGGAGCAGGTTCTATAATTTTCCTTCAATTGCTTTGTTGTGAATAACAGCGCAATCGATGATGATGATGAGTTTTGCCGTCTCTATTTTCCACCTAATGTCGGAAGCCAACACGGGAAATCTGCTTTTCTAAACGCCATATGAACGCTCAACTCAATCGCGAGTGCCTATTTGCAATTCTTTGTACAAATTCTCATCAGCGTTTGTTACAATGGTGATAAAGTGATTTTTGTGATTGGCCACGAGATTAATTTAAAGGGGAACTTAGGTTTTAATTCAAAACTATTACCGTCTCGCGTTGCAAGGAAGTGAATCCTTTATTAATTCTATCAACATCACTGCTGTCGGTTTTGAAAAACAAAAACAATAATTGAAGTCACGGTCGTCCCTCTCTTCAACTCCAATGAGCGGCAACATTCACTGCTCGACGAAGTTGAAGTCCAATTTTCCCAAAAATAATTGCTGCGGAAAATTATGCCAATATTTTTTTTTTGTTATGAAAACTCAATTAAAAAAACTTGAAGCAAAATGCATGTATTTTATTAAAAAAAAAACAATGTTTCATGTCAACTCTCACGTTTGCTCTCTCAACTTCTAGTATTTTCGGAAGTTGAGAAAACCAGAAGTTGATCAACTCGAGAGTTGAGAATCGAAAGTTGAAACTGTCAACTTTGAGTGAAGAAAAACAAAATCACAAGTTGAGAATAAAAATCCTAAAGTTGAGGTCAAGTTCTAGTGAAGAAAACGGCCCTAAATTCTGATCTTAACAGCATTGTCCAATGGGGAATCAAAAACCGTGTAGAATTGAATGCTTCGAAAGCCCAATGGTGTTTAATGTCGCTTCGGGGTAACTTTCCCCCAATACCACATTCTATGGGTAACGCTTGCATGGAGGAGTTCTAGACATATGCATCACATACCATCTTTTGTGGAGTGATCACATACAGTGGTGGAAAATTAGAAACGATTTTTTTTATTTTTTAAAACTGGTTGTATCTACATTTTTTGGTTCTTTAACTTCATTTTAACATAAACAAAATATTTTTTTTTACAAATAAAAGCTGCATTTTATTTGCAAAAAAATGTTTTTTCAGGTGGAAAAATAATTAGGAACATATTGTAGTTAGCATGTGTATATATATATTTTGATTTAATCCAAAGCAAATTTACCGGATTTTCCAACTTGAAACGTTAGTACTTGTCGGGTAACCCTTATTTTTAATCACGGCTGCACAACGCCTTGGAAGGCTGGCTACCAGGTCCTGATATCTTTTCACGTTAATTTTTTTCCATGCTTCGTCAATGTTTTTGAAAAGCTCAGATGCATTTTTGGATTTTGTCTTATCTAAAGCTCTCTTTACATGTCCCCACAAATTTTTTATTTGATTGAGGACCGGACTTTGAGCTAACCAATCCAAAACTATTTTCATAAACATGTGTTATTTTAACGGGATCCATTTTTGCGGCATTGATTTTTGAAGCGAATGTGGAAGCTCGCTAACCATAATACTGCGATAAGAAAAAATCCGCTAAATCATTCGACTTTAGTCGAACTTCGATGCGCAATACATAATTAGAGCCAAAAGCTGCTGGAAACTTTATTGTTCGCTTCAAACAGTATTTATGCAAGGCTTCTTTAGAAGTGGAAAGTACACGTTTTCGCTCTTCGCAGAAAACACAAATCTTGATTAATTGCTCCAAATAACTTGCCGCCACTGATGTAAGGTGAGTTGAAAAAATCCTCTTTTTTAAGCAACTTTTCCACCATACTTTTACACCATACTGCTGGGATAGCAGCACTTGGGAACACTTGGAGCCCAAAACAAATTGAAGAAGAAATTAGAAAAAATATCTTTTTCGTGTATGTTACATGTTTGTTTGAAAACATTTCTCGAAATAATAAAAAAAGAAGGAAATTATTCAAACTCCCTGAGTATTATGTACTAGTCGATCTTAAAAGTTGATAGTAGTTTGTTCGAAACAGTGAAAAGTTGGCCATATTATTTTGTTAAGAGCATTGTGATAAGTTGGGACAAAATTAACAGAGATAACTAAGATATGTTCATGATACAAATAAATATAAAATTCAAAAGTCAGTCAAAATATAAATTTGAGTGTTATGTCGTTTTTACTTCCGACTTATAGGTACAGTAAAACCCACTTAAGAGAAACGGCAAAATATCACAGTCTTTCTTTCACTTAAGCGGGTTTTTCACTTAAACGATCACTTAAGCGGATTTAAAAATTCCATTAAGCGGAGATTTAATGCTAGAAACAATATTGTTTTTATATTTTGGACTTGCCTTGAAAGAAGTTAAATAAAACAACGATTAAATAACACAAAAATAATTTATTGAAAAACGAAAACTAGCAAATTTTTGTTCTGTTCGATTCAATTATTTTTTTTTCATTTAAGAGAGTTTTTTTTAATGAAAAATATTAAAAATTAACTGAAAATATGTTTCATTTATCCGGGTTTTTCGCTTAAGCGAGTTTCACTTATGGGGAGTGTTTTAAGGGAAATTGGTCGGAAAATACTTGGGGATGAAAAAAATGTTGCGGGTTTTTCTCTTAAGCGGGTTTTAATGTACTATAAGGCAAGTTATGCATTCGTAAAAAAATTCGAACTCGAGATTTTGATCAAAGTTAACATTACGATATAGCGAAGACCAAAAAAGTGGGTCTCTCTGTCTTTTCGACTAAAAACTAAACGACTCGGCCGATTTTCGTCAAAGTTTGTAGATATCATTTTTATTTTACTTTATTAGACCAAAAATAAAGGTACCTGTCATACGAATTTTTTTCGAAATTTTATACATATTTTTTATTGGGCGTCCGGTATAAATGAAATCTCCATTGGCCCTCGAAACTACTAATCTGAGGACTCTAAACAGAGAATTCATTTCGTTTCTCGTTTTCAGGTCATAATCAAAGGAAGAAGCAATCATTAAAGATAGGTGGAATCGGATTTCCTTCCACTCCGTTGGGAGAACCACATAATTAGCTTCTAAATCGATGATTTATTGAACTGATTTACTTTGAGGCTTTATTACGTATGAATGGAAATTCAAATAAACACATCATGATCCAATGCACTTGTAACGCCCGCAACTCATTTTTATCTTTTACACTTTCCGCAAAATTTTAAGTTTTAATATCGATCCGATTGTGTTTTATAGAAATTAAAAAGATAAACTTAAGATATCTTACACTGGCCAATACAGTTTTAGTAGTCCATCTCAAAATTGCTCAGTTGGTTAAGGTTTTCCATATTTGTAATCAACAAATCGGAAAAAATGATGCCATCCAAATCACCAAATTTATTTTTATAATCAAATAATCAAACAGAATATGAAAAGAAAATTGACAATCCAACTATGATACATTTTTTTACAGATTCTGGATTTCATTTTTTAAATATATTCTGTCTTCCTCTTATCGAGAGAGAGAGAGAGTTAGCGTTTAGAGTTGTTTTATTTTTTGACGAAATATTCAAGCAGTCATTTCATCGGTGTTAACTAGACCAAGGCAAATATAATGATGGAAATTTGTGTTAGAAGAGCTCCTTTTTCTTTTTAGGATAAATTTAATTCAACAGAATGAATTTGTGAAAAAAAAAATGTAAAGCAATCAATTTCAAAGGTTTAAAAAGCATTGTCTAGAGTTGTTTAAGCCTAAAATGATTTTTTTTTGATTGAAAAGTATAAGTTTGTTGAATAAACAAATATTGTGAATTTTTTTGAATTAATTTGTAAATCAGCTACACAGATCACATTGATTCATATACAGACAAAAAACAAAATTTAAAAATTTAAATACTTTATTAAATGAAAGGGAATAACAATCATAAGTTTGGCCATTAGTTTCCTTGTGTTTTTATAATAAAATTTATTAAAAAATAAAATAATATACCATAACATTTTGTACAGTAACAAAAGTAACTTTCTTAAACATTAAAATAGATTGAATTTTGAGACCAGTCATGTTGAACAATCCTCCAAAACTCGGGTTTGTTATTATTATAAAGCTTTCCCATCGCTCCATAACTTTGATTTTCTGGTTCTTAATTAGTTTTTTCGCAAATTTGGATGAATGCTTCAGATCGTTATCATGCTGAAGAACTCGTCTGAGAGGCATAATGCTATTCAGCACAAAGCATCATCATCTGAGTTGTGTTTTCTCTGAAATGGTAAGTGATTTTTGTGTTGAGTTTTGAAATGTTCGTGGGATAAGAAAAATTTTCTTTGATGTGCATGTCTATTCTGTTAAATTCAGGCCAACTGTTTTGTTGGCACTATGTGAAACACAGGTTGGTGCAAATACTGATGTTTCAGAATTTTGCCTGCCTGGCTATAACTTCATGCCATTACTCTTTCGCCATCACGGCTTTATAATTTATGTAAGATATGATGCTGCTTGCCAGAACCTTTCTCAATTCGGACATTGTTCTAACACGAACTTAAACTTCATGTTTACTTTCCGCAAAAACATCATCTATTATTTGTTTCAATTCTTAATGAGTTTGATCTGTGTCGAGTTAGATTTCCTCAATTGTTTACCTATACCTTCACTTTGAATCGTTATTACAGGTGACTTTTATACACTAAATTTAAGTTGGCACATAAGAACAGACAACAGCCCAAGGAAGATATGTATGTTAAGATCTTTGCTGAGGAACACCACCTTACTCAGCTTGTAGATGAGCCCTCTCGACTTGTTTCTTACTTCTCACCCTGATAAGTATACCATTTAGGTATCGTCTCCATTTGGTAGCATTCTGTAATATCAGCCAATTTCTCTTGTCTCATCCATCCAGTTAAAGAGAAACATCCTACTAGAACCGTTTGACAATAGGAGAAATCCGTCTGGGAAAGGTCTAAATAACTTTTTTTTCGAATCTTGAACTGGTCAGATTGAAAACAGCCTGGACAAAGTCTGTTGCTAAAAGAGCCGACCCTTCCTCACCCTACTTCTACCGACTAATTGCACTTCCTTCCCTTCTTTCCAAGGTCATGGTACTGCTGATTTTATCATTAGCTCAAAAAATATCTCCATTATGTAAAGCTTCTGAATGCGGCTTTTGCAGCAATCGTTCCACTAGTGATCTAAAGGTACATCTCACCGAATAGTGGAGTAGATCTTCACTTTGTTTTGCACAAAGTAAGATTATTGCACTTAATATTTCTAAAGCATTTGATAGTGTTTGGCACTCTTTTCGAAAATGCCTTTGGTATCAATGAAACCCTTATTATTTGGATTAGAAATTACCTTCTGGATCGTTCAATACATGTTCATATTGTATTGGACAGTTTCAAATCTGATCTTAACAAAACAAAGGCTGGTGTTTCACAAAACTGGGAGGGACTGAAACGGGCAAAACCATTGGTCTCAGGGAAAGGAACTTAATCAGTAGGTCCACAGTAACAAACCTTCTTGACATCCGAAGAGATGGTATGATCAAAAATATAAACTTTTTTACAGAGCTAAGCAACAAAAAAGATTGGGTAGGAGAAGAAACAAACTAAACCCTCGAAACAAATACTATCAAGTGGTACATTAATGGATCGAGAACAAGCGAAGTGACTGGTGCAGGAATCCTTGGGCCATGAACCAAACTTTCCATACCGATGGGACAGTCCACCAGCATCTTCTAAGCGGAGGTAAACTCCATAGAACTATCGTGACAAAAACATTGCCATCATGTTAGGTAGTCAAGCGGCACTCAAGGAACTAAGTTAAGATACCATCGGCTCTAAGTTGGTGTGGGAGTGCATAAGCAGGCTAAATTATCTTGGCAAACAGAACAGGGTCATACTTCACTGGGTATCTAATCACGTGGGTGTTTATGGAAACGAAGAGGCAGACTTCTTAGCAAAACTAGGCGGATCAACTCCTTTAACAGGGCCTGAGCCCTATTGCGGAATAGGAGAAAATGTTATCAAAATTACACAATAAGAGGAGAAAGATCCAGGAGTTGGAAAGAACTCCCAAAGCTGAGGCAGAAGAAACTACTACCGGGCAATTACAATTAACGCCAATTTTTGGTCGTAATTCCTTTTTGGGCATATAAATGCGATCAATCGTGAGCAAGGTTGTGATGAAAAAGTTTGTAAGTACTCTGTATTGGCTTTGTTGAGCTAGTACCTTTAAATTTTCATGCGTAAAACACCCCATATCTGTGCTGCCTAACACATGATCGATCTGCTCGATCGAAGAGCTTATACTTGATACTAGTGGTAATATTCCTTTTGCTTAGAATATCCTTCCAGCTACAATTAATTTGCTTCTTTTAAATTTTCTTTAAGTTTTTATGTAAAAGACAATTTTGGCGTGATGATAATAACTCCCAGATATCTATACTCTTTGACCTTTTCAATTTCCACCGCCAGTTTCATCACGAGTGTTAGGAACGCTGGTTGAAGACCGTCAATCGAGATATTCTTCTGATTACCTTTCACTTTCAAAGTAATGTATTTGTTTGTTTTTTATTTCACCAGGTATGGACCATCATAAGGTTGTTAAAGATGTTTTTTGACTGTGTCGTTACGAACAAGAACATGTGTGGAATTTTGAAGGTTTTTGTTTTACAAAGGTTTTGTTTGGGTTGGATTGTTTAAAGATTTTGCACTTCATCCCGAATTTTATTTTAAAAAAATTATGATTTGAATAAATGTGAATAAATCACCTGCGAGCTTTGATTTTTTCCAATAAACGTCGTCCACATCAATATCTTCCAATTCCGACCAAAAAATCCAATCCATTCACCGTATCAGTTGCACCAGCCTAATTTTCGAATAAGTAAGGTTCAATTACACCGCGGCGCCAGCCCAAAAACCGCACCAAACAGTCATACTTTGAGGATGGAGATGTTTTTCAACAATCATTCTTGGATTTTTTGAGCCAAAATGCGACAATTCCCCTTATTAACCTAGCCTCCGTTGTGAAAATGGAAATCATCACTGAAGATGATTTTTCGATGAAAATCCGAATCATTTTGATACATTCAAGGACCCAATCAGCGAAGATACGGCGTTGCTGGTGATCGACCGGCTTGAGTTCTTATTTTAACTGAACTTTAAAAGGCTTAATTGTGGCATGCCTAATTCCAAAGATCGACGAGGAATCGACAAATCTGGGTTTTCGTCAACACTATGGGCTACACCAGGAATATTCTCATTTGTTCTTGAGCGACCCATACGCTTTCGATTCTTCACATCACTAACTTGTCCCAAGAGCTCAAATTTTTCCACCAGTTTCACTATTGTCGGCTTAAGAAGGTGCTTTACGACGACCCAAAAGTGCTCTAGCTTTCTAAACTGTGAATGCACAATTTTCATTATTTTTGAAGTGTGAATTTTAACAATTTCAATGCGTTATATCGTTCCATTTTTAGTAATGGCCTAGTTTTTATTGACAAATGTCAAAGATGACAGCTACCCAAATAGCGGGCCATTTATTATAGATATGTTGTAAAGATGATCTCAGACTGAGTAAATCAGGTGAGAGTTTGCTGATTGCTGTCTTACAGATTCGGTGAAATCAATTATGAAATTTACTCGAGGGTGATAGGGTATTGATCTGTGTCTTTCGATGCCAAGCAGCTTTGAGAGCAGTTGAGAGAGGATTGAAATTGTCTTCCTTGGTCTGTAATGATATCTTTAGGTATTCCAAACCTTGAGATCCATCCAGAAAGAAAGACTGTTGCAAAAGTCTCGGCGGTGATGTCTGTGATTGGAATAAGTTCTGGCAATTTAGTGAAACAATCAATTCATGTAAGGACATACATGTGTGTACCCATTGGAAAATAGCAGGAGTCCAATGCGGTCTAAATGGACGTGTTGAAATCTTCCTTCAGGAGATTACAACACGTCGATTGGAGATTTTATATGCTGTTGAATCTTACTTTTTGCAGTTGATACAAGTCTGTGACCATTTGCGACAATCCTTTTTTATGTTCGAACAAATGAAACGTTCCTTGAGCATCTGGGTTGTATTCATAATTTAAGGATGTGACAAATTATGAATCTTTTCAAAAAACTTGGTGCCTCATAGATGCAGATAATGTTGCACCAGTTAAATAATTTTATATTCTTCGTCTGTAGATTGCTGAAAATTGAAAAAAAAAAAGAGAACCAAGTTCTTCTTGAATCTTTTTTTGGCGTTCGCGATTAGACATTCTAGCAAAAATTAAATTAACTTCTGTTCGTTTTTTTTTTGCATCAATTTAGAATAATGCAGAACAACCGAGAAATTGATTGCTTCACATTACACATTAGTATTCTTAACAGCAGCTTTCTAAAGCTAGGGGACGCATATGCCTTTATAAACACCACGGATAAAATGTTCCGTTTTGGCTTCATCTGATTTTCAAATTCAAATCATGTTTGTCTTTTATGTTTTATTTAGCGGTTTACAGGTTCCAAGATAAATTTTAACAATGAACGGTAAAAACATACTCTTTTCTTTTTTGCAGCTGTTTAATTTTTCAGCAAATAATTGTTTCAGGAATTGTTTTATTATTTTCTATTTTACAGCATCAAAAAAGTTAAAAAAAAAAATTATTTAATTTTTAAATCAAACCAAAAAATTCAAACGATACTGATAATAATGTTTCATTGTGTTGTTGTAGCTTAGGTTGCGCGATGCTCTTCCTTCCCCTGTTTTATGCGTTGTAACCATAGTACACAATATAATGCTGTTTTAAAGATTGATTCTTCAACCAGAAAATATGCATAAAACCAAACCGCAACAAGGCAAGTTAAAAATAAATTAAAAAAAAAAAAACAATTTCAGCCAACCCGCAATATTTTTTTTTTCGAGTAACAACATATATTATTCAAGCCCTCAACAAAAAAAAACTTGCTGCATTAAATTTGTATGTTGCTGTAAGTTTCAGGAGAACCATCGAATATGTAGGATAGCTTAATCGTTTGTATTTGCTACGCGAGGGATTTTTGAATTTGAATAGAAGACAAAAAATAAAAACACTAAAAAATAAAAAAAAAAAAGAAAAAATGAAAATTAAACGTATGAGGGTGTAAACGGTGAGTAATGTTACACAAGTCGGGTAAACTGAATTTGGTGTCTTTGCTTAACAGATAGGATGATATTTTTATATACAAAAATAAAAACCACAAACTTCTTCCACATGTGTAAACGTTGTTCTTGCCTTTTGGCTTCTCATTTTTCCGCAAAAATGATGTATGGTTCGACATTTAGAATTGATTGTCAGTTAGATGTCCATCGATCGGTTTCATGTTACAAGATTAAGACCCTAGAAAAGCTCTTAAGGTTATTCGAGACACAGGAGTTCGATCGCATTCAATCTTTCGGTTCAATAAATGTTTTATAAATTTTAAGTAAATTTGGCTACTGCAAATCTGGCAGAATGTAGCTCTAATGAGGATCCAAACCAGGGGAAATCGGATCGTTCCTACGCCCGAAGATATAATTCCTGCAAACTAAATGTTCAATCTACAAAAAAGGAGTATAAAAGAAAATAGTTGAGATCCTTCTTGACAGACTTTCATAGACAAAAATGGCGCTGCATTAATTCTGCCTCATTTTATTTTTTGTGTGTTACTCATACTGATTTATTTATTAAATTTTCTATCAATCAATATTCAGCCCAGCACGAATTTGATCGTTATCGGAAACTTGTTACGAATCTCTCGTAATGCAAAATCTAATAGAACGATATGATTCGTTCAAGATTCCGATTACGATGGAATTGGTGATAGGGGTATTTTTTAAAACAAAACTAGATCTCTCACGTCTGAGCCACGTAAAACTTCAATACTTACAACCTTAGCTGTGGAGTATGGACATTTAAGTTCTCCTGACCATAACTGGCGAAATTGATGAATATGCACTAGAATGACCCAAAGCCTGCAGCCAATCAAATATTTTATGTTGGATAACAAAGTCCCGATCTAGATCTCATAAAAACCTATGGTATATTGTAAGAGATCAGATCGGTCAAAAGAATTTATTCGTGAGCAGGGCCTAAAACTTTATCACATAGAGAAGTTGTTTAGTTAAATAAGGATTCAAAAGCACACGACCTTCAAAAAACAGCAACAAAAGAATATAACCAATTGTATGAAAAAGTAATAGAAGGATCAATTTCTGAAGCTATTAAGTTTTTTTTAACGTGTAAACATCTATGACGGCGGTAGGATAAACCGAAAATGTGGGTCTAACTTATACATACGTTCCGTGTAGTTCGTTAGCAATTTATCTTACGAAAAATCGCATTAAAGACCCTGTTTACATTTGGAATATTGCCTTGTTATTACATCGTGTTTACATTGGAAACATTGAGTACTGAAATCTCGATTTTAGTACGTTCCATTGCCTAGCCTCAACTAAATATCTTCGCTTCCCCAACATTTCATTTGCAGGTTCATTCAATGTTTTTAACAAATCCACTTCACGTTAGTGATGGACCATTACATTTTATTTTATGCATTGACATTTTTTTTGACATTTAAAAATTCCGAAAAATATTTTTTTATATTTTCTGTTCCGGAAAATGTATTTTTTCAGGGCAATCGGTTGACATTTGCAACGAAATATTCTAGATACGCAATTTTTTTTCCCTTATCTGTCAAACCACATAATGCCAATTTTCGAATTAAATGTTCTGCATGCATGAAAATTAAGATTGTTCTCCATCTGTCAAACCATTAACTGACTACAATGCCAATTTACAAGATGGGAATGATGTTAATCAGTTATAAATCTCTAGCAGAGGGAGTGTGGTAAAGTATAGAAACGTCCAAAAAATGTCGGAAGATTTAGTTCAGTGTGAACACCGTCTTTAGCAGAAAAGCCTGATTTGATTACACGATAGTTTTTTTTTCGTCTTTCGTTTTTTGACATATTTGGTGTAAGGTGAAAAAATGTTGCGGAATAAAGCTACTTTTCAACACCTCTCACCCAAACTGTAAAATAGACGAAAGGCGAAAAGAACGAAAAAAAGAGTCGTATAATCAGAATCCTAAAGTCAAACTGAAGTATCATATTTTCGTGCACCTTTAGGAGCGTTCACATTTTCAAATATGTTTGACGAGGACGGCATGATTGGATTGATTTTCATAATGTGAACACTCCATTCAGCGGCTTGTCAAGCATGCTGGATGGGTTTTAAAATGTTTTGATATTTTGGCTGCATGACAAGAATATTTGAGAATGAGAACGGATGTTGGTCAAGCCTGAGGCAAATTTCGTTTTCCATGAAATTCGCGAACTATTCACATTGTAAGAAAATATACCAAAATGAGTGGATATAAGTTTTCTGCAGACTTTATCTTTCTTTCTTCTTTCTGGTTGTCTTTATTTCTTGAGTGTTTCATTTACTATTTGGCGTTCGCTGAGTGACCTTCGCAGAGATGACTCCTTTTCGCTTGAACAAAGTTAACTTTTATTAAAAAAGAAAAGAGAAACAGAGATTGAAAATCGTTTCGTATAAAAGCAGTCTATCAGATAAAAATCTCTGTTTGTATATAGGTGGGAAAATTTAATGCTTTATCGAACAACATCCCTGTTTAAACAGAAGTCTAACGTCCTTTTTCTTACTTTGAAACTACATCAGAGACGTAAAATTAAGTCTGAGGAGTAAGTCCAATGTGAACAATGTCTTGAAACTAACGATTAAAAAGTCGAAAGATAAGTTTAAATGATAGCATGTGTATAACTGGAGCCTTAGTCGCGGTTTAATTAAAACCATATTTTACTCAAAAACGAAGGAACACATTTCAATTGAGCCATGGTCTATCTTTTACTTAACAAATTTTTTCTCTGGCACGCTATCTTAACCGAGTCCTCTAAAACTTTTTTTTGTATTTATTTTAAATAAACTTTAGGGATTCTCACAACGACTCGCGTCCTAATTCTATTTTTAAATATGGCCGGCTTGAAATTTCTTCAAAGAGCTAATTAACATCGATTTCATGTTTGCAGTATTATACTGTTGAATGTCTCTCGCGGTACTTATTACGATCTATTTATTTTATTTTTTTTTCTTTAAAACAACATGCATAGCCTTTTGATAGATAACACTTTTTTACAAACCGTTATGATTGTAATATATAAATGTGGTTTTTTTGTTGAAAGCTAATTAGAAACCATTTAGTTTAAAGTGAAAAGTATCGAAATTTTCGACATTATTCTAAATTAAAATGTGAAACGAGTATTTCACTGATTATCATAAAAATTGCAATTCTAAAATAAAAAAAAAAGTTGTGCGCCAAAAAGCCGAAGCAACCCAGCTTTTAACTGTTCCAAAAAGTATGGTGTTCGGTGCCATTGCCAGAGACAATGTTCCGCGCTGAAAGAGACCAAGTTAATTAAACCACATTTTAAACAAATGGATAATTTGTTCCGCTGTCGAAAGCAAATCACAGAAAAAGCGCAGTAGTCATTCAGTGCGAAATAATGGATGAATCTAATGTCCGCATATCAAAAAGAACTGTTGCACGTCGTTTGGACTTCATGGTAGAATTGCTCGCAAGAAATCAATGGTCAGAAAAGTCACAAAGCAGCGGCGCATCCAGTTTGCCAAAAGACATGCCTTTAGAACTGTGAGTCGATTCAAATTTCTATTGTGGAGCGATGAGACAAAGATAAATCTCATTGGTTCCGACTGCAGAAAGTACGGCAGACACCCAAAATGTAAGGAACTTTACCCAAAGTACATTTCACCGTTAGTCAAACATGGCAGTCGATAAATTGGCATTTGAGGCGTTTTTGGAAATTCTTAACAAAGAGAAATAAATTGAAATACTAGAGAACATAATGCTTCGGATACTGCGAAACTAACAAAACATTTTTTTGATCGAAATACCCAAAAATATCGCAAGCGGGTAAAACATTCCAAATATGGAAACTTTATTCGAAAGAGTGAAAGTAGCCTGGTATGCGATGCCAAGACCTAATCGATTCAATTCAAAGATGATATTCAGCAATTTTGAAGCAGCGAGGATTTCCGACAAAATATTAACCATTTTACATCACAAAACCCAACCGAATTTTTAGAGATATTTAGAGAATTGAATAAGAAAACCCATGTTTTTGTTTGAATACGAAATTGTTTCTAATTAGCTGTCAATGGTTGTACATATTTTATCTTTTTATTATCATACTAATTCGTTTTTGTATATACAGTGATCCACAAAAGTTTACGCACAGCGATGAAGTTTCAGAATAGATAGGCAAGGCTCACGGGCCTTATTACTTTCGGTATTAATATTTTGTTGGATATCCTTTCATTATTATTACTTCTTTGCAAGAACTACTTATATTATTCCATTCGAATAGTAAAACATCTTTTAATTAGGCCTTATTTCGCATATCGTGCTTGCGGATTTTTATTTTAAGTTCATTCCACACCTGTTCTATAGGGTTGATGTCTGAGCTTTGTGGTGGAATTCGTAGTAAGTGTGGGGTTTTATAATAAATCCACATTCGCGCGTTATGTGCGGTAAGTTTGGGGGCATTATCTTGCTGGCAGTAATATTCGTTGGAAGTACCCAGCATCTCGGCACTTGTTCTTAAGTTTCTTTTGAGGATATCAGCGTAGACAAATTGATTTAAAATTCCTTCGATTATTACTAGCTTACCTTCCCCTGAAGATGTCTTACAACCCCACACTATAAGACTTCCACGACCATGGTTAACAGTTTTCAGAGTGCGTTTTGTTTACTAATGGCACGACTTAAATCCCACACGACTGAGTGTGCACGACTTAAATCCATTTCGAAAAATGGTGGTTCTTCGAACTGTTTCTGGGTGCACTTTAATTTCATGATGTGTTTCGATTCGGAGCTGATCATTCTAGGTGTTGTGAAATTATTTTGGTTCACCATAAGTTTAATAGGCCGCACATCTCTTATGGGGAGCTTCGATGGTCGACTTGATTAGGACATTTTTTTCAGGTACAAGCTGTTTATTATCTCCCTTTCACTCACACTTAACTCTTTGAAACTAAAAAAAAAAAAGATTTTAATTTAATTGCACAACTCGATTACCGTGTAGTCCGAAAAAAATGTTCGTTAGGTTAGTTTAATTACCGTCACACTTAGATCAATGTAGATCCGCTGTGATAGCCAAGGGATTGTGACTCCCATATATTGAAACCTATGGTAATCCTATGTCATTCAAGCCCGTTAAGGGTGTTGATGAATTTGAGGTAGCGATAGCCCTAAATGTCGGAGGGTACTTCTAAGTCATTCAAGAAATCCCTGTCTTCACATAATCACCTGGTTGATGAGAGGTAGATGCTTTCCTTTTCTTTAGCCTCCCCCAGGCCCGTAGGAGCATATAGCTCCTTGCAACGTCTGGTAGATGAGTTTGATAGGTCAGTGCTTCTTGTAAATGTCGTTTGGTCGAAGGGACTTTCCCTTTCCCCAATACGATCTTACCAAAAATACTGAGAGGAACTTATTTTTGGCTAAATTGATCCTTGAAAATTGTTTTACTGAAATATACTTACTTAGAAAATGTATCACTTACCGTTAGTGAGCAATGTCACTTTTTCTCTGATATTAACTTTTGTGGATCACTGTATATACCATATGTATGTATGTTGGTGATTTTGTCTCCATGTTGTATTTTATTATTAAATTTAAGTAAAAGCATTAGTTTTTGTTTTGTAAAACAATTTTAAATAATTTATTTCCAAATTTTACAACATTGATTAAGTAATAAGAAAAAGCGACGCGTTTCAGAAGTTTACTCCATCTACGGGCTTATCAAAGTACTGAAACTTAAATAAATATGTATATATAATATTAAAATATGATATGATAGTTTCTTACCCAAGCTGGCAGTTAGTACTGTAGTCTAGAAAATTTATTAAGGTTAAAACTAAGAAGACTTTAAAATTAGTTTATTGATAGTTAAGTGTTATACTCATACATACTTTAAATGTAGATCGTTTAATATTTATTGTAAATAAAATTTATAAGTATAAGTATTAGTTTTTATTACAAAGAATTGTGGTACGTGTACCTTAAAAAATTAATTATATGTATATACAGATCTTGCCATCGAATTCCAACTGTCTCATTTGAAATACATATTTTACCTTAACAATTGTTATTCAAAAAATCTTTGAAAATACTTTCGGTAGGTGTGCAATGTGCATACAATACTTGAGTTTTTAAAATCATTTATCAATTCACTAAATCAGTATTTTGGTACATGCACAATTAGTTTAATTCTTCTGTTAAGCAAAGACATCAATATACCAGGTCTTGATTACCCATTGACGAAATTTAAAACCGGGACTAGGAATCTGCAGACGAAAGAGAACGATATCCATTTGTTCCCTGTTAAATCTATTTATTATATCAAAATATTTATTTTTCAAATTTTTGTGTGCAACATTAACTTACGTTTGTGGTTTAAAAACATTTCAACAGGTCAAAGAGCTTTTGCTTTCCTTTGGACAATTGCGAGCTTTCAATCTGGTAAAGGATGCTGCTACAGGTTTAAGCAAAGGTTATGCTTTTGCCGAATACGTGGATTATAGTATAACAGATCAGGTAAGCTACATGCATAATTGATATTTGTGAATTTTTATAAATTTAACAATTTCCTCAGGCTATTGCTGGATTGAATGGAATGCAATTGGGAGACAAAAAACTGATTGTTCAGAGGGCTAGTGTGGGAGCTAAGAACTCTCAAATGGGCGGAACTGTTGCTCCTGTACAAATTCAAGTAAGTCAACCTTATTATTACTTCGGGGGTAGTTAATCATTTTTTGGATTTCTTTTAGGTACCTGGAATGTCAATGGTTGGAACATCAGGACCTCCAACTGAGGTATTGTGTCTATTGAACATGGTGACTCCTGATGAATTGCGTGATGAAGATGAATACGAAGATATTCTAGAGGACATCAAGGAAGAGTGCAACAAGTATGGTGTTGTTCGTAGTGTCGAAATACCTCGACCGATTGAAGGAGTCGATGTGCCTGGTTGTGGCAAAGTATTTGTCGAATTTAACTCCGTTGTTGATTGTCAGAAGGCACAACAAGCTCTGACTGGTCGCAAATTCAGTGATCGTGTAGTGGTTACTTCATATTTCGATCCAGACAAGTATCACCGCAGAGAGTTTTAAAATACGTACACAATCATTTATCTTCTTTTTTTTTTTAATCTGAAAATTAGTTTGACAAGAAGTACAAAAAGTATTTCATCATGTCTGTTCAATTTCGAAGCGTGAGCATATTAAATTTTGTATTCTCTTCAATTGCAACGCTTGTGTGTAGCTTAGATTTTAGGTATTTTAAGGAAGAAACAATGTCTTCTGTTTGCAATTGTTTATACGAACATATTAAAACTTGCAAAAAGAATATGTTAAAATGAAAATAATACAGTTACAAATTTGCGACAGAAAATATTTTGTTTTAAAAATAAACTATACATATTTATCATGTGGAAGATCTAATAAAAACAACTTCATTGTAAACAAATTGTTGTCTAATAACTTCTTAATTCTTAGAAATTTAAACCTGGTATACAAAAAATCTGCCGTGTCAAGGAAATCTGAGAACAAACTAAAATAAACAAACCATGGGGAGCTTGAATAAAAAAAAACTTCACGAGGTTTTTTCAGCATCAAATTAATCATGGATTTTGCATTCTTAATCACGGCTGGTCTGATTTTCGCCCGAATTATGAAACGGAAACGAAGGGCCCTATTATGACTTGCGAGTCGCAAGAATTTTTTTTTCAGAATGCAAGTAAATGGAAGTTATAAATTAATTTTATTCAATATTTCAAAGAAGTAAGTAATATGTTTATGTTTTCTTCGTAGTGAATAATCTAAAAGTGCAAACACGAAGTCGTCACAATTTGAAATTTTGGTGCAGTATGTGGAAAATCATCCAGATTTTTCCAAGGGTTATTTAATAACGGCAGCGTAACGGAATCCCGCTTTTTATAATCCCGTTTTTTTTTTCAAAATCCCACAAAAAAGGTTTTAAAATACCGTCCTCTATAATACCGTTTTTTTTTTTTTTAAATACCGCTTTTTGAAATCCCGTTCTTTTATAATCCCGCTTTTTAAAATCCCGTCTTATACCGCTTATCCCGTTTTTTAAAACACGTAGCTAAAACTTATTGATTTTATGTTGGTTATTTTCCAGATTCTTTAAAAACTAAAGAAACTGCATACACCCAACCTCGCACCTACCCTTAATCCTATAGTGCGCCCAAGCAGGGGGGCAGCATGCCCCTCCTTTACATACCTAGTCCTGCCATAAGTTCTGTCCCTGACAAAAACACGTTTTATTTAAAAAATAAAAAAGCAATCAAAATTCTTTTTACGCCATTTATTAAGTATTAAATTTACAATATAAATATATAAGAAATTATTCAAAATGCCCCCCTTAGCCTTCAAACAATTCCTTAAACGACCGCCTCGCGTCTATCGCCGCACGCACGACTTCCAGTGCAAACGAAACTACTGTCTTCAACAAATCACCTTTGAAAGCTCAATATTTCGGTGAGGCTTACAGCAAGCCTTCTTCTCCAAAGTGTTCCACAACCGGTAGTTCAGCGGATTAAGATCGGGGCTGCCCGAGGGCCAATCTTCTGCGGCAATAAACTCTGGTAAATTGTCCTTAAGCCATTGTTGTGTTGTTTTTGCTTTGATGGCCGGCGCAGAATCTTGCTGAAATATCCAGTGCTTGCCAGCCGGGCAGCCCCGATCTTAATCCGCTGAACATTTTGGAGGAGAGGGCTTGCTGTAAGCCTCACCGAAATATTGAGTCTCTCAAAGCTGTTTTGTTGAAGACAGTAGCTTCGTTTCCACTGGAAGTCGCGCGTGCGGCGTAGACGAGTGGCCGGATCGTTTAAGAAAGTGTTTGAAGGGTAAGGGGCGGCATTTTGAATAATTTCTTATATATTTATATTGTAAATTTAATACTTAATAAATGGCGTAAAAAGAATTTTGATTGCTTTTTTATTTTTTAAATAAAACGTGTTTTTGTCAGGGACAGAACTTATGGCAGGACTAGGTACATCACTGTTTATACGTCCTAATATAAAAAACGGGATTATAAGAGCCGGGATTTTAAAAAGCGGGATTATAAGAAACAGGATTATAAAAAGCGGGATATCGTACCCAACCCTTTAAAAACACCCGAAGCTCAAATTCTTTGAATGCTAAAGGTCCACCGCAGCCTGATGGATGGGTAAACATTTTCTCGCTAAATCATGTTGGATTTGTCTCTTATTCGCCTTCGTTCAATTTGTTCCATTCGTTCCGGATTTTTATTTGAATTAAACTAAATTGCGACACTGTCCATGTTTATTTGTCAATATTATTGTTTTCAATTTAATTGCTTCGCTATAAATTCTATTTTTTCACACCAGTTGTTTTTTAGATTAGTTCTAATTGAAAGTGGAATCGGAAATGACTTTCGAATAGAACCGAAAGTAGAATCGAGTTACATAGGAGGGCCGCTGTAAGTCATCTGTAGCTATATTTGCTGAGAATAGCTTAAAGACATTCGTAAGATGTTCAGTGAAGATGTCAGTCTTCTGTTTCGGATTTCCGATCCAATTTCCATCTTCAGGTTTTATTTGCTGGCGGGTTTTGTATCTGCGCCTCTGCTATAATAAAGATGAACATGTTTCGTCTTTACTATAATCTTGACTTCTGCATTTCTCGAATTTGCTATAAAGCAGAAATGAAGTTCTTCTGCATTTTGCTTTTTTTTTCTCTATCTAACAAATATGAATTCTGTATTTGGCATCCCATTTTTTTTTTGCAGAAATCAAATGCAGATACAGTGGCTCACAGCTTATTTGATACAGTATTTATTTCCAAAATAAAAACAGTGTATCTTGAAAGGTAAAATGTATATATCCAAAATTTAAATGTAGGTTTGTAGGCGTATGTTCAAAGAGTAATTTTTAATATGAGGATTTACATATTAGCCTAACCATTCACCAAACTAATGGGGAATATTAACTATGTACCAAAAAACACCTCACAACTTATTTGATACAGCTAACTTAATGCACCTAATGCTCCAAATTTTCACGCAAGTGATAATTATTTTATTTTTGTTTGTCACTTTAGGTTTGTTTGTAATCAATTTTTCATATTTTCTAGTGTGCCAAAGTAACGATTCGCGTCTTTTTTTCTAAAATGGGTCGTCGCACAACAATTGAAGTTCGCGAACTAGTTATTCACCACTATAAAAGTGGACAATCCATTCGACAAATCTTAAAATGTGTTGGTTTAATGCCTCTACAGTACAGCATATAGTGGAGCGGTTTGTCCATGAAAATCGTGTTAGAGACAAAGGAAGAAACGCATCGAACAAAATTTTCAACTCGTCTGACGAACGATACATTGTTCAAAAAATTTAAATTAACCCGAAGTTATGGGCCCCGGAGCTTGCTACTGAGGTTTAACAAGAATTAGGCAAGACATGTTGTGCTGAGACCATTCGCCGTGTGCGTCGCAAGCAAGATTTTAATGGCCGTGTTGCTCGTAAAAAGACTCATCAGCACGAAAAATCAAAGAAGCCGACTTGCATTTGCTAAGGTGGATGTTCTCATGGATTCCGAATTCTGGGATAGTGTTATTTTTGCAGACGAATCTAAGTTCAATATTTTTGGCTCTGACGGGATGTCCTACGTCTGGCGGAAGGCAAATACAGAGCTTAAAACGGAGAACCTGAAAGCAACTGTGAAGCATGGTGGAGGAAGCTTTATGGTATGGGCCTGTATGTCTGGAGCCGGGGTGGGAAATTTGGAGTAAATTGAGGGGATGATGGAAAAAAATATGTACCTAAATATTTTGAAAAAGAATTTGATTCAAAGTGCCGAAAAATTGGGTATTCGTCCAAATTTCCAGTTCTACCAGAACAATGACCCCAAGCATAAGTCAGGAATTGTGCAGACCTGGCTCATTTGGAACTCCCCTCATCCAATGACACCTCCGGCGCAGTCACCTGACATGAATGTGATAGAAAATTTGTGGGCTTTGTTGGACAACAATATTCGAAATCATAAGATTTCCAACAAAAATGACCTTAAAAATGCAATAATAGAAGAATGGAAGAAAATAACACCATAAGTCACAAAGAAGCTTATTGATTCCATGCCAAAAACATCCCAGACTCTTGAAAAGGCCAAAGGATATCATACAAAATATTAAAAGTGTCAAAAAATCAATAACTTTTAGTTATTTCTAAGACTGTATCAAATAAGCTGTGACATCGAATTTAACAGTGTTTTTAATTTTTAATTGTTATCTTGTTAAATACCAATCTATTAAAGTAAATTATAGTTCTTTGTTTAAGTGTTTTTGTTTTTCTTCCAAATAAAATTGAAATTTTTTTGATAATCTGTCTAGTCTACAAGTTATTGCAACTTAGATTTGAAATCAGATACTGTATCAAATAAGGTGTGAGCCACTGTATGTACATGTAAATCCACCATGATGCGGTAATTTGGCCCCTGAACTTGAGTTTAAATTTGAAGTTCAACTCATCCGGTTTCACAGTCTAATCTGAACTTCAGTTCGATTGAACGTAGATTAAGTAAATCGTTTTCTCTTTTTATCTGAATCAAAGAAAAAGCAATCAAGGAAAGTTTGTTTTGTTTCAGTTATGATATGACAAGAAAAAAAAATGAAAATAAATTCTATTTTCAAATTTTTGAAAGTGTTATTGAACTGAGATTTAAACGGCAGAATAGTGTCGTTTAACTTAAACTACAGAAATGAAGCTGTGAAACCAAATTTGTTGTTGAACTGGAGTTTAAACTAAAAGTGGGGTTAAAACTCCCACTGTGAAACTGGGGATAAGTTTTTCAAAGTAATAGTAGCTGTTTTTTATTATCAGATATGATTCATATAGAGCACCACAAAACATGCATTAAAACAACAACGCATGTCCATCGAAGAGGTTACTTTTTGAATCGTCACCTATTTTAATTATGTCAGAGGAAATGTTTTACTTAATCACAGCTGATTATGATGGCAGATTTTAGTTCAGTTTGATAACAGATCTCGTTTTCGAAGTTGTATAACAGACTTATAAAAGTTCGAACATCTGAATACCAATCATAAAAGATATTTAGGCCTATTAGGCGAGATGTTTAATTCTTCTATTCTGTTATTAGCCGTGTTTTTCTGGAAAAGTTATCAGTAGTACAGTAGGATTTTATGTACATATATGAATAACAAATACAACATCCGCAGTAGGATCACTGCCGATAAAAGTAGAAGTGAAATCCTGCTGCGGATAGAGATTTGAAGTTTATTCGAGTATCGGCAGTGATCCTACTGCGGATGTTGTATTTGTTATTCACATAAAATCCTACTGTACTACGGATAACTTTTCCAAAAAAACACAGCTATTGTTCTAAGAATTTCCATACAAAAATTTGAGTTGTCAACACATCTCTTTATAATTTTTGTATTCGGTATGCTAAAATCTGTTATAAAATCAGCTGAGAAAACTTTTATGAACTGTCGAACGTTCGAACCCAAAAAAAATCTCTTACGAATCCAATTTTGCTGTTCAGCATGCCAAAATCTGTTAAAAATCATAAAAGAATAAAAGACAACTTTCTGTGGCTTTTATCATAAAAGATTTTAATAAGTACATGGGTATATCAAGTAAAAATGGATATTTATTTTTTATTTCGTCAACGAAATGTACTTAAAAGGAGACAAATGTAAGGAAATATTGTGATATTATGATTTGATTATTATGATAGCAGATTATAGTTCAGTTTGATAACAGATTTGGTTTTCGAAGTTGAATAACAGCATTTTATAAAAGTTCGAACCTCTGAATACCATTCATAAAAGATATCTTAAGGTGGAAATGTTTTATGATTTATAACTACAAATTTATAGCAAAATAACAGATGCTGTAGAATGGGACTAATTATCCGAAAATTAGTTTTTCCTTTGACAGATACGAGTAGAAGGCTATTTGAGATTTGCTTGCAAATGGCTGCAGCAAGATAAAAAATTATTGAAATATAAACAGACAGGCGGCAAAAAGAAATATATATATATATCATTGCCGTCACTCTGATCTGTATCATTTTATTTTCATTTGATGCTCCATATGTACGAGTAGGTATCAATAGATGTGTTTTATTAGACGTTTTATTATCAATAAATCATCAATATAAATCATCCCTTGAAAATAAAACCATGCGGATGATAAAGGCAACAGTGTTATATGTACAGTTGTTACGTATCCGATCCCACTAAATACAAATAAAAGAAACCACAACTTAGGTATCAATAAGATACCAGTAAAACACTTAACTCCTCTTGTAAATCACCAGTAAACACTTTTATTTAAGAAACATAACAAAACTACACAAAAAAAGAAAAAAAAAACACATTACATAACCGAGAATTATTTGGTTGTCTATGATGAAGTTGAGGTCTACGACGCAGGAACTACCTGAAAAGAAAAAAATCAAGAATAATACAAAAAAAAAAACCTAAAACTTTCACAGTAGAAGCAACCAGATTCTGTTTCTAAACTACCCTTAACCTAACATTAAATATAAGGGTTAATTTTTAAAACAAAATCTGGTGAAATACTTATCTTTGCACTGTGTTGATAAATTGTAGAATTGAAACAATGATGAACCTGAAAAGGAAAAGAAAGAAAAAAATGTAAATTAAAGGATTCGCAAACGATAGCCAGAAGCTGCAATAGGTTACCTGGTAGTTCACAACAATGTAGGGTGATAGGATGATATTCCTTTGATAAAGATCCACCTCTTCTGGTGGTGATACAATCTCCGGACACAAGATAAGTAGACAATCTGAAAAAAAGAAAATAAGAACACAATGAATACAATGCAAGATTGTAAGTAGAAATGACTTACCATCAATAATGGTGTTCTGCAACTTGCAACACCAGACACATATGGCATTTAGGTATGTGTTCACTTCCTGTTTATTTATTTATATTTTTTTTCTGTCTACGTCGAATAATATTAATGTTTTATTGTTTTTTTATAAACTGAAAACCGAAACCGATGAAATAATGAATGTTTTGTTTATGCGAATGCGTAAACGTTTAGGAAGTGACAGATGGGGATGACAGATTTTCGTGCTGAATTGCACTGATACCAACATTGTCAGAAAAAATTTGTGCTGAATTAAATAAATCTGCAATGTTGACGTTCACAATAGGAGAAAGGTATTTCTAGTCAGGTGGGGGGTAGTAAATACTGATATGTAGGGATTTAGTGCAATGGTATTAGTTATTATAATTTATTTTAGATGTTTTATTTTTATTTTTATAATTAGTTTATTTATTTCTTTTATTAGTCATTTAGTGCAATATGGTTAGATCTTAAGTATTTTTATGTGATATTTTTTTATTATTTATGTATTTTAATAGTTAATTTTAAGTTATTTAGTGCAATATTAGAATCATAGGTATTATACATAGACATAAATTTATTATATGACGATAGACAACACTGACAAGAGTATAGGTTTAAGACATAAGTTTTACGAACACAGGTATTCAAAATAGGAGAAATTAAATTCCGAATTCCAGTCTGCAAAGCTAGATAATATACATAAGACAGAAGTAAAATATAGATTATAGGGCAATGACCGATGATTATGTAATCAAATTAGAGATTCCAAGTCAAGTAATCAAGGAGAAAAGACATAAGGATAACAGTCAAAGTCACGGAACTGCTAAAAACGTTATAGAAAAGTTTGGTATTCGTGTAGATTTTCTATCGACAAGTTAGTTTTAATAAAAGACATTTGAAATCAAAAAATAATTAAGTAATAAAAAAAAAAATAATAAAAGAAATTTTTTTTTAACGTAAAAGGGTGTAAAAATTATCGAAGGCACCTTGAAGCTCCGTTCTTCAAAAGCAAAAAAAAAAAAATTGTGTCAGAAGCATATCCTAAGAAGCGACTTGATATATAGATATGTATATACATGTATATCCGAAGTAGCTCATCGACTTGAAGCTACCGATTTGAGCTTCTGCTGCTGTCGTTTTGTCACCGACATCGACATAAATTTGCAACTTGCACGGGTTGAGCTTAAGGAAATTCTGACTTGGAGATTGGACAAGCTTTACGAATCAAACGCACGAAGGGTGTTCCTATAGACATTCAAACTGGTGAAGCAGAAAGTGCATCGTCGATATTTGTTGGAAAGTCCCTTCTGGATTTTGAATTTAAGCACACTTGTTCCCTTCTGGACCAGAGTGAAATTTTTTATACCTTTTTGGTCCCTTCTGGACGTGTAACTGTTGATTAATTTTCCTTTTTTTTTTTGAATTTAAAAAAAAAAAAAAAACAGTGTAAAGGAAAGAAAGAGAATCTGAAATTATTTGGATATTATAAAAAGAAAAATCATTTACATATATATACTATAGGAAAAATAAAGAAAGAGGAAAGTGTAAGTGGAAGTAAAAAGTGAAGAGTGTACGTATCTAGACTTTGGACGAGTCGAGTGTGTATATATATATATATATGTATGTATATAAACTAGATGTGATTATTTCTATTTGGCCACCAAAATTATAGCCATTGCTCCTGAGAAGTACTGCCGGCAGGACATCGAGGGACAGATAAATTACAGTAAGTTTGGTTAAAAATGTATTGAATCTTTTTACATATATGTATATATAAATATATAAACTTTAAATAACTACTCAAGTGACCAAAGGAAAGAAAAACCTACACTCCGGTGCTGCAGAATAAATCCATTTCCTTTTTAATTTAATTGGACTCTTTCCTTTTTGTTTGAATTTTTCTTTCACACAAGACAGGTGAATTGAGCACACACTCCGGTGCAAAATAATAAATCCAACTTTTTTTATTTAATAAAATATATAAAACTATCGATAATAATAAAATACTGGCAAGATTCAAACGCATTGAAACGAATATTTTGAAAACGAAAAATTCTCTTTTCTTCCTGTTCCTTTTTTTAATTTAAATAATATAATAATAAATAATTTTTTTTGAATTTATAAAATAAAAACCAAATCCAAATGAAATCTGATTTTTTTAATGGTGACTTTCACTGAATTTATAAGACAAATAATGGAGTGCTAGAATTCTAAGAAAAGGTGTGTGAAGGTTCGGTTGAACCGACGATGAAGAGAGAGAAATGACATAAGACAGATAGATAGTGACCTATTACGGTTTCGACTTGACCCATGGACAATACTTACGTAAACCATTTCAGAATATACTTACCTACTACATACTATTTTACTTACTCACGTAATTAATTGACTAGGCAACTATAAATACATGACGTTACTTACTTACCTTATTTACATACGATACCTATACCTACTTACTTACCTTATTTACGAACGCTACCTATACTTACCTTACTTACATACTTTTCTCATACTTACCTTACTTACTGCTTTACAGACTTTATTTACTTGCACACGAACTCTATTCTGCACTATAAAGACGGAAGTAATTTTGTAAACGGAATTTACTAGGACGATAATGACCTAGGTTACGACTGGAGGTTCAAATCGGGGGCTATTTCCAATAAACATTTGGCCAAGGAATTAGCAATGGTTGTATCTTCGATACAAGGGAGGGTAGGCCAGACCTTTGCCATCAACACCAGGCAATGTCTTTGTGGTCTCAGCGAACTGCTGTGTTGGTGAGACAGTGTTGAATTTTGGCGACTTTTTTTGGTGAACAGAAAAAACGGAGAAAAAGTTTTTTTTAGTTATAGTTTAGATAGGTTTAGTTTTAAGATTATATCCTTCCGATATAAATTTTTATTTTAGGGCTTAGTTATAGTTTAGTGTTAGGTTACTTTTAGTTAAACTTTCTTTTTTTTCTGTTTTACCGAGAAGTCAGCTTGAAGTCTCACCCTTTCACCAATGCAGTAGCATAGGTAACTAGGTTTGTGCTATTCCTTTTTATTTCCTTTCCCAAATACCTATCCTATAACCCTATTTCCTCTTCCTTTCCTCATCCTTTGACCTAGGCATGATTTTTTTTTGTTTGCTGTGTGGGATGAGATCGAAAAAGGGCAAGAACCGCCCCAATCCGTCGAGCTTAGCCGAGCCAGAGCAAGCATGCCACCGCACTTTTTCGACTCATGAAGATACGCCCCTGTGGTACCCCTGACACGCAACAATGGCGCCCAACGGTACGAACGGCTTAAGGATTGATTGAGACTCCAAGGAGATGATTTTTAATTTAAGGTCATCCCCTTGGACTCACAACAATCTCACTTCCTTTTTAAATTTTTTCATTTTTTTTTTTAAATTCCTTTTCCGATCCTTTAAGCACAAGCTTGGAGACCGCAGAAGCTCCTTGCTTGACGGTAGATGGAAGTCAGCTGTCCGATCTAACAGGTCTAGAATCAGTAGATTTTGTGAGGTAGAACGAAGTCTATCACATTACAGGGAGCGGAGTAGAATGAAGGAACAGAACACTCATTGCTATCCATACAGTCAGGCCTTGCCAGACGTAGTGAGAGGCGTGAGTGTGATGTTTCGGAAATCTACTCGTGTGGAGGGGTATTTCTATTTCTTTGCCAACCAACTTTCAGGTTTAACACCAGAAAGTTCGATGTGGTGGGAAAACTAGATTTAACCTGAAACACTCGCCGAGTCACAAAGACACCAGTCGTAAACAGGACTGACACTTGACATAGGAAAAGAACTTACGATAACCTAACAGGACGTAAACTTGACAAAGGACAAGACATGACACAACCTTTTTTGTTGTTTCTCTCTTGAATCGTTTGGAAATTCAGTTGCAACTTCACACACCTTTATATGAACATTGATAAACAACATACAAATTTTACTTTGGTTTCAAAAATTTAGATTTTTTTTTCATATTTTATATTTTTGCATATTTTTACATTTTTTTAAATTTTTTTACGATATTTTTGAATTTTAATTAATCAGTTTTTATACTGAAGTTTTTTTTTTATTTTTTTTTAACTTTTTTTATTGATACTTTTTATTATTTTTGAACTTTAATTTTTTTTTTCTTTTTTATCATTTTTGAACTTTAATTTTTTTTTCTCTTTTTATTTCTTTTAATTTTTTCATTAATTTTTTTACTTTTTTTAAATCTTTTCTTTTGTTTCATACCTTTTTTTTTTATTTTCCTTTTTTTTTGAATTTTGAAAATTAATTTTGATACAAAATTTTTTTTAGTTTCTTAAGTTTTTTTTTTTCAATTTTCTTACTTATAAAATTTTTTTTTGAAATCGTAATTTTTGAATTTTTATTTTGCCTTTTTCTTTTGAATTTTTGGTTAAATTTTTGAATTTTTTTTGAACCTTTTTATTTTCGACTTTTTCCTTTGAATTTTTTTTTTAGTCCTTTTTAATTTAATTTTTTTTGAATTTTTGAAACCAATTTTTTTGTTTTGCTATTTGAAGTTTTTTTTAACGATGAATAGAAACACGGGAGCTGTCAGAAAGGGCACCGGCCCTAGGCAGTGTCGAACAAGATTAGGTAGGCGACGTGTTACTCGACAAACCAGCCAAGAAGATCTTAGTCCAACTCCGTCAGAAATTGAGCTCAACCAAAGCATTTTGCAAAACCCTTTTGATGAGCTGGTAGACGAGAATGGGGCAGCAAGTGATTTACATCAGGCTAACGTAACTGGTTTGGGGGGTTCCTTAGGCACTCAAGAGTTAGGAGCCACGGCACTGCTTCCAATCAGGGAAGGCCCGGAAGAAACAAGGGACTCTATACATCAACTGACACAGGCTTTAAGACAAGAACGCTTCCTAATAGAACAAGAGGACAAAGACAAACAAAGTCTAGACAAAAATAAAGAGGAGTACGAGATAACTATGGAGGGTGGTAGTCTCAAAAAGGTTATTGACTGCGTAGTCTCACGGTCAGTAAATGAGTCCCACAATAAGACCTTAACACTTCTAACAGAACAGACTAAAAACATGACGAAATTACATTCGATGATAGAGATGGTAACGGGGAATATGGCTTCCATGAGTGAGCGTTTGCGGGTAGTAGAAAAGTCAGCTCTTGCTACATATGCTAGACGTGATCGAAGGGAAGATGTGCTTCTTACCGACCCAGATATAAGTCTTCCAGTTACTGGGTATCCCAATCGGCAAGAAACAACCAGACCGTGTAGTGACCAGGGGAAACGTATCGACATACATAAGTGGGGTATCAAGTATGATGGTA
Organism: Chrysotoxum bicinctum; assembly: GCA_911387755.1. NCBI lineage: Eukaryota > Metazoa > Arthropoda > Insecta > Diptera > Syrphidae > Chrysotoxum > Chrysotoxum bicinctum. The sequence continues at coordinate 106,810,516 of OU426989.1, read as the reverse complement.
CATCAAAATCCATGACAGTCGAGAGTTTCATTTTTAGGATTGAGACCCTGCAAAAGAAGAACGGGGTCACTAATGAGCAAGTTTTTGCAAACTTCCACCACTTAGTGACTGGAACTGCAGAAAAGTGGTATTGGCAGTTCCTAGAAGAGAACCACAGTGACGAGTATCTTAACTTTTACGATTTAAAATCTGAGTTATTGCGACAATTCCGCAACAGTAAAAGAGACCACGAGATATTAAGAGAAATAATGGACAGGCGACAGCAACCGAATGAGAGTTTTGACGAGTTTTATGAGGAAGTTAGGGGTCTCACATTGCAAATGAGAAATAGGCCAAGTGAGAAAGATTTAGTTTCCATAGTCCGACAAAATCTTAAAGACAAGGTGGCGACACTGATTTTTGGATGTCCTATTAAGGATATCCGTGACCTAAGGGAAGAGTGCCGACGTGCTGAAAGGCATTTAACAGCTAGAGACCAAAAGGCTAGGAAACAAATAAGTGAGCTAGAGGATAACGAGTTAGGACGAACTAGACAGTACTTGACCGACTCCGACGACGAACGAGAAGCACATATTGCTGCGGTGCAATATAACCGCTCGGACAAAATAACATCAAATACAAAACCAGACAAACGACATCAGACTTTCAGAAACAACGAACGAGACAAAAAGACAGATCCGACAAAAGACAATAACTCAACTCCGGTTACATGCCCTTCTACTTTCCACGCCCTTACCTGCTTTAGTTGTGGGCAAGGAAACCTCTCATTTAAATGCGCCTCCTGTCAGGGAAACCTGAAAGTCGGGAGTGTGCCCGGGTTCACTCCAACGACGAATGTGCCATTCCCGGAGAAACAAAATCCCGAAAAATAGAAATTTTAAGACACGATTCGAAACTACAAAGTTCGAAACTAGAAACACCTGTGCAATACAAAAGTCTACATGAACGCATGATAGACTACGAAAAAGCAAGAAAACGAATTTTCAATTCAGAGATAGTACACGAGCATACGAATAAAAGGAATTTTAGGAAAATAGCTAGACTTAGGGAAAAATGTGCAATATATAGAAGGACGAAGAATAGAATAGAAGCTACTGTACTGGCAATCTCGGACGACAATAGACCCTACGCTAAAGTAGCAGTAGACGGTGAAATGATGGTAGGTCTATTGGATAGTGGGGCATCTGTGAGTTGCATGGGAAAAGGGGCAATAGAGTTCATACAGAACCACGACATAAAAATGACAAAAATGACAGTTGACATAAAAACAGCAGACGGAAAAAACCAACATATTAACGGAAGATTCATGACCAAAATCACATGGGGCGGTAACACCCATGAGATGGAGTTATATGTTGTTCCCAGTTTGCAACAACAGCTCTATCTAGGGGTAGATTTCTGGAGAGCCTTCAAGGTTGCTCCAAATGTTATTTGCGCTCTAGACATTCCAGCACCGACGGAAGGGCAAGAGTCTGATTCAATGCGTAAGCTTACTCCAACACAAGCTGAAGAGTTGGAACGCGTTAAGCTTACATTTCCTTCTTTCGCGGTAATGGGATTGGGTAAGACTCACGTCGAAGAGCATGTCATTGAGATGGAAGACGACACCATTCCCATCAAACAAAGGCATTACCCAATCTCACCCGTCGTTCAGAAGTTAATGTATGCGGAGCTAGACCGAATGTTGGAACTTGGTGTGATCGAAGAAAGCAATAGCGCTTACAGCTCTCCAGTTGTGTTGGTTAGGAAGCCAGGCAAGAACAGGCTATGCTTAGACTCACGGAAGGTGAACGCAGCAACGAAAAAATTTGCGTACCCTCTCCCACACATTGAGGGAATTTTGAGTCGCATTCACGACACGCATTTCATCTCGAGCATCGATTTGAAAGACGCTTTTTGGCAGATTCCTCTGGAGAAGAAATCAAGAGAGAAGACGGCTTTCACAGTCCCTGGGCGGCCGTTGTATCAGTTCACGGTTATGCCGTTTGGATTGTGCAACGCTGCTCAGAGAATGTGTAAGCTGATGGACAAAGTCATCCCCGCTCGTTTGAGAGAGAGTGTCTTTGTCTATTTAGATGATCTCTTGATTTGTTCCCCAGATTTTGAAAGCCATATTAGCGCCCTAAAAGAGGTCTCGAGATGTTTGCGTGAAGCGGGGCTGACGATAAATGTGGAGAAGAGCAAGTTCTGCTTCAAAGAAATCAAGTACTTAGGCTATTTCGTCGGTGATGGATGTCTAAGAACGGATCCAGAAAAAGTGTCAGCGGTTAAGGATTTCCCTATCCCAAAGACCCCTAAACAACTCCGTCGGTTCTTAGGGATGACGGGTTGGTATAGGCGCTTTATCCCAAATTTTGCGTCTATATCAGCCCCAATGACAGACTGTCTGAAGAAAGGGAAAGACTTTGTTATGACGAGCGAAGCATTGACAGCATTTGAGGACTTAAAGACGACCTTGGTCACGGCACCAATACTAACGAATCCGGACTTTACGAAGCACTTTTACATACAATGTGACGCTTCATCTTCTGGTGTAGGGAGCGTTCTTTTTCAGATGGATGAAGAGAACAACGAACGACCCATAGCGTTCATGTCCCAGAAACTGAACTCCGCTCAGCGGAACTATACAGTCACGGAACTTGAATGCTATGCGGCCGTTCTGTCTGTTAAAAAGTTCAGAGCCTACATTGAAGGATTGCCGTTCACCATCATAACTGACCACGCGAGCCTGAAGTGGCTGATGACGCAGAAGGACTTGAGTGGTCGGCTAGCACGGTGGAGTTTTAAGCTGCAAGGCTTTGACTTTACAATAGAGCACAGAAAGGGAATCCTCAATGTAGTCCCTGATACCCTCTCAAGAGTCCATATGGAAGAAATCGCAACCGAAACGCCAGAAGTTGACTTCAATTCACCATATTTTGCATCAGAAGAATATGTTGAGTTGAAGAAGACTATAAACGAAAACCAGGACAGACTACCTGACTTATGTATTTCGGACGGCTTCGTCTACAAACGGACCGACAGACGAACTGGAGACCCCATTCAAGAGGACAGGGCTTGGAAACTCTGGGTACCGAAGGAGTTGTGTAGGGGCCTTTTGGCAACAGCGCATGATTCTTTCACTGCTGGTCATGGGGGGATACATAAAACTTTGGCCAAGCTTCGCCAAAGGTATTTCTGGCCGAATATGACCAACGAAGTCAAAGATTATGTTAATAACTGTGATATATGCAAATGCAATAAGCCTTCTAATTCAATTTCTAGACCACCAATGGGACAACAGACAATTACAGAAATACCTTTTCAACGACTGTATATAGACTTTTTAGGACCGTATCCACGAACTAAAACTGGACATACACACATTTTTATAGCACTTGACCATTTTAGTAAATACGTTTTTCTCAAACCACTACGACGAGCAACAGCAGCTGAGGTAGTAAAATATCTAGAAGAAGACGTATTCCACATGTTCGGTGTGCCTGAATATATCCACTCTGACAACGGAAAACAGTTCATTTCGGATTTGTTTTCCAGCTTTCTGAAAAGGTATGGTGTAAAACATATACGTACTGCTTTTTACTCGCCTCAAGCTAATGCTTCAGAGCGTGTAAACAGATCCGTGTTAACGAAGATTAGGTCTTACATCAATAGCGATCAACGCAATTGGGATCTCCATGTAAGCAATACAGCCTTTTCTTTGCGTAGCGTGATACATGATGCTATAAAATTCGAGCCATACTATGCAGTTTTCGGATCACAGATGGTCCAAAACGGTGAGACGTATGAGCTCCTCCGAAAACTTGACTTGGTCAAAGAGAATGACGTAGAAATTATAAATAAGACTGACAAACAGGCACTCCTAAGAAGAAAAATTTTTGAAAACCTTAACCTAGCTCACCAAAGATCTACAAAAATATACAATACACGAGCTAAAGATATTTCATATAAGGTAGGACAATGCGTGTATAGAAGAAATTTCAAACAAAGTAATCTTGCAGATAAATATAATGCAAAACTAGGACCTAAATTTCTTAAATCTATAGTTTTGAGAACAGTAGGCAACTCCTTGTATGAACTAGGGAACTTGAGAGGCGAGAAAGTGGGTATTTACCACGCAAAAGACATTCACTCATAACGACGCACTCAAGCTGCTGTTGCTCTGACCCTGAACTGTGATATATATGTAATGTGATAGCTACGTATTTATGTATAGAGTTTATTTATTTATTTATTTTAGTTATTTACTTAGAGATTTTATTTATTTATTTATAGATTTTATTTATTTATTTATATAGATTTTATTTATTTATTTACGTATTGAGATTTTATTTATTTAGATTTTAAGTACTTATCTCTTAAGGCTAGCTGTGATATAAATGTTCGTATTCGTCAGATAGATCTTATTTATTGAAATACTATTCTGTGATATTTTAGTTCGTAGATAATTTCATAACTGATAAAGGACCTCACTGTGATAAAAGCTTAACTTTTAAAATTTTACCAATGAGACATAAAGACTGATATGTTCTAAATACATACTCCCAAAATAGCACTTAACCCACCCACTCAGCCGCAACCTGTAACAACATTCAACATTCAAAAACGTACAAGTTTTACTAACACTAATTGAGCAATCAACCCCTAAAATTATGCCCGGCAACCCAATTATAGTGGTAACTCAGGGAGTGGGACGAGCCACACGTTGAGAACGACATAATGAATACACAATTTAAAACACATCCAATGATCGATCTACTTTTCTTACGAATCCATTTCCTTCACGACCACTCAGCAAATGTCTTCGAGCCTGTTACGTATCCGATCCCACTAAATACAAATAAAAGAAACCACAACTTAGGTATCAATAAGATACCAGTAAAACACTTAACTCCTCTTGTAAATCACCAGTAAACACTTTTATTTAAGAAACATAACAAAACTACACAAAAAAAGAAAAAAAAAACACATTACATAACCGAGAATTATTTGGTTGTCTATGATGAAGTTGAGGTCTACGACGCAGGAACTACCTGAAAAGAAAAAAATCAAGAATAATACAAAAAAAAAAACCTAAAACTTTCACAGTAGAAGCAACCAGATTCTGTTTCTAAACTACCCTTAACCTAACATTAAATATAAGGGTTAATTTTTAAAACAAAATCTGGTGAAATACTTATCTTTGCACTGTGTTGATAAATTGTAGAATTGAAACAATGATGAACCTGAAAAGGAAAAGAAAGAAAAAAATGTAAATTAAAGGATTCGCAAACGATAGCCAGAAGCTGCAATAGGTTACCTGGTAGTTCACAACAATGTAGGGTGATAGGATGATATTCCTTTGATAAAGATCCACCTCTTCTGGTGGTGATACAATCTCCGGACACAAGATAAGTAGACAATCTGAAAAAAAGAAAATAAGAACACAATGAATACAATGCAAGATTGTAAGTAGAAATGACTTACCATCAATAATGGTGTTCTGCAACTTGCAACACCAGACACATATGGCATTTAGGTATGTGTTCACTTCCTGTTTATTTATTTATATTTTTTTTCTGTCTACGTCGAATAATATTAATGTTTTATTGTTTTTTTATAAACTGAAAACCGAAACCGATGAAATAATGAATGTTTTGTTTATGCGCATGCGTAAACGTTTAGGAAGTGACAGATGGGGATGACAGATTTTCGTGCTGAATTGCACTGATACCAACATTGTCAGAAAAAATTTGTGCTGAATTAAATAAATCTGCAATGTTGACGTTCACAATAGGAGAAAGGTATTTCTAGTCAGGTGGGGGGTAGTAAATACTGATATGTAGGGATTTAGTGCAATGGTATTAGTTATTATAATTTATTTTAGATGTTTTATTTTTATTTTTATAATTAGTTTATTTATTTCTTTTATTAGTCATTTAGTGCAATATGGTTAGATCTTAAGTATTTTTATGTGATATTTTTTTATTATTTATGTATTTTAATAGTTAATTTTAAGTTATTTAGTGCAATATTAGAATCATAGGTATTATACATAGACATAAATTTATTATATGACGATAGACAACACTGACAAGAGTATAGGTTTAAGACATAAGTTTTACGAACACAGGTATTCAAAATAGGAGAAATTAAATTCCGAATTCCAGTCTGCAAAGCTAGATAATATACATAAGACAGAAGTAAAATATAGATTATAGGGCAATGACCGATGATTATGTAATCAAATTAGAGATTCCAAGTCAAGTAATCAAGGAGAAAAGACATAAGGATAACAGTCAAAGTCACGGAACTGCTAAAAACGTTATAGAAAAGTTTGGTATTCGTGTAGATTTTCTATCGACAAGTTAGTTTTAATAAAAGACATTTGAAATCAAAAAATAATTAAGTAATAAAAAAAAAAATAATAAAAGAAATTTTTTTTTAACGTAAAAGGGTGTAAAAATTATCGAAGGCACCTTGAAGCTCCGTTCTTCAAAAGCAAAAAAAAAAAAAATTGTGTCAGAAGCATATCCTAAGAAGCGACTTGATATATAGATATGTATATACATGTATATCCGAAGTAGCTCATCGACTTGAAGCTACCGATTTGAGCTTCTGCTGCTGTCGTTTTGTCACCGACATCGACATAAATTTGCAACTTGCACGGGTTGAGCTTAAGGAAATTCTGACTTGGAGATTGGACAAGCTTTACGAATCAAACGCACGAAGGGTGTTCCTATAGACATTCAAACTGGTGAAGCAGAAAGTGCATCGTCGATATTTGTTGGAAAGTCCCTTCTGGATTTTGAATTTAAGCACACTTGTTCCCTTCTGGACCAGAGTGAAATTTTTTATACCTTTTTGGTCCCTTCTGGACGTGTAACTGTTGATTAATTTTCCTTTTTTTTTTTTGAATTTTAAAAAAAAAAAAAACAGTGTAAAGGAAAGAAAGAGAATCTGAAATTATTTGGATATTATAAAAAGAAAAATCATTTACATATATATACTATAGGAAAAATAAAGAAAGAGGAAAGTGTAAGTGGAAGTAAAAAGTGAAGAGTGTACGTATCTAGACTTTGGACGAGTCGAGTGTGTATATATATATATATATGTATGTATATAAACTAGATGTGATTATTTCTATTTGGCCACCAAAATTATAGCCATTGCTCCTGAGAAGTACTGCCGGCAGGACATCGAGGGACAGATAAATTACAGTAAGTTTGGTTAAAAATGTATTGAATCTTTTTACATATATGTATATATAAATATATAAACTTTAAATAACTACTCAAGTGACCAAAGGAAAGAAAAACCTACACTCCGGTGCTGCAGAATAAATCCATTTCCTTTTTAATTTAATTGGACTCTTTCCTTTTTGTTTGAATTTTTCTTTCACACAAGACAGGTGAATTGAGCACACACTCCGGTGCAAAATAATAAATCCAACTTTTTTTATTTAATAAAATATATAAAACTATCGATAATAATAAAATACTGGCAAGATTCAAACGCATTGAAACGAATATTTTGAAAACGAAAAATTCTCTTTTCTTCCTGTTCCTTTTTTTAATTTAAATAATATAATAATAAATAATTTTTTTTGAATTTATAAAATAAAAACCAAATCCAAATGAAATCTGATTTTTTTAATGGTGACTTTCACTGAATTTATAAGACAAATAATGGAGTGCTAGAATTCTAAGAAAGGGTGTGTGAAGGTTCGGCTGAACCGACGATGAAGAGAGAGAAATGACATAAGACAGATAGATAATGACCTATTACGGTTTCGACTTGACCCATGGACAATACTTACGTAAACCATTTCAGAATATACTTACCTACTACATACTATTTTACTTACTCACGTAATTAATTGACTAGGCAACTATAAATACATGACGTTACTTACTTACCTTATTTACATACGATACCTATACCTACTTACTTACCTTATTTACGAACGCTACCTATACTTACCTTACTTACATACTTTTCTCATACTTACCTTACTTACTGCTTTACAGACTTTATTTACTTGCACACGAACTCTACTCTGCACTATAAAGACGGAAGTAATTTTGTAAACGGAATTTACTAGGACGATAATGACCTAGGTTACGACTGGAGGTTCAAATCGGGGGCTATTTCCAATAAACATTTGGCCAAGGAATTAGCAATGGTTGTATCTTCGATACAAGGGAGGGTAGGCCAGACCTTTGCCATCAACACCAGGCAATGTCTTTGTGGTCTCAGCGAACTGCTGTGTTGGTGAGACAGTGTTGAATTTTGGCGACTTTTTTTGGTGAACAGAAAAACGGAGAAAAAGTTTTTTTTAGTTATAGTTTAGATAGGTTTAGTTTTAAGATTATATCCTTCCGATATAAATTTTTATTTTAGGGCTTAGTTATAGTTTAGTGTTAGGTTACTTTTAGTTAAACTTTCTTTTTTTTCTGTTTTACCGAGAAGTCAGCTTGAAGTCTCACCCTTTCACCAATGCAGTAGCATAGGTAACTAGGTTTGTGCTATTCCTTTTTATTTCCTTTCCCAAATACCTATCCTATAACCCTATTTCCTCTTCCTTTCCTCATCCTTTGACCTAGGCATGATTTTTTTTTGTTTGCTGTGTGGGATGAGATCGAAAAAGGGCAAGAACCGCCCCAATCCGTCGAGCTTAGCCGAGCCAGAGCAAGCATGCCACCGCACTTTTTCGACTCATGAAGATACGCCCCTGTGGTACCCCTGACACGCAACACAGTGTTGGACAAAACTAAAGCACTAAAAAATATCACATTGGAAACATACGAATAAAAAGTGAAAACACTTGTGATAATTTAAATTTTTTAATTTTTCTTAATCACAACATACCTATTATTCTATATTTTACAGCTTTTAATTTGATTTTAAATCTTAACATATTTCTAAAAAATAAAAATAGTTAAAAACTCATTAAAAAGTAGCTGGACAAAACTAAAGCACATGTACCCTATTTCTGTTTACTTCCTAAATGCTACTACCTTCACTTGTTGTTTTGTCAAGCAAGTTCTAGGCAAAACAAAAAAAAGTTTATCTGGGATCTTTGATGGAGCTAACGGTCAAAGCTAATGTACAATTTCAAATTTAAATAAAATTTTTTTAAAATGGCGCGGAATAAATATTTCAATAAATTAAAAGAAAAAATAGTATCCGACTTTCAAAGCGGTGAATCAATTACATTTATTAGCAATAAATATGGTATAAGCCATACGGTTATTTCTCGGATAATAGCTCGATTTCGTGCTCGGGGTAGCGTTCAAACAGTGCACAATGGTGGTAGACCTAAAAAAACTACGTCGCATTGCGATAAAAGGATAAAGAGGTTAATCAAAAAGGACCCTTATATTACCTCTAAAAAAAATAAAAATAAGAACTAGACTTATAAATCTCTTGCAGAACGATCCGGCGAAGAGCGGTGATAGCGGCTGTAAAAAAGCCATTTATTTCCCTTAGAAATAGACGCGCAAGACAAAAATTTTCCAAAACGCACCTTAGCTGGACAAGGGAAAAATGGAAGACGGTTCTATTATCGGATGAATCGAAATTGAATTTAAAAGAATCGGACAGATTTCGTACGGTACGAAGCCCGAAAGGTGAACGCCTCGATCCTTGATTCACCAATACTGCTTTTAAACGAAGAAATATTACCTTGCGATTTTTAAGCCCGTGCGTTGGAGAGAGACGTGTGTGGTGGCGGGGTTACACAAGGCGGAAGATGACTCTAAAAGAGAAACTAAGATCAAAAATCGCTTTCGTGTAAAAGCAGTACAAGGCAACTGTGAAGCATTGTGGGGGGGAACATTATTGTCTGGGGATGTTTTTCCAGTCAAGGGATCGGGCCACTTCATAAGATAAGTGGTATAATGGATCGTTCATGTATTAGGAAAGCCTTCAAAACGTCATGTTTCCGTATGCGGAGGACAATATGCCGTTGCGATGGATCTTTCAAAATGACAACAATCCAAAAAATACCGCTAAATTGGTGAAAGATTGGCTTAATGAAGGTAATATTACGGTTATGAAATGGCCAGCGCAATCCCCTGATCTCAACCCCACAGGGGATTATGATTACCCTTTAAATGTTTTTCAACACAGCGCGGGCGTGATGTTAATGAAGAGAAAGAAGGATGGGAAAGATGTGTGGCACGATGTTCTGAGACTTAAGGTGGTTGTTTCAGATATTTTTATCTCCAGGGATGGCGGCTGAACTAGAGCGGAGAAATGCCGTGTCTTATTTCTATGTCACTTATAATTCACATTATTTTATTTGGTATTCATCCTTGATGGGCATACTAGTTTAACTCAATTACATGTTGTTATAGTGTTATGCCTGAACAACATGTAATGAGTAAACCAGTAAACCAATTGATGACAATTTTAAGAAAGGTTTTAATGGAATTAAAGCAACATAGACGACGGCAGGGATCAAACCTGTGATCATGAGGTTGACAGCCGAGCACACAACCATCGCGCCACGGCCACCCCCAAAATGTAACAACTTTGACTCGCTACTTGACAACAAGTACAAACCGCCTGGGAAAACACCCTCATACAAATAATTGAAAATCTCATTGCCTACATGCCTCGTCGATCTGATGTACTCGATTTTTCCATTGTTTGTTAATTTTCAGTAGTCAAGATTAATATACATATGTAGTAGGGGAGAAGGCGGTACATTTGACACTTAGTTTTTAAAAGTCTGTATTTCCGAAAACTGTTAGTGTATTCCAATGTTTTGTTTTGTATTTAATTTATTGATTATTCAAGATTATGCTAACATATAATTTTTTGTTTTAAAACATTTCCACATTTTAAAGAAAAATATTTCCAAAAAAAGTCATTTTGTCAAAAGTGCCCCGGGAGCGGGGCACCTTTGACTTTAAAAGGGGTACGTTTGACAATGGTGGATTAAAACCCACATCGTGTGGATTATATTTCTAAAAGTATCAACGGATCCAGCACGTCTGTTTTTTGAATAGTAAAAAAGTAAATTTTTGTTTTTAAACAATTTATTAAACAATATAACGAAAAAAATAAATCAATAAATTCACTTTCTAAAAAAAAACAACAAGAATAAAAAACAAATTATTTCATTTATAAACATAAAAAAAAATCAGTCCATATAAATCTTAATTCAAATTTATCGATATCGACATTTTTTAAACAATTTATTTAATATATAATTTCCCAAAATCAACGTCAAAACAAATATTTTTTTTTGCAAAAGTCAAAGGTGCCCCAAAGGAACTTTATAATTTTTTTTTTTTTTTTAATAACAAATATTATATTTTCACAAAACTGGTTTAATTTATTGAACTTAAAGCATAGTACTATCATAAGATTGATTCACGATAAAAAAATTTATTTTATTAGGTTCACAAATCGCTTACTTACCGGTGGTGAAAAATTAGATCAGAGACACAGAAAACACGAAAACACGTGGTACTCCACGAAGAGTTAAAGAAAGACTGCCAAATTTCATAACGTTTCTTTAAATCAAACTAAGGTTCTTCCTTTATACAAACTTTTCCTTTTTAAATGGCACGATCATACCGAAAAACGCAAAGTCAAATGTGCCCCGGTGTCAAATGTACCCCAGCTTGGATGCCGCCTGTGTTGATCCACATTTGCGCCCATTTTATCACATTTTCCATGACTTCGCAAGATTCTCAGTAAAACTGTTCGCATTCTACTCGAATATTCTCATTCTCCTTAAGGGCTGTGATTATCTAAGTTTTTCCTAAGTTTGTGAAAATGTGTGTAGGTCTCTACAATTCTCAAAATGAAGCAATTATGTACTATTTTACATCCCTGGCACTAATAAATTGACGCATATAAAACAAACGTAAGAGCTGTTAAAGGAAGAAAATGAGTCCATGTTTATTCCATGTTAAATTAATTGTCAGTTTTGCCTGTACTCTGCCATTTTTAAATCAAAGTGAAGTGAAGTTTATTGGACGCATAGTTGCAGATAGGTAAATAAAAAACAACTCAAATGCTAGCACAATAATTCATAGGGCCGTACCAACAATCCAATTTAAAGGACGACTTTAATATTTGAGCGAAATGGATGATTATTTAAAGAGCTCTATAAAGTTAACCATACATGTTATGAACTTAATATTTATGTGAACTCTAAATTATGAACCATTTATTGTACGGAACCTAAAAAATAAAATGCAGCATATATGGTCAGTTATATAGAGTCCATTAAATAATGCTTCATTTCGCTCAAATATTAAAGTCGTCTCTTAATTTGATCGTTGGTAAGGCCCATAATAGGTGCGTTTTATTATTCACAAATCTATTTGGATCCGGATCCGAACAGCAGTGTTATAAGTCCGTCTCTTTTTATCCTTGGGTTTGTAAATTTTCAATTATTTCTTGTCTTTTTTCTTTACACTGTAGCCTTTGAGTATATATAATATGGAGGGCTCGTTCCTATCCCTAATGCATTGTAGTACTTGAAGTTGTGATAGGGGTCGCTGTCTCACTTTCTGTAAGTTAAGGATACAGCCGTATCCTCCGATTTGTGCTTACCTTCTCCTCGCATATAGTTGTCCGGCATATGTGATATGAAGCACTCGGCAATAAACTTTATCTTACACAAATTTGAGTAGCGCCCCCTATGATAGTCACGCATTTGGAATAGAAACGAGCCCTCCATATTATATATACTCAAAGACTGTAGCTTACACTACCTTATCATAAAAGCCATCTACTCGCCAGAGTAATAACTAATTTTTGGATCTTTGAAATAGATCCCGATAGAAAACAGGATCCCGAATTGTTTTTGTAATACATGTTAAAACTTATACTACGTTTTCACCAAAGGTAAATCCGGGATTTAAGTGGATTTACCATAAATCTCCTTTAAATCTCGTAGATTTACCATACAAATATAAATCACCTCAAATGAAGATTTAAAATAAATCTCCTTGAAATCTTCAAATTTTTTCAGAAGATTTGCAAAACAAACAAACCTTATTTTGCAGAACGCACCTATGAACACCCACTTTCCTCATTGACAATCAACACAAAATAGAAATATCTGTTTTTTTTTTCCTGTTTACTACCCAATGCAATTTTTTTTCGCTTGTCCAAATTGACAATTGAATGACAAGACAGAGTGAAAACGTCAAATAAATCTCATTTTCTTTGGTGAAAACACTTCAGGATTTATTTTAAATCTCTTGCCTTAAATCTCGGATTTATTTTTGGTGAAAACGTAGTACAGTCGACTCCGCTTAACTGCAACCCCAAAATGCAAAAGAATCGTTGCAATTAAGCGGATTTTTCACTTAAGCGAACTTCGGATAACTGCAACCTTGTTGCACTTAAGCGAACTTCGGATAAATGCAACTCTTTTTCATTGAAGCGGAGTTGTTTTCAAATTACATATATTTACTTTTATGCATATTTAGTCGGCTGCATGCTATCTTGTTCAATGTCCATTTTTCAAAATGTTCGGAAATCGATTTTTAAAGTTCAAATTGAAAGTTTTTGTGTATGTAAGAAAATATTTGATTGGTATTATTTTTTTTCTGAAAGCCTTGACAATTTTGTTTATAAATCAAGCTACAGAAATTGTTTTTATTTTATTTTGAATAAGTTATAAATTAAAATCAACGAGGAAGTCATTTATATGTATGGATATTGTACAAGATAGAAATTATGCATTTTTTTTTAATATACTAACAATTGTTCAATATAATACAAAAAAAGATGAAAAGCAGTTTATTGAACAAAAATGAATTGAAAAATCGTTAAAAAAGTGTCTTATTGAACAAAACAGTTCTCTGTAAATTGAAAAATAAAAGAGATAGAACAAAATGGTTTGCTCCAAATGAAAGAGCGTCCCAAAATTACGAGGACTGCATACCTAACTCGATTTCGTAAAAAATGGCTTTTTGAACAAGATAGCATCCAGCCGACGATTTGCATTTAATTCAAATTTCAGGTAAAAATACGACTGTGACGATTAGAATGACTGATGGAAGGGTGATAATGTAACTTCATATTGTAACTTCAAATGTAAAATTTTATGTGTGTTCGTTTGAAAATTTTTGGACACGTTCTAAGTTGCACTTAAGCGGAGTTATTTTAATACAAACTGTTTATTTGGGGGAAAAAATTGTTTCAAATAAAAGGAGTGTTCACTTAAACGGAGTTCCAATTAAGCGAACCTATTTATTTGGAAAAGAGTACAAAATAAATCGGTGATAGATGTATTGTTTCAGATATCCGATATTTTCAGTTAAGCGGAGTGCAGATAAGCGGAGTCGACTGTATTAATCCAGATCCGGATCCAGATAGATTTGTGAATAATAAAACGCACCTAATATTAGGTGCGTTTTATTATTCACAAATCTATCTGGATGCGGATCTGGATCTTCCCTTGAAAATAAAACGATATGGATCTTAGTGACAGCAGTGTTATAAGTCCGTCTCTTTTTATCTCTTTTTGGGTTTGTAAATTTTCAATTATTTCTTGTCTTTTTTCTATACACTATAGTTTACACTACCTTACCATAAAAAGCCATCTACTTGCCAGTGTAATAACTGATTTTTGGATCTTTAAAATAGATCCCGATAGAAAACAGGATCCCAAATTGTTTTTGTAATACATGTTAAAACTTAATCCAGATCCGGATCCAGATAGACTTGTGAATAATAAAACTCTCTGCACATAAAGAGTTACTACAAGAACAAAGTAATATAAGTTTTGTATCAAATTTCTCCGATGCATCCAACAAAAAGGATCTGAAGCTGTTTCTCGCTGTTGTGAGTGTCCCGCTTTTGCTTCAAATAAATCTGATCACTTTACTCTTCGTGCCTCACACAATGCACCAGAAACGAAGATTTTGTTTATTGACGACCGCTTGAGTGGAAATGCGCCTCGTCACTCATGATGATTTTCGACACAAAATGGTGCTCTTCGTTGTTGAGATTGAGGATGGCTTGACAGTAATGTACTGTTTGCACTTTGTACAGGAACATGTGTAAGTCTTTCAATAAATTTCGCTGTAGGGTCCGTCTGTTGATGTCCAATTGCGCGGCTTGTCATCTGGTTGATGTTTCTACGTTCTCAGCGACACCGGCAGCCACAGCTGCGATATTCTCGTTCCAGTCTGTTTAAGTCAATAAGTTAAGTGCCAGAATGTTTGCCCAATTGGTGTGACACGATTAAGAAATTGACGTCAAAATTTCACGCTGCCCGTACACCACCGACATTCTTTTGGTCAAAAAAATCAACAATTATTCCACGCTCTTGCGGAGCTTAGCGCTACATTACTTGTCTGTTCGTATACTGCACAAATGTATATAAATACTTCACAAACGTCAAGTATGATTGACGTACAACGCCATTGAAAAAATTATAACAACTTCCGATAGGGTGATTCATTTTGCACCACCTTGTAAATATTCGCAGATCAGATTTTAATTTTTTCTTCCACATGTTAGCCATTATTTGTCATATTCATATTTGATGACAAAAACAAGGTACACAAAATGAGAGGAATAATTATATTTTATCACTGGTGTAAATGTAACATTAGGATTTTTATTTATCTACCTTTTTTCTTTTGATTTTGATAAGCAAAAACACGTTTTTGGATTAAAAATATTTTAGTATTACATTCTTTTGCAAATATTGCCAATCCTTTTTAAAATATTTCTCTCATTATTGAAATATATATAATAACGTTATTGTTTTAATAAACTATCCCCTTCAACCACAAGAGAAGGTCCTGGAACACACTTAGGTATTTTATTTCATTTGCTTGCTAGTTCCAAATTAATATTTAATTTGTCTTTTAACTTGTTGCTGTATATAGCCAAATCCTTGTCATCATTAGTTTCTTCCCAATTAAGCTCTTTTACAAGATACAGATACGAGTCGAGTATTTACACCAAAGAGAGTCTTCTAAAACTCAATTCATTAACAGACTTATATTTGCATTTCCGGGTACATGTACAATTCATACATAACTGCACACAAGATTGCGTACTGAACTCCAGTAATAGGAAGGCACTGTGCTGATATTAGTTCATTTTAGCACCTAATCGAAGTTCTCAGGAAGGAAAGATGCCATTAATTCACCTTTCTGCACCGTTTCTGTGAAACTCGATAACTATCTATATTCGAGTAGTACTCGTATGCTAATATTGTTTTGGCTATTAAGAGTTACCTCCTCTAGGCTAATACGGATCTGTCGACACGCAATTGAGAACACCTAATTGTGAAGTATAACTTCATTGCTCTAAGTTGGGTAAGAGCATAATAAATTGGCCATTGTTAGTGACTGGGTTAAATGAGTTAAGCGGGCGTTTTTTTTTTTTTTGTTACTCAACTTAATGTGTGAGCTTGTAGATTGTGGAATACATTTTTTTAAACAATAAAATAAAGCATCCATTGTGAGAGATTTGTTTTTATATTTTCGTATTATTTCAATCGGAAATTTCGTTAACGGCTTTCTGCAGATTGCATAATGAGGTAACCTTGTAATTAAGATTTGATGCATAACAAGAAAATATAAGAACACACAAATTTTTATGTTTTAATAGACTTTTGTTTTATATGTTAAGAGAAATAATTTATAATTTAAATTTCAGAAAATGATAAACTTTCCACTCTTAAGTTTGATTAGGTATTCTGAAGAATACTTTGGCCAAGGAAAGTATTGCTTCAACTATATGTATTTCAATAAATTGTTGCTTTCCTCGTGAATTTTGAAGTCGACACCTTTAAGTTCATAAAACAATTCATGATAAAGCGAGTTTTCCAATTGGGACTTGACACCTGTGAACGCACTCTTAAATCAATAACCCCTAACTGTCAATAGGTTCGTTCGTTCAACTTTACCCAGGGTTGACCCAGGTTTTCTTGACAAGCCTCAGAGTTGTCAAAAAAAGCTGGGGTTTTCTGTTTTCAAAAAACACTTACGGGTTGTCAATTGTTTTGTTGACAACTAAAAGCAAGAGAAAAATAATTCTGTGTTCTGATAAAACTTTAAATTTGTTATAAATTAGTTTTAAAAATGAACAAACACAATCCTGCGTTGTTGCCGAATATTTCATCTGATGAGTACAACAAATATTTATTTGTAAACCCAAGCAATAACATGCAAAATGCGAATCGACAAACGACAACAAAAGAAATGGATATGAAATCTCATGTGACTTATGAAAGTTTAGTCGTTACCTGAACTCGCCACAGCTAGGTATTTAGGTATTATTTTACTTCAGAGCGAGTTCAGGGCGACCCCAGGTCTCAAGAAACACAGAAATTACTCACCAGGGTGACTTCAGGTTTTTCAAAAAACGATTTAGGGCGACCCCAGGGTGACTTCAGGGCTCAACGAACAAACCTACTGTAGTGACTACGTAGTCAAAATTCAACTAGCTTTTGGAATTGCACAACAAAGCTAGTCAATCCTTAAATGTCATATTAATGACAGATGTAAACATATAAAATAAAAAAAAAAACCCCGTCCGACGAGCTGACGCCGTGCATCGCAAGCAGGCCGCGTCCTACGAAACTTAATATTCCTACCCCTTTCTAACCGAATCCTATTCCAGTATCCTAACTTTTCCTTTTTCCTACCTATCCCTAATACCGACACTCCTCCGCTCCTCTTGCCACGCAACAAATTGGCAATTGAACGTTCACAAATAATTAATTAATGGTTCGCGTAAACGCATTTTTGTCTAAACGGCTTCGTCAAGAAAGATAACATGCGTTATTGGCCATCAGTGGTGAAAACTCTCATGTGCTTCAAAAAACACCACTTCATAAATAAAATAACTGTATGGTGGGGTTTTCATGCATCATTGGAGATTGAGAAATGGTCCTATCGATTGGCGCCCAGATCGTGTGATTAAACACCTCTAGACTTTTTTATGGGGCTACGTTAAACCAACGGTCTGGTCTATGCTACAAAGCTAACGACTTTAGAGGAGCTCCGAGCCATCGAAATGTGTGCCCGAGTCATTGAAAATTGGGTTCAATAAATGGGGGCCCGCAATTGGCCTATATGTACCTATAATAAACTTTTGGAGATATTTGTAATGGTTTGCGTTGTATTTAAAAAAAAAAAGTTGACACGTCTTTATTCGAAAACCCATATTAGTGACGTAGCCATTATTAAGGAATTGTGTGGATCACATAATAACAGCAATACGATTTTGTTAAATCAATCTTTCATAGGGTAAGGGGTATGTTTAGGATTGTTGTAATCTTGGAAGATCCATCTGAAAGGCAGTTTTGAACTCAGTGTGAGCAAAAATGACATTTTGCACATTAATCTTATGAATTGACCCGACTATCACTGAAAAAATTTCTCCATTGCATAATATTTTCTCATCAAGGCTTTGCTATGCTCCTTTTGTGAAAAGGGAATTTAGGGTGAAAACACATTGGCCTCCATATCACATGAAATCCGTCAAATCCCATTAAATTAAAGTAGAGAACCCTTTTCCAGTGCCAGTTTAAGAGTGATTTCTTTTAGCTTTCACGTCGATTGCACGACATCAAAACTCGCAAATATTTAGATTAGCTGTGTTTTATTTTCCCCCAGATCTGATCCAGATTAGATCTTCATTCAAAATTACATGTATAACAAAAACAACACAAGGCCCAGTTTTGTTTGTTTTTGTTGTTTTACATGTTATTTTGAGGAAAATAAAACATAGCTATTATGGTACTAGCTGCGCTTTAATAGTCGTATTTTATTATCTACGGATCTGGATCGGATCATTTTGGGAACATATAAGCTTTAAACTCTAAAATATATATAATACAAAGTCGTATAATCCTGCTCTCTATGACTGCTTTCAAACGAAGCAATATTACCATGCGATTTGTAAGCCCGTGTAAGAGAGACGTGTGTGGTGGCAGGGGTACACAAAATTGCTGGGGTTGGGAAAATTGCAAAGTTCTTTCGTTCTTTCTTCTTTGTGGTTTTCTATATTTCTCAGGTATGTGTCATTTCTGTTTGAAGTTCGCTCAGCGAACTTCGATTAACTAACTAGAGTAAAGCGTGCGGAGATATGACTCCTTTTCAATAAAACAAAGTTAACTTTTGTTAAAAATCACTGGCACAAAACTTTAAACATTTAAAACCTACTCTAAATCAATTTTAGAATGAGAGTCGGCTCTAAATATTGAGTATAAAACGAGAACCGACTTTTTGTTAATTTTAAAGGACATAAACTATACTTTAACGTTAAAGAGCTCGTCTTACTTTAACAGCAGCAAATAGCTAGTTTATCTTTTAAAAGTATACTTTATCCATTTTGACAATGGTCATTTCATACCAAAGCAAATCGAAGAAAAAATGTTTACTGATGTTTTATTCGATTTTTTAAAGATGTTTTTTGTAAATAGACTGAATAACTGAATATTATAAATTCGAAATAATCGTACGAAAGTGCTCTACGATGAACAAATCTGTAAATACAAATGTATGTAGGTACATACATATCTTATGTATGCACGCGCTCCGCCGCCGCCGCGCCGGCCGAGACGAGTATAGCTAAATGCATCTGCACCTTGCAACAACAAATTGCTTTTTTATGCTGTGAATTTGCGATTTATACTTTATTTCCATCTAAAATAATGTAAATAACTTATAAACAATCAAAATCTGTACCGAGGTAGTATATAAAATGTACTTTTTTCGGCGAAAAATTATTTGGTTTAGAGTTGTCTGTTCTTTTTACTTTTTTTTTTGTGTTTTTGTAGTTGTGTGAGTTATGTATCTGTCAAATAAAGGGTTGTTCAACGCAAATTCGGTTAGGTTCTGTTGTAAGACCCACATCAATTAAAAGAGTTGTCTAACGTGTTTAAAATTATGCAAAAGTTAGACCAAGTCTCCAAGCTAAACGACTGCGTTAAGTAGAGCCGGTTTTATTCCTTAAACGAGAACTGTTTAAAATTTTGCGCCACTGTGTTTAAAAGCATCCATGCAACCTAAAGGAAGCCAAAAGAGAAACAAAGATTAAAAATCGCTTTCGTGTAAAAGCAGTCAATCTGGATCTATTTCAAATATCTAAAAATTAGTTATTACTTTGGATACTGGCAGCTAGATGACGTTTTATGGTAAGGTAGTGTAAACTACAGTGTAAGAAAAATAGACAAGAAATTATTGAAAATTAACAAACCTAAGGACAAAAGAGGTGTGCATATAACAATGCTGTCACTATGATGATTCGGATCGTTGTATTTGCAAGGGATGATTTACTATTTCAATACTTTGGCGACCCATAACACAGCTTTTCCCTCCTAGTGTTTTTCATCTCCGGGATTCAAACACAATCATTTTTGGTTTTCTAGGCGTTTATTTGTAGGTTAAAAGTTCTGGAGTACAATCTGAAGCCTATTTATCTTAAGTTAGAGAGAAGAAAAGCTTTGCGTAGAGTAATATAACAGATAATTCCACCGGATAAATTTTAAAAAATATCATCAATGAAAAAGGAAAAAAAAAGATGGGGCACAAAATGCATCCTTGAGGAACACCTGTAGTTATTTTAGAAGTTTCTGACTCACCCGAAACTGTCGCCTCAGTTCGACAGGAAAACTTTATATAGATTAATACTTTCTGGAAAATCTAGGAGAATCCATTTTGTCGATTGATAGGGTCAAAACCACGAAGAAATTTTTTCTTTTGAGTTAATAGGCGTGTTTTGTTGAGCTTCTTAATGTACACATTAAGAAATGTTACACATTAAGCTTATTTTGCACATGTAAATACAACAACAACAAGTTAACAGCACATTCGCTCTTCAATAATTTTAATGTACTTTACTTTACTTTCCACTGAATTTCTTTTCTTAATTATGTTAAGTTAGTATCTCTACAAGATTGCCATGAATATGTTCGGTAAGTATGGCTATTCTAGATAATATTATTCATGAAGTTGGCAAATCTATAATATAAAAATAATTTATGAAAATAAAATAACGAAATAAGTGAATAATTATAAAAATAATAACATTTACTTTAAAAGTAATCCCCACAATTTTTCAATTTTCGGAATGTGTAATAATTAGTTTATGTCCCAAAAATGATCTAGTTCATGAGCACATCCTTTTTTTATATATTTTTTTTCTTGATAATATGGCAATATGGGGGTTCACATTCTCAAATATGTTTGACAAATATGGTTTGATGAATATTTGACGGATTGGAAACATTTGCGTTCACATTCGTCAAACATGCTGTCAAACATCATTTCTTATTAGGGGGGTTCACATTCTCAAATATGTTTGACAAATATGGTTTGATGAATATTTGACGGATTGAAACCATTTGCGTTCACATTGGTCAAACATGTCACTTCTCCTTAGAATTCTTACCATGGCGGACCAACTGAGATCATAGATGAAATATTATTTGAGCAAATTTACTACCATTTTTATATTTGGAAGTCTGCAGAAAACTTATATTAATCTAATAAAATCCACCTGAATTACTCCTATTGCATATTATGACTCATTTTAAAATATTTTCTTACGATATGCACAGCTCGAGAACTTCATTGGAAATGAAATTTGCTTGTGGTTTGACAAGCATGCGTTCACATTCTCAAATATGCTTGTCAAATCAGCAAAATATCAAATTATTTTGATATCATCAAACATGTTTGACAATCCGTTTGATGAAGCGTTCACATTTTCAAATTCGAGTCAATCAAACCGCATTTGTCAAACATATTTGAGAATGTGAACCCCCCTATTAGAATTCTTACCATGGCGGACCAACTCAGGACATAGATGAAATATTAGTTGAGCAAATTTACTACCATTTTTATGTTTATATTTATATCAAGCATGTTTGACAATCCGTTTGATGAAGTGTTCATATTCTCAAATTCGAGCCAATCAAACAGCATTTGTCAAACATATTTGAGAATGTGAACCCCCCTAATAGGAGGTTACTTATACGGCTTTTAAACGAAGCAATATTACCTTGCGATTTTTAAGCCCGTAGGAGAGAGACGTGTGTGGTGGCGGGGTTACATAAGGCGGAAGATGACTCCAAAAGAGAAACTAAGGCTAGCCGCGCACTAGCAATTTTTAGTTGCGAAACTGTTTGGTTACTTATAGAAAACAGATGAACTGTTTGGTTGAATTGCCGTGAATTTGCAGATAATTATATGTTCAATGAAATGGCGAACTTATTTTAGGGTAGCACCGATTAGTAATTTAAGCGATTGCTTAATTCCACCCAACTAGTCGGTCATGTAATACACGATTTTTGAAAATATTTTTCTAATGAAATTAATTATTAAAATAGGCTCCTCTGTAAGTTTAAAAATATAATAGGTTTACTTAAACTTTCAGGAAGGCAACAGTAATCGTACAAACAGTTAAAAAAACGTGAGTAAGTATTTCTTGAATCTTAAAAAAAAAAGAGCTTTTGAAAAATTCGACAGGAATAACCTATCTAATCCCTGGCTAGTGTAAGCTTATCAAAAATTATTGGCGAATTAAGTTTTTTGTTGATTGATTAAGGCAAAGCATAAACGATAGTGAGTGGCCTGCAATTTCGGCGATTGCCTTCACCTAGGTAACTCAAGTACATTACATTTTAGAGTCCTTATACCATATGTTTCCAAGTTTATTACACTACGAAGTTATGATTTAGTTCTGCTGTAGTTAACATTTTTGTCAAGGGAACTATAAGGGTATTCATGTAAGCGCGGAAAACCCTCGTAAACAATTTTATCTCCGCAGAAACAAGCTGTCAAAATTTATATGGGAAAAAGTTTCTGCAAACCTCATAAAATTATCTCATAAATTTGCTGCGGAAAGTGCAGAAATAAACCTCGTAAACTAAAGAAGTATGGATTCTGACTTTTAATTTGACATTTCAAAAAATATTTCCCACATTTACGCAAGTATTTCTTAGGTGGTGTTCATGAAAACATGCTGCGGAAAGTAATATCCTTCTACAAAGCGGAAAATTATCTCGTTACATGAATACCCTTTATGTTTGTTAATGGTCGAAATCATATCTTCTAAACAGATTCAGAGAAGCGAACGACTTTCGACAGTCTATTCCATTGTGTCAAATCAGATTGGTGCCAAATGTTCTTACATTAAAGAATTTGACCATCAAAATCCATGTTATGACTATTTGAGTATATGTATACCACGCATGACAACATAAACCGTGCTTTTTTGGTAAAGTTATACGTAGTACAGTAGGATTTTATATGAAAAACAAATACAACATCCGCAGTAGGATCACTGCCGATACTCGAATAAACGTCAAATCTCTATCCGCAGCAGGATTTCACTTCTCCTTTTATCGGTAGTGATCCTACTGCGGATGTTGTATTTGTTATTCATATAAAATCCTACTGTACTACGGATAACTTTTCCAAAAAAAACACGGCTATAGGTAGCAAAGTAAAGTATTTGTTTAAAACGTAACATTCTTCAAAAGTAACATTGTGCTTTAGAATCTAATCCATCTTTTCAGATTCAGATAATTTTTTTTATGAAAATTCGACAATAATTTACGAGTCCATACATGCGTGCCTATAGCTTTTTGAACTGAGTTCTAGCTTGAATCTCATTAACTATTGACCTTCAAGGCCACATCGCACCAGAGTGATGCAAGCATCGCTAAAACAATCTACAACTACATTGAACCAATGAAAACCAAATCAAACATATAACCTAGATAAAATGTCCGCTGGCGCTGAGGTCTGCTATGGAATCTCGCATGTGTGGTTTCTCATGCACGGCCTAAAGTAGGTATCTAATGAGTGCAGCACACATACTTGCCTCATCAATATTGTATAGAGATCGGTAAAGCAGATCAAGGGATATTATCCATGTTGGCATTCAAAAGGTGACACTGGAATGCATTTGCTTTGGATATCGTTTGACATTTTGAAAGATCCCACGGAGAAGGAGAGAGTGAGAGAGCAAATCAAATGGGGTACACGAAAACCACTTGCAAGTGCAACCTGCTTAACAAAAATCCAGTCATACTTCTTGAAGCTTCCACTTATTTCTAGAGGCATTAATTTAACAGGTAATGCATGTGCGCTAGCGCGACGAAAATTTCATATGGAAGAAAAGCGAAAGTGAGTAGGGAGCCTCAAGTGGTATCGGTATGCAGTTGGTCGATAGGTTACCTAAAGCATACTCATTTAGCCACTGAACAGTGTACTTTTACCTTCAGTTACTTACGATACGAACAAGACTCGACTGTCGACTTCATCTTCACGTACGTTTCACCGGTTACATAAATTCTGCATATTTTTAAACTTGATTCAAGGATAGTCGCTTATATTTTAATTAAAAAAGGCAAGTCTTTATGCCTGTAATTATTGGTGCTTTTTTCTGTGACCGTCGTATTCCGTTAACCGCCACATAACTAGTCCCTTTATTCCGTACTTCAGTTCCATTGAAGACACCTTGAGATTCGCGAAAAGCCACACGATTCCATTGGGTATAAAAAACAATTTCTCGCTGAGATACATTTCTATCTCTGTTTTGGATTTTTTCGCTGGATTTATCTTTGGTAGGTAGGGCTGTAGCTGTTGCTACTGCTACTGCAGCACCCAGCACATTCATCGGGCCAAAACAACTCTACAAATAGTTTTTTGTTCTTTTTTTTTTGTTGCCTTAAGTCTTTTGCAGACGAAAAGAGCTTAAGAGTGTGAAGATTGTTGGCTTTGTAGTTAGTTGGGTTTTAGATATATCGCGACTTACATACAGATACCTTGTCTGGTTTTCGATCGCTGGATTTTCTTATTTTTTTCTCATCCACGTCGTCGTCTCTGTTCTACGGGCTAAATTGGATCCCAATAAAACGCTCTGGTAAAAGGAAAATCTCGGAGAAAATGGTTTACTTTTTCTGTTAATGGCCATGGAAAAGAAAGTTTAAGGAGATTTGCTTATATACTCGTACTCGAATTGCAGTGCATATAAATATATTTGTTTCGGAGAAAGAGTAAATATTTAAGTGCTTTTTTTTGTTTGATTAAGGGAATAGAGGAAACGGAAAAAACAAACAACAAATCGGTGCTAATTACGGTAACTTGTTTTCTTTTTGTCCAAATATTTGTACTCGTTTTTTGTGCTAAAAAGGAATTTGCTTTTTAAATTTGCTGGTTAAAACAGCCCACACTGCGGAAATTGTGCAAAAATAGGAAACAAAGGAAATAAAACAACATACGGAAGCAAAATGATCCAAAGAATAACTACAGTTGCATTGGTTTTAGCCGGTAAGTTACACAATTGATTTTGCTCTTTTATTTATGAAATAATATATTTGTTACCTTTCACTTATTTTAATTAATAATCTTTCGAGAAAACAACTTTTTGCAGATTTTTTTTTTAATTTTCTTACAAGTTGTATTCCAACTGAAATCTGATTACTTGAATAAATACCGTGGTTAACTGGAAAATTATAAGCCCCCAAACAAATCATTAATATAAAAAATTGAAATGAAACAACGCCAAATTGTGTGTTCCTACTCATAATAAGGCTGGAGTTAAAAATAGTTCGCGGAATTATTTGTTTCCGATTGTCAAATTTTACACATGATATTCCTCCTTGAATGTAACGACCTGTTGGTCTATATGTAGTTCACAAAAAAAAAAATCTGAACAAAAAACTTTTAGGGGATTACCTTAAATAGTAGTCATATGGTTTCATTCCAAATACCCCTTGGTATAACGGTTAGGACGTTGGATATTGGATTATCATGCCAGAGATCTGCGTTCGATCCTCACATGCTAACAGCAAAAATACTAAAAATAATATTTTCCAGGGGTACTATTACTATGTCTGGTGCTTCACATTTTAGTCGGCCGAAGTAGGATGATTCGTAGATCCCATCCACTAATGTAGTCAACATGCACACAGGGCTGGTTGAGAGTAACAAGTAACTAGGTTTAGGTTCTCTACGAGCCCAGTCATAAAGCTATAACGCTAAGTCAGCGTATAAGACTTGTTGAGAGATGATGAAGCTGTCGTATTTTTATTCAAATCCTAAATATTCATGTGATGTGGTGCGTAAAGCCTTGCAACTTTAACTGCGAGTAAGTTATAATTTCCCGGAAGTGAAACAGAAAATAAAGACTGAAACAGAAAATAAAGAAAAAACTTTTATGGATAATTTAGCAGTAATGTCGTTTTTATTTGGCAATCCGGAAGCCTTCCGGACTCTTCTGAAAGTGTTCAATTGGGAAAAAATGACAGTTCTGATTCTGAAAAGAAGAGAAATTTGCTTCTGGATTTGAAATCAGAAGCAAAACCAGAAGCACTCACACATTCATATACTTAAACGTCAACCTCAACAGCTGTGATTTTTGGTATCCAAATTGTGCGAACCAGGGTTGGCCGAATTAACTACACTACATTTTCTACATGATTTACTACGTTTATATGAACCTTTATATACCTGTATTGAGTTGAAATGAGCTTCGTTCGACTAGATCCCAATCGCTCAGCGGTGTCGAGTAGAAATGTGGGTCGAAAATCCGACCCTAATCCAACTCGATCTTTCGATACTGCATATAAACGTAGTATTTAACTACGCGTAGTTTATTGAAGAAACTACATGCCTAATTTACTACAATTTGTTACGTCTGCTACATAATATGTATATAGTTAATTCATAAAAAATCAATATAATAAAGGAAAAAAAAAACAGTTTTGCACTTTTATGATCTAATGAAGGTTTGTAAAAAAAAGTTTCATTTACCATAAGGATGAAGAATTGTATGAATAACTGAACGTTCAATTTAAAAATTCAAATTTCAAATGCATAACTGACAGTTAATTGACAGCAATGCTACAATTTCTTACATTAACTACAATTAACTACATTTAACTACATAAACTACGTAGCAGACGTAACAATTGTAGTTATTTCTAAAAAGTGACAATTCAGCCAACCCTGCTTTCAAAAACATTTTTCTTGATTTTGATTATTTTACGCATTTGATGTTTCACATATACAATCAAACAAAACTTCAGAATCATCAGAAGCAAACAAAAGTGTTCAATTGGGATTCCGGATCGGAGAGAGATTCCGGATTGCCAAATAAAAACGATATAAGTCTATCAAAATGTAAAGACCCAAAATCGTTTTGGTCTAAAGTAAGATTATTAGGGGGCGCTAAACATTTTTCAGCAGCTACAATAAATATAGAGTTACTAGCAAACCATTTCAAAGAACTTCTTAATGCTTCAACAAATTCACAACTCTTTCAATATGCTTTACCCTCAATTTATGTTTCAGATCTAGATGACCCTATTACAATGAGTGAATTGTAAGCAAAGCTTAAAAACTTGAAAAACAACAAAGCAGCCGGAATAAATGGAATTCCAGCCGAATTTTATAAAAACTCCTCTCTGTCTTTCCTAAATCTTCTTCTTGGTGTTTTTAATAAGCTTCTGGAAAAAGAAGAAATACCGCAGTCATTTCTGATGTGACAAATCTGTCCAATTTTAAAAAAAGGAAATCTAAGCTCACCAGCAAACTATAGATGCATTTCGATTCTTCCCTGTTTGAGGAAAATATTTACACAAATCCTTTATTGCAGGCTTATGAGATGGGTTGAAGAGAACAAACTGCTTAGCACTTTTCAAGCTGGTTTTCGCTCTGGTCTTTCAACTGTTGGATCAAATCTTCGCACTCTTTAGTATAGCAAAACACTTCATCGATAACAAACAAAAACTTTATACCTTTTTCATTGATTTTAGGGCTGCGTTTGATACTATTAACCGCAACTCATTGCTTTATAAATTATCAAATTTAGGTGTATCGACGAAATTTTTAAGGCTTTATAAACTTCTCCTCACCAATACTTGCGCTGCTGTGGCAAATTGGAGCTCAATGTCCAACTTCTTTAAAACCGATAGTGGTGTACCTCAAGGTTGCCCCTTAAGCCCTATTATGTTCGCTCTTTTTATTGATGATATCTTCCGTCATTTACCAGGAGGTGTTCGATTTGGAAATCTACTTGTAAAGGTTCTACTTTATGCGGACGACCTTGTTGTTTTGTCGGACAATCCCACCACCTTACAGTTACAAATTAACAGAACAGAAAAGCTTCTGTGATAAATGGGACCTAAATATAAACACCTCAAAATCGAAAATTATGATCTTTGAAAAAAACCGTCGAAGGAGAAGCTCGCTAGAAGCATGGTCATTGGATCATGAACCTATAGAGGTGGTGTACGAATTATTTAAGTATTTAGGTGTTCTATTTTGTTGTAATCTAGATTTTCGTCCCCATGTAAAAGAAAAATGCTTGTCGGCAAAAACTGCAATAAACCTTATATGGAACAGAATCTTCTGCAATAAATACATAGGCATCTCAGCTAAATTTAGAATTTTTGAAGCCACTATAAAATCATGCTTATGCTATGCAAGTCAAGTTTTTGGCTACCAAAATCTCGATGAATTTGAGATAGTGCAACGCTTTTTCTTCAAAAGAATTTTTAAACTTCCAAATTCTACACCAACGTACGCTATACATGTGGAATCAGGTATCCCTCCAATTTTAATTTAATTTAATAATTTTAAAAAATCTTAAGTTTAATGCTGATTAAATAGTTAAAGTAATGCAAAGGTCAAATGAAAATCTCCATAAGCAAATGATGGATTTCGCATTCCGAAGAAATTTGTCGCCGTTTAAAGAATGGTATGATATAGCAAATGCACACGGATTTAATCTCAACCTTAGTAGAACTTCTCTTGCTAATTGGAAAGATAAGTTTTATGAATGTATTGTGTTGGTCGACGATTCATTGTATCTCAAGTTCTTGAATAGGGCTCGTACCTCTCCTCCAACTCAATCACACTTTGTTTTTAAACAATTATTTTAATAGCAAACTTTCTGCAATTCAAATTGGTACCTTGTTTAAAGCAAGGACTGAGATGCTAAACATGAATTATAAACCTCATAGAAGTGATAATAGCAGATATAACCTCTGCAATCGAAATGAAACCGAAGATGTCAACCACTTTTTAGCCGTTTGTCCAATTCCGCAAAAACTTCGAAGGCTTTACTTTTTAAAGAGCTTTCTGAATCTCCAGGAAGCGAAACAAATTTTAAACGGAGAGTGGGGTTGGAAGAACCTTTACAATTTTATTGGTCATGCCTTAGGTTATCGAAACATTTTTTTAGAGTAAATTTAAAAATTTTAAATATTGTATATTTATGTATCTTTCTCTAAGATGAAACGAGGAAATTTGTATTGTAAACTTGTTATTATAATTATTTTAACGCATTCTATTTATTTATTTGTCTACATTTATTTTAATTTATAAACTTTTTAATCTTAATCTTTCTTTTTTTTTATTCTCGAAAAATGTCAATTTCCAGGCAGACGGCAAATAAAGTTTTTGCTAATGTTCTGTATAGTATTTCAAATGTATATCGAGTTTTAGTCAAATAAAGAATTTATAATAATAATAATAATAAAGACTGAAACTTAGGGCTTATTTTATAATAGGAATAGGTTAGGTATACGCTTTACACACATATTTCTTTTTTAATAAATTGACTATCGAATGAACTATTGGTGGTTTAGTTGTTATATGTTTCTGAGATTAATATTACTTATTATTATTAATATTAATATTACATTTTGGGGACATGTTGCGGGCTTTGACGGCCACGTTGTTTTGGTGACAAATGTGTTGTTTATTATTCAGTTCAAATGATTAAACTTTATTGTAAGATGAGGAACACTCACTGCAATCGTTGCGCACATTTAACTGTAGACGTGGCGGCCCCACACAGTCGACTCTTCAAAGTTTGGTGTCCAAATTTGAGATGACCGATTCGATAATCAATCAGGCCACATTCGTTCGTCAAAGAAACTCCAGATCGCTCGATTTTCGCCATTTACAAGAACTTAGCATTTCGCAAACTTTAACTTGGCGAATTTTGCATCGGGACTTTGGCCTACACCCATACAGAATCCAACTGGCCCAGAAGCTCAAAGTTCATGACCATAATAACGACGTTTGGCTGTGTAACAAGCAAATTTGCTATATATGGGACGATACCAACCCACACAAGGTTCACCAGGTGACAATGCATCCTCAAAAAGTTACTGTTTGGCTCAGACTTTGGGCCGGCGGCGCACAGTGGCCGATTTGGGGTCGCTAGATGGACGACTTAATTCGAAATTGGATTTTTTTATTACTCAAGAAATACACAGGAACTATCACCGGATAGTTATACATAAGGCACTGATTTTGGCATCTCTGGTAATTGGGACCTAAAATTCTGGTTTTTAGCTTTTCTAATATCACTCTTTCAGATGTACCTACATAAATCACCCCTTCCTTGTTCCAAAAATAAGTTCATATATGTATCTGGACAAAGATCGAATATCTGCGATATCTAAATTTAAACATATGGTATTACACAAAAAACTTAATGCTAACAATTTAAAACAATCCAAAAAGTTTTTGAGGACCTATTTTTGAAGAAAAGGACCTTCCTCGTTCACTAGTTTTTGCTTTAGATTAGGTTAAATCATTTAGATAATTGTCTTGGTGGCATTCAATTTCTGAAAGCCACAGTACACAAAAAACCAACATGCATCGACGCAACGTAACCACTGCAAAAACTTTGTCCAAAACAAGCAATTCCTTCGTTCCTTTTCCCTCACAAAGTAGCTTTATTATAATACACGGAAACATGCTAACTTTGTACGGACTTGTGGACAAACAAAAAATGAGAACCCATAACAAGATCCGACAGACATTTAATAAGTGAAATTATTCTGTGAAACGTACATTCGGTGGTTGGAGACTTAGTTTGGGCTTCCACATACAAATTTGAAGGCTGATGCTTCCCCAGCCAAACAAGCCAAAATAAAGCAAATTAAATGGCAAATGCGGTTCACTGCATTAGCATTCATCCAAGACAGGTTCTGTTGGAGCCTAGGTCTATCATGTTTTTCTGAATGTATTTGAATATGTATGTGTATTTTGAATGAGTGTGGTTTTATTTTTCATTAACAAATTCATCCCGTTGTCTGGCTGTGGCACCTCCACTTCCACTGGTTGGTCATCTAACTGCAGTGAAAACTTTTTCAATTTGCTTCTACAAAAAGTACATAAATAATAGAAAGTTTTTTTTTTCTGCTTTTTTTATATTTCCACAGATTAAAGTGAGTTTGACTAGAAAAAAAAAATGTGTTTACTCACCAAGTCTGGCTGAGGGTCCTTATTTCACCTGCTATATTTTTTTGTGTACCTGTTCTTCTATCTATAGCAATCATCAGGTGATAGCACCCTCCATGACCTATGGGATTAGTTGCATACGGAATGCCATCATATACAAAACAAAATATAAAAAAAAATGTAGAAAGAGAAAAACGCGAAACCTCGATACTATAGGGATCGTAGGAGTTTTATGGACAAAAGTTAGTCTCATCCTAAGTTGGAATGTGTCTGTAGAGTGATTGTGGCTTCGCGCTTCTTCTCGTATTTTATGTGCAGTGTTCCTAGGATTGTGGTTATGTTAAAAAGTTAACGGGTTTCCGTAGATGCTGATGAAATTAAGGCGGTTTGTCCAGAATTCGGATGAAGTCAGTTTGGGGAAGTTTCTTACTTGTGGTTCTGTCGCTGTAAAAACTTTTTTTTTTTTTAATTCCATATCGAATATACATATGTTAATGCAATGATTGTATTAGATTTGTATCAAACCCCTTTCGTCTCTCTGTTTTCTCGGTTAACATTGTAGTACAGTAAAATAGATTTTAGAATCCCAATCATGAGTATATCAGGGTGGCCTTTTCAATTAACTGTTCCTCCAATTCTAAAGGATAATTGTGATGCCTCATAAGCAGAGGCAAACGGGGCCACCGGGCTCAATCAGAACTTTATGGTCTTCAACAGAGATTGTGGTGCAAAATAGCCCGATTGCAGGAGCTTTTAGATGGATTGGAGGCTCCTACATTTTTTTTTGGAGTGCCCTATAGCTATTTCTTTCAGTTTTGTTGGAGTCCCCTTCAGTTATTTTGGAGGACCTTGGTTTTTTTTTATAATTTTGCATGCACTTAAGGGATTTTGACTAACCTTAAAATTTTTGAGCAGCATGAGCTTTTTAGAAATGTTGGTAAGCATTTAAAAGGAGATACCGATGCACATTGGTTTAAAATGTCTGGATATCATAGGTAGGGTAGGTGGCAGCCTAGCCCTGTAGCCCCATTTGCGCTGAAGTGCGCCATTTTGATACCATTACTCGTGTGAATCTGTGGATGGGATTGACATGGGGAATTGTGGACATTTTCACGGAGTCATCCAATTTAGACTGAGTTCAAAAA
The DNA here is from genome assembly GCA_911387755.1 of Chrysotoxum bicinctum. Lineage (NCBI taxonomy): Eukaryota > Metazoa > Arthropoda > Insecta > Diptera > Syrphidae > Chrysotoxum > Chrysotoxum bicinctum. Next base: position 106,778,169 of record OU426989.1, on the reverse strand, counting down.
GAAGACAGGATTTACTAGGCGTTGATGTATCTTATTATGTGTTTGCTTTTGCACAATCATACGGAATTAGGATCACTCACTTATCCGACACCGTCTACACTGTGTGCCAAGCTAGGCAGCTTGTTGACTGGTGCTGAAACAATAGTCAATCCGATTGAGTGATAATCCGCTCCCCAGCACCGTAAGCCTCCGTCTAAGCTCTCAATCCGCTAGCTCGAGATCTAAGCAGTCAAACGGAGTTCACAGAAGTAACCAAAGTTCGTCCTAAAGCCATTTCGTTGCGTTCAGAAAAGAGATCAAGTGTTTGATATTCATTTCCGAAAGTTCGACAATATCGTAAAAAAATGCCCTTCCTAATGATTGTGCTCTAAATATGGTCAGACCAGGCCAGTGGGCGATGTAAGGAATGCATAGCTTCGTTGTATATTCACCTATTGGTCTTGTCTGGCTCTGCATATCAGATCAATAATTTACATACCATGTGCTAAGCGGCGGCCATTATAACTACCCAACGGATATCCATCAAACCTTGGAAACGGAGGATTCTGATCAGGAAAGCTATTAATATTATTATTATTTAAATACAATGGGGATAACTGTACAAATGGTTGTAACGCCACACCCTAAAGACAAACGTGATAAACATCCATGACAAATTTGTCTACCCATTTCTATGTATAAGCTGATAAAAAAACATCTAAAAAACAGTGTGACAAAAATTCAAAAATCCAATCACGATCCACTTAAGTTCGATGACATTTTGTATCGATTTGTGAGGTTGAGTCTTATTTTGTATATTTGGGTCTTCTCTCCTGAAATGTCTACAATAACACCATCAGCAATGGAAAAATATGACACAAGAAAAAAAAAGTTTAAATAAATAAAAAATAAAACTTCATCCAAATGTCTCCTTCGGTGTTACGTGCATTTCGCATTAAATGGCTGGGAACTGGGAATATTTATGCTAAACGTTTCTTATTATGCTACACATGAGATTCCAATAGTGTAGTGATGGTGACGGTGCGGTGCCGGTGGTAGAGCTCTATGGTCTTGTGGCGTTTGACATTATCGGTTAAGTTTATATAACTTGTTCGTATGCCGGAGACTTGCAACTGTAGTGTAGGTATAGTGATGAAGTTTGCCTCCGGGTTGTATGTTGATTCAATGACGCTCGTTTCTACAGAATCGAATGTTTGTTCATAAGCACATTTTTAATTCGAGTGGAATCATCGTTGAATGCTACATAAATAACTGTTGGCACCTATGCATGCAATTAAGTGAAATGTAAACGTGACATTGGTGATTGAAGCCAACAAATTGTTTGCCCTTTTAAAGGAACGAATTAAGAAAAAATCATATCGATTACGGCAGAATTTTTCAAAAGTATAATAATTTATTAGGCACGTTGATTTTTCATGCGCATTAAGTCTAGAAAGATTTGGCCCACATATAATAATTCCCGAATACTTGATCTGATGTGCAGACCTAGGCAAGAAACAGCCAGGACCGTAGCTGTCTGTAGCGGATACTGGCTAATAGGAGAGTTTGCAGCGAACCAAGGCATTCCTCACTACACTCACCGTCAGAGCTGTGGGGACCAGCGGCAAAAGGAAACATTCCACAATTGCTCTACAAATTCCCTGTTCTAATCAAACTTAGAGCACAATAATTAGGAAGGGCATTTTTTGACGACATTGACGAACTTCGAACTTTCTAAAATGAAGATTCAAAAATTGACCCCTTTTCTGAACGCGACGAAACGGCTCTGGGACGAACTTCCGTGTTCCGTTATTTCCTTGCCGTGACCTCCGTTTGATTCCTTTGGGGGTCCGTGCGGGGGTCCGGAATATCACTCAATCTGATCGGCTACTGTTCCAGCACTAGTCAACAACCTAGCTTGGCACAATGTAGATGGTGTTGGATGAGTGTGGCGGTCCGGTTGAGTGATCCAAATTCCGGATGATTGTGCAAAAGCATATTCACAATGAGGGACATCCAAACCAACCAGATCATTTCTTATTTTTGAAGACAATCCAGACTGGATGACTTCGTGAGAATGTCCACAATTCTCCATATCAATTTTATTCACACGTTCAAAAGAGTTATGGTATCAAAACAGGGCACTTCAGCGATAATTGGGCCAAACTGCCATTTCGACCTACCTCACTTATGATATTCAAACATTCAGAATCAATGTATCGGTATCGGTATCGGTATCTCCTTCTAAATCCTCACCAACTTTCCTAAAAAGTTCGCACTGCTCCAACATTTTAAGGGTACTTATAATTCCTTTAGTGCGGTCAAAATTGTAAAACAGAACCTGTACGGTCCTCCAAAATAACTGAAGGAACCTCCAACAAAGTTGGAAAAGCCTTTAAGCTGTAGAGCACTCCACTCCTGCAACCGAGCTATTTTGCCTGGTATGCCCCTGGACGAGCGAAAAGTGCTAAAGAGCCCATGCAGTCCGGTGACACATTCCGCCTCTGCTTATGCGTTATCACAAATGATCAAATAATGATCAAAGTTTGCCATGACTCTATCTGATGACATCCACTTCCAGCTTTCAATCGTTTTTTTTAGATTCTGGCCTACATATATATTGGCTGTGAATTAGAATTCTGGTCCTTTAAACAGTTGATCTTTATGTTTTTCGAGTCGCTGATCACGATGCTTGTGTCCATTTGAGCCCATCACGTCAAAATCAAGGTCAAACGAAGGTCAAACCCCTAAAATCTAATGATATGATATTTTTGGATTCTGAAAAAGCGGAATATTTTCATCTAGACCTGGAGCCAAATTACCGCATCAGTGAACGAGTGAGTGAGTCCCATCAGTGATCGAATGAAAACTTCAAATTAGAGTAATCGATTGCTAGATGACGTAAGCAGTAATGCCAAAGTCACATAATTCAGTCACGTATTACTCGATAACTGATGCGGTAATTTGGCCCCTGTTGTTTGAAATGACCTCTGGAAGATATTCCATGGTCAAATACTCCTTGGCTGATGTATGATGACAGTAAATCGGGATTTGGGGTCTCGAACCAGTTGATTCTTATGTTTTTGGAGTCACTGAATCCGAATATAAGGTGCGTTTAATCCCATTTTGCAGACTCTAGTTCATTTGAACATTTGAAGGTATCCATATCCCTTCAGAAGTCGCCTAAGTAACGGGATCGTATATCGCACCATAGTCGAATGATATCATGACCTTGTAGTCTAATGTGATCTTAGGCTACTTCTGAAGGGATATGGATACCTTCAAAAGACCAGAGTTCCAATTCACAGCCAATACATAGCCCAAAATCTAAAAAATTAGTCGTATTTTGGATGACCGCTACATGACCTACAAAGGTCGGTAAAAAAAAGTAAATACATATTTGGACGTAAAATTTCCCGCTCGTTCAGAATCTATATATGGTCAAAAATACCATATCGTCAGATTTTAGGGATTTTAGTGGCCCAATACTATGTCGATGTTAAGGTGTTCGAATCGCTTGTCAGTTGGTGGGCAGGTTGCAATTTGTGTGCGAACATGCTTCCAAAATTTGCACTTTTGACATGCGATACAATGCTTTGCCCATGTTTGTCAATCTTTTCAGATCGATGGCCAAACAAAACGTTCTGTGACCAGTTTCACAGTTGCGTGTGTACTAGGATGAGACAAGTTGTGCACGCTATCGAATGCAGACCGTCGATATTGTTTTGTGACGAAGGGTCGAACGTGCTGCGTTGACAAGTCACAGTACAAAACAAGCTTAGGATCTGTAAGAATAGGACACTTTTTAATGAGTAAGCAATTTGAAGTACCTTTCAAAAACTGCTGGAGCTCTTCGTCTTGTTCCTGGTCTACTGCTAACTTTTCAAAGTCTATGGTGTTTGGGGCAGAAACTGCAGAAATGCGTGAAAGTGTATCAGCAATAATATTTTCACTTCCAGCGATAAATCGTATGTCAGTGGTGAACTGTCCAATAAAGTCCAAGTGCCTGATTTGCCTGGGTGATGGTTTCGCAGGGTTTTGATTGAAAGCGAAGGTCGAGGGCTTATGGTCCATGAAAATACAAATAACGCGACCTTTTAGCATGAAACGGAAATGTTTTACAGACATATTTATAAGCACTGAGCAGCTCCCTGTCATAAACGCTGAACTTCGTTTGAGATGGAGTTAGCTTTTTAGAAAAAAATCCTAGAGGTTCCCATTTGCCATTGGAAAATTGTTGAAGGGCCCCTCCTAGATCGACATCAGATGCATCTACCATCAATGCAAGCGCGGCATTTGATTTCGGGTGTGAAAGAAGAGTTGCTTCGGCTAGAGCTTTCTTGCACCTTTCGAAACTCTCCTCTGCTACTGGACTCCATTTGATTATCGTCTTGTCGTTTTTCTTGTTTCCTGGTGGAATAACGTTTTGAAGTATGGCTTGATTGTCGACAGCATTTTTCAGAACAATTAATAGAATTTAGAAATCGTCTTAAGTCCAATACCTTTTCTGGCTTTGGATAATCAAGAATAGCTTGAACTTTGTTCTTTGGTGGCTTAATTCCGGCAGCATTGACTGTGTGGCCTAAGAACAATACTTCTTTCTGTGCGAAATGGCTTTTGTCCACGTACAATACCAAACCATACTCACGTAAGCGGTCAAAAATTATGCGGAGATGTAATTGATGTTCTTCAATGTTTTTAGACGCGACAAGAATATCATCGATGTATGGGAATGCAAACTCTTGGCACGTTGTCTATGAAGCGCTGGAACGTTTGGGCGGCATTACGTAGTCCAGGTGGCATGTAAAGAAACTCCCATAGACCAAATGACGTAATAACAGCTGTCTTCGGTATGTCATCAGACTCTACCGGTATCTGATGGTAAGCCTTCTGTAAGTCTAATGTTGAGAAAATGGTTGCGTCTTTCAAAAAGTGGGTGAAGTCTTGCAAATGGCGTATGGGGTATCGATCCGGTATAGAATTGGCGTTAAGTCGCCGATAATCCCCACAATGTCTCCATTCTCCGTTTTGCTTGGGAACCATATGCAGTGGACTTGCCCAAGCACTTTTTGAAGGACGGCAAATTCCCTCTGCTATTAGGCTTTTAAACTCTCGTTTAGCTGCTTTTAATTTGTCCGGTGGTAGTCGTCTATATGTCGCATGAACTGGTGGTCCAGTTTTTGGGATGGGATGCGTAACACCATGCTTTATTGTTTTCGCCGCTAGGGTAGGACGTGTAATATCCTTGAACTCCTTCAGAAGATCCTGGAATGGCATCTCTCGGTTGACATTGGTTAACTTGGTCGATGGGCTGTTAATGAGATATCCGATTGTAGATATGGACGTTTGCTGATCTATAACGCGACGTTGCTTAAGATCAACTAAAATTCCAAAATATTTCAGAAAATCCGCTCCCAAAATCGGTCGGTATACATCGGCAATCACAAAATTCCATTTTAAAGGACGTCGTAATCCAAGGTCAAGAACGAGGGTTTTATTTCCGAAGGTTGAACTTAATTTTATTTGCTTGGTTGTTGGGGGGGATAGAAGAAATATCAGCCCCCGTGTCGATGAGGAACGATAAGTTGCTGTTCCTGCCTTTTACGAAAAGGCGACAGTTATGAGGGCCAGTGGTTGTCGCCAGGTGCGACTGGCCTATTAGTTTAACGAAGCCTTGAATGAACATGGAGCTCTGCAATTTCTTGCAGCACAAGAAGTTGTGCTGGCATTTTTGCCAAAAACTTTTTTCTGCTGCTGCTGCTGCGGTTATGGTTGGAAAAATTGTTACGAGATCGGCTGCGAGATCGAGGTAAGATACATATATGATTTCAATTCAGTAACGGCACGTGTTAGTTCTAGTATCTGATGTTTGACACTAGTACGGTTACTAACGGATGACGTCCGATGATGTTGTTGCGGTTCTGTCCCGTTAACTCCAAAAACTTCAATCTCCTGCAAAAGTTTTCGCAATCGATGATGGTCCGAGTCAGAAAATCGTGATATGAGCTGGAGGATTCAGCAAAACGTCGCTCACTTGGCTAAGAACACTGCTTTCTATTGCTGCAACAACAGTGTGATATTTTCTGCTATCAGAAAAAACACGTGCCATGAAAAACTGCGACTCAACTTAAATAAACCACAGTTCAGGTTTTTCTTTCCAGAAAGGTGGAACTTTGATAGTCACTCCGGTCATTTCAGAACTCGCTGGGGCTGGTGTTGCTGCATGAAGTGCGTTAGGATTAGTACCAGCAGGAGGGTCGTCTGGCATCGTAGAGGTATTTAATTTTCCTTCACTCGTGTTCATAAAAAGATGTTTATCGGCTTTTTCGAAGTTCGGGGTCACCACTTTAGAGGTCTCTTTCTTATTTCAGTTAAACAAAAGAAGGTTCCTCTACTAAAATTAAACTTTATTTAATTAAAATAATTATTCTAAAATAATTCCTTTCACTGAAGGCGATCGAGAAAAATGGCGACTGGCTTCTTCGAAGGTGGAAAATGAAGTGGAATGTCGAAGTATATGACAAGCAGAAAGCACATAGACGATGAACGAAAGTCTGCGATGAATTCTGTCACTCAATCAGCCAGCGTTGCCGTTGTTGACAAAGTATATGTAAGCTGTGTTGTTCATTGTCCGCTGTTCGCTGGCCAGTCCGCCACAGATATAATCAATTCAAATTTTGTTTACTTCTTTATTATCATATTAAGTACAAAAAATAAATAACGGGCCGTTAACAAATAATGTGCCTCGGAACGAGACCATCTCCAAAAAAAGTTGTTCGCTGTTGGCCACTCTAGCTCCTGCAAAAATGATCGAAAATTAAAAAATCAATTTTTTTTATAAATAGTCTAGTTGGAGTCTGGACCAAAATAATTGCCCAAAATCAAAAATTAAAAAAATGGCCGACGCTTAAATATTAGTGTTGGTTTTTTCGACTTTTCTTCGCTCTTTTGAGTGCTTCAAATTCAAAAATATTTATGTAAAACATGCTACGCTCAAAATACCGCTAAATGTCAATTTTGGACACTAAAAGGTAGGTCTTGTTTTCGTTCTATAAATAAAAAAAAAAGTATTCGGACAAACGGTTCTAGCTACATATTCAACACATATTTTACTAGACAAAAATTAAAAAAAAAATACAGTTTTGGTCACCGAAAAAGGAGAACCTCCCCTTAAATAAATATGTTTGGGCTGATTGGATTTCAAAAACCAGAGGAACAAATTTTTTAATCTTTGCAATCAATAGAGATTTAAAAGCTAAGAATTAAATTCATGCCGATAATTTCATTGAATAATTGCATTACTATTAAAAATGCATTTTCTGCATTTAATCCTGAAGCCAAATTGTAAACAGGAACTGACAATGTAATCAAATCCGATTATCTTGCAATATTTTTAACAATTTTTTTTCTTTGTTTAATAAATTAATTTATTGCACTATAAACTCATTAACATTCAAAAGCTAAAGCTAATTTCCATTAATAGTTGCTAATTAATTATTTTTTGTTTTTAATGCATGAATTACTATTCAATAGAGGAAAATATTTTAATTCAGTGTATAAAATGCGGATAATCTTTTCAAATTGATAATGTCTGCTTTTAATTTTGACCAATTTGGATATTTTACAAAAAATTAATCTCTAGGGGTTCAAAATAGAAAACATCTACAATCTACATACATATGTATGTGGTTGGCTTTCAAGTCTAATTTAAATCATCATCACTCTCATTATTTCAATTAAACAGAGTCAGGTGCATTAATGATGACAAGTCGATAATGATCAGAAAAGTTGATGAGCCTGACGAAGTTATATTGCCTTTAAAGAATTTACCTATGAGACGCGAGACGAGTAGGTATGTCGTAACTTCCATAGCTTTTATTTATTGCTTAGCAGTTAGATTGCTCAAGTCTATACCAACACAGTTCATAACGGTAGCTTTTCAGTAGTGAAAAGTGTCTCCATGTTAGACCACTCATTCATGTTCGTATGGTATAAAAGCAAAGCGGTTGAGGTGAGTGAGGTGCTCTGGTCAAATTAACTTCGCATCAAAAATGAAAGTTCCAAGAGAAAATATAAGATAAAAAAAATTCCGATTTCATCGAGGTTTTTGTTCGATATTAATTAAAATCTTAAGCTGACATTGAGGTTGAAAAATGTTGTTACAGTCATTAAAGCAAAATTGAATACAACAGAACTAATTAATATTAGAGGGAGAGAGAGAGAGAGTTTGTAACATAAATGAAACTGACAAGTTTTTATTATACACGAGTATACTCGTGTAGATACATATGTGGAGGTCCACATTTTACTTTCTCGTTTTTCAATAAAAGCAAATTATCATTTCGAGTTAAGCTTACAACATCAGAACAATGGATCCATAAATGTTGAGTTCATGGGAGGCAAAAGCTGGTATAGAAGTTGAAATCAAGTGAGAAGTTCCATTATAAATAAGAATGTATTTTCTAGTTGCGAAAAACTTCTTTATTTTGTACTACTCTTCGATTTTGAGCAGTGATTTCACTACAAGAGTGTTATTCACAGGGGATCACATTAAGAAGTATGGCGAATATGTTTCGTCAAGACACGAAATAAAACACACGACTAGGTCATACGAACTTGCCCCACAGACATGTTCAGTCTCATGAACATCGTTATAAAATACCGTTAATTTTTCAATAGGTCTCCCTAAAAAGTAGCGAGTGATCTTGATGCTTTTGGTCAATATATTCATTCGAAACGAATATCACACTTTCAGCACAGCAGAGCTGACCATGATAATGTTCTTTCGTTCCTAATCTACATCTTCCTCTACCCTCCTTCTTTCCTTATTTTACCAGAATGTGAGAGGTCTTCGCTCTAAAATGCATGCAGCTTTGCAAAAAACTCACTGTCTTATGTTCCCTTTGAAATTTACGCTCTAACCGAAACGAATCTAATACCTAGTATTAGCAATCATGAATAGTTTTCATCTTCCTTTAATATTTATCGCGAAGGCGATCATAACACACTAGACTCATCCCTGATTGCAATATGCTCTTCCCCTAACATCGACTATGCTTCAATAAAAATAACCCTTCCTCGCAAGTCACTTTACATTATATGTTGCTAAATTTTGCCTTCACAGTCTATTGAATCCAATGAACTTGCATCATTGCAATTGATCATATAATAGGTCTATGTGACCCCCATGATGATATCCAACTGTTCAGTGACTTTAACCTCCCTTATCTTGTAACGAAGTTACACCTTTTAACCTAACAATGTACACCTTTTACCACCCAGAGAAGACAGAACGCCGAAATTCTACTTCAATTACTATTCCTGATGAAATGACCAGAAAGTATTGCATACCTTAAGGCGCCCACGCAAATATGCAAAAGAGGACACACATAGATGGTTGGCGACGCACAATGGGGCAAAACGTAAAAAAGCTGGCATTTAATAAAATTATGAAGTTGAGCTTTGTCTTAAATAACCGTTCTATTTCTATTCCAAATATGATAGAGAATTAGAAATGAAAGAGATAAAGTTTATTTGAATCACGTAATCTTCTGCAGATCGTCTCAAATGAAGAGTAAGTTCACATTTTGAGTCGATCGCAGACCTCTTTTTGTCATTTCGAGTTGGTTAAGTAAATTGTGTACAGTTTATTATTTATTGTGTGTATCAAATTAAATTAAATTGCAATAGAATCAGTAAGCTCAGAAGCATTTTTGTATGTTTTTTTTTTATAAAAACTAAATTCTTTTTATTTTAATTCGTAGTTGAATATAAAAAAAAGTTAAAAAATTGCTTGTTTTTTTGCATTTCTCTGAAATCCTTAGACGTTTAGTTGTGTTCGCCGTAAGGTGCCAATAAGTTTTATGTCATTTTGTTAAGTGTACATTCTTCTTTCAGAATGTGCAAAATTTTCTTGCTCCAATCTGCTCCCCTGTGTGTGGTGTACATTTTTGTTTGTGACGTCACTTTCTAGAAAAAGATAGTTTTCGTCAATATTATTGTATTTTTGACATTTCTTACGCCCAACAAAATCAAAAATACTACCAATAACCAGGCAAGATCTTTTTAATATAAAAAGAAGTAAAGTTGCCAAGGATTTAATAGCCAGATGGATTTTTTAAAGGAAGAAATTGTAAGGCAAACTCAATACTTGGGTAACTTTTGAAATGACATACATTCTTTCTGAATTGGCATATGCATCTGAAATTAGTTTGAGAACAAGTGGGCAGTCGGTAGCTGCAAAACTAATTCACGAAGTACTCCAAAGTCCTACATAGAAAAGTCAAACAGTGTAGGAAAGCTTTAAGAGAGTCCATTTAACCTACTTCGATGAATGGTGAAGAAGCTTTTGCGTTAATTTTCGAAGCAGGCTTATCTAAATTTCAATATGAAATTATCAGATCAAAAGCTTCTTAAGTATTTCCTTCGTATAAAATATGTAGTTCAGTAATGCTAAAAAAATTGCTATCCTGATCGTGAACATATACCATTGTTTCGAAAACTTCTGTGAGTACAAGTTTACAAAGTTTGTTAAACTTACCAGTTAAAGGCTTAATTATTCTCCAAAAAGACGAGATTAATTCACTTCACTAAGAATTGATAAATGTATGCTTGTACTCTAAATGGGACTTTGATAGGATTTTTGGTCACTATTCAAATAAGCAAGCCTTTTAGGAATTGAACCAGGTAGAATCGACTGTTTTTCTTACTTGCCTTGTTCCACTTCGCTTAGTTTCTGGTGTTAAAATAATATACAAAAATTCACGTTCAAGCTCAAATAGATAATGTAGACCTATTAAAACTGAATTTTTAAAAGTGTACATGTAGCTGAAAAGCAAAGAATACATTTCTATTGAAGAAAGGATACTAAGTTTAGCAAACTAAAATTAGTAACAAAAAATATCCAGAAATGGTAACCCTATATTTTTTTTTTAGATTTTTTTATAAATGGAGTTGTATTACAATCACGAAGAATGCAATACACGCAGAGTTTCATTTAAATCGTTTGAGCCGTTTTTGAGTAGTTTCGTAAACTAATGAAATTTGTATGGGTGGTAACCCTAGAAATGGGCGTGGCCATTAGAAACTTTGGCCATATATTAACATTGGTATCAGTAGTATTTGTGCCAAATTTCAAGTTTCTAGACCTGTTGGTTGATTTAATGCCATCTTTTCGTCATTTTGCCCCACTGTGCGACGTCAGCAAATAAACTTCGTTCGTCAGTTTTACAATCCACATTTAGTTTTAGCCGCCAGGTCGACAAGTAAGAGTGAGAAATTCATCGAAAATCAGATTCTTCTTGCCACCGTGTACTTTTTTACCAATCTAGTGCACAAGGTAAAGAGCATCTCACTAAAAAGCTGGTCGCATATACCATGTAGTAGCTTCGAAACTTTTGGCTTCCGCCGTTAAATACCCCCTCCGCTCTCCCCCTCCATTCAGACTATGGACTATATCCCCACCTTCGCTGTCTTAACCTTCACCACTCAGACTAGGGACTCTATACCAATCTTCGCTGTCTTAACATTCACTACTCAGACTAGGGACTCTATCCCAATCTTCGCTGTCTTAACCTTCACCACTCAGACTAGGGACTGTATCCCAATCTTCGATGTCTAAGTCTCCTCCTCCGTAGTTAAGTCTAGGGACTCTATCCCATAATCTTCGCTGTCTTAACCCTCTCCGAAAGCTTTAGACTAGGGACTCTATCCCAATCTTCGATGGCTTAAGCTTCACCACTCAGACTAGGGACTCTATCCCAATCTTCGCTGTCTGAGTCTCCTAAGCGATACTGCCGTTAGTGTATATGAAATACTTTGTTATCTTATTTGCAAGGCCGTAAATATTGTTAAAGTATAAGAAATACGTTGCCAGCTTATTGTAAGATCGTAAATATTGTAAAGTTATATGAAATATTTTGTTAATCTACTTATACACATTGAATAAATACAAATTGGAACTGGAGCTTTGAACTCTCTATTGGCCGAGTTTTACTGCTTTCTTCGGTTGACCCTGGACCCCGCTGACCTACCTCAGCTGGAAACAAAAAAAGCATCACAATCTTAAATGGGACTTATTTGATGATGAATCATATAATGTTGCTTGCAATCCAATTTCGGCAAAGGAATGCCTCTTCGTAAATAGCCTTACCGACTCAAGCCTCTGTCAAATTAGCGGAATTCTAAATTTTATGAATAGGAAACTAGACTTAATTTTAACAACTCAACTCTTCAGTCTCACTGAGTCCCGTTTTTCTATCCTCTATGGATAACTATCATCTCCCTCTCAATCTAAATTTTATCACAATTTATCGTCCAATTGCTAAACTTTCACGTATTCCTAAAATCTTTAAAAGTATATTGTATGATATCTTAAGTTTTCATTGTAAGTCTCTCATTTGCCCTAGACAACACAGCTTTGTCAAGGGTAGGTCTACAATGACTAACCTTGTTAAATTCGTATTCTTTAGACTCTCAGCCTTAGAAAACGGAAAGAAAGTCCACCGATTTCAGTAAGGCCCTTGACACGATCTCACATAAGCTTATTCTATTCAAAATATCTACCCTTGGACTTGAACCTATCTTCTTAAGATGGATTTCTTCCTACCTGAAAACCCTTTGATATAAATTTCGATTCAGATCTACCTTCTCTGATGATTTTTTGGCTACCTCCGGGGTCCCACAAGGCAGCCACTTAGGGCCTCTCGTTTTCATTTTTACTATTAAACCTTCCCATATTTCAGTCTATGCCGACGATACAAAGTTTTTCAAGACCATTTCTTCCACACATGATGACACTCTTCTACAACTTGATTTCAACAGTTTCTCTGTTTGGAGCCTGAAAAATTGCTTAGATCTTAATATTACCAAATGTCACTCAATCACTTTTTCACGAAAACACATCCAATCTACTCCCCAACTCTACCTTCTCTATTATCAACCTATATCCACCGATGAGTCAAATCGTGAACTTGGTGTTTTATGTGATAGAGACCCCAAATTTCTCACACATATTAACGAGATTGTACTCAAAGCAATCTCTACATTGGGCTTTCTGAAACGTTGGGACAAAGAATTCTCTGAACCGTACGTGACCCGATATTTATACATAACTTTGTTCGCCCCCTTCTTGAATACGCCTGTCAAGTACGGTCCCCTTGATTTGTGATGTACAAGCATTTAAAAACAATGTACATCGGAATCTCATTTTAAATCCCCTCCTCATTTCCTAAGTGCTCGCGCAGTTATTTATAGATAACATTATTAGGGTATTGATAACCCTTGAGTGCGCGCTAATTAATAAAAAAAAAATAAGAAGAAAGAAAGAAAGCTGGTATTGGCTCTTGAGTTTAATTTCGGTTTAAGTGATTGAAGTCCTGAAAGCACTTCAGAACTTAGGTTAGGTTAGGTTATATGGGCCGACGATTGATCTTGCTCTCGTCCCACTTAGATCATATTTGATCCATTGTGCTGCCCGAAGTATTACAAGTTCTGTAATATATAAAAGAACCTATGAGTCAACAGGGAGTTCTAGCCATTTGGTGGTCTCAATAAATTTCAGGATTAGTTTCAGAGGGTAGTTAGAGAGATCCTCTAGATCATCAAAGAAGTAATGTCCTAAAGTCCTATTCCTTATGTGACTGAGTGCTGGGCAGTGGCAGAGGAAGTGAGTGGTATCCTCGACCTCGTCGGCGCTGCCGCAGCCTCTACATATGTCATCCGTGCTAAGTCCTAATTTAGTCTTGTGATAACCTAACGGGTTGTGACCCGTTATGACACTAATAAGAGATTTTATGGATGGTTTCTTAAATAGTAGGATTGAGTTAGATTTTTTCTCGTCCCACTGAGGCCACAGCCTCCTGGTGATACCGCATGTACCAAGGAGGCTCCATCTTGCATTGCAATTACGCTTGGTTATGCTGCCAACGTATTGCTTGATAGCACATGGGGGGATGTTGATTGTGCGGTCTATTAGAGAGAATTCAAGTGTCGAACCCCTTCTAGCGAGTTCGTCAGCTTTTTCGTTGCCTGGGATACCACTGTGTCCCGGGACCCAGCAGAGTCTAACATTATGCTGCGAGCCAAGAACCTTGAGCTCTTCGCGACAGCAAGAAACAAGCTTCGACTTGGTTAGATTGGCAGAGAGTGCTTTTATCGCTGCTTGACTGTCAATGAAAAAGGTGATATCAGATCGTGATAGCGCCATCATTGACACCTGTGTTGCAGCATTCTTTACTGCCAAGATCTCGGCTTGGAAAACACTACTGTGATCGGGGAGTTTGAAGTAGGAAGCAAGATTGAGGCTTTCTGAGAAGAAACCTGCTCCAACCCCAGTATCCATTTTCGATCCATCTGTGAAAATGGAGTGTGTTGTTTCAGCTACGAGCGGTATATTGTTCTCCCATTCCTGTCTGTCGGGGAAGTAGGTGCTGTAGGGTCTTTCAAAGTCTAACTTTGGGGTTATATAATCCGTAGTTGTATTTGTACTAACATAATTCGTCAGGATTTGGGAGTGACCTAATGGGTTTAAACTCCAACTCTTCGTCTGACTGAGTCGTAGGGCGGTGTTAGCCGCGGATTCTTGTACAAATAAGTCGAGAGGAGTGAGGTTTAGAATAACTTCTAAGCCTGCAGTTGGTGTTGTTTTCATGGCTCCCGTGATCATCATACATGCCATTCTTTGAACCTTGGTAAGTGTTTTAAGGTGATTAGATTTAACTAAGGCACGCCACCAAACCAAGTTGCCGTGGGTGAGGATGGGTCTTACAATTGCTGTATACATCCATTTAATTATTTTGGGATTGGGACCCCAGTTCCTTCCTAGGATCCTGTTACATGTATATAGTGCTGTCATTGACTTACTATACCTATCAAGTATGTTGGGACCCCAGTTGAGTTTTTTATCCAAGATTACCCCGAGGTACTTGGCACTATCGGATAATTCGAGTATTATGCCATTTAGCCTCGGTTTATAAAAATTTGGAATTTTCCTTCTATTGGTGAAAAGTACCATTACTGTCTTTAGGGGATTCACAGCAAGTCCGCACTTCTTTGTCCAATTGCATACTTTGGAGAGTGCGGATTCTAGCTGTTCACTAACTGTGGTTAGGTAT
The DNA here is from genome assembly GCA_911387755.1 of Chrysotoxum bicinctum. Taxonomy (NCBI): domain Eukaryota; kingdom Metazoa; phylum Arthropoda; class Insecta; order Diptera; family Syrphidae; genus Chrysotoxum; species Chrysotoxum bicinctum. The sequence goes on along the minus strand of OU426989.1, from coordinate 106,763,077 downwards.
TTGCCTGTAGCAATGAGAGCTAAGTCGTCTGCGTAGGCAACTACCTTAACGCCACTGTATTTCAGTTTAATTAGAATCTCGTTCATTACTAAGGTCCATAGAAGGGGTGAGAGTATCCCTCCTTGAGGAGTTCCTCTTGAAGCGTACATATTAATGTGAGCATTATTGAGTTCACTATGAATTTGTCTGTTTTCCAACATATTCATGATCCATGTAACGATAGTCGTATTTACTTTAAGGTCTAAGAGTGCCTTTTCGACCGCATTGCTTTGAACATTGTTGAAAGCTCCCTCGATGTCAAGGAAGGCCGCGAGTGTGTATTCCTTGGCAGCGAGGGATTTCTCAATTGTTCCTACTGCACAGTGTAAGGCCGTATCTACACTTTTACCTTTTGTATATGCATGCTGAAAGGGTGATAAGCAATCCGGATTCAAGTTACAACGGATATGAATATCCAGCAGTCGTTCAAGGGTTTTCAACATAAAGGAAGTGAGACTGATAGGTCTAAAGTCCTTTGGATTTGTGTGGCTGGGTTTTCCAGCTTTAGGTATAAAAACCACCTTTGCCTTACGCCATATTTGGGGAATATAACCCCATTTTAGGCTTCTAAGGTATAGGTTTTTCAGGTTCGGAATAATTAAGTCATTACTTTTCTGAAGCATCAGTGGAAATATGCCGTCTAGCCCTGGAGATTTATAAGGGGAGAAGGAGTTGATAGCCCAATGTAGCCTATCTTCCGTTATAATGTCCCCCGGGACTTCGTGTTCAGAGAGAGGATTGACCGTCTCTTGATAATTGTTTAATTTGCAGCTAGGAAAGTGTGCATGGATCAAAATTTCTAGACTTTCTATGGATGACTCTGACCAGTGACCGTCCGGTCTCCTAAGAGATCCTATGGACGTGTTAGTCTTGGAGAGTATCCTTCTCAGTCTTGCTGATTTATTTGTGCACTCAATATCACTGCAGAATTTTTTCCATGAGTTTCTTTTAGCTCTTTGAGTTTCATGCTTGAATTTTCTTTGGCTAGCTTTAAAAAGTTCCCAGTCATTTTCCTGCCTAGTACGCTTTGCAGCGTTGAAAAGTTTTCTGGTTTCTTTCCTAATTTTACTGAGTTCGGTTGTCCACCAAGGTGGTTTTTTACTTTTCTTCATCATGTTGATGAGCGGACAGCTTTTGTTGAAAGCATTTTGAAGAATTCTAGTGAATTCCTCGGTGTCGCTATCGAGTTTTTCCGGCTCCATGTTCTGATTGGAGTTAAAGAAGGTTAAGTTTTGTCTAATTTCCCTAATATAGAGGTCCCAGTTTGTACGCCTATTATTTCTAAAAGAATTAGGCTGTTGCTCTACATTAGGGATATAAAATTCAATAATACGGTGGTCAGAGAAGGATAAGTCTTCTAGGACCGTCCATTGTTCTACTGAGCAGGAGTTTGAGTTGCTTTGTAATGTGATATCTAAGACATCTTCCCGATTTCTTGTTATAAAGGTAGGTGTATTGCCTCTATTAGCTACTATGAGGTTGTTGTTGAGAATAAACTCGAAGAGGGCTTCGCCTCTTGAGTTAGTATCACTACTGCCCCATTGCACATGATGTGCATTGCAGTCACAGCCTAAGACAATGTCAAAGTGGTTCTTACTTGAGAATGTGATCAGTTTTCCTGTTAGGTCCGCCGGTGGTCCTTCCACTCCGTCATACGGCATGTATGTGGAGGTTAAGATCAGCGGTGGGAGTTCCTCACGTTCAATTCTGACCGCAGTTTGGTCGATATTGCTGAAAGTAGTTAGAAGAAAAAGATTAACTAGTTTCCTTGCTACAATGCATGTTCGTGGGTTACTGTTATTATTTCCTATATTATGCTTATACAGCATTAGTTCCTTTGAATTTAGCCCTCTTATATTGCCACCTACCGTCCAGGGTTCTTGTACGAGGGCTACATCGTACTGTCTACTCTCCATGAGGTAGACAAGGTTAGCGCTGGCTGCTTTACTATGGTGGAGGTTAATTTGCAAAATTTTTAAACTCATGGACATAGTAAAAATAAATGTAGAGCGGCTTACTAACCTTTCCTTTGTTGGCGGCAATCAGCCTAAGTTTACACTTGGTGATTCCGACCCGCACCTTAAATTCGGCTTTTCTAAGTAGTGGTATCGATTTATGGGGTAATCGTATCACTACTTCTGTTCCCTCGCTCGATCTGTTGATCGATAACATCTCCCATTCCCGGCTGAGGAGCTCTCCGTTGAGAGAGAGGATATACCTCTCCAGGCGGTCGTTGGGGAGGTTTGGGCCTTTGACCAGCAGCTTTCCGATGGGTCTGTTGAGATTCCTTATCTCTTCCATCTTTAAGAGCCGCAGGTCGGCGTTCGGCCACGGTGCCGTTGTCTTACTGATGAACTCTTGAAGCCAGTTCAGGGTATCATCGTTCTCACAGTTCATCACCTTGAAACCGTGGAGGGTGATGAGGTTCCCGAAGAGCGGCGGTTGCCTGCTCTTAACGATCGCCTCGTTCACCTCCTCCAGGATCCTTAGTTCAAGGAGTTGCCATTCATCCTCCGTCAGCTTGCGCGAAGGTTTACCGAAGTCGGCAATGGCCACTTGGTATCCCTTCACATTAGCTCGGGAAATTTTTGCTCTCTTGCCAACGTTATTTGTTGGGGAGTCAGCCGGAGATGTGCTGGAGTTCCTGGCTCTCTTTGAGCATCTCGGCGCTTCTTGGTTTTGGGGGGGAATGTCTGGTGCGTTCGTTGAGTTAAGTATCGTCAAAGATTGTATTAGCTGATTGGATCTGCTCAGCGCTGCCGACTCTTTTGCTGTTAAGGAACCAGGGGTCCTTTTGGCAAAACGCCGAACAATCCTCTATGCGTTTCGTTTGCGTCGTCTGTTAATTTCAGTCGCGTTGAGGTTGTTAGTCCTTTTCTGCATGGGCTTATTCGTGTTGATCACGGTCGCCAGGCTGTCAGTTGTGTCGTTGTTCCGGTTTTCGGGTTCGAATTCCGTGGAGGTGTTACGGTCTCCCGGTGGGCTGTGGCCTACTAGGTTACCGTCCCGCTTCCCTTCGTCCACGCCCTTATCAAAGGCAACCTTCATCTCTACCTCCCCGGTTGGTATCGTGGGTACCAAGAGGGGTTTAGTAGGTATGTTGCTTGACACTCCGACATGTTTCCGGATATTGTCGTCTGCCTGTTTATTTCCTGTTATAAGTGTGTCTTTAGAGTTGACACCAGACCCCGACGGTAGGACCTTCTCCCTACGTAGAGGTTTCTCAGCATAGGGTGCAGGGGGTCCCATCGGGGTCTTATCATTCGTTTCTTTCCGAGAAGGGAGGTCCGGTTCAGGATTAGCTAATGGCCCATCCTTTCCCAAGTCCTCCCTTTCTAGAAAGACACGAGCGTTGTGCAGCCTCTTCCGTTCTTGCTCCGAGAGCTGGTCCCATTCCAGTAACCCCAACCTTTTAATGGTCCTCTTGCAATTGGAGACCTTGCTGCGTCTAGAGGACGTCGACAGATTGGAGGTTGTCGAGCTTACCATCGAACAGACATCACTGACTTCGTCACTGACATCGATCGCATCACTTGCTCCATCTTCCATGTCAAGGTTGGAGAAGGGGTTAAGAAGAAGGTTCTCTTCTTCCTCGGTAAGTTTGGTTTTATTATCGGAGTGGTTCATTTTAGTGCGCTTCTTATATTTATTGACTGCAAGAAAAGAAAAGTAAAAGAAAAAGAAAAAGAGAAAGAAAAATGATAAGTAAAGCAGTCCTTTAAATATAAGAGAAATCAATAAAATAAAAAGAAAAAATGGTGTCACTGGCGACCCCTCCTCTAGATATTGAGATCTGGAGGCAAAGCCCGAGCCGGTAGCCGTGATTACTACCGACATTGTAGCGTATATCCCCGCTACGATTTTCATCTTATGTTCCATGTTTTCCATAGGTTTAGGTCTCTCTTCGTTTGCCCAAACCCATGCTGGCAGCAATTACTGAGACCGCATAAGAGCGTGTGTCTCCGCTGTCCAGCACGGAGTTTGGGTGTAAGCCCCCTCACCACGACAAGGTGGAGACCCTCGAGGGGGACCCGATATTTATACATAACTTTGTTCGCCCCCTTCTTGAATACGCCTGTCAAGTACGGTCCCCTTGATTTGTGATGTACAAGCATTTAAAAACAATGTACATCGGAATCTCATTTTAAATCCCCTCCTCATTTCCTAAGTGCTCGCGCAGTTATTTATAGATAACATTATTAGGGTATTGATAACCCTTGAGTGCGCGCTAATTAATAAAAAAAAATAAGAAGAAAGAAAGAAAGCTGGTATTGGCTCTTGAGTTTAATTTCGGTTTAAGTGATTGAAGTCCTGAAAGCACTTCAGAACTTACTTCCTTACCTACTTATCCGGCTCCCGATCCATGGAGGGTCACTGCCTGAGATATTGCGGTCTTCCATCGGTTGCAATCCCTCCCGAGCTCCGTCCAGTCGTCGAGACCAATCGCTCTTGCGTCTGTAACCTCCTGGTCCCTGTAGCGGAGGTTCGGTCTTCCTCGTCGTTTCGAACCTGGGGGGTGGGATTCGAAGATTTTTTTTTTGCTGAAGCGTTGTTGTCCATTCGCTCTATGTGACCGAGCCAGTCAGTGTATTCGACGTGTTCTAGCTCTTTGGACTACATCCACATCTTGGTACAGCTCGTAAAATTCACCATTGATTCTTCTCCTCCATTCGCCCTCTTCGCATTTAGGACCAAATATCCGCCGAAAAATTTTTCTCTCGAAAGTGCCCAGTATCAATTTCCCTTTTTTATTTACTCGGTGCCGTAGAGTAGAACTGGTAAAATTAGTGTTTTGTATAGCGTGCACTTTGTCTTTCGAGAAAAGAGTTTTAAACCAATTTGTTTGGCCAAACCGAAGAAGCAGTGGTTCGCTAGGGTAATTCTTCGTCGGATTTTTACTAAGGTGTCGTTCGTGGAATTCATGTTTGTTCCGAGGTAGGTGAGGTGAACTCGTTGACTACCTCGGAATCACTGCTACCAACAGTGACGTTTTGTCCTAGGCGATGGACAGCGTGTACTTTGTTTTGCCCTCATTCACTTCAAGACCAACGCTTTTCGACTGTTCATCAATAGCTGTGAATGCTCGCTTGGAGTGTCGATATCGTCCGCATAGTCAAGCAGTTCGGAAGACCTGTTGAAAATAGTGCCCTCCAGGTTAACGCCACTCTTGCGCACTATCTGCTCCAGGACTAGGTTGAAAAAATCACATCTTCTTGATCTCCTTGTTCAGTTTTTGTCGGGATCCCGAGTTCCGACATCGCCAATAGAAGCTCTTGGCGACTTATTCTATCATATGCGGCTTTGAATTCGATGAAAAGATGGTGGGTCCCGACTTGAAATTCGTTGGTCTTTTTCAAGAATTTGGCTCAATGTGACGATTTGGTCCATCGTTGATCTGCCTGGCCTGAAGATACACTGGTATGTGGAGATCATAGTGTTGCAGAAATGTATTAGACGCCCACATAGTACGGTGGATAGGATCTTGAAGGTAACATTAAGCTTCACTTAAGAACTACTTAAGTGTAAATCGCCAATATTAACCTTTCTTGGTACATTCAGAATACAGGGAAAGTTATTCATATTGGGACTTAAGTATACAGATTGGAAGAAGTTTGCAAATAAATCAAGAATGGAAGTAATATTTGACGCTTCGGTATACATATTGGACATACTTTTGGGAAATCCGTGAAATTTTCTCTTCGAATAAACAAACGAACTATAGACCGCCCTTCCATTAAATGTTTTACCTCTAAAATTCTCCGGCGGAGCAAAATACTTGGGTTTTATTTGAGATAAGTAGTTAAATTGGAAACCTAACTTGCAAGAAAGAGTTAAAAACGCCACAATGGCACTCTTCTCGTCAAAAAAAAAAACCCATTGGGAATCAATCGGGCTCTAGCTCCGTATTATTCACTGGCTATACAACTCCGTAATCGGACAGCTCAAGACAAACACATTAATTGCTTAGTATTTAACAAGGTCCAATGTTCAGCTTGTCTCCCTGTCTGTGTGTTCCATCTAACACCTCTTGAAATATTCGCTAAAAAAACGGCTGCAAACATACTGTTCCTCCAAAAGACTGCCGGCAAAAGTCAATAATGAATTCGCCCAATCCACTATTCCGAACTCATTTGGATCACTTCCAAGTAGCATCGATTACACCATCCCTCAGATTCAATTTAATAAAAACTTTCAGGTAACAGTCCCTTCTAGAGAAATCTGGGAGGGCTGACATTTCTGGAAGATGATTCAAACCATTTTTACACCGATGATGGATCAAAAACTAATGACGTGCTTGGTGGAGCTATATACTTAGAAAGACCAAATTTAAGTCTCTTTCCTTGTCTTTCTAATCACTGTAGCGTGATTCAGGTGGAACTTTTGGCGATTAAAGAAGTCCTGTCTTGGCTTAAGGAAAAAATGATATCAAATTAAGATAACTGCATCTTCTCGGACAGCCAAGCAGCCATTAAATCTCTTGATTCTCCATCTACTCGTACCAGCTCAATAGCAGCCCTTAACTGCCGATCGACTCTAATGGATCGCAGCAGTTTAATATTCACCTTTGCTGGGTGCCGGACGCAGGGAAATTTCTGGAAATTGTAAAGCTGACGAACTCGCAAATAGTGGAACAATGATACCTTTATCACCAGATAAGCCAAATATAGGTATCGCTACGTGCAAACTTAAGCTAAAACAAGTTGCTATACAGAGAACAAACCTTAGGTGGAACATCTTCATCTCCTGCTTATTGACAAAAGATGGTTGACCAATGCTGAATCTGAAGCGCTCCAAATTTTTAATACCTTTAAGCACGTTGACTCCGTAATATGAGTTATAAGAGGACACTGTTTGACAGGCAAGCACACAGCGCGACTTGGAATAGGCAATCTGGCTCGCTTCATAAGGAGCTTCAATTTGTTAATTGACTAGGGAGAAAGTTTTCAAGGTTCAATGCGATATCACGTCACGATGGACCCAACTCATGGTCTTAGTGTATCGGTTCTCCTGTTGACAGTTACGTTAACCTAACCTTTACAATTTTAAGTGTCAATAATTGATAAATCAAGTACCAAAACCAAACGTTAGACTATGCTTTTCGCCTTTGCATCGATAGGGCTAGTTGCGTTTAGCTAAAAAAGGAACCGACGTGAAGTTGGCTCCTAGCATTCCATAGCTAATAATAAGTCAATGCTAATCACATCAATGCCTTCTCGCAGTGTGTCTTAATATCTTAAGCCATTGTCACTGGGATCTATAAAGCCGGATTGTACATACGTAAGCCCATCAGTCAGCTGCATCTTATAATTATGTCTTCAAATAAAGCACATAGCTATATTAAATATCTTAAGAATCACATTGAGTGACCACTGACCACTCTATGGCTATTGCTTGCATTTAACTATTTTCAATGAGCTTTTGTTTTCAATCATTGAAACCCATCGATCCTTGTGTCAGGTCTTATTAACAGAGTCAAAATTATGTAAATAACCAAACATACTTGTACACAATTGCGTTTTCCTAAAACCAGGATTACTCGTTTATTTACACTTACATACACATACGTATATATATGTAGTTACAAATTACAAAACATCTAAATGGCTACAATGCACTCTCGTGCCATACGAGATAGGAAAGGATATGAAAGGATAAATTGAATTCGTCTCTATTTGCTGTCAAAATGAGGCGTCAACAGTTTGGCACACACTAGCAATTACACTTTCAAACAACTGACCACTACACAAGTACAATTCTCTTATATCGTCGGCCATTGGTGATGTCACAATTAAGAATGTTTGCCCTTGGCATCACATCTTTTTGTCATATCATGGCATTATTTACTCAAGTAAACATCACTTGGCTGGTTTCCCAAAGAGTGAGAAACTGTTTGTTGGCGTTATACATACATATGTGTATGTGTGTACAATTATATCCAATTGAATGCTGTTGAAAATTTGAGGTTTATTGCATCGAGCCATCTTCTTAACCACCTAACCATCTATAGATACGATGGCTACTTGTTGTACTCGGAAGCTTCAAGTTGTTTTGATGATACTTAATAGATAATAATTATTATAAGTCTGTAGTTAATTCTTGAAGGTAAGAAGTTAACTCTTTGAATTCCTAATTAGAACTGATTTATGTTTATTTAAAAAGCACTATTATTTTTAAAACTAAGTGGAAATACTTAAAATAAGTTAATGGATTAATACATCGCCACATTACTCGCCCTCTAGTGACAATAATATCTGTTTGGAATATGAACTCTTCTGCCAGATTTTGTCGTTTGAGCGGTTGTCTTCGTAGGCGTTGTTTCTTCCGTTTGGTCTTGATCTTGATGGTTCAAAAGAAATGCTGGTTTGAGGCGGTCTATTGAGATATTTTTCTGGTGTCCTTTGATCTCGAGTGTGTGATATTTGCTCGTCTTCGACTTCACAGAGTATGACCCATCATAGGGTTGTTGGAGTGGTTTTTTGACTGCATCGGGGCGAAGGAAAACATGACTCGATTTTTGGAGGTTTTTGTTGACGAAAATTTTGTTAGAACCATCACGTAGAGGTTGGATAGGTTGAAGATTTTGCATCGTATCTCGTTCGTCAAATCATGGTTTGATGAACGCTGAGTTGATGTGAATATATCGCCTGGTAGCCTTAAAGTTGTACCATACACAAGTTCTGCTAAGGTTGCTTTGTAATCTTCTTGTAAAGATGATCTGAGACCGAGTAGAACAATTTGGGAGTTTCGCAACCTAATCTTCTGTTTCATGGCATTTGATTGCTGTCTTCAAATCGCTCTATAATTCCATTTGCCTGGGAATGACAAGGCAGCTCATTAAAAAGAGAAGACACAAATTGCCTTCCTTGGTCTGTCACGATTTCTTGAGGGATTCCAAACCTGGAGACCCAACCGGAAAGAAAAGCTGATGCAACTGTTTCGGCGGTGATATTTGGGATAGGAATAACTTCTGGCCATCTTGTTAATTGATCAATGCATGTGAGGGCGTATGTGAATCCACCTGAATATGGCAATGGTCCAACTAGATCTAGATGAACATGATGAAATCTTTCTTCAGATGGCAATTGGAGATCTAGTATGGTGTTGTATCTTACTTTTTTGGCAGCTGATATGCACGTTTGAGACCATTTGCGACAATCTTTCTTTAGGTTCGGCCAAATAAAACGTTCTTTGAGCATCTGAGTAGTTTTCTTACGTCCGGAATGTGATAAGTTGTGAATTGTATTGAAAACTTGGCGACGTAGCTTTGATGGTATATGGTCGTCCCTTGCCTGTTGAAACATCCTAAAAGATTTGGTGATTCGTATTTGGAAGTTCGATTTCTTTTAGTTGCAGAGATGAACATGAGTTGAGGAGGTTTTTGAGTTCTTCATCAGTTTGTTGTTCATTAGCCAAACCAGTGTAGTCGATTGAGGATGGTGCACAGATGGCGTTTATTCTGGATAGAGCATCAGCCACTAAATTGTGCTTGCCGTTGATATGAACTCTATCTGTGGTAAACTGTCCGATGTAGCTCAAATGTCTGAGTTGACGAGGGCGCGACTTCTCAGGTTTTTGTTGAAAAGCGAAAGTAAGAGGTTTGTGGTCAGTATAAAGAACAAACTGTCTTCATTCTATCATATGTGGAAAATGTTTTATTGCCATGTAAGCACTTAGAAGTTCGCGATCATAGGCATATATGTACCATATATTTGGTTTGACTTGGTGAAAACTTTTTTGAAAAGAATCCAAGAGGTTGCCAATGATTGGACACAAACTGTTGAATAACAGCGCCTGAAGCTCTATCGGATGCATCTGTCATTATTGACAATGGGGCGTTAACACTGTATGTGCAAGTAGGGTTGAGTTGGCTAGAGCTTTTTTACAGGATTCAAAAACATTTTCGAGTTCGGGACCTCGATCTCTTCCTGAAGCAATTTTTGGAACGTGAAGAACTTCGGCCTCTAGGTACTTGAAGTTGCTTAATTTGTTCTTGTATAGAGCAGCAATATCTAGAAAGATTTGGCCCACTTATAATAAATCCCGAATGCTGGTAACTGTAGTGAACATTGGCATTCCTCACAACACTTACTGTCAGAGCTGTAGGGACCAGCATGAAACAAAGTTTAGGAAGGGTATTTTTTGACGACATTGACGAACTTTCGGAAATGAAGATGAAAGGCTCGATCTTTTTTCTCAACGAACGAAATGGCTCTAGGATGGTTAATTTTGTGCCGTGCCCTTCGTTTGTTTCCTAGGTCCCGAGCTAGCGGACTGAGGAATTTGACTGAGGCTTACGATGCGTTGACCGGATTATCACTCAATCGGATTGGCTGCTGTTTCAGCACCAGTCAACGAGCTGCCTAATTTGGCACAGTGTTGATGGTGTCGGATGAGTGTGCTGGTCCGGTTGAGTGAGTAATCCAATTTCCGGATGATTTCCCAAAAGCTTAGTAAATCCTGTCTTCTTTTTGAACTCAGTCCAAACTGGTTGACTCCGTGAGAATGCCCACAATTTCCCATATCAATTTCATCCACAAGTCCGTAAGAGTTATGGTATCAAAATGGCGTACTTCCCTTTGGTTGCCATTTCTACCGTTCTAAACAATTTGACTGAAAACTACCATGTTGGCTCAACAATATGGGCCCAAGGTTCTTCTTTTGGCTTTATACGAATATATTGCTATTTACCTATAATATCTTTCGTTTTTCTGAAGAGCTGCAGCCAATACTGGTCCAGTGGTATTAATTTTGCTTCCTCGGACTGTTTCTTAGTTGGTTAATATTTCTTCGTCAGCTGGTTACGGTCTAGTCCAGTTCAAAATGCCTTATCTTCTTCATTACTGTCGATGAAATAGTAAAACAGTTGGAAAAGACGTAGGTCGAATAAATTGCTTCTACAAAATCAGATTCGTCTTCGTACTTAGTTTTCTGCAACATAAAGTCTACGTGCTTCTTGAATTTCAGTTTGTTAGAAAAGTTAATTCCCAAGTTCTTCGCTGATGGATTGACTGTAATTTCATTGTTATCTGGAAACTTTAGTTTCATCGCATCACAGCGTGTTGCAAACACTCTTCTTCGAATAACAGTGACTGGAGTTCGGAAGCAGATGAGTTCAGTCTTTTCGCTGTTTTTCTTCCGTACCCAATTGGAATAGTGTTCCCATAATAGTGATAAAGCGGTGGTGTATGTGATGGAGTCTTCTGCATAAAGCTTCGTCTTTATACCTCGTATGTTGGCTGGTTGATCAGCAATATGTGGAACAACAGTGGTCCAAATTTTTATCCTTCAGGGACTCAGGATTTTATTTGTTGGTTGATAATACGGGTTTGGAAATGTTTGATTATTCTTGCCCTGCGGTCCAATTTCTAATTACACTTCCGTATAGACCTGGGTGAGTTTGAGAGATGGTCTGCTAAAAATTCACACAATTCACACGGAATGGTAACTTTTCGTGCATTTTGCATACAAAATGCATTAGCACCTAGTGAGCCTCCTATTGGTTGGTGTCGTACAATACATGGCAATTTTGCTTGTTAGCACAGCCATTCATACAAAAATGCGCTCCGTCGCCAAAGATGAATAATCGCCCAAAATTGGGGTCCTCGTCCAAACGATGCGGAGCCAAGTCAGCGGAAACACGGTTCGCGTTGTCTATGGTCATGAACTTTGAGCTTTTGGGTCAGTTGGATCTTGCACAGGTATAGGCCCAATTCCGAACGCAAAATTCACCAAGTAGAAGTTTTCAAAATGCCACGGGCTCTACTGTACGCATTTGCGGACCAAGTCGATGTTAACTGCCGATATTGCGTTCCCTCGACGCTGAATATTAACTGATTTATTACCGAATCGGCCGTCTCAAATTTGGCAACAAATTGTTGACCAGTTGACTGTGAAGGGCCATCAGGCACGCAAATGGCGATCGGAGAACCGCGGTTTTACCGGGTTCGATGATGATCATTTGGCAAACGTCATATCACCGAGCGAAACGGGTTCAGTTCCCAGTTAGTTTCGAAGGTGAAGGTCCAGCTAATTTTTGACTCATTAAAGAAAAAGAAGTCAGTAGGGGTCGGTGTAATACTACGACAGCTACCTTCAGAGGCAGTGCACATTTATAAGACTCAATAATGCATATTATCCAAAACAACTTCAATCCGGAAAATCTCCGACCCATAAGTCTTCTTCCGAGTATGAGTACGGTCAAAAATAGTTGAGAGTTGTAAGTCACTAGGTCCTGGTTCACTTCGAGCTGTTGCACCACCAAATTTATTTTTCTTATTTTATATAAAACTGACGAGACTCGGCATAAGTAAACCTTTATTATATATGTATGCTTTATGGCAGGCTCCTCAAAGGTAGAAAGTTTTTTGTCAAAAGTGGCAATGTAAGGTTCGGTATTAATGAAAATAGCCTTCAACAGGGAGCTGTTCTATTCAAAATTTACATCATCGATCTGATTGGTAGTCTAACTCAGGCAATTGCGTATACCAACGATATACGAGTATTAGCGTACAGAACAGCTCCGAAAGTCGAGATCATCAGAATTCTTTTTGCAGCGTGACTTCGACAAGATTCAGCGATATTGTGATGACATGCAAGTTGAAAACCAATTTGCAGAAATCTCAAACTATTCTGTTTAGGACTCCTTCACATGGAGTCTCAAGGGATACGGGAAAGAATTGGGTGGCGCAAGTTACTGATCGTAGGGCCACACGGCGAGTAAAAGTGCAGTAAAATACCTTGGCATCTGGTTGGATCAGTATTTGTATACTGTTCTGACCAAAGCTAGCGGAGCTTCTGTCCTGTCGAAACGCTGCTGATTGTCATTTGTTACATATGAACCTTATTCGGCCGATGATTGCTTACATTATGTGTGCAAGGTGTGGGGCAACAATGCGCCTTTCTCAAATAGTGAAGTGTCTTCGACCTTGAATGGGATTACAAAGAACGCCAGAGCCGGAGTAGAAACCATACATAACCAACCCATATCAACTGTTGAATCGATCCGCGACCTAGGAATATTATGCTACCGAGAGCTCAACTTCTTGGCACATATCGATAATATTATTTTAAAAGCCAACTCTTCACTTGGTTTTGTTAAACGGTGGTCCAAAGAATTCTCCGACCCCTACGTCACCCGATCCCTTTACATAACTTTTGTTCGTCCTCTACTTGAGTACGCCAGTCAAGTTTGGTCCCCATATCAACAAATCCACATCTCTAGAATCGAGAGCATTCAACGTCGCTTCCTAAGATTTGGCCTTCGCGGCCTGTCTTGGAATAATCCCTTGATCCTGCCCCCCTACCAGAACCGCCTTCAACTAATTAACTTAAATACACTGCAAGAACGGAGAGATATAGCAGAGATTCTCTTCATTCATCGGCTTCTCTCAGGCTCTGTTGACTGTCAAACTCTTTACAACTCTATCTTTTTCAGCAATCAGCACAAACCCTCGTAACCTTAGAAATCCTCGCCTCTTCTATCTCCCCACCCACCGTACCTCCTATGGCTCCAACGAACGTATTACGCGTATGCTGCGGAGGGTTAATTCGAATGAAAACGATTTCGACTTTATCCTCAGCAGCACTCCCTGCCTAAAAAACCTCCTCCGAAACACAATCCAATTATAGTTTTAAGTTAGCCTAACCCTAACTGTAAGTTTCATAGTTTTAAGTTAGATTAAGTTATGAAGCTTGTATTAAGCTAAATAAATGGGGGTATTGCCCCCACCAAAATTAAAATTAAAATTAAAATTATTGTACTAACCAGGTTCCATACAGTGCAGCCTACATAAAGAGAATAGATATAATTTTCTGTTAAAGCTGATTCGGGGTCACAATGCAAGAGCGATGTGCTCGATCAACAGCCTAATTTTTGGGGCTTACTACTCTAACGATAAGTATTATGAGAGTTTACGTCTAAGTGGCTTAATCCCGCCCGATTCATTGCTCTACTTAAACAGTCGAGGGCTGGCGATTCCACTAATTTACCACGTCGGCCTTAGAACTGTGGAAGGCGGGTCCTTTATAGTCCAGATGTCCTCGCACAAGGCGGAGCACAGCACCTTCGGTTCAGATAGGGATCGGGCGAGACAGGAGAACCATTTCTGTTGGTTACTAAGACTAAAGTTCTTGTGAAGAATTTTTATTCGTTGGTCGCTCTCTCATGTGAATAGTCCTTAAGTTGACTAAGAATGTATTTCTTGGCCGTTTTACATAGATTTAAGTGCAAAATTAGGGTGGTACCAAAAAAAAAATCATATTTTACGCTCATATTAAGTTATCTTAAAATTCTTCCTTCTGTCCTACTTGTTTAATGAGTCAGTCAATGCAAGCGGAATTAATTGTTTAGATGACTCTTTCCATCAATCATGTTCAAAATACAAAAAAGAAATCAATTTGAATGTCCCCCTACTTCGTTATCAAAACCATATCAAGAGCAAATCTTGACGTTTTCCACCAACACACATAGTTACGATCAATTTGTGCCGATTTTCTCCTCCATTGCGGTTGTTAGGCAATAACTTTCAGCTCCATCGCCCTGACAGATAAACAAAGATAATATGTTTCAAAGCATTGCAATCTCAGCTGTCTCTGTCGTATTTGGTCGTGTGTCGTTGTGGAAATAACGAAAATTGGAGTCTTTAGTTTAGAGAGATATCAAATAAAAGACCAATTTGTGTAGAACTTCTGGATGTGCTTAAGTGGGCGTGTGTGTATGTGTGTTGTGATTGCGAGCAACACAAATACAGTCCAATTGTGTATCCCGTTCCCGCATATACCTGTTACCTGTGGCTTTATTAAATGGCAGCACGACAACGCTCCTCGGCGATGCGCTGTTGCTTTGTGGTAACATTGCGACACCTGTAAAATTGAAAAGAGGGCGACACCGTGGAAACCTTGTTCACCCATTGAAGGATATTATGTCTACAATCCTATACACATAGGTACAACATATGTATGTGTGGGTGTTGAAGGTGGCTGCTCATGGGTGTTCCTTTCCACTTTTTTGTGCAACATTTTGCCGGGGTATGTTCGTGTTAACTGGTGTAAAATGGATTAACACGAGTTGTTTGTTGTTGATGATGGTGCTGTTTTCCTACTCGGTCGCCCTTCGAGCGTACAAGAGCAACACTGTGAAAAATTACTCGTACAACCGTAAAGCGTGTAAAATCATTCGTATGTCAAGTGAAATACGGGGTGAGAAGGAGTTTAACGGAACGAATTCAAACATACACTAGTACGAGTGAATGTACGATTTCATACATAAATATAGAATAGGGAAACGGAATAACTGTAATTTGACAGCAAAGCGACATCCTTATTTTGCTATCGAGTGTATTTTTTGCGTAGGAATATGGAAACGTGTATATACATATGTGGTTGTGAAAAGTTGAAGGAAAAACTTTTCCGTTGTCGAATAGATGAACCTTAGAGTATCATGTCAAACTGCATACCACGAAGTACAAGGACTTAAAATCATGTCATTCAAGTGTACTGTACTGCTACTGGGCGCGGTTCCGTCACTATTAAGGTGTCGTTACGAGTATACATGGGTATATATGGAGTGACATAATTTAAGGGTTTTTGAGGTAAAATTATAGATTACTTTTCAAACCCACCTAAGAGTAATCTGGTAAATATTGAATGAATAAAGGATCGCATAAGTACATACAACTTTTGCTATGCAAGGCCAGAATCAATGTAGGTTAGTGGTTAAGTGTTTGGTTGAAGTTTTTTGAATGAAGTGCAGTATTCGTAAGTATGAAAAAATTATATCTAAAAGTCAAGGGCTTTTTTTTATTCTCCTGTCACAATGTTACAATGTTAGTTACCATACTCCTTCGAAACGGCTTGGCCGATTTTCTACACTAGAAATTCCCTAGAAATAATTTATATGGCTAAACAACGTTTGCCAGGTCAGCTAGTATAAATGTAAAATTATTTGTAAAACCTATATCAGCTTATAAAATTTACATAAACTCGGTGGATCCAATTACCGGAAATACAACAATACAATGAACTTAGATCGTCAGAGTTGTGTTTTGAGTGTTTGTGATTTTTGAAATGGTCAGTGATTTTTGTGCTGTGTTTACCAATATTCGTGTGTTAGGAAGGGATTTTTTTCACGTCTACGCCGATTCTTTTAAGTACAAACCAGCTCCTTTGGCACTAGGTGAAACACAGGTTGGTGCGAATACTGATCTTTCGACTGTCTGGCTATAACCTAATGCCATTACTTTTTCGCCATCACGGACTTTTGTTAGATATGATGTTGCTTGCCAGAGCCTTCTACATAAAGACATTGTTTTAATACGAACTTTAACTTCGTGTGGCTCAAATTTACAGCAAGCAAATCATCCATTATCTTTTTATTTACAGGAGTCTGAATCTTTACACCAATTCAACTCTTAATGAGTTTGATGCGCTGTCTGTTTCCATTTGCCCAACTGTTTCCTTATACCTTCACACTGAAGTCGTTATCGCGGGCGACTTCAATGTACACAATTCAAGTTGGCTCCGCTATTCAGGACAAAGAACATCCGAAGGAAGATGTGTTGAGATCTTTGCTGAGATGCACCACCTTACTCAGCTTGTAGATGAGCCCACTCAAAAACCAGATGTGGCTGGGCAAAACGACAACACTCTCGAATTGTTTCTTACTTCTCACCCTGTCTAAGTATCGTCTCCGTTTGAGACTTCGGACCATTGTGCAATACCAGCCAACTTCTCGGGTCCCATCCATCCAGTTGAGGAAAATTATCCAACTAAGACCGTTTGACAACACGAGGAAGCCAACTGGGACGGTCTAAATAACTTTTTTCGCATTTTTAACTGGTCACTATGTTTCCTCGATAGTGCCGTTGTTGATGCCGGTGCTGACATGACCACAGAAGTTATTTTTCTTGGGATTCATACTAACAGGAGCACAAGTATAAATCCTAAAAAAAAGTTTTGGTTTGATACAAGCTGTAAGAAGCTATCAGGTTGAGAGAAGTAAGTTTCCGCTCTAAAAAAGCCAACTAAACTGAGGAAGAAGCTTACACATAAGTCAGAAAACCATTGCAACGCTGTTATAAAGAGAATCATATCCTTACATTACCAGAAATTAAGACAAACAGTTCCGCAATATCCCAAAGTGAGTAGAAATTTCTGCTCATTTGTCAAGAACTTCAATTTCATCTTCGGCTAAAACGCTCATCTACAACGACAGTCCATTAATTAGTTCTTAAGACAAGTTCTTGCTCTTCGTTGTCAGATAGCAACATTGATCCTCCTATATTTGAGAACGTAAATAATTCAATGGGACAGGTATATTTCCGCATTCGTACAGTCAGTAGTTCGAAGCACCTTGCGAGATCTTGATGTATATAAATCCACTGGTCTTAATGGAAACACCCCATTCTTCTTAGAGGTGTTCTTACTCGCTGGCAATATTATTGCGTAAGATTTTCTATCGCTCATACTGTTCTGAAATCTTAGCTGGAAGGTATTTTCCAGCCGGTTTCTTAAAAAGGCGGTCCTTCCTTCCCCTCCTCCTATTGATCAATTGCACTTACGTCCCTTCCTTCCAAGGTCATGGAATCGCTGATCAATCGTCAGCTCAAGTTATATTCCGAAGACCGAAAGATTCTCAATGACCGGGAATACAGCTTTCGCAGTAGTCATTCCCCTGGAGATTTGCTGGAATGGCTCACCGAGTAGTGATACAGATCTGTACGTTCTTTTGAAGATAGTAAGACTATTGCGCTTGATATTTCTAAGGCATTTCGAAGAGTTTGGCATCAAGCTCTCTTACCGAAAATCCGTTTATTTGGTATTGATCAATCCCTTCTTCGTTGGATTAGAAATTACCTTTCGAGTTGCTCAATACAAGTTGGATTGGACGATTTTAAGTCTGAAGCTCGTAAAAATAAATGCTGGTATGCCACAGGGCTCCCTTTTGTGTCCGACTCTCTTTCATCAATGATCTTTTAGCTTAAACTGCTAATCTATTAAACTTTATGTTTTTTTCTTGCTGTTTTCAGTACTCTTAGTTTCCAGATGCAAGTCCTTGTTCTTCGGAAGTAGATTTGGAATGGCAGCGTATGATAAGCTCATTAAATTCTGATTTTGATAGCATTGTCTAGAGCTCAATGCTGTCTTCTGTTGTAAAAGCGGAACCTAACCCCAATTTCGCATTGAGAAAACCAAACATCTCTCAGTTCTGGGTATGTGCATCACAGCCCACCTTTTGGGGAATGGCCACATATTCGACCCAGCGAAAAACGCTGCTAAATGTTTAGTTTTTCTCCGATGATGCAAGAAATTTTCCACACTTTCCGATTTGGCTACCATTTATAAGTCGTTTCTACCACCAAACACGAGTATAACTCATATCTTTGAGCATTGACTGTTAGGAAACTAAGCTATAAGCATACATTCCCATCCCATAAGCACCGTTGGAATGATTTATGTGTTTCCTTGTTTTATCGCTTCTCACTTGAAGTAGCCAGGTGCACTCCTACGCTTAACCATTTTACCAATGATAGTCGTTTCGCTACGAATGCTCATCACTTCACCCTCGACCCTTTTGATCATACCGTCAGAGATTCGTTTTTTAGTCGCACAGCACTAATATGTAACTTACCCAGCACGTTTTTCGCTTGCCATTTCATTTTGAAAAAAAATTAAGATAAATATTCATCGACACCTCCTTTCTCTCCCCTTCTAATTTTCCCATCTCCCGTGCAACCATAAGCACCCTACTTCCTTAATGAAAAGTTTTAATATGCCCGTCAATTTGAATGAAGATTCTCTGAACTCGCCCAACTACAAACAAATAAATGTTACCCATAAAATCATGACAGCTGTACTAATGTTTGAAAAAAATTGTGGATACCCACTATCTCTTTAAAGATTTAAAACTCACACATAATAGGGTGAATTGGGATAAATTATACAGAGAAAGAAAAGAACACCACCAAAAGCCAAGATAGCAAGGTTTGAAGCCAAACAATGTTATATAATGTTCTTAAAGAAATCTTCAAATTTTCAAAGTCCATTCAACTACTTGCTTATGGTGTTAATACTGACATTACTAGAAGGGATTTTTCGAAGTTACTTAAGCTAGTCGAACCTATGTTCGAAATTGCACAGAATTATTTAGGCATTCAAAAATTTAGCATCCATTTTGAAATTCTTAGTCGCAGAAGATTCGAAAAAAATCAAGGAGCTAAGTCATTCTTTCCATTTCTCATGGACACCTTGTTAGCTGATTTCTTTAAGCAACCTCATTTTACCTAAACGAAAAGTTGCGTGTTAGATACATCTTTCCGAGAGTAAAATGTCTTCCATGAAATAAAAACAAAACCGAGAAAAAAATCCTCTTTATATAAATTTAACAGTTAAAGTTGTTTCAAACAACTTGCAACAAAATCATTAAAACATTTCGTCTTACATCTTATTAGATTTTCAACATTATCATCTAAGACCTTACTTCTCATTCCGTTTTTGTGCGCGTAAGCCCGCACGAATGTTCTCAAATTGAAATTCATGATTAATTTTTCAAACTGAATTACATTACATACATAATATCAACAACAACAAAAAAACACAGAAATAATTAAAAAAAAATTGAATAACCATTGTAACACTGCCATTACGTAAGCTCGCACTCTCCTGCGAAGAGCAAGCGACAAAATTCCAGATGATAAATTGAATAGAAGACAAAGTTTCATTTATCATTCTTATGCATAAACTCTCACACCGACAGGCACACTGCACCAAAATTACAAATTCAAAACTCCATGCATGGTATCTCTATAGGTTAGGTTATCTGGGGTAGAGAATTTAACAATCGCAGGCAGTATTTTGTGAGTAGAGTATAGCTCTGTTTACTCGCACCCATTCCGAAAGATGGCCCATTGTGTTCCTGGCTAATTAAATGTCTGAAATATTTAAATGATTCCCTGAGCATGAACAGCGATAAAAGCAAACTTTTCCCCAAGTCTGTGTCTTCTCCTCAGCCCCTTGAATACTCGAGTTATAACTTTCTCCGTTTCTTACGTAGCTAACGTGAGCATCAGCCAAAACCCAATTCATCAGAGTAAGGCTTCAGCCATTGCCGTTGTGTTTTACCTGTTAAAACTGAATAAGGTGATGGAGGGGCGTATACAGACAGATTCACCTACGTCTCGAGCGACAAAAACAAAAGGCAAACCAACCCATTTAGTCATCCGATGAGCTATTTGAACCATCATGGTGCTGCTGCTACCAGAAGGCAGGTACAGAGGTAAAGTACTGCTAATGCAATACATCACTTCATCAGCTGTGACATAAGTGACACATCTTTGTTCCAAGTTGTGGAAAAATAACTGAGTGAAAAACTTCATAGTACAATTCGTACAACACAACATTTATGCATAACTACTCACTTCTTCGACGCCGCGCCGGGTGCTGTTGCTATTGTCTTCTCTTACGATGGCAGCAAGAGCAAAAATGAACGAGGTGATTTCCATCTTGAGATGTAGCCTTGAGACAACATCATTTTGAAATGAAGTTACAGCCTCGCCCGAGGCGGGGCGTGGGTAAAGTATGAAGATATTACGGAGGGCAATATGAAAATCACGTGCAAGACAGTGCTTGTGCTTGTCAAGATTGTGCCATTTCATTTCATTGCAGAATAAAATTGTAAATTTTCGCTCACTCCCAGGGAATTTATCTCGAATCGAATCTATATTTGGTCTTGTTTTTATTAAGGTTGCTCATTGGATTCATTTGGATCATGACATGATTGAGTAAAGGAAAATTAGAATAATAGTTTAGATTGCGAAAAATACTTGGAGTCGTTAATTGTTATGACTCGCTTGCCCTCTCACTGCTATAGACCTTCTCGACTCCGAACTGAAGCATTTTTAGGTATTAAACCTTATTGCTTAGTGTACTATTTGACAAGTTATGCATTCGTTAAGATATCGAACTCGAGATTTTGATAAAACTTGATGATGAAGACTCAAAACGTTCATCTCGAAATCCTATCTATATGTCTGTTCGGCTGGAGCCTAAAAGGCTGGGCCAATTTTCTTTCAACTTGCTAGTTAGCGTTTTTAGATCATCCCGCAGGATTGTTCTTTGTTTTTTTTTATATACGTTTTACGCGCACTAAAGGGACATTTTAAGTCAAACCCTAAAAATGTTTGAGCACAGTGCATGCGTGAAGAAAAGTTGAAGAGAATTCAAAAGGAGACATCGATACAGATTGGTTTTGAATGTCTGAATAAGGTAACGCGGGGAAAATATTGAGCCGGGTAAATCAATCCACATTCGTGTAGTCCGCCTAAAAAAGAATATCTGAATTTAACGTCCAAACTTGGGCTCAAGAGGAAACTGATGGGCATTCCCTGAAACGCGAGTATTACGGTTGAATTGTTTAAGGGGAGGAACGGAACTGAATATTTCACTAGAACACTGTTTATAAAAATGATGTTAATAAGTCGGGGCTTGAGGGATTTAAATGTTTCTGTTTTTGTTCCATCACCTATCATTTGAACAGCTCGTTTTTTGATTCTATCCAAGAGACTCAAGTGGGTAATTGGAGCACCTGCTTAAATATGGGAACTATACACAAGATGAGTGAAGATCAGAAGAGTTGGAAAATTTCCGGCATCATCGGAGGAAACCTAAACACTTAGCAGCGTTTTTCGCTGCGTCGAATATGTGGCCACTCCCCAAAATGTGGCCTGTGATGCACATACCCAGAACTGAGAGATGTTTGGTTTTCTCAATGCGAAATTAGGGTTGGGTTGCGCTTTCACAACAGAAGACATCATTGAGCTCTAGAAGCAATCAATTCTACTTGGTTTTTCGTTCCCCATTTGACAATGCTATCAAGATCAGAATTTAATGAGCTTATCATAAGCTGCCATTCCAAATCTACTTCCAAAGAACAAGGACTTGCATCTGTAAACTGAGAGTACTGAAAACTGCAAGAAAATACATAAAGTTTAATAGATTAGAAGTTTAAGCTAAAAGATCATTAAGAACGTACAGATCTGTATCACTACTCGGTGAGCCATTCCAGCAAATCTCCAGGGGAACGACTACTGCGAAAGCTGTATTCCCGGTCATTGAGAATCTTTCGGTCTTCGGAATATAACTTGAGCTGACGATTGATCAGCGATTCCATGACCTTGGAAGGAAGGGACGTAAGTGCAATTGATCAATAGGAGGAGGGGGAGGAAGGACCGCCTTTTTTAGAAACAGGCTGGAAAATATCTTAAAGTTAAGATTTAAGAACAGTATGAGCAATAGAAAAGCTTACACAATAGTATTGCCAGCTCTCAGGAGAATGGGGTGTTTCCATTAAGACCAGTGGATTTATATATATCAAGATCTCGCAGGGTTCTTCGAACTACGGACTGTACGAATGCGGAAATATACCTGTCCCATTGAATTATTTACGTTCTCAAGTAAAGGAGGGTCAATGTTGCTATCTGACAACGAAGAGCAAGAACTTGTATTAAGAACTAATTATCGGACTGTCGTTGTAGATGAGCGTTTGAGCCGAAGATGAAATTGAAGTTCTTGACAAATGAGCAGAAATTTCTACTGGCTTTGGGACATTGCGGAATCGTTTGTCTTAATTTCTGGTCATGTAAGGATGTGATTCTCTTTATAACAGCGTTGCAATGGTTTTCTGACTTATGTGTATGCTTCTTCCTCAGTTGAGTTGGCTTTTTTAGAGCGGAAACTTACTTCTCTCAACCTGATAGCTTCTTACAGCTTGTATCAAACCAAAACTTTTTTTTAGGATTTATACTTGTGCTCCTGTTAGTATGAATCCCAAGAAAAATAACTTCTGTGGTCATATCAGCACTGGCATCAACAACGGCACTATCGAGGAAACAAAGTGACCAGTTAAAAATGCGAAAAAAAGTTATTTAGACCGTCCCAGTTGGCTTCCTTGTATTGCCAAACGGTCGTAGTGGGCTTTTTTTCTTCAACTGGATGGATGGGACCCGAGAAATTGGCTGGTATTGCACAATGGTCCGAAGTCTCAAACGGAGACGATACTTAGACAGGGTGAGAAGTAAGAAACAATTCGAGAGTGTTGTCGTTTTGCCAAGCCACATCTGGTTTTTGAGTGGGTTCATCTACAAGCTGAGTAAGGTGGTGCATCTCAGCAAAGATCTCAACACATCTTCCTTCGGATGTTGTTTGTCCTGAATAGCGGAGCCAACTTGAATTGTGTACATAGTGAATAGTGTGAGGGTATAAGAAAACAAATCGGGAAATGGAATCAGACAGCGCATCAATCTCATTAAGAGTTGAATTGGTGTAAAGATTCAGACTCTTGTAAATAAAACGATAATGGATGATGTGCTTGCTGTAAATTTGAGCCACATGAAGTTAAAGTTCATATTAGAACAATGTCATTATTGAAGAAGGCCCTGGCAGCTTGTGCTTAACTTTAATCTTTAAATAACTCAACTTAACATTCCACTTTCAATAAATAGTCACATGTCCCGCATTTCGTCTTAAAGCTCTTACGCCAAATTCAAACTTATATTTGAGAATCTTCACAAAAACAATAATTTTGATTTGTTGCCGTGTTTAAGAAGCCGTCGCTTTTACAGAGCACTACAAAATGCAACTAATGACAACAAATACTCAATAGCTCCACCATTTATCCTCAGATTATGATTCTGTTTATATAAATACATCGAACCAATTACAGCCCCTTTTAAATAAATGCCATAAGCAGTTTTATTCGAAAATCTCAGTTGAAACTCTGACTAACATAAGACAAAACAATTCTCCTTCAGCTCTGTTAAAATCCTTTCAAAAAAAAAAACAAAGTCCAAAGAAAAGGATCCTTAAAAATTCTCTAAATAGTAAGCAGACAAAAAAAAAATACTAAGAAGGAAACAGACTGTTCTAAGAGCAAAATTGCTGCTTTACTTTTCTCAATGCAGAGTCAGGCGTTTTCAAAAAGGAAAAAAACAGCAAATAAAAAAAGTAAGCAAGATATTTTTGAACAGGAAAAAACAAAGCAATTCCCGATTGCATTCGAACAAAAAGTAAACAAGAAGGCAGGACAAGAAAGTCCTGCAAGGAATAAACAAGTGGAAAATGCAATCATCTATCTTCAACGGAAAAAAATGGTTGAAAATTAAAAGAAAAAAAGTATTGTCAAGGACTCTCTGCAAGCATAGATCGGGCGTCGAACAATTGTCACAACCAGTGCTTATTCTCGTATAGATTAAAAGCAAAGCCGGCATTTTTGGAGATGTGGATTGAGGTTACATGCTTATAGTCTTGAAGTAGAGGGAGTATCTTAAATAATTTATATGTATAATACTATCCCCCAAAGGCCTTATGCTTTAAGTGATTTTGAATTTCCAACGCGCGCCGGGAGGAATTGGTAAGGTTGACTATACCATAAGATTGGATTAAGGAACTCAAAATATTAGAAACCTTAATATTATTCTTCACTTCAAGGCGTTTTCATAGACCTGATTTTTAACTTTTAAACTGGTTTCAACGCAGTATTAAAATTTGTTTGGGTTCTAACTTATTTCTTCATAAACTTCTAATGCTTAAGAAGTTCGACCGCAAAGTTAGAGGTTCTACGGAATCAAATTAGTAATCGTGTTGACAACGACGACGGTGAGACTCTTTTGTTTCAATACCTTGACGAGTGTTGGTTGTGAATTTGGTTCTTGTACCAATTCACCTAGTAATTTTTTTTTCTTTGAATATAAGCCACCTTACCACAACGGGAGCGTATCGGAATCCCGCTTTTCAAAAATCCCGAAAAAAAGGTTTTAAAATGCCGTCTGCTAAAATACTGTTTTTTTAAAATCCCGTCTTCTAAAATCCCGCTTGTTAAAAACCGATCTATTATAATCCCGCTTTTTAAAATCCCGCCAAATTTCGCTAATCCCATTTTTTAGAATACATAGCTAAAACTTATTGATTTTATGTTGGTTATTTTCCAGATTCTTTAAATGCTAAAGAAACTTGGCATACACCCAACCTCGCACCTACCCCAAATCCTATAGTGTGCCCAAGCAGGGGGGTTGCATATCGCACTGCTTAAACGTCGTAATAAGAAGGGGGATTATAAAAAGCGGGATTATAAGAGACGGGATTTTAAAAAAGCGGGATTTTAAAAAGCGGGATTTTAAAAAGTGGGATTATAAAATGCGGGATTTTAAAAAAGCGGGATTATAAGAAACAGGATTATAAAAAACGGGATTATAAAAACAGGATTTAAAAAAACGGGATTTTAAAAAGCGGGATATCGTACCGAACCCTACCACAACACTTTTCACGATTCTTGATAGAATTTTATTTGCTAATTTAACGCAATTAACTTCTC
The DNA here is from genome assembly GCA_911387755.1 of Chrysotoxum bicinctum. NCBI lineage: Eukaryota > Metazoa > Arthropoda > Insecta > Diptera > Syrphidae > Chrysotoxum > Chrysotoxum bicinctum. Next base: position 106,737,675 of record OU426989.1, on the reverse strand, counting down.
TTCAGTTTGTTCTTCGACTTTAATGAAATCTTGAACGTTATATCCCTCCAGACAAGGATTCTCATATTGTTCATGCACTTTGTGCATAACTTCCTCCCAATACCGTTCAATAGTCTTTATTTGAATGCGATTGCCCTCTGCAGCTGTGTTATAGCGGCATGTTGCCGTGTTACTATGGTGACTGAAGTGTCTATTTGCTGAAAAGAGATACAAGAGATTGGGGTTTTGTTAAGTCGTTGATAGGCCTTGGTTGTCTTTATTGTCTTTGTTTTTTGATTTGTCTAATTTCTCGAAAAGTTGCCATCATAAAACAGAACTTTTACCCTCTGTAATGTCTTTCCGGCAACAGAGGGCATGTCATGTTTAAGAAAACCCCAAATCTGCTTGTGTTTTTCTTGAAACCGCTTCAAGTAATCTTAGGCACGCTGAATACGGTCTTCTTTGTATTTTTGTATTCTTTTTCTTTCAAACGCTATCTTATTTTGAAATTTTTTTAGAGACAATGAAGATATCTGTCTTATCCATAATGCCTTCTAGATGCCAGGTAACCTTGATTGTCGGGAACCTGCAAGCTGTTAAAGAACTTGTTGAATACCAGGAACCTTTGGAATGTGAGAAACTTTCTGGCTGTTGAAGATTCAAGGAACTTGTTGAATACCAGGAACCTTTGGAATGTCAGGAATTTTCTGGCTGTTGAAGAATTCGGAGAACTTGTTGAATACCAGGAAACTTTTGAATGTCAGGTACTTTCTGGATGTTGACGACTTAAAGAACGTGTTGAACACCAAGAACCTTTTGGATGTCAGGAACTTTCTAGTTGTTTAAGAACTCTTGATGAATACCAGGAAACTTTTGAATGTCTGCAACTGTTGGGCTGTTAAAGAATTTAAAGAACTTGTTGAATAACAAGAACCTTTCTAGTGTCAGTAACTTTCTGGCTGTTGAAGACTGAAAGAACTAATTGAATACCATCAACCTTTTGAATTTTAGAAACTTTCTGACTGTTGAAAAATTCGAAGAGCTTGTTGAATACCAGGAACCTTTTGAATGTCGGGAATTTGCTGGCTGTTAAAGAACTCGGAGACCTTGTTGAATACCAGGAAATTCTTGAATGTGGGGAACTTTCTGGCTGTTAAAGAACTTTAAGAACGTGTTGTATACCAATGAACTTTCTAGCAGTTGAAGAACTCGAGAAAGTGTTGAATACCAGGAACCTTTTGAAAGTCAGGAACTTTCTGACTGTTGAAAAATTCGAAGAACTTGTTGAATACCAGGAATCTTTTGAATGTCAGGAATTTGCTGGCTGTTAGTGTTGAATACCAGGAACCTTTTGAATTTCAGGAATTTGCTGGCTGTTAAAGAACTCGGAGACCTTGTTGAATACCAGGAAATTTTTGAATGTGGGGAACTTTCTGGCTGTTGAAGAACTTTAAGAACGTGTTGTAAACAATGAACTTTCTAGCTGTTGAAGAACTCGAAGAAAGTGCTGAATACCAGGAACTTTTTGAATGTCAGGAATTTACTGGCTGTGAAAGAACTCGAAGAACCTGTTGAATACCAGGAACATTTTGAATATCAAAATATTTCTGGCTATTGAAGAATTTGAAGAACTTGTTGGATAAAAAAAACCTTTTGAATGTCAGATACTTTCTGGCTGTTGAAGAACTCGCAGAACTTGTTGAATACCAGGAACCTTTTGAATGTCAGCAACTTTCTGGCTGTTGAAGAACTCGAAGAACTTGTTGAATAAAACAGGAACCTTTTGAATGTGAGGTACTTTTTGGCTGTTGAAGAGCTCGGAGACTTCTTGAATACCAGGAAACTTTTGAATGTCAGGAACATTCTGAATGTTGAAGAACTCATATTGAATACTAGGAGAATTTTGAATGTAAGTAACTTTCTGGCTGTTGAAAACTCAAAGAACTAGTTGAATATCAGTAACGTTTTGAATATCAGTCAGGAACTTTCTGGCCGTTGAAGAACTCGAAGAACTTGTTGAATACTAGAAAATATGGTATTCAACTAATATCTAACTGCTGAAGAGCTTGTTGTGTACCGGGTACCTTTAAATTTCAGAAACTTGTTGAATTTTTCGATAATTTAGTGTATGTCAAAAACCCTTTAAATTCAGGAATACGATGTTGTTGCAAGCGTTAAGGAAATAGAGAGAGAATTGAGCAGGAGATAACGATATATTTTTGTGATAAATATCCACACATTCGTGTGGTACGGCTAAAAAAAGAATCTCTATACTTGACGATACGTCCGAAGTTAGGCTCGAAGTAAACTGATGAGCAGCCCTAGCAGAGCAGTTATAACGCTCAACATATGTATTTATGAAGAGTAATGTAACTTCTTGTTTCAACAGAGCAATGTTTAAAGAAGTATCGATCAGAAAGTGATAAACGAGACGATATTCCAACGAAAAAAATGCTTCCGTAATCGATCTGTCTCCTATCAGTTTAAAAGCTCTATTATGGATTCTATCCAGTAGGTACAGTGATTTTTTGAATGCATCTGATTAAATACGACAGTTAAACCCTAGCTTTGGGGGGCAATGTATGTGTTATGAATAATACCAGATCAAGCATTTTTAGCAATATCTGAAATATGGTCGTTCCACAAAAGTTGTTCAGTAACGCACATACCAAGAATCGAAAGCTGTTTAGCTTCCTCGATGCAAGGTCTACTCATGTATAATGGCAAAGGCGGTATATTCCGCTTCAATGACTGAAGACAGCTTTGAGTTTTGAAAGCATTAAATTCCACATGATTATTAATACCCCATATAATAATACTCTTCAAAATTGAGTTTAATTAGTTCAACATATTCTGCCAATGGTTCATCAATTAGGAAATGAACTATTATTAGACCTATTATAGCAGCCACCAAAGTGTATGGTTCGAGGCGCTATGAAATGGAAATTAATGCCTTTTGTAGTGCAGGATGAAATAGAATTACTTCCTCCAGTCGAATATTCTGATTGACTCAGCTCCTGAAATTGGTTTCTAGCTCCGACTAAGTTTTAAGCATTACCACAGTTAAGGTTTCTGACGCGAGCTCAATATGATAATGCAGGAGTAAGGTGTTGTTAGGTGCTACATCTTCTATCAACAGTCAAATCCGCTCTCACGCAAACTTTTGGCTGTGCAAACTTGACTTCAAGTGTCGAAAAAGTTCCACAAGAATGGCAAGAATAGAATTTTGAAATTTATCGTTATCAAAGCGCTAGGACTGACCTTTAATTTGATACTGTTCTTTTCGGAGGGGAATCATTTGATTTAGGACATTATTTTGACGAGCAGGAAAAGTAAATGTTCAATCAAGATTGCAGCAGTAAATTAACACCTAAACAGAAAATAATTCCTTCATCAAGAGATCTTTTAATTAATTTGTTGCGGTGCCGCCATCTTGATGGACCTCATTTTAAATATGTGTTCAGCTCACGCATTACGATTGTGCTATTGTATATTGTATTCTCTGGTTTCTGGAGTCAATACCGTCTCAATCGAATCATTCACCATTAATTTAAAATGGTTTCATGTCTCGAGTACGACAAAGAAAAAATGAAAAGAGAAGCCTCTAAATAGTCGATGGAGTCAACACAATGTATTATCAGCTTAATAAAACTTTCAGTAACACAGTAATTGAAACAGAGGAACTCAAGTAAAAAAAAAAAAGAACATTTCCTTTTCATTGAAAATTTAATGAACTTAAAGTAAGTTATCCAAAATTAATCAAACCATCATTTCACTGATGCCAAGAACTAAGAAACTTGTCCATGCAATGTCAAGCCCAACATCGACATCATCGTTTGGACATTATTTTTTAACAACTCACTGCACTACAAACGATGTTCTTTCGTGGAGAAAAATAAAGTTCCCAAGTCTTGCTTCCTGCAGGCGATAAAGGTAATATTATTTATGCATGCACTGACATTTGCCAAAATGAGTAATAATTATTAAATGCTGGCAAAACTTCAAAAAGTACCCTTGTAAGTGTAAAGCTGCGTTGTTCGAGCAGCTCTAGCGAGCTTTAAAATTGCTTTGCCTGATATGGAAGGACGAGGTGGTGGATTGAAGGTCATTCTTGGTCGGTTGGCAAACAACGGCAATGGTTCGGTGTAGCGAACAAGTTGTTGATGATGTTGATGATGATGTCGAAGATGAAAAGTCTTTTAAGAATCTTTTTGTTTTTTTTTTGGCTTATTTCACATAGCATGTTTGGAACTTTAAAATACTGTAAGACTTTAGCTCTGATAGAAGATTGGTTGGTTGGGTGATATTAAGGAATGGAAGGTTAAAAAAAATATATCGCGATTGGGTTGAGACAGAAAATTAAAATTTCATATTTTATTTGTCTATTTCTGAACGAAATAATTAGAAGAATATATAAAATAACTTGCTCTGTATGTAAACGACTAAGAATTTCAAAAATGAATGTTATTAGAGAAAAACTGTTCATAGGCATAAAATTAATTTTTTAATAGACTAAATTAACTCCTTTAGTAGTTGGAGCTAAAAACAGGATGCCATGTGTTTCAAGCAAATATTAGCTTATGCAATGACAAACATTATAAGTCTATACTGGATTCTTAAAAAAATAAGCTATACAAAATTTTTAAAACGTTCTTAAAAAAAACATTTGGTACGCTAATTTGTAGTTTTTATTATTGTTCGAATAAAAATTAAATTTACAACCAAGAATATTGAACCGTTTCTGAGATATCGAGTTTCCCAAAAAAAAAAAAAATAAAAAATTATTTTTTGTAAGTTCTGAAATGCTATGTTTTTTAATCTTTTTAGAAGCTTCTCTATAAAAAAAAATCATTAAAATCGATTACATATGTCCATAATGAGAAAATAATAGATCTTAAAAATTAATCAAAAGAAAAAAATTTAAGCAAAATTCTCGGAACCGTTTTCGAGAAAAATACAATTTTCGAAAACCATTTTTTAAAATTTGTATGGAGGGTACCGTTATTTTTAGGTTAAATAAATTCTTTTTTCCTTTATCTTGTAATTTATGTTAAGAAACTTTTATTTAACAAGTTTTAAAAAAATCTAGCATGGGGTTTGAAATATTGAGTTTAAAAAAAAAAATCGAAATTTTTTTTAAAAATCCAAACAAAAAATTTGAAAAATTTGAAAACAATATAATGTTCAAACGAATATCAAAATCGGTTGTACCGTTTTTGAGAAAATCAAAAACCAAAAAATGGTTCCAAGGGGGGTACAAAAAATAACTATTTATTGTAATTTTTTTCAACCATTTCCTAGCTTCAACTAAATGAAATTTTTTGAATTTTTTTTCTAAATCTGGGAAAAAAAATATTTTTAAAATTTCAAAAAAATCGTATGACAGGTACCGATATTTACGGTCTTAAAAAAAGAAAAAAACGTGTGGGTGGAAAAAATTAAAAACACTATATACCAAGTTAAGAAAATCGGCCGAGCCCTTTAGGCTGTAGTCGAAGAGACAGACAGACACACAGAGTTACGAGACCCACTTTTTTAGTCTTCGCTATCATCGTAATGTCAAATTTGACTTAGAATACCTTTTTATCATCATTGGTTCATACTTTTTCAAAAAGGAGTCGGTGGTAACTGTCGATAGCCGTTACAGAACGATGATAATCAATTTCTTATGGCCCAAATTGAACCATATTGACCTAGACGACATGTGGTTCCAGCACACAGTGTGTTGGGTAGTGGAAAAAAATCAAAAAAAAAAAATGTTTACTTTCTTTTTTCCAAATAAGCCAATCAATAATAAGCTAACAATCACGAGAACATTATCCAAAAGGTTTTTTATGATAAAGCTTAGCCACCAGCTATAAGCGCAGCTCTGGATGTCACCTTAACTGGCTAGCTCAAAATAAGAGAAAACTATAGAGCGAAGCAATATGCGTCGCGCTCAAGATTTATAAAGAATAACAAATTGAATTTTAATTTTTTCATGATCTCTGATAAGTACAGTTATTCTCACGTTTTTTTTATTTCGTTAACTGCAAGTTGTAGGGTCTTAAATCAAGGTCAAAATCAAGGTTATTATTGCGTAGAGAGTGCTTTATTTGAATAGATCTATTTTTCGCGTGTCATCACTTGTTGTAAAAAAATATTTTTGAAAATAAAGACAAGATTAAGATCTTTTAAAAAAAGTAAGATTCATCTGCCTTTTTCCTTAATACAACCTATTATTTTCATGCATTTTTAACAGAATATGTTCAAATAGAAAGATTTTTCAGGTATGGTTGTCTGCTCCATCAATCAAAGTTCCAAATCTTTTGCAGTTTGTGTTAAGAAAATTTAATGTAGAAGGTATTTTGGAGCCTAAAGATGACATTAAATTAAAAGGTCACCTTTTTTCTCTGTGCTCAAACATTTATAAGCGCTGGAAAAAGAGCAAAAGCACGAAAAGTATTTTTTTTTTTGAAAAAAAAAAACAAACAAAACCAAAAATATAGGCAAACTGTAGCAAAATATTTTATGTCATTATGTTTTGTTGTTATTGTGCTTTGAGAAAATGTTTACTTTTCTTGCTACTTCTTGCTTACCTTCAAAATATATGACTTTTTGTAGGGCAAGGTCAAACCATAAAAAAATTAAAAAAAATCAAAAAATGGATTTCTTTTAATAAAAACACAAAAGTTGAAGGTGTTTTTGAATTTATATTGAATGATTTAAAGATTAAGAACGATTTTGTTGGAAAAAGTATGCCTCCTTTTCAAAAATCTTGAACGTAGGTTGAAGGCTTGTACACGAAACGGCGATCATTTTGCGAGACGCCACGGAGTCTGGTTGAGAACTTCTTTTATTTTTCCAAATATTATTCTTAATTTTCTGGAAAATTCATCATCTTGTAAATAAATTCTTCAAAAGTAGATTGGGTCTCATTGTTGACAAGCCTAAGTTTGGATTTGGGTCAACAAATTATGGAATAACTGCAAGAAGTTTTTTTCAGAATTCGAAAATAACTGCAAAAATAATAAGATTTGATGAAGAACTCATACATAAATTTTCAATCGCATTAAGAGTCTTAGCTTCAGGATTTTCTATACAATTTCATCTTTAAAAATACCTTTAAGACAACTATCTGAAGAAGCACTAGAGGCGAGTCATAAAAAATTACGGAAAAATCACCTCCCTCACACAAGAAAATCATTAATACAGACGAAGACCTCTTGACAACATTACTTTTAAAGTCTGATCCTTTTATTTCGAATTTCAGACAGATTCAAGACCTTTAAAAGCTGACCAAAGCAATGATCACTGATGGTAAGGATCTTGTTTATCAAGTTTTGGGCAGTGTTAAGAATGGTTTGTTTTGGATGATGTTGAAGTTTATGATTCTACCTGATGATGTTGGTTTCTGGTACCAATCTAGTTTCAAACAACCGTTTTTTTCTTATTACAACTGTGTCCAAGAATGACAATAGAAACGCTACATATAATCAATACAGACAACACGATGAACCGCAAAACTGATCTTGACTCGGTGAGCCTCCACTACAAGCACCTACTCGAGAGAAAAAAGAGAAAAATAAAAACATCTAGACCCCCCTGACACCTCGATTATCACATCGTTTCAATCTACATGTTTTGTTATATTTTTCTATCATATGTTTTCGTTATTTACCTACTGTCAGTCTGAACCAATAATGTATTTTTGTATTTTGCAAAGTAAAGTGTTGTGTAAAAGTTAACTTCAATAGTGCAATATGAATGTTTTTAAAAAAGTGCAATATAAATCTATATTTATTGTTGTGTTATTCTGAGAATGTCATAATTGTTTTAACCATAACATGTAAGCAATAACAATAATCTTTATATATATGTACTTCCACTATTTTTTCAAAAAAATTTTCAAATTGTCTAATAAAGCAACGGCTTCCATATTTTTCTAATTGTTCTCAGATTGAAATAAAAATAAAATAAATATATCCTGAAGATGTCTATAATCATAGACGAAACGTCGATAAAATAAATAACATTTGTCTTTCATTTGATTGAAATCAACACTGGCCTAAAGCCCATAATACAACATATTTAATTACGAATAAAAGGCCATAAAAATCATAAATATAAAATCCTTTATTTATTGCATTTAATAACTAATTTTTGTGCATAGTTACCTTACTTTTGAAAAACAGATTTTTTTCCACTACCGCCATACAATCGACACACTGTGCAGCAGGACGACGCACGCTATGTGCCACGCAGTATAGACATTGAACGATTTGAGGTTAAGGTTATCTCTCGCAAAAGTAACGTGAATTATTGGGCTCTGAGGTCATGTAATATGATGCCGCTAGACTTTTTCTAGTGAGGTTTTCTGAAGTTGTACGTCTTCCGAAGCCCTTAAAGTGAACATATCACAGGTCATCACAAACATCAGCCGATCTATGCGGAATAATCATTGGAAATTTATTTATTTATTTACTTATTTATTCATTTCAGAACAAGGCTAAATAGACTGCGAATAATAAAACATAAAATTACATATACATATACACACATACAAGTAAGAGTTAAAATACAAAAATACATAGCAATTCGTTTTTAAATTTTTCTCGATTTAAATGTAATTCGAGATAGTTGCAAACTTCATTGAACGGGGAGATAGCTCGCGACAACGGCTCATTTTTCCCATAATTTGTCCTACGCGTTTGTTGAAAGAAGAGATTTCTTGACCTTAAGTACATTGATGGCACATAAATAGGAATTAGAGAGAGCAAAAACGGACTTTTAACATGATTACACAGAAAATCCCTTACAAACACTACATCATGAATTTTTCTACGAGACTCCAAGGATTTTAGACCTAGAAATCGGCACCTAGACTTATAATCGAGGATGAAGTTCCAAGCCATTTTATAAAAAATGAATTTCGTAAAACGTATTTGAACACGCTCAATTCCATCGAGGTGACTTTTATAATATGGATTCCAAATTACATCAGCATATTCAATAACAGATCTGACCAATGCGTTGTAAAGCTTTAATAAAACATTTGGGTCCGACCAATGAGTTGGCTTTTGAAATAACATGGTCAATATGGATTTTTGATGAAAATTTATAGTCAAAATATACACCAAGATCATTAATTTCACTGACTCTTGTTAATTTGGTAAGGGAACTGCACGACATTTGAGATTTTACTGAATGTTATAGTGTTACATTTTTTTATATTCAATTTAAGATTATTTTGGAAACACCAATTTGAAACACAATTTAAATCTGATTGAACTCTTATGCGAACGTCATGGCCTTTTTTTTGAAAAACAGTTTTAGATCATCTGCGTAGAGCAAAAAGCAACAATTCTCTATAGAATTTACAATGTCATTTATATATATATTAAAGAGCAAAGGGCCCAGATGGCTTCCTTGTGGAACCCCTGAAGTGGATTCAATGTTCCTAGAAGTTTTCCTATTAAATTATACACATTGAGTTCTATTTGTGAGATAAGATTAAATCCATTCTAATATCTTAAAATGAAAACCAAAATGTCTAAGCTTATTTGTGAGAATATTAAGATCCACAGAATCAAAAGCTTTGCTAAAGTCTGTATACACAACCTCTACTTTGCATTTATTTTCTAACGCATTTATCACATAAGACGAAAAAATTGCTAGATTTTTGACGGTCGAACGACCAGACATAAAACCGTGTTGAGATTCAGATAAACAATCCTCAATTAAAAACTCAATTTTATTTTTACCAAACTCTCGAACACTTTAAGAATCGCTGCTAGTTTGCATATACCTCTATAATTTTCGACTGTGTTTTTTGAGCTGATTTAAAAATAGGAGTCAAAAATGATTCCTTCCATTCAGGCAAAAATAGGTCATCAGCTAATGTCTTATTAAAAATTATAAGTAAGGGCCAACAAAGAGAATGGGAACAATTTTTTAGAACTAGTTCTGGAATACCATCAGTTCCACAACTAGTATTACTTTTAAGTGACTGAAGAGCAAGAAGAACATCATCAAAGCATAGCTGTATGCTTCCGATATCAACCTTTTCTTCGCCATAAGAAATGATAGATGTTGAATTACTGCTAATTGAATAAACCGACTCAAAAAAACAGGCAAACATTTCTAAGTGTTTTTCGATGATTGATGAACTTTCTCTCTTGAAATTGACTATATTCGGAATACCTGATGAATTTCGTTTTGAATTTATGAAAGACCAAAACGATTTGCTATTTCTTTTGATGTTATTTTCGATATTCATGATGTAATTTTTGTACAGGAATTTGCTTAGAATAGCAAAATCTTTCCTTAATCTACCAAATAGTAGGTATTCGTCTTGATTTTTTGTTCTTTTATAATTAGCATATGCCTTATTTTTTACGTTTTTCAAATTAAAAATGTTAAAAATTCTTTAAATTAAATATTAGATCTCTTTTTCATTTCTTGTGATGAATTTAATGTAAATGTTTTAGAAGCACCTTTTTCATTGTTAAAAAATTCCATTCACCATAAAGAAACTTTTTTTTGAAATAATTTCATATAATTATCAAAGAGATAAAATAGATTTTACTGAAAACTTTAAGTCTAATTTTTCTAAAACAAACTTTATTGAACTTGAACGTTTTTTTTGCCTCTTTTGACTGGTATGTATTACGAATTAAATTTTCTTGAGTTACAACATGCCTATAAACGCTTTATTGAAATCGTTCATGCTGGTTTTGACCAATTTGTTCCTCGTGTGAGAAAAAGGAAATCTTCAAAGCCATCGTGGTACAATAAAAGACCATGGATGAAGGAGTTATTGGAATCTCTCGAGCAATGGTCAGAGTTTTAGGTAACCAAAAACCTGGTTTAAGGGTGTGTCATATGAATACATGTGTAACCTAAGCTTGATGAGTTTAGAGATCTTTTTGAAGGTTCTACGGTTGATGTTGTTTGTGTCTCAGAATCTTGGTTCTGTGATCGTTTCAACGATGAAGTGTATAAGGTGAATGGATATAACATTTTTCGTGGGGACAGAATAGGAAAGATTGGTGGAGGTGCTGCAATATATGTTAAAAAGGGATTGAAGTTGATTATGTTTTCGTAGAAATTAAATCTTCATCTGGTAATCTTCTTTTTGGATCTGTTTATAGGCCCAACAGAAACATTGATCCTTCTCCAATTTTTACACTCTTGGAATCAATTTCTTCAAACTATCCAAAAATCGTTATAGGTGGTGACTTGAATAGCAATCTTTTAACGGAATTAAATATGATCGAAGGTATGAGGTCTCTTGATTTGTACCCAGTGAACACTAGTACTGCAACACATTTTACTAGAGATTCGAGTACTCTTTTAGATGTAGTTCTTTGTAAATGACCTTACCAGCGTTCTTTTTTATGATCAGTTGTCAGTCTCTGCTTTTTCAAAGCATGATCTAATATATTTGATTTTTGATTTTTCGGTTATTTGTCCTGACTTAACTTATGAATACAGGGATTTTTTGAGCATTGATTATAATTTTTTGGAATTGGATGCTCAAAGTATTGAAAGGAAACGTGTATTTTATATGGAGTCCGTATAAATGATCAAGTTGAGTTTCTCAATCATAATATCCGTGTTGTTCTCTTTGATAGACATGTGCCATTAAAAGTTAGACGTGTTATGCATGGTCAATGACCTTGGTTCACTGTTGAAATTCGGCAAATTATAGAAAGACGAAACCAAGCATATTGTGACTGGAAGCTTTACAGATTAGATGCTCATTTGGAGGCCTATCGTTCTTTGCGCAATCCAGCTGTAACCAAAATTAAGCTTGCCAAAAAGAAATTTTGTGAAAGAAAAATTAACCCATCAATGAAAGGTAGCGAGCTTTGGCGTAGCCTAAGAGAATTGGGAATGGGTAAAATAAAACAAAATGTTTACACTGGCCTGGACAGGACATAAACCAATTATAAATAAGAGCTTTGTTACAATTCCTTTTCCTAACTTGAATGTTTTACCTTTTTATTCAAATGCCGCAAATGAACTTATCCAAACTGGCACTTTTGAATTCTCTTATGTGAACAGTTCTGAGATCGTTGAATGTTTGCTATCTGTCAAATCAAATGCTTTTAGTTTTGATGAAATTCATCCAAAATTTATCAAAATTGTCCTATATAAGCACGTTTTCAACTTTATTATAACCACTGGTTTCTACCCTCCTCAATGGAAAAAATAAAAAATTATACCCATTCGTAAGAGTCCTACTAGTAAAGATTTAAGGTCCATTTCCATACTCCCTTATTTATCTAAGGTATTTGAGAGAGTGCTTCAGAAACAAATTAACTCTTACATCAATACCAATAATTTGCTTTCTCCAATGCAATCTGGGCTTAGGAAGCACCATAGCAGTATCTCTGCAGTTATTGATGTTGTGGACAATATTAGAGGGTCTAAGGTCTATGGATGAGGACAAAATAAATTTTTTGGTTTTACTGGATTTTTCGAAGGCCTTCGACACGGTTGATCATACCAACCTTTGTAACAAACTTTTGACGCTATTTGGTTTCTCAATGTCGGCAGTTAAACTCATGTCATCTTATCTAAAGTCTAGAACACAAGCTATCTCGTTAGGTAATGAAATTTCCAGCTTTCTATCTAAAAGTAGAGGCGTTCCACAAGGCTCCATACTTGGACCTCTATTGTTTTCATTATATATTAATGAAATTCCCTCTTAAGTATCCTCTTCGGTACAAAAGTACGCCGATGATGTCCAATCATATAAGAGTTGCCCCCTTGGCTTGCTAGAGGACTGCGTAAATACAACTAATACCGACTTAGATAAGATTTCCGCCTGGTCTGAGAAGAATGGTCTTTTTCTTAACCCACTAAAAACAAAATGCATTGTCATCAGCAAGAAACAATTAGACCTTTCTTACTTCCCCGAAATCTCCCTTCAGGGCTCAAAAATTGAATATGTTGAAACCACAAGAAATATAGGAATGGATTTTAATAGGACACTGACATGGAATAATCATATCAATGCAGCTGTAGGGAATGTCCCACCAATTTACCCCTAAAAGAACACGTTTGTTGTTAGCAAAAACACTCATTATTCCTAATCTTAACTACTGTGAAATTTTTGGAAATTGTGATTCTATTAACAAGAGAAAACTTAACATCGCTTTTAACAACATCGCACGTTACGTATTTAACGTAAGACGTTTCGATCGGATTTCTCACTTCTCCAAACTACTTTATAATATATGATCATATGATCATCTAATTCGTTACAGATCTCTTGTCCTGATAGAAATCAAAATTGCCTGTTGAGATGTAGTGTAATTGAACTCTTAATAGCAAACAAAACATATACTTTTCACTCCTTAAATTTTAATTCGAAATGTTCACACGTACAGGTTAGGCTTCATCTTTCTTTCTCCATGCATTTCCTTCCACTGAGCTACTTTCGTTTATAAGCACTTCTAGAAATTACTATCTACTAGTTTGACTCTGATCTAAAAACATAGACATTTTCCCATACCGTTCCATTTTCGATTTCACTTTATCCATTCAACAGCAAAAATAATTTTAACCCATTTAATTAGAAAGTTTTACTTAAAGCAATGGTGTAAGTATATGTATAAAATAAATTACCTTTAGGAATGATTTCAATGCTCCAACCAGAGATTATGAATGACCATGATTAGAAAATTTCATACGTTTCACCCCCTAAAACCTATTTGTTTACATGCTTGTAAATATTTGTTTTTGTTGTCTGAATAGAATAGATATGAGTTGTAACAACAACATAACGTCGTTAATTAGCTTTGTTTTGACAGTTCGGCGTTTTTTATGTAGTTAAAAAAGAACGCAGCCATCTTTAAAAAATCTTATTTATTATTTTAGCACGAAAGTGGCGTTTTTTAGGGTGGCTATCGGGATGTGGTGGCTTGGGACTAAATGGTGCAAACTGAATGTACCTATGTATATAATGCGGATATAAGAGTGAAAACAGAATGGATGGACCATTATTTAGATATGCAATAACTGAGCCAGTTAGTTTAAAGGTTAATTCAGAAATTGCGTGAAATAATATTCTATTTGAGATTTCTATATATTTTAGGGAGAGGGGCCAGGACAGACGCTAGGAAGATTTTATATTTCGTTTACTCGGAGGTCAGACCTTGGAAGAAGTAAAATTCGGTTTCGGCACCAAGTTAGTAGAGCTGTGCCAATCGTTCATTTTGAAAGATTGAATCAATCAATGATTGATTGGTTCAAAGATTCGATCTTTCAATCAATCGTTCAGTAAATCAAAATCAGTTTTTATCCAGCCGTTTCGTTTTGAACGAGATCAAGATCGATACGGAATGATTTCAATCGTTCATTTAATTAAAATATTTTTTTTCCAATCGTTTTTTTCTAACCGAAGCAATGTGAAAATGAACGAAAGTTTAGTTTTATCTACTTCTTTTCATCTTCGTTCATGCCATCTTGCATTAAATGAAGAAAATACATTCCGTTTCATTTTCATTCCTATTTGGTATTGTGACATGAATGTGAACAAGTTGAATGGAAGAAACATAACTTTCTTCCGTTCGTTTTGTTCACTTTATGTTCATCGGTTTCAGTGGCAAGAGATTGACATTAGGATTGATTGATTTGGTCTATTGTGATTGCAATCAATCAATCTTTTTGCTGAATGGGTTACAAAGACCGAATCAATCGCCATTGACAGTGCTCTACAAGTTAGATATCGCTAAACAGATAATTTTGTCACTTTAATATCAGCACATTAACTTAACTAAATTACCTGCAATAATTGCCATTGAATATTGATAAACATTTGGGTGTGTCAATAAATCCCTGAAAAATTAAGTAAGAAAATCTTTTTCCTGCATAAAATCATTTGATTTCTAAACTTAGTCACCTTTTAGCTTGATACACTTCATCAAACGTTTCTCCAATTTCATGATGCCCTCAAAAAAAAAAAAAAAAAAAAAAAATCATTTCAACGAATATCTCTTTATTCGACCGAAATCTCTTACTTCCGAGACATTTCCGTAAGTTTGGAAACAAAACATAGTCACACACGGGATTAAATATGGGTACAATGCTGAATAGGGCAGGAGTTCGTAACCTAATTCATGCAATTTCGTCATTGCGACTGCGGACTTGTGAGCCGCCAGAGCGAAGTCATGTCCTTCCCTTTTTGATTCAAATCGAATTTAAATCGATCCAGCAGTCCTGCGAAATAACATCGCGCGGATCCCAAAAAACAATTCAATTCAATTTCAATTTTGTGTTATTGAACATACTATTTACAGTTTGGCTTACAACTAATAAGATACTACAAGTATGAAAATTTACATTTTTTGGCTCATAGGCGGCCTAACTATATACAGTGACTTAAGTTTAATTATTTTTATATAAAATTTACATGACGAGAAAAATAAAATTTAAAATGTCGGTTGACTGTATTGTCCTCAGGGAGTTTTAGCCGCGGAGGTAGGCTGACCCAATGTCAACGTAGAACGAGACTACTTTCTCGTTGTCCATGATTATGTTGTCATCCAGAGTTTCCATCGCACTGAGGTACTTCGGTTCGGGATGTCGTTGTTCTGTGGTCATCCTTCTCATAAGCTGATTCGGGTGGTCGATGATATTCCCCATTAGTTTCTTCGTTGAATGAACTAGATATTTGTCCATTGGGATTAAATTCGCTTTTGTGTAGAGATGCTCGTTCCTGTAGTGTTTCTGTCGTTGACGGTCGAAATAGAGTCCAGTGCAGATCCTCAGTATCTTCCTTTCGAATAGTTGAAGTTCCTTCATAGCTGTCTTCGAGATGGAAAACCAGACTGGGAAGGAATAGCTGATCACTGGTCGCAGAGCTGCTTGTAGATTAATATCTTTGTCGGTTGGCTAAGACCTGATCTTCTTTTCAGGACCAGATTTCTGCAAATTGTTGCGGTGCGAAGGCCTCTACCAGTTGAAGGTCTCCTGAAGCAGACAAGTTCCGATTTGGAAGTATTGATTTGGATTCCCCATTCTTGATTGGATTGGAAGAGTCTATTAATGTGGGTTTCTACTTTTTGGACAGCGATTAGTTGTGACATTTTTGTACCTTAAGGGAAAACGAGAAGAAATGTTTGATGCACCGTAAGGACGTCTTGGCGTTGACCCATTGACCGTCCCCGTGTGTCGGACTCGCTACATACCGACAAAAACAAGCCCTTATTGGCGTCGCATCCAATTGGTGAAGGTTGATCTGAAGTCATCAAGTTGTAGAGGAACGGGCCTAGTTTTGAGCCTTGGGCGACTCCAAAAATTTCCTAAAAGATAGGAAACAAAGGAGAAAAGGAGAATTTTTATTAATGGTGGAGGTACTTGCATAAGAAGAAGTTTGTGGATTAGGCCGTCTATCCACACGCTATCAAATGTTTTCTCGACATCCTTAAAGCATCCGACGGTGACACGATTACTGTTGAGAGATGTGGTGATATCGTGTTGGAATTTCACGAGTAGATGCAAGGTTGAGTGTTTTTCTCGAAAGCCGAAGTGCATGTCAGGGATGATGAAATTTTCACAGCAAAATTTCTTCAGTCTTCGTAGGATTACTTCTTCCAGTAATTTGCTGATGATATTGAGAAGTGATATTGGCCTGTAGTTGGAAACTAAGTTGGAAGCACCTTTCTTCGGAATTGGCACAATCTTCGCTGTTTTCCACTTCTGTAGGAAATAACAGTTGTTGATGCAGTTGTTTAAAATGATTGCGAGGAAAATCATTATCGCATGTGACAGCCTTTTCAGGATGTAGTAGGAGACGCCATCTGGTCCAGCAGACTTTTTTGGCTTAGAATTGCCGATGATTTCTACAACCTCCTCTAGATTACATAAATGTGAACTATCGGTGGGATCATTTGCTGGATTGGCGATAAAATTTATTTTATCCGGATTTGGTTGCAGTGTTTGTTGAACTGTTGCCTCAACTTCTTGTAAGAAAGTTGGGTCAGTAGGTGGGTTCGGTGTGAAGTTTCCTTCGAAGTAGTCGGCGAACGCTTCCACCTTGTCTTGAGCCAAAGTAGCTTCAGTATCATTGCTGATGATGGTTTCCGGTATTTGTGGCTGTTTTCCAATGATCCCATTGATGTTTTTGAAAGCATCTAGTCCTGGCTTGATTGCTTGTAATCTTTTCTGGTATTGGATATTATTGTTCTATTGAATGGAGTTCCGGAACATGATGTTGACTTGCTGTAGCTCATTCTAAACTGTCTGGTAGTTTCTGTTGGTTGTATCCAGTTCACTCTGATGGATCCGCTGGAGACGTTTTCTTAGACGTTGTCTGTGAGCATACAGACTTTGAACGTACTCTTTTGACGTTTTAGACTATTTTTGCTTATCCAGGGTATCAGATACGGCATGTTCAAAGTTGACAATTGCTGAATCGATTTCGATAAGCAGAAGATTCCTGTGTGAAGGTGGGAGAGTTAAGCTGTCTCCGATGTCTCTGTGAAGTCTATCAATATCCAGCAGTCTGAAATTAATGAAATTCTCAAGAGCTTCTGTTGTAAGGAGTATGGGTTGGTTGAGGATTGAGGTTAATCGATAGTTGAACAGCTTTATGGTCCGAGTCACTGTGCAATAACGTACAGACATAATTCCGGATTTCCGGAAGAGTGTGCACTAGGTTCGAGTAAGCCAGGAAGAAGTCCAGCGTTGATGGTGTTCTGGGAAAGGTGGGTTTGTGTTGTGAAACAACGACTAAGGAGTGATGGTCGTTGTTGGCGTCCAGCCAGTCAACAATCGCCTTGCCCTCAGGTGAAATCGTAGTATCCAGCCACATGTGATGCCTGGCATTGAAATCACCGCCGAGGACACCGTTGAGAATTTGGAAGTCATTGTGAATATTTCTCATTCTGGATTGGCACTTGAAATAGACACTGATGATGATAAGGGTTTCATCTTTTCCAAGTTTAATGGTGACAGCAGTGGCTTCGCTGGTTCTGAGACCTGTGATAATGGTTTCGGCGGTGTTGGGGCAAATCTTCTTATTTACGTAGATTGCCGTCCCTCTACGGCACTCATCTTTGTCCTTTCGGAAGGTTTTGAAGCCGGCCATGTCGATGTTGTGTGTCTGGTGACGTTGGTCTCACTGATGAGAACGATGTCCGGGTTGTTGTTTTTCATCCATAAATTAAATGTCGCTCTCTTCTCAAGGCTGTACAATGAATTCACATTGTACGTCAGGATGCGGAGCTTCTTTAATTGCATATTTGGAATATGAAGGTGGCCAGCGCCACGAACTTCTCACCTTCGCTAAGCTGAGCATAATTCGATGGAACTGCACTCCGACTTTTCCAATGACCGTGAGTAGGTCGGATCCAAAAATCCTTTGGACATCGGTGTTTAGGTTCGTTGGTACGGTTGATGTTGGTTTGGTTGGTCCACTCCTTGGTGTTGTTGCTTGGGGTGTGATCACCTTCGCTGGTGTCGTTTTCTGTTGTTGCTGTTGGCTCCTGGAATTGGTTGGTTTCTGCGAAGAACCGCCTTTCACCATTGCTGCAAAACTGAGTGCAGGACGGGTAACCAAACATGCTGATTTTGCAGAAAATACCTGTTGTGCCTTTTTTTCGGCTGACATTTTGTTTTTTTTTTTTTTTGTGAGTCTTACCTTAAGTGTTGGGCAGCCATTGAAACTGGCTGGATGACCTTCCTGGATCCGAAAAAAACTAAAGCCATGACCTTGTTTGCTAATAAACGCACCTTGACCTTCTTCGGGCTCGAAAACCATTATTTCGACTGTTCCCTAATCTCTGCAGGTGTGCTATGTAGAATCCATGTTTCATTAATGGTAACAAAACGACCCAAAACTGGCTCGAATTTTTCTTGAACATGGCCAAAGATTCTTTTTCACGTTATCGGAAGACTGCGTTTGTTGTCGCTTGTGAGTAAACTCGGCACCCATTTTCCTCGAGATTTTTCATGTCCAAATATTTATGTAAAATCAAAAATTACTGATCCATGGGATAGACGTGTGGCTCTCGCACCTTCAATCGCCGATCGTCCACTCTCAAACCATGGATTTGATCGACCATTTCTGGTGTGATGATCTTAATTGGGTGACCAGAACGTTCGGCGTCATTTGCGTTGGAACGACCGTACTGAAATGAAGTGAACTAGTGGTTTGCGTATTGGTTTCTTCTCGTTAAAGATAGTAGCCGTGTTTTTTGAAAGAGTGAATAGCCAAGTTAGCAAAATTTTACATGCAAAACAATAAAAACATCAAGAGTGAATATAATTTGGTCAGCAATCAGAGTGAATATAGAATGAATAAAAATTGTTGATTTATTGAGATGTAGATGACGCTTAAATCGATTGCGGAAAAACATTTGCTTGGTACTGGGATGTGTTCTGAAATGCATCTTTTTTTCTCAGCGATTTTTATTATATCAAGACATTTGGAAATAAAGCTTTATGTTTTTTTTTTTTAAAAGACGTACAAAAAAGCTCAAATGTCAATTGATTGAAAAACTTATTTTTTTCATAGGAAAATTGCGATTTTAGGGCTTTTAGAAAGCATCTAGAAAGAAATACTCTAAGTAGGCCAAAATATATAGTAAATTACCCATCAACCAAGTCATAAACTGTCAAATTCCATTGGAGGATGGCTGAGATCTCGATGGATTAAAAAACATCTACAAAATCTGAATTTTTTTTTTAACGAAAAATCCATTTTTTTGCTCATTAAAATTACAATTTAGGGGCTGGCTGGAAAGAAATATTCTAAATACGTCAAAATAAATTTGAAATTTCTAAAATTCGTGTCAAACTTTGAGATTAAAAGAGAGTGAATATAAAAGTGATTACAATAGTTTTTTTTTCGATTTTCTTAACTGAGTGGCTATCAATTTTCCATAAAACACGGCTAGTATTTAATGAGCAGACGAAATCCACTTTTTTACATTTTAACGACAAAATTGTATTTGTTTTTATAAAATGGTTGTCACAATAAAATTGTTTGACACATCTGTCTGAAAATTTGGGTTCGTTCTTTTGAAAGATTCTTCTTGAGAAACAAAATTAAATGATGGATTTGAACTGACGTCGCCATTCAAACAAACTTGTCAGAAAATTCATGACATTTCTGGAAAAATTCTGTATAAGTCCAGAAACTTCACAACTGTCACTTTACAAATTATCACCATTGCCTACAGTACATGTCAATTTTAATGAAATGGCACAACGACCACACTGAATGTACAAAATCACCGAGTAGGATAACAAACAGTAAGAGGAGAAAGTAAAAATCGAAAACGAAGTAACTAAAGGTATTCGTATTGAAGCAAACTTTATTATGTCTACTTTTTCATAATCCTGCAATAAATAAACACTTAAGCCCTAAACAATTATGTAAGCCATTGATTGGAAAGATAATTTTTTTTAGTAAACAAACCAAATTTTATTTGAAAACCAAAACATGGCATTCGGAGTCCACACTACTCCTTCGTACTGTTAAAAAAAAGGACCAGCGAAACAAAAACACTGCTGTATCTGCAAAAAAAAAATAACAATAAATATATATGATAGAATATGGAACTATTTATCTAGCTTGTATCACACAACTAGCTCTTGGGAAGTCTACGATGAGAATGTCCCTTTTCTCATCGTTTCACTTTCCTCTAGACAAATCTATTTTTCCATTTCGTTCTAATTCCAAACAATCAAAACGTTTGTTTCTTAAGGCTTTTAGTTTTTATTACTACAGTAGATATAAATAAAGAATCTTTATCTATCACGGCCATCCTGCAACATGCATCGCTCTCGATGCAAAATAACAATAATAAAAAATAAGTAATTATTATTATATTTTTTTTTTAATTTAAAACTCAAGAAGTAAACCAACAACAAGAATAAAGATAAACATTAAACAATATCTTAAAACAATATTTAATCCATAAACAGTTTGTTTTCTTCTTGATTATAAAGTCTGCTTATTCCATTTTCTTTTTAATTCTTGCCAGTATCTAAAACAAAACCAGTTTTAATACTATTCTAACAGGCTCAATAATTTTGAAAATAGCTAGTAGCACAAATTAAGTTCAAAATAAAATCGAATCTTATAAACCATCCTTACAATTGTTCAGAGGCCATATTAAGCTTGTCTATTGTACGAACTTAACACAAAAGTTAAGTTTGTTCTTAAATCAATTTCCACAATAGGTCAGAGGCAATCTTAAGCTTGTCTATTGTTTGAAACAAACACCAAAAAAACATAAATAAAATGTTACCAGTAATCTTCACAATAGCTCAGAGGCAATCTTAAGCTTGTCTATTATTATTATTATTATTATTATTATTATTATTATTTTTTTTTTTTTATTTACCTTTACATCTTTTCATTAGAATCATCTTTTATAATTGGTTTTAAGGATTCCCGTGATGCTGTTACAACTGTGTTTGAGTGTCCTCGCTTTAACTTATATCATTCAAAAGGTAGAATTCCAACAACCTCAAATACACCTTGATATTGAACATCCAACTTTGATTTGCGAATCTGTTTGCTTTTATAGACAACTTTTGTTCCAATTTCCAATCTTGTTGGTTTAGTTTTGTTAAGATCAAATCTTAATTTCATTTTAACAGCGTTTTCTTTTATTCTTTGATCGGCTAATTCTCTTATGGAAACTATATCATCATATTCCGGTTCTAAATTCAATTGAGAAAATAAGAGTCCAACTTGTGGAGTTCTTCCATTTATTCCAGTAAGTGTTTTCAAAGGCGATAATTTCGTAGTTTTATGTACTGTCGTGTTTAATGCTAATTGTATTCGACAAAGGTAAGTTGTCCATTCCAAGTTTGTGTGAAGATTGGTCCTTAAAAGGTTCGATACTGTGTCGACATATCGTTCTACTTGTCCATTGGCCCTGCTTATTCCCGGAGCAATGGTGTGATGTTCAATTCCATATGTTAAACACATTTTCTTGAATTGTTCACTTGTAAAATTTGTTCCTCTATCACTGACAATTTTAAATGGTGTTCCAAATAAGGTTATGAAATCATTCATACACTGTATTGTTTCTTGTGTTTGTAAGGATTTCAGTGGACGTAAAATTATAAATTTGGTAAACGCATCAACAATTAATAGTACGTAGCGATATGTTCCTTCACATTTTTCAACAAATGGACCCATACAGTCAATATGTATCGTATGAAAAGGAATCGATTGTTTTCCAATGGGATGCAATGTTATTTGCTTCTTTCCCGACGGTCTCTTAGAAACTAAGCAAATCACACATGAATCTATGAATTTTCTGACATTTCTGGTCATTGACGGCATCCAAAAATGTTCTTTGATTTTTGAAATTGTTTTTTCCCAACCAACATGGCAATTATCCTCATGATACTTTCTCATAAGAGCTAATCGACATCGTTGGGGAACGAATAATTTGTTTCCTTCTTTTTCTTTTCTGTATAAGAGCCCTCCAACAATACAGTACTTTGAAGTAGCTTCTGGATCTTTTTCTTTAACTTGATTGATTATGTCAAGTGTTAATGAATCTGTTTGTTGTTCCACATGTAGCCAATTATCCGACAAACTAGAAAGTCTGTAGCATATTTTTACTGGGGGATTTCTACTAAGATAATCAACATGTTGAACCATTGCACCTTTGCGATAGACTATATCGAATTCAAAATCTTGCAAGTAGATCCACCATCTTGCAACTCTTGGTAATAAGTCACGTTTATCTTTTGTAGTTTTGATTGCATTACAGTCAGTTACTAATGTAAAGCGAACACCCAGTAAATAAGTTCGAAAATGTTTAATTGCATTTACAACTGCGAGTGTTTCTAGCTCATAACTATGATATTTTGTTTCGTATGGCTTAGTAGCTTTACTGAAATATGCTACTACTCGTAATTTGTTTGCTATATGATGAAACAGAACAGCTCCATACCCAAGAGCACTTGCATCCGTGTGTAGTTCCGTTGGTAGATCTGGGTTAAATATCGTTAGGACAGGTTTTTGAGTTGATTGGTTCACAATATATGATCTGGCCTCTTGACATTCATGGTTCCAATCAAAGGTTATATTATTTTTAGTAAGCCGCGTTATACAATTAGTTTTCGCAGTGAATTCAGGAATAAATTTACGAAAATAATTTGCCAGACCCATGAATTGTCAAACCTGTTTCACATTGGTTGGAGATGGAGACAAAACTAGGGCATCAATTTTTTTTAGTACTTGGTCGTATACCATCAGCGGATATTTCTCTTCCAAGGTATTCAATCTGTGGTTGTAAGAATTTACATTTTTCAACATTTAAAGAAAATCCACTTTCTGTCAGAGATTTTAATACAAGTTCAAGTCGCATAGTGCCTTCTTCAACATTGGTTGAAGGTATAACTACATCATCCATATATACCATGGCAATTTTATTATTTATTTCCTTTCTAAGGTCATGGTCAATTGCACGTTGAAAAACGGCTGGGGCATTTGCAATTCCAAATGGCATTCGTAGAAACTCAAAATGGCCTTCAGGAGTTACAAATGCAGTTTTTTCAATAGAATCTTCAGCTATTGGAATCTGATAAAATCCTGAAGCCATGTCTAAAGACGAAAAGCATTTGTTTCCAGCTAGTTGATCTAATTGGTCGTCAATTCTTGGTAATGGATATCGGTCTTTAACTGTGATTTTATTTAATGCATGAAAGTCAACGCACATTCTATGTTTTACATTTTTTTTTTGTGACCAATATTATAGGGCTAGCGAAAGGCGAATAACTATCTCTTATTATGTTATGACATTTTAAATCACATATTATGTCAGATACTATTTTTCTTTCCGATATTGCCATTCTATAGGGGCGATAATTTATCACTGTATCTTTTGTTAGGCGAATATTTAATGTCCCGGTTTTAACCTTTTTGTCCGGAAAGCCATCTATGATATTACATACTTGTATATTTACTCAAGAGTAAATTTAAATTATCACTTTCTTTTTCTGTTAAGCTTATCATACCGGCTGGATTTATTTTTGTAAGAAAGTTTACTACAACTTTCCTTCTAACCACAGATCCCGTCGCATCCGCTACTATTTCTAGAGTTCTATCTTTTAATATATTTCGACCAATTATTAAATCGACGTCTAAATATTCTTTGTCAATAACGAAGAATGTCACTTCAAGACGTATCTGCTTAAATTCTACGAACAATTTTAACTTTTCTGAGAGGAAAATAG
This sequence comes from Chrysotoxum bicinctum, assembly GCA_911387755.1. Taxonomy (NCBI): domain Eukaryota; kingdom Metazoa; phylum Arthropoda; class Insecta; order Diptera; family Syrphidae; genus Chrysotoxum; species Chrysotoxum bicinctum. Next base: position 106,713,492 of record OU426989.1, on the reverse strand, counting down.
AATCCTTGCTTATTCCTTGCACTGATTGGCTACATGATTCTTTGATGTTTTCGAATTTGGAAGCGATATTGTGACTGATGAGAGAACAATCTGAACCAGAATCAAAAAGACAACTATATTTTTCATCATTTATAGTTACTTCTGTACTATTTGATTGTGACAATTTATTACAAGTATTAACTTTCTTGTTATTTAAACGTTGTTTGGCCCAACATAAACTTTCAACGTGACCAGACTTATTGCAAAAATTACATTTTTTTTCAATTTCATTTTTTGTTGAAATTTCTTTAGGTTCTTTGTTAACTGGAAAGTTATTAGGACAGTTGTTCCCAATGTGTCCTAACTTACCACACCCATAGCAACTTTTATCAACTCTAAAGCGTTTAGTTGTTGATGGGTAAGTATCTGCAGTTCGTTTAAGAGAATCAATTGAGTATGGTTTACTTGGTCTTTGCAAACCCGACGTATTAGAATTTGAATTACATCTGGGAGCATTGCGTATTGAGGACAAATGATCAATAAGATTTTGAACGTTGTTTGGCATAACAAAAGTAACTGAGTTTCTTAAACTTGAATCTGTTATGCAACCAATTATGATACGGATTTTCATATCTTCAGGGATTTCAAATGGTAACCGATTAATTTGGGAAATTTTTTCCATAATGAAATCATTGTATGAACTTGATTCACTACTTTCGAAATTTGCTAATTTTCTTAAAAAGGTTATAATGTTTATACCACTGGCAAATGTGTGAATTAATGATGCACGTAAGTCGCACTAGCGATAGTGTTGAAAACCATATTTTTCAAACCATGTTTTTGCTCTTCCAAATAAAGAGGATTGAATTCGGGGAATAATATCGTAATCTTCTAAAGTCTAAACTATCTCGTTTAACCCTACAATCAACATCATCGCACCATTTCTTTACATCGACTCGTGAAAAATCAGGATCAAAAATAGGAAATACAGCAATAAGCTGCTTTTGATCCCCCTCCTTGACTAATCGAATTATATCCCCTACTGCTTTTAAATTAACGAAAGTTTGCTCATCGATTGGAGCAACAGATTCTTCCAGATTATTCCCTTGAATATTGTTTTCCCCATTCATTTTTAATAATAATTAAAGAAAAATTACTTATCTTTATATAAATCTGGTTGTTCTTCATGAAATATCTTGTTTTTTTTTTTTGTCAATTCAAACCCTCGGTAGTAATCCTTCAATTTTTTTTTCAAATTCTTGAATTTTCTTGAAATTTCTTCAGTATTCGCAATTATTGTCCTTTTAAGCTTTCGTCTATCCAATAAATTTACACATCAGCAGCGATTGTCTTGATTTTTTCTTTTTAAATTTTTCAAAATTTTTCTTCCTTAGTTACTTCGTTGTTTATTTTTATTGTAGTATTGTTAGGTTAAAAATCCCACTTCTGATGATAGAATATGGAACTATTTATCTAGCTTGTATCACACAACTAGCTCTTGGGAAGTCTACGATGAGAATGTCCCTTTTCTCATCGTTTCACTTTCCTCTAGACAAATCTATTTTTCCATTTCGTTCTAATTCCAAACAATCAAAACGTTTGTTTCTTAAGGCTTTTAGTTTTTATTACTACAGTAGATATAAATAAAGTATCTTTATCTATAATATATATATATTTTTTTAATTCCAATTAATAAATCAATAAACGTAATAATTCAGCAGAATGAGTCTCATTTGTGATATTATTTCTATCACAGAATTGTTTTCTACATGGCCTTGGTTTCGGCTTAAGCTCTTTTAGAGTAAATGGGCAAATAAAAATGACAAACAATCTTACAGCGCAAAGATGAATTTGCACGTCCGCAAGTTTATGTTTTTTTTTTTGTTTGCCTCGCCTTTTGTCCGTTTAAATTTGCTTTTGATATGAATAAAGCTTTGTGTGGGACGCAAGATGGAGGACAAGAACATCAACCAAAGGCAATGGCATAAAAAGTAAATAAGAATTTGAAACGAAGACAAGAATCATAACTAATATAGCAAAGTAGCTTAGGGTCATCAATTAAATTTATCTAAATATAAATATCATTGTATCCTCTTATGTATGATGCCTGGTTGGGTCTTGTATCTTTTGGTCTAAGGAACTGCTTGTTTAGGGGAAGCGATTACGCTGGCCCTGGTTTCAAACTGCGGGAATAAGGAATTTTCTTAATGGAGGGTGATATTGTCTCTCTTCTTTTTGTCCATTAAATTGAATAGAGAAGATTTCTTTGATTAAGTTCTTAAATGTTTATTATTAAAAAGAAAAAAATTGTTATTATTGAAAACGTTGCTATTGGATGGTACAGCTTTATCTTTATTCAAAGACTTTTTTTTATTAAATATTAAAATGAGCAAAATTAAAAAAGATACATTTTCATTTAGTAATATTGTAAGGAAATATATTTCTATTGAGAGATTCAAAGCGAATTGTAAGCAATAAATTATTGTTTACTTTATTTCTAAACAGTTCTTATTATGTTATGGAACTAAATGAATCATACATTTTTTTTTGGAAAAAAAAATGCACTTAACTAATCCAAAAATAGAAAACTTTATTGGTTAGGAGCACATAAATCATATATATTATAGAGGTTTTGGTGGCCTCTGACATCTGTCAAATTTGTTGCTTATTATTGTTGAAAGGAAACGCAGTCGGTAATAGTTCAAAACGAAATAATATATATTTAGTTTAACTGGTTTCAATATACATAAAGTCTTATATACTTAAATAGTTAAATATTGTAATAGAATATTATTTGTTAAATAAAGTGTGCATTCAGTGTCTTTAAGATTAGTTTATGATAGTTGTTAGTTGTATAAGTTTTAATACTAAAGTAGTATAATTAAAGTTATAGTTTACATATATTAATTCATTTAACATTTTTTTAATTGACTTTTCAACAATTATTTAGTTGCTGATGATAAATCCAAATGATAAAATTTTGTGATCAAAATGAGTGGTCGTTAGTGCAAAAGTTACGCAGTGGTGGCCCTTCACAGTCGACTCTTTAACGCTTGGTATTTGAGATGACCGGTTCTGTATTTGATAATATTATAATACTTTGATAATTTCTACTTGTTAAGAAAAGCTTATACTTCTATGTATATCTTGACAGATTAATCTATTGTATAAGTTTTCTTTTCAATAAATATTTTTATTCGTGTGTCGATTCTCAACAGGTTATGAGCCCAGTTAACCGAAGTTTAATTTCTTTTTTTTGGATTGAATAAAAAAAAAAAAGCTTAAGGACGCAGCGATGGATACAAAAGCGGTTGAGAACTCTATAATTTCACATCGTTTAAATTCTTCAAATTTCAGATGTTGGAAATTTCAAATGAATGCAGTTCTCCGAAGCCATGATTTATTAGGAATTGTAGATGGAACAATTGCGAAGCCAAATAATAGTGAAGATGCAGAAGTCCAAAGTAAATGGTTGCAGCGTGATGGTAAGGCGATGGCAGTATTATTTGCACCGATTGACCAAGAGCAAGCCTCGTACGTTTTAGACTGCAAGTCATCAAATGAGCTGATGGGAATGCTCGAAAGTATTCATCAAAATTACAGCTGGAAGAAGATCAAATACAAAAAGCAGAAAGAGACACAACACAGCGCGGAGATTTAAGGACACACGAAGCAGCATTTAGCGCCAAACAGACATTCAAGAAAAAGAAGCTACATAAAAGTGAGCGGAAAGATAAGTCAGCATGTCATTTATGTGGCCAGGTGGTCCATTGGAAACGAAACTGTCCAGATAATAAAAATGACAACAGATGTAGCAATAATATGAGCAATCGTAGAGGTGGTAAACTAGTTGCTTACGCTATAGTGGACGACATTCTATCAGCTGACTATTCTGACTTGTGGTTAGCAGATTCAGCAGCAACTCGGCACACGACCTTTCGAAAAGATTGGTTTACTAAATTTTCATCTAAAGGAGCTTTTAAGGGTGTAAAAATTGCAAATGATGAGACCCTAGACATCGAAGGAATTGGTTCGATCGAAATTGAAGCTTGGCTTGATGGAAAATGGGTAAAAAGAATCATTGAAGACGTACGCTTTGTTCCAAAAGCAAAAGTGAATCTATTTTCTATCGTCCAATTGGCAAAGAAAGGTTTTGAAACAAAATTCACTAAGAAAGGATGCATAGTCGTTAATGAGGAGAGTAAAAGTTTATCTGCTACAGGTTACATGGATGTCAATGGTTTAGTCAGAATGGCGTTTAGAAATGTTCAAGTGGAACGTGCATGTATCTCGACAAGTGTCAAAGCTTCCGAATGTTCTCTACAGCAATGTCATCGACGTTTAGGACATGTCAATGTTGCCAGCATCAAGTCCTTGTGCTCAAAAGATTTGGTAAGAGGTGTCAAATTAACGATTCAAACAGATTTCTTTTGTGAGGAATGCCAACTTGGAAAGATGCATCGAGTATCACACCCTCTTAGTCAGAACAAGCGTGCTTTAGTGAAAGGCGAATGTATTCACGTTGATTTGTGTGGGCCAATGGAAACTGTTGGAATAGGCGGAGTTCGTTACTTTATGCTATTAAAAGATGAACCAATGCGGTTCAGATTTGTCTATTTTTTGCAACAGAAGTCTGAAGTACCAATATTCCTTGAAGAGTTTTTGGCACTATGCAAAAATGCATGGAACTGCACTGTAAAGAGAATACGTTGTGATAATGGGACAGAGTTTATAAACAAAGAGGTTTTATTAATTTTGGAAAAAGTTAGAATCAGTATAGAACGCATTGCCCCATACACTCCTGAGCAGAATGGTTTTATTGAAAGAGACAATAGAACTGTTCAAGAATCTGCACGGACTATGCTGATTTCAAGTGGCTTAGGAAAGTCACTTTGGTCGGAAGCTATAAGAACTGCTGTTTATATTCTTAACCGGACATCTGTTGCAAAAGATACCAATCAGACATCTTACGAACATTGGTTTGGAGAAAAACCTCAGCTAGATCATCTAAAAGTATTTGGAACTGTTGGATTTGCTTATATTCCGAAACATCAATAGAAATAAATGGGATCCAAAGGCAAAGAGAGTTCATCTAATTGGTTACGAATCTTCAACTACAAATTATTGGCTTTATGATCCAGAATCCAAAAAGATTTTATTCAGTTGTGATGTTAAATTTAATGAACATTTCATAAGCAAGGAGTACTTTTCTTTCACCGATGAGTTTTATGAAGATGAATGCAACAATATTGATTTAGATGACATGAAAGACAAAAAGGTAGAATCAAAAGAAACACAGGCTGATGAAATCAAAAATGGACAAGACAATGAAAGAAGCTTACGTAGAAATCCCAAGAGCTTGGTTGCTTAGCAATGTTTATTGAACCATCCTCATACGAAGAAGCAATAAAGTCAGATCAATCGTTGGAATGGAAAAAGGCATTTGAAGAAGAACTTCTATCGTTACACGAGAACCAGACATGGGATGTTGTTGAAAAACCGAAGCATTGCCGAAACGTAGTTGGCTGCAAATTGATATTCAAGCTGAAGGTGACGCCAAATGAAGACCTAAAATACAAAGCGCGGTTAGTGGCAAAAGGATATTCGCAGAGTGTAGGCATCGATTACACTGAAACATTTTCCCCGGTTGTACGTTATGATTCAGTCAGGTGTGTTTTGGCATTAGCAGCTATTTGCGATATGGAGATCATTCAATTCGATGTCAAAACAGCTTTCTTAAATGGAAACCTGGACGAAGAAATCTACATGATCCAGATGGAATAAACTGTACAAAGGGTCAAGTATGTCGCTTGAAGAAAAGTCTATACGGCTTGAAACAGTCATCACGTCAATGGAACTCAAAATTTGTTGATTTCATTAAGGGATGCATGGACGAGGAGGAAGAGGAAACAGTCCAACAACATGTCCAGCACTCTCCAATAGAAGGAATAACTATCTCGGTAATCCCTTTTTCGATAATACCAGTGAACTGGCAACGATCGACACAAAATGTCTCTCTAACTTCATTAAAAGCACGAAATGGTTTGTTTAAATTCATTACTCTCCCATGAGTAACTTCTTTAGTGGTATCACAACGGATCCTTGAGGTCTAAGTGAGTCAACAACAACTAGACAGCCACTCCAACCTAACCTAACCTAAGGGATGTTATATGAAACAATCGCAATCTGATCCTTGTGTATTTTATAGTGCCGACTCTTCTGAAAAGGTAATTTTGTTATTGTATGTTGATGACGGATTAGTTTTGTCTTGCAGCAAAAGTGCAATTGATGACCTGATCAAGAAGCTGGAAATAAAGTTTAAAATTACGATAAGTGATGGGCACTACTACGTGGGACTTGAAATTGAACGGAACCGTACTTTAAAAACCATAAGCATTGGACAAGCATCATAGTACATAGAGCGAATACTTCATAGATTCAACATGGAAAACTCTAAGTCGGTATCTACACCCGCTGATGTTGGTACCTTTTTGGTAAAGTCGAATGATAGCAAATACGAAATTTCGTTCCCGTACCGCCAGTCTTGTGGATCACTTATGTTTGCTGCAACCGTTTCAAGACCAGACATTGCATATTCAGTGGGAGAAGTTTGCCAGTTTATTGAGAAACCCAGCCAGTTACACGTGAGGGCAATCAAAAGAATATTTCAATATCTGAATCAGACAAGACAATTAAGAATAACATATGGCTCAGACAACTGAAATTTAATTGGTTATACGGATGCTGACCACGCCAGAGATGTTGAAACCAGTCGATCGATCACTGGATACATCTTCATGATAGGAAATGGTGTAGTAACGTGGAAAAGTAAACGGCAATCACATGTTACTTTATCAACAACCGAATCAGAATATGTTGCATTATGTGAAGGTACAAAAGAGGCAATTTGGATTCGTGGACTACTCATGGAACTTGGATTTGAGCAAGATAGTGGTACAATAATATTTTGTGACAACCAAAGTACCATACGTCTAGTCAAAAATCCAGAATACCATCATCGAACAAAGCATATTAATAAAGCTATGCACTTCACACGAGAACAAGATTTGCAAGGCGATATTATGGTCGAATATGTCAAAAGTGAAGAACAACTGGCAGACCATTGTCAACAATGAAGTTGAAATCAAACATTCTTCGACTTGGCCTAGAAGAGTAGTTTGAACTAATTTTTGTTTTGTTCTTTTATGTATTCTAGTTAAATTTAAATTTGTTAGTATTTCATTATTTACTGCAGAATATTTTAAAGAATGTTTAAATTTGGTTTTCAAATGTTTTTATGAGTGGGAGTGTTAAAAGCTACATAAATACTTTGATAATTTCTACTTGTTAAGGAAAGCTTATACTTCTATGTATATCTTTGACAGATTAATCTATTGTATAAATTTTCTTTTCAATAAATATTTTTATTCGTGTGTCGATTCTCAACAGTATTCAATCAGCCAACACTCGTACGTCAAAGGAAGGCAAGACCGGCCGAGAACATCGCCGCGCCGCCGCCGCCGTCGCACACTGGGGCAAAACACCACTCAACGTGGCATTAAATCAAATTTTAAAGTTCAGCTTTGACGTAAAGTGCTTTTTTTCTCATTGTAAATATAATAGATAATTGGAAAAGAGAATGCAACAGTCAATTGGGATCACGTGATCTTTGCAAAACCGTCCGGAATGGAGAATATTATAATTTTTGTCATCGAAGTCAGAGGTGTTTTTTTAGTTTTGAGTGGTAACAAAAATAATCAAGTGTAACTTCTTTCAAGTTTTTATTTTGTAAAAAAAAAAATATAACTTTAGAATCAGTAAGCTTAGGTGCGTTGGTTTTATTATTTATATAATAAATTTTTCATTTATTTCTCATAATATGTGGTTAAAGGTATAAAAAAATTTATAAAAAAATGTGTTCATTTTTGCATTTTGTCAAATATCTTAGCGTTTTAAATGTGTTGACCGTGAGATGCCGTTAAGTGTTATATCTATTTGTAACAAGAGTGATTTATTTTGTTTTAGAATATGTAAGGTTTCTAAATTCGAATGACGGTAATACAGCCAGAAGATTATTTGAAAATGCAGAAATTTCGGCTGATATTACTAATTTAGATGTCGAATTGATTAAAAAAGCCATATTATCATGGTAGTGGTGGCCTGTGGTTATGAGATTGATTCCGAAAAATTTCGAGGATTTGCTCATCAAACTGCAAAATATTTCGTTGCTAAGGGTACTTAGGTACTATATGCCTCCTACAGTACACAAGTATCTCATTCATGAAGATGAAATAATATCAAATGCTTTATTGCCTATAGGGCAGCTAAGTGAAGAAGCCCAAGAAGCACGGAATAAAGACTTAAAAAAATATAGAGAACACCACTCCCGAAAAAATAGCCGAAAAAATACAAATGCAGACATTTTTAATGTCTTTCTATGTATTCTCATCTGACCCCGTTTTGACAAGTCTTCAAAAAGTTCCAAGAAAAAAAAAATCCAACATCTGCCCCAAGAAGCAATTAGTTTGCTAAAATCTCCAAACATACAAGTGATTAATTAAATTTTTATGAGTAATACATAATTATTTCACATCTGTTTTTCAAACTTAGAATCATTTTATAGTGTTTTCACATTTTTTTTCAATTTTTGTAAAAGAGGCGTTTTTTTCTGGGCGTGTTCTCAATTTTTGTTTTTAAACATGTCAACTACCATTCTAGAAGCAATCGTGAACAATTTCAAGTCCGTAGATTTGATAGTTTATTTAATGCCACGTTTAATGGTGTTTTGCCCCAGCGTGCGTCGTAATCCGTGAAAGCGTACAGCAGAACCTTTGGTAGTCGATTCCTCGCCGTGCACAGGAACTCTGCCTTTTGCAGACTTCAACTTAGGGAATTTTGCGTCGGAACTTGGGGCTACACCCGTCAGAGATCCAAATAACTCAAGAGTGGAGCTGAAAGTTCATGACCATAGACAAAGCCGTTTGTTCGCTGACCGGGCTTCAAAGCGTTTGTAAGAGGACTCCGATTTTGGCCGAAAAATCATCTTTAGCGACAATGTGCATTTTTTGATGAATGGCCAAATACAAGTTTCTTTTTAAAACTACAATAAAACGATGGAAATTAATGGAGTCCAATGGAGTCAATTGGACCTTGTATGCGACTAATTCAAGTTCTTTGTGCTATTGGCTATTGGCTATTGGTTGAAATTTTGAGCTATTGAGAACGATGGTGAGTTGATGTTCGTGAATTGAGTCTCAAACTCGCGGCTACAGTAGCCACATTCGCGTTTGTGCGCACCGTACGACGACGTGGACCATGATATGTGCTTTTACTAGCATACTAGTCTCACGAACTTTTTGTACAAACTTGCGTTCAGTAGGAGCGATGGGTGCTTCATTTCAGCCAAAACTTCTTTTTAAAAAACGCACTGTTTGAGCTACACAGAACTTACTTTGGAAATAATAAGTTTTCAATATATTTCCCAACGTTCTCATACTGTATAGTATCATACTTCCTGTCAAGATTTTGACGGGAAACTGGTGTCAGTGTCAAAATGACCTATGATTTAAAAAGAAACCTCCAGATGGCCCAACCTTTATAAATAATTGCCGAATACTGGACGACACCAACCCACACAAGGTTCACCAGGTGATAATGAATCCTCAAAAAGCGAACATTGGTCACCGCCAATATCCAAAAGAACTATATTAGAAGAGTTAAATCGGTTTCCCCTCCAAAGCAGTGTCTACTAAAATGAAACTTAGAGTAGTAGAACTAAATTCTGTATAAGAGCCATCCTTGTCAAATCGGTCGAAGTGAAGTATACTCTCCAGCGAATAAGTTTTCCTTCTAAGATGCTCAGTGTGTCCCCAAGTTGAAGTTAGGTCGAAATACTTGTTGATTGACTTACGTCAGCTTCTCTCACATAATTGAGCCTAAGATCCATTTCAAATATGAATCAGGTTACTGACAGAAACATGAACATGTCATAGGCCAATGGCAACTGTCTCATCCCCGTAGTGGGTTACTGGCAATAAATTATTCGGAATGTTGTAAGTTATACTCGAATGTTGGACGTATGAACGCCCCATAAATTGTGGCCAGATCAGAAGGGGTGACAAATGCAGGATTTTGGGCGATCTCGATAATGTGCTGATTCCAACGAAGATCGTCGTTGATACTCAGCGAGAACTGAAAGCTTTTTCGGTTCTTCCGATGCAACTGACATTTAAGGACAAGTTCATGATGGGTACATGTTTCTTCAACGACGATAGGCAGCATTGATTTTTAGAAGCCCCACTTAACAATGTTGTAAAGATCGGAGTTTATCGAGCTTATCATACGATAACTTTCTAATTCCACTTCCAAAGGAGTTGGACCTGAATTTCAGAATAAGCCAGCAAAACAATGACGTAGATTTGATGCTTTAGACAAGGGATCATTTATAAAAACGAGGAAGAGAGTCAGACATAAAACGGAGCTCGATCCAGAAGATAATTTCTAAGTAAATGCTCTAGAAATATCAAGCGAAACAAACTTACTTTCTCCAAAACAATGTAACGATCTTTTCCACTCTTCTGAGAGACATGCCGTCAGATCACAAGTGGAACGAAAGACTTATTGCCGGTCATTCAAAGGCTGTCGATCTTCGAGATATTTCTTGAGATGATGATTGATCAGCGATTACATGACCTTGGAAAGAAGGAACGTAGGTAAAATTGGTCGATAGGAGCAGCAGGAAGAAGGGTCGCCCTTTTTAGGAAAAGGCTGGACAAATGCTGTTTTTTCATTTTCTAGAGAAGATTGCAAAACAGTATGAGCGATGAGAAAGCATACTCAATCGTGTCTTCCTTCGGGTATTGTCTGTCCTGAATAGCGGAGCCAACTTGAATTGTGCATCATGCTCATTAAAAGTTGAACTGTAGTCCAGATTTGGAAACCTATCAATAAAACAATAATGTATTATGTGCTTGGGGCAGTGAATTTGAGCCACATGAATTTGAATTTCGTATAAGAACAATGTCCGTATTGAGGAAAGGCTCTGGCAAGCGTGTTGCTTGCGATAAATTAAAAGATTATGGTAGCGAGGTCTCAAGTTAGCAAATTATTCGACATACATAAGTTTCTTCGCGGATAATTTGAGTATAAGTCTTTATTCAAATTGTCGATTTATGACCTGCTCAAAATGATCATGATTCCTTTATGAACTAATGTTTTGTGGATGTATGTCCCTATGCCTACTCTAGAACTTCATTTATTAGGCGTGTTTTATTGAGTTTCATAACAAAAGTACACATTAAGAAAAGTCCACTTTAAGTCCATTTTGTGGATTTTTCAAAAACAGAACTACCTGAAAAACCTTTTGAACTCCAAATACCTGTTCGAGATTAAATCTATTTCATGGAAATGACAACACATTAAAACTTTCATTCTTATTGCCTCCATGAACTATCGGCCGGCCGGCCACCCACCAGCCCCATCATCAAAACCAACGTCAACTATTAATGAATTCAAAAGTGCTTTTCAAAAACTTTAATGTTCCACTTAAGGACGACCATAAAGAAGCGCGCAAGCACAAACAGCAATCAACTGCAAAAAAAAAAAAAAAAAAAAAAAAACGACCAAGGCCAATTGTTGTGGCGTTGGCATTGAAACGGAGCGGTGTTGGGGGGTATACATGACGTGGCATGGGAATAGCCGCAGCAGTAAGAAATTGAAAGAAACTGAAAATAAAATAAAAACAAATAAAACTAAAACTAAAATGAAAACGAAAACCATATGAATCGTATTTTAGCATTTAATAAAATTCGAATTACTCAGTCTGTTCCGTGGTCCTGGTTCGTATCCTGAATTGGGCCGGGCCATTGAGGAAAAGTTTTGCGTTTTGCCCAAAAAAGTTTTCACTATGCGGAGTTGTTGGCAAAAGGCAGCGACCATGTCCGAATTCCAAGCAAACAAAGTCACTACCCTGTCGCCATCTATGGTTGGCCAACTAGTTGTCGTCCTTTTTGTATTCTGAGCAACCGACCGCCCACCCCCTACCCGCAACACTTTTGTTCGCTTTTGTGAACTTGAGCTGGTTTATGAGTATGTGTATGCTAATTTCGCCAAACAAAGGGGATAACAGTCGTTCCTGGTGGATAGTAGTTTCCATGAGTGCTTTGGCAAATCCTTTTGTTGAGACTTGAAACAGTTTAAGTGAAGTTTTGTACCCAGTCCCGCCTCCCGGCACACGATGATTCATTGCAAAAGTGCATAATAGATTTTTTGTGCGAAAATTGCCGCCATAAGGATAATAGCTGGACGCTACTGCCGCCGCCTGCCACCCGCCGACGCCGCCATATTCCGTAAGGATTCAAAAAAAAAAAAAACACACCGGTTATTTCCGGCGTGCATTCCAAATAAAATATTCGGATGTTTTAGCATCAGACACGATTGTGTACGAGCGAGACTCAAAATAGGGAAACGGTATACAGTGTTTCATTTGCGTTATGTGCGAAGCGATCCTTTAAAACAATTTATTGCGCGCCACTTATTTTTTTTTTATTTCACTGGCGGTCTATATTCTTTATGAATGGGAGGTGTTGGTGTATGTAATAAGGATATGATTCATTGTATGCATGTTCCAAGAGTGCCAGTGGTGAATATAAATTTTGTTGAGAAATTTAGATTTATGCTGATATGGTTGAATGAATTGCACGGTAAGTGGCTTTCATTTGGTGTTGGGTAAACCATTATTAGAAGAGAGTGAAACATTTTTGGTAGTTCCGTTTGTGTTGTTGCAGTAATGGCGACCAGGGCTGTCGTCTTTTTAAGTTTAAGTCTTAAATTATGATTTTTTATTACATCTTTTTAAAAACCCTAATGTATCCCTTTTTATAAAAAATCGGTCAGCAAAATGTTCAGCGAAGAACACGCATCGCATTGGTTAATTTTTGAGCTCAAAGTATGAGAATGCCATTTTTTTTACTTGCGACTTACTAACTAAAGGCAAGACTAACTAAAGGCAAGATATGCATTTGTAAAACTACAAACAAGCTTCTCCACCTAGCTTTCTTCAGTTTCGCATGTCAAGTTGTTTGAGGTCCTCTCACACTTGTGTGCGCCACATGAGTCGCGGTCTTCCTCTACTGTACCTTCCCTCGGAGTTGGATATGAAGACTTTCCAGGCCGAAGCATTGGTAATAGATGAACAAAATTTTTCGAAAAGTGGTTTTTATCTACTGTTAACCCCACTGGAAATTTTTTGTTTTTGATTTTCTCAAAAACGGTACAACCGATTTTGATAATTTTTTTTGTGCTAAGGCTCCCCATACAACTTTTTTTTCAATACTCATACGGTGCCTAGAATTTCGATAAATTTGTTTTCTTTTAAATAATTTTTACGATTTATAATTTAATAAAAAAAAAATTAAAATTAAGATATTACCATAAAATCATTTTTTAAAATTTTGAATTTCTCATTCTATGCATAACGGATTTTGAAGAAATTTTTAATAGAGAAGCTCCTAAAAAGTTTGAAACACATTGCATTTCAAAACTTAAAAAAAATATTTTTTGAATTTTTGAAAAGAAAAATAATTATTTTTTTTTTGAAAATTCGATATCTCAAAAACCGCTCAATAATTTTTTGTAAATTTAATTTTTATTCGTACAGTAACAAACAAAATTACACTGGCGTACCAAATTTTTTTCTCAAAAATGTTTTAAAAATTTTTTGCATAAAAGATTATTTTTTTAAGAAAACACTACAACGAATTATAATTTTTAAGAAAAAATTTTGAAACCCCAATTTAAAGTGTTTATTGATTTTCGGATAAAAATTAAATTTACAAAAAAAATATATTGATCTGTTTTTGAGATATCGAATTTTTCAAAAAAAAAAAATAAATTTTTTTTTTCAAACTTCAAAAAAATGTTTTTTTTTTTGAAGTTTTGAAATGCAATGTTTTTCATTAAAATCCGTTATGCCGATAATAAGAAATTCAAAATTCGAAAAAATCGTTCTATGGTAGATACAGCCAGTAATATCTTGATTTCAATTTTTTTTATTAAAGTATAGATCGTTAGAATTAGGTAATCTAAAGAAAAAAAAATTTTAGCAAAATTCTCGGAAGCGTTTTCGAGAAAAATACGACTTTCGAAAACAATTTTTTAACTTTTGTATGGAGGGTACCGTTATTTTTAGGTAAAAGAAACTTTTTTTTTCTCATATCTTGTAGATTATATTAAGAAACTTTTATTTATCAAGCTTTAAAAAAGATCGAGCTGGCATTTTCGAAATTATTGACTTTTCCAAAAAAAAAATTGAAATTTTTTTTTAAATCCAAAAAATTATTTTTTGAAACTTTTGAATTCGCAATAATATTGAAATTAATGGGGACCTTTAGTAAAAACAAAATGATCAAAATACGTCGTACAGTTTTTGAGAAAATTAAAAACCAACAAGGGGGGCACCAAAAATAACAATTTTTTGGAATTTTTTTTCAACCATCGATCGATTTTTCCCATCGATCAGCGAAATCAAGTATCATTGCTGGTGGTTAGTACTTGGATGGGGGACCGTTCAATACCAACCCTGCGCTGTTGACATGTGTTTCTTTTGTTTTTCTTTCTCTCTGTGTGTCTCTCTCTGTTGTTGTAGTGTAATATGTAATGTAAAATGCAAAATAGGTGCAATCAGTATTATTTAAATTAAATTTTTTTATGGAATTACTAATCGGTAGAATCAAGCGGAAGAAACAAACTTATATCAAAATTTTTGGTGCCGTTTTCAATAAAAATACGATTTTCGAAAACCATGTTTTAACATTTGTATGGTGGGTACCGTTGTTTTTAGATCAAATACAATACTTTTTCATACATCTTATAGCTAGTACATATTAAAAAACTGCTTATTATGAACATTCGAAAAATTAAGCATGGGGTTTTCGAAATGTACGAGTACCATATATTTGATCCAAGATTTCGTTTTTTTTTTTAAATTTGAATACACACCATTATTCAAACTCTTAAAGTAGTGCCGGTTTAAAAAAAAACCCGAAAAAAGGTTCAATGGGGGTACCATATGATACCATATGCTTTCTGCGCCTGTAGTAAAACCGTAAAACCTTTGGTAAAAAGTGGTGTCTTCAATCTAAGATGATTTTGTGGACATACTCAGCCGTGGTGGAGCGATCCTCGCTTATGGTTCGGTGGTGTACCGTGCTTACCAAAGCATAAAACATCGATAAACTGAAGAAGGTACAAAAAAAACTGCTAGCGTTGGCACCATAGCGACTCTAAGATCTTACCCAACTGATGCCTTAAGCGTTTTTCTTGACAAGCCATATAGCCACGGCAATATTACGGAGCTGATTCCAATAAAGATTTTTTTGACTCCCACTGACTACTGCACCCCTAAAACGCTATGTTCCCATTCAGAAAGGCTGGGATGATGACGTTCCGGCGAAGGACTTCGACACAACTATCTTAACTGATGGCTCAAAGATGGAGAATGGTGTATGAGACTAGGTCGCTTAGGCTACCCGACTTTGTTAATGATTTTCAAGCTGAATTACTGACTATCAGGAAAGCATGCATGGTATACTCAAACAAGATCCAAACTAGAACCGGTATACGGCTACTATCACAGAAAATAAGGCGGCTGTTAGAACCATTAATTCTGTGCATCGTCATCCACAATGGTCCAGCAATGCCGGAATGAACTTTGGCAAGACAAGGATCATAATTTACTTGCGGAAAGAGTCGACATTCGGCTCGGAGTTATCAAGGGCAAAATTCTTTTAATTTTTCTTAGTGAATTAAACCATAAGTAGAGCAGTTTAACATAATGCATTATATCTAGAAAGATTTGGCCCACCTATAATTAATCCCGAACATTTAATCCATTATGCAGACCCAGCCAAGACATAGCCAGGATTCTAGCTACCTGTAGTAGACACTGGTCAATAGGAGAGCATGCACCCAAGCTAGGCATTCCTCACAAGACTCACTGTCATAGCTGTGGGGACCAGGGGGAAAAGCAAACAGTCCTTCATTTCCTTTGCAAATGGTCTGCTCTGGCCAAACTTAGAGTACATAAATTAAGAAAGGCATTTTTTGACGACATTGACGAACTTTCGAAAATGAAGATCAAAGGCTTGGTCTCTTTTCTAAACGCGAAGAAATAGCTCTAGGGCGAACTTCGGTTACCTCTGTGCCGTGCCCTCTGTTTAACTCCTTAGATCCCGAGCTACCGGACTGAGGACTTTGACGGAGGTTTGTGATGAGGGGGTCTGGATGATCACTCAATCGGATTGGCTACTGTTTGAGCACCAGCCAACAGCTACCTAGTTTGTGGTTTGTGGTTTGTGGTGGCCTGGTTGAGTGAGTGATCCATTTTTGGGATGATTTTGCAATAAGCTAGCACAAAGGGACATAAAAACCTACTAGATCCTTTCATAAATAAATATGAACCGGCGCGAGTGGAAATAATCTCTTGCTTACACAACTATTTCTCGAAATAATTGACATTGAACTTAGGAACACCATGAATGTTGTTTTCGTAGCTTTGAGCGCTAACCCTGATGGACCCATATGCGTACGGAACACATACCCTTTTCGCACTTCTAATTCAACTCAGGATGCTTTAGATCTTCAAATGCGGGTAAATGCCATGCAACTGGTTTGTTTATTTTCCAATTTTTCTCAAAAATAGCTTTAAGGATTTCGATTAAAATATGTACAGTTAATGGTTATTGCAATAAATTTAACAGAAATTTTATATTACAATGAAGATTGATGACTTTAAAAAATATTAACTTAATATTTCGGGATATTCTCGTATAAAAAATAAATAGGAGGCCAGTATAGCTCTTAGAGAGACTAAACTTAGTGACTTAGGACTCTCAAACATTATTGTGTGCGTGTTACCACTAATCAAGAGGATCTTCAATTTTCTGCCGATTCCGAACGGCTAATGAGCAGCACTCTTCATGACAAGAGATACTCCTTGAGAATTTTTCCATTCCTCGCAAGAGGCAGTGCACCTCTTAAAATCTATTAACAGCCTCTGAGAATAGAACCCAGACTTTCTGCATCACAGTCCAACGCACTTACCATTATTCCAAGGGGTACTACCGTCATTAATATCCCTGCACATGTCCTCGTATACTTTATTAAATAGTCAACCAATTTTATTACAATTGCGTAGAAGATTATTTTTGTTATTTGGTAAAATATTAAATGATGTATTCAAAAATTTTAAAAATAATTTTTTGAATAAACACATAAATCAAAGAAAATAGCCATTTTTAAATACTTAGATATTTTTTTTTTAATTTTCACATTATCATTGTTTTATCTAAACCACTTGCATTGGTGCATACATCATCAACGTTAAGCCATAGGTTATATTCTTGAGCCACAGGATTAAGATTCATGTACTATCTCTGTCATGCATTTGGTTTATTTTTCTTACTGCAGTTACCTACTTACAAATTTGAAGTAACCGACAACCCTGATAAATAAAAAAACTCTTTTTTCGAGGGTAGTGAGGTAGCGATAATTATTCATATTTTATACATACATATGTGTTTCTTTATCATTTTGTTAAAACTTTGTAAATCCTCTTTGCTTTCATGCTAAGTTTGTTTTTAAGTACATGGTTATGAAAAATGACAGATGAGTCCCTGAATCGCTGGAGACTAAAAGATATAAGTTAGGTCCTTAATACTTTCGTAGGGAAATATTATGAGTAAACGAGAGAATTACACCTTAAAAAAAGATGTATATGTACAGTTGACTTAAGTCTGGGCGACCTCTGGTGTCAGTTATGGTAGAGTTGAAATTATTTTTTTTTAAACTGAAAATGTTATCGTATAATTTAAAAAATTTCTCACTTTCAAGAGCCTTAAAATTAAAATAAAATGTTTGCAAAAAATTAGTCGTTTAAATAGTTATTAGTCAGCTAAGTTTCAGGAAATTTGAGACACAATAACTCGTAGAGAACCAAAGCCTAAAGACTTGTAACTCTTAACCAGTCATTTGTGCTTGTTTTCTGGCGAACGGCTGGCTAAAATGAGAAGCACTTTTCATGAAAAGAAATATTTGGGGAGGATTTGGCACTTGATCGTAAGAGGCAGTACTCCATTTATGTACATATGTAAATCAACCAAGACCTTCGGCATTACGGTCCTTACGGACTCATCATTTCGTCAGGAGTATGACTGTGTGTCGTAAATAAATAGAAAAAAAAAAAATATATTTCGAAACGGAATTTTATATCTGACAAAATTTTTTGTTTTATTTTGTAGCCAGGTAAATATAAACCAGTAGGACCAGACGGCATAATACCAGCCAAACTCCTAAACACTATTGATATTATTCTGCCAATTCTAAAGATACTCATTGGGGCTGTAACTCCCAGTGACTAAGGCTATACATCTCGATAATCAGAGCAATTTTAACATAAGGCATGACAATATGGGGGGCAGCTCTAGACAAAGACACCTATTGTTTAATACTAAGCAAGATCCAATGGTCAGCCTGCTGATGCATGGGTGCACGACTGCTTTCGCTGCTTTAGATATTCTGTTTTATCTAACACTCGTTGATTTATTCGGCAGACAAACGGCTCCAAGCACACTATTCTAACGATTTCTGCAAAAACTGCATGGACAAAGAAGAGGAGGAATCGATACTTCACCTTCCCTATACATGTCCTGCTTTATTCCAAAGACTTAGACGATCTTAGTGATTTGGCAAATAAAGATCTCTCTCTCGCTTCATAAAGAGCTCCAATTGGTTCAACGATTAGGGAGAAAGTCTCCAGGATTCAATGCGGTATTACAATGTACAAACTCCATAACTTGTTCCATTCCCCCGTTATTCATCTCATTCAACTGAAATTCAGAAAATATAGGCGCTGAAATTTTGAAAAATCTATATACATACTTTGAGAAGAAAACGTGCACTTGGGCGTATACGCACTATTTTACTAATGATATTTTACAAAATGATATTCTTTTTCAAGTGACCATTACACTTGTATAGCTGTGTTAACAAGCAACATTCCCGTGTATGGGGAATCAACTCACACTAGGTTCAACAGGTGCCTCCTCAAAAAGTCATTATTTGGTCTATGGATTTTTGGCCGGCAGCGGCGGCGTCCGAAATCAACGTTAGTGAAGCGGTCACCATCAATGGCAAGCGCTACAGAACAATGATAACCAATTCCCTGTGACCAAATTGAACTACGCCACGATTGACATTCTGCATTAATAATTTGAGCGTATGGTTATCACTCGCAGAGGTGACGTGATTTGGACACAAAGGTCAAGCGATTTGTCACCGCTTGACTTTTTCTTGTGGGGTTTTCTGAAGTCGCTGCTGGTCCATGCGAATAAACCACAGTCCATCACATTGATTAACGTTATTTTCTTCGGGATAAATAGGCTAGAGTTCTTCCTAGAAATCAGTACATTTCTAAGTTCTCCCCTTTCGTAACGTATTTATCAAGCACCAATATGGTAGTATCTGTCAGACATCATCGATAAAAAAACAAATATAGAGTTGATCCAAGGACACTTCCTTGGGGCATATCGGCTTCAATTTTCTTCCGAATATTTTCGATCACACCGTTCTCTAAAAAATTGGTTCGTAACTTAAGATTTCAGTATTTCGTAGCAGTGTCCTTGAAGGTCCCTATGCTGTTTGTACAAGTTTTCCAAAACCTTGTCGAAGGCTGTAGCATCATCTAAGTAGGAGTACAGAGCTGAACATACCTGCTTTTTGTCAAGTGCGTTTCCTACAAAATCCCTAATTTGAAGCATTTGATTTATGGTGGAAGGTTTGCCTCGAAATGGAAACGGATGGCTTAGGATAAGTTTTCTTTCTTCTATTATTATTATTTTGCTAAGGCTTTTGGACCGTTTCTCAAAAACGTTTGCCAAAATTGGTATAATCGGAGCTATAACCATAACCCCTACAATTTTCTAATGATGTGTCACATATCTAAGCATAGAGCATGCATTAATTATGAAATGCAGGTTTTTGAAGGTTATTGAAGGCATATATTTTAAACCCTGTTTATAAAAGAGTATTGAATTGAAGTATTCGTTGTCAAACTATTCATAAAGTGAATCGTATTTTAAGTCAATAATTTTTTTTTAGTTTCTTTTAAAGGCGGTTAAGTGCTTCCCTTACGCCTGAGAATTTCGAAGATAGCCATTTTCTTCGAGCTCTTCTAATCAACAATATCAGATCTTTTATTTCAACAGCCTGTGGCACATTAACAATAAATTTTTCTATTTTATGACCAATTTTATCATGGGGGATTGCGGTTTATATAACTTTGTGATTTTTGCTTTCCAGCCGAGGTTCTGCTCGCCGGTCTCGTCAGGGTCGTCCTGAAGAAAACACGAAACTCCAGAGTAAAAGGTTTTCAAACCTTATTACAAAATCTTTATTGGAAATAACTCTTAAATCTATAACATACAATATTCTGCTATCAATATTTCACTTAATTCGGGTAATTGAACGGTTCACGGGCATCAACTCTTCTTGGCTTCTGGTCTAGCTGCCTCGCATCAGTTATACTGCTCACTGATGATCCGGATCTGGTACTTGATTACGGGTATTCTGGCTTCTGGTAATTCGGCCTCAAACGGGCCCTTTCATTCGGATGTCGGGTTCCTGACGGGATCTGAAGGTATAACGCCCCTAGTGGCACTTAACAGCAGGCTAAACGCTCTGGTAGATCAGCAGGTTCAAGGCCCCTGGTGGCACTAAACGGCAGGCTAGCGCTCTGGTAGATCAGCAGGTTCAAGGCCCCTGGTGGCACTAAACAGCAGGCTAACGCTCTGGTAGATCAGCAGGTTCAAGGCCCCTGGTGGCACTAAACAGCAGGCTAACGCTCTGGTAGATCAGCAGGTACCGAACCCCTGGTGGCAATTAGGACATTAAACTTCGAACTAAGACCCCGTACCGCTGGTGGGGGGAAGCCTGGACAATCTCACCTACCTAACTTGTCTTCATACGAAACCTCTTACCACTGGTGGGGGGGAAGCTCCGCAAAAAGCAAGGAAAGCTAAATGACTAACTCGTCTATACTTCTTGTCTACGACTGGACTTTGAAAGATTTATGCAATCAATTTACTGTGCCGCTTGACTATATGTATGAGCGAAGAGGTGCTTTTCGTTTACCCAAGTAGGTCCTCTTGATGGTTTTTCAGTAGAAACTAAATGTGAACTATGTAAGTGGTGAACGAAAAATATTAATGCGTTTGATTTTCCTGTGACGTCATGTGCTCATGATGCTTGTGAATTGAATTGGTGGAGTGGAGTAGCATGGAACTCTTCGTTACAGCTTATCTCTGGATTCATTGCAGTTTGTTCTCCCCTTCACTAGCTTAGGATTGCTTTTTTATAAGATTCCTACCTCACTCAATAAGAAAATTCCTATTTTTTGATCTCACGATTAATTGAAATTACCTTCGCCACCTTTATGATTTCGTTAAATGGTTTTAGCTATGAAAATGTTCATAAAATCTGGTATTTTATTAGGGTCAGATGGCCATCAAGATCAAATTAGATTAGATTTTAATTATTTTACCGACTCCCGATTTACGAGGGCCACTGGACTGACTGAGCCGCGACGCCTTTTCATTCTCTAGTATCCTGAGCTTATTACTTCTTGTAATTCAGACCATCATAACATCCTCAAACCAAGAGTTCGGTTATGTTGGCGCCTCAAACCTGTGGGTTGCCTGTTTATTCGCTCGATCCAAGCCAATTTTGGTTACGTAATTTAACTGCCCTGTTTATGCTATATCCACATTTTGATACAGCTTATAGAGTTCGAGGTTGGATCATCTCCTCTGTACATTCTCCAATTTTGCGTCGAAGAATTTTTCTTTAAAAAAAATAAGAACTTAATATTAGATCTCTTTTTCTGTTCATTGTCTAACATTCGACGCCGTTGAGTTGGAAGTGCTTCAACCAGTCGCTCCAATTTTTTGTAAATCGCGGCGTTATTCCGGCAAAAGCGTCTCAAATATTGGACTTGGCATAGATGCAGAGAAAATTATCGAGTCTTGTCTCCTTCACAACTTCGAGCATCGAACATCGCTTAAATGGCATGCAGCGCCATCTTGTTGGAACCACAGCCAAATAAAGTAGGTTAACATCGCTCTTTATCAGAAACTATTGATTGTAACGTCGGTCGCGGTGGACCCTTCCTCATTTCAAAAGAAATAAAGCCAGACGATGCCACCATACCATATAAACAACAAGTTAATGTAGATGCTTGGTCTAATACTTGTGGACTGTATTCGGTCCAATAGCGACAATTTTGCATCTGCATTTTGACATAGCCGCTGAGTCAAAAATGGGCCTCGTCCTAGAAGATGATTCATTGGCCAACATCCGAATCTCCGGCCAACATTTCCAGCGCTCAATTAACCGGCAAAACCTAACTGAATATTTTGGCAGCTAGATGTCATTGGTAACTTTGACAGCTGCCAAAACACAACAATCGGTAAAACTGTCATTGCTATCTGGTCACCTTTCAGATGAACTTCTTAACTACTACGAAGTTGTTGCTATTGATAAAGTGACGTTCTTTCCTAGTTGGTGTACAGATGTTTGTTTGCTCCTTAAAAACTTTTGCTCACTTTGAATATTTTTGAAAGGCATGTATTTCAACGTCAAACTAGTTATTCATTGTAAGTCGTGAAAGTATATTGTTAAGTTACTCAATACAGACAGGACTTTGTGAACGCAATCAATTTCTATGGGCTAGGACAAACTATCCAAGTCCATAAAAGAAATGAAGGGACTTTTGTTACAACTTTATTTTTTCCGTAGGTCAAAAGATAACGTCAACCTGCCATCAGGGAAGTAATTAAAACTGCTACATTATCCCAATTCAATACTCAGGTATAGCATACAGCCCATGGAAAATCAGGTTACTTAGCTTCGTTAAAATCAGAATCCTTATGTTTGAGTGAATGTTTTTCCCATTCAGTAAATGAATTTGGGGATTTAGGGCGTTTTAAAGGTTCTGTAAAAATGCTTAGGATGGCGAACACATTAATCTCAGGAAGGTAAAAAAGGGTAGCTACGAGTATAATGAGAATAAAACTATTGCTATTTAATCGGAAGGACCCTTATTGAACGCTTCCGAATGGTTCCCTTATAGCAGTCCCTTGTACCATCGCTCTCCTACCTTCGGACAGTATGATTTTGAGTAAAAAGATACACCAAGGGATAAAGGCTAAAAATTTCGAGACAGAACAGCAAAGCCTCCTCAATAATCCATCCATGTCCCACGTTGGCATAAGCCGAACTTGTTTATTATCCTCATATTAAGGTCTGCCAATAGAACAGATTTCTGTAAAGGATCTGGGGTGCTATTTAAAATAATGTTTTCGGTATCACAGAGAGGCTTTTCTAGGCACATAATTCCCAGGTGTATTTAAACAGCCGTCCTTTAAGTAGGCGTACAAATAACATTCATACCCACGTATCCCATCCGTACTCTTGTACTCTCTGCGATAAGAAAATAAAGATGGATGGTATGGTGATGGCAGGCAGGGTTTTAAATGCGAATATATTTTAATGGTTTTAATAAATTAAAGGCTCGCTTTACAGCAACGAGAGTATAGTATACATCGAATTACGATGACACAGACATTATTATGTGCTGAATTATGCTATGTCATTTGGGTTTGGTGTCAGGGTTCATAGAGCCTTGTCAGGATACAAGACTTAAATGGTTTTTTTGTTTTTGTTCTTTTGATGGATTTAGGTGAAAAATATTAGCATATTACATGAAGATGTTGTTTTTATTACTGAGTACGGTTGAGTTTGATGGGTGGCATTAAAAAGGCTGTAACAGAACGAACGCATATGTAATTAGTACTGATCCTGTGATATAATTTTGTTTTGTTGTAAGCAAAGTTTTTAATGAATGTGATTAAATTCGAATAGGTGTTCATAAAGCCTGCGATTACCTAAGATATTAAGATTAAAGTAGTTTAACTAGGTATGTAGATAGAGCTTACGAAAAAATTTCATTCGAAGCAAGTCAACGGTAGGCAGCATTTATTATCTCTGAAAATCTAATTATCAGTTAATAAAGTTTTATTGCTGGAGAAATGCCCATTAAATGGGAAATTCGTTGCTAGTTTTTGGGTTATTCCAATAAAATAAAAAGTTGAAATTTCCTTTTATACGAGGGAGTATTGTATTTGTGTACTTCAAAACTGTTATATCGTAATGTTTTAGTTTCGAAAATGCGACATAACTTGAATTATTACTAATTCAAGCTTTTAATGAGATGAACTCAGAAGTAAGGCAATTAAAAAAAAAAACAAAACACCTGCCTTAAATCTTAAATATCAGTGAATTAAAATACATATATTGTTGTATTGTTTATTTAAATTTTCAACAACAAAAAGATAACTAGTTACGTTTAGTTGCTATAAAATCGATAGATATTCAACAACAAAAAAAAAAAGCTAAAATTAACTTCAAATACATAAAGTTATTAGAAGGTATGTATTTTTCTATTGTTCTCTATTTAAAAGTTAACAAAAACCATTTAGCAGAAAAATATAATAAATTGGCAAATTGTAATTAGAAACATTATAATTCTTCAATATTAAATGGATGGTACGCTTTTTACTTGCGACTTATAGGTACTATAAGGCAAGTTATGCATTCGTAAAAAAAATCGAACTCGAGATTTTGATCAAAGTTGACATTACGATGATAGCGAAGCCCAAAAAAGTGGGTCTCGAAATTCTGTCTGTCTGTCGGTTCGACTACAGCCTAAACGGCTTGGCCGATTTTCTTCAAACTTGGTAGATATGGGTTTTAATTTTTTTCCCCCGGACGTTTTTTCTTTTTTTTTTTTTTTATGACCAAAAATAACAGTACCTGCCATACAAATTTTTTTCGAAATTTTATAAATATTTTTTTTTCTCAAAAACTGTCCCACAGATTTTCTTAAAAAAATTCAAAAAATTTCATTGAGTTAAAGCTAGGTAATGGTTGAAAAAAAATTTCCAAAAAATTGTTATTTTTGGTACCCCCTTTGGAACCATTTTTTTTTTGTTTTTTATTTTCTCAAAAACTGTGCGACGGATTTTGATCATTTTTTTTTTCTGCTAAAGGTCCCCAACAGTTTAAATATTATTGTGAATTAAAATTTTACAAAAATATTTTTTTGGATTTTTAAAAAACTTTTCAAATTTTTTTTTTTTGAAAACTCAATACATATTTCGAAAACCCCATGATCGATTTTTTTAAAACTTGATAAATAAAAGTTTTTTAATATAATCCACAGGATATGAGAAAAATAAATTTATTTTATCTAAAAATAACGGTACCCTCCATACAAATGTTAAAAAATGGTTTTAGAAAATCGTATTTTTCTCCAAAACCGTTCCGAGAATTTTGCTTAAATTTTTAGTCTTTCGATTAATTTTTAAGATCTACAATTAAATAACAAAAAAATTGAAAACATGATATTACTGACTGTACCTACCATAGAACGATTTTCTTAAATTTTGAATTTCTCATTATCAGCATAACGGATTTTAATGAAATTTTTTAGAGAGAAGCTTCTAAAAAGTTTAAAAAACATTACACTTCAAAACTTTAAGAAAAATATTTGTTTTTGAATTTAAAAAAAAAAATCAATTTTTTTTTGAAAATTCAATATCTCGAAAACAGCTCAATATTTTTTTTTGTAAACTTAATTTTTATTCGAACAATAATAAAACCTTTATTTTGGCGTACCAAAATTTTTTCTTAAAAATGTTTTAAAATTTTTTTACATAAAAGCTTATTTTTTTGAGAAACCACTACAAAGACTTATAATTTTTGTTGTTGCACAAAAATATATTTCCTTGAATCACATGGCATCCTACTTTTACCTCGAATTACTAAAGAAGTTGTTTTAGTCATTTAAAAAATTAATTTTATGCTTGTGAACAGTTTTTCTCTAATAACAATTATTTTTGAAATTCTTAGACTATTACATAGGAGCAAGTTCGCGCGACCCAGTCGTGCATTTTAGTTTACTTGCGATATATGTACAAACATAGGTACTATAGGGCAAGTTCTGCATTTGGAAAAAAATCGAACTCGAGATTTTAATCAAAGTTGACATTACGATGATAGCGAAGACGAATAAAGTGGGTCCGGCAATTCTGTCTGTCTATCTGTATGTCTGTACCTCGATCTAAAGCCTAAGCCACTGGACCTATTTTCTTCAAACTCGGTACTTAAGGGTCTTCGGTGATTCCCTAGAGGGGAAATTGAAATTTTTTTTTTAGCTCTAAAACTAACGCTAGCCCCCATACACCTGTAATGCATAATCTTGTTTATCTCGAAAACGGCTCTAACGATTTTGATAAAAAAATTATGTGTAATATTATGGACATGGACTACATTTCAGTAAACAAAAATTTTGGGGCAAAATGTTATTAATAGTACCTGTCATAGAACCGTTTTTTTGATATTCGACTTTCTCATTAACGGCTCTAACGGTTTTAACCAAAATTTCCACCAGTGGGGCTTCTGGTGAAGTTTAAAATAATATTGTAGTTTTTTTTTTAAAAACCAATATTATGAAAACGTGTAAACGATTATTTTTTGAAATTGTTTCCTAAAATCTATATTACTAAGTACTTAAAATTGGCATCGCAAATTTTCTTCTAGAAAAATGTGAAAGAAATTTTACTTTTATAAAACGATTTTTAAACTTTACTTACATAAATTCCTACTTTTCCGGAAATCAGGCAATTCCATGCATTTGAGCGTTTCTATCTCATTAAATCCATGTTTTATATTTATAAAATGTATTTTAAATTCCAAAGTACTTTTACATAAGCGCAAGTTCGTGCGTTCTAGTCGTGCATTTTTTTTTTTTTGCAAAGGTTACCAAATAAGAAGGGAAAGCTAAGATGAACGACAAACTATCAACTAAATATAATAGTTCATAATGGTTTCGGTTATATGGAGAGGCTTTGATTTGTCAAGAATGTAAAAAATTCAAGTTCATCTTTGGTTCCAATTCTCATCTACAAAGACAACCCAATAACTAGCACTTTGGATAAGGTAAATATATCTGCAGCTCGTTTTGCTACTAGTTCTACGTTGCCAGATATCATCATTGCCCGTCCTGTAATTGAGAACGTAAATCATTCATGTTTCCACAATCGCCTTTGGAGATCTTAATATAAGCAAATCAGCTGGTGTTGATGGTAGGTATATCACCCATTTTTATAAAGAGGTGTTCTTTAACGCTGTCGAAAAACCAATCCGTAAGTTTTTCCATCTGTGCTAGTCTCGTGGTCGTGGCGAATCTTCTTCCCCCTCTAACTATCTTCCGGTTGCAGTTCGGAAGAAACCAAACAGCTTTCAGTTTCAGTTCAAGTAAAAACCAAAATCATCCATGATGTTAAAGTTGCTTGCGTTGCAATTAGAGCTCCTTAAGGAGCTAACAAAATTAGCTATATCTTTATTACCTAGATCCTATGGTCATTGTAGTTGAAATCTCCCAGATGGAGTCTACATCTTTGGGATAAAGGACATTTACAGAGAAAGTGAGGGATCAATTCCTCCTCATCGTCATCCATGCAGCTTCTGCAGAAATCATTAGAATAAATTTAAAGCCACGTTGCGTGCTTGCCTTCCTTACAATGTTTTGTAATAACACCTATTACGGAGCCTATGTGCGATCTGAGTAAACCTTTGGAGCGCTTCAGATTCAGCATTGGTTTAATCTGTTTTGTCGCCAAGCTGGTAGTGATATTGTTCCACCTAAGGTTTGTTCTTTGTACAGCATCTCGCTTTAGCATAAGCTTACGAGTAGCGATGAGAATACAAATATTGACCAAATCTGCTAATAAAGGTACAGCTGTATCACGCTTTGCAATTTCCTGAAATATTTCCGTAGCCCGGCATCCAGCAGAGGTGAATGTTAAACTGCTGCGCCATCTCCATCCAGAGACGATTGGCAGTTAGGGGCTAGTAGATACAGAATCAAGAGATTTAATTGCTGTTTGGCTGTCCGATTGATTGATATCACGATTTCGTTAAGCAATTACCGTCTTTCTTTAATCACCAAAAGTTCCATCTGGAACACGCTACAGTATTTGGGAAGACATCTATCTATCTAACACCTCTTGAATTCAAGAAAAGAATCTTGAAAACCATGTGTTTCCGCATTTGGAGTAAACCAAGCCACCATGATGCTCCCACTAGGGGGCCTACCTCATAGATAGGGTTCGAGCCGAGGGTAAAACTCAACCTCCGACTCAAATGGGTGCTATCTCCCATGGTACCAGAATATAGCTTCCGGTGGAGCTTCGCAACCAAGGTCAACCGAGGTCAACCAAGGCCACTTCCAGATGGGCTTCTGCAAAACTCTGGGCCTGTCAACCCTTAGGATACACACCAAGAAGTCGGCGGGGGTGAAAACCAACACTCAATGTGCATCCCAGTCTTTAATTTACCTAATGGTAATCAAGGAAAGACGCTCCTGTCTTTAGTTTACCTTACGGTAATCAAGGAAAGACGCTCCTGTCCTTAGTTTACCTTACGGCAAACAAGGAAAGACGCTCCTGTCTTTAGTTTACCTTACGGTAAACAAGGAAAGACTCTCCTGTCTTTAGTTTACCTTACGGCAAACAAGGAAAGACGCTCCTGTCTTTGCTCACCTTACGGTAAGCTAGGAAAGACGCTCCTAGTCTAAAATACACGGGAAATAGGGTATATACATAACACCGCTCAGACGTTTACAAGCCGTTCAAGACCGTCTTTCCTAGCAGAAAGGACTGGCAAGTCAACGAGCCATCTACCTGCGAATCGATGATAGCAATATATACCGACGGAAACCCTTGGACTAGCCAGCTCATTCAGATTTCCTGATTACAGAAGTGTCTTTCAAGCTGACTTCCTGACAGTGACTAAAGCTGCTAGACAAGT
The DNA here is from genome assembly GCA_911387755.1 of Chrysotoxum bicinctum. NCBI lineage: Eukaryota > Metazoa > Arthropoda > Insecta > Diptera > Syrphidae > Chrysotoxum > Chrysotoxum bicinctum. Next base: position 106,684,530 of record OU426989.1, on the reverse strand, counting down.
CTCAATGGTGGCAACACCACAAGCTTATATCACTTTTTTCATTGATAGCCAAGCGGCAATAAAAGCACAACATTAGACCCTGCTGGATTCCTGCTCACAGTGGTGTCCCAGGTAATCAAAGTGCTGACGAGCTGGCAAGAAAAGTATCAACACTTGAACCTAGTCAAGTAGAGACAACAGTTCAAGTCCCACTCTGAAATCTTAAACAAGAGATGGAACTCTCTCGTTTCCTGTCTTGTAACCAGAAAGCTATAGCTTAGTTTCAGCAGAAAAAAAAGACCGACGTTACAAGAAAAAGTTGAAACTCAGTATGGACGACTTATGCAGAGGATGCGGTGACGGGGAGATACATAAGGAAACTCCTCACTACCTGTGTCACTGCCCTGCGCTATATCATCTGAGAAACAGACACCTAGGGAGACAGTTCTTCAGCGACTTGGAGGAGCTCTCTGACATTTCAAGCAAAATCATGTTAAAATTTGTTAACGATACCAAATGGCTTGGAAATTTATAAACTCTGTAAATCGCCTTCAACTACACTACGATAGTGTAGTATGAACCAAAACGACTTAACGATGCACGTGTTTCTTATAGGAGCAGCACCAACGAAGAATGGTTACCTCGCCTGTACACCTGCGATTGCAACTCCTATGTTGAATACGAGCATCAGTGGGTTGATTGGGCCACCTCTTCCTAAGATTGGTAAAGAGACAGCCTCTTTTTCTATCAAAAATCGACAAATTCCACCCTCCCCTTCCACCTTTACCTCCGCTCTCGTTCTCCTACTGACTACTCTAACTTATCTCCATTTCACCGAGCTATACAATTCCCTTTACCAGCGTTTTCCCTAAGTCATTTTTTCAGTTTGTTAACTATAAAAGAAAATCCGATGGCTACCCAACCACTCTCTCTTTCAATAACGAAACATCAAACGATCTTAACACTATCGCCAACCTTTTTGCTACATTCTTCAATCAATCTTTTGTCGATGACTGCTTTGTTCCTGATTCTGCCTATTTCAATTATCTACAAAGTTTTTCTCTTGGACCGCTTCTCCCTCGTTCCGTCGATCCCCACCTCATCAAAAATTTTCAGCGATATGGAAATCATCTTTCATAACCCCTATTCACAAAAAGGGTCCGAAGAGCGATGTTATTAATTATCGTCCCATTGCCAAACTTTCACACATACCCAAACTCTTTGAAAGTATTTTGTATGAATCCTTAAGTTTCCACTGCAAATCTCTCATCTCCCTCTCACAACATGGCTTTCTCAAATGCCCGTCTACAACCACTAACCTTGTTGAATTTGTATCCGTCACCCTTTCAGCCTTAGAAAAAGGCTACGAAGTCGATGTTATCTCAACCGATTTCAGCAAGGCCTTCGACAAAATTTCCCATAAGCTTATTCTTTTCAAATTGTCCACTCTCGGTTTTGAACCCTCTTTGTTACAGTGGATCTCTTCTTACCTTGAAAACCGTTATTACAGCGTTCGATTTAGATCAGCCACCTCATGCCCTTTCTTAGCTACCTCCGGTGTCCCCCAAGGCAGCCACCTCGGCCCACTTTTGTTTATTCTTGCTATTAATGATATTGATAGGGTCATCAAGCATTCTTCTGTCTCTCTGTACGCCGATGATACCAAGACCATTTCCTCAACACATGACTCTTCCCTTATTCAAAAGGATCTAGACAGTTTTTCAGTTTGGTGTCTAAAAAATTGCATGGAGCTTAATGTCGTCAAATGCCAATCAATTACTTTTTCACGCAAACGTAACAAATCTCCTCCCCGTCTCTACTTGCTCCATAATCAACCCATACCCACAGTTGATAATATTCGTGACCTTGGCATTTTATGTGACCCAGAGCTTAATTTTCTCACTCACATAGACGATATCGGTTTCGTCAAAAGATGGTCCAAAGAATTCTCCAACCCCTATGTAACCCGGTCCTTATACATATCGTTTGTTCGTCCACTGCTAGAATATGCCTCTCAAGTTTGGAGCCCTTACCAACTTACTCATATTTCCAGAATCGAAAGCATCCAACGTCGATTCCTACGCTTTGCTCTTCGAGGTCTATCATGGAACAATCCTCTGATTCTGCCTCCCTATCTAATCAACCTGAATTCGTTGGAAGAACGAAGAGAAATATCAGACATTCTCTTCATTCATCGACTACTCTCCGGTTCCATTGACTGCATGTCCCTCTACAACTCCATCTCTTTCAATACTAATCCCCGTAATACACGTAACCCTCGTCTCTTTTATATACCCACCCATCGAACCTCTTACGGCTCCAACGAACCTGTCTCTCGCATGCTACGGGCTGTTAATTTAAACATATGCCTCTTCGACTTTAACCTGAGTACTCCTTCCTTAAAACTCCGGCTTCTGAAGCGTCCTCCCCCTCACTAACCTTAGCTTAAGTTCTTAGTTTTTAAGTTAGATTAAGAATTAGCTTGTATTAAGCCGAATAAATGGGGGTTTTGCCCCCACCAAAAATAAAAAATTAAATTAATTCGACTTAATCAGCAATACTGACCAAACAACAAACATATACACCAAACACTGACATACGAGTATTAATTAAACTCATCTACCAGACGTTGCAAGGAGCCACATGCTCCTACAGGCCTAGTGGAGGGATGATTTCGCAAGTGGGAGTAAAAGAAAGGACCACGGCCTTAGAAGGCGTCTAACTCTCCTTAGCCAGGTAATTATATGACGACAGACATTTCTTCAATGATTTGGAAGTACCCTCCGACATTTCAAGCTATAGCTTGATGTAACCCATCAACACCCTTAACGGGCTTGATCGACATAAGATTATTATCAATACAACTCCTAGGGTATCACAACAGATCTATGTACATTGTACATTGATCTAAGTGTGACGGTAACAAGATCAACTGTCAGCCCACTAACCTTTAACATAACAACCTACGTAACTGAGATCCAAACATTTTCCTTCGTCGCAGATTGGTGCTGATGGAATTGCTGAAACACTCGTCTAAACAATTTTTATGTAAAAATTCCAGTAGAAAACATTAGTTGCACATTTTAGCGTAGTGGTAAGTGCGTTGGAGTGTCACACCGGAGGTTTGCGGTTGGATTCCAGCGTACTGGTCCTTGCGAGAAAGTGGCATACAATCCAAGTAAAAGATAAAGATAAAGTACCTCTCATCCTAGTCGCTTGGAATCGGTTGAAAATTGAAGGAATTTAAGGTCGCCCTGGTTTCTACCGCCTTTCAATATCCACATCCATGAATGGCTGAAAGTAAAAGTTTCTAAGCCGGGGCTCTCACACAATGTTACTCAAACAAACTTATAAACAAAAATACATTGACACTTTATTCCTATTCCCGATAAAAGCCGATACCTTCGATCTTAAAATAAGGCACACAGTACTGTTTTCTATTTAGTATCTTTTTAAAAAAACGTTTAAATTCAATTATTTATTACTTTCTTCTTTAACAGTTTTTTCTATTTATTTTCTAGGTAAGTCCATTGTTTGTGAAACACCAGACTCATAACCCACACAACCACAACACAGGCAAGTGCATGAAATACCTTAACTTGGGCATGATATTTTAATGAAATAAAACCAATCTAACTACACTTAGAAACGGAGTTAATTTAATATGAACTGTATATATCCATGTCAGGGCGTGTCCTAGGGCGTGTTATGCAGAGTACAGTGTGGGTAATCAAATCAAAATCCAATTTCGTTTGTTAATTTTCTGAGAAAACCTCAATTAATAAAGGTTTTTTGTGTGCCATATAAAATCTTGTCAAACAACCGTGCAAACAACAACTATCGTCATCTCTGAGGGGTTTCTATAGAACGTCGGGTTCATATGTTGAAAACCCCATACAATTATTAAACCTTCATGTGCCTTACCTTACCCATCATCTCACCTACTGGGTTATCCTTCAAAAACCCCATCATGAACGAAGGTTGCTGCCTCTGACTATAGAAAATAATGTTACAGTTAGGTGGTAGCTGCGTTTCCCTTCTGGTCTGCTTCTGTCTCTGAGTCATCTGACTTGAGCTTGAGAGTGAACACCTTTCGTCATATTGTTTGTCTTACAGATTACCAAGCGAGCTTGTCATGTCCTTCACAAAAACAAAAACCCACAGCGTTAAAAGGATATTTATTTTGTGTAGCCGCCTCGAGTGTGGTGTAATATGTTAGAAGTTTATCACCATCAATGAAAAGTTATGACAACGTGAGATAAAAAAATCTTGTACACTTATTATTCCTTAGCCCCTTGCCTTTGCTACGAGTAGAACAAAATATAAAGAGGAACGAAAAGAGATAATGGTTGTCATCGTCACACAAGTGTTTTCTTTACGCTCTTAGATGTTTTGCAAGCAATTTTCAAGAAGGATCAAGTGAAAAGTAATATTTAAGTTGGAATAAAATACCATATGTGCGTGCATGGCCATCATCTAACATAAACACTTATCGTCCTGTCTACACCAAGCCACACGCATTAAAATATTCGCAAGTGAATAATTGTTAAATGGCTTAGAAGAGTAAAATAACAAAAAAGATACAATATCCGAACAAACTTAACCTCATGTCAACCGCAGGACCACTGTAAAAGGAAACTTTTCTCAAAACCTTATAAGTTATAATACATAATAACTATGTGTGTGGTGTATTAAAGTTGTTATGCATAAGGATGTTTTTGTGTCGGAACTGTTAGATGGAAAATTATAATAAATGGATGTTGTGGGCATTCGGGTTATTTGCTGTATATGAATATGACGACATTTGCTTGCGTTTTAAGTGTTAACCACCGGAGAACGTCTAATGTTTTACTATATTACTTGAAAAGGATATCGTGTTCTAGGACTTGGCTTTCAAAAGAATTAAATTTAATGTTGATCTAAGTACCTAAAACCCACATCATATTTAAATAGGGAAACTAATGAAAAAATTGTGGTGATGATTTAGTGTCCTTACAGTGAACTGAATAAGAAAGGGGTCAATTTGTTAGCTCTCATTCCAAACGATTGAAAAGGTACTAGAGTGCCTTTAAAGCAGCCACAAAATTTCAGTGAGAAGTTGAACAGTTTTCAGCTGCCTGATGCACTTTTATTCACATTTAGGATCTTGAGAGATGTCTTAATAAATTCGTTCTATACAGTACAGTCACAAGGACTCTCGAACAAGCCACATTCAATTGTCCGTAAAAAACATGAATTTTCCAGGCTTAGGCCAGCAATAGTCAACGATTGGCTTTGTGCTTTGTTGATGGTTATAGCAGAGGCATTACTCAAAAGGACACTGGAGCTGCTTCAATTTGAATGGTAGATCTTTAGAAATCCTTGGATGTGTGATTGATTGATGATTGTTCCCACTGATGATTGTTGCCTGGAATAAAATCAGTGACAAATTTTTGTTGGTCAATCTATTTTCGCTGCACCACTTTGGCCCATTTAAGTTGCGAACAAGCATCACCGGTGACGCAACTTTAAATGTTTATACGTGCGGCAGAGCTTTCCGGCTAGTTCCAATAAATTCATAAAGTCAGTCAAATAATTGATGGTTTGAGCTCCGTCCATTACTGTGTTGATGGATTTGTATTTTACTGTTTTGTTAGGCAGTTTCAAATAAAGAATTTCCCGTTTTATCGCATTTTGCATGACTTTCCGCAAAATTTCCGGTGATACTGTTCGCATTTCCGTCGAATATTATTATTATTATTAAGGTTGCTATTGTCTGAGGCTAGTTTGCATAAGCCCACAACTTCAAATAGCCCCAAGGAAAGAAGTCTGGAAGGGATTCAAACGGGCGATTTTGCTGGCCCTACCAAATCGCCAAAATGGGAGACTACGCGACTAGGAAACTCCTCTTTCATAATATGCTGTGTGTGCGATTGCACAGTCTTAATTTTGCGCAACCTTGTAGACATAAACTTAGAAGATTGCTGTCTTTTAATAGTTTGGAAATTATCTCTTTAACAATTAAGTAGTGCTAAGACTTTTGTGCAGAACTCCTTGAAATGATAAATAGGCTTTAGACTGTCATTCAAAGATGCACTGGTTCTTATGAAGAAGTGACAATTACACAGAAATGATCGAGAGTTGTAAAGGTTTAGGTTCTCTGCGAGTCATATTGACCGATATTTTTTTTCTACGGGTTTCTTTAAGCACAAGTCATCATCCAATGAAGTGCATCATATTTTTTCTCTCCCAGAGGCTGCAAATCCTAAAATGAACTTATCAGATGCATTTTTTCTGCAAATTGAAGTCGACGAAGAGTCAAAGCATTTACTCACTATCAACACGCACTTGGAGGTCTTTTCGGTGGGAAAGCATTCCCTTCCAATAACATCTTTATATCAGGAACAGACCTGAAGGGACACAATCCAAATTTGAAGGTTAGATTCGGTAAATGAAAGTAAAGTATATGAGTTAGGTGCATTCATTCTTGATGAATTTCACGATCGATCCGTTAAAGCGATTTGTCATGCAACAAGATCGCTTACCCTATCTGAAAAAGCTTATAGCCAGATATAGAAAGAAGGATACGTACTTGGTCATGCAGTAACTAATTTCCACAAAATGATATTTGGTCGAAAGATCAAACTACACACATACCAAAAATCACTTCTTGCTGTTTTCGGAAAAAACACAAGCCAATCTAGTTCAACGTTGGGCAGTCAAGTTATTGGCATATGATTTTGACGTCAGCTTTATTTCAACTCACAGCTTTGGATATGCAAATGTGCTGTCAATTGCTTCGGTCAAAATTGAACAAGAAGTCAATCAAATTCTTACCGACAATCTCGTTAACCTGCCAGTTACCCATAAAATTGTTAAATTTGAATTGGCGAAGAATAATAAACAGCGTCGAATATTTAATTTGGTGACTAATGGCTGGTAAAGTGAAATAAAGGAAAACAACGAGATACCAAGATACCAACAACAACAGCGCTTTAGCCATGACCCACACCAACAGAACAATAGGAACGTGTTCATCTGGATTACACTGGACCAATTGAGTGAAACTACTTTATGGTTTAAGTCGAAGCTTTTAGAAAGTGGCCGTAACAATGGCAACCAAATCTATTACTCATCGTACCATAGAAATTCTTCAGGGAACGGGACCAAATTCAAAAGGTCACTGTTTCAACAGTAGATACATCGCCGAGAATGGTATTGAACATCTTTGTTCCAGTCCGTACTACCAAAAGTCTAATGGCCAAGCTCAACCATTTTTAGACACCTTTAAACACTCACTTTTCAAAAGTTAAACGCGGAAGAAACAATCATTCAAAATCTTCACACGTTTCTTCAATCATATCGCTTAACATCAAACCGAAACGTACCAAATTCCAAGCCTCCAGCTGAAATAATGTTTGGCAAAAATACACATCAGTTTAAATCTTTTTAACCGAAAAATTTAATTGAAAATTTGGTACCAAGTATTGATAAGATCATATTTAAAGTGTTGTTGCAGAGAGTCAGACTAGTTCTTGAACATGACAATTAACTTCGAAAACGTCATAGAGAAGATTGAACTACCAAACGTCGAGTCGAAAAACCATGGGATAAGGCGCTATAAATGATCTGTTCTCCCCGTAAATCTTTTCCGTAGCTTTCAAAATATATAGCTCATTCCAGCGTAATACAGATTATAGAATATAGCTCCTTCATCAATATTCGAGACATTGATTTCTTTTTCCATTTCTAATTTTAAATTGGCAGATGGTAACACTTTCCTATCGAGTTTGACAGTAATTTTCGATGAGTCACATGTCACACACTTCGACGGAAATGTTCGAAATCGCTTGTTTAATATCGGCTCTGAACTCCTCGTATAGCACTGAATTATTGATATAAACCAATAACTTAACGTAGCGCCATAAAAAAGCCTAAAAGTGTTAAATCACAATGCCTAGGCAGCCAATCGAAAGGACCATTTCTCGATATTTATCACTTTAATCGAATTGAGTTTTAAATAAGTCTATTAGTATATCCGCCATTAAGTTGCAACATGTCTCTATAACGATCTCCATTGAGTCTAATGTGACGGTTATTTTCATCAACGAAAACGAAAATGGACCGATGACACCATCATCGGCACACTATATATGGATGAACTGCTGTTTCTTAAAGGCACCTGATTAACATATAAAATAGTCTAGAGGCGTTAAATCACACGATCTAGGAGGCCAATTGACTGGTCCCAACCGTGGAATAAACTGTTCACCGAACTCGCCTCTCAATTGGTCCAATGTTACGCGTGCTGTGTAGCATGTGGCACCGTCTTGTTGAAACCACATGTCATGCAAGTCAAGCTCTTCCATTTTGCGGAAAAAAAAGTTTGTTATCATCGCACGGTAGCGCTCACAATTCACAGTAACGTTGCTATTCGCATCATCTTTGAAGTAACACGGTCCAATGATTCCGGCAGCCCATAATCCGAAACAAACAGTGACTTTTTCTGGATGCATTGGTAGCTCTTGCAATGCTTCTGACTGCTCTCTACTCCAAATACAGCAGTTTTGCTTGCTCACGTATCTATTCAAATAGAAATAAGCTTCGTTGCTGAACACAATTTTTCGATAAAAAAAATGTGTGTGTACTGACGTACGCGCGCTTGAAGTAAAACTTCTTTTCCCAAAAGCAAAGACTCTGTACGATTCATGTGCTTTTCGGAAACATAAAAAAATCTAGTTTTAGTATAGTCTTGTAAATTGCAAGATGTCAAAACCACTTCCAAATACATTTTTTTTAAATAGATATTTCTTGTAATTGAAAATGATTGGAGGTTTAAATTGGAACTCAAAATTGATTGAATTATACAAATGATGCAATTAGTTTTGAAATGACCGCTTTGGTCTCTCTGCCAATTTCTTGAATTTATTAAGAAAATCAGATTTTTTTAGATTAAGAATTTTATTTTTCAATTTGTTTTATATACAACTAGCGGCCAGGTACGTGCTTCGCTACGTATAAAGTGAAATAATAAAAAAAAAAATTAATTGCAACATCAAATTCATTTATTCAAACAAAAAAATATTTTATTAATTGCTAGCTATTTTAAAACTTAATCCAAAACATTTGGATAAACAATATTCTTTGTTTTTCAATTTTGGGCATGAATTAACAAACGGCTAGGGATACATATACATACATACATCGCAAATGATAAACGCACAGGATATTGTAATCGTTTGAACTCAAATGGCATATCAGTTGGAATCATAGGGATACGTGGTATCAAACAAACTTCTCCTTTTGATTTAGCAGCTAAGATCGTAGCTTTAAATTAAATTTGGCAATAACTTTTTTACTGCCAATCTGGTGCCATTACACAGTTTTGGTGGATTAATATTTCGCAATAATCAAAGAACCAATTTTCAAATTCAAGCAATGCGGTGGCATACCAGCTAGTTCCAATGAATTTAAAAATTCAATTGGATAATTCATTGCCTCATCTTGATTCATAACACTGTTGATTACCACGTAAATCTTGCATTGTTCGATTAAATGCTTCTAGTGATTTTTTATTCGCTGTTGTACACTCATCCCATAAAATAATTGGCGTTAATCGCAGAACTTTTGCCATAGCAGAATTTCTCGAAATATTGCAAGTTGGAGTTTCAATCACCTGTACATTCAATGGCAATTTTAGTGCAGAGTGTGCAGTCCGACCACCTTCTAATAATATGTCCCTCAAGTTAGCAGAGCAAAGTCAGCAGAACACAGTTTTTATGATGCAATAATTAGGCGCTTATTAAGTGCTAATTAAGTACCCAAAAATAAAATTAAGTGCTCCAGTACTTTTTGTAAAAATTGATGTTCTGCTAACTTGATTTCAAGTTAGCAGAGCAATCATAGAAAATGCTTAAAACGCAAGATAAAAAAATCGCGGTTTGTCTAGTATTTAGGTGCTATTTAAGTGCTCTAGGAATCCAAAAAAAAATTTTGAAAAAAGTTGTTTTTTAAGAAAAAAAATTTTTTTTGAAAAAAAAAAAATTAAGTAATATATTTTTTTGAATTTTTTTCCTATTAATTGTTTTGGTTTATGAAAAGCATAGTTAGTTCGAATTAAGTACCCTATTTTCAGAATCATTTTCTAAGATTTGGGATAAAAATAAAATAATACCATTTCCCATACATTTCCATGTTCTGCTAACTTGATTTCGCTTTTTGTCGAAAAGTTCAACTTTTTTCGACACAAATATTTTTGATTTATTAATCGTTTGTCTAGTTCGAATTAAGTACTCTATTTTCAGATTCATTTTCGAAGATTTGAGGCAAAAAAAAATAATACCATTTCCCATACATTTCCATGTTCTGCTAACTTGATTTCGCTTTTTGTCGAAAAGTTCAACTTTTTTCGACACAAATATTTTTGATTCATCAATAGTTTGTCTAGTTCGAATTAAATGCTCTATTTTCAGAATCATTTTCTAAGATTTGGGATAAAAAAAAAATAATACCATTTCCCATACATTTCCATGTTCTGCTAACTTGATTTCGCTTTTTGTCGAAAAGTTCAACTTTTTTCGACACAAATATTTTTGATTCATCAATAGTTTGTCTAGTTCGAATTAAATGCTCTATTTTCAGAATCATTTTCTAAGATTTGGGATAAAAAAAAAATAATACCATTTCCCATACATTTCCATGTTCTGCTAACTTGATTTCGCTTTTTGTCGAAAAGTTCAACTTTTTTCGACACAAATATTTTTGATTTATTAATCGTTTGGCTAGTTCGAATTAAGTACTCTATTTTCAGATTCATTTTCGAAGATTTGAGGCAAAAAAAAAATAATTCTATTTCCCATACATTTCCATGTTCTGCTAACTTGATTTCGCTTTTTGTCGAAAAGTTCAACGTTTTTCGACACAAATATTTTTGATTCATCAATAGTTTGTCTAGTTCGAATTAAATGCTCTATTTTCAGAATCATTTTCTAAGATTTGGGATAAAAAAAAAATAATACCATTTCCCATACATTTCCATGTTCTGCTAACTTGATTTCGCTTTTTGTCGAAAAGTTCAACTTTTTTCGACACAAATATTTTTGATTCATCAATAGTTTGTCTAGTTCGAATTAAATGCTCTATTTTCAGAATCATTTTCTAAGATTTGGGATAAAAAAAAAATAATACCATTTCCCATACATTTCCATGTTCTGCTAACTTGATTTCGCTTTTTGTCGAAAAGTTCAACTTTTTTCGACACAAATATTTTTGATTTATTAATCGTTTGTCTAGTTCGAATTAAGTACTCTACTTGATTTCGCTTTTTGTCGAAAAGTTCAACTTTTTTCGACACAAATATTTTTGATTTATTAATCGTTTGTCTAGTTCGAATTAAGTACTCTATTTTCAGATTCATTTTCGAAGATTTGAGGCAAAAAAAAATAATACCATTTCCCATACATTTCCATGTTCTGCTAACTTGATTTCGCTTTTTGTCGAAAAGTTCAACGTTTTTCGACACAAATATTTTTGATTCATCAATAGTTTGTCTAGTTCGAATTAAATGCTCTATTTTCAGAATCATTTTCTAAGATTTGGGATAAAAAAAAAATAATACCATTTCCCATACATTTCCATGTTCTGCTAACTTGATTTCGCTTTTTGTCGAAAAGTTCAACTTTTTTCGACACAAATATTTTTGATTTATTAATCGTTTGGCTAGTTCGAATTAAGTACTCTATTTTCAGATTCATTTTCGAAGATTTGAGGCAAAAAAAAAATAATTCTATTTCCCATACATTTCCATGTTCTGCTAACTTGATTTCGCTTTTTGTCGAAAAGTTCAACGTTTTTCGACACAAATATTTTTGATTCATCAATAGTTTGTCTAGTTCGAATTAAATGCTCTATTTTCAGAATCATTTTCTAAGATTTGGGATAAAAAAAAAATAATACCATTTCCCATACATTTCCATGTTCTGCTAACTTGATTTCGCTTTTTGTCGAAAAGTTCAACTTTTTTCGACACAAATATTTTTGATTTATTAATCGTTTGTCTAGTTCGAATTAAGTACTCTATTTTCAGATTCATTTTCGAAGATTTGAGGCAAAAAAAAATAATACCATTTCCCATACATTTCCATGTTCTGCTAACTTGATTTCGCTTTTTGTCGAAAAGTTCAACTTTTTTCGACACAAATATTTTTGATTCATCAATAGTTTGTCTAGTTCGAATTAAATGCTCTATTTTCAGAATCATTTTCTAAGATTTGGGATAAAAAAAAAATAATACCATTTCCCATACATTTCCATGTTCTGCTAACTTGATTTCGCTTTTTGTCGAAAAGTTCAACTTTTTTCGACACAAATATTTTTGATTTATTAATCGTTTGTCTAGTTCGAATTAAGTACTCTATTTTCAGATTCATTTTCGAAGATTTGAGGCAAAAAAAAATAATACCATTTCCCATACATTTCCATGTTCTGCTAACTTGATTTCGCTTTTTGTCGAAAAGTTCAACTTTTTTCGACACAAATATTTTTGATTTATTAATCGTTTGGCTAGTTCGAATTAAGTACTCTATTTTCAGATTCATTTTCGAAGATTTGAGGCAAAAAAAAATAATACCATTTCCCATACATTTCCATGTTCTGCTAACTTGATTTCGCTTTTTGTCGAAAAGTTCAACTTTTTTCGACACAAATATTTTTGATTTATTAATCGTTTGTCTAGTTCGAATTAAGTACTCTATTTTCAGATTCATTTTCGAAGATTTGAGGCAAAAAAAAATAATTCTATTTCCCATACATTTCCATGTTCTGCTAACTTGATTTCGCTTTTTGTCGAAAAGTTCAACTTTTTTCGACACAAATATTTTTGATTCATCAATAGTTTGTCTAGTTCGAATTAAATGCTCTATTTTCAGAATCATTTTCTAAGATTTGGGATAAAAAAAAAATAATACCATTTCCCATACATTTCCATGTTCTGCTAACTTGATTTCGCTTTTTGTCGAAAAGTTCAACTTTTTTCGACACAAATATTTTTGATTCATTAATCGTTTGTCTAGTTCGAATTAAGTACTCTATTTTCAGAATCATTTTCGAAGATTTGAGGCAAAAAAAAAATAATACCATTTCCCATACATTTCCATGTTCTGCTAACTTGATTTCGCTTTTTGTCGAAAAGTTCAACTTTTTTCGACACAAATATTTTTGATTTATTAATCGTTTGGCTAGTTCGAATTAAGTACTCTATTTTCAGATTCATTTTCGAAGATTTGAGGCAAAAAAAAATAATACCATTTCCCATACATTTCCATGTTCTGCTAACTTGATTTCGCTTTTTGTCGAAAAGTTCAACTTTTTTCGACACAAATATTTTTGATTTATTAATCGTTTGTCTAGTTCGAATTAAGTACTCTATTTTCAGAATCATTTTCGAAGATTTGAGGCAAAAAAAAATAATACCATTTCCCATACATTTCCATGTTCTGCTAACTTGATTTCGCTTTTTGTCGAAAAGTTCAACTTTTTTCGACACAAATATTTTTGATTCATCAATAGTTTGTCTAGTTCGAATTAAATGCTCTATTTTCAGAATCATTTTCTAAGATTTGGGATAAAAAAAAAATAATACCATTTCCCATACATTTCCATGTTCTGCTAACTTGATTTCGCTTTTTGTCGAAAAGTTCAACTTTTTTCGACACAAATATTTTTGATTCATCAATAGTTTGTCTAGTTCGAATTAAATGCTCTATTTTCAGAATCATTTTCTAAGATTTGGGATAAAAAAAAAATAATACCATTCCCCATACATTTCCATGTTCTGCTAACTTGATTTCGCTTTTTGTCGAAAAGTTCAACTTTTTTCGACACAAATATTTTTGATTTATTAATCGTTTGTCTAGTTCGAATTAAGTACTCTATTTTCAGATTCATTTTCGAAGATTTGAGGCAAAAAAAAATAATACCATTTCCCATACATTTCCATGTTCTGCTAACTTGATTTCGCTTTTTGTCGAAAAGTTCAACTTTTTTCGACACAAATATTTTTGATTTATTAATCGTTTGGCTAGTTCGAATTAAGTACTCTATTTTCAGATTCATTTTCGAAGATTTGAGGCAAAAAAAAAATAATTCTATTTCCCATACATTTCCATGTTCTGCTAACTTGATTTCGCTTTTTGTCGAAAAGTTCAACTTTTTTCGACACAAATATTTTTGATTCATCAATAGTTTGTCTAGTTCGAATTAAATGCTCTATTTTCAGAATCATTTTCTAAGATTTGGGATAAAAAAAAATAATACCATTTCCCATACATTTCCATGTTCTGCTAACTTGATTTCGCTTTTTGTCGAAAAGTTCAACTTTTTTCGACACAAATATTTTTGATTCATTAATCGTTTGTCTAGTTCGAATTAAGTACTCTATTTTCAGAATCATTTTCGAAGATTTGAGGCAAAAAAAAATAATACCATTTCCCATACATTTCCATGTTCTGCTAACTTGATTTCGCTTTTTGTCGAAAAGTTCAACTTTTTTCGACACAAATATTTTTGATTTATTAATCGTTTGGCTAGTTCGAATTAAGTACTCTATTTTCAGATTCATTTTCGAAGATTTGAGGCAAAAAAAAATAATACCATTTCCCATACATTTCCATGTTCTGCTAACTTGATTTCGCTTTTTGTCGAAAAGTTCAACTTTTTTCGACACAAATATTTTTGATTCATCAATAGTTTGTCTAGTTCGAATTAAATGCTCTATTTTCAGAATCATTTTCTAAGATTTGGGATAAAAAAAAAATAATACCATTTCCCATACATTTCCATGTTCTGCTAACTTGATTTCGCTTTTTGTCGAAAAGTTCAACTTTTTTCGACACAAATATTTTTGATTCATTAATCGTTTGTCTAGTTCGAATTAAGTACTCTATTTTCAGAATCATTTTCGAAGATTTGAGGCAAAAAAAAATAATACCATTTCCCATACATTTCCATGTTCTGCTAACTTGATTTCGCTTTTTGTCGAAAAGTTCAACTTTTTTCGACACAAATATTTTTGATTCATCAATAGTTTGTCTAGTTCGAATTAAATGCTCTATTTTCAGAATCATTTTCTAAGATTTGGGATAAAAAAAAAATAATACCATTTCCCATACATTTCCATGTTCTGCTAACTTGATTTCGCTTTTTGTCGAAAAGTTCAACTTTTTTCGACACAAATATTTTTGATTCATCAATAGTTTGTCTAGTTCGAATTAAATGCTCTATTTTCAGAATCATTTTCTAAGATTTGGGATAAAAAAAAAATAATACCATTTCCCATACATTTCCATGTTCTGCTAACTTGATTTCGCTTTTTGTCGAAAAGTTCAACTTTTTTCGACACAAATATTTTTGATTTATTAATCGTTTGGCTAGTTCGAATTAAGTACTCTATTTTCAGATTCATTTTCGAAGATTTGAGGCAAAAAAAAATAATACCATTTCCCATACATTTCCATGTTCTGCTAACTTGATTTCGCTTTTTGTCGAAAAGTTCAACTTTTTTCGACACAAATATTTTTGATTCATCAATAGTTTGTCTAGTTCGAATTAAATGCTCTATTTTCAGAATCATTTTCTAAGATTTGGGATAAAAAAAAAATAATACCATTTCCCATACATTTCCATGTTCTGCTAACTTGATTTCGCTTTTTGTCGAAAAGTTCAACTTTTTTCGACACAAATATTTTTGATTCATCAATAGTTTGTCTAGTTCGAATTAAATGCTCTATTTTCAGAATCATTTTCTAAGATTTGGGATAAAAAAAAAATAATACCATTTCCCATACATTTCCATGTTCTGCTAACTTGATTTCGCTTTTTGTCGAAAAGTTCAACTTTTTTCGACACAAATATTTTTGATTTATTAATCGTTTGTCTAGTTCGAATTAAGTACTCTATTTTCAGATTCATTTTCGAAGATTTGAGGCAAAAAAAAATAATACCATTTCCCATACATTTCCATGTTCTGCTAACTTGATTTCGCTTTTTGTCGAAAAGTTCAACGTTTTTCGACACAAATATTTTTGATTCATCAATAGTTTGTCTAGTTCGAATTAAATGCTCTATTTTCAGAATCATTTTCTAAGATTTGGGATAAAAAAAAAATAATACCATTTCCCATACATTTCCATGTTCTGCTAACTTGATTTCGCTTTTTGTCGAAAAGTTCAACTTTTTTCGACACAAATATTTTTGATTTATTAATCGTTTGTCTAGTTCGAATTAAGTACTCTATTTTCAGATTCATTTTCGAAGATTTGAGGCAAAAAAAAATAATACCATTTCCCATACATTTCCATGTTCTGCTAACTTGATTTCGCTTTTTGTCGAAAAGTTCAACTTTTTTCGACACAAATATTTTTGATTCATCAATAGTTTGTCTAGTTCGAATTAAATGCTCTATTTTCAGAATCATTTTCTAAGATTTGGGATAAAAAAAAAATAATACCATTTCCCATACATTTCCATGTTCTGCTAACTTGATTTCGCTTTTTGTCGAAAAGTTCAACTTTTTTCGACACAAATATTTTTGATTTATTAATCGTTTGTCTAGTTCGAATTAAGTACTCTATTTTCAGATTCATTTTCGAAGATTTGAGGCAAAAAAAAATAATACCATTTCCCATACATTTCCATGTTCTGCTAACTTGATTTCGCTTTTTGTCGAAAAGTTCAACGTTTTTCGACACAAATATTTTTGATTCATCAATAGTTTGTCTAGTTCGAATTAAATGCTCTATTTTCAGAATCATTTTCTAAGATTTGGGATAAAAAAAAAATAATACCATTTCCCATACATTTCCATGTTCTGCTAACTTGATTTCGCTTTTTGTCGAAAAGTTCAACTTTTTTCGACACAAATATTTTTGATTTATTAATCGTTTGGCTAGTTCGAATTAAGTACTCTATTTTCAGATTCATTTTCGAAGATTTGAGGCAAAAAAAAAATAATTCTATTTCCCATACATTTCCATGTTCTGCTAACTTGATTTCGCTTTTTGTCGAAAAGTTCAACGTTTTTCGACACAAATATTTTTGATTCATCAATAGTTTGTCTAGTTCGAATTAAATGCTCTATTTTCAGAATCATTTTCTAAGATTTGGGATAAAAAAAAAATAATACCATTTCCCATACATTTCCATGTTCTGCTAACTTGATTTCGCTTTTTGTCGAAAAGTTCAACTTTTTTCGACACAAATATTTTTGATTTATTAATCGTTTGTCTAGTTCGAATTAAGTACTCTATTTTCAGATTCATTTTCGAAGATTTGAGGCAAAAAAAAATAATTCTATTTCCCATACATTTCCATGTTCTGCTAACTTGATTTCGCTTTTTGTCGAAAAGTTCAACTTTTTTCGACACAAATATTTTTGATTCATTAATCGTTTGTCTAGTTCGAATTAAGTACTCTATTTTCAGAATCATTTTCGAAGATTTGAGGCAAAAAAAAATAATACCATTTCCCATACATTTCCATGTTCTGCTAACTTGATTTCGCTTTTTGTCGAAAAGTTCAACTTTTTTCGACACAAATATTTTTGATTCATCAATAGTTTGTCTAGTTCGAATTAAATGCTCTATTTTCAGAATCATTTTCTAAGATTTGGGATAAAAAAAAAATAATACCATTTCCCATACATTTCCATGTTCTGCTAACTTGATTTCGCTTTTTGTCGAAAAGTTCAACTTTTTTCGACACAAATATTTTTGATTTATTAATCGTTTGTCTAGTTCGAATTAAGTACTCTATTTTCAGAATCATTTTCGAAGATTTGAGGCAAAAAAAAATAATACCATTTCCCATACATTTCCATGTTCTGCTAACTTGATTTCGCTTTTTGTCGCAAAGTTCAACTTTTTTCGACACAAATATTTTTGATTTATTAATCGTTTGGCTAGTTCGAATTAAGTACTCTATTTTCAGATTCATTTTCGAAGATTTGAGGCAAAAAAAAATAATACCATTTCCCATACATTTCCATGTTCTGCTAACTTGATTTCGCTTTTTGTCGAAAAGTTCAACTTTTTTCGACACAAATATTTTTGATTCATCAATAGTTTGTCTAGTTCGAATTAAATGCTCTATTTTCAGAATCATTTTCTAAGATTTGGGATAAAAAAAAAATAATACCATTTCCCATACATTTCCATGTTCTGCTAACTTGATTTCGCTTTTTGTCGAAAAGTTCAACTTTTTTCGACACAAATATTTTTGATTCATCAATAGTTTGTCTAGTTCGAATTAAATGCTCTATTTTCAGAATCATTTTCTAAGATTTGGGATAAAAAAAAATAATACCATTTCCCATACATTTCCATGTTCTGCTAACTTGATTTCGCTTTTTGTCGAAAAGTTCAACTTTTTTCGACACAAATATTTTTGATTTATTAATCGTTTGTCTAGTTCGAATTAAGTACTCTATTTTCAGATTCATTTTCGAAGATTTGAGGCAAAAAAAAATAATACCATTTCCCATACATTTCCATGTTCTGCTAACTTGATTTCGCTTTTTGTCGAAAAGTTCAACGTTTTTCGACACAAATATTTTTGATTCATCAATAGTTTGTCTAGTTCGAATTAAATGCTCTATTTTCAGAATCATTTTCTAAGATTTGGGATAAAAAAAAAATAATACCATTTCCCATACATTTCCATGTTCTGCTAACTTGATTTCGCTTTTTGTCGAAAAGTTCAACTTTTTTCGACACAAATATTTTTGATTTATTAATCGTTTGTCTAGTTCGAATTAAGTACTCTATTTTCAGATTCATTTTCGAAGATTTGAGGCAAAAAAAAATAATACCATTTCCCATACATTTCCATGTTCTGCTAACTTGATTTCGCTTTTTGTCGAAAAGTTCAACTTTTTTCGACACAAATATTTTTGATTCATCAATAGTTTGTCTAGTTCGAATTAAATGCTCTATTTTCAGAATCATTTTCTAAGATTTGGGATAAAAAAAAAATAATACCATTTCCCATACATTTCCATGTTCTGCTAACTTGATTTCGCTTTTTGTCGAAAAGTTCAACTTTTTTCGACACAAATATTTTTGATTTATTAATCGTTTGTCTAGTTCGAATTAAGTACTCTATTTTCAGATTCATTTTCGAAGATTTGAGGCAAAAAAAAATAATACCATTTCCCATACATTTCCATGTTCTGCTAACTTGATTTCGCTTTTTGTCGAAAAGTTCAACGTTTTTCGACACAAATATTTTTGATTCATCAATAGTTTGTCTAGTTCGAATTAAATGCTCTATTTTCAGAATCATTTTCTAAGATTTGGGATAAAAAAAAAATAATACCATTTCCCATACATTTCCATGTTCTGCTAACTTGATTTCGCTTTTTGTCGAAAAGTTCAACTTTTTTCGACACAAATATTTTTGATTTATTAATCGTTTGGCTAGTTCGAATTAAGTACTCTATTTTCAGATTCATTTTCGAAGATTTGAGGCAAAAAAAAAATAATTCTATTTCCCATACATTTCCATGTTCTGCTAACTTGATTTCGCTTTTTGTCGAAAAGTTCAACGTTTTTCGACACAAATATTTTTGATTCATCAATAGTTTGTCTAGTTCGAATTAAATGCTCTATTTTCAGAATCATTTTCTAAGATTTGGGATAAAAAAAAAATAATACCATTTCCCATACATTTCCATGTTCTGCTAACTTGATTTCGCTTTTTGTCGAAAAGTTCAACTTTTTTCGACACAAATATTTTTGATTTATTAATCGTTTGGCTAGTTCGAATTAAGTACTCTATTTTCAGATTCATTTTCGAAGATTTGAGGCAAAAAAAAAATAATTCTATTTCCCATACATTTCCATGTTCTGCTAACTTGATTTCGCTTTTTGTCGAAAAGTTCAACGTTTTTCGACACAAATATTTTTGATTCATCAATAGTTTGTCTAGTTCGAATTAAATGCTCTATTTTCAGAATCATTTTCTAAGATTTGGGATAAAAAAAAAATAATACCATTTCCCATACATTTCCATGTTCTGCTAACTTGATTTCGCTTTTTGTCGAAAAGTTCAACGTTTTTCGACACAAATATTTTTGATTCATCAATAGTTTGTCTAGTTCGAATTAAATGCTCTATTTTCAGAATCATTTTCTAAGATTTGGGATAAAAAAAAATAATACCATTTCCCATACATTTCCATGTTCTGCTAACTTGATTTCGCTTTTTGTCGAAAAGTTCAACTTTTTTCGACACAAATATTTTTGATTTATTAATCGTTTGTCTAGTTCGAATTAAGTACTCTATTTTCAGATTCATTTTCGAAGATTTGAGGCAAAAAAAAATAATACCATTTCCCATACATTTCCATGTTCTGCTAACTTGATTTCGCTTTTTGTCGAAAAGTTCAACTTTTTTCGACACAAATATTTTTGATTTATTAATCGTTTGTCTAGTTCGAATTAAGTACTCTATTTTCAGATTCATTTTCGAAGATTTGAGGCAAAAAAAAATAATACCATTTCCCATACATTTCCATGTTCTGCTAACTTGATTTCGCTTTTTGTCGAAAAGTTCAACTTTTTTCGACACAAATATTTTTGATTTATTAATCGTTTGTCTAGTTCGAATTAAGTACTCTATTTTCAGATTCATTTTCGAAGATTTGAGGCAAAAAAAAATAATACCATTTCCCATACATTTCCATGTTCTGCTAACTTGATTTCGCTTTTTGTCGAAAAGTTCAACTTTTTTCGACACAAATATTTTTGATTTATTAATCGTTTGTCTAGTTCGAATTAAGTACTCTATTTTCAGATTCATTTTCGAAGATTTGAGGCAAAAAAAAATAATACCATTTCCCATACATTTCCATGTTCTGCTAACTTGATTTCGCTTTTTGTCGAAAAGTTCAACGTTTTTCGACACAAATATTTTTGATTCATCAATAGTTTGTCTAGTTCGAATTAAATGCTCTATTTTCAGAATCATTTTCTAAGATTTGGGATAAAAAAAAAATAATACCATTTCCCATACATTTCCATGTTCTGCTAACTTGATTTCGCTTTTTGTCGAAAAGTTCAACTTTTTTCGACACAAATATTTTTGATTTATTAATCGTTTGGCTAGTTCGAATTAAGTACTCTATTTTCAGATTCATTTTCGAAGATTTGAGGCAAAAAAAAAATAATTCTATTTCCCATACATTTCCATGTTCTGCTAACTTGATTTCGCTTTTTGTCGAAAAGTTCAACTTTTTTCGACACAAATATTTTTGATTCATCAATAGTTTGTCTAGTTCGAATTAAATGCTCTATTTTCAGAATCATTTTCTAAGATTTGGGATAAAAAAAAAATAATACCATTTCCCATACATTTCCATGTTCTGCTAACTTGATTTCGCTTTTTGTCGAAAAGTTCAACTTTTTTCGACACAAATATTTTTGATTTATTAATCGTTTGTCTAGTTCGAATTAAGTACTCTATTTTCAGATTCATTTTCGAAGATTTGAGGCAAAAAAAAATAATACCATTTCCCATACATTTCCATGTTCTGCTAACTTGATTTCGCTTTTTGTCGAAAAGTTCAACGTTTTTCGACACAAATATTTTTGATTCATCAATAGTTTGTCTAGTTCGAATTAAATGCTCTATTTTCAGAATCATTTTCTAAGATTTGGGATAAAAAAAAAATAATACCATTTCCCATACATTTCCATGTTCTGCTAACTTGATTTCGCTTTTTGTCGAAAAGTTCAACTTTTTTCGACACAAATATTTTTGATTTATTAATCGTTTGGCTAGTTCGAATTAAGTACTCTATTTTCAGATTCATTTTCGAAGATTTGAGGCAAAAAAAAAATAATTCTATTTCCCATACATTTCCATGTTCTGCTAACTTGATTTCGCTTTTTGTCGAAAAGTTCAACGTTTTTCGACACAAATATTTTTGATTCATCAATAGTTTGTCTAGTTCGAATTAAATGCTCTATTTTCAGAATCATTTTCTAAGATTTGGGATAAAAAAAAAATAATACCATTTCCCATACATTTCCATGTTCTGCTAACTTGATTTCGCTTTTTGTCGAAAAGTTCAACTTTTTTCGACACAAATATTTTTGATTTATTAATCGTTTGGCTAGTTCGAATTAAGTACTCTATTTTCAGATTCATTTTCGAAGATTTGAGGCAAAAAAAAAATAATTCTATTTCCCATACATTTCCATGTTCTGCTAACTTGATTTCGCTTTTTGTCGAAAAGTTCAACGTTTTTCGACACAAATATTTTTGATTCATCAATAGTTTGTCTAGTTCGAATTAAATGCTCTATTTTCAGAATCATTTTCTAAGATTTGGGATAAAAAAAAAATAATACCATTTCCCATACATTTCCATGTTCTGCTAACTTGATTTCGCTTTTTGTCGAAAAGTTCAACGTTTTTCGACACAAATATTTTTGATTCATCAATAGTTTGTCTAGTTCGAATTAAATGCTCTATTTTCAGAATCATTTTCTAAGATTTGGGATAAAAAAAAAATAATACCATTTCCCATACATTTCCATGTTCTGCTAACTTGATTTCGCTTTTTGTCGAAAAGTTCAACTTTTTTCGACACAAATATTTTTGATTTATTAATCGTTTGTCTAGTTCGAATTAAGTACTCTATTTTCAGATTCATTTTCGAAGATTTGAGGCAAAAAAAAATAATACCATTTCCCATACATTTCCATGTTCTGCTAACTTGATTTCGCTTTTTGTCGAAAAGTTCAACTTTTTTCGACACAAATATTTTTGATTTATTAATCGTTTGTCTAGTTCGAATTAAGTACTCTATTTTCAGATTCATTTTCGAAGATTTGAGGCAAAAAAAAATAATACCATTTCCCATACATTTCCATGTTCTGCTAACTTGATTTCGCTTTTTGTCGAAAAGTTCAACTTTTTTCGACACAAATATTTTTGATTTATTAATCGTTTGTCTAGTTCGAATTAAGTACTCTATTTTCAGATTCATTTTCGAAGATTTGAGGCAAAAAAAAATAATACCATTTCCCATACATTTCCATGTTCTGCTAACTTGATTTCGCTTTTTGTCGAAAAGTTCAACTTTTTTCGACACAAATATTTTTGATTTATTAATCGTTTGTCTAGTTCGAATTAAGTACTCTATTTTCAGATTCATTTTCGAAGATTTGAGGCAAAAAAAAATAATACCATTTCCCATACATTTCCATGTTCTGCTAACTTGATTTCGCTTTTTGTCGAAAAGTTCAACTTTTTTCGACACAAATATTTTTGATTTATTAATCGTTTGTCTAGTTCGAATTAAGTACTCTATTTTCAGATTCATTTTCGAAGATTTGAGGCAAAAAAAAATAATACTATTTCCCATACATTTCCATGTTCTGCTAACTTGATTTCGCTTTTTGTCGAAAAGTTCAACTTTTTTCGACACAAATATTTTTGATTTATTAATCGTTTGTCTAGTTCGAATTAAGTACTCTATTTTCAGATTCATTTTCGAAGATTTGAGGCAAAAAAAAATAATACCATTTCCCATACATTTCCATGTTCTGCTAACTTGATTTCGCTTTTTGTCGAAAAGTTCAACTTTTTTCGACACAAATATTTTTGATTTATTAATCGTTTGTCTAGTTCGAATTAAGTACTCTATTTTCAGATTCATTTTCGAAGATTTGAGGCAAAAAAAAATAATACCATTTCCCATACATTTCCATGTTCTGCTAACTTGATTTCGCTTTTTGTCGAAAAGTTCAACTTTTTTCGACACAAATATTTTTGATTCATCAATAGTTTGTCTAGTTCGAATTAAGTACTCTATTTTCAGATTCATTTTCGAAGATTTGAGGCAAAAAAAAATAATACCATTTCCCATACATTTCCATGTTCTGCTAACTTGATTTCGCTTTTTGTCGAAAAGTTCAACGTTTTTCGACACAAATATTTTTGATTCATCAATAGTTTGTCTAGTTCGAATTAAATGCTCTATTTTCAGAATCATTTTCTAAGATTTGGGATAAAAAAAAAATAATACCATTTCCCATACATTTCCATGTTCTGCTAACTTGATTTCGCTTTTTGTCGAAAAGTTCAACTTTTTTCGACACAAATATTTTTGATTTATTAATCGTTTGGCTAGTTCGAATTAAGTACTCTATTTTCAGATTCATTTTCGAAGATTTGAGGCAAAAAAAAAATAATTCTATTTCCCATACATTTCCATGTTCTGCTAACTTGATTTCGCTTTTTGTCGAAAAGTTCAACTTTTTTCGACACAAATATTTTTGATTCATCAATAGTTTGTCTAGTTCGAATTGAATGCTCTATTTTCAGAATCATTTTCTAAGATTTGGGATAAAAAAAAAATAATACCATTTCCCATACATTTCCATGTTCTGCTAACTTGATTTCGCTTTTTGTCGAAAAGTTCAACTTTTTTCGACACAAATATTTTTGATTTATTAATCGTTTGGCTAGTTCGAATTAAGTACTCTATTTTCAGATTCATTTTCGAAGATTTGAGGCAAAAAAAAAATAATTCTATTTCCCATACATTTCCATGTTCTGCTAACTTGATTTCGCTTTTTGTCGAAAAGTTCAACGTTTTTCGACACAAATATTTTTGATTCATCAATAGTTTGTCTAGTTCGAATTAAATGCTCTATTTTCAGAATCATTTTCTAAGATTTGGGATAAAAAAAAAATAATACCATTTCCCATACATTTCCATGTTCTGCTAACTTGATTTCGCTTTTTGTCGAAAAGTTCAACTTTTTTCGACACAAATATTTTTGATTTATTAATCGTTTGGCTAGTTCGAATTAAGTACTCTATTTTCAGATTCATTTTCGAAGATTTGAGGCAAAAAAAAAATAATTCTATTTCCCATACATTTCCATGTTCTGCTAACTTGATTTCGCTTTTTGTCGAAAAGTTCAACGTTTTTCGACACAAATATTTTTGATTCATCAATAGTTTGTCTAGTTCGAATTAAATGCTCTATTTTCAGAATCATTTTCTAAGATTTGGGATAAAAAAAAAATAATACCATTTCCCATACATTTCCATGTTCTGCTAACTTGATTTCGCTTTTTGTCGAAAAGTTCAACGTTTTTCGACACAAATATTTTTGATTCATCAATAGTTTGTCTAGTTCGAATTAAATGCTCTATTTTCAGAATCATTTTCTAAGATTTGGGATAAAAAAAAAATAATACCATTTCCCATACATTTCCATGTTCTGCTAACTTGATTTCGCTTTTTGTCGAAAAGTTCAACTTTTTTCGACACAAATATTTTTGATTTATTAATCGTTTGTCTAGTTCGAATTAAGTACTCTATTTTCAGATTCATTTTCGAAGATTTGAGGCAAAAAAAAATAATACCATTTCCCATACATTTCCATGTTCTGCTAACTTGATTTCGCTTTTTGTCGAAAAGTTCAACTTTTTTCGACACAAATATTTTTGATTTATTAATCGTTTGTCTAGTTCGAATTAAGTACTCTATTTTCAGATTCATTTTCGAAGATTTGAGGCAAAAAAAAATAATACCATTTCCCATACATTTCCATGTTCTGCTAACTTGATTTCGCTTTTTGTCGAAAAGTTCAACTTTTTTCGACACAAATATTTTTGATTTATTAATCGTTTGTCTAGTTCGAATTAAGTACTCTATTTTCAGATTCATTTTCGAAGATTTGAGGCAAAAAAAAATAATACCATTTCCCATACATTTCCATGTTCTGCTAACTTGATTTCGCTTTTTGTCGAAAAGTTCAACTTTTTTCGACACAAATATTTTTGATTTATTAATCGTTTGTCTAGTTCGAATTAAGTACTCTATTTTCAGATTCATTTTCGAAGATTTGAGGCAAAAAAAAATAATACCATTTCCCATACATTTCCATGTTCTGCTAACTTGATTTCGCTTTTTGTCGAAAAGTTCAACTTTTTTCGACACAAATATTTTTGATTTATTAATCGTTTGTCTAGTTCGAATTAAGTACTCTATTTTCAGATTCATTTTCGAAGATTTGAGGCAAAAAAAAATAATACTATTTCCCATACATTTCCATGTTCTGCTAACTTGATTTCGCTTTTTGTCGAAAAGTTCAACTTTTTTCGACACAAATATTTTTGATTTATTAATCGTTTGTCTAGTTCGAATTAAGTACTCTATTTTCAGATTCATTTTCGAAGATTTGAGGCAAAAAAAAATAATACCATTTCCCATACATTTCCATGTTCTGCTAACTTGATTTCGCTTTTTGTCGAAAAGTTCAACTTTTTTCGACACAAATATTTTTGATTTATTAATCGTTTGTCTAGTTCGAATTAAGTACTCTATTTTCAGATTCATTTTCGAAGATTTGAGGCAAAAAAAAAATAATACCATTTCCCATACATTTCCATGTTCTGCTAACTTGATTTCGCTTTTTGTCGAAAAGTTCAACTTTTTTCGACACAAATATTTTTGATTCATCAATAGTTTGTCTAGTTCGAATTAAGTACTCTATTTTCAGATTCATTTTCGAAGATTTGAGGCAAAAAAAAATAATTCTATTTCCCATACATTTCCATGTTCTGCTAACTTGATTTCGCTTTTTGTCGAAAAGTTCAACGTTTTTCGACACAAATATTTTTGATTCATCAATAGTTTGTCTAGTTCGAATTAAATGCTCTATTTTCAGAATCATTTTCTAAGATTTGGGATAAAAAAAAAATAATACCATTTCCCATACATTTCCATGTTCTGCTAACTTGATTTCGCTTTTTGTCGAAAAGTTCAACTTTTTTCGACACAAATATTTTTGATTCATCAATAGTTTGTCTAGTTCGAATTAAATGCTCTATTTTCAGAATCATTTTCTAAGATTTGGGATAAAAAAAAAATAATACCATTTCCCATACATTTCCATGTTCTGCTAACTTGATTTCGCTTTTTGTCGAAAAGTTCAACTTTTTTCGACACAAATATTTTTGATTTATTAATCGTTTGTCTAGTTCGAATTAAGTACTCTATTTTCAGATTCATTTTCGAAGATTTGAGGCAAAAAAAAATAATACCATTTCCCATACATTTCCATGTTCTGCTAACTTGATTTCGCTTTTTGTCGAAAAGTTCAACTTTTTTCGACACAAATATTTTTGATTCATCAATAGTTTGTCTAGTTCGAATTAAATGCTCTATTTTCAGAATCATTTTCTAAGATTTGGGATAAAAAAAAAATAATACCATTTCCCATACATTTCCATGTTCTGCTAACTTGATTTCGCTTTTTGTCGAAAAGTTCAACTTTTTTCGACACAAATATTTTTGATTTATTAATCGTTTGTCTAGTTCGAATTAAGTACTCTATTTTCAGATTCATTTTCGAAGATTTGAGGCAAAAAAAAATAATACCATTTCCCATACATTTCCATGTTCTGCTAACTTGATTTCGCTTTTTGTCGAAAAGTTCAACTTTTTTCGACACAAATATTTTTGATTCATCAATAGTTTGTCTAGTTCGAATTAAATGCTCTATTTTCAGAATCATTTTCTAAGATTTGGGATAAAAAAAAAATAATACCATTTCCCATACATTTCCATGTTCTGCTAACTTGATTTCGCTTTTTGTCGAAAAGTTCAACTTTTTTCGACACAAATATTTTTGATTTATTAATCGTTTGTCTAGTTCGAATTAAGTACTCTATTTTCAGATTCATTTTCGAAGATTTGAGGCAAAAAAAAATAATACCATTTCCCATACATTTCCATGTTCTGCTAACTTGATTTCGCTTTTTGTCGAAAAGTTCAACTTTTTTCGACACAAATATTTTTGATTCATCAATAGTTTGTCTAGTTCGAATTAAATGCTCTATTTTCAGAATCATTTTCTAAGATTTGGGATAAAAAAAAAATAATACCATTTCCCATACATTTCCATGTTCTGCTAACTTGATTTCGCTTTTTGTCTCTATTTTCAGAATCATTTTCGAAGATTTGAGGCAGAAAAAAATATTTAAATTTCCCATACTACCTAATCTACTCTGTTGACCTCCTTAAAGAATTCCGTTTTATTGAAAATAAAAAAATAAATAAAATAATTTTTGCAAAAGAACTTTAAATCCCACTTGTTAAAACGAAATAAAAAAATGTATTTTCATTAATCAGTTTAAATAAGATCAATTTTATCAAAACATATCTTGGAATAGTTAGTGTGTTAAAGTGAAACAGGGGTTGTCTTTGAAATTATAAAAAGCACAGCCCTGCGATTGTGTTTTGTTGTGCTCAAGCAGAATAGGGGTAGTTTCATTTTAGAATGCACATGCATACATAAATAATGTACATACCAGTGACGTGCCGTGGTGGTTTCAGTAGGGTGTTCACTATAACTTTTTTTTCTAATCATTTATCTATTTTAAGTTTTAATCCAGGATCACGACGAGGACGTAATAGACAACCATCCCATTACATTTTTTTTTTCTTTTTTTATTTTTTTGTTATTTTGTTTTTGTTTTTATTTTTTATATTTTTTTGTATATTTATTTTTTTATTTTTTTTGTTTTTTTTTTTGTGTTGTTTAGTAGTTTAGTAATTAGTAAAGTTAACGCAGTCCAACAGATATTTGCTTGTATATAAAGGTCGATTCGACGGGATTTCTTCAAAAAAGAACTTGTAGAACATAATCATAAAAAATATTTTTTGCTTTAATTTCCTTAAGAAATGATTTTTCTATTGAAATAATTGCCAGTTCTGACAATCTGTTCTCTAGCATTTTATTTCTGGCATATGATTTTATGCGCTTAAGGACAGAAAAAGATCGCTCGACAGAGCTACTTGATACTGGAATCGGCAAGATTAGTGAGCTTAGTTTAAAAATTTCCGAAAAAAAGTCTTTTAGTTCCATATTATCGAGTATTTTTGGAATGTCCTTAATGGAAATATTTTTGAATTGTGACTGAGTAAGTTTAAAAAACACAGTAAGTTCATCCTCAAGCTTCACAAAATCAAAAAACGGACCATAGGAACTTTTACGGTATTCGAAGCCGTTGGGAAATTTTTTTACGGAAAGACCAGAACGATTCTTCAGACTTTGTTTGAATAGCAGCACTGATCATAGAAATAAATGTGCTCATAACAAAATGTCAAAATTCAAAAAGATTCTTGTCTCTTTAGTGCAGGTCTTGTCAGCTATATACGTTTTTAGTTCTACTATTCTTTAATTTGTTCTTGCTTCAAAAAGTACAAATTTGTAGATGGTAAATTTATTTTGATTACCTAGCTTCATATATTTTTGCTAAAACTATACATTTTCATTATAGAGTAAGAGTATATTTGTTAACAAATACTATGTAAATGAATCGCTGATTGTTAAAACAACATAACTGAAATTTTAATTTTTTTACAGGAGATAAAAAAAAATCCTACATTTTTGGCCTTGTAGTCACTGTCATTTTTTTAACCCAAAAATCCTATTAGAGTGTTTCGATTTTTAAGGATTTTTTAATATGTTTTTTTTTTCCGTAAAAAATTAAAACAAACATCACTTATATTGTTTTAACAATCAACGATGATTTAAATGTGATTTAACTTTGGTTCCTTTGTTTATAATTTGTTGTTACCTAATCAAAAAAATATATGTATTTCTACTGCGAAAATTTTGGCTTTACTGCGATTTCTCTGCCAATTTACCCAATTAATGTTGTTGCCAATTTACTGCGATCTGCGATTTTTGAAGTCCGAACCCTGGTTGTGTGTTGTTCTGTTGTACACTTGTGACCTTGTGTACAACAACAACTGGTATACAATGAATTCGCACTCCATAATGAAAATGAATCATATCAGAGTTCACTGTCTCTCTCGATGCCGAATTGAGGATGGTTCGCTTAATGAAGTTGAACACCATACACCAAACCAATTTGTCTTCTTTTCTGTAGTTTGAGTTGTTTCTGTATGTTGATTTGCTTTACGTCGCGTTGCCCTTGCCTTTCGTCGGTGCGTTGACATGGAGAGAACATTGTAGCGTGAGAATGAATTCTCTACCCATTCGGATGAAGGATCGTGGATCGTGGTGCGCTCGATGAAGGTGAACACCAAGGAATATAGAATTTTGGATTTATATACACATTTTGTCTCTTCTTTGCATTTTTTTGCGTGGATGTGGATGTGCTTTACCTTGGTTTCGGAGGTCGGTCGGTGCGTTTACATGAGGAGAACACCCTAGAGTACTATTTTTGTTATTTTGCTTGAAAATGTATTCTTCATCCATTGCATTTGAATGAATTGCCGTGGTGCGCTTGAATAAGGAGAACATGGAGAACATGAAATATGGAATGTGACTTATGTGATAATTTTGGTAGGGTGTGCGGTGAACACCTGCGTACCTTCGAATAAACGTCACTGGTACATACACATAAAGTATGGCTGGTTATCTGGCGCATTTTTTGTTCTTGGTGATCACGAATGAGTTTTTTTTTTGTTTTCCTTTTTGCAGGAGTTCCCGTTAGCTTGTACACGTGTTCTGTTCACTGAAGAAGTTGTAGGGCTAATTTTTCTGTCTTTTTAGCAATAAATTGATTATGCGGCTAGACAGTTAAAAATATTTGCGGTACCTACCTTACTAACTAATTTCATGGTTTAAATGGTAGGTAGGTACCTACATATATCTACTAACTTTCAGATTTTATTTAATCAATGTCGATGTTTTCTTATGCCTACATACCCATGTATTAAAAAAATGTCATATTTAGGAGGGTATGTACATATACACCTACTATGTACATATATGTATGTAGGTAGGTCGGTTGTTACCCTACTTATGAATAAAAATAAAAATTGAAAGTTGCCTTGAAAAGTGCACACTTTGGCAAGTCGGTAGGTACCTACGTAGGTATAGGTAATTGGTAGGTAACGTACCTATAAGTTTTGTTAACGCATTTAGGATATTTATGTAAGTTGTTTCGTTTGACATGTTGAAGGAAGTTTTTGATATTGGGTGTTAGGTAGGCATGTGTGAAGGTGGATAGGTACCTACTTATACGTTGTTTACCTGAATAAAGCCTTTTTTCTGACTATAGGTAGGTATACATTGAAGATTATTTGGTTAGGAAAAAAATAACTGATGTTACCTATGTTTTTCAGATCATTTTAAAAAATATGTATAGGTATGTAGGTACCTACCATGAATGTTTTTAACATGCCTACCAAAAAACAGTAAATGTTGCTCCTATTCGTAGGTGTAGGTACCAAAAAAAATCCAAACAATTGGAAGTACCGATTTAGTACCTACCTATTTCTTAAGTCTATGTAGGTATAGTTGCCTATCATTATACCTAGGTAGGTAGATAGGTTCAAATTTGTAGATCGACTGTTTTAAGATTGCAAGGCTTGCCAATTCATAGGTATTTTTTAAACAATTTAGAAACTATTAAATTTAAATAGGTAGGTAGATAGGTATAGGTATGTATATGAACATATTTAAGGGATTTAGGTGTAGATACCTATGTACCTATGTAAGGTATGTTATGACTATTTTAATCTATGAAGGTAGTAGGTAGGTACCTAATCAATTTCTCCACCGAACATATTCAACAGATTTGGCACCTGCTTACTAAGTAACTTACCTAGGCAATGTAAAGATTTAAAAAAATAAACATCTACCTACATATGTACCTATGATGATATGATATACCTAATATGATATGATATGATAAAGGGTTTTCCAATAAGAGGTGTTATTTTGATATTCAAAGAAAAATGGCATTTTTGGAGATAAATGATCGGATGTTTATTTCATTATAAAGAGGAAGGTATGCCGTTAATAATGGAACACAAAATCAGCCAAATGGCCGCCAAGACCACGCTTACAGGACCATATTCTTTACATGAAATTTTCCATAACCAAATCGCAAAGTGGCTGCCCTATGTCCTCGATAGCCTCACGAATTTCATCTTTGAGGTCTTGAATCGACGCTGGGCTGTTGGCGTAGACCTTATCTTTCACGTGGCCCCAAAGGAAGAAGTCGCAAGGTGTTAAATCACAAGATCTCGGTGGCCAATTGTGATCACCTCTTCGAGAGATAACACGGTCCGGAAACTTTTCCCGTAAAAGATCGATGGTTTCATTGCTTGTGTGGCACGTAGCGCCGTCTTGTTGAAAGTAAACGTTGTCCAGATCAATACCATCCAATTCAGGCCATAAAAAATCATTAATCATCTCTCGATAGCGCAATCCATTGACAGTAACTGTTGCTCCAGCCTCATTTTCGAAAAAGTAAGGTCCAATGACCCCGCGGGACCATAAACCGCACCAAACAGTCACGCGTTGAGGATGGAGAGGCTTGCTTTGGTTTTCCGAGCCCCAGATGCGACAGTTTTGCTTGTTGACGTAGCCTCCGAGGTGGAAATGGGCCTCATCAGTCAAGATGATTTTTCGATGAAATTCCGGTTCATTTTCATGCATTTCAAGGACCCAATTTTAATAATTTCAATGCGTTGTTGAAGCGTGTATCGTTCCATTTTTATTAATAGCGTAGTTTCTACTTGTCAAATGTCAAAAAATGACAGCTTCAAAAGTGACAGCTACCGAAATAGCGGGCTATTCAAAATAACACCTCTTATTGGAAAACCCTTTATAATCTCCGTTTTCCATGGTACATTAAGATATATTTTAATTTTTATAGACATACCTACGAGTATTTTAGGGTTAAACGAATTCCCTTTATTCAATTAGGTAGGTATAGGTATATGTACCTATGTATGTACTCGTAAGTACATATGTATGTAGGTATATGTAATAAAATCACAAATGAAACGCAATTTCAGAAATAGAAGACTAAACTATTAAAACTATCAATAATGTTGTTGATTGGTTAACGTAGTAATTCCTATCTACCTATATGTTTTTGGTTTAGAATACAGTTTTGTAGGCACCAATCTTAAATTTTATTAATTTATTCTGAATGTATTTACATTACAAATATTATTTTTCTAAAAATAATGTGAATTTTTGTAAGTTGCGTACCTAAATTGGTAATGCGGACGATTTGTGATATGTATATTTATAGGTAGGTATGCACATCTCTTTCCATTTGAGGAAGGTTAACGCATGTATTTTATCTCGCTTTAGTGTTTATTTTTACTTGCGACTTTAGGTAGGTACTACCTATAAGGCAAGTTATGCATTTGTAAAAAAAATGAACTCGAGATTTTGATAAAAGTTGACAATACGATGATAGCGAAGACCAAAAAAGTGGGTCTCGCAATTCTGTCTGTCAATCTGTCTGTCTGTCTGTCTGACAGCCTAAGGGGCGCGGCCGATATGTTTTTTTTTCAAGACCCAAAAAAACGGTATGTACCTGCCATACAAATTTTTTTCGAAATTTTATAAATATTTTTTTTTTACAAGTAAAAAAAAGTAAAATTATGAAGTCTTGAAAGTATCTTGAGTCGAAAAAATTTAAAAAAATTAAAAATTACAGAAAAGATTTCCAAAAAAGGTTTTAAAAAAAATTATGTGATATATGACTCCCTACATCACGAATATCCAATTTTAAACTCGCTAAGATGCCTAGTTTAGCCAAAAATCACGTTTGAAAATGTCAACTTTGGGGGGTCTACAAAGCTTCGTTTAGCCGCAAATCGCGTTTGAAGATAAACATTTGTTTTTTCGTTTCATGCGATACGTGGATTGATAGGTGGCACTCCTTAGAGCACGAATATGTATTTTTTAATTCTCTAAGATACTTTGTTTATCCACAAATCAAATTAAAATAAAATGCACGACTGGATCGCACGAACTTGCTCTTATGTAAAAGTACTTTGGAATTTAAGATACATTTTATAAATATAAAACATGAATTTAAAATGAAATTGATTTCTAGAAAAGTATGAATTTATGCAAACAAACTTTAAAAAATCGTTTTATTATAAAATAAATTTTTTATATAAAAAATTTCTTTAAAATTTTTCAGAAAAAAAATGTGGGATGCGAATTTTAAGTATTTAATAATATTGGTTTTAGGAAATAATTTCAAAAAATAATCGTTCATAGGTTTTGAAGATATTGATTTTTCAAAAAAAAAAATTTTTACAAAAAAACCCAACAAACAATTTTTCGAATATTTTTATATACAATATTATTTTAAACTTAGGGGGACTCCTGCTGAAAATTTTTGGTTAAAATCGTTAGAGCCGTTAATGAGAAAGTCGAAAATCAAAAAAACGGTTCTATGACAGGTACCGTTAATAACATTTTGCCCCAAATTTTTTTTTTATCAAAATGTAGTCCATGTCCATAATATCACACCTAATTTTTTTTATCAAAATCGTTGGAGCCGTTTTCGAGATAAATAAGATTTTGCATTACGGGTGTATGGGGGGTACCGTTAGTTTTAGAGCTAAAAAAAAATTTCAATTTCCCCTCTAGGGAATCACCGAAGACCCATAACTACCGAGTTTGAAGAAAATAGGTCCAGTGGCTTAGGCTCTAGATCGAGGTACAGACATACAGACAGACAGACAGACAGACAAACAGA
Organism: Chrysotoxum bicinctum; assembly: GCA_911387755.1. Lineage (NCBI taxonomy): Eukaryota > Metazoa > Arthropoda > Insecta > Diptera > Syrphidae > Chrysotoxum > Chrysotoxum bicinctum. Next base: position 106,649,997 of record OU426989.1, on the reverse strand, counting down.
CAGACAGACAGACAGACGGAATTGTCGGACCCACCCGCTCACACGACTCCCTCGCTCCGGTAAGGGTATGTTAAGTCGCCTGGCAGGTGCCAATGTAAACAGTTTTTTTTATTAAAAGTACCTTTCGTGGCCAGCTCCGCGGGACTTAAGGATTTTAACTCCCTTTTTCGGGGACACACCCGCTCACGCGACTTCGTCGCTCCGCTTTGGGTATGTTACGTCGCCTGGCAGGCGCCAATGTCAACAGTTTTTTTGATTAAAAATACCTTGGGTGGCAAATTTTTTTTCAAAAAAAATTTATGAAAAATCAAAATTTCTTCAAAAAAAATTGTTGAAATGTCCAAAAATATTTTTGGCAAAAGTCCAAAAAATATTTTGGTCAAATGTCCAAAAATAATTGGCCTCACCATTGAAAATCATCACCTCTCTCTAAAGATGGAGGAGGTCTTACCTCCTCGAAGTTCTAACAAGAACTGAATTTTTCCTGAATCAACAGTTCCCTAAATATTTTCCATTTGTTTAAAAATAAATCAAAATAAAATATTTTACTAATAGTACTAAAATAGTATTGAAAAGCCCGCCGAATATTTCCAAAAATATCTGTCGGCGGGATTTTTCTTTTTTTTTCTTTACTCTCCCCGTTTAATAATAAAAACTTTAAGTTGGCATTACAATTTTTTTTCTTAAAAATGTTTTAAGAATTTTGTGTATAAAAGCTTATTTAAAAAAAAAACACAATATCTATACAACGACTAATAATTTTTATTCTTGCATAAACTGCTTGAATCAAATGTCACCCGATTTTTATCTCCAACTCCAAAAGATGTTTTTTTAGTCATTAAAAAATTAATTTTATTCTTACTAACAGTTTTTCTCTAATAACATTCATTTTTGAAATTCTTAGCCTTTTACATAAGAGCAAGTTTGAGCGACCCAGTCGTGCATTTTATTTTTGTAAAAATTGTTTTACAAAAGAACATCCGCTCCTTTTTTTTCAATCATCATAAATAGATCGTAATTTCTGAATGTAGAAAAGGCTCCATGCAGTACCTCCGCGTATTAACTCCTTATGAAATAACTCTTGAAAAAATTCCTTGCACTAAATGATAGAAATTCTAAATTTGAAAAATAATAAGCCCTAAATAAAGGTGAAATAGCTTTTAAATGAAATAAGTCCAAAAATTTAGAATTCAAAATGAAATTTAAAACATGAACGCAAAAAAAAATATACCTAGGTATTCTTCTAACGGAATTTGGTCGAATTCAGACACCTAAAAAATAACGCCCGAATTTTGGGGCAGTTGAAAAAAAAAATATTTACAAAATTTCGAAAAAAATTTGTATGGCAGGTAGGTACATACCGTTTTTTTGGGTCTTGAAAAAAAAACATATCGGCCGCGCCCCTTAGGCTGTCAGACAGACAGACAGACAGATTGACAGACAGAATTGCGAGACCCACTTTTTTGGTCTTCGCTATCATCGTATTGTCAACTTTTATCAAAATCTCGAGTTCATTTTTTTTACAAATGCATAACTTGCCTTATAGGTAGTACCTACCTAAAGTCGCAAGTAAAAATAAACACTAAAGCGAGATAAAATACCTACATGCGTTAACCTTCCTCAAATGGAAAGAGATGTGCATACCTACCTATAAATATACATATCACAAATCGTCCGCATTACCAATTTAGGTACGCAACTTACAAAAATTCACATTATTTTTAGAAAAATAATATTTGTAATGTGAATACATTCAGAATAAATTAATAAAATTTAAGATTGGTGCCTACAAAACTGTATTCTAAACCAAAAACATATAGGTAGATAGGAATTACTACGTTAACCAATCAACAACATTATTGATAGTTTTAATAGTTTAGTCTTCTATTTCTGAAATTGCGTTTCATTTGTGATTTTATTACATATACCTACATACATATGTACTTACGAGTACATAGGTACATATACCTATACCTACCTAATTGAATAAAGGGAATTCGTTTAACCCTAAAATACTCGTAGGTATGTCTATAAAAATTAAAATATATCTTAATGTACCATGGAAAACGGAGATTATATCATATCATATCATATTAGGTATATCATATCATCATAGGTACATATGTAGGTAGATGTTTATTTTTTTAAATCTTTACATTGCCTAGGTAAGTTACTTAGTAAGCAGGTGCCAAATCTGTTGAATATGTTCGGTGGAGAAATTGATTAGGTACCTACCTACTACCTTCATAGATTAAAATAGTCATAACATACCTTACATAGGTACATAGGTATCTACACCTAAATCCCTTAAATATGTTCATATACATACCTATACCTATCTACCTACCTATTTAAATTTAATAGTTTCTAAATTGTTTAAAAAATACCTATGAATTGGCAAGCCTTGCAATCTTAAAACAGTCGATCTACAAATTTGAACCTATCTACCTACCTAGGTATAATGATAGGCAACTATACCTACATAGACTTAAGAAATAGGTAGGTACTAAATCGGTACTTCCAATTGTTTGGATTTTTTTTGGTACCTACACCTACGAATAGGAGCAACATTTACTGTTTTTTGGTAGGCATGTTAAAAACATTCATGGTAGGTACCTACATACCTATACATATTTTTTAAAATGATCTGAAAAACATAGGTAACATCAGTTATTTTTTTCCTAACCAAATAATCTTCAATGTATACCTACCTATAGTCAGAAAAAAGGCTTTATTCAGGTAAACAACGTATAAGTAGGTACCTATCCACCTTCACACATGCCTACCTAACACCCAATATCAAAAACTTCCTTCAACATGTCAAACGAAACAACTTACATAAATATCCTAAATGCGTTAACAAAACTTATAGGTACGTTACCTACCAATTACCTATACCTACGTAGGTACCTACCGACTTGCCAAAGTGTGCACTTTTCAAGGCAACTTTCAATTTTTATTTTTATTCATAAGTAGGGTAACAACCGACCTACCTACATACATATATGTACATAGTAGGTGTATATGTACATACCCTCCTAAATATGACATTTTTTTAATACATGGGTATGTAGGCATAAGAAAACATCGACATTGATTAAATAAAATCTGAAAGTTAGTAGATATATGTAGGTACCTACCTACCATTTAAACCATGAAATTAGTTAGTAAGGTAGGTACCGCAAATATTTTTAACTGTCTAGCCGCATAATCAATTTATTGCTAAAAAGACAGAAAAATTAGCCCTACAACTTCTTCAGTGAACAGAACACGTGTACAAGCTAACGGGAACTCCTGCAAAAAGGAAAACAAAAAAAAAACTCATTCGTGATCACCAAGAACAAAAAATGCGCCAGATAACCAGCCATACTTTATGTGTATGTACCAGTGACGTTTATTCGAAGGTACGCAGGTGTTCACCGCACACCCTACCAAAATTATCACATAAGTCACATTCCATATTTCATGTTCTCCATGTTCTCCTTATTCAAGCGCACCACGGCAATTCATTCAAATGCAATGGATGAAGAATACATTTTCAAGCAAAATAACAAAAATAGTACTCTAGGGTGTTCTCCTCATGTAAACGCACCGACCGACCTCCGAAACCAAGGTAAAGCACATCCACATCCACGCAAAAAAATGCAAAGAAGAGACAAAATGTGTATATAAATCCAAAATTCTATATTCCTTGGTGTTCACCTTCATCGAGCGCACCACGATCCACGATCCTTCATCCGAATGGGTAGAGAATTCATTCTCACGCTACAATGTTCTCTCCATGTCAACGCACCGACGAAAGGCAAGGGCAACGCGACGTAAAGCAAATCAACATACAGAAACAACTCAAACTACAGAAAAGAAGACAAATTGGTTTGGTGTATGGTGTTCAACTTCATTAAGCGAACCATCCTCAATTCGGCATCGAGAGAGACAGTGAACTCTGATATGATTCATTTTCATTATGGAGTGCGAATTCATTGTATACCAGTTGTTGTTGTACACAAGGTCACAAGTGTACAACAGAACAACACACAACCAGGGTTCGGACTTCAAAAATCGCAGATCGCAGTAAATTGGCAACAACATTAATTGGGTAAATTGGCAGAGAAATCGCAGTAAAGCCAAAATTTTCGCAGTAGAAATACATATATTTTTTTGATTAGGTAACAACAAATTATAAACAAAGGAACCAAAGTTAAATCACATTTAAATCATCGTTGATTGTTAAAACAATATAAGTGATGTTTGTTTTAATTTTTTACGGAAAAAAAAAACATATTAAAAAATCCTTTAAAATCGAAACACTCTAATAGGATTTTTGGGTTAAAAAAATGACAGTGACTACAAGGCCAAAAATGTAGGATTTTTTTTTATCTCCTGTAAAAAAATTAAAATTTCAGTTATGTTGTTTTAACAATCAGCGATTCATTTACATAGTATTTGTTAACAAATATACTCTTACTCTATAATGAAAATGTATAGTTTTAGCAAAAATATATGAAGCTAGGTAATCAAAATAAATTTACCATCTACAAATTTGTACTTTTTGAAGCAAGAACAAATTAAAGAATAGTAGAACTAAAAACGTATATAGCTGACAAGACCTGCACTAAAGAGACAAGAATCTTTTTGAATTTTGACATTTTGTTATGAGCACATTTATTTCTATGATCAGTGCTGCTATTCAAACAAAGTCTGAAGAATCGTTCTGGTCTTTCCGTAAAAAAATTTCCCAACGGCTTCGAATACCGTAAAAGTTCCTATGGTCCGTTTTTTGATTTTGTGAAGCTTGAGGATGAACTTACTGTGTTTTTTAAACTTACTCAGTCACAATTCAAAAATATTTCCATTAAGGACATTCCAAAAATACTCGATAATATGGAACTAAAAGACTTTTTTTCGGAAATTTTTAAACTAAGCTCACTAATCTTGCCGATTCCAGTATCAAGTAGCTCTGTCGAGCGATCTTTTTCTGTCCTTAAGCGCATAAAATCATATGCCAGAAATAAAATGCTAGAGAACAGATTGTCAGAACTGGCAATTATTTCAATAGAAAAATCATTTCTTAAGGAAATTAAAGCAAAAAATATTTTTTATGATTATGTTCTACAAGTTCTTTTTTGAAGAAATCCCGTCGAATCGACCTTTATATACAAGCAAATATCTGTTGGACTGCGTTAACTTTACTAATTACTAAACTACTAAACAACACAAAAAAAAAAAACAAAAAAAATAAAAAAATAAATATACAAAAAAATATAAAAAATAAAAACAAAAACAAAATAACAAAAAAATAAAAAAAGAAAAAAAAATGTAATGGGATGGTTGTCTATTACGTCCTCGTCGTGATCCTGGATTAAAACTTAAAATAGATAAATGATTAGAAAAAAAAGTTATAGTGAACACCCTACTGAAACCACCACGGCACGTCACTGGTATGTACATTATTTATGTATGCATGTGCATTCTAAAATGAAACTACCCCTATTCTGCTTGAGCACAACAAAACACAATCGCAGGGCTGTGCTTTTTATAATTTCAAAGACAACCCCTGTTTCACTTTAACACACTAACTATTCCAAGATATGTTTTGATAAAATTGATCTTATTTAAACTGATTAATGAAAATACATTTTTTTATTTCGTTTTAACAAGTGGGATTTAAAGTTCTTTTGCAAAAATTATTTTATTTATTTTTTTATTTTCAATAAAACGGAATTCTTTAAGGAGGTCAACAGAGTAGATTAGGTAGTATGGGAAATTTAAATATTTTTTTCTGCCTCAAATCTTCGAAAATGATTCTGAAAATAGAGTACTTAATTCGAACTAGACAAACGATTAATGAATCAAAAATATTTGTGTCGAAAAACGTTGAACTTTTCGACAAAAAGCGAAATCAAGTTAGCAGAACATGGAAATGTATGGGAAATGGTATTATTTTTTTTTTATCCCAAATCTTAGAAAATGATTCTGAAAATAGAGCATTTAATTCGAACTAGACAAACTATTGATGAATCAAAAATATTTGTGTCGAAAAAAGTTGAACTTTTCGACAAAAAGCGAAATCAAGTTAGCAGAACATGGAAATGTATGGGAAATGGTATTATTTTTTTTTGCCTCAAATCTTCGAAAATGATTCTGAAAATAGAGTACTTAATTCGAACTAGACAAACGATTAATAAATCAAAAATATTTGTGTCGAAAAAAGTTGAACTTTTCGACAAAAAGCGAAATCAAGTTAGCAGAACATGGAAATGTATGGGAAATGGTATTATTTTTTTTTGCCTCAAATCTTCGAAAATGATTCTGAAAATAGAGTACTTAATTCGAACTAGACAAACGATTAATGAATCAAAAATATTTGTGTCGAAAAAAGTTGAACTTTTCGACAAAAAGCGAAATCAAGTTAGCAGAACATGGAAATGTATGGGAAATGGTATTATTTTTTTTTTATCCAAAATCTTAGAAAATGATTCTGAAAATAGAGCGTTTAATTCGAACTAGACAAACTATTGATGAATCAAAAATATTTGTGTCGAAAAAAGTTGAACTTTTCGACAAAAAGCGAAATCAAGTTAGCAGAACATGGAAATGTATGGGAAATAGAATTATTTTTTTTTGCCTCAAATCTTCGAAAATGAATCTGAAAATAGAGTACTTAATTCGAACTAGACAAACGATTAATAAATCAAAAATATTTGTGTCGAAAAAAGTTGAACTTTTCGACAAAAAGCGAAATCAAGTTAGCAGAACATGGAAATGTATGGGAAATGGTATTATTTTTTTTTGCCTCAAATCTTCGAAAATGAATCTGAAAATAGAGTACTTAATTCGAACTAGCCAAACGATTAATAAATCAAAAATATTTGTGTCGAAAAAAGTTGAACTTTTCGACAAAAAGCGAAATCAAGTTAGCAGAACATGGAAATGTATGGGAAATGGTATTATTTTTTTTTGCCTCAAATCTTCGAAAATGAATCTGAAAATAGAGTACTTAATTCGAACTAGACAAACGATTAATAAATCAAAAATATTTGTGTCGAAAAAAGTTGAACTTTTCGACAAAAAGCGAAATCAAGTTAGCAGAACATGGAAATGTATGGGAAATGGTATTATTTTTTTTTTATCCCAAATCTTAGAAAATGATTCTGAAAATAGAGCATTTAATTCGAACTAGACAAACTATTGATGAATCAAAAATATTTGTGTCGAAAAAAGTTGAACTTTTCGACAAAAAGCGAAATCAAGTTAGCAGAACATGGAAATGTATGGGAAATAGAATTATTTTTTTTTGCCTCAAATCTTCGAAAATGAATCTGAAAATAGAGTACTTAATTCGAACTAGACAAACGATTAATAAATCAAAAATATTTGTGTCGAAAAAAGTTGAACTTTTCGACAAAAAGCGAAATCAAGTTAGCAGAACATGGAAATGTATGGGAAATGGTATTATTTTTTTTTTATCCCAAATCTTAGAAAATGATTCTGAAAATAGAGCATTTAATTCGAACTAGACAAACTATTGATGAATCAAAAATATTTGTGTCGAAAAACGTTGAACTTTTCGACAAAAAGCGAAATCAAGTTAGCAGAACATGGAAATGTATGGGAAATAGAATTATTTTTTTTTTGCCTCAAATCTTCGAAAATGAATCTGAAAATAGAGTACTTAATTCGAACTAGCCAAACGATTAATAAATCAAAAATATTTGTGTCGAAAAAAGTTGAACTTTTCGACAAAAAGCGAAATCAAGTTAGCAGAACATGGAAATGTATGGGAAATGGTATTATTTTTTTTTTATCCCAAATCTTAGAAAATGATTCTGAAAATAGAGCATTTAATTCGAACTAGACAAACTATTGATGAATCAAAAATATTTGTGTCGAAAAACGTTGAACTTTTCGACAAAAAGCGAAATCAAGTTAGCAGAACATGGAAATGTATGGGAAATAGAATTATTTTTTTTTTGCCTCAAATCTTCGAAAATGAATCTGAAAATAGAGTACTTAATTCGAACTAGCCAAACGATTAATAAATCAAAAATATTTGTGTCGAAAAAAGTTGAACTTTTCGACAAAAAGCGAAATCAAGTTAGCAGAACATGGAAATGTATGGGAAATGGTATTATTTTTTTTTTATCCCAAATCTTAGAAAATGATTCTGAAAATAGAGCATTTAATTCGAACTAGACAAACTATTGATGAATCAAAAATATTTGTGTCGAAAAACGTTGAACTTTTCGACAAAAAGCGAAATCAAGTTAGCAGAACATGGAAATGTATGGGAAATGGTATTATTTTTTTTTGCCTCAAATCTTCGAAAATGAATCTGAAAATAGAGTACTTAATTCGAACTAGACAAACGATTAATAAATCAAAAATATTTGTGTCGAAAAAAGTTGAACTTTTCGACAAAAAGCGAAATCAAGTTAGCAGAACATGGAAATGTATGGGAAATGGTATTATTTTTTTTTTATCCCAAATCTTAGAAAATGATTCTGAAAATAGAGCATTTAATTCGAACTAGACAAACTATTGATGAATCAAAAATATTTGTGTCGAAAAAAGTTGAACTTTTCGACAAAAAGCGAAATCAAGTTAGCAGAACATGGAAATGTATGGGAAATGGTATTATTTTTTTTTGCCTCAAATCTTCGAAAATGAATCTGAAAATAGAGTACTTAATTCGAACTAGACAAACGATTAATAAATCAAAAATATTTGTGTCGAAAAAAGTTGAACTTTTCGACAAAAAGCGAAATTAAGTTAGCAGAACATGGAAATGTATGGGAAATGGTATTATTTTTTTTTTATCCCAAATCTTAGAAAATGATTCTGAAAATAGAGCATTTAATTCGAACTAGACAAACTATTGATGAATCAAAAATATTTGTGTCGAAAAACGTTGAACTTTTCGACAAAAAGCGAAATCAAGTTAGCAGAACATGGAAATGTATGGGAAATGGTATTATTTTTTTTTGCCTCAAATCTTCGAAAATGAATCTGAAAATAGAGTACTTAATTCGAACTAGACAAACGATTAATAAATCAAAAATATTTGTGTCGAAAAAAGTTGAACTTTTCGACAAAAAGCGAAATCAAGTTAGCAGAACATGGAAATGTATGGGAAATGGTATTATTTTTTTTTTATCCCAAATCTTAGAAAATGATTCTGAAAATAGAGCATTTAATTCGAACTAGACAAACTATTGATGAATCAAAAATATTTGTGTCGAAAAAAGTTGAACTTTTCGACAAAAAGCGAAATCAAGTTAGCAGAACATGGAAATGTATGGGAAATGGTATTATTTTTTTTTGCCTCAAATCTTCGAAAATGAATCTGAAAATAGAGTACTTAATTCGAACTAGCCAAACGATTAATAAATCAAAAATATTTGTGTCGAAAAACGTTGAACTTTTCGACAAAAAGCGAAATCAAGTTAGCAGAACATGGAAATGTATGGGAAATGGTATTATTTTTTTTTGCCTCAAATCTTCGAAAATGAATCTGAAAATAGAGTACTTAATTCGAACTAGACAAACGATTAATAAATCAAAAATATTTGTGTCGAAAAAAGTTGAACTTTTCGACAAAAAGCGAAATCAAGTTAGCAGAACATGGAAATGTATGGGAAATGGTATTATTTTTTTTTGCCTCAAATCTTCGAAAATGATTCTGAAAATAGAGTACTTAATTCGAACTAGACAAACGATTAATGAATCAAAAATATTTGTGTCGAAAAAAGTTGAACTTTTCGACAAAAAGCGAAATCAAGTTAGCAGAACATGGAAATGTATGGGAAATGGTATTATTTTTTTTTTATCCCAAATCTTAGAAAATGATTCTGAAAATAGAGCATTTAATTCGAACTAGACAAACTATTGATGAATCAAAAATATTTGTGTCGAAAAAAGTTGAACTTTTCGACAAAAAGCGAAATCAAGTTAGCAGAACATGGAAATGTATGGGAAATGGTATTATTTTTTTTTTGCCTTAAATCTTCGAAAATGATTCTGAAAATAGAGTACTTAATTCGAACTAGACAAACGATTAATGAATCAAAAATATTTGTGTCGAAAAAAGTTGAACTTTTCGACAAAAAGCGAAATCAAGTTAGCAGAACATGGAAATGTATGGGAAATGGTATTATTTTTTTTTTATCCCAAATCTTAGAAAATGATTCTGAAAATAGAGCATTTAATTCGAACTAGACAAACTATTGATGAATCAAAAATATTTGTGTCGAAAAAAGTTGAACTTTTCGACAAAAAGCGAAATCAAGTTAGCAGAACATGGAAATGTATGGGAAATGGTATTATTTTTTTTTGCCTCAAATCTTCGAAAATGAATCTGAAAATAGAGTACTTAATTCGAACTAGCCAAACGATTAATAAATCAAAAATATTTGTGTCGAAAAAAGTTGAACTTTTCGACAAAAAGCGAAATCAAGTTAGCAGAACATGGAAATGTATGGGAAATGGTATTATTTTTTTTTTATCCCAAATCTTAGAAAATGATTCTGAAAATAGAGCATTTAATTCGAACTAGACAAACTATTGATGAATCAAAAATATTTGTGTCGAAAAACGTTGAACTTTTCGACAAAAAGCGAAATCAAGTTAGCAGAACATGGAAATGTATGGGAAATGGTATTATTTTTTTTTGCCTCAAATCTTCGAAAATGAATCTGAAAATAGAGTACTTAATTCGAACTAGACAAACGATTAATAAATCAAAAATATTTGTGTCGAAAAAAGTTGAACTTTTCGACAAAAAGCGAAATCAAGTTAGCAGAACATGGAAATGTATGGGAAATAGAATTATTTTTTTTTTGCCTCAAATCTTCGAAAATGAATCTGAAAATAGAGTACTTAATTCGAACTAGCCAAACGATTAATGTATCAAAAATATTTGTGTCGAAAAAAGTTGAACTTTTCGACAAAAAGCGAAATCAAGTTAGCAGAACATGGAAATGTATGGGAAATGGTATTATTTTTTTTTTATCCCAAATCTTAGAAAATGATTCTGAAAATAGAGCATTTAATTCGAACTAGACAAACTATTGATGAATCAAAAATATTTGTGTCGAAAAACGTTGAACTTTTCGACAAAAAGCGAAATCAAGTTAGCAGAACATGGAAATGTATGGGAAATGGTATTATTTTTTTTTTATCCCAAATCTTAGAAAATGATTCTGAAAATAGAGCATTTAATTCGAACTAGACAAACTATTGATGAATCAAAAATATTTGTGTCGAAAAACGTTGAACTTTTCGACAAAAAGCGAAATCAAGTTAGCAGAACATGGAAATGTATGGGAAATAGAATTATTTTTTTTTTGCCTCAAATCTTCGAAAAGGAATCTGAAAATAGAGTACTTAATTCGAACTAGCCAAACGATTAATGTATCAAAAATATTTGTGTCGAAAAAAGTTGAACTTTTCGACAAAAAGCGAAATCAAGTTAGCAGAACATGGAAATGTATGGGAAATGGTATTATTTTTTTTTTATCCCAAATCTTAGAAAATGATTCTGAAAATAGAGCATTTAATTCGAACTAGACAAACTATTGATGAATCAAAAATATTTGTGTCGAAAAAAGTTGAACTTTTCGACAAAAAGCGAAATCAAGTTAGCAGAACATGGAAATGTATGGGAAATGGTATTATTTTTTTTTTATCCCAAATCTTAGAAAATGATTCTGAAAATAGAGCATTTAATTCGAACTAGACAAACTATTGATGAATCAAAAATATTTGTGTCGAAAAAAGTTGAACTTTTCGACAAAAAGCGAAATCAAGTTAGCAGAACATGGAAATGTATGGGAAATGGTATTATTTTTTTTTGCCTCAAATCTTCGAAAATGATTCTGAAAATAGAGTACTTAATTCGAACTAGACAAACGATTAATAAATCAAAAATATTTGTGTCGAAAAAAGTTGAACTTTTCGACAAAAAGCGAAATCAAGTTAGCAGAACATGGAAATGTATGGGAAATGGTATTATTTTTTTTTGCCTCAAATCTTCGAAAATGAATCTGAAAATAGAGTACTTAATTCGAACTAGCCAAACGATTAATAAATCAAAAATATTTGTGTCGAAAAAAGTTGAACTTTTCGACAAAAAGCGAAATCAAGTTAGCAGAACATGGAAATGTATGGGAAATGGTATTATTTTTTTTTGCCTCAAATCTTCGAAAATGATTCTGAAAATAGAGTACTTAATTCGAACTAGACAAACGATTAATGAATCAAAAATATTTGTGTCGAAAAAAGTTGAACTTTTCGACAAAAAGCGAAATCAAGTTAGCAGAACATGGAAATGTATGGGAAATGGTATTATTTTTTTTTTATCCCAAATCTTAGAAAATGATTCTGAAAATAGAGCATTTAATTCGAACTAGACAAACTATTGATGAATCAAAAATATTTGTGTCGAAAAAAGTTGAACTTTTCGACAAAAAGCGAAATCAAGTTAGCAGAACATGGAAATGTATGGGAAATGGTATTATTTTTTTTTTATCCCAAATCTTAGAAAATGATTCTGAAAATAGAGCATTTAATTCGAACTAGACAAACTATTGATGAATCAAAAATATTTGTGTCGAAAAAAGTTGAACTTTTCGACAAAAAGCGAAATCAAGTTAGCAGAACATGGAAATGTATGGGAAATGGTATTATTTTTTTTTGCCTCAAATCTTCGAAAATGATTCTGAAAATAGAGTACTTAATTCGAACTAGACAAACGATTAATAAATCAAAAATATTTGTGTCGAAAAAAGTTGAACTTTTCGACAAAAAGCGAAATCAAGTTAGCAGAACATGGAAATGTATGGGAAATGGTATTATTTTTTTTTTATCCCAAATCTTAGAAAATGATTCTGAAAATAGAGCATTTAATTCGAACTAGACAAACTATTGATGAATCAAAAATATTTGTGTCGAAAAAAGTTGAACTTTTCGACAAAAAGCGAAATCAAGTTAGCAGAACATGGAAATGTATGGGAAATAGAATTATTTTTTTTTGCCTCAAATCTTCGAAAATGAATCTGAAAATAGAGTACTTAATTCGAACTAGACAAACGATTAATAAATCAAAAATATTTGTGTCGAAAAAAGTTGAACTTTTCGACAAAAAGCGAAATCAAGTTAGCAGAACATGGAAATGTATGGGAAATGGTATTATTTTTTTTTGCCTCAAATCTTCGAAAATGAATCTGAAAATAGAGTACTTAATTCGAACTAGACAAACGATTAATAAATCAAAAATATTTGTGTCGAAAAAAGTTGAACTTTTCGACAAAAAGCGAAATCAAGTTAGCAGAACATGGAAATGTATGGGAAATGGTATTATTTTTTTTTTATCCCAAATCTTAGAAAATGATTCTGAAAATAGAGCATTTAATTCGAACTAGACAAACTATTGATGAATCAAAAATATTTGTGTCGAAAAACGTTGAACTTTTCGACAAAAAGCGAAATCAAGTTAGCAGAACATGGAAATGTATGGGAAATAGAATTATTTTTTTTTTGCCTCAAATCTTCGAAAATGAATCTGAAAATAGAGTACTTAATTCGAACTAGCCAAACGATTAATAAATCAAAAATATTTGTGTCGAAAAAAGTTGAACTTTTCGACAAAAAGCGAAATCAAGTTAGCAGAACATGGAAATGTATGGGAAATGGTATTATTTTTTTTTTATCCCAAATCTTAGAAAATGATTCTGAAAATAGAGCATTTAATTCGAACTAGACAAACTATTGATGAATCAAAAATATTTGTGTCGAAAAACGTTGAACTTTTCGACAAAAAGCGAAATCAAGTTAGCAGAACATGGAAATGTATGGGAAATAGAATTATTTTTTTTTTGCCTCAAATCTTCGAAAATGAATCTGAAAATAGAGTACTTAATTCGAACTAGCCAAACGATTAATAAATCAAAAATATTTGTGTCGAAAAAAGTTGAACTTTTCGACAAAAAGCGAAATCAAGTTAGCAGAACATGGAAATGTATGGGAAATGGTATTATTTTTTTTTTATCCCAAATCTTAGAAAATGATTCTGAAAATAGAGCATTTAATTCGAACTAGACAAACTATTGATGAATCAAAAATATTTGTGTCGAAAAAAGTTGAACTTTTCGACAAAAAGCGAAATCAAGTTAGCAGAACATGGAAATGTATGGGAAATGGTATTATTTTTTTTTTATCCCAAATCTTAGAAAATGATTCTGAAAATAGAGCATTTAATTCGAACTAGACAAACTATTGATGAATCAAAAATACTTGTGTCGAAAAACGTTGAACTTTTCGACAAAAAGCGAAATCAAGTTAGCAGAACATGGAAATGTATGGGAAATGGTATTATTTTTTTTTGCCTCAAATCTTCGAAAATGAATCTGAAAATAGAGTACTTAATTCGAACTAGACAAACGATTAATAAATCAAAAATATTTGTGTCGAAAAAAGTTGAACTTTTCGACAAAAAGCGAAATCAAGTTAGCAGAACATGGAAATGTATGGGAAATGGTATTATTTTTTTTTTATCCCAAATCTTAGAAAATGATTCTGAAAATAGAGCATTTAATTCGAACTAGACAAACTATTGATGAATCAAAAATATTTGTGTCGAAAAAAGTTGAACTTTTCGACAAAAAGCGAAATCAAGTTAGCAGAACATGGAAATGTATGGGAAATGGTATTATTTTTTTTTGCCTCAAATCTTCGAAAATGAATCTGAAAATAGAGTACTTAATTCGAACTAGCCAAACGATTAATAAATCAAAAATATTTGTGTCGAAAAAAGTTGAACTTTTCGACAAAAAGCGAAATCAAGTTAGCAGAACATGGAAATGTATGGGAAATGGTATTATTTTTTTTTTATCCCAAATCTTAGAAAATGATTCTGAAAATAGAGCATTTAATTCGAACTAGACAAACTATTGATGAATCAAAAATATTTGTGTCGAAAAACGTTGAACTTTTCGACAAAAAGCGAAATCAAGTTAGCAGAACATGGAAATGTATGGGAAATAGAATTATTTTTTTTTTGCCTCAAATCTTCGAAAATGAATCTGAAAATAGAGTACTTAATTCGAACTAGCCAAACGATTAATAAATCAAAAATATTTGTGTCGAAAAAAGTTGAACTTTTCGACAAAAAGCGAAATCAAGTTAGCAGAACATGGAAATGTATGGGAAATGGTATTATTTTTTTTTTATCCCAAATCTTAGAAAATGATTCTGAAAATAGAGCATTTAATTCGAACTAGACAAACTATTGATGAATCAAAAATATTTGTGTCGAAAAACGTTGAACTTTTCGACAAAAAGCGAAATCAAGTTAGCAGAACATGGAAATGTATGGGAAATAGAATTATTTTTTTTTTGCCTCAAATCTTCGAAAATGAATCTGAAAATAGAGTACTTAATTCGAACTAGCCAAACGATTAATAAATCAAAAATATTTGTGTCGAAAAAAGTTGAACTTTTCGACAAAAAGCGAAATCAAGTTAGCAGAACATGGAAATGTATGGGAAATGGTATTATTTTTTTTTTATCCCAAATCTTAGAAAATGATTCTGAAAATAGAGCATTTAATTCGAACTAGACAAACTATTGATGAATCAAAAATATTTGTGTCGAAAAACGTTGAACTTTTCGACAAAAAGCGAAATCAAGTTAGCAGAACATGGAAATGTATGGGAAATGGTATTATTTTTTTTTGCCTCAAATCTTCGAAAATGAATCTGAAAATAGAGTACTTAATTCGAACTAGACAAACGATTAATAAATCAAAAATATTTGTGTCGAAAAAAGTTGAACTTTTCGACAAAAAGCGAAATCAAGTTAGCAGAACATGGAAATGTATGGGAAATGGTATTATTTTTTTTTTATCCCAAATCTTAGAAAATGATTCTGAAAATAGAGCATTTAATTCGAACTAGACAAACTATTGATGAATCAAAAATATTTGTGTCGAAAAAAGTTGAACTTTTCGACAAAAAGCGAAATCAAGTTAGCAGAACATGGAAATGTATGGGAAATGGTATTATTTTTTTTTGCCTCAAATCTTCGAAAATGATTCTGAAAATAGAGTACTTAATTCGAACTAGACAAACGATTAATAAATCAAAAATATTTGTGTCGAAAAAAGTTGAACTTTTCGACAAAAAGCGAAATCAAGTTAGCAGAACATGGAAATGTATGGGAAATGGTATTATTTTTTTTTGCCTCAAATCTTCGAAAATGATTCTGAAAATAGAGTACTTAATTCGAACTAGACAAACGATTAATAAATCAAAAATATTTGTGTCGAAAAAAGTTGAACTTTTCGACAAAAAGCGAAATCAAGTTAGCAGAACATGGAAATGTATGGGAAATGGTATTATTTTATTTTTATCCCAAATCTTAGAAAATGATTCTGAAAATAGGGTACTTAATTCGAACTAGACAAACGATTAATAAATCAAAAATATTTGTGTCGAAAAAAGTTGAACTTTTCGACAAAAAGCGAAATCAAGTTAGCAGAACATGGAAATGTATGGGAAATGGTATTATTTTTTTTTGCCTCAAATCTTCGAAAATGATTCTGAAAATAGAGTACTTAATTCGAACTAGACAAACGATTAATAAATCAAAAATATTTGTGTCGAAAAAAGTTGAACTTTTCGACAAAAAGCGAAATCAAGTTAGCAGAACATGGAAATGTATGGGAAATGGTATTATTTTATTTTTATCCCAAATCTTAGAAAATGATTCTGAAAATAGGGTACTTAATTCGAACTAACTATGCTTTTCATAAACCAAAACAATTAATAGGAAAAAAATTCAAAAAAATATATTACTTAATTTTTTTTTTTTCAAAAAAAATTTTTTTTCTTAAAAAACAACTTTTTTCAAAATTTTTTTTTGGATTCCTAGAGCACTTAAATAGCACCTAAATACTAGACAAACCGCGATTTTTTTATCTTGCGTTTTAAGCATTTTCTATGATTGCTCTGCTAACTTGAAATCAAGTTAGCAGAACATCAATTTTTACAAAAAGTACTGGAGCACTTAATTTTATTTTTGGGTACTTAATTAGCACTTAATAAGCGCCTAATTATTGCATCATAAAAACTGTGTTCTGCTGACTTTGCTCTGCTAACTTGAGGGACATTCTAATAATGTAGCAGCGATTTCCGAAGATGCAAGTGCCAATACAATTTTCTGTTCCGATCGAATAGTTAGAATAGCTAAAATCAATGACATAACGAACGTTTTGCCTGTACCACCAGGCGCATCCAAGAAATATAATCCACCTGCATTATTGGTAACGGTTTGCATGATTGTGTCATATACGATGAAGTTCCGAAACATGTTGCAATTGCTCTTTTCCGCGATGAAGTACAATATCACGGGATTGAAACTGATCACCAAGAATTACAATTGCAACCTCATCAATTGTGGGTGCATTGAATCGCCTTGCATGCTCTCCAAAAGGTGTTCTATCAGCCCTTATTACGATTTTGTGATTATCAGATGGCATACGATCGAGAGCAATTTTGAACAATTGAACTAATGCGTTATGCTGATGGAAAAACCTTTGTAGCTCACGAATAATTTCTCGTCTTGTATTCGAGACAATTACACAACGTTGATCCAATTTACGATTTTCATCACCAATAAAATAAATTTGCTAAAATTGATGATCAGCGTCGGTGTATGGCAATAACGAACCAGCTTGATGATAAATCTGGCCCTAAATCTGTAACATGTATGCAATTTCAGGTAGATGTTGGATCAGAATTTTAAAAACTATCGAATACTTTATGATTCAGATTGATATAAACATGGGACAATCATGATGAAGTATTTACCTTAAACGTCGGCATAATTATCTCTAATAATTTTAGTAGCACTAAAAGAGGTCATTTGAAATGCCGAATTGTGTTGTTGAATATGGATCAAAAAGTGATTCGACGTTTGAGATGTCCCATAAATAAATGAATACAATGGTTCGGGTGGAGTTTCTATTGCTGGAAATCTCACTTTGTCATTAGCACAACACATGCCGGGCTTTTCACGTGGAAAGTTAGCCGCATCACAATGTGGACTGTTGTAATTAAAAACAGCACGCATCATTTTAGCGAAAAGAGCAGCACGACGTATTCGTGATCGGCGTGCAAGGTTCAGTACAGGTACAGAGGGTCAACAGATCTATTTCGTGCATTACGTTTACTGCGATGCATTAGCTTGTGCGCGTTCATCTGCAGTCTGTGATCGACTTTGTAATGCCACATCATTTGCATTACGCGTTCGCCGACCTATATTTGTTCGCCCGGCTTGTGACATTATTCCTTCATATAAAAAAGAATAAATCAAATTAAAAATATAAGTTTCAATTTGACAGCAAAATCCCCACTAACAAAATGATCCGACATTTATTGAGTTCATTTGTTACAAAAAATGTGATAAATGAAGAACCACTCGACCGATTTTGTGCAAACTTCACATAAACCATCTACTAAATAGTCCAAACAAAGCCATAAAATTTGGTTTGGATAGGTAAGCCCGTTCTTGAGTTATAGAAACACAACGAAAAGTGGCATTGATTTTTATATAGTTATATAGATTTGACTTAAAACTAACTTATTACTAAATTAAATCATGTTGGCTCAACAATAGGGGCCCAACGTTCTTCATTTGGCTTTACATAATGCTATTTGCTTACAATATCGTATTAATGTTTTCTTAATCTAATTCATGATTTTTTTAATATTAACTAAATAATAATTTTTGATGAGTGGGCGTTTTATCCCCTGTAGTATTGATTGTTGTTCTTCTCGTAAAAGGGTGCGTTGTCGTTATGGATGATGTCTTTAAATTGATGATGATGGCTCGGGCCCGGTGTATAGATACTTGTCACTAGGCTCTAGTTCATGCTGGAGAAGTTGTTGCACTTCTGTGTTGGGATGATCTTCCAGGTTCCTGATGATTTTTCCGGAGAGCTGCAGTAAATACATGTCCAATGGTATTAACTTTGCTTCTTTATACAGATTCCTTGTTGGTATATATTTCTTCGTCAGTGGGTAACGGTACAGTCCAGTGCAAATGCGGAACATCTTTCTTTCAAAAAGCTTCATCTTTTTCATTGTTGTAGGTGAAATAGTAAACCAGATGGGAAAGGCGTAGGTCAGAACGGTTCGGATAAGTTGTTTGTACACAAGCAGCTTGGTTTTCTTACTTAGTCCATTTCGCCTCCTGAGAAGCGGATGGAGCAAGTGCAGAGAATAGTTGGCTCTCTTCAACATCAAGTCTGCATGCCTTTTGAATTTGAATTTGTTGGAAAAGTTGATTCCCAAGTACTTCGTTGAAGATATGACTGTCACTTCAGTCACTTCAGCGCCGAATCTATAATTCACGATCATCACTAACTGGCCGATACAGCTGCGATATTTTCCACAGTTCGCACTCTTCGTAAGTATGTTGGTAGTTTAATGTCCAACAATATAAAGTTGGTGCGAAATTTATTCACAATAGCCCATAAAATGGAAGAAGCGCGCGATGAACTTTCTTAACAGAGCAAGCATTTTAATAATATAAAATTCAATAATTTGCAAGCGTTGTTCGTTTGTAAGACGATTCATGGTTAAATTATAGACCAAACTGAAGATGTTTGATATTATTAAATGCTTCGACATTCACAATTTGGTCATTGGTTTAAGGTGAAAGTTCACAGTGAAAGTTCAAAATTGTCCCCAATTGGGATACCATTTATTTCAGTTTGTAGACACTCCTTATGTCAGAAGCTGGCAGATAGTGTAATGATTCCTCCTGTCATTGAGAGCGTTAACGATTTTATGAGACAAATATTCTATCGCACTCGTACAGTTGCGAAGGTACTGAAATATCTCGATACACACGAATAGTAAATTCCCTATAGCGTCCTTCAACGTTGGCAAAACCATTACGTGTAAACTTTAATATCTGTCCTACTCTACTAATATCTTACTGAGTGGAAAACAGCATTTGTCAAGCCTGTCCTTTAATAAGCCGAATCGTCTTTCCCCCTCTATCTATCGTCCCATTGCACTTACATCCCTTCTTTTCAAGGTCAAGCGCGATAAATTATCAGCCCAAGAAATAACTCGAAGAACGAAAGCTTCTCAATGACTAGGATGACTAGGCTTCCGTAGCAATAGGTCCACCGGTTATTTGATGGCTTATCTCACCGAACAAAGGCACAAATCCTTGCATAGTTTTGGAGAAAGTGATTTCCCTTGATATTTAATAAGCATTTGATAAGAGTTTGACATCGATCTCTCTTATCGATGCGAGCATTTGGTATTGATGAATCTCTTCTTCATAGGAGTAGAAACTACCTTTCGAATTGTTCACTACAAGTAGTATTGGACGGCTTCAAATCTGAAATTCAAAAAAAATTAATTCTGATGTGCCATAGGGCTATATTTTGTCCTCGACTCTCTTTCTCATATTCATCAATAATCTCTTGTTTGAAACTTCTTATTCATTAAATTTTTTTGCTGAGGACATTATACTCACTTCTTCTCATATTTGTTTCCAGGCTCATAAAATTATGATCTCCATGGCATTGTCAAATGAGGAACATTAAACTGCGTAGAACCTAATGTTTCAAAAGCTCAAAGCTGTTTTCCATCCGCTATCCATAAGTTGCAGTTGCATTGCAAGCAACCTTGTGTGCAATAACCACATATTCAAAGTCGCCAAAAACGCTGCTAAGTGCTTAGGTTTTCTTCCGATCTGTGAGTAATCAAGAAGGCTTATATTCGTCCAAGTACAATTTCCATAATTGAGCATTTGTTACAATATCACACCTAGTCGCTTGGACAGAATCCAAAAAACAGCTCTAAAGTTGATAGGTAATAGAAATATAACAGAAACATTTGAATCTCTCGAATACCGCCGCAATATTTCTTGTCTTTCATTATACTCGTACTACCGTTATTTGTATAAACAATATTTTAGTAAAATAGAGCCAGGTGTAATTTTTGTCAGAGGTTGTAACGAAATTACATATTCCGCCGCGCGCCGCGGCATGCTACTACTCAGCTACTCATCTGAAGCCGCCTTTTCTGCTCAACCACCCATCATCTAAACATAAACCGAAGATACAGCTTAAAATACATCAAAACAATTGCATACCTTTAGGCGTTCACGGAGATGCACATACAACATACATTGGAGTTTAGTCGTCAGTGGTACAACAACAAAATACACATTTGCTATTGGCCATGGATATGATATTAGAAGGTGGAAAATCGGTACAAAATCGGATTTTCTCGCCAAGGTAGTAGACTATCCCTTGAAACACGCTGATAGGGTACGTAGTGTACTGTCCAGAAGTTTCTAAACTTTTTGGCTCTGACCGTAAACTGCGTGTGTGTTGTTTTTGCCTTCTCGGTACCTCTCCTTTATTTTGTCTCGAATTTCGTTTGAGGCCAGGGATTTAATCCTACTACTGTTAAACCGTGCTGCGATTTGAGCCGAGGCTAGATATCTAATCTCACTACCGTTTTTCAATCAAAACTAGGGATTTTATCCTACCGTCTGTCCATGCCCTGTCGCTGTATTAGGCTAGGGATCTAATCCCACTTGCGTTTTGCCTATAGCTTCAGTCAAGGCTAGGGAAGTTATCCCACTTTCTATCACCGTGTCGCCCCCTTGTTTTGCACCGAACGTTTGTTTGAGGCTAGGGATTAAATCCTACATTTGGACTCTGCTGCGATTTGAGCCGTGGCTAGAGATTAATCTCAATACCGTTTTTGCCAGGCAATTCAATCAAAGCTAAGGATTTAATCCTACCGTCTGACCCTGCCCTGTCGTTGTCTTAGGCTAGGGATCTAATCCTACTTGCGTTCTGCCTAAACGTCAGTCAAGGCTAGGGATCTAATTCCACCGTCTCGCTCTTTTATATGAAATACCGTGTTAATTATTTAGGTATATGCAAAATTTGTAGTACCCTTTGGCATAATGGTTAGTGCGTTGGACTGTCATGCGGAAGGTCTCGAGTTCGATTCTCAGCCGCTGCAAGAAAGTTTTTTTTCAGGGGTGTACTGCCTCTTGCGAGGAATTGACAAATCCTCCAAGAGTATCTCCTGTCATGGAAAGTGCTGCTCCTTAGCCGTTCGGAATCGGCAGAAAATTATAGGTCCCCTCTGTTTCTGGTAACACGCACACAGGAATGGTTGAGAGTTGTAAGTCACTAGGTCCTGGTTCACTTCGAGCTGTTGCACCACCAAATTTATTTATTTGTGAACTATATGAAATACCGTGTTAGTTAATTAAGAATTTGAAACCATTGTATGAGTATATGAAATAAATTGTTAGTTAGAATTAAATTAAAACTGATTAAAGTCGGACAATATTTGGAGATCTGAACTTTCTAAAACCGAGTTTTGTGCTTTCTTCGGTCTGACCCTGGACAAGCTGACGCTACCTCAGCCTTTGAATAAAAAAGCATCACAAGGTAGATACTGCCTCTTGCAGGGAAGTGACAAATTGTATCTGTTTTCTCATGGAAAGTTGTTCCTTCTAAGCCTTTCGGTTTCGACATTCCCCCCAAAAGGTGTCACATTATATTCAATGCCACAATCTCATTTTCCGTAACACGAAGTCGAAGTCCTTTATTTTGTAATATCGATGAACAGAATCGGAATAGTTACACTGGTAAAACCCCGAATAATTGCACTACAAAAATGCAATGTATCCCTGGAGCCTTTAGAATCAATTTAAATTGTATGCTTCTCTTTTTGACTGGAAGTCTATAAAATTTCCCTCAAAGCAAGTCCGAGGAATCTATGATGAGAGCTTTTTGACCCAAATATGTTTTCGACAGTTGTATATTAGCTTCCAGTCATAGTTAATTGCATTTATAACCTTTTCGCCATAAACACAAACACATCCACTCCAGATAATTAGACCGCAATGCACAGTCATTTTAGTGCTACACATACCCACACACAAAACTGGCAAGGTAAATTGAATATCATCAAAAATTTAATAAGGTTCCCTCATAACATTCAGTCAGCAAAGCACACAAATTACACTTTTAGGTCAATTCTAGTCTTATCTGCTCTTGCTCTGGCTTTGCCTTTGAGTGACCATGAATCAGTGTGGGTCAAATATGGTTGCCAAGTGAGATAGTAAAATGTCCTTGTTTTATAAAAGAATTAACTTAAGATATAGATTAAACTGGGAATAAAGATGCCGAACATTTTATGCAGGAATGATTTTGTTGGTCCCAAAATATAGAATTAGCATATTCTCACTTATTCCACCCACCCAACCATATTTGGGAATTTTTAAAAAAACTGGTCAGTATATTTCTATTCGTATTGGTCTGATAGAATAGTGAGTTCTGGATTCTGGTCAAACTCTCTGCAGTCGAAAAATTGGGCAGTACTAAGTTTTCATTTCTGGGTTTTTATACATATGTCAAAAAATGATTTTCGTACAATTTGCTGTCTTCTATCTGTTTGGGCAAAAACTACAGAGATTAAGACATGAGACAAGAAATGTTCAGAATTTCAAAAATAGAGTTTTTGTGAAGTCTTGTAATTTGGAACTGAGCTCCATGCTACCAGGAACAATTGAATATCCTCCTACCAAAAATACTTATCCTGTGATGATGATGATTTCTGAACGGGTCTTGACTACCCTCAAACTTTTGACCATAGTGCGAATTTAAGAAGAAATACTGATGCACATATGTTTTGAAGTTTTGGATATCGGAACGCACATTCGTGTTTTGTGGTTCAAAAAAGTATCTCTGTACATCAATTTTTGTCTGAAATTGAGGTCAAGGGTAAACTGACCCTTGACCACAAGTATTTCGGTTGAATCGTTTTGTTTTTGTTCATAAAAATAATGGTAAAATCGTGAAGGACAGAAAACATTGCGTCGGTGCTCGAGACATTCAAATGCTT
Source organism: Chrysotoxum bicinctum (assembly GCA_911387755.1). NCBI lineage: Eukaryota > Metazoa > Arthropoda > Insecta > Diptera > Syrphidae > Chrysotoxum > Chrysotoxum bicinctum. The sequence continues at coordinate 106,626,043 of OU426989.1, read as the reverse complement.
CTGTTATAGTCTTATCCGCAAAATATGAGAATTGTTTGGGTGATATTCATGGCTTCAAAACAAATGCGCTCAGAATCATCATCATCATCATCGGCTCGACAACCGGGTTCCGGTCCTGGCCTCTTTCAACAAGTCTCTCCACCTATCCCGGTCTCTAGCCGACGCCATCCAGTTGCGCACCCCAAGGCTTCGGGCGTCCTGGTCTACGCCATCTCTCCAGCGCAAGCATGGTCTACCACGCTGTCTTCTACCATAGAATGTACCACAAAGAACTTTCCGAGCAGGTTCCTCTTCGCTCATGCGAGCTAGGTGCCCTGCCCACCGCAGTCTACCGAGCTTAATTTTTGTCACGATATCTGCTTCTAGGTAGATTGCGTACAATTCATGATTGTACCGTCTCCGGAATCGTCCTTCCTCACATATGGGGCCAACAATTCTCCTTAAGACTTTTCTCTCGAACGCAGCTAAGAGGTCGGAGTGCCTTTTGCTAAGCACCCAAGTCTCGGATCCATATGTGAGTACTGGCAGGACCATGGTCCTGTACAGCAGCAGTTTTGAAGTTATGGTGAGATTTCTGGATTTGAAGAGCTTTGACAGACTATAGTAGGCTCTGTTGGATTTGAGAAGCCGCCCGCGTATTTCTTCTTCTATAATGTTATCGGCTGCTACTATTGACCCAAGGTATTTAAAGGATTGCACCACTTCAAATTCGTGCTCCGCTACCTTGATTGTTTGACCAACTGTTCCTCTCGCATTCGAAGCCACCATGTACTTTGTTTTACCTTCACTAATGTGCAGCCCCAGATTTTGTGCCGCCTGCTCGATCTGGATGAAGGAATCGTGTACAGCTTGTTCGGTTCTTCCGATGATGTCAATGTCGTCTGCGTAAGCCAGTAACTGGCTGGACCTGTTGACGATGGTCCCTCTTGTTGCCGTGCCAGAGTCACAGATTGCTTTCTCCTACGCCAGGTTGAAGAGGAGGCAAGCCAAACCGTCCCCTTGTCGGAGTCCATTAAAGATGTTGATTGGTCTGGATAGCAATCCGGCTATTTTTACTTGGCTTGTTACGTTGGTCATGGTCAACCTACATAGTCCTGTCAATTTATTTGGGATGCCGAATTCTCTTATGGCTTTGTAAAGTTCTACCCTGGCTATGCTATCATAGGCGGCCTTAAAGTCTATAAACAGATGGTATGTTGGGATGTTAAATTCTAGACATTTTTCTATCGCCTGCCTAAGGGTAAAGATCTGATCAGTTGTTGATTTGCCTGGAATGAAACCACACTGATATTGCCCGATGACGGTTTTAGCGTATGGGGTTATCCGGTCTTGTAGGATAGAGGAGAGTATCTTATAGGCGGTACTCAACAACGTGATACCTCTATAATTGCTGCACGTTGTGACATCTCCCTTCTTATGTATGGGGAATATTAAACCTTTTCGCCAGTCTTCTGGCATTTCTTCCTGCTCCCATACCTGTACTATAATATCATGAATTGCTTGACGTAAGGCTGGCCCGCCGTGATGGAATAATTCGGCTGGTATGCCATCGACTCCCGGGGCTTTTTTCTGTTTAAGCCGGCCTATAGCCTTCTCAACCTCTTCTATGCTTGGTGGCGGCAACATAGGGTATTCTTCTTGAAGTAGTGGAGCCTCCACTTCTGCAGTGAGCTGACCATTTAGCAATTCATTGAAGTACACTTCCCATCGCTCCAGTACGCTTTCAGTATCGGTGATCAGATTTCCCTCTCCGTCCTTGCAGTATGTGCAGCGTGGTGTGTACTGCGTCATGTTTCACACGGATTGGTAGAACTTCCGCGCCTGGTGCGGACCCCCCTATCGGCTGTTTTCTATTTCACAGATTAGGTTCTTCTCCCAGGCTGATTTTTTTTGTCTGTGAAGCCGTTTTTCTGTTCTTCTGAGCTCTTTATATTCCTCTTCGCGTGCCCGCGTTCTATGAGATTGTTGCATTGCTCGGTACGCAACATTCTTACGTTCAGTCGCTAGCTTGCATTCATCATCAAACCAGTCGTTCCGATTTTTACGACTGCTGCCTAAGATGGAGTTGGCAGTACTAATGACAATCTGTCATTAGTAATGCGCTCAGAATGCGATCACGAATATTGTCTTTGCAGGTTTCTGCCCCTAGAAAATGTCTTCACATTAACTATGCAATCTGAGAGAGAATGAAAATTAGTTTTCTAATTCTAAAGTACGTGGCAACACTTGTAGGTTAGTCCGCTTTCCAACAAAACCACCTACCTACTCTCGACAATATGAACAAAAAAAAAATCAGTCTTTCAATGAACGTCGACTTATGCGCGCCGTGTACACATCCATTCGCTAACAAAGTGTGGACTAAGATAATCCTTCTAATGGGAGCTGGTATAGTGCAGATGATGGTTAAAAAGCCTCAATACAAAGAAAAAAAAAAAAAGTTAGGAAAAAAAGTTGAAAAAGACGGGGCAAAACTATTTCGTTTCAATATTTGAACATGCAACCACTAGCTTTTAGCTTTTCCGCACGTCAGCCTCAAGCTCTCCAGTATAGAATGCTCATTTCTCTTTGGTCTGTGTTAGAGTTGTTAGATGGTTTGCTGGCTGAGCCATATCCTGACGTCCTTCTTGTTTTTACGCCGCTACGATAGAGTGTGTTGGCTGTTAGTTTGCACCATTAATTCAGCAGTCAGAAAGGGGTATACTCGTACACAGTAGTATACTGTATGTGAGTTTTATCGCATGCTTGTCCAAGCTCAAAAAGTGTAATGAACGATAGGATCGGGGTTAATTTAATTAACGTTTTGGCAGCTAAAGGTTCAGGTGGTATGCTAAATGCAGATACAAACTTAGTTTCTGGTGTGGAAATAAGCTTTAATTAACACTCGGATAATACAAGATAAACAAACTTTTGATTTGCATGATTTTCGAAAATATACCTACATCCTGGAATGAGCTTGGCACACATGGATGGAACATTATTTTGTGTTCAGTTATTTGGTTGGATTTTTAAATTACATTTCTGTGAGTTTGAGTTTCAAAGCCCTGAAGGTCAAGGCATTAAAAGGAGGGGGTACTCAACCGAAGGTTATTTCTTTACTCGTCCAGTTCTTAAAAATAACTTTTGGAACTTTTATTTTGTAAAAATCAGCTAAGCGGTTTGCTTAGAATCGAAGAGAACCAGGACCTGTTGACTTAGAACTCTCAGCCATTCCTGTGTGTGTGTTACCTCGAATGGAGGGTATCTAAAAATATCTGCCGATTCCGAACGGGTAATGAGCAGGGATGAGAATGCTAAGCCCAGAAAGTGAAACAAATTTGCCAAAAAAGCGAAGTAGATTTGTAAAATATGTAGCAGATAATGATAAGAAAATATATATAAGAAAAAAACCACTTTATTTTCATTTTATTTAATATTTATGTAACGAAAACAAACATTGACTAGAATAAGTCTAACAAATTCATAAATTATGTAGCTTAATTGATATACATAGGTAAATTATTATATTGAAATAAATAGGAACTGTCTGTTTTAAATTTACCTAATTAGATTCTCCTCTAAGGGCTAGGTACATAACACAAATTCATACAATATTATACTAAGTATACATATATATTATGTGATTACAATTTTAATCGGTTCTTATTTTCTTAACACATTGTCCTCCTGAACATATTTAAACTTTGAAAAATATCGTAATAATTTCTTAGGAGGTTGAAAATCTTCCAGCCCAGCCACAAAAAGAAGAAGCGGTACCTACTTATGTCTAGCTTATTTCTTTTCTTCTTTGTTTTTACGTTATTGAAATCTGAAAATCCCATTTCTGCTGCTGCACTGCTATGCGGTAGACAAGTTAGTGTAAGCATATAGTCGGGCAACACTCTAAACATGTCGCTACCTTAAGTTAACAACGTCTGCGTCGTCCTTCATTTTGATATTTTTAGTAAGCATAAGCGTTTTAAACTCTGAGTTCAGAGATGTATTATTATCATAGTAAGGGAAATCATTTACAGGTGGAAGGATTGTCGGATATATTTCAGTTTGTATTAATTTTGGATCCAAAAGTTCTAACAATTCTAACTTTTTGTCAGTTAAATCAAACCGAAGTTTTAGTTGATCGCAAAATTCAACATAAAATGAAACTAAATACATTTTAGTTTGAAATAAATCTACCTCCGTGTCATATTTTGATTCGTGTTTAACTCTTCCTCATACACAGCTGAAGCTGACTTTAATTCAAAAAACATTTGTTTTAGATCTAAAAATTTGGATTTTTCTTTATACTCCACGAATTGTATTGAAGAGTCAGCTGGTAGTTCTGCCTTAACAAAATTTGATAAAACGGTTTTAAAGACCATGAGCACACGTTTACGCAAAATTTGTGTCTGTGTCTTTTCAGATTGAAATGCCTTATTAAAATTGTTAATAATTTCCAAAATGTAGGACAAAAATAAAAGTGAAAATTTAATTTCCGGATTATTTAAATTGTTTAAGATTTTTTTAGCTTTTAAAATCGCTTGTGTTTTTTCAAAAACTATTAGATGGAAATAATTTATAAGCGCCAACCACTACTCCAACCACCTAGTCTTACTTTGTCTTTTAGAGCTGTGATCAAAATAAAAATAAATATCTTGTAAGACTATTTCAATTTGATATTCAATTTTTCTTATTGCGGCTGATGAACATAAATGCAGTGAATGACATACACATCCTAAATAAAATATATCTTTTTTTGTTGCCTGAAGTCGAGTTTTTACCCCCGTGAGCTCTCCCCTCCTCACAGAAGCGTTGTCTGTGGCCAGGTGGATAAGATTTTCCAAAGGAATCTGGTTTTCCTTCAGAAAATTTATAATTTCATTAAGTTTTTTTCAGCATTAGACTGCTTCAGTCTTATATAAGTTAAAAGTTTATCAACTATCTTAGATGTACTTTGCTCATAACGAACTAATAACACTAAACATTTTTGCATAGAGACATCTTTTGTTTCATCACAAATAATTGAAAATTTTCTTGTTCAGAATATGGAAAATGTTTCTTGTAGAAAAAATGGAGCGATCAAATTTGTACGTTAGATAAAACTAAGTAAAACGAAGTAGAAATAAGTTGCTACGTAGCAGATGCATAAAAATAAATGAATGAAGTAGATCTGCTACATATGAAGTAAATACTCATCTCTGGTAATGAGCAGCACTTTTCATGACAAGAGATACTCTTAGAGGATTTGTCAACTCCGTGCTAGAGCCAGTATGCTCCTGAACGCTGACTTTTTTTCAGCGGAGAATCGAACCAAAGACCTTCTGCATGCCAGTCCCACACACTAACCAAATAAAATGCACGACTGGGTCGCACGAACTTGCTCCTATGTAATAGTCTAAGAATTTCAAAAATAATTGTTATTAGAGAAAAACTGTTCACAAGCATAAAATTAATTTTTTAAATGACTAAAACAACTTCCTTAGTAATTCGAGGTAAAAGTAGGATGCCATGTGATTCAAGCAAATATATTTTTGTGCAAGAACAAAAATTATAAGTCTTTGTAGTGGTTTCTTAAAAAAATAAGCTTTTATGTAAAAAAATTTTAAAACATTTTTAAGAAAAAAATTTGGTACGCCAATTTAAAGGTTTTATTATTGTTCGAATAAAAATAAAGTTTACAAAAAAAAAATATTGAGCTGTTTAAGAGATATTGAATTTTCGAAAAATAAAAAAAATAGCTTTTTTTTTCAAAATTCAAAAACAAATATTTTTCTTAAAGTTTTGAAGTGCAATGTTTTTTTTAAACTTTTTAGAAGCTTCTCTCTAAAAAATTTGATTAAAATCCGTTATGCTTATAATGAGAAATTCAAAATTTTAAAAAATCTTTCTATGGTAGGTACAGTCAGTAAAATCTTGTTCCAAAAATAACAATTTTTTGGAAATTTTTTTTTCAACCATTACCTAGCTTTAACTCAATGAAATTTTTTGAATTTTTTTTAAGAAAATCTGTGGAACAGTTTTTGAGAAAAAAAAATATTTATAAAATTTCGAAAAAAAATTGTATGGCAGGTACCGTTATTTTTGGTCATAAAAAAAAAGAAAAAAACGTCCGGGGGGGGAATTAAAACCCATATCTACCAAGTTTGAAGAAAATCGGCCAATCCGTTTAGGCTGTAGTCGAACCGACAGACAGACAGACAGAATTTCGTGACCCACTTTTTTGGGCTTCGCTATCATCGTAATGTCAACTTTGATCAAAATCTCGAATTCGATTTTTTTACCAATGCATAACTTGCCTTATAGTACCTGTAAGTCGCAAGTAAAATTTTAAGAACCTAGCGGTTTTTGTGAAATAAATAAATAAATTATTAGTTGAAGAACTTAAGTTCTCTTTTCCAATAACCTATAGTTGAGTGCTTCTGGTTCATTAAGTCGAACGCCATTGGAATTGACGGAGTGCATCCGGTCTTCATCAAGGCCAAACTACATTTTCAATACTTTACTTATGACAGGTATTTTTCCGATGAATTGGAAATGGGCTAAAATAATACATTTTCCTAAAAACCGAAATGGAGATGATTTAAGGCCAATTGCCATTTTTCCATTTGATGGTCCCTAGACGATGATCAAGTCACATTTCTCGTTGTTATCGATTTTTCCAAGGCTTTCGATACTATTGATCATTCTATACTTTTTCAAAAACTCTCAAGCTTGTATAAGTTCTCAACTTCCGCTGTTAACTTATTTTCATCTTATCTTGTAAACAGAAAACAAGCGGTTTGTTGGTTGTTGGTCAAAATATTTCAAGTTTCTGATGTTAGCCGTGTTTTTTGAAAGAGTGAACAGCCAAGTTAGCAAAATTTTACATGCAAAACAATAAAAACATCAAGAGTGAATATAATTTGGTCAGCAATCAGAGTGAATATACCTAGAAGGAATACAAATTGTTGGTATATTGAGATGTAGATGGCGCTTAAATCGAGTGCAGAAAAACATTTTCTTGTTACTGGGATGTGTTCTGGAATGGATCTTTTTTTCTCAGAGATTTTTATTATGTCAAGACATTTGGAAATAAAGCTTTATGTCTATTTTGTAAAAGACGTACAAAAAATCTCAAATCTCAATTGATTGAAAAACTTCTGAGAAATCTTAATTTTTTCACTGAAAAATCGAAATTTTTTGGATTTTTTTTTGTTCAGGAAAATTGCGATTTTAGGGCTTTTGGAAAGCATCTAGAAAGAAATACTCTAAGTAGGTCAAAATATAGTATATTGCCCATCAACCAAGTCATAAACTGTCAAATTCCGTTTTAGGATGGCTGAGATCTCGATGGATTAAAAAACATCTACAAAATCTGAATGTTTTTTAACGAAAAATTGATTTTTTTCTCATTAAAATTGTAATTTATAGGGGCTGGCAAGAATATGGAACGAAATATTCTAAATACGTCAAAATAAATTTGATGTTACATACTCTAAAATTCTTGTCAAACTTTGAGATTAAAAGAGAGTGAATATAAAAGTGACTATAATCGTTTTTTTCAGTTTTCTTAACTGAGTGGCTATCAATTTTCCATAAAACACGGCTGTTATAAAACCAATCCTACTGAGGAAAACCGGAATAAGTTCAAATCAAGCTAGAAAGACTTGTAATGGTCATCCTTAGATGAACCAAATTTTAGCATGACCAACAATTAAGGAAAAAGTACTACAATTTGCCAAAGGTAGTAGAAATTTTAGGTCATTTGTAAAAAATTTATAAAATATTACTTCGTCTTCGGTTCATTCCCTCATCTTCAATAGAACTATTTATGTCAGCTCACACAAAAAAACCAATGATCTTGCTGCTCAATTTTGTGTTAATTCGACAATGCCAGAAATATTTATGTCTTCTCTTGTATATGGGAGCTTGTACGATCTTATAGGACAAATCTTTGTTTGGACTCCTCTTTCACAAGAGTACTGAAGGATCTCGATGTACACAAATCGCTGGCCCGGATAATATCCCTCTATTGTTTTGAAAAGTTGTTCTTCAACGTTGGCAAAATCACTGCGTAGGCTTTTCCATCTTTCCTGTTCTACTGGGTTTTTACCTAGTAGATGGAAAACAGTATATGTCCAACCGGGATTTCCTCGTAAGCCCCTTCAAATTAACAACTCTCCCTATCGATCGCAAAACTTTGATTTATTGGTTTTACATCAATTTATTTTTGTATAATTAGCACACACTCAAAGGTTTTTTGTATACCCTAAATATTTCAGAGACACAGTGTGAGCATTACGAAAAAAGGGAAGGGTTAGAAAGGTGGTGTCGGTGTACATTGGTTTTGAATTCTTGAACATTGCAATGACTGGGAAAGACAGAGCGTGGTAAAGAATTCCACATTCGCGTAGTATTTGATTACGCAACCATTCAGTATGTTGGCTGCTTAAAACTAAGAATACTTACTTTTCAATCGATTGGGATGTCCATCTTGAAAGTTCCATTGATAAAGTCTATGGTAGTCTCCGTCCGCCTTCTTCAAGTTACTCAAAATTGTATCCCGATAAAAAATAAACTGCTCGTCGCCAAAACCCTTTTACTACCTATTGTGCTGTATGGATGTGAATCTCTTGCAACTTGGACTTTTTGACTAGCCGCAAATTTAATGTTGCTTATAACAACATTGCCCTCTTTTAACCTTATTTACCGAATTTTTCCCTTGGTCCATTTTAACCTCATACCATTGACCCATTTCTCATAGAAAATAAGCTGCCTAGTTAGCAAAATTTTACATGCAAAACAATAAAAACATCAAGAGTGAATATAATTTAGTCAGCAATCAGAGTGAATATACCTAGAAGGAATACAAATTGTTGATATATTGAGATGTAGATGGCGCTTAAATCAAGTGCAGAAAAACATTTTCTTGTTACTGGGATGTGTTCTGGAATGGATATTTTTTCTCAGAGATTTTTATTATGTCAAGACATTTGGAAATAAAGTTTTATGTCTATTTTGTAAAAGACGTACAAAAATCTCAAATCTCAATTGACTGAAAAACTTCTGAAAAACCTTAATTTTCTCACTGAAAAATCGACATTTTTTGGATTTTTTTTTGTTCAGGAAAATTGCGATTTTAGGGCTTTTGGAAAGCATCTAGAAAGAAATACTCTAAGTAGGTCAAAATATAGTATATTGCCCATCAACCAAGTCATAAACTGTCAAATTCCGTTTTAGGATGGCTGAGATCTCGATGGATTAAAAAACATCTACAAAATCTGAATGTTTTTTAACGAAAAATTGATTTTTTTCTCATTAAAATTGTAATTTGTAGGGGCTGGCAAGAATATTAAAAGTTCCATTGATAAAGTCTATGGTAGTCTCCGTCCGCCTTCTTCAAGTTACTCAAAATTGTATCCCGATAAAAAATAAACTGCTCGTCGCCAAAACCCTTTTACTACCTATTGTGCTGTATGGATGTGAATCTCTTGCAACTTGGACTTTTTGACTAGCCGCAAATTTAATGTTGCTTATAACAACATTGCCCTCTTTTAACCTTATTTACCGAATTTTTCCCTTGGTCCATTTTAACCTCATACCATTGACCCATTTCTCATAGAAAATAAGCTGAATCAACTCAACCCAGATGATATCCCCGCCATATTTCTCAAAAAATGCTCCTTTCGGTTTATCCCTATCTCAAGGAAAATTCCCACAACTATGGAAGACCTCTTTCATAATCCCAATACATAAAAAGGCCCAAAGTGTGAAGTTAGAAACTATCGTCCAATTGCTAAACTTTTTCATATTCCCAAAATATTTGAAAACATTTTGTAGGAAATCTTAGGTTTTCATTGTAAGTCTCTCATTTCGCGTAGACAACACGGCTTTGTGAAGGGTATCCTTTAGATTCTCATTTTTAGAAAACGGAAAGAAAGTCCACGTTGTCTCAACCGATTTCAGTAAGGCCATTGACAAGATCTCACATAAGCTTATTCTATTCAAACTGTCAACATTTGGGCTTGAACCTATCTTCTTAAGATGGATTTCTTCTTATCTGAAAACCCGTTACCATAAAGTTCGTTTCAGATCTTCCTGCTCTGATGAATTTCTAGCTACCTCCAGAGTCCCACAAGGCAGCCACTTAGGACCTCTTCTCTTTATTCTTGCTATTAACGATATTAAAATGGTCATTAAATATTCCCATATTGGACTCTACGCCGACGATACAAAGTTTTTCAAGACCATTTCTTCTACAACTTGATCTCTACAGTTTTTCTGTCTGGCGCCTGAGCTAAATATTTCCAAATGTCATTCAATCACTCTTTCACGAAAACGCGCCCAATCTACCGCCCCACGATACCTTCTCCATTATCAACCCATATCCACCGCTGAGTCAATTCGCGACCTTAGTGTTTTATGTGATAAACAGCTCAACTTTCTCACACATATTGACGAGATTATACTCAAAGCAAACTCTACACTAGGCTTTGTGAAACGTTGGTCCAAAGAATTCTCTGACCCCTACGTGACCCAATCTGTATATATAACCTTTGTTCGCCCGTTTCTTGAATACGCCTGTCAGCTATGCTCCCCTTGTCAACAAATTCATATATCCAGAATCTAGAGCATTTAACGTCGTTTCCAACGTTTCGCACTTCGTAGTCTGTCTTGAACTAACACTTTAAATTTACATCCGTATCGAGACCAACTTCTATTAATTAACTTGAGCTGGAAGAACGAAAAGCAATAAGCGACATTTTCTTCATTCATCGATTACTTTCAGGGTCTGTGTGGAAGTGTTGACTGCACAACTCTCTACAATTCCATCTCTTTCAACACTAATTCCTGTAGTAAAAGAAATTCTCGTCTCTTCTATCTGCCTACCCACCGTACCTCTTATGGCTCCAACGAACCTATTACTGGCATGCTCCGAAGGCCTAATTGTAACATTAACTGTTTCGACTTCAATCTCAGTTCACCCTGCTTGAAAATCCGTCTAAATCATCCTTCCAATTCAATCCAATCCTAAATTTAAGTTACATTAAGAATTAGCTTCTATTTGGCCTCATAAATGGGGGTATTGCCCCCACCAAAATTAAAATCCCGAACGTATCTTAAAAAGATCCTCATTTTTATGCAAGTTATGTAGTGATAAAAAAATCGAACTCGAGATTTTAATCAAAGTTGACATTACGATGACAGCGTAGACCAAATAAATGGGTCTCTCAATTCTGTCTGTCTGTCTGTTTGGCTCGGCCGATTTTCTTCAAACTTGGTAGATATGGGTTTAAATTTTTCCCCCGGATGTTTTTTATTTTTTTTAAGACCAAAAATAACGGTACCTGCCATACAATTTTTTTTCGAAATTTTATAAATATTCTTTTTTCTCAAAAACTGTCCCACAGATTAAAAAAAAAATCGTAAAATTTCATTTAGTTAAACCTAGGTATGAAACAAAATTTCGAAAAAATTATTATTTTTGGTACTCCCTTGGAACCATTTTTTTTGTTTTTGATTTTCTCAAAAATTGTACAACCGATTTTGATCATTTTTTTTTATGTTAAGGCTCCCCAGCAGTTTCAAAAAATTTTTTTTTTGAAAACTCAATATTTCGAAAACCCTATGCTCGATTTTTTAAAACTTGATAAATAAAAGTTTCTTAAGATAATCTACAAAATATGAGAAAAAAAAATGTGTTTTACCTAAAAATAACGGTACCCTCCATACAAATGTTAAGAAATGGTTTTCGAAAATCGTATTTTTCTCGAAAACCGTTCCGAGAATTTTGCTTAAATTTTTTTCCTCTTGATTAATTTTTAAGATCTATAAAATTTAATAAAAAAAATTGAAAACAAGACATTACTGACTGTACCTACCATAGAACGATCGGCACAACGGATTTTAATGAAATTTTTTAGATAGAAGCTTCTAAAATTAAAAAAAAAGCATTGCATTTCAAAACTTTAAGAAAAATATTTTTTTTTAATTGTTTTTTTTTTTTTTTTTTTTTTTTTTTGAAAAATTCAATATCTCGAAAACGGCTCAATATTTTTTTTTGTAAATTTAAGTTTTATTCGAACAATAATAAAAACTTTAAATTGGCGTACCAACATTTAAAAATATTTTAAAATTTTTTTTATATAACAGCTTATTTTTGTTTTTTAAATATGCATAAATATATATTTGCTTGAACCACATGGCGTCCTATTTTTACCTCCAACTACTAAAGAAGTGGTTTTTGTCATTTTAAAAAATAATTTTATGCTTATGAACAGTTTTTCTCTAATAACATTCATTTTTGAAATTCTTAGTCTATTACATAGGAGCAAGTTCGTGCGACCCAGTCGTGCATTTTATTTCCTGATGTAATACCCCTCCTCTCATTTACTAGTTTTTATGCATACGGCCCATTACGTTGCACAAAAAATTGTCATACAAAAGCAAAATTGTGCGCCATTCTATTTTTCTATAATAAAATATCATCTCTTTAAAGATGAAATTCGGTCCGGTTTTTGCTGGCATTTATTTCAAATATAAATTATGCCAATATGGTTTCGAAAATTAAAAATATAAGTAAAATTGAATTTACTGTATGGGTGACATGTATGAAAGAACACGTTGTGCATACAGTATGAAAACCACAACTATACGGTTAAATGTATTATTGCCAAACGCACCACCACTTGTGTCATCCGTTAAGCGGATTTCCGATATGCGTCAGGTACATACCTACATATTGTGGTTTCTCTTTTTTTTCCTGTCCACCTGCACTCATTTCAATTTTTATTTTTAACCAAAAAAAAAAATCTCAAAATGGTACCTACAGGTATGTAAATACCATTATGCAAACGTAGGGACCGCATCACATTAAATCAAAGGTGTGGACTCCAAATAGGATTGTATGATATGGGTAGTTGAAGAGGTCTGCTACCCATATCATATAATCCCGTTTGGATTTTTGTATATGTCACCTGTCATATTTGTGTGTTCTTTATTTAAAGTGCTTTCAAATGAAGATATTTCGAGTTGATATTTTGAATGAACAGGGACAATGCTTCAATCAAATGGTAAATTTCATTTTGAGGGGTTTTATTTTACAAAATATCAAAGTATGGTCTTTATGTATGGAATATGATTTTAATAATTTATTTAATTTAATTTACATTATATAATTGGAAAAAAGTTAATTTAAATTTACTTAAAGAATGTAAAGTATGGTCAAAAGAATATCAAATCTATTATTGAGAAACAGTTTAAAAAATTTATTCAGAGGAGATAATCATTCACAATTGGTCCGATAGTTTGAAAAAATTATACAATCAGCGAATTTCTTGAAAGTTCTTTGGGGAATGTTAAAGTTGATTAGGAGGTGAAAAAAAGCTATGTTGGCGTTTAAAAGTTTTACAATGAAGACAGAAGATACGATCGTCTACTCTCAAGGCATGTCGATAAGTTCAGGTCTACTGTTGTAAGAAGGGAGTTTATAGGGATTTTCCCAACCAAAGTCTTTTTTACACTTGTTCTAATCTGGATTTATGACAGTCATAATAGGGTGACCAGACCTGACAAGCATATTCCAGAATGGGTCGAACAAGTGGTATAAAAAGCTGTTTGATAACGAAAGGCTGGGAAAACTGTCTCGACTCCCTTTTAATCCAATCTAGAACTGAATTGACCGTACTAGCTAATGGCGTTGATGTTTTGTGTGAATTAAAGTTTACGATCAAATAATACAGTAAGGACATTTATATCACTTGCACGTGAGAAGAGTTAAATAAATAGTTAAAAGAAGAAACCGAAATCTTTCTCATAAAACTAATAATTTTGCATTGATCGATGTTGAAAACCAACAATTACGAACACACCCGTCAAAATGAAAGTGTAAGTGCTGCCACTCACGGTTAAGATTTATAAACATCAACGTTTGTCTGAGTGCCAAGTTTTTGTTATCGAACATTTTTTTTTAACTTTTGGAGGAATGCTTGACGCACCAGAAAGAAGTATCCATACCTCTCCGTGTGCTGGGCTCTCCAAGGGTTTTAACCTTGGAATACCAGCTAAACCTCCAAAACTGGATCGATGATCTTCCCTACGGGACTAATTTCGCATTACTTCGAAGGGGGTCCTGTGCTGCAAAGAGGTCAATTGGTGTAACACCTGCGACTATTAGAACAGCTGGCTCCCACACTGTGCGGTATGCGCTGGCTATAAGTAAGGCACCGCATCTCTGTACCGATGCCATCCTCTTCCGGTACTTTTCTTGATTTAGTGCGTCAGCTCAGATCTCCCTTCCGTACAGTAGAATACCGTGTGTGGTCGCCATTAACAGTTTTTGCTTACATGCGGATGATCCACCTACGTTTGCCATCAGTCTTGTCAGAGAGGCTGTCACTTTGGATCCACATTCTGCAGCCGACCTTATTTGTTCCCAGAAACTTGGCTTTGTGTCGAGTCTTATTCCCAGGTATTTAACAGCGTTTTTACTTCTTATAATTTCGGTGTCAATGCGCAGGTCGAGAAGCGTGGAAATTCGCTTCTTTGTTAAATGCACAACTTCGGTTTTTTCAGTAGCTAAAGACAACCCGTATTTTTCCATCCAGGTATTCTTCGCATGACTTGGTTGCGTTTTATCTGGACACTTTGGGTGTCTCTTGCTCCAATTAAAAAGGAATCCTCAGGCATCTCCATGCAAAGAATATCATCGTAAGAGGTTTTCCATAGGTCTGGTCAGAGGATAAATCCCTGCGCTGCTCCTGCCGTAATGACTTTACTTCTCGGTCCTTCTGTTGTTTGATAGATGAGTTCGCGGTCTCTGAAATAGTCTCTCACCATCTACAAAAGATTTTCCGGGATTTGTAACTTTCTTTCCAGTGCGGCCAGTATATCTGTCCACCTAACGGAGTTGAAAGCGTTACGGACGTCTAGTGTTGCCAATAGCACTATTTTCCTGGTGAAATGATTTCCCCGCTGGGCGGTTTCAGCAGCTCTTACTACTTTTTTTTTTATCGCTCCTATTGTAGAGCGACTTTTTCTGAAGCCAAATTGTCGTTCAGATAAGTCTCCCCTTCTTTGTATCGCTGCTATAAAGCCTTATCTCACGAATAAATGCTTCAATGTTGGCTTCCAGTGCGTCAATCGAAGCGGGCTTGTCGCTATAGACATAGGCCTTAAGACAGCCCCACAAAAAATAGTGTGGCATATGGCACCGTCTTGTTTGAAATCACATGTCGTGCAAGTCAAGCTCTTTTATTTTGTGCAAAGAAAAGTTTGTTATCATCGCACGGTAGCACTCACCATTCACAGTAACTTAGCGATTCGCATCATCTTTGAAGAAACACGGCCCAATCATTCCGCCGGCCCATAATCCACACCACAAAGTGGATGCATTGGTAGCTCTTGCAATGCTTCTGGCTGCTCTTCACTCCAAACACGGCAGTTTTGCTTGCTCACGTATCCATTTAACCAGAAATGGGCTTCGTCGCTGAACACAGTTTTTCGATAAAGAAGTGGATCTTCGGCCAACTTTTCAAGAGCCCATTCACCAAAAATTTGGCGTTGTGGGAGGTCGTTCGGCTTTAATTCTTGCACCAGCTGTATTTTGAAAGGCTGCACACCTAAATTCTTCCGCAAAATTTTTCATGTAGTGGAATAACAGAGGCCCCATTGCTGCGAACGGTGCCGAATCGATAATTCACGATCATCACTAACACTGGCCGATACAAAAATATTTAGCCGTTTTTGAGATATCGAATTTTCAAAAAAAAAAAATAGTGTTTTTTTTTAATTTAAAAATTATTTTCATTTAAGTTTTGAAATGCAGTGTTTTTTAATATTCTTAGAAGCTTCTCTATAAAAAATTTCATTAAAATCTGTTATGTCGATGATGAGATATTCTATATTTGAAAAAATAGTTCTATTGTAGGTACAGTCAGTATAATCTTGATTTAATTTTTTTTTTAATTATAGATCGTAAAAATTAATCAAAAGAAAGAAAAATTTTAACAAAATTCTCGGATTCGTTTTCGAGAAAAATACGATTTTCGAAAACCATTTTTTAATATTTGTATGGAAAGTACCGTTATTTTTAGGTAAAATAAATTTTTACTTGCGACTTATAGGTACTATAAGGCAAGTTATGGATTCGTAAAAAAAATCGAACTCGAGATTTTGATCAAAGTTGACATTACGATGATAGCGAAGACTAAAAAAGTGGGTCTCGCAATTCTGTTTTTTTTTTTCAAAAAAAAAATGTTTGGATTTTAAGAAAAACTTCAAAATTTTTTTTTCAAAACTCAATATTTCGAAAACCCCCTGCTAGATTTTTTTTAAACTCAATAGATAAAAGTTTCTCAATAATATCTACACGATGTGATAAAAAAAATTTATTTTACCTAAAAATTAAGGTACCTACCATACAAATGCTAAAAATAAAAAAAATGGTTTTCAAAAATCGTATTTTTCTCGAAAACCGGTTCCGAGAATTTTGCTAAAATTTTTTTTCTTTCAATTAATTTTTACGATCTTTAATTTAATAAAAAAAATTTTGAAATTAAGATATTACAGCTTGTACCTACCATAGAACCATTTTTTCGAATTTTGAATTTCTTATTATCCACATAACGGATCTTAATAAAAAATTCTATAGAGAAGCTTCTAAAATGTCTAGAACACATTGCATTTCAAAACCTTAAATTAAATATTTTTTGAATTTTTGAAAAAAAAAAAATCTATTTTTAATTTTTTTTTTAAATTCAATATCTCAGAAATGGCTTAATATTTTTTTTTCAAATTTAATTTTTATTCGAACGATAGTAAAAACTTTAAATTGGCGTACCAAAATTTTTTCTTAAGTTTGTATATAAAAGCTATTTTTTTTAAGAAACCACTACAACGACTTATAATTTTTGTTCCTGCATAAATTCATATTTGCATAGCATTCTGTTTTTATCTCTTACTACTAAAAGAATTTAAAAAAATTAATTTTATCCTTATGAACAGTTTTTTTCAAATAACATTCGTATTTAAAATTCCTAGTCTATTACATAGGAGCAAGTTCGTGCGACCCAGTCGTGCATTTTAGTTTTCTTACATCTTGTAACTTATATTAAGAAACTTTTATTTATCAAGTTTTAAAAAAATCGAGCATAGGGTTTTTGAAATATTGATTTTAAAAAAAAAAAAAAATTTTGAAATTTTTTTTCAAAAGTCCAAGAAATTTTTTTTGAAAAATTTGAAAACAAAATAATGTTCAAACTGCTAAGGAGCCTTAGAATAAGAATTATCAAAATCGGTTGTATCGTTTTTGAGAAAATCGAAAACAAAAAAAAATGGTTCCAAGGGGGGTACCAAAAATAATAATTTTGATTTTTTTTCAACAATTACCTAGGTTTAACTAAATGAAATTTTGTGATTTTTTTTAATAAAAATCTGTGGGACAGTTTTTGAGAAAAAAAATATTTATAAAATTACGAAAAAAATTCCTATGGCAGGTACCGTTATTTTTGGTCTCAAAAAAAAAAAAGAAAAAAAACATCCGGGGGGAAAAGATTAAAACCCATATCTACCAAGTTTGAAGAAAATTGGCCGAGCCGGTTAGGTGTAGTCGAACAGACAGACAGACAGAATTGCGAGACCCACTTTTTTCGTCTTCGCTCTCATCGTAATGCCAACTTTAATCATAATCTCGAGTTCGATTTTTTTTACGAATGCATAACTTGCCTTATAGTACCTATAAGTCACAAGAAAAAATATATCAAAATTCTATAGGTGACGTTTTCGAGTAAAATACGATTTTCAAAACCCATTTTTTAGCATTAAAATAAAGTATTTTTAGATAAAATAAACAATTTTTTCTCACATCTTCTAAATTGTGTTTAGAAAAACTTTTTATTTTCAGTTTAAAAGCAAATGTCGAGAATGGGGTATTCTGGGTATTTTTTTTTTTTAAATTTGAATACACAGGAGCTTTATCATAAAAAATAATCTAAATCCTTTGTACAATTCCTGAGATAATCAAAAACAAAAAAATGGTCAAATGTGGGTATACCATTAATAAGCATTTCGTTGTCTTTTAAAAAATTTAAAGAAAACAGCCGAAAAGTTTTGAATAATTTATATTGAGCAATTTTTTTGAAACAAAATTTAATAATTTTCCAATGCTCAATCATAGCACAGAAATTATATTGATCTGTTAAATTTTCAATTAAAAAAATGAACTGCTATATTCTGCGTTTTGTACTGAATTTTGTATACAAAACTTTTATTATGCTAAAATATTTTTTTCGGTTCCGTGAAATGAAGCTAAATGCAGAAATTTGGACTCATTTCGCTCTGTGAATTTGAAATAAAGCCAAACGAATTAACAAACCCAAAGTGAAATGTAGCCAAATCGCCTTATCCGCAGTTTAGTGGGCAAAAGTGTCAGACTGTATACTTTTTTGCCTGGACCGCTTCACGGGTTTCAGGGTTCTTAAATCCCTATTTCGTCCACTGCTATGCTCACCTGACGGTGTTGCTCCGCTTAGGGTATGTTCAGTATCCAGACAGGTAGTACCCCAGAAGTTAACATCGAAAAAACTGTTTTCCAAGAAAACTATTAATATAGGCGCCTGCCTGGCTTCTGAACATACTCAGGACGAAAAAGCGAGTTTAAATCCTTGTTACCCGTGAAGCGGGCAAAGCAAGGTACTGATACCCAAGAAATTTGTTAATATACTATACGCTTGCCTGGCGATTGAACATACCCTAAGCAGAGCAACGGAGTTGCGTGAGCAGTACAGATGGCCCACAAAGGGTGTTAAGATCTTTGGAACGCGGGTAGCAGTTCAGGAAGGTACTGTTGGTCAATAAATTGTTTGCTTACCTTAATTTTGAAAATTAAATAAATATACAAAAAAATTACATTTACGGCCATATTTTGTTTGCTTTTAAGATGAAAAATATGGTGCTATTTTTCATAGTCAAATTTTGACCCAATATGAGAATGGCCCCAAATAAATGAAAAAACCACTCAAGACCATCCAAATAAAAATAATGTTTTCGTTCCTTTGCGTATAAATTTTTGGTCCTATTTTTCATTTTTACCCTTTACATTTTTCTTTTACCTCCTATGTGAGCCCCTATTTACTCTGAAAAATTTGCGGATGTGTGACTAATTAACTTTTTTTAGGAATTTTGAATCTAAGTATAATAATAAACGGTTTAATGTGAGTCTTGTTTAGATACACATACCTAGTAAAAAAATATCTTTCGAACAAATGTTTGTCTTGAATTCTTACGCCGTGCCGCCGCACCAATAGAAAAGCAACCTCACATTAATTTCATAAAGCTTACGAGCCAATATGTTGGTGTTGTCGTTCATCAATCTTAAGCA
This sequence comes from Chrysotoxum bicinctum, assembly GCA_911387755.1. Classification (NCBI taxonomy): domain Eukaryota; kingdom Metazoa; phylum Arthropoda; class Insecta; order Diptera; family Syrphidae; genus Chrysotoxum; species Chrysotoxum bicinctum. The sequence goes on along the minus strand of OU426989.1, from coordinate 106,606,713 downwards.
GCAATTAATATTTTCGGCAGTCTGGTCAATCTAATTTGAGACAATTACTCAGAATGTCAGTTTGTCCTGCAAACACTCTCCGGAGCTATTTCATTTGATCAGAGTTTAATTACACGCTGCTGGTGTGACGAAAATACAGAACACTTGCGTATGTTAAGATGTTGCAGCGGATGGTTGACATTTAGTAATTTACAACGGCGTTTCCATTATGAAACCTCAAAGCAATTAATAAATGCAAAACATCATTAAGCTTTAAAGCTTTTTAGTGCGTTACTGTGTTTGCTGCACACAAACTAAAAATACCTTTAAGGTGAAGCGGAGGTTTAACTTCACTCCATATCATACGGTTACATCGACAACCATTATATCTGCTTATTTTAATCGGGTCTTTCTTACTTCAAGTTATGTTTACATGTTTGCTCCGTCAGTGTTGTTATATACTTTGGGTCGGAAGTAGATTTTGGGAGTGGAGGTATAACCAAAATTCATATATGTAGATGAATGTGTAGATATTACCCAAAACTATATCAAACTCGACTGTCTGCCAGGTTTCTTTTTCAGCAGAGGGTCCGGAAACGGTTATTTTTTCCGATTTGTATTTTATTATTTAAACGTCTGCCGGGGCGAAGGCTGAAACCAAAACGGCTGAGACGTATACAAGGTGGTGCAAAATTAATCACCCTATCGGAAGATGTTATAATTTTTGCAAATAGCGTCGTACATACGTCAATCATATTTGACATATTTGCAGTATACAAACAGACAAGCAATGGGGCGCTATACTCGGCAAGAGCGTGGATTAGTTGTGTAGACTTTTTGACCAAAAATCGGTTGGTGGTGTTAGCGCAGTGTGGTGTTGATTTCCTAACCGTGTCGCGCCAACCAACTGGGCAAATATTCCGGCGCTTAACTACTCGACTCGCTCTCATGTTAGTCGCTTTCAATAGTCCTTTACTGACGAACGCTACTGGTTAGGTTGGGAGGGGCATGGGCTTGGGGCTCGATGAGCGAGGCTTGGTGAACATGTGGTTTCAACAAGAGGGTTCAACCGTACACACAAGGATTCATTGGTGTATAAATTTGTTTATACCTCGGACATTAAAAGTTGTTTTTTTTTGCTTCTTTGGGAGCATCTGGCAAGGGGAAGCTGAAAGTAAAACATGTGGGACCAAAGTATATTTGAAATCTGGAAACAACCCCCCTCTATTTTTTATGTATAAGTTCAAGTGGTTTTACCTCGGACAAAAATATCGTCACCTACGCCACATCAATGTCACCACAAATCGCTGTTCGAAAAGAAGAAACCCACATCAACAGACTCTTCCAATTCTACCAAAAATGGCGCATCCGAATCGACACTGCTTGTCTGCTTCAGGAGACCTTGAACTGGTAGAAGCATTCGCAAAGCAACAATTTGCAGAAATCTGATCCTGAGACTCTCTGACGGATCCACCATATTGACAAAGTCAAATGTGAAGTACATGGGGGTGCAATTCAACGATTTGCTAAGGTTTAACCTGCACTCAAGAAATTTTCTGAAATAGGCCTTCAGCCGTTTGTACCCATTGCTGAAAAGAAGATCAGGTCTTAACCAACCGACAAAGATCTCAATCCTGCGACAAGTGATCAGCTATTCCTTCCCAGTATGGTTTTCCATCTCGAAGACACAAGGAACTTCAACTAATCGAAAGGAAGATACTGAGTGGGGGCTATCGTGAACAAAATTTCCCTCGGAATTTTCCCCATCTTCGAAAATTGGAAAGGTCAATACTTCTGCATTGTTCATTGTAAGCTGGCGACTGACCTTTTTAAATGAGAGCCAATGTCACTATGAAACTTAATTCCCAATATCAATAAATTCCAAGGGAAACTTTCGACATTATTCGAGATGACAATTTTGAAAGTTGGGAACAATTCCCAGGGAAATTTTATTCGCGATAGGCCCCAGTATCTACACTGGAATATACTTCGACCGTCAACAACAGAAACCACACACTTAACGAGCATCTCTAAACATTAACGAATTTAATCCCACTGGACAAATATCTAGTTCATTCAACGAAGAAACTAATAGGGAATATCATCGACCACCTGAAGCAGCTTATGAGAAGGATGACCACAGAACAACGACATCCCGAACCAAGGTACCTCAGTGTGATGGAAACTCTGGATGAAAACGTAATTATGGACAACGAGGAAGTAGTCTCGTTCTACGCTGGCATTGGGTCAGCCTACCACCGCGGCTAAAACGCCATCCCTATTTTACAAAATAGCAAGTTGAGAAGGAATATTGTTTTGTAATTTCATTTTTAATAAAAAGGATTTCATCAGACCGATACCATTTCCTGAATATTCTGAAACTCTAGTAGTATCGAATTTCAATGCATTTTGGTATTTTTCTGCACACAATCAATTCACAATCGGAATTCTCTAATTGATATCACTTCAATGCCCATTGTCCTCTGTCATCAATGGTTGATAAATTCAATGACAAATTCTGTGGAAATTCTGTTCAAAATTGACATTGACAATCAAAATTACTCTCGACGATGAGTGTGAAGTAGTTTTAATTTAAATTTAAATGAAACCAGGTTATTTTAAAATAAGTAAAGTGAAATTTCGTTTTGAAGTTTAACTTCTTTATGAAATACATGTGGGATGGGGCCTGACCATTGAAGTAGCATTTTACAAAACGAACAGAACTAGTACTTGAACGTGACATGAACAGACCTTACAACTTAACGAACGAACGACGAAGTAAAAGGAACATGCGCCCCTCTCTATTATTTCTCCTTTTCTTCTTCTGATCACCTCTATTGATTGCTTGTGTTTGTCCACACTCAAACGATCTGTGCCCCTCCTGTCCGCAACGGAAACATTTAATATTGAGTACTTTGCAATCTTTGGCGAGATGTGAAGTCCCAGCACACTTAAAACATTTTCGTTCCTGTCTCTCCTGTTTAAAATATTGGGCACTTGTCCCAGCATGTGTTCCTCCTCGCGAGTATGACGACTGTTGGTTCGGTCCACGTATTTTTTCATAAATGGGTATCTGACCTTTTAATTCTCTGATAGTCTTTGCTTGATAAAGAGCGAGCTTATTCTGACGACTGTCAGGAATCCCTTCAATAAAATATTTGATGAGACTACTCTCATCTAGCTCAATCGCTTTCCCTATCTCTACTAATTCGTACAAATATTCTCTCAATGACTCCGCGGACCTCTTCTTTCTTGATCGGAGCTGACGATGTATCTCAGCTGGTGATAGAACAGTGCCAAATTCATCGATCAGCGCACTCTTTAAACTCTTCCAGTCCTTTATGCTGGATTGACTTCGAACGAAAAGTCTGGCGGCCCCTTTAAGTAACTGTTTCCCATAAATAAATTTCTGTAAGTCATTCCACTCGACAGTTACAGCATTTTCTTCGTAACCCCGTAGCCAATGATTAATGTCGTAGCTACCACTTCCATGAAAAGGCATTAGAGAATCCTCGATATCTCTCAAGGTGAATATTGCCCCTCTTGACGGTGGGGCATTAATCAAGCGGATCGAAGAATAACTACCCCCGTCACTGTCTTCCTCACCTTCATTCGGCCTTGACAGACCGAAATGTTGGAGGAGTCTATCCTGAAGTGCCCTTTTCAACCCTATCGTCGTCAAGTTGAGTTCTTCCAACTTTGTCCTAAGTCCCTCTACCGTTAAGGCCAAAATTGCGTCCCTCTCCATTTTACAATAGAAAAGAATAATTTACTTTGAATTTAAGACAAGATGTTTAAGCTACTTTATTTTAATTCAATAATAAAAGCCACAATAACGTCACTCACCATTTACATTATTTATTCTAATGATCTATCGATGTGATGACTGATGTGATGACTGATGTGATGACTGGACACGTCTCTTCCTCTATGTTGTAGCATCCAACAGCGAAAATTTCAATGAATTACGCTTTCTCGTTGGTGCCCTTTACTATTTCTTTTTTTTTTATAGTTTATTTTTCAAATGTATTTCTTCCACTTATACATATATCTTTTTTTCACAGCAATGTTTTTCTTTAAATAACTTTTTTTTCACAGCACTGTTTTTAGTTTTCAAATGACTTTTCTGTCTTCTCTTCTCTTTTGCCTGTTATTGTTCACAACGCTCAAATAACATAGACATAGACACTTCTGCACATAGCCATTATACATAGCTTGTTCGTCACGTAGGCACTGCAACTGTATATCCAGCATATAGTTTCTCCGTTGTGTACGTTATGCACGCGACGCTCAAGGGAATCAAAGATTCCTTTTCTTTGTGTTTTATAATATTAACACTTTCACACTTCGCCCGTCACTTAGGCACTGCAAAAATGGGTAGGTATTTCGATCGTGTTCTCTAATTTCAATATACACTCTCTATATATTTTTTTTTCGCTGTCGCGGCGGCACTAATTTTTAGGGATGATGCCCTTTATAGTTTCCAATCCCGGTTGAGCCCCCAAAATGTAGGATTTCCTTAATTCACTCTAAAAGAAACACTACTTCCTAAATTTTTTGGACCCTATAAAATCATAAAAAAGCTAGAAAATGGACGCTACGACGTCCAGAAAGTAGGCGACCATGAAGGACCAAATCATACTAACACAGTAGCGGAGTTTATGAAGAGATGGAATCGTTCATTCGGGGCCGAATGAAGAAGCAGGACGGCCGAATGTGGGATGGAGCCTGACCATTGAAGTAGCATTTTACAAAACGAACAGAACTAGTACTTGAACGTGACATGAACAGACCTTACAACTTAACGAACGAACGACGAAGTAAAAGGAACATGCGCCCCTCTCTATTATTTCTCCTTTTCTTTTAATCTTTCTTTAAATTTGGTCGTTATAAAGATATTCATTCCAAGCGTTATCTTGAATCAATCGGTTGCCACACGTCCTCTTAGTGTCCAAAAAGTGTTAAAATAAAGATATAATAAATATTTTATTATTACGAAATAGAAAGTAGTGTTTCTTTTAGAGTGAATTAAGGAAATCCTACATACATATGAGTTAAATATTTGTCCTATGAAAAGTTCATATGTTATATGAACTGTCAGTGACATGATTACTATTAATGATTATATGTCAGGTTTTTATAGTACATTATTTAAAGGTTTTCGGTTATTGTTTAGAGGTGAGGTACGCACATAGTGATTCTACGTTAAGGTTTTTTAGAAAAAAATAAACTTAATAATGTAACGGCCTCTGCGATACAGCCGTTATGAAAAATCATATTTGTCTCGAAAATGGCTGTTACGATTTTGATGAAATGTGTACTACTGTATGCATGGTCTTTGTATGTTAAACAAATGACCCTGATAAATACACTATAACTGTATTTACGCCTCTAGGCACATCCGACACTTGTGTTATATTTACTAATTTCTCGTGCCAACAAATACAAAACCCAGTAAGGGAAATCAACTGCGACGGTGTAAATAATTTGTTCTGAAATTTTAACTAGTCACAATGATTCCTGATAGTGACGTGAACTCGAATGAAGATGATTACAAATTTAATCCTTTTCGGAATGAGAAGTTTTATCTCTAAAAGCGAAAAATCTGTCAAACCGACAGACAAATTCGAGCTATAAATAGAGCTTATTATGGTTAGAAAAGTATGTTTCCGATGTTGCAAAACCAACCAACTACTGATGAAAAACGCACAAACATCCTGCAAACTAGAAATACCTAAAATAATAAAATTTAACGAACCCAATTTTTGCATGATAATGTCCCAAATGTGGTTCAAATTAAAGTTCATTTGTAAAAAATGGGCAAAATAGTACATCGTTTTCGGTTCCTGCGCTCGACTTCAATGACACTCCTTATATGTTAACTCACAAGCGAAAGCTAATTTGCTTGCTGAACAATTTGCTGTTAATTCGACACTGATTCGAAAGTGTCGTGTCTCTTCCTGTATTTAAGAACCTAAACGATCTTATGGGATAAATCTTTTTTCGCTCTCATATCGTTGCAAGAGTACTAAAGGATCTCGATGTACACAAATCCGCTGGCCTAGAAAGTAACCATCGTTCCATCGTCCTGAAGAGATGTTCTTTAAACTAGAAAAACCATTTTCAGCATGTCCCTAAAAAATGTGAATCTTGTTCTCCATTTAACTATCATATCCAATTGTACTTGAGTCCCTTCTTTGTTTTTTACATCGTTTTGGAGAAATTAAGATAATCGATTTGATATTTCAAAAGCATTTGATAGAGTTTGATTTTGATTTTCTGCTTCGCTAGAGTAGAAATTACCTTTCTGACCGTTAAATCCTGGTGTGTCACAGGGCTCCGTTTTGTCTCCGACTCTGTTTCTAAAATTCATCAATGATCTTTTGTTTAAGACTTCTAATACATTGAATTGCTTTGCTGACATCAGTACTCTCATCTTCTCATATTCATTTCCAGGTGCACGTCCTTGTTCTTCAGATGTGGAATTAGAACGGCAGCGTTTGATAAAGCTCAATAAATTCTGATCTCGATAGCATTGTCAAATAGGGAATGGAGAATTTAATGTTAATGTGGTTAAAGCGGAGCACTTGTATTGAGGAAATCGAACAGCTTTCAGTTCTCGGTATGTGCATCATAGACCACCTTGTGTGGAATGACTACATATTTGACGTCGCCAAAAACGGTGCTAAATGCTTAGGTTTCCTTCCAAGAAATTTTTTACCTCTTCTGATCTGGCTGTATAAAGCCTATATTAGTCCAAAGCATGAGTATAATTCCCATATTTGGGCAGGTGTCCCAAAAACCCATTCAAGTCTCTTGGACAGAATCTAAAGTAGAGCTTTAAAAATGATAGGTGATAAAAGTATTTAAGAAACATTTGTATCTCTCGAGCACCGCCGCAATGTTTCCTGTCTTTAACTATTTTACCGTTATTTTTATAAACACTGTTTTAATAGAATAGAGCGAGTTGTATTCCTCCCCTTAAACAATTTAATCGTAAAACTCGCGCTACAGGGAATGTCCATCAGTTTACCGAACTTCGGCCATACTGTTAAATTCAGAGATCCTTTTCTTAGCCGTACAACACGCATGTGGAATAATTTACCTTGCTTATTACGATATTCAGACATTCAAAACCAATGCACATCTCCTTTTAAATCGTCTCCAACTTTCCTAAACGCTCGCACTGTGCTCCTTCATATTAAGGGTAGTCAAACTCCCTTAAGTGCGTGCAAAATAGATACAAGAAAAAATTAAAAATAGGCAATTCTTGACCATTTTTAGAAAATGTCTTCCCGTAATCCCCGAACTTATCACTTTTGTCATGAACCTATACCTGGGTTTGATCGACCATATAGTATAGCACAGAACTAAAGCAGGTTTTATAGTGAGCACCTGGGGCCTGTTGCACCAACTACAAATTACAAGTACAAATTTGTGATTAAAAAAAATTATAAATGAAAAAAACTCGATTTTTTACAAATTTGTTAAAAAAAAGCTTGCAATCTGTCAGCTAAGACTTTATCTCACTACTTGGCCTACCAAGCACTGCGTGTTCAATTTTATCAGCTATTGAACAAAGCTTCCCAGGACATAGTCCCAGTTGCATTTTATCTTTGGAAGAAAGGTTGCCAATCCTTTCCAGCAGGTGCGAGATCTTGATTCCTTGACAAACCAACTCGACATTGCAACCAATCAATGTCTCGTACAGTCTTGCCTCAGAGTATAAGCCAGCCTCCATACTGTTCCAAATTTGCACTGTGTAGGCAGTACCACCCTTGGTCCGTGTTTTTCCATCTACATATTGTTGGTGACAATAGCCAACCGCGTGACTTGGTAGGTGTAACCACAGCCACCTCGTCTCTCTTTACAGAGGGCCTACACTGAAAATAAATTCCTAGGTAATATTGACAAAAACGTTTTGTTGACCTTTAACAAAACAATTTTATCGTTTTGATAAAATTTTTGTCAATACGAAAGAATGATTTTGTTGATTTCACAAAATTTTTATAATCCAGCATGATTTTTTGTCAGTTTAACAAAATATGCTCTACAAATAATATTGTCAGTTTAACAAACCAAGTTTTGTTAATATTACAAAATAAAACAGAGATTTTTGTCGCATCGACAAACTTTTTTGTGATGTTAACAAAATGTTTGTTGTATCTACAAAAAATCTGTTTTGTAAATGTTTGTCAATATCACAAAGTTTTTGTTAATTTTTTTTGTCAATTTAACAAAAAATGAAAAAATTTTTGTTAAAATGACAAATATTTTGTTTTGGGGTTGAATTATTTTGTAATATTGATAAAATAATATTATCAGATAGATAAAACTATTTTGTGAGAAAACCAAAAAAATTCTTTTGTGTATGATACAGTTCACACTTGGTTCGTGTTAAAAAATCGATGTAAGATTAACTGAACTTAACAAAAATTGCGTTTTGTCCATACGCCCTCACAGATGGTTGCATGTGAGATCGTAGGGACGAAACGCCAATTTTTGTGGACTTAAATCCCCAAAAAAAAAAAAAAAACTATTTTGACAGAATTAATTTTTTTTTGTGGATTTAACAAAAGAAATTTGTAAAATTGACAAAATATTTTGTTGAATTGACAAAATATTTTGTTAATTTGACAAAATAAAACAAGAAATTTTTGTTTATTTAACAAAATATTTTGTTAATGTAACAAAACAATTTTGTTAATTTAACAAAACAATTTTGTTAATTTAACAAAAAAATTTTGTTAATCTGATAATAATAAAAAAAAAAACAATAACACTAACAAAAAAATTGTTGATACAACAAAAGAATTGTTAATATGACAAATTAATTTTGTAAATTCTACGAAATTTTGTCATATTGACAAAATATTTTTGTTATTTCAACAAATTTATCTGTTAGCATAACAAAATAATTTTGTGGATACAACAAAATATTTTTTGTTACCTCAACAAAATTCTATAGTTTTTGTCAATTTGATAAAACATTTTGTTGGACGTATATTGACAAAATTTTTGTCAAATCAACCTAGATTTTTATCATATATACCTAGATTTTATTTTCAGTGTACCCAATTAATAATGAGTCCAAGGTTTTTACACACTGAAGGGCTCTAATTAGCGGGCATCAATTCATTAAATCTCATTATTCCCGAGGTATCCAATTTGGGTTGTTTTTGTTCTATATAAATTATTAAATTAATTTAAATTAAATCAATATTATGAAGTTATTTTTAAAAATATCTCCAATAATATAACATGCGCTTAAAAAATTAAGCAAAGTTATGGAGTAGAAACTCCGTGATGCAGACCATAGCTGACCGAAGCCAACCACAATCTGCACCAATATTTTTGATTAGTCTTTTTCGCCCTACAAAGAACTAGGAACGATAGTCCTAAGCAATCTTTCTTAATCTTTTGGCACTGGATAGGACCATCGATTATCCGGATTGCTGAAACCAAAACATCGAACAAAAGAGAATAACTATCTCAGTTACTTTTCTTTATGTTCCCCTAATCACTTTATTTGACTTTGTTCGTCTTGCAACGAACTAGGAACGATAGTCCTAATTCTTGTTCACCTTACAGCAAACTAGGAACGATAGTCCTAATCTTTGTTCACCTTACAGCGAACTAGGAACGATAATCCTAATCTTTGTTCGCCTTGCAACGAACTAGGAACGATAATCCTAAGGGTTTTCTTAGTTGTCTAAATCCCCAGCTAGGCCGTATAGCCGGAGAAATAGACTCATCCTCTCCACCACGACAAGAAAAAACCCATCTGAAGTATAGTACAGGACAAGCAAACTCGTTCCTAAGTTTTCCAAGCCTTACGTTGCCAATTCACTCTATAACATAAATAATGTAAGACCCATTCTTGAATTCGCCAGCTAGATTTGGTCTCCTAATCAATCTACCCTGATAGAAAAAAACAACAAATAGAGAGTTTTCTTCGAACAATCTAAAGAAAAATTAGATGATTAATACATTTTCATCGTAGTTAAGTCACATAGGAAAAACCTGCAGAGTCGAAAATTGTATTCAATGTTTTCCATGTTCATTAATATATTCTAGTCCCTATATGCTTTTCATACCTCGCTTACTCTTCATTTATTATTTATGCATCATTCAGGGAAATATCTTTCCCCTGTTGCATTGATTTTATTCAACTGACAGAATTCATTTCCACTTCCCTCCTCAACAACATCTTTCTAACCTAACATTTCCGCAAAAGAGCAAACAAAAAAGCCTCGAGTGTATAAAAAGTGGTTTTCATATGCATCTGTGTTTTAGCGTTCCACTTATCACTTGAATAGTGCCGTCGATAACGGAAACACTCCACAGCATCAATCGATATAAATGCAATATAAACATATATGTACATTATGTAGAACGCTTATTGATGCAACCGAAGGCATAGTAACTTGGACTTTGAAGCAAATGCCGCACATGTAGTCATAGTTTTTCAATATTATCTACATACACTTGTGCAACCATCACAAGCACCATAAAGCATCATTCTTCTTCGAACAAAAATCACTCCCTCTTGACTGAACAAACAACCCCCTCAATACAATACGCATATGTCAGAACCTCCTCTTAACAGGAAGATATTGTCAATTTTCGCGTGTGAAGACAAAAACTGTAGTCCTTGAATGATGGAATGCGAACAAACCGAGCGACGCGGTGCGGTGCGGCTTCGGAACAAATCAACACTCGAAATATTCAATTTCAGACATTTCCGAGCATGGATGCCAGACACATCATTTTGAAATGAATATACTGGTAGACGGCAATTACTTTTTATATGGACAATTTGTTTATTTCAAGTCTAAAGGTAGATACATAAACGAAGACGTCACATGTACCTGAGATGAGATGCAGACCACTTCGAAATCTTTTATTTATTCATGCACAAGATGGCCAAAAAAATGATCACGCGATTTTCTTTGACTGTAATTTATTGGGTTCGAAACAATTACCCAATATTCTTCAGAAGTACATATAACATATAATGATTCATCACGTCTTGTTGATTGACGTTTGCCGCTATTTGCAAAAAATAAAGCATCTTCCGATAAAGTGATACCTTCTACAAGTTTATGTGTAGAAAACTTTTCTATCTGTCCATCTACTGTTCTCTTTCCGATTGGATGTCCAGCGAATCTTCTCCACCCCTTAACCAATTACGTCCTTTCTTTTCAAGGACATGGAAACACTCATAAATTACCAGCTCAAGAAACATCTTGAAGAACGAAAGCTTCTCAATGGCCTGCAATATAGCTTTCGACATTTGATGGTATGTCTCACGGAATATTGGAGAGAGTAAGATTATTGCGCTTGATATTTCTAAGGCATTTGATAGAGTTTGGCATCAAGCTCTCTTATCAACAAGGTGGGCATTTAGGGTTTATGAATCTCTCTATACAAGTTGTATTGCATGATTTTAAGTCTGTTTTTCATGAAATAAATGGTGGTGTGCCACAGGGCTCCGTGTTGTCTCCGACTCTCTTTCTTATATTCATCAATGATCTTTTTGTCTGGAACTACGAGTACTAATCCATTATATTGTTTTGCTAACGACATAGACAGTACTCTTAGCTTCTCATATTTGTTTCAAGATTCAGGTCCTTGATGTGAATTTAGAACCAAAGCGTATGAAAAGCTCAATAATTAGTTCTGACATCGATAGCATTGAAAAATGGGAAACCATGAATCAAGTAGAATTTAATGCTTCAAGAACTTAGTGCTGTCTGCTGTCGTTAAAACGGAACCAACCCCTCATGCCGCTTTCCATGACTGGCACTTGAATTGGGGAAACCGAACAGCTCCCAGTTCTCGGTATGTGCATCATCAAAGGCCACCTTGTGTGGAATATTCAATGTCGCCAAAATCCCTGCTAAGTGTTTAGGTTTCCTTCGACGTTGTACGAAATTTTCGACTCCTTCTGATTTTGGTGTAATCAATAGGGCATACGTTCTTCCAAAGCTTGACAACAATTCCCATATTTTGGTAGATGCTCCAATAACCCACTCGAGTCTCTTGGATAGAATCCAAAAAAGGGATTAAAAAATGATAGGTGATAATACTATGTATAACATATCTTAACGGGTTTTAGTAAAATAGCTAAACTATTTAACCGTAATACTCGTCCTTCGGGGAATGCCCATCAGCTTACCATTGGGCTCAACTGCGGACGTACTGTTAAATTAAACATCTACAGGGTTAATCACCTTGAGCCAACTAATAACAAATTTTAGATTTTGATTTAAGTCAAACAAATGAGCCCAAAACAAAGAGAAGATGACTCAAGGTTTTTGTCAATAGGGGCTGATAGATTTCGACAGTTCATGGCGATCATGTTGTGGTTTCAGTTGTAAATTTTTCTGTATTTATTTTTCGCACATTAACGACAAATCAGCATGGAAAGTTTCAGCCTCGATCAACACAGTTATTATCTGCAGTAATTGGAAGCGGACTCTAATATTAGGAGAAAAGTCATCTTCAGCAACTAGACCCATTTATTTTTGTATTGAACGTTCTGTACATCTGCACACTCTAAGCGAGGACATGTTTATTTCACGTAAATGCAACGTTTTCTAGTGTGAGCTTCAAGGGGCGTTCATTCATTCATAGGCATTCACCTAAAGTCACATTGTAGTGTGTAATTTCGTCATCTGATATTGTTGTTCCGCTTGATCCTTGGTTTTTTTTTTTAAGGAAATAAGGTCACAGTGAATATGAATAAGACTAAGGAAATATTTGATTCCGACAGGACGGATCAGAGCTTCATACTGTTAAGACATTGATATTTGTGTTGAGGGAATACTTCCCGAACACCCTATGTTAATAAAGTTTGATCCGGAGTGCCCAGTCCCTGTTCCTGTGTTCTATCTTCCAAGGACCCTACTCGTTTTCATTTAGTAAGACGGGAACAAAGCTCGTTTCACAAGAGAGCCGTTGTATAACAAAGATTCATTAAAAAGAGTATTTTGTTGGATTGATGGTGCATGATGGTGAAGTTGGACTGGACGCATAACAACAGTTCAATTGATAAGTTGTGTATGCGTTCGCTGATCTAATGAATAATCATGTCTATTACAGAATTCGCAGAATTTTACTCCCGGTGAGTTGACTTGATTCGCATCCGCTATAAAACTCAATTATGAAATTCGTCGGATGAACTACATTGTCGATTCCTAAAATTACCTTATCATTTATGAACTTTCGTATGGACACTGTCAGCTACAAACATTTATTCAACTGGCCTAGGCTGTGATAGTAGTTTCGCTTTCGATCAACGAAATCAAGCATCGTTGAGAGTGGTTAGTACGAAGATGGAGGACGGGTCAAAACCAACCATGTGCTCTTTTGTTTTTAGATTTCTTGTTCTCTAGTTGCGTTGCTATTTGTGCGTTTTCTATTAAAAATTGTTAAACAAACAAAGACTAAAGCATTCAGTATGATAAGCTTTTGACTTACATTTTTGTACTCTCCATTGTTTATTTTCGTTTAATCAAAAATTCACTTCAGGTTCGTCTCGAAATTGGTACGAATGTAAAATGATAGAAATTGTACGGAGTGCGAATGGATTGCGAATTCTGTAATACCAGCCGTGTTTTATTGGTTAGTGAATATACTACATCGCAAAATTTAACATGGAAAACAACAACAAACGATTAGTGAATAAAAATAAGCTAGTAATTGAAATGGATAATTTAGTGAAGATGGAGTTTCGGATGTTGAAATGTAGGAGGTGTTTAGGTGGTGTCCGAAAAAATATATGTGGCATACTTGAGGGTGTGTTCGTTGGTATTTATTTTGTTATACTTTGTCTTTGATAATCCAAAGTGTGATCGCTCCGAAATTTATAGAACAAATATTTTTTCAAATGCAAAACTTTAATTCATACCATAATTCCGGCTTTACACTACTGCCACTAATTTTGTCATAAAATATTGAATATTGAAATATTGAATTCGATTGATAGGTATGTTTTATCAGTTCACTGGCATTTGTTCAAAAATGTCGTATAACTGCGGCATTATGCTGAATTTATATAACAACTGAAAAAATTAAAGCTAAACTCTCAGAACACCTATTTTATTTATTTTTTATATTATTTTTTTAGTATCGTTATAACTTTATATGACTCTTAAACATTAAAAAAACGTCAAAATAGGTCTGTTTACTTAGTTCTTTGCACGAATTACTATTGTTTTAAGGTTGCTCAGAATCAATTTATCAAAAGAAATTGCCTTAGGCTAGGCTGTTTTGCAACTGTTTGGTTTAAGAAACTAAAAAGTTTGGGTTTTGACACAAACTAAACGATTACCTAAAATGAGCTCGCTATTTTGTGTAACATATAATTATATGCACCTGCGCGGACATTCAACCAAATAGTTCATCTGTTTTCTATAAGTATAAAAACAGTGTTGTGCAACTAAAAATTGAATGTGCGCTCCCAGCCTTAAGACGATATTAGTTAAAAAATGTTCAAAATTAGAAAACTACTTTAAAGTTAGGAAATATATAAGAAGTATAATACTACTACCTTAATAAGAGGCTGTTTAAAATTTTGCGCCAATGTCATTTTATTGAGTACTATGTTTTTTTTCTCCAATACTCAGTATATATATGCGATATATTTTCGCACTTTTGTAAGTTTTAAATCAAATTTAACAGTGAGAAGAACTCTAAATCAACTCGATTTGCATTTTCATGAATATTTCAACTCAATCTGCATTTTCATGAATATTTCAACTCCAGCTTAAAAACGAGATACAGATCTTTCGAACACATCCGAGTCCGAGTAAGTTAATTCTTAATTCCACAAGTAGGGGGAACAAGGAAGAGTGAGTTAAAGAGTGAATAAAGCGTTTTTTTGGTACTTGTATTACTGCGCTAGATATAGATTACCAATAAAACGCGCCTACCATAAAAGTTGAATAAAATGTCAGTGGTGCAGGGATTGTTACCGACATTCGTTCAACTTTCATTCGTCGGATTGAGTAATAGCAAAAGTTTGGAAATTAATTGAAACTGTCACTTTAGCTCATTCGCCGAATTCTGCAATAGGGGTGAATATCTATCAGGATCGTTTCGTGATAGGTTGTTTAAAAGAATTAAAAGCTCGTATTGCGTCTTGTTTTTAAAAAAATGTTCTCTTTTTTTGCAAAAATACAAAAAATATTTTCTCCAACATATTTTTATTCAAAAGTATTTCAAATCAAAAATGGTTATTTTAACAATTTTTATCAAAATGTTTTAGGTTTTTATAAAAAAAAATTTAATAAAAGTCGTTTTCAAAAAAAAAAATCACTGACCACTGATATCCAGATGTCGAATTTTCAAAAAAATACTTTTGTTTATACTTTTGCTTCTGGATACAAAATTTCTTTAAAATCAGTTTTGTCGTTAATGAGAAAGACAAAGTTCGAAAAAAATGGTCGGTATAGTCCGTGACTTAATTTAATTTTTTTTATCAAATTATAGATTGTAAAAATTAAGCGAAAATAAAAAAATAATAATCAAAATTCATGGTGCCGTTTTCGAGAATAATACGATTTTCGAAAACCATTTTTTAACATTTGTATGATGGGTACCGTTAAGATAAAATAATATTTTTTCAATACATCTTGCATATAGTATAAGACTCTGTTAATTGTCAAGATTTGAAAAAAATAAGCATGAGTTTTAAGAAACAAAATTTAATTTTTTTTTTTAAATTCAAAACTTTTTTTTTTGAAAATTTGATATTATTCAAATTTTTAACGAGCTTTTTAGCATATAAAAATTGATCAAAATCAGTTCTACCTTTTCTGAGAAAATTGAAAACAAAAAAATAGTTCTATGGGGGTACCATTAATAACCGTATTTCGGAATTTTTTGTAGCCCGTTACCTGGGTTTTCTAAATGCAATTTTTTTAAGAAAATCTGTGGAACAGTTTAAAAAAAAAATATATATTTTCTAAAATTTTGAAAAAAATGTGTATGGCAGCTATCCTTATTTTTGGTCTTAAAAAAAAGCAAAAACGGGTTGGGGCGCAAATGATATCCATAGTACCTATGTACAAAGATGTCGCAAGTAAATATCCTTTCCCAGAATGTCAAATTTTGTAGAATTTCAGTTATTCGCTCGCTATCACTTGTCACAGACAATTCGCACTAAAAAAAAAGCAGAAATAACAGTTATATAAGTTCTATCTCAGTTTTGCTTATCGTCTATGAAAATGAGGATTTTAGTTGCATTCTTTAATTTAAATGTAAAAAAAATAATTTAATTCTAATCCACGTCCCAGAAGCTAACAATAAAATTTCCCAAAATCTAAAAGCACTTTTCGTTTCTCTTGGAAACTCTACCAGTATTTATAGTTCTCAGAATGAAAAGAGAAAACGCCATACTCCATATAACATTCCTGTATTCTATTATTCTTAAAAGCAAGTGCCACTATGCAATTTCCTTTTAGTTTTCAGAATTTTAATATCCAATAAGGGTCTTTAGCCTGCAAGCACTTCAATACGCGCGCCATGGAAGGATGCAAAATTGAAAACTAAGCAAAAAAATACCTGGTTACTTGTTATGAGTTGAGTTGCATGCCCTTGAGGGCTTCACAGCAACGTGCAGTACACCTGTGAACAATTGAACAAGTTGTTCACTGCTCAAATAACACACCCCATTCCCAAAAGTGGGTGGAAAAACAACAGCTTACTTTTTGACAAAGCAATTCAAGTGACAATGATTGTTGCTTAGAAAATGCTAATATTTTATCTTTGAAATTTTAATTAAAATTTAAAAAAATAAAAAAAAAAAATATTAATATATTGCGGGAATTAGTATGAGGTTAATTAGTCTTTTCTTTAATTTGTAGAAAATTTTCATTTTCATATAACTGCTTAGCAACGGATCACCGGATCAGTGCTTACATATTCTAGTATCGGCAGAGTGGGTCAAAAGTTCCTTTCCCATCTTAATCTGTAGTACAATTTTAACGAAAAGATTCCAACATTGTTTCAAAATCCAAACTGATGGTTTGGGATTAGTCTTTTTCTTTCTATTATATGGCTAAGGCTTCTCAGCAGTTTCTCGAAAACTTTTGCCATGATTGGTATAAGCGATATAGCTGTGTAAGATGTTACTTCTATTGGTGGTTGACCTTGCCTAGGTATAACAATCACTTCTGCTTAATGCATGCGTGGAGACATCATAATGGTAATGGGAGACTTGAATGCCAAGGTTGGTAATGACAATGATGGACTCAGGCCTGTTATGGCAAAGCATGGTGTTGGAAACCGGAACGACAGTGACGAACGTTTTGTCGATTTCTGTAACGCCAACCGCCTTGGTATAGGAGGAACCATGTTTGAGCACAAGACGTGCCACAAAATTAGTTGGGTGTCGACGGACAGACAAGCACCTTCCAACCAAGTAAATCACTTCGAGATCAGTCGACGATTTAGAAGCAGTCTCCAGGACGTTCGAAACAGAAGAGATGCAGGCATGGAAATTGCCCGGGACCACCATCTGATAGTTGCTACCGTAAGATTACGAACAGCTGCAGTTCGGAGATCCCAAGAAAACACCCGAATGCCCAAGTTCAACTACGATAGACTCAATGATCGCGCAGTCCGCCAACAACTAGGGGACCATCTTTCACATGGATTGAGAGCAATCAGTAGCACGGAACCCGCCTCCATCGAAAACCATTGGTGTGCTGTGAAAAATGTTTTCATATCAGGTGCTGAAAGTATAGTCGGTCGGTCGAAAGGAAGAAATAGTACCTGACTTTCCGAAGAAACATGGGCTAGGAGCGAAGAAAGAAAACAGCTCAAAGCTCGCATTGCAGCAACGTCAGCAGCAGGCAGAATCGAGCTAGAGTCTGTGTATCGCATGAAGATGACAGAAGTTCACCGTAGCGTGCGACATGACAAGCGTAACTACATATATCAACGCATTAGCAACAGAAGCAGAAGAGGACGCAAGTAGGTGCGACAGTAGGACCGTCTACAGAATTACCAAAGAGCTAACAGGTATCCAAAACTCTAAACAACACCTGATAAGGGACATAGACGGATCATTGCTAGTTTCGGATGAGGACCAGCTCAAAAGGTGGAAGGAACACTTTTCTGCGGTTTTAACCAGCGAAGTCAACCTAACACCCAATGATCCGTTCGTAGTAACAAATTCCCGAATACACAATATATCCCCCAGCAGAGAAGAAATCTTAACCGCAGTCAGAGCACTGAAGAACAACAAAGCGATTGACGGTATTCCCGCAGAGCTCTTACGAGCAGCGCCTACAGTATCGTCTGAGCTCTTGCACCACTCATAGAAAGAGCTTGGGAAACAGAAAGAAAGAAGGAGGAGTGAAAAAAGGGGATGAATGTCAAGCTTCCAATGAAAGGAAAGAATCGTCCTAGGTCGAATAAAAGACCACCAGAAGACACGCTTGACGCCGAACAAGCAGGTTTCCGCACTGGATCTTCCTGTGTGGATCACATCAACACCTTGCGGATCATAATCGAACAGTGCGTTGAATATATCAATCATCACTTCACCTGCTGTTCATCGATTTTGAAAAGGCGTTTGACAGTGTCAATAGAGAATTTATTTGGCTTGCCTTGCGCAGGAAGGGCATCCCGGATAAATTGATCGCTATTATCAAGGCTACATAATTATGAAGGATCCAAATGTCACGTTCTGCATAAAGGAAGGTTGTCAGAGGAGTTTGAAATTCAAAGTAGTGTTAGACAGGGTTGTTTACTGTCACCAATACTGTTTCTGTTGGTAATAAGTGATGTGCTGCATGCGGCCTTGTCGACTTTAAATGGAGGAATTCAGTGGAATCTGCTATCACACCTGAAACATCTGGACTACGCGGATGACGGGTGCTTACTCTCTCATAGGATTATGGATCTACATCAAATGACAACAAGGGTGGAGAGAGAAGCCGAAAAGGATCAGCCCTGGAACTTCCTCATCTACTCAAATAGATATTTCTGGACAACCAGTAGAGACGGTAGAGAGTTTTCAATACCTTGGGAGTATTGTCTCCAATGATGGTGGGACCGAACTAGATATAACCAGCGGAATTGGGAAAGCAAATGTTGCGTTCGGAATGGTGGCCAAAATATGGAGATACAACTCTATAAGCCTAAAGACCAAGCTATGACTGTTCCGCTTCAATGTCGAATCCGTGCTTCTTTATGGATGCAGCACTTGGAAAGTAACACCCACTGTCACAAGAAAGCTGCAAACGTTCGTGAATAGATGTCTGCGAAACATCTTGCGGATTTTCTGCCATAACCGTATCTCCAATGATGAACTTCATGCGAGGACAGGTCAGGAACCCATCGACTCTATAATACGAAAACGTAAGTGGCAGTGGATTGGACATAGGCCACGAGTGCATTGCGAGTCAAGCGATGCAATGGAACCCTCTCACGCAGCGAGGCA
The DNA here is from genome assembly GCA_911387755.1 of Chrysotoxum bicinctum. Lineage (NCBI taxonomy): Eukaryota > Metazoa > Arthropoda > Insecta > Diptera > Syrphidae > Chrysotoxum > Chrysotoxum bicinctum. Next base: position 106,587,275 of record OU426989.1, on the reverse strand, counting down.
GAGGAGTGGGCCGACGCAGAAGTACTTGGCGAAAAACGGTCGAAGAGGAATCAGCACAACTGAGGAAGAGTTGGAGCAAGCTGAGGTACATCTTCAGAAACCGTACACGATGGTGCGTAGGAGTAGTGAAGGCCCTATGCCCCGCAAAGGGAATCACACGGACGTAACAGGTCCCAGCAGGACCTAAGTGCATAAGTAAGTAAGGCATGAGTGAAGGTTATTCATTCAAAGCCTGAGCAGTTATGAGATCGTACTCTGTGCTTCTGTGAGTATGACAATGGAAATTTCACATTCGTCACTTCTGTCAATAAACTGTAAGTCTGTATTTGCTGAAAATGGCTTAAGGACAGTCGCAAGATTTTCAGCGAAGATGTCAGACTACTGTGTGGGGTTTTCGTTCCAATTTCCATCTTGAGATTTTATAATTTCCTCCGGTAGTTTGTGCGTGCAGGTAGGTGGTTTATGTGTACTACTTGCGATCGAATCAGTTACCAATGATGACGTGTGTACGTTGACGGTCGGCGGCGGCGGCGGACTGGTAATCTGACGGTCGGCTTGACATTCTTTTAATTTTTTTCTTTCGGTGATTTGTTTTCCTTCAACAAATAGTTGTATTCCTACCTTGCCTAGTGTATCCATTCCCAAAATTACATGTTCACTTAACCCTGGTAAGTATGACACTTCCTCGGTGACGGGTGTCTCGCCTATATAGAAAGTCACTGTATAGTGTTCTGATGTGGGGACTGGTTTTCCATTAGCCATATGGATGGTCTTATGGTACTCCCGCATCGGCGTCTTCAATAGCCGGAATTTATATCTTAAAACGTCTCCTACAAACGTCTTCGTAGATCCGGTATCGACTAAGGCTTGGTACATCTGGTCGTTCAATTTAATTGGAACGAAAAATCGGGGATCTAATGCTGGGGGAGTATTCACAACGGCAACGGGGGCTTGGTGGCAATGGCAATCTTTTGATAAAATTCCATCTTGGCCACAATAAGAGCAAAATAAATGGAACGGTCGGCGGCAATTTTGTTTTCGGTGTCCTCGTTGCTTGCAGTTCCAACAATGTGTTGATCGGTCGTACGGCGGCGGTGTGGTAACTGCTAGTGCCCTGGGCGCTTGGTCATTAAGTTGTGGTACCCTACTTATCGGAGCGGAATGATTCTGAGCAGGTGCAGGGCGATACCCTCGTTCGTCGTTTCTGATCCCTTCGAATTCCTCTGCTAGTATCATCAACTCCTCTAGCGTTTCGAAGTCTCTTCGTCGCACGTAGTATCGATATTCTGGTCGTAGGTTCTCGTATATCCTATCGATGGAGTCGGCGGCGGTAATGCGAGGATGCTGGCGAATCAGGTACTGTACTCCCATAATAAAGTCCTTCGCTCGTTCTCGGGGGCCTTGGCGCTTCCTAAAGATTTCATCCTCGAGACGGTACAAGTACCGGGCTGGCAAAAAGTGTTGTAGGAACAAGCTGCGGAATTCTGCCCAGGATGATAAGCTTTCTCTCTTAATGCGTAACCATTCCAGCGCGGTTCCTCGGAATATCTCTGGCAACGATCTGAGTATGTCGTTCGGGGGTATGTTGTAGCAACTGGTTAGTTCTTCTATCCTCTCAAGAAATTCTAAGGGCTGCGGGCGAATTTCTGGTTTAGGCGGCGGTATTGGTTTGGTGGCTAATCTCGGCAGTGTCTCTTCGTGGCTTGCTGTTGGCGGCTTAATGGGAGTCATCGCTTCATCAGCAGGATCTATGTCATTCCTGACTTCTACGGTGCTTTCCCATTCCTCGCAGAGGTTCTGGGTTGATTTATGCGTTAGGAGCTCCTTAAGATGCTGGCTTAGCCTTTTGCGAAGGGTTTGCATATTGCCACTCGTTTCCAACTTTCTCGTTGATAATACTTCAATTAGTTCGGGTTTCTTCAGGAAATATATGAATCCGAGATTTTTGTACGGATTATATTCGCTTGTTTCTGCTTCATCTAAGTCGGTCATGTTGAAGCTGGGTACTGCTGAGCTGGGAGATGCGGAGCTGAGTGGGCGGCGGATCGGTTATACGGTGGAACTTTTCGAAGGGTCGCAGGTAAAACGGAGTACGGATGAATTTTCCAATGGCTTATAAGAATAAAACGGCGGTCGGTATTGCCTTGAAAAATTTCGGTTCGGTCGGCGGTCGGAGTGCGGTTGATCCTTCAAAATGTCCCTGCTCGGGCGCCAATTTGTGATGCTTTTTCTTCGTGGCTGAGGTAAAACTCGTCGGTGTCCAGGGTTCTTCCCAAAGAAGCAACAAACTTGGGTTTGGAGGGTCTAATGCTCCGAATGAAATAATGTATTTTAACACTGCAAAGCTTTCAAATAATTTATTTCGTGGCTTCGTATTCTTAACACGGTATTTCATATACTTTTATTAACAATATTTCTTTTCTTAAAATAAATAACACGGTACTTCATATAATACAGTATTCATAAGCCTAAATAACTAACACGGTATTTCATATAATGTGTCCCTAGCACGCAACCTAGGGAAATAAACGGGTGGAACTCTAAAAAGAGAACCTGTCCAGTGAGCTACCTTGAAGAGGAGATCAGAGGAAAGAAACGGTCGGGAACCTTATCGGAAGCCCTGTGTCCCTAGCACGCAACCTAGGGAAATAAACGGGTGGAACTCTAACGAGAGAACCTGTCCAGTGAGCTTCCTTGAAGAGGAACCCAAAGGAAATAAACGGTCGAGAATTCTTATAGAAAACTCTTGTCCCTAGCACGCAACCTAGGGAAATAAACGGGTGGAACTCTATAAAGAGAACCTGTCCAATGAGCTGCCTTGAAGAGGAGATCAAAGGAAAGAAACGGATTCGGGAACCTTATCGGAAGCCCTGTGTCCCTAGCACGCAACCTAGGGAAATAAACGGGTGGAACTCTAACGAGAGAACCTGTCCAGTGAGCTTCCTTGAAGAGGAACCCAAAGGAAATAAACGGTCGAGGATTCTTATAGAAAACTCTTGTCCCTAGCACGCAACCTAGGGAAATAAACGGGTGGAACTCTATAAAGAGAACCTGTCCAATGAGCTGCCTTGAAGAGGAGATCAAAGGAAAGAAACGGATTCGGGAACCTTATCGGAAGCCCTGTGTCCCTAGCACACAACCTAGGGAAATAAACGGGTGGAACCCTAACGAGAGAACCTGTCCAGTGAGCTTCCTTGAAGAGGAACCCAAAGGAAATAAACGGTCGAGAATTCTTATAGAAAACTCTTGTCCCTAGCACGCAACCTAGGGAAATAAACGGGTGGAACTCTATAAAGAGAACCTGTCCAATGAGCTGCCTTGAAGAGGAGATCAAAGGAAAGAAACGGGTTGGTTTAGTAAATAATAATACTCTTAATAATAATGATAATAATAAATATTCCCCCACTCTAGCTAATACTCCTAATAATCGTAAAACTTGCCCTACTCTAGCTAATGAAACCCTACTATTTTATAAAAAAAATTTAGATTAGCTTCACCAATGCGGCAATGCCTATCTGTCACCGAAACGCCTTATACAAGGTTTTTGTTTGCGGCCCGATCTAAAATTCTCTATACTCTAGATTGGTATCCAACACCGGACGAGAATAAAAGACAATTTTGCCATTTTTCCCACGTCCACTTATTAAATCTACGGATAAGAGTCAGTGTGAATTACACGAAATAAATGACAAAATTGCATGTGATTCCGATTGTGTGGTAATCACATGACTCCGGGTGCACACTGGATGTGCAATATGATTATTTAATAATGCGGTATGCAGGCGTCGTAGCGTTTTGCTCGGTAATATGATTAGGGGTCGTCGGTGTCGCAGCATTCTGCTCGGTAATGTGATTAAATTGTTCAATATTGTAACGCTTCGTTACAATTTTATTGGCGGGTCTTGTGTCTGCGGCCTCCTTAGGCATTTAGTTGGTTTCCATAAGGGGTATTCGGTTCAGGACTCTATCAAGTGAATCATTTTTGAATTCACTGATTCGTTTTTTTGGTTCATTGTTATAACGGTTGAATACTGCCTTATCGCTTGGTAATCTCGTAGTTTGCCATTTTCTTCGAACTCTTCTTTTTTCCAATATCAGTTCTTTTATTTCGACAGGTTATTTGTTTTTGTTTCTCTGCATATGGAAATAGTCTGCAGACTGTTGCACATCAGCAATGAATTGCTCTACTTCTTGATCAAGTTGTTCAATCTGAGGTTCATAAAACTTTGTGCCAGTTTGTTCTCTTATTCACGAGTTTAGGATTTCTTTCTCCTATTATTTCTACTTCCCTCAGTGACGAAATTACTAGAGTATACAATAAATCGAAATTTAAATTTCATGTCATAAAAAAATGACAGTTCAAGATGAACTTCCTAAGAAACTACAATGGTTGCCAACACAAACTTATAAAAAGTCTTTTCCCACAAAAAATCACAGGTAGAAAATGAGAAGGCCGACTGACAATTTCTATAACTCATTCTGGCAAAGAAGTTTGCCATTTCAAAACAGATACTATTCAGACATCTGTAAACCGCGAAAATTCAAGTTTCAACATATTTTGAAAATAAATCTACAGATGTAACTTGAAGCTTCCCTATTCAGAGATTAAATTATACTCGTAGTTTAATTTTGATTCATTATAAGTCATAATTCAAATAAATAACATAACACTATTAATACTCCATTTGCATACCTTCATTGGGGCATACCAATTTTAATTGGCTAAACATTTCGTACACCAAAGGAGCAAGCCTTTTTTCACATCAAAAATTGACACATAAAATGATGACAAAATATTTACTGTCTAAAAGTTGTACCCTGCTGTCGGAAGCTTTTAAGTTGAAAAATAAATAATTTAATAAGCTTACCGTCTGTTCGTCTCTTTACTGTGGCAAATATCCCTGAATGGAGCATCTTTTTACTATTCAAATAATAAACATGACCATGCGGCTAAGCCATAAAGTCATTCACCACTTAGGCCAATTTTCCACTTTAGATGTGGTCATATTTTCACCATCAAGCAACAAAAGAAATACAAAAATACCCTCATTAGAAACATTCAAACAGATCCTTCTTTTCATTTGCCAGACAAATTAGTCATCACCACCGACAGAGGAAAAAGAAAAATAAGGACCAACGAATCCCTTTTACGCGCGGACAAAATTTTCACTTGAAAATATGTATTCCAAACGATGCCGATGGTTGCTCTTTCATAGACCACCAAATCCGAGACCATTTTTACTGTGACAACAAAGGACCCAAAGTCTTATATCTTGTTGCCATCTGACCCCACCCTTTTCGGAATCTTTTCTCTACTTCTTCAAAATTGTTTTTTTTTTGTTGTTGTGAAAAACTGAAATTCAATTGTGAAAATAAAAATTTCTAGTGTGTATCCTTAGCTGCAACATCAAAACGGAAGAAATCAAGTCCATTTGGAAGGATAACTTCGGCTTTGTCGTTGTTTGAATATAATGTACCAGCAACACCACCCAGTCGGGTTAGGAGCTTGTGGTGTCTGTGGTGGTGCTGGTTATTCGTAGAAGTTCGCTAATTAGAGAAAATTCTCATTTGCAATAGAAATCCGAATTTATTGTAATTTTGTTGCTGGTATTTCTTGAATCAATGGCAAATTGGAAAAGTTCAACGATGCGTTCATCGTCCAACCTTTTTCCTCGAGTCCTCTTCGATATCGCCCTCATCAAATGGAGAACAAGTTGAAGTTAAGGCTAATACTTCTTATGGCAGTGGAGTTAGGTAGCTTCTGTATTTGCTGAATAGTTACATTTATGTATCTCTGCATGTTGCACACTCTATAGACCAATTGTGTATGAAAAGTTTTATTCGTTGATGGGATATTCCTTGAAGATACACAAAAACATGTTTTTCCTCAATGGCATTTTTACTATACAAACTAAATCTAAGAGCTGATTCTGGGTACCAATCTGGGGCCAATCAAATTAGTGTAGTGAAACTGCTTTTGATGAATTCATTTGTGATGAAATGGAAATTACTTGGAAATTTGGAGCACGATGAATATTCTTTTCTGAGATTTTGGGCCTTGGAACAAATCTTTTTCTATTTGAGCAGGCTTTGTTGAAGGGTGGCTGGGTGACACTAATCCCAAACTTCCAATTTTCCCAAACTCTGAGTCGTTTTCATTAGACGGAATTTGACCAAGGGCATTGATTATGTTGAATTTCAGAGCAGTGTTGATTTATGGTTTATTGGTATAGACCTGTGACTTAAAAAAAAAACCTGCAAGAAGAAGCCTAAAGGGATCGAATCAAGATCGTTCAAGATTTAATGTCTATTTAGGCACGGACTGTGTGGCACGTAGCGCCGCGTCGGCCGTCCTATTGAAACCACATGTTGTCAGTGTCTGCATCATCCAACTTGGACCAAAAGATAAAGGTTATAATCAAATCATTTGGTAGTTCTCATTCCAATTCATTCAGAAATGGGTTTGGATGGATTTTTCGACCAAATTGGGATCAACTTTCAACTGCACGATAGCTTAGTTCGCGAACATATATCGGCGTCTTGTCAGCACTCAGCAGACGTTAACTCTGAGCTTCTGGGTCAGATCAAATTTGTAGGATGTATGTCCAAGTATGACACAAAACTCGCCAAGATCTGCTCAAGGCCAAGTTCTTGTGCGTGGCGTGACATCTCCTGCACACTCACGCAGACTCGCGATGTTTTAGGCAGATCGTGCCCTTCGTTGACATTGTTTGTTCACTGAGCAGAAATAGTCCGAATACCTAGTCCACTCAGAAGAGCGATTATGCCGACCGTAAAATGAGCGAAGTACATTATACAAAATCTGCTATCTTGTGTCTGGAGGTCCCTATTCTCCCGATTATTTTTTTTTGAATTACTTTTTTAAATTATCTTAGCCCTTTAAGAAACTTGCGAGAATGCTAAAGTCCGCGTTTATAGGATCATTATGTAGTAAAAATCTCCCATATGGAGCATACACGTCCTTTGTTTCGAGCTCAAGTACATAGAAGATGAGTAATAGATTTTTGTCTATCTCGTCCATAAAGTTTCACCAAGTCCCTCATCGAATTTCGATCCAAACAAATCGATAAAGTATGTTAATTTTCTTAAAGAATGACAAGTACTGTTAATAGCAGTGTTTCAGTGATGCCAAATACAATTACTTAGGTTTGCTGACAATGACAACATCGACATTATTGGAAGAAAAAAAGAAAACAGTTACCTTCGCCTTTACTATCATGAAGTCAGCAGCAAATAGATTGGGACTAGTTATCAGCTAGGACAAGACGAAGTACGAAAATATTTGTATATGTCGTCAAAGTTACCAATGACATCCAGCTGTCAAAACATTCAGATTTGCCATTTCATCTAGCAAAGTTGCGAAAATAATCCCCACATATTCGACAAAGCATCAATGTCTCCACAAAGATGCGCTCTTTTCGTGCGGATTATGGCATGGTGGCATCTTCGGACCTTCTTTCTTTCGAAATGAGAAAGAGAGAGACCAGCACTGCCCATGGGCTTAGGTTAAGAACGATGTTAAATGACTTTCTGTGGTCAGATCTTGACAACAGCAATCCCAGCTGTAATATACATTTTTGGTCATTTGTTAAAAAATATTCGAAACACCTCTGATTTGATAGAGTTTAGCATCAATTTCTCTTATCGAAAATGTCTAAACTTTGGTTTTGATAAATCTCCTCTTCAATGGATTGGAACCTTTCAAACCGCTCAATACAAGTACTATTGGACGACGCATTTAAGTCTGATACCCACAAAGTAAATGCTAGTGTACCCCAGGGCTCTGTTTTGTCTCCTATACTCTTTCTCATTTTCATTAATGATCTTCTATCTGAAACTTCTATTCCATTAAATTGTTTTGCTCACGATAGTATTCTCAGAAACCTTCCGCCTCTGTTACGATTCAAGAGGGGAATATCCATCGAGGAAACGAGGAACAACCTTTAATTCCAGTAGAACTTCCAGCTATGTTGAGGTGGCCATTTAAATATGTGTGCTATTCCATTTATAACTGCACTAAAGTAGTTTGAAAATAAATTCAGGTCAATTTTATGTCTTTCTTTTCCTATCCCCCTATATTGTGAATTCTTATTTAGAATTAGCTGATAATAACTGGCGTTGAACGGGTCTTTTTTGACTGCAATTTGCAATCCTCAAACTAAATACTAAAATCGTGTAAAAAAAAATGAATTAAAATCATGGTTCGAAAGATTTTCAAAATGGTAGGTTGAACTTAAGGGAATAAAAGACCATGTGGCCACGCATTTATAGAATAAACAAAGATATGCTATACTCTAACTGATCACACACATTTGCCTTAAATGCTTCGTAAAAAAACAGCGAAGTATACACGAACACACCTATTCCCCATTTTCTACAATCAAAAAGAAAATTTTTATGCACATTATAATCCACACATAATTAGTTTTGTTCAGTGAAAAAAAGTTCAGAGTAGAACAGAGCAGAATAGAGCAGAACAGAGCAGAGCAGAACATCTTCCATGAGAAATGTCAGACAAGTTAGAACAGTCAGTTATCTGTTCTACCTTTCTCTAACTAAAAAGCGAGGGCAAGAAATCTTGTTCTAAGCTGTTCCAAACTGTTCCAGACAGACTCATTGAACAGCAAATCAGAACAGTTTAGAACAGAAAATTTCTCATTGAACAGCAAAAAGATGTACTTTTCTGTTCCAAATTGCTCTAAACTGTTCGAAACAGCGTCACTGAACAGAACTATTAAAGAGAAGAATCGTTTTAAAATTTCTTTGAATCGTATACAGCGCCATCATTTCTCATCATTTAAGTATCGATTTGGATTAGATTTTCGATCCATATGAGTTGAACGATCGGCTTAGAGTTGAATTGAAATTAAATGAAGAAACAATCTGTTTATAACAAATAAATAACAAAAATACAAACAAAATATATTAAAATGCCAGTACTGTGTCTATCCACCAAAACGAAGAGTAATTCAAGTTATCCTCAACACTGTTTAAGCAATTTATATGTGTAATTTTTTAGTTTTTTGTTAATAGCTTATGCTATTGATGGCCTGATGAAGAGTCACAATTTAAACAGGGTCTTATAAAGACGCGTTTAAGCGCACCTTAAGTGGATGGCAAATATGAACACTGGCGCTGTTATCGTTAAGATGACCGTAAATAAGAAGATTCATTGAATTATTACTTTATTACATATATGGACTATGGACTGCCAGAAGCCAACTTCGCGCTGATTCAATACTTTACGGGAACTAGCGCTGTTGGTGCAAAGGCGGAAAACTTAGTGTAACATTTGGTTTTTGGCATTTGATTTATCAAATTAATTATTAAATTAATTGAGTTTGTAAAGGGCGTTGAGCGGGAATTGTTTAAGTTTATTATTAAATAACAACTTGGTGGCTATTTTCATACTTCATTTATTGAAAATAAAGTTTAGGCGGATTTTATGTCCAGTGTAAATTTTTCCATTTTAAGTGATAAATAATGCTTTGCTCGTAAGCTAACGCTTACGTGTTAGGCCGTATTGTTCGATTCAGATTATTTGCGGAATTAGCAGTCATAATAAGTATTTACATATCAGCTACGAGAGAAAAACATTTCTTAAATTGCACTGTGATTCGTAAGAGTGATAAAGCACAAAGAACTGTGAAATGCTGTTGGAAAAAAAAAATGCACGACTGGGTCGCAGGAACTTGCTCCTATGTAATAGACTAGGAATTTAAAAAACGAATGTTATTAGAGAAAACTGTTCATAAGGATACAATTATTTTTTTTAAAATTCTTTTAGTAGTTAGAGACAAAAACAGAATGCTATGCAAATATGAATTTATACAAGAATAAAAATTATAAGTCGTTGTAGTGGTTGCTTAAAAATTTTATTTTATATACAAACTTTTTAAAAGATTTTTAAGAAAAAATTTTGGTACGCCAATTTAAAGTTTTTATTATTGTTCGAATAAAAATTAAATTTACAAAACAAAATATTGAGCCGTTTCTGAGATATCAAATTTTCAAAAAAAGAAAAAATAATTGTTTTTTTTCAAAAATTCAAAAAATATTTATTTTAAAGTCTTTAAATGCAATGTGTTTTAAACTTTTTACAAGCTTCTCTATAAAAAAATTCATTAAGATCCGTTATGCGGATAATGAGAAATTCAAAATTCGAAAAAATGGTTCTATGGTAGGTACAAGCTGTAATATCTTAATTTCAAAATTTGTTTTATTAAATTAAAGATCGTAAAAATTAATTGAAAAAAAAAAAAAAATTTATCAAAATTCTAGGCGCGCGCCGTTTTCGAGAAAAATACGATTTTGAAAACCATTTTTTTTTTTTAATATTTTAGCATTTGTATGGAATTTTTTTTTTCACATCTTGTAGATTATATTGAAGAACTTTTATTTATCAAGTTTAAAAAAAAACTAGCATGTGGTTTTCGAAATATTGAGTTTTGAAAAAAAAAATTGCAGTTTTTTTTTTAAATCCAAACAAAATTTTTTTGAAAATTTTAGTACACAATTCTATTTATGTTTTTGGGCAGCGTTAGCAAAAAAAAACTGATCAAATTCAGTTGTACAGTTTTTGAGGAAATCAAAAACAAAAAAATGGTTCCATGGGGAGTACCCTCAAAAACCATTTTTCGGAAATTTGTTTCTAACCATTATCTAGTTTCAACTAAATGAAATTTTTTTGTATTTTTATTTGTGAAATCTGTCGATTAGGTTTTGAGAAAAAAAATTATTTATAAAATTTCAAAAAAAAAATTCGTATGGCAGGTACCGTTATTTTTGGTCTTAAAAAAAAAAAACAAAAAAACGTGTGGGGGAAAAAATTAAAAGTGATATCTACCAAGTTTAAAGAAAATCGGCCGAGCTGTTTAGGCTGTAGTCGAACAGACAGACAGACAGACAGAATTGCGAGACCCACTTTTTTAGTCTTCGCTATCATCGTAATGTCAACTTTGATCAAAATCTCGAGTTCGATTTTTTTTACGAATGCATAACTTGCCTTATAGTACCTATAAGTCGCAAGTAAAATTGATTCATTTTCTTATAATGGGTGTTTTTTTTTGCTATTTTCTTTTTGGCAACACTGGTTTTGACAGCTCACGCACGTTTCGTGTTTTGTGTCACTGTCAAACATCTTCAGTTTGGTCTATTGTTTAACCTTGAATCGTCTTACAAACGAACAACGCTTGCAAATTATTGAAATTTATTATCAAAAAGTTCATTGCGCGCTTCTTCCAATTTATGGTCAGTTTAATCGACCTACTGAGGCAGCTATTCAGGCTATTGTGACTAAATTTCGCACCAAATTCATATTGTTGGACATTAAACCAACAACACGCTTACGTAGAGAGCGAACTGAGGAAAATATCGCAGCTGTATCTATTGGCCAGTGTTAGTGATGACGCCGTTCGTAGCAATTGGTCCTCTGTTACTCCATTGCGTGGAAAATTTTGCCGAAAGATTAAGAAGCCTTTCAAAATACAGCTGGTGAAAGAATTGAAGCAGAACGACCTACCACAGCGCCGAATTTTCGGTGAATGGGTTGAATGGATACGTGAACAAGCAAAACTGCTGTATTTGGAGTGAAGAGCAGCCAGAAGCATTGCAAGAGCTACCATTGCATCCACTTTTTGGTGTGGATTATGGGCCGGCGGAATCATTGGGCCGTGTTTCTTCATAGAAGATGCGAATCGCAACGTTACTGTGAATGGTGAGCGCTACCGTGCGATGTTAACAAACTTTTTTTGCGTAAAATGGAAGAGCTTGACTTGCATGACATGTGGTTTCAACAAGACGGTGCCACATGCCACACAGCACGCGTAACAATGGATACATTGAGAGGCGAGTTCGTGAACAGTTTAATTCAGGTTGTGGGCCAGTCAATTGGCCCCTTGATATATGCTATTTAACGCCTGTAGACTATTTTTGTGGGGCTGTATATAGCGACAAGCCCGCTTCGATTGTAGCACTGGAAGCCAACATTGAAGCATTTATTCGTGAGATACCGGCCAAAATGTTAGAAAAGAGTATGCCAAAATTGGACTAAGCCGCGGCGAACATTTGCATGAAATAATCTTCAAACATTAAATAAAATCGAACGTACTATCGATTCAAATTATTAAGATTTCATGCATTTTTCTGAATTTTGTGTTTTTTTTTTTTAAATTTCCGATAGCCCTTAAAAAATCACTCGTTATAAAATCAAGTGTGCAAACCTCCCATTCTTTCATTTATTTATTTAAATTATGAACATTGTGCTCAAAACAAGAAAAAAAAAACTATTTCTAGTAAAAAATGGATGCCGTTCAACATGAAAAGTTAAAAATAAAAATAATTTCATTGGTAAATTATAAAGCTCATATTGCTCTACTCAAAATATGTAGATAGATGAAATTATTTTTGAAATAATAGCAAATTATTGATTAGATAAATACAATGACAAAATTGTGATTTGAAACGTATTCCATTTTAAAATTGACATATGAATTTATCTACGAGTATGACCTGTCACAGGATTTTACACTGTTCTACTTTTTAATTAGGTTACCTTAAGTCGATGCCTTACAGCAACAGCAACAATCGCTAAGCAATTCAGGCCCTAGAAGACAATATCTGCCAAAAAGCAGCTTTCATTGAAGCAAATGCTATGTTCTCGCGTGTTCACAAATTTTAAATTCCTATTAAAAAGTGTGTTGACACGAGTAGACGGCATTTAAACGATGGTGTTTTTATAATATAAATCCGCCATGTAAAACTCCATTTTGTCTAAATATAATATGAGAATATCGGTAGTTATTTTTACTTCAATATTAAACCGGAAATATTCCCACTGAACACCCTTTATATTGTTGTTATTATTTTTTCTTGGATAAAGTTAAAATGTGAAGTTCAATTGAAATAGATGGGTCTGTTATTAATAGATGTCCATAGTTTCTATGGCAAAAAATCGTAGTTCAGCCCAAGTGCCAAGAGATGGCCTCTGGAATAATTATATTTTTTTGTTATCACTTCGCACCAATAGCTCTAATGTCGGTAGTGAGAAGCGGAACCATATTCGTTGGAGCGTGTGTATAGAAATTTCATGCAACTAGCAGTCCACATACAGGGTTTCAGGTAATTCGTGTGCCATTCTTTGGGATGTGATTCTTGGTCATATTCTAAGAAAAAAAATTGTCCTACAGTAAAGTCTGATTTTCAACTTTGACATCACTTTTTGACGATTTAAAAAAAGGCTAACTTTTGTGTATCCTGACGCATGTTAAGGTCAATTTTCTGTCAGTACTAATGGTAGGGACTTAATTTTGGACTTTTTTTTTTAGTATAAATACCAATCTTTAAATTCAAAATTCAAATTGAGCTGATATGGTTTTAGGGTTGTCAGATATTCAATTTTAAATGGTGTTCAATCTTTCTTGCCCGAACAAAATTTTGACTTTGACGTCAGTTTTTTTTCCAAAAATGCGTAATAAACATAAATTTTTCTAATTTTTGCCTGATGAACAATAAAAAAAAAAACTCATTAATTAGAGTACCCAGAAACCCATACATCTTATGATACTTGGAAAAATCTAAAACAGGTTAAATTAAAAAAAAATGATTTTTTGCCCTGAGGTGTAAAGAGTTTGAATAAAACAATAAATTGTGTATATTTAAGTAATTTTATGTACACACAAAAGTGTGTCATAATAAGTGCTCAAAGTGCCCTCCTGCGGTTCGAATGGATGCTAGAGCCCGTTTTTGGATTTCATTTATGGAGATTTTGGAAATTTGTAATACCATCTCTTGTGAATTGTTTTGGAATTTAATCTAAACTCGTTCCAGTCTAACTTACAATTCCTATTTCAATTGAATCTGATGACTCTAGTATACATATATGTAGTGTTACGTATCCGATCCCACTAAATACAAATAAAAGACACCACAACTTAGGTATCAATAAGATACCAATAAAACACTTTAACTCCACTTTAAACTCTCTATCAAACACTTTTATTTATGAGAAACAAAAAAAAAAAAAAAAAAAAAAAAAAAAAAAAAGTAAAACACAATATCCACAACGAAATATGGTATCTTCTCGACGCATCATCGCGACTCCAATCGCACATATTAGGGACAGGAACTATACCTGAAAAGAAAAAAAAAATAAGTTAATATAAAAATCTATAATGTTTTTACGATGAAAGCAACCAGATTCTGTCTCTAAAATACCCCTAAACGTACATAAAATATAAGGGTTAATTTTTAGAACACAATCTGGTGAAAGTCTTATCTTTGCGCTATGTGGTTATAGGTGTAGGAAAGAAGTAATGATGAACCTGGAAAAGAAAAGAAGGAATATGTAAAGTAATGAATCGTCAAATGAAAGCATGCCACCGCCCTTTTTCGACTCATGAAGTTACGCCACTGTGGTACCCCTGACACGCAACAATGGCGCCCAACGATACGAACGGCTTAAGGATTGATTGGGACTCCAAGGAGATGATTTTTAATGTAAGGTCATCCCCTTGGACTCTCAACAATCTCACTTCCTTTTTAAATTTTTTTTTCATTTTTTTTTTTTAAATTTCCTTCCCGATCCTTTGAGCACAAGCTTGGAGACCGCAGAAGCTCCTTGCTTGACGGTAGATGGAAGTCAGCTGTCCGATCTAACGGGTCTAGAATCAGTAGATTTTGTGAGGTAGAATGAAGTCTATCGCATTACAGGGAGCGGAGTAGAACGAAGGAACAGAACACTCATTGCTATCCCTATAGTCAGGCCTTGCCAGACGTATTGAGTGGCGTGAGTGGGATGTTTTGGAAATCTACTCGTGTGGAGGGGTATTTCTATTTTTTTTGCCAACCAACTTTCAGGTTTAACACCAGAAAGTTCGATGTGGCGGGAAAATTAGATTTACCCTGAAACACTCGCCGAGTCACAAAGACACCAGTCGTAAACAGGACTGACTCTTGACAAAGGAAAAGAACTTACGATAACTTGACAGGACGTAAACTTGACAAAGGACAAGACATAACACAACAATTTTTTTGTTGTTTCTCTCTTGAATCGTTTGGAAATTCAGTTGCAACTTCACACACCTTTATATGAACATTTATAAACATAATCAAACAGATTTAATTAAATTTTTCTTTGGTTTCAAAAATTTTGATTTTTTTACATATTTTTTATATTTTTGCATATTTTTACATTTTTTTATTTAATTTTTTTTACGATATTTTTGAATTTTAATTAATCAGTTTTTAACTTTTTTATATTGATACTTTTTATTATTTTTTGAACTTTAATTTTTTTTCTCTTTTTATTCCTTTTAAATTTTTTATTATTTTTTTACTTTTTAAAATCTTTTCTTTTGTTTCATATTTTTTTATTTTCCTTTTTTTTTGAATTTTGAAAATTAATTTTGATACAATTTTTTTTAGTTTCTTAAGTTTTTTTTATTTTTCTTACTTATAAATTTTTTTGAAATCGTAATTTTTGAATTTTTATTTGGAATTTTTCTTTTGAATTTTGGGTGAATTTTTGAATTTTTTTTTTGTCTTTTTAATTCAACTTTTTTGAATTTTTGAAACCAAAAATTTTTTTTTTTTGCTATTTGAAGTTTTTTTTAAATAACGATGAATAGAAACACGGGTGCTGTCAGAAAGGGCACCGGTCCTAGGCAGTATAGAACAAGGCGACGGGTTACTCGACAAACCACCCAAGAAGATCTTAGTCCAACTCCGTCAGAAATTGAGCTCAACCAAAGCATTCTGCAAAATCCATTTGATGATTTGGTAGATAGGAATGTGGTAGCAAGTGATTTACGTCAGGCTAACGTTAATGGTATGGGGGGTTCGGTTGACACTCAAGAGTTAGGAGCCCAGGCAATACGTTCAATCAGGGAAGGCCCGGACGAAACAAGGGACTCCATACATCAACTGACGCAGGCACTAAGACAAGAACGCTTTCTGATAGAACAAGAGGACAAAGGCAATCGAAGTTTAGAAAAAGATAAAGAAGAATATGAGATAACGATGGAGGGTGGTAGTCTCAAAAAGGTTATTGACTGCGTAGTCTCACGGTCAGTAAATGAGTCCCACAATAAGACCTTAACACTTCTAACAGAACAGACTAAAAACATGACGAAATTACATTCGATGATAGAGATGGTAACCGGGAATATGGCTTCCATGAGTGAGCGTTTGCGGGTTGTAGAAAAGTCAGCTCTTGCTACATATGCTAGACGTGATCGAAGGGAAGAGGTGCTTCTTACCGACCCAGATATAAGTCTTCCAGTTACTGGGTATCCCAATCAGCAAGAAACAACCAGACAATGTAGTGACCAGGGCAAACGTATCGATATCCACAAGTGGGGTATTAAGTATGATGGTACATCTAAGACCATGACAGTCGAGAGTTTTATCTTCAGAATTGAGACCCTGCAAAAGAAGAACGGGGTCACGAATGAGCAAGTTTTTGCAAACTTCCACCACTTAGTGACTGGAACTGCGGAAAAGTGGTACTGGCAGTTCCTCGAAGAGAATCACAGTGACGAGTATCTTAACTTTTACGATTTAAAATCTGAGTTATTGCGACAATTCCGCAACAGTAAGAGAGACCACGAGATATTAAGGGAAATAATGGACAGGCGACAGCAACCGAATGAGAGTTTTGACGAGTTTTATGAGGAAGTTAGGGGTCTCACATTGCAAATGAGAAATCGGCCAAGTGAAAAAGATTTAGTTTCCATAGTCCGACAAAATCTTAAAGACAAGGTGGCGACACTGATTTTTGGATGTCCTATTAAGGATATCCGTGACCTTAGGGAAGAGTGCCGACGTGCTGAAAGGCATTTAACAGCTAGAGACCTAAAGGCTAGGAGACAAATAAGTGAGCTAGAGGATAACGAGTTAGGACGAACTAGACACTACTTGACCGACTCCGAGGACGAACGAGAAGCACATATTGCTGCAGTGCAGTATAACCGCTCAGACAAAATAACATCAAATACAAAACCAGACAAACGACATCAGACCTTCAGAAACAACGAACGAGACAAAAAGACAGATCCGACAAAAGACAATAACTCAACTCCGGTTACCTGTCCTTCTACTTTCCACGCCCTTACATGCTTCAGTTGCGGGCAAGGAAACCTTTCGTTCAAATGCGCCTCCTGTCAGGGAAACCTGAAAGTCGGGAGTGTGCCCGGGTTCACTCCAACGACGAATGTGTCATTCCCGGAGAAACAAAACCCCGAAAAGTAGAAATTTTAAGACGCGATTCGAAACTACAAAGTACGAAACTAGAAACACCTGTGCAATACAAAAGTCTACACGAACGCATGATGGACTACGAAAAAGCAAGAAAACGAATTTTCAATTCAGAGATAGTACACGAACATACGAATAGAAGGAATTTCAGGAAAATATCTAGACTTAGGGAAAAATGTGCAATATATAGAAGGACGAAGAATAGAATAGAAGCTACTGTACTGGCAATCTCGGACGACAATAGACCCTACGCTAAAGTAGCAGTAGACGGTGAAATGATGGTAGGTCTATTGGATAGTGGTGCATCTGTGAGTTGCATGGGAAAAGGGGCAATAGAGTTCATACAGAACCACGACATAAAAATGACAAAAATGACAGTTGACATAAAAACAGCAGACGGAAAAAACCAACATATTAACGGAAGATTCATGACCAAGATCACATGGGGCGGCAACACCCATGAGATGGAGTTATATGTTGTTCCCAGCTTGCAACAACAGCTCTATCTAGGGGTAGATTTCTGGAGAGCCTTCAAGGTTGCTCCAAATGTTATTTGTGCTCTAGACATTCCAGCACCGACGGAAGGGCAAGAGTCTGATTCAATGCGTAAGCTTACTCCAACACAAGCTGAAGAGTTGGAA
Organism: Chrysotoxum bicinctum; assembly: GCA_911387755.1. Taxonomy (NCBI): domain Eukaryota; kingdom Metazoa; phylum Arthropoda; class Insecta; order Diptera; family Syrphidae; genus Chrysotoxum; species Chrysotoxum bicinctum. Next base: position 106,569,360 of record OU426989.1, on the reverse strand, counting down.
CGCGTTAAGCTTACATTTCCTTCTTTCGCGGTAATGGGATTGGGTAAGACTCACGTCGAAGAGCATGTCATTGAGATGGAAGACGACACCATTCCCATCAAACAACGGCATTACCCAATCTCACCCGTCGTTCAGAAGTTAATGTATGCGGAGCTAGACCGAATGTTGGAACTTGGTGTGATCGAAGAAAGCAATAGCGCTTACAGCTCTCCAGTTGTGTTGATTAGGAAGCCAAGCAAGAACAGACTATGCTTAGACTCACGGAAGGTGAACGCAGCAACGAAAAAATTTGCGTACCCTCTCCCACACATTGAGGGAATTTTGAGTCGCCTTCACGACACGCATTTCATCTCGAGCATCGATTTGAAAGACGCTTTTTGGCAGATTCCTCTGGAGAGGAAATCAAGAGAGAAGACGGCTTTCACGGTCCCTGGGCGGCCGTTGTATCAGTTCACGGTTATGCCGTTTGGATTGTGCAACGCTGCTCAGAGAATGTGTAAGCTGATGGACAAAGTCATCCCCGCTCGTTTGAGAGAGAGTGTCTTTGTCTATTTAGATGATCTCTTGATTTGTTCCCCAGATTTTGAAAGCCATATTAGCGCCCTAAAAGAGGTCTCGAGATGTTTGCGTGAAGCGGGGTTGACAATAAATGTGGAGAAGAGCAAGTTCTGCTTCAAAGAAATCAAGTACTTAGGCTATTTCGTCGGTGATGGATGTCTAAGAACGGATCCAGAAAAAGTGTCAGCAGTTAAGGATTTCCCTGTTCCAAAGACCCCTAAACAACTCCGTCGGTTCTTAGGGATGACGGGTTGGTATAGGCGCTTTATCCCAAATTTTGCGTCTATATCAGCCCCAATGACAGACTGTCTGAAGAAAGGGAAAGACTTTGTTATGACGAGCGAAGCATTGACTGCATTTGAGGACTTAAAGACGACCTTGGTCACGGCACCAATACTAACGAATCCGGACTTTACGAAGCACTTTTACATACAATGTGACGCTTCATCTTCTGGTGTAGGGAGCGTTCTTTTTCAGATGGATGAAGAGAACAACGAACGACCCATAGCGTTCATGTCCCAGAAACTGAACTCCGCTCAGCGGAACTATACAGTCACGGAACTTGAATGCTATGCGGCCGTTCTGTCTGTTAAAAAGTTCAGAGCCTACATTGAAGGATTGCCGTTCACCATCATTACTGACCACGCGAGCCTGAAGTGGCTGATGACGCAGAAGGACTTGAGTGGTCGGCTAGCACGGTGGAGTTTTAAGCTGCAAGGCTTTGACTTTACAATAGAGCACAGAAAGGGAATCCTCAATGTGGTCCCTGATACCCTCTCAAGAGTCCATATGGAGGAGATCGCAACCGAAACGCCAGAAGTTGACTTCAATTCGCCATATTTTGCATCAGAAGAATATGTTGAGTTGAAGAAGACTATAAACGAAAACCAGGACAGACTACCTGACTTATGTATTTCGGACGGCTTCGTCTACAAACGGACCGACAGACGAACTGGAGACCCCATTCAAGAAGACAGGGCCTGGAAACTCTGGGTACCGAAGGAGTTGTGTGGGGGCCTTTTGGCAACAGCGCATGATTCTTTCACTGCTGGTCATGGGGGGATACACAAAACTTTGGCCAAGCTTCGCCAAAGGTATTTCTGGCCGAATATGACCAACGAAGTCAAAGATTATGTTAATAACTGTGATATATGCAAATGCAATAAGCCTTCTAATTCAATTTCTAGACCGCCAATGGGACAACAGACAATTACAGAAAGACCTTTTCAACGACTGTATATAGACTTTTTAGGACCGTATCCACGAACTAAAACTGGACATACACACATTTTTATAGCACTTGACCATTTTAGTAAATACGTTTTTCTCAAACCACTACGACGAGCAACAGCAGCTGAGGTAGTAAAATATCTAGAAGAAGACGTATTCCACATGTTCGGTGTGCCTGAATATATCCACTCTGACAACGGAAAACAGTTCATTTCGGATTTGTTTTCCAGCTTTCTGAAAAGGTATGGTGTAAAACATATACGTACTGCTTTTTACTCGCCTCAAGCTAACGCTTCGGAACGTGTAAACAGATCCGTGTTAACCAAGATTAGGTCTTACATCAATAGTGATCAACGTAATTGGGATCTTCATGTAAGCAATACAGCCTTTTCCTTGCGTAGCGTGATACATGATGCTATTAAATTCGAGCCATACTATGCCGTTTTCGGATCACAAATGGTCCAAAACGGTGAGACGTATGAGCTCCTCCGAAAACTTGACTTAGTCAAAGAAAATGACGTAGAAATTATAAATAAGACTGACAAACAGACACTCCTAAGAAGAAAAATTTTTGAAAACTTGAACTTAGCTCACCAAAGATCCACAAAAATATACAATACACGAGCTAAAGATATTTCATATAAGGTAGGACAATGCGTGTATAGAAGAAATTTCAAACAGAGTAATCTAGCAGATAAATACAATGCAAAACTAGGACCTAAATTTCTAAAATCTATAGTTTTAAGAACAGTAGGTAACTCCTTATATGAACTAGGGAACTTGAGAGGCGAGAAAGTGGGTATTTACCACGCAAAAGATATCCATTCCTAACGACATACTCAAGCTGCTGTTGCTCTGACCCTGAACTGTGATATAAATGTAATGTGATAGCTACGTATTTATGCATAGAGTTTATTTATTTATTTATTTATAGATTTTAGTTATTTACTTAGAGATTTTATTTATTTATTTATAGATTTTATTTAGTTATTTATATAGATTTTATTTATTTATTTACGTATAGAGATTTTATTTATTTAGATTTTAAGTATCTACTTATCTCTTAAGGCTAGCTGTGATATAAATGTTCGTATTCGTCAGATAGATCTTATTTATTGAAATACTATTCTGTGATATTTTAGTTCGTAGATTATTTCATAACTGATAAAGGACCTCACTGTGATATAAGCTTAACTTTTAAAATTTTACCAATGAGACATAAAGACTGATATGTTCTAAATACATACTCCCAAAATAGCACGTAACCCACTCACACAGCCGCAACCTGTAACAACATTTAACATTCAAAACGTACAAGTTTAAATAACACTTAACCCCTAAAATTATGCCCGGCAACCCAAGTATAGTGGTAACTCAGGGAGTGGGACGAGCCACACGTTGAGAACGACACAATGAATACACAATTTAAAACACATCCTATGATCGATCTACTTTTCTTACGAACCCATTTCCTTCACGACCACTCAGCAAATGTCTTCGAGCCTGTTACGTATCCGATCCCACTAAATACAAATAAAAGACACCACAACTTAGGTATCAATAAGATACCAATAAAACACTTTAACTCCACTTTAAACTCTCTATCAAACACTTTTATTTATGAGAAACAAAAAAAAAAAAAAAAAAAAAAAAAAAAAAAGTAAAACACAATATCCACAACGAAATATGGCGTCTTCTCGACGCATCATCGCGACTCCAATCGCACATATTAGGGACAGGAACTATACCTGAAAAGAAAAAAAAAATAAGTTAATATAAAAATCTATAATGTTTTTACGATGAAAGCAACCAGATTCTGTCTCTAAAATACCCCTAAACGTACATAAAATATAAGGGTTAATTTTTAGAACACAATCTGGTGAAAGTCTTATCTTTGCGCTATGTGGTTATAGGTGTAGGAAAGAAGTAATGATGAACCTGGAAAAGAAAAGAAGGAATATGTAAAGTAATGAATCGTCAAATGAAAGCATGCCACCGCCCTTTTTCGACTCATGAAGTTACGCCACTGTGGTACCCCTGACACGCAACAGTAGCTGTGCTGTCCAGTTTATATCAAGTTTTAAAAAAAAAATTACAGTGAAAAAGAACAAGCAGGTCCAGAGCACTTCCTTACAGAACACCACAATTCAGTTTCTTAAAGTCCGCTTTAAACAATGAGTATCCAGACTCGGAATAGTACCTAACTTAAATTGATCGAATATTATTTCATTATTATCTATTAATTAATTAATTAATTTCAGCGATTTGTCTAGAACATCAATTTTTATGAATGTAGGTCTCCTTTTAACCAAAAATATACATAAAAAAAAAAACACACTAATACGCCCAACTCTACCCAAAATAAAAATATATTCTGTTCTGACAGCTGACATACACAATGGTGGTGGTGTGTCAACCCTTTTCGATTTCTGACACAATTTTGATTGGAATACGAGCATATTCCTCATTCCATTAGTTGCACCCTCATTCGATATAGACTGAATGATAAATTAGCTCTTAAAAACGTTTTTCTTCCTCGTGTGATATTCGGAATAGATGTATTATGTGCATTATGTGCCACCATAAGTACAGTATAATGTGTATGTTGGACAAACAAGAGAGCAGATGAATTTCGAAAAAAAAAAAAAAATCAGAGTGTAAGCTGTAGTTATAAGACAATCAACAAGTTTCCACTCAAAAGAAAAATAAATAAATAATTGATTTTTCTGCTATGAGTGTTGGCTCATGCATAAACGAATTTTGTATATTTCAATCGAAAGCCTCATCACTTCAACCTGTCTGTAATGGAATCCTTGATTTTGTTATGAACTTACGCCCACCCCGTCACCCCGTCAATTCGGCTTCCTCAATGCGGCATACAAAAAAAACAAAATTTTAGCCAAAACTCATCGGTAAGTTCGTGATGTTTTGTGATAGAAATGACTATTCAAGTCTGCATACTTCCCACACATGAGTCAATCAAAAGATAATTAAACTATATAAGGAATTGATTTAGTTCGTGTGAATGAAATCTATTTAGTTCTTGTTCTTTGTGAAGACCACTGATTTGCCAAAATCGCTGCCTTGCATATCTGATTGGGATTCGTGGTAAACTTTATTTAGACTTGCAAAATTTCCTACTTGATGAAATCAATTATAGTTCATTCAATAAATCTGAAGATTGATTGATAAAAAGGATATCCGAAAACAGGACCATAGCGCGAAAATGCATGAAGTTGTCGATTGTGATTGAGGTGAGATACTATATCGTAGTGACGTAATCCATATACAGATCTCAGAGTGGTATCATAATCTAACTTACCGAACATTACACAACCGTAATTCATTAACGGAAGTATTAGACTTTCGGCGAGGAATATACGAATGTTAGTAGGAGTTAAGTGCTATGTTGCCCATAAAGCATGGAGCACACCATGTGTTTTGCTAACTTATATGATCCTTCCATTACAAGTTTCTATTAAAAATATCTCCAAGGTTCTTTGCCGACTGTACAAATGCTAGGAAAGGTAGGAAAAGTCAAGAATATTTTTAGATACTATTAGGCACTAAGTCTTTTTTTTGGATTGAGTATTAGATCAAACTTTTGTGACCACTGTACGATCTTTACTAATTCTTCATTTACGCAGCTTGAAAAATGTTCGATAAGCCCTAAAGGACAACTTTTATACATCTGAATATCATCTGCATACATGTAGATGGAGCAGTGCTATATAACTGAAGGAAGTTCAGTTATGTAGAGCGAAAATAATAGTGGTCCCAAAATTTATCCCTGGGGAACTCCACTTGCGAATGGTTAAAAATTAGACAGCAATTTATGAAATTCCACCGCTTGCTGTAGACCTGTTAAATAGGAAAAAACAGTTTGACTTCAGTTGAAGTGAACTTGAAGGACCAAAAAAGTCATGAACACAACTTTGAATGGTTTACCGTTTCGAACGATTTAGAAAAATCAAGTAGAATAAAACAAAAGGTACATTTTCTTCATCAATTGCTTTGCTTATGTGTTTAGAATTCCTTATTAGAGCCGTAATAAAGTTATTTTTTTTAAAGCCATATTGCTTAGGTGTGAGTAAGTTCTCAAGTTCTAAGAATGCACCCATTCGTTTCTGCAAAATTAGTACAAACGCCTTAGACAAAAATTGTAATATTGAAATTGGCCTTTTATGGTTTTGGGAACAAGAATAATCCTAGCTATTTCCCACTGAATTGGAAGTACTTCAGTTGTGAAAATGGTGTTGAAGATAAAAGTAAAAAAAAGAGAGAAGAAAAGGTAAGAGCAACTTTAAATAAATTGCACGACTAGGTTGCACGAACTTGCTCTTATGTGAAGGAATAAGAATCTCCAAAATGAATGTTATTAGAGAAAAAATCTTCATAAGCCTAAAATTCCTTTAGTAGTTGGAGCTAAAAACAGGATGCCATGTGATTCAAGGAAATATTAGCTTATGCAAGAACTATAAGTCCTTGTAGTGGTTTCTTAAAAAAAAATTTTAAACATTAAAAAAAAAAATTGGTCGCCAACTTAAAGTTTTTATTATTGTACGAATAAAAATATTTTTTTTTTTATTTTCAAAATTCTAAATTTATTTTTCAAACTTTTGAGGATTTTAGAAGTTGTCGATTGTCTCTTGTTTTTTATAAAAAAAAATTACTTTAAAATCTGTTTTGCAAATAATGAGAAATTCAAAATTAAAAAAATAGTTCTATGGAAGTCTACAGTTCTACAGTCAGTAATATCTGAATTTCAATTTTTTCTTATTAAATTATAGATCCTAAAAATTAATTGAAAGATAAAAAAATTTTGTCAAAACTTTAGGCGCTATTTTTGAGAAAAAAACCGATTTTTGAAAACCATTTTTTAACATTTGTATGGTGAGTACCGTTATTTTTAGATAAAATAAATTTTTTTTCTTTCTATTTATCAAGTTTAAAAAAAATCTAGCATGGAGTTTTCGAAATATTGAGTTTTTAAAAAAAAAAAAATAATTTTTTTTAAAAATCCAATTTTTTTAAAAATCCATTTTTTTTTTAAATCCAATTTTTTTTAAAAATCCATTTTTTTAAAAATCCATTTTTTTTTAAAAATCCAATTTTTCTTAAAAATCCATTTTTTTTTTTAAATCCATTTTTTTTTAAATCCAATTTTTTTTTTAAATTCAATTTTCTTTTAAAATCCAATTTTTTTTTAAAAATCCAATTTTTTTTAAAAATCCAATTTTTTTTTAAATCCAATTTTTTTTTTAAATCCAATTTTTTTTAAAAATCCAATTTTATTTTAAAAATCCAATTCTTTTAAAAATCCAATTTTTTTGAAAATTTCAATACATAATAATATCCAAACTTTTGGGGAGCTTTAGCATAAAAAAAATTATCAAAATCGGTTGTATCGTTGTACAATTACTTAGCTTTAACTAAATGAATTTTTTTGAATTTTTTTTTAAATCTGTGGCAGTTTTTGAGAAAAAATAAATATTTAAAAAAAAATCGAAAAATATTTGTGTGGCAGGTACCATTATTTTTGGTCTTACAAAAAGAAGAAAAAAAAAAAAACATGTGGGGGGAAAAATTTAAAAACGATATCTACCAAGTTTCACGAAAAATCGGCCGAGTCGTTTAGGCTGTAGTGGAAAAGACGGACAGCCATACAGAATTTCGAGACCCATTTTTCGTCTTCGCTATCATCGTAATGTCAACTTTGATCAAAATCTCGAATTTGATTTTTTTACGAATGCATAAATTGCCTTATAGTTCCTATAAGCCGCAAGTTAAAAGGTAGTACAGTTAGTTCAGCTGGAATAAAAGAATTCGATGAAAGAGGAGGATGTCATATATTTTCCTTCATCCTTTCAGCGTATTGAAGTTGAAGATGGTCTTGATAGGGATGATTTCAAGACAGATCACGAAAAGTAACCTGCAGTTGATTCCTCTCGATTCTGGAGATCTTACAAGGGAACCAAACTTGACAGGCGTAATTAAGGAGCGAAAAAACCTTTTGTAAAGAGATTGACTCACGTAGGGGGGAAAGAATTCTTGGTATTCCTGCCCTCCATTTTTTTTTTTTTTTACATTTTACACGCTCTTAATGGCTTATTGACCCCCTTATAACGTTAAATACAGTACGAGCGATGGGTTGATTGGGGGGGGGGGGGGGGAGGTGGGAAAGGAGGTGTCGATGGACATTGGTTTGGAAAGTAATTGTGTTGTGCGATTTAAAAAGTAATCCCTGTTTGATGGTACGTCCATCAGGGTGGTGGGTAAAAAACAAGTCGAGAGTGTGGGCATTTTGCCCAGTAACATCAACAAAGATTTCAACATATACTCCTTCGTGATTTGTCTGCCCAGAATAGCGGAGCCAACTTGAATTTCAACAACTTTAAAGGTACAGGGAAACGATTCGGAAGAAGTACGGCCCGATGACGCCGCCAGCTCATAAACAGACACTCTTTGTCGATGCATCGGGCTGTCAACAATCACTCGTGGATTCTCATTTATCCAAATGCGGCAATTCTGCTTGTTAACGAATCCACTGAGGTGAAGATGTGCCTCGTCGCTGAAGATGATTTTCTTTGTAAAATCACCATTCACTTCTGTCTGTTTAACCAACCATTCGGCGTATTGACGACGCTTGAAATGGTCAGTAGGCTTTAGCTCTTGGGTCAATCGAACCTAGTAAGCATGTAAATTCAAATCTTGATTCAAAATTCGCATCAGAGATGTTCAATTGTTGGACACGACGGAGAGTCGAGATTGACGGCTCGTCAGCCACACTATCGCGAACATCAGCAATGTTTTTCGCAGAACGAACTAGGCGAGCATGCACAGGTATTTTCACATTTCCTACAGACCTGGTTTGCTGAAATTTGCGCACAATTCTACCGATTGTGGACACATTTGGTCGATTATCATCATCATCATCATCATCGGCTCGACAACCGGGTTCCGGTCCTGGCCTCTTTCAACAAGTCTCTCCACCTATCACGGTCTCTAGCCGACGCCATCCAGTTGCGCACCCCAAGGCTTGGGGCGTCCTGGTCTACGCCATCTCTCCAGCGCAAGCATGGTCTACCACGTTGTCGTCTACCATAGAATGTACCACAAAGAACTTTCCGAGCAGGTTCCTCTTCGCTCATGCGAGCTAGGTGCCCTGCCCACCGGAGTCTACCGAGCTTAATTTTTGTCACGATATCTGCTTCTAGGTAGATTGCGTACAATTCATGATTGTACCGTCTCCGGAATCGTCCTTCCTCACATATGGGGCCAACAATTCTCCTTAAGACTTTTCTCTCAAACGCAGCTAAGAGGTCGGAGTGCCTTTTGCTAAGCACCCAAGTCTCGGATCCATATGTGAGTACTGGCAGGACCATGGTCCTGTACAGCAGCAGTTTTGAAATTATGGTGAGATTTCTGGATTCGAAGAGCTTTGACAGACTGTAGTAGGCTCTGTTGGATTTGAGAAGCCGCCCGCGTATTTCTTCTTCTATATTGTTATCGGCTGCTACTATTGACCTAAGGTATTTAAAGGATTGCACCACTTCAATTTCGTGCTCCGCTACCTTGATTGTTTGACCAACTGTTCCTGGTCGATTATGCTGACCAAAAAAATCACGAAGTGCACGAAATGCATTTTGATTTGAACGCTCATTTTCGTAAAAGGCTTCAACAATCTTAACGTGTTGCTCAATTGTGTACCTCTCCATGGTTGAATTTGTCAAACACTAAAACAAATAAATGTCAAATTAAGTTGGGCAAATAACTTGACGTTAAGGTGTGACTCACAATTAACATCGTGCGTTATGGTTGGATCACCCTTTAGAAAGCTCAATGTTTCATCTCAAATACCGTTGCACGTAGTTGGTGATGTAATCCTTTAAATCATCCCATTCTTTGAATTTAAAAAAGCATATATAGGGTGTTTGTTTAGAGACGGATAACTTAAACACAGAATGAGGTGTCATTAATGTTGAATTTAATTCCGTATCCAGTTTATCTTTACGCAAAATGCCCCTTGAAGTGGATTGGCACAAGTTTAATAGTAAAGTAAACGTATTGTTAAAAACGATCCATAGATTCTTGTATAATTCGCTGACAGACAATTTTGAGCACCATTATACAAACGTAACACCCGATGTGTTCTTCCAATCCAACCATGTTTATGAAAATAAATTTGAAAAATTTACAATCCTTGGCGTGAGTCGATTCATGATAAACTGCCAAATACGAGTAGAACTAGCCTCAAAAACAACCGAGAAGAACTTTCAAATACGCTTTAAAAGGAAAAATTCAAAATCAAACGTAAATGAACTGTCAAAAATTAAAGAACATCATGAATGTCATACCCACAGGAATACTTTTCACCCTTATAAGCACGCTCTAAGACTAAGTCAGAGTTCATTTGATATTATCGCAATTACTCTTACCTTTTAGAATATTGAATTATTTTTTTTATAAAAAATATTTTTGTCCAGAAGAAGACAATGTTTTTTTTCGAATGAATTTATTATATGTATCTTAAATATAAACTTCATTTTTTGTTGGGCTAGTGATTCATAATATTCTTCAATTCATCTTTAAATCTTTAAGATTCTTCAAAAAACAAAAAAAAAAAAACCATACAAGAAAACATTCGGAGGACCGTGTTAGTCGTAAATTTGTGAACAGTTCTAAGAATTCCCATAGCGTATAATGATGAATGTAGACAACATGTCAAAAAAGAAATTGTTTAACAACAATATAAAAAACTTGTAGATACAAGAGGACAATAAAAAAGACGATGGGGAATATTATTCCCTCAGCACTTATTCTACGAAAATCGAAGAAACGAAAAAAGTTTTTTTTTTTACTTTTTATAGCCGGAAATTGGCTAAGCAATCAAATATAAAAACATAAAAGTAAATATTAACTTACATATCTAAAGTAAATCTATCTTTTTGTAAATATATTTTCTTATACAAAATGTCCCAGGACCTAGGTGAGGTTAAAATACTTGGATAAGAGATCAATGTTAAACTTTCCTTTTACTTTTGAAATTATTAGGAGTACACGTATGGGAACATGAAAAACAAACTTAGCGAGGCCAGTAACTTAATTACTTGGGGTATAGGTACTACAATTTAAGTATTTTCCTTAATACACAAATTATTTGATTGAAAAACAAGACAAGCCAGGGTCGTCCTGAAGAAAACACGGAACTTTAGAAAAAAAGGTCTTCAAACCTTATTACAAAATCTTTTTTGAAAATAGCTTTCAGTTATATTTACGAGGGTGGTGCGATAAGTACTTAGCCTCACCACTCGATGGTGCCAGTATCGCAAGAGAGATTTACTATTGTCGAGTGCATTCTCTTAGGCTTCGGCCACGCACTGAGCGGCGAGCGACTAAGCGGTTGAGCGACGAGTAACTGAGCGACGCAAAAAAATTAAAACACATTAAATTGTGACTTGTGATTGATTGAAGCCACAGAGTGACGCACTGTGGTCCGAAAAGGAAAAGTTCGTGGCAAAAATACTAATTTCGATGTTTTATTTTTAAAGTTTTGTTTTTTATTTCTAATAGAAATATAAATGGAGCTTCAAAACCATGATAGTTTACCCTAATTATTTCTGAAACCATATGCAAAATTGTAGCTGCAACTATTTGCAACCTTCAGAGAAATTGTAATTTGTTTAAAAAAAAGTCGTGTTCCCAGTGCTGACCTTTTGGTCTTAAAAGCAAATTCCCTTATTGAAAATTTCAATTATTTTATTAATTAAAATAGTCGAGAACGTGAAATTTTCTTTTTAATTGAAAATCGTTTTATTACTATGTTGATTCTTACAAAAAAAAACCGCCCACTTCTACGCCCCTTTTTATACAAATGCCAATTATTATTAAAAAATATATAAAATATTGTACACAAACTATTGATTACTTTATTGAACATTAAATTTTTTAATCCGCCCACTTTAACGACCCTATTTGAATAAATTCCCCTTAACTTAAATTATTGTAAATATTTATTGATCTTATTCTAATAATACCTAAACATAGATTATCTTGCCAAAAGAAAAGGATTAATAGCTGTATTGCCTACTCCATATACAAAGTTGAAAAAATTATTTAATTTTGGATTATTATTTTATGATCTAATAAAACAGGTAGGAATAATAATTTTCTTCCGATACCCCATATTGTTAATCTTAAATTTCACAGGTAAAGTAATCCTTGTGCATATACATTATGGAGGTATGTATGTATAAACTATGACAATGGATATATGTTGTTAGTTTTCAAGAGGCTTTACGGACGAGTGGAGCTTGCAAATTAAATACCAATATGAATATTTCAAACAGAACAATTTTTGAACATTTTATCAATGTTTCGAATTCTGAAGAATTTGTAATTCTGATCCAAAACCAATACGAACTATAAGTGACAACGATGAAACGAAAAGAAACTCCAAAGATTATACGCATCATTTAAAAAAAAAATGGATTGACTGTTTTAGAGTTAAAACAAGATTTCTCTCAAAATATGAAGAATTTTTGAAAGGAACATTTACAATCCAATGTAATGAAATTGAAGACAGTGACGTGCCAAGTACATCAAGAGGAAGGCCTTCGAAATTCTTAGATACATGTTCAGTATATACCAAAAGGAGGAATCTATTGGAAACTGCGGGCCATATTTCGACTGAAAATGTTTCCACAGCTCTGAGTATAAAATATAAAAAGGAACACGAAAAGATAAAAGCGGATATTACAAAAGCAGTTTTTAACGCAAGCCCATTGCGAGTGCAACGGATAAAGGAGAGTATTCCCACACTTCAAAGGGATCCAATAAAATACGATGGTCCCACTGCGCTAGCCTTTTTCTTGGATATGGGGCTTTCTAAAGAAAAATATAATTTGATGAGAAAATCATTAAGAAGCCATAGCGTTGATGTGTTTCCGAGCTACAATTTATTAATGGAAGCTAAAATACAAGCAACTCCATCAAATTTGATAGTAACAGAAACTTTTGTTGAACTGAATCTCCAAGATTTAGTGGACCATACAGCAAAGAGGATTTTAAATAGCCTAGTCAATCAGGATCTTCTTTTAATTCCAACAAATCTTACTTTGATGAGCAAATGGGGATGCGATGGATCTTCCGGACAAAGTGCATATAAGCAAACAGTAGTTTCAGAAGATGGCCATGTAATATCTGATGCGAACATTTTCATGGCATCACTAGTTCCACTTCGTATAAAAGGTGAATCAACCGAATATTGGAAAAGTCCAAGGCCGTCATCAGTTCACTTTTGCAGACAGATTCTTTTTAAATATGCAAAGGAGTCAAGTGATATTATTTTGACAACTGTCAGAAATATAAGGAACCAAATAGAAAATTTGACTGTTGCTGAAGAAAAAAATGTGATGGTTCGACATGAAATTTTTCTAACCATGATAGACGGGAAAGTGTTATGAACTAACAAATACAAAATCAACATTGTCATGTCCAATTTGCAAAGGAACATAAAAAAATTTTCGAAAAGAAGACGATTTAGCCGAAGCAGATGAGAGGTACTACGAATTTGGAATTTCACCATTACACACTAGAATAAGATGTATGGAGTTCGTTCTTAAACTAGCTTATGGACTATACCAAGAAGATGAGACAACCGACAAGAAGGAAGCCGAAAGAAGAAGAAAAGCGGATATTCAAAAGGAATTTAGGGAACAACTCGGGTTAATCATTGATACGCCAAAACAACGATTCGGTAACACAAATGATGGAAACACTTCACGAAGATTTTTTGAAAATCCAGAAGTTACGTCAGCTATAAACCGAGTAGACAAGGATTTTAAAAAGAAACTGCAAGTTATTTTAAATGCGCTGTCATCTAAAGAATCTATTAATGTAGATAAATTCAACGAGTATACCAAAACCACTTCGGATCTTTTAAAAGCCAAATACAGCTTTTAACTCTGCACAAAATTTTGGACCATGGATGGGAACTTATAAGACATCAAATTTTGCCCATCGGGGAGCTTTCAGAAGAAGCATAGGAATCAAGCAATAAAGACTACAAGCGATATCGATACTCAAATACATGCAAAGTCTCACGGAAACGACAAAATGAAGATTTATTTAATATGCTAGCTATATCATCAGATCCACTTGTTTCATCTTTAAGACACGTTAGATCAAAAAAAGAGCTGAAAAAGAGTTACTGCCCAGAACTAATAGGTCTATTAATTGTTGAAAATGATAACGATGCCGATGAATTTTTTTCTCAAAATTAGGTCTATAGTAGTTAATTGTAAACAAATATTTATAATGTATTCTATTTTATTTTGTCAATATAAATTTTATATTCGTCCGTTTACTTTTTTCCTACACTGTTTCATATAAAATATATCAGTCGAACAGTTTATAGAATAAACTGATGCCCCACAACATGAAAAAATACTGTTTTATAATACTCCTTAAAAAATATTTCTGAAATTGGTGCATTAACTTTAAGCATCCACTGTTGTTATGAATTAACTTCAATAGTCAAAAACTTTTTTTTTACAAAGTTTTAAAAATTTAGGACTGTTTTTAAAAGGTTTACTTTCAGACTTATTCTGTTAACTCCTTTTTCTAAGAAAATCTTACATCAACCAATTATTCTGAAACACCCTGTAAAGTAATTTTCTTAAAATTCACAATTTGTATAGCTTTGGAAATTACCTTTAAGGGAAAAAAATTGTTGCGATAGCTTCACGTGTTCAAAAGTTATGATTTTTGCAGCCAAAAAAGTCATTTTGGACCACAGTGCGACGTGTCGCTCAATCGCTCAGTCGCTTGTTGCTGATTGCGTGGCCAAAGCTTAAGACGGCTATTTCGGCCGAATCGGACTCGTAGTTTTGGTTTGAACACGTGTTGTCCGCGAATTTTAGAAAAATGGAAAAAGAGCAATATGGGTCGGTAATTCGATTCTTGTTTTTGGAAGGGAAATCGCGCAGTGAAATCAAAGAGCGTTTGGATGCTGTGTACGATGTGTCTTCTCCTTCGATGGCGACCTTCAAAAATTAATATAACGAGTTTCAACGTAGTCGCACATCAGTTTTTGATGAGCACCGCCCAGGTGCCCCGAAAATGGCTACCACGGAGGATAACGTGTCAAAAATCCACGATCTCGTATTGGCAGACCGCTTGGGTCATATATCCTCCATGAAATTTTGGTCATGAGAAAGCTGTGGGTGTGATGGATGCCGCGTTTCCTCACTCCGGACAACAATCGAAACCGTGAGAGCAAAGGCCAAATTGGTCGAATTGCACTACGAATTGTTGCCCATCCACAGTATTCTCCAGAATTGGCCCCGTGCGACTTTTTTTGTTTGCAAACTTGAAAAAATCACTTTCCGGGCAGAAATTTGAGTCGAATGAGGCGGTCATCGCCGCCGCCACAAAGGCCTACTTTGCAGACCTCGAGAAAACCTATTTTTCGGATAGGTTAAAGAAGTTGGAGCATAGCTGGACCTTAAAGGAGACTTTGTTGTTAAATAAATCGCCACTTTTCCAAAATTTTTGTTTTTCTTTTGTGGGCTAAGTACTTATCGGTGCGCCGTCGATCGTATGACACACTATTTTCTGTTACTATAGTTTACTAGTATTTCGATTAATTCTGACAATCGAGTGGTTCACCGGTATCAACTTTTCTGGATGCTAGTCTTGCTGCCTCGTATCGGTTGTACTGGTTCCGATGATTTGGTTTTTGGTAATCTGGTAATTTCGATTCGGGTAATCTGGCTTCTGTTGATGGCTTTAAAAACTATTCCTTTTATTCTGACGTCGTGCTTATGACAGGATCGGATGGTACTACGCTCTTAGCGTCACTCAGAACAGTAGTCTAAAATGCTCTGGTACATAAGCAGGTACTACGTACACCCCTAGTAGCACTCAACACAGCAGCACTAAAACACTTTTTTAGATCAGCTGGTACTAAAGCCCCTGGTGGCAATTAGGACTAAGACCCCTTACCACTGGTGGGTGACGTCTAAGTAAAAAATAGCTGAACAATCTCTCCTGCCCAACTTTGTCTTTCCACTAAACCCCTTACCAATAGTAGGGGAAGGCTCCGATAAAGTAGTTAAAGCAATAAAATAAATTTACTTTGTCGCCTGACTTGTATGACCGAAGGGGTGATTATCGTTTTTTCAAGGTTTTCAAGGTTCTTTTTTTACTGAACTTTATATATACAATTGGAAACTTAAACCTAAGGATAATATGACTATAGAAAAAATTTGTTGGCACTTAGGGGGCCTAACTTAAGCTATGAACTTGTTTCTAAAATTATAGCATTTATAATATACATGAATTTTTATTTAAATTAAGATGATGGCATGGTTTGTTACTCCTTCTCATCAGCGGGTTTGGGTGGTTGGTGGTGCTAGATATAAGCTTCTTCGCTAATTGCACGAGAAAGTGGTCCAATGGCTTGATTTTTGCTTCTTCGTAGACTCCTTCGTTGCTGAAGTGCCTCTTTCGTTGTCGATCGAAGATAAGTCCGGTGCTTATCCTTAGAATTTTCCTTTCGAAGATTTGGAGGTTCAGCATTGCTGTCTTCGAGATGGTACCATGCAGGAAAATTGTTGCTGATGACGGGTCTGATGAGCTGCTTGTATATCAGTAGCTTCACTGGCTGGCTTAGTCCGGTTCTTCTGGCTAGCAACGGGTGCAAGCGGTGAAACGCGAAGGTGGCCTTCCTTAGAACCTGCGTAGAGTGCGGGTTGAAATTGAACAGCTCGTTGAAGTTTACTCCGAGCATTTCTTTTGGCTGCTATCGTTGACCCATCGGGGAGCTTCACGGTCAGGTTTCTGCAAGTGGCTGCTGAACGACATCGGCTGCCATTGGTGGTGGGTCTCCTGAAACACACAAGCTCCGATTTGGCGATGTTTATTGATACCCCACTTTTTGTAGTACTCGTAGAGTTCGGCGACGTGGGCTTACACTCTCCGAGCTGCAATTTTTGGCTGGCGCTATCGACGAGGAGTAGGTCAGTGAGTCGTCAGCGAAAAGCAAGTTCTCGCAGTCAGTTGGCACTGGTTATATAGGAAGAGACCCAGCTTTGATCCTTGGGCAATTCCGGCTTTGATGAATTTGATTGAAGACCTTCAGCTGTCTAAGTTCCTAAAAGAGAGAAAAGAAAATAATATTTTTGTTAGTGGCGAAGGTAACCCAAGTACTCGAAGCTTATGGGTAAGGGCTTCTATCCATACGCTGTCGAATACTTTCTGGACATCCAGAAAACATCCTACAGTGGCACGATTGCTGTTGAGTGCTGAGGAGACGTCAGATTAGAACATTAGTAATGGATGCAGTGTTGAATGCCTTTCCCGAAAGCCAAACTGCATGTCTGAGATGATGTTGTTTTCAATGCAGTACTTCTTGAGCCTCCTTACGATGACTTCTTCCAGAATTTTGCTCACATTGTTGAGGAGGGATATAGGCCTGTAGTTGGAAACTAGGTTTGTAGCGCCTTTCTTCAAGATTGCCACGATTTTTGCCGTTTTCCACTTATGAAGGAAGTAGCAGTTGTTGAAGCAGTTGTTTATGATGATTGTGAGTAGTATCATCACTGCATGTGGAAGCCTTTTGATGATGTATTTGGAGACTCCATCCGGCCCTGTCGACTTCTTTGGTTTGGAATTGGCGATGATTTCCGCAATTTCCCCTGGTTGGCACAGTTTATGCTTGTCCGTTGGGCAACTAGCTATAAGATGATCGTCAAACTCCACTCCTTCCAAATTTGACTTCAAAGTCAGCTGGACGGATGTCCTGATTTCATCCAGGGGGTGATTATCGTTATCCGAACTACTTGTTATGTTATATTTTCAGTCAAGACTAACTGTGAATTATATTAGTGATGAACGAAAAATACTGTTGCAGATTTTCATGTGACGTCATCTGTGCATGGTGCGTGTGAATTAAATGCGGTGAAGTACAATTCTCACTAGCAATATCAAAGTAACATATTATAGTGGAGTAGAACGGAACGCTTCGTTATAATTGTTAGAACTCATTAATGGGGCCATTTATCTGTTTTGTTATTGAAAAAATGCATTGGTTTTCCGTTTAACCGTCTTTACTTTGTTTGAGAGATTTTCAAGCTTATAATAAAAACCTACTAAACGT
Source organism: Chrysotoxum bicinctum (assembly GCA_911387755.1). NCBI lineage: Eukaryota > Metazoa > Arthropoda > Insecta > Diptera > Syrphidae > Chrysotoxum > Chrysotoxum bicinctum. Next base: position 106,551,410 of record OU426989.1, on the reverse strand, counting down.
GTTTTTTTTTTTTTTAAGGTGGAAACTATAAATTGGCAACACTATTTTATTTATTTATTTATTTATTCTTTCTTCATCAAACAGAGCTTTTAAATCTCTTATAGACTACTTAATAACTAACATTCATAAGATAGGTACATGCATGAATATTATCCACCAAAGTACAAATAAGATAACAATGTTTTTTTTATATAATGCTTTTAAGTTTATAAATATAATTGATTAGTTATTATTATATCACTATGGTAGCAAATTTAGTACGTTTAAGACATATAATTTAAAAGTTTCTCTATTGCAACTGTCAAAAAAGTCTAATCTATTGCAAACCAAATTAGCTTCCCTGATGCAACGAGAGATTGGTTCATTACGACCGTAATTCGTTCTATGGAAACGCTCATTAAACAAAATGGTATCACGAGAATTGCTTCTAGGAACGCGAATACTAATTAAATTAAGTAGCGGAGGACAATTAATATGATATGAAAGTATATCCCTGATAAACATTATTCCAAAGTATGTACGTCGTTTTTCCAGATTTATCATACCAAGCAACAGGCACCTGGTTTTATAAGATGGAGTATCAATTGACCATTTTAATTTAAAAAATGCGTATCTTGTAAATTTCCTTTGTACCTTTTCAATTCTTTCACATGAGTTTTTATAATTTGGGTTCCAAATTGTACTGCAGTACTCGAGCGATGATCTAACCAAAGAATTAAAAAGTGACTTAAGTGTGTATGGGTCATTAAGTTCTTTGGTGTTCCTCTTAATGAACCCAAGCATCTGATTTGATTTATTGGTAATGTAATCAATATGTGGTAAGAAGGAAAGTTTAGCATCTATAATAACGCCTAGATCTTTTTTCTGTACTACCCTTTCTAAATCTGAATTATTGATTGAGTAGTTGAAATATATAGGTGAATTATTACGGAAACAGGACATAACTTGACACTTTGAGACATTCAAGTTTAAAAAATTTATCTTGCACCAATTAGCCAATCTATTCAAATCTTCATTTAACAGAGCACAATCTTGAAGGGATTTAGTGACCCGATAAAGTTTAAGGTCATCCGCAAATAGGAGACATAATGAATTCTTGAATAACTCAGGGATATCATTAATAAACAAAAGAAATAATAGCGGTCCCAAATGGCTTCCTTGAGGGACACCAGATGGTACTAAGATTTGTTCCGACAAAATGTCACCAATTTTGTGTGACAGATGATTTGACAGTTCTTTGTTGTTTTAAGATTGGCTTGGCAATTAATTTTCATAATGAGCGCACACTAAAGATAATCAGTCTACCCTTAATATGATTAACACAGTGCGAGCTTTAAGGAAACAGGAGAGGATCTTATAGGAAGTATCGATGCACAATAGTTTTGGAGGTAAAAACAGAGTCCGGCAAGGCATTTCACACTCGTGTGGTAGGCTAGAGAATGGATCTTTGTACTCTGCAGTGTTCCAAGTTGGAAACAAAGGTATACTGATTAGTATTGCCTTATGCGCTAGTATTGTAGGGGACGAAAGTAACTGGCTATTTCACTAGAACACTGTTTGTCAATATAGCGATAGACATGAAACGTTACTTTCGTTTTTGTTATAATTTTACCGCTTTTCATTTGTATACCACTATTTTGAATTATATGCAAGAACTTTATTGTGTTATAGAAGAAAATTACCCATATTTGGGAGTTGTGCTGAAGATTTGGACAAATGAAGGCTTTATAGATTATATGTAGATCAGAGGGCCTGCAAAATTTCTTGCATTTTCGGAATAAACCTAAGCATTTAGTAGTGTTTTTGGAAACTTTGAATTTGGTACGTAGAATTGAAAGATTTTCAGTTTCCTTTATCCCAGTGGCGCTCATGAATAGATTCCGCTTTTACTACATGAGAGAGCATTAAGATTTAAAAGCATTAAATTCTACACGGTTTTTGTCTTGTTGAATTTAATGAGCTTATCATACATTGCTGTTGTAGTTCAACATCCGAAAAACAAAGGGATGAATATGAAAACCAATATAAAAATCTGAGAGTACTGTCGTCTGCAGAACAATTTAATGGATTAGAAGTTTCAGATAAAAGATCACTGATTTAATATCAGAAAGAGATTTGGAGACAAAACTGAGCTCTGGGGTACACCAGCATTAATTTTATGACTAACAGACTTAAACCATCTAATACGTCTTGTATTGAGCGTTCCGAAAGGTAATTTCTAATCCAACGAAGAAGAGATTCATCGTTACCAATTGGATGCATTTTCGATAACCAGCGCCAAATCTGTAGAATTAAACAAGCTTTTCAATAAAATCGAATTCAATTTTGCTCAAAAAACAATTGATCATGCAATAGAAACTTTCTATACTAAAGGTTTCAGCGTTTTACGTACTCTGTACCGTTTTTGCTACTTCATAACCTAAGAAATAAGCTGTGGCAAATTAATGAAGATACAAATCTCATGATGACTATCAAGCTTTTTCAAACTCTTTTAATATATGCCTTCATTCAGCCACTGATGAACCTATTCAATATATCCATTTTGCAAGGCACCATTTTGCAAGACAGCTTTTGACAAAATGTCTCATAAGTTCATTATTTATAAATTAAAAATCTTGGGTTTCTCTACTCTCTTCATCCTATGGCTTAATTCATACTTGACCAATAGAAAATATATCGTCCGTCTTATATCATCCCTCTCCATTCCCTTTAATACAATTTCCGGAGGACCACAAGGCAGCCATATAGGTCCACTGTTATTTATTTTAACTATCAACGATGTTTCTCATGTTCTTTATTGTGGTTTATCTACTTATGCGGACGATATGAAAATCTTTAAACGCATCTCGTCATCTGCTGATGTATAGGTATACCTTACAATCTAATCTAGATATATTTTCTCTCTAATGCCCGTTCGTTACAATTTTTTTTTTTCGTTGATATCCTCAAGCCATTCTTGAATGCGCGCCTCAAGTAAGGTCCCCTTATCAAATTACCCAAATCAAACGGTTCGAAACCGTCCAGCATAGGTTTATTAGTCTTTTATTAGCGGTAGTCTTCCGTGGGATGGTCATTATAGACTTCCTCCTTATTTTGATAGCTTATTATTGATCGACATTCAATCGACGTGAAACCGAAGATGTTTTTTTTTATTGTTGGCATATTAACTTGTCATATTGACTGCCCTTATTTCTGTCTTATTTCTTTTGATCAACGTAATCTTAGGTTAGTACACTTTTTCCGCAGGCCTTTTTGTCTAAATAACTATAGCTATTATTATCCGAAGTCTCAAATGCTGCGAAATGCCAACCTGGCTGGGAAAATGTGACACCTTTAGAGGGCGTTATCCTTTCCTTTACCCCCACTTGAGAAATCATTTATCCATCAGACCCGTGGGAGCATGTGGCTCCATGCAACGTCTGGTAGATGAGATTGATATGTCAGTATTTGGTGTAAATGTCCGTTTGTTTGGGCAGGATTGCTGGTTAAGTCGAAGGGGTTGTCCCTTTCCTCAAGATAATTTTATTAATCTTAGAGGTGGCTCCATCAGCCACTGACGCTCTTGTTCACCGCAGGAGTGGCAATAGTGGCATAGGCAAAATGTCCATTCTCCGTTTGTTGCTGCTCCTGCAGGAAATACGTACACCGTTCAGTCGTTTTCGTTCGTTTTGTCTCTGTCGTCCGTACTAGGGCTCTTAATTTCTGTAGAATTCGGCCCCGAATTAGATTTACGGTTATCATTTCCTCACTGATCGTAACGTAGAAGTCTTAGGTGGCTTATAATAGTAAAGAAGTGCAGAACAACAGAGGAATTACTTGGTCTAAATTTTGTCATAGAACAATATGGTACAGTAACTAGATAGATTTAATATCTTAGATTTTAGATTTAATGTCTTATTGATTCTTCTGTCTGCTTAAGTTCATTTAAGCTAAAAAAATATTAAATACCTTTAGTTTGGCACACATTTTCGTGCCATATATGGGCGTACTATTTTTTATCAAAAATATTGAAAGAAAAAATTATAAAAAATCGATCCATTTCTAGTTGATAATTTTATTCAAATAAATAAGCTCAACCAAGTAGGTACAAATTGGGCCTCTCCTTCTATTGTCATTTTCCGGAAGAGAGTGTATGTGTGACTCAAGACTTTTTCCTACTTAAATTACACTGATCCAATTTTATTTGATGATAAGTCTCCATTTACCCTTAGACCTGTTTGGCTTTGATTAAAATTTCATTATTGCTGCCTTTATTGGCATGATAGTGTCCTTTTACTAAGCTTCAATTTTGTTGAGGGTCGTTATTTTCCTGTGGTCGATGGAATGACTGTCATGAAGACAATGAAAATGACTATAATCTGTAATAGCATGGACAAAAAAAAATTAAACTCAATACCAATTCGTGCTCCTAATATGGACTAAAAGTTTATATATAGATAACACAAGAGTAGAGGAGCATCGATGACGATCCAAGGCGGCAGCATCTCAGCTCAGAATATCCATTAATCACCCGCAGTGCCGAAGGGACCCCACATTTGCATTTTATACAATTTATGAGGCTCACGTGACTTGCTAGATTTTCTTATTTATACTGCCAATTGGAGCGTTTGCATACTTTCATCGTGTCGTTTATACTAAGTTCGCGTTTCTCCGTCTTGGCTCTTATATCTCTCATATACACTCCAAGTCTGATGATTAGGTTTAGATTAGTTAGTTTCAAAAAAAAAAAAAAAAAAACATATGCAAGAGAAATAAAATGCACGACCAGGTCGCACGAACTTGCTCTTATGTTTGAAATACTTGAATTGAAAAAATAACTCATTTAGCATTAAAGTAAAAGGTGTTTTTTTTAGAGGCGGTAAACTTTAATTTGAAATAAAACACAGACAAATTTTTAAATTTAAATTAAATTTTAAAATGTTTGAATATGACTTCGTGCAAATGGCCGCCACTCCTCGTGCTCATATGTCTCAATTTGGGTTCTAATTTTCACATACTTCGTATTAAATGAGGCTACATCAAACCATCCTAGAACTTTAAATCCACCCGCGTAGAAGACCGTGTTGCTCGTCACTCAGTTCTTGGCCGAAGCCTAAAGCAAGTTATGCATTTGGAAAAAAATCGGACTCGTGATTTTGGCCAAAGTTGACATTACGATGATAGCGAAGACTAAAAAAGTGGGTCTCGCAATTTTGTCTGTCTGCCTGTTCGACTACAGCCCAAACGTCTCGGCCGATTTTCTTTAAACTTGGTAGACATTATTTTTAATTTTTTCCCCCACATGCTTTCTCCTTATTTCTTTAGACCAAAAATAACGGTACCTGTCATACGATTTTTTTTTTAATATTTTATAAAAAAAAATAAAAATCGAAAAAAAATTCATTTAGTTGAAAAATTTTTTCCGAAAAATGGTTATTGAGGGTACCCCACATGGAACCATTTTTTTTTTGTTCTTAATTTTCTCAAAAACGGTTGCACTGATTTTTTTTGCTAAAGCTCCCAAAAAATTTGAATAGTAAATATTGTGTATTCAAATTTAAAAAAAAAAAAAAAATGTTTGGATTTTTCTCAATATTTCGAAAACGCCATGCTAGATTTTTTTAAAACTTAATAAATAAATGTTTCTCAATATAAACTGCAAGATAGATGCGCCTAGAATTTTGATAAATTTTTTTTCTTTTAATTAATTTTTATGATCTTTAATTTAATACAAAAAAATTAAAATTAAGATATTATAGCTTGTAGCTACCATAGAACCATTTTCTCTAATTTTGAATTTCTCATTATCGACATAAGGGATTTCAATTAAATTTTTTATAAAGATGCTTCGAAAAAGTTTAAAAATATTGCATTTTAAAACTTTAAGAAAAAATTTTTTTGAATTTTTGAAAAAAAGTATTTTTTTTTTTTTGGAAAACTCGATATTTTTTAGAAACGTATCATTTTTTTTTTTGAAATTTAACTTTTATTCGCACATTAATAAAAACTTAAAGTTAGCGTATGAAATTATTTTTTAAAATCTGTTATGCCAATAATGAGAAAGTTGAAAATAAAAAAAGGTTCAATGGTAGGTTCTGTTAAAAATGCTTTTATTTCAATTTTTACTTGAGACTTTAAGGTACTTTTTTTTTTTTTTTTTATAATTAGCACACACTCAAAGGTTTTTTGTATACCCTTAATATGTCAGAGACACAGCGTGAGCAAATCTGACGCTTATTATCGTGATGCTCGTCGCAGTAAAATCTGACGCTTATTATCGTGACGCAGCCTTGAAAAGTTACCCTCATCGCGCGCAAAGAAGTTTCACTTCAAAAACTGTCAATTTTCGAGTTTCACAAAACTCGGAAATACGATTTTCGAAATATTGATTTTCCAACAAAAAATTGGAAATTAAAATACACAATACCATTCAATCTTTTTAAGTATTAAAACTTACAGCAATTTATAACACAAATCGTTGTATCTGTTTTGAGAAAATCGAAAAAAAAAAATGGTTCTATAGGGGATATTATTACTAATTAATTTTCGAAAATTTCTTTTCAACTATAGCTCTAATTATATAAAAACGCTATCCAAACTTAAAGAAAAAGGTAGTAGTCCGGAAGGCTGTTGACAGACAGAATTGCGAGACGAAATTTCTCATCTTCCCTATCATCGTAAGGTCCAGTCTGTTGAAAATCTCGAATTCTATTTTGCATAACTTGCCATAGAGTATGTACGGTAGGTACTTATATCGCAAGTAAAATATGTGTGTCCAAAAGACTTGTATTTAAAAGTTGGGTGAATTCATAAGGAGACTTAATACAATTGTTTGACCACATAGCCCTTTTGTATTGAAAGACATTTTAAAGCTAAGATACGATACATTGGTTTATAATAAATAACCTGTATTCATCTTTTGACGTAAGAGTTTTTCCTAGTTCGCAGATTGCACTTAATTTTAACTCTCTTATTCTCTCCAAAGATGAGCTAAAATCCTAGCCGAAATTTTGACATAACATCTTTGTTGAAAATATGGCACACGTTTCAGATAGATAGATAGATATTTTATTTCATTCTTCAAGTAATACAAGTTACATAGGTGCTACTGCTCAGTTTACACAGAGAGTTGATATTTATATATTATATTTTTCTACTGAATAATTAATTTTAACATTGTTATACATTTATGGTGAAAAGAAAAAAGAGTTACATTCTGAAGGAAAATTTTGACAAAAACCTTCAATTTAGAGAAAAAAAAAAAGAAAAAGAAGTTATAATAATTAACAAATATATTTTTAAAACTTAAGAACTATTTAACAATATTAAGATATAAAATAAATAAATAAATAAATAAATGTGGCACACCTTTCTTTTCCGTAAAATACAACTCACATACTTTAAGTTTCAAAAAAATACTTAAAAAAAAAATGCATTTGAACACGCATGAACTAAGATCATTTCTGATCGTGTGCTGTTTATATATTGTTTTGTTTAGACTGCTATAAAAATAAATTTTAAAAATTAGCTTTCATCTAAGTCAATTTATATTTTTTTTTCGTTTAAAGCTTAAGCTTAAAGACTTTTAACGACTATTAACAATAAGAAGTAAAAGAGTTGGAGATAATACAAAGCCCTGTGGAATACCATTATTTATTTTTCGGATATCAGACTTGAAGCCATTTAATACTGCTTGTATTAAAGGGAAAGTTTTTGTTTCAAACCTTAATTCATAAGTGAAAAGTCAAATTTTCATGTAACAGTTAAAACAAATACTTCCCTTGATTGGAGTGGTTTTCTGTGACATCCCTATTTCCTTCTTTGCAATGACTTATGATTGTCTCGGCCGTACATAAACAAACAAACATGCGAAAAGAATGGATTTTCAAGGTTTCTCAAAAATCACCTGCTAACAGAATGTTCATTGAAAATGAGCAGTTTGTCAAATGCCACCATTATTCCAACAATACAGTAAGGTACTCGAAATCAACAATACCTATAATCATATCGGATACTCAGTTTGGTTTCTAGGCGCTGATCTCTGATATTCAATGGAACAAAACTGCAAAGGGAGTGCACTGGTGCTTGTCTGGATGATTTGGAGAAGGCTTTCGACACCGTAAGGACAGAGGGTTCCTATCAAAAGCGGACCAGACTTGGCATAAGTTAATAACTATTATGAACGCTTGTTGTCAAAAGTATCAATGTAACTACTATTGCAATCTTATCTTCCATATTTAAAATGGCCTTCAGCAAGGAGCATTCCACTCGCCGATTTTATCCAGCATTTACACCAGCGATCATCTGATAGGCAGTCTTAGTGAGGTAATAGCGTAATAGTCGAGGTCATCAGAATTCTTTTGCAGCCTGACTTCGACAAGATTCAGCGATATTGTCCTAACTAGAAGTCGAAAATCAACTTTCAGAAATCAGAAACTATTCTGTTTAGGTAATCGCCTCAAAGTATACGAGAAAAAGCTGGCGCTAGCAAGTGATCGTGGGCAACGTGTTATGTACCTTGGCATCTGCCTGGATCAATATTTGTATTTCAATAGACATATAGAAATGCTGGGCTAGGGGAGCCGTTGTTCTGACGAAGCGGTTGTTTTACAACAGCCGCACACTAAGACAGAATGTCCTAAAATCGGCCGTTACAGCTAAGAACCTGAAATTTTGCACGATAGCTTCGGAGACCATTCCCAAGATATTTTCAAACCCGCCCACTAAAACGCCCACTTTTTATAAATGAGCTTATTTTTTGTCCACTAAATTTACCTTGCACACCCACTTTAAGGCCCCCTTTTATCGTGAAAAAAAAAAACAAATTAATAAAACGCATATTAAATTTTGCATAGGTATTTATTATTAAGACTTATAATAAAAAAAAAAATTGCCCATTAAATACAAAATCAAACCAAAATTTTGTATTGCATCCTTAGAAATCATTGCTATCATCATTATCATCATCATTATCATTAGATTCAAGAGAGTGTTTGATTCCTGGACACTTGGGGATTTTAGCAAGTTGATGTTGTAATGGGATCCGAGCTCAGTAAAAAGAAATTAAATACGTCTTCATTGTTTTTTTTTTTCAAGACTTGATTTTCTTGAAAAGTTCTCGCTGAAATTTTTAAAATCTTTGTTGCACGCTTTTTGCGCTGCCTCCGAAAGTTGGCCGATCGGCAACAGTGCAGATGATATAATATCTGGCCCATGAATAAAATATTTATGTAAAAAAAAAAAAAAAAATCAATATCATACCACTGGCAGTGGTTCTATGTCTACAATTAAATTAATCCAAATCGTTCTTGGAACTCCTTTTGAATTCGAGCCTTATTTGTTGCCACGACTTCTTTGTCACTATCGCGAGCTTGCCATTTTTTAATGGGTAATTTGTTTGCTAAATGCAGAAGGCATTCAAACATTCGTATCTACTCATGTAAAACAGACAATCCAAAAGCTAAGTGTTCTGTTTTTACTGGTCGTTTAATCATATCTTCCACTTTATTGAATTCCTTCGAAGTTGCTCGACATAAATAACATTTTTGGGTTGAGATGGTTTCAGTTAAAGCATTACACACTTTTCCATCAATCCATCAATCCATCAATCATGGCAAAAATTAAAGAATGATCTACTATTACAGACCTGTTACCGATTATTACGGAAGTTTTTGGAAGGTCTTGAATCTGTTTGTCCACTCGAGCTTTTTCAGCTTTCAAAACTTCAGTTGACTCTTTAATATATTCAATTTTCAAAGGCCTGCAAAAATTCGTAGAAGCTGGACGAGGGTTTTGCCAGATTATATGTCCACCACTTATAGGTAAGTCGAAAAGGGACTAAACAGGTTATGAAAACAGCACAATCATCTGCTTCTGACCCGTGAAAAGCTTGTTTATAGGAACTACGTCCCGAGCTCCCATCAAAACCCCACTATGATATTAAGGAACATTTCTCAAGTTCCTCATCTTCTATTGTCACAAGAACACACTGCAACATCGAAAGTAGTCTTTTTAATGTAATATCAAGTAAAGCTTGAAGACTGACTTCGGCACTTGTAGCTGTGATTTTCATTTGATATTTGTTGGGATAGCAATCTTTCTTTGCATTCTGCACAACTTTATAAGATGTAAATTTTTCAGGAGCACTCATTCTTATCACATTATATTGGTGTCGTGATAGCTTAGCTGCGACTAATACTGCCAAAGCATCTTTTCCAGTCATACAACTTTTCTCCTGCGACTTATTTAATGCTTTTCGGTACTTTTCAGCTCTATTGGGGCTTAAAGTTGCTTCTTTTAGGAGTTTGGAAACTTGGAAGCTCTTAAGCTCATTTGAGTTGCATAATTGAGGACATTAACAGGTACCGAATCTCTCAAATCCTGGGTTTTTACCCTTTTTGATCGCTCAGAAGAAGTTTCAAAAGTTACTTCCGGACGACCACGTTTTTTTCCTGAAACCGATGATGGTGCTCTACAGAATGAAATTGAACTGTTATAATAGATATTCTCAATTTAGTTTTTTAATTAATGCCAGCTTTTGGACCATCTTGCTCCAGTGTGAGCCGGCTTGATAGCAAGGTGAAGGTAATTTGCTACCGGTGTTCAACGCTGCTTCATCTCAAATGGAAAAGTTTCGTGTGTTTAAGAGGCAGTGTCTTAGACGTTGCCTTGGATTACCAAAGTCGGAGTACAAACAATATTATTCCAATCATATTCTATACAACGGAGTTTAAGCTGATTCGGGGTAACACTGCAAGAGTGAAGTTCTCGGCAACAGCCTAATTTTTGGGACTTTCTCCGAGCTAATAAATTGCTCTACCATAATTAGACAGTCGATGATAGTGATTTCGGTTCAGGACTGTGTCCGATATAGGAACCGGGGGTACACAGCGAAAAGGAAAACAAGTCTTGTTGATTATCTAAGTGATTTACAAAGTTATCTAGGATAGGTATGTGTCGTGGCCGACTTTCTAATCAGGGTGGCATCGAAAAAAAATAGTACTTAGTTGACAAAATTAGCAAATAGTTGTCGGTTACAATAAAGCAAATGCCTTGAAAGGCCTTAATCAACTGACTACAAGTGTATCCCAAGAAAAAATCAGGAAAATGTTGAACGACGTTGGGAGTGTGTTAAGACATGGATGGAGTCTTCTCCTACATTGCTTCAATTTAAAATTAGACCATTATATGAACATGGTTGTGTTAGGTGGAAATCTGTTGAAGATTTGCATGGGGCCTCTAGCATACTGCCGCCGTCGTTCATCCCATTGATGCGTTTTCTTTTCTTGGGGTGCACATACAACTCGTATGTAGATTATGTACGCTTTCTCGGGTTGGTGCTATAATGCTTAGCTCAACACACTTGTGTGAAACTTTCAGCCAAAGAAATGAGAGTAATCAACGTACATTGTTTTGTTGTTCTTCGTGCGAAAGGTATATCCAGATCTTGAGAGTGGAAAAGCTTTCCACAAATTGCTCCACTCCTAATTGAGAATTGGGATTTTCAATTTATGTTTCAAAAAATTTTTATTTGGGAAAATACATGTGTGTATATTTTTTTGCAGAGAGCTTGTAATCTTCTTGAATTAGGGCGACGATGAGATTTTCTAAATCAGCGAAACGAGCTTGCTGTGATTGATTACTGTGTGATTCAGTTTACCCCTGGGAAATATAAATCACTCAAGGGATGACAAAAAAAAAACAAAAAATGTGATATGTACTCTAATTGGGTTGAATTTAAAATACATAAAACAAATAAAAAAGTCAATGTTACGTATAATGAAATAGGAACGGTTTTCGTCAAATAAAATTCAATAACTTAAAATGTGTTAAAGTTGAATAGAATTCCATTCGTGAGTTCAATTTGCAACATGTTTTTCTATATTGAACGGAAATACCTACCATTGTTTCTGCTGTTTAGAAGTCATGCTTATCATTCATGAATATAGGGTTAACGGATGAGAACGTAAGGGGAAAGAAATTTGAAAAAAACTGCGGTGTGCATTAGAATCTTTATACTGGGTTTGTTTTGAAGCATTTTAATGCCGTTATATGGAATAGCACATCATTCAAATTGCGGTCAGTCCAATTCTTTATAATATAACTTTTAGTGATAGCGTAGACTAATGACTTGACGTAGCATCAGAGTGGTGTAAAATCGCACATGATTGCATTGACCAATTGAAGAACCGATAGCCGTCACATGACCCATTAGCGGCCATTCACCCAAAAATGCGCCTAGTTTGCTAAAGAAGATTTATCGGCAAAAATTGGGGTTCTCTTCCAAACGCTCTGAATCTCAGTCAGCAAACAAACGGCTTTGTTTATGGTCATCAACTTAAAGCTCCTGGATCAGTTAGATCTTGTAATGAAGGATCAAGTGCCGACGCAAAATTCGTCAAGTTGAAGTCTGGAACAGTAAGGAATCGACTTCCTCGAGCTCCGCTCTACACTTCCACGGACCGCGGCGATGATGTTCTCGGTCAATATTGCGTTCCTTTGACTAATGAATGTTGTCTGATTGATAACCGAACCGGTCGTGGTCACAAAATGTTGAAGATTTGACTGTGAAGCTTCACCAATTCTATCGTCAAATGGGCGCAAGGCGCGCAAAGTTTGCACTATCGAACATATATTTATCAAAATCTTTGTAGCCGTTACGAGATAAATACGATTTTTCATAACGGATGTATGGGAGGTACAGTAAGTCTTGGAGCTAAAACTTTCAATCGCCCGCCGCTCTTGGAAATCACCGAAGAACCTTAACTACCAAGCTTAAATGCGCTTCAGCAGTTTAGGCTGCAGGTTAAGGTACAGACATACACAGTAAGGTGCAAGTTATTGATAATTAGGCTTGTTTCTATAACAGCTTACACCTGCTGTTTGGATTAAGCAAAATAAATATTGCATTACGGTGTTTGACATATAGCTCGTTTTGAGAACGGAATTTCCTTAACAAAAATTCGGTAAAGACTCGTTGTGAATGAGTTCGATCAAACAATCGGAGTTACTAGTAATAAAAAGTGTGAAAGGTCTATTGAAATATAAAAAAAAAAAACAGAACCAAAAAGATGACAAAAACGGCAGCCAACTGCCAGCAACAAAAGACGTAAAGAGAATACAAGATCGTCTTTTGGTTAAACGTGAGCAGCTGCCTATTATGGCCCAATCCCACGGGAGGCCTACCTCCATTTAGAGTCAGATTGGGTCCTGACCATTAACCCCGACCGACATAGCAATCTATCTCGGTCGCAAAGTTGTGATATGCTGCAGCATATGCACACTTCTTGCTTTGGAGGCGAGGTCTATCTAATACGTCTTGAATTCAAGAAAAGAATCTTGAAAACTATGTGTCTCCGCATTCGGAATAAACCAAGCCACCAAGATGCTCCCACTAAGGTGTCTACCTCATAGATAGGGGTTGAGCCGAGAGTAAAACTCAACCCCCAAGTCAAATCTCCAATCTCCCATAGTACCAGAATATAGCTTCCGGTGGAGCTTCGCAGCCGAGGTCACTTACAGATGGGCTCCTACAAAACCCTGGGCCTGTCAACCCTTAGGATACACACACCAAGAAGTCGGTCGGGGTAGTAACCACCAACCTAATGTACTTCTTTTTGGTCTTCATTCGCCATGTGACGAACTAGGAAAGACACTCCTAGTCTTTTACTCACCTTACGGCAAACTAGGAAAGACACTTCTAGTCTTTTGCTCACCTTACGGCAAACTAGGAAAGACACTCCTAGTCTTTGGCTCGCCTTACGGCAAACTAGGAAAGACACTCCTAGTCTTTGCTCACCTTACGGCAAACTAGGAAAGACACTCCTAGTCTTTGCTCACCTTACGGCAAACTAGGAAGGACACTCCTAGTCTTTGGCTCGCCTTACAGCAAACTAGGAAGGACACTCCTAGTCCTTGGCTCGCCTTACGGCAAACTAGGAAAGACACTCCTAGTCTTTGCTCACCTTACGGCAAACTAGGAAAGACACTCCTAGTCTTTGTTCTAAAGAACGAGGACGACGACGGTTCTCCTATTATTTGCTAATGCAAATAAGATCTCCAGTTACGCAAGTAACCGGAGACTTACCCTTTAAAAACCTTAAATAACATTAAAAGTCTCCAGCCACGTAAGTAGCCGGAGACCTTACCAGTTAACTCAAGTTATAACCCGGTAAAACCTTACAAATCTCTAGCCACGTAAGTAGCCGGAGAATCACGATCACACCCGTTTTAAACCTACTACTCCCTTGGGTTTTCTTAGTTGTCTAAATCTCCAGCTGGGAGAGCTGCTGGAGAATAGACGTAAGCCTCCCCACCACGACAAGGTGAAACCCGCCGGGGAGGAAGAGAATACAAAACGAACATACAAAGACAACATCAATTTTAAAACATTCAACATTCAAGTTTTCAAAGCATAAAAGTCAATTAATTAGCAAGAGGCGCCATCGACGCCATTTTGAAAAAATAAAAAAACATCCTTTTTATAATGTTCAGAAGCGGCAAAAAGATGGAACAAGAAATAGTTAAAAAAAATCAAATAACAACTCAGGGAAACGCCATCCCAAAACCGAGAATTCTTTTCCAGGGAACAGCTTACCTCCCATATCGCAGACGTAAATACGTTGCCTGATTCGGTCGAGGAATTGAACAAGCTTTATAGATAAAGCCAATTTGCTTTCAGCTACGAGTACCAAAGAGTGATATGACTCCTCCTGTACTTGAGAGCGTAAACGATTTTCTGGAAGGAATCTTCTTTCGCACTCTTGCAGTTCCTAGAGTACTAAACCGCTGGACCGGATAGTATCCCTCCTATTGTTCTGAAGAGGTGTACGCTTTTCCATCTATCCTATTCTACAGGTTTCTTTCCGAGTGGATGAAAAACAGCATTAGTCCAGCCAGTCCCTAAAGAAGGCGAATCCTCCTCCCCCTCTAACTATCGTCCAATCGCACTTACGTACCTTCTTTCCAAGCTCATGGAAACGCTGATCAATTTACAGAAAGCAGGACGTCTTTCGTAGTAATAGGTTTACTATTGAACTGATGGCTTATCTAACCGAACAGTGGAACAAATTTTCTCATTGTTTTGGAGAAATTAAGGTTATTGCACTTGATATTTCAAAGGAATTTGATACGAGTAGAGTTTGGCATCAAAGTCTCTTATCGAGAATGCTTGCATTTGGTATCGATGAATCTCTTTTTCGTTGGATTAGAAATTACCTTTCGGACCGTTCACTACAAGTAGTTTTTGGACGGTTTCACATCTGATATCCTCAAAATAAACCCTGGTGTACCACAGGGCTCCGTTTTGTCTCCGACACTTTTCATTATGTTCATAAATGACATTTTGTCTAAAACTTCTAATTCACTTAATTGTTTCGCTGACGACAATACCCTCAGATTTTCATATTCGTTTTTAGATTCACATCTTTGTCCTTCGGATGTGCACTTCCAACGGCAGTGTATGATAAGCTCATCAAATTCTGATCTTGATAGCATTGTCCAATGTGGAAAAAACCGTGTAGAATTGAATGCTTCGAAAACTCAATGCTGTTTACTGTCGCTAAAGCGTAACCCTCCTCAATGCCACTTTCTATAGCTCTCAGTTCTAGGTATGTGCATCACAGAGTATCTCTTGTGGAATGATCACATATTTGACATCGCCAAAAACGCTGCTAAATGTTTAGGTTTTCTCCGCCGATGCAAGAACCTCATTTGATCTGATCTGGTTGTTTGATATAAAGCCTTTAATCTTCCAACGCTCGAGTACAATTCCCATATCTGTAGAGGTGCTCCAAAAATCCACTTGAGTCTCTTGGACAAAATTCAAAAGAGAGCTTTACAAATGATAGGCGACCGTTATCTAAATGAAACATTTGTATCTCGAGGACCACTGCGCCGTGCCGCCGCTGCGGGACTCTGGTAGAAATCCGCAGTGCTAACGGCAACAACCTAATTGGGGCCAAAAAGTTACTATTGAAATCGACTTTTTGACCTGGACATTATTTAGCAAGCAGAAGGTTTCAAAAGAAAACATCTACTGGATATTCTGCTGCCTGTCGGATTCAAGTGCTGGGAATTGTTGGGAACGTCACATTTATTATGTCAAATGTTTGTTGAACGTCACATTTAATATGTCAAACGTTCTGAAGGAGAAAGCATCAAGGTTGGACAGATTCCGAAGTATTTTGATAGAAGCTGAGAAAATAATCAAGAGCTGACCATTGACGGACTTACAGTTCTCTCTAGATGAAGATGAACCTTAAATGCCAAATAACTTTCTCATGCGTCAATTCAACAAAATTTGGTTTGTTTTCGAAAAGAGTTGAGAATCACACAAGATCTCAATGACAGACTCCGGAGGAGATGGACGGTATAATATTTATCTCGTTTGCCTACATGTTCAAAGTGAAATCAAAAGTGTCTTCAATGCAGAAGAATCAGCTAGTTATCGTATATGATAATACGCATCCAAGAAATAAATGACATAAAGGGATTATCACCAATATTTCTACCGTGAAGGATAGTCAAGTTCGGTCGGCAGAGGTCCGCAACATCCGTCAGAGAGATGTTTCGCTGACCTGCCATCAAGCTTGAAGCATTGAAGTTTAGTGATTTCTTGTAGAATTTCACGAGTGGTGATAGGTGTGTTTTATTATCTACGGATCTACGAGTAAGTATATGATCTGGATCTGGTTCAACACTAATAACAAAAACAATTTGCGATCCTGCTATCTATCTGAATCTATTTCAAAGATCCATCCATGAATTCTTACACTGGCGGGTAGATGACTTTGTATGTGGTAAGGTAGTGTAAGCTTCAGTAAAAAAATAAAACTCTAAGCTAACACTTTTATTTGCAACAAACGATTTAATTATACTAATCACCTCCTTTTCGTATAAATTCAATTCCAATAACAAACAAATCATTTTGGAATTATGTCCATGGAGCGAATGTATCTTTTGAATGCCTTTTGAACATTGAACCATAAAAATGGGACAAGAAATCTAATTATCTTTATTCCTTTTAGGCCAAAGTAATGACCAAGTGATAAATGGAAATGTACTCAGGAACAAATCTCCATCTGAGTGACTAAATTAAATCACCACACTAGCACACACCAATGATAAAAATAGATTTATTTATTTATCTACTATATACATAGGGGAACCAAAAACATTAAGAGTTTTTGCACGGTATAGGTACTATACCTCATCCAATTTACACCACAGCAAAGGAATGAGAGATTCTGGCGTAAAACCCCTTTTTACGGACTTAAGTCGTTCAAATAAATTCAGTTACCTATTTTTTTCTTTGCTTTCGCCACATTAAACTAACTTATAGTTGAACCGTTTGCAGAAATGTCTGTCCTCTACCTTCAATTCTATTTCAATCTGTATCTACGTGTCACACATACAAGACCCCGTCGAGGTTATTCCTTAAACTGAGATGGATTGAAGACCAAGCGGGTAATTAAGTTACCATTCACATCCTTCTGTCTTACCTTCATATTTTCAATACTCTTTTTACAATGAAATTATCCCATCAAAGCGGATCACATAAACTTAGATCCGAGTATAAGAACCAACGTCACACAAGACACAAACAGCTTTTGTTTCGAGACTAAAGGTCCAGTGTCCTTGTTCTAGGAAACAGCCACCCTCAATTTTATTCGATTTCGGAATTAAGTTACCATCCCTGACTATCCTATAAAGCATCACATGAGGATATTCGAGTACAACAAAAATAAAATCAACAAAGGTGGACACATTTTTGAAGGTCCATCAGTTGAAAGTGTGTATATAGGTCTTCATACACAATACAACTTCAAGCTGTGCTAATGTCCTGTCGACAATCCCATAGTTAAGTCCTTATTTCAGCTTTAATCTTGTAGCATTTGGAGTACTATATGTTCAGATATACATACATTTTTTGTCTGCTTCTATAAAAGGACACTATTGTTTTGGATCTTACCATTGTGTATATGGATTTCCGTGGAAGCATAGGACACAACACCAAAGAATCGAAAAGGACTCCTATATATTTTTTACCCTTTTTTCTTCTTTTTTTTTATAATAATCTTTACATAAAATACAACATTTTTGGGATTAGCTTCTTCAATTATTTTGTCAGTCTCTCAGCATCGAAAAGGGTTCACAATCGCAAGAGTTTAAAAAAAAAAGTGGAACCTATTTTACCTCTAAAGCTTTTAGCAGTGCATAAAATAAAAGTTAGAAGCTACATAAATATAATCTGTGGCTTGTTTTTAGCTTACGTGTACATATACACGTAAGAAATGGTGTACGAACGGATTTATTCGGACTTGTTCATGAAAATTGTAAATACGAAAACGATGTTTGAGAGCATATTTTGAATCGTGTTTTATACTTCATGTTAAAATTAACTAAGTTAGTGTTTAAGTTAAAAAGCTTTCACATTAGATTAAGAAGCCATACTTCAAAGCAAGTCTTCGCAAGTCATCAGAATTCATAAGTTACTAAGGTAATGTAAGACTGGCTTAGTGATTTAAGGAAGAAATTTAATTTGTTTAAATTTTTACATTTTATAAGAGGCTTTAGATAAGGACGAGTTGTGAGGGAGTTTTGGAGAGAGCTAGAATTGGTATGAAAGTGAAAGATGCTCTGCGAGTTATTGGCTAAACACAACAATTTTGAGATTGATTCAAAGTTCCAGTAGCTTGTGCTTGAGAAAGGCGGAAGATAGCGGTGGAATCGAGCTTCATTTTCAAAAGAAAGGACAAATCGATAGTTAAATCAAGGAGCTCACAAAGAAAATATTAGCGATTTGACGACGTTTTTGTATGTAGGTTGGTAGGTAGAAATGGCGACCACTAAAGTCTTCCATTTTGATCCCATAACTCGTGTGAACCTGTCGATGGAATTGTTATGTTAAACTGTGGACATTCTCAGGGAGTCATCCAGCTTGGATTGAGTTAAAAAAAAGCAGGTTTCCATGCCTCTTACTGTGTGTTTGCTTTTGCACAATCATCCTAAAATCAGATCACTTTACTCAACCTGACCACCCCACTCATCCGACACTATCTACATTGTGCCAAGCTAGGCAGCTTGGTGACTGGTGCTGGAACAGTATAGCCGATCCGATTGAGCGATCATCCGGCACACCGCAACGCAAACGTCCAACAAAGCCCGGAATGTAAAGAATCAAATGAAAAGCAAGGCATGTGAGTAACCGAAGTTCGTCCTAGAGCCATTTCGTCACGTTGAGAAAAGAGATCAAGTCTTTGATCTTCATTTTTTCCATCCTAATGATTGTGCCTTAAAAAAAATTGAGGGAACCTGCTGATTCCCACAGCTATATCACAGTGAGTGTTGTGAGGAATGGCTATGTCTTGTGTTGTTCTGCATATCAGATTTAGTGTTCGGCATTTTTTATAGGTGGGCCAAATCTAGATATAATGAATTTAGTTTAACTGCTCAACCTCTACGGTTTGATTCTTTAAGAAAATTTGAGAGAAAATAGCCCTTCGTAATTCCGAGCAGAATGTTGACTCTCTCCGAAAGTGAGCTGATCCATACCTGGGTAACTTGGGGGGATAGGATTTTATTCTGGGCAGGATTTTAAAATTTCAAAATTATGTCAATTTGACGAGTTTTACTTTTGACATATAGCAGGTATAAGTATGGCAATTTATGAATTTGTAGAAAAAATGGAACTCGACAATTTGTTCAGACTTGATATAAACGATTATAGAAATAGAAAAGACTATTTTCTCCCCTAATCAATATGGCTTTCTTAGTGGTAGATTTACGACCGCCAATCTAATTGAGTTTGTATCCAATGCCATTTCAGTAAAGCTTTTGACAAAGTCTCTCATAAAGTTAAAAAAAAATAAATTTGGTGGTGCAACAGCTCGAAGAGAACCAGGACCTAGTGACTTACAACTCTCAACCATTCCTGTGTGCGTGTTACCAGGAATGGAGGGGACCTACAATTTTCTGCCGATTCCGAACGGCTAATGAGCAGCACTTTCCATGACAAGAGATACTCTTGGAGGATTTGTCAATTCCTCGCAAGAGGCAGTACACCCCTGAAAAAAACTTTCTTGCAGCGGCTGAGAATCGAAGTCGATACCTTCCGCATGACAGTCCAACGCACTAACAATTATGCAAAGGGGTACTACTCTCTCTCATAAAGTTATTATCTTCAAATATAAAACCTCTGTTCCTGGTAAAACACACACAGGAATGGTTGAGAGTTGTAAGTCACTAGGTCCTGGTTCACTTCAAGCTGTTGCACTACCAAATTTATTTAATTTATTTTATAAAACCTACGGCTTCACGCCCATAATTTAGATTAAGATTTTAGATTTTTTAGATTAAGATTAGATAAGATTTATTGATCCTTTTTAAATTAATTAACAATCAGTTTAATACATTAAATTTTAAGACATGGCTAAAAGCCGTCTGCCCGAGTTTGACGAAGTCTATAAGGTATTTAAAAAGATTCTTCAATTATCGATTTTCTATATTTTGATGCTTTTTGACAGTAGATATATAATATATTCCAGTCGTTGCCATTCAGAATGTTTCTCATTTCCAATTCATCTAATTCTAGTTTTCCAAAATATCGAAGTCTAAACTCCCTTAGTACAGTTCACCTTCCTAAGAAATGGTAAATGTTCTCCCTTTCTCGTAGGTTACATAGAGAGCAAATGATTGGTAAATCATCCCTTCAAGTCCATCAGTTCACCTCTGGCTTTAAAAACTGTAGAAATCATATCGTTAGAGTACCTTTCGTTGAAGTAATTGTTTTCGCAAAGATTGTGATCTAAACTTGCATATATTTCTCTGTGTGCAGAACCCTTGACATGCTGAATGCTGTTAACGAGCATTTTCTCATCTACTGCAGAGAGCAAATTGTGGAATTCTTTTTTCAATTGGCTTATGTTTTCCGTGTTTATTGTTAAGTTGTATCCACAGAACTCTGCTAAGGATTTCCATTCCTCATAGAACAATATTTTCATCTCTATAATGTGATTTGCTATTCGTTTGATCAACCTCTCACCGTTCAAAGATAAGCATCTCAAAATATAATTAAAATGAAGCTTCAATGCATCCATAAATAGTGGGGGGAGACCCGTTTCAACCATCAACATGTTATTCGGTGTACACTGTGGAAGCATGAAAATCCTTTTTAAAAAGAAGCGAAGTAATTTTTCTACCGTTTCGTACTGCTGATAGCCCCATACTTGGGCACCATACAGCATTATTGACTTAGAAACCGCCTGGAATATTTGCAGTTTGATTCGCATTGATATATTTTTATCTTCCATGCAGTTTTTCCACGTTAAGCTTATCGCTGCCTTAGATGATGCAGCTTCTCTTTTAAGTGCAGTTCCATGCTCATGTTACTACAGATATGTATACCCAAATATTTATACGATTTATATGTTTGTGATTTTGTCTCCATGTTGTATATATTTATTTGAATTTTAGTAAAGAAAAACGTTTTGATTTTTTTATTTACAATTTTAAATATTTTATTTTTAAATTTTACATTTATTTAAGAAATATACTAAAGCGACGCGTTTCGGAAGTTTACTCCATCATCGGGCTTTTTACAAGTTTATTCGTTAAGCGTCTTGTTGTGTTGCTTTCTGCGTTGTCATTATGTTTTGTTGTGGTTATATTTGTCCTTTTTTTGCATTATAATTAATTGCAGTGTCGAATAATGTGTTTGCTTTTATTGTCAGCTTATCGTTCATTATCTTGTCTTGTTCTGTTTTACAAGCTTTGTAAATTTCATACTCTTCCAATGCATCGAGCTTTGTTCCTTTCTTGCAGAAGTGCATTGGTTTTAAGTTCTTGTCAAAGTTTGTATAATTGTGGTTCTTGTCTATTAAGTGTAAAGCGTATGTGGATTTTGTGTTTTGTTTTGGTTTGTGTTCGGAGAATCTTTCATAAAAAGTTCTCCCTGTCTGTCCTATGTAGAATTTGTCGCAGTCGTCGCAATTTATTTTGTAGACGCCAGAGCCATTTTTTGTGTCTTTTTTTGTTTTTGGTTTTAATATTTTTTGTATATTGTTGTTAGTTTTGAATGAGATGTTAATATTGATCTTTTTGAATTCGTTTTTTAGAATTTGTGGTAATAGGTTTGTGTATTCAGTGGCTATGTATTTATTATTGTTAGGTGGGTTATTGTGAATATATTCGTTTTTATTTTTGTCTTTTATTTTCTTTAACTTTTTGTTGATTAGTTTGTCTATCATATCTGTTGTGTATCCGTTCGCTATTGCTATGTGTTTTATTGTGTTGACTTCTTCTTCATAATCTTTTTTGGACATTGGAACTTTTAATAACCTATTTATAAATGCATTATAAGCTGCAGATTTTTGTGTGAAAGGGTGGTGGGAATCGTTGTGTATTGTGATGTCTGTTGTTGTTGGTTTTCTATATATTTTGAATTGGAGTTTGTTGTTGTTTTTAGTTATGTTTAAGTCTAAGTAGTTTATTGAGTTATTTTGTTCGGTTTCGTATGTAAACTTTATTTTTTTTTTTTTTTTTTTTTTTTTTTTTTTTTTTTTTTTTTTTTTTTTCTTTAATGTTGTTGATATATTTGTTCATAATGTCTATTTGTCTGTTTGTGCCGTTGAATATGATGAAAGTGTCATCTACATACCTTGCGTAAAAAATTATGTTTTTTTGTTGTTGGTTTTGTTTAGATAGTATGTATGTGTTTTCAAAGTGGTTGAGGTATATGTCTGCAAGTAGGCCGCTGAGTGGGGATCCCATGGCGAGTCCTTCGTCTTGTATGTAAAATTGGTTGTTGAATGTGAAATAATTTTGTTTAAGTGTTATTTGTAATAAAGTTATAATTTCTTCTATTTTTTGTTTGTCTATTTTGGCTGTTTGCGTTAAATTATTTTTTAATATTGTGATTGTTTCATTGACTGGGATATTTGTGTACATGTTGGTGACGTCAAAGGAAATTAATTTGTATTGTGTTAATATGTTTATGTTCTTAATTTTGTCTATGAGTTCTATGTTGTTTTTTATACTTTTATTGTTTTTTAATGTTATATTTGTCGTTATAAGTTTTTGTAGTTCTTGGGCTATCTTGTAACATGGTGCGGTCTTGTAATTTATTAGAGGTCGAATTGGTGTTTCGTTTTTGTGGATCTTAGGTAGTCCGGTAAATTGTGGGGCTTGTGCGTTTGGTTGTTTGAGTTTGTGTTTTTTGTGGTTAGGGAAAAGGTTATTGCACTTGTTTATTGCGTTGTTGATTTCCTTAACATATGCTTTTGTTGGGTCATTTTGGATGTTTCTTATTTTGTTGTCATTGATGAAGGTTATGGATTTTTTAATGTATTCTTGTTGGTCGATGATGACGATTGTGTTGCCTTTGTCTGCTTTAGTTATGATTGCATTGTTAAGTGATAATTTTTGTTTGATGTTTTTTAGGTTATTTGTATATTTATGATATTTATTTTGTAGTTTGGTGTGAGTTTTATTAGTTTTTATTAATTGTTTGAGTTTTTTATTAACTATTATTCTTGTTTCGTTCTGTGATTCTTGTGTGGGTATCGTTTTTATGGCTGCTTCGGCATTTATTACTTCATTGTCTATTATTTTTTGCATATTGGGTAAATTGAATTTTAGTCCTTTGTTTAGAGTTTCTATTTCAGGGGTTGTGAGATGGATGTTTGTGTTGTTGATTAATCGATACGATTTGACTGTTTCTATTTGCTGCCCATCAAAATACCATTTTTCGTTTCTTGAATATCTGCCTCCTCCTTTTCTAAAAACCATTGTTTTTGATTTCGTTGTGTTGACCTTTAACCTCCACTCCTCGCAGTATTTTTGAAGTTGATTTATCATTCCTTGTAATCTTTCTGACGAATCTGCAAGTAACACCAAATCATCTGCGTACATTAGAACCTTAATTAGAGTACCACCGATCCTGACCCCTCCGCGAAGATATTCTGAGATATCGTCGATGAACATCACAAATGCTAAAGGGCTAAAGTTGCAACCCTGTTTTACACCCGTAAGAGTTTAGAAGAAGTTTGAAAGTTGTTTTCCGTCCCAAACTGCTGATGACGTGTTCTCGTACAGCTTTTCAATCAATCTTCCGAATTTCCGTGATACACCAATATTATAAAGTTTATAGAAAAGTGCACTTCTGTCCACTGTATCGAAGGCGGCTTTAAGGTCAACGAAGAACGCGTATAGTTTTTTCTTAGTCCTGATAAAGTTCTGTGCAACGGTGGTAAGGATAAAGATTTGATCTACTGTTGAGTAATTCTCTCGAAACCCTGCCTGAAATTCGCTGAGTATGTTATTTTGAGAAGTCCACACTTGAAAACGCTTCGCCAAAACACCCATTAGTATTTTCAATGCAGAGTTTAAAAATGATATTCCTCTATACTTTTCTGCTTGGTTAGGATCGCCTTTCTTGAGGATTGGAAAAATCACGCTCTGTCGAAAGCTGGTTGGGATATCTCCTGTTTCAAAAATTCTATTGAATTCTTTGGTTAGTATTTGTAGCAGAGAGTCATTTGCATATTTGAAGAATTCAATTGGTATTCCGTCCGTTCCCGGCGCTTTTCGGTCCTTGCTCTTAACTAACCAAAGTTTTACTTCTTCGAACTTAATGGGACTATCCAACAAATCGCACTTTGTATCCGGAACTGCATATTGAAAACTAGACTGGTGCATGGCGTTGGGAGAGTTCAAGATATTTTTGAAGTGTTGTGCCAATTGATCTGCACTAATATTTATACCAATTTTAAACATTTTTTCATTTTTTTTCTTAAGCACTTTCCATAGAGTTGCAGCATCTCTACATTGGGATATTTCAACTGCTAAGGCGTTTTGGTATTCAATTTTCTTCTTCTGGCATGTACTATTGTATTCTTTTTTCGCGTGTAGATACATATGTTTATAACTTGGTTCATCGTATTTTCGGAATAGATTTAAAAGACAGAATGATTTTTTTCTTTGCTTTTCGCAATCAGAGTCAAACCACGGCTCTTTAAAATCTTGTTTTATCCGTTTTTGTGGCATGAGACCGATAGCGTTTTTAACAATCTGAGTTATATCGTCCATATTTCCAACTGTTACTATTTCCATCTGTCTGCTCAGGTTCATCTGGTAGTTTTGCGCCTGATTTCGATTCCATCTGAATTTAGGTAGCAAATTTATTGCAGCTTCGTCGTTTCTCAATACATTAGTAATTAAGCTGAATGTTGTTACAATTGGTAAATGGTCTGAGAAATTTTGCGATTCTACCACAAAATTTGTAATACAATTGTTCCATTCTCCTCCGCTTAAAGTTAGGTCAATTACTGAGGTTCCTTGGGCACCCAAAAACGTATATTCGCCTTGCAAATCTCCCCTTGAACATCCATTTTGAATTTTCAGTCCATACTCGCTGCAAAAGTCTAATAGTTGACATCCTTTTCTATCCAAAACCAAATCTTTAGAGTTTCGGGGTTCTGAATCTTCATCGAGTTTTGGTCCTATCGGTTGCTGAGTGCCAGTCCTTGCAATAAAATCACCCGTGAGAAGAATATTGGTTTGATACTGTAGATTGTTTATAGCATCCCTTAGCCTTTGTAGATCGATGCCCCACTGTGGTCCTTGGGATCCGTTTAAGTAAACAGGGATAACTTGGAACTTAAAACCTGAAGCAAAGTGTGTTTGAATATTGAAGATGCTCAAACCAATTGATTCCTGGAACTCTATTTTGATATCAGTTAAGTTCTTTCTGTATCCATATAGACAACCTCCACTTGCATTTAAACCACATATGTTATAACTTAAAATTCTGTAGCTAATATTTTTTACAAGATTCTTACTTAAAACTAAACTTGGGCAGACGGAAATATCCTAAAGCTGTTTTATAGAAGTGGTAGCAATTGGTTCTTGTAATTGCTAGATGGTGCTGTCACATTTACACATCCAGATGGCGCTGGTGGGTAATTGTAGTTTTCTTTTACTTCACCTGTTCCAGTGACAGCCAGCTGATTTGTAATGTTTACATTTTGTTTGCAACTCATAATTTCATCTAACATTGAATTTCCATCGAATTTTCCGCATTTCAATCCAGAATTAAAGCTCCACGTAAATGTTTTCCCTTGCACCAAAAGTCGATCATTTCTTAGGAAAGCCTCAATGTTTGGATTTCTCATCTTAATTGATTTTCTTATTTCAAGAAGTTTAGATCTTTTTTGGCGGATCGTTAGAGGATAGTCCCGATGAACGGCTACACCAGCTTCTCTAAGAGATTTTGATGCGCGAAGAATGTTCAATGCAGGTGTTTTATCTTTTAATTGAACCAAAAAATTAGTGTTATCTGGAGTGTTCGATCGGATCGCAATGATGTTATTTTCACTCACTGCTGATGTAATTTTACCATGCGTACGACAAATGGTTTGAATTTGCGCTCTTGGTTCTACACCACTATTTTTTGCAAGGTGAAACATGAGATTCCCCTCTGAACTCCGCATTTGGCTGGCCTCCACTCTTTCTTCCAACAATTCATATTTATTCTCCAAAGCCATGACTTTTTCTGTCAGAATTTGGTTACTATTTTGCAAGCTCTTAATTTCACCGTGTAGCTTTTCTAAATCAGAAAGTCTTACAACTTCCTTCAGAGATAAGCGTATATCCTGTAAACTCTCCCCAAGAGCCTCCTGCATGATAGTGCGAATCATATCGCTGTCCATGATGTTGGTTACACTTTTAATTTTGCTGGGGTTTGATTTTGCTGGCGATCGATCTTGACACTTCCTTTTGTTTTCACTCATCAGGGCAATTAATATATGTATGTTTGTATGTATATGACTTTTAGGGTTAATTTTATAGCCGCCTTTTCTTCTTTTTTTTTCTTCTATTCAACTTTAAGTAATGAAAAGAATAACTTACGGATTTTTTATAATAATTTTGTAGCCCACAAAAAAAAGCTTTATTTACTGAAGTTTTTATGTTTTTTTTAATATAGTTTTAAACAAATTCAATAAACTTTTAGTTCCGAACAATCTTTTTATCACGCCCATAATTACTCGTATATTTTGGATTAAATCGTATTTAAATGATCGTCGATACACAGTCCTTTTTAGATCGTGCAGCTTTAACCTTATCCGCCCAAAGAATTCATTAAGCTTCTCTGATTTTCTTACTGACCTTTAATTGTGTGGATCTTATCCTAAAAGGATCTGACCTTAAGATCTACGCTGATGACATTCGTATTTCTAAACATATAAAATGCATGGCCGATATTCAACTTCTTCAAGCTGACCTAAGCAATTTCCTTACTTGGTGCCAACACAACTTTTTTTCTTAAACTGAATGTGAATAAATCTCAATCCATTACCTTCTCCCGAAAACTCTATCCCTTACCGCTTACCACAACGTCAGTATTTCATAAAAAATGAGCTAGTTGTGCTTGTCACTTCCATCCTTGACTTAATAGTTATATACGACAATCAACACAATTTTATAGGGCTCACTTTAATAATATTTTTAATAGAGCTAACTCTACCCTAGGTTTCGTCCAACGCCGCTGCTCGAAAGAATTATCAAATCCCTATGTTACTAAATATCTGTGTATCACGTTTGTTAGACGTCACCTTGAGTACGCCTCTGTTATATGTTCTCTGTACCACCAGGTTCAACAAATAGAAACCGTTCAGTGGCCTCTGTTGGGATGACACATACATATAATCTACCACCCTTACGAACACACCGTCTAAAATTAATAAATTTACAAACTCTAACTAGACTACGCGATAATGCCGATAAAATTTTTGCGAACCAGCTTTTGACTGAAGTCATTAAAAACGTAGGTCTGCTTGATAAATTCAAACCGCATACTATTTATCATCAACTGAATATTTTAAAAACAGGTACCCTTCTTATTCTCAAACTTTTCAATAATTCATACAACCTCTTCTATATATACTGTTGGAACTAGGATATTCTCGACTTGAAATGAAGTTTGGTTGCAGGATCTTCTTCCGCTCACTTCTCCTGTCTTTATACCCTTCCTCGCCTTTTTTCTCTTCATAATATTCCATTTTCTTTAATAGAAATAATTCATCAATATTATTTATTATTAACTTATTACATAGCACATATTTAAAGCATTTAATAGACCTTCGCATTAAGATATCGTTTGAAAAACCATATTGATATTATACAAAGTGAATGATGGTGTGCTTCAAGGTTCCGATTTGTCTCCGGCTCTCTTTTTCATACTCGTAATTGATCTCCTGTCTAGAAGTTGGAATCCATTTAATTGCTTTCCTGATGACAGTACCATCAGCTCTCCATATGCCTTTTCTGATACACCATCCTTGTCCTATATAATGGGTGATTTTTTTTACTATTTTATTTCTGGCAACACTGGTTTTGACAGCTCACGCACGTTTCGTATTTTGTGTCATTGTCAAACATCTTCATTTTGGTCTATAATTTAACCATGAATCGTCTTACAAACGAACAACGCTTGCAAATTATTGAATTTTATTATCAAAATGCGTGCTCTGTTAAGAAAGCTCATAGCGCGCTTCTTTCATTTTATGGTCAGTTTAATTGACTGAGGCGGCTATTCGGGCTATTGTGACTGAATTTCGCACCAAATTTACATTGTAGGACATTGAACCACCAACACGCTTACGTAGAGTGTGAACTGAGGAAAATATCGCAGCTGTATCGGCCAGTATTACTGATGATCGTGAATTATCGATTCGGCCTTTCAAAATACAGCTTGTGCAAGAATTGAAGCCGAACGACCTACCACAACGCCGAATTTTCAGTGAATGGGCTCTTGAAAAGTTGGCCGAAGATCCACTTTTTATCGAAAAATTGTGTTCAGCGACGAAGCCCATTTCTGGTTGAATGGATACGTGAACAAGCAAAATTGCCTTATTTAGAGTGAAGAGCAGCCAAAAGCATTGCAAGAGCCACAAATGCATCCAGAAAAATTCACTGTCTGGTGTGGATTATGGGCTGGCGGAATCATTGGGCCGTATTTCTTCAAAGATAATGCGAATCGCAACGTTACTGTGAATGGTGAGCGCTACTGTGCGATGATAACAAACTTATTTTTGCATAAACTGGAAGGGCTTGACTTGCATGACATGTGGTTTCAACGAGATGGTGCCACATGCCACACAGCACGCGTAACAATGAACCAATTGAGAGGCGAGTTCGGTGAAGAGTTTATTTCACGTTAGAGACCGGTCAATTGGCCGCCTATAGATCGTAAGATTTAACGCATCTAGACTATTTTTTGTGGGGTCATGTTAAGGATCATGTCTATAGTGACAAACCCGCTTTGATTGACGCACTGGAAGCCAGCATTGAAGCATTTATTCGTGAGATACCGGCCGAAATGTTGGAAAGAGTATGCCAAAATTGGACTAAGCGGATGGACCATTTGAGGCGCAGCCGCGGCGAACATTTGCATGAAATAATCTTCAAACATTAAATTATATCGAACGTACTATCGATACAAATAAAGATTTCATGCGTGTTGTTTTTTTATGTGTTTTTTTTTTTTTTAATTTCCGATAGATCTTAAAAAATTACTCGTTATAAATATAAACAGTGCTGCTCACTGCCGCAACCTGGGGAACAAAAAGGTCGGAAACTCTCTGAAGAGAACCTTGTCCAGCGCTATTCCTGAACTGGAATACAAAGGAACTAAACGGTCGGGGATCCTTATCGGAAGCCCTATGTAAATTAGTAAATTAGTAAATAACTAAATAATCCTAATAATAATAAGGCTTGCCCTGCTCTAGCCAATGCCCTAACAATTTATATCAAAAATTTAGATCGGCTTCACAAGCAGAGTAATACCTCTTTGTTACCGAAACGCCTTATCAAAGGATTTTGTTTATGGCCTGATCTTTAATTCTCTATACATTAAAATGGTATCCAGCTACAGGCCAGTTAGTTTACTCAGCAACATAAGTAAAGTTTTTGAAAAAATTCTTAAACAACATATTTTAAAAGTTATTTCAGATAAAGATATTTTCCCCGACATACAATTTGGTTTTCGACGCTTTCATAGCACATCGCACCAGATTAAACGAATTTGCAACCATGTTCTAGACCATCGTTCACGTGGTCAATCTAACGGGCATGATGTTGCTAGATATTGAAAAAGCTTTTGATTCCATGTGGCACAATGGGATAGTATATAAAATGATACAATTCGATTTTCCTTTATATTTGTGTAAAATCATCCAGAGTTTCTTATCCGATAAATGTTTTCAAGTTCATGTAAATTGTGATGTTTCTAGCTTGTTATTTTTTGATTGTGGCGTCCCCAAGGCTCAGTACTTGGTCCAACCTTGTACAATATCTACACTTCGGATTTTCCAAGTCAACCGCAATGTGAATCAGCTATTTTCGCTGACGACACTGCAGTATTTGCGTCGCATGAATTTTCTCTCAACAATGAGATAAATCTAAAACATGTGATCGAAATACTTGAAAAAATATTACATGAAATGGAAAATCAATCTAAATGTTGGGAAAACGCAAGCCATCTTTTTTACAAGGAAAAAGAAAAGCTTGCTATCTTCCCAGCAATCAGCTACAAGTAATAAGTGGTACCACAATTGCATGGGAGCAATCCGTAAAGTACGAGTATCTCGGATTTCATATCGATACAAAACTTACCTTTAACCAGCATATTCAAAGTACTCTTAAAAAAATGAGTATTCCTATTAAGATGCTTTACCCTTTTATTAACCGAAAATCTTTACTCATGAAAATAAGATTATTATTCATAAAGTAATTTCCCAAGCAATACTGTTATATGAATATGGGTGTCCAGTATGGGGTAACGCTGCAAGATGCCATTTAAAAAAGTTACCTGTATCACAAAACAAAGTTTTGAAAATGATGCTAAACCTTCCTAGGCATTATTCAACCTTAAGTCTCCACAGAAAGGCGGATGTTGAATTGATTTTTGAAAGAATTCGTAAACTTGTAAATAATTTTAACATCAGCTGTGAAAACTCTGAGAATTCTCTCATAACCTAGGTTCTTGCATAATCTCGTGATAATTTTATGTAAATATTTGTTTTTAGCTTATGAAATATTTATTTTTTTGCCAATCTATTTTTTTTGCTAATTTATTTACTTGTTAAATTATTTATTAGTTAATTTATTTTCAATTGTTAATTTATTTGTTTTTTTGATTTATTTTCAGTTGTTAATTCATTTATTAGTAAAATTATTTATTTTTTAATTCATTTATTTGTTAAATTATTTAATTGTCAATTTATTTATTCATACTTTAGTTAATTTATTTTGTTAACTTATTTTTTAAATAGTTTATTAATACATTTTATTAACATATCTTTTTTTAAATAACTTTTTGAGTTAAATGCAATTTAATTTTTTTTTTTTTTTTTGTTTTTGTTTTTTTTTTTTTTTAATCTTTTGAATGAAGGTTTTTTCGTATTTTCCTTCGATTTATCCTTTTAATTTATTTATTATATATGTATATATTTTTTTATTTTATCCAAGAAAATGTTTCAGTTGTAAGATATAATTTATCAAATCTCTGAATTGTAAAATCTGCGGTCACAGACTTTTTTGAAAATATTATTACGAAATAAATGTTTCTATCTATCTATCTATCTAGATTGGTATCCACACTTGGACGAGGTCGAGAAAGACAAGTTGGTCATTTTCTTAACTTCCCTTACCAAATATGCGGCTATAAGTCAGTGTGAATTGAAAAGATAAGAGACAAATTTGTATGGATTTCCAAGTTAGTAAAGATTACATGATTTCAGATGCACCTTGAATGTACAATATAAATATTTAATATGGTGGTATGTAGGTCTCGATTTGCTCGATAATATGATTAGGGGTATGTATAGATCTATGGAGTTTGGTCATAACAGCATAAGTCCAAAAATTTCGTTTTGAGATAAATGCATTTTAGAGTTAAAAAAATTCCTCCAGATCCAGTTTTAATTAATACATAAATACTGGGATGCAATTTGTTTTTAAATGATAAAATTTACACGAATATAATAACAAATTTAATTTTTTAGGCTTGTTTATATGTTTTTAGTGAGATATGTTGTTTTGACCAAACTTTTCTTCATTCAAGAAAAATTTTATTTCGAGTTGTGTCCTTAATACCCATATTGGACTTAGTTTTTAATTAATAACTTTTATTAAAAAACAAACTTATTTCACTTTATTAACAAAATAAAATAAGTAAAAACTTAACATTTTTTTTTAATAAAATTCAGTATTAAAAAACAGGAACGAATAAGGAACTTATAGATTTTTGGTAAAATTTATTTAAAAATTTATTTTCGTCATCAGATAAATTAAATAAATCCAGATCTATATAATCTTTTCCATTTTGTGATTTTAAGGTTTAATAGAAATCGTGGAAAATTGTTGAAATCAATTGAAGAAGAGATTTTGTCATTTTTACTTGCGATATACATAGGTACTATAGCACTATAGGGCAAGTTCTGCATTTGGAAAAAAAATCGAACTATAGATTTTGATCAAAGTTGACATTACGATGATAGCGAAGACGAATAAAGTGGGTCCGACAATTCCGTCTGTCTGTCTGTCTGAATGTCTGTAACTCAATCTAGAGCCTAAGCCACTGGACCTATTTTCTTCAAACTCGGTAAGGGTAGGTAAGGGCCTTCGGGAGAAATTGAATTTTTTTTTAGCTCTAAAACTATCGGTACCCCCCAGACACCCGTAATGCATAATCTTATTTATCTCGAAAACGGCTCTAACGATTTTGATAATAAAAAATTAGGTGTGATATTATGGACATGGACTACATTTTTGTCAACAAAAATTTTTTGGGCAAAATGTTATTAACGGTAGGTACCGGTCATAGAACGGTTTTTTTATTTTTTGACTTTCTCATCAACGGCAGGAGCCGCCTTTAGTTTAAAATAATATTGTATATAAAAATATTCGAATTTTTTTTTTTGAGATTTTTGAAAAGCGATTATTTTTTGAAACTATTTTTAAAATCTATACTACTAAATACTTAAAATTTGGCATCCCAAATTTTGTTCTCAAAAAATTCCATACATTTGAACATTTTTATTATCTCATTAAATCCATGTTTTATATTCATAAAATGTATTTTAAATTGCAAAGTACTCTTACATAAGAGCAAGTTCGTGCGATCCAGTCGTGCATTTTATTTTTTTCGTTATCGGTGATGGTATCACGTTTTCCAAAGAAAGCTTTGATGAGTTTTAACCTCTTCGTTTGAAACTTACACATCGAAAATCCGTTTCTTCATGTAGTGTTGTTTTAAAGTAGACTTTTCCGTGATCTGATTTCGAATAACGCAACCATTTAAGGGTTTGAAAACCAAACATCTTCGCTTCTTCTTCTTTCTTTCAAACAACCAAACCCGCATTCCGTTTTTGTTTATTTTCTTCATATTGGGGGTGGTAAATTTCTGAATTTAAATACTTCCTCTTTTCTTCGATGACAGAATGCTCCAAATCTATATCTATATCTATAAACCGTCGGCGTCGTTACACAAAAAGCGAACTCATTTTGACTTGTGTTGTTTTGACCAAACACTTATTTAAAAATTTAAAATATTTTTGCACAAGTTGTGTTACGCCATTATGATCAAACATTATTTTAGAAAAAGGAGTTAAGTGTGGTTAGGACCATTGAATATCTTTGGAACCAGTTTACTTAGAGCTATGCTGTTAAGACCAAACGAAAATAGATTTTTTTTTTAAATAGGTCTGCATACCTAACTCATTTTCGGAAAAAATTGACTTAGGCTAGGAACGCACTTGCGATTTCAATCGCGTGATTTTTTAGTCGCAAAAATAGAACACAAGAGTTTAAATAAGAATGAACGCACTTGATACCAAAAAATCGTGACGATTTAAAGGTCGCAATTTGTTTCATTTTTCTTGCGATGCGATTGTCGGAAGCTTAAATGAAACACATGTACTCAAATGGATATGCTCACACTTGCGATTTAAATTACTGCGACTTAAAAATCGTAGTCGCAAAGAGAAATGTGCATGCACGCACTTGCGATTTTTAATCCACAATTTCTTAGCCGCAGAGAATAAGACACATGGCATTAAATGTGAATGCACGTACATGCGACTTAAAAATCGTAGCGATTATAAAAATGAAACAAGTTCCATTTTTTCAAGCGATTTTTGTGTCGCTACTTATTTGTAGCAAATGCGTGCACTCACATAAAAAGTAGTGTGTTTTATTTTTTGCGATTAAATAATCGCGCGCAAGAAAATCACAAGTACGTTCATGACAATAATTTGTAGCGACTACGACTTTTTAATCGCCTCGACGAAAAATCGCAAGTGCGGTCCTAGCCTTATGCTGTTATGACCACACTCCATAGAGATGTTGTAACAATTCGTTACAAATTAATGTTTTATAGGTAGGTGCTATTAAAGTGAGCCAAATTTTGATGTAAACATCTTATATATCGCTTTAAAATGTTTATAAAAATTAACAAAGTAAATATTGATACTATTCTTTCTCTTTTATTTAAAGAATTTAATAAACTTGAATAAAAAACGAGTCATTTCCTGAACTAGTTTTGAAGATATACAACTTAAAAGTCAAAGCAAAGGGGGTGCTATTCAAGTGAGCGGCACTGTATAGATATATATTTGTAGATATATGATATTGAATAGTAAGCTTATAAAGTTCCGATCTCAATAGCATTTTCTAATGCAGAATGAAAACCCAAAACTCAATTCTTTCTCTAATTGCTGAAGCCAAACCTTACCTCTATGCCACCGTCCATGAGAAACGGAATTTGCTTACTCAGAATTTGGATCAGAGACTACTTTTTGGGGAATGAGCATCGTGATACCAGTTTCGCCAGGAATGCTCATCAGTTCACCCTCGAGTCGTACCTTCAAATGTAGAGATTCGTTTTTTAGTCGCTTAACTCGACTATGGAATAATTTACCCGGCACCGTTTTACCTTGCTAGTTAATTTTGCAAATATTCAAGGCCAATGTTCATCGGCATCTGCCTTCGCTCCTCCCTCCCTAATTTCTAATGACTGTGTTGAACATTTAAAAATTTCATGAAAATATTAAAAATGAGTTCTTAGAGGATGTCGCTCAATCTCTAAAATGGCTTTAATTAAAATCTTAAAAATAACACAAATGCCATAAACCAACTTGATAAACCTTTTAAATTTTGGGCGTGGCCGTGGCGCGATGGATGTGTGCTCGCCTGTCAACCTCATGATGACAGGTTCGATCCCTGCCGTCGTCTAGGTATGTCGCTTTAATTTCATTAAAAACCTTCTAAAAATTGTCATCAATGGGTTGCTGGTTTACTCATTACATGTTGTTCAGGCATAACACTAACAACATGTAATTGAGTTAAACTAGTATGCCCAACAAGGATGAACACGAATAAAAAATAATGTGAATTATAAGCGACATAGAAATAAGATACGGCATTTCTCCGCTTTAGCTCAGCCGCCATCCCTGGAGATAAAAATATCTGAGACAACCACCAACAGTCTCAGAACATCGTGCCACACATCTTTCCTATCCTTCTTTCTCTTCATTAACTTCACGCCCGCGCTGTGTTAAAACAGTTAAAGGGTAATCATAATCCCTTGAGCGCGGGTAGATTATAAAAAAAAAAAAAAAAAAAAAAAAAATTGTATTTTACTCAGTAATTTCCTTAAATATGCTCCAATACGGATTCCAAACAATTCCTTTGATCAAAAGTTCATCAAATACTTGTTTGTACTCCTTACACCAACACCAGCACGAGCAAACACTGATGTGAACTCTCTGGTACTTAATTGGATGTCAATATTGCACTAAACTGCCCAATTTTCAGAGGCAAATTTCAAAATTTATCCCAATAATGCTTCTCCGAAAATCTAATCCCCAATTGAATTTTCAATTTTCTAAAACCTCTTTTACAGTGTTGTACGGATGCAATGGACAACAACAGCTGAAGGGTAACCAAGAGGATCCATGCAAGACAAAACAACGTGTTGTCAGTGACGAGGTCTATTGCGACAGATATTGGGAATGCGTCAGCAATCAGCCCCAGCTCTACGATTGCCCCAATGGGCTGGTGTTTGCTGGTAAAAATCGTGGCGTTACCGAAGGGTGCGACTATCCATGGAGGGCAAACTACTGCGAGGGCAAGCAGTTGGCAAGTGAGTATATGCTATGATTTCTATTTAAATTTCCATTTAGCTCCAGATGTGACCATTTTGGTCGGGCGTACACAATATACGCACAATGAATTTGGTGATATTTGCCTGGTTCCCACTTTATTTGTTTATAATCGTGTGAATTGCATTGATTATAGAAAAATTCAAAAGTTGGTGAGTTATTCCTTTTTGGATGTGTTCTTAAAGTAAGAGTGAAAAGATTTCTAAAAACTTGACAGGAGTTTTGAAAATATTGCGATTGTTCTGCGGGGCAAGGATGAGACAAGAGAAAGGAAGAAAACTCGGGATTTTTGAATAAATCACGAACTACAGTGTGGGTCAAAAGTGCCTTCTAATTTAAAGTGATAATAACTTTTAAAGATTTAATTTTTTATTAATAATTTTTTTTAGAGTCACAAAGTAAGATTTTTGGAGATTTTTTGGTCTGTCCCTCAAATGAGTACCAGCTTCATGATCACAGAGACGGGCTCTTTCTATAACGTTTTCCATAACACTTTGTAGGATATCTGGGCTCAGCGCCTGTATTTTAGCAAGTGGAATAGTGGTGGGTTTATTTACGTATACTCTACTCTTAAAATAACCCGTCAAATCCGGATAACGTAGAGGCCAATTAAATCCTGATTTTTTGGAAATTATTCGGTCACCGAAAAGTGAAGTGTGCGCAGTAGCTCCATACTGCTGAAACCACATCTCATAACTATCAGCAATCGCTGGCCTCAAAAGAACCTTTCACCATTTATTGTTACAGTATTGGCGGCATCGTCTTCAAAGAAGAATGACCCAATAGTTTTTTTTTTGAAGTTACACCACACCAGACAGTGCACTTAAGTGAATGCAATTCCTGCAGATGGATCAACCTTGGGTTCTCAGTACCCGGCACTTTTGTTTATTAATTAATCCATTGAAGTGGAAATGAGATTCAACACTCATTATGAGATGATGAATAAATCATTTTGCTGCCTTGCCATTTCCTTGAAACGAACTGCGTAACACGCCGTCTCCACTAGCGATAAATCCATCGCAATCGCAATAGCCAAAGCAGAAAGCAGAGAGCAAAAGAACTGTCAGATTTTTGTGGCTGGGCATTTCATCGCATACTTTTTTAGTATAGTTAATAATTTTAATGGATATAAATGAGTTCTATGGACAATAGTTGTGTTCAACCAAGAAAAGGCCAGTGTAGAGTAGTGTAGTGCAGTGCAGGTTCATGAAAATTGTCAGAGCAAACTCAAGCAGAAACGTCATACGCCAGATGTTAAAAAAAAGAAAACAAATTAAATTCGGCGCAAGTAAAATGCCTTATGCGTGCGCTGAAGTCGATGGCAAAGGGAAGAAATTCATTCCCACTGCCTGCGACGACGTTGTTGGCTTTTTAGGCACAAAATCTCTTCCTCCTCTTCACCTTTTTTCATCAAACTTTCAAACACTTGCGTTCGGAATCCTTCGTGCACTGAATCACCAGAGATTGCTCGTCACTCGAAGTTAGCTCTAATCTATGCATTATTTAAAAACTTTAATCAAAAATACAAGGCGCGGAAAAAAATCAACTTTATTCGTTAACAAAATATAATCGAATAATGACAACAACTGATTTTGACAGTTTTCACCAACCTGCACTAGCTCAAAAGGTAGTGCAAAATATTCTGAATTAGTGTACACTAGTTCAGCTCAATGAACGCTAATCAGTGTAAGTCAGTGCAGAAATTTTCTCAATGAACACAAAAAAGCTACACTTTTCTGCCCAGAGTAGTCCAGTGCAGCTGGTTGAACAGAACTAATTTCAAATCAGATTTTTTTAAATTTTGTTAGAAAAACGTAAACCCCAAGCAAAAGCTTTCTTCGCACGCAAAACTCAAACTCAGTTAAATTAAATTTGGGTACGCCAGAACAATATGACAGTTCTCCTTGCGATAAAGCAAGCGATGGATGGTATGCGATGAGAGCATACTTTCTATCGCAAGCGATGAAAATATAGCTGCGATGGCGGTCTCTACTTGCGATAATGAACGCATAAAGCATGCTCTGGATTCATCGCTAGTGGAGACCGCATGTAAACAACACGTTCGTGAGTATCTTCTGGCTTTAATTCTGGTCCAAATTTGATTTTGTATGGAAACAGCTTAAATTCGGTTCTTAGAGCTCTTCGCAATGAACTGCAGGACACACCGAGTTGACCAGAGCGCCTTCGTGTCTATGTTTCTGGACTCTGCACAACACTTGCAAGAATACGTTTCACATTCGCTACAGTTCGGGCAGTGCGAGAACTACAGCTCCTTGTTGAATAAATTGTGCCACCAGTGCCGTAATCATGTGACGCCGATAAGCTCTTTGGGTTAAAATAATCGAGTGATTATTTTCAATATAAAATTAAATTAGTTTGGTTCTCTCTAAGGCTCTGTAGTTCATTTTAGTAAATCTCCCAAGTTAGTTTAATAAGTACCTTAAAAAAGAACAGAAAAAAAAACTAAAAACAGAAGAGTTATAGATTTTTTCAAATTAGGAAGAAACTTTTGACCTACGCTGTACAATTGATTGCCAATTTTTATTTGGGATTTCAATATTGGGTAAGGTTGGGTTAGGTTGACGTGGCTGTCAGCAGCAGAGCCAACATACTAAGAACTCTAAGAGTTGGTCCGTTGTTATATACCACATTGAATCTTGGAGACTTTCTCCCTTATCGTTAAACCAATTGGAGCTCCTTATGAAGCAAGTGAGATTACCTATATCAATATTTGCAAATCACTAAGATCATTGTAGTCTCTCAGATAAGGTCTACGTCTTTGGGATAAAGCACGACATGTACAGAGAAATTGTGGGATCTATTTCTCCTCTTCTTCGTCCATTTAGCTTTTGCAGAAATCGTTAGAATAAAGTTCAAGCCGCGTTGCGTGCTGGGCTTATCAAACAGTGTCCTGTTATATTACTAATTACAGAGCCGATGTTCGATCTGCTTGAACCTTTGGAGCACTTTAAATCCAGAATTGGCCAAATCCGTTTTGTTGCCAAGTAGGGGATGATATTGTTCCACTTAAACTTTGTTCCCCGTATTGCAACTAGATCCAGCATAAGCTTACATGCAGCGTAGGTGTACCTATATTAGATTTACCTGGTGATAAAGGTATCATTGTTCCACTCTTGGCAAGTTCGTCAGCTTTAAAATTTCCTGAAATGTCCTAGTGGCCCAGCAGCTGCATGGCTATCCTAGAAGATGCGGATATCTTTGATTGATAACACGTTTTCTTTAGGCCAAGACAGGACTTCTTAAGACGACAAAACATCCACCTTCACCATGCTTCAGTGACTGAGTATATGAAGAGAGAGACTTAAATTTGGTCTGTCTTAGTATAGACCTCCATCAAGCTTGTCATTAGGTTCTGATACATCGGTGTAAAAATAGATTGAATCATCTTCCAGGAATTGATTTTGAGTAATGGTGTAATTGATGCTACCTTGAAGTGAAACGAATGAATTCAGAAGGGAGCGAAACGTAATCCCGCTTTTTATAATCCCGTTTTTTTTTAAATCCTGCAAAAAAGTTTTAAAATATAGTCCTCTATAATACCGTTTTTTTTAAATACCCATATTAAAATCCCGTTTATTAAAAATCCCGTTCTATTATAATCCCGCTTTTTAAAATCCCGTCTTATACCGCTTATCGCGTTTTTTAGAATACGTAGCTAAAACTTATTGATTTTATGTTGGTTATTTTCCAGATTCTTTAAATGCTAAAGACACAAACTCGCACCTACTCCAAATCCTATAGTGTGTCCAAGCAGGGGTTGCGGGGGGGCAGCATGCCCCCCTTACATACCTCACTGTTTATATGTCGTAATAAGAAAAGGGATTATAAAAAACGGGATTATAAGAGACAGGATTTTAAAAAGCGAGTGTATAAAAAGCGGGATTATAAAAAAGCGGGATTATAAGAAACAGGATTATAAAAAACGGGATTATAAAAAGCGGGATATCGTACCCAACCTGCCTCTTTAAGTATTCAAATAGAAACTTTAGAAGTACAAGTTAGAAATTGAAAGTTTAACTGATCTGAGTAAAAATTTTAAAGACTACAAATTATTTCATTCTTATTTAGCTCATTCACTCGTTTGACCAAAATTCCCTGACAAACTATCGACTTTAAAAACAGCTTCAAAATTGAACAAATAACTCATTGAACTAATAACGAGAACCTTTTACAAAAATTTATTGAATTTGTAAAGAAAATTAAACAATAAAGTGGGAGCACTTGCAAAGAAACGCATTGCCATTGGGAGCAAAAATGGGTATTGAATTGGAATTTGTATGTATATTTTCGAACACATTTCAGATGGACCTATTTCCACCGAACACTGTGACTGGTTGTATGGCATCTTTGGACACGAGACATCATGTACTCGGTATTGGACATGTTGGAATGGTACGGCTGCCGAACAGCTCTGCATCGGTGGGTTACTCTACAATGAGGCTTCACACAGCTGTGATTGGCCCGAGAATGTCGATGGTTGCCAGAAACATCGTAAGTTCTTGTTAGATTAAAGGTCTACTTTGCCAAAACTGTTCAATAAGAAATCCTCTCTCTCTCTCTGTCTCTCTATGTAAAATATGTATAAACCCTTTGTTCTTTGTTAACATTTTTCTCGACTTTTTCCCAATAATTTACTTAGCACTTTGCAATGAGGACGCAAACGGAAATGTTCCATTGGGAAAGTCCTGCAATCGTTATTGGCAGTGCCAAGGTGGCTATCCTCGTTTGCAGCGGTGTCCGGCTATGTTGGTTTTTGACAGACATTCACTGAGGTGTGTTGTTCCACCAACATCGGAGTGTGATGTCCCAACAACACAAACACCCATCGATGGCGAAGAGCTTTCCGATGATGGTGCACCAAGGAGTTCCACTTCAATAAAACAGGACGAACAAGAAAGACAGGTAAGAGCTGGTAACGGACGTTGATGTGCAAATGCGGTTTCTTTTGTAGAAACTAATCTGCATCTATAAGGTAGAATTATTTAGGTATGCTGTGTTGGGTGTGGTAGGCGTCTCTGAAACAATCCTAGAACATTGTCCTTTGTTTAAGGATCCATTCAAAGGGCTTTAATTTGAGCAGCAAATGTTAGTCAATCTCTTTAAAAATTTTGCCTGCCAGAAGATGTAAATTGAAAACGGATATTAGAGTTCATTTAACTTTTGATGACTATTCTGTGGGTGATTTTTGTTCCCAAAGGGACTGAAGGCAAGCCTGCCAAAACAAGGTACG
This sequence comes from Chrysotoxum bicinctum, assembly GCA_911387755.1. Classification (NCBI taxonomy): domain Eukaryota; kingdom Metazoa; phylum Arthropoda; class Insecta; order Diptera; family Syrphidae; genus Chrysotoxum; species Chrysotoxum bicinctum. The sequence continues at coordinate 106,509,959 of OU426989.1, read as the reverse complement.
GCATTGTGATGCAGTTGCTTACTGTTCTAGCATATATAGGGAACGCTACTATTGTTTGTCGTCGTACTGATGACTTTTGAGTACTTGTACTCACAAAACAAAGAAGAATGAATTTTATTATTTAAATTAAAACTCCAAATTACGATCGCCTCTTTAATGTTATTTTTTTTAAGACTCTCAAAAATAGTTTAAAAGATTTCTTGGATTTTTTAAACTAGGTATAAAAATAACTTATAGTCGAATTCAGTTAGTCGTGGTTCATGGGAATTCATTGTTAAATTCGGTTTAATAGACGTTTTCCACCAACAACCTATGGCAAATTTTCAGTCATCTCGAATTAAATGTTTTTATATAACTTGAAAAATGTTCAAATAAAGATCAGAAAGTCGCCGTAGGGGTTAGACAAAATTAAGAAAAATCTATGAACTGAGATATGGAAGCCAAAAAGTTGTACACTTGGAGACTTAGACCTTAATTTACATTAAATCAAGATGATGTTTTATGGAAATGAGATTTGTAATGTTAGAAAGTGTATTGAAAACCAGTTAGCCTAAGTTTGAAAAATGTTTGATCTATGTGATATTTTTGGAGAAAAGAATTTTTGAAAAATACCCCTTTTTGCTTGCTTGCTTGTCTTTAAATGGCCCGTGCTTTATTCGTTTTCATTTTAGTGGCAAATGACTATCAAAAAGAACAACTTGATCACAGACAGACGCCATATAAAATACATTATTCCACTCAATATTTCGAGCATCTCTATATTCGTAATTTAAAATACGCCAGCTAACATAAAAATAGAAAATCAGGTACCTATACGTATAGGATCATGCTTAGAAAAGGCGGGCGCTGACAACTGTTTGTAAAATAAGAACACACTTAGTAGCAATCTTAACAAAACGTTAATGGGTCTAACGAACGCACCCCAAAAACAAAATTATTAAAAGCGTCTTTAAAATTTTTCTAAACAAAAATTTAGTACTTATGTACGTCAATTTTTAGTACTTTATAATATACATTTAGGCCAGACGCGCACATTCAATTTTTAGTTTCGCAACTGTTTAGTTGCTAAAATGAAACATATGGGCTTATATGGGACACCACGCACTTAGAGCAACTCGATTCGAGCAACTAAAAAGTTTGTGTTTTGACACAAACTAAACGATTGCCTAAAATCAATTCGCAACAGTTGAGCTGTTTCCAGGGTTCGGACTTGGGTTTTAAATTTTCGAAGTAAATACGGAAAAAAACTGAAGTAGATCCAAAGTGTTCGAAGTAGATTTAGGAAATCAAATTATATAAACATAACATATACATATGTATATAAGTGAATTCCGATTTCAGACTTGTAAAAAAATTTTAATTAAGTATTACTATTTTAAAGGAAAATTTCCATCAACCGACTTGTATTTTTGTATGAATTTTATCAATTCAAAAGGTGGCTCATAAATATCTTTCCGTTTTTCTGTAAGTGTTCTCGAAAATATTAAATTATTCCACGGTGCTTACATTTAAACGATTCATAAACTTGTTTTTTATGTAATACAGAGTGATCAGCACTGTCTTTAAATATGTTGGCTAAGAATTTCAAAGAGAAGTAGATCAGAAAAAAGAGAAGTAGGGAAGTAGATTAATTTTTTTTCTCAAAATCGAAGTAGATCTACTTCGATCGAAGTAAAGTCCGAACCCTGGCTGTTTCTATAAGCGCAAGAGAGAAAAGAGTGTGATCGTGAGTAAAGAGTTGCCAGTGCGCGGTTCTCTTTCAACTGGTGATTAAACTATTTGATTTCGATCACAGTTGCCAGTGTGCGACTAGACTTAAGGAAATAAAACAATCTTAAAATATTTTTTCGAACATTTTTTATTTCAAATTGAAGAAGTTCCTAAATAAAAATGTTGATCTAAATTGTTAAACCCGTTAATGAAAAAATCAAAAATAAAATCCAAAATACGGCTGTTATGCATTTGTAAAAAAAAATCGAATTCGAAATTTTGATCAAAGTTGACATTATAATGATGGCGAAGACGAAAAAAGTGGGTCTCTCAATTCTGTCTGTCTGCCTGTCTGTTCAACTACACCCAAAACGGCTCGGTCGATTTTCTTTAAACTTGGTAGATATCGTTTTTAAATTCCCCCCGAAGGTTTTTTTTTTTAAACCAAAGATAACGGTACCTGCCATACGAATATTTTTCAAAATTTTATAAATATTTTTTTTCTCAAAAATTGTTTGACAGATTTAAAAAAATTAAATGCACGACTGTGTCGCACGTACTTGCTCTTATGTAAAAGACTTAGCATTTCAAAAATGAATGTTATTAGAGAAAAACTGTTCATAAGCATGAAATTCATTTTTTAAATGACTAAAACAACTCCTTACTAGTTGGAGCTAAGCACAGGATGCCATGTGTTTCAAGCATATATGGGCAAATCTCAGAAACTTTTGACTTTCGTGTAACTTTGAAATAAAGTTACTTCATAGTCATATTTTTTTACTCTATCTCTGATAATTTTTTCGAAAATATAGTATTACAGTATAAAAAAAGTTATTTTCCACATTAAGAATTTTTTTTACCTATAGAACGAGTAAAAGGCAAAAAGTATAAGAAAAATACAAAATTTTATATGTTACTGTTAAAATATTTAAAAAGTTTAATGTTCTTACGATTGAAGCATCTGATTTTAGTTTGTTAAACTCAAATGGGGTTCATAAGAGACTTTGAAAATCAAAATTTTTTATGAAAAAATTATGTGCTTTGCTTAGATTTATGACAGTGTTTGTCAGAAGTTACGGTACTACAGTTCCGTAAAAATCATTAAAATCTGGTACGTTTTGTACCGATTTCTAAATTACATATTCATTTTCTATAGACAAAAATGAATAAATTAAGCTTTGGTAGAGGTGTGTGCTAAAATCGCAACCTGATTAAAATTAGCTTATACTGAATTTAAAGAGTGCAAAACTTTTTTTTTTGTCAAGACATTTTCAGTTAGCACTCTAATAAAAAGCAATATTTCCCGTTCTTAACTATTGTTCCTTCTTCTAAATCATACTAAGAAGTGTACGTTTTGTCGCTGACGCTATATATTTTATGGATCTTTAAAATTCAGTTAATTACAAAGAAAAATCAAATCAAAGAAAAATCATTGATATTTTTTATACATTACTTTTTAAGCAGAGAAAAATTTTATTGATAAAAATTTTGAGTAAAATTACGTGTTATTTTTAATTAAAAGCTTCACTATAAAATGTACATATTTAGAAAAGTGAACAAACTTTTACTTAAATATAAATCATAAGTTAAATTTTTATTATTTGTTATAAAAAATTAAAAATTTCTATATTAATTTAAAATTTCGCGCTCACATATTTTCTGTAGTTCAAATATTAACGAATGCAAGCTAGGGCAGTGAGAAAAGTGAAAGAAAATGATCCTCATCAATAAGAGTCTTATAAACGTGGAACGTTATTGTGGTATCAGTAGTCTTTGTGACTCGGCCACGTAAAGTCGTTTCGTGTTACTGTTTCGATAGTTCAACGTCGCACTATGGGACCAAATGATGAAATCCATCTCAAAAATGGTTTTTGGTGAATTTCGTAATTTGAAAAATCTAATGATGGGATTATATACTAGAAATAGGGTTCTTCCTAACACAGTAAATTTTTTGTATCTTACTTTTGTTCTAGGTACCTAAAATTACCGTTAAAAATGACATTTCGATATTTTTATTTTTTAGAATTATTGGAAGTGAGAGTTTGAAGTCAATTATTTCGTATTTTTCTGGACAGAATGTATAAGTATTATACCTTTTTGAAAAGCACAATCCCTCTTCTTTACAAAACAGTTATATTTTTTTAAATTAAGTTCACCAGTAAATTAATAAAAAAAATGAGTAAGGTGCAGTATATTTTTCATTTTTTTGTTTTCAATTGAAGTTTTCTCTGTTAGCTCCGGCTGCCTCCGTTTAGGTAATGGCTGTTTAGTATTCTAAAAATATTCTAAATTTGGAAGAAAAAAAAAAACTTTCGCATTTTCATGCATTTTTGTTTAAGAAGAAAAAACATATGATGAGGAAGAAAAATAAGTTTTTAGAATAAAAATTCGTATTCTTATAACTTTATTGTTAAGTGATGAAAAAAATTAAAATTTGGCAAAAATGTGAAACCTTTATTGATGCATATAAATGTGTATTCCAAAAAGTTTTAGACCATTATTTTATTACTTTTAGCTCAAAATTTCAAAAAAAAATGTTATTTTTTGTCAAAAGTTAAAAAATATAACTGTTAAAACATGTGCAACACATTTTCATAAACATCATATAAGTGACTATGTTTCCACAAAATTTATAAGTTTTTATCATTTATTTCCAATATTATTGAAATTCTAAATTTTATTTTTAGAATAAAATATTTTTTGTTTTCCAATTTTAAACTTCCCTACTCATATTTATATTAAAAAAAAATCATAATTAAATAAAAATAAATGCCAAGCATTTGAGGGTGGGAAGGGGGGGTGTGTGGTTTATGGTTGCATATTATACAAATATAGGTACATAGTTATATGTAAATAACACAAGCATTGTTTGACGAAGCTTAAGAACTTTTAGATATTAATTAATATACCTGGTAATAAGGTGTACTTTTGAATTCCTTTTTTTTGTCTTAAGGGCGAAAAACTTTCATATATCAAAAAGGAACGTGGCAGTACACGGATTTTACTAAAAATATATAACACTTTTCATAAACTCACTTCTTCATATAAAACTTAATTTCAAAAATGTCTGCTTTTAATGAACTTTAAGCTGAAAATAAAAACAGGGGAGTGAAAGTAGGCGGGAAAGTGGACAGAAAAAATATACATGCGATGTCTTAAGTTTAAAAAACATCAAAAACAAATTTTCGGCTTCCTGTTCACTAAAAATAAGAAAATAACAAAAATCTGAAAAACATGGGCGTGGTAGTGGGCGGATTTTACAAAAAACTACTTTCAAATGTTTTCACCGGTAAAAGAAGAAAACAAATTTTATCCAAATTGTTGCAATAATTCTTGCTCCAACAAATTTTTCCCATATAAATGAAACAAAATCTACAAGTTTGTTATTTTATTTTATTAAAAAAAAAATAAAATAATTTATTTCTATCTGAAACGTTTTAATATTTTAAATTCTTGGTTATACAAGTATAAGTGTGCAAAATTTCAAAAAAAAAATATTGAGAAACGAAAAAGTTATGGATTTTTGAGATGGTTTGCACTTGGTCCCATAGTGCGTCGCCAGAAAATGAGTGAGAATTTTTTAAGCATTCGTTAATAAAAGAGGAACACCATCAATTATATTTTCTGATGTAACAATGGTGCTATAAACTTAATTTTAAAGGTGTGCTTAGTTATTTTCTCTTTACGCGTTTTCAAAAGTCTAAAGTCAAAAGTTTCTGAGATTTGCCCATATAAGTTTATGCAAGAATAAAAATTAGTGGTTTCTTAAAAAAATAAGCTTTTACATATGTATTGTATATGTATACAAAATATTCAAAACATTTAAAAAAAAATTTGGTACGCGAATCTAAAGTTTTTATTATTGTTCAAATAAAAATTAAATTTACAAAAAAAAAATATTGAGCCGTTTTTGAGATACTCGTATCGAATTTTCCAAAAAAAAAAATAGGTTTTTATTTTCAAAAATTCGAAAAATAAATAAAGTTTTAAAAGTCAATGGCGCAAAATTTTAACAGAATTAGTACGATGCTAAAGCTGTTTTAGTATGATACAAGGTTAAAACAACGAATTTGCAAATTTTAATCGAATATAGCATCACACTTTCTCTACCCTATTATTAAAGTTAAAATCATCGAATACCTACTTTATTTTTACTTGCCACTTATAGGTACTATAAGGCAAGTTATGCATTCATAAAAAAAATCGAACTCGAGATTTTGATGAAAGTTGACATTACGATGATAGCGAAGACAAAAAAAGTAGGTCTCGCAATTCTGTTTGTCTGTCTGTCTGTCGGTTCGACTACAGCCTAAACGGCTCGGCCGATTTTCTTCAAACTTGGTAGATATGGGTTTTAATTTTTTTCCCCCGGACGTTTTTTTCTGTTTTTTCTTAAGACCAAAAATAACGGTACCTGCCATACGATTTTTTTTCGAAATTTTATAAATATTTTTTTTTCTCAAAAACTGTCCCACCGAATTCTTTAAAAAAAATTGAAAAATTTCATTTGGTTAAAACTAGCTAATGGTTGAAAAAAATTTTACAAAATATTGTTATTTTTGGTAGCCCCCTGGGTCCATTTTTTTTGTTTTTGATTTTCTCGAAAACGGTACCGCCGATTTAAATCATTTTTTTTATGCCAAAGCTCCTCCAAAGTTTAAATATTATTACATAATCAAATTTTCAATTTTTATTTTTTGGATTTTTAAAAAAGATTCAAAATTTTTGTTTGGAAACTCAATATTTCGAAAACCCCATGCTCGATTTTTTTCAAACTTGACAAATAAAAGTTTCTTAACATAATCTACAAGATTTGAGAAAAAAAGATTTGTTTTATCTAAAACTAACGGTACCTTCCATACAAATTTTAAAAAATTGTTTTCGAAAATCGTATTTTTCTCGAAAACGGTTCCGAGAATTTTGCTAAAATTTTTTTTCTTTTGATCAATCTTTACGATCTATAATTTAATAAAAAAAAATTGAAATCTAGCTATTACTGACTGTACCTACCATAGAACGATTTTTTCGAATTTTGAATTACTTATTATCGGCATAACAGATTTTAACGAAATTTTTTATAAAGAAGCTCCTAAATAGTTTAAAAAACATTGCATTTAAAAACTTAAGAAAAAATATTTTTTCAATTTTTAGAAAAAAAAGTAATTTTTTTTTTTTTTGAAAAATTCGATATCTCAAGAACGGCTTAGTATTTTTTTTGGAAATGAGACTTTTATTCGTACAATAATAAAAACTTAAGGTTGGCGTACCAAATTTTTTTCTTAAAAATGTTTTAAAAATTTTGTAAATAAAAGCTTATTCTTTTAAGGAACCACTACAACGACTTATAATTTTTGTTTCTGCATAAATTCATATTTGCATAGCATTCTGTTTTTATCTCTTACTACTGAAAGAATTTAAAAAATTCATTTTATCCTTATGAACAGTTTTCGTTAATAACATCCGTTTTTAAAATTCCTAGTCTATTACATACGAGCAAATTCGTGCGACCCAGTCGTGCATTTTATTTTAGTATCGTGCTAGTTCCATATGGCTCTTTGACATTTGCAAACGTCAAAAAAGATTCGTGTACTTACTTTTTTACACGAAATGTCGTGGTTTTAGGTGTGTTCCGAAGCAATTTATTAAGACAATTCTTTTAGTACGATACTAGTTAGAAAATGTTTAAAATTAAAAATGAATTAGTTAACTACTATAAAGTTAGCAAAATGTTAAGTAGTATCATACTAATACCTTAACTAACAATAGGCTGTTTAAAATTTTGCGCCAATGTTTTTAAACTTTTTAGGAGCTTCTCTATACAAAATTTCATTAAAATCCGTTACGCCGATAATGACAAAATTCGAAAAAAATTGTTCTATGCTAGGTACAATCAGTAATATCTTGATTTCAAAATTTGTTTTATTAAATTATAGATCATAAAAATTAAATGAAAGAAAAAAAATTTTAGCGAAATTCTCGGAACCGTTTTCGAGAAAAATACGATTTTCGAAAACCATTTTTTTTACATTTGTATGAAGGGTACTGTTGTTTTTAGGTAAAATAATTTTTTTTCTTACATCTTATAATGTTTATTAAAAAACTTTTATTTATTGAGTTTTAAAAAAAATCGAGCATGGGATTTTCGAAATATTGAGTTTTCAAAACAAAAATTTTGAAATTTTTTTTAAAAATACAAAAAAAATTGTTTTGAAAATTTGAATACACAATAATATTGAAATTGCTGGGGACCCTTAACATAAAAAAAAATGATCAAAATCGGTCGTACCGTTTTTGAGAAAATCAAAAACAAAACAAGGGTTCCAAGGGGGGTACCAAAATAACCATTTTTTGTAAAATTTTTTTCTACGGTTACCTAGCTTTAAATAAATGAAATTTTTTGAATTTTTTCTTAAATCTGTGGGACAGTTTTTGAGAAAAAAAAATATTTATAAAATTTCGAAAAAAAAATTGTATGGCAGTTACCGTTATCTGTGGTCTTAAAAATAAAAAGAAAAAAAAGTGTGGGGGATAAAAATCAAAACCCATATCTACCAAGTTTGAAGAAAATCGGCCAAGTCGTTTAGGCTGCAGGCAAATAGACATACAGACAGAATTGCGAGACCCACTTTTTTAGTCTTCGTTGTCATCGAAATGTCAACTTTGATCAAAATCTCGAGTTCGATTTTTTTTACGGATGCATAACTTGACTCCTTATAGTACCTATAAGTCGCAAGTAAAAATCAAAGAACTGGAACCATTTTGTTTGTTTTTTATTTTCTCAATAACGGTTCAACCGATTTTGATAATTGATACTAAAGCTCCCCATGAATATATTATTATGTTCCAAATTTTCAAAACAATTTAGTTTGTTTTTTTTTTTAATTTTTTTTCCAATTTTTTTTTTTTCAAAACTCAATAAATATTTCGAAAACGCCTTACTCTATTTTTTTTTTTAAACAAATATGTAGTTTCAAATAATAGTTTCTTAATACAGTCTACAAAATGTGAGAAAAAGAAATTTGTTTTGCTTGTAATAAAATGGTTTTCGAAAATCGTATTTTTCTCGAAAACAGTTCCGAGAATTTTGCTAAAATTTTTTTCTTTTGATTAATTTTTACGATCTATTATTTAATAAATAAATTTGAAATAAAGATATTCCAGAACAATAGAACCATTTCTTAAAATTTTGAATTTCTCGTTATTGGCATAACGGATCTTAATGAAATTTTTTTATATAGAAGCTCCCAAAAAGTTTAAAAAAAATTGGATTTTAAAACTTAGAAAAAAATATTTTTTGAATTTAAAACTAATTTAATTTTGTGGTTATGAATATTTTTCTCTTGTAACATTCAATGTCACTCCTATCTTGGTTTTGGGTCATTGTGGAATTGATTAAAATCAACGGGCGGACGAGCTGAATATCAAGGACTTGATCCATTTTCTCAACGCGACGAAATGCCTCTATGACTAACTTAAGTTACTTCGGTGCCATGCCTTCCGTTTGATTCCTTAGATCGCAAACTATCGGACTGAGGGATGCTTACGATGCTGGGGCCGGATGATCACTCAATGGGATTGGCTACTGTTTGAGTATCAGTAAACAAGCTGCCAAGGTTGGCACAGTGTAGATTGTGTCAGATGAGTGAAGAGGCCAGGGTGAGAGAGTGATCCAATTTCCGGATGATTGTGCAAACACACAATAAGAGACATCAAAACCTACTAGATCCTTTCTTCTTTTTGAACTAAATCCAAACTGAATACCTCCGAGAGAATGTCCACAGTTTCCCATTTCAATTCCATCCACATGTTTACACGAGTTATGGTATCAAAGTGGCTTACTTCAGCGCCGATAGGGCCACACGGTTAGACTGCTAGTGGTCGCCATTTCTACCTACCTACTTACATTCATTTTAAATTTTTTTAGTCTTCATAAGAGCATGTTCGTATGATCCATTCGTGCATTTTATTTTATATCAAAATCGTTAGAGCTGTTTTTGAGATAAATAAGATTTTGGCCAACGACTTTATGGAAAAAATACATTCTGAATACCAGCATTTTCATTTGTTTAAAAAAATAATAGATATTAAATTATCGCTTATAAACCGAGTTTTGATGGAGGTTTTCTTTTTTCTTTGCCTAAGCAACCTGCAAAACAAAGAACGACAAAAGCAGTAAATTGAACAACCACCTTCGTCGTTCTTTTGGACAGAGCTATCTGTTTATAAATCAAATGGCCCCCTGGCCGAAATAGCCGGAACACCATCCACCATTCAAAAAAAAAAAAAAAAAAACAACAATGCTTACTTTAACAAAAAAATAACTCAACTCAAGCAGATTTGAAAAATCCTTACTTCCGCCCAGAGTCTTTCCTTTATCTCTCTGTGTGTGTCCTACAATAATCGCTGCAGATTGTATTTCCTGAGCTAGCGATGATGATGACTTCTCCGACAACAGCAACGACGACAGCAAAACGAAAAACAAAAGAAGAAATCAAATTCCAAAATCACCCCAACATAAAAATCCCAGGCCCCTCCGAGCTCCAACTCCAATTCTTATTCACAGGAATATCGTCTTCCTTTTGCAAACAGGCACGCAGCACCAACATAGTCACACAGTCACACACAACCAGCGTAGTTTTGATTTAGTCTGCGATTGGAAAATATATTTCCGACCTCGTTTTTTTTTTGTTGTTTTTTTTTTTAAATGCCGTCATAAACACCGATGTTGGTTGAAACTTTTTATTCCTTATTCCGATGTCTGCATTCAACAGCAGTCCGAAGAGGGATGAATTGCGACTGCGGTATACCATACACCTAGCTATTAAGCTATAGAGCTTCACCTGGGACTGATTCTATGGGAAACCCTGAAGCGGAAATTGAAAATTTCTCCTTTGCAAAGGATTCACATCCGCTTCAAACGGGGACACAAAAAAAAAATACATAAATGAAATGAAAATAACATCACGAAAGCTAATCTTCTTGAAATAATCGCAGAGAAGCTCGTCACATAGTAAGCCTTAATGTCAATAATCGATACCTGCGAAGGCACTGCGTTAGCGTATCGCATTTTTCGGCTTGGCTTCATGTTGCCTTTCTGAATAAATTATTGACATAATTTTCAAATCAATATAGTTGACAAAGCAATTAACGGGACAAACCAATGTTCGTAGGAGTGGGCTGTCGCATTTATGAATTTTCACTTCGACAGGTGAGCTGCGTCCTTTACTTGGTCCTGACAGACACGATAACTACATATACCAGGGCATAAATACATTTATGAGCACTTTGGTCATTATCTATTTGAAGCTCATCAAGCGATTGTTTCGTTTCATTAGTAGTAGACATCATGGGCGTGTTCGTGGAATGTTTTTGACATGTGACCTATATGTTGGACATACTCAAGGAATGTAGTTATCGTGAACAGAGAAATTCAGGCTCCAGGTCGATTTTATTTAGAGACTTTACATAGAGAGTGGTCGTTAGCATTTTGTTATGGAGCATCTAACGCAGCAACAAAGAGTTGAAATTACATATTAAACAAAATGTATATAAATTATTTCTCAATTGTAAATACGCGGACAAAATTAGGTAACTTTTTTGGTGTTAGACATGTGTCAAGCAAGTCAACCATTCAGCTCATAATTTTTAATTTTGAAAGTTTGCATATACTGGGACATAATATGTAAAGGAAAGACCAGGCGCTAAGAAAACCAACCTACACCAAAAAATATTGAAGCAGTGGGAAGAATTTGCTCTGATGAAGCTAAAAAAAAGACAATAGACAGCATTGAGTTTTCGAAGCACACATTTTCTTTTACCCCATTTAAGAATTCCTTAAGATCGGAGTTTGACGAGCTTATCATACGATACCGTTGCAATTCTACTTCCGAAGGAGATGGAGGTGAATTTGGGAACGAGTATGAGAAGCTGAGAGTAGAGTCGTCGGCAAAACAATGAAGTGGATTAGAAGTTTCAGACATGAGATCATTCGAAAAAAAATGAGAAAGAGTCGGAGACAAAACAGAGCCCTGGGGAACACCAGAATTTATTTTGTGAAGATCAAACTTGAAACTGTCCAATACAACATGTATTGGAAGTTTCTAATCTAAAGAAAAAGGACTTAGTTCATACCAAACGTACGCATTTTCGATAAGAGAGTCTGGTGCCAAACTCTATCAAATGCCTTAGGAATATCAAGTGCAATAATCTTACTTTCTCCAAAAAATAATGTAAAGATCTTTACCACTCTTCGGTGAGAAATGCCATCAGATCACCAGTGGAACGATTGCTGCGAAAACTTTTGATCTTCGAGATATTTCTTGAGCTGATGGTCTGTCAGCGATTCCATGACCTTGAAAAAAAGAGACGTAAGTGCAATTGCTCGATAGGTAGAGAGGGCGGAACTGTCGGGACAAATGCTGTTTTCCAGCTTCTGGGGATAATTCCAGAACAGAACAGCACAGGAGCGATGGAAAAGCTTACCTAATTTTTTGTACCAGCTATGAAGAGCACCTCTTCAGAAGGATGGGGGGGGGGTGGGTATTCCATCAGGACCAGCGGACCTGCTTATATCAAGATCTTGAAGAGCTACAAGGGCGGTCAGCCATCAGACGAATAGGGGAAACAACATGTAGCATACGAAAACATGCACGTGCCGTAACTATTTCGGGACTGGTGGAATTATCATCATAGCCTCTCCGCGGCGGGCGCTAGAAACAAGCCTTTTAAAAAGGTTTGGCTAATATGATCAGGCTGGTTCCTTAGGTTGGCGACAGGCTAATTCCCTGTCCCGTAAAACTAAAAGAATTACAAGACCGACAACAAGCCTCGGAAACGGACTGATCACACGACACGACAACCCACGCAACGAAAACGGAAAAACGATTTGCTAAAATTGCTAAATGGTCAGCTTACTGCAGAAGTGGAGGCTCCATTACTTCAAGAAGAATACCCTATGTTGCCGCCACTAAGCATAGAAGAGGTTGAGAAGGCTATAGGCCGGCTTAAGCAGAACAAAGCCCCGGGAGCCGTTGGCATACCAGCCGAATTATTTCATCACGGTAGGGCAGCCTTACGTCAAGCAATTCATGATATTATAGTGCACGTATGGGAGCAGGAAGAAATGCCAGAAGACTGGCGAAAAGGTATAATAGCCCCATACATAAGAAGGGAGATGTCACAACGTGCAGCAATTATAGAGGTATCACGTTGTTGAGTACCGCCTATAAGATACTCTCCTCTATCATACAAGACCGGATAACGCCATACGCTAAAACCGTCATCGGAAAATATCAGTGTGGTTTCATTCCAGGCAAATCAACAACTAATCAGATCTTTACCTTTAGGCAGGCGATGGAAAAATGTCTAGAATTTAACATCCCAACATCCCATCGTTTATAGACTTTAAGGCCGCCTATGATAGCATAGCCAAATCAATTGACACGACTATGTAGGTTGACCATGACCAACGTAACAAGCCAAGTAAAAATAGCCGGATTGCTATCCAGACCAATCAACATCTTTAATGGACTCCGACAAGGGGACGGTTTGGCCTGCCTCCTCTTCAACCTGGCGTTGGAGAAAGCAATGCGTGACTCTGGCACGGCAACAACAGGGACCATCGTCAACAGGTCCAGCCAGTTACTGGCTTACGCAGACGACATCGACATCATCGGAAGAACCGAACAAGCTGTGCACGATTCCTTCATCGAGATCGAGCAGGCGGCAAAAAATCTGGGGCTGCACATTAGTGAAGGTAAAACAAAGTACAAGGTGGCGTCGAATGCGTGAGGAACAGTTGGTCAAACAATCAAGGTTGCGGAGCACGAATTTGAAGTGGTGCAAGCCTTTAAATACCTTGGGTCAATAGTATTGTATTTATTTAAAAGGCTGGATTTTATAAATAAAGAATAAACAAATTTATTAAATGAATTTAGTTCTGCTCTTCACAAAAGTTTTCGTAAGAATAATTATATTGAAAATTAATTTTCAATTAAAGAAAATTATCAACATACTTATAATGAACGAAACAAAGTGTTGTTTAAAACTAAACTAGAAAGTAACATATTCTTAACTTCAACACTTTCCCTTGTTACTTGAAAGTTAAAATAAAATAAATATTTCATTTAAATATTCAAACCTATTTGTTTACATAGAATTTTAAGACGTGGACTTGGTAATGGTTTTGTCATAATATCTGCAAGTTGATCTTCGGTAGAAATTTTTTGAACCATAATCTGTCCTTCAATAACTTTCTCTCTAATGAAGAAATGCTTGATGGCAATATGTTTCGTCCTTCGATGAAATTCTGGATTTTGCGAAAGTCTCACTGCTGCAGAATTATCCACTTGTATCACGGGAATGTCCTTTAGTTGAAAAATCCCCTTGAATAATCTTTTCAACCAAATTGCTTCTTTTGCTGCTTCATTTGCCGCTACTATTTCAGCCTCTGTTGTAGATGTAGCCACCATCGCTTGTCTTTGGCTAAGCCAAGAAATTGCACCACCAGCGTATTTAATAATAACTCCTGAGGTTGAACGTCCTGTTTTCATACATCCACCAAAATCGGCATCACTGAAACATTCGAGAACTGCCTTTTCTGCATCGTGGTGATAAGTTATTCCGTAATCTATAGTTCCTGCTAAATATCGAAATACTCTCTTGACTCGGCAAACATCTTCACTGGATGGATTCTCAAGTGTTCTTGAAAGAAATCCCACACTGTAGGCAAGATCTGGTCTAGTTCCGAGCATTAGGTACATCAATGCTCCAACGGCTTGCCTGTACGGAAATGTCTGCTTCTCGGTAGTTTCTTTCCCTGTTTTTGAAGTTTCGGTGTTCTTTATCATAGGTGTTGAAATTGACTTACATTCAGAAAAGTTAAATCTTTCCAGAATCTTTCTTGCATGTGCTGTCTGTTTAATTTTGATGGTTTTATTTTTCTTCTCAATTTCTAGTCCCAGAAAATATACAGCTTCTTTTGAGATGATTTTGAATTCTTGCTTTAGCTCATTAATAAAAGTATCGAAGTCGTTTTTATTTGTGGCTCCAAATAAACCATCATCAACATACAAAACTAAAATGAGCTTGTTTCCATTTCTCTCTCGAATAAATAAACATGGGTCGGCTTCGCTAGTTTTGAATCCTAATTTTGATATAAAACTTCCAAAACGTTTATTCCAGCATCTTGATGATTGTTTAAGACCATATAGACTTCTTTTTAATTTGCATACCTTGTTCGTTCCATCGCTGTATCCCTCTGGTTGTTTCATGTATATGACTTCTTCAAGTTCTCCGTATAGAGAGGCTGTTGAAACGTCAAACTGCGTTAGATACATTTCTTCACTTGCAGCAATGCTTAAAATTGATCGTATCGTCCCCAACTTCGCCACTGGACTGAACGTTTGACAGAAGTCAATACCATAACGTTGACTAAAGCCTTTTGCGACAAGCCTGGCCTTATACTTGTCGATACTACCGTCAGGATTCTTCTTTAAATTGTATATCCATTTGCAAGGTATTGCTTTTGCTCCTTTAGGTAAATCTGTTAATATCCAGGTCTGGCTTTCTTTTAGTGATGCAATTTCCCTTTCCATTGCAATCGTCCACTCATTTTGGTATTTATTGCTTGTTGCTTCTTGGTAGCTTTCTGGATTTTCTAAAGCACTTACAAATTCTTCCGCTGCCATGACAAAATCGTCGTACTTCTTTGGTTTCGTCAGTTGTGAACGAGTTCTCATACTAATCGTTGGCTGTTGAAAATCCTCTTCTATGTTGTCAAAATTAGTGTCTTTGTCGTTGCCGGTGTCGTATTCTTCATCATTAATATCTTTGGAACTTATGTCTGTTTTATCTTCTTTGTCGTAATTTTCAGATGAATATTTGTCATATGTTTCTTTTACTACATCATGCATTGGTAAATTTGCTGTATTTTTACAATTAATGGGCATTTCTTAAAATTGGACATCCCTTGATAGTATCACTACATTATCTTCCTTGACAAATATTCGATAGCGTTCATCACCATCATACCCAACAAGATAGCCCTTCACAGCTTTCTTATCCATTTTCTTTCTCTTGGACTGGTATATGAGTATAGCAAGTTGATCCAATTATTCGGAGGTGTTTTATTCTAGGTTTCTTACCCATCCACAGTTCGTATGGACTTATTTCATTGATTGATGATTTTCCGGTTCTATTTAAAATATAAATTGCAGAATTTACAAGTTCTGCCCATATAGCTTCTGGAAATCCTATTTGCGAGTTAGAATATTTAAAAGTCCTCGACATTTCTATTATAGTTCGGTTCTCTCGTTCACTTCCACCATTTTGTTGAGGTGTATATGGTGCTGTCAATCTTTGTACAACTCCATTCTCTCGAAGAATTCTTTTGACTTCAGCATTGTCAAATTCTCCACCATTGTCACTTAACAGTTCTTTTATTGTGTATCCCAATCCTTTTGTATGTGCGAGTACTTCTTTCAAAGCGTCCTTGACATCCGATTTATTTTCAATTAAAAATCCATAGCGAAATTTTGTGAAACTATCTTTAAACACAACTAAATATCGCTTTTTCTTGAAAGAAGCGCTGAAAGGTCCACAAACATCAGTTGTCATAAGCTCTCCTGGTTGAGTTGCCTTTCTTCGAGTTCCAAATGGCAATCGATGCATCTTTCCATAAACACATGGCTCACAAATATTATTATCTAATTTGACTTTTATTCCAAGTTCTTTTTCTAACATTTCCTTTACATGTCGTTTGTCTTGGTGTCCCCATCTCTCGTGGTAAAGTTGCAATGTTGTATTTTCTGCAACGGCAACGTTTATACCAGATACGTTGTTGTTGATTAGTGTTCTAATATTTGCTTTATACAGTGAGCCGTTCGTCTTTCTATAACCACATAATAACGTCGTTCCATCTACTTGAAGCCAACATTTAGTTCCCGTTGAATATACTATTTTTATTTCTGTCCTGTGCAGCTAAAACAGAAAACAAGTTTCTAGATACATTGGGTACATACCAAACATCCCTTAGAGTAATATCCTTTTCTTTGTGATTGACTCGGGATTTTATTCGAATGTTTCCCTTTCCAACTGCATGTAGGGTTTCTTTACCAGCTGCTTGAATACTGCATGGGGTCTCAAATTCTTTGAATTCATAGAAATAGTTCGCTGAATTCGTAACGTGTCTTGTTGCTCCATTGTCGATCCACCAATCATTCAAATTTTCTTCAGTTGAATGTATTTCGTTGCAGACTGATATAAGCGAAGCATTAACATCCATTAAATTGTTCTGCGTTGTATATAGAGGTTTATTTTTATTTGGACGTCCATCAGATATCCATTTTCTGCAATCCCGCAACCAATGACCTCTCTTCTTGCAGTAATTACAGGTATCCTCTTTCCTTGACCAGTTACTCTTCATTTTTCTTTGATCTTTCTTATCTGATTTTGCTACTAGTGCCTCTTGAGAATCATTTTCCCTATTCGAAGACTTCTGAAAGTTTTTCTCAAACATACATAGCTGTGCTGTTAGTTCATCAAACGTCTTCTCTTCTTCTTTAGTTAATAGCATCCAACTTGATTTGAAACTTTCAAAATTGCTTGGTAAAATATGTAAAATTTTACATACTAACATCAAATCTGGTAATGCACTGTGTTTTTTAGCGATAAGACCATTGTTAAGCTCATTCCATAAATTTCTTAATTGAGCTATATGTGTAGAAACATCAGCGCCTGTCTTCCAGTTAAAACTAAAAAGATCCGTGCAAATTTTGAATAATTGATCTTTTGATGTAGCTTCAAATTGATTCTTCAATGCATTCCATGCATCATACGCCGTTTCCTTGTCCATAATCTTTTGATAAACTGCATCTGTTACAGAACTAGTTATCATTGATTTTGAGTAACTATTAGCTTTTCTGTACACATTGCACTTAATCTTGTACTCTTTCTTTTGAGCTTCCGTGGCAGTCGCAATCAATTCATCAGGCTTTACTAATTTTCCATCGATAACATCAATAGCTCCTTCGTGATAATCCAGTAGGTCCCTCATTTTTCTCTTCCATATTGGCCAATCTATTTCACCATGCAAGAGCTTTAAATTCTTGGCTAGATCCATCTTCTGATTATCTTTTCTGATGTTCTTACGGTGAAAAGCAAAAACTTTAATTCTCTTAAAAAAATCGTAATATTATTATTTATAAACCAGGTGCTGGGCCCATAACCTATTGTATTTATTTAAAAGGCTGGATTTTATAAATAAAGAATAAACAAATTTATTAAATGAATTTAGTTCTGCTCTTCACAAAAGTTTTCGTAAGAATAATTATATTGAAAATTAATTTTCAATTAAAGAAAATTATCAACATACTTATAATGAACGAAACAAAGTGTTGTTTAAAACTAAACTAGAAAGTAACATATTCTTAACTTCAACAAATAGTAGCAGCCGATAACAATATAGAAGAAGAAATACGCGGGCGGCGCGGCGTACAGGCATGGTCCTGCCAGTACTCACATATGGATCCGAGACTTGGGTGCTTAGCAAAAGGCACTCCGACCTCTTAGCTGCGTTCGAGAGAAAAGTCTTAAGGAGAATTGTTGGCCCCATATGTGAGGAAGGACGATTCCGAAGACGGTAAAATCATGAATTGTATGCAATCTACCTTGAAGCAGATATCGTGACAAAAATTAAGCTCGGTAGACTCCGGTGGGCAGGGCAGGGCACCTAGCTCGCATGAGCGAAGAGGAACCTGCTCGGAAAGTTCTTTGTGGTACATTCTATTGTAGACGACTGCGTGGTAGACCATGCTTGCGCTGGAGAGATGGCGTAGACCAGGACGACCGAAGCCTTGGAGTGCGCAACTGGATGGCGTCGGCCGGGATAGTTGGAGAGACTTGTTGAAAGAGGGCAGGACCGGAACCCGGTTTTCGAGCCGATGATGATGATGATGACAAGTTCATTTGCCTGTTCGTAAGAGCTAGTAATCAGGTTGTCATTTGCAGATGAGCGTTGAAACCGAAGTTGAAGTTGAATTTTTTACGGTCTTGACAAATGAGAATTTGGTTCTCTTTATAACAGGGTTTTTTTGGTTTCTGACTTGTTTATACTTTTTTCGATTTTCCTCGGTTGGGTTCGCTTTGTAAGAGCGGAAACTTACTTCTATCAACCTGATAGCTTCTTTACAGCTTGAAGCGAACCAAGACTTTTCTTAAGGCCTTATACTCTTAATTCTGCAAGGAATAAATGTACGCATCCCAAGAAAAATCACTTCTGTGATCATATCAGCACTGGCATCAACGTCACTATCGAAGAAAAATAGTGACCAGTCAAAAATTCGAAAGAAGTTATTAAGACCGTCCCAGTTGGCTTACTCGTATTGTCAAACGGTCCTAGTGAAATGCTTCACTTGAACTGGATGAAATTGGTTGATATTACATAATGGTCTGAAGTACTCAATGAAGAGTTTACTTTTATCTATTTACTACTTATCAGGGTAAGAAATAAGAAACAAGTCAAGAGTGTGGCCGTTTTGCCTGGCAACATCTGGTATTCGAGTGGGCTCATCTACAAGCTGAGTAAGGCTGTATCAACTCAGCAAAGATCTCAACATATCTTTCTTCGGGTCCTGAATAGTAGGCTAACTTGAATTGTGTACATTGAAGTCGCCCGCAGTAACGACTTCAGTTTAATGTGAGGGTATAATGAAACAATTCGGAAAGTGGAATTTTTTTTGGAGTTTTTTTTTTTAAAGTTGAGAGATTTGCTATAAATACTTCCAATTAGAAGGATGTTCTGAACGCCAAAACAAAACAATTTCTGAATCGGTCCAAAAGCTTTCCATTCAGTTTATATCCTTATTAGAAATTTATTTATTCTAACCGTCTTTTTTACCCAAGGCTTTGCAAAAAAAATAATGGGTTAAATAAAGAAGCCAGCTCCGAGACAATGATACGCTAAGTTACTTTCGGCTTAGATTCAAATTCCGGCATAATATACTGTAACTCATCTGATGATGGATTTCATTTGCTATTTAGACTCTTAATAACATCTGCATCATTAATTCTATGTGGTTTCTTTCAGTTCACCTCGGAAATGACTTCCAACAACGTTTTCTCATTCGTCCAGTACTGTCGAAGCTCAAAGCTGGCACTGTTCAAAAGGGTTCTAACTTCTTCATAGATTCCAAAAATCTCCTCTGACGCATCTTCTCCACTAATCAAATCATCCACACAAAAATTCTTGTTCCGAACTTTAGAACCTAATGGAAAATTCTAGGCCCCTTCTTCTGACAAAGTTTCGAGATAGGCAGTGGCCCAAAAATGAGAGGAAGTGGTTCCATAAATAACCGTATTTAATTGCTTTATCTTCAATTCATCTATAGGCCTTTCCCTCCAGAGAATGCACTGATATTCACGATTTTTTTCATCCATTAGGATCTGACGGTGCATTTTTGAAATACCGGCTGTCAAAGCGAATTTGTGAAAACGAAAAATAATTTAATGGGGATCATCTTGCATTATAGGACCTATCAGTAAAATGTCACTAAGAGATTTCAAAAACATATCACATTGAATACGCTGATCTGCTATAATTGCACCTTTAAACTGTCTAAATTAAATTGCTTCTTTTCACCAGTTTATTAACTAAGCAGATTCAGCATAGCTGCCAATTGTCAATAAAATCAGAAGTAGAACCGGTTTTGTTCTTCTGTTCTGTAGCTCAACGACTTAGGCTAATAAATTTTGTTATTCAGTCAACTTTCTTTATCCCATTTAGAAATTACATACAATTCATTTAACCAGCCATGTTGTTCTATCCCACACAAATTACTTCTTCCATGAGACATAAATGAAGACATTTAACTCTGACCATAATCTACGAACACACTCCTTTCAAAGTGAATTTATTTTTATGACTAAAACTTAAAAAAAAAAACGGAGGAAGGATGCAAAAAAATATATAAATTATAAATTATATTATAAAAACAAGTCGTTAAGTTAAGACAAAAATTAATTTTCTTCGGGCTCCGTGTATCCTTGTGAATAAGCTGAGTTTTTTCCTGAGAAACATTTTTAAAAATCCCACTTAGGGAATATTCAAACAAGTTTTTGAATGGTTGCCGGAAAGACAGACACAAACATACCACTATCCATTCTGTTTGTATTTTTTATAAATCCGTGTAATAGCAAGTCAGATAAAATTCTCGAGTTCAATTTTTGAAATGCATGAAAAACTCCCCTTATACCTAGAAGGTAGGAAAATAAAATGTCGCCATTGATAACATATTACCAAAATTTAATAAAAATAAGATAAATAAAAAAAAATAAATTACAAAATACTTAAAATAAATGACAGCTCATAGAGAGCCTAAATCTAGTGACTTACAAGTTACATCTCAAAGCCATTTCTGTGTGCATGTTTGGAGAAATGGAGGCAGTTCTTTTCATGACAAGATATACTCTTGGAGAATCTGTCAATTTCTCGCAAGAAAAACTTTCTTGCAGCGCCAGCGGCTGATAATCGAACCCAAGACCTTCTGCATGACAGTGCATCGCACTATCCATTATGCCAAGGGGCTCTATAAAAGAAGAATTTCGTTTCTTTCTAGAATCAAACTCTCCTTAAAAAAAATGACTCGTCTGACTTTTTATACTTGCCGTCCTTTCTATCACTGAACCAATTGCGACAAGCTCCACTTAAGCCAACATGGTTAGGCCATCAAGAAAACAACTAAAAATAAGCACTCGAACAGAATCGTTTGCATTCCAAAAGCCGTAAAATTAGGATAAGCACTGCTGTCTGCATAATTTAGCCGTCAGGTTATTCCTTCCTTGGCATGAATATTTAATGATGGATCAATCCTAGCATTTCCTTCCGCACATGGTGACCATTTCCTAAGAATGTAGGTAATTTATTTTTACTGACATTCCCGCACAGCATACCATTTTCCTTCTTCTATGACAATGTAATTTGATCGTTTATATTTTTTTCATTCTTATCGTTCACAGCTGGCAAATGAAGGTGTCCCACCGCTGCCACTTCAAGGAAAGAATTTCCAACGTGCAAGAAATTAGAAAGGACGAACAAAAAAAATAAAATAAAAAAATAAGAACCTGCACTCTCACTCAGAAGAACGACCATAATAAATAGTGTCCTTCCGCTGCGCGACAACCAGCCGAACGGATAACCTCATCACATTCCAGCATCTCATTTTACAGTGAAAACTCAAAACTTTTGCACACCAACCTTCATACCATTTTTTTTTTGTTAAAGTTGACAACTCACCGACTTTAAGCGAATCGTCCTTGGTTCTGCAGAAAAACTTTTTCCTCGAGTCTCTTGCAAAGTTATGTAAATTAAATAAATAAAATGTTCACAAAAAAACTGACTCAACACACAGCGGAGACACAAAAATGAAGCAAACTAGGAAAAAAGCTAAAAAAAAAACAAATACTAAGCGGAAATCATCAAGAGCAATAGTGTCGCAAATTGTAGAAACAATGAACAACCCCAGGATTAACTAGAAACAGGAAGAAAAAGTGTAAGAAAATGGAACAAAACCACGGGAAATAAACCTGTTCGGACACCGGGGATCTCACGTCCAATCTCAGTTCTTCAATTTCAGCGAACCGGGCTGTTGACGTAATTTAAATTAATTGCCAGCAAATTACTTTCTTTATAGAAAATTTCCCGACGGAGTCACCAACACTTTCACAAAACCACCGCACACTTTGGCCTCGTCATCATCATCAGGTCGGGTCCGGGTCTGGGTTCGGGTCGCTGCCGCATCTACACCGTCCTTCGTTTTGATTGTTTGTCGTGTTTATTATTTAATTAGAGTATTTTAATTTTTCTTCTCCGCTTTGGAGTTTATTTTGTTTTTTGTTTTTATTTTTGTATTTTGCTTTAAGAAATGATTTTATGTTAAGTATGGACATTAATTGGAATAACACAACACACACTTTTTAGAATTTAATTTCTATTTGAATTAAAATTTTGTCTTAAAATGTTTTTAACGAACTAAAGTTAAGCTAAGAGAATTAAAAAACAATAAAGATATATAGAATGTAGTTTGATTTGAAGATAGAAGAGGACTATATTTGAAAATCCGCGGAGTGCAATGAAAAGCTTACAAGCTCGATTGACTTTTTTATAGTTATTTTTTTTTTTTACGTTTTTAGGCTCTTAAAATTCACATCTGTTGAGCCCTGACGAGCAATAAATTTTCAAAATTGCAAACTCAGATGGTTTAGAGAATGGCAAGAAATAAATTAAGTTAGAGGCCAACGGCTCGTAGAGAATTTCAAACTTGTGCATTCCTATGTGCCTGTCATCAGCAGGAATGGAGGGGACCTATAATCTTTTGCCGAGAGAAAATGGTTTAGACATCTAAGTAGAAAAAGACTTTTTATAACAAGGAATACTCTCAGAGGGTTTGTCACTTAGTTGCAGGAGGTTATACACTAGGGTGTGTCAAAGTGCTCAACTATGGTATTTTCAAATGTAATAGCTTTTAAAAGTTGTATTGCTTATCAAAATTAAATCCTGCGTTTACAATTTTCATTTTAATTAATATCTTTGGCTCGCTCAAAAATAGGATGAAATCCAAGAAATTTTGATTTTTCGAGATTTTTGAAATATGGTGTTGTTTTAAATTGCACCGTGTGGATACAAAAAAATTATATAAAATATTTTTAGGCTTCCAAGTCAAAGATAATCGCAAGGGAACACTTTTAAGCTTATATTTGCTTAAATTGAACACTTGATAAAGAAGTTATCAAATAATAAAAGAAGGAAGAAAAATAATTTTTTTATGTAAAATCGTTTTGTTTTTTTTTACAAAAAAAAATTCTTAAAAATCAACGGAACCACCTACAATATCGTGGTATATCTTTTTGTAAAGACAAAAATTCTTTCTGTATTTTGTTTAGTTTTTTTTTTAGTAAACGTAAAAAAAAAAAAAAATTTTACTGTAAATTAAATTTTTTTTTTCAACTTCAACCGATTTGAGCGAGCCAAAGACGAACAAAATCTTATTTTTTTTTTACATGTTCTTAAACCTCAGACCCTAATACAACTTTTGATCACTATTACATTTAAAAATAAGAGTACTTTTTTGCGGCCATACAAAAGTGACACACCCTATTATACACTTACAAAAAAATTTGTTTCGGGGTGGCTGTGCTTGGGGACCCTGTGAACCCTGACCTCCGACATTACAGTACAATCAATCAACAGACGTGTAACTGATTATATAGGAAAGTTGCAGAGGATTTAAAAGAAGATACCGATGCACATTGGTTTTGAATGTCTGAATATCGTAATAAGCCAGGTAAAGTATTCGACATTAGTGTAGTGCGGCTAAACAAAGAATCTCTAAATTTAACAGTAAGTCCGAAGTTGGGCTCAAGAGTTAACTGATGGGTCTTCCGAGAAGCACGAGTATCACGGTGAAGTTGTTTAGATAGATAGATAGATAGATAAGATTTATTGATCCTTTTTAAATTAATTAACAATCAGTTTAATACATTAAATTTTAAGACATGGCTAAAAGCCGTCTGCCCGAGTTTGACGAAGTCTATAAAGTATTTAAAAAGATTCTTCAATTATCGATTTTCTATATTTTGATGCTTTTTGACAGTAGATATATAATATATTCCAGTCGTTGCCATTCAGAATGTTTCTCATTTCCAATTCATCTAATTCTAGTTTTCCAAAATATCGAAGTCTAAACTCCCTTAGTACAGGACACCTTCCTAAGAAATGGTAAATGTTCTCCCTTTCTCGTAGGTTACATAGAGAGCAAATGATTGGTAAATCATCCCTATGAGGTATAAAGTTCAAGTCCATCAGTTCACCTCTGGCTTTAAAAAACTGTAGAAATCATATCGTTAGTGTACCTTTCGTTGAAGTAATTGTTTTCGCAAAGATTGTGATCTAAACTTGCATATATTTCTCTGTGTGCAGAACCCTTGACATGCTGAATGCTGTTAACGAGTATTTTCTCATCTACTGCAGAGAGCAAATTGTGGAATTCTTTTTGCAATTGGCTTATGTTTTCCGTGTTTATTGTTAAGTTGTATCCACAGAACTCTGCTAAGGATTTCCATTCCTCATAGAACAATATTTTCATCTCTATAATGTGATTTGCTATTCGTTTGATCAACCTCTCACCGTTCAAAGATAAGCATCTCAAAATATAATTAAAATGAAGCTTCAATGCATCCATAAATAGTGGGGGAGACCCGTTTCAACCATCAACATGTTATTTGGTGTACACTGTGGAAGCATGAAAATCCTTTTTAAAAAGAAGCGAAGTAATTTTTCTACTGTTTCGTAATGCTGATAGCCCCATACTTGGGCACCATACAGCATTATTGACTTAGAAACCGCCTGGAATATTTGCAGTTTGATTCGCATTGATATATTTTTATCTTCCATACAGTTTTTCCACGTTAAGCTTATCGCTGCCTTAGATGATGCAAGCTTCTCTTTTAGGTGCAGTTCCATGCTCATGTTACTACAGATATGTATACCCAAATATTTATACGATTTGACTGGTTCTATTTGCTGCCCATCAAAATACCATTTTTCGTTTCTTGAATATCTGCCTCCTCCTTTTCTAAAAACCATTGTTTTTGATTTCGTTGTGTTGACCTTTAACCTCCACTCCTCGCAGTATTTTTGAAGTTGATTTATCATTCCTTGTAATCTTTCTGACGAATCTGCAAGTAACACCAAATCATCTGCGTACATTAGAACCTTAATTAGAGTACCACCGATCCTGACCCCTCCGTAAAAATATACTGAGATATCGTCGATGAACATCACAATTCACAAATGCTAAAGGGCTAAAGTTGCAACCCTGTTTTACACCCGTAAGAATTTCGAAGAAGTTTGAAAGTTGTTTTCCGTCCCAAACTGCTGATGACGTGTTCTCGTACAGCTTTTCAATCAATCTTCCGAATTTCCGTGATACACCAATATTATAAAGTTTATAGAAAAGTGCACTTCTGTCCACTGTATCGAAGGCGGCTTTAAGGTCAACGAAGAACGCGTATAGTTTTTTCTTAGTCCTGATAAAGTTCTGTGCAACGGTGGTAAGGATAAAGATTTGATCTACTGTTGAGTAATTCTCTCGAAACCCTGCCTGAAATTCGCTGAGTATGTTATTTTGAGAAGTCCACACTTGAAAACGCTTCGCCAAAACACCCATTAGTATTTTCAATGCAGAGTTTAAAAATGATATTCCTCTATAATTTTCTGCTTGGTTAGGATCGCCTTTCTTGAGGATTGGAAAAATCACGCTCTGTCGAAAGCTGGTTGGGATATCTCCTGTTTCAAAAATTCTATTGAATTCTTTGGTTAGTATTTGTAGCAGAGAGTCATTTGCATATTTGAAGAATTCAATTGGTATTCCGTCCGTTCCCGGCGCTTTTCGGTCCTTGCTCTTAACTAACCAAAGTTTTACTTCTTCGAACTTAATGGGACTATCCAACAAATCGCACTTTGTATCCGGAACTGCATATTGAAAACTAGACTGGTACATGGCGTTGGGAGAGTTCAAGATATTTTTGAAGTGTTGTGCCAATTGATCTGCACTAATATTTAAGTTGTTTAAAGTAAAGGACTATTCACATGAGAGCGACCAATGAATAAAAAAACAAATGGGATTTAAAACATATATAAGTCTAAATTCTTCACAAAAACTTTACAAAATGGTAGAAATCTATATAAATTTAATGTAAATTTATTAAAGGTTGCGTTATAATTGCTAAATTGAGAGAAATTTGAGAAAATAAATCGCCCGTCGCGAATTGCAATGTGATTGCTACGAACTGTCAAACAATATTCGCGTTCCACATACCATCCACACTGCAACGAATGAATTGTTTAAGCGCGACTGATCTCAAAATCATTCTAAAAGAATTTTCTTTAAGACAGTTGTCTAAGGCTAGGACCGCACTTGCGATTTTTGTCGAGGCTATTAAAAAGTCGTAATCGCTACAAATTATTGTCATACACGCACTTGTGATTTTTTTGCGCGCGATTATTTAATCGCAAAAAATAAAACACACTACATTTTATGTAAGTGCACGCATAAGTACAAGCACAAATAAGTAGCGACAGAAAAATCGCTTGAAAAAATGGAACTTGTATCATTTTTATAATCGCTATGATTTTTAAGTCGCATGTGCGTGCATTCACATTTAACGCCATGTGTCTTATTCTTTGCGGCTAAGAAATCGTGGATTAAAAATCACAAGTGTGTGCATAACAATTTCTTGTTGCGACTAAGATTTTTAAGTCGTAGTAATTTAAATCGCAAGTGTGAGCATATCGATGTGGGTACATTTGTTTCATTTAAACATACGACAATCGCATCGCAAGAAAAATGAAACAAATTGCGACCTTTAAATCGTCACGATTTGTTGGTATCAAGTGCGTTCATTCTCATTTAAGCTCATGTGTTCTATTTTTGCGATTAAAAAATCGCGCGATTGAAATCGCAAGTGCGTTCCTAGCCTAAGTAAACGCCATTAAAAAAAAACGCATGTGAACGAAATGTCCAAATGTTCGTTCATTTGTCGGTCGTTGGTCGCTCTCATGTGTATAGTCCTTAAGAGCGCAACTGGTTGTTTTGCTGGAATACTATGTATCTACAGGGTGTTTCTTAATTCTTAAATCGAATAATGGAAGACAAGAAATATTGCGGGGAGATTAAAATTTTTCTGTTAAAGTTCTACCACCTAAGAGACTTTAATAAGTGGACAGAAGCACCTAACCAAGTATGGGAATTGTACTTGAGCCTTGGATCAATATAGGCTTTATAGATTACAGCCATATAAGATGGGGTGTGGAGATTCGACACAAGGCGGTTCTGTGTCTGGCAGAACTGGCAGATTTTCCTTAATGCAAGTGCCGCTCATAGAAAGCGGCATGGGTTGCGCTTCGACGCCAGAAGACAGCATTGAGTTTTTGAATCATTAAATTCTATGTGGTTTCTGCTTCCCCATTTAACAATGCTATCAAGAATTAGGGATCAATGAACGAGCTTATCATACTCTGCTATCATATCCATAGGACAATGACGTGAATCTGGAATCGTGTATAAAATGCTGATTTAACTTTCGTTAGCAAAACAATTTAATGGATTAGAAGTTCCAGACAAAAGAACATTGATGAATATGAGAAAGAGACTCGGAGACAAAACCGAGCCCTGTGGCACAACGGCATTTATTTTATTAATTTCAAACTTGAAAACGTCCAACAGAAGTTGTATAAGGCGGTTAGAAAGTTAGTTTCTAGTCCGACGAAGAAAAGATTGATCAATACCAAATATGTAGAGATTGATGCCAAATTCTATCAAATGTTCTTGAAATATGAAGTGCAATTATCCTACTTTATCCAAAACGATTTTTCGGTCAGATATATTCAACATCAGATACAACTCTCCCACGAGCGCTAGATCTGACCATGGTGAGATACAGGTAGGCCAAATGAAATGGTCTTCAAAGCCAACATGGTGTTCCCATTTATAGGAAAGAATACAGTTATGAAATGATAAGGTCATGAGCGTCAATAAGGAATCTCTCTTTTGATAATAAAATTTCAAAACAGTCGCCATACTAACGACTTATTGCTGATATATCTATCAGTGAGCTGAACATTGGCTTGCTGTGAATAATTTTAAATGAAAAAATCAAAACAAAAAATTAATCCTTCTGAAGCTTAAAAAAAAAAACCAAAAGGTATTAAATTTACCGGAATTCTAAGAGAAGGTCTGCCAGTACTTAGCGACCCAATTCCGAGAAAAAGTGCATCCGAGGTGAAATTTTCCACACAAAAAATAAGTGAGAGTAACCTTTTTAAACTTTTCAAACAAAAAACTGACAGAACTAGGCACAATGATTTTTGCTTGCAATATACATATATGTAGGTACTATGTGAACTGTTATGCTAGAGTAATGAATTCGAAGTCGAAATTGTGTTCGACTTTGCCATTTAGATGATAGAAGTGTGTTTCACAATAAATTCTACTTTTTCGCCGATTTTCTTCAAACAAATTTTTTGGTAAGTCCATGCTAATTTTTGTCGAAATTAGGAAAATAGTTTTTAACTCATTTAAAAAAAATATTCTAAGAATTTCTTTTATTCACAAAAAAAAATCCGAAAAATTTGTCCATGTTCTAAAAAAGGATACAACTTAATGGTTTTATTTAACATTTAACAAAGTTTTCAGATTTGCAGAAAAAGTAGACTGTGCCATTCCGATTTAAAAATCCTTTTCTACACCGTATTGATATCCTCCTTCTGCCAGGAATCTGAGCACAGCTGCTTTTCTGCTAGTAGCAGTGATTAAAAATGAGAACACACAAGGGTTCAGCTCTTGATCCAGCTGCTTCCATAAGTATTTAAATGCAGCTTTATTAACTCGATAGTTTTTTCTGAATCTGGATATGGACCATGTATACAGTTTGAGAAGATAAATTTAAATTTTACTTACATTTTGTCATAATTGTCAAATGGATTAAATGAATGTTTCAAAATTTGTCTTTATATTTTTAATCCGCGTTTTCGTTGCAAATTTTCTTCATTAATTGCAAAACTTGCGAATGAATCCATCTTCCCCACACGTTTACTTTTTTGTTAAAGACCAAAAATATCGGTACCTGCTATACAAATTTATTTGATATTTTATAAATATTTCAAATTTTGTTTTTTGTTTTTTTAACGCAATATTTCAAAAACATCATGCTCGATTTTTTTTATGATTGATAATAATTTTCACTATCGGCATAACGAATCTTAGTAAAAATTGTATAGAGAAGCTTCTAAAAAGTTTGAAAAACATTAAGTCTAAAAACTTAAAAAAAAAAAATAATTTTTTGAATTTTGAAAAAAAAAATGATTTTTTTCTTGGAAAATTCGATATCTTAAAAAGGCATCACTTCACGTCACTCCTGCGAGAGATAACCTCATCCACAAAATGTGCATCCAGAAGCGTGACGTCCGCTGTGTTGCACGTAGCCGCGTCATGCTGGATTCACACGTCGTCGTTGAGGTCTATATGGATCAACGTGGGCCGTAAGAAATTGGTTATCAACGTTGTGTAGCTCTCAAGATTGATGTTAACCGCCTCACCAACGTCGTTTTCGAAAAAGTACGGACCAATGCCGCCACCGAGCGAAAATCCACACCAAACGGTAACTTTTTGAGAATCCGAATAGTCACCTGGTGGTTGGTGTCATTCCATATACGCCAATTTTTCTTGTTAACATAGTTATTCATCCAAAAATGCGCCTGGTCGCTATAGATGATTTTTCGTCCAAAATTGCGGTTCTCTTCCAAACACTCTAAAGCCCAGTCAACGAACAAATGGCGTCGTCTATGGAAATAAACTTTGACTTCCTGAGCTCTGCGTTAGTGCGTGTTCTGTACAAGGCGATGAATCGACTGCCTCGGGTTCTGCTGTACACTTTCACAGACATCGAAAGAACATAACATTGGACCATTTTTCTTCGAAATGAGGTTGGGAATAACGGTGGACATTACAGAGCCATGGTAACCGACTTTTTTATACTGAAATTGAAAACATGGATTCGGACAACCTCTGGTTCATTCAGAATGGCGCCCCATTCCACACAGCCCATGCTACAATAGATCTTTTGCGCACCAAATTCCTAAATCGTGTTATCAGCCGTCTTGGCGATGTCAATTGGCCGCCTCGGAGCTGCGATTTGACTCCTTTGGACTTTTTTTTGTGGGGAACCGTAAAAGATCGATGTCAAACTAACAATCCGGAAACGATTCAAGCACTCAAGGTGTATATCATTCAAGCAATGCCTGAGCTACAGCCCGAAACCATCAACAAGGTCTTGGAAAATTGGAGTGACAAAGTGTCCTACCCAGCCAGCCACTTGAACGACGTTGTATTCCATAATTAATGGGAATATTTGTTCTTGCTAATAAAGCCATAATGCATGTACAAATTTTAATTTCGTTCGTTTTATTGCATTTTTAAAAAGAAACTT
The DNA here is from genome assembly GCA_911387755.1 of Chrysotoxum bicinctum. Taxonomy (NCBI): domain Eukaryota; kingdom Metazoa; phylum Arthropoda; class Insecta; order Diptera; family Syrphidae; genus Chrysotoxum; species Chrysotoxum bicinctum. The sequence goes on along the minus strand of OU426989.1, from coordinate 106,479,209 downwards.
GCATTTGGCCCACTCTTAAGAAGACTTCTCAATTCATTAAATTCAACTCGTATTCCAACATTTTTATTCAGCTCGTGTTCTTCTAATAACAACAAATCATACATTATTCATTCACCAGAAAGAAATACAAATTAAATCATGATTTATTATATAACTGTGAAAATAAAATTAATCAAGGATCCATGCAATCTATTTGGGGCCTCAATCTCACGTTCACTGTGACGTATACGTAATCTTTTTGAAGTAGGCACTTTGCAACGATAAATTTCCATTACAATGTCATTAATCAGTGTACTGTGTGTACTGTGTACACTACTCAACAAAATGATGTTTTTTCTGTGCATTTTTTTTCGGTAAAGCATTTTATTTTATATTTTATTTGTTAAATCAGAACAAATGGAATCTCGCAGTTAAAATATTTGCGATTATCACTGCCCGGGCAGCTGACGGCTTGTCATTCAGTTTGGTGCCTCGGCTTTAACACCAGCTCTCAGGAAAAAACAAGATACATTAAGTGCAATTCATTATCTTAAGTGCTTTTCGGATTGTATGCCAGTTTATTCAACGTCTGCACCGATGATTATGAACGGATTCCTTCCCATCCCTAGATCCAGACCCTGCGATGAGTAGTTCATGATAAAGGCATATGTTCGCAGAGATTTTTATGAGATTGATGGTTGATTTCTTCGGCGTAAATAATTACGGAATACTTTTACATAATTTGCTTAAGCAATGGTATTGAGTGCGAAATACTTGTATTATAAAATCAAGTTGTAAAACCATGATGAGAGCATTTAAGAGAGCAAGTGGTTCAAGCAAATCACGTTATCTTTCGATTGTGATATCACAAAGCTTTCATGAGGAACTGATTAGATAACTGAATGTTGTCCGATTCATTTTCTTTCGTATGGACTTGGGAAAAGAACTCTATTCATTTAGGAATACATATCAGCACACTTGTTGTCAAGTGAAAACAAACAGTTTTGTTAAGGAATTTCTGTCTTTTAATTTTGTTTACCTAACTATGAGATTCAAAACACTTTTAGTAACTTTGTATTCACTTTTAAATTATTTATCGATATTTGGTGAAATGTTAAATTTTGGTTGAATGTATTTTAAAAAATTGTCAAAAACTTGTACTGAAGCTAAGTCTTCAGTTATGCAATATATGTATCTTATATCAAGTTCTTATTTCTAAGCAAATTCTGATATATGTACATTACAGACCAAAAACATAAATGTTAAAAAAAGAGCCAAGTTCTTCTATACAAAAACCTTTGTGTAGCAAGTCAGCAGTGAAAAGCACTGAGATCTAAAAATACGCCAAGTGCTTACTTCATGAAGGTTTAATTCGGAATATTTAAAGTAGAATAATATTGAAACAGCTACAACCTACAATGTACTTTTCACGGCTGACTTGTTACACAGAGGTTTTTGTATAGAAGAACTTGGCTCTTTTTTTAACATTTATGTTTTTGGTCTGATCTCACTCCTTTTTGCAAAGATTTTAATATTTTGCCATGTCAAAATCTCGAAAGATACGGAAAGATAGATGGGTGGACTCTACCTATTAAAATCAACTTAGTTTTTAGCCTCCTATTTCTTTTGGTATATTTTCTTTTTGTTATTAGTTGTTTTGATTTGCGCTTCAATTATTTCTTCTTATCCTGGAAAGATACCTAACACTAACATACCTACCTTAATTACAGCAATCGGAAGTGCTCTGTATAAATTAAAAATTTTCTCAGAAAGTGGGCGGATACCACGCCCCCTAAATGGAAAACCCCAATTTTTATTTTTGGTCCTTTATATGCAATTTGAGCCTTACCGTTCTACAAAATTTCATTGTTCTACTGCAATCGGAAGTGTATCATATATAATTTACATCAGTTCTGTAAAACTGGGCGGATACCACACCCCTGAATGAAAAACTTCAAACTTTATATTTTCTTCCTTGTATGCAATTTAAGTCCTACTACTTTACCAAATTTCATCGTTTTACAGCGGTCGGAAGTGCTCCATTCAACCAACACCAATTCGGAGAAAGTGGGCCGATACCACGCCCCCTGAATGGAAAACCTCAAATTTTCGATTTTTTCCTCTACTTGCATGACAAGACCTACCGTTGTGCAAAATTACAAGATTCTACGATGTCGGGAAGTGCTCCATAATTTTGATGATCTGTCAGTCAGTGAGTCAGTCAGTCAGTGAGTCAGTCAGTTACGGTTTTTGTGATTTTTGAGGTTTGCAAATGTTTGGAATTTTAAGTTGCTGACTTCATTGTTATTGAAGATAGGGAGGGGTCAAAAACCGCCTGAGTTTGTTCCTGTAAAAAGGGTGTAGTGCCAGAACTTGGCTGGGAACTACCGTGCCCTTTGATGACTTTTTTTTTACTTTAATCGCGTGCTTTCGGTTACATAAATATATCCGCGTCCGATGAGAACGAAGAGATATGGTGAAACAGGATAATCAGCTCTGGGTGCTAAGTAGTGAAAAAGAATATATTCGGTTAGTTAAACTGACTTGGATGATTTGCGTAGGTATAGAGTATAAGATTAGCGAAGATAGTTGGTATTGCACTAACAACAAATAATTCATCCAGCATTCGTACGTCAAAGGAACTCAAGATCCAGGATGACCCACTTGCGCAAAGATTTTGACCATAACCAAGGAGTACCCCAATTTTCGGCGAAAAATCATCTATAGCGACGAGGCGGCTTTTTGGATGAGTAACTGTGTTAACAAGCAAAATTGCCACAGATAGGAAGACACCAACCTACACGAGGTTCACCAGGTGACGTTGCACCCATAAAAAGTTACCGTTTAGTGTGAATTTTAAGCCAGCGGCGGCGATTGGTTCATACTTTTTTGGAATCGATGTTGGTATGGCGGTCAATGGCGGGCGCTACAGAACGATGATAACCAATTTATTATGACCCGAATTGAATTTGTACCTAGACGACAAGCAGTTCCAACTGGGCGTCGCTATGTACCACACAGCGGACGCCACGATTGACATTCTGCATGAAAGATGTGAGGGTAAGCGTAAGGTTTTGGTTGTTTTTCTTTTTTCGTAATTTCAATGGAAATTTAATTTTGCGAATGGTTTATTATCGCAATTGGCCAAATATAGGTTTTCAGTTAATGTATTAGATGTTAGACATTAGACAATTTTTGAAATTTACAAAAAAATAATTTCACTTTCTTTAATCCTTCAAAATACGAGGTGCAACGTGCAACTCTAGGGAGAAACTCTTCTGAACTATTACAAACACGCACAGGGTTTCGGCAATGTAATGCGCCATCATGTGAATTCTTCAAGTTCGTTCTAGAGCAGATAGTCCGCAGGGCAGCTGTTAACACGGAGAGCACTATTTTCAATAAATCTATCCAATGAACGGTATCGACATTATCGGCCGTTCACACCGTTTTATAATAGAGTCTTTAACGGCTGTTGATGATCAAAAGAGACTTGTTGGTCTTGAAGTAAATGAGGACAAGACCGAGTATATGCTATCGACAAACGACCAGGGCAAAACGTCACTAGATAGCAAAAGCTTAAGTCTAGAAATGTATCTACCTCGGAGTTAGTACTAACTTGACGAACGACACCTTAGTGAAGAGGATCTACCCTAAGAAACCGCTGCTACTTCAGTTTATCGAAACAAATGGGTTCAAAACTCTTCAATCTTAAGACGAAGTGCAGGCTCTACAAAACCCTTATACAAACAGTCTTGTCTATAGTCCAGTCAAACCGTCATTAAACCTTAGGTTGCGCGTACATTAGTGCGACAAAGCGATGCGATGCGAGAAGCGTTGCGGCAAGCGATTCGAGATGCGAGAATTAGATGCGAGATAGTGCGCACAGTAGAAGCGATTTTTTGCGGTTGTGTTGTTAATTCCCTTACAATTATTGCCACTAAAATTATAAAAAGTTGCACCACACAACACAAGCACTGAAATTGAGCCTTGCAAGAGGTTCCGGTTTTCAAAGTCCTTTGTTATATTTTTCTCAGCTATCCACAGGTGAAAACCAGAATCTCCTGCGAGGTCTGGTTTTTGAAATATTTTTAAACAAAGTGATTTTAGTGAATTTTTGAGAATTTTGAAAAAATCATGGACTAACCACTTGTCTAAAAAAATCACCAAATTTTCAAAGTTCCCCAAACGCATCGAGACATACATCAAATGAAAGGTCTATTCAATTCCTATACACACATCTAAATGAAAAACTTCTGAGTGGTCTGGTTATCGAAATATGCCGGTCCAAAGTGATTTTATGGATTTTCGAGCCCCAACTACCTAATAAAGTGTTTGGTTGGCGATATTTCCGAAACCAAGCCTTGCAAGAGGTTCCGGTTTCCAAAGTCCTTTGTTATATTTTTCACAGCTATCCACAAGTGAAAACCAGAATCCCCTGCGAGGTCTGGTTCTCGAAATATTTCTAACCAAAGTGATTTTAGTGAATTTTTGAGAATTTTGAAAAAATCATGGACACCACTTGTCTAAAAAAATCATTAAATTTTCAAAGTTACCCAAACGCATCGAGACATACATCAAATGAAAGGTCTATTCAATTCCTATACACACATCTAAATGAAAAACTTCTGAGTGGTCTGGTTATCGAAATATGCCGGTCCAAAGTGATTTTATGGATTTTCGAGCCCCAACTACCTAATAATGTGTTTGGTTGGCGATATTTCCGAAACCAAGCCTTGCAAGAGGTTCCGGTTTTCAAAGTCCTTTGTTATATTTTTTGCAGCTATCCACAGGTGAAAATCAGAATCTCCTGCGAGGTCTGGTTCTCGAAATATTTCTAACCAAAATGATTTTAGTGAATTTTTGAGAATTTTGAAAAAATCATGGACTAACCACTTGTCTAAAAAAAATCACTAAATTTTCAAAGTTCCCCAAACGCATCAAGACATACATCAAATGAAAGGTCTATTCAATTCCTATATACACATCCAAGCGAAAAACTTCTGAGAGGTCTGGTTACCGAAATATGCCGGTCCAAAGTGATTTTATGGATTGTCGATCCCCAACTACCTAATAATGTGTTTGGTTAGCGATATTTCTGAAACCAAGCTTTGTAAGAAGCTTCTGTTTTCAACGTCCTTTGTTATATTTTTCGCAGCTATCCACAGGTAAAAACCAGAATCTTCTGCGAGGTCTGGTTCTCGAAATATTTCTAACCGAAGTGATTTTAGTGAATTTTTGAGAATTTTGAAAAAATCATGGACTAACCACTTGTCTAAAAAAATCACTTAATTTTCAAAGTTCCCCAAACGCATCGAGAGATACATTAAATGAAAGGTCTATTTAATTCCTATACACACATCCAACGTTAAAACTTCTGAGTGGTCTGGTTATCGAAATATCCCGGTCAAAAGTGATTTTTTTTGGATTTTCGATCCCCAACTACCTAATGAGGTCAGTAATGATAAAGGATTGACATATATATTGGTTGTCAAATATTTATGCTTGCGTTCAGAAATTGATTTTGCGTAAGCTAAGCTACTTAAGTATACAACAAATAACATACTCGTATGACTTGATTAAAAAAAAATTGTTACCATCGCACGGTGGCGCTCACCATTCACAGTAACGTTGCGATTCGCATCATCTTTGAAGAAATACGGCCCAATGATTGCTCCAGCCCATAATCCGCACCAAACAGTGACTTTTTCTGGATGCATTGGTAGCTCTGGCAATGCTTCTAGCTGCTCTTCACTCCAAATACGGCAGTTTTGCTTGTTCACGTATCCATTCAACGAGAAATGAGCTTCGTAGCTGAACACAATTTTTCGATAAAAAAGTTGATCTTCGTCCAACTTTTTAAGAGCTCATTGACCAAACCTTCGGCGTTGTGGTAGGTCGTTCGGCTTCAATTCTTGCACCAGCTGTATTTTGAAAGGCTTCACACTTAAATCCTTCGGCAACATTTTCCACGTAGTGGAGTAATAGAGGCCAATTGCTGCGAACGGCGCTGAATCGATAATTCACGGTCATCACTAACACTGGCCCATACAGCTGCCCGAATAGCCGCCTCAGTAGGTCGATTAAACTGACAATAAAATGGAAGAAGCGCGCAATGAACTTTCTTAACAGAGCACGTATTTTGATAATAAAATTCAATAATTTGTAAGCGTTGTTCGTTCGTAAGACGATTCATGGTTAAATTATAGACCAAACTGAAGATCTTTGACAGTAACACAAAACACGAAACGAAACGTGCGTGAGCTGTCATAACCAGTGTTGCCAAAAAGAAAATAGCAAAAAAATCACCCATTTTATAATATTGGAAATATTATTCAAAAATAAGTTCAACTTTAAGGCCCACTGTATGGTATTAAATATAAGCTTCTAGACTGAAAACATTTGTCCTCCAAAACAGGTTTGTTCATACTAACACCTTAATTAACATAACGAAGTGGATCTTTTGCTCTAAAGTCAAATACGGCCTAACCATTTATCGGTTAAAGCGAAAAAAATGCGTATCTTTTCATCAAACCCATCGCCAACTAGCTTCCACTGCCATTCAACCGAATAGTGAACTATTGTTGACTGAAATGTGCTATATTCTATAGCCCTACTCACAGCTACTCCCCATTAGACATAGTTTTATTCTTATCAGCGAGATGTGCTTAACGTGATTACACAAATTATTCAACAAAATAAAACTCATAGCCAAGAGAGCGCACAAAAACTGTACACAATTCAGAAACACACATAATAATAGCAAAAACTAGAGGGCTTGAGTTGAAGCTGAGTGTCTAATCGGAGAAGTAGGTACTTCATAGAAAGAGCGAAAAACAAAACAAGAAGAAGCACAAGAAATAAATTGATTATGACAATGACAGTGACAGACCGAAGAAAATACAACGAAATGCAGCTCAGTCCGCTTCGAAGTCGTTTCGCTGAAAGAACACGGGTACAACTTTTTTGACCGATATCCGATCACAGTCAAAGCTATAATAGAATTAAAAACACAGAGAAATATAATCCAACAAAAACAAAGCAGAAGAGAAAATTAAGCCTAAGTCCAAGGAGGATAAGTTTTTCGTTTTCGGATTAATTTCCCCAAAAGGTGAGTGCTCGTAAGTCATCTCTTAGCATCAACGTCACTTTTCGTTCAAACTTTAACAATTGTTTTGGCCTGTTTTTCATTCGTTTATTGCTCGATGTTAATATGAAAAAAAAAAAACAAACAACAAAAAGTTATTCAACAATCACTCATCTAGGAGTGAAACTTGTTCGGGCTCTGTGTTCAAGTGGATTGCTTTTCCCATTTCCCATGTCCCATCACAAAATCCCACTCAACCTGGCCGAAACAGAAAAGAAGAAAAGTTTTCTATATTTTGTGTGCTGTTGTAGCTATAGGTACCTCTATCTAGTATACATACTTGCAAGCGATGGTTGGTTGCCCGAAGGGGCTATCTAAGAGGTTACAATTGTTGTGGATCTGGTGAACTAGTGGTCATGGCTATCAAAAAGAAACCAAAGTAAAAAGAACAAAGTTTTGGGTCTTCAGTTTTATAAGTTGTTGTAGATATAGCTAAGAAACCGAAACGAAACGACAGCGACGATGACGGAACTTCTGAAATTCAAGAAAGCCTGGTGAATGTGTTGCCTTGGTTCGCTTTGGGCAATGGCAAACTGCAGTGAATGGTCAATTATTGGCCGACACACAAACATAAGTCAAGTTACTGGAAATTCATGTTCTTAATAGTTTAAGTACTTCTGAAGTAGAAGAATGTTGGCAGCGGTGGTGGGGGGTTTTGGTGATAGATTCGGAATAGTTAAGGGGTTTTCTTCTTGCCTGTTAGTGGCTGTGTGCAGAGGTTTGTGTATTTCCTGGATCTCGGATGTAAGCCTTTGTTTATCAAGCAAAAGTAAATAAGGACCGGCAAATAACTTCCGAACAAGACGTTAAAGTTTTAAAGTCAAAATGCTGCATCCTGTATGCATGCATGAGAGATGCGAATAATATTTGCTAAATTAAAGTTCTAAGGAATTAGATCCGTTTTTTGAAATAATTACTGAAAATTTTCTTATTAAGGAGTATTTAAAGTTTTTTAAGAATATTTTTTTTATTAAAATTACTCGAGATTAAAATCTATTAAGTTTTAGACAACCCCAGTGTTCTCAAAAATATAACAACCTCACTGGAACTTGTTTTGCACGTCCTTGGTGGCATTCAAAAAAGTGTGAATAGCACCGTGTTTCAGCACCTGATAGACACTGTATAGCACTTAACTGCCTCCTTGAATCGGCTACATGCGGTTTCAAAAAGACTATAGAGTGTGAGTGAATACGAATACGAGCCCTTTCGAATGGAATAAAACAAGTCCAAATTAAGCAAGAATACTTACATGCATTTACTAAACGGCTTAGAAGCATTGAAAGAATTGCCACTAAGCAGTCCGAGATGCCAGATCTAACGTGCTTGGTCGCGAGTACTAGACGGAGACGAAGAAAGAGAAACTTCGGCTTTTCAAAATAAAAAAGACTGAGTACTTGAACGTGTGACGTGATTTGGATAACGGCGATTGTGTTAATAGGTTGATTTATTGACGACTCATACTTAATTTGTTAATTTGAATGAAATTAGTCTAAGCTTAAGCCAATTAGGAGCTGAATATCTTGCTGCAGATCTTTCCGAAGAATGTCCATCAAATCGATGTTCCAAAACATGCTCCGGGAAAAGGATGGTTTTCAAGGAAGGAGGCCCTCCGCAATAAAAATAAAAAATAAATAAATTTGGTGGTGCAACAGCTCGATGTGAACCAGGACCTAGTGACTTACAACTCTCAACCATTCCTGTGTGCGTGTTATCAAGAACGGAGGAGACCTACAATTTTCTGCCGATTCCGAACGGCTAATGAGCAGCACTTTCCATGACAAGAGATACTGTTGGAGGAATTGTCAATTCTCGCAAGAGGCAGTACAGGTACACCCCTGAAAAAAACTTTCTTGCAGCGGCTGAGAATCGAACTCGAGACCTTCCGCATGACAGTCCAACGCACTAACCATTATGCCAAGGGATACGCAGGCCTTCCGCAATGGAGGAACTATATTCGGAAATTACTCTCCTTATCTTTCTTCAAGAACTTTTCTGTTGTATTGTGTGAGAAAGCAAACCCTTTTTCCGACCAACCTTACAAGTCGATACCAGTGTAAAATTTAGACAAGAAAATTTCCTCCTCTAGCAATTATTTACACCAAAAAAAAAAAACTCAATATCCAAGCATTTGTAGACAATAGCTTTAAAGAGCAATATCTGGTTTGTATAATCCCTGCTAAGTTTGAGCATTTACGCAGGATGACGATGGTGAATGCACCGTGCTTATTAAAAGTCGATATAGACTTCACTTATACCATTGATAGATATAGAAAAATAAAATGCACGACTGGGTCGCACGAACTTGATCCTATGTAATAGACTAGGAATTTTAAGAACGAATGTTATTAGAGAAAACTGTTCATAAGGATAAAATTAATTTTTTAAATTCTTTAAGTAGTTAGAGACAAAAACAGAATGCTATGCAAATTTAAATTTATGCAAGAACAAAAATTATAAGTCGTTGTAGTGGTTTCTTAAAAAAAAAGCTTTTATATACAAACTTTTCAAAAGGTTTTCAAGAAAAAATTTTGGTACGCCAATTTAAAGTTTTTATTATTGTTCGAACAAAAAATAAATTTATGAAAAAAAATATTGACCCGTTTCGGAGATATCGAATTTTCAAAAAAAAGAAAAACAAGATTTTTTTTCAAAAATTCAGAAAATATTTATTTTTAATTTTTTAAATGCAAAGTGGTTTAGACTTTTAAGAAGCTTCTCTTTAAAAAATTTCATTAGGATCCGTTATGTGGATAATGAGAAATTCAAAATTGCAAAAAAATGGCTCTATGGTAGGTACAAGCTGTAATATCTTAATTTCAAATTTTTTTTATTAAATTAAAGATCGTAAAAATTAATTGAAAGAAAAAATATTTTATCAAAATTCTAGGTGCCGTTTTTGAGAAAAATACGATTTTTAAAAACCATTTTTTTTAATTTTTTAACATTTGTACCTACCATACCTTTATTTTTAGATAAAATACATTTTTTTGTCTCACATCTTGTAGATTATATTGAGAAACTTTTATTTATCAATTTAAAAAAAAATCTAGCATGGGGTTTTCGAAATAATAAGTTTTGAAAAAAAAAACATTGAAATGTTCAAAATCGGTTGTATCGTTTTTGAGAAAATCAAAAACAAAAAAAAAATGGTTCCATGGGGGGTACCGTCAATAACCATTTTTCGGAATTTTTTTTAACCATTATCTACCTTGCTTTAACTAAATGAAAATTTTTTTGCATTTTTATTTTTTAAATCTGTCGAACAGGTTTTGAGAAAAAAAAATATTTATAAAATTTCGAAAAAAATTCGTATGGCAGGTACCGTTATTTTTGGTCTTAACAAAAAAAAGAAAAAAACGTGTGGGGAGAAAAAATTAAAAGTGATATCTACCAAGTTTAAAGAAAATCGGCCAAGTCGTTTAGGCTGTAGTCTAACAGACAGACAGAATTGCCAGACCCACTTTTTTCGTCTTCGCTATCATCGTAATGTCAACTTTGATCAAAATCTCGAGTTCAATTTTTTTTACGAATGCATAACTTGCCTTATAGTACCTATAAGTCGCAAGTAAAAATAATTCAGACATAATGGCAAATGGTGATATCACGGAACAAAATGTTAAAAACGGATTTAATCTTTTGTAACAAACCTGGTGTTAGGTCACGGCTCTTAAAAGGATCTCACCTAATCTCTCAACATCTTAAGAGGTGCTATAACCCTCATAACATCATTAGAAAGCACTCAAGGTAGTAACCCAATCATCGAGTCCGTGTATACCCCTCCACTCCTCAGGCCATCATTACGACCTCTAGCCTACAGGATACTAGAGCCCGATCCTAACAGCAGGAGCGTAGGGTGTTCTAGCTATGATAACTCGGCATGCTTGCTCTAGCCAAGGCTCGGCTCGTCGGCGGGATGGGTTCTTGTTACCATAGCTTCGAACTGGCGTTACTTTGACTTCATGCCGAAAAAAAAATTATTCGAAGTAAATTAGTGTAGGTTCAAAAAAAAAATAGAACCCGAAATCCGTCCCAATTGTTAGGAGACAAGAAGAAAGTATGAATATTTTTGCCTTCACAGACTAGAAGTCTAAGCGAGAAAAAGAAAACCAAAAGACAAAATAAAAAATTATATTCGCCTGATTTGGAACCCTAAAACGCGAACAGGACACGGTGTTGCTTGTCCTATAGTGGCGATCCCCCCGCGCATCACTATCGTGACACGTCCTTGGCTACTACTACCACTTTTATCTTTGCAGCAACCCCCTGACTTGTGTTTTTTTTTTTTTTTGTTTTTCTTTAGTAACTAAGAACTTCCATAGTTCTTGTCACCTCACTTGCCGTACGAAGTCCACAATCAACGTCCATCCACCCCTTCAATATTTATCTCATTCAATCATCATGGTTACTGACCATACCACCTGAAAATTATACAAATCATCTTCCCACTAAACCAATACTAAAATCAGAACACATTCGGAAATCCGTTTTAAACGTTACAATGCAATTTTATTATTATCAAGTAAAGTCTTAACCTATATAGTACTTAAATCATAACCTAATTCCAACCTAACTACAAGGAAGCTACAGAATTATCGAAAGTATTTCTCTTTTATTTATTTTCTTCTTTTTTTTTCGACTAATTATTTAAAGTTTCTGACCAGGTCGTATTAAAAGAAGAGCAGCCTCAATAAGAAAAAAAAAATTTAAAGAAAATTAAAAATTAATAATAATAGAGAGTTAAGACAAACAATTCAGTAGGTAAATTATTTTTTTTTTTTTTTGTAATCAAAACCTCAATTCTAATAACTTAGTCTTATATTTTATATTTATATTATGTAATTAATGTAAAGGAAACGTATTATCTCATGAATTTCTCCCAAATGGAATTCTTTTTTCCTTTAAGTTCTTTTTTTCTTTTTATTTAATATTTTCAAATTTCGAGTTCTTTTTAATAATAAATAAACTCTTCTATTAACATTCTCAGTATGCTCTTAATTTCATCTATCCTTTTCTTTTTTTTTTTTTTATTATAATAAGCTCTTCTTAATTAGCCTGCAGCGAATTCGATTAAAAACACTCAAAACAAAGAAAAATGATAAGAAAAATGAAGTACTGACCGAAAGCTCTCGATTAATTGTTTAGGTTATGTTATAATATTTTTGATAGTTATTTTCTGTCGTCGACCCAATGTTGTGGTGCACCGCTCCATGGGATGAAGAAATCAGATGATGTTTATTTAATTCTTTAGTAGATTTTCTTAGTTACAATTACCTGTAGAAATAATAGTAAATTTTGAGGGCATTTTATAATCGAGAAATCGCTTTACAAATTTCAAAACCCTATCAAATTTTCTTAGTTAATATATATATTTTTTTTGTTTTTTTTTTTTTTACGTTTGGATTAATGAATTAAGATTTTTATTTTCACGTTATTTTTGCTTACTATAATGCTAGGTATAGGTTTAAAATTTCAATTCAATTAGGTATAATACAAAAAAAAACTAGAATATTTGGAAGTACTTAGCTTTTAATAAAATGTAGGTAGATTCTATTTTCTTTTCGTTTTTTTTTTGATGATTATGTTGCTACCATCTGTTGTAGGTTTTCGTCGATAAAATGCTGTTGTTAATGTCGATGGTCTTCGCTGTTAGTTGTTGATCTGTTGCTGATTTAATTTTAGAATGTCACTTAGGCGTTTAATTAGGTCTTGTGAAGTAGCTGAAGTTGTAGTTGGGTCATTCTTTAAGTATTAAGCTGTCGTGCGCGTGGGTGCTTCCTATTCGGTTAATCATATGGTTGAATCTTATGATTTCGCTTCCAATCACGGATGATACTGATGTCGAGTAGTATGCTTAGGTGAAAAAGGGCCCCGTAAACGTCGATGGCTTGTGCTTGGTCGTTTAAATTTTTCGATGGTGAATTAAACGTCGAGCTCTGGCCTTAGGCCTTCTGGTATGCCCTTTTTATGTCGTTGGAGTTGGATTACGTCTTAAGCTGAGTGTTGCGGTGTAGCTTGTAACTCCTTGGTATCAGTCAGGTAGTTGGCCGATTAGTTCTGGACTGCGTTAATGGCGTGATAGACCCAGCTCTGAGTCACGTGTTCTTCTCAACACTTCTTATATGATATCACTTATGACACATGGAGATAACCCTGTTTTCGAGGAAATTTACAAATATCGTAAACAGAAAGATTTCACTTCTTTAAGGTTCTTTTCAGTTTCTGTAAGTCTTTATGCAATACGGTATTGGCTTCAAGTAAGGAAATGATTTTTTTTTTTGTATTCTGATGACTGTACTTTGTCCGCAGCAATAGTCAACTTTCCCTGTCAACTTATCGACACGACGTTCCAAAACCAACTGACTCTTTTTTTTTCTTTTCCTTTTTTTTTCTCTGCTTTTCTTATTCTTCGAACCTACAATCTCTACTCCCTGGAAAATTAGTACTGGAAGTCCATCCGATTTAAGTTTTATTTTAAGGTTTTCTGGGAGAGAATTTGACCAGAAAAATCATACGACATTTTGCCAAGGTAATTGCGAATTTTTCATTAATAGGTGTGCACAAATTGGAATTTTATAGTCAACATTTTTTTATAAAAAGCTAATCAAAACACGGATACGCACCCATACTAGGCTGTTCTAAGGCTTTTCATCGATGTTAGTTAACGAAACAAGTTTGTTATTGCCATCATCTGTTTAAACTGAATCTCAAGAACTATTTAAACCTTCAGCAAAAGCTCAACTAGGAATGCAAAGCTAACATGTTATCTTCTACATTTTGTTTTTGTGCTTCTTTGAATACTAATTATTCATTTCTTTATTTAAATTTCCTAACGTCAGAAAGTCTTTTCTTACACTTTAAATTTGTAAACCATCCCAAAAACTAACTTTAAAAATTGCTATAAGGCATATTTATTTATAGAAATTAACTTAAAATTTTGTTTAATTTTTTAATTTTTTTTTAAGGAACAATTTGAGTTATTTAAAATGAAAATTAAAAAAATTAAGCAATTTAAATTTTCAAAACAAATTTTTTTTTTTGAAAATTTGCAATGTTAAGTTTAAAATCGTGCAATACAAAAATTTGATAGAAACTGGTGCAGCTCAGTGGCGGATTTACCAGCAGGCTAAGTAGGCTTGAGCCTAGAGCGGCAGATTTTAGGGGCGGCAAATTTTTTATTTTTAGCCGTCGGTTTTCTGATGTGTAGATATCACTCTAGAAGTCCATAAGACACCTTTTCGATGACTTTTCCTTCTTCTCTTTCATTGTACATTCAACGGTACCGCAAACTTCTATATTCTACGGCCGTTGCCCACACTTTCTATGTGTGAAATGTGAGCGAAATTCCGGAAAATATATTTCACGCTCTTCCCATTCCCACTACGTATGTACTCATACAAGTCGGACTACTGGTTGGGGGCTGTGAACTGAGTAGATTGTATACGTATTGGTAATAGCGATATTGGTGTGGTAGATCTGAATACAAAATTGTTGCAAGGAAAAATGTTTTGTTGGAGATATTCTTCGTTTTGAATGGAACAAAAGATTTCAAAATAATAATCGAATCATTTTATCGATTTTAATCTTATGTGTTGACTACTGTTTGTTGAACAGGTACTAACTTCTGAAAATTTTATTAGAATGCTAAAAAAACTCAAATACTTTTCAGATTGAAAACTAGATACAATCGATTACGTTGAATATCCGTACGTGAGTTCGTCTGGAATCTCGTTGTTATTTTTTCAATTTGTGTAACTACGTTTACCGAATGTTCATTATTTTGGGGGTGGCATACCTCGCCGTATTAGCATTACATCATTGAACTTTGATTACCTCAGAAATATACTCAAAAAGTATTTCTTGTGCAATTTGAATCGAATTGTTGAATTGTAAAGATAATCTAGGAACTGACAATTCACAATTTTAGAGATAAGGGCGGCAAAAATTCAACAGCCTATACTTGGGAAATGTGTAAATCCGCCACTGGTGCAGCTAGTGAGGGAACGAAAACAAGAAATAAAAATGGTTAAAGGCATTTTTTTTACCAAAATGTTAAACATCGCCAATATGGTACACTAAATTTTGTCAAAATACCTTTTTGTGTACCCAGCTTGACGTATGGTCTCGTTATATTTGAAGATGCAAAACAAACCAATTTCAACTTTTTTTTTTTACCTATCCAACTGTCGATTCATGAAAAGTTTCTACTTCCAATATCCTAAGACTTATAACTCTGAGATCCATGATGGTTTGATCCTTAAATCGGTCTACCTTGTCGTGTCGAACTTGGGATTCAAATACTTTATTGGTGCCCAAATCCATTTGCTCTATGTCAATTATATTAAATTTGGTAGTGCAACAGCTCGTAAAGAATCAGGACCTAGTGACTTACAACTCCCAACCATTCATGTTGGCTAAGTGATCGATTGGCCGAGTCAATATAGTCGACGTGATTTGGATTTCTGAACTACAAGCAGGGGCCAAATTACCGCATCAGTTTTCGAGTAATACGTGATTGAATTATTTGAGTTTGGTATTACCGCTTACATAATCGAGCAATCGATTACACTAATTTTACATTATCATTCGATCACTGATGGGATGCACTCACTCGGTAATTTGGCTCCTGAGCTCAATACAGCTCATAGACTTCCCGGTGTTATTTTCTCCTCTATATAGTCTCTTTTCACACAAGTCCTAATATTTGTCGAAAAATTTCCGTTTCAAAACATCTGAATAATAGCTCTCCCCTTCTGGTTATTGTCCAATACTAGGCACCGTAGAGCAGAACTGGGAGATTAAGAAGATCGTACACTTGATCTTACGAAGAGTTTTTAACCCAATAGTTTCCTATTTCGTTGAGCTTATATTATCTGCGAGGTAAATGAACTACTTACTCGTAACTTCTTTGATGTTGTTGCTATAAATGTGTGGATAGATTTTTGTTTACAGCAATAACTTGGACGTATCTTCATTTGTTTCAAGGCCAACAAGTTTTAAATGATCTTCGATGAAAAATTCCATTACAGAAGGTTGGAACATGCCGATGATATGGACATCGTTTGCATAACCCGGTACTTGGAAAGATTTGTTGAGTACATTCTTCTTCACGTTATTACTTGCCCTATCAGCACCACCTATTCTAGAAGGAGATTAAAAAAGTCACCACGTATTTTCTAATGTCACGCGATACAACTGAATCAGTTTTCCCAAGATATAGAACTCGTAAAGATGAATCCTATCATATCGTCGCTGCAGATCGAATACCTCGTAACCCAGAAAAGTCGATTTTTCAGGAGAGACAAAAATCTTATTATCGAATCAATGAGAGACAATGAGAGACGTGTTGTTAATTATGCGCGTGACTCTGCAATTATAGTTTTTAGGTTCACAGGATATTTTTCATTAGATCCGGAATTTTTTTCACAATATAATTGCATCATTACCTAAAAATCGGTTTTTTCTGGGTTACGAGATTTCGATCTACAGCGACGACATGTGACTTTTAAGTCTATGAAAGCATAGTGAGTCTGAATATGAAATTTCGTTGGTCTTTTCCAGTAAATGCCTCAATGTGAAGATTTGGTCTACGTGCAGTTAAAAATAAAATGCACGACTGGGTCGCACCAACTTGCTCCTATGTAAAAGACCAAGAATTTCAAAAATGAATGTTATTAGAGAACTGTTCATAAGCATAAAATTCATTTTTAAATGACTAAAAAAAACTTCTTTAGTAGTTAAAGGTAAGAATAGGATGCCATGTGATTCAAGCAAAAATTATAAGTCTTTGTAGTGGTTTCTTAAAAAATAAGGTTTTATAAAAGAAAATTTAAAAACATTTAAAAAAAAAAAATGTTGGTACCCCAATTTGAAGTTTTAATTATTGATGAATAAAAATTAAATTTACAAAAAAAAGTATTGAGCCGTTTTCGAGATATTGAATTTTCAAAAAAACAAACAATTGATTTTTTTTTCAAAATTCAAAAAAATTCAAAAAAATATTTTTCTTAAGGTTTTGAAGCTTCTCTCTACGAAATTTCATTAAAATCCGTTGTGCTGATAATGAGAAATTCAAAATTTTAAAAAATCGTTCTATGGTAGGTACAGTCAGTATTATCTTGTTTTCAAATTTTTTTATTAAATTACAGATATTAAAAAATAATAAAAGGAAAAAAAATTTAAGCAAAATTCTCGAAACCGTTTTCGAGAAAAATACGATTTTCGAAAACCATTTTTTAACATTTGTATGGAGGGTACCGTTATTTTTAGGTAAAATGTATTTATTTTTCTCATATATTAGAGATTATTTTTCCAAACTTTTATTTATCAAGTTTTGAAAAAATCAAGCATGGGGTTTTCGAAATATTGAGTTTTCAAAAAAAAAATTTTGAAAGTTTTTTTTAAAAATCCAAAAAAATTGTTTGGAAAATTTGAATACACAATAATATTCAAACTGGTGGGAAGCTTTAGCATAAAAAATGATCAAAATCGATGGTACAGTTTTTGAGAAAATCTAAAACAAAAAAAATGGTCCCAAGGGGGGTACCAAAACTACTCATTTCTTGGAAATTTTTTTTCAATCATTACCTAGGTTTAACTAAATTAAATTTTTTAATTTTTTTTTTTTTAAAATCGTTGGGACAGTTTTTGAGAAAAAAAATATTTCTAGAATTTCGAAAAAAAATCGTATCGCAGCTACCGTTATTTTTGGTCTTAAAAAATCAAATCAAAAAACATCCGGGGGTAAAAAATTAAAACCCATATCTACCAAGTTTGAAGAAAATCGACTGAGCCGTTTAGCTGTAATCGAACAGACAGACAGACAGACAGATAGACAGACAGACAGACAGAATTGCCAGACCCACTTTTTTGGTCTTCGCTATCATCTTAATGTCAACTTTGATCAAAATCTCGAGTTCGATTCTTTTTACGAATGCATAACTTGCCTTATAGTAGCTATGTATAATACAGTTAAAAGGCAAGGAGATGTCCCATTATGGAATACAAATTTGCCCAAAGCATGGCTTGATTGTAATTCACACGCGACGGACGGTCAGCAGGAGGAGCGAAGGGTATTTTCTTGAGGACGCCATCGGCAATACGGTCACTGTTACTGGCGAATGCTACAAAAAATAAACGACTTCTTACTACCGGAATTGTATGACAGGGGCTTGGTGAAAATATTGTTTCAACAAGATGGTACAAACGTACAACCATCACGACCCTAATGGATATTGTAAAGGAATCGTTTTCTGGTTGCGTAAGCTCCCCTAACCTAACCTAACCATCCCAGACTTCTTTCTTTTGGGGTACATGAAATCAAGTCGCGAACATAAGTTAACAAGCCTCAGAAAATCGCAGCGCTTAAGGAAAATATTCGACAGGAATGCGAACAGCTATTAACAGCGCGGCGGCAGCTACTTTACGGATATCATATTTTCCACTTAACGGAACTTGCAAACTGCAGTAATGGAGATTATCCTTCATCTAACCCCACTGCATGTGGTAATTGAAAGTGCAGCTAAGGGAGCCATCTAAAGATTGGGCAGTTTAGGTACTGGGATGGTTAAATCCATAGGACCTAGATCAAGACACTCCATATCACAGTATTCAGTAGTCAGTATCGAGCTTACCAGGTATTCTAGGAGATGGCATGATTTGAAATGATAACCTCGAGAAAATCTTCAGAACGGAGTAAAGTTGCAAGAAGCAGTTGGTAGGCAAAACAGTGAACTACTCTCTTAATGCAAATGCCATCAAATGGTCTACCGATAATACGGGAATTTTTAGACCTAGAACCAAAATTCCTCAGTCACTGAGGGATTCCAAAAGCATTTTCCGAGCAGAAGTAAATGCCATAGATGTAAATGCCAAAATCTGCCGAACGAAATCTCAAAAAAATTACCGCAAACACAACATTACCACCATATCGGACAGCCAAGGAGAACTCAAACTTTTAAACTCCTATCACCCGCTAAGTTTTCTGAATTTTGAAGGCAAATTTCATCAAAATCGGTGATGTCATTTTGGAATCAATAGGTAACATACAAAGCATCTATGTTTATATACATACAAACGAGTATATCGACTAGTCCAAATGTGGATTAATTTACATGACCCAGGTTTTCTAAGTCACTTCAATTCTTCTACATTCAAGTTTCTTTTATGCAATTAATTATGTAATAAAATAAATATACATTTAATATTAGGTATTAATCTTAACAATATTATGCCACTTGATGGCTTCTAATAAGTTATATAATAAATTGCTCCAAATTGTACAAATAGCGTGTGGCCATTTAAATTAATTAAGTGTTGCTTAAAGTAGCTCTTGAGTTACGTTTATGTTAACCTCTCTTCATTCACAATTATCTTTAGCGACAAAACCTGCAAGGTTCTATGAAATGTGCTTGCTTATAAAACTGGTTATCGAAAATCTTATACCACTTCATATTCTCCGATAAAGTTTTTGAAGTGCCCAAAGTTAAGTGAGACATAAATTATATTACCTAGTTCAAGACGAGATATCGTGTAGAATCTATTGTTTTCATCTAACATACCCAAGTTCCTGCCACACGGAATATTTTCAAAGCACTTCTACTCCACTCAATATCTAAAGTCTTCCTCATAATAAACTAACTTTATCCATTTTCTCTATTTATTCATTCAAGTTGAAATATAAATTAATTTTGCCAGTTGTTTAAGCAAATAAGGACCTCCTGTGGACCCTACCCGCCCTCTGGTGCCATCATCTAAACGTAAATGTAATAAATTGTTAGAAAGCGCGACAAGAGTAGGTACTCGTATAACAATGGATTTTTGTTCCACCTACTTCTGTTGCGCTTGCAACAAACTGAGTACTTACCGTTAGAATTTCTTGTTATCAACATTCAAAATAAATCCTGACTTCCGTGCACGTCGTAATTCAAAATTAGCATAATAACATTACGACACTCATATTGTAGGAAAGGGTCCTTTTTGCATCCGAGTCGCGTCTTCGTCGAGTGGCGTTGTTGTCTTTCGATGAGAGAGTATAACTTTCTAATTGTCGTCGGTAAAACATTCGTTCACACTCGCGCTTCCTGGTGTATGCTTTTTGCATTTCCATGCTTTTCCCAAATCTGGTGTTGCCATTTCGGTTTGAAACGGAAATTAAGTTGTGTAAAATAAATCTAAATAGATGATTTGGAGTAGATGAAGTTTTTTGATTTTTTAGGTTGTGAGTAAACTTATGGGGACAATTTGGATTCTTGAAAATTTGTCTGCTATCACGAATATTTATTTACGACCGGCCGAGAACATCGCCGTGGTCAGTTAAAGTGTACAGCAGTATCCGAGGCAGTCGATTCCTTACCGTGCACATGAATTAAGCATTTCGCAGACTTAGGCTAGGACCGCACTTGCGATTTTTCGTCGAGCCGATTAAAAAATCTCAGTCGCTACAAATTAGGCTAGCAACGCACTTGCGATTTTTTGTCCAGGCGATTAAAAAGTCGTAGTCGCTACAAATTATTGTCATGCACGCACTTGTGATTTTTTTGAGCGCGATTATTTAATCGCAAAAAATAAAACACACTACTTTTTATGTGAGTGCACGCATTTGCTACAAATAAGTAGCGACAAAAGATCGCTTGAAAAAATAGAACTTGTTTCATTTTTATAATCGCTACGATTTTTAAGTCGCATGTGCGTGCATTCACATTTAACGCCATGTGTCTTATTCATTGCGACTAAGAAATCGTGGATTAAAAATCGCAAGTGCGTGCATGCCCATTTCTCTTTGCGACTACGATTTTTAAGTCGTAGTAATTTAAATCGCAAGTGTGTGCATATCCATTTGAGTACATTTGTTTCATTTTAAATTACGACAATCGCTTCGCAAGAAAAATCAAACAAATTGCGACCTTTAAGCCTAGGACCGCACTTGCGATTTTTCGTCGAGGCGATTAAAAAGTCGTAGTCGCTACAAATTATTGTCATGCACGCACTTTTTATGTGAGTGCACGCATTTGCTACAAATAAGTAGCGACAGAAAAATCGCTTGAAAAAATAGAACTTGTTTCATTTTTATAATCGCTACGATTTTTAAGTCGCATGTGCGTGCATTCACATTTAAGGCCATGTGTCTTACTTTTTGCGACTAAAAAATCGTGGATTAAAAATCGCAAGTGCGTGCATGCCCATTTCTCTTTGCGACTACGATTTTTAAGTCGTAGTAATTTAAATCGCAAGTGTGGGTATATCCATTTGAGTACATGTGTTTCATTTAAGTATACGACAATCGCATCACAAGAAAAATGAAACAAATTGCGACTTTTAAATCGTCATGATTTGTTGGTAGCAAGTGCGTTCATTCTCATTTAAATTCATGTGTTCTATTTTTGCGACTAAAAAATCGTGCGATTGAAATCGCAAGTGCGGTCCTAGCCTTAATGGTCATGATTTGTTGGTATCAAGTGCGTTCATTCTCGTTTAAACTTATGTGTTCTATTTTTGCGACTAAAAAAACGCGCGATTGAAATCGCAAGTGCGGTCCTAGCCTTACATTTGGCGAATTTTGCGTGTCGACTTCGGGCTACATCCGTACAGAATCTAACTGAACCAGGAGCTCAAACTTCATGACAATAAACGACGCCGCTTATTCGCTGACGGAGGTTCGGAAAGTTTGGAAGAGGACCCCAATTTTGACCGAAAAATCATCTTTAGCGACGAGGTGCATTTTTGGATAAATGGCTACAGTAAAAATTTCCATATATGGGACAACACCAAACCACACGAGGTACACCAGGTGATAATGCATCATTATAAAAGTTACAGTTTGGTGTGGATTTTTGGCAGCCGGCGTCAATAATCTCAACTTTTTCGCCGTCAATGGCTAACGATCGCCAGCACGATGGTAGTCAGTTTCTTATGGACCAAATTGAAGTATATGGACCTAGATGACAAGTGGTTCCAGCTGAACGGAGCTACGTACCACAAAGCAGATGCCACGATTGACTTTCTCCATGAGCAAATTGAAAGTATGCGGAAGAGTATTTGAAAATTGGAACACTTGGAATCACGCCGCCTAAAGAAGCCGAGCTTGGCATTTTAACGATGTCATGCTTCGTACATAATGGCATACATGGGGCATTCAAATATAAAACGAACTTGTTAATACCTCCCGCACAGCTCGTTTTATTTCACTTCATCATCTACCTGTCCTAATTGAAAAACACTAGAAAAGTACAAAAGCTTGGGTGCTTGTACTCGTACATTACAGGATCAATGAGAACTTGCCCTACTGCATCAAGGGAGGTTATTCTTCAACTGCTGAAAACATTAACTACTTTAACAAAGTAAATTCTATCATATGGCGTACTGACGGAACATGAACGACTCATGCGACAGAGGCAGGAACTAAGGCTGTTTAACCGGATTCGCTCTATCAATGGGACAGATCGTAAGCATTTTCGAAGCGATTTAAGTACCACAAGAAAATATTACGGTAACCAAAACATAGTCATCATGTCGGACAGTCAAGTAGCACTCAAAATAATAAACTTTTATTGAATTCTAAACTGGTATGGAATATGAGAGTAGACCAAGCGAACCCCGCAAAGAATAAAAATATCTAACTTAATTAGGTACCGGAGAGATTTTTTAGGAAATAGTGCGAAAATAAGAACAACGCTGGAGAAAATGTGATCAAAAACAAAACCAAAACAAAAAAGGAGACCAAATAAAAAACGTTTAGACAGAACTCCCAGAACTGAGTCCCACTCAACTACGTCTCCGCACATACGCTTAAGCAAGAGTATATCTTGTCCAGAAAAATAGCGAATCTCCTAAAAGTGAGTCTATATAGAGCAGTGCCACATGCTGATTCTGCTTTGTTCATACAGAAGCACCGGACAACATATTAGGCCAAAATTCTGTACTTGAATAATTGGAAGGAATGAGAAGCTCTCCACTATGGTGTTATGTAATATTGTGATATGATTAAAGATGCAGTTGAAACTACCGTTGGTTACACTAGAGAAAGAACCCGTGGTCTAGTGACAAAATGAGTTCAACTGAAACATTGGAATATGTAAGAAGAAGGTCAAGCGTAGAGGAAAGATACCAACAGCTGAACTAGATCGAAGAGCCTCGTGATCGAAATAACATCCCCAGATTTATAAAAATAGAACAGCAACTGGGTCCTGGTTTTCAGATCGAAACGAAGGCTCTTCGAAATAGCGAAGGTAACCTAGTCACCGAACCACAGAGAAAAGTTAATGTTTTTAAGCAGCATTTTCAACAGCTGCTAAATTGATATCATGTGTAGCGCCAAAACCCACTTCTAGTCAATAAAGAACCAGTTCTATCACTTCTGTAGAACTTTACAAAAGCTTGAGAATAGGTCACGGAATCTATTGGCTTAGCAAGAGATGCAGTTAAATATGGAGATGATGGTATGGTAGGGGGTATGCCTCATATCATCAACTATGTATGGAGTATGGAGCATTTCCGATGACTAGATTATCAGATACATACTAAAAAGCCGATATTACGAGAGATATTCCTGCTAAATGTCGCATTTAATATCAAACGTGCTTTAGTGATTTGGGAGCATCTTACGCCGTTCTACAACACTTTAGTAAGCAAGTACCAGTGTGGCTTCATGCCAGTCATATCGACCATAGGTATATTGCGGCAAATACTGGAAAAGACCAACAAATTTCAAGTAAAGGCTAGCCAATTTTTCATCAACTTCAATGCGACTCTTAATTGCATTCATCGTTAGGAGATTGTATGGTAATGGACGAACTAGGAATCTCCAGATCCTGATGTGTGGAGAGACATACGAAGTAGCTCCGCGAACTATTCCAGGGTTTCGGAAAGCACATTCACTATGATTATGACTATTAATATATGCAAAAAATAACGAAATCTGTTTTCCACGTTATATAAAGGAGTCCTTCATGGCGAAATTTGTTGGTCTTAAAGTTAACGTTGGTAAGACCAAGTAAGAGCTGTTAGCAAACAACCAAACATCTATCCACCGACTTGGACAAAATGTCGCCAGTTAGTTAAATATTAAGTTAAGATTTGTAATGAAGAAATACCGTAAGAAACAGCTGCTTTTTCGGTTTGACGAAACAAACGGCTCCTAAATTCCACAAAAAAAAAATAAGAAGACTCTAAAAAATCATATTATACCACATATCCTTGTCCAGCTTTCAGTCAGCAAATGTTAAATGTTCCGCCGAAAGATCGAGCTGATACTGAGCTTTTTCAAAAGAAAAATAGTTGTTCCTGTGTACGAAGAGGTCGAGCTTTCTACATCGAGCAAGCGGTCAACAATGATCTTCCCTAAAGGAGTTAGTCTTCTAGACCGCCTCGGCTTCCTACCGTGGGGTTGTTGTAGTCCCATATATGGCAATTTTACTCGACTAAGGTTGATTTTTCGACCAAAATTGGGCTCCTCTTTCAAACGCTCCGAAGCCCAGTCAGCGTCATCTATGGTTATAAAGTTTGAGCTCCTGGATCTTTTACGAATGTACAGGTCTAAATTCTAACACGAAATTCGCCAAGGCCGATTTCTTTTGCACGCCAAAAAAATCGACTATCAAAGATTCTCCTGTACTACACTTTCGCAGAACGCGCCTAAATTCACGTTCTATTTCGCGTTTCTTTGACGTTTGGCCACCAAACGTTGAAGGCTCAACTTTTAAGGCCACCACGTCTACCATTTTGATGGTAAAATTGTATCATTTGGACTTCTTTTCATTCATGTAGTTTAATTTGGTGATTTGGCATCAGTAACTCATTGATAAACAAGAGATTTGACAGATGTCACCAAACCAGCATGGCTGCCAAAGCCGCGTAAGATTTACGCGCGCCAGTTGAAAAATTCTTATTAATCATATTGTACAGGTGTACAAAAGTCAAGAATAAAAAATAAAATTACTTTTCACATAAAAAAAATATTTGTAAAATTGTTAAATGCAATATTGTCAATGTAAATCACTTTTGAGGACCAGATCGGAAAATTTTAAAGCCCCTTATATTCATTTTCCGCGTTATTTTTTGCAAATACTTAAAACGTAGTATTATTTCAATCGATTTATAAATAACTTCAAGAATTCTAATCAAAATTCTTATTGTCGTTTTCGAGAAAATCTGAAATCACTGAAATCGTTGATGGATTACATAAATCAATAAGTTAAAGACCTAAAGCTCAATGTACGCCTGGAGCTAAAGTGGCACAACTGATGTACAACTTGTAGGCGAGGCTTTACGATTTTGACGCCCTCCGTATTCATGGAAAAATAATTAATACTTTAAATTTAAAACAATTCTACGGATTATAACTTCTGTCATAGCTCCGTTTGATAATTTCGTCATAAGTCCGGGTTGGGCCAGGGTCTCAACTAACAAGCGTCTCCAGCTAGCTCGGTCCCTATCTAGCTGTCTCCAGTTTCGCACGTCAAGTGCGCCGTCCCTCCCAGTTGGATTCGAAGACTTTCCGGGCCGGAGCATTCGGGTCCATTCGCTCTACATAACCTAGCCATTGGATTTTGATTCGTTTGATTATGTCAGTTTCGCTGTACAGCCCGTACAGTTCATGGTTATATCTTCTCCTCCACTCCCCGTCTATGCAAACGGAACCAAAGATCACACGACGAATTTTCCTCTCGAAACTCCTAAAGCGCCTTCATCCACTTTCGACAAAGTCCATGGCTCTGCACCATAGACAAAAATTGCTACTCAATTGCCTCCTTAGTTCCAAGAAGCAGCGATTGGGAATAGTTATTCTCCGTTTGATTTCAGCGCAGATGTTGTTTTCTGAGTTTATTGTGTTGCCTAGGTATATGAAGTCTTTCACTACCTCAAAGTTATAGCTGTCTATAATGACGTTCTGTCCAAGACGTCGGTGTTGTGTGTCCTTTCTTGATGACAGCATATACTTGGTCTTGTCCTCATTTACAGCTAAGCCCATCTTTTTCGCTTCCGTCTCAATGCTCACAAATGCGCCACTGACATCACGCTTTGTTCTTCCAATAATGTCAATATCGTCGGCGTATCCGAGTAATTGAACGGACTTTTGAAATATTGTGCCTCTTGTGTTTACGCGCGAGTTTTACACTATTCTTTCAAGAACTATGTTGAAGAAGTCGCACGACAAAGCATCGCCTTGCTTAAAACTTCTTGCGGATATAATGTGAAAACTACCGTTCAACGATTGCGATGTACGATGTGCCATTTGACTGGACTTCAATAGTTTTTTGAACAAAATTGAGGATGATGTAAGGCCAACCTCTATAAACCTCGTTTATTGTTTGTTTCAATTCGAACTGTTGTAATGAGATTTCAATTTACGGAAATACACACATACATATCGAGACGGTGTTCGTCTAAGCAATTTTTATCTCATTCTCTATTGTTTTAATACTCGTACTATCGCATATATAGGTATAGAAAGTAACTTTTTTAAAAACTCCGGTAACACTGCTTGAACAGCTGAACAAATTACTGAAGCCCCAATTATTGAAGTGCATCATGTACCTACTACTACTCTCATGCAGACAAATTGAAAAACTTGAAAATAATCTAGGAAATATCTGTGTTTTTGGTTTTATTTTATAGTTCAGCTTGTGGATTGTAGGATTTTACAAGGACACAACGAAATTTGTTATTCTTCTACGTCTATTTTTCTAACCTCTGCTCCAGCACATATCTATATCCAACACGAGGAGCAACCAAGATTGTGCTGCATTATGTCTGGTCTCACAACAAAGCTACCAACGTTCGAAGAAATAGAAAAGATTGCCAAGGAAACGTATAACTTGAGTTTTGGCAAAGCTCCGGAGATCTCCTGCTGTGCACCAGGACGTGTTAATTTGATTGGCGAACATGTTGATTATAACGATGGATTCGTATTGCCTATGGTGAGTTCTATTTCAGGTTCCCAGAAGTTCATGTGTGATTGTTAGATCTTGGAGCAACCAAAACTGCAAAGACAATGAAAACTTTTGATTGCATTGTTTGCAGAAAACTGAAGAAAGTTCGACTTTTGCACTGTTCTCTTTATAATTATACTTTACGTAATAAAGGGTGATTCCAATTTAATCTGGCACACTTCTAGGTAAAAGTTGGCTTAAAGCTGATTTTACCCCTATTCAGATTTGAGAATTTGGTTAGTTAGTTTTTTGTTATAGAAACTCACTTAAAGCAGATTTGATGACGCCTCTCTCTTGAAATTTGTCGAGAAACACTAGAATCACCCTGTTCTCGTTAAATTGAGTGCAAGATAAATCTAATCAAAATTATAATCTAATAGGCACTTCCTATGGTGACAATAATTGTTGGAGGTCGCAATGATACAAAGAATGATGCAGAAATTATAACGTGCTGTGCTGGAGCCGATGATCCAAAAAGAGTTCGAATTAATTTGAAGTCCCTTCAAGCTGGAAATCCAAAGTGAGTAGACGAGTTCAAAGTTTTGATTTTATCACTAAAAAGCAAACAAATTTTCCGAGAAATGGTTATTAATGGTACCCTATCTAGAACCATTTTGTTTTTGTTTTTCATTTTCTTAGAAACGGTACAACCGATTTCGATTATTTTTTTATGCTAAGGCTCCCCACAAATTTGAGTAGTATTGTGTATTCAAATTTAAAAAAAAAAATTTGAATTCTTAAAAAAAATTCAATTTTTTTTTTCAAAACTCAATATTTCGAAAACCCCATGCTCGATTTTCTTAAAACTTTAAAAATAAAAGTTTCTTAATATAAATTACAAGATGTAAGAAAAAAGGATTTATTTTACCTAAAAATAACGGTACCCTCCATACAAACGTTAAAAAATGGTTTTCGAAAATCGTATTGTTCTTGAAAACGGTGCCGAGAAGTTTGCTTAAATTTTTTTTTCTTTTGACTAAGTTTTATAATTTAATAAAAAAATATTAAATCAAGATATTACTGACTGTACCTACCATAGAACGATTTTTTTTAAATTTAGAATTTTGTCATTATCGACATAACGGATTTAATGAAATTTTTTATAGAGCAGATTCTAAAAAGTTTGAAAACATGCAAACTTAAAAAAAAAAATATTATTTGAATTTTTGAAAAAAAAAAAATATATTTATTTTTTGGAAAATTCGATATCTCAGAAACGGCTCAATATTTTTTTGTAAATTTAATTTTTATTCGAACAATAACAAAAACTTTAAATTGGCGTACCAAATTTTGTTCTTAAAAATATTTTAAATTTTGTGTATAAAAGCATATTTTTTTAAGAAACCAGTACAGACTTATAATTTTTACTTGCGACATATAGGTACTATAAGGCAAGTTATGCATTCGTAAAAAAATTGAACTCGAGATTTTGATCAAAATTGACATTACGATGATAGCGAAGCCCAAAAAAGTGGGTCTCGCAATTATGTCTGTCTGTCTGTCTGTCGGTTCGAACTTGGTAGATATGGGTTTTGATTTTTCCCCCCCGGACGTTTTTTCCTCTTTTTTTTATGACCAAAAATAACGGTACCTGCCATACAAATTTTTTTTTTCGAAATCTTATAAATATTTTTTTAGCTAGGTAATGGTTGAACAAAATTTTCCAAAAAATTGTTATTTTTGGTACCCCCCTTGGAACCATTTTTTTGGTTTTTGATTTTCTCAAAAACGGTACGGCTCAATATTTCGAAAACCCCATGATCGATTTTTTTAAAACTTGATAAATAAAAGTTTTTTTAATATAGTCTACAAGAAATGAGAAAACGAAATTTATTTTAGCTAAGAATAACGATACCTTCCATACAAATGTTAAGAAATGGTTTTCGAAAATCGTATTTTTCTCCAAAACGGTTCCGAGAATTTTGCTTGTATTTTTTTTCTTTCGATTAATTTTTAAGATCTACAATTTAATAAAAAAAATTGAAAACAAGATATTACTGACTGTACCTACCATAGAACGGTTTTTTAAAATTTTGAATTTCTCATTATCAGCATAACAGATTTTAATGAAATTTGTTAGAGAGAAGCTTCTTAAAAGTTTAAAAAACATTGCATTTCAAAACTTTAAGAAAAATATTTTTTTTTTTGAATTTTGAAAAAAAAAATCTTTTTTTTTTTTTGGAAAATTCAGTATCTCGAAAACAGCTCAATATTTTTTTTTGTAAAATTAATTTTTATTCGAACAATAATAAAACTTTTAAATTGGAGTACCAAATTTTTTTCTTAAAAATGTTTTAAATTTTTTTTACATAAAAGCTTATTTTTTCAAAGAAACCACTACAAAGACTTATAATTTTTGTTCTTGCATAAGCATATATTTGCTTGAATCACATGGCATCCTACTTTTACCTCCAACTACTAAAGAAGTTGTTTTAGTCATTTAAAAAATTAATTATATGCTTATGAACAGTTTTTCTCTAATAACATTCATTTTTGAAATTCTTAACTATTACATAAGAGCAAGTTCGTGTGACCCAGTCGTGCATTTTATTTTTCTTGCATAAGCTAATATTTTGGTATTGTTCTGTTCATAGGTCGTTTCGTCAATCTGTTCTAAATATCGGTCGATTTCGTTGTTTGTCAAATTCATGTCATTTGATGAGGAAGAGAATATATTATTTGCACGAATTTCGTTCACTAAGGGGTTGGTGAAGCATGGCCAGCGCAACTTACTGTAATTCTAATGTGCAGGTACATACTCCTCTGACTCCACCAGCTCGTTCGTCAACTGCGTTACTGCTGCGATTCGGCTCTCTTAGTCTATCGTTTTTAATCAGTATTACTGAACCAAATGTGAATTCATCAAGGGAACATGTATAACCATGTCCGTCCGTCTTTGAAACATACCATTTATGCTGGCAATGCCTTGAAGACATTTCATAAGACAACCCATGCGCAAGTAACTTGTTAAACCATTACTTATAAAACTGGATCCCACACATTGGGAATTACGATGAAATAAGGTCTGCCTTAATTCAAATAATATTCAATGTGTGATGCTTTTTTATTCAAATGCTGAGGTAGCGTCAGCTTGTCCAGGGTCAGTCCGAAGAAAGCACAAAACTCGGTTTTTGAAAGTTCAGAACTCCAAATAATGTCCGACTTTATTCAGTTTTAACTTAATTCTAACTAACAAATTATTTCCCATACTCGTACATTTGTGTCAAATTCTTCAATAACTAACACGGTATTTCATATACGAGGGTGAGACGGTGGGATTAGATCCCTAGTCTTGACTGAAGCTATAGGCAGAACGCAGGGGGATTAGATCCCTAGCCTAAGGCAGCGACAAGGCACGGTCAGACGGTAGGATTAAATCCCTAGCTTTGATTGAATTGCCTGGCAAAAATCGGTAGTGAGATTAATCTCTAGCCTCGGCTCAAATCGCAGCGGGGTACAAACGGAGTAGGATTAAATCCTTAGCCTTTCAAACCAAGTTCAAGACAAAATAAAGGGGAAGTACCGATAAGGCAAAACAACACACACAAAATTTACGGCCAGAGCCAAAAAGCTTCGAAACGTCTGGATACTACACTACGTACTCTATCACGGTGTTTCAGGGATAATCTGCAACCTTAGTACTCGATATTGGTACCTCAACGACAATAGGCGAGAGAGAATCCGCTTTTGTCTCGATTTTCCAACTTCCTATATCATATCCATGGCCATCAGCAAATGTGAATACATAAAAATAAACACACTGCATTCCTCATATTTTGTTGTTGTACCACCGACGACTAAACTTCAATGTATGTTGTATGTACATTGTACATCTCCGAGGATACCTTAAGGTATGCAATGGTTTTGGTATGTTAGGTGGTTCGGCAGAAAAGGCTGCTTTAGGTGAGTAGCTGTGACTTCGTTACAAATGAGAATAAATTCACAGTAACTAGATTTTGTGGTTTTCATGTTAAACGTGCAAACGGAACTGTCTTTTGAACTACTCGTTCTTAAATGTAATATTAATGGTTTGCGGGTTAAGGGGGGAAATACAATTAAGAGACTAATAATCAAGCATTTTTTAATATTTTTTTAACTCAAAAATTTTTATTTAAAATTGACTAATCTTGACCTGACTTTTAAAACATATTAAAGCTAGAAATTCATATTTTTATTTATTTTTTTCATGGAATAATGTAAGATTCATAGGCCTTCGAAAACACTAGGGTCGATGTGAGGCATCGATCTGCGTGCATTCTGGAGGCCACAATTTTCGTCTGCTATAGTCCAGGAAAAAATCACATATTAATTGATGATATAATTTCTATGCAGTTCGATACACTAATAACATTTTTTTATTGCTGCACCTGATTTATTAACTATTTCTTGCAACATACCTACCACACAAAATGCCATACATGACATGAGCACTTAATTTTAGTTCAAACCTCTACAATTTCAATAGATCAATAAGAAAATTCGTAAAATTCTATTGAATTCCTAAGCGCTTGGTGCACTTGGTTGCTTGGTGAAAATACCAAAAGTTGTGTCTGTTCTGCAATAGACCAAGTACAAATTACCTGGGGGCCTTATTTCACTTTACATTTTTTTTTTCCAATTTTACTTCCTTTTTATTATTTGGGATACTTTTTCCTGTTCGTTCCCTATTTCAAATTTGTCCTTGCACATTTGCTTAATGGTATATAGTTCTACAACTTTACGGTATTTTGATTTTCAGGTGGGCGAACTATGTTAAAGGAGTTATCCATGCCTTCGGCCATTCTGTTTCCGGTTTCAATGCAGTCATAGTTAGTAATGTACCCGTTGGCGGTGGTTTGTCAAGCAGTGCAGCACTAGAGGTTGCAACACTCACATTCCTAGAGCAACTTACTGGCAAACTAGCCGAAAGGTAACACACGAAAAAATACAATGCTATATAATGGAACATTGGGCTTTTTTTTATATAATGTATTGTTAAAGGAGACTCTTCGTTTCCTCTTTTCGTGCATGATTTAAATTGTTTGCATTTTATTTATTTTTGGTTTTATATTGCACAGCAATTCTAGAAGAGCACTGATATGCCAGGAAGCTGAACATAAGTTCGTGGGAATGCCGTGTGGAATAATGGATCAGATGATATCCGTTGCCGGAAAAAAGGATCATGCATTGCTTATCGACTGCAGGTGAGTGGTGATGGTGGTTTTTTTTACTGAATAAAATTTAAAAAAAAGTAATAATTAATTCCATTCAATTTCAATTTTTTGTTGGAGATTAAATTTGAGCTATATCCGGCGCACATCAGTTATGTCAGCAAATACAATTTGTGTGCCTATGAAGACACAGATGGATGTAGTCTTCATATTTAATGAGCTACGTTCTTTTGCATATTTATATACAGAAGGCCTATTCAATTAACAGACTGGAAAGTAGAGAAAAATCTTCTGCAGTTGGAACGGAGGTTTATGACAACTTTTGAATAAAACATGAGTTCATGGGTGGATTAGATTTTATCATTTCTCTGATATGTGTCTAGAACCTCTTAAACTGAAAATTATGTGCGTTGAAATACTATATCAAGCCGGAAGTCAAGGTTCAAATCTCAGCTCGGCTGATTTGATGTTACATATTAATATTTTCTTCCTCTTGAGAGTAAGTGACAAATTGGATATGGAGTATGTATCTTGTCATGATGAAGTCCATCGAATATAAGACGTTCGAATTAGAACATCAGGTGCAGATCACCTTCATTTGTTAATGTTAATAACTTTTTAATATAGGCACTTACTTTGGTTTTTCCTCATTTTGGTGAATATGAACTCTGACTGTTTTTTATTAAACAAATTTTGGAAACGCCAAATCTCCGGTTCCAACATTAATCTTCAAAGTCACTTACGGAAGCCAATCTACTAGCATATTAGATCGCAATTCAAATTAGATCAAATTCTACGCTCCAAAAACTTTTCATGACTATTCTGCTGCCCTGGTTCCTGTGTGCGTTAGCAATTCATTGGGACCGATTTTCTTGCGCAATCGTCCCGAGAGCATACACAAGTCCGTTAGACCGGATAGTATCCCCGCGATTGTTCTGGAAAGGTGATCTTCCATCGAAAACTGCATTCGTCCATCGAGTTCCTAAAAAAGGTGAATATTCTTCACCCTCTAACTATCGACCTATTTCACTTTTTTCTTTCCAAGCTCATGGATCTGATCAACTTTCATCTAAGAAACATCTCGAAGAACGAAATGATCGACATTTAGGATTTCATAGCAAAAGATAGACAGGTGATCCGTATATTTCACATGGATTAGGAATTACGTATCGAAACATTCAATACAATTAGTAATGGACAGATTTAAAACTGATATCCACAAAATACATTGTGGTGTGCCCCAGGGCTCCGATTTATCTCCGACACTCTTTTTCATTTTCATTTTCTGAAACTTGTAGTCTCTTAAATTGTTTGCTGACAATAGTACTTTCAGCTTTTTATATTCGTTTGAAAATTCGCTCCCCCCTCCTTCGTAAATCGAACGGCAACGTATGATGAGTTCAATAAATTCTGATCTTGCAAGCATCGCCCAATGGGGAATAAGACACTTCGTAATGCTTCGATAACTCAATGCTTTCGCTTGTCGCTAAAGCGAAACCTACCTTCCTGCTACTGTCCATAAACTTCCAATCCTCGGTATATGTGTTACCAACATCCGTTTGCGGAATGAATGCATACGAGATGTCGCTGAAAATTCCATAAAGTACTTGGGTTTCCTCCATCAATGCATTGTGATATGAATATTTGGCCCTAGCGAGGTATCCGTTCGGAGCGGAAAATGCTCCGATTTTGTACGATTCGGAGGATTTTTGCCTTGAGGTACTCTTCCTAACAGCTGTTCGGAATTTTCGTCCGACATTATTTTAGTGCACCTATCGAACTGCGTTGAAGTGCGATCAAGTGCTTTATTTGTGAAATTTCTGACAGTTTAATGCAATTTCCGATTTCGTCTAAAAAATTGCGCCAAGGCATTTGTGTATTATTATTATTTACGATAGGATACTTCGAAAGCAATTTAAAATTCCGAAAAAATATGCTTTGCGAACAATATTCCGCTCCGAAGGTATACCTCGCTAGGCCCTATTATTATATAAAACTTATGTCGGTCCAATGTTGGGGTATAATTGTAATACATCTGGTCTCACTTGGGTCTTTTGAATAGTGTTCAGAGAAGAGCTTTCAAAATGATTAGAGATATTGAAAAAAAACGAGATGTAATGACGGCTCATAGAGAACCTAAGCCTAGTGACTTACAACTATCTATCTCTGTAAAACTGATTTGCAGTGGCTGAGTTTCTTCATAGACTGTGCTCTCTTCAAACAATCCAACCATAGGTAAGGTTGGCCAAATGGGCTGACAGTTGATCTTGTTACCGTCAAACTTACATCAATGTAGATCTGTTGCGATACCCTAGAGAGTGTGACTCCCATATATTGAAAGCTATGATAATCCTATGTTATTCAAGGTCGTTAAAAATGTTGATGGTTTTCAGCAAGTTATAGCCTGAAATGTCGGAGGGTATTTCTAAGCTATTGAAAAAATACCTGTAGTCAAATATTCACCTGTTTAAGAAGAGGTACATGCCTTTTAAGGGCATGATTCTTTCCTTAACCCCCATGTGGCTCCTTACAACGTCAGGCAGATAAGTTCGATAGGTCAGTTTGGTCAGAATTGTTGAAGAAGTCGAAGGGGATGCCCCTTTTTTCACAAAAGAAATGTACCACATTAGGAAGAGGTAGCCCGATCAACTGACTGACGATCGTGTTTGCCGTAGGAGTGGCAATCGCTGGTGTATAGGCCAAGCGCCCATTTAAGTTTGCTGCCTCCATACAAGAAACAGGAGCATCGTTCAGTCATTTTCGTTTGTTCTATCATTGTCATCCGTGACCCTTTTTATATCTATTTTTTTTTAATATTGTACGCGCACTCAAGGGGCTATGAATACCCTTATAATGACAAACACAGTGCGAGCACGACGGAAAGTAGGATAGGAAATGTTTGAATGTGGTTGGAGGCGATTTGCAATCTCGTGATCAGCTAATTGATAGAGCTTAGGAATTCTTAAGCCATTTGGTAGCGTCAATAATTCAACCGTAACACACGCGTTTTTAAGAATGTGCATCAATCTCTCAGGCCCAATTACAGACGTGTATAGAGATTATTTCTAGAGCCGGACTTCACGAATGTGGAATGCTCTACCCAGCTCTGTTTTTCCCTCTCACTTAAAGAAACTCAAAACCAATGTATTTACATCTCACCACTTTCCAAAAAACAAAGGGTATTCATATTCCTTGAGTGATAGACAAATGGATAGATAGATACAAAATTGTATTTTCAGAAAATTCTTACAAAGGCTTGGTTTTCGTTATTTTAAAATTGAATTAAAGGACAATAACTTTTAAAGTTGCCTGTCAGATTAAAGTGTTTATAATAAATTCATTAAAACTTAGCGAATGATTTATATTTTGAAGAAAATTCGTTAATAAATTAGGTTTCGATATCTTAGAGCGTTTTTTAAGAAATTGTACAGTTGACTATAGTTTTGTCCGTTGAGAATTTCGAGGAACTAGTCACGGTTAAGGCTTTCACTTCCTAAGAATTGTCTTCTATAAGTCCGAAAACAAGGGCACACTCCAACAAAGTGGTATGTATTTTCAGTAGTATCAAGATTACAGATTGCACAAATGCCTACTGAATCCCTTCTAAATGCTCTTGAATTGAGATTGAGCAATCCGCACATGGACTTTAAAACCATGCTTATCATCTCGCGTGAGTTACAGTCTTCGAAGTAGTTTGTCGTCTCGGCATAGTTCAAGTTACAGTATTCGTCGTGGAACCGTGATTGATGTGCTCTGTTTGTGTTTTCCGTCCCATGTCTTTCTACAAGTTTTCTGCAAGTTTATATATGCAACGCTTTCCACTCAGACTTTGTTGACCAGTTAAACTCAATATTGACTTCATTAGGGATTTCTGATTTTTGCTTTTTTACGATAACATCAGAAAGTTGTCTCGGTAGTCTGTTTTATGGGCAGGGTACTAACTCTTTGCATGTATTTGAAATGCAGTTCGAGTGTTGAAAGGAAGGCTTTTGGAAGTCCTGTTTCTAGATTAAACACGTAATTTGGTGTATTCCTAGGTAAGGAAAAACATCTCTTGATAAAAAACCTTTGCTATTTTTCGACTTCATTATGTTCCGAATAACCCCAAACTTACGCACAGTAGTTCATCACTGATTTTGAAGCAGCTTCATTTATTTTGTACTTAGCTGAGTGTTGTATGTTTTTGTTTTTTAAATTCACAGCCAGATTCCATCTTGAACAATAATTTACGAAGCTATTTATCATTGTTTGCAAGGAAGCGGGATTGTCAGAGAGAAGAACAATATCGTCGGCATAAAGTAAGACTTTTACGGATATGCTTTCAACAGATAATCCACACGGTAGTTCAGCACTAAGAACGCATCCCTGTTTTACACCTTGATTGATAGGAAAGAAGGCGCTGATGTTTGTTCCATTCCATACTGTTGCAATGTTGTTGTGATAGAGAGCCTTCAGGATTGAGAGCATTTTTGTGGACCTTCCCAAAAGTGTCAGTTTGTGGAATAATGCGTCTCTGTTTATATTGTCGAAAGCAGCTTTTAAATCAATGAAAAACGCATAGAGTTTCTTTTTTTGAGTTGAGTTGTAGTTTTATAAGGCAGGAGAGATTGAAAATTTGGTCTACAGTTGAGTAGTTTTGTCTGTATGCAGCTTGGAATTCTTTCAAAATCTGATTTTCTTCGACCCATCGATTAAGTCGATTCAACAGAATAGTTGCGAAAAGTTTGTATTAGTGTCCATAAAAGACAGACCGCGGTAGTTGGCTACATCGTTAGGGTTACCTTTCTTGAAAAGAGGAAACATTATTGACGTTTGGAAAGAATCTGCAATTGTTCCTGTATTAAAAATGTCGCAAAATAGTCGGTGGATTTCTTTGATTAAATTAGGCGAAGCATATTTATAGAATTCGAAAGGAATACCATCGATTCCGGGGGCTTTGTTATCATTTGCCGATGCGATAGCTGATTGAACTTCATCCATTTCAATGTATTCATCAAGCAAAGGTATACGGATATCTGAATTTAAGGTATACTCGTATGAAATTACTGGAGGCGATGTTGGATTAAGCAGGTTTTAGAAGTGCATTCTAAACTCAGATATAACATCTGACTTTCGATTGTTAGTGCTACCGTGCATTGTTTTAGCGAGTTTCCACCAATCGCTTATTGCCTTGACTAACGCCAGTTGACTTGCGATATTTCAGCACCCATAAGACCTTGTATTTTTTATTCGACTCTCGGTTGTACCTTCTGAAAACGTCAATATTATGTTTTCTGTACATTTTTAGGTTTTTCAATACATCTTTCCTAGCGTAAAATCAACAAGCTGTATATCGAACCATGAATGCTTTGGTACGAAATTTGGGTTAGTTCGACTATTTTCTCCATAAGCACTGTAAACACATCCCTTGAGTGCTTGTCAATTATAAACAAAAGTGCACTTAGCTACTTTCAATACCCTGAGAAAAATAAGTTTAAAAAATATTTTATAAAAAATCAATAAAATAAATGAGATCACAGGTTTCACAAATTAAAATTGTGATTACAGATGAGACTGACATTCAGAGCGCCCTTACATAAACCACAATTTTTAGTACTACACTTATGAACCATTTAAGAATTTTGTTTTTATTTTCTAAACAAACAAACTCATAAAACACAACATAATGTGGACTTGGGTCTCAGCCCACAAGCTTCTTGAGCCAGAAAAATTCATCCTAGCACCGCATGTAACACTTAAGTCACTGTTTTCCTCTACTAAGCCGTCCCTGATAACTTGCGTCAAAGATTTCTCGTGCCGAAGTATTGGTGTCCATTCGTTCTCTTTGACTCACCTCAATATTCGGAATTTTACTCTTTTGGCTCGGCCTTTGCCTCTGTATAACCCATACAATTAGTTCTTGTTTTTATTAAACATCTGCAACGAATGGCTTGAAACCACTTCCAAGCCATTCTATATTTTTTCAAATACACTATTTGCTGCTTTCACTTCTTCTAAAACAAAACAAATGAATCATCACCCCATACCAAAACAAAAGAATCGTGTATTCACTCGAAACGAATACACCATTTGATTTGTTTTCTCAAATGCATCGAATACAGCGAGTTTATATCGAAAACATCGAATACACCAAATAATACACTAAACACACCGAGTACACCGAGTACACCTTCCAAGCGAACTGAGAACTTTCAATTTCTAAAGAATGTGAGGGTGAACAAATAGAAAAGTTGTTCACGGCAAATTTTACTTTAACTTTAAATCAAATTATCCGATCATTAAGGTGAAGATCAATAAAGAAAGTGGAAAACTCAAGCTAAATTTTGATAAGAACTATTGGGAAAGGGTAAAACTGACCATATTAGAAGAATGGGTAAAGTTCTTTTAATTTCAACTTTTGTTATGAAAAATTCAAAAGTTGATGAAAAATTGAATAATTTTAAGAATCTTATGATGCAAATTTACTATCGTAATGATTCTCTATAATGTTTCATAGGCAATAACTTGATATGTATATGCAACGGGAGACGAGGTAGAGAAACTTTATTTAATTTGTCACTATAAGATTAAAAATTAAAATCGTGAAAAAATGCCGATTTTACTGTATAGATTCTAACTTGAGTATTACGAGTCTTTATGATTGAAGTCAATAGTTCAATGAAATATGGTCATCTTTATTTTTGTTAATATTTTTTCCAAACTGACACCAAATTTAATACTAAAAAGCTGTTTGAAGCAAAACTGGGATAGGTTCTTATAATAAAAAATTCAAAAGTTGATGAAAAATTTCAGAATATTGAACAAAAATTAAAACTCATTTATTGCCCCAACCCTGCTCTAAGATAATGCCGAACAATATTTTATGATCAATTCAACAAGTTACACACTAAAATTGGTCATAAGGATTCGAAAAAAAAAACAATTTTCATAAAACAATTGAAACCAGATGGTTCATAAACTAGTTTCTAACTTCCGAAATCGTCAACAGATCTATAAAATTAAGGTCTAAGAATACTGTCATTAAAGCAAATATACAATTTGTGAAAAGAAATTATCCAACTCTACATGATTAATCTGAAAAAAATAATATTAAAAGAAATTGAAGTAGTGTTTCTTTTCCATTGACTAAAAATGTAAAATCTGTATACAAAATTAAAAATGGAGAAAATAAGTATTTTTATATTATTGGTTTGCTTATTCTTTAAATAAACATATATTATGTAAAAGATTACAAAACCTTAAATCTAAGAGGAAAGCTGATATAAAAGTATTTTCAATTAAGTTTTTTTTAAAGGCTTGTTTCAGTATACATATATCACTCATTAGTTTTGACATTATTAACGCATTTTGAAAAATTATCTTGTCTACAAATAAGCTCTTATTCAAATATATAAAACATTACCATGAATGACATAGAAACTGTATTATAATGTTCTATAAAATTTGCAAAAAAAGTTTTAGTACATTTTCCTGGAACATATTTCATTTTTAAGAAAGATATGGGCTTATCCCTGTAAATTTTAACTTCTTGAGTTTGAAAAAAACAAAAAAAAAATTAAGGCACACATTTATTAAATTTGAGTTTTTCTTCAATTATAAACCACGAATAAATAAAAAACTTCAAAATAACTCATATGTATTGTTTGTTGAAGAGTATAAAGGTATAAAGTATAGAAAAATGAATTTAAAATAATTTATTTTAAGAACCGTGCTAGTAAAAAATGTGCCTTTTTTGAAACAGTAACGTTTTTTACGTTCGTTTTTTTAACTTCATAAAATTTGTACATAATGAATGACGCATTGAAGCATTTTACTCTAGATAGCTTAAATAATGATGCAGACCATAAAAAAATGCCCAATGATCAATGTTAAAAAAATAGACACGAAAATTTATGACGATTAAACAAATTAAACATTTACGAAAAATCACGCATGGCAGTTTTTTCTAAAATTTTTATCATATAGGATTATTTATAAGGAAGGTACGCATTAAAAATGAATGATTTCAATTAATTTTGACCTTCATTTATCTGAAAAAAAAACAAAAATTGTACTAAGTAATCTTATGTTAAACATTATTTTTGCAATAATACAAAACGTTAATTATCCACGCACGCAGCCAAAAATCTCAATATTCGATGATTTTTTCGATTTCAAACACTTTCGCACTATCTCGATGGTTCATTTTATAAATTGAATAGTTAAAACTCAATGATATATATAATATTATAAGTTGCAAAACCTGAATATTTAATAATACTCGTAATGTCTATATATTTCGACGCATGGCAAAAGTTAAAATTTG
This sequence comes from Chrysotoxum bicinctum, assembly GCA_911387755.1. Lineage (NCBI taxonomy): Eukaryota > Metazoa > Arthropoda > Insecta > Diptera > Syrphidae > Chrysotoxum > Chrysotoxum bicinctum. Next base: position 106,438,703 of record OU426989.1, on the reverse strand, counting down.
CACGGATAAGCCCATATAATTAAAATTTGTAAATTATTATCGATTTTGCTATACAAAATTATCTATAATTCCAGAAATAAGTACGTAAGAGAGACACCAAACAGTGTATTCGTTTTTATACTCGCTGCGTTCGCTGTATTCGGTGTGTTTATAACTGTTAGGCTTGTTCTGTTCTATTTGGTTCAAGCATTCAAGCCTAGGAGAGAAACCAAACAGTGTATTCATTTTGTTATAAAGGAATCGAATGGTGTGCAGTGTTTGTTCTTTTAGAATAGTGTATTCATTTTCAGTGTACACTACTTTGTATGCATGCAACGAACAGAATACACTGAAGTACTGTGCTTACTCAGAGAAGGTAAATGAATGTATTCATGCAGACCTTTAGTTTTTATCTCATCATCATTTATCTCATTCTGTCAGATAGGGTCAAAATCTATCGGGAAAACTTTAAGCAATCTAAAGTATCCTTTAGTCCAACTTTAACAATATTCACGTTTCTGTATCGATAGTAGAACCAGTATAATAAGTTCACGCCAGTCGTTCAGGAAAACGTCAAATCAACGTCAATTTCAGACTGCATACTGCGGTATGCTCTGCATGCAAATTTCGTTTTGGGATTTCAAACATCTTGCAATTGCAATTTCGACGAAAATGATGATTTCGAAAACGGCCTAATTCATTTTTCTGTGGTTTATTTCAATTTAAAGTTCTCTGCCTCTAAAAAAACACCCTCTCCTTTTTGACGTTCATGTTAAATCCGACATATGTGTGAGATCTTTAAAAGAATTAAACCACCATCTGCATAGTTTCGTTCTGTTTGTTCCTTTTAATTAATTTTAACAATTAAAATAATGTTGAAATGTATTTCCGATTTTATAGCTATCATATGATAATTTTGATCATAAAGGCCTTTTGCACCAAATCCAGGACTGTGTACTGTCCTGAGTCTTGGTTTATTTATTTCTATTATTATTTTCTAAATGCCGGAAATTGTTTCTTCATTCACTTCAAGTCAGAAAGTACAGAGCGAGAGAGAGGGATATAGGGAAGAGATATATAGAGACATAAAAGAAGAAGTCCTCCTGTCATGTGCAAATAGTAAAACATTTTTGATATTTGCCAAGCCAAGGATTTCAATGTTCTCGACGAGTGCAGATTTTTTTTTTTTCGTTTGTCTTTTTAAACACTTTTTATTATTGCTTCTAAGGAATTTCTAGTTCTACTCTTACTGACTTGACTCTAAGGATATGGTCGTCCTTTGTTCAAATTTTTGTGTTTGTTTTATTCGAAAAAGAAGAATGCCTTTTGCCAAAAGCAGTCTGCAACATCACTTTCAGCCGCAGAAAACTTGAAAACGGTAACGGGCTCGCCATCTCATTTCTATTCAGCATTCAGCCCGTTGAGTTGTTATTTGTATGCATGTCACTCTTGTCCTGCTGACAGGATACTTAAATCTTCTGTTTTCGCGCACATAATATTTAAGAATAAGGGAGATCCTCATGAACAGTTGCAGAATGCAGTGTAACTTATTCTAAAGAAAATGCTTACTGCATGCGATTTTATTGCATTTTTGTTGTGTTTGTATTTGTTTATTGAACTGTTTGTGGGTTGGTACGACTAGTTTTCTATACATTTTTCTTTTGGTATATACCTAGTTGGGTTTTCGTTTTATTGTTTTCTACTCTAAGTTCTTTTATTTCCCAGTTGATGTCCTTCGTTCATAGCTTCGGAGCAATATCCTATAATATGCGCGCATTTAAATGCATTTTGTGCACTGCTGCTGCCATGTTAAGCTTTCCAACAGAAGCTGACAAATATTTTGTATAAATAGAAAATACGATTTAGTGCTACGCGCGAAATAAGACTGAAGTTGTGAGATTAGTATTTGTCAACGACAAATAATGCAAGAGTAACCATTTTTGCTTTGAAAAAAGGATATGCATTTGCATATATGCATAAGTTTGCATGAAAAAAAAAATGCTCGAAGGCAGGAAATATGCTACGGAGGGATCAAAAGAAAAATGAATCATATTTCCAGTTGTTGTTTGTGAGAAACAAACACAAACTGTATAAAATTTAATGATGGGGTCCTAAGGGCTTTGAGCTACCAGAGATATGGAAGATATTGCCATATGGGAGACTTTTGTAATGAACATGTATGCTGGATGGGCAGATACTGTGATTTATTGATAAATGCGTACAAAAGAGACATTTCTTCAAACAGGAAAAATGCACGCCTAGGTCGTACGAACTTGGCCTGTATTTAAGAGACTTGGAATTTCAAAAATCTCCCTTATAAAAACTTGTGTGTTATACGAGCGAAAAACCAATTTTAACTTAAAACCTAAAGAAATTAAAAAATAATGCTACGTGATTTCTTAAGGAAATATGAATTTTGAATAAAACCTTAAGAAAGTCTTGGTTCGATAAAAGCCTTAAGGAAGCAATCAGGTTGAGAGAAGTAAGTTTCCGCTGTTGCAAGGCCAACCCAACTGAGGAAAATTGGAAAAAGCATAAACGGGTCGGAAACTATTGCAATGTTGTTATAACAAAGAACCAAATTTTTATTTTTACATGACCAGAAATTAAGACGAAAAATCCCGCAAGTCCCAAGGGCAGTATTGATTTCTGGTCATTTGTCAAGAACGTAAATTCATTTTGATCTTCAGTACCAACACTCATCTATAACGAAAACTCGATAGCTAGATAAGGAAAATATGCTCGTAGCTCAATTTGCAACTAGCTTCACTTTGCCTGACTGCCACATTGCCCCTCCTGCACTTGCACTTGCATAGTATAGTTGCAAGAGCCTTCGAGATCTTAATATGAATAAATCTGCTGGTCCTGGTGGTGTTACTTATCGCTGGAAGAACCATTTCGTAAGCTTTTCTATCGCTCCCACCGTTTTGGAATCTTCTCCAGAAGAGAAGTGGTTTCCAAAAAAGGTGACCTTTCATAACCCTCCTCATATCGACCAATTGCACTTACATCCCTCCTTCCATAGGGTCATGGAATCGCTGATCATTCATCAACTCAAGAAATATCTCGAAGATCGAAAGCTTCTTAATGACCAGCAATACGGATTTCCGAGAAATTGTTCCATATGTGATCTGTGGGCATATCTCACCTACGATTAGAATAGATCTTTACATTGTTTTGGAAAAAATAAGATTATTTCGCTTGATTCTTCTAAGGGGGTAGAGTTTGGCAACAGACTCTCTTAACCCTTATTCTTTGGATTAGAAAACACCTTCTGAATCGTTCAAAACACATTGTTTTGGACGCTTTTATGTGTGATCTTCACAAAATAAATGCTGGTGTTCCCCAGGGCTCCGTCTTGTCTCCTATTCTCTTTCTCATTTTTATAAATGATCTCTTGTCTGAAAATTCTAATCCACTTCATTGTTTTGCCGACGACTCTACCCTTAGCTCACAGAATTTAGAGCATCTTGCTTGGTGTTTTGGGCGGAGGCTTTTCTATCTTAATTTATATTTCTATTAGTTTATGTTTTTCCTTTTGTTGTTTATCATTCAATTAAATTACTATTAAAATTCCATATATCAACATGAACGCTCAAAACACTACTATATGTGTTGTATTATCTGTTTTATGTTTAATTCAAACAGGTTTGGCCATAAAATGCTGGGACTGTCGCTCTGACAACGATCCCAAATGTGGGGATCCCTTCGATAATAGAACTCTAGCCATAACAGATTGCTCACAAGAGGGGGAATTGCCCCATTTGCCAGGCGTATCAGCCACAATGTGTCGTAAAATTCGTCAAAAAGTTGCTGGCGAATGGAGATACTTCCGAAGCTGTGCCTACATGGGAGAGCCTGGCATTGAGGGCGACGAACGATTCTGCCTGATGCGCACTGGCACGTACAACATTTTCATGGAATACTGCACCTGCAACAGCAAGGACGGCTGCAATTCATCGGGCTTCCTGTCGCCTAACACTCTGGCTGTGGCGATTACATCAGGATTTGTGTGTCTCGTGGCGTGGTTGCTGCATATTTAGATAGGAGATGACACCATGGCATTTCTGCTGATAGCAAATTAGATGATAAGGGAATCTCATTTTTTGTTTAGATTTTCATCGAAGAAACGCAAAAACAATTTTTTTTGTGTATTTAAAGTGCCTGTGTTCTTGTTCTTGTAGAAACAGAATATTCCGTCCAAATATAGAATCTCTAATCACGAGTTTCTTAATTTTATATATAACTGAATTATTTTAACAAACTAAAACACTTTAGTGCTCAAGTGCTCTTTTCACTTTAGTCCTAATTATTTAATGTTATGAACAACAAATACGTCCATATATTTTGTACACAATAAAGTCATTGACATTTTTATAAGTTAAAAAAAAAAAAGCTCTTCATACTTGTTCTCAAATTCACGTCCATGTCCTTCGGAAGTGCAATTGCATAATTTTGGACGTACAATACAGATATTGTTTTTTTTTTCCCGCACAACAAGATTATGGAATAATTTACCCGGCACGGTTTTCCCTTGCCATTTCAATTTGCAAAGATCCTAGACCAATATTTTGGAAAAATTATTTCAACCTTCACTTTTAATAAAATAATTTTTACTTGCGACTTATAGGTACTACATATGAGGCAAGTTATGCATTCGTAAAAAAAATCGAACTCGAGATTTTGATCAAAATTGACATTACGATGATAGCGAAGTCGAAAAAAGTGGGTATGGCAATTCTGTCTATCTGACTGATTATCTTTTCGACTACAGCCTAAACGGCTAGGCCGACTTTCGTCAAACTTGGTATCGTTTTTAATTTTCTCAAATGCGGTAAGCCGATTTTGATCATTTTTTTTAAGCAAACATTTTTTTTTTTTTCAAAACTCAATATTTCAAAAACCCCATGCTCGATTTTTTAAAACTTGATAGTAATAAAAGTTTCTTAATATAAGTTACAAGATGTGGGAAAAAAATTTATTTTACCCAAAAATAACGGTACCTCCCATACAAATGTTAAAAAATGGTTTTCGAAAATCGTATTTTTCTCGAAAACGGTTCCGAGAACTTTGCTAAATTTTCTTTTCTTTCGATTAATTTTTACGATCTCTAACTTAATAAAAAAAATTTTTAATCAAGATATTACTGACTATATATCTATGGTAGAACACTTTTTTCAAATTTAGAATTTCTCATTATCAACAAAACGGATTTTAATGAAATTTTTTTATAAAGAAGCTCCTAAGAAGTTTAAAAAACATTGATTTCAAAACTTTAAAATTTTTTTCGGAATTTAAAAAAAAACATATACTTTTGAAAATTGCATATCCCAGAAACGGCTCCATATTTTTTTTTTGTAAATTTAATTTTTATTCGAACAATAACAAAACCTTTAAATTGGCGTACCAACATTTTTTCTTAAAAATATTTTAAAATTTTTTTTTATATAAAAGCTTATTTTTCTTAAGAAACCAATACAACGAATTATTATTTTTTTCTTGCATGAACTTATATTTGCTTAAAACACATGGCACCCTGTGTTTAGCTTTAACTACTAAAGGTGTCGTTTTAGTCATTTAAAAAATGAATTTTATGCTTATGAACAGTTTTTTTAATAACATTAATTTTTGAAATTATTAGTCATTTACAAGGAGCAAGTACGTGTGACCCAGTCGTGCCTTTTATTTTTAATCTGCCTGACAATTTTTTAGTAAGAAATATTTTTCAACATTTCGGCAAAAATTGTATCACAGGTACTCTTATTTTTGGTCGTAAAAAAAATAAAAAAATATTAAAGAAAATCTGTTGAGTCGTTCAGGCTGTGATCGAGGAGACAGACAAACAGAATTATGAGGTAGACTCCTTTCGTCTTCCTTATCATCGTAATGTCAAGTCTGATCAAAATCTCGAGTTCGATTTTTTTACGAATGCATGACTTGCCATTAAGTACCTGTGTATGCATCGCAAAATCAAATGACGTAGCTATGAACATGTGTAGTCCAATCACATAAGAAATAAAAGTCATTCAACAGTCAACCTTAGATGTCTGCAATTCCTACCTGGAAGGAACCTTCCTTTATATTTTTTTTTTTGCATATCGAACATGAGTTTTTGCTTTTGATATAGGGAAGAGAGAACATATAAATCTGTACTCTGTATGTCTTAATGTTTGTACGGCTACAAAAAAAACCTGAAAGATTTAGTCGATAATCCTGTATTTTGGCATTTAGCATTTTTTATTTTTTGTCCATCCTCTTTATAAGTTTTTATCTTTGGGCCTAGAACCAAACTTTCCATACCGGTGGGGCAGTCCACCATCACCCTCCAAGCGGAGATACAGGCCATAGGGAAATGCGAGGATTATCATCTCGAAAGAAACTATCGTAACCAGAGTATTTCTTTCATGTCAAGCTACACTCTAAGGACTGAGCTCATACATATACCATCAGCTCTAAATTAGTGTGGGAATGCATAAATAGTTTAAACGAACTTGGAAGCATAACAGGGTCAAACTACCTAAGAAAACACCTGGGTTTACTTACTGTGGTAAGCAGTGTCACATGTAGATTCTGAGATTCATGCCTGAGGAAAAACCGGACCACATACAAGGAACATGTTGCCCAATCATGGACCAAAGGAAAAACTATCAGGTGAAACAGAGTGACCTATCCTCTCTTAGGGGCCAGTTATAGCTATCATTGAAATGCATTATTGAAAATTTTCATTTTCATTTTCAAGACAATTAAACAAACTGCAATGGCTTTAATTCGTACCAAAATGAAGATAATGAGTAGTAGAATTTGTTTACTCTATAAAATACAAAATTCTGATTTAAACTATCTTTTAAATCCACTTTTATTATTTCACTGATAGAAATCAGTTTCAATAAACAGCTGATTTTCGTTTCTTTAACATGGAACACAATCGTTCCACTGAATGTGTTCGATTCTCTTTTTATTCTCAAAAGTCAGTTTTCCTTTCAATGATTAACTCTAACCTCAAATGCATAGAATTGGTTGTAATCGTCCACTGACAGGATCTTTTACTGAAACCAATTTTTCAATGATTGCTATAACCGGCTTGTCAAAAAAATGAAGTCAGCATTCCACTGATTTGTTCCTATTGAGTTCTTATTTTGATTTTGATCAAAGTTGACATTACGATGATAGCGAAGAGCAAAAAAGTGGGTCTCCCAATTCAGTCTGTCTGTCTGTCTATCTGTCCGTTAGACTACAGCTAAGCGGCTCAGCCGATTTTCTTCAAAATTGGTAGATATGGGTTTTAATTTTTTGCCCCCAGATGTTTTTTTCTTTTTTTTTTAAATTTTTTTCGAAATTTTATAAATATTTTTTTTTCTCAAAAACTGTCCCACAGATTTTCTTAAAAAAATCAAAAAAATTCATCGAGTTAAGGTTAGGTAATTGTTGAAAAAAATTTTTCAAAAAATTGTTATTTTTGGTACCCGCCTTGGAACCATTTTTTTGGTTTTTTGATTTTCTCAAAAACGCTACGACGGATTTTGATCATTTTTTTTTTCTGCTAAAGGTCTCCAATAGCTTGAATATTATTGTGAATTAAAATTTTCCAAAAATAGTTTTTTTGGATTTAAAAAAAAAGTTTCAAAATTTGTTTTGAAAACTCAATATTTCGAAAACCCCATGCTCGATTTTTTTAAAATTTGATAAATAAAAATAAATTTATTTTACCCAAAAATAACGTTACCCTCCATACAAATGTTAAAAAATGGTTTTCGAAAATCGTGTTTTTCTCGAAAACGATTTCGAAAATTTTGCTCATATTTTTTTCTTTTACTAATTTTTAAGATCTACAATTTAATAAAAAAATTTTGAAAACAAGATATTTCTGACTTTACCTACAATAGAACGATTTTTTTAAATTTTGAATTTCTCAATATCAGCATAACGGATTTTAATGAAATTTCGTAGAGAAAAGCTTCTAAAAAGTTTAAAAAACATTGCATTTCAAAACATTAAGAAAAATATATTTCAAAAAAATATATTTTTCTAATTTCTATTTTTCTACTTTTTTTTAGAAAATTCAATATCTCTAAAACAGCTAAATAGTTTTTTTTTGTATACTGAATTTTTATTCGAACAATAATAAAACTTTTAAATTGGCGTATCAAAATTTTTTCTTAAAAATGTTTTATAAATTTTGTACATAAAAGCTTATTTTTGTAAGAAACCACTACAAGGACTTATAATTTTTGTTCTTGCATAAACCTATATTTGCTTGAATCACATGGCATCCTATTTTTACCTGCAACTGCTAAAGAAGTTGTTTTAGTCATTTAAAAAATTAATTTTATGCTTATGGAGAGTTTTTCTCTAATAACATTCATTTTTGAAATTCTTAGTCTTTTACATAGGAGCAAGTTCGTGCGACCCAGTCGTGCATTTTATTTTAATAACTTATATCTATGATAAATAAATACATAGATAAGTAGTTCTTACAAAAATTTAAGAGAATAGTTTGTAGCATTTAAATGGTAGGGGGTCAAGTCTCACAAATCATTTTTCCCAATCCATTTTTCCCAAAATCCATGGCTCCAAACGGGATATTTTTCCCAATTTTTTTTTCCCAACAAATATGCTTTCCCAATTTTTTTTCCCAAAAAATTGGTGTCCCAATACAATTTTCCAATTTTTTTTTTTAATCTTTCTTATAAAACTAATGAAATCGTTTTTTTGGGCTACGTACATATATTTAGTAGACATTGGATATAGGCCATAGGGTAAATTCAAAGTTTCCCTCAATCCAGATTTTGTAAATGCAAAAGAAACCTTGCATACACCCAACCTCGCACCTACACCAAAACCTATAGTGTGCAGAAGCAGGGGGGTTGCATATCTCACTGTTTATACGCCGTAATGCGTAAGCAAGCAAAAAAAGCAAATATCCCATACAGAAGTAGTTTTAGTTATTTTCAATTTTCTCAAAAACTAGACAACATAAAATCATCTAGTTTTCAGTTTTTGAATAAGAATAAATAAGAGCAACGAATTTTAGAAAAAATAATAATATATAACTTTGCAGTTTTGAAAAATTAAGCTTTAAACTTTTTTTTATGTTTTTTTTTCCCAAAATTTGAGTTTAAAACTCGTTTTTTTTTTCCAAAACTGTGCATAGATTTCACTTGATTTAAGAACTGTCTAATAGAACAGAGTATTGGCTTTAAAAAAAGGTATAATACTTAATTGTAAGTATTACCGTTATTTTTTAATATTTTTGTTTCCATTTTAGTGCCTTTTTTAAAATTGCCCCTGCCGCCCAAACGGGGGGAGATAGACCGCCCCCCCTTCCCGTAGTAAAAAATGCTTGTATTGAACTGTTCTATAAAAAACCGTTATCATTTCTTGGCGCCTAAGTTATCGTACTCTTGCCATACTTTAAATTTTACGTATTTTCTTCTTAATTTTCAATATATTAATATGTTATAAATTAAATTATTCATTTTGTAAAAAATTAAAATTGGGAACATTATTATTGGAAAAACTTGGCATTGGGACAAATAATGATTGGAAACCATTGCCTTGGGAATGACAAAAATTGGGAAATTACATTTTGGGAAAAATGGACATTGGGACACACGGATTGGGAATTTTGTCCTACAATCCATTTAAATTTATATAAAATTGAAAGAATGCCACATTAACAAATATTCGTTTTATTGTGGGGTGAATACAAAAATAAACGTTAGATAAAAAGAAAGTTAAACAATATTAATATTCATTTAACAAAAAACATTACATTCATCAATTGAGTTTAACCCTAGTTTACGGATTGGGGTTCGCGCGAACCCCAGCGCATGTTTGAATGCTTTTAACTTTTTTTTAAATCATGTTTTTGACCTGGGATGAAAACTCAGTGAACAAAATTGATTTTTCCTTACGTTTTTTGTCTTTTTTTCATCAAAGTGATTTTAGATATTTTTCTGGAATTTATTTCTGAAAAAAAGTCATAAACCAAACTTGGGGTTCGTGCGAACCCCAAGACTTAAAATGGGAAAACAAATATTTTAACAAAACACATAAATGTATACTTTATTTGAATATGAATAATAATAGATAGTGATTTACAAAATGAAGATTATGAGTCATGAGTATTAGAAAAACCTTCAATCAATCTGGAATCTGCGGTGGTTCTGGAAGGCATTTGACACAGACAGTGTTTTGGTAGTGCAGACAACAGTTTTTTCCACAAACATCACATGCGGTTTTGCTCTTCCTGTCCTCTGCTCTTGGACAAATGTGACACCTGGTCTGAAAATAAAAGATCTTCTAGAAATAAAATATAGGATTCACATTATAAAATACCTGTTTACGAGGAAGTCTCCCGCCAAATACTCGAAAAACTGGCAAATTTCTTCCCATAATGCGAAGCGCATCCAAGCTAGATCTAGAGATTGTATTTTGTACCGATGGGTGTGAATGGTCATCTAGTTCAAGTTCCATAAGCTCCTCTGCCAGCTCAATTAGTTTGTCGTTTCTAAATAATTTTGTATTCTTTGTTGGTGGATTGAAATGCCGAAAAATAATGACTGTGGCTAAGGCTGCAACATCTAATAAATTGTAAAATACAACCATGAGCCAGCGATTAGTTTGGCGTGAACAGGAATAAATTGACACCATTTGGTCGAAAACATCGACTGCATCTTTTGTCCGGTTGTAATCGAGTATCATTTCCGGCTTGTTATGACAGCTTGAAATAGCCTTTTCAAGATTGTACTGTGTTGATAGTAAAACGACTTGTTTATTTGGTTTTGGAACATAAGATACCAATGCGATTCTCTGCGAAAATCCAAAAATCGATGAATGAAGTGGACGGTACTGTTTCTTTTTGAAGTAAAACTTCTTTTCCGGCGTTGGGAGTGAAAAATTTTCTATGCAGCTGTCAGTGAAATGTCAAAACGACACGTTATCAGTCAAAGACGGCGACATGTTTTTAGAATACAAAATGTTTGTACGTTTATAAGCTTCGCTCGAGGGAGAAGAAGTTTTACTTCTACCGCGCATAGGTCAATACACACAACCTTGTTTTATTTATTTTGAAGAGTTCGTTATTTGTATCTAAAAGCTGTTTGACAACAAATGGCAATTTTTAGTAAATTTTGGCAAAACCAAACACGTGTTCTCATAATAAGACAGCGCTACTGTCAACTTAATCAATTACAATATAGACAATGAATCAATTTGTGAATAATAAACAATTAGATGTGAATAAAAACATTGGGGTTCGCGCGAACCCCAAGATTATTTATTGCATTATTTTGCGTGCTGTAAACTAGGGTTAAAAGAAATATAAATACAAACAAAAACTCAGTAGAGATCTTGGTAGTAATTACAAATTAATCAAAGAATGTAGCTTAGCAGAGATTCGATGTCAGAAGTATTAAAGTTGAAAAGCCATGAATGATCTTAAGGATTTTAGGTTGTATAATTTGCGAGAATCGATTGTGTATGAGTTTCTAAAAAGAGTAGTCCGAAAAGGTAACTTTGGAACAGTGATTGCATTTCTTCTCAAGTCATAAAAGTCTGTTATAGGGCTTTCCAAATAACCACCTCTCATAAAAAATATTTTTAAAACTTTGTCCTACTGGTAGAATTTTGGTTTTTCTTAATAATTCTAAAGAGTGAGCTAATCGAGAAGCGTTGCATATCTTTCTTACAACACCCTTTTGAAGGATCGTTAATTGTTGAGTTTTGTTTAGATAAGCACCTCCCCAACAACAAATGCCATATTGTAGTTTTGAGTGAAATATTCCGTAGTAGATGTTCTTTAACGTAGAATTTGAACAGAACTGTCTTAGGCGGTAAAAACATCTTATTGTGGAAAGGAAGTACTACTTAAGGTTCAATACGTGCTCAGCCCACTTCAAGTGTTGATCAGTTGTAACACCTAGATATTTGAAATCTTTTACAATTTCAACATTAAAGCACGTGCTACTGCATGTTGCTTCGGGATAAAAACTGCATAGTGAAGAAGATCTCAAGCTATTGAACAGGCTAAAACTGGAACAATGCGTGAAATACTACTTTTATATGAGTTTGGGTATTTGAATCAGGGCTAAACAGCGTCAATTTGGTCTTGTTACTAACAATTAGTTTATAGTCCGCGAACCATAACCTTAATAAGTGGACATCATGATTGATATCAGCAACTAAATTTAGTGGATTTATTGCATTATATCCAATCGCAAAAGCGTTCAATATCCCCAAAACAGGTAGGTCAAAAAGAGAATTTATGTATATCAAGAAAAGAATGGGCCAAGGACGGATCCTTGTGGGACACCTAAATTAACATACACTGAAAATAAATTCCTAGGTAATATTGACAAAAACGTTTTGTTGACCTTTAACAAAACAATTTTATCGTTTTGACAAAATTTTTGTCAATACGAAAGAATGATTTTGTTGATTTCACAAAATTTTTATAATCCAGCATGATTTTTTGTCAGTTTAACAAAATATGCACTACAAATAATATTGTCAGTTTAACAAACCAAGTTTTGTTAATATAACAAAATAAAACACTTCGACAAACATTTTTGTGACGTTAACAAAATGTTTGTTGTATCTACAAAAATTCTCTTTTGTAAATGTTTGTCAATATCGCAAAGTTTTTGTCAATTTTTTTTTGTCAATTTAACAAAAAATGAAAACATTTTTATTAAAATGACAAATATTGTGTTTTGGGTTTGAATTATTTTGTAATATTGATAAAATAATATTATCAGATAGATAAAACTATTTTGTAAGGAAACCAAAAAAATTCTTTTGTGTATGATATAGTTCACACTTGGTTTTTGTTAAAAAATCGATGTAAGATTAACTGAACTTAACAAAAATTGCGTATTATCAATACGCCCCCACAGATGATTGCATGTGAGATCGTAGAGACGAAACGCCAATTTCTGTGGACTTAAATCCCAAAAGAAATTTGTAAAATTGACAAAATATTTTGTTGAATTAACAAAATATTTTGTTAATTTAACAAAATATAACAAGAAATTTTTGTCAATTTAACAAAATATTTTGTTAATGTAACAAAACAATTTTGTTAATTTAAAAAAAACAATTTTGTTAATTTAACAAACAAATTTTGTTAATCCGATAATAATAAAAAAACAATAACACTAACAAAAAAATTGTTAATACAACAAAAGAATTGTTAATATGACAAATTAATTTTGTAAATTCTACGAAATTTTGTCATATTGACAAAATATTTTTGTTATTTCAACAAATTTATCTGTTAGCATAACAAAATAATTTTGTGGATACAACAAAATATTTTTTGTTACCTCAACAAAATTCTATAATTTTTGTCAATTTGATAAAACTTTTTGTTGGACGTATATTGACAAAATTTTTGTCAAATCAACCTAGATTTTATTTTCAGTGTACATACATAGAATTTCATTAATGCATTATAAACTTTGACTCTTTGATTTTGATTGCTAAATTAAGATTCAAACCAATTGTAAATGAATCCACGAAAGCCAACATCATAAAGCTTATTCAGAAGAATTCTATGATTAACCATATGGAATGCTATCGTGATGTCGACAAAAAGAGCAGCACATTTCAGTTTTTTATCCACACCTTGTTGAATTAAGCAACAAAAGTTTAACAGAGCATCTTCTGTCGACAAACCTGACCTTAATCCAATCTGAAGGGGACTAAGGAAATTCAAATTTGATAGAAAACACAGAATTTTCATTTTTATAATTTTTTTTAAAACTTTAGAGATTCATGACAATAACGAAATAGGTCTATAGTTTTTAATGTCTTTTTTGTTACCTTTTTTAAAAATGGGTATTACAAAAGCTAATTTCAGCTCATCAAGGAAGATTCCTGATAAGACTCTTTTATTAAAAATGTGCGACATTATATCTACTATAATTAGAGGCAGTTTTTTTTTAACACAACATTCGAAATTCCATCAATACCCACAGAGTTTGAATTTTTAAGGGAACTTATGGTTTTTAAAACTTCAAAACTAGTTATCATTTCAAAATAGAAACTACTTCCACTACGAAACTCATTTGAAGGACTATAGCTATTGCAGCATTCGCAAGAGAAAGGTAAGTCACAAGGAAGAGAATTTTGGCCAACGTTGGTAGGAATTTCTCTGGAATCGGAAATACTTGAGGTACCATTTTCAACTGTCATTGAACTGGAGTGGTTTTTTTGTTTTCTATTTATGATACCCTTTATGACTTTCCATTCTTCTCTTAGGTTACCTTTTGCGTTTCTAATTTTGTTATTGTAAAAATTGTCACGACTTGAACGGATTTCTTTTTTAACTTTCTTGCAATTTTTTTTAAAACGCAATTCTACATTGGTGTTAAGTGGATGTGCTCGATACTTTTTATGTAATCTAAGTTTGAATTTTTTGATTTTAATGGGAGAATTGGTCATCCAAGGTTTCAATCTTAGTTGTGACCTTTTTTTAACCACACAGAATGTAGACCTCCCTATTACATAGGTCTTTAAAACCTTTCAGAAATAAGTCATAAGCTTTTGAAGGATCATCTTCAGAATAAATCTCCTCCCAATTTGCAAGAAGTAGATCATGATTTAATTTGTTAAAGTAATTTTAGTTAGGGTATATTCAGTGTTACCGAAATTTTCTAAACGCGAATTTACTAGGATTTGTATGGAATTAAAGTTTAAATTTACGAAGGCAGAAAACAAATGATATACTTCTTAAATTAAACGAATTAATTAAATCCTCAAAAAGACGGAATGAATCGGCGCGGCGTTTTAAATTTTAATTTTACCTGAATAGGATTTAGTGGCAGTTTTATTTTAAAATTATCTGGGAAACCTTTATGAATATAGGTATAAAACCCAGAATATTTTCTATGACAACTAAGAAATTAACAAATGTATTTGGCAATTGGCAATTGACCAATTTACAAAAAAAAAATATATGTTTGGAAATGTGAAAAATCGAAAATTTAAACAAGAACAATGGTTTTGTTCTCACGTTGGGAAAAATTCCCGAACAACAACGGAATGTTTAGAACGGTCCCGGGTCCCGCATTCTCGGGAAAACAAAGGACGAAAGGAAAGCCTAAACGGGTTAAATTTAAGGCAATTTAATAGCCTCCGAATAAAACAAAAACGAATCAAAATTCTCCTAAGCCCAACTAATACAATTAACACTGTATACTTAGCTTTAGCGGATTCTGTCTCTTCCAGTCAGTCTCACCCTGGCTCTATCTCCTCTAACAAGAATGCCTTCTTATCACCACAATAAAATTAGTGTTTAAGAGTTTCCCCACTGGGATTCCTTTTCAACCAAAACTCGAACTTAAAAAAACTTGTAATCAGAAATTCCTTTCGGATTCGCTAATAATTTTTCGCTTGTTAAACCTTCATACAACTCAGCTCTTTCGTAGCTCCTCTCAAAAGGCGAACTTCTCTCATCTATTTGGCCACGACCCACGACATATATGCCATCCTCTTCTGACCTTTGGTCCGTGTTGGTCTGTCACGGTTGCAACACTCGGCTTTTTCGCTGGTGTGCATGCCGCTGTCGAATCTAGCCACGCGTATATGGTCTCTTTCAAATTGGTGATTTGAACACCAACCTTGGCTTAATGGACGAGTTCAGTTCTAATCCGTCAATTTCAAATGGTCTAAAAAGTTAAACGAAAAATTATTAAAGATCGCGAATAAAGTCCCCAGCCCAACTGGCCCAACTCAAAAACTTAAAGAAAGCATTCTTTTAGATGGGATCTCATGCCATTTTCCCAATAAACATTATGAGACAAGATCCGATAATTCACGCGAAATTTAAAACATTCTAAGCCCGTAGACTTATTAAGGGTAAAGGGAAAAAAATCGCAACGTGATTTTACTTGGTGAGCCAGACACTTAAAATTGGGCAGAAGGCCATACTAAATTTATGTTGGTGTGAACTTGAAATCACACATGCCGTGGAACATGGGTCTTCATGTTTTGCTATCCTGTATGGACCTTCTGTCGCACACCCACATCTCTTGTGGACCATCTGTCGCACATTGTGTGTACCTGTGTGTTGGTTTCGTTGTGACTCATCCGTCACATATACATGGATTTTGGTGACCGCCTGTCACTCAACTTTGTATTTCAAATTCGAAGACCTAGTTTGATTGCTTTTCCAGAATACTTAAGAGTTGGACTCTGGTCGATGGAAATCAGGTTTCAACTGAGCTCTACAGTATTTTAGAGCCGCAATAGAAGGGAAGGTTGAAAATGGATTGGGGAAAATTGAATACGTAGGTGAAACTTGTTGTGGTAAATTTTACCGCAACATCAGTATTCAATTTATTTTGCTCAACGTTTTTCAACATCTTGAACACAATACCTGTCATGCAATGATCAGAAATTTGAAGGTCAAAGACTATTCCAGCACAATCATATCGATTAATCTTTGAAAAGCGGCCAAAAATATGGTCCATGCAGGTACCTGCAACTGGTGTTGTGGATTCATTCACAACAGAGGTTAGACCGTGTTCAGAAATCAAAACATTGTATGCATCTACGGTAGGGCTAACAGTAAGAAGGTCCAAATTCATATCACCCAAAATTATTAGAAAAACTGAAAATTCATCAATAAATACTTGAACTGATTTACAGTGCAATCTATATATACTCGTAGTAATAAAACTAAAAATTTCATAATTTTCATAATATCCGCACTTGTCAGAGTATAAGTTTTAAACTCACACTCATACGAGTAACGCACAAAAAATGCGACCGTACCAGCAGCATACGAATCATTGGCACTAGCCAAAAACTTATAATTTGGTAAGCTAAAATCTTCAATTTCATATATGTACATAAATATCCAAATTTCCGAAACAAATATCAAGTCGACATTATGATTGATTGATTTGGTCTTTTGTGATTGCAATCAATCTATCTTTTTGGTGAACGGGTCACAAAGACCGAATCAATTGCGATTGAAGAAGACTCAGTGAGACTGAAGATTTGATGGGATGTGTTGTGAAAATTAAGTCTAGCTGCCTATTTATAAAATGTTGAATGCCGCTAACTTGACAGAGGCTTGAGTCGGCATTCATTCTAGAGATGGGATTGCAAGCAACATAATATGATTCATCATCAAATAAGTCCAATTTAAGATGAAGGAGGTTAAAGCCACCGAAAAGTAGGACATCTTCGTGGCGGTCACATAGACCTATTATATGATCAATTGCAATTACGTCAAGTTCATAGGTTTCAATAGGTCGTGAAGACAAAATGTATCAACATCATATAATAAAACGGCGAACATGTTTTTTGAGGTGCACTTTTCGCGGCCCACAAAAACCGAAGAATGCCAAAATTATTTAAAAATACTACACAGAAATTGTTTAAAACAATAAATAAAAATTGCAAAAAAATGTCTGCAAAACAAAAACAAAAACAATTAGAAATGTCCAATCGACTGACACATACATTGACTTATTATATGGACTGCTAGTTGTGTATAATTCCCATACAAAATTTGCAAACAAAATGGTCCAACGGATACAATCGAAACTAGCCCTCGTGCCGACACTAGTGGCATAAATAAACAACATATTTAACGTCATCTCTTGTTCTACTAGTGCCAACAGAAATGTTTACTCATAGAAACTAAGGACATCTATTGACATTGCTTTGAAGAAACGGTGCTCTCTATGGTTAGAGAGAATAGTGCTAAGGGATCTCGAAAAAAATCCCCTTTAAAATATTTTATAAATCATTTTGGTTTACTTAATAATTTTATTGTGTGCATTCTTTTTTGAGAAAATGTCGTCCATCAACAAATGGAACATACAACATCAAAAAATGCAACATGCAAACATGAAAAATTGACTAAGCTATATTACACTAACTGAAAAGATCAGGCAAATCGTATCGTCGGTTGAAAAACGAAGTGACATTATTTAAAAGTTTAATTTTTTTTTAAATTAAATTCCCATAAGGATAAAAAAATATATTTATCAGGGCAAACATAATTGCTTTTAGAATCCAGACTTTGAAAAATATACATCAATACAAATATATCATTAATTCTAGATTTAATTTTATAAAATGAAAAATCGATTTTAAATAAAAAAATGGACTTATGTCTTTTCCTTATTGCTCAACGCGACCGAACAACATATATCTTCCTCGAGTTTTACGCATTCCTCTCAGACTGTTACAGTTCTAGTTTAAGAAAGAAAGTTTTCTGTAAATTTGATACAAATTGTAGGATTGGTTTTTCTCTAAAGTGAGTTGTAAATTTAAATCAAAATTAGGACTTATTTGCATAACTAATTTTTTTGCAAATATTTTCGCTCTTGCCAAAAAGATCTTAGCTTATCTTTTGATTTCTAGTATAAAAATTAAAATTATTTGTAAAAGTTTAAGCACATGAAACTAATTGCTTTAATAAAAGTATTTTTACAAACAATAATAATATAATATGTTAATAGATAATACAAGTAAATGCAACGAAAACTATTTTGCAGTAAGGGTATTTATGTAAGCGGTGAAAACCCTTGTAAACCAGATAATTTTATCTCCACAGAAACGAGCTGTCAAAATTTGTATGGGAAAAAGTTTCTGCAAATCTCATAAAATTACCTCACAAATTTGCTGCGGAAAGTGCAGAAATAAACCTCGTAAACTAAAGAAATATGGATTCTGACTTTTAATTTGACATTTCACAAAATATTTCCCATACTTAGGCAAGTATTTCTTAGGGGGTGTTCATGAAAACATGCTGCAGAAAGTTATATCTTTCTACAAAGCGGAAAATTATCTCGTTACATGAATACCCTTAGTATATAATTATACGTTGAAAACAAAAATGAAAAAGGGAAAATTAAAAAGTGAAATTTTCAGATTTCGCAATTGGACTATTTGCACATTAGCACCTTTAGCACTGGTTCCATTTCATATTATTCAAATTTTCCGTCAGTGTCGGCACGGGGGCTAGTGTCGTTGGTAATCCGTTGGACCATTCTGTAATCAGCTACTAGCAGTCCATATCTAGTATGTCAATGGACACATAATTAGAAATGTCAAATCGACTGACACATAAAATGTCAAATCCAAAATATGAAAATGAAAGCATTCAGCGAAAACCCAAAGCCAGAACCCGAAACATTAAGGTGGATTCACATTACACAAATCCACCAACACGATAAAAGTTGATGAACATGTTGTTGAATGTGAACCCCCCTAAGTGAAGAAATATTATCAATATAAATATTCAATTTCAATTCAATTCTTTCTTTATTTCTTTTCTCTTATTACATATATACAAATTTTCAAATTAAGGATAACAAAAATGCAATATTAATTTCATGTACAAAAAAAAAAAATAAAATAAAAGATAAATGAGATTACTGTCGAATAATAAGAAAGAAATAATATGATACGATCTGTTGTCTTACGACAAGTGCCGAAAGTATCGAGTTACAAAAATCTTTAAGAAATTTTACTAAGCAAATGTTGTGGGGTAAAATGCCAGAAAAGCAAAAAATAAAATAAAATAATTAAGAAAAACAAAAAAAATGTAAAGTTTACATAGCAATATATACATACATGAATACTTAAAATTTAAACTAAGATTCTAAGTAAGCTATTAATTTCATCAAAATCGTAGTTCAAAAGCCATTCTTTAACCTTCATATTAAAAGAGTATCTAGAGCCGATAGATCGAATATTGGTGGGTAAAATATTATATAGTCTTGGTGCTACTGATGTATAAAAATGAAAAAAGTGATGAGAATTATGCATTGGAACAGACGCGAGATTTCTATCACTACTGCGCAATGAGTAAACAGATGTAAAACGAAAACCACTTCTTAAATAGAATATTTTTAAGACTTTATAAAAGTAAAGATGTTTAAGGGGGAGTATACCAGAGCTAGCAAACAACGGAAAACTATGATCAAATCTTCTTTTCTTCCAAATATTTCTTAAGATTCGCTTCTGAGTTACTAACAAGGGTTGAAGATAGTTTTTATAAGTACCACCCCAACATACAATTCCATATTGCAGTTTAGATTGAACTAGACCATAATAGAGACGTTCTAGGAGACTCCGGCAACAAATTTTTCTTAAATGAAAAAATATATATGTGGTAGAAAGTAAATATTTCTTGATAACTTGTGTATGTGGTTTCCAATTCATTTTACTGTCAATTGTTAATCCAAGATATTTAAATTCAGTTACATTTTCAATACGGAAACATCTCGAAGAACAAACTAAGTTATATAATCAATAGAGCCAGATATATTAAAGCTATTGCAAGTTGAACTGTTAAGAGGAGAGTTTTTGCAGTCAATGCTATGCAAAATGAGAACAGGCGGGTGATCATCCAGAAATGGTAGATTAAAATACATTATTTTAGTTTTATCGCTCAAAACAAGTTTATGCGTAGCAAACCAATGTCTTAATAATTCCAAATCATGATTTATGTCTGAAATCAGGTCTATTAAGGATGAAGTAGAATATACAAAAGCTATATCGTCAGCAAAACCAGTTTTAGTTCCTTTTAATTTTAAACTGAAAATAGAATTGATATAAACAAGGAATAAAATCGGGCCAAGGACTGATCCTTGAGGAACACCTATTTCAGTATTGCGACTTTCACTAAAATTTGTACCTATTCGAACCTTTTGTTTTCTATTTTTTAGAAAGGAAGAAAACCAATCGAGAATAAAACCCCTAAAACCAGCTTTATCTAATTTACTTAGCAAAATGTCATGGTCGACGGTATCGAAAGCCTTTGTTATATCAATAAAAAGAGCAGCCGTGTACTTTTTTCTGTCCATACTTATATATACATTAGAACAAAAGTTTAGCAATGCATCCTCAGTTGAATATTTTGCTCTAAAACCGTATTGATTTGTGCTAAAAAACGAAAGATTATCAAGATATAAGAGCATTTTTGTTTTTATAACTTTCTCGAAAATTTTTGAGAAAACTGACAGAAGAGAGATTGGCCTATAATTTGTAATACTGTTTTTGCCGCCTTTCTTAAAAATAGGAATAACCTCAGCTATTTTCAAACACTCTGGAAACTTTCCTTGAAAAACACTTTTATTGAATAAGTGAGTTAAAATATCTACAATATTGAAGCAAACATTCTTACTAAAATTATTTGAAAAACTATGAAACGTAAATGAATCTGAGTTTTCCAGAGTATTTATGACCTTAAATACTTCAAAAGAAGAAATAGGCTCAAAAAAAAAACTGTTACATTGAATTAAATCATTAAAACAAGTGTCCGTGCAGTTATATGAAGAACGATTAAACCCTGCATCACTAAGCGTTTTTAACGGTATATCTATAAAGTAATCATTGAAAAGCTTTGCCATTTCTAAATGATTGACTATATTCAAGTTTCGGTACGATAAACTTTGAGGAACATCGAAAGCTGATCTTCTATTAAACAATTCGTTAACTATTTCCCATTCTTTTCTCGAATTTCCTTGGGCTTTATGGAATTTATTCATATAAAAGCTTTCTTTACAGATTGGAACTTCAAAAATAATCTCTTTACATAAAAGTTCATAATTATTACGAAGGAGAGCATTATACGGATGTTTCTTACACTTAAGTCTTAATTTATTCTTCTTATCAATTTTTTTAGTAAAAAAGTGGAAATCCAAGGTTTCAGTTTTTTGAGCTTACCTTTTCTATTCCTAGACACTTCTGAGCTTTGATTAACATAACTATGCAAAATTGAAATAAATACTTCAAAGGCAATAGAAGGATCTGACGTAGAAAAGATTCCAAACCAACTTTCAAAAATCAAACAAGAGTTTAGGTGCTCAAAGTTAATTTTTATAAATTGATGAATCGAGATAGGATTTAGGATGTTACATTGTGGTTCATCTTTAAAATGTAATAAGAGACAGGTCATGCAATGATCAGTAATATTCAGATCTGATAAAGAACTTATTAGTCTAAAATTGGCTTTAAGATCGATTCTAGAAAAAATATGATCAATGCAGGTTTTTGATGTGGGAGTTATTCGCGTTGGTTCATTTATGCAAGATTCTAAACCGTTTGATGACATCAAAGATAAGTAGTTGTCTACAGAAGAGGATTCATTTAAAATATCGATGTTGATATCTCCAACAATAAACAAATTTTTAGCATTGTGAGATGTTAAAATAGAGGAGAGCTCCTTAATAAAAACATCTTCACTTACATGATAGAATCTATAAAAACACATAAAAACTAGTTTAACAGCGTTAATAGTGTGAGAAATCTTAATCATATCCGAACTTAAAAGATCAGTGTTAGTATACTCACAGTTTAAACATTCTTTAAAAAAGACAGCAGTACCACCAGACGCATACGTATTATTACACTTAGCATGAAACACATAACCGGGAATACTAAAGAAATTCTTTTCATGCTCATAAATCCAAATTTCAGTAAAGAAGATAATGTCAGGCACTATAAAAAAAACCATTATTATAAACATCAGAGTAAAAAACACTTTTATACATTTCTTTATCAAAAAAACAAAAAGGAGTAACTAATGAAACATCATTTAAAATTGATAAAAGACTTTTAGCCATTGTTAAATAATTTTATCAAAATCTTCCAAGGAAGATATGCGCAGAGTAGATTCTCCTTCTTGTTTTTTCATTAAAATAACTCCATTTTTTATCCAAAGATATAAATATTTCTTTTCTGTTTTAATCTGTCTAGCCTTATTGAACCATAATCTATTAAATGAAGTAAGACTCTCATTTATAAAAATAGGTTTCTTTCCAAGCTCATCGCCAAATACACCATGTAGTTAGGTAAATGCTTCTTTCGTTGAATAGATAAAAGGTTCTGCTTACATTCCAAAGACTTGAACTTAACACATACTATGTTGATAGGTTTCTTTGCTACAGTTGAAGAGACATTATTATTTCTTTTGACTGATTTTAAATAACAATGTTTGATGTCATTCGCAGTGATGTTCGCACCTAGACCTTCCGTAAGAAGCTTAACTGTTGAGGTCAATGCACTTTCATTCTGTACATTTGGTAAACCAACAATGTCAACACATTTATTTAGATTTTTTTGTTGTAAAAAATTAACTTTGTTGGAAAGGCTATTTACTTTGGTCATCAAGTTGCACTTTTCCTCTTGAAGCTTACTTATCAGTGAGAGAGCATTGCTGTTCATCTCTTTCAGAGAAATTATTTCTTTATTCAATGACATAATTTCTCTATAGACCACTTCAAGTGTTATTTTTTGCGAGGTGTTGTTGCTGTTTTCTAGATTGATATTCGGATGCAAAGAGCCCTGATCGGGAGCATGCATTTGAGATAATGATGAAGAAGGTGGTGGCAGAGGTGGAGGGTGCAGAACAGACGACGAGCGATCTGGTGTGATTTGTGAAGATGATATTGCATTTGGTGGACTGATGGTTAGCGGATTACTGTGTGGCTGGTGGTGGTGGTGATGCAGAATGTGGTTCTGGAGCTGATAGTGGTGATGTAGATGGAGATGTGTTTGGGAATTGTAAGTCAGACGCAGACAATACAGGTGTATTCACTTGAGCTTGTGGTGGAGAGTGACGTAGAGATACTCTTCTCTTTTTGTTGCACTTTGGGCAGACAAATGGTATATTATTTTTGGTCATATAATCTCTGTCAACAGTTTTAAATTTTACACAATTCAAATGAAAAAAAGTTTTACAATGATGACACTGAATTCTAGCATCCCGACTTCCAACTTTCTGATTACATATGCAATACATTTTAAGGTATAAAAGTTTACAATGATTAGATAGATTATAGAAAATTCTCGACACGAGTGTACCCCACAACGCAACGTCACGAAGTAGTAGTAGTTGAGCTCTTATGCTAGCTACACACGAGGCAACCGTTGAAGCAACGTGTTGCAGCAACATGTTTCGTTTGTTCACTACACACGAGGCAACTACTGTTTCTGCAACCGACCGAAAATATCAAAACATTTTGATACTTCTGGCAACGGTTGCAGCAACTCAAATTTAATCGGCAACACAGCTACACACGAAGCAACCGTTGCTTCAACATGACCGTGTTGCTGCAACGGTTGCCTCGTGTGTAGCTAGCATTACAATAATATTTTGAAACATTAAGCGTTAACTACAATTGGCAATTTTTGCAAGAACTACAATAAGTGAAAAAATGAAAAAGAATACACACATACACTAGCAACATCTGTTGCTTTCAGTTTGGCGACATCTAGCGGTCATTTTCTGAAGCAATTTATTCAATGTATTAGTGTTTTCAAAAAGTGAAACATTTACTTTTTGGTTTTTTGAGATGGGAGATAAAATTTTAAACTGAGTTGGAAAAGGAGAGCAGATTTTTTTTTAACATTTTCACTTTTTAAGTTCATTGCAGTTATGGCTTTACAATAATAGGGGTATTCATGCAAAAGTGTAAGCTCTGCGTATTTGTATAAGTCAATTATTTTCAAAACTTATTTGCATTTGAATTTGAAATATTTGCGAAAAAAGAGAATACAAAATATTCGAATTGTATTTGTCAGGGAAAGAGAGAAGATAGAAAATGCAGACGTGAGACGTCGTGAGGCGTCGTCAAAAATGCGGACGAGCATGACTTACGATACAAATTTAAATCTCCATGGCTGAATGCGTTCCATGGGCTTAAACGTACCTCATTTTCGGAACACTTCCATTTATGTCATTTTTTGTTGACAGTAAGCAGCTGGCCGATCAATGTGCAAAAAAAAAAAAGTGCTAAACACATGAGCTGCGAATAAATCTTTTTAAGCTATTTTCACAGCTAATATCAATTTTTGTTTGGTTTTAACTTTACGACGAAGTGAATTAATGATCGGATCAACTATTTAAAAGGAAAACACTGCATAAAATAATTATAAATTGAAATATTTTGTATTTCAAATTTACATTTTACAGTTCGCAGAAGATACGTTGTTGGTCGCGTAAAAAATTATTTTTAGGGTTATTTTTATAGAAACATAGTCGATATTAGGGGAAGAGGATATTGCAATTAGGGATGAATCTAGTGTGTTTTGTACAGCTAGTAGTACACCTCGACAAGTGGTATCATCAGTGAGTCGGTTATGATCCTCATCGCGATAAACGTTAAAGGAAGATGGAAATAATTCTGGATTGTTAATACAAGGGACTAGATTCGTGTCGTTTAGAGCGTAGATTTCAAAGGGTAGATAATGCGTTTTTAGCATGGGTTGTAGAGCGAAAACCTTTCTCATTCTGGTAATAAAAGGAAAGAGGGAGTTTCTGACAATAAGTAGCAGAAAGCAGAGGGTTGAGGAAGAAGTATATTAGGAACAAAAAAAACCTATCATGATCAGCTCTGCTATTCCATACATAACTCCATATTCTCTATGAATCAATAGAATTCTTTCAAATTTTCATTTTGCGTGAATTATGGGAAACCCTTTATATGGTCTTCATGTTTTATAAAAGTAGGTTTTCAAAAATTCATATTTATTTTAGAATACACTTAGATATGTAGGTTTTAGGGAATTTCAAGAACGTCCGATTCACCTCCACGAAGTTCTGTATCTCATTATCAAAACCGATTAATTTCAACGTTTAAAAATTAAATACACAAATAACCCCACTGCAAGCCATCACAATGTCGAAATTAGTACCGACCTTAATTGTATTATCTACAAGTCTAATTAAATCTCCAAGACTCCATGGGACACGGTGATAACAACTGACAAACACGCACAAGTACTCCATTCTTTTGGCGCTATATAGTATATTCTGAAGATAATTCTATAATTTTATTTTTGTAGTTCTTACATTCTTTAACTTATCTTCACATTTTTTGTGTGATTTTTGCTGAGATTCTTTTTATGTTTGCATGAAAAAATATGTAAATAATTTACCTGGAATTTTTCTTTTATTCAATGATTTTTTTTTTCCATTCCATTGTAGGTCTCTGGAAACTTTCCAAATTCCCTTTTTAGCCAAGGATCTGGTGGTTTTAATTTGCAATTCAAATGTGCGGCATGAGTTATCCGACAGTGAATATCCAACGAGGCGAAAACAATGCACAGAGGCACTCCGGTTAATGGATCTCAAGAGTTATAGAGATGCAACAGAAGGCAACTTGTCAGGTAATTAATGTTTGGTACTTAAGATTCTCTAGGTAGCTTCATGTGCTCGGGCTGCACCCTTTTTCTCAAGCCTCGTTGGCTCTGAATGAAACACCATCAGGTAGATAACGTGGAAGAGAAAGCGACCCCAACCTTTAGAAGCAAGCAGGACCAGGACACTGAACAGTATGTAATATTGTGTTGTGTATAGTTTGGGGACAAATTGAAAAGGAGTCAAGTGAAAGTGAGTGGAAAATTGATTTTGCTACCCCTGGGTGCTGGGATCCACAAAACCTGTTCTATTTTAACTATAAATTGCATTTTAAAGTGTCCTTGGGGGAATAGGTTTTTGATTGATTTTAATTACCTTACATTTTTTATTTCCTTATTGGACATTCCTAGCCCTTTGTGTCTCGCAATAACTAACATAAATTGTTTCCAATTATGTACGCAAAAGACATACATATATGCCTTTTTGACATGATAGAAAATATTTTTTGGACTTTTTGAATCTTTGATCCATATATAGAATATTCAAGTCGAAACTCTTGTGTCCACTGCCAGACGATATGTTAAAAGTGAAATATCACATACATTTTGAAGAATTTAAAACCATTTTGAAAAATCTGTACATAAACCATGTAAGTAAAATGGGTTTAAAAGAAGACCCTAAGATATTTTAAAAATTTGTTGACTTAAAGAAAAGATCATATGGAAGCCAGGCTAATTCCATATGTGAAAATTGTTCGTTAAAGAAAAACTACGGATAAAGGATTAGAAAGTTGGGATTTGAGAACATACCGTGAACGCACCTTTAAATCAATGACGAAACTGTTAATGTGAAACCATTCTGCAGAAATAACATTTACACGATGGTTAACTTCACGGACGAAGAACGTGTACGTCTTTTATCCATAAAATCCAATGCTGTAGGCATTGATGTAATACATCCTGTGTTCATAAAGTCCATATTACCTTTTATCCTGCCATATATAACTCATACATTTAATACAATATTAATGACTGGTTCATTCCCAACTCAATAAAAACATGCTAAAATATTGCCAGTACCGAAAGATGGGAAGAATAATGAGTTTAGACCAATATCTATACTACCTTTTTTGTCAAAAGTATTTGAGAGGATTGTACAAAAACAACTCAACACCCACATCAGAGCTCAAAACATCCTCTCATCGAAGCAGTATGGCTTCCGTGAAAAGCATAGTTGCACTACTGCTGTTATCAACATTGTTGAGGATATTCGACTTGCCTTAGATGATGATCATGTAACATTCCTTGTGCTGCTTGATTTTTCTAAAGCATTTGACACTGTTGACCACAATAACTTATGTTACAAGCTTGAAGCCTTTTATGGTTTTTCATCTTCTGCAGTAAACATATTATCATCCTACCTTTGGGGTAGAAAACAAGCAGTTTCGATTGGCAATATTATATCAACATACCTTCCAACAACTAGAGGAGTCCCTCAGGGTTCTATCTTAGGACCTCTTCTTTTCTCTCTTTATATCAATGAACTTCCCGAAAAGATTAATGGATCATCCATCCAACTGTATGCTGACGATGTACAATTATACAAGAGTTGTCCTCTTGGGCTCATTGAAAATTGCGCATACTTAATTTCTCGCTGGTCAATAGCTAATGGTCGCTGGTCAATAGCTAATGGTCTATTTTTGAACCCAAAGAAATCGAAATGCTTGGTTATAAGTAGGAAGGCTCTTAACCTTAAATATTTCCCTAACTTATACTTAAACAACTTACGCATCGATTATGTTTCAACTGCAAGAAATAATGGTATGTTATTCAATAGTACACTGTCTTGGGATGCTCATATAAATGTTGCTGTTGGTAAGGTATATGGAGTACTCCGTAAATTATGGTCCTCGCAATATTACACCCCTATTGCAACTCGTTTGTTATTGGCTAAAACGCTTGTTATACCAATACTTACATACGGGTGCGAGATCTTTTGCAAATGCGATGCAGTCAGCAGGCGAAGGCTTAACGTAGCTTTTAACAATACCGCACGTTATATTTTTGGGTTACATAGAATGGACCGTGTTTCAAATTTCTCCATACTAATATACACAATTTCCCTTGATAACTTATTCCGCTTCCGAACTCTGGTATTACGGTTCAATATAATTCATACTAATGAACCATGTAGCCTATTCAATAGGTTACAGTTTGGGTCCTCGAATAGATCCCAAAATCTCAGACATCCCCATTATGCTTGTCTTACTTCTGAGCGACAGTTCTTCGTCAACGCAATACGACTGTGGAACTCCCTTCCGAGGCACATAAGGAGAGTTAGTGGCGAAACACTGTTTCGTAGACAGTTACGTAGTCATTTTCAAAACTAATTTCAAAATTAATTAAAAAAATAACGAATCTTTCTTTTTAAATAGAGATGTAATTGTAATTTTTTTTTCCTTTCTCTTTCTTTTTCTTTGTTTTATATTCAATGTGTAGTTTTTAACTTTTAACTTTTTCTTATTTCAAATTTATTAAAATAAAATGTTATAAAATATTATTGCTCATACAAACAAAGTAGCTCTTCTTCACATAATTGTTAAATTTAAAATTTAGACTTACACTATTTTATAAGAAGTATGGTATATTGTTAATGTGTAGGTACTCATTGAATTCAATAAACTAAACTAAACTAAATAAAATTTACTACCGCAATTCCGAGCCGCTGACGGCAACTTTAGGAAGGTTATCTCTATCTCAAGGAGTATTCCCTCAGTTATGGAAGACCTCTTTTATAACCCCAATACATAAAAAGGGCCCAAAGTGTGAAATTACAATCGCTAAACTTTCACATACATATTTCGAAAATATTTGAAAGCATTTTGTAGGATATTTTAAGTTTTCGTTGTAAGTCTCTCATTTCCCTTAGACAACACGGCTTTGTAAAGGATAGGTCCACAACGACTATCCTTCAGCCTCTCAGCCTTAGAAAACGGAAAGGAAGTCCACGTTGTCTCAACCGATTTCAGTAAGGCCTTTGACAAAATCTCGCATAAGCTTATTCTATTCAAACTGTCCACACTTGGCCTTGAACCTATCTTCCTAAAATGGATTTCTTCTTACCTAAACACCCGTTCCTACAAAGTTCGATTCAAATCTTCCTTCTCTGATGATTTCTTAGCTACCTCCGGGGTTCCACAAGGCAGCCACTCAGGACCTCTCATCTTTATTCTTACTATTAACGATATTGAAATGGTCATTAAACATTGTCATATCTCACTCTACGCCGACGATACAAAGTTTTTCAAGACCATTTCCTCCAAACATGATGCCACTCTCCTACAACTTTTCTTTGTCTGGTGCGTGAAAAATTGCTTAGAACTAAATATTTCCAAATTTTAATCAATTACTTTTTCACGAAAACGCCTGAAACTCCGTCTTAATCATCCTTCCAATTCCCAAACCTAGATTTAAGAGCTATACTTAAGTTATATCAAGAATGGGGGTATTGCCCCCACCAAAATAAAAAAGTTAACGCCAATTTTTGTTCCCAACTCGTGTAAGCCCATTTTTGACAAAGCAGTTTTGTCAACAAAGTGAGCATTGATGGTTGGGTGAAAACCCTCATATTCTGCTAGAAACACCACTTCATCCACAAAATTGACTATATTTTGTGGTTCTCATGCAGGTGGTGTCATTGGGCCATTTCTTTTTCGTTGAATAAATTTAACGTCATGTTACAGGCATGTTACGTCATGTTACATCGAATGTAATTGCTACAGAGACACGTTATTTTTTTTTGGTCAATTGCACCGATTGGAAATTGACGGTATGTGGTTTCAACAAAACGGTGCTACAAGCTATCCAATTTGATAAACGTTTTTTATCAAGATATGGTCCTGGCAATTGGCCGCCTAGTTTGTGTGATTTAACACTTCCATAGACTTAAATTATGGGGCTACGTGAAATTATTGGTGTGTCGTGTGTGCCAACAAAAAGGCAGCGTCGTCGGCGTCGTCGTAAGAAGAGCATGAGCCATTTTAGAACTTCAGATATTGGCGTTACCGTTAAAATGTACAGACGAGTCATCGAAAACTTTTCCGTGGTGGACATATGAACGACGCCGAATTCAGTATATCTAATCAAACCACTTGCAAATGGCTGGCGTTTTATTAAAAAAAAAACTGTCAAGTTCGTAGTGGAAAACGCAATACAATTGGCTCAAAACTAAACTTTTATTTAACTAATATTTAGAATGCCGGATCAGAAGGATCTCGACCCAATTCTTATGTCTCCTAAAAATGATTATCGAATAATATATATTTTAATCTAGGTAATACAATGTCATGTGGTTAATGGATTTGACTGTCATGCAGAAGGTCTTGGGTTTGATTTTCAGTCGCTGCAAAAAAGTTTTTCAGGGGTGTACTGTCTCTTGTGAGGAATGGACAGATCCTCTTAGAGTGTCTCTTGTCACGAAAAGTTCTGCTCATTAGCCGTTCGGTATTGGCATAAAATTGTAGGTGCCATCCATTTCTTCTGGTAATACAGGATTGGTTGAGAGCTGTAAGTCACTAGGCCCTGGTTCTCTCTAAGCTGTTGCACCACCAAATTTAAACAAATAAACATGTATGTTTTAGGAGTAAAATATCTTCAAAAATGGTAGGAGTAGGAGGCGCATCCATAAAATGAACTTCCTTCGCTGTGGAATACGTCCCGTAATCTCGCCTGAAGTAGTTGATGTACCTCTGTGTTTTTGTTGTCCTCCGAAGTTCATCAGAATTTTAGTGGTTAATTCCAACATTATGCTGCTTAATGGGAATTATCCCTGCATTATCGTAAAGCCAATAATCCCTTGTGTTGAGGGTTGCATTATGGTCATGAAATACTCGTTAATTTCTCGAAAATTTGCATTATCTTTATTAGATGTAAATGGAAATACGAGCATGGCGAATCAAATAGCGAAGTCGTACGGGATAACGGGCTTGATCGGCTGCTTGTATGAAAATGAGGAGCCTAGTCGAGGGGTTTCTTGTGTCGCAAGACACTTGGCCTTTCAGACTATCTATGAGGTAGGCCTCCTTGTGGGAGTATCGTGGTGGCTGTGGTTGCCCAAAATCGCGAAAACAATTGGTATCCAGGCTTTATCTTGAAGGCAAGAGGCCTTAACATGTTCACAGAATTTCTACTGAGGTAGTGTTATGCCACCACAGAATTTTACTCTGTTAATGTGGGTAGGCCCACTCTGGAAATAAGCCTTAACGGCAGACATGCACGTTATACTTAATTTGGTTCTGAGTACATTCTGTCTTCTCAGTGATAGGTGAATTAGATAGAATGAGAAGTTTGCTCCTTTCACAATACTTTGTTGAAGTTCTTATTTTTTGTAAAGTTATACTAAGGTTTTTGGTATGAATAAAGATTCCGTCTGGTAGTCTGATAATACTGTTTTTAGCTTCTATCTGCTAGTTTATTCTGTACTCCCGTGCTCTTTTTTTTTATAATCTACCCGCGCTCAAGGGATAATGATTACCATTTAAATGTTTCAACACAGCGCGGGCGTGAAGTTAAGGAAGAGAAAGAAGGATAGGAAAGATGTGCGGCACGATGTTCTGAGACTAAAGGTGGTTGTCTCCGATTTTTTATCTCCAGGGATGGCGGCTGAACTAAAGCGGAGAATGCCGTGTCTTATTTATATGTCACTTATAATTCACATTATTTTATTCGTGTTCATCCTTGTTGGGCATACTAGTTTAACTCAATTACATGTTGTTAGTGTTATGCCTGAACAACATGTAATGAGTAAACCAGCAACCCATTGATGACAATTTTTAGAAGGTTTTTAATTGAATTAAAGCGACATAGACGACGGCAGGGATCGAACCTGTGATCATGAGGTTGACAGGCGAGAACACATCCATCGCGGCCCCTGACCTTTTTATATATGTATATATAGGTGCAGTAAGCTTCAAATACATTCACTAATTTTTTAGTGATCATCTAAAACACAAAATTGTTATATCGAAAAATTTTATATAGCTTAGATAAAATTGTACCTAGAAAATAGAATTTATAAATTCAAGAAATCTCTTTCACCGATGCACTCACTCAGGTGTACCTCAGGGAAGTCATTAATGGTCTCTTTTGTTCATTTTCGCTTTAAATGATGTTGTATAATGTATCTGTTCTAGTGATATTCTTATATTTGCTTAAAGACTCCTCCCCAGCTGCAGTTTATCGCTCGTTTGGATTCCTTCAATTTTTCGTGCAGATGTTTCCTAAACGATAATTGTGGGGTTACAACTTACAAACACATCAAGATATTTGTACTGATTGACTTCATTTTGCTAGCTCCATTTCTCATTTCTGGCATATCTCCTCGTTCCATTCCGAAAAATCATAATCTTTACCTCAGCAGTGTTCAGTTGTAGATTCCACATACTACAATATCTTTGCAGTCTGCATTTTATTTGGACTTTCTGCTAACATGAAAATATCATCAGCGTATAAAAGAAGTTTTATTTTAAGCCCAGCAAAAGTTATTCCATCCGGAAGATATTCAGAAATATAGAGAACAACAGCGGACTAAGTAGGCAACCCTGCTTTACTCCTGTTTCCGTAGGGAACCATTCAGATAGAATATTTCCATCCCAGACAGCGGTCATGTTTAAGAACTCTTAGTATTTTCGTTGACACTCCTAAATTACTGAGTTTGTATAACAGCCTTAAAATCCACGAAGAAAGTGTAGAGCTTTTTTCCATTTTCTAAGTATGCCTGAGCGATGCTTGTGAGGACAAAGATATTGTCTACCGTAGAGTAGTCCTTCCGAAATCCTGCTTGGTATTCGCTCAACAAATTGTTTTCATGTACCCAATCCGTGAGTCTTTCGAGCAAAAAACCTGTGAAAATTTTTGTGACAGTGTTGAGGAAGGATATCCCTCTGTAATTACTCGGCTCCTTAGGGTCACCTTTCTTCAGAATTGGGAATATAATATTTCTTTTGAAAATTGAAGGTACTTCACCAGCATTGAATATGAAATAAAACTTTTTCTCAGTTCGATTATGAAGTTTTCCCTCGCATTTTTGAAGAACTCGTACGGAATGCGGTCTTCGCCTGGGGCTTTGTTTGCGCTACAGCGGTTAATGATTCTTGTTATGACCACTTGTGTTATCTGCCAGTCTAAAACTTCAACTTCTAGTAGTGGCGTTGCGTACTGTATTACATTTTCGATGAGTGACGTATTAGCAGTTTTTCAAAGTATTTAGCTAGAATTGGGGCTTCAACTGTTATACCACGCTCAAAGGTTGGACCATTTAAATTTTTTGCGATTTTCCAAAATGATCTACTGTCCTTTGCACTGCTGACACTATACTTAGGTCTGCTAAGTTCTTTGTTTAGATTTTGTATAAGCCTTTCTTAGTTCTGATTTTTCCATAACAGTCTTGGTAGTAAGCACCTTTTTTTTTGCCTCAGCTAGGATGCTCCTTTGGTTGTCCAATTTAATGGTTACGGATATTGGTAG
Source organism: Chrysotoxum bicinctum (assembly GCA_911387755.1). Classification (NCBI taxonomy): domain Eukaryota; kingdom Metazoa; phylum Arthropoda; class Insecta; order Diptera; family Syrphidae; genus Chrysotoxum; species Chrysotoxum bicinctum. The sequence goes on along the minus strand of OU426989.1, from coordinate 106,405,088 downwards.
GTGATCTGAATGCGTCAACTCCTTAACTTAGAAGTCAGTAAAGTAGTAGTCTATAGTTGAGCATGAAATGCCCCTCATAAAGGTTAGATGGCCTTCCTTATCACTTTTGAAGTGACCATTAAGTAACGTAAGTCCCATGGTTTCACCCATTTCTATTATTTTTTTTACCGATTTCTGACTCTACATTTAGGATTTGTGTGTCTCGAACTCTTCCGTTGAAATCGACTATAAGTAAGCTTTTGATTATTCAATTTCGCAATACAAGCTTGGTGGTGTCTCAAGATTAATAAGGACAAAATTTACGGAACTCATTAATTACATTTTTAAAATAGTAAGCATGGAATGTTTCGAATGATAAACTTTGGGCAAATAAATTTTACAATGCCTAGTCTTTCCCTATAAAACTGTTATATCTGAACACTTGTCTTGTACCGATATTCGAGTCCCATCGAACCACACTGCATAAAGCTGTCTTGTATCTACCAAACTAAAACCTATTAATAATAAAAGGATTGCCCAGTCCTAAGTTCCTACTTTTTCACTCAATCTTAAGAGAAAAATATTCAAAAAGATATTAATTGGATCCGATTTCTCGCCCAAGCCGCACAATGCTAAGCTCCGTATTCCCCGAAATTCCCCACTTTTTATTTGCAATTTAAATAAAAGCAAAAACAATGATACTATGCTTATCCATTCTAGGAAGGTAGCCAAATCCTTCCCCCAACATGATGGCGGCATGGTCGACGGTTGGCGAAAATCCTCAGCTAAAGGTCGGCTGGTATTGGTATTCCGATTGTACACATCAACGCGTCTCAGATGGCCATACCCTTAGGTATTTATTAAAATATACCAGATGCCTCCATAAAAATAAGCTTCCATTAATAATTATTATGCCCCGGCCCCGGTCACTGCAACACCCACCCAATGATGACGATGATGAAAAGGGACAATTTGAAGGGAAATTGGGTTAAAGGTTTCATCTGATGACAGGTACTTTTTTGTTTGTGTGTTAAAACCCGGACCCGGACACGAGGGAGATATACAACTGATTGCTGAACGGACGCCCGCCTGTTTTATGTTTAATTCACCCGCGGCTGCCAAACGGAATGTAATTTCCGAGGTCTGAACGAAGAGATGCTCTTAATAAACTTGTCGATGTGATACCTCAGTCGTTTAACAGGATGAAATGTCCTTTTGTTGGCTTCCGCTGTGCCCACAAGAAATTCACAACAAACAAACAACAAAAACAAAAAAGGCAAAAAATGTCGAGCTAACAAATTATGAAGGACTATGAATAAATTTTTCCTCACAATCACATTGCGTTGTTTCTTGATGTTATTTGTATCCATCCATGTTTTGAGGAAGATGTTTCATTCGGCCTATGTGTCCTTGAGGATGGGGATTATATGAGGTTTCTTCTTCATTCATTATCGTCACGTCCTGGAATTAGAATTAGTTTGGTAAAAGACTAGCTATAGGGATGTATGAAATAGCGTTCAGCTGAAACACTAACTGACTGAATACCGTTGCAGGCTATGTTATGGTGTCTATTTATTTCACATGGAAGGATTCATTTTGGGGGATACCCAAGATGACAACAACGACGAACAAGACATACATATACATTTCCCAAAATGATAACGAAGAATAATAAGGAAATATTAGGGCAAGTGTCATTAAGGGATTTGGTAAAGTCTGAAATGAATCTGTATAGGCCCAATGTTATGAGTGGCCTTTGTGTGTGTCAATTTTTATACTCAGATTCTTTTTTTTTATATGTTTGATATTTATGTGTATGCCTGTTAAGGTCTAGAAGTAAATGCTTTTAGAATAAGCAATGTTCAAAATATAGGAAAGTCACAATCCGATAGCGTTGCCAGTCTAGACTTTTTTCTGAGGAAGCAAGTTTAATTTAAAACTGATAACTTTAAACATTGAAAAATTAAAATTTGTATGGCCCAGATTTTCGGTGGGAGATTCAATTTTTAAAACCCAAATATTATTGGTTAACTCTGAATTAATAAAGCAGATATTTCTGGAAGGAGCGTGGCAATAATTCTATCGGAATTTAAGCCCATATAGTGGTGAAAGTTAAAATTAATTCTCTACACTCCACTGAAAAACTCTTTAGGAGTTAACTCGGGTTTAATGTAGGTGCAGGTTTAACTTACTCCGATTAAATCCAGAGTTCATTTGGCACTGAACAACTGGCCTTAAAAGTTGTAAGACTCTTGAAATATTAAGACTCTTTCGCTCATATTCCAAATCGCCAAAATTTAAAGCAAGTAGCATAAGATCCTTTTGATAATAATTAGTTCAATGTTTAAGTTTAACTTAAATGCTTATACCTGTATCTTATTTTTGTTCGCATCTGGCAAGCGTGCATTGCGAACACGTTTGTTTGAAAGAAAATACAAAATATTTGAATAATTTAACATCTATTACAAGAAATGGTTATATTTTCTTCTGAATTGATAAAAAGAAGGAGTGGACAAGCTGTTGTGTAAAGAAGGTCAACTTAAAGTATGAACCGATGATATTTTGAACTATACATATTTTGTTTATTATTAGATTTTGTGTGGTTGATATCCGAATGTATTTGGGGTTGTCCAGAGCAACGAAGGGGGTCGTGCGAACTGCCCACGCACAGACAGGCTAAATGTTGAATCTTGCTTATTGTTTTTGTATAGAGCTGTCCAGCATACTGCCACGTCGTCACGCCGCGCCTGTCGTGTTAGAATCGTCCGCTTGCCAGTGAGTAATGCAGGGTTAGAAACCCCATTTATTTCCAATGGCCTTCTTGCATCAGAAGAGTGCCACTGTGTCCTTTTTAAGTGTTTCGTTAATATAAGGTTTTTAGCTTAACTTCTTATCTTAAATAAAACCCAAGTGTTTTGCTTCGTCGGAGAACGTTAGTGGTACACCTTCAATGGAAGAGGGGTCTATATGGGGAATTTTATATTTCCTAGAAAAGAGGACTAGATCAGTTTTGAGAGTGTTAACACCCAGTCCACACAGATCAGCTTGCTAGCTTGGTTAAAGCAAAGCATATTGTAAGAGATCGTTTAGTGTATTAGGATGCTTTCCTGATATGGCAATAGCAATGTCATCCGCAAAGGCAATCACTCTGTAACTCTCCATTCCAGATATCTCAAAAGAGCATATTTATTGCCAAGTTGCAAAGAAAAGAGATAGGACACCAGCTTGCGGCGTCTGACAGATCTTTTTGCAGATAAGCCGCGTAGCTGTGAATTGATAATCCTGCTAGTTAACATTTGATTGACCCAATCGTCATCCTGCAAAGAGAGGAAGACTAGGTAAAGGGAATGTCGGTTGGCGACGTCATCATACCGTCGAGGAGGGGATAAACCTGGGCGTCATCCTACCGTAGCGGAAGACGGACGATAACGGATAGTGTCATCCCCAAACCGCCATGGAGTGGAAAGAAGGGGCTTAGCGTGAGATGGAGGGGTAACAAGAATTGGAGCGCCTTTTGGTTTCAGGAGAGGTTAGCTTCTACAAATTCGATCACGTCTCGGCTACTTTGAGGTGTTATCTGCTTTCCTAGAATGAGATAGGTTAGGTTAGGTTAAGGTGGCTTCTGACAGGAAAAGCCAACACTTTTAGACCAATATTTGGTCCGTTGTGATACCACAGGATTTCAAAAATCACCCTTACTCGTTAAACCATTTTCAGCTAACAATTAAGCGTTTGAGACAGTGAATGTTGGAATTTCTTTGATCACTAGGAATGTTATAGTAGGAGCCTCCCAAGTGGAGTCTACGTCTTTGGGCTAGGGCAGGACAAGAATATAGAAGGTGAGAAATTGATTCCTCTTCTTCTTCATCCATGCAGCTTCTGCAAATATCAATTGAGGAACTCCAAGACGGAAAACATGTCTTCCTATTATAAGCAGTGTCCAGTAAGGACACCTATAACGGAGCTAATATGCAATCTTCCAATAGAAATTAGTTGTTTTGAGCGTTTCGCATCAAACAATGGCCAAATTAGTTTCGTAGACTGTCAAATTGGGGTGCTGATCCATCTGTGGTTAGCTTTCTTCATGGTATCATGCTTTAGTGAAAGTTTACAAGTAGCTAGGGATATACCGATCATAGATTTGCTATCCAACAAAGGTAAAATTGTTCCGTTTTTTGCAAGTTCGTCGACTTTACAATTTCCTGGAATGTCTATGCCCCGGCACCCATATAAGATGAATGTTAAACTGTTTTGACATTTCCACAATTTTGGGCTGTAAGTGAGTTAATGGAGACAGAGTCCAGTGACTTTATGACAGCTTGACTGTCTGAGAAAATACGTATATCAGTAGTCGATATAACGTTTTCTTTGAGCCAAGAGAGGACTTCTTTTATTGATAGAAGCTCTGCCTGGAACACGCTACAGTGATTAGGAAGACGAAAAGATAGAAAAAGATTTAGTCTTTCGTAGTATACGCCTCCACCGACCCCGTCATCGGTTCTAGATCCATCTGTGTAGAAATTAATCGCTTTGTCTATCAAAAACGACTCATTTTCCCAAGAAGACCTGGAAGGGATGGACACTTGAAAGTTTTTATTAAATTTTGAATGAGGGGTGGTGTAATCGACGTTACTAGGTAGAGATCGAGTTCAGTATAGTGGAGTGGCCAATATCGTTATTGATCCACTGAGAGGAGGCTTTAAGCCGAATGGCTGTTGTGCTAGCGGCCGATTCTTTGCTAAAGATATCTAGCGGTATGAGAAGAAACAGAACATCAAGTGCAGCGGAAGGAGTTGAGCGGAGAGCTATAGCCATGATTAAGCAAGATTAAGACTTCATCTCAAGACTAGCGAAATTGTATTTCCGATGTGCGAATTAATCGTAGATTTATTGCAACCACTTTAGACACTTTAGAAATTAAAAAAAAAAACGTTGTTAATTTCGACACTGTCAGAAAATGTAATGAATTCTCTTCTGCTTGAGAGCGTAAGCGATTATAAGGGAGAAATTCTGCTTAAGGTACTAGTACGGTATAGAACGCCAAAAAACTCACGATTTTTGGGAATTTTTTTCTCGGAAACATAATTTTTTCTAATAATGAATACATGCGTCAAGAGTACAAGAGTGGATTGGCTGGACTGAAACAAAAAAAACCAAAGTGGGTTATTTAAAGAAAGGTTTTTTAATGAGACAATTTACCACAATTTGTTTAAAAAACCAAAAACATAAAAAATGTCAAGCTTTGAAAAAAAAAAATTTTTGGCAATTTGGTTAGCCATTTTTGGGTCGCCATTTTTTTTTTTGTTCATAACTTTTTTGTCAAATTGTGGTAAATTATCTTAGAGAACATAAAAACAATCAAGTTGCAACAAGTTTTTTTGAAATTCGGTTCAGTAGATCCGGGATTAACTGTCCGCAATGGGACAACGTGTTTTTTGATGAGTCTACGTTGCTGCCCTATATAATTCAGCCAAAATTCGAAAATTAAGACATACAAATTTGTTTGTACTCTTGACGCTTGTATTCATTATTTAAAAAAAAAATTATGTTATTACCTAATATGGTTTCCGAGAAAAAAAAAATTCCCAAAAATCTTCCGTTTTTTTGGCGTTCTAGACCATACTAGTACCTTAAGAAAACTTCATATTTTTACACAAGACGACAAGATGGTAAAATGGTTGGTGCGTTAAACTATCCTGCTTAAGTAAGCTAAGAACTGGCGATTAACTTCCAGCCTATTCCACTTAACAATTTAAATGTTTTTTGTAGGGTAATGCTTCTTATGGGAAAATGACAAGTCCCCTAAATTATCTCTATTCATTAAGAAAAAAGTCTCTCAAAGTTCGCTCTTGACAGAAAACTTTAGGGCTCCTCAATTTTTCCCGACAACCCAAACACAGTTTAAGAAATATCTGGAATCCCGAAAGCAAATGACCAGCAAAACGGTCTTCGTAGCAATAGATTTTGAAATCTCAAATTCATAAAATAATGATGTTGTGCCTCAGGGTTCCGTTTTGACTCCGATTCTGTTTTGCAAATTCAGTTACGAACTTTTATATGAAACCTGAAATATCTAATCCACTACTTTTGACTTTCACAACCATTTTTGGATTGACATTCTTGTTTTTGGGATGCGGAACTAGAATTACAATTACAATTTAATACTTCTAACGCTTAATTCTTCCTTCAAGCTATAAAATGATATATACTCGTATCTCCTCTGCCCCTATTCATGAGTGGCACTTTCATCGAGGAAATTCAGAAACACATCTTCATCGACGTCTTTGCGTGAAAAATTGCGAATTATTAAGGTTTTCTTTTCTTTGAAGGCGCACTTGAAAAGTTTTTCCAGGTCATGCAAAGTCACGTGCGATTTGGCACCTAATTTATGGTCTAACTGCAACTGAAACTGATGGAATTCCTATAAGTTGTCAGCTCAGTAGATAATCAGTTAAACTGATGGGTAAATACGTTTCAGTTCAGTATGTATTCCCACTTGCTAAGGATTGCACTTAGTCTTTCGCCAGGTGATAAGGTATCTATTAATATTGGTATCTTGTTTCAATTCATCAAATTTATTTGCAATAGGGTTCGCTTTAAATACCAATCTATTCTCCATATTTTCCTTTTTTTTTTGTGATTCATCAAGCGCCAAAAATATAGCTACTGCAACTAGGTTTTCATGTCTCTTATATTTCAACTGTTCACCAGTAAAATAAAAGGTCAACTGCTTACGGGATTGACGTCTAAACTTTGTTAGACACCAGATTAACTGAAAGCTTAACTGATATGTATGTCAACTGAAACTGAAAAGATCGATCGTCTAAATGAGCACTTATAGTTTTCTGACACTTTGTGAAAGATTTATTCAAAAATAACAGCAGCTAGCATACAAAACACCATTATAAAAATTTTTTTTTTTCGAAAATAAGAACTGCCCTATGCCACTATCACTGACCGCCATTGCATTGAGAAAACCCAATAGCTCACTGTTCTCGGTATATGAGTCGCAGGCCACTTTGTGTAGAATGACCACTTATTCGACGTTGCCAAAAAACGTTGCGAAGTGTTTAGGTTTCCTTCGACGTTGCAAGAAATTTTTCAGTCGTTCTGGTCTGGCTATAATCTAACGAGTGATTTTTTAAGAGCTATTGGAAATAAAAAATAAATTCATAAAATTCAGAAAAATGCATGATATCTTTATTTAATATTTGAAGATTATTTCATGCAAATGTTCGCCGCGGCTATGCCTTAAATGGTCCATCCGCTAAGTCAAATTTTGGCATACTCTTTCTAACTTTTCGGCCGGTATCTCACGAATAAATGCTTCAATGTTGGCTTCCAAAAAATAGTCTAGAAGCGTTAAATCGCACTATCTAGGCGGCCAATTGACCGGCTCCAAACATGAAATAAACTGTTCACCGAACTCGCCTCTCAATTGGTCCATTGTTACGCGTGGTTTGTTGAAACCACATGTCATGCAAATCAAGCTCTACCATTTTGTGCAAACAAAAGTTTGTTATCAACGCACGGTAGCGCCTACCATTCACAGTTGCGATTCGCATCATCTTTGAAGAAATACGGCCCAATGATTCCGCCAGCCCATAATCCGTACCAAACAGTGACTTTTTCTGGATGCTCTTGCAATGCTTCTGGCTACTCTTCACTCCAAATACGGCAGTTTTGCTTGTTCACGTATCCATTCAACCAGAAATGAGCTTCGTCGCTGAACACAATTTTTCGATAAAAAGTGAATCTTTGGCCAACTTTTCAAGAGTCCATTCACCAAAAATGCAGCGTTGTGATAGGTCGTTCGGCTTCAATTGTTGCACCAGCTGTATTTTGAAAGGCTTCACACCTAAATCCTTCCGCAAAATTTTCCACGTAGTGGAGTAATAGTTGCTGCGAATGGTGACACCGAATCGATAATTCACAGTCATCATTAACACTGGCCGATACAGCTACGATATTTTCCTCAGTTCGCACCCTACGTAAACGTGTTGGTGGTTTAATGTGCAACAATGTAAATTTGGTGTGAAAATTTAGTCGATTAAACTTACCATAGAATGGAAGAAGCGCGCGGTGAACTTTCTTAACAGACCACGCATTTGATAATAAAATTCAATAATTTGCTAGCGCTGTTCATTTGTAGGACGATTTATGGTTAAATTATAGACCAAACTGAAGATGTTTGACAGTGACACAAAACAGGAAACGTGCGTGGGCTGTCAAAATCAGTGTTGCCAAAAAGAAAATGGCAAAAAAATCACCCATTATAGGCTTTCAACAAACAAACCGATCAGGGAAAAACGTAATGATTGATTGCGGTAGTAAAGGAGTTCACCTACCTCGGAGTCAATATTTTCTCCAAGAACGGCATCTTAGTGGAGATATAGAATTACCGTTAGAAACCGCTGCTACTTCGATTTAGCAAAACAAATGGGTTCAAAACTCCTCACTCTTAAGACGAAGTGCACGCAAACCTTATTCCACCGCTCCTGTTTTACTGCCGGTGCTGAGTATTGGACAATAAACAGAAAGGGAGAGATGATACTGGAATCTTGCGAAGGAAAAATTCTTCCACGGAGATCTAGTATTTTTTTCAAGACTCTTTTTGTTTCGTCGTATATAAACCTTATAGCACATTTTATCATCTATAGCTCATGCTCGTCTTGCATTAATTTTATTTGAAGTCATTAAAATTCCGTCAAATTTCTTGTCAACATGCTCGTTAATTTCGTTTCTTCGAGACCTGTTAAACCACCATGGCATGTTATTACAGACATACATTCTCAAACCGAGTAACTTTGTTGAACGTTGAACGCATCCTCATTCTCCCTTTAAAAGTTTCTGTATCGTTTATACAGGAGCTTGAACAATTTCTAGAACTAGAGCACTCAAGTAATTCTATTCAACTCTTATAATTATTATAACTGTAAAAACAGCATCTTGCAATAATAGTTTGCATAATATAAACTTGAGGGTATAGCTTTCAGTCGAGACAGCTGCAATAGCACATATTATTCAAACGCAAGTGTATACAAATGTGCAGGATTAGGCCTTCAAGGCGCCCTTTATTATAATTCCCCTAACCTATTTTTCCATTCAAAAAACAGACAGAGCCATACCTATCCTTACCTACCCTAAGGTTGCCGCTACTGGTTGGCGCAGCACACTTGAGAAGACTTTTCCAAACTGAATGGTTTATGTTAATCTGCTTGTTTTGGAATACAAAATGTATGACGGCAGGATAAATAATTTAGATTTCTGTCTCCAGACTTTGGCAGAGTTCTGAGTGCGGTGCGTCAACCCTCCTCTTGAATCCCTACGTAATACCATGGTTGAGCATTTAAATGATTCATTAAATTTTTAAGATACACGGAGTTACTGCAAACGATGGAATAATAATTTTATTATCATAACGCTTGGAATGTAACAACCTAAGTTCTCGTAATAGTAAACTCCTTCAAAGAGCTGAGTATTTGGTGTGTGAGGGGGGGCGGGGGTCGTTTGGATAATGTTTGTGGAGCCAAGAGTGAATTTCGTGAAAATATGTATTGCTACCATTATCTGCAGGCGTAAAGAAGTTGCCGCAGATCGTCTTGGAGTCTAAAGAGGAAATATGTTCATTTTATTTTGTAGGTATAGGGTTACGCCATTATTTGTGCTTAGCACTGGTTATGACGGGCGCGGCGCGGCGCGCGTTTTTAGGGCAGATGAATGTATGCTTATACCGAAAGTTCATGTCGGAAGTTGGCTCGGATGAGATGAATTGGTGCGGTTGCTTAGAAGTGTCAAAGAGGTAATTTGATGGCTTCCCATTTAAGTGCTTCTAGGATGATGGTGCTTTCAAATAAATCGTTGGTAGGCAGGCAACTCGAAGATGATTATGTTTATGAATTAAGGTAAATAATTTGCTGAATTATTCTGGCAACCAAGAACGGTATTAAAATATTTGTAATTTATTTTAAAGTTGCTTTGTGTTCAAATCCTTCCCATCCATATGCTGGCATGTTTGAGGCTCAATTCACATTAATTTGTGACTTTATATTATGGCCAGCTAAGAAGTGCCCTATTTTATATTCTATGACATAATCGATTTTTATATCAAACTTCATACGAATAGCCGTTTTGAAGTCTTTGATTCTGTAATATTGACTTTCCACTTAATTCCTCATTTCGATGGAATTCTATCAAGTTGTTGAATTATTTATTCGACTCTTTTATCTGTAATGATGTAGTCGTACTAATCAAAGAGAAATTTCATTTCTGTTTCCGGAGCTTTGAGGGCTTTTTGTCATCGACATTTCCAAGGGGATTTTGTTTCTTTACACTTTACGTCTATCTACTCGTGTGCAAAAGATCTGAAATTATGTGAATTAACAAATTCTGTACCTCCTTTTTACCTTCCAGAGGATATGACTACCCTTAAAATGTTTGAGCACAATGCGTGACTTTTTTGAAAGTTGGAGAGGACTTAAGAAAATGACGAATATCTAAATATCATAATTGGAGGGAAATATTAAGTCGAGTAAAGCATTCCACATTCGTGCAGTGCGGCTAAAGAAAAAATCTCTGAATTTAACAGTACGTCCGAAGCTGAGCTCAAGGGTAAAGTGCTGGGCACTTCCTGAAGCCCAACGCAACTGGCTATTTCACTAGAATTTTTTATAAAAAAATAACGGTAAAATAATGAAAGTCAAGAAACGTTGCTGGAGATATTCAAATGTTTTGTTATAGTTCTATAACCTATCATTTTTATTGCTCTTTTTTGGATTCTACCCAAGAGACTTAAGTGGGTTATTGAAGTACCTGCCCAAATATGGGAACTGTTCTCCAGATTTGGACGAATATAAGCCTTTTAATGGGTGATTTTTTTGCTATTATCTTTTTGGCAACACTGGTTTTGACAGCTCACGTACGTTTCGTGTTTTGTTTCACTGTCAAATATATTCACTTTGGTCTACAATTTAACCATGAATCGTCTTACAAACGAACAAAGCTTGCAAATTATTGAATTTTATTATCAAAATGCGTGCTCTGTTAAGAAAGTTCATCCCACGCTTCTTCAGTTTAAGCGACCTACTGAGGCGGCTATTTGGCCTATAACAAACAGAACAAGCAAAACTGCCGTATTTGGAGTGAAGAGCAGCCAGAAACATTGCAAGAGCTACCAATGCATCCAGAAAAAGTCACTCTTTGGTACCAATTGAGAGGCGAGTTCGGTGAAGAGTTTATTTCACGTTTGGGGCCGATCAATTGGCCGCTTAGATAGTGCGATTTAACGCCTCTAGACTATATTTTATGGGGCTATGTTAAGGCTCATTTCTAAAGCGACAAGCCCGCTTTTCGATTGACGCACTGGAAGCCAACATTGAAACGTTTATTTGTGAGATACCGGCCGAAATGTTATAAAGAGTATGCCAAAATTAGACTAAGTGGATGGACCATTTGAGACTCAGCTGCGGCCAACATTTGTATGAAATAATATTCAAACATTAAATTATATCGTATTTTCTAATACCACGCGATCAGTTTTCCCGGGATCCCCAGTTCGGCCATCACCATATGGAAGTCCTGGCTTTGAAGTCTCGATTTTAATTCCTTGGTCTTCCGGGATTTGCCTTAACGTGAATATTTGGTCTATGATCGATCTGACAAACCGAAAAGCACACTGGGACTTTTCACATTAGAACGACCAACGAACGATGAATATAAAAAACAAATGAATTAAAAACAAATAAATTCTTCACAAAAACAAGACAACATGGTGAAAACTAAATTAGTCGTCACAAATTTCAATCTGATTGCTACAAACTGTCAAAGTTTCAAAGATTCGACTTCACTTACCATCCAAACTACAACGAATGAATTGGTTGCATGCCACTAACCCCTCATTAATTCATGTGCTTGTTTCTTTGTCTGGTTTAAACGTCATTCGCGACCAGGGTTCGGACTTTACTTCGATCGAAGTAGATCTAATCCGATTTTGAGAAAAAAAAAATTAATCTACTTCTCTTTTATAGGATCTACTTCTTTTTGAAAAAATTCTTAACCAGCATTAAGCACAGCGCTGGTTAGTTTGTATTACATAAAAAGCGAGTTTAGGAATCGTTTAAACGTAACACCGTGGAGAATTTAATGTTTTCGAGATCAATTACAGAAAAACGTAAAGACATTAATGAGTAATCTTTCAAATTGATAAAATTCATATAAAAATACAAGTTCGTTGATGGAGAATTTACTTTAACGTAGTTATTTATTTAATTAATAGCTTTTTACAAGTTTGAGGGCTGAATTTACTTTTATATGTAATTTTTATATAATTCTTGTTTTTTTTTTAAGAAGTCTCAATTTACTGTTATCTGCATATTTAATTTGTTTCTATTGAAGTTTTTGTTATAGCTATATTTATTTTAGTATAAGTCTGAATTTTTTGTACCATATTGTTACATGTAAGCAGTTACTCGTAATTATTTATTTTTTTAGGAAAAAATGATACTGAATAGACTTTTGTTAAGAATTTCGTTTCGAAAAATTTGTTTTTTAATTTCGTAAAACTACTTCCAAAATTTTGTATCTACTTCAGTTTTTTTTTCGTATTTACTTCGAAAATTTAAAAGTCCGAACCCTGTTCGCGACGAATAAAGAAATTCTAATTGAACGAAAGGTCAAAATGAACGAATGTTAGTTCATTCTTGGGTCGTTGGCCGCTCTCATGTCAATAGTCCCGAACTTGTAATGTCCAAATTTCAATAAATTTGTGAAAAGCTGTGGAAAATTATTAGAAATAAGAAAAGCCATATTTCTAAATGATCATGTTGTTTAGGCATAACATGTGATTGAATTAAACTAGTATGCCCAAGAAGGATGAATACGAATAAAATAATGCGACTTATAAGGTACATAGAAATAAGACACGGCATTTCTCCGCTTTAGTTCAGCCGCCATTCCTGGAGATAAAAAAAATCTGAAACAACCACCTTCAGTCTCAGAACATCGTGCCACACATCTTTCCTATCCTTTTTTCTCTTCCGTAACTTAACGCCCGCGCTGTGTTGAAACATTTAAAGGGTAATCATAATCCCTTGAGCGTGAGTAGATTATATAAGAAAAAAAAATTAAAGATTGAAGAAGAGTGTATATTCAGAAGAACACTAATGGAAAGATGTACATGCGATAGTATCTCTTTCGATAGTACACCGCTGAAATACTCGAAATGTGTGAACGATTTTTAATGATACAGTTTTGTTCCAAAATTTAAGTCACAACTAAATTAAGTCAGAATTTAAAGTGAACAGTGGAAAAAAAATTAAATTCCTTATTTCGAGCGGTTTCATGGCCTGGGATGATACTGGACACGAGTTTTTGGAATATTACGGTAAGATTTACCGCAGCAAAAACCATTCCTAATCTCGGTTCTTCTTTTGACTATTTTGTTGGGATAAAGTCTTACTCTCGATATCTGTTTTCCCCTCCATCCTAACCATTCGCATTTTTCGACCGACATTTTGAGTCCGTTATCTTCATGGAGCTTGAGAGTAGCTCGGATAGGATGACAAAATAAGTACCCTATAATTCGATCGTCACACACCATCACACGCCATCTATTTAGAGAACGAGGAAGCTCGTGATATATCTGCAGACAACGACTGAACGAAACATACACCTACACTCAAAGTGTATTTGTGAACAACACAACATCAACATAATTAAAATAATTTAACTTTCATTTCTGAGTACGGCCTTGAACCAGTCGTAAAATTCTTTCTTTAAGCCTAACTTAAATAGCAGACCAGCTTAAAAGAATGGAACACTAAACGCTATCCCTTCAATACCCCATTTCTACACAAAGGTCCACCGAATGCACTTGTGGGGTCTAGGTGACCCCAGCGCTATTTAAATTACAATAAAACATACAATTTTCAAAAAATTGGAATTGTGGCTCCATCTGTTAGGTTCCCCCTTTCCTTGCCTAATCTAAATAAACTTCATAAAACTCAACTTCTTTACTAAGTGTTTCCTTAAATTTAAAAGAAAAAGGTGAATTGCGATCGAATCGAAGCCACCTGATTTTGAGCCATGAAAAATTATGTCCATCAACGGTCAATGTTATCTCGCTAACGGTTTATTTCGCATTTTTCGCATAAATTTAAATAAAAAAAAAGTTTAGGCCAATTTTTTTTCAAAATTCTGTAATAAAGTGCTAAATTGGCCACATATATGTTTATTTAGAATACAGCTGTTGACATTGGATTAATAGGATAAATTCAAAGTTTCTTTAAATCCAGATTTTTTAAATGCATACACCCAACTCCGAAAATTGGAAGGGGGATTTGCGTCCTGCCTGCCGTTGCCAAAATATTAGCGAAAATAGTACTGGAACGCATCAGGGAACATCTAGAAGCCACACTCGATGCCGAACAAGCAGGTTTCCCCGATGGATCCTCATGCATTGATCATATCAATACTTTAAGGATCATAATTGAGCAGTGCGTCAAATATTGATCAGCACTTCACCTGCGTTCATTGACTTTGAGAAGGCTTTAGATAGGGTCAACAGAGAATTTATTTGGCTTTGCTTTACACAGGAGGGGTATCCCGGATAAATTAATAGCTATTATTAAGGCAACTTGTGATGGATCCAAATGTCATGTTTTGCACGAATGAAGGCTGTCAAAAGAGTTTGAAGTCCAAAGTGAAGTTAGGCAGGGCTGATTTATGTCACCAATATTGTTTATGTTGGTGATAAACGATGTCCTGCGAGCGGCCTTGATGGGAAACGGAGGGATTCGATGGACTCTGACGTCTCACCTGAAACATCTTGACTATGCCGACGACGTATACTTGCGCTCTCATAGGATCATGGATCTGCACCAAATGACAACAGGGATGGAGAGAGAAGCAGAAATCGTGGGGCAGAAAATCAACTTCGGCAAAACAAAGATGATCAGCCTCGGAACCCAGTCAGCTTCTCTCATAAATATTTCTCAACAACCGGTATATGGAGGAATAGTACTCTCTAAGCTTAAGAACCAGTCTACGGCTGTTTCGATCCAACGTCGAATCCGTTTTACTTTACGGTTGCAGCACTTGGAAAGTAACAGTAGGTGTCACTAAGAAGCTGCAAACGTTGATTAATAGATGTCTACGAAACATCCTTAGGATTTTCTGGCCCAATATCATATATCAAACTAAGAGCTCCTTAGGAAAACGGGTCAGGAACCTACTGACTCTATTATACGATGACAAAAGTGGCAGTGGATCGGACGCACGCTTCGAAAAGGCGACAACTGTATTGCGGCGCATGCAATGCAGTGGAATCACTAAAGAAGCAAGAAGAGCTGGATGACGAGAAGCTCATGGAGAAGGACAGTTGAGGATTAGTCAGCCCAACTAGGCAAGAGTTGCGACTAATATCCAGGAACCGAACACGCTGGCGAGCTGGCGTTGTGGATGCCCTATGCCCCACTAGAGGTCCCCCACGGACATAAAAGGTCTGAGGACCTAAGTAAGTAAGTAAGTATACACCCAACCTTGCACATACCCCAAATCCTATAGTGTGCCCTAGTAGGGGGGTTTCAGGGAGGCACCATGCAGTACGAGATGAGAAATACGAAACAAACCAGACCCCCACGTCTGTTCGAGGATAAAATTGACGAAAACTGAATAATACTGACTTGGTTCGTTTATGCTTCGAAATAAATCGAAAATGAGAGCCACTGACTTGGTTCTTTTACCGTTAACTAAGGAACAAAACAATTTTTAAATTAGGTCATAACAGCCCTAAATAGAGGTCAATTTTGTGGAGATTTTGGCATTAGTTTTGGATTTTTTTTTGGTTCGGTACAGCTGTGAGCCCTCTATATGAAAGTAATGTTTTGTATTGAAAAATTAATAATAAACTATGAATAAAGATTGAAAATTGACATTTTTTTTTAATGTAGCGCTCTTCATAGTACAAAATAAATAAACTTTCTCTCTAAAAATAAATATGAAGTATTTTTTTTTTCTTGAGGGTATACATCTTGAAAGTATCTCATTAAATTTTTAGCTTAAAATATTAAAAAATGAAAAAAAATAGATTTTTTTTGGTGAAAATGATCATTTTCACCACTTTTTTTCAATTAACAATTTTTTTTATTAATAATAAATATGAATATTTTTGTTTAAACCTACTTCATCTTATAAAATACATATTAATGATCAACACAGAATTTTTTCAAGCAAAAAATAATCAATAGCTGGCTCACAATACGATATTATGTTGTTGGGGCATTTCGTACCCCAGTGTAGCAGCTATGTTATTCTACAGAAGTGTGGCAGCTAAGGGTTAATTATCATTTTAATTCGATAAACCCACCCTCAGCTGACTAGCCGGTTGGCTGCATCTATACATGATCAAAAATGCAACAAATTGGCGCCCAACGTGGGGCCGTCTACAGTTTGGACGCGTTGAAAACTTCTGAAAAAATATAGAATGAAATACTCAAATGACAAAAAGATAAATTTTTTTGCATTATAGGTCTACTTTATAGCTACTCGTGGTCTAAGTGTGTCGGCTCTTCTGCTAACAGCCACATGAACTTAACCTAACCTAACCTAGACAAACTCATCCGAAGACGGATGTATCCAAATGGAAACAATAGATAACGGCATATCCGCGACGTGAAAAAACTTTACACTTTTACAGACTTAAAGATCCAGGAGATGAGATGAACCCAAAACATTGTTATAAAGGGCTAAGTTATCTTCTGTTTGTGATTCACTTAAAAATGATATTTTTAAATATAAACATATTATGTGAATAGGTTTATGTACTTTCATCGACTTAGATAAAAAATATGACTGGTTGGAGCCTATGGACCCTGTTCAGAGTATATCTTGAAAATGATGCTTGGGAACCTCAAAAGAAAAAATCTTCGAAGTACTAGTCCCTACTATTCGACAACAGATAACAGCTACCAACGAGTATATTTGTTAACAGCTTCTTATTCCGTATAAGGAAAAAGCTTTCCAAGGCTAAGCACCACTTAACTGGCCTTTCTCGACGGTTAATCCTTGAGCCCAACTTCGGACGTGCTGTCAAATTCAGAGATTATTTCTATAGCCGTACTACACGAATGTGCATCAGTATTTCTCCATTGATACTCTCATACTTTTCTTAAGCGCTTAAAATTTTAAAGGCTGGTCGTATTTAGTACGTGGAAAATAAAAAAAATGATAAAGCATAAATACTCTTGCTAAAGTTGATCATAGATAAATTTAGCCGAATCACTTTTTTCAATAATCGCAATTTCTATTGGATTTTGGAGGTCAATCTAAGACAATATAATTATCTTCAAATACTCTTGGTATAGAAACGCGTTTCATCGCTTTAAAATCCTATCAATCTTATCCTGGAAGTTCATTAAATGGAAAATTGCACAAGCTCCACTTAAGTTGATTTCACTTCGGTCAATTTTCCTCTTCATCTAGTCGAATCAAAATCGAAAAGCGTACAATCGTATCTTTGGAACTTCTAAGACGAACCGAGAAAAAGGAAAAAGTGAGGTATAAGAATCTTGCTCACTCACCCAAATCACTCAGTCACCGTTGGTTTTTTTTTTCTTTCTATTTTTATTCCATCCAACTACAGCTATATATGTATGTATATGTATATGTATAACGCATCGCAGTCGGTATAAGGAAGAAAACACTTTCTAATATAATATTGAGAATTGAAAATTCCCTAAATGTCCGACCAAACGACAAAAACAAATCTGTCCAGAACGTGAATTTGTCGAAACGAAACCATTAAATTGCCCGACGACATGGCCGAAACGCCTGGCACCGTGAAGACGAAGACCCACTAGTTTGCTGTTGCTGCACTGCCCACGACTGTAAATCTACCTACGAATTCAGTCACGGACGACCATGGGGGCATTTTGGCAATCAAATTGAAAACACAAGAAGACAAACAAAAAATCACCATCGTCTTAGATATAATCATTTGGCAAAAGCAAAGAGCTACCTACCTGTATGTATCCTTGGTGGTGGCCAATCAAACCAGAAAACTCATAGAAAAGTTCGATGCTGGCTGAAACTGCGAGTCCCTAATCCAACGGTCACGGAATTTCTATTGGCGAAAAAAAAGCTTCATCCACGTTCGAAGTTTAACCAATTCCTAGCCATGCATTGGCGCAAAGACGTAGAAGACTACAAGGGAAGTCATGTTGTCGTTTGTCGGCTAAGTGAGTGGTTACCAATGCCGGATCTGGGCAAGTGATAAATTTCCACATGCTCTGCTTCGTTGCCTTTGTCTGAAGTTTTACCCACACACGTGAAACTTTGAATTCTTTAGAACAGCCGAATATCAATGGAATCAACCTTCGCCTATAACATATGAAGGCCACCGTTTCCAACGATGAAGCCCGTACCCGTTCACCGGATATCATACCAATGATGATGGCTGAGCAATTTATCCCGTTTGATTGCAGATAATCGCTTCATATTTGCTTACCTTGAATGGCAGTTATGTATCCTGGTAGGAATTTTTACTCCTGAAGTGGGGGTAGCAAAAAAAAAAAAAAAAAGCGGAACCGAACCGGAAATGTGCTGAAGTATAAAATCCTCCAGTTGAGTAAAGTGTATTTGAATTTGTGTGCCCATTGGGGTGAGTGAAAGAGTACCGATGACAGAATATATACATTTGTTAAGGGATTTTATATATAATGTTTGTATGTATGTATATGTATATCGTTGAAAAGGATTCGAAAAGAAGAATATGATGAACTACCCTCATCTTTTATTCCAATAGCTTGCATGATGATGGTATGGATCGTTGCTTGGTAACGAATTTTTGTACCTTTAGTTAAAATAAAAACAAATGTTTCGAGAACTATTGATTCAACTTATAAAATAATTTTCGTTAGAAATAGGAAGCTTGCGTTGGACGATTTTAACACACAAAACTAGTAGTCAGGGGTATGTGGTCGTGAATAATTTTATCAGTTACAAAAATATAAATAAAAGTAAAAGCTTAAAATCAAAGTCAGAATACTCAATTCTGCATAACATAGAACATCCCTTACAAAAGTGACAAATTTTATTACAGAAGTCGTATGTGAGACAGCAGTCTACTTCTGAAATGACTAGCCAGTGATACAGACAAAATTGTGATGCTTTGACACCACTCCTAAAATGCTGTAAAATTTGTCAACTTAATCTAGACTCTTGCCATAAACTCAAGAATTTTTTAAGTCATTTGTAAAGAGGATGGTAGTGAGCACGAGACTTGTGGTTACATTCGGATGTAGTTTGGTTGACCCGATGAAGGGCTACCTCGAAAATATTAAAGTTGAGACCTGAAATTGTTATTTATTATTGAAGAGAGACATGATGAGTGCAAATTGGTTTACTTGTTGAATGAATTGAATTTGGCATTTCAAGGCCAGAATAAAGCAATATACATTGACAAGAGAAGGTTGAGTCAACTATTTAAAAGCACCCCGTTGGATATATATTTTTTTTTTTATAATTAGCACACACTCAAAGGTTTTTTATGTACCCTTAATATGTCAGATACACAGCGTGAGCATTAGGAAAAAAGGGAGGGGTTAGAAAGGAGGTGTCGGTGTACATTGGTTTTGAATTCTTGAACATTGGAATGACTGGGAAAGACAGAGCGTGGTAAGGAATTCCACATTCGCGTAGTACGGCTAAAAATGAATCTCTGTACTTCACAGTACGACCGAAGTTGGGTTCGAGGGTAAATTGATGGACATTCCTAGAAGTGCGAGTATTACGGTTGAATTGTTTAAGTGGAGGAATGCAACTGGCTATTTCACTAGAGCAAAGTCCGTTAAAATAACGGTAAAAAAGGGTGAGGCAAGAAACATTACGACGATGTTGGAGTGACGTAAATGAGCCAATGATTTTACTGAAACATAAATGTTAATATGACAAGTTGCCATGTAACTTTACCCTTTTTACTTGCGACTTATAGGTACTACAAGGCATGTTATGCATTCGTAAAAAAATCGAACTCGAGATTTTGATCAAAGTTGACATTACGATGATAGCGAAGACTAAAAAAGTGGGTCTCGCAATTCTGTCTATCTGTCAGTTCGACTACAGCCTAAACGGCTCGGCCGATTTTCTTTAAACTTGGTAGATATCATTTTTAATTTTTCCCCTCACACATTTTTTTCTTTTCTTTAAGACCAAAAATAACGGTGGCTGCCATACGATTTTTTTTTTTTAAATTTTATAAATATTTTTTTCTCAAAAACTGTTCGACAGATTTAAAAAATAAAAATACAAATAAAATTTTTTTCAGTTAAAGCTAGATAATGGTTGAAAAAAATTCCGAAAAATGGGTATTGAGGGCACCCGCCAAAGAACCATTTTTTTTTTATTTTTGATTTTCTCAAAAACGGTACGACCGATTTTGATAATATTTTTTTTGCTAAAGCTCCCCAAAAACTTTAATAGTATTCGAATTTTCAAAACAAATTTTTTGGATTTTTAAAAAAAATTTAATTTTTTTTTTTTTTAAACTCAGTATTTCGAAAACCCCATTCCAGATATTTTTTAAACTTGTTAAATGAAAGTTTCTCTATACAATCTACAAAATGTGAGAAAAAAAAATTATTTTACCTAAAACTAAAGGTACCCACCATCAAATGTTAAAAAATTGTTTTCAAAAATCGTATTTTTCTCGAAAACGGCACCTAGAATTTTGATAAAATTTTGTTTCTTTCAATTAATTCTTACGATCTTTAATGTAATAAAAAAAAACTTGAAATTAAGATATTACAGCTTGTGCCTACCATAGAACCATTTTTTCAAATTTTGAATTACTCATTATCGACATAACGGATCTTAATGAAATTATCTTATAGAGATGCTTCTAAAAAGTTTAAAAAACACTGAATTTTTGAAAAAAAAAAATATTCTTTTTTTTGGAAAATTCGATATTTCAAAAACGGCTTAATATTTTTCTTGGAAATTTAATTTTCATTCGTACAATAATAAAAATTTTAAGTAGGTGTGCCAAATTTTTTTCTTAAAAATCTATTATTTTTAAGAAACCAGAAGCCACTACATAAATTCATATTTACATAGCATTCTGTTTGTATCTCTTACTACTAAATGAATTTAATAAATTAATTTAGTCCTTATGAACAGTTTTCTCTAATAACATTCGTTTTAAAAACTCCTATTCTATTACAAGGAGCAAGTTCGTGCGACCCAGTCTTGCATTTTATTTTTAAGCAATGTTCTAGTGAAACAGCCAGTTGAATTCCTTCCATTAAATTATTCAACTATAATACCTACTCTCTCTTCAGGATGTGCCCATCAGTTTACGCTTGAGCCCAATTTGGGAAGTACTATTTAATTCAAAGATTCTTCTTAAACCGTACTACACGAATGTGAAACGCTTTACCCAATCAATATTTCCTTCCATTATGATATTCAGACATCTAAGACCAATGTCCATCGGTATCTCTTTTTAAATCCTCTCCAACTTTCCTTAGCCCTCGCAGTGTGCTCAAACATTTTAAAGGAAGTCGTAATCCCTTTATTACCCGCAAGATTATTTAAAAAAACTTCTTTTGGAAACTACTTATTCTTCAGTAAATGAGGATGTAAAATCTGCCATAAAATTCCATTTGAAAAAGCAGTGTTGCGCAGTTTTTTTCCATAAATATCGCTGCAGTAGATTAAGGTAAGCAACTCCTTTGGGAACTATTCCACCAACCTCCTATCCATTTCTGATGATCAAGAGGAATTAAAACAAGTATGTATGTCATTATGTAAGAAATATGACATTGTTCAAAAGCCCGCCTGAGCTTCTACCAGTGGCACGGATCCGAGTGGTCCAATTTCCAATAAATTTTTCAGAAAGGTCCAGGTGATTTTGAACGATGTCCTATGTGTTCTGTCAACTTCAAGGGCATGCGTCGAATGTGGTTTGTTTGCATGGACCCCTGCGACTTCAGGAAATCGCACAAGAAAAAGTCTATCGGGGTCCAATCACATCGCCTTGGTACGAGCGATAACCTTACCCTCAAATCTACCATTCATATTGTCAATCGTAGCGTCCGCTGTGTGCCATAAGAAGCAATCCTGCTGGAGCAAAAAGTCGTCTAGGTCCCTATATATTGCAACCACATAACCACACAAAATTGGTTATTATCATTTTGTAAGGCTGGTCGTTGACGTTGACCGCCTCACCAACGTGGTCTTAAAAAAAGTACGCAGCAATAATGCCGCCAGTCCAAAATCCACACCAAACTGTAACTTTTTGAGAATACAGGTTCACCCATTTTTGTGTGCCACTCTGGCTGTCCCTACCTTAAATACACTTAAGCCTATGTAAGTCGGCCAAGACATTCAAGTACACGTCAACTTTCCCTATTATAAAACAACCACCAGAACTTATTCCCCTATCTCACCCTGTCCCTGCGGTCAATCCTACTGAACCGTAGGCGCTTTGCTCAGCCTTGTGCGAGGACGTTTCGAATATAAAAGAGCCGCCTATCCACAATCCTAAGGATGACGTGGTAGATCAACGGAATCGTCAGTATATCCTGGACCAGCACTCGACTGTCTAAGTAGAGAAATGCATCAGGCAGTATAAATCCGCTTAGACGTATGTGCACTGTCAAAATAATCATTGTTAGGGCAGTAAGCCCCAAAAATTAGGCTGCTGATCTAAGACATCGCTTATCAAAAATTATCAATTGTGTTTATGTTGGCTCCGATGTATATAGAACCTGGTTGGAATAATAATGTTTGTACTCCGACTTTGATGTTCTGTGTAACCAAAGGCATTGTTTTTCCATTTTGAGATGGGGCAACGTTGAACCAACGTTGAACCACACCAATCATAGGCCGGGCGAGGGTTATGTAGCAAATCACCTGCCCTCTGCTGTCAAGTCAGCTGCTATAAAACAACCGTTTCGTAAGGACAAAGGCTCCCCTTACCCTGGCCAGAATAGAACTTGTGTCTGTCGAAATACAAATATTAATCCAACCAAAAGCCAAGGCCATGTGTCCATGTGGCCCATACGATCTCTAGCTTGCGCCAGTTCTTCCTCGTATCCCTTGAGGATCCACGCAACGGAATCTTAAACAGAATGAAAGTTGATTTTCAACAGACATCGCAATATCGCTGAATTTTGTCAATGACAAGCTGCAAGAGAATTCTGATGACCTCAACTTTTGGAGCTGATCTGTACGCTATTAGACCGTTGGCATACGTAATTGCCTGAATTAGACTATCTATAAGATCGCTGGTGTTAATGCTGAATAGAATCAGCGAATTGACCGCTCCCTGCTGAAGACCATTCTTAATATCGAAGATTACGGTAAAAGTTACATTGCCACTTTGACAACAAACTTTCTACTATTGACCATGTCATAAAGCATATATTATAGTAATTTACTTATACCGAGTCTGGTCAGTTTTAGATAGAGACCCTCTAACCATACGGTGTCGAAAGCCTTCTCCAAAACAACGACACAAGCACCAGTACTAGTACATTGCATTTTAGTTTTATTCCATTGGATATCAGAGACTAGACTTGACATGTCCTGCCTGGAGCTGGAGCTTCATCTTTGAAAATAATAGGAACTGGGTCCGTTTCACTAGGCGATGATGGTGTTTGCCAACCTCTTGTGTGTTGGTGTCGTCCCATATACGGCAATTTTGATTGTTTATCCTAAAATGCCCATTGTCGCTAAAGATGATTTCTTCTTCTTCCTTTGTTTCGGCGCTGTTATGATCTCGATGTCGAGGGGATCATAACTCTCCCACGTATCTGCTTCACACTAGTGATCCGCCTGTGGGGTTCGCCGGGTTGACCTCAGAAATCGGCGGCAAGCCTCCCGGTTTTGTATTGTTCCATTTCTGAGGCCAACTGAATGCTGGTGTTTTTGCATTTGTTTGTACCAGGAGTGTTTAGGCCTACCTTTCTTTTTATTCCGAATTAGAACGTTGTATGATATTACCTTTTTGACGGGGTTCTCAGGATCTCTCCTTTGAACATGGTAATACCAACTGAGTCGGTCGTGTTCAATTTTTTGGGAAATGGTATTCTTAACATGAAGGCTTCCTCGGATCTTCGTACTTCTAATTCGATCAAGCTTTGTAACTCCTGCTGTCATACGAAGCATCTTCATCTCAGCTGCCGTTAGCTTACTCTCATACTTTTTGTACATTGTCCAACATTGTGAACCGTATGTGAGTGCTGGACGCACAACTGAAGTGTAGAGCTTTCCTTTCAGCTTAGGGGGCATTTTTCGGTCACAGAAGATAGCAGAATTTTCCCGCCACTTCATCCACCCTACGCTTACGCGATGATTGATATCGTCATCACAAGTAGCTTCGTTATTTATCATAGACCCCAGATATTTAAACTTTTCACACTTGGGAAGCACTACTCCATTCAAATAAATGTCTGGAATAGGCCTGTGTGGATCAGAAAATGGGCAGCATAGGTATTCTGTCTTTTTCGCGCTTATGCGGTACCCACTTCCTTCTAGAACATCCACCCATACGTCAAGTGCTCGTTGTAGGGATATCGGGTCTTCACTTATGATGGCTCCATCGTCAGCAAAGGATAACTGATGTACTTTTGGATCCGTCACTTTGCCTTCAAGCAGGTAATCAAGAACTGTAATAAAGAGCAGGGGACTCAAGACACTTCCCTGGTGTACACCTACTGTGATTTCGAATTCTTCGGTGACTCCAGCTGCGCATCTTACTTTAATAACTGCTCCATCATACATGTCCATAATTATCCGCACATAGGTTTCTGGAACTCCTCGTTGCCTGAGGGCCACCCATATTAGATCTCGTGGTTGCCGATCGAATGCTTTTTCAAAATCAATCAATACGACATGCAAATCCTCCAAAGAATCCCGATGTTTTTCCATAATTATTCTTATACTCTGGATTGCATCCGTGGTTGTCTTACCCCCGACAAACCCGCACTGGTCATCAGATAGCCTAATTATTTTTCGCAGTCGGCTACCCAAGACTCGCTCAACGATCTTCATGGTGTGTGACATCAGCTTAATCGAACGGTAATTATCACAGCTTCAAGTATCACCCTTTCCTTTATAAATTGGAAGAAGGTAACTTTCCCTCCATTGATTAGGCGTGCGATCACCTCGTATAAGTTTGGAGACAAGAATCATGAGCCATCTAAACCCGATGTCTCCCATCTTTTTCCAAAACTCTGAGGGTATTTCGTCTGGGCCAACAGCTTTTCCCTTTTTGGAGTATTTTACCGCCTCACTAACTTCTTCGACTGTGACGTCGGATACTTCGCTTAAGTTAGGTGAAGCTATTGGAAAGTATAGCCTTGGAAATTGTTCGTTTAGAAGTCCGTCACAATACTGTCGCCACCTGTGAAGAATTTCGTTGTCTTCCACAAGTAGTTGGCCTTGAGCATTGTTAATGAACTTTGGCGAACAAATCTCCTGGGCATTTCTTCTTCTTTGAGCGGCTATTTTGAAGATAGTTGCGCCCTTATTCGTGTTTTGCCATAGCTCTTGAATAGCACCAGCCGTCGGGGTAGAAATTTCATCTAGCTCCCGATACAGGTTTTCTGTATTCTTTGCTTGAATTTGGGCGCACTTCTTCTTCGCTTCTTTCTTGCAGTTTCGCTAAAGATGATTTATCCGCCAAAATTGTGGTTCTCTTCCAAACGCTCCGAAGTCCAGTCATCGGACAAACAGCCTTGTCTTGAGTCAGTTGAAACTTGTACGGGTGCAGGCCCAACTCCCGACGCGAAATTCGTCAAGTTGAAGTCTGTGAATTATTGTGCACGGTGAGGAATGGACCGCCTTGGGTTCTGCCATACACTTTCTCGGCCGATCCTGCATTACTTTACAAACTGTGAAGGGAGAGGGACACCACGTCTACCGTACAATTGGCGCGAGACAGTCAACGGTCGCACAAACGAACACTCCTTTTGATAATAAAGTTTTGCCATTAAGATGTGCTGTACAATTTTGTTACTTGCAAAAGTGATTTGACATCATAAAATGATTTAATAGCTGTCACAAAAAAACCGACACAGCCCACCAAAATCTACCTGTGCCAATTTAAAAACCGTTTATGTGAAGAAATATTTTTAAACATTTTTGCTGTCTACAAAGTAAAATGCACGACTGGATCGCACTAACTTGTTCTTATATATAAAAGCACTTTCGATTTTAAAAATGTTATAAATAAAAATACATGGATTAAGTTAGAGAAAAATATTTAAATACATAAAATTGTCGTTTGATTTCTAAAAAATTCTAGATTCTAGACAAAGTTTAAGAACTAATGTTATTATCTATTATTACATTCATTTTTACTTGCGACTTATAGGTACTATGTATAAGGCAAGTTATGCATTCGTAAAAAATTTAACTCGAGATTTTGATCAAAGTTGACATTACGATGATATCGAAGACTAAAAAAGTGGGTCTCGCAATTCTGTCTGTCTGTCTGTCTGTCGGTCTGTCTGTCGGTTCGACTACAGCCTAAACGGTTCGGCCGATTTTCTTCAAAGTTGGTAGATATCATTTTTAATTTTTTCCCCCACACGTTTTTTTTTTTTTAAGACTAAAAATAACGGACCTGCCATACGAATTTTTTTTCGATATTTTGTAAATATTTTTTTTTCTCAAAAACTGTTCGACAGATTTAAAAAAAAGATACAAAAAAATTTCATTTAGTTGAAGCTAGGCTAGTAGTTGAAAAAATGTTTCCGAAAAATTGCTAATGAGAGTACCACCAAAGAACCTTTTTTTTTTGTTTTTATTTTCTCAAAAACGGTACCACCGATTTTGATCATTTTTTTTTTGCTAAAGCTCCCCAAAAACTTTAATAGAAGTGTGTATTCAAATTTTCAAAAATTTTTTTTTGGATTTTTAAAAACAGTTTCGAATTTTTTTTTTCAAAACTCAATATTTCGAAAACCTTATGCTAGATTTTTTTTAAACTTAATTTTAACGATCTTTAATATTATAAAAAAAAAATTTAATTAAGATATTACAGCTTGTTCCTACCATAGAACAATTTTTTCGAATTTTGAATTACTCATTATCGACATAACGGATTTCAATAAAAATTTTTTGTAAAGATGCTTCTAAAAAGTCTAAAAACCATTGCATTTCAAAACTTTATAAAAAAATATTTTTTGAATTTTTAAAAAAAAAATCATTTTTTCTTGGAAAATTCGATATTTAAAAAACGGCTCAATATTTTTTTTGGAAATTTAATTTTCATTCGTACAGTAATAAAAACTTAAAGTTGGCATACCAAATCTTTTAAAAATTTTGTATATAAAAGCTTCTTTTTTTTTAAGAAACCACTACATGAATAAATTCATATTTGCATAGCATTCTGTTTTCGTCTCTTACTACTAAGAGAATTTAAAAAATTAATTTTATCCTTATAAACAGTTTTCTCTAATAACATTCGTTTTTAAAATTCCTAGTCTATTATATAGGAGCAAGTTCGTAACATCCAAGTAACATCCTTAACGTTTTTCTTAAAAAAATTGGGATGTCAATTTACAGTATTTAATAATTTAAATTTAAGGAAATAACTTCAAAAACTAATCGTTTACTCGTTTTCAATATATTGATTTTTGAAAAACGAAAATTTTGAATTTTCTTTTTTAAAAATTCTGAAAATATTTTTTTCGAAAATTTTAAGACGCAAAAGTTTTTCAAATTCAAAGGAGCTAAAGAAGATGAAAATATGGCTCAAAATCGTTCAAGCCAAAAAAAAAAATTAAAGTTGAAAATAAAAAAAAAACGTCTCAATAAAAATCTTTTAATGACTCGTCTACAATATTTTTACAAAATGAGTGTTTCTTTTATAGAAGTAAGACAAACAACGTTTCCGTGTCCTGTTGCAGTGGTTTTTTTTTAGTCAGTCATTGAGAGTCAAATTTGAACCATTGGTTGCTACAACCTCAATTACTCAATGGGAAAATATGTCAAAAATGTGAATATTGAAAAAAAAATTATGTAACAAAAACTACGTTCGCCCAAGAAAACGAACACGAACGGTAGAATCTTTTTTAGTTATGTATACAAATACCACCAAAAGCGGAAACAACTAAGTATTTGGGTTTTATTTAAAGTTTTCTCATGCAGAGCGATTAACTTTCTTGAAGCTCCGCCAATTTTATTTTTCGTTTGTGTTTTTTTAAGAGTAATGGATGCAAAGATAACGGGATTTTAACGATAAAGAAATTTAAATGTTAGGTTATGGCAATAGCAGACGGGATTTATTTTTTATACTTTCAAAAGTTTCTGCAGCATTTTTGTAACATTTGCGGCTTTGATAATGCATTGCATAATGTGACCAATATAAAATGAGAAGAATGGATTATGAATGAAATTACTGTCATTCGCAATATTTAAAAAAAAATAATTATAACGTTGTATGGCTTTAAAAACTCTATTGCTGTCTAAGCTGGTATTGAGGTTAAAGATTTTGGTACCTCGGAAATGTAGTTGCATGGGTATATTAACAGCGTGTATTCAATCATATATGTATATATTGTTGCAATTTTTACTACCCGCGAATTCAATACTATTGTATGACGAACTATCAAACCGACTTTGGATATTCGTATCCAACAATTATTTATCAATTCTAACAAATAAAAGATTAATTGCACAAGACCGGTGTGCTTTGCGGTAAGTAAATTTCGGAAGAGGACAAAAAGAATAAATAGAAGATGATCTATCGAAATTGGTAGCGTTCAAGGAAAATTACAACACGACACGGCAGCAATAAAGGTGCTACAACCGATTTCGTTCAGCGATGGATGGGTTCAGTTAATAAATTTTTTTATTGATCGAGCTCCTTATCCGCGCTGGATTAACACAATTAAATGTTTTCGATTAAACGTCGAATCATATGATGGGAAGTAAAGAGACGTACTTCAATGGACGCCAGGAAGTTTTGATCACTGGTGAAACTTACCAAAACCTGAAACAAATGGAATTCCTCTTCTAATTTCAATAACTACGCACGATTTAAATTCCCAAAGAAAAATTATAATGTTACAAGGGAAACCTTTGCAAGTAGAGGTCAAAAACCCATAATTTTTTCCACAAATGAATTAAAAATAAAATGCACGACTGGGTCGCACGAACTTGCTCCTATGTAAATGACTAGGAATTTTAAAATGAATGGCGCAAAATTTTAATCAGCCTATTATTAAGGCATTAGTATTATACTACTTAACAATTTGCTAACTTTAAAGCAGTTTACTAACTTATTCTTAATTTTAACCATTTTCTAATTATTAGTATCGTACTAAAGCAATTTCCTAATAAATTGCTTCTAAACACACCTATAAAACAATGACAATTCATGCAATAAACTAAGTAAACAGACCTTTTGTGCAAATAGCACGATGCTAAAAAAATAAAATAGATATTCGATGATTTTAACTTTAATAAAAGGGTAGAGAAAGTATGATGCTATATTCCATTAAAATTTGTAATATTGTTGTTTTAACCTAATCTTCTCTTCTATATATATAAAAACGGGTTTAACTTTTGTGTGTGACCTTATAACTAGAATACGGCTGGATGGATTTTTATAATTTTTTTTTTAAATGAAAGGGGACTATTTGGAGATGGTTTAGAAACAAAATTTTTGAAAATTGGTCCAGCCGAAGTTTTGTAATCCAAACTACATTTAACATTTAAAATAATACCTCAATCGTGAAGATTAGATAATTATAAACGAAGTTATTAGCAGACGTAATCTAAATACCTTTTACAACTATCTAAAATGAGCGAAACTCTATCAAAATACACCAACACAACCTACACTATAAAATAGATTAAATATATAAGACTTTCGAATTGATTTTTCGGCACTTTGACTGTGGAAAAAATTATTTAATTATAATTTTTTTTAAGGCATTTGTCTGTTTGTAATTTGTTTTTCTTTCGTGAGAGTGAGGCTCGGAAAAAACTTTCTTTTTAATTGGTGCAACGTTCTAGCAGCAAGTGTTTTTTTCGTTAAGTTTTTTCTAAGTTTCAATTTTCAGCTTAATTAGATTTGTTTAAGGTAAGTAAAATGGTTTTCTAAATTATTTTTAAAAATCGTGGATTGTGATTTTTTCTTGAGTAGGTTATTGCATTTATTTTTTAAGTTGTGTAGATATATCCAATAATTTAATAGGTATGTATTTGATTTAGTATAGCGAAGAATAGAAGGCAAAAAAGTTATTATAAGGAAGAATCAGATGGAGTTATCAAGCAATAGCAGTGCAAAATAGAACAGCTTAAAAAAGAAATAAAGGACCAAAAGGAACAGTTCGAGAAGCATCACATAGAACAAGAAAAATACTTGAAACAATCGAAAAAAGGATGGAAGACCATATTAAAGAAATTGTTGTAAAGTTAATTAAAGAGAGGGATGCTTTGAAAAAAAAAATATTGAATCAAAAGATGGTGGTAGTGTACTGCCTTCAACTGATAAACCATCTACATCTAAAGGTCAATTTAAGAAAGTTGATGATGATCATGAAGAAATGCCCATAAGTGAATTTTTTTAAAATTGTTGGCCTTGAAACTGCTTCTAGGACATCAATGAAAACAATCTTCGCAAATAAAATAAAATGCACGACTGGATCGCACGAACTTGCTCTTATGTAAAAGTAGTTTGGAATTTAAAATACATTTTATAAATATAAAACATGAATTTAAAATGAAATTGCCGTCTGATTTCTAGAAAAGTATGAATTTATGCAAACAAACTTTAAAAATACGTTTTATTATTAAATAAATAAATTTTTTGTATAAGAAAATTCTTTAAAATTTTTCAAAAAAAAAAGTTTGAGATGCGAATTTTAAGTATTTAATAATATTGATTTTTGGAAATAATTTCAAAAAATAATCGTTCGTAGGTTTTGAAGATATTGATTTTTCAAAAAAAAATTTTTTTCAAAAAAACACAACAAATAATTTTTCGAATATTTTTATATACAATATTATTTTAAACTTAGGGGGACTCCTGCTGAAAATTTTTGGTTAAAATCGTTAGAGCCGTTAATGAGAAAATCGAAAATCAAAAAAACGGTTCTATGACAGGTACCGTTAATAACATTTTGCCCCAAATTTTTTTTTTACCAAAACGTAGTCCATGTCCATAATATCACACATAATTTTTTTTATAAAAATCGTTAGAGCCGTTTTCGAGATAAATAAGATTTTTCATTACGTGTGTATGGGGGGTACCGTTAGTTTTAGAGCTAAAAAAAAAATTTCAATTTCCCCTCTAGGGAATCACCGAAGACCCATAACTACCGAGTTTAAAGAAAATAGGTCCAGTGGCTTAGGCTCTAGATCGAGGTACAGACATACAGACAGACAGACAGACAGACAGACAGACAGACAGACAGACAGACAGACAGACAGACGGAATTGCCGGACCCACTTTATTCGTCTTCGCTATCATCGTAATGTCAACTTTGATCAAAATCTCGAGTTCGATTTTTTTTCCAAATGCAGAACTTGCCCTATAGTACCTATATCGCAAGTAAAAAAGTGACACCGCTGTGCTTGGTATATACTATATACATATATATATTATATGCCAGTGATTTAAAAAATTTGACGGGAGTTTTTCAATGTATAGATTGGGATGAAGATAATTTGGATTTAAGTTTGATATTTGATTAACTTATGTCTGGAAAATATGACTTAAAAAAAAATGAGAAAGAGAAGAATGCTTCTGTTTCGTCATTTAACAAAATCAAAGACACAAGTTCTATTTCGATAGGTACAATTAATGTTTGGCTAAATGATTCGATCGATTACATTATTCTTTGAATTCGATGTATCTCATTTGCAGATTTGTCAAATGAACCATATTCAAATGTCAGTGCTTCTCTTTTAAAGGATCCATTATCAAATCGATCATTGGCTCTCGCAAAATTTCAACATTTTCACCTTGAAATTCGCTTGAATTATGGCACAACCATCAAGATGAATTGTCAGATGATATTTTACGTAGATTACGTATCATTAATTCAAATCCAAATTTGCTAATTAATCCGGAAATACACAACGAAGCTCTTATTTTGATTGAAGATATTTGTATGTCAATTATTGCAAATAAAGCTTTATCTCAATTGGGAATGATAGCACCTAATCGTTCGGCGCAAGATTTATTCAATATGGAAATGCGGCGTGAATTATGTTATGATTGTGTTGAATTGGAGGCATTTGTGCGGTCAAATCTTCCAAAATTAAATATTGAACAGAAGCGTGTATATGATACAATCTTGCATGCTGTTCGTAATGAAAGAGGTGCAATGTTTTTTTAGATGCAGCTGGTGGAACTGGAAAAACATTTTTGACTTCATTACTTCTAGCCTCCATACGATCAGTATCCCAAATTGGATTGGCACTCGCTTCTTCTGGAATTGCAGCAACTTTATTGGAAGGCGGTCGAACTGCACATTCTGCACTTAACTTGCCATTAAACATGAAACACCAACACAAATTTCTAAGAATCCAGGCATGGCAAAAGTTTTGCAGAAATGTAGTATAATCGTTTGGGATGAATGTACGGCTCACAAAAAGTCTTTGGAAGCGTTAGATAGAACGTTGCAAGATTTACGTGGAAATCAACGGATTTTTGGTGATGCCTTGATATTGTTAGCAGGTGGTTTTCGCCAAACATTGTCTGTTATTCCTCGATCTACAGCTGCTGATGAATTGAATGCGTGTTTGAAATCATCGTATTTGTGGAGGCATGTAAAAAAACTAACACTAACTAAAAATATTCGCGTTGAATTAGAGAATGATCAAACAGCAGCCGAATTTTCTAAACAGTTATTGGATATTGGAGATGGAAAATTACATGTTGATAATTCAACTGGCTTAGTAACACTACCAACCAATTTCTGTCGAATGACTCAATAAAAACAAGAATTGATTAATAGTGTATTTCCAAATATAGCACAACAACTCAATAATCATAATTGGTTGAGTGAAAGGTGCAATTTTGGCTGGAAACAATTTAGACGTAAATGATATCAATGCAGACATTCTGAATAAAATGCCAACTCAATTTTTTGCATACAAGTCCGTCGACACAGTTATGAATCAAGATGATGTTGTGAATTATCCCACTGAATTTTTAAATTCTCTTGATTTGCCTGGTTTGCCACCACATTATCTACCATTAAAAGTTGGCGCGCCGATAATAATGCTACGCAATATTAATCAATCTCGGCTTTGCAATGATACGAGTACCAGACTTGCAGTAAAAAGGTGGTTTAACAATGTGATCGAAACAACAATTTTAAAAGGGAAATACAAAGGTGAAGTTGTCTTAATTCCGAGAATTCCAATGATTCCAACTTATTTATCATTCGATTTCAAACGTCTGCAGTTTCCTATACGGCTTGCTTTTGCCATTACGATTAATAAGGCATAATGCCAATCTTTGGGAATATGCGGTATTAACTTAGAGGTTCCAGTATTTGCGCATGGGCAAGTATATGTGGCATCTTCAGGTGCAGGCAAGCCATCTGCCTTAATAATTTTAACAGATGGAAAAACGAAAAATATAGTATATAAAAAAGCACTAGAATAAAATGTATTAAAAATTGAACACAATACAAATAAAATTTTTTTGTATGTTGTATTGAATTAGTTATTTTATAGCACCCGGCGAAGCGGGTGTATTTAAGCTAGTTTCATACTAAAATAGTCTTAGCATCGTACTTATTCGATTACTTGCGCCAATTTTATTAGAGAAAAGGATATATTTTATTTGTTAAAATCTTTTAGTAGTATAAGATTGAAACAGAATGCTTTGCAAATATGAATTTATGCAAGAACAAAATTATAAGTCGTTGTAGTGGTTTCTTAAAAAAAATAAGCTTATAAGAAAAAATTTTGGTACGCCAATTTAAATTTTTTATTATTATTCGAATAAAAATTTAATTTACAATAAAAATATTGAGCCGTTTTTGAGATATTGAATTTTCCAAAAAAAAAAAGATTTTTTTTTTCAAAATTCCAAAAAATATTTTTCTGAAAGTTTTGAAATGCAATGTTTTTTAAACGTTTTAGAAGCTTCTCTCTAAAAATTTCATAAAAATCCGATATGCCGATGATGAGAAATTCAAAATTTGAAAAAATCGTTCTATGTTAGGTACTACAGTCAGTAATAACTTGTTTTCAATTTTTTTCTTATTAAATTATAGATCTTAAAAATTAATCTAAAGACAAACACTATTAACAAAATTCCGATTTCGAGAAAAACAAGATTTTCGAAAACCATTTTTTAACATCTGTGTGGAGGGTACCGTTATTTTTAGGTAGATTATATAAACAAACTTTTATTTATCTAGTTTTAAAAAAATCGGGTATGGGGTTTTCGAAAAATTGAGTTTTCAAAAAAAAAATTTGAATTTTTTTTTTAAAAATCCAAAAAAATTTTTTTGAAAATTTGAATACACACAAATTGAAATTGTTGAGGAACCTTAACATTAAAAAAATGATCAAAATCGGTTGTACCGTTTTTGAGAAAATCAAAAAAAAAAATGGTTCCATTGGGGTACCAAAAATAACCATTTCTTGGAAATTTTTTTTTCAATCTGTGGGACAGGTTTTGAGGAAAAAAAAAATCGAAAAAAATCGTATGGCAGATACCGTTATTTTTGGTCTTAAAAAAAAAAAAAACTTGAAGGGGGACAAATTTAAAAACCAAGTACTTAGGTATCACGAAAATTGGCCGAGGCCGTTTACGATGTAGTCGAACCAACAGACATACAGACAGAATTTCGAGACCAACTTTTTCGTCTTCGCTATCATCGTAATGTCAACTTTGATCAAAATCTAGAGTTCGATTTTTTTACAAATGCATAACTTGCCTTATAGTACCTATAAGTAGCAAGTTAAAAATATTTACACTAGCAACGCCCCGTCCCACACGGACCAGCATAAAATGGAGAAAAGTATCTTTGACGGATACACTTCCACCATTTTTTTAAATAGTGAGGAAAATTCAATTTCCCGCGAAAAGTTACATTTCCTTAGAATCTAGCGAAACCACCTAAAAAAATCATCTTCGTTTTAGTGGCACAGACAATTTATGGTGGCCTCTCGGCCGTTTGTTTTACGAGTTGCCCTCTTGGGCTGATTGAGCATGTAGCTTTTTGAGTTAATAAAGGACTAGACACAATTTGTAATTGGTTGCAGTTAAATGGTCTAGTTTTTAAATCCAAAAAAATCTTATTCGATTGCTTTGGCCAATTCTTCCATTGATAACGAGTATGTGGAAACTGCAAAAAATCTCGGTTTTACTTTCACCCACTACTCAACGGGGGATAACAATATAAATTGTTGGAAAGGTGTAACTCACAGCCCTATTATGGTTGTCAACCATCAATTGATAGTTGATAAAAATTGAAATTCGATACTTTAAAACCCAATTAAAAAAAGATTTAATCATTGATAATGATGTTTACCGTTGTGAATAAAAAGAAAATTGAAAAATATTGTCAGATAGATGATAATTTCTTCAATAAAATTGAGTTTAAAAGTACCATATTTCAATATTTATCAAATATCAATTGATAATTGACAACCATAATAGGGGTGTAAGTCTTTTACTACTGTTAAAATACATTTATTGCTTGTGAAGACACTTTAATAATTCCAATTTTTATCTGCGGGTGTTAAATTTATTGTAATAGCAATTATGTTAGCAAACGTATACTGAATGCCGTACTTAATGTGCAGTACGTTTTGTCTATGTTCTTGGAAAATATTACATATTCACAGTTGCTGAATATGTCATTTAAATATTATCTTAAGTTTCCTTGTTTGATCTTACTCTCAAACCAATATAGCCTTAACACACCAAACATAATACTGTTTCGACAAAATCATAATTGCAACCTCTAATCGATCTCATCAATTAATTTATCTTAGATATTCATTCTTAACTTCTGAGCTCCAATTTTTGTAAATTCTGTACGTTCTTGGATCTCCTTACCTCATCGTATTAAGGAAATAAAAAAGACTAAAAAAAATAAATAAATTTGTTTCTGGGCAAAGTGGTAGAAACGGTAACTCTTCATCCAACTGGCATCCAACTTCGTCATCGAAAATATGAACTTTACAAATTTTCACTAGATGACAAGGTTCATTTACTGTAAATACATTAGTGGTTCATAGTTCATTGTGGTCCCCGTGAAAATGTGTAAATTCATAAACAATCAAGGGAAACAATAGCGATACATAGATGGAACCTTTTGGTACTCCCTTTTTGGTTTTGTTTCAAAAGTACTTAACTATCTTTAGGTCACATTATCTTAATTGCAACGAAATGAAATGAGTCTATTGACCTACGTTGCATTTCAACTTAATCCTTTTCTACAGAAAACCTTACAAAACAGTCATCAAAGTTAATACAAAAAAACGAGTTTTCGAAGAGTCGTAAGTGCAAAAAGTTTTCTCAATCGGTCCGACCAATTAAGCAAACTTTGGTAAGTCCTCAATATGATTTTGTACAGTAATGAGTAGTTGACGCAATTGCGCTCTTTGAAGGATCCTTTTTGAGACAGTTTCGCAGATCTGACTCCCCGTATTCCTGTCAGCAAAGAACGAAACTTATTCAAAATCAAAAGCAATTAGTATTTGGAAATAATTAAGAATGTAAGCACTGACCATCAGGAAGGGAACTCTATGACGAGCACCAGGAAGATTATTTAATCATTGTGTGGGTAGTCAAATTCATTTCCAATTAGAACGTTTGACAAAGTTACAAAACATCAAAGGAGCGACAAAACATTATACCCAAAAGCAACATTTTAAGAAACTGCTTCGTCCGCTTTCCTTTTTTTTTGCTGGAAAATAATACTCCTTTTAATGATATTCCTATCGTCAGAAAACGCAGATCCCTGGTGCAGAAAAACTGTTCCTGAAAATACTGGGGGTAAGTGTACGTCGTCCTTTGGTTACCTGGAAGTCCTTTTTACTTGTTTTTTTCCTCGTGTCGAATAAACAACACCTTATATTATTTTTAAAAAAATACAAAATACTTTTCATTTTCTCTGTTGAAGGAAAGAGCAATCCTTTTATGCTTTTCGCATTGATTTTAATTTGACATTCCTTTCTTTTGCAGCCTTGGATGGAGCCGAGGATGTGCTATTGAAAAGAGCCAGACACGTCATTACGGAAATTAAGCGCACACAACTGGCTTGCGAGTCACTGCGGGACTGCAATTTCGAAAAGGTGAGTTGAGTTTTGAGTATCTTTGCTTAAAGTCAGCCCGCACAAAATATAGGGAGTTATGTATATGTACGAGTATGAGTATATAGAAGTTGTTCCTGCTTTGCAAGCGAATGCAAATGGAGTGTGATGGTCCAATGTGTCAATGGGTTTGATATTGCCTTTGCGCTGCTTTTGTTGAATTCGTTCCTGATGGAGTTACTTTCGACTTTTCTACTTTTTTCCCCCGGTTTGATGAAAATTCTTTTGGTAGATTTTTTGTTTGTACCTTCTAATTACGCAAGGGAGATGTGTGTGTCGTTTGCACTCAACCCAGTGCATTATGTGTTTCCTTTTATATCAATGAAACTTCCGGCTCATTTTAATCTGGTTATATAATACTTTGGCAAACGAGCACAGAGCTCTGCGTTTCCATTCACCCGGGCTTACATCTTTTTCTAAAGGCGTGAATATCACAGGTGCTGCGAGCATATTGCAACAGTGCTGCTTTTCTTCGGTTTTTTTTGATTAAATGTCATATGAGCGAAAACCTTTCTTTTTAATTTTGAATACTTTTTTTTATTTCTTCACACATCAATTTAAGAAAGATATGGATTTAAAATTGAAATTATTTGTTTGGCCTTAAGAGGGCTCAAAATCATTTCGAGCAATAAAAATTTTAAATTATATTTTTTTTACTGAATTTCTGAAATAGGATTTCTAGAATCGATTGAAGCTTCTAATGGGCGTTGAGCTATGTAATTTGTACCAATCCATCTTTAATAAATAAAATACATGTGTCGTCTAATACTTTCTTAATAGAGTAGCCGTCTATTTTATAAAAAAAATTTACCGTAAGCACTATAAACTTCTAAAATTTTAATGCACGAAAAATTAAATTTACAAATATGAATACAATATTGGTCCAACGATGGAACCTAATGGTACCCCAATAGAAATAAAAAAGGTAATCTGATTTCAACTGGAAAATACAATCAGTCAATTGTGAGTCCTTAGAATTCTTATTGTGGAAAGAAGAAAAACAAGTTCCGGGACTTATCCAAATGCACTTTATCACATATCACAAATCTTCTCAAAAAGAGGTTTTAAGACTTCACGGTATTCCAATAAAAACAATAATAATAAAATGCACGACTGGATTGCACGAACTTGCTCTCATGTAAAAGATTAAAAATCGTTATTATAAATCGTTGTAATAGATTTAAAATAAAAAAATCTTTTTTATATAAAAACATTCTTAAGAAAAAAATTTTAAAATAATTTTAAGAAAAAAATTTGGAATGCCAACTTTAAATTTGTATTTTTGTTCGAATAAAAACTAAACTAAAAAAAATATTAAACCTTTTTTTAGATAGATATCAAATTTTCAAAAAAAAATTAATGTTTTTTTTTCAATTCAACAAATACTTTTTTTTTAAGTTTTGAAATGTTTTTCAGACTTTTTAGAAGCCTCTTTTAAATAAAATGCACGACTGGGTCGCACGAAATTGCTCCTATGTAATAGACTAGGAATTTTAAAATCGAATGTTATTAGAGAAAACTGTTCATAAGGATAAAATGAATTTTTTTTATTTCTTTAAGTAGTAAGAGATAAAAACAGAATGATATGCAAATATGAATTTATGCAGGAACAAAAATTATAAGTCTTTGTAGTGGTTCCTTAAAAAAATAAGCTTTTATGTAAAAAATTTTTAAAACATTTTTAAGAAAAAATTTTGGTACGCCAACCTTAACTTTTTATTATTGTACGAATAAAAGTCTAATTTCCAAAAAAAATACTAAGCCGTTCTTGAGATATCGAATTTTTCAAAAAAAAAAAAAATACTTTTTTTTCTAAAAATTAAAAAAATATTTTTTCTTAAGTTTTTAAATGCAATGTTTTTTAAACTTTTAAGGAGCTTTTTTACAAAAAATTTTATTAAAATCCGTTAAGTCGATAATGAGAAATTCAAAATTCGAAAAAATCGTTCTATGGTAGGTACAGTCAGTAATATCTAGATTTAAAAATTTTTTTTATTAAATTATAAATCGTAAAGATTAATCAAAAGAAATAAAATTTTAGCAAAATTCTCGGAACCGTTTTCGAGAAAAATGCGATTTTCGAAAACCATTTTTTAAAATTTTTATGGAAGGTATCGTTAGTTTTAGATAAAACAAAATTTTTTTTCTCAAATCTTGTAGATTATATTAAGAAACTTTTATTTGCCAAGTTTGAAAAATATCGAGCATAGGGTTTTCGAAATATTGAAATTCCAAAAAAAAATTTTGAATTTTTTTTAAAAAATCCAAAAAATTAATAATTGAAAATTTAAATATATAATAATATTTAAACTTTGGAGGAGCTTTGGCATAAAAAAAAAATATTAAAATTGGCTGTACCATTTTCGAGAAAATCAAAAACAAAAAAAATGGACCCAGGAAGGCTACCGAAAATAACAATTTTTTGTAAAATTTTTTTCAACCATTAGCTAGTTTTAACTAAATGAAATTTTTGGAATTTTTTTTTTTAAATTCCATGGGACAGTTTTTGAGAAAAAAAAATATTTATAAAATTTCGAAAAAAAATCGTATGGCAGGTACCGTTATTTTTGGTCTTAAAAAAAAATAGAAAAAAACGTCCGGGGGTAAAAAATTAAAACCCATATCTACCAAGTTTGAAGAAAATCGGCTGAGCCGTTTAAGCTGTAGTCGAACCGACAGACAGACAGACAGAGAGACAGACAGAATTGCGAGACCCACTTTTTTGGTCTTCGCTATCATCGTAATGTCAACTTTGATCAAAATCTCGAGTTCGATTTTTTTTACGAATGCATAACTTGCCTTATAGTACCTATAAGTCGCAAGTAAAAATGTCATTAAATTTCATTATACCGATAAAGAGACATTCAAAATTCAAAATAAAATGGTTCTAATTATTCCTTATTTTAATTATAGATTAATTATAGATCGTACAAATAATTTGAAAGAAAAATTTTTTATCAAAATTCTAGGCGCCGTTTTCGAGAAAAATACTATTTTCGAAAACCATTTTTTAACATTTGTATGGAGGATACCGTTATTTTTAGGGAATATACATTTTTCTCACATGTAGTAGAAACTTTTATTTGTCAAGTTAAAAAAAAAGCTAATACGGGTTTTCGAAATATTGTTTTGGAGTTTTTTTTTTATTTTTAAAGAATCCAAGAAATTATGTTTGAAAACTTGAATCCTTAGCCTTAGCATACAAATAAATGATCATAATCGGTTGTACCGTTTTTGATAAAGTCAAACCAAAAAAAATTTTCTCTGGGGAGTACCTTTAGTAACCATTTTTGGGACATTTTTTTCAAGCTTTACCTAGCTTTAATAAAATGAGATTTTTTAAATTATTTGTTTTTTTTTTTTTTAAACCGTAAAACAGTTTTTGAGAAGAAAAATTATTTAAAAGATTTCGAAAAAAAAAATCGAAAAAATGATCGTATGATTTTTGGTTTTAAAAAAACAAGAAAAAAACGTGTGGGGTGAAATTTAAAAATGATATATACCAAGTTGAACGAAAATCGGCCGAGCCGTTTAGGCTGTAGTCGAACAGACAGACAGAAAGAATTAAATAATTGCCACACCCACTTATTTCATCTTCGCTATCACCGTAATGTCAAATTTCATCAAAATATAGTAATAAAGTACCTATAAGTCGCAAGTTAAAATGCATGAACCATTTCAGTGAGCTAGTAGAGGTTGTAGGTGTGATTGATAAAAAGCCACATAACATAAAAAAACTGTACTTGATTTCTTAGTAGACAAAGCATTAGTTGTTCTTTTTTTACGAAAGAATTTCAAAACCAAAAAGTGTTCAGCCCAATTTTGAAAACGGGAAATAAAATATTTTTTTTTATGGAGTAAAATTTTGTTTTTTTAAATAAAATTTTTGACAATTTTTTTAGGATAAAGTACTATTTTGATGAATTTGACAAAACAATCAAATAGACTGAAATAACTTATCAAATTTTTGCAAATTTAACAATACAGATAGACAAACAGCCCTACCCTGCTAAACTTAAGGGAATTATTATTTGAAAATCAACTGCTTTAAGGGAACGTGGAATTTTTACAAAAATTATTTCCTTATCCACCATATTCACCATATTCACAATTAATTTTGTTTAT
Source organism: Chrysotoxum bicinctum (assembly GCA_911387755.1). Lineage (NCBI taxonomy): Eukaryota > Metazoa > Arthropoda > Insecta > Diptera > Syrphidae > Chrysotoxum > Chrysotoxum bicinctum. The sequence goes on along the minus strand of OU426989.1, from coordinate 106,363,679 downwards.
CTCACTCCCATTAATTTTGTCATTCAAAATTTTACAGAGCAGCTTCTCAAAAGTTTGAAAAATATTGTTTGTGAAAATTTTCAAAAAAAAATTAATTTTTTTTCGGATTAGTTACTCGTACTTTATCGGTTTTTGATATTCATACATATATAATCTAAAGTATCTAAAAATAATTTTGTTCTTTTGCCCATTTTTTGAGAGTTTTAAGAATTGTATTTTTATCATACAAATTTTCTTAAAATTAAGTTCAAAAAATATTTTTAAGAAAATTTATGTAAGAGATATCGTTTCAAGTTTAAGGGATCTTCAATAGAAATTTTGACCGAAACCAGTCAAATAGTTTAAAATAAAAAAAGAACAGTTCTGCTGACATAGCAAAAAATTATTAGTAAACTTGTATTTGCTCAAAATTTGGAGCCTAAGAATCGTTTTCGAGATAAATAAATTTTTATACTTATAACGAATGTTTGACAGGTACCATTGTTATTGATCTGGAAAAATTAAATTTGCTTTCGTGGAAATTACCTAAAACCCTTCAGTACCAAGTTTGTAGAAAATTCCAACACCGGCTTAGGCCGGTCGTAGTTCGAGGTACAGATATAAAAACAAAACTCAATTGTTTTGTTTTCCATTTTATCGTCGTAATATGAAGTTTTATCAAAATCGCGGGTTCGATTATTTTTATCCAATGCACCACATACTAAAAAATTAAGTTTACATCGCAAGTCAAAATCAATATTTCAAAAAGAGGCTGGGTGCGACCCACACTGATAACTTCCCATTGTGGTAAGAAAACCTTGAGTAGAATTTTACATCTTTTTCATGGACAAAAAGATAAAAACATGTTGTGACGTTTTCTTCAATTTTACGATAGCTATTAATGGAATTTGAATATGTGGGACTTGGGTACAACTGAACAACCTTATTCATATACGTATGTACACTGTACAGTACATACATTCTTCTAAAAACTAAGTTGATAATTATTAAAATTATGTATTATATTATAGAAATTACTTTATTATTTCGTTTCCAAACATTTTAATTGAAACAAATTTAAAACCGAAATATTCAAATATAAAAGATATGGTTTGGTTATTGATGGAAGGGTACTTACAAAATATATCCTAAAACTTATGTCAAATATATAAACCATTCGTTAGAAATTGTATTATGTATAAAATTAAATAATGGCAAAGTCAATATCATTGCTCGTTCTCAAGATATTCTAGTCGAAAACAAATATTACTACTTTTTAGTAGATTTTTTTTATATTTTTGTTAAAACTGTCAATTCGATACTTGTCAAAATTTAACCATATGTTAATAATTGTATTATGTCGATACCTTCCCGTAAGAATGTACTAAGCGACAATTTTTTCGAAAATGACTTTGATGAGGAAATATACTTAATGTTAAGGGCCACGTTTTGGCCTGAGTTTCGCCAACCTATTATGCATGAAAAGTACTATTAGAGTACAAATAAAAAAATTTATCAACTGCCATGTTTTCTCATTAAAATAATATTGCCCTCTGAAATTTGTATTATCCGCCAAAAAAATTATGCTAAGCGACATTAATAAAGATCTCATTGTCGTGAGCAACAAAAAATTTTGTTAGATGTCACTTAGTTTAACCAAAATTGTCTCTTAGCACACTATGATTCAACTAGAACTTTCTTCGTTTTTTTCGTTTCCTGAACAATTTTAGAAATGTCGCTTAGTATACATTCTTACGGGAAGGTATTGATGTATAAAACAACATACTTTAGAAGGCACTATCGGTGTTCATTCCCAAGAAATTCGACTTGAAATACAATTTTAACTAGTTTTCACTAGAGATTTTAATAGTTTTTTTATTTAAAAAACTATTAATTCAATATTTGTCAACATTTTACCAATTATTGTACAAAATTATACTATGTATAAAATAAATTAGAAGTCAATATCACTACTAGTTCTCGAGAAATTTGAGTCGAAAAACAATTTTTACCAATTTTTAATAGAATTTTATATAGTTTTTTATTTTTTGTAAAAAAACTGTAAACTGATTTTTTTTTAAATGTTCACCAGTTGTGAAATACATTATTTTTCGTAAAATAAAATTATTTTGAGTTTCAAATTGTTTTCCGTTCTTAGAATATCTGGGTTATGAAATTTTTTTTTTTAGTTTTTTTTATTTAAAAAAATAACGGTATGTTCGTTTTTTCTCCAAATTCATACCAAATCTGTATGACCTTATAATAAGTACAATAAATTTTAGTTGAAATCAATAGCATTATTTTTTCGTGAGATATTTGAAACTAACCAAAATTTTTACTTTTTTTTTAAACCGTTATAGTGGAAAAAACTACTCACTGAATTTTAATAAACGCCCTTTCAGCCTCTTTCGAAATTATTATCTATTAAACTAAATTTATTTGAAGTCCATATCTTTACTCGTTCTTGAGATATCGACGACGAAAAATGGTACCAGAACGTACGGACGTACGAACGTACGCACGTACGAACGTACGAACGTACGAACGTATGAACGTATGAACGTACGAACGTACGTACACACACACACAGACATCTCTTTAAAAATGATGAATATAGCCTCTAGGGATCTTGAAACGTCGAGAAATGTCAAAAATTCCAATTTGACAAATCGGACCGATTACAATATCTTCCCATGGGAAGTTAAAAACGGGAACGGAAATCAGACGATATTCTGTTTTTTTTTTTTTTGGCACAAACTATTGAATTGTATGTTTTTGAAATGTTTTCCTAAAAATAAAGCCAAAAACAAGGTTTCTACTATTCAATTAACATTCGTTTACATGAGTCAGGATAGACTAAAGTAGGGCTTTTCTTAAATCACCAAATCATTGCAGATAGACCCATACTGTAGAACGATCTTGTTTCTGGAATATACCCCAGAATCACATCCCGAGGCATCTTTGGAATTAGGGATATTATTACTAATTTCGCTCTCCGAACCCTTCAGTTCTTGTAGACATTCATAGGTTAGAAACTCTGTATTTTCCAAATTAATAAATTTATGTATTAAGTACGTCAAACTATTTTTCCATTATTTTTTACATTAATATTACACTACTCCGTAGATAAATCTACGAAGCACTGGCAACTGAGGCCATCGGCTTAGAGCTTAGACAATACAACAGAGAGAGACAGACAGAAAGAAAGAACAACGAAGAAACACATGTCAATAGCATACGGTTGGTATTTGAACGGTCCCCCATCCAAGTACTAACCATGCGCTATGATGCTTGATTTCGCTGATCGATGGGAATCGATGCTTTCATCAAAGCCAAGGCCGTTGACTTTTGCCAATATTAAACCATATTTCGTGAGAAAATGATTCTATGAAAATTTCTTCAATCTTAAAATTAAAAATTCAGTTGTTACACTTGTAATAATTTCAAACACAATTTTCTGGCAGTTTTGTCACTGTAACCGGGTAAACTAAATATTAAAAAAAATAATGAGACATTTCTAGGTGTCCTTCGTCGCTGACAAAATCATTGGGTCCTACCATGGAATCGCTGATCAATCATAAGTTCAAGAAGTATCTCGTAGACTGAAAGCCTCATAGTAACCAGCGATATGGCTTTCGCAGCATTTATAGTTTCACTGATGATGTGATGGCATGTCTCACCCGAAGTGTAGAACATAACTTTACATTGTTTTGAAGAAAGTAAGATTATTACGCTTGATATTTCTTCGGAATTTGATAAAGTTTGGCATCTATCTTCTTGGATTACAATTTACCTGCTGTATCGTTCAATACTTATTGGGGGCTATCGTGAACAAAATTTCCCTCGGAATTTGTAACGGAAGTTGGTCCTATCAAACCAAAACGCGATCTTAAGCAATCCCAAAGATGCCCAAGAACACAGGAATTCTTGCAGGAATCTAAGGGTGGTGTGACAGGTTGTTCAGCCAGCAATGCACGGGTAGGCATGCTTGCATAATGCACGAAAACTAGCTCGTCGGTGGGGTGGGATCTTGCGCAGGCTGCTGAACGTCCGTACATATTTACATGCCTAGAAAATTGAATACATTCTTCCTAAATCATAAAAACAATAGTCAGCGAAATTAAACTTCAAACCATGGGAAACTTAAAGATGGTAACAGTTCCCCTGAGTGTTGCCCTCCCTCAGTCTATATATCAGAAAAGATATGTGGACAAACCTTGGCTTTTACTCCACTCTATTTTTTTGTAAAAGCCCCTAAAGTAAGCCTAGGTGAACCTTTAAGGTATCACTTTTTCATTACAACTTTTACACAATTGCTTCACTTCCCCACACATGCACAAAATAAACTAGATGCTCATCTTCGAAACTCAAAGCGAAAAAAATCTATAATTATTTCTTAATAAATTAAAAAAAAACGTATGTTTCATTATCAAAATTCAAAATCGAGATAAATTTTATTCATTGTAAAAGCTTTTAAAGAGTGTTATTAATACTCGTATACACGTAATGTCGATTGTTTTAACTTAAGTTATATTCTGAATTCACGAAAAGAAAAAAAAAAAAACTTAATAGAGCTTTCAATTCAAATTTAAACTTTAAAATGTATTCAGTACTGTTTAGGAAAACATATATGTATATATTACGAATTGTAATAAGATTTCAATAATTATAGTTCGTTCATAGGTAAATATATGTATTTAAATAAAGTTATCTTTCATAATAAGAAATGACTTACCAAATCATGACAAGAAAAATTGACAAAAAAAAGGCACTTGAATTACCATTTACGCAGCATCGGTGATGTCTCAACTTGTTGTGCACAGCAGATTGAAAGGCGGCCGATGCTCTAGCTAAATGTTATTAAAAGGTAAGAGAAATAAAATTATATAACAAATGAACGATCTTTACAACAACAAATAACAAAAGGAAGGTACTCAACTTTCGGAATTCAGAGACCAGTGCTCTTGTACTGATAAGAGTAGTAAACTCGGAAGAGAACACAAAAAAAAAACAATTGATACACCAACTTAATGATGATTAAGCAATATGCATTTGCAGTAGAAGATGCTGAGGCTGGTATGTACAGATGATGATAATGATAATATGTTGATGATGATGCCGGTGCAGAGACTGTTGTTTGGAGATTTGCAAGATTCAAAGAAAACTGCTTCTCGTTCTCTGTTAAGTAGAGTTATCGTCAAAAGAGCTTTGGTGTGCTGCTCGATGTTCAAATTTTTGGACTTCAAATCGTTGCTTTTATTTTTACAAGCCTATCATGCAGTACCTTGTAAAGGTTATGGCTTGGGCGTAAGCTTGAGCTGATTATTTTTGGTACAGTTGCGTAAAAGTCAGGTGATGCGCAAACTTGATGATCATTAAAAGATATGGATATTGATGTGGACGATGATGACGATGATGCAAGATTCAAAGAAAACTGCTTCTCGTTCTCTGATAAGCGTAATCACCAAATGGTGTTTTGCTCGATGACCATTCTTACACTTATACGAGCGATGGCTTGGAGCGTAAGTTTGCTCTGAAGGTTTGGTACAGTTGTGTATGTCTGGATTTTAGTTTTCTTTTTGGTTATGAAAAGAATTCATAAAATTACACTGCCGGTGGTGATGCAATTCCTCTTGTAATCGAAAGATTACAGCTGGAATTGATGGATTTTCACTCTTCGTTTTTTTTTTTTGTTGGTTTTTTATATGATGAAAATAACGTTTGAGGGCACTGAATAGGGATTGTGTAAGTTTAGAATATAATTCAAAGGGAAAATTGCGAAGTGGTTTACCTGTAATCACCGCTCAATAGCTTTTATATAAAAGTTTATAACAAATGTTGTATTTTGTTTTTCTTTTAAACTTGGTGATACGATTATTGCTCGAAATATAATTAATAAAATACAACTTATTTTATTTCAACAAAGCACTACGTAAGTGGATGGAAAAGCTTAATTCTGTCGGAGAGTTCTGCCACCGGCAAGTGCTAATACGGAAAAGAACGATTGTGTTTGACCAGATCTCTCATGAGGTTTCGATTTCACACATTTTATGCAAAGGAGGAAATGGCTTTAGTTTCGCTGAGTTTTGTGTGACATTTGATATCAGCTGTAATAAAGATCGAGTACTAATGGAATTCCGTATGGGTGGTGTTCGTAAATGCATTCATTATATTTTGCCTTTTGTTTTTATTTTAGCGATACAAAAAAAAATTATATACCTACTGGTGTTGAATATTAGGATTAGGAGTTTGGTCCCCAACAAATTTTCCCCATCTTCGAAAATTGGAAAGGCCAATACTTCTGCACTGTTCATTGTAAGCTGGCGACTGGCCTTTTTAAATGAGAGCGAAAGTCACTATGAAACTTAATTCCCAGTATCAATAAATTTCAAGGGAAACTTTCAACATTTTTCGAGATAACAATTTTGAAAGTTGGGAAAAATTCCCAGGGAAATTTTATTCACGATAGGCCCCATTGTATTGGGCCGGACAGTGGCCCGTTTAGGCAAAAGTGCTTGCGAAATTCATTTTTCGGGTGGGTTTATAATGCAAAACTTTTACATTTTCTGAATTAACAAATGTTTGGAGCTCTTGTAATCGCAAAAATTATTTCATTTGTATGAACGGTTTGGCTTGTAGAGTTGACAAATATTTAAGGTGAGAAAAAAAACATTTTTTTTTTAATTTTTTGTTTTAACTTTGAGTGTAAAAACTAGGAAAAGAGTATAAATTAAACTTCTTTTTGTTATTTTTACTTGATATATGTGTTAATTACTATGATCAGAAATAAAAAAAAATTATAAATTTTTTAAAGTACTACATTTAATGTTTTTTGAAACACCACTTTTTAGGCACTTTTTCAACTTTACATTGAGTAGAAAAAATGTTTTTAAAAGTTGTCAAGCCAAAATGGACGGATAATGAATCCTTATATATCTCTTTATCTACAACCAAAAACTTAGCTGCATAAAGTTGCATAACACTGAGCTAAAGAGATTTGATTTGAAAAAGTCAGTAATTTTTTCTGAGTTTTTTTTCAAATGCAAAAAAAAAAACAAAATCATGGAAAATATTATTTCTTTGTTTTGCAGGTATGAGTCTTGGTTTTAAATAAAATGGTTTTGTAATTTAGAAGGAAGACATATTTTATGCTTAGCTTTTTAAAACGGCTTTATAGCTTATTTCGTGTAACCCCTAATACCATAAAACTTTTAAGCATGAATGTTTTTGATTTCGGGTATGATTAATTATTGTCAGGTAGTTTGATGGATAGGGGTTGTTAACTGGATTAGAAGATTTTTAGGTAAACAGATTACCATATTGGAATGTCATAAAAAAGAATATTTTTAGTGAAGGTATTTAGTTTTAAGGTATAAAAAAATAAAATATTGGGATGAAGTTATTATTTAAAACTATAACGAGCCATCGAGCAGTTGTATAAGGAAAAATTATTTAAAATGGATATACCAAACAATATTTTGTTTGAACTTTTCTTAAAAGTGAATAGCGCTGATGAGTTTATTTCTGCCGTAATAAGTGAACACCAACTATCTGCTGAAAATTTACCGGAAAATGAAACAAAATTAAGACACTTTCATTGTGCTACTAAGAAAAAATGGGTCGCAGCAAAAATGAGCAATGGTTATCTTCATCTCTCCATATCACCAGACAAACAGAAGTAATGTGTGATCTCCCAACTACTCGTAAATCAAGGTCATCAAGAGGAAGGCCAAGGAAGTCAGTCAATGTGTGCGCAAGATTCACAAAAAAGCAAAAGAGGAGATAGGTACTGCAAATCTCTCTGATGCATTAGTAATAAGGTATAATAAAGACCATGAAAAGGCGAAGAGTGATGTGATCAAGGCAATTTCTACTGCAAGTCCACTTCGAGTCAAAACAGTCAAGGAAAGCAGAAACAGACGCAAACATGTTCATGGCATCAGTTGTTCCACTCAGGCTCAATAGTGCAGATTACGAACATTGGAGGAACCCTCGCCCATCATCAACTCATTTCTGACGACCCATAATGTTCCAATATGCCAAAGAAACTATTGACCTCATAAATACAACAGTCAACGATATGAAAAGGCAATTAGCAGATATTCAACCAACAAAGTATAAAGTTAATGAAGATATACATAACTATGATTGACGGAAAAGTTTTAAACGAATTAACGCGGTCATGTCCGATATATAAAAGAACCCAAAAAAACTTCAATAACAAGGATGAATTAAAAAACGACGAACATAATTACGAATATGGAATCTCTCCATTGCATGCTAGAATCATGTGCATGGAATTTATTTTAAAACTTGCTTATACACTTCGACAAAGGGAGAGGAATTTGATGAGTCTATTGGGATCAAGGAGGCAGAAATACGAAGAAAACGAGAGATTCAAAGACGTTTTCACGATGAGCTTGGACTTGCTGTGGATAAACCAAATCAAGGATTTGGAAATAGCAATGATGGAAACACTTCAAGGAGATTTTTTGAACAATCGGAGGCAACCGCTCGAATAACTGGGATCAATGAAAAGGATCAAAATAATACTTAATGTTTTGAATTACAGGGAAGAAGTGAATACAGTTAAATTTGGAGAGTGCACCGAAAAAACCGCAGAGTTATTGAAACAAAAGTACCCTGAAAAACTAGTAACACCTACTCTTCATAAAATTTTGGTTGATAGTCAAAATATAATCGAATACTAATCTCTACCACTTGGAGAATTGTCAGAAGAAACCCAAGAGTCCAAAAATAAAGACTACAAGAAATACAGATATCAAAATACGTTCAAAGTTTCAAGAATTCGGCAGGATGAAGACTTATTAAACATGCTAGCAATCTCATCCGATCCACTTATTTCTTCCTTGAGGCATGTAAGAACCCAAAAAGATCTGAAAGCCCAATACTCACCAGAAATGATAAGTTTATTACGCATTTCCCCGGACTTAGATGATAGTTTCCAAGAAATTTAATATTTGTATGTAAATTTTTGTTCCTTTTATTTTATTCTTCTACTTTTTGAATTGTAATCTATTAATAAAATATTTTATAAATACTTATAAGTACTCTTTTATAAAAAAAAATAAATACTAGTGTGCCACAGGGCTCCGTTTTGAGTCCCACTCTCTTCCATATTTTTATAAATGATAGCTTGTCTGAAACTTTTAATTCACTTCATTGTTTTGCTGACGAATCTTCCCTCAGCTTTTCTTATCCTCGTTACTGTAAAATAAGCAGATTTAACTCCGATATTAACAGCATTTTTAAATAGGGTATACAAAATCGTGTGGAGTTTAATACTGTCTCAATGCTGTCAATTATCGTTGAAAAAAAAATGTATCTCCTATGCCATTGTCCTTGAATGACACTTGCATCGAAGGAGCCCTCAATTAAAATCTTTGTTTGAACGAGTGCATTCTTGATACCTCCAAAAACGGTGCTAAATGCTTAAGATTTCTATATCAGAGTAAGAACACCTTTCGCCCCTTCCGATCTGGGTACTATTTATGAGGCATTAATACGTTCTAAGCTCGAGTATAACCAACATCTTTGGACAGGTTCAGCCCAAACTTGCCCTTTATTATGGATAGAATTAAGGTGATATGAAGCAGATCTATCACGGAAGATGGGAATCTCTTGAACTACCTCAAAATCTTTCATTTCGTTTCTTGTTTTATCGTTGTTTTTTCACAGGCAATGCTCCCTCGAAGTAGCCACTTGCCTTGTTGCCAGCTCACCTGTGATACCAGTTTCGATAGGAATGCTCATAAGTTCACCCTCGAGCTTAATCTTGGACTTCCCATCTATTCGTAAAACACGACTATACAATAGTTTACCCGGCACAGTTTTCCCTTGCCATTTCAATTTGCAGGCTTTCAAAACTAGTGTTTATTGACACCTTCTACCAAATCTATCCATCACTCGTACTGTGATTTACATCTTAAGGTCATAATAATTCCTTGAGCTCTTGTGAATTATAAAAAAAGACATTTTCGATTTTCTAATGTCACACCAGTAACGCAAGTGAAACGGATCAATCAACAAGGGACAGTCAATTTTTTAAAATTCAGTATCCATTTTTTCATTACATATTTGTGTGAAGGACATCATGGTTTTTTTTTATATAAGATTGATTTCCATAACTTAGAATTTTGTGTGGATTTATTTATAATGCGTCACAATCGTAGCAATGAAAACAACCATTTCGAGCTGTGGTGTAAGCTCAAACTCACTAATCCAAAATGAGCAACCGCCAAATGCTCTATAAAATGGAGTAACTCCTTGTTTCCAGAGCCTTATTTCAATGCACGAGATTAAAGAAGGTTTTTGTTTCGAGGTGATGGCCGTCAGGATTCCGCACTTCTAAATTAGAAAGAACTTTTATTCGGAAAAAGAGAAAGCAACTAAGGGTTTTAAACTAAAGTCAGTGAGGGGCAAACAAACTTCTGAACTTCCTTCCCATTGTCAACACGAATTAAATGAATCTGGTCCCTTAGTATTTTGATTCCTTGGATTTTACTCACACATAACACACATACACAGCCATAAAATTTATTTTCTTATCCTCTCTCCCTCAGATGGGTAAACTAATGACTCAGTCTCATGTGTCACTACGTGACGACTTTGAAGTGTCGTGCAAAGAACTCGATGTCCTTGTAGATTCAGCCATTAATTGTGTCGGCGTACTGGGATCACGTATGACTGGCGGTGGATTTGGTGGATGTACAGTGACACTAGTTGGTCAAAGTTCAGTTGAAAATGTGATTGCAAGGATGCGAGAAAATTTCAACGAAAAATTCAATAATACCGGACAGAATCTGGAATTTTACATCTGTACTCCCAGCGATGGAACTAGGAGAATTTAATTTTGAATTGAATCCGTGAAGTGCACCAAACAGCAGCATCACATCACATTGCCACATTGCCAACAGCATCATTCATCGTCTGGATGTGGACTTCGGCTCCGCAGCTGGGACTGTGATACAACTTTCCTCACCATATCGACGTGATGAAGGGTAAATTTATTTTAAAAAGTCTCAGGACTCCAGCGTTGTGGTCTTAATTCTTTTATTATTTTTTTTTTTGCGATGTGTGATTGTTGAATTGTGTGAACTTTTATTCTACATAATGTTATCATTCTGTTTGTGTATGTTTAAATAATTCAAATCAATTATATGTGAATTAAAGAAGTCAGGTAACTCTGTAATTTGTTTTATCGAGTTTTCTTAATTTGGTTAAAAATGTTCAAAAATGTGAGAATGGAAACTCAAATGTCTTATCTGATTTGAAACACCCAATTTGAATGGGTACAAAAGGCAAGTAAGTAAAAACACCCTTTTTGGAGAATAAATTATTTGAAGACTGCTTTGACTAAATCTAAAAGAGGGATAAAAAGAGCTTTAACTTAGCTTGAAAGCACGTCTGTCATGCCACTGTCGAAATCCAGAATTTTAGAGTTGTAAATTTGGGGCAAATAAGTAGGCAGTGAAATCATATTTTATGTGTACATTCAATTATTTAACACGCCCTTTTAAAATACTAAAATAAATGCCATTTCAAATTATTACTGTTCGGCATAATATTTCGATTGTTCGAATTAGAACTTTGTTATCCAATTGGCTGGTAGAATTGGCTCATTGTGGCGCTCATGTTGTTTTGGTGACATCTGTCAAATCAGTTGTTTGATATTTAGTTTCTGATTCCAAATTACCATGAAAAGTTACGAGACTGAATAGTACTAGAACTCGGGCTTTCGCAGACTTCAACTTGGCGAATTTTGAGTCCAGAATTAACCCTACACCCGTACAAGATATAACTGACTTAGAAGCTCAAAGTTCATTGCTATAGATAAAGCCGTTTGTACGCTCACTTGACTTCGGAGCGTTTGAAAAAGAACCCCAAGTTTTTGATGAATGGACGACACCAACCCACACGAGGTTCACCAGGTGACAATGCATCCTTAAAAATTTATTGTTTGATGTGGATTTTGAGCCGGGCGACGGCATGTTTGGTTCGTACTTTTTCGAAAAGGACGTTGCTGAGGCCGTCGACATCAATTGCGAGCGATACAGAATGAGGATAACCAATTTTTTATCGCCCAAATTGAAAAATATAGACCTAGACGATATGTGGCTCCAGAAGGACTGCGTTGCACATAGTGGACGCCGAGATGGACTTCTTGCATGAATGATTTAATGTAAAAGTTATCTCTCGCAAATGTCAAGTGAATTCGCCAAGTCGCAGACCCTTGCAAAAAATACGCAATCAACAGATGCCCCTTAAGGTGAATATAACACAGCCCATCATAGCTCAAATTCAACCGAATTTATTGCCAAGAGTCATTGAAAATTGGAGCACTCGAAATCGTTCCACCGTAAGAAGCCGAGGCGGACATTTGAACGACGTCATACATAATGGCACACATGGGTCTTTGTTGGTGTTGGTGGAGGAGTTTACTCAGATATACTAAATTAAAGCCTCTCCTTTCATCTTCCTAATCATTGAAGCATAGAAACAAGCCTTTTAAAAAGGTTTGGCTAATATGATCAGGCTGGTTAATCAGGTTGGCGACAGGTTAATTCCCTGTCCCGTAAAACTAAAAGAATTACGAGACAGACGACAAGCCTCGGAAACGGACTGATCTTACGACGACAACCCACGCAACGAAAACGGAAAAACGATTTACGAACTTTTCTATGGAACGTACGATCGCTCTATAGAGCTTGAGCTGCTCAACAGCTAGCCGATGCCTTGTCAAAATATAAAGCTGACATAACAGCTCTTCAAGAAATCAGATGGACAGGGAATGGTGTTTTACAGAAGAAAGAATATGACGTATACAGCTGTCATACAAAACACCATGTTCTCAGGGTAGGCTTCCTAGTCAGCGAAAAAATGAAGTCTTCCATTATCGGCTTTAACGCTATAAGCCAAAGGCTATGCACCCTTCGCGTGCGAGGCAAATTTACAAACATCAGCCTCATTAACGTTCACGGACCCACGGAGGAGTCCTCAGACGAAGAAAAAGAGACTTACTACGAACAAGTCGAGAGGGCCCTCAATGCCTGTCCAAGGTATGATGTTAAAATCATCCTTGGGGATTTGAACGCAAAAATAGGTCGGGAGCCGGTATTCAGGCATTACGCAGGCACCCATAGTTTGCATGAGAACACTAATGACAATGAACTTCAAGTCTTAGAATTGGCAGCATCGAAAAACATGGTCGTTGCGAGTACCAGGTTCCCGCGTAAAGATATCTACAAAGCCACCTGGGTATCACCTGATGGAGTCACTCGTAACCCAATAGACCAAGTGTTGATAGACTATCGCCACTACACGAACTTGATGACGGTACGAACGTACCGAGGTGCCAATATCGACTCGGATCACTATCTTGTTGGTATGGTTTTCCGAGGGCGGATTGCCTCGCGAAGACGTATTGCATCCGCCGATCAGGTTCGAATCAACACGGCTGCCCTGCGCAATGAAAACACCAGTAACACCTTTGGTAATGCGTTAGGACTCGCCCTAGAATCACTTGATTTAGGGAGAGTAAGTCCTGGAGACAGTATGCTGGGCGTAAATGAGAAGTGGACACGCCTTAAGAATATTGTCATTAGTACTTCCAACTCCATCTTAGGCAGCTGTCGTAAAAATCGGAACGACTGGTTTGATGATGAATGCAAGCTAGCGACTTAACGTAAGAATGTTGCGTACAGAGCAATGCAACAATCTCATAGAAAAAAAAAAAATTAGCCTGGAAGAAGAACCTAATCTGTGAAATAGAAAATAGCCGAGAGCGAGGTCCGCACCAGGCGCGGAAGTTCTACCAATCCGTCCAAAACATGACGCAGTACACACCACGCTGCACATACTGCAAGGACGGAGAGGGAAATCTGATCACCGATCCTGACAGCATACTGGAGCGATGGGAAGGGTACTTTAATGAATTGCTAAATGGTCAGCTAACTGCAGAAGTGGAGGCTCCACTACTTCAAGAAGAATATCCTATGTTGCCGCCACCAAGCATAGAAGAGGTTGAGAAGGCTATAGGACGACTTAAACAGAACAAACCCCGGGAGCCGATGGCATACCAGCCGAATTATTCCATCACGGTGGGCCAGCCTTACGTCAAGCAATTCATGATATTATAGTGCACGTATGGGAGCAGGAAGATATGCCAGAAGACTGGCGAAAAGGCATAATATCCCCCATACATAAGAAGGGAGATGTCACAACGTGCATCAATTATAGAGGTATCACGTTGTTGAGTACCGCCTATAAGATACTCTCCTCTATCCTACAAACCGGATAACCCCATACGCTAAAACCATCATCAGACAATATCAGTGTGGTTTCATTCCAGGCAAATCAAGTTACTGGCTTACGCAGATGACATCGACATCATCGGAAGAACCGAACAAGCTGTACACGATTCCTTCATCCAGATCGAGCAGGCGGCACAAAATCTGGGGCTGCACATTAGTGAAGGTAAAACAAAGTACATGGTGGCGTCGAATGCGAGATGAACTTGGTCAAACAATCAAGGTCGCGGAGCACGAATTTGAAGTGGTGCAATCCTTTAAATACCTTGGGTCAATAGTAGCAGCCGATAACAATATAGAAGAAGAAATACGCGGGCGGCCTCAGTCTGTCAAAGCTCTTCAAATCCATAAATCTCACCATAACTTCAAAACTGCTGCTGTACAGGACCATGGTCCTGCCAGTACTCACCTCACATATGGATCCGAGACTTGGGTGCTTAGCAAAATGCACTCCGACCTCTTAGCTGCGTTCGAGAGAAAAGTCTTAAGGAGAATTGTTGGCCCCATGTGTGAGAAAGGACGATTCCGGAGACGGTACAATCATGAACTGTACGCAATCTACCTTGAAGCAGATATCGTGACAAAAATTAAGCTCGGTAGACTCCGGTGGGCAGGACACCTAGCTCGCATGAGCGAAGAGGAACCTTCTCGGAAAATTCTTTGTGGTACATTCTATGGTAGACGACAGCGTAGTAGACCATGCTTGCGCTGGAGAGATGGCGTAGACCAGGGCCCCCGAAGCCTTGGGGTTCGCAACTGGATGGCGTGGCGTCGAGCCGCTTAGATTGTTGGTCGTGGACATACGGTCTTGCAATGTGACCCTGAAAAAGCTTTAATAAAAAAAATATCAATTCTATTTATGCTAGCTCCGTTGCATAGAACCTGGTTGGAATAATAATGTGTGTATTCTGACCCTGGTATTCTGTGTAATCCAAGGGAACGACTAAGACACGGCCCTCAAATACCTGAAGCTTTTCTATTTGAGATGGGGCAACGTTGAACCACACCGGGCACTCATAGGAAATCATCGACAGCATTTACAAATACTGATACCAAGGCACTTTACTACACTTTTACTCGACAATGGCTGTCCATGTGGCCCTTCGGTCACTAGCTTGCGCCAGTTCTTTCTCGTAACCTTTGAGGCTCCACACGACGGAGTCCTAAACATAATAGTTTCAAATTTCTGAAAGTTGATTTCAAACTTCCAGTGAACACAATATCGCTAAATCTTGTCGAAGTCACACTGAAAAAGAATTTTTTTGGCGTTTGACTACAGTGTTCTTCATTGAACCCGGTGAAAGCTAGTTTTTCCGAATGGTAAAAGTGGTGGTGGTGACGAATTATATTTAAAAACTTTGATTACTATCAATGGATCATTGGAGAAGACATATTCCGTCTTTTAATGAGAGTGAGGTCTATGTTAAACAATTCTTAAAAATAAATATATACTTTTAATATCCTGGCTTAAGAAGAAGATATATAGCAAGATGTTCGGAATAGTTTACTGTCTCATTTGAAGAATTTCTGTTGGACAATTTTCACCGAAGGAGTTACACTCCGTCTCAAAACTAACCTCCTTCATACAGTGCCCAGTGCCTCTAAATGTAAGACATTGTATTATTAGTGCCCCACAACATAACCCAAAAGCGAAACATATCCTTACAACATCATGCCTGCCATTTATCTTCCCTTAAGTTCCTTACCACATAGAGCCAGCCAACTTACACGCTTTAGATACTCGTGTAGACCATACCAGCTCACATGGTATTCGTATTCGCCTTTTTGGGAATGTTGTCTGGTCATGTCCTCAAGATAAATAGCAGTCATTACAAGTGATGCCAAATGAGTGGAGTAGATATTAATCCATATTTGTTGGTTAGTTAATAACTCAACTAAATCTTTTTGGAGCTCCTATATGTACGTCCTTAGGTACTTCGTGTTGATTTTCCTTTGTTATATTTTTTTTTTTGGTCTGATATCCTTATTATTCCTCACGCAAAATTCATATGAATCCTTACTAATTTTGTGTTCACAACTTATTTATATTTCAGTTCGTTTTTGGCTAATAAATATTAATTGTTCTTTATTCGGGTTTGGGCTTTAGTACTTCCTGAGGGATAATCTTTTGACAGATGGATGACAGGGGGAAAACTTAAATAATTATCCGAAAATTAGCCTTTGTGCGAGAACTTGAAGGGAGGCAATGTATTATACCCAATATTTAAAGTGGATAAACAAATATATTTTTCGAGGGTATTTAAGCTTGTTTTTAATAAAACGTCCTCATGGGGCAGTAGAAAATTAATTGAATCTCATTTCAAAACCTGTTTACAAATTATATTTATAATGTAATTTTTTAGGCATGAATAATAATGTAAGATTTTACCTTTTATTGGCAGAATATTAATTTCAGAGACAAAATTCGAGATTTTGACGAAAATTAACAATAATTGCTTATGATGATGCAGAGGTCCAAGAAAGATAATTTTCATCATACCATCGGTCGGTCCATTTGAATTTAACAGTACTTCTAATTGGGGAGAAAGCTTTTTAAAGCAACTCTCAAGAGAAAAAATGGAAATTCAGCTTTGTCTCATCAAGAGCGGGAAGCTGCCATTCAACAATATTTTTTTTCCAGATTTAATCAAAAACGACTTCAACGATTTCGATTAAACATCGTACCTGTAATATCTTGTGTTTCAGGTTTTTGTTCAAAAATTCACATATTCTTTGTTGACATTTTAAATTGCATGGAGTAATTGTATGTGCTCTGCAATCAATAACACAGAGAGTGAGAATGTGTGTTATCGATTGAAGGAAAGCAATATGGAATAGATTTGGTTTGGAGAACCCAGGAGAGGATTAATACATTTACTATATGGCATAAGTTATTTTAGGGCCCCAAACAGATATCAACTTAGTTTCGCTAAAAAGTTCATTGAGCTTGGTCGCCGGGAAACTGATAGTTGGATGTTCTGTGCTATTTTGGCTACGAAGATTAAAGCGGTGCCTAAGAGGTTCTGTCTCTTGCTGTTGATTTGTCGCAAGTTGAGAGCAAACCGTGTGCACTGTATCCCTGTTAGTGTGAAAAGGCAATTGTATCGACCTTGAGGAGTTGATGGTGGTATCCGACGTTCGCGACAGCGATTGAAATTGTGGTGGCGTTTGATTTCAATAGCTTCGACAACCAGATGAGCGATGTAGTGAGGCTCGTTAGCTAGAACCCTAGCTTGATCGAAGTGGATCCAGTGGTGTTCATCTGGATGGCGGACTTTTCTATTTCTTTTTTTCTTACTTACATCATTTATATGTTCTTTCAAACGTGTAGCAATACTCCTCCGAGTCTGTCCTATATATGGTGGGAGAGTATCGAATCTGATAGTTTAAGGAATGTCCGAGACTCGAAGGATTCGTGACTGGTATTTCAGCTATCTGAAGCGTAATTCCGTGATTCTTGAATGGGTGGTGCTGATGGAGTTTTAATGTTACTCTTCGAGTTCAAATCGCTGAGGAATATCCGAGGTTCGAGGAGCTCGTCGAGTGGATTGCTACTACCAGATGGTAATTCCATGATTCAGAATGGACGGTGGCTGATGGAGTTGTATGCTATTCCGAGTTTTCGTTATTGGAAGTGCTACTATCGAAGATTCTTTACTCTCCAAGATCCTATTGACCTCCTCGCGGTGCCTGTGGATAGGTTACTATGTACGTAAGTATGTAGTAGCTGAACCAACTAGATAGGATCTAGGGTTATCTTCCCTAGTTTAGGTAAGGAGATAAACAAAGATTAGGAGTATCTTTCCTAATCACTATAATGTAAATGATGGAGGCACACTGGTGGTTGGTAACTGTCCCTACCTGCCACCAGGTAGGAATATACTTAGTATAATCCGGGTCTCCTGTGGATAAGTGCCATACTGCTGGGTTTGTGTGTTCTAGTTTGCTGAAAGTGATAAAAGATTAGGAGTATCTTTCCTAATTGCTAAAGTAATGAAGATTAGGAATGTCTTCTTCCTAATTTGCTGAAATGTATTAATGTGCTTCCTACTGTCCCTATCTAATAAGATGGGAGTTAATCTCTTGGTTCCAATGTACTCCTCATGGTTCCTGTGTGATTAGTATGAAATCATTTTTGGTTCATTAAGGCAAATAAAAGACTAGGAGTATCTTTCCTAGTTTGCCGATTTAAGGTAGATAAAAGACCAAAGGAACTAACACTGGTTGTTGGTCACTACCTCTACTAACTTTTGGTATGTGTTTCTTAAAGGGTAGACAGGCCCAGGGTTTTGCAGAAGCCCATCTGTAAGTAACCTCGGTTGCGAAGCTCCACCGGAAGCTATATTCTGGTACCATGGGAGATAGTTGCCCATTGAGTTTCACTCAATTGCTATCGGTGAGGTAGGCCCCCTAGTGGGAGTATCATGGTGGTTGTGGTTTACTCCGAATGCGGAGACATATGGTTTTCAAGCGTGCTTGAATTCAAGAGGTGTTAGATAGACCTCGCTTCAAAGCAAGAAGTGTGCACATGCTGCAACATGTCACAAATTGCCACTGAACAGCTTCGGCTGACTCGGGGTTAATGGTCAGGACTTAATCTGACCCTGATGAAGGTATGCCTTCCGTGGAATTGAGCTATATACAAGCAGGTGTCCACGTTAAACGAAATCTCGGTTATATGATGATGATGTCCCCCCCGACGGGTTTCACCTTGTCGAGGTGGGGGGGATTATAAGTTCATACTCAGCTGAGCAGCCCAGCTGTAGTAATGAACAACTAAGAAAACCCAAGAAGAGAAGAGAAGGCCCCAACTGGTGCACCGACAGTTGGAGGTCTTAGTAAGAGGATAAGTGAAGGTGATAAGGTCTCTGTACGCATGTCCGAGGCTCTGAGAGGATTGATACTTGAAGTGCATCACTACTGAAACCATACATCTTATGACGTTGATCTTGAACCAATTGACGTGGTGGCATGGCTCCCGTGTGTACCATGCGTAATTCCCACGTGAACATGGGTCAAGTGGGCGTCATGGGTTGCTAACCTTCAGTCATGAGAGGTGGTTGCTTGTCTCCCATTGGAGGCATATGTAATTCCACGAGTCATGCGGTTAGCGGCCTTGATGGTGATGTAGGTAGTTGGTGTGTGGATGGTATCATGAATCTCACGAGTTCTACGGTTCATGCTGCAGGCCTTTGAAGTGGATCTTGGTAGTTGTAATGAAGTGAATCAAGAGGACGCTGGTTTCCCTATCAACCAGTGTTCCTCGAGATTGTACAGTTGCAAATAAGGGTAAAGAAGTTCTCCGGTCGGATGCCCCCTGACATGAGTTCTTCTAGGAGTAAAAAGGTTTGTAAAACGAAGTGAATTGGTGAGAACGTTTTCTAACCTAGTTAGTTAACGTTTCTCGAGTTGTACAGTAGCAAATAATGGGTATAGGGTTCCGAGTACTTGTACCTGGCGTCCTTCGCTAATATTTAATATTAGCGTAAAGTGGACCGTCATCCAAAGTTCTTCGGAACAAAGACCGGGGCGTCACCCGTGATTTATCAGAAGACAGGAGCGTCTCTCCTTGTTCACCAACTGGTGGCTAAAGACCGGGGCGTCACCCGTGATTTATCAGAAGACAGGATCGTCTTACCTTGCTCACCAACTGGTGGCTAAAGACAGGGGGGTCTTTCCTTGATTGCCGTAAGGTGAACTAAATAAGACTAGGATGTACATGAGTTGTTTGTTGACCGCCCTCAACTTACTTCTCAAATATGTGCATCCTAGGGTTGCTAGGCCCAGGGTTTTGCAGTAACCTATCTGGAAGTGACTGATTCATATCCATAACCCCTAGGTTGAGTAGGAATTAGGCTTTGTCCTCTTTTCCGCAGTCGCCTAGGGGGGATATGATGACGTGGCGAGGCTCCACCGGTAGCCTTATACTGGTACCACGGGTGATAGTGCCCGGAATATTGGGAACAATAGTGCACATCTTCGGGTGTGTCAGTTCTTTTTATTCTGCTATCTTGAGGTCGGCCCCCTAGTGGGAGATCGTGGTGGCGTGGTTTACTCCAAATGCGGAAACAAATGGGACTCAGGATTCTTTTCTTGGGTTCAAGAGGCGTTGGTAGGTCTCGACTTTAAACAAGAGGTGTGCATATGCTGCAACATATCACAACTTTGTTACCGAAGTAGCTTGCTACGGAGGGGTTAATGGCTAGGACTAAATCTGGCTCCTATGGTGGTAGGCCACCCGTGGGGTCAAGGTATAATAACTAGGTATCCACGTAAAACAAGGTTCAGTAATATGATGATGATGTCCTATATATGATGATGATTAGCAGGTGGGAGAGTATCGAATCTGATAGTTTAAGGAATGTCCGAGACTCGAAGGATTCGTGACTGGTATTTCAACTATCTGAAGCGTAATTCCGTGATTCTTGAATGGGTGGTGCTGATGGAGTTTTAATGTTACTCTTCGGGTTCAAATCGCTGAGGAATGTCCGATGTTCGAGGAGTCCGTGATTAAATTCCGGATTCAAATCGCTGAGGATACCCGAGGTTCGAGGAGCTCGTTGAGTGGATTGCTACTACCAGATGGTAATTCCATGATTCAGAATGGACGGTGGCTGATGGAGTTTTAGGGTATTCCGAATTTTCGTTATTGGAAGTGCTACTATCAAAGATTCTTTACTCTCCAGATCCTATTGACCTCCTCGCCGTGCCTGTGGATAGGTTACTATGTACGTAAGTATGTAGTAGCTGAACCAACTAGATAGGATCTAGGGTTATCTTCCCTAGTTTAGGTAAGGAGATAAACAAAGATTAGGAGTATCTTTCCTAATCCCTGTAATGTAAACAATGGAGGCACACTGGTGGTTGGTAACTGTCCCTACCTGCCACCAGGTAGGAATATACTTAGTATAATCTGCTGGGTGTGTGTGTTCTAGTTTGCTGAAAGTGAAAAAAGATTAGGAGTATCTTTCCTAATTGCTAAAGTAATAAAGATTAGGAATGTCTTCTTACTAATTTGCTGAAATGTATTAACGAGATTCCTACTGTCCCTATCTAATAAGATATGAGTTAATCTCTTGGTTCCAATGTACTCCTCATGGTTCCTGTGGATTAGTATGAAATCATTATTGGTTCATTAAGGCAAATAAAAGACTAGGAGTATCTTTCCTAGTTTGCCGTACGTAAGGTAGATAAAAGACCAAAGGAACTTACACTGGTTGTTGGTCACTACCTCTACTAACTTTTGGTGTGTGTTTCTTAAAGGGTAGACAGGCCCAGGGTTTTGCAGAAGCCCATCTGTAAGTGACCTCGGTTGCGAAGCTCCACCGGAAGCTATATTCTGGTACCATGAGAGATAGTTGCCCATTGAGTTTCACTCAATTGCTATCGGTGAGGTAGGCCCCCTAGTGGGAGTATCATGGTGGCTGTGGTTTATTCCAAATGCGGAGACATATGGTTTTCAAGCGTGCTTGAATTCAAGAGGTGTTAGATAGACCTCGCTTCAAAGCAAGAAGTGTGTACATGCTGCAACATGTCACAAATTGCCACTGAACAGCTTCGGCTGACTCGGGGTAATGGTCAGGACTTAATCTGACCCTGATGAAGGTATGCCTTCCGTGGAATTGAGCTATATCTATACAAGCAGGTGTCCACGTTAAACGAAAACTCGGTTATATGATGACCTGCAGGTGCAAGGTACAGCGGCGTATACTCCAGGTGTTTGCAGAGTAAGTTGGTGTTTTTGAGACTGAAGGAAGTTAATCACCTTTTTGTGTGGTAAAAATATGGACTTTACACCATATCGCTGCAAGACTTTCCCTACCCTGTCTGTTACACCTCTTATATACGGCAGAAAAACTTTTTTCTCCATTTGGTTATGTTCCTTTTGTTTTGAGAAACTTGGCTTCCACGATCTTTTTTTTTTTTTTGAATAGCCATTTGCTTTAAGAACGTTGTCTACCAAAGTAAGTTCAGCGGAAGGATTGTCACTTTCACAAATCCTGTGCGCACGCTGAACCAGTGTAGAGACAACAGATTTTAAATTTGCCGGATGACGGTCGGAAGTAGCATGAAGATATCTATTTGTGTGCGTGCCTTTTCGGTAAACTGTGTGTTAAAGTGCTGTCTTGTTTTCTTATAACTTTCACTTCCAAAAATGCAACGTGCTTTATTTATCGAAGCCCAAATTTAGATATTAACTCGACTTCTAACAAATTCGATGCGCTGTTCGAATCTATTCAAAGAATTGGTCCTCATTTTCCGCGCAATGAAATCGTTTTTACGGGCGATTTTAATGTTCACACTTGTTAGGGGCTGCTATACCAACACCCAAAGAAATGTATGCCGAGTTAAACAATCCGGCACAGCTCGTTGATAATGCTTCTTGAAACACTGACGTTCAATGAATTCACAAGAATAGAGTCAAATAAAGAGTGGGCCAAACACAAGTTTCTTTTTAAAAATGCAATAAAATGAACAAGCTTAAATTTTTTCCATGTATTATGGCTTTATTAGTAAGAGCAAACATTGCAATTAATTGTGGAACTCAACGTCGTTGTTCAAGCGGATAGTCGTTCCCCATCAATTGCTGAGTCAATTGGATTTTTTAGGCGAATAATCCGAGATCTTTGTACAGAATTCTCCTCAGGCTAATGCGTGAAATGTTGGCGAGTTGATGTTCGTAAACTGAGTCTCACACTCTCGGCTGCAGTAACCACATTCTCGTCTGTGCGCACCGTATCACGAAAGGTACCATGAGCGTTTTCCACTAGCATACCAGTGTCACGAACTTTTTCCACAAACTTGCGTACAGCAGGTACTGTGGGTGTTTCATTTCGGGCAAAACTTCCTTTGGCTACACAGCGCCCACTTTGGAAGGAAATCTTCAATATTTCCCAACGTTGGCGTTGTTCAAGCGTAAAGCGACTCATGACATTTGATACTGACTTTCTGTCAAGATTTCGAGCAAGTTTAATTGAGTGTGATTTTTGGTAACGTTGAGTTTATTGACAAGGTGCTTTTACATACTTTAATTTGATCTTATAAGAACGCTTAGATGTTTTTATATTCCTTGAAAAATTACATCTCAACGACATTAAAAGTCCCTTTTGAAAAGGTATTTCTCAATGCTTTTTCTAAGCACGATTATCTTCGATTGTATACATAACCAAAGTAAGAGAATTGCGAAACGTTGAAGCAATCTACATATAAAGAAATATGAAAAACTCCCAACAAAGGTAAGAAAAACAACAACAACAGTGAGAAATTTATCCAGCAAGGAACTTGATAATACTGTGTCTATACTCTCAAAAGGAATTAACTTTGCACCTATACACCATTAAATATTCCTATTGAAATTAAATCAATAATAGGATGTGTAGAAGAGGGCTTGCGTAGAAATAAAATTTAGAGATTAATGTCTGAAACCATTAAACATTGTGTTTCAGTCTTAATTCGCAAGGCAAAATCGATTAAGCAAAAAATTATAAATATTGAGAGAATTGTCTTGAAAAAAACTTAGAACAGACAAAGAGTTCATTTTACTTCTGATAACTGCTAACTTCTTCCAACTTCTTGGTAATTGCACTGTAGTCCACAGTAGATTATTATTGTTCTAAAATATGCTGCTGAGTTATGATCCAATAGCAAGAGTTACAAGAAAAGTGAAACAAATAAAATGCACGACTGGGTCGCACGAACTTGCTCCTTATGTAATAGACTAGAAATTTTAAAAATTAATTTTTTTAATTCTTTTAGTAGTAAGAGACAAAAACAGAATGCTGTGCAAATATGAATTTATGCAAGAACAAAAATTATAAGTCTTTGTAGTGGTTTCTTAAAAAAAGCTTTTATATACAAACTTTTAAAAGATTTTAAAAAAAATGTTTGGCACGCCAATTTAAAGTTTTTATTATTGTTCGAATAAAAATTAAATTTACAAAAAAAAAAAAAATATTGAGCCGTTTCTGAGATATCAAATTTTCAAAAAAAAAGAAAAAAATAGATTTTTTTTTTCAAAAATTCAAAAAATATTTATCTAAAAGTTTTGAAATGCAATGTGTTTTAAACTTTTTAAAAGCTTCTCTAGAAAAAATTTCATTAAGATCCGTTATGTGGATAATGAGAAATTCAAAATTCGAAAAAATAGTTCTATGGTAGGTACAAGCTGTATTATCTTAATTTCAATTTTTTTTATTAAATTAAAGATCGTAAAAATTAATTGAAAGACAAAAAATTTTATCAAAATTCTAGGTGCCGTTTTCGAGAAAAATACGATTTTGGTAGGTACCTTTATTTTAAGGTAAAATAAAATTTCTTTTCTCACATCTTGTAGATTGTATTGAGAAACTTTTATTTATCAAGTTTTAAAAAAAAATCTAGCATGGGGTTTTCGAAATATTGAGTTTTGAAAAAAAAAAATTGAATTTTTTTTTAAAAATCCAAAAAAATTTTTTTTGAAAATTTAAGTAAACAATTCTATTAATGTTTTTGGGGAGCTTTAGCAAAAAAAAAAAAAATGATCAAAATCGGTTGCACCGTTTTTGAGAAAATCAAAAACCAAAAAAATGGTTCCATGGGGGGTACCCTCAATAACCACTTTTCGGAAATTTTTTTTCAACCAATACCTAGCTTTAATTAAATGAAATTTTTTTGCATTTTTATTTTTAAAATCTGTCGAACAGTTTTTGAGAAAAAAAAATGTTTATAAAATTTCGAAAAAAAAAATTGTATGGCAGGTACTGTTATTTTTGGCCTTAAAAAAAAAGAGAAAAAAATGTGTGGGGGGAAAAAATTAAAAATGATATACACCAAGTTTAAAGAAAATCGGCCGAGCCGTTTAGCCTGTAGTCGAACAGACAGACAGAATTGCGAGACCCACTTTTTTAGTCTTCGCTACCATCGTAATGTCAACTTTGATCGAAATCTCGATTTCGATTTTTTTACGAATGCATAACTTGCCTTATTCCAATATTTCATATCAATGATAAAAGATTTGCACGTAAGCGAATATGAAATAAGGGTTAGTTGGATTTAATATCGACAACTTTTATCGGAGCAGGGATATTTCTTCATCGTCATCCTGCACAAGCGGACGAGTTTGGATGCCGAAAAGCGATATATGGCTTCTGTCTAAGCTATCATATTCGTCTTTAAACTCGATAAAGAGGTGGTGTGTATTGATTTTATACCCCTGGGTCTTAGAAACAAGTTGGTATAATATACTCCCTACCAGGTCATCTGCTTTGAATAGTTCGACTGGTAAGCTATCCGCACCAGAAGTCTTGTACGATTTAAGCTTAGCTATAGCTAACCGCACTTCATTTAGGTTGAGTTGACGAAAATTTCGACCAACATTGTTCGAGTTGAATGGATTATTCTGTCTAATAGCGGAGTATTGGTCATGTTCACCGCTTCTACCGACTTTGCGTCTACTACCATATTCCAACTCTTGTATCCTCTGGACAAATATCTACTTACTTACTTACTTATCCGGCTCCCGATATATGGAGAGTCTCAGCCTGAGATAATGTGGTCTTTCATCGGTGGCGGTCCCTCCCGAGCTTCCTCCAGTCGTCAAGACCAAGCCCTCTTGCGTCTGTAACCGCCCGCTCCCTGTTGCGGAGGTTCGGTCTTCCTCGTCATCTCGAATCTGGGGGCTGGGATTCGAAGATTTTCTTGGTTGGAGCATTGTTGTCCATTCGCTCGATGTGTCCGAGCTAGAGTAGTCGACGTGTTTTGGATCTTTGGACTACATCCACACCTTGGTACAGCTCGTATAATTCACAATTGTATCTTCTCCTCCATTCGCCCTCTTCGCATATAAGGACCAAATATCCGCCGAAGAATTTTTCTCTCGAAAGTGCCTAGTATAAATTCCCCTTTTTTACTTATCTTCCAGCACTCGGCGCCGTAGAGTAGAACTGGTAAAATTAGGGTTTTGTATAGCGTGCACTTTGTCTTTCGAGAAAGGAGTTTTGAACTTATTTGTTTGGCCAAACCGAAGTAGCAGCGGTTCGCTAGGGTAATACTTCGTTGGATTTCCACTAAGGTGTTGTTTGTGGAATTGATATTTGTTCCGAGGTAGGTGAACTCCTTGACTACCTCGAAATTACTGCTACCAACAGTGACGTTTTTTCCTAGGCGATGGACAGCTGAGGCTTTGTTTGTTGATAGTATATACTTTGTTTTGTCCTCATTCACTTCAAGATCAACGCGTTTCGCCTATTCATAAATAGCTGTGAACGCTTCTAGCACAGCTCGCTTGGAGCGGCCGATTATGTCGATGTCGTCCGTATAGCCAACCAGTTGGGAAGACCTGTTGAAGATAGTGCCTTTCAGGTTAACACCACTATTGCGCATTATCTGCTCCAGGACTAGGTTGAAGAAATCACATGATAGCGCATCTCCTTGTCTGAACCCTGTACATGTCTGGAATAGTCTGGACGAGCTGCTACCCATTTGCACGTTGCACTGCGTATTTTGTAACGTCATGCGGCATAGCTGGATCAGTTTTTTCGGGATTCCGAGTTCCAACATCGCCAATGGAAGCTCTTGGCGACTTATACTATCATATGCGGCTTTGAAGTCGATGAAAAGATGGTGGGTTTCGACTTGAAATTCGTTGGTCTTTTAGTTGATCTGTCTGGCCTGAAGCCACACTGGTACGTGCCGATTATAGTGTTGCGGAAAGGTTTTAGACGCCCACATACATAGTATGGTGGATAGGATCTTGTAGGCAACATTAGCCTCTGTAGTTTTTGCAGGACATAGGATCCCCTTTTTTGTAGATTGGGCATATGGAGCTATTTAACCAGTCGTCGGGCATACTTTCCTCCTCCCGCATTTGGTTGATGAGCTGATGCATGCACCCTATCAGGACATCTCCTCCACACTTGAAAAGTTCCGCGGGTAGGCCATCCGAGCCTGCGGATTTGTTGTTCTTAAGCTTGTGGATTGCTTTCTTAACCTCTTCAATACTGGGTAGTGGGACTGAATCTTCATTAACTGGTCTTATGCTTCTTTGCTTTCCTGTGGCTTCCTCTATGTAATGCCCATTAAGCAGCTGCTGGAAATGCTGTTTAAACACGTCTACAATTCCTTGTGCTTCTGTGACTAGGTTCCCTTCGCCGTTTCGAAGAGCTTACATGCCGGTCCTATGACCTGATGCCTATTGCTTGGCTGTTTTGTAGAACCGGCGAGTGTTGTTGGCGGTGCTAGACCTCAAGATACCTGAGCTGCGGATGCTCTTTTCTTTCTGCGCAGGTTTTTTTTCTCTTTCCTTCTCTTTTCACGGTACTCCTCTTTTGCTGCTCGTGTTTTCCGTTGAAGCACTTGCATTCATGCATTTTCCGTCTTCTGCTTCAATACCGCGCATTCATTATCATACCGCGGGTTCTTTTTCCTAAGTGGTTGATAGCCTATGGTGGTCTCGGCTACCTCCTTAATGATGTCGCAATACTGGTTCCACTAATTGTTGATGCTTGTGGCTGGGGGTACGGCAGGGAGTTTCCCGGTCAATTGCTCAATGTAGTCTCTGGCTTTCTCAAGTGTGCTAGCTAAGGCATGCGATATTGAATTTCTTCCTTTGGGCGGTCCTCGCTTTCTTTTCTGCACAAATAATCTTCCAAATAAACCAGATTTTTCATTTCTGTAAGCTAAGTTTTTTTTCTCTAAATTTTGATCCACATGTACCAAATGGGTAACCATATTCTCTGTTCAGTGAACAAAAAAAGACGAAAAAAAATTAACACAATTTCATTTGGCACAATATTGCACAGCTAGGTATTTTTAGTTGAAATTTTGCACTTTCTCCTACTGTGCTTTTTAAAGTTGTAAAAGAATGCAATCTTTTGTGAATGAAATCATTATAATGAATTCAATTAAGAGATCGCATTGGTTGAATTATAAAATTTGTTGTCATGTTAAATTTTCGCCTTATCAGGTAGGGTTTTTGGAGGGCAAAAGAATGTGATGAATTCCACGAATAAAAATATCCAAAATACTAAAAGATTACATTCAATTGATTAGTGTAAAAGAATTAGAAAAAATTAAATTATTTTTTGAATGTCAAATGATTGCAGAATTCAAAGCCGAAGTTCCAATCTTTCAATTGAATTCTATGAACGATTTTCAAAGATTACATTGAAAAAAGATTGCATTCTCTTACAACTCTACAACGTCTCCATGAGCTTAAAATTGCACACAGGCTTTAGCATAAATGTTTATTGCGCTCACAAGGGCTTGCATTTTTATACCCTACTATTAAGTTGTAAACAATATTTATAAGATAATTTAAGTCTAGTCTTAATCCAATGCACACACCCTGGTTTTTAATCGTGTCTTTTTCGAATCAACCTATAAAAAGTTCATCTTGAAATTATGGCACAATCAAAATAATAATACCATTAGAAAACTACTCCGAGAGTTTTCAATGAAATAAACTTGGCACGTTAAATGAAGAGGCTTAACGCTTAAAGCTGCACGTGTAGAAAAGAAAATAATGCTTAGAGCTTAGAGGTTTAACCTTACACACTTTTCCTCTAAGAAAGATTACATATTAAGCCATTTACTATTACGTATTTCAGTCATGAGACAGTAATAGAGGTCCACTTTGCAGTTTGTTGGCCTCCTATCCGAAATCCGCATATTACTATGCAACAGCTCTAAGGGTCAGGCAAATCACCTTGCTCAGCCATTGGCTTTATTATTTAAAGGGTCCACGTTTTTAGATTATCGTCCAACCTCCTTTATCTGACACAAGAAATAGTTTAACAATCTCCACATAATCCCAAAGTCAAAGAATCTCATAATCATTTTATAGGATATCGACCATATGGCCAATAAACTCAAAATTTCCCACGGAAGATGAAAACAAACCCTCAATCCCACATCATTCTACCTTCTAAACGTAAGCTCCCATCTCTTGTCCCCTTGAGACCTGCTGTAAATATATACATATGTATAGAATGTGATACACATACATATGTACAAACTTACTGTATGTAAGTTCAGATTTTTATAAAATATATAAAAAGGTCCAGCACATTTTATTGCTTCTGATTTTTATATCCACTTTGTGCGCAACTTTTTATATTCCTATTTTTCTCGTCCTTTGTCCATCCACAACATGATTTCCTACTTAAGCTTTTCGACCGAGCCGAACCGGACAAAAAGTGAATAAATATAAAAAAGTAACTCATAGATACGAACAAAGAAAAAAAACAACCGGCAAAGGAAATCAATGCCGGCAATAGGTTAATGGCTGAGAACAGTTTTCTGCAAAGGATTTATATCATAGGATGGATTCGTATTATCGAGTTGGAAACGTTTCTTTTTTTTTTGGTTTTGCCTCCCTCGGTCGTCACAAAAACATCTTTTTTTATTTATTTGACAATGCCTTGTTGCAGAGTTCACGAAGTTTAACTTTGTGGCACAAAGTTTGATATTTGGACATAGGACCGAAAATGCCTAATTGGAGTGAGCTGGGCAGATGAAGTTGATGAAAACTCGATTTAACTTAATCCTTGACAACCCGATTATGTTCTGTCTTATTAGTTTTCTTTTATTGACGTTGGCAAGATGAAGTTTTTCTTATTTGAAGAAACTTCACATATCAATGTTAAGTTATTAATCGGATTTTGATATTGGGATTGCGATTGCGATAAGCCGTCATGTCAGTGTACCCGAGTGTGATTTTGCTTTAATTATTATTATTGGAATAAAATTCAGGAAAATGCGTAGGTGTTGTAACATACTCGTGGCAGTCAAGCTCCGCTCTGTCTGCCAGCAAACCGATTGCATACTCAGCCGCCCAGCTGAAAGACTATAGTGAACGAAACAATAATCGGAGATTCAATAAGAAAGCCATGGAACTGGCTGCTGGTAGACTTTAACGCAAGCTCTTTCGAACAGCGATACCTAGTCGCCGAATTACAGGAAATTGAAGATAATTTCAAGCAGCATTTCCAGCAGCTTCTAAGTCGGAATCTTGTAGACCGAGCACATGGGGCGGTCAATAAAGAATCAGTTCCTGCACCAATTATATGTATAAGAGTTAGGCTTAGCTATAGGAAAAAGCTTAAGAGCAATAAAGTCGTAGGATTTGATGGATTGCAGGCCAGAGCTTTTTAAATACGACAGTGATGTTCTGATACTGTGCATGTATTAAATCATCAACCAAGTATGAATTGAAGAAAGCATTTTCGATTACTCTACCGACTATCAGCTCCATATGCCTCTACAAATGAAATGCACGACCGGGTTGCACAAACTTGCTCCTATCTAAAATACTAAAAATTTCAAAAATTAATGTTACTAGAGAAAAATATCCATAACCATTTTTGAAATGATATGAACAACTGTCTTAGTAGTTGGAGCTAAATAGAGGATGCCTTGTGATTCAAGCCAATACCACTTTATGCAAGAACAAAAATTATATATTTTGATTTAGTTACTTCTTGAAAAATAAGCTTTTATGAAAGCCAATTTGATAACATTTTTAAGAAAAAAATTTGGTACGCTAACTTCACTATACTAATAAATTTTTTTTCGAAGCTTTTCTATAAAAAAAATTCATTAAAATCCGTTACACCGATAATGAGAAATTCAAAACTTCAAAAATTTGATTTTATGGTAGCTACAGTCAGTAATATCTTAGTTTACCATTTTTACTTGCGATATACATAGGTACTATATGGCAAGTTCTGCATTTGGAAACAAATCTAACTCGAGATTTTGATAAAAGTTGACATTACGATGATAGCGAGGACCAAAAATGTGGGTCCAGCAAATCCGACTGTCTGTTTGTATGTCTGTACCTCGATCTACAGTGTAATTCACTGGAGCTATTTTCTGCAAACTTGGTACTTAAGGATCTTTGGTGATTCCGTAGAGGGGAAATAGAAATTTTTTTTAAGTTCCAAAACTAACGGTACCCTCATAGCCCCATAATGAAAAGACTTATTTATCTCAAAAACGGCTCTAACGATTTTGATTTAAAAAAAAAAATAGTGTGCTGTGGGCATGAACTACATTTTGGCCAAAAAAAAATGGAAAAAAATGTTATTTACATCGTTTTTTTGATTTTGGACTTTCTCATTAACGGCTCTAACGATTTCAACTTAATTAAAGAGCCTCCTTAAGTTCAAAATAATATTATAATATATAAAAATGTTCCAAAAAAATATTTGTTTGGGTTTTTAAAAAAAAAATCAATTTTTCTTTGAAAAATCAATATCTCAATATACTACTAAATACTTAAAATTAGCATCTCAAATTTTGACAGAATTGCGAGACCCATTTTTTTGGTCTAGAGTACAAATACAGTTGCGGTCAAAATAATAGCAGTGTAATCTTACCATTGACATATTTTAGTGCAAACTAAGATATATGCAACTTTTTAAAATATTTTTATACTATTTTTGTAATAGAATATTTTATCTTTTGTTTCCAGAATAAAAAAAAGCCATATCATAACGGTTTTCTTCCAAAGGTCATTTGATTTCACTTAAAGTGTATTTTTGCGCAGTCAAAATACTAGCAGTGTTTAATAGTTTGTGAATTTATTTAATTGTTTTTGAATCTTAGGAATATTTTGTTTGTTTGTTATTGAAACTAAAAGGTAAGGTATAAAAACCCATGGTTTTCCTACATTAATATTCCTTCAAACTTACAGTATGGGTCGTAATAAGCATTGCACTCCGGAAATGCGGCGAATCATACGCCAAATCCTCTCTGATGGAAGAACTTATACGGAAATTCAAAAAACCTTAAAAATATCCGCTAAGATCATTATTATAAACGCAAAAAATACAGAAAACCCCGAAACCAGGGGCAGAAAAAAAGTTATTTCTCCAAAATCAGAGAGGAGGACTATGAGATACTCAAAGGTCTCTCCCTATTTGCCGGCTACTGAAAAAAAAACTAAATCTAAGCGCTAGTTTAGAAACGTACAGAAGAATATTGCGGGAGAATGATCTCAATGCCAGAAGCCCAAGGAAGGTTCCTCTTTTGACAAAAAAACACATCGCCAAAAGAATGCAGTTTGCCAAAGCCCATGTCGATAATCCCCTTCAGCATTGGTGAAATATTTTATAGTCTTATGAGAGCAAAATTGTTCTGTATGGTGGTTCTGGTTCCCGGGAATATGTGCGACGCCCACCTAATGCTGAATATGTGTCTAGGTGTAAAACATGGCGGTTCAAGCATAATGGTATGGGGTTGCTTTTCCTATCGAGGTGTAGGGCCCATATATCGCATAAATGGTGCAATGGATCAGCATCTTTATGTGGCGATATTCTTCTAAGAACCATGCTGCCTTACGCAGAAGAGGAAATTCCAATAAGATGGTTCTTTCAGCAAGACAATGACCCAAAACACACGAGCCAAAAAGCCAAAGAGTATGGTTTCGGGTCAATGAAGTTAGTTTCTGTTATGGAGTGGCCTGCGCAATCCCCCGACTTGAACCACATAGAGAAACTTTGGGCAGATGTCGAGAAATTCGTTTCAAATGCAAAACCCTTCAATAACAACCAGCTTTGGGAAGCAGTGGAGACTGCATGGAGAAATATTTCATTGGAGAGATGTCAAACTTTGGTGGACTCAATGAAGAGAAGATGCGAAGCTGTTATAAGCAATAAGGGATCTACCACCAAGTATTGACGTAAGAAATACAAATACATTTTGTTTTACTTTTTAATCCAATGTAATTTTCTTATTTTCTCCATTTTTTTTGACTGGGCTATTTTCTTATACATTGAAAATATTTTTTTTTTAAGTTTTTTTTTCGATATTTTTAAATCTTTATTTTATAATTGATTTCATATAAAAGTAACCTAATAAATAAAATTTTATTATAACGTTTCCTGAGCACCATCTTTCTTTTTTTATTGAATATTTCTTGGATCTATTTTCACTGCTATTATTTTGACCGCAGCTGTATGTATTTTTTAATTCTCTAAGATGCTTGGTTTAGCCACAAATCACAATAAAAAAAAAGTTGTCAACTTTGATAGGCACTGAATTTGTCAGAAATTCGACTAGTGATATAAAAAATTGTTTTTCTTATATATGATGTCAATTATTGGTGTGCTTGCAGTTTAAGTTTAATAAACAAACATTACTTTGGGTGGCTCGCTCCGGGACTTAAGGATCTTAACTCACGCGACACCGTCGCTCCGCTTAGCGTATGTTAAGTCGCCTGGCAGGCGCCAATGTAAA
This sequence comes from Chrysotoxum bicinctum, assembly GCA_911387755.1. Taxonomy (NCBI): domain Eukaryota; kingdom Metazoa; phylum Arthropoda; class Insecta; order Diptera; family Syrphidae; genus Chrysotoxum; species Chrysotoxum bicinctum. Next base: position 106,330,152 of record OU426989.1, on the reverse strand, counting down.
CAGTTTTTTTGAATAAAGTACCTTGGATGGCAAATTTTTGTCAACAAATATTTTTGGAAAAAAATGTCCAGAAAAAAAATTATGAAAAATCAAAATTTCTTCAAAAAAAATTGTTGGAAAAAAAATTTGTTGAAAAAATTTTTTTTTATAAAATGTCCAAAAATATTTTGGTCAAATATCCAAAAATATTTGGCCGAACCATTGAAAATCATCTTATCTCTCTAAGGATGGAGAAGGTCTTACCTCCTCGGAGTTCTAACAAAAGAACTGATTTTTTCCAAACCATAACAGTTCCTTAAATACTTCCCATTTGTTTGAAAATAAATCAAAATAAAATATTTTACTATACTAAGATAGTATTGAAAATGCCGCCAAATATTTCCAAAAATATCTGTCGGCGGGATTTTTATTTTTATTTTTATTTTCGACGGAATTTCGTGATTCGGGATTTTGTGCGTCGAGATTTCGTTACTCTCCCGTTAGAATAATCGTATTTTTCCTGTGGCTTTTTAGCACTTACATTATCAGATGTGCATTTCACCTACTTACTCATTTAGAAACATATTTCCATGTTCCAAAAGTCGCATATTATCATCGATTTCTTTGTTATCACACACAGCATCATTTTTAGGTGGAAAAATTATAACTTTTCTTTCAACTGCACGATCTAAATTTAAATTGATTTCATCTTCTTCGTCTGAGCTTGGATTCATCAACAACTCTTCAAGTTCTTTGGCAATTAAAAATCTTTTGCAATACATAATATTATTTATTTTTTCAAACACGGAGATTTTTAAAAGATAACTTTCACCAGGGGCGAACGCAGGTGGGGGTTTTAGGGGTTCAAACTCTCCCCCCGAAACAACGAAAAAAATAAGGGTTCATTTTGTAAAGCAAAAAAAAACAAAGTGTTTTTTTTTTTTTTTTTTTTTTTTTATAATTAACTCACGCTCAAGGGAATATGATTACCCTTTAAATGTTTTTTTAACACAGCGCGGGCGTGAAGTTACGGAAGAGAAAGAAGGATAGGAAAGATGTGTGGCACGATGTTCTGAGACTGAAGGTGGTTGTCTCAGACTTTTTATCTCCAGGGATGGCGGCTGAACTAAAGCGGATAATTGCCGTGTCTTATTTGTATGTCCCTTATAATTCGCATTATTTTATTCGTTTTTCATCCTTGTTGGGCATACTAGTTTAACTCAATCACATGTTGTTAGTGTTATGCCTAAACAACATGTAATGAGTAAACCAGCAACCCATTGATGACAAATTTTGGAAGGTTTTAATAGAATTAAAGACGACATAGACGACGGCAGGGATCGAACCTGTGATACTGAGGTTGACAGGCGAGCACACAACCATCGCGCCACGGCCACCCCCATACTTGATTTTCTTTAAGATTGATAAACAAAAGTTTCTTAATATAATCTACAATATTTGAGGAAAAAATTTTTGTTTACCTAAAAATAAAGGTACCATACAAAAATGTTAAAAATGGTTTTCGAAAACCGTATTTTGTCAAAAACGGCTCCGAGAATTTTGATAATTTTTTTTTTTGTTTCGATTAATCTTTACTTTTAGAGAAGCTTCTAAAACGTTTAAAAAACATTGCATTTTAAGACTTAAAAAATATTTTTTTTTGTTTTTTTTTTTTAAATTCGATATCTCTAAAACGGCTCAATTTTTTTTTTGTAAATTAAAATTTTATTCGAACAATAATGAAAAGTTTCAATATGCGTACCAAAATTTTTTTTAAATATGTTTTTTAAAATTTTGTATACAAAAGCTTATTTTTTTAAGAAACCACTAAAACGAATTACAGTTTTGTTCTTGCATAAACTTATATTTGCTCAAAACACATGGCATCGTGTGTTTAGCTCCAACTACTAACGGAGTTTTAGTCATTTAAAAAATGAATTTTAATTTTTCTCTAATAACATTAATTTTTGAAATTCTTAGTCTTTTACATAAGAGCAAGTTTGTGCGACCCATTTTATTTTATTTGCCTTCATGTTTTAACGCAACTGTCTTAATTTGAAATTGAACAGCAATTGCGTTTTTGATAATTAACATTATGTTTAGGACAGAAAACGGTCTAACGGAGCAAGTTTGAGTTATTGATGCCTCCAAGGTCGGAGTGTGTTGAATTACAGTACAGCAATAGAAAAAACTCACTCATTTTGTTTGAGTGAAAGTTACAGTTACAGTTATAGATGAGTAGTACATAGCAACCTCTGAGAGCGTTTTGATTATAATTATGTAGTATAGTTAACGTAGGAACCAATTGAGTGTTGCTGGTGTCCTTATGTTTTCGTATAACTCTTTTTCGTATGATCGCAAAAGTACAACAAGTTATAACTTCACGTATTAATTTATGCCGGCTTTAGTTTTGCAGACTTGGACACGGACAGTGGTCCAAGTGGGAGAACCTAGAACTTATTATAACTCTGGTAGGTACGCTTATGGAATCCCTTAACACTCATTTTCTTCTCTTCTCTTTATATTTTCCAACTTTTGGTAACACTATTCAAATTTTCCAAATAGGTATCCGTTGCATAATCTTTATGATGTTTTGTTTTTGCGATTAGCTGTATGAAATTGTTCCGATAGGTCCTATCTCTAAGAGCAAATATTGTTTAGTTATAACATATTTATGTTAATTACAATAAAGAATATGTAATTAACAAGTACCTACAATATAGTAATAAAATAATATATTTATGAAAATCTCATATATTTTTTAAAGTGAGGTTTCTTATAAGCTGTGTGTACTATCTTATTATTTCTAAAAATGTGGTCGCGTGGGACGGTAAAGGGTTTTTCAAATATAGCTGTGGAATGAACTTTCGGTTCTTTTTTTTCTATTTTTTTTTTATCAAGCACACTATTTCGAAGAAACCACATTATTTCATATGCAGTGAAAACTCCACGAAGAAAGTTTTTTTGTTTTGGGTAAAAATGCTACTACTTTTGGCGAATGATGCGAAAACGCAACGTAGGACTTTTACCTCACCTACCAAGCAGGCAACTCGTATGAATTACTTTAAATGTATTAAAATATGACTTAAACCTTTCCTTAACGGTTTTTGGAAAAAAAAATATGATGTTGGTTAATTTTTTTAATCCCTCAAAAAAACTACCTCAAGATTTCCAAAATTTCGGTTTTTGAAGGTTCTCAAAAAACTAGATTTTCGAAAAAAATCCAAAAACAGATTGTTTAGATAATTTTATTAACTTTCAAAATCATTTGTTAGTTCATTGAAATAAATGATCATTTAAGCTAGAGCCGTTCACAAACATGGCCTTGCGCTAGCCGAAAATGGGTTAAGGGTGGATGCACATCAGGGAAAGTTCAAAGTTGTCATGTCCCAATTGGAAAACCCTTTTATAAGCAATCAAAGATTCTAGAAATTTAAAATAGAAGTAAGGAATGTTTCACGGATTTTCGATGGCAAGATTTTGTGACTATACGAGAAACTGCGAGTTGCTTGGTTTATCTATTTTGCTATTAACTTTATACGGCTTTAAGAAATTCCTTACTTCTGAGTTAATCTAACATAAAATATCTTCATCGTTCACTGTCTCCCACTATTAATCCGTCCCTTTACTTCTACGACCCTCCTTCCCCCATGAAAAATCTGATATTTTTTTTGTCAACATTTTTATGTTTACCTACATATCTACAGTACTAAATCTTCATCTCGTAAATTTGCATATCGATGGTTGATGGATTTCAAAACCCCGACCATAGATAACATTGTCAAATTGCTAAGCGAAACATAACTTCGAATTTACGTATTCCGTATTCATGCGGAAATCCAAACAGTTCATACATTTTTCAACTCTCGCTACAACAACAACAAAAAAAACCCAAACCCAAAAATTTACAGAAAAAACAGAATCCTTATAGCCAGAACCAATCCTGCCTCACATACAAAAATACTTGTGTAAACAAATCCGATTTTCCCATTCATCCACTGGGAAAACACATACACTCAGCTCTGGCAGTTGTGTTCGTTCTGCATTTGTATCTTTGTGTTAGGAGAGTGGAATGAGTTATTTATTGTCTTCGTTCTGCTAAAAAGTTTTAACACAACAACAAAGCAAACGCGATAGTTTACTCATAAGCTTTGCATCCGTCGCTGTCGCAGCTACTGCTACTACTGCTTTTCGCTGTTGCCGCTGGGACCGTTTTCGTGTGTTGAAAGGCTTAAAATTTATGCCAACAAAATATCCGTTTACAGCCGATAAAATTTATTGGCGTAAATATTCCAAAAACAAAACTTAACAGATTATTAAAACTTAAGACTTTCGAGGCTTGACTCAATGTACTAAGGAGCGATAAGGAAGGACCCTTTATAATAGAAATAGGATGGTGTCCTTTGCTTAGAGGACCGACACAAGAAAAGGTTCTCGGTCAAAGTCAGTGACTTACTATATACTTACTACATAGTTTGGAGAAAGTTTGTCGACTTTCGAGCTACGATTTATGTTAGAACCTCCTAGAGAAAAATTAGGTAGCTGTTTAGACGTAACCAGTTTAGAGCTGCTGCGATATTCGGCCAAAGGAAGATGGAGAAAGAATTTGTGGAGATTCGAAGTATTTGCATAAAGCCTTTACTACCATCATGGTGACACACCAACGCACTGCATAAATTGGTGGTGGTGCTTGAATCGAAGGGGCTATTGTTTCCCCATTAGAGGCAGACAACAAAGTTTCAATTGGAATGTATAGCGGAGTAGTTAACAATGTCTTCCGATGCTCTTTTGGATGCGAATTGTTGTATGACAATGAAGCTCGAAGGACGACGACACAACGCCAACACGACGATGAAGACGGCTTTGATTGAGTGCACAAAATGGTTTCGCTCTTGATTTCCCGTCATCAAAAGTTTGATTGCATTTTATATAGCTTCGCTGTGGTAGTGCTGGTAAGAAGGATAAGATAGAGCAAACCATAATTTTCAACATTATATACTCGTACTTTCGCATCCACGGTTTGTCAGTCAGATAGTTTTGAGTTTGAAGGGCGTTATTGTGTTAGAAGTTTTCAAACCAACGCATTTAATAGAGTTTCTGAAGAGTATTAGGTTGATCTTCTCTATAAGGTTGGGTTGGGTAGAATTTGGAATACTTATGGGGAATGACTTGGAATTTGACAGAAGTTTGGGCAAAAGTTTTAAATTAGTTGAAAAAGGCTACTGCCGATGAAATTGACTGTATTACAAGTAATTTGAGTTATTGAAGTAAAGAAGAAGTACTTTGCAATGGAATTAATGGAATTATTCGAGTAAATGTTTCTGGGAAAGTTGTGATATGAAAATTATTTACAATTCGAAATTCGAGTAACTCTTAGAGACGAAACAATATAAATTTTTACCAGTTTAAAAAAAAATAGAATTCGCCAATACACTGAATACAAATTTGAAGCGAACAAAACAAAATTCATAGAACCCTGAAATGAAATTTTCGTCAGAATTAATAGGTTGGCGCTATGATTTAAGCAATTAAATAACCTTGGAAATTTATGAAGGAAGGACCCAACACAGATCAGTATCTGTGTATGTCAGAGCACAGTAAGTGACATTTTCCTTTCTCTGAGCTGAGCTTAGGTATATAAGCTCTCTCAGTGTTTGTATTTGCTGGGTCATACGATAACAGATGTATAGAGAATTATTATTCTGATTGTTAGGGTTCAGATCGTTTAAACGTCACTACTAAAGGCATAACACTTTTAGTGATGTTGTATAGAAACGAATCTTATTCAGTGATTTTCTTAGATTTCGTCTGGTTATTTTAGAGTAGACCATTGTAATATTCGTGGTCTGAGAGCAAATTTTCTGGCTGCGTATATCCACACTGTTTCTAACAAGCCAGCTGTTTTGGCACTGAGTGAAACCCAAGTAGGTGAGGATTCCGATCCTACTGAATTTTTTATTCATGGGTATAGCTTGGTGCCATTATTCTTTTCCCACCATAGCCTCGCCATATATATTAGGAATGATTATGCATATCAGCTCTTACCACAATATTCTCGCTGCACCAACTCCTTCTTCAATTTTATGTGGTTTAAATTTTACATTAATGTGCACTTCATTCACTATTGTTTTCTTTATCGAACCCCAAATCTGGATAGAGTTTCTTCTCACGAATTTGATGATCTGTCCGACTCCATCGAAAGAATTGTTTCCCTATATCCTCGCACTGAAATCGTTATCACGGGCGATTTCAATGTTCACAATTCTTCTTGGCTTCTCCATTCGGGCCAGACAACACCCGAAGGAATGAGTGTTGAGATTTTTGCTAAGTTTAACCACGTTACTGAGCTTGTCAACGAGCCCACTCGAATATCGGACATTAACGGCCGAGCAAACAAACCCAGTTAGAGAAAGAGTTCCTAGAAGAATCGTATAGCAGTACGAGAAATCCAACTGGAACGTTTTGAATAATTTTTCCAGGATCTTTAACTGGTCGCTATACTTCCTCGATAGTGACGTAGACTCCAGCGCAGATATGACAATTAACATAATTCTTTTGGAAATGAAACATTTTATCCCCAATAGGGTTAATAATATCAGACCCAAGGATAAATCATGGTTTGATTTGAGGTTATCAAGAAAAAAGAAGTAACCTTCCGGTATTTTAGAGATTAGAGCCATCCCAACTGAGGAAAACCGGAAAAAGTTCAAACAAGCCAGGAAGGCCTGCAACGCCCATATTCGACGGACCAAATTTTTACATGATCAAAAATCAAGGCAAAAAACACTGCAATATCCCAAAGGCAGTAAAAATTTTTGGTCATTTGAAAAAAATATGAGGAATTCTCCCTCTTTCTCGGTTCCTATACTTGTTGTCAATGACACTACTTTCGTTAGCTCTATTGATAAAGCTAACTTGTTTGTAAGGCAGTTCGCCGCAAGTTCCATCTTGCCGGATAGTGTTATGATTTTAGATTTAATATGACTTTATTTTACATAATTTCTTAATGCTATGCTGTAACAAATCATAAATAAGCATGGCCTACGCCGTCTGCCAAATGACTCCCCCAATTCTTGAGCGCGTTAGTGATTCTATGGGACAAATCTTTTTTCGTACTCGTACCGTGGCAAGAGTCCTGAAAGATCTCAACATACATAAATCCGCTGGCCCTGATGGTATCCCCGCTATTGTTTTAAATAGGTGTTCTTCCACGCCAGCAAAACCCCGGCGTAAGCTTCTTCATCTGTCCTATTCTTCAGTGCTCGTTTCCGAGTGGTTGGAAATCTGCATTTGTTCAGCCATTTCCCAAAAAAAGCGAATCTTCTTCTCCCTCTTACTATCGACCGACCGCACTAACGTCCCTTCTTTCCAAGGTCACGGAAAAGCTGATTAATTATCAGCTTAAGAAATATCTTGAGGAATGAAAGCTTCTTGATGACCGGCAGTATGGCTTTCGTAGCAATAGATCCACTGGTGATTTGATGGTTTATCTAACCGAAAAGTGTAACAAATCCTTACGTTGTTTCGGAGAAAGTAAAATTATTGCACTTGATATTTCAAAGGCATTTGATAAAGTCTGCCATCTTGCTCTTTTATCGAAAATGCGTGCTTTCGGCATCGACGAATCCTTACTTCTTTGGAATAGAAATTTTATTTCGAACCTTCCAATACAAGTTGTATTGGACGGATTCAAGTCCGAAACCCACAATATAAATGCTGGTGTGCCCCAGGGCTCCGTTTTGTCCCCAACCCTCTTCCTCATTTTTATTAATGATCTCCTTTCTATAACTTCTAATCCAATTAATTGTTTCGCTGACGATAGTACTCTTAGCTTTTCATATTCGTTTTCAGACTCACATCTTTCCTCTTCGGATGTGGAACTGCAACGACAAAATATGATAAGCACATTAAATTACGACCTAAACAGCATTGTGCAATGGGGAATAAGAAACCGTGTCGAATTTAATGCTTCGAAAACCCAATGCTGTCTTATATCGTTAAAGCGAGATATACCCCCCTTGCCACTATCTATGAGTGGGACTTGCATCAATGAAACTGAACATCTCAATATTCTCGGTATGTGCATCACGAACCACCTCTTGTGGAACAATCACATACGAGATGTTGCGAAAAATGCCGCAAGATGTTTGGGTTTTCTGAGACAGTGCAAGAAATTTTTCTCTCCTTCTGATCTGGCTACAATCTATGTATAAAACCTATATATGTCCAAAACTTGAGTATAACTCTCATCTATGGGCTGGTGCTCCAGTAACTTACTTAAGTCTCTGGGAAAGTATTCAAAGAAGAGCTTTTAAAATGATTGGTGACAATAACATCATTGACTCATTTACGTCACTCGAACATCGTCGTAATGTTTCTTCCCTCACCCTTTTTTACCGTTATTTTAACGGACTATGCTCTAGTGAAATAGCCAGCTGCATTCCTCCCCTTAAACAATTTAACCGTAATACTCACACTCGAAGCTGTGATAATTACCGTTCGATTAAGCTGATGTCACACACCATGAAGATCGTTGAGCGAGTCTTGGGTAGCCGACTGCGAAAAATAATTAGGCTATCTGATGACCAGTGCGGGTTTGTCGGGGGTAAGTCAACCACGGATGCAATCCAGAGTATAAGAATAATTATGGAAAAACATCGGGATTCTTTGGAGGATTTGCATGTCGTATTGGTTGATTTTGAAAAAGCATTCGATCGGCAACCACGAGATCTAATATGGGTGGCCCTCAGGCAACGAGGAGTTCCAGAAACCTATGTGCGGATAATTATGGACATGTATGATGGAGCAGTTACTAAAGTAAGATGCGCAGCTGGAGTCACCGAAGAATTCGAAATCACAGTAGGTGTACACCAGGGAAGTGTCTTGAGTCCCCTGCTCTTTATTACAGTTCTTGATTACCTGCTTGAAGGCAAAGTGACGGATCCAAAAGTACATCAGTTATTCTTTGCTGACGATGGAGCTATCATAAGTGAAGACCCGATATCCCTACAACGAGCACTCGACGTATGGGTGGATGTTCTAGAAGGAAGTGGGTACCGCATAAGCGCGAAAAAGACAGAATACCTATGCTGCCCATTTTCTGATCCACACAGGCCTATTCCAGACATTTATTTGAATGGAGTAGTGCTTCCCAAGTGTGAAAAGTTTAAATATCTGGGGTCTATGATAAATAACGAAGCTACTTGTGATGACGATATCAATCATCGCGTAAGCGTAGGGTGGATGAAGTGGCGGGAAAATTCTGCTATCTTCTGTGACCGAAAAATGCCCCCTAAGCTGAAAGGAAAGCTCTACACTTCAGTTGTGCGTCCAGCACTCACATACGGTTCACAATGTTGGACAATGTACAAAAAGTATGAGAGTAAGCTTACGGCAGCTGAGATGAAGATGCTTCGTATGACAGCAGGAGTTACAAAGCTTGATCGAATTAGAAGTACGAAGATCCGAGGAAGCCTTCATGTTAAGAATACCATTTCCCAAAAAATTGAACACTACCGACTCAGTTGGTATTGCCATGTTCAAAGGAGAGATCCTGAGAACCCCGTCAAAAAGGCAATATCATACAACGTTCCAATTCGGAATAAAAAGAAAGGTAGGCCTAAACACTCCTGGTACAAACAAATGCAAAAACACCAGCATTCAGTTGGCCTCAGAAATGGAACAATACAAAACCGGGAGGCTTGCCGCCGATTTCTGAGGTCAACCCGGCGAACCCCACAGGCGGATCACTAGTGTGAAGCAGATACGTGGGAGAGTTATGATCCCCTCGACATCGAGATCATAACAGCGCCGAAGAAAAGGAAGAAGAAGACTCACACTTCTAGGAATGCCCATAAGTTTACCCTTGAGCCCAAGTTCGGCCGTACTGTGAAGTACAGAAATTCGTTCTTCAGTCGTACTACTCGAATGTGGAATTCTTTGCCAAGCTCTGTCTTTCCCAGTCATTGCAATGTTCAAGAATTCAAAACCAATGTACACCGACACCTCCTTTCTAACCCTTCCCTTTTTTCTTAATATTCACACTGTGTCTCTGGCATATTAAGGGTATACAAAAAACCCCTTAAGTGTGCACCGATTATATAAAAAAAAAGAATAAATATGAGGCCCTTACGGCTCTCGGAGAGAGACTAATCTTAGTGACTTACACTTCTCAATTATTCTTGTGTGCAAGGAATGGAGGGGACCTACAATTTACTGCCGATTCCAACAGGCTAATGAACAGCGCTTTTCATGACAAGTGATACTCTTAGAGGATTGGTCAATTCTTCATATGTTTAAAGATCATATAAAATTTTTTGTAATATATTTTTTTGTTTCATGTTTTTGAACGTCTCTAAATGTCTCTGAATTTTCGTGAGCGCTGTTGTACTGAAACCTTGAAAGGGTGGGACGAATACAAGTTTCTTTTCAAAAATGCAATAAAATGAACAAAATTAAATGTTGTCCATACTCGTATATTATAGCTTTATTAGTATTGATTATGGAACACAATGTCATTCAAGTGGATGCTGCCTCCGCAGTAGCGCATTCTGTCACTCCAATTTTCCAAGGCCTTGTTGATGGTTTCGGGCTGTACCTCACGGATTGCTTGGATGATATTGGTGTTAGATACTATGATCGTTTCCGGATTATTGTCACAACAGCCAATGGCAGCCAATGGACATCGCCAAGACGGCTGATAGCACGATTTGGATATGGCGCGCCATACTGCATGAACCAGAGTTTGTCCAAATCCATGTCTTCAATTTCAGTAAAAAAAAAAACGTCGGTTAACATAGCTCTGTAACGCACACCGTTGACCGAAACGTTGTTCCCAGCCTGCTTATCGAAGACAAATGGTCCAATGATGCCACCACAATCCGCACCAAACTGTCACTCTCGGTGGATGCATTGGCTTTTGGACAATAACGTGAGGGTTTTTCATATCCCAGATTTGACAATTTTGTTTGTTAACATAGTCGGCGAGATGAAAATGTGCCTAGTCAAAAAAGATGATTTTTCGCCCAAAATCGTTGTCCAATTCAAGCTGTTCTAAAGCCCAAACTGCACCGCGATAACGAAGCGGATGGTCATACACCTTCAATTGCTGAGTCAATAAAACCTTGTAAATAAATAATCTGAGATCTTTGTGCGCAATTCTCCTCTGAGTTGTTGAGATCGATGGCAAGTTGATGTGACCATGAGCTGTCCACTAGCATTTCCGCCCCATGAAATCTTCGAACAAACTTACGTACAGCAGGCGCGGTGGCTGATGCTTCATCTCGGCCGAAACTTCTTTTCAAATAACGCACTGTTTGGACTACACAGCACTCACTTTGGAATTAAGTTCTCAATATTTTCCAAGGTTGTTCAAGCGTAAAGCGTCTCATTTCGTTCTGTGGAGGTATGCTGCTGACTTTCTGCCAAGATTTCGAGCGTAAAACAGCTGTCAGTGTCAAAATAACCCATGATTTAAAAAGAAACCACTAGATGAGCCAGCCTGGTATTAGAAGAAAACTGCGAGTGTTCTACCACACGACCGATGGTTCTAGCAGTTGGTGATGGTTAGGCGGTCTTTTCTAAGAATTTTTCGAATGTCAAAAACAGGAGAGAGTTATTGATAGAAAAAGACTCCATCCTCGATTTAACATTAATTCCTTCATGTCGATATTTCTAACGATATTCGAGAGAATGGCAGCTTTGGTGCTTCGAGGTCTTACTCGAAAGTATCTAGAAAAAAAATAATGAAAAAAAGTTTCCTATCTTACTACATGGAAACAAAAAGATAAATCTTACACTAAAGTTAGGTTAGATTAGGTTGACGAAGCTGTAGCAGCAGGAGAGCTGACAAACTTAGACCATGAGTTGGTACGTTGTGATACCACATTGAATTCTGGAGACTTTCTCGGTAATCGTTACACCAATTGCAGCACATCCATATCTGTCAAATCACTAAGATCATTGTAGTAGCGATCTCCTATGAAGTCTACGTCTTTAGGACATGAGCAGAGAATGTGATGGATCAAATTCCTCCTCTTCTTCGTCCATCCAGCCTCTGCAGAATTCGTTAGAACAAATTTCAATTAGTACCCTTTGGCATAATGGTTAGGTCTAGAATTCGATTCTCAGCCGCCGCAAAAAAGTTTTTCAGAGGTGTAGTGCCCCTTGCGACGATTGACATATCCTCTAAGAGTATATATCTTGTCACGGAAAGTACTGCTCATTAGCCATTCGGAATCGGCAGAAAATTGTAGGCTCTCTCCTTTCCTGGCAAGACGCACAGAGGAATGGATGAGAGTTTAAAGTCAGTAGGTCCTGGTTCACTTAAATTTCAAGCCGCATTGCGTTCATGACTATCAAACAGTATCTTGTTAAAATAACTATTACGGAGCCTATGTGTGATGTGCCTAAAGATATTAAACCTTTGGTGCGCTTCGGATTTAGAATTGGAAAAATCTGTTTTATCACCAAGCAAATGGTGATATTGTTTCATCTAAGGTTTGTTCTCTGTATAGCATCTGGCTTTAGCATAAGCTTACACGCAGCGATGGTTTTACCTATATCTGCCTCATCCACTTTTGGCGAGTTCCTGAAATATACCTGTAGTTAAAGGCTGTTATTGATTAAAGAGTTATTGGTGACAAAATCAGGAAATTTATTGGCTGCTTTGCTGTCCGAGAAGTTGTGGATATCTTTATTTGATGTATAAGTATAAGAATAATTATGGAAAAACATCGGGATTCTTTGGAGGATTTGCATGTCGTATTGGTTGATTTTGAAAAAGCATTCGATCGGCAACCACGAGATCTAATATGGGTGGCCCTCAGGCAACGAGGAGTTCCAGAAACCTATGTGCGGATAATTATGGACATGTATGATGGAGCAGTTACTAAAGTAAGATGCGCAGCTGGAGTCACCGAAGAATTCGAAATCACAGTAGGTGTACACCAGGGAAGTGTCTTGAGTCCCCTGCTCTTTATTACAGTTCTTGATTACCTGCTTGAAGGCAAAGTGACGGATCCAAAAGTACATCAGTTATTCTTTGCTGACGATGGAGCTATCATAAGTGAAGACCCGATATCCCTACAACGAGCACTCGACGTATGGGTGGATGTTCTAGAAGGAAGTGGGTACCGCATAAGCGCGAAAAAGACAGAATACCTATGCTGCCCATTTTCTGATCCACACAGGCCTATTCCAGACATTTATTTGAATGGAGTAGTGCTTCCCAAGTGTGAAAAGTTTAAATATCTGTGGTCTATGATAAATAACGAAGCTACTTGTGATGACGATATCAATCATCGCGTAAGCGTAGGGTGGATGAAGTGGCGGGAAAATTCTGCTATCTTCTGTGACCGAAAAATGCCCCCTAAGCTGAAAGGAAAGCTCTACACTTCAGTTGTGCGTCCAGCACTCACATACGGTTCACAATGTTGGACAATGTACAAAAAGTATGAGAGTAAGCTTACGGCAGCTGAGATGAAGATGCTTCGTATGACAGCAGGAGTTACAAAGCTTGATCGAATTAGAAGTACGAAGATCCGAGGAAGCCTTCATGTTAAGAATACCATTTCCCAAAAAATTGAACACTACCGACTCAGTTGGTATTGCCATGTTCAAAGGAGAGATCCTGAGAACCCCGTCAAAAAGGCAATATCATACAACGTTCCAATTCGGAATAAAAAGAAAGGTAGGCCTAAACACTCCTGGTACAAACAAATGCAAAAACACCAGCATTCAGTTGGCCTCAGAAATGGAACAATACAAAACCGGGAGGCTTGCCGCCGATTTCTGAGGTCAACCCGGCGAACCCCACAGGCGGATCACTAGTGTGAAGCAGATACGTGGGAGAGTTATGATCCCCTCGACATCGAGATCATAACAGCGCCGAAGAAAAGGAAGAAGAAGACTCACACTTCTAGGAATGCCCATAAGTTTACCCTTGAGCCCAAGTTCGGCCGTACTGTGAAGTACAGAAATTCGTTCTTCAGTCGTACTACTCGAATGTGGAATTCTTTGCCAAGCTCTGTCTTTCCCAGTCATTGCAATGTTCAAGAATTCAAAACCAATGTACACCGACACCTCCTTTCTAACCCTTCCCTTTTTTCTTAATATTCACACTGTGTCTCTGGCATATTAAGGGTATACAAAAAACCCCTTAAGTGTGCACCGATTATATAAAAAAAAAAGAATAAATATGAGGCCCTTACGGCTCTCGGAGAGAGACTAATCTTAGTGACTTACACTTCTCAATTATTCTTGTGTGCAAGGAATGGAGGGGACCTACAATTTACTGCCGATTCCAACAGGCTAATGAACAGCGCTTTTCATGACAAGTGATACTCTTAGAGGATTGGTCAATTCTTCATATGTTTAAAGATCATATAAAATTTTTTGTAATATATTTTTTTGTTTCATGTTTTTGAACGTCTCTAAATGTCTCTGAATTTTCGTGAGCGCTGTTGTACTGAAACCTTGAAAGGGTGGGACGAATACAAGTTTCTTTTCAAAAATGCAATAAAATGAACAAAATTAAATGTTGTCCATACTCGTATATTATAGCTTTATTAGTATTGATTATGGAACACAATGTCATTCAAGTGGATGCTGCCTCCGCAGTAGCGCATTCTGTCACTCCAATTTTCCAAGGCCTTGTTGATGGTTTCGGGCTGTACCTCACGGATTGCTTGGATGATATTGGTGTTAGATACTATGATCGTTTCCGGATTATTGTCACAACAGCCAATGGCAGCCAATGGACATCGCCAAGACGGCTGATAGCACGATTTGGATATGGCGCGCCATACTGCATGAACCAGAGTTTGTCCAAATCCATGTCTTCAATTTCAGTAAAAAAAAAAACGTCGGTTAACATAGCTCTGTAACGCACACCGTTGACCGAAACGTTGTTCCCAGCCTGCTTATCGAAGACAAATGGTCCAATGATGCCACCACAATCCGCACCAAACTGTCACTCTCGGTGGATGCATTGGCTTTTGGACAATAACGTGAGGGTTTTTCATATCCCAGATTTGACAATTTTGTTTGTTAACATAGTCGGCGAGATGAAAATGTGCCTAGTCAAAAAAGATGATTTTTCGCCCAAAATCGTTGTCCAATTCAAGCTGTTCTAAAGCCCAAACTGCACCGCGATAACGAAGCGGATGGTCATACACCTTCAATTGCTGAGTCAATAAAACCTTGTAAATAAATAATCTGAGATCTTTGTGCGCAATTCTCCTCTGAGTTGTTGAGATCGATGGCAAGTTGATGTGACCATGAGCTGTCCACTAGCATTTCCGCCCCATGAAATCTTCGAACAAACTTACGTACAGCAGGCGCGGTGGCTGATGCTTCATCTCGGCCGAAACTTCTTTTCAAATAACGCACTGTTTGGACTACACAGCACTCACTTTGGAATTAAGTTCTCAATATTTTCCAAGGTTGTTCAAGCGTAAAGCGTCTCATTTCGTTCTGTGGAGGTATGCTGCTGACTTTCTGCCAAGATTTCGAGCGTAAAACAGCTGTCAGTGTCAAAATAACCCATGATTTAAAAAGAAACCACTAGATGAGCCAGCCTGGTATTAGAAGAAAACTGCGAGTGTTCTACCACACGACCGATGGTTCTAGCAGTTGGTGATGGTTAGGCGGTCTTTTCTAAGAATTTTTCGAATGTCAAAAACAGGAGAGAGTTATTGATAGAAAAAGACTCCATCCTCGATTTAACATTAATTCCTTCATGTCGATATTTCTAACGATATTCGAGAGAATGGCAGCTTTGGTGCTTCGAGGTCTTACTCGAAAGTATCTAGAAAAAAAATAATGAAAAAAAGTTTCCTATCTTACTACATGGAAACAAAAAGATAAATCTTACACTAAAGTTAGGTTAGATTAGGTTGACGAAGCTGTAGCAGCAGGAGAGCTGACAAACTTAGACCATGAGTTGGTACGTTGTGATACCACATTGAATTCTGGAGACTTTCTCGGTAATCGTTACACCAATTGCAGCACATCCATATCTGTCAAATCACTAAGATCATTGTAGTAGCGATCTCCTATGAAGTCTACGTCTTTAGGACATGAGCAGAGAATGTGATGGATCAAATTCCTCCTCTTCTTCGTCCATCCAGCCTCTGCAGAATTCGTTAGAACAAATTTCAATTAGTACCCTTTGGCATAATGGTTAGGTCTAGAATTCGATTCTCAGCCGCCGCAAAAAAGTTTTTCAGAGGTGTAGTGCCCCTTGCGACGATTGACATATCCTCTAAGAGTATATATCTTGTCACGGAAAGTACTGCTCATTAGCCATTCGGAATCGGCAGAAAATTGTAGGCTCTCTCCTTTCCTGGCAAGACGCACAGAGGAATGGATGAGAGTTTAAAGTCAGTAGGTCCTGGTTCACTTAAATTTCAAGCCGCATTGCGTTCATGACTATCAAACAGTATCTTGTTAAAATAACTATTACGGAGCCTATGTGTGATGTGCCTAAAGATATTAAACCTTTGGTGCGCTTCGGATTTAGAATTGGAAAAATCTGTTTTATCACCAAGCAAATGGTGATATTGTTTCATCTAAGGTTTGTTCTCTGTATAGCATCTGGCTTTAGCATAAGCTTACACGCAGCGATGGTTTTACCTATATCTGCCTCATCCACTTTTGGCGAGTTCCTGAAATATACCTGTAGTTAAAGGCTGTTATTGATTAAAGAGTTATTGGTGACAAAATCAGGAAATTTATTGGCTGCTTTGCTGTCCGAGAAGTTGTGGATATCTTTATTTGATGTCACGTTTTTCTTAAGCCAAGACAGGACTTCTTTAATTGCCAAAAGTTCCACCTGGAACACGATACATTTTGGTGTAAAAATGGATTAAATCATTTTCAGGTAGTGCCATTTCATCTTAGATTTCCCTAAAAGGGATTATTACCTGAAAATTTGTATCAAATTTAATTTAAGGGATGCTGTTAAAGAGTCAAGTAACTTTATTCCTCCGACAGTTAACTGGGTCTTTAACTGATGATTGAAAACTTGGCCCTAAGTCTCCTAACAATAAAACGAGGTGGCGCAAAATTAATCATCCCATCAAAAAGTATTATTTGTTTTTATAATTCACAGGCGCTCAAATGTATATTAAGAGACTCTTATAATGTTAAACACAGCACAGGCGATGGTCCCAGACATTCAGTTTGGCTTTCTGAAAGGGTATTCAACACTGCATCCGTGACTAAAGTTCCAATCTGACGTCTCTTCAGCACTCAACGGCCATCGTGCCACCGTAGGATGCTTTCTGGATGCTGAGAGAGCATTCGACAACGTATGGATAGAAGCCCTTATCCATAAGGTTCGAGTACTTGGATTACCTTCGCCACTAATAAAAATATTATTTTCTTTTCTCTCTTTCAGGAAATTCTTCGTTCAGCTAGACAGCTGCAAGTCTTCTATCAAATCCATCAAAGCCGGAGTCGCCCAAGGATCAAAGCTGGGTCCCTTCCTATATAACCTGATGACGTCTGATCAACCCGTGGCAACTGACTGCGAGAACCTGCTTTTTACTGACGACTCGCTGACCTATCCCTCATCCATAGCACCAAAACTTGCAGCTCGGATAGTGGAAACCCACGTCTGCAGACTCTACGAGTGCTACAGAAAGTGGGGTACCCAAATAAACACTACCAAATCTGAGCTTGTGTGTTTCAGGAAACCCACCACCAATGTCAACCAATGTCGTTCAGCAGCCACTTGCAGAAACCTGACCGTGAATCTCCCCAATGGGTCGATGATAGCAGCCAAAAGAAATGCTTAATACCTCGGAGTCCACTTCAACGAGCTGTGCAAATTCAACCCGCACTCAAGGTAGGTACTAAGGAAGGCCAACTTCGTGCTTCACCGCTTGCACACATTGCTTGACAGAAGAACCGGACGAAGCCAGCCAGTGAAACTACTGATATACAAGCAGCTTATAATTTTCCTGCATGGTACACCATCTCGAAGACAGCAATGCAGAAGCTCCAACTCTTCGAAAGGAAAATTCTGAGGATAAGCACCGGACTTATCTTCGATCGACAGCAAAAGAAGCACTTCAGCAACGAAAGAGTCTACGAAGAAGCTAAAAGCCACTGGACCAGTTTCTCGTGCAATTAGGAAGGAAGCTCATAAATAGCACCGCCAACCACCCAAACCCACTGATGAGAAGGATGACCACCCAGGAACGACATCCAGAGCCTAGATACCTTAATGTTTTGGATATGTTAGAAGCGATCCCAGCCGACAACGAAGAAACAGTTCGATTTTACGCTGACGCAGAGTCAGCATACCACCATGGCTGAAGACATCAGTACAGGCGATGAGGAAATTAGGGGGGGCGGGAGAAAGCAGGTGTCGATGAACATTGGTTTTGAATGTTTGCAAATTGAAATTGTAAGGGAAAACATTGCCGGATAAGTTATTTCATAATCGTGTTGTGCGACTAAAACAACGAATCTCTATAATGGCCTCAGGCGTCAATCATATTTGATATTTGTGTACTAAGGACCTGCAGACTACAAACAGACAAGCAATGGAGGCCAATACTCCCTTAGAGGTCGGTGGTGTTTACACAGCGTGAATTTAAACGTCGATTTTTTAATCGTGTCACGTCAACTGCCCAAACATTACGGCACTTAACTACTCAACACGAAAAGAATGGAACCACAGTGGACCAATGACTCTGAGAACGAAACGTCAACCAGACAACTACGGGCCAAGCAATTGGACATCACCAGAAGGACCCTAGAGCGAATTTTAGTGAAAGACTTACACATGTTCACGTAAAATGTACAAACAATGACGGTTACGTCAATAAGCAAAATCTTCGTTTCTGAGATGAGTTCCTGCAAAACTCCTGGCCTGTCAACCCTTAGGATACACACACCAAGAAATTGGTCGAAGTAGTAACCAACAACTTAGTGTGCTTCTTTTTGGTCTTCATTCGCCTTGCGACGAACTAGGAAAGATACTCTTAATCTTTTGCTAACCTTACGGCAAACTAGGAAAGATACTCCTAGTCTTTATTCAC
The DNA here is from genome assembly GCA_911387755.1 of Chrysotoxum bicinctum. Taxonomy (NCBI): domain Eukaryota; kingdom Metazoa; phylum Arthropoda; class Insecta; order Diptera; family Syrphidae; genus Chrysotoxum; species Chrysotoxum bicinctum. Next base: position 106,311,121 of record OU426989.1, on the reverse strand, counting down.
CTTACGGCAAACTGGGAAAGACAATCCCATCTCCTATCTAGCTAGTTCAGTTACTATTGTAACCTATCCACAGGAACCACGAGGAGGTCGATAGGAACCCGGAGTGCAATAGAATTGCATCAGCAGGCATCCGTCACTGTTCACCCATCAGTGATATTGCTCCGTAGAGACTTACCGGACCAACCACATCAGCAAACAGCAATGTCTACATAAAATCCCAGAGCGGGAAGTGCGCATCAGCAGCCATCTGGCCGACTTACCCGGATCAACCACATCAGCACTCCTCCACAGACTCCAGGAGCGCATTGGATTTGCGCATCAGTAGCAATGACCCCGGTCCATCTGAGTCCTGATCTCAGCTGGACGAGCTCGTCGGAGCCCCGGACAAGCCATTTACCACATCAGCACTCCTCCATACACTCCCACCTGCATTCCCGCTACCAATAAAATTTGGAAACCAAGAAGTGTAACGTTGAACCGTTTCTCAAATAAATCGCAGCACCAATTTTAGTGCTAGCTCACGGGTAGCTTACATAAGACATATTTAATTTTGATAAAAATTTCTCCGAAACGACTCTAGCGATTTTGATTACATTTCCTACCTGTGCTGCCCTAATTTACTGAAATAAAACTGAGGTCTAAGATGATTATTGGGTTATTCCGGTCATCACTATGCACCTGGAAATATGGAAAGTTCAAGGTAGAAGAAACAAGCCAGCCATTGGTGCTGTAAATAGCTGTTTTGAGGAGCTGGCCATTTCCCTTCTTAAGATTGGTATAGAGAATTAAAACTGACAAACAAAAAATATGTTCATTCCTAAGCGCCGAGCTTATCAGTCCAGCTTCGTAAAATCCAAAAATATCGGACATCTCATTCCAGTTTGGAACAATCAAACAAGTCCAGCATAAATTAAGTATTCTTAGCAATACCAAAAAACACATACACAGATTACAGCCCAATTGTGCAAAATATTGATTTTCCATTAAACAACTATAACGCTGGGGCCCAGTTCCGGCTCATGGTGCATTCATTACCCACACCTAAGAACAGAAGCGATGGCCGATGTCACCGAATGCGTTCAAAATTGAAATTAATTGAACAAATTAGCATCTTACATCAAATGGGACGTTTCTTGTAAGGATTTTCGTACGCAAACACATCTATTCAGAACCATTATGTAAGTATGTCTATGTACGTATATGTGAAATGGTAACGGCCACATGAGTATCGGATGGATACGGAACCGAGAAATACATGTATCTTTTGCGATTTACGATGCACACTGAAATATTGTTCACTGCAACACGTTAATCATCGAATCTAACGCATCAGGCAGGATCATTGCCTGGTAATATCTCATAGGATGTCCGTTTGGAGTAATATTTATGTAAGTGTGCCTGCGTATGGGCTCTAAGGACTTTTCTGCCCAGGTTGAACTCAAGCTACGAGTGCGAATGCGAAGTGCGATTAAGAACGAAAGTGCAAGTTGAATATCACGAAGTCCCCCTTCCCACAGCAAAGAGGTACCATCATTTTTCTTCCATTTTTTTTTTGTTCCTTTTCTGTGTTCGAATTTGTAAGGATAATAAATAAAATTTATTGACAACGCGTAAACGAAGGCAATTAAAACCTAGTGGTCCTCCATCAGCGATAACGATATCGCATCTTGCCTATGCTCGTGGTGCATTTAGAAAAAGGGTAGAGGGAAGTGTTTTATTGTTCGAGCACTGCTGCAGAGGGTGGCAATCATCCTCTTCATGGCAATGGCAATGGCCTGCGGAGATGTCCTAGCCAAGCGATTTTTATGAACTTAACAATAAAGTTGTCTTTGAAGTAAATTATCTGATGTATTGGGCAAGTTAAGGTTGAAAACCTTATATACTGCAGGATGCTACTTCGAGAATGAGATGTTCGATGTCTGGTATAGAGGAGAAAGGTCCTTTGATGGCCATCTCTTGACTGCAGAAGTAAAAACTCTACTTGTAAGTATAACTGGTGATGGTGGTAATGGGTGCTGGCCGCCGTATTTTTGTACTTGACTTGCTTGAAGTCCTTAAAAAGCCAATTTATTTGTCATTGGTTATTGGAGTACCAGCAGGAGTGACCATAAACTCTATAAGGACTTTATGTAAGAAAGTGGTTAAGTTAATTGCTGAATTGAATGGTTTATCGGATGACATATTATCGATTGGTATACTAAGACAGAATGTTCATAGTAAGAGGGATTTTTTTAAGTTATTTTGTATCCATCTTGATCGAAAGGCATGTGGTTGTTCATTTCGACGTAAAATTGACCTTGTGATTTTGATCAAATTTGACATTGCGATTAAAGGGAATACAAAAAAGTGGGCCTCATAATTCTGTTCAACGGCTGAATATGGGCACTTAGAGAATGTAGAAGTTGCATGATCTGAAATTAGCTACTTTTTACCAGAAGAAGATTTGTAGGGTTCTACTGATCTTATCTGACTGTCCCCCCCCCGACGGGTTTCGTCGTGGAGGGGGAGCTTACCTACATACGTCAGCTGTTCCTAGTCCAGCTGATGATATGGATAAACTAAGAAAACCCAGGAGGAGGAGGTGAGATGAGTAAGGTCCTTAAGGATTTTATGAGTCTCACGAAGGTGTCATACGTTGTAAAAGGCGAAGTCTTAGCTGGTCTGCCCCCGGCTAAGGTCTTCAAGTGTCTAGGGAGTAAGAGGTGAAGTCTCCAGCTGGTCCGCCCCCGGCTGGAGGTCTTCAATGTGTCAAGGAAGTAAGAGGATGAAGTGAAGTTGATAAGGTCTCTGGATACATGTCCGGGGCTCTGAGAGAATTGACTACTTGAAGTATATTATTTGAAGCCATACATCTTATGATGTGATCTGGAACTATGAGGTGTGGTGGCATGTCTCCCGTGTGTACCATGCGTAATTCCCACGCGATCGTAGTTCTTGAGAGCATCATGGGCTGCTAGCCAGAATCATGAGGCGTGGTGGCATGTCTCCCGTATGTAGCACATGCGTAATTCCCACGTGTTCGTCAGGTTAGCGGTCTTGATGGTAGTGTAGGTGGTCGGTGCATGGAAGATGGCCATGAATCTCATGAGTTCTTCGGTTCATGCTGGAGGCCTTTGATGTGGATCTTTGTTGGTAGTAAGTGAAGTCTCCGGCTGGCCTACCCCGGCTGGAGATCTTCAAGGTAGTACCCCAAGTAACATTTTTCATCTCATAAGATTCTCCAAGAGTTCAACTAGATTAGGTAAGAGGAGCTAAAAGTAATCTTAAAGAATACTACGAGATTCTTTTAAAACTGTTAAAAGCCTTAAATGGCCTAGTTATGAGAGGCTCTTCCTACTCATAGTAGCAACAGAAGTTTCTTTATGGGATGACAGATGCACGTTTATATTAAAATGGCACTTCTAAGGCTCTAATAGAGATCGGCAAAATCCTATCATCAGAAAGCGTCTCTTTCAATAAGAGGTGATAAAAAGAGAACAGAATATTTGTTAACTTAATAAAGAATGAAGTTAACAAATATTCTGTTCTCTTTCAAATCCAGAAATCTCACCATAACTTCAAAACTGCTGCTGTACAGGACCATGGTCCTGCCAGTACTCACATATGGATCCGAGACTTGGGTGCTTAGCAAAAGGCACTCCGACCTCTTAGCTGCGTTCGAGAGAAAAGTCTTAAGGAGAATTGTTGGCCCCGTATGTGAGGAAGGACGATTCCGGAGACGGTACAATCATGAACTGTACGCAATCTACCTTGAAGCAGATATCGTGACAAAAATTAAGCTCGGTAGACTCCGGTGGGCAGGGCACCTAGCTCGCATGAGCGAAGAGGAACCTGCTCGGAAAGTTCTTTATGGTACATTCTATGGTAGACGACAGCGTGGTAGACCATGCTTGCGCTGGAGAGATGGCGTAGACCAGGACGCCCGAAGCCTTGGGGTGCGCAACTGGATGGCGTCGGCTAGAGACCGGGATAGGTGGAGAGACTTGTTGAAAGAGGCCAGGACCGGAACCCGGTTGTCGAGCCGATGATGATGAATAAAGAATGAAACAAAATACTTTTTTAAGTTTGTGTGTATACATCATTTGCTATGCCAACAAACTGTTAGGCTTGATATGGTATTTATTTTGTAAGTCTATCAACTATTATATTATAATGGCGATGCATGATATTTATTATTTTGCACATATTGGCACCGAAATGTAAATGCGGTTGAAAGTGTATCTACTAATTCTAACATTTTCCGTCGAAAAAACACAAAGCCCCTTCAAAATAATGCATATTTAAATTATTTTATTTATAACTTTTATCGGAAATAGGGTTACCATATATTTCTTTCGTAAGCAAATAAAATCAAAATTAACTTTGAAATTTGTTTTGTTTTTATTTAGGTCATGGGTCATTTGCTTGTGAGAGTAAATAGGAAACAGGAAAGGTCAAATTTAATATAAAATATTCCAAATTACACACTGAGAGTCTTATGCTGCATTTTTTTTTTTTTTTTTTTTTTTTTTTTATAATCAACTCACGCTCAAGGGAATATGATTACCCTTTAAATGTTTTAACACAGCGCGGGCGTGAAGTTACGGAAGAGAAAGAAGGATAGGAAAGATGTGTGGCACGATGTTCTGAGACTGAAGGTGGTTGTCTCAGAATTTTTATCTCCAGGGATGGCGGCTGAACTAAAGCGGAGAATTGCCGTATCTTATTTCTATGTCCCTTATAATTCGCATTATTTTATTCGTTTTTCATCCTTGTTGGGCATAGTAGTTTAACTCAATCACATGTTGTTAGTGTTATGCCTAAACAACATGTAATGAGTAAACCAGCAACCCATTGATGATAATTTTTAGAAGGTTTTAATGGAATTAAAGACGACATAGACGACGACAGGGATCGAACCTGTGATACTGAGGTTGACAGGCGAGCACACAACCATCGCGTCACAAAAAATTACTACTCGTGTAATGCAACATAAAGAATACATTTTTTTTTGTTTTGAATGAAAAGATAAAATATATTTTACACTTTCTATGTAATCACAACAATGCTAAATGTAAACTTGAAAATGACACCTAATAAATTTTAAGTCAGTGCTACAGCCAAGTTATTTTATCGAGATCATAATTTTTTAAGTTATGGTAACCCTCAAATGTACAGGCAATTACTTTGCTTGTGTATAGGAATATGGCTGCTGCTGACGCGACACTAACTCTTCTAGTAACATCTTTATTCTTTCTATAGGATCTTAGACGCTTCTTTATGATTTATGTGTACTTACGTGCGAGTGAGAGGAGAATGTTGACTTCAGAAAACTGAAGTTTGTGAATAGTTGTGCTTGTTGCATTAAGGATCTTATTAGGATCTTACTGCAAAGCTTATATTCTTTGAACTCCAAATTGTTTTTTGATATACATAGGAGTATTTAAACTCAAATTCTTTTAGAATTTTCAAAGTAGTATACAAATAACTTTACTCTTAAATATGACTTCTTATGGGATTTATTTGGACATATTAAGAGCTCAGTTTTCAGAAAGGGATTCATATAAGACTATAAGTTTTTATAATCTAACTACAAGAAGAGAAAATAGTATTGCTATACGATTTAAGTTCTTTTAAGCTGGAAAAGTTTTAAACTCTTAAAATAAAAGTGTTATGACATCCAGTTGAGTTTCATAACAAGATATTAATACTTTAGTATAGCAATGGGATATAACAGAGTTGTATGAGAGTTTTTTTCAGATTTCAAGAGATAAGCTCTGGAGAGTATGTTAGTTGGGACGGGAGTAAGAAGTGAAGTTTCCGACTTCGGTTGAAGATCTTCAAGACCTATGTTGTAAAACGAAGTAAAATGATGAGGACTCCGGCTAGCCAAGATAGCTGGTGATCTTCAGGTTTAACAGTAGCAAATAAGGGTTAAGGACCGTGTCGTCCTGTTCTTTTTAGAACGAAGACTATGATCGTCGTCCTAGCTTGCCGTAAGGTGAGCAAAATATAGGAGCGTCTTTTCTTGTTTACCGTAAGGTAAACTAAAGACAGGAGCGTCTTTCCTTGATTACCGTTAGGTAAACTAAAGACTAGGATGCACATTGAATTGTTGGTTTCTACCCCGGCTGACTTTTTGGTGTGTACTTATCTTAAGGGTTGACAGGCTCAGGGTTTTGCAGGAGCCTATCTGGAAGTGACGGGTTCCCTAGTGGGAGCATCATGGTTGCTTGGTTTACTCCAAATGCGGAAACACATGGTTTTCAAGATTCTTTTCTTCAATTCGAGAGGTGTTAGATAGACCTCGCTTCCAAAGCAAGAGGTGTGCATATGCTGCAACATATCACAACTTTGCGACCGAGATAGCTTGCTATGTCGGGGTTAATGGTCAGGACTAAATCTGATTCCGATGGTGGTAGGCAACCCGTGGGGTAAAACCGTAAAGGTAGGCATCCACCTTAAACAAAAAGACAGTTCTGCTCTTATCAGAGTTGATCTTTAAAGGAACATCTTTCTGGACTGGAAGTACATAAGAGAGTTTTGTAAAGTATAGCCTCGTTTTGTACATGAGCAGTTTTGAAGACATTTGTTTCTCAAAGCAGTTTCCTACGGTTATTCTTCATTAAAATTCCACTAAGATGTCCTTCGTAGAGTTATTATGTATTATGTAATGCTCTTCGTATAAACGCCTCGCCTGCTCTGCGCATCATCTGATCCAGAACTATATTGAAGGAGTCACATGAAAGCGCATCTCCTTGTCGAACCCCAGTGAATATTTTGAATAGTTTGGAAGATAAATTTTTTTCTGGATCCCAAGTTTGGCCCTTCCCGAATAGAAGTCCTGACGATGGATGTGTTATCATAAACGGCTTAGAATTCGATGAAAAGATGTTGAGTATCAACTTGAAATTCTGTAGTCTTTTGTGGGGTTTGCTTGAATGTGACGAAAGCCTGAAAGCAACATTGTTACTTACCGGTCATAGTGTAGCAGAATGGCGGATAGTATATTCTATACGACATTTAGAACGAATACGTTATTCGATAATTCTTGAAGGACATATAGGAGATTGCTGAGGCTACTCAGCAGCATTGGTCGTATATTTCATTAGTGCTCAAGTATCCTATGAATCTCAGGAATCCCATGCCGATTTTCCTCTCAAATATTCGAAGCTTCCTTACGCTGGTTTTGGAAAAAGTAAACCAGGTGAGAAAGCAATACGTGATCACTGTTTTGAGAAGTTTCTTGTAGATAAGCAGTTTTACCTTCTGAAGTACGCCATTGGAGGTTGAATACGAAAAAGGGCTTTAAAGGAATTATGACTACCCTGCAAACGATTGAGCACAGTGAGAGCATTTAAGGAAAGTTGGAGGGGATTAAACAGCAGATACCGATGTGTGAATATTATAATGCTAGGGAAATATAGAGTCGGGCAAAGCATTCCACATTCGTGTAGTGCGGCTAACGAAAGAATCTCTCAATTTAATAGTACGTCCGAAATTGGGCTTGAGGAAAAACTGATGGGCATTCTCTGAAGCGAGATTCAAATGTTTCTGTTTTACTTCTATCACCTATCTTTATTTAGGCTCGTTTTTGGATACTATCCAAGAGTCCAAGAACCTTCGGTGGGTTATTGGAGTACCAGCCTAAATATGAGAGTTGTACTTTAGTTTTGGACGAATATAAGCATTTTAGATTACAGCCATATCAGAAAAACAAAATTGAGTTTTTAAAGCATTAAATTCCATGCGGCGTATGGTTTTCTATTTGGAAACAGTATTCAATGACCTAATCATACGCTGCCGTTCTTGAACCATATCCTGTGAACAAAGACCATGTATCTGTAAGCGAATAAGAGATTTTGAGAGATCATTGATGAATATGAATATGAGAAAGAAGGTCTGAGGCAAAACGAAGCCTCGTGGCACACCAGCATGTTTTTAATTAATTTGAGACTTAAAACTGTCCAACAAAACTTGTACGAGTATTTACGGGTTCGAAAGCTAGTTTTTAATTCAACGAAGTAGATCAATGCCAAATACATATATTTTCTATAAGAGAGTTTGATAAGCCATGGGATCACCAGTGGACCTATTGGTTCAAAAGCCATATTGCTTTCGGTCCTCAAGATATTCCTTGAGCTGATAATTTATCAGCGTTTCCATGACTTTAGAAAGAAGCGACTTAAGTGCAATTCGCCTCTTTAGGGACAGGCTAGACAAATGCTGTTTTCCATCCACTCGGAATGAGACTAGTTGTAAGTAGGACAGTTGGAAAAGCTTACGCAGTGGACTTGACAGCGTTGAAGAACATCTCATCAAAACAATGGGAGGGATATTATCCGGATTTGTGTATATCGAAATCTTCAGCAGTCTTGAAAATGTACGAGTGCGAAAGAAGAGTTTTATGCTCTCAATTATAGGAGGAGTCATGACACTTCCTGCAAATTGGCTTTTTGTTCTGAGCTGATATAAGGAGTGTCATTGAAGACGACCGTTGGAATTAAAGATGAAGACGTATTTCGTAATTTTTTACTAAGTACCAAATATTTTAATATCTTTGCGATATTGTAGTATTTTCTACCTGAATTGTTGGTTATGCAAACATTTTTACTTGCGACTCATAGGCAGGGTTGCGAATGTTTGAATTAAAAAAAACCATAAGTCATAAGTCTGTAGATGACTTGTGAATTAAAAAATTTTAATTCATAGTAATTAAGTGACTTATGATTTAAAAAAAAAATTAATTCATAAGCTACTAAGTGACTTATAAATTAAAGTCAATAGGTAAATTTTGAATTAAACTTTTTTTAATTCTTAAGTCACTTACTTGCTCATGACTTAAATTTTTTTAATTCATAAGTCACTTAGTAGGTTCTGAATTGATTTTTTTTAATTCATAAGTCAGTAACTAGCTGCTGAATTACATTCTTCTTACTTCATAAGTCACCCACTAGCTTGTGAATTAAAGCCAAGCTTAAGCTAAAAAATGACTTAAGCTTTTGCAATCCTGCTCATAGATAGATACTATAAGACAAGTTATGCATTCGTAAAAAAAATCGAACTCGAGATTTTGATCAAAGTTGACATTACAATGATAGCCAAGACTAAAAAAGAGGGTCTCGCAATTCTGTCTGTCTGTCTGTTCGAATATAGCCTAAACGGCTCGGCCGATTTAAACTTGGTAAATATCATTTTTTATTTTCCCCCCCACACGTTTTTTTTAAGACCACAAATAACGCTACCTGCCATACGATTTTTTTTCCGAAATTTTATATATATTTTTTTTTTTAAAAACTGCTCGACAGATTTAAAAAATAAAAATACAAAAAAAATCATTTAGGTAAAGCGAGGTAATGGTTGAAAAAAAACTTCCGAAAAATGGTTAATTGAGGGTACCCCCATGGAACAATTTTTTGTTTTTGATTTTCTCAAAAACGGTACAACTGATTTCGATATTTTTTTTTTGGCTCAAGCTCCCCAAAAATTTGAATAGTATTGTGTATTAAAATTTTCAAACTAATTTTTTTTTTTGGATTTTAAAAAAAAACATCAAAATTTTTTGTTCTAAACTCAATATTTCAAAAACCCTATGATAGATTTTTTTTTAGCTCGACAAATAAAAGTTTTTCAATATAATAATCTACAAGATGTAAGAAAAAAATTGTATTTTACTTAAAAATAAAGGCACCCACCATGCAAATGTTAAAAAATAGTTTTCGAAAATCGTATTATGCTCGAAAACGGCGGCTAGAATTTTGATAAATTTCTTTTCTTTCAATTATTTTTTACGATCTTTAATTTAATAAAAAAAATTAAGATAGACGGATTTTAATGAAATTTTCAAAGAAGTTTGAAAAACATTTTATTTCAAAACTCAAAAAAAAGATACTTTTGTATTTTTGGAAAAAAGCCATATATTTGGGAAAATTCGATATCTCAAAAACAGCTCAAATTTTTTTTTTTTGGAAATTTAATTTTCATTCGTACAACAATAAAAACTTAAAGTTGGCGTACCAAATTTTTTTCTTAAGAATGTTTTAAAAATTTTGTATATAAAAGCTTATACTACAACGACTTATAATTTTTATTTTTCCATAAATTCATATTTCCATATCATTCTGTTTTTATCTCTTACAACTAAAAGAATTTTAAAAATCAATTTTATCCTTATGAACAGTTTTATCTATTAACATACGTTTTACAAATTCCTATACTATTACATAAGAACATTATAAATACTAGAATACTGTTGTCCAAAAATTTGTATGCTAGTCGATCTTAAAATACCTGTCAATATTCCTCAAGCATATTTTTTTAGCTATAAAAGAACTTATTTATTGAATTCTTTTACATGGTATATGAATCAGAAATTGGTACATTGCTATAAAGTGTATAAAATATCTGCGATTAAAAATAAAACCTGAATTTGCAAAGTTAATTGATAGTTAAGCACTTTCTCTTTCTAGATAGCTTTACTTAAACGACCGCGTCCTAATGAAATTCCTTATTATACACCTTCCCTTAAGCACACACATACTCAGGTCAGCACACATGTGTCCACACCCGTGTTCTCCCCCTTAAAGGGTGTACGTTCAGACGAAGCAAAAATCTGAGTAATTTTGGGACAGCGGAAACTCTCGCCACTTATTTGACAGTGAAATTAGTTTTTAATTTGAACAGGAACGTAAATTGCTGTGGTAGTTGTTCCAGGTTTTCTAACCCCTGAAACGAACAAAAAAAAAAACACAAAAAGTTAATCGCCTTCATTATACTTCAAAAGTAATTAAAATTGTGCAGTGCATGCGGTTCATTTTACTCGTTTGAGGATAGCTAAATGAATTTCTTCAACAAAAGAGTAAAGCTAGAAAAGGATCAGGATCATTGCACCAAAACGCAAAGTGGAATCACTTTTTTGTTATTTTTTTTTTCGGATTTGTTTTTTGGTAGTAGTAAAGTAATTACAAACATTTTTCGACCATACATAGAAGAATGGTCTTTAATTTGTCCTCAACCCCTTATCGACAGTTGGCTTAACTCTTATTGGAAAGTGTTTTCAAATATAATTCAGACTATTAGGAACTTTTGCTTTAAAATTCTAAACAAAATTGCTTTTAATTGTTCCTTTAAATAAAGCAAAAAGTACCTCGTTAATACTTGATTTAAATTGTTGAACTAATTACTCCACTTCATAATGCACACATGTTTCAGCTGCACACAAACAAAATACTCGAGAAATATTTTCCACACATGAAATTGTGAACGATTCCTGAAATGGTTGAAATAATTTCACGCCAATTGGTGGCACTCAGCAACTTGCAGGAAGGTAGTAACTCCCACACAAACGTTATCATGCTTAAATTCCTCAAAATTGTAGCAGAATAATTACTGTACCTGCTTATGAACTCCACAAGGGTACCTTGCCTACAGTTGTTATTTAGACAGGAAAACGTTTAAAGGTTCTCTTAGAAGAATTTTGCTTTTAATAGCTCAATTTCAAGGCTGATCGTCATTAACATAATAAGCTTCGAATTTCATGAGGCACAACATGATAAAATGCCTTCATACTAGTGAAGATAAAAACTGAGGCAAGGTCGGTCTGAAATAAATTGAATATTTTACCCAAGTTCCTGGCCAGCCATGACGATGCTATCTGCAAGCAAAACTTCGTTAGTCATCAATATCTTAACCAATCTAGATAACTGGATATGGGATACGGGCATTAATAAAATTACCCCAGTAAACAGTTGAAAATTAAATAAAACGACCGTTTGTGGAGAGCCAGGGGCTAATGCGTTACACCACAGATAATATAGTAACATAAGATTTTGCATACAGTGCAGTCAGAATGGCGTTATATTTTTCAGATCATATATCATAAAAACGGTTTTTCAATTAACACAGTCTTAAAAAATCACGCATCCAAACGAAAAGCTCCTGAGTGGTATGGTTCTCGAAATATGCCCGTCCAAATTGATTTTATGGATTTTCAAGCCCTAACTACCTAATAATGTCTTTGGTTGGCGCTGTACCCGAAACCAGGGCTTGAAAGAAGCTCCGGTTTCCACAATCCGTGGTTAAATTTTCCACAGCTTTCCACGGGTGAAAACCAGAAGCTTCTGCAACATCTGGTTCTCGAAATATTTCTAACCAAAGTGATTTTACTGAATTTTTGAGAATTTTGTAAAAATCATGGACTAACCACTTGTCTTAAAAAATCACCAAATTTTCAAAGTTCCCCAAACGCATCGAGACATACATCGAATGAAAGGTCTATTCAATTCCTATATACGCATCTAAACAAAAAGCTTCTGAGTGGTCTGGTTCTCGAAATATGCCCGTCCAAAGTGATTTTATGGATTTTCGAGCCCCAACCACCTAATATTGTCTTTGGTTGGCGCTGTTTCCAAAACCAAGCCTTGTAAGAAGCTCCGGTTTCCACAATCCGTGGTTAAATTTTCCACAGCTTTCCACGGGTGAAAACCAGAAGCTTCTGCAACATCTGGTTCTCGAAATATTTCTAACCAAAGTAATTTTACTGAATTTTTGAGAATTTTGAAAAAATCATGGACCATGGACCAAATTTTCAAAGTTCCCCAAACGCATCGAGACATACATCGAATGAAAGGTCTTTTCAATTCCTATATACGCATTCAAACGAAAAGCTTCTGAGTGGTCTGGTTCTCGAAATATGCCCGTCCAAAGTGATTTTATGGATTTTCAAGCCCTAACTACCTAATAATGTCTTTGGTTGGCGCTGTATCCGAAACCAGGGCTTGAAAGAAGCTCCGCTTTTCACAATCCGTGTTTAAATTTTCCACAGCTTTCCACGGGTGAAAACCAGAAACTTCTGCAACATCTGGCTCTCGAAATATTTATAACCAAAGTGATTTTATTGAATTTTTGACAATTTTGAAAAAATCATGGACTAACCATTAGTATATTCTGGCGGCCATGTTGTTTTGGTAATATTTGTCAAAATAATATTGTATATTATTCGCTTCCTTATGCCAAATCACCATAAGTAACACGATTGAAAAGCGCGTTGTACCCATTTTACGGTAGCCGTGGTAGTTTTACAATAAGGTCGGGTCGTTTAGGTCCATATAGTTCAATTTGGGCCATAAGATATTGGTTATCATCGTTCTATAGCGCTCGCCATTGACGGTGACCGGATCACAAACTTAGTTTACGAAAAAGTACGGACCAATGACACCGCCAGCTCAAAATCTACACCAAATCGTAACTTTTTGAGGATGCATTGTCACCTGGTTAACCTCGTGTGGGTTGTTGTCGCTCCATATACTACAATTTGACAATTTATTAACACATCCATTCACCCAAAAATTCGCCTCGTGCGTCCCTAAAGATGATCCTGCGGCTTAAATTGCGGTTCTCTTTGAAACTCTCCAAGGCCCCGTCAGCGAATAAATGGCGCAGTATGTATATGATCATGAACTTTCCTGGTTCAGTTTGATATTGTACGTGTATAGGCCCAAGTCTCGACGCTAAGTTCGCAAAGTTGAAGTCTGCAAAAGGCTGAATTCTTATCGCACCACAACTATCACTCTCTGTAGCTTCTCTGGACAATAACGTGCGGATTTTCCGAGCCATAGCCGCCGTGATAAAGAATGCTGCAGGGCCCATACTCACGAACTTTTTGCACAAACTTGCACACAGCAGGCGCGGTGGGTCCTTCATTTCGGTCTTCTTGGATCAGGCACTGTCCGACAAGTTCTTATGGTCTCCAAGGAGTGCCGATAATAGCTGTACAGTGAAAATGACCTAGTCAAACGAATTAAAGTCCAACGACTGAGAAGCCTAGGTCATGTATAGTGCATGGGCCCAGATGCTTTGTGTTTGAAGTTTGAAGCTCTCGAATCCAATAACGAGGGACGGTGCAGTAAGGAAGTGACTGTGACTCAGGTGGTGCAGTCAAGTGGAAGAGGACCTCAATCGTGTGAAACTGAGGACACCTAACTAAGGACCGAGCTAGCCGGAGAAGCTTGGTGGTTAAGGCCCTGGTCCATTCCGTACATCGCCAGCCATCATTCGATGAAATTTCATACTCTCCCTTGACAGATAGGGAACGAACTGTCTAAAGAAAACACTAACGGTGATTCAATTTGGCCAGCGACTTACTGTTTTTCTTCTGAAAAGAGAAGAAAACAAAACAATGGAAACCAAAACCTGGAAACGCAACTTGCACTAGCATTATCGTAATAGTCTAAGCGAATTGCAGACGAGCATTTACTTATGTTATGACCTATTTGAGTAATTTGCTTTAACCGAAAATAGGTATCGAGATAATTTAGCCAGCGGCATGCCACGACTTATTTATTGCGACCTTTGAAGCAATATATTATTTTTCACTTTTTCGCGAGTTATTATTCTAGAGCAGCAATAAATGAAGAGTTTCTGCTCCCTCGGGACTACTTAGGGTAATGTAATTGGAAAACCAACGAATGGGTTTAAATGGATTTTGGCCGTGAACTTTTTGTCAGTGAAGCATTGAAATTTATTAGATTTCTGAATGGTATTTCAAAATAAGGTGAGAGCACAACTTCTGTTCGTTAATTGATGACTTCCTAGCTATTTTCGAATTTGTTTGTTTGGCTGAAATGTTTGTTTATGTAAATAAGTGAAAAGTCCTGTTATTTGAAAGATCATCAGTTGTTTTGCAAAGAGTAGTGAATTTGTTGGTAACCAAAAAGTTTCTGTTCATCAATTTCTTTGTCTTGGTTACAAAACCAAGGACATAGTCGTATATTGTTAAAGAAATGTTCCATTTTCTAGTGTGGCTTATTCGTCTTATTATTTTTGTTTTTGCGTATATTTGTGAAAGCTCTCTGGATAATTGGTGCTGTCTACAAGCTTTTTTTTTTATAATTTACTCGCGCTCAAGGGATTATGATTACCCTTTAAATGTTTCAACACAGCGCGGGCGTGAAGTTACGGAAGAGAAAGAAGGATAGGAAAGATGTGTGGCACGATGTTGCGACTAAAGGTGGTTGTCTCAGATTTTTTTTTATCTCCAGGGATGGCGGCTGAACTAAAGCGGAGAACTGCCGTGTCTTATTTCTATTTCCCTTATAATTCGCATTATTTTTTTTTATTCTTATTCATCCTTGTTGGGCATAGTAGTTTAACTCATCACATGTTGTTAGTGTTATGCCTAAACAACATGTAATGAGTAAACCAGCAACCCATTGATGACAATTTTTAGAAGGTTTTTTATGAAATTAAAGAAGACATAGACGACGGCACGGATCGAAGCTGTGATAATGAGGTTGACAGGCGGGCACACAACCATCGCGCCACGGCGACCCCCTGAAGCTGAAATCGAACTTGTTATTTTGATCAAAATTGACATTACGCTGATAGCGAAGACGAAAAAAGGGGGTCCGGCAATTCCGTCCGTCTGTCTCGTTGTCTGTATTACCATTTGTCTGTATGTCTGTACCTCTAACTACAGCCTAAATTACTGGAGGTATTTTCTTCAAACTCGGTACTTAAGGGTCTTCGGTGAAGAAATTGAAATTTTTTTTAGCTCTAAAACAAACGGTACCCCCATGAACCCATAATGCATAATCTTATTTATCTCGAAAACGTCTCTAACGATTATGATAAAAAAAAAATAAAGTGTGATATTATGGACATGTACTATATTTTGGTTAAAAAAAAAATTTGGGGGGAAATTTTATTGGGGGGTACCTGTCAAAGAACCGTTTTTTTGATTTTCGAATTTCTGACCAACGGCTCTAACAATTTCAACCAAAATTTTTTATAGGAGCTGCTTTGCATTTGAAAAAATATAAACTAAGAACTTTTTTCGAAAAAATAGTTTTTGGATTAAAAAAAAAAAATACAATTTTTTTTTTGAAAATTCAATATCTTGAAAACCGATACACGATAAAATTTTTAAATTACGTTTTAAAATGTATTTTATTAAATGCTAACAATTTGCATATCAATTTTTTTTATAAAAATTTTAAGGAAAATTTAGTACACAAAAACCATGTTTCAGTGTGTCTGTATGTCTGTAACTGTCACTACAGCCTAAGCCACTTGACCTATATCTTTTAATCTCGGTAGTTAAGGGTCTTCGGTGATTCCCAAGAGGAGAAATCGAATTTTTTTTTAGCTCCAAAATAAACGGTACCCCCCATACACCGTAATGCAAAATCCTATTTATCTCGAAAACGGCTCTAATGATTTTGATAAAAATAAAATGCACGACTGGGTCGCATGAACTTGCTCCTATGTAATAGACTAGAAATTTTATAAACGAATGTTATTAGAGAAAAATGTTCATAAGGATAAAATTCATTTTTTAAATGACTTAAACAACTCCTTTAGCAGTTGGAGCTAAGCACAGGATGCCATGTGTTTTAAGCAAATATTAGTTTATGCAAGAACAAAATTAAAATTCGTTGTAGTGGTTTCTTAAAAAAATAAGCTTTTATATACAAAATTTTTAAAACATTTTTAGGAACAAATTTTGGTATGCTAATTTAAGGTTTTTATTATTTTTCGAATCAAAATTAAATTAACAAAATTAAAATACTGATCCGTTTCTGAGATATCGAATTTTCAAAAAAAAAATAAATAGATTTTTTTTTTTTAAATTCAAAAAATATTTATTTTAAAGTTTTGAAATGCAATGGTTTTTAGACTTTTTAGAAGCTTTTCTATAAAAAATTTCATTAAGATCTGTTATTTCGACAATGAGAAATTCAAAATTCGTAAAAACCGTTCTATTGTAGGTAGAAGCTGTAATATTTTAATTTCAAATTTTTTTTATTAAATTAATGATCATGGAAATTAATTAAAAAAAAAAATTATAAAAATTCTAGGCACCGTTTTCGATAAAAATACGATTTTTGAAAACCATTTTTTAAAATTTGTTAACATTTGTATGGTGGGTACCTTTATTTTGAGGTAAAATACATATTTTTTTCTTACATCTTGTAAATTATATTGAGAAACTTTTATTTATAAAGTTTAAAAAAAATCTAGGTTGGGGTTTTCGAAATATTGAGTTTTGGAAAAAATTGTGAATATTTTCTTAAAAATTTTTTTTTGAAAATTTGAATACACAATTCTATTTAAATTTTTGGGGAGCCTAAAGCAAACAAATATCAAAATCGGTGGTACCGTTTTTGAGAAAATCAAAAACAAAAAAAATGGTTCCGTGGGTGGTACCCCCAATAACTATTTTTCGGAAAATTTTTTTCAACCATTTAACTAAACGAAATTTTTTTGTGTTTTTATTTTTTAAATCTGTTGAACAGTTTTTGTGAAAAAAAAATATTTATAAAATTTCGAAAAAAATATTCGTATGGCAGGTACAAAAAATTTCACCAGGAGTCCCCTTAAGTTTAAAATAATATTGTACACTGAGAAAACTGTACTATGAGTTATTTAAATAGAAACATGTTTAATTATATGTTTAAATAAGGACAAATAGAATTCGTTTATTATTTAACTCAAATCTGTTTAGTTTCAAAAATACTATTATTTTACAGTAAAATATGTTTAAATCAAACTCATTCATTTTTAAGAACTGCAATTAGGATCTGATCTTCATTTTTTATATGTATTCAAATTAGTTTGAGTTTGATTTTTAAAATGCATGTTTAATTATTTTACTTACTTAAAAATTTTAACATACAATGAACATGAACGAGTTTATTTTTAGATATAAACGGAGTTAAAATATTAACAAGATTAAGAGATTAAACATAAATGTTAAATTCAAGCCCGAACGAGTTTGAATTGAATTAAAATGAAGTAGCTAAATACATAAATTTTCTTATTTTTGGCATCGAAAGACATAGAGTGTGTTTATGTTCCGCGAGTGTTTGTGATCTAACAAAAGTGAGTAATTTATAAAAAATCAAGAAATATTTAATAAATACCATTATAATGGTAGATACCTGAAGTTCTGCTTCAAGAAAGAATATAAATGATAAGATTACTCGAGGAGTGGAAGTTAAAATCATTGTTCCCTGCTCTCTATTGTAAGTGTAAAAAAATATTTGTTTAATTAAAAAAAAATACTGATTAATTCTATATTCTTCCCAAAGGATGACTCAAAAGCGACGAAAGAAGTAACAAAAGAAGCAAATTCCAGAAGACGAATTATATGAACCAGAATTTGACGAAGATGTTCTCATAGGTATCTTAAACAGAAATCATGTGAGGCTAAGTTCACCTGGTCATCATCATCGGCTCGACAACCGGGTTCCGGTCCTGGCCTCTTTCAACAAGTCTCTCCACCTATCCCGGTCTCTAGCCGACGCCATCCAGTTGCGCACCCCAAGGCTTCAAAAGTTCACCTGGTGCTTTTGACAAAGATGAGATCCCAAAACGCTCCACAACAATTTAAATACTTTTTGATAAAATGTAAACACAAAATTTCGCTTAAAATAAAAATATAAATATATACATACTTATTAATTTTTATTTGTGTTAAGTAATTTTCTTAATTTCTGAATTTCTGAAAAATCTGAAGTCAAATATATTTGTCTTAAACAAAATATGTATTTGACTCAAACACGGAAATATTCAAAAAAAAAAACCAATATGATTCTATTTGAAACAACATCAAATAAAATTAATAAAAACAAATATAAGTATGTTTAAATCAAATAGAAAACGAGGTAAATTTAAACAAAATCATGTTCAAATTGGGTCAAACATGGGTAAATACGTTTCTATTAAAATTAAGTATAGATATCGATTCCATGCCAAATCGTATGTGTTTGAGTTTGATTTAAATATGAATATATTTTTGATATTTTTCTCAGTGTATATAGAAATATTCGAAAACATACCATATTTGTTGGGTTTTTGTTGAACATTTTTTTTTTGAAAAATCAATATCTTGAAAACTTATGAACGATTTTTTTTGAAATTCTTTCCTAAAGTCATATTAAATACTTAAAATTCGCATCCCATATTTTTTTCTTGAAAAAATTTAAACAAATTTCTTATACATATGTATAAAAAATGTATAAAACGATTTTTTAAAGTTTGCTTGCATAAAGTCATACTTTTCTAGAAATCAGACGGCAATTTTATGCATTTGAACATTATTATCTCATTAAATCCATGTTTTATATTTATTAAATGTATGTACATATGTATCTAAAATTCCATAGTTCTTTTACATAAGAGCAAGTTCGTGCGATCCAGTCGTGCATTTGATTTTTTTTGTATATACAAATGTTCGAAAAATTTTTTTTTTTTGATTTTTGAATAAATTCTTTTTTAAAATTCGAATGACTGATATTTTATTAAATTTTTTTTATACATAAAATTATATTTTATTCCAGAAATCACATAGCATTCTATGTTTTGAGCTCACACTTCTAAGGAGTTGTTTTAGCAATTTAAATAATGAATTTAAATTTATACGAATATTGTTTCACTTCTTTTTCTTCTTTTGACCAAATTTATTATAAATGGTGCATAAGTATATTATATCGGTTGTAGGTGGCTACGTAACAGAGAAGTAAAACAAAATTTAATTAAGTTCTTATCTACTTCAAACTACCTGTGACTTGTTCAGAAGACCTTGTTGAAGTAGTTGTAGCCATTCCAGCTAAGCTTAGCATTGCGATTCACTGATCGTAATGCAGCCATTTCATTTATTATATATCAACTACCTTGATTCAAATAAATATATATGGACATGGGTAAAGGTAGAACGGACATTCAAGCTCCATTACCTTTTTGCTTGCCATCTTCAACATCGAAAAAGGTTTCTTCCTATTCCGTGTTCTAGAGCCATCAATATAAATTACCCTACACAAAACAGGAAACAAGAATATCATATTGGACAATTGAATATGTCCCGTTCTATAGATAAACTATAATACATACATGCGAACTTCGGGCAAGAGGACAACAACGTAGAATATTTTCTTCCTGACCAAGTGGCGAGATACGAGTACGTTCAAGTGTCAAGTCGGTATGAGTATAAGAACCAAATCGGAATAAATATCTGTGCTTGGAAATATATAGAGAACATGCTACACAGAGGATAAAAACGGTTGATGATAGTAGCATGGGTACTCTACATTATATGTGACCTGCCTTCTCACATCATTACATTAGGGAAAAAGTAGTTTAAAAATCATCCAAGAATAAACCTAGGAATTTAAGAAGAAGGATCTGAAGGGGATATATGCATACAGCCAGATGAACACAAAAGGGAATTGACAGGAAAATTATTTTAAAAGGAATTCATTTTACGCTCTTCAACTTGTAATAAACCAATTTATGCACAAAAGCAACAGAAGGCAGTGGAATCGAATGCATTTTGACAAAAGAAATGTAAGAGTAGCTAGGTAACTACATACATTCATAGATACATACACATAAAGGATATAAAGAAGAGTTTTTTTTTTGTGAAGATGCTTAGGTTGGTATAGTTGGCGGATAGATTGTGAATGTATGTATTGTATCAGAGTCCTTAAATCCCTTATTGAGGAAGCATTCTTTGAGTCTACTAAACACCGCCTCCAAGATCTTTTCTACCATACTATTTGAAAGTCAGAAGTCTTTACTCAACAACCTGAGTGTAGATTTAGACCAAAAGGAAAGGGGATTGACACTTGGGTAGGTCTTGAAAAGGGTTATTCAATAAGGGCGGGTTGATGTCCTATGTCATGTTCACCTCAAGCGCATCGGTCTATTGTGTTTTTTTTTAGCATAGATCTGTGACTTCACCAAGGTCCACAAGAAACGGTCAAGCATGATGAAATCGCATGAGCTTGATGGCCAATTCACGTCACCTCTGCTAGAGATGACCTTCAACAAAAATTGTTCGTGCAGAGAGTCAATCGTGGAGTCCGCTGTGTGGAACAGAACTGTCTTGTGTCTATTATGACTTAATTCCACGGAATGCCTACCTTCATCGGAGTCAGATCGGGTCCTGACCATTAACCCTGACATAGCCGAAGCCATCTCAGTCGCAAAGCTGTGACATGTTGCAGGCATGTGCACACCTCTTGCTTGGAGGCGAGGTCTATCTAACACCTCTTGAATCCAGGCACGCCCGGAAACCATGTGTATCCGCATTCGGAATAAACCACGCCACCACAATACTCCCACAAGGGGGCCTACCTCATAGATAGTTTGAAGAATTATTGCACGCACGTGACAGCTGCATCCTTACTATCCGAAGATAGAATAGGAGATCCAGAAGACGTGAAAGCTCTCAAGCCTCTGGGCACTATCTAGTCCCTAGTCCCTAGTCGAGGTAAAAACCATCAACCAAGAATATGCACCCCTCTGGTTAGTTGTTACATACTCCTTAGCAGATTCGTACTGTAAGGACACCGTCCAGACTGTTCAGTTACTTATGTAACCTATCCACAGGCACCACGACGAGGTCGATAGGAACCCGGAGTGATAGAGTTGTGCATATAGGTAGCAATACCAGCCCACCCATAAATCAGTGGACGAGCCCATTAGAACTACAAACCAGCATTACCACTTCAGCACACAAACACGTTAGTGCATGGTTTGTGCATCCGTAGCAATACCAGCAGAGTTCACAGAGCCCCGGACATGCCTTAAACTACCAAGCACGCTATCACCACCACCTGTCCGCTGTGTGGAACGTAGCATCGTCCTGCTAGAACCAGATGTTGTCTAGGTCTATATGTTTCAATTTTAGACATTAGAAAAAGTACGGACCAGTGAAACCCCCGGCCCAAAATACACACCAACCAGTATATTTTTGAGGGTGCATTGTCGCCTATTAAACCTCGTATGGGTTGGTGTCGTCCCATATATGGCAATTTCATTTATTAACACAGCCATTCAGCCTCGTTGCTAAAAGTGATTTTTCGCTAAAGATTGGTGGCCTTTTCCAAACGGTCCGAAGCACAGTCAGCGAGCAAACAGCATTGTCTATCTATAGTGATGGCCGATTTTGGGTTCCGTTGACGTACGAATGTTGGCTGACCAAATGTTGAACAGTCGACTGTGAATGGCCACCACATCTAACCGTAAAATGGGCGCAACGTTTCAACTAAGGAACGATTGTAAAGTTTTAGAATTTGGACGTGCTGTTCAATCGGGTAATTTGCATTGCTGATGGTGATGATTTGCCATGGCAGTAGTGACTGAATAATATACAACAGGATTTTAACCGATGATGTTACCAAAACAAAATGGCCGCCACGGGCTACCATAGAAGGTTGCATCTTCGCTAGCGCACTAGGCTCTAGTTGACTCTGGAGGAGTTGTTGCACTTGTGAGTTGGGATGATCTCCCAAGTTCTTGATGATTTTCCGGAGAGCTGTAGCAAATGATGGTCCAATGGTATTTATTTGGCTTCCTCGTTCAACTTTTTATTAGGTATATATTTCTTCGTCAGTCAAATGCAATGTAGTCCAGGGAAAATATGCAGCATCTTTCTTTAAAAATGATTCATCTTCTTCACTGCTGTAGGTTATATAGTAAGCCAAATGGGAAATATGTAGGTCATAACTGGTCGGATAAGTTTACACGCAAGCAGCTTGGTCTTCTTATTTGGTCCATTTCGCCTCCTGAGTAGCGGACGATCAAGTACAAAATATATTTAGCTCTTTTCAACATCAAGTCTGTTTGTTTCTTGAATTTCAGTGTGTTGGAAAAGTTGATTCGTATTACAACGTATCAACGTCTTGAAAGCCCTCGTCTTCGAATGACATTAACTGGTTTGGAAGCAGATGAGTTTGGTCATTTCGCAGCTTATATTCTGTCCCTATTTAAGATACTCGTAGCATTGTATTTTTAATGTGCTATTGTGCTCTCCTAGTAGCAATTTTGGATGAAAAAGTGGTGGCGTATATTTGACGGAGTCACCTGCATACAGCTTCGTCTTTGTTCCTGGTATATTGGCTAGTTGCAGTATAAATATTAAACAGCAGTGGTCCAAGTGTTCATCCTTGATGGATTCCATAAACTCGTTATACTACCTGTACGCAAAAAAATCTTTAGGTTATCAGACTCAACATTCCGATGATAGGGAAGACGAAGAAAGTGGCGGTTGCAACTTTGTCTGCGTCTGACTGTCTGCCTGTTCGACTACAAGCTAAATATCCAAAATTATGTCTTCTAAATTTTTTGATCTACAGGATAACTTTTCATGCTCCATCAGTTGCCATTCTTGAATACGTTGGTAGCTTCTTTCAGCCTAAAGGTTTTGTATTTTACAATGTCAGCCATTAATATATAATATGTGCATGTTCGCTTATTCTTCCAGAGACAGAGACAGATAGCAGACAATTCGGTCTTATGACCAGTCTACAGATCAAATTAATTGTTAGTTATTGTTAGATTTTTCAATCGCAACAAGGATGAAATAGATTCCCTAGCCGTAGCTATCGGGTTTTTCAATAAGAGCGCTACAAAAGTTTTTTTAAATAAAACAAAAACAAAAACAAAAACAAAAACAAAAGCATAAATCGGCCGATACTGCTGCAATTTCACGTTCGATATTCGTACGAAGTTCATCAATCGTTGCTGGCTTGTTGGCATAGACTATAGACTTGACGTAGCCCCAAAGGAAATAGTCTAACGGCGTCAAATCGCACGACCGAGGCCTCCAAGCGACTGGACCATTTCGTGAGATAACACGTTCTCCAAATACCATACGTTTGCCACAACGACATCACAGAGATGCCCAACGCTTGAGAACGACGTGTGAGAGACACATTTGGGCTTTCTGCAACTGAAGCCTCAGCGGCAGCAATATTCTCGACACTACGGGTACTTCTTTGTCTCACTGGCACGGGAACATTTTGTACTGTGCCTGTGGATTCAAATTTTTGCTAGGACGATTATGACGACCATAAATTGGACGTAGCGCTCTTAACGTTGAGCCCACTGACTCCGTATTTCGGTAGTAAATTTTAATAATTTCGACTCGTTGTTGGCTCGTATATCTTTCCTTCATGAAATGGCAAACCTAACTGAAGAGAAATGTCAAAAGAGCGGTAAGAAATATGGCGTCGTTTGCTGTCCCTGTCGCTCTACTTTTGTAGCGTCCCTGTTGAAAAACCCTTTACATAGAGCCCCCTTTAGGATAGAGCCCCTAATCCTAGTCGAAACTCAAGCACGAACGCATAGTAATTTCCAGGTTCAAGTCGAAACACACCACTGTGTCTCTTGGTACTTCTTCTTTTCGTACACGGAAATGAGATGTAAGTACATCACGGCAAAGTAGAAAACGAATTTCTATTGAAATTTTACATTGCCATATTTCCCATAACATATTTTGAAAGTAAAATGTGGATGTGAATTGTTAGTGGAATGTGACAAATTTCATGTGGAAAAACTTATCCAATATATCGCCATATTGGGACTTTCAACAATACTCAGCATAAGTTGTGGAAATTTAAAAATTGAAAAAAAACTAAAGCCACAGTTGGGACTACATAGCATGCTCAAATTAGTGAAAGCTGTAGTGACAGGATGGGTGGTAAGACAAAATGTTGTAACGTCGTTACACCCCTAAACCAATTTTGTCTACCTTTAAGAATAAGTAAATTTAGTTTAATTACATTGAATTTCTATTCGGTGGAATGGTTATGTCGGGCGACTGTCAAGTTGAAGGTCTATCTGACGCTCGAACTAAATGTGAAATACAAAAACAACATAATTTCCTTGGTAAGGTGTAACACTGCTTCTTGCTAGGAAGTGACAAATCCTCCAACAATATCCCTTGCCATTGGAAAAGAACTAAATTTTGTGTTCATAAATTAAAATGTTTGTATTTTCTGATGATGTTTTCAAACGATTTGTCTTCGAACATAGCTACGAGTATAACTGTAAATGGAACTTATTCTTGCGGAATCTCACATTTCAATAGCATTTACAGTTAAATAAATTTAATTCCTTCTCATTAGTCATCAATCAATGAGTGAAATCTATATGTTCCCATACTGCTTTATTTGTTGCGTACACAACATTCATTTGAATATTTCAGTATAATTTTTTAGTATAATAATCTTTCTTCTAAGAATTGATAAGATTCGAGTTCATATTTTGTTTTAAAACCTTTGATCTGTTACTGCGATTAGAAAATGTTTCGTTTTAAAATAAAAAAAAAAAAACATATCAAATTCGTTTTATAAGCTTTATTTTTTATTCAATTTATTATTTACAGTCGAAATAACTAATTACGAAATACATTTAAAACTATTTTCTTAAAATTCTATATTTTTTATACAAAAGATTGGAATTTATTTTCCATAGCTGCCACTTTTTGCAGAAGCCGATGCAGAAGCAGAAGCCCCAGCAAATGCTCCATAGCCACCTGATCCGCCGGATCCTCCGGGTCCACCACCTCCTCCACCTCCTCCACAGCTTCCACTACCGCAGCCTCCACCATTTTGTGAACCACCACCACCTCCACATCCACCACCTCCACCACATCCACCGCCACCTCCTCCACGACCGCCACCACCTGAACCACCTCCGTAGCCACCACCAGGGCTTCCTCCGTACCCACCACCCGGGCTACCACCGAATCCACCACCGCCTCCCCCTCCACTTCCTCCAGCAAAACTTGAGCTATGTGCATTTGCACTACTGAATGATAAGCCTCCACCAAATCCTCCACCACCGGGGCTGCCTCCACTTCCTCCGCCGCCATTAGGTCTGCTTCCCCAAACTGGGCCGCCACCTCCACCACCTGGCGATCCACCCCCACCATGAGGGGAACCACCACCGGGAGAACCACCACCACAATTTCCACTTGAGCATGGTGATGAACCTCCAGGAAAACCGCCTCCGCCTCCGCCACCACCATTACCGCATGATCCACCACGGCATCCAGAGCCACCACCACCGCAACCACCTCCACCACAACCAGGTGAGGGACCGCTGTTTGGAAAGCCGCCTCCGCCGTGTGGTCCACCACTAGGAAATCCACCACCATGTGGTCCGCCACTTGGAAAACCACCTCCACCATGCTTTCCACCACCTGGTCTTCCACTTGGAAAACCAGATCCAGTAATGGCATTAGCTTGTGCCGATGCTGATGCATCTGCACTCGCGCTAGCTAGTCCGCTGCCGAATGGATTCCCTGACCCTGATGAGGGTGAGCCTGCACCGCCACCACCATTTCCGCCGTTTCCGCAACCGCCAGGTTTATTGCAATTTCCACTCGATGGAGGAGCATAAAGCTGGGCAATATTATGTGGTTTTCCTGCTAAGAAAATGTTGCTAGGTGAACCGAATCCGGAGCCTCCTGAGCCTCCAGCACCACCATGACCACCATTAGGTTTTCCTCCGAAACCACCTTTTCCGCCTCCATAACCACCATTTGAACCAGCACCTCCACCTGCTCCGCCTCCAGCTCCACCGCCAGCTCCACCACCAGCTCCACCACCAGCTCCACCACCAGCTCCACCGCCAGCTCCACCACCAGCTCCGCCGCCAGCTCCGCCACCATAACCTCCAGCTCCTCCACCATAACCACCAGCACCCCCTCCATAACCACCAGCACCAGCGCCTCCTGCTCCGCCAGCGCTACCTCCAGCACCTCCACCATAACCTCCAGCACCTCCTCCGTTACCTCCATGACCACCTCCAGCACCACCTGCACCGCCGCCAGCTCCACCAGCCCCAGCACCGCCGGCTCCACCAGCACCTCCTCCGTAACCTCCGTGCCCACCTCCAGCACTGCCAGCTCCGTTACCTCCGGCTCCACCAGCACCTCCTCCGTAACCTCCATGACCACCTGCACCTGCACCACCACCAGCACCACCTGCACCACCTGCACCACCACCAGCACCTGCACCACCAGCACCTCCTGCACCACCTCCAAATCCTCCATGTCCACCAGCTCCACCAGCTCCACCTGCACCTCCAGCACCTCCACCACCACCGGCACCTCCACCACCACCGGCACCTCCTCCACCACCAGCTCCTCCACCATATCCACCTCCATTTTCACCAGCTCCTCCTCCATACCCACCACTTCCAGCGGCACCAGCTCCACCACCAAATCCTCCGTGACCTCCACCTCCACCATTAGCACCTCCAGCTCCACCAGCGCCGCCAGCACCGCCACCAGCACCACCACCAGCACCACCGCCGCCACCGCCACATCCACTACCAGGTCCTCCGCATCCGCCATTGGATCCAGCTCCGCCTTTTAGTAAACCTGTGCCAAGAAGACCACCGCCACCAAGGAGGCCACCGCCACCACCATTTAGTAAGCCCGTGCCAAGTAATCCACCTTTTCCACCGATTCCAATGTTTATATCCTTTTTTAATCCAAGAGATAATCCGCCTCCTCCACTGAGAAATGGATTTCCACTACCAATTCCACCTCCACCTCCACTTCCACCACCACCGCATCCACTGCTTCCATCGCATCCGCCACCTCCATGATATCCACCGCCACCAAAGCTGCTTGCCGATGCTGCTGAGCTTGCACTTGCACTCGCTGCTGCTCCGCCTCCACCGTAAGAACCATAGGGGTTGGCTTCCACTAAAAATTTCAAAAATAAAAATTATTTATCTTCACAAAATGTTCTTCTTGAACGTTTCAGTCTTACCGAATCCGCTAGTCACCACAAGGGCTATAGCAAGCACTGTTCTTTTGATCATCACTCTTCCCATCGAGAATAACTTTTGTGCTGTTCCTCATCAAATCATTCAGTTTTATACCTCAAAAAGCAGTCATGGTGAATCAAATCTTGGAAAATCCATGACGTCAAGACAAACGTTACAAAATGTCTGCATCATTAAGAGAGTAAGGTGAAGAAGAGAAAAACAGAGAATCAAATCACGCTTCTAAATTTGAATGCAAGTTTTGAAATTAAATAACCAATGTATCCAATGCTTTAAACAATGTTCTAAGAATTGAATGCACAGGGCCGGATTTGAGTTGAAGTTTTCGAGAAAATTTCCAACTCAAATTATAGTTTATTCAGATTTGGTTTAAGAGCAAGCGAACGTAGTGCTGTCTAAAGGAATGGATCTGCATCATTTTTGACAGAAAAGGAATTTTTGAAACTTCTTGACTACATCCCCTATCGACGGTTTCGGGGTTTCCAAAAAAAAAAAAAAACCAAAATGGGTCTATCAATTCAGAAGCTTGCAGAAACTTTATATAATTGCCCAGTTCAGGAAAATAAGATTTTAGAAAATGTATTAAAAAAAACTAGCTGTTCATGCCCGGCGTCGCTTGGGTGAATTTCATGTTTCTTTCTCTAGTGTTTTGAGATGTCATTGTATGTCAGTTAGTCAGTCAGTTCATCGAGAAAACTTTCATCAAACCAAATCTTTCATTAAAATTGTGTGAATTGCAACAAAACAATTTCAGCACGATCATGAATTTATTGAAATGAAATACATCAGAATTCATTGTTTTGCCAATTCATTTATTGGTGTTTTTAATATGTTCTTCGCAAAGACTGGTGATTCCGATTGGAGAAAAAACGATGAGCACCGATGGTTTACCATCGCCAGGTATAACGCCTGGAAAAAAGACGGAAATTCAATTTTTACTACACACAATTCCGAAGGTTGAACTTGTGATCGTGAATTCGAACGCAAGTTGAACCCGAACCGAGCACGCTAAAAGTGAAACCATAATTCAGTTGGAATCAATGGTGTTCTTGAAATCAGAAAATCGCCTTTAAAATTTCCTATGATTACAGTTGCTTCAATCAGGTTTCTATGTTTCTATGCGGAATTTGTTGTATATGTATGTATATGAAAATATGTGACAGCTGAACTGTCAAACTGATAGTCAATTTTTTCACAAGACTGTGAAAGCACAACTGTCAAATTTTAACATCACATTTTTTTATTAAGATTTTCATACAAAAATAAAATCCAAAGTTTTGACATTTTTGTGGATTTTCAATAATTATTTTCTTTCAAACCTTTTTCGGACAGTTGCAAACACAACAAAAATTCATCTGTCAAATCGGTCGAACTTATCTGATGAGCTTTTATACATATTTCTGAAATCTGTTTTTTGTATAAGATGAATGTTAATAACTATTCTCTTTTTTAAAGAGTAAGAGGTCATATTTCAGGAACAAGTGAATACTGACGTTACGAAAACCCCCTATCAGGCCTTGCTGAATCTTCAAGAAAATCCAACCATGAATGTAAGGAAGTAAAAATTCACATGCTTTTGCTATACTCGGGGCTACCAAGCCAACTAGCAAGAATATCTGCGATAATGATCTTTATTTATTTTTAGTATTTTTGTTGTTGGTTTTGCCAGTGTGATGCAGTTCAAAGGGTTTTTTAAGCAACAAATCGAACAGCGATAGCAATTTAATAACAACAATCAATTAAAACTATGAATACTAATAAAATTCAAGATTATTCCATTTCCAACGTCTTTACCTTGGGCGTATAATGCTGTCTATTTCGAATAATACAACACAAACACATACCTTTTGTCTCCCCCCATTTGATTAGCGCGCAACTAGTCAATTTTGACGCGATCACATTGTGGTGAAGATTTTTCATTCAAGCCGGAGCTAGCTAGCTACATACATTATGCATTGACTTGAGGTTTTGGAAATCCTATTTAAAGTGAAAGATCAGTTCGTGCGGGGATGTACCAGTTTTTTTCCATCTACTATATCATTGGTATATATTTTCGGCGATACTTGAGTGGGTTTTCACTGAAAAATAAAAAGACGGACGTGAACAAAATAATATAAAAATCTTCATGGGATTTCGACTTGTTATTTAGTTTACGAAAACCTATTTCACATGCATAATTATGCGCAGTTCCCAGCTTGGAGATACGAGTAGTTAATTTCTAAACAAAAAATTGAAGAAAAACAAAAATCGGTTAAACCCTTCCTTATGGAAAATAAGTCCATGTTCAAAGTGATTTTCTTACTTAGTTAGTTAGTTGAAAACTTTACTAAGCAAAGCTTAATTATAAACTTACAATTGGTTAATCTAAAATTTAATATGATTTGGCCAGAGGTCGTCTACCAGATTGACAATTTTTGTTTGATTAAAAGTCTCTTTCTGTAACTCAGCGCAGTTAGATTCAAAATATCCAGGTCTGCATTAATTTCCATTAAAGATACTCCAAAAAAACTCAATCGTATCTCCTCGGGACCTCTGCCAATGAAATGGTAAATTTCCTCTCTGTGGCTGTGGTTGAAAGATACAAATGTTTCAGTTGGACAACGATCGCCATTTTTCATTTTTATAGCTCTTTTGAATTCTGTCCAAGAGACTCAAGTGGGTTCTTGGAGTGCCTGCCCAAATATGGCAATTGTTATCGAGTTTTGGAAGAATAAAGGCTTTATATATTACAGTCAGATCAGAAGGGGCATCGGCGGCGGAGAAAACCTAAACACTTGTCAGAGTTTTTGGCGACGTCGAATATGTGATCACTCCACAAAATATTATCTGTGATGCACATACTTAGAACTGAAAGCTGTTCAGTCTCTTCGATGCAAGTGCCACCCATAGAAAGTGGCAGTGAGTGAGGGTTACTCTTGATCGACAGTAAGCAGCATTGAGTTTTCAAAGCATTTAATTCTACACATTGGACAATGCTGTCAAGATCAGGGGCCAAATTACCGCATCAGTTTTCGAATAATACGTAACTGGATTATGTGAGTTTGGCATTACCGCTTATTTCACCGAGCAATCAATAACACTAATTTGACATTTTCATTTGATCACTGATGGGACTCACTCACTCAGTGACTGAAGTGGTAATTTGACCCCAGAATTTAATGAGCTTATCATTCTCTGGATCTGAATCTAAAAACGATTAAGAAAAGCTGAGGAGGGTACTGTCATCAGCGAAACAATTAAGAGGATTAGAAGTTTCAGACAAAAGATCATTTATGAACATATAAGGAAGAGTGTCGGAGAAAAAACGGAGCCCTGGGGTACACTAGCGTTTATTTTGTGGATATCAGATCTGAAACCGTACAATACTACTTGTAGAAAACGGTCCGAAAGCTAATTTATAATCCAACAAAGAAGAGATTCCTCGATACCAAATGTACGGATTTTTGATAAGAGAGCTTGGTGCCAAACTCTATCAAATGCCTTTGAAATATCAAAATATGCCTTTCCATCAGATCACCTGCTACGAAAGCCATATACTGTCAGTAATTAAGAAGCTTTCGTTCTTCAAGATATTTCTTAAGCTGAAAATTGATCAGCGTTTCCATGACCTTGGAAAGGGGCATAAGTGCAATTGAACGATAGTTAGAGAGGTACGAGGATTCCCCTCTTTTAGGGACAGGCTGGACAAATTCTGTTAACCTTCCATACGGGAAGAGACCTGCAGAGTAGGACAGATTGAAAAGCTTATACGCAGTAGTTTTGGCAGTTTTGAAGGACACACCTCTTCAGAGCAATAGCAGGGATACTATCCGGTCAGCGGTTTTTTGAATGTCAAGATGTCTTAGTTCTGTAGCAACTGCATGAGTGCGAAAGAAGATTCGTCTCATAGAATCGTTTACGCTCTTAAGTATACACAGGAGGCGTCAGGTCAGTCTCTGTTAGCGTCGGATTAACAGCAACGGGGTGTCATGGAAGCCGAGCGTTGGAACTGAGGATTTCGTAGTGCTTCGTACGTTTTTTACAAATGACCAAACATTTTTACTACCTTTGGAACATGAAAGTATTTTTTGCCATAATTGTTGGTCATGTAGAAATTTAGTTCGTCGTATATGACCTGTAACGTTCTTTCTAGCTTGTTTGTACTTATTCCGGTTTTCCTCAGTAGGGTTGGCTTTAAAACTACGGAATTCTACTTCTTTAACCCTGATAGCCTCCTTACAGTTTGAAGCAAACCAGGTTTGATAGATTTCATCCTATTCGGAATAAAATTTCTCATACCGTATAGAATCAGATTTGTGTCCATATCTGCGCTGGAGTCTACTTCACTATCGAGGAAGCATAGTGAGCAGTTAAATTCGCCGAAGAAATCATTGAGACAATTTGTTGAAACCAGAAATTTGCAGATATGAGAGATTGGTTTTATGTGCCTAGAGGCGATAATACACAATAAATTTGGTGGTGCAACAGCTCGGAGTGAACCAGGACCTAGTGACTCACAACTCTCAACCATTCCTGTGTGCACACGCACACCACCAGGGAACGGATGGGACCTACAATTTTCTGCCGATTCCAAACGGCTAATGAGCAGCACTTTCCATGACAAGAGATACTCTTGGAGAATTTGTCAATTCCTCGCAAGAGGCAGTACACCCCTTATTCTAGCAGCGGCTGAGAATTGAACTCGAGACCTTCCGCACGACAGTCCAACGCACTAACCATATGCCAAGGGGTACTACACACGATAATACACTTACACCCATATTAATAAAGATGGTTTAGTGGAGGTTTATCGTTAAGTCCTGGACTAAGTGCGAAATTTCATTAATAAAACAAATTTTCTGTTAAGTGACGTTTAGTAGTGGTTTAGCGAAGGAATACGAAATAGAAATGTCAAATTCGTTTTTTTTTAATCAAAAACTTAAACAAAAGTGAGAAGTTTCTAAATTAATTTTGAAAAGAAATATTAATAATAAAAATGGAACAAAGTTTTAAGTATTTCTTGGACCGTTTGGATTTTCTGGATAATCCTAATTTTTCTATAAGAAGACCAAAAATCTATAAGCCCCGATATGATCCGATAAAAGAGCGAAGCGAAGAGGAATTCCGAAAGAAATATAGGTTTTCCAAGAAAAACATGGAAAAACTTATAGCTATCGTTGAAGCAGACCTAAATGCGGACAGAAGAGGTGGACATATTCCTGTGGATTTACAAGTAATGGCTTCCATTAGATACTGGGGCCGTAATGTGGTACAATCATTGACTGGATGTATATAAACATAATCTTAAATAACATTACTCATTTAAAAAAGGTTCAAGACGGTTGTGCTGATATCCACGGCTTTAGTCAGCCTACATTGAGCATCGTGTCTTCACGAGTTGCCAAAGCATTTGCTTTGAAAGCAAGGCAGTTTATTAAAATGCCCCAAACAGCTTCCGAGCCAATAAAAACAATGGAAGAATTTAAGCTCATACGTGGATTTTCACAAGTCATTGGTGCAATTAAGCAATACCCACAATCAGACACAAGCAGTTCACCATTAATTTAGGTAGCCACAGAATATACAAAAGAGATTGCTTATACTTATGTAGAAGATTTTCTTAAAAGGATTTTTGATAAACGTCATTTTACTATTCCGGGAACATTTTGTTTTTATTAATGTAAATATTTAAGCCAGGACTAAGCTATTATTCTATGGTGTAGTGAGACAGTGGACTTTAGAAGGAATAAGCGTTTTTTTATTAATATATGGGTGTTAGGGTTTATTTATCAGGCTCAGAGGCGGTATTTTAGTCTCTAAATGCAGCATACAGTTAGATGTGAAAGCTGATAAGCGAAAAATCCGCCTCAATAAATACCTTAAGGGTACCAGAGCAAAGAAGCATTTATGAAACATTTCAGAAATAAGACGCGTCTGTCTATGAAACGAAAAAAGTTGTATGGGATCTTCATCTTCTTTTAATGGACAATATACTCAAACTTGATCATCGTAGAACAATATTGCGGCAGCAATCGCACCAGCAAATGTTTATTTTTAAACTATTATCAATGGCGCAAAATTTTAAACAAGCTTATTATTAAGATATTAGTAAGATACTATACTTAACAATTTGCTAACTTTTATGTAGAATACTAACTATTTCTTAATTTTAAAGCATTTACTAACTAGTATCGCGCTAAGGGTATTTTTTTTTAAAAAAAGCTTAACTTAAGTAATGGCAGTTCATGCTAAGTAAACAGACCTGTTTTGATGTTTATAAATGCCAAAGAGTCACATGAACTTTGCACTATACGTTATCGATGGCTTTAACTTTTATAGATGGGTGCAGAAAGTATGATTCTATATTCGATTAAAATTTACAAAATCGTCGTTTTAACCAAGTTTTACCATATACGAAAAAGGCTTTAACATCGTACTAATTCAACTAAAATTTTACGCCAGTATGTTTATTATCAATGCAAGCTCATTTTGAGTCAGCCTGTTTCAATTGGAAGTGCATTCTGATATTGAGGTTGGCCGTGATTAATAAGCCTAAATCTTTTTGTTTGGTCTATTATCGTTGTCCTATAGATTCTTTTGACTATGGTTAGAGGCGAATTTCCAATCCCATGGTCAGCTGGTTGATATACTCGTAGCTTAGAAATTTTCAAGTCATTTGGTAGCGTTCGTAAATTTCAACAGGTTTTTGCTTAGAATGTCAGAGAGTTCCTCCAAGCCGTTGAAGAAGTGTCTCCCTAGGAGCTAGTTTCTCAGATGATATAGCGCAGGGCAGTGAAACAGGTACAAATACAATAAAAGTACAGAATACAGGAAAGATAGGCGGAATTGCGGGACCCAGTTTTTTCGTGTTTTCTATCATCGTTATGTGAACTTTAATCAAAATCTCGAGGTTGATAATTTTTCCAAATAAAAAACTTGCCCTAAAGTATACCTATATCCCAAGTAGAACAGTCAACAATAGCCAACCAGTTTGGTAACAGAACATATTAAGAGTCAAATCATTCGTTAGAATGATTGTTGCACTTTTTCTACACGACGATAATTAATATTTAGTATTTCCACTACGGAATTTAAAAATTAATTTTATTTGGGAAACCTATAGGGACAAAACCCAGGATAAAAACCCAAAATTTTTTTCAAATAGAGAAAAAAGAACAATGAAATTAAAATTTGAATGAAATCGCGATTAGGCTTGTTTAAGAAAAATGAATATCCGAAATGCAAATTAAATTTATCGTGAACAAAAGAAGAAATGAAGGTACATAGGTCCGTCCGAATTTTAAATACACAAAACACTAAAATGGTTTATTTGGACACGATGTCCAATTTACTTATCTTTTTCTTTCCTCGATTTATGTTCCTCTAACTTCTCCGATGTCCTGATTTCGCTCCTCGAATTACTTCTTTTTTTTTCTTCAAAATGTTTCCTCGATCTTTTTCCTTCTTAAATGTTCTCTTCTTTTTCTCGATTTAGTCTTTTTGATTTTTTTCGAATCCTTTTCTATTTTTGTTTTTCATGTTGTCAAGCTCTTGGTAAGCTCTCCAATTTTCCTAGCTAAAATAGTAATATTTCCTCCCTCGACCATTCCAGTCACTCACTCACTCCAGTCCGCCTGAGTCGTTACCTCTTCAGCTCACCCACTGGCATTCGTTTCATTCCATGATACCGTTCGTCAATTATTCCTTTGACATGTAAAAGGAATAATTGAATCTCGGGAACCGTTTCACTCGAAGTATTGCTCGAAACCTGTAATTGTCACTTTTGCAAAATGCTGGCTAGGTACACTAATGGTTGATGGTACCATTGTTCCCCGATCTTTCCCTCTATCATCCAATAATAAGTAGGTATGTCCAAGGTGACACACGCTTACTAATCCTAAATGGGCCTATATATTTCGTCGCTAATTTGGCTGCAAAATAAGTTGCTGCATCGGACAGCGGACCGTTGTCACAGACGATCCACTTTGAAACACCGAAGAGAAGAAAAACGTTTTCTTACAACTCTTTGCACACTGCTTTCGCCGTTGCAGAACGTAACGCAAACAAAAGTGGAAACTTCTTGAAGTAGTCTACCACCGTCAAAATATAAATAAATCCCCTCGACGATTTCGGAAATGGGCCACCTAATCCAACGCACACTGTATCCCATGGTTTCGAATTACCTAATCTTTCTGTCATAAGACCAGCTGGTTTCTCGTTAATCCGTTTCACTTTTTGGCAAATTTTACAATTCCTAACGTATTTTGTAATATCCCCTCTCATTTTGGGTCAGTAAAACTTTTCTGCTACCCTAGCAAAAGTTTTATTTACACCCATGTGTCCTGCTAATGGACTATTAAGGCACTCGTTCAAAATTCTCGACTTATCCTTTTTTAAGGGTTCGATCAAACTGGAGCTTATTAGTTGTCCCATTAGATTAAAAAGTAAATATTATGCTTGTATCTACTTGCCTTATTAATTTTATGTAATACTATCCTCTTAGCTGGCGGTCATAACAGGGTATTAACATGTAGCATACGAAAACATGCACGTGCCGTAACTATTCGGGACTGGTGGAAGTCTGATCATAGCCTCTCCGTGGCGGCCGATAGAAACAAGTCCTCAGGTTGGCGACAGGTTAATTCCCTGTCCCGTAAAACTTAATGAATTACGAGACCAACAACAAGCCTCGGAAACGGACTGATCACACGACGACAACCCACGCAACGAAAACGGAAAAACGATTTACGAATTTTCTTATGGAACGTACGATCGCTCTATAGAGCTGGAGCTGCTCAGCAGCTAGCCGATGCCCTGTCAAAATATACAGCTGACATAACAGCTCTTCAAGAAATCAGATGGACAGGTAATGGTTTTACAGAAGAAAGAATATGACATATACTACAGCTGTCATACAAAACACCATGTGCTCGGGGTAAGCTTCCTAGTCAGCGAAAAAATGAAGTCTACCATCATCGGCTTTAACGCTATAAGCGAAAGGCTATGCACCAGTGGCGTAGCGTACCATCTCGGCGCCCGGGGCGGGAGACACATTTTGCCGCCCCCATTCAATACTAAATTAAAATTAAATTTCGGAACATCATTTCACAGCCAATGAAGTATCTTTTATTGAAAGTAAAATAGGATCAGCGGTTTCATAAACGGATTCTACGGGCCTTACGAATGAGGCTCGTGAGACAAAGCTGTATCTGCGGATTCATCACCATGCATGCGTTTTTTCCAGCGAATTCTTCTCGTTTTGAGTTCGATTCCGAGTTTTTTCCAAAGAGTCTTAGAAAAGTCGATTGCGGCTTGGACGAAACGGTCTCTGCTCTCCACTAGGAGAGCTTTTAAAACGCAGAGTTTCTGAGCACACTTATCCACACTCAGTTCACGTTGCTGCAGGTAAATCTGTGCGTCATCTTCTTCAGGTAGCTCTGCAGCCCAAAAGCCAAGAAAAGTGAGGAAGTTGAATGACTACATGACTGTCAGAAGAAGACTGGCTACCGATCCGTCAATTCTTCCAGTACCTCAAGAACTTCCACAAACTTATTTTTAAGCGTCTTTACAGCTTCACGAGGTTCACTTCTTCTGCAGGCTTGTGACTAAATGCTTGAGTTGACTTCGTTTGCACGTCTTCTTCTTCTGCCTATAAAATAAGTTATGCATTCGCATGAATATTGGCCGGAAGACAATTCTAGGCCACTCACGAGTGTAGGAGGAATCTTACTTACATTGGAATCACTTCCGCTGCTACTGGATGCCACCGAAGACGTTAACATAGCTTTTGAACCAGAACTAGAACTGAAATATTTCGCGTCTTCGCGTCTGTTTTTTTCTTAGCCTTTTTCTTGCGGTATTCCGCACCGCTTCCTTTAACTCTTTTCATTTTCAAAAACTAGTTCAAAGGTTGAGTGAAGTACTAAGTGTTTTAGAAGATTCAACAGTATTTAAACTATAAACAACACAATCGAAATAACTTTCTGTGATGCGGGAGGGAGCAAAAACATTGAGCTGGCTGAGACTAGAATAACGTTTCCGTCGAATCCTAGTTATCTTATCATATCTCGCATATCTTCGCTGTAGAACGAATACCTCGTAACCCAGAAAAAACCGATTTTTAGGTAATGATGCAATTACATATATTGTGAATAAAATTCCGGATCTAATGAAAAATATCCTGTGAACCTAAAAACTATAATTGCAGAGCCACGCGCATAAATTAACAACACGTCTCTCATTGCCTCTCATTGATTTGATAATAAGTTTTTCGTCTCTCCTGAAAAATCGACTTTTCTGGGTTACGAGGTATTCGATCTACAGCGACGATATGCATTATGCATATCATATGTTTCGGAACACTCCCTTTCAGTTTCGCTAGAGTTTCGGAACGTTTTGTTTTAGTTTCGCAATCAGCGCGACAATGCGGAATGGACTCTTACGGCCCTACTCACCGTCTACAAATTCACGAAAATCAGCCGGAGCGGTCAACGACGAACCACAGATAGGGTGGCAAATTTCAAATTTACATCATTGTTGTTTGTTGACTTGTCAAACGATCTGTCATGAAAAATATGATTTCTACTCTACCCGCATCACCGGCGACATTTTGCCGCCCCCTAGGCCTGCCGCCCGGGGCGGACCGCCCCCACCGCCCCCCCTACGCTACGCCACTGCTATGCACCCTTCGCGTGCGACGCAAATTTACGAACATCAGCCTCATTAACGTTCACAGACCTACGGAGGAGTCCTCAGACGAAGAAAAAGAGACTTACTACGAACAAGTCGAGAGGGCCCTCAATGCCTGTCCAAGGTATGATGTTAAAATCATCCTTGGGGATTTGAACGCAAAAATAGGTCGGGAGCCGGTATTCAGGCATTACGCAGGCACCCATAGTTTGCATGAGAACACTAATGACAATGGACTTCGAGTCTTAGAATTGGCAGCATCGAAAAACATGGTCGTGATATTATAGTGCACGTATGGGAGCAGGAAGAAATGCCAGAAGACTGGCGAAAAGGTATAATATGCCCCATACATAAGAAGGGAGATGTCACAACGTGCATCAATTATAGAGGTATCACGTTATTGAGTACCGCCTATAAGATACTCTCCTCTATCCTACAAGACCGGATAACCCCATACGCTAAAACCATCATCGGAAAATATCAGTGTGGTTTCATTCCGGGCAAATCAACAACTGATCAGATCTTTACCCTTAGGCAGGCGATGGAAAATTGTCTAGAATTTATCATCCCAACATACCATCTGTTTATAGACTTTAAGGCCGCCTATGATAGCATAGCCAGGGTAGAACTTTACAAAGCCATGAGAGAATTCGGCATCCCAAATAAATTGACACGACTATGTAGGTTGACCATGACCAACGTAACAAGCCAAGTAAAAATAGCCGGATTGCTATCCAGACCAATCAACATCTTTAATGGACTCCGACAAGGGGACGGTTTGGCCTGCCTCCTCTTCAACCTGGCGTTGGAGAAAGCAATCCGTGACTCTGGCACGGCAACAAGAGGGACCATCGTCAACAGGTCCAGCCAGTTACTGGCTTACGCAGACGACATCGACATCATCGGAAGAACCGAACAAGCTGTACATGATTCCTTCATTCAGATCGAGCAGGCGGCACAAAATCTGGGGCTGCACATTGGTGAAGGTAAAACAAAGTCGGAGTCGGAGAAACAATCATGGTACATGGTGCGAGGGGAAACAATCAAGGTAGCGGAGCACGAATTTAAAGTGGTGCAATCATTAAATACTTTGGGTCAATAGTAGCAGCCGATAACAATATAGAAGAACAAATACGCGGACGGCTTCTCAAATCCAACAGAGCCTACTATAGTCTGTCAAAGCTCTTCAAATCCAGAAATCTCACCATAACTTCAAAACTGCTGCTGTACAGGACCATGGTCCTGCCAGTACTCACTCACATATGGATCCGAGACTTGGGTGCTTAGCAAAAGGCACTCCGACCTCTTAGCTGCGTTCGAGAGAAAAGTCTTAAGGAGAATTGTGTGCCCATATGTGAGGAAGGACGATTCCGGAGACGGTACAATCATGAACTGTACGCAATCTACCTTGAAGCAGATATCGTGACAAAAATTAAGCTCGGTAGACTCCGGTGGGCAGGGCACCTAGCTCGCATGAGCGAAGAGGAACCTGCTCGGAAAGTTCTTTGTGGTACATTCTATGGTAGACGACAGCGTGGTAGACCATGCTTGCGCTGGAGAGATGGCATAGACCAGGACGCCCGAAGCCTTGGGGTGCGCAACTGGATGGCGTCGGCTAGAGACCGGGATAGGTGGAGAGACTTGTTGAAAGAGGCCAGGACCGAAACCCGGTTGTCGAGCCGATGATGATGATGATCCTCTTAGCTACATAGTGGATACTTAGGCTGTTAATTATAGACTTCGCTAGTACTTAGGTTAGAATCCGGCCCAGAAAATTTTTTGAGGCAATATGGATTTCAGCTCAAGCTGAAAGGATGGTATAGACTAGAATGTTTGAAGCCTTTGAATGAACTAGAATTACATCAAATTTACTTGTCCAATATATAGAAATGTCATAGTATAAAAATCGTTAAACCATTTTGTGAAAAAAATTTATCAAAAAATATATATGTATAAGATTTTTTGGGTTCTCTAATTCGAGTTTCCTAGCATGACAAAGGTGAGACTTTATTCAAAATGGTTTATTATTGCAGATAAAATGCACCTCATAAATCGCAAATCTCCAAAACCTGGTCTCACTTGGTTAGTTTCCAATAACCTATAGAGTTATATATACGGCTAGATCATTAAAAACAAATCTGTTAAATATTTATTAATCAGTCAAAGCAGACATAAATTGGTTTGAGAAAAAGAGAATCTTATAACTTTTTACTATCTCCTTTAGATGACTATTCTAGCAGAGCGCTATAATTTATAATGGCATTTCAAACTAGTCAAGAAAAAAACTTCTTAATTGCTTCTAATGATTCCATTAACCAGATTATACACACTCTGCAACCCGTGATTAAAATAAAGTATGAAGCCGACACTTTTAATTCACACCTCACAAAGTCAATTCTCTATGATTCGGAAATACCAATCCTAGGTATCTCTGTTAAGCTGGTTGTTTTAACATTTAACTATCTGTACGAAGAATGTTCCAACTATAACGACTTAAAAAAATTACAATTATTGTACTCATTTTACCAGTGCTATAAATAATTATTATATTCAATTTAGAGAGAAAACAAATTAATTGATTCATTAAATGTCACGATGGAGATGGAGCTGAATATGGAGAAGACTAACAAATAGGTAATTTGAATAACCATAGTAACATCGTGTTCGACAGTCCGAATACATTATTTTTGGCGTCTATTGTGTCGTCTATAAGGGTGATCATGACCAATAAACGTAATTGTAATTATTAGTATTTGTCTGGTTTGCATAAATTATTATGTCAGATTGTGAAAATGTGGGAGTTAAACGCTGCCGGAAATTAGTATTGAAACTTGTTTAAGAAACAATTACTTTTCGTACAGACAAGGTGTTCCAGAAACCGAAGACAACCACTCGGGGGCTGATGACTGGAGAAGCTAAGCTTTAATAATTATTACTTTCGAGATATTTAATTCATTGTTAATAAATTTTTTGTTTCGATATGTACCTCAGTCTCGAAGCTTAATAGTTCGCTTGCGGGGTCCCCCTTGCAAATCAGTTGGGTGTTTCGTAAATTTCAATTAAATATTTTCTGCGAGGGGTAGATAGGTTAGGTACCTAATGATGTTTTCTTGATTGATTATTGTTTAATTTTTTTTAATGCTACTTGTAATTGCAGCGCCATTCGAAATTTGACTGACACAGCAAATACAAATTGCTTGCACTTAAAATAGAATTTATACTAAGTATTGTACGAGACTAGGTAAGAAGACCTAAGACCCGTTTGTCGATATAATTAATGCAAGAACTTGATCTTAAATGATCAAATATGAATTTATGTAAGATCGCAAAGTTTCGAATCATTGAGGGGTTTTTGAAAAAAAAAAATATTTTTAATTTAAAAATTTTTTTAAATATTTTGGTGTGTCAATTTCAAGTCTTTGTTACTGTGCAAATATAAAATAAGATATACCACCAAGTGGTACAAGAGACTGATGCGCCTAGAACCAAACTCTCCATAGATCCAAAAACTGGAAAGAAATCTTAAATCTAAGGCAGGCGCGAATACTACTGGGCAATCGCAACCAAGAACGTTTCACAAACTGCACAAGCTTATATTTAGGAACAACCTAAGAATAAAATTAAGCTATCCTCAGAGGACACTGCAAAGTTAGATGATACCGGGGCTTACATGATGAAGAAAGGAGCCCCACATACTCGTACATATTCTGCAACAAAAAAAAATGAAATATATCATTCCTTGGTTGTTGAATATAGGACAAATTCTTATAAAAATTAAGCAGTCCTCCTTTGCGTGGGTATTTCAGAAGGTACAGGTACAGGATTGATCAAATTTACCGTTGTATGGGCTGCCAATTAAAGGCAGGAGTTCACATCTTGATTTGAATATAATATGTAAGTTGTATTTCTTTATAATTCAACGAATCTTGAAAGTAGTTGTTATTTAATAGTTTATAATTAATCAGAGAGTATATAATTCTACTATTAGATTGATGAGCTTCGGTTTCTTACTTCGTATTTTTGCATTATGTTGTAGATGTTCTCTTTTAGTTGGATGGGGTTGTTGCGATCAAGTTCAAAGGTTTCACCACAAGTAGTACTGATATTCTGCCACTTTAAGATCCAGCAATCTTTATTGCTCAGTTCATATAAGAGCATTTGTGTGGTCAAGCGTGTGTCTGGGTGTGAAAGAACTTTAAGGATGTAGTCCAGCGTTACCACTTCCGGAAAAAAAGTCGAAGTAGATTTGAAGAAAAAAGTGAAGTTAATTGAAAAAATCGAAGTAGATTTTGATACAATTTTTTTTACTTGCTTTTAAAAAAAATTGAGCTCGAAATTTTTATCATTTGACATTACACCACGAAAAAGTAGTGATTCCGTCTCTCTGCAGGTCTGTACATCAACCAGCAGCCTACAGGAGAAATTGAAATGGTTTGTTGTTTTAGCTCGGTTGTTTCCATACAGCCATTATAAAATATTGTAATATTTTTACTAGGTTCGTTATATAAAACTTATTACTCTTTTTAGTATTTCTTCTTTATTTACACTTTCCAAATCAAAACAATAAATCTCAATTTATAATCAACTCAAATACTTTTATTCATATTTAAATCACACTTGTTTAATAACACTTTCCACAATCCAATAAGCAAACTCTTGCACACTTTCATAGTTTCTGCTCACCGCGAACACTCTCTTAAATACTCAAGTTAGTTGTTCTCGAAGGTTCTTGTCTTAGAATGTTCTAGAAGGATGGGATAAGGGGAAATACATTTGACATTGGAAAAGAGCTTTTTGTTTCTTCCATAAAGTAGATATACAATTTTCTGACAGATGGCGCTGTAGGAGTATAAAGCTCTGTTCACAACATTGCCCCCTTCTTAAGATTGTTCGTCCCGAACAATTCTATCTCCAGCTTCGCCACTGTATCGGTGCAGTCGATCACTATGCACAACTTTTAACTTTCCTCTTGACCCTCTTTGAATTCGGTAAACGACATCATTGATTTTCGTGACGACAATATAAGGGCCTTCCCAGTTTTGTTGATGTTTCGGTGACAATCCCTTTTGACAATGTGGATTATACAGCCATACACGATCTTCTACTTGGAATCCTGTCGTGTTTGCTCTTGTGTCCTACCTTGTCTTCATTCGATCGCTGTAAGCACTCATTTTAGTCCTGGTTCTTTCGTGGATGTCAATTAGCCTCTCTTTTAGGTCACTCGCGTAATCCTCTTTTTCCTGAGACTCTTGTGATGGGTGTCCAAACCTTATCTCACTAGGCAGCCGTATGCTTCTTCTGAACAGGATTTCAGATAGTGTTTGTCCTGTTGAGCTATGTATTGCACTTCGGTAGGCCATCAAAAATAGTGGTATGTGCCTATCGCAGTTTCTTTGGTAGTCGCCTGCGACTTTAGTGAGGTGCTCTTTTAAGGTCCTGTTGAATCTCTCGACCATTCTATCAGATTGGGGGTGAAGTAGTGTGGTTCTCGTTTTCTTAATGCCAAGGAACGTGCAAACTTCTTGGAATATGTTCGACTCAAAGTTTCTTCCTTGGTCAGAATGGAGCTCCATAGGCACACCGAACCTGCTTACCCAGTAAGACACAATCTGGTCTTCCACGGTCTTGGATTCTTGGTTCGGGATAGCGTATGCCTCAGGCCATTTGCTGAAGTAATCCATTACCACCAGAATGTATTTGTTTCCAGCATTCGTTTCCGGAAATGGTCCAGTCACATCAACAGCAATCCTTTGCCAACATTATATTGCATCATTTTTCCTTGCAGATTTCTACCAGGTCCTTTGGTTGCACCACAAGCGTCACAATTTCTGCACCACTTTTTAACGTCGTCTCTTGCATGCAACCAGTAGAATCGTTGACTCACTTTTTCTAACATCTTGTTGATTCTTAAATGGCCTCCTGAAGGTCCATCATGCATCTCTCGAAGAACCTCTTTAATTTTTGATTAAGGTAGCACAAGCTGCATCACATAGGATTTACCATTAGCGGACTCCCATTTTCGCCTAAGAACACCCATTGTGCCCAATAGGCCTTTAAAACTGGACTCCTATCGAAAATGTCCTTCCATGTGGGTTTTTTTTCATGTTCCTTCCATGCGAGAAGAGGTTCGATGTCGGGGTCTTCTTATTGAGCAGATCTTATTTCTTCATTGCTCCATCCACAAATAGGGTCAGCCTTTATTCGCAGTGTGTTGATGGCGACCATGCGTTTGTTGCCATTTGACGTTGCCTCGACAGTCAGACTCTTATTGTTTCGTTTGGTCTGAGAAACCTGGATGGTGTTTCTGGGGCCATCGATACCAGAAACCAGCTTCTGCCCCTCGAAGTTGGTTCATACTCGTTTCTCTGTTGGGAAACTTGTTCGGGAAGTAACACTGGTGTTCTTGTTACCTTGTTCTGAGTTTGAAACTCCGTGTCCACAATGTTGACAAG
Source organism: Chrysotoxum bicinctum (assembly GCA_911387755.1). Classification (NCBI taxonomy): domain Eukaryota; kingdom Metazoa; phylum Arthropoda; class Insecta; order Diptera; family Syrphidae; genus Chrysotoxum; species Chrysotoxum bicinctum. Next base: position 106,266,434 of record OU426989.1, on the reverse strand, counting down.
CTCTTCTTGGTGGTAATCGACATTGACGCTGTAAATGTCCGGTCTTGTTGCAATTCCAGCACTTTGTAAGTCCGTTTCGTTGATTCCTTTGGACATCAGTTCTTCGGCATGAGTATTCTTCGACGATGGCTTCTCTAAGATGATGTACTCCGTGAGAAGCTTGCTCTGCTGTTTCCATTGTCAAGGCAAACGCTAATGTTTCCGAAAGCGTTCGTTTTCCAGCAGTTCGTACGGCCCTTTGAAGATGTATGGATGTATTTCGGAAACTGCAAACTGGTTACGGATTTCTTCTCCAACATTTCGATATGCAAGATGAACAAGCCTTCCAATGTCCGCTTGTAGCTGTTGTAGACTTTCGCCTCTCTTCTGAACTCTGGAATAGAGTCGTACTTTGAAGACTTCTTTCATATGGCTATTGCCAAAGCGTTCGTCTATAGCCTTAACCAAGAAATTAAAGTCACAGCTCTTATCTGTTGGTATAGTTAGCAGTGGCGTGGCGTCCATATAACACGATTCCTATCGTCTTCCCCTTTAGAAAATCCACAAATAACACAATCTACCAAATAAACATCGAATGAGTTTAAGTTATCAATTCTGCCTCTCATTTGTATCTTATACAATACTTTATTCAAACACATTCCACAATCCACAACCAACAATAATCAAATGAGTCACAAAAATACTCTGACGTAAACTTTTCAATCACCGTCTTATTTATTTGTGTTATATCCCTTTCTTCCCCAAACATTGTTTTTCGGATCCTCTTTGTCCAACATATTCAAAAAATAAGACGCTACATTCCGTCTTATAAAATTTTCGATGTATACCTCTAGGAGTTGGAATTATTTGTATTTTATTCTCCCTTTCTTTAGCAATTAGCATTGCATTTCAGTAGGAAGATAATACATTGCAGGAGTTCAGGTGCTCGCCTTTTTTCAACCTTGTGTAAGAAATAAGACGGTGTTCGTCGACTTCTTTGTTTTTTTTTTTCTTTAATATGTCATATAAATATAAATATGGCATGTGGGTATTGTTGATTCTTGATTTTAAATTTGATGTTGATTTGCATGCTAATGTAAAATGCACGTTTTGCAAATTTACAGTGATAATTTTGAATTATGAAATAAATCGTGGTAGAATATATGGCAATTTGTCAGCAGTGTAAATTTAGCATATCGCTACTCTGGACAAATAAAATGCATTTGCTCTTTTTTTTAATAGGAATTTAAATTTAGATTCAATTGGCATTCAATAAAAGACTGTGTTGCATAGGTTCAATAACTTCAAATAAATCTAGTGTTTTGAAAAGCCAATTTGAACTTAATTAAAAATAGTGAAAAGTTAGATGTCAAAGTGAAGATTTAATTCCTTTTATTACCCACTATAGTAATAAAAAAAATTTAGCATCTTAATTTTAGTGCAGTTCTAGATTTTGTCTTGGAAATGTCTTTGAAAAATGTAGATTGCTGTTTAACAGATTACCTATCGGAGAAACCAAATAATTTTAGTAAGTATAGTTGATATTTTATATTTTATCCTTTTTTCGTTTACACATCAGGGATTTCGATCACAGATCGAAATTTTTTGTTTGGTGTGCGTGTTTCACATATATATATATCTACATGTAAATCCCTCTTTAAATATGGATTTAAAGATTTTGATCCCTGTCAAAGAAAAATAAATTTTTGTTGGGTGTGAAGGAACGCAAAATCTGGCGGGGGATCAAAATCTTGACACAGAAATTGATTTCTTATGTGTAAAGGTAATCAACATATAAGAACCTATGACACTTTAATGGAATCCTATTTAGAGTAGTGTTATAGGGCATGGGCAACGATATTCAAAATGACTCGATACATAGTATCGCGGCTGTTATTAAATCTGAAATTAAAACAGAAATCATAAAAGCTCGGTTCGTGTCAATTATGATCGACGAAACATCAGATTTGAGTCATAGGGGACAACTGAGTGCCATATTTCGGTTCTTGTCAGAGAATGGAATACAAGAAAGATATCTTGTATTTTTTGACGTTAGGGCGAGTCTTAATGCAGATGAGTTGTCCCATCATATATTTTATATTCTTGACACATATGATTGCAAGGAAAAGTTAATAGAACATTCCTAGGAAGGTGCCGCAGTTATGTCCGACGAAGGGGGTGGTGTCTAAAAGGAGGTCCTTTTTTATTATGTTTCAAGCTCATTGTTGATTGAAATATTAATGTCTTGAAGTATACAAAATATAGCTACACATTTTTTGCTTATTCAATGTGGAATGCATTTGTAGATACCATATCCCTACTAGAAATGTTGTTTTTAAGCTTCAAAGATTTTTTTTCTTCATTTTTACAGGTGAAAAAATTTTATAACGGGTTCCCATTTAAAATTATCCACGCCACGCCACTGATGGTTAGGAATAACTCAGCAGCTGCTCCTCTAAGAGCAAGGCTTAGAGCTATACACTTGTCAGCCTCATCCCAGCCATTCGTTGTAGAAGCTGCCTCGAATTGCTTCTTGTATATTGACCAAGAAGTTTGTCCATCAAAGGTAGGAGGTTGCATCTCCTTTTTTTCTCAAAGTTTCCCGAATCTTTGTATTTCGAATACGGTCTAACTCTTTTGAAAACGTCTCCATTTTGTTGTCGACTTGATTCTCTAGCAAAGAAACAGGTTCATTAAGTGCAGATACATTATTCTCGATGTTAACAAGCTTGTCTTCTAGCATGTTTCTCTGCTTTTCGAGAAGGTCCTTTTGTTCGCTGTGCTGCTTATCAAGGCGTTCGAGAAAATTCTTTTGTTCATTTCGTTGCTCTTCGAGACGTTCGAGAACATTCTTTTGTTCATGTCGTTGCTCTTCGAGAACATTCTTTTGTTGTTGAAGCAGAAGACTAATCATATTTGAAACATCTACATTTTGATTACGTCTGCTTCCTCAGCGTCAGCTTCAAGGACGAAAATGTCCATGCTTCATTTTGTTGTTTCAAATATTCGGCCAAATGTAGAACAAGCTCATTTTTCGATCCTGCTCTATAAAGTTCTCGCTTGCCTAATTCACTTTTCAGCTCATTACAGTTGAGCTCTTTCAATAACTTGCTCATTCTTATTATTATTTTTTTTTTCCGCACAATTCACTACACAATAAGTTTTATTCCACTTTTCTGACACCAATGTAATATTTTTTCCTAGGTTCTTTAAATAAAACTTATTACTCTTTTTAGTATTTCTTCTTTATTTACACTTTCCAAATCAAAACAATAAATCTCAATTTATAATCAACTCAAATACTTTTATTCATATTTAAATCACACTTGTTTTATAACACTTTCCACAATCCAATAAGCAAACTTTTGCACACTTTCATAGTCAAAAATCAACTGTTTCTGCTCACCGCGAACACTCTCTTAAATACTTAAGTTAGTTGTTCTCGAAGGTTCTTGTCTTGGAATGTTCTAGAAGGATGGAATAAGGGGAAATACATTTGACATTGGAAAAGAGTTTTTTGTTTCTTCCATAAAGTAGATATGCAATTTTCCGACAGATGGCGCTGTAGGAGTATAAACCTCTGTTCGCAACAATATCATATTTGTTTCGAAAATGGCTCTAATGATTTTTATAAAAAAAAAATAACAACGACGCGGTCTACATTTTGGTAAAAAAAAGATGTTATTGACGGTACCTGTCATAGGTAGAACCTTTTTTTTATTATTTTTAACTTTCTCATTTCCCGCTCTACTGATTTCGATCAAAATTCTTTTATTTCGAAATAATATTCTACACAAAAAATGTTTTCCTTAAATGTATATTATTAAATACTTAAAAATACTCATTTGTATATTTGTTTTGTGTTGACGTTTAATTTGTTTTGTTTTTTTTTTAATGGTAATTTTACCTATAGTGAAATAGAGAAAAAGAAGTAGACTTGAGGTTAATTAAAACAGAGATTTTTAAAATGAAGTAGATTTCAGTATTCTGCTGATGGTGCGAAGTGGGAAGTAGATTTTGAAAAACAAAAGTAGATCTACTTCAATTGAAGTAAAGTGGTACCACTAATGTAGTCTGCCATGTAGTTTAAGGGTGCTGGTAAGGAGTTTTGGGTAATCCTGTTTCTAGGTAAATTGCATAATTTGGGGTTCTCTTTGGTAAAATAAAAAGTTTTTTTTATGAAATTTCTTTGAAAGTTTTTCTACTTCTTCAAACTCATCCATTCCCCAAACCTGAGCAGCATACAATAAGGAGGTTTTGGCAACACATTCAAATATTTTGTACTTGTAAGATATTAACACATTTCGATTTGAAATAATATTCCTTCATGTCATGTTGAACAAACTTTGGGAAGAATTTGTCTTTCTTTTAAATGATTTTTGAAATTCAGTGTTGGGTTTAGTTTTACTCCTAAATACGTGTATTTGTATTTTTTGATGGTTTCGATGCGACTTCCATTATAAAAACAGCTATCTCTAATTTGACTACGTAAAGACTTTAGATTTGTCAATATTAATTTTAAGTCGCCATGTATAGCAGTAATTTGACAACCGGTTTATCATAAGTTATAGGTTTTGAACTGATTCCGAGATCATCTACATAGAAAAGAACATTGACAGTAATATTGGAGATTCTAATCCCACCTGGTAGATATTGTCCAATATCGTTAGTAAATAATGCAAAAGGTAAATCACTTCGAGGGCATCCTTGTTTAACACCGGAATCCGTCTCAAACCATTGTGAAAAAGATACTTTATCCCAAACAGCTGCTTCTGAGCTGCTGTGCATTTTTTTATAACATTTAGAAATTTTGAAGATACACCAAGTTGGCATAGTTTATATATAAGTGCACTTCTGTTCACAAGATCAAAAGATGCCTGAAAGTCAACGAAAAACGCGTAAATCCTCTTTTGTATCTAAATGAAAGACTTTTACTATCGAAGACAAGACGAATATTTTTTGACTACAATTGAGTAATTTTTCCTGAATCCCGCTTGAAATTCCGTTAAAATATTATTGTCATCAACCCATTTTTCCAGTCTATTCAAGTGGACACCACAAAAAATTTTGGCCATAATGTTCATGAAGAATATTGCGCGATAATTTTCGACGCTGTTCGGGTCACCTTTCTTATAAATAAGACGAAGGTATAGTTCCTGTTACGAAAATTTTTTAAAGAGTTGTTTCAGTTCATTAATGAAAGTTGTCATTGCATTTTTAAAGTACGGATTATGTCTTCTCCTGGTGCTTTTCCATTTTTGGCCTTTTTAAGTACGATTTTAATTTTCATCAATGGATATTTCAGAGTCCATGACTGAAACTGTAACTAATGGCTCTACGTATGCAAAAGATAAGTTTCAATTGTTAAAGAGATTTTTTAAATAGATAGCGAGATCATCTGCAGAGACACTTGTTCCTATGACAAAACTGCATCCATTTATTTCTTTTGCTATTTTCCAGAAATCTTTTGAACTTTTGGCAAGACTAAGAGTTTTTGCTTGGGTATTTTCATATTTAATTGTCTTCAAACGGCATATTTGTTTGTATCTAGAGTTTGATTCGGTATAACAGAAGAACGCTTTTACTGGCAAGGTACTCATTACATTATTCAGTTTTTCAAAATCTTCATCCCACTTATTACAATTAATATAAGCTGGAATAAAATATATTTACATTTTATTTTTTTGTTCGAGTCTTACTACAGTTGTGCCTTCATGTTCTACAAAATCGTATGTTTTTAACTCTGATGTTCTAATACCATAAATGCTTACACCACTTGCACGTCTTTTGGCCGATGTTTTGACTGCTCCAATCCAAAAAAGTTTGAATCTATTAAAAAGGTTTTTAAATTTAAACAAATTTTCTGTGATTACATGTGTTTCAAATAAAAAGAATACGTCGAATGTTTTAATAAATTACTAACCGCTGTGCATTTACAGCGGCAAGGAGTTCAAAATTCATTACGAATGCTTTAAGTGATCCCAGCATATGCGTAACTATATCACCACCCTTAACGCCAGAGCTTTGTCACTAAACGGAATTCAGATATTGAAGAGATGTGGACGTGAAATAAAAATGGTTTTACGGAGGTTTATTCTGAAACTGTGCCCAGGCGGACTAGAGTTAGAGATTCCTGGATATTGCTAGACATTTAAAAATAAATCGACTTTGGCAAACCGATGAAGATGCAGAGGATGCCTAAGCAGACGTGCATCCGAATCGCTGGACTTTTATGAATCGCTGTCTTCGTCACATCCTGAATATTTGCTGACCATAAACCAGCGTTGCCCCCCTACCACAATCGTAGTGTTTTTACTACACTTTTTTTTTCAAAAGCACACACTACCCACGCTCCTCAAAACACTACACTTTTTTTCAAAGTGCATTTGATATACAAATCCACAAAACAGTTTTTGTAAGAGGTTATGAAAAATGTTTGCAAACCTGATCTTATATCAATCAATTTAGATTTAAAAAACAAAGCTCATCACGTTGCGTATACGTCCATGTATTTTGCATTTAAATTCGAAGAATTTTGCTGTAGAAACGACATTGAAAATAATATTTAAAAAAAAGTACAAACGAAGTCATGCCAATTTTATATAGTTTTATGCGAATAACTCTTAGTCAGACTTAATTTAATTGATAATGAAAAAAAGTCATTTAACTCTTCTTGACCCTATCGAAATTTCAAAATGAGACATTCCGGCTGTAGCTGTAATGCTCCTTATGAAAAAATTTTTATTTCATATACAAGCAAATGAAACCATGATAAATAAGGAATTGGGTCCATTATAGGTTTACACGTTAAAAGAATATTTCAATGAAGACATTGTTCAAAATGTTGGGTCAATTTATTGAGTGCCAAAAATTTTCTTGGAAAGCCAGTTTTTGAAAATGTATGCAGTTACATGCTTACTTTGTGTAGCTTGCCTCATAGCAGTGCAACTGCAGAGAGGTTTTTCTCAAGTTTAAATAAAATAAAGGATGATTTGAGAAATAATTTGAATATTTCAACAGTTGATGCAATTATTCAATTAAAAGAACTCTCGAAAGACGTAGAGAGAATTTTTGAGCCCTCCCCAAAATTAAAATTTTGCACACAAATTCAGTTAAAACAATACAAGTCATTATAAATAAATTAATCCTTTAATGTATATTTTTGGTTTGTAAAGATGTTAATAGTTTATTTATTATTATATACGAATTTTGTATGAGTTGTTTATAAATAAAGTTTATCAAACGTATGCATATTTAAAAGTGAATTAAAGGATTAAAAAATTTGCAAAAGCATTTTGTTTTTTTTTTACTACGTTTTTACTACCCTTTTTTTTCTAAACAGTACGCCTTCAATCAGTTTGAGGGGAGGGGCAATACTGCCATAAACTAACGAGTGATTTTTTAAGAGTTATCGGAAATTAAAAAAAACACATACAATTCAGATAAATGCATGAAATCTTTATTTGAACCGATAGTACGGTCAATATAATTTAATGTTTGCAGATTATTTCATGCAAATGTTGACCACGGCTGCGCCTCAAATGGTCCATCAGCTTAGTCCAATTTTGCTATACTCTTTCTAACATTTCGGCCGGTATCTCACAAATAAATGCTTCAATGTTGGCTTCCAGTGCGTCAATCGAAGCGGACTTGTCGCTATAAACATGAGCCTCAACATAGCCCCACAAAAAAAATCTAGAGACGTTAAATCGCACGATCTAGGTGGCCAATTGACCGGTCCCAAACGACCAAACGTGTAATAAACTCTTCACCGAACTCGCCCCTCAATTGGTCCATTATTACGCGTGATGTGTGGCATGTAATACACCTTCTTGTTAAATCCACATGTCATGCAAGTTAAGCGCTTCCATTTTGCACACACAAAAATTTGTTATCATCGTACGGTACTGCTCACCATTCACAGTAACGTTGCGATTCGCATCATCTTTGAAGAAATACGACCCAATGATTCCGGCAGCCCATAATCCGCACCAAACAATGACTTTCTCTGGATGCATTGGTAGCTCTTGGAATGCTTCTGGCTGCTCTTTACTCTGCTTGTTCACACGTATCCATTCAACCAGAAATGGGCTTCGTCGCTGAACACAATTTTTCGATAAAAAAGTGGATCTTCGGTCAACTTTTCAAGAGCCCATTCACGAAAAATTCAGCGTTGCGGTAGGTCGTTCGGCTTTAATTCTTGCACCAGCTGTATTTTGAAACCCATCACACCTAATCCTTGCGCAAAATTTTCCACGTATACAGAGACCCAATTGCTGCGAACGGCGCCGAATCGATAATTCACGGTCATCACTAACACTGGCCGATGCAGCTGCGATATATTCCTCAGTTCACACTGTACGTAATCGTGTTGGTGATTTAATGTCCAACAATGTAAATTTGGGCGAAATTTAGTCACAATAGCCCGAATAGCCGCCTCAGTAGGTCGATTAAACTGACCATAAAATGGAAGAAACACGCGATGAACTTTCTTAACAGAGCACGCATTTTGATAATAAAATTCAATAATTTGCAAGCTTTGTTCGTTTGTAAGACGGTTCATGATTAAATTATATAGACCAAACTGAAGATGTTTGACAGTGACACGAAACGTGCGTGAGCTGTCGAAACCAGTGTTGCCAAAAAGAAAATAGCAAAAAATCACCCATTATTTCTAATCAGGAATTGTGGTGCAGGACAAGTCAAGATCGGATGGACGTGCGTCGACAGAGGAAAGTTAAAATGGCCAAATGGATTGGTCACACACTGAGGTAACCAAACAATGATATCCCAAGCAGTCTTTTGAATGGAATCCTCAAGGTGCATGGTTCACCAAGAACAACTTGGAAATCAACAGTCTTAGGAGAAGAAGATTTACATAGAAAGACGTGAACACAGTTCAAATATTAAGCTGCCTACCGTGAGTGATGGAGATGATTTGTTGGCACGCTATGCACCGACTTTACCGGGGTTTTAGCACATATGGATGATGAAAATAGTTCTTCAAGCTCTTCCTTGAATTCGTATAACCAAGCAGCGAACATACACTGCCGGACAAAGTTACATGTTCTCTCTCTCAAGGTCAAATATAGACTAACGGGATAGATTGTTTGCATTTTTTATGAAAGCAATTGTTCTCATAGTAAGTATTGTGATCTATAGCTGTCAGATTTGACATCATTTGGCTAACGGAAAAAAAGTTAAAGCACTTTAAATGCAGTCATTAGAAATTTGATTTTTAAAGCGTTTGCACAAGTTTGAGTTTCATGTGTTTTTTCGGCTTTTCTTTCGTTTAATTTTATCGAAGTCCTACTAGAATATTGTTTATGACAAATGTGATTAATTAAAGCAAAAATGCCAGATTTAAGTAGGTTCAAGTAGCCCAGGTCCTGTGTTTGATCGAAAATGGCTTTTCGTACCATGAAGTGGCCTCAAGGCTAAATGTGTCAAAATCCGTTATTTTTCAAAATGGGAAAAGGTATAGGGAAACCGGTTCTCTGAAAAGGAATCCCGGACAAGGCAGGACGACAGATTTATTGTGACCTATGTCCTCAGAAACAAGTTCGCGACGTCAACTGAGGCTAGGAGCAGACTTCTGAAAGTGCGAAATGTAAGAATTTCGTCCAAAACTATAAGAAGACCAGTCAAGAATTCTGGATTAAAACCGTGCAGGCCAGTAAGAGCTCCCCTTCTCACCAAGCGCCATAGAGTAGCGCGTGTTGCCTTCGCACGTAACCATATAAACTGGTCTGAGGACGACTGGCAACGAGTGCTCTTCACTGATGAGTCCAGATTTTGCCTCAAGCCGGACGACAGGCGGGGCAAAGTGTACAGAAGATCAAATGAGCGGTATGCACAATGCAACATCATTCCTCGAGTTGCTTATGGTGGAGGTTCCATAATGGTTTGGGGTGGCATATGTTTGGGAGCCTGCACGGAGTCACATGTGGTTGAGAATGAGTCTTTGACATCAGAGCGGTATGTGAGGGATATCTTACAAGAAGTTGTTGTGCCATTTGTACCAAATATTGGCGAAAATTTCATCCTAATACAGGATAACGCTCGTCCCCACACTGCAAATAGAGTTTCGGAGCATCTTCGAGAGGCCCACCTGAACACCTTAGACTGGCCAGCCTGCTCTCCTGATTTGAATCTCATCGAGCATGTCTGGGACATGCTTGGTAGACAATTAAGGGAGAAAAATCCGAGTCCATCAAACATAGAGGAGCTAAAAAGTGCTTTACTTGAAGCTTGGGAGCAAATACCCCAGCAAAACATTGATAATGTAATCAGAACTATGCCAAGGAGACTTATTTCTGTCCTCAGAGCAAGAGGAGGGAATACTAAGTACTAACACATCCCCACTTTCAATAAGTTATAAATCCTCATCAAAAAATTAAAGATGAAATAAGGATAAACCAAGATTTTTCACTTTTTCATGCGTTCCTCTAATTTTTTTTGTCTGGCAGTGTATATGTATAGTGGAGCAAACCATTAAAATTTCGCTTCGTTTCAAATGTTTGAAATCATAAAACTCGCTTGATTTTATTTAATAATTTCACTTCTCAAAAACCGATTGCAGCTACTCGTATGCTTGAAAATAAAATAGATTCTGCTGAAGAAAACTATTCACCTCAGAACTTTCATGGTCGAATTTTTCAATTTGAGCTGCGGCCATTAAAATGCCATTTTCAACTTAACATGCCAATAAAATGTTCAATTGTGTACTTGCCCCAAACATTAATTTGTCGGTAAGGCTGATAAACGTGTATTTGTGGGGAACATTTTAAATCATATCTTCGTCATACTGAAGAACAACTACTACAACAAAAAAAAAACCTGCATTCCTGTAATAAATGTTCCGCGTTCCATACGAAAAAACCTAAATAAACTCCCAAATCGGGGGGAGTACGAAACATTACAAACACAAAACATGAGAACTTTATCTTGGCAACGGATTTATTCGATTTTAATGGTCAACTTTAATGACATTTGTTTCGGAAAGTTCGGATCAAACTTTTAGCTGAGTTATTTATAACACAGAGGCTGAGGTTATATTATGTTTTTGTGTCCCTAAGAAAAAACGATTTTCCTATTTGCTTCCCAAAGTTGTCCACTAGTTTTAATGTTCCAGAAATGATGCAGGGCGTGGTGGTGGCTGTCTTTTGTTTTGCCAAGATTTGCTCTGAAACAAATGCCTAATTTTTGTATGTCATACATAGAACATACATAGCTATGACAATAATTTATTTTGTTTTATTATTTCATGTGTGGTCAAACTTATTTATTGTAGCATCTGTAAAAACACTGAGAAAGTTTTTTCCATGTTGGTTTTGAATTATGGAGTTGGAGGACTTGAAGCTTATCTAACGTTATGCATTTTTTTGTTCGTAAGGTATACCGCATGCGGATGTCCGGAATTTCTAAACACAATTTGTGGTTAGAAGTTATGCAGGGAGAATAAAAATGCACATGTATATGTGGACCAAAAAACGTCAACCCCTCTGCATTGGAATTGAATGGGAGCATTGAATTATTTGTCTTGCTTTGTTTTTCAATAGGGACAGGTCTATGTTTATAGTCTTTGGCAGCCATGCTGTTTTGTTTTTTCAGACACTTTTTCGAAATCACCATGCTGAGGTGCATTGTTGAGTAGCACGTCTTAGTGATAAGACATTATTATCTAAATGGTTGCGCCTATATTGCGGCATAACCCGTTTGGTGGGCAATTGGTTCGGCCAACTTTTACGTACGTCAAAGGAACGTCAGATCGACCGAAAATTTTGAAATTGTGCAGCTCAAAGCTAATGTTGATAAACAGATTAGCAATGTTCGTCATTTTTTCCCCAACTGGGCTTAGGAGTGTTCGAAAGAGGACTCCAGTTTTGGACAAATAAATCGTCAACTCTTAATGAGTTTGATGCGCTGTCTGACTTCATTTCCCGAATTGTTTCCCTATACCCTAACACTGAAGTCGTTACTGCGGGTGACTTCAATGTACACAATTCAAGTTCACTCCTCTATTCAACACAGACAACACCCGAAGGAAGATATATTGAGATCTTTGCTAAGATGCACCGCCTTACCCAGCTGCAGAAAAAAAAGAACACACTCTCAATTTGTCTCATACTTCATACCCTGAAAAGTATACAATTAAGCTAACTGATTCTTTCGATACTTCGGAGTATTGTGTAATATCAGACAATTTCTCGTTTCCCATCTATCCAGTTAAAGAGAAACATCCACCTTGGACCCTAGGTAGATTTTAATAACTTTTTGATCCTCGATAGTGACGTTAATGCCAGTACCGATATGATCACCATCACAAAAGTGGTTTTTCTTTGGATGAGTTCTTTTATTCCTAACAGTGGTAGTTGCAAGAACTCTTCGAGAAGAGGTGTTCTTCCTTGCTGGCAAAACCATTATGTACCTAAGCTTTTCCATCGCTCCTCCCGTCATGGAATCTTCCTTAGAAGATGAAAAACAGCATTTGTCTAAAAAAGGTAAATCATGAAATCGCTGATCAATCATCAGCTTAAGAAATATCTCGAAAATGTTACCAACGATACGGCTTTTGCAGCAATCGTTGCACTGGTTATCTGAAAACAGGTCTCACGGAAGAGTGAAACATATCTTTTAATTTTTTTGAAGAAAGTAAGATACTTCTTGGCATTCGGTAGAGTTTGGCATCAAGCTATCTTATCAAAAGTGCATAGATTTGGTATCAACGAAACACTTATTCTTTGGTTTTAAAATTAACTTCTGATCATTCAAGATACGTTGCATTGAAGGGTTTCAAGTCTGATCTTCATAAAATAAATGTTGGTGTTTCCCATGGGTCTGTTTTGTCCCCAACTCTCTTCCTTATTTTTATAAATGATTTCTTGCCTGAAACTTCTAATCAACTTCATGATTTGCCGACGACATTTTACCCTCAACTTTTGATACTAGTTCTCAAAATCATGTCCATTTTCTTCGGAAGTGGAATTGCAACAGTACCGTCTTCAAACTCCGATCTTTAGAAAATTACTAAATGAGGAATACAAAGTTGGGTGAAGTTTAATGCTTCGAAAACTCAATTATGTCTCTTGTCGTTGAAGAAAAATGTACTCTTTATGCCATGTCCTTGAATAGCACTATAATAAACAAATTGTGGTAAATTTCCTCGTAAGAAACCTTTCTTTAAATAACCCACTTTGTTTTTTCTGTTTCAGTCCAGCCATTCCTGAGATTAACTGCCCGCAATGGGACAATGTATTTTTTGATGAGTTGACATTTGCGCCGTCTATAATTAGGCCGAAATTCGAAAATTAAAAAAAAATTGTACTCTTGACGCATGTATTCATTATTTAAAAAAAAAAATTATGTTATTACCTTTTCCGAGAAAAAAATTCACAAAAATCATGCGTTTTTTGGCGTTCTAGACCGTACTAGTACCTTAATGCACAAAAAAACTCAACGGGCAGCTACGGGTAGCTGAATTTTATTTTATTTGGTACACAATATTTTTATTACCTATCTTAAATAGCTCTTGAGAACAAGATCTAGCAAGGCAAAAACGTTTTCACTCGAACACATATTTTTTTTTTGAAGTAAATAAATAGTGTTGATATATCTCTGCCTAACAATGTACTATTTAGGACTTTATATTCGGAAATTCTTTAACTTATTTTACGCACCTGCAGGTGTTGAATCCATTTTATTGCAATATAGTCTAAGAGTCCGTGAACGTGATTTGTATATACAAATCAACTTTAATACTATAACGTAAGTAGAATTATTTTTTCATGAACATTAAGGGTGTCTGGAAAGGGGTTTCCACTACGCAAAGTGTCTGGCAATGAATAACGTGATTTTTAATAATATTCTGAATATAATACCAAAAAATCAGACTTTATGACTTGGCGAAAGTAGATCGGTATTTTTCACACCTTTAGTACCGTTTTACTATCAAAGCCACTATGACCCAAACTTCATAATGGTCCATCGTTTTTACCTTTGTTCCCCCTCGACGAGTTTCACCTTGTCGTGGTGGGGGGGCTTACGTCTTTCTCTGGCTTGCTAGAGTTAGACAACTAAGAAAACTCAACACGTATAAAGAACTTATATAATATAAGTCGCGTGGCTGCACATTATAAAACGATCGAGACATCTCTTTCGTATGTGTATGCAAAAGCAATCTAAAGTAGTATTAGAAAATGACGTAAAAATCAGATTGCTAAGATAAGAAAATGAAATTTTGAACGCATGGAGGACATCGGTTGTAGTTCAAGCCATGTCCGAAAAAATCTCGGTGCTATACCCAATCTCAGAATATGATAGATCCTATCAGAAACTGAGCAACGGGTCCCTGGTGCTGATTTATACAAATCTTGAACAATGTGATGTGGGGGTCACGGCCTTGACGAAGGGTAGTTGAGCGATATGACCGTCTCTTTTGCCTGGAGTCTTGGTTTAGCAATACAATGGACGGTCCTTCCTGGTACCTGAAATTAAATTGTGGGGAATGTCTCTATCCCTTTTGGTGTAGGAAGAGCAAGACTAATCGTTTCGGTGCGGATTGTGGTTGGCCTTGGTCGGCTATGATCTGCATCGTTATTTTGCTTAATTTATTAAGCGCATGTAATATTATTGGTGATATTTTTATAATAACTCCATAATATAAAAAAGTAGCAAATAATACAATACCCTAATTGGGTGCCACGGGGATAGTGATTACTAATCCCCCGCTGGTTATAGCCCCCATGGAGTAAGGAACATGGAAATCACTGTCACTGGGAAGGCCCTCTGTAAAGAGAGCTCGTGGTGGCTGTGGTTATACCAATCAAGTTACGCGATTGGCTATTGTGGTTTTTACTGCAATAGTTAGATAACACAATTAGATCCGTACCAAAGGGTAATGAACTGCCTACACAGTACAAAATTTGGAACAACCTAAAAATGCTGATCCGCACTTCAATGACAGGACCAACGAATTGTCTTGGGGTGTTGGTCTTGCATGGGTTGGAAGGGTGTGGCTACCTTTCATTCCGATAAAAGGCAACTGGGACCTAGTCCTGGGCCGTCAGTGCTTGAGGTTAAGCAGTGGAGTAAAGGCTTTAGTTAGCTAGGAATCCACTATAATGCTTATTTCAGTTCTTACCTTTGTTGGGAGCATGCACTGACAAACTTTCAGATTTTATAAAATGACGAAGGTCTGGCGTTCACGGGCTCTTGCTCTAATAGATTTTCTTGGAAATAAAAACTTTTACACGTGTTTGATGGAAGTGTTCATTAGCCTATCTTAACGACTACCACTACGACTACGACTACGTTAACTTAGCAGCCACATTCAGACTGAGATTATTTTTGGGATTTGAGGCAAGAGACTCTACTACGAACATTTTTCGTCTCCTAGGGGTCTCCTTTAGACAACCTGATGACAAAAAACCCCTAACTCAAAACTTTTATTTTGGACTTTTGGCCGTACAAAGATGCCTTCGGCCGCACTGTGGCATGTCGCAAATGTAATAACTATAAAGGCACACAATACAAGCAAATTTTTTATGTGGCCGTTTCTTAACCTTGTTTAACTTTTCTCAAAATAAATTTAATTTTTATTAAAGAATGTTATTTATTTCGTTTGTTTTGAATTGGAAAACAAAAATTTTAATGAACATTTTAAAGCATACGAACTTGTGGCTGAATACAAAAGCCCTTTAATTTTTAAGTTTAGTGAAATAAATACCTCACCACTTTACGTTCATTTTGTAAATAATAAGAAATTAATAAAGCCTAGTACTCAGTTCAAGTGAAAATGAAAATTTCATATAAAAGTGACTGCTGGTTCACTGGCATGAAATCCGCAACGAGAGGTGAGTACTAAAATGTGGATTGGAAAAACAAATATATTCCACAACTTTTTCCACGCTATGAATTTCATTTCTCAATGTACAACCATCAGGAAAAAGTTTAAGGCAACGTGGAAAACTGTGACATTTGTCAGTTGATTTGAATATTTTGTTTCAAAACAAAAAATTGAAAATTTATAAACAGAAAGAACGAATCAGTTTAAAAATACTTGTCATTTTTTTTTCATTCAAAGTGAGTATCAAAAATTCACGTGGAAAAGTTTATTCTATTTTCATTTTTATTCTTCGCGTGTAATTTGGAACGTATTTATTTTTCATTTCACGCTAGGTGAGTACTAGGCTTAAGAGTTAAATACTTCTAATAAATTATTCCTTTTTTCAATGTATTTTTTTTTAAATTCTTATATGCAGGATATAATAAAACGTCAAATGATTTGAGAAAAAATTTTGTTGTTGTTGATTTTTTGGAGAATTTTCAGGGAAAAAATTATTCTTGTATACGCGGAAACTAAAAAAACTATCAGGTAAGCATTTCCAAAATAGGTATCGAAGATGACAATATAAAAAGTCATTCAACGACTATTCGATTAAGTTAAATTTAATTATGCACAATGGTTATATGTCACTGCCTAAATAGTTAAATTAATTATTAAAAAGTTAGTTCTAAAAAAAAAACAATTTACAATCAAAATAGACGCAAATAACTATTAGTTTTAATAACATTGACTATTGAATAGTCGATTTTACTATTGAATAAATTGATTCTGACTATCGACTAGTTACTTCAAAAACAAACACCAACTTACAATAAAATAGTTAAAAATAACTATTTTGTCTGGTAATATTAAGCAGTTGAATCTACGAAAATTATTAACTGACAATGAAAATAGTCATAAATAACTATTTTTAACTATTTTGAATAGTAGTCCCGATTTTAAGTCTGAAAATAGTTAAAAAATAGTTAAAAATAACTATTTTTTTCTCTGAGTGTATGTCCTGCAAAAACTACAGGGGCATATCCCTACTTAATGTCGCCTACAAGATTTTATCCACCGTACTATGTGAGCGTCTAAAACCTTTCTGCAACACTATAATCAGCACTTACCAGTGTGGCTTCAGGCCAGGCAGACCAACGATAGACCAAATCTTCACATTGAGGCAAATCCTGGAAAAGACCAACGAATTTCAAGTCGAGACCCACCATCTTTTCATCGGCTTTAAAGCCGCATATGATAGCATTAGTCGCCAAGAGATTCTATTGGCGATGTCGGAACTCGGGATCCCGAAAAACTGATCCAGCTATGCCGCATGACGTTACAAAATACGCAGTGCAACGTGCAAATGGGTAAAAGCTCATTCGAGCTATTCCAGACATGTAGGCTTCAGACAAGGAGATGCGCTATCATGTCATTTCTTCAACCTAGTCCTGGAGCAGATAGTGCGCAAGAGTGGTGTTAACCTGCTATGCGGACGAAATCGATATCATCGGCCGCTCCAAGCGAGCTGTGCTAGAAGCGTTCACAGATATTGATGAACAGGCGAAATGCGTTGATCTTGAAGTTAATGAGGACAAAACAAAGTATATGCTATCAACAAACAAAGCCTCATCTGTCCATCGCCTAGGACAAAACGTCACTTTTGGTAGCAGTAATTTCGAGGTAGTCAAGGAGTTCACCTATCTCGGAATAAACATCAATCCCACGAACGACACCTTAGTGGAAATCCGACGAAGTATTACCCTAGCAAACCGCTGCTACTTCGGTTTGGCCAAACAAATGGGTTCAAAACTACTTTCTCGAAGGACAAAATGCACGATATACAAAACGCTAATTTTACCAGTAGTTCTACTCTACGGCCCCGAGCGCTGGAGGATAAGCAAAAAGGGGAATTGATATTGGACACTTTCGAGAGAAAAATTCTTCGGCGGATATTTGGTCCTATATGCGAAGAGGCAGAATGGAGGAGAAAATTCAATCGAGAATTATACGAGCTGTACCAAGATGTGGATGCAGTCCAAAGAGCCAAAACACGACGACTACACTGGCTCGGTCACATCGAGCGAATGGACAACAACGCTCCAGCCAAGAAAATCTTCGAATCCCAGCCCGCAGGTTCGACGACGAGGAAGACCGAACCTCCGCTACAGGGACCAGGCGGTTACAGACGTCAGAGCGCTTAGTTCCGAAGACTGGAGGGAGCTCGCGAGGGATCGTATCCGATGGAAGACCGCACTATCTCAGACAGAGAACCTCCATGGATCGGGAGCTGGATAAGTAAGTAAATAGACACAGTTATCAACACTGCAAGATTCATGTCTTGTTGCTGTTTTGAGGTAGATATTATTCAAGGCTCGTGTCTCTCGCACTATCTGTAGATGTTATCCCAACGACTATAAGTATTCCAAGTAAACTTTTGATTGAGATTAAGTGAACAAATATGTGTCAGGAGTAAAATTGAACTTAAAATTGAAAGTCTAATTATATCACTGGAAAATTAGGCCTAGCAAAAGATTGTCTGTCTTCTTAGTTCTCATCTTATGACAAAACTTGTCTTAAATATACGCTTTTGCTAAAAATTTAGTCCTTCTAAATTCAAAGATCTCTTTCTTGGCACCTCAATTCTGGAACCAAACCCTCACAATGTTTTTCAAAAGTACTTTAATTCTTAAAAACAGGAATCAATCGGCATTCGAGGAGGGTAGATTCCTTTCATATAATTGAGCAAACAAATGATTTCCTTCGTCGGAATGCACTCAAGTACACACTAGAAGAAAATCACAGACGAATATCTTACACCTCCTATCAGCATATCTCAACCTCATACTTGTGCCTTGCCTTCTTTAAATACATCTCTCGATTGCATGATTAATACGAGCCCTTGTGTATGAGGAAGGGGTTCGTTTGATGCTTTCATCTTACTAGCATATATCTTTACCCCTTCACATATGCATGTTGGCAATAAAACGATTTACTTCGTCCCTAATATTATGGTATGCTAATATATAGGACTCTTCAAATCAGAGCATTCGCATAACTCTGATTGATCAAAAATGTCTGCAAACTCTTCTTATTCCACTTGTGTTGCTTAACGGTCTTTCTAGAACCACTATATCCGTCTATATAGTTATTCAATCGAAGGCACTTCATAGAGAGCATACCAAATCACACGGATAGCTTTTATTCTTCCAGTTGTAGGTAAGGGATTCCCTTTGTCATCGTCCTTGTACTTGCGTTGCTATTCGGCTGCCGCTGTCGCTGTCGCCATCGTCATCATGTACTCGTATCGTGTGTTACCAAGAAATTGACAGCAATTTCAAGAATTCCACATATTATTAGACTGTTGTATCTGGATTGTAGATTTGTATTTCTGGAAATGGGTTCTTTTCATATAAAGTTTATTCATACAGTGTTTCAGCTCTTGACTGAAGTGAATTTCACCAGATTGTTAGTTTGGACTCAGTTTGTTCAGGCTATAAGCTTCATACTTTAGATTTTGATTTCACAACAATAACTGTTATATTATATGGACTATGTGAAAGGTGGCGCAAAATTAATCAGCCTAGCGGAAGATGCTATAATTTTTGCAAATGGCGTCGTACGCCAACCATATTTGACATTTGTGAACAACACAGCTGCAGAACACAAACAAAAACGTAATGCAGCGCTATACTTCGCAAGAGCGTGGAATAATTGTGCCGATTTTTTTTACAATAACCAGTCGGTGGTGTTAGCGCAGCGGGATTTCGACGTCGATTTCCTAATCGTGTTGCGCCAATTGGGCAAACATTCCAGCGCTTAGCTACTAGACTCGAAGACACTGGAACCACAGGAGACCGTGCAGGGCGTGGCCGCCACCATACTAGTCGTTCGGCCGAGAATTTCGCAGCTATGGCTCTTGTTGTCGCTGAGAATGAAGAAACATTCACCAGACGACACGGGGCTCACGGGTCAGGCAATTGGACACCACCAGATCCGTCCAAAGTGCAAACACTTCACCAGTGAATGCCTGCTGACCGTCCGGTAGGTCGCGTGTGAAAAACTGTCAATCGCAACAACGAAGAGGACAATTCACTGTCGAAAATCATCATGAGCGACGAGGCGCATTTCCACTTAAGTAATTCCGTCAATATGCAATAAGCACGAAAAGATATTGCATCCTCTCAAAGCCACTGTGTGGTGTAGCGTTCACGCGGGAGGAGTAATTAGGCCGTATTTATTTTAGGGTGCCATCGGTAATACGGTGACTGGAAAATGTTAAACGCTCCAGGGCCATGGACGAACGTGGCTTGGAAAGCATGTGGTTTCAACAAGACGGTGTAAAGAAAGCGTTTTCTAGTCGCTTAATTTCCCGTTTTGACGATTTAGCAGGACCAGCAAGATCGCCCGATTTAACCATCGCTCATACAATCACAATTAAGAACAATATTCGACAGGAATGCGAACAATTTCACCGGAAATCCTGCGAAAAGTCATGGAAAATACGATTAAACGGGCACAAATGTGATTCAACACTTCTGGCAGCCACTTGACGCCCTGAAGGATATCATCTTTTCCACTTAGCAGAAAAAATTTTAAAGCTCATTTGTAACATTGTAAAAATGTAAAAATGTAATTGGAAAACAAAATTGTATGATTAATTTTGCGGCACTTTGTATTTAAAGCCACCTTGCATTTAGGTTAGGTTAGGTTATTAGGCTGACAATTGATGTCGCTATCGTCACACTTAGATCAATGTAGATCCATTGTGTTACCCGTGAGTGTAATCACTCTTTCCTGATAGAAACTTATGTGTTCTGTTAATCAGTCAAGCCATTTTGCGGCATTGACGAAGTTCAATATGTGAATTTCTGAAATATTGAAAAGATCTTCTAGATTTTCAAAAAAGTAACTACCAAGCCATTTCCTTTTCTGGTGGCATAGTGAAGGGCAATGATAGAGAAAGTGTGATGTGTCTTTATGTACCTCTTCATCACCACGTCCTCTGCGTAGGTCATCTGTACTTAGTTTCATTTTGAATTTATGATATTTCAATAAATTATGTCCGGTGATTATGCTCGTAAGAGAGCGAAGGGACTTATTACTAAGTTTCATAATATTGTCGGTCATCTGCTAAAGCAAGGCCATACTTTCCTAGTAGTATCACAGGTGTCTAGTAGACTCCACCTTTTATTGGATTTCCTTATGATTATGTCTGAAATTTTCTGTTTAATGTTACAGAGTGGGATATTTACCATCTCTGCTTGACTAGCGTCAAATGCTGATCCCTCTCTTGCCAACTCATCGGCATTTTCGTTACCTGGTATCCCGCTGTGTCCCGGGACCCAACAGAGTCTAATATTGTGCTGCGTGCCAAGAACCTTAAGCTCTGCGCGGCAGCAAGAAACAAGCCTCGATTTTATCACAGTGGCAGAAATCACTTTTATTGCCGCTTGGCTATCAATGTAAAAGGTGATATCAGCCCGTGATATCGCCATCATTGATACCTGTCTAGCAGCTGTTGTCACTGCCAGGACCTCCGCTTGGAAGACACTGCTATGATCTGGGAGCCTAAGTGAGTTGTTTAGCTCAAGAGGTTCTGAGAAAAAGCCTGAACCAACACCCGTGTCCATTTTGGAGCCATCAGTATAGATTGCTATTGCTGATTCACTGACGTAGGGTTGGTTGTTAAGCCATTCTTCTCTGCTTGGAATGGTTTATAAAAGTCAAGCTCGGGTGTTGTATAATCTGTAATGATACTATCACCCAAATATTTCTGAAGAATTTGAGAATGTCCTATTGCACTGTTTTTCCAGGTATTAGTCTGGCTTAGACTTAAGGCGCCATATGCTCCGGATTCTTGCAAGTCTCTGTACTTTTGTCAGAGTTTTGAGGTTCGTGTTTTTGCAGTTGCATTCCACCAGACCAAATTATCATAAGTTAGTATTGGTCTGATTATCGCCAAATACATCCACCTGATAATTTTTCTCTTTCCTTAGTGTTAAGGCTCCAGTTTAATTTCCTATCTAGAATCACACCAAGATACTTTGCATGATCTGAAATCTTCAGCTCTGAAGGTATTCTGAAGCTTGGTATTTTCCTCTTATTTGTAAAAAGAACTAATTCTGTTTTTGACGGGTTAAGCATCAGGCCGAATTTTCTAGTCCATTTAATAACCTTAGGAAGGACGTATTCGATCTGTTCGCTGATAGTGGGTAAGAATTTACCTGTCGCAATAACGCAAGATCGTCAGCGTAGGCTAATACCTTAACTCCACAATGTGGGGTGCCCCTGGATGTGGATACTCTCATCTGTATCCCTGCCAGTTCCGAATTAATTTGCCTGTTCTTTAGCATGCACATAACCCAACGTATTATCGAATTATCGATTTTATTGTCTACTAGAGCTGCCTTCACCGCTTTATTGTTCACGTTATTGAAAGCTCCTTCAATATCGAGAAACGCAGCAAGGGTATATTCTTTGTCGCTCATTATCTTCTCAATCGTGCTGATGACGCTGTGAAGTGCCGTTTCTACACTCTTCCCCTTTGTGTAGGCGCGTTGAGCTGGCTGGGGATAAATCAACCAGTTTCAGATTGCCACGAATATGTAGGTGTATCAGTCTTTCAAACGTTTTAAGAATAAACGATATCAGACTAATTGGCCTGAAATCTTTTGCTTTTGTATGACTGGGTTTGCCAGCTTTTGGAATTAAAACCAATTTGACTTCGCGCCATGATAAAGGAACATATCCCCCAGGAATATATTTTTCAGGAGCGGTATTATGGGAAGATGCCATCAAGGCCATGGGATTTATACGGATAAAAGGAATGGATTGCCCATCTGATCTTTTTATCCGTTATAATATCCGATGGTACAACGTGTTCCGTGTAAGACTCTGTTTCCGGGTTGCTGTCACTTGACCCGCAGCCCGGGAAGTGAGTATTTATCAGGTGCTCAAGAGTCTCATTGCAGGATTTTGTCTAGCACCCAGTGGGCGTTTTAAGAGATCCTAGAGGGATTGAATCCTTGGAAAGAAATTTCGTGAATCTACCTGATTCGTTTGTCCCCTCGATTTCACTGCAAAAAGTTCTCCATGAGCTTCGTTTCGCTCTGCGTTTCTGCTTTAAATTTTCGCTGACTGTTTTTATATACAAACTTCCCAGTCATTCTCATTTCTAGTGTTTTTGGCAGCATTGAAAAGTCTTCTCGTTTCTTTTCTCAAGTTATCGAGTTCTACCGTCCACCAGGGTGGTTTCTTTTTTCCCTTCCCTATATGTTTTAGCGGACAACCTTTCTTGAAGGCGTTACTTAGAATCACCCTGAGTTATTGAGATTTTTGATTCATCATCATCATCATCGGCTCGACAACCGGGTTCCGGTCCTGGCCTCTTTCAACAAGTCTCTCCACCTATCCCGATCTCTAGCCGACGCCATCCAGTTGCGCACCCCAAGGCTTTGGGCGTCCTGGTCTACGCCATCTCTCCAGCGCAAGCATGGTCTACCACGCTGTCGTCTACCATAGAATGTACCACAAAGAACTTTCCGAGCAGGTTCCTCTTCGCTCATGCGAGCTAGGTGCCCTGCCCACCGGAGTCTACCGAGCTTAATTTTTGTCACGATATCTGCTTCAAGGTAGATTGCGTACAGTTCATGATTGTACCGTCTCCGGAATCGTCCTTCCTCACATACGGGGCCAACAATTCTCCTTAAGACTTTTCTCTCGAACGCAGCTAAGAGGTCGGAGTGCCTTTTGCTAAGCACCCAAGTCTCGGATCCATATGTGAGTACTGGCAGGACCATGGTCCTGTACAGCAGTAGTTTTGAAGTTATGGTGAGATTTCTGGATTTGAAGAGCTTTGACAGACTATAGTAGGCTCTGTTGGATTTGAGAAGCCGCCCGCGTATTTCTTCTTCTATATTGTTATCGGCTGCTACTATTGACCCAAGGTATGTAAAGGATTGCACCACTTCAAATTCGTGCTCCGCAACCTTGATTGTTTGACCAACTGTTCCTCTCGCATTCGACGCCACCATGTACTTTGTTTTACCTTCACTAATGTGCAGCCCCAGATTTTGTGCCGCCTGCCCGATCTGGATGAAGGAATCGTGTACAGCTTGTTCGGTTCTTCCGATGATGTCGATGTCGTCTGCGTAAGCCAGTAACTGGCTGGACCTGTTGACGATGGTCCCTCTTGTTGCCGTGCCAGAGTCACGGATTCCTTTCTCCAACGCCAGGTTGAAGAGGAGGCAGGCCAAACCGTCCCCTTGTCGGAGTCCATTAAAGATGTTGATTGGTCTGGATAGCAATCCGGCTATTTTTACTTGGCTTGTTACGTTGGTCATGGTCAACCTACATAGTCATATCAATTTATTTGGGATGCCGAATTCTCTCATGGCTTTGTAAAGTTCTACCCTGGCTATGCTATCATAGGCGGCCTTAAAGTCTATAAACAGATGGTATGTTGGGATGTTAAGTTCTAGACAATTTTCCATCGCCTGCCTAAGGGTAAAGATCTGATCAGTTGTTGATTTGCCTGGAATGAAACCACACTGATATTGTCCGATAACGGTTTTAGCGTATGGGGTTATCCGTTCTTGTAGGATAGAGGAGAGTATCTTATAGGCGGTACTCAACAACGTGATACCTCTATAATTGCTGCACGTTGTGACATCTCCCTTCTTATGTATGGGGCATATTATACCTTTTCGCCAGTCTTCTGGCATATCTTCCTGCTCCCATACGTGCACTATAATATCATGAATTGCTTGACGTAAGGCTGGCCCGCCGTGATGGAATAATTCGGCTGGTATGCCATCGGCTCCCGGGGCTTTGTTCTGTTTAAGCCGGCCTATAGCCTTCTCAACCTCTTCTATGCTTGGTGGCGGCAACATAGAGTATTCTTCTTGAAGTAGTGGAGCCTCCACTTCTGCAGTGAGCTGACCATTTAGCAATTCATTAAAGTACACTTCCCATCGCTCCAGTATGCTTTCAGGATCGGTGATCAGATTTCCCTCTCCGTCCTTGCAGTATGTGCAGCGTGGTGTGTACTGCGTCATGTTTCGGACGGATTGGTAGAACTTCCGCGCCTGGTGCGGACCTCGCTCTCGGCTATTTTCAATTTCACAGATTAGGTTCTTCTCCCAGGCTGATTTTTTTTGTCTCTGTAGCCGTTTTTCTATTCTTCTGAGCTCTTTATATTCCTCTTCGCGTGCCCGCGTTCTATGAGATTGTTGCATTGCTCGGTACGCAACATTCTTAGGTTCAGTCGCTAGCTTGCATTCATCATCAAACCAGTCGTTCCGATTTTTACGACTGCTGCCTAAGATGGAGTTGGAAGTACTTATGACAATATTCTTAAGGCGTGTCCACTTCTCAGTTACGCCCAGCATACTGTCTCTAGGACTTACTCTCCCTAAATCAAGTGATTCTAGGGCGAGTCCTAACGCATTACCAAAGGTGTTACTGGTGTTTTCATTGCGCAGGGCAGCCGTGTTGATTCGAACCTGATCGGCGGATGCAATGCGTCTTCGCAAGGCAATCCGCCCTCGGAAAACCATACCAACAAGATAGTGATCCGAGTCGATATTGGCACCTCGGTACGTTCGTACCGTCATCAAGTTCGAGTAGTGGCGACGGTCTATCAACACGTGGTCTATTTGGTTACGAGTAACTCCATCAGGTGATACCCAGGTGGCTTTGTAGATATCTTTACGCGGGAACCTGGTACTCGCAACGACCATGTTTTTCGATGCTGCCAATTCTAAGACTCGAAGTCCATTGTCATTAGTGTTCTCATGCAAACTATGGGTGCCTGCGTAATGCCTGAATACCGGCTCCCGACCTATTTTTGCGTTCAAATCCCCAAGGATGATTTTAACATCATACCTTGGACAGGCATTGAGGGCCCTCTCGACTTGTTCGTAGTAAGTCTCTTTTTCTTCGTCTGAGGACTCCTCCGTAGGTCCGTGAACGTTAATGAGGCTGATGTTCGTAAGTTTGCCTCGCACGCGAAGGGTGCATAGCCTTTCGCTTATAGCGTTAAAGCCGATGATGGTAGACTTCATTTTTTCGCTGACTAGTAAGCCTACCCCGAGCACATGGTGTTTTGTATGACAGCTGTAGTATATGTCATATTCTTTCTTCTGTAAACACCATTACCTGTCCATCTGATTTCTTGAAGAGCTGTTATGTCAGCTTTATATTTTGACAGGGCATCGGCTAGCTGCTGAGCAGCTCGAGCTCTATAGAGCGATCGTACGTTCCATAAGAAAATTCGTAAATCATTTTTCAGTTTTCGTTGCGTTGGTTGTCGTCGTGTGATCAGTCCGTTTCCGAGGCTTGTTGTCGGTCTCGTAATTCAAAAGTTTTACGGGACAGGGAATTAACCTGTCGCCAACCTGAGGAACCAGCCTGATCATATTAGCCAAACCCTTTTAAAGGCTTGTTTCTAGCGGCCGCCACGGAGAGGCTATGATCAGACTTCCACCAGTCCCGAATAGTTACGGCACGTGCATGTTTTCGTATGCTACATGTTATTCCCCCTATTCGTCTGATGGCGGACCGCCATTTTTGATTCCCTTCTCTAAATTCCCTATCAGAGGGGGAGAAAGGAGGTGTCTTTGAACATCGGTCTGGGATGTTTGCCTGGGAAATTATTCTATATTCGTGTTGTGCGACTAAAAAAAGTTTTTTTTTATTTGACGATTCGTCCAAAATTAAGCTCCTAGGGAAACGGGTATCACGGGTGAACTGAAAGAAAAGGAAAGCCATGAAACGTTCTGACGGTATTCAAGAGATGAAAATTATTCCATGATAGTTTTGTTTCTTATCAGTTATAAATAATATATGTAGAAGAAATATAAAAACAATTATTGAAATCTAGAACTAAACTTGAATTCGATAACCAAGGATCAACGACAATAACGTCGGGAACGGAACAATTGACCTGAAATCAAATGACCAAATATCCACATCTCGCATTTTTAAATAGGTAGATCCTTTTGTAAAGGTCACAAAAATCACAACATTTCCGAAATATAAATCACTTGACATTTTTAACAATTTCCGGGGAAAGATCTTGTAGATCTTATGTCTTCTTGACAGTTTTCCTAGTGGCTCGGAATACTTTATGGCGAAGTTTTTCGACAATATTTAGTTGTTTGTTCTCTGTCGGGATATCCTCAGCAGTATCTCGTCTTAGTGGAGGTGGTCTGGGTCAATGTTAGCGCCCCTGAAGGTTATGACATCCCTGATTCTCGAGGACTATCTTGCGTTAATTGCAATGTGCTCAGTCTTGCTGATAGTTGAATGGTCAGGAGATTTATATGTCCCCTTATGAATGTTGAGGTGTCAGAAACCCATTCTAGCCACAAAAGTGTTTCACCCCACAGCATAGTCAACCACTCTAAGTCTGTTAACAAAAGTATGATCTTGCAGAATTGACCTTGCGATCGATCCTTCAAAGAAGTATTCTCACATATATTTACTGTCAGGTAAGTACTACACGAATGTGAAACGTTTAACTTATCTCTATTCTAATCTTCCTTCTACTTTAGTATTTATAAGTTTCAGGGAACTGATAACCCCTTTTGTGACCTCTTCAAAATTGTATAAGTGACTCGACTCCTTAACTCATAAAGGAAGTAGAAATATTGCGGAATAGGTGAAATTCACCTCTCATTGCCTTGTGTCCGCTTGAACATTCGACGAGCAGAACGTTGAAATTGCAAAATAAAATTTGTATATTTGCATATCATTTTTATTCAAATCTAAGGACATACATTCTTGTGTCTGTACAAATAATCGTTCTGATGAAAAAGGAGACATATAAGCGCACATTCTGAAGGTTAGAAGATATCATCTTCCTCCGGTTGCGCCCTCAGCTGCTAATAAAATCCCATATTCGCATAAGAATCCACTCAAAGAATACTCCATTATTTTCTGTTACATTTTTTATATTCATTTTCTTTGGGGCCAAAGGATGCCATGGAAACGGTGATGGCAGTGTCAGGTGTCTAGAAGACGGTTCTCCAGCAGCAGGGCGTAAATAACCTAAGGATGTAAAATATCCTTGTAATTTGATTGTGTGCAAATAAAATGATGAATGTGGGTTGAATAGGATGGAATTGTATCGAAATTATAGAACAATTCGTTACGTGTGGGGGGTTGGGCAGAGGACTTTCAAAAAATGTCCACATTCTCAATGACAGTGAGCATTTTTATTTAACCTCCCTCCCACAGCCATAGGAAGGATCCGTGATTGCAAGCATTTTGTCATTTTACAAGACAAATGCGTTTGTCGTTACTGTGAGGCAGTGTGGGTGTGGGTGCCGCATGAAAAGTGGCAGCACATTATCATTCTGACGGGGATAAAAATCATCGTGAAAGTAAACGTGAGTCAAATTCGAACAGGAGAATTGACGGCATGGTATATAATGTACAGATGTTTGCTCTGTTCCGTGGCATCCTTTTTCGATCACACCAAACACCAAACACCGAACGCCGAACATCCCAAGTGGTTTTACTATCTAATACTTCTGATGGTTCTGATGGGAATGGAATGTTATTTTTTCAATTTTTTTTTGTTGTTTTTGAGTAAGGATTCGACAACGATGATGATGTATGCATATTTCACCTGTAGCAAATTTTATTTACATTCCAGAGATAGCAAATATCTTTTTTCCGACAGCTCAGAATGAATTGTGCTTATTTGATTGATGGACGGAAAAAAAAGTGCACAAGAATTTGTGTTTTGGGGAATTTAATAAATCTCATGTGCTCATATGTATGATGTGACAAGAGTCAGTGATTCGTCTAATTTTAATAAAAACAAAAAATCGCATACATATAATATTTTGTTGACAATATTTTAGGTTGCCATAGTCGAACGATATAATTTTGTTGAACTATCTAAGGCCCTAAAAACAATAGAGTGTGTCAGATGTCCTGAAAAATGGTTGTTCAGGCTTATTTGATTGATCCCAAACATTCTCGAATGAATATATATATATATATGTAATATGAATGCATTGGACCACAGGGTCTTATAAAAATAAGAAAAAAACTGAACTGTATTCGAATCAGCCTTGCAAAAAATTTCACAATACATCGTTCAAAAAATATGCAGTAGATTGGAGCTTTCCGTAGAAGATTTTTTTTATTTAAAAATAAAAATACAGGGTTTATCGATTTGAACTATGTATATTAAGAATATTTTTGAAAAAGAGGTATACAAACTAAAACTAAAAAAAATGAGTTAATCACTAAAATGTTGTTTTAAGAACTCACCATTTACTAGATGCTCCGGTGAACTTCGTATCGCCTACATATATTTTTGAAAAATATGGTTAAAACTTAATACAAAATGTATATATCTATACATTAAATGCAACACAGTTAGCTACACCGCTATACTATCGCCGAACAGTGGCACAAATCCTTACATCGTTTTGGAGAAAGTAAGATTATTGCACTTGATATCTCAAAAGCGTTTGATAGAGGTTGGCATCAAGCTCTCTTATCGAAAATGCGCGCATTTGGTATCGAGGAATCTCTTCTTCATTGGATTAAAAATAACCTTTCGGACTGTTCAATACAAGTTGTATTCGGCGGATTCAAGTCTGAAATTCACAAAATAAATGCTGGTGTGCCACAGGGCTCCGTTTTGTTTCCGACACTCTTCCTTATGTTCATGAATGATCTTCTTATCCATTAAACTGTTTTGCTGACGACAGGATCCTCAGCTTCTCATATTTATTTTCAGATTCACATCCATGTCCTTCAGATGTGGAACTTGAACGGCAGCATATGATAAGCTCATTGGATTCTGATCTTGACAGCATTGTCCAATGGGGAATTAAGAACCGCTTAGAATTTTATGCTTTCAGAACTCAATGCTGATTTCTGTCGTTAAAACAAAACCCACCCCCATAGCACTAACCATGAGTGACACTTGCATTGAGGGAACCAAAACGCTTTCAATACTCAGTATTTGTATCACAGACCACCTTTTGTGGAACGATCACATATTTGAAGTCGCCAAAAATGTTGATAAGTGTTTAGGTTTCCTTCGGCGATGCAAAAAAATTTTTCACTCCTTCTGATCTGGCCTTTATTCGTCCAAAACTCGAGTACAATTCTCATGTTTGGGCAGTGTTTCCAATAACCTACTTAAGTCTTTTGGATAGGATACAGAGAAGAGCTATGAAAATAAATAATAGGTGACGGAAATATAACGGAAGCATTTGCAACTCTCGAGCACCGCCGCATTTCGTTGTTTTACCGATATTTTCACAAACAATGCTCTACTGAAATAGCCAGTTGCATTCCTCCCCTAAAAGATTTCAACCGTGATACTCGTACTTCTAGGAATGCACATCAGTCTACCCTTAAGCCCAACTTCGGACGTACTGTCAAATATAGAGATTCCTTTATTAGCCGAACTACCCGAATGTGGAATGCTTTACCTGGCTCTATTTTTCTCTTCCATTTTGATATTCAGAGGTTCAAAACCAATGCGCATCGGCTTCTCGTCTATAATCCTTCCCTGTTTTCCTTACGCTCGCACTGTGTTTCATTTAACATTTTAAGGGTTTTAAAAACCCCTTGAGTGCGCGAGCTGTATAAAAAAATACACTTAATCAATTTAAGGCGGTGCGTAAATATACAAGGATGATGGTTTTCCGACCCGCGAACACGCGACGTATATTGGCCTCGATGACGTTATTCATTAGCGTTTTTACAGCCAGTCTCGTTCCATTGCACAGTCGAGGTTGATTAATGTTAAACAGCATCATCATAACTTATCCTACTTTTAATTGTAAATTGCGAAGTAGTAGTTAAGTCAAATCCAGGGATTTCAAAATCTCTGTGGTATGGTTGACTACATCATCCTGTGTCAACTGATTTGTAAAAAAACAGAAAATTCTGAATGGTTGCATTGAGATCGTCGACATCTTTGTTTTTGGCCGCCAATATTGCTCGCTCAGTCAGCCAATTATTTTTTCTGAACTGTTGTTCTATGTTCGTAAAAACACATTCAATAAATTCCTCTTTTGAGTCGACGAAGTGTCAAAAATCCGTGAGTAGTGTATTTAATCCGGTCGAGGTGTCAACTGCGACCTTACCATTTCGAATATCTAATAACTGCTTCGAAAACATAATCGCAGTTTCGTAGTTCGATCTTGTTGAAAAAACACTCACATGTTAGTTGTTAATTGGAGTGTTGTACGTGTCACCACAAATGAAATGATTTTAAGCATTCGTCAGCAACAGTTCATCGGGGAATAATTGGAAGAATCTGACGAAAATCACCTGACAACAGAATCATGTCTCCAGCAAAAATGTTTTGATGTTTTGGTTGTCACGAAGATCTTTTAACATTCTGTTTAGTGATTCCAGTGATCTCTTGTGGGTCATCGTACATCCATCCCAAACGATAAACGATAAACGATATCTGTAGAATCTTCGCCATTGCACCGTTCATTTGTATGTTTAGTGGTGATTTCAAGGCACAATGTGCGGTTCGTCTACCTTCTAACAATGTTGCAGCTATTCCAGATGACGCCAACATTAGGGATACTTCATTTTGCGATCTGATCTTCGCCAATAGCAATAAAATAAGGAACATTTTTCCAGTCCCTCCGGGAGCATCATAGAAGTTAATTCAATCAGATCCACTGTTCACAGGAAACGATCCATCGAAGTATCGTACACAATTCTTTGTTGTTCGTTCAATTGTGGAACATTTGAATTAACTAAATGTCGTCCGCATAGCCAAGCATTTTGGAAGACCTGTTGAAGATAATGCCTTCCAGGTTAATACCACTCTTGCGCACTATCTGCTCCAGGACAAGGTTGAAGAAATCACAAGCGCATCTCGTTGTCTGAACCCTGTACATGTCTGGAATAGCTCGGACGAGCTGCTACCCATTTACGCATTTCACCGTGTATTTTGTAACGTCATACGGCATAGCTGGATCAGTTTTTTCGGGATCTCGAGTTCCGACATCGCGGCCTTGGTTGATGAGCTGATACATCCACCCTATCAGGACATCTCCTCCATACTTGAAGATTTTCGTAGGTGGGCCATCTGAGCCTGCGGATTTGTTGTTCTTAAGCTTGTGGATTGCTTTCTTAATCTCTTCAGTACTAAGTGGTGGAACTGGATCTTCAGTGACTGGTCTTATGCTTCTTTGCTCTCCTGTGGCTTCCTCTAAATAATGCCCATTAAGCAGCTGCTGGAAATGCTGCTTCAACACGTATACAATTTCCTGTGCTTTCTTCTCGTTGGACAGTCGGGCTCTGAACTTTGTCACAACAAGAAAGTGGTCAGAGTCCACGTTTGCACCCCGGAAAGTTCGGACGTCCAAGATGTTCGACATGTGCCTTGCGCCAATTAGCAGGTGGTCGATTTGGTTTGCATTTCGACCATCTGGAGATCGCCAGGTTGCTGAGTGTATCCTTCGCCTGGGGAACCTAGTGCTAGTTATCACCGTATTCCGAGCTGCAACAAACTCGATTAGTCGGAAGCCGTTATCTGTTGTCGTTTCGTGGAGTCTTAACATAGCTCCACAAAAAATAGTCTAGAGGCGTTAAATCGCACGATCTATAGGTGGCCAATTGACCGGCCTCAAACCTGAAGTAAACTGTTCACCGAACTCACCTGTCAATTGGTCCATTGTTCCGCGTGCTGTGTGGCATGTGACACCGTCTTGTTGAAACCACATGTCATGCAACTCAAGTTCTTCCATTTTGCACAAAAAAAAGTTTATTATCATCGCACGATAGCGCTCACCATTCACAGTAACGTTGCGATTCGCATCATCTTTGAAGAAATATGGCCCAATGATTCCGCCAGCCCATAATCCACACCAAACAGTGACTTTTTCTGGATGCATTGGTGGCTCTTGCAATGCTTCTGGCTGCTCTTCACTCCAAATACGGCAGTTTTGCTTGTTCACGTATCCATTCAACCAGAAATGAGCTTCATCGCTGAACACAATTTTTCCATAAAAAAGCGGATCTTCGGCCAACTTTTCAAGAGCCCATTGTAGTAGATCGGTTGGCTTCAACTCTTGCAGCAGCTGTATTTTGAAAGGCTTCACAACTAAATTTTGGAGTAAGAGAGGCTCAATTGCTGCGAACGGCGCCGAATCGATAATTCACGGTCATCACTAACGCTAGCCGATACAGCTGCGATATTTTCCTCAGTTCGCACTCTACGTAAGCGTGTGGGTTGTTTAATGTCCAACAATGTAAATTTGGTGCGAAATTTATTCACAATAGGCCGAATAGGCGTTGGGTAGGTCGATTAAACTGACCATAAAATGGAAGAAGCGCGCGATGAACAGAGCACGCTTTTTGATATTAAAATTCAATAAATTGCAAGCGTTGTTCGTTTGTAAGGCGATTCATGGTTAAATTTATAGACCAAACTGAAGATGTTTGACAGTGACACAAAACACGAAACGTGCGTAAGCTGTCAAAACCAGTGTTGCCAAATAGAAAATAGCAAAAAAAATCATCAATTATATCACTGTTAATTAAAATCAATAAACTTAAGAAGCTGGAGCTTAGATTTTGTTGGTGGCCTATGTTCTCGAGAAGTCCCAGAATTTAGGAAAGGAACCTATCGACAATTCAACGTCCTTTTTAGATTTTAATACCAAGTTTGAATGGTTCTCGATTTGCATAACTTGTTTCGTGCTCTATTATTTCTTTCTTTTAAAATGGTATTCCTACTAAATCTCTAGCAATATAACAGAATACATATTTAAAGACATTTAGCGCCAAATACCGTAGTCCTTAGTTCAAGTTAGTTAAGGCTGCCTTTCACTTTGTGCGCTCCAGCTTAGAACAGGTCTTTTGGGTTTTATTTGAAGAATCTGCGTGCTGGATGTCCTAACCCTCCAAGTCGATAAATTCTTATTTTCTTAACTTGTACGATGATTATGATTGTCAGAAATAGGTATTGTTATATAAAAAATACCACGCGAACTACTGAACAATTATCTAGTATATCGGAAATTTCAAAGAAATACCTAAACTGTCAGCTGATTTTATACTTAACTTATTCATATTACTCCCTTAAATTCTTGTTTGAGAAATTTGGTATAAATAATTCATGTCAAATCAAAAGAAATTCCTCAACAACAATAAACAATACCGTTGCAGGCTCTTTTGGCCTGTGAAACAAATTTTAAAACTTCACCTTTCGTCATACATATTTTCCGATGTTTACTTAAGCTCTATGCCGTCATGCCAGACAAAGTCAAACACAATCATGCCGTTTGTTTATCTCAGATCAAAACCAAACAAAAACCTCCATAAAGAAAACCAAAATATTTGAGCACATGGTTGTATTCATTCATGATTTCTCATCATCTTAAGATATCCTGAATCCCCCTGTGGGATGTAAGAAAGAAAAAAAAAAAAACTGTGGTCCTCCTACAAAATGTTGCTTTACGGAACAAAGGACATAGTAAGTCGCCTTCTTATCTTTAGAATGAATGTGCCGCGAAGTCAACTCCCATAAGAATACGAATACAGAACCCAGATTACGGTTCTTTTTCAGCCTGGCAACAGATAATGTCTTCTGCACTAGCAGCATAAAGAGCAGCACCCAAAAAATATTTCTAAAAAGAAGTAGGACCACGGAAGTCTTAGGTCACCTTCACAGTTGTATGATCAAACTCAAAAATTGCATAGCTATGCATTTGGATGTCCTTGGGCAGATTTTCCCGAAAATAAAATTGAGAATCAGGTTATTTAAGATTTGGTGAGAAAAGGGTTGCTAATACCCCAAGACGTATTTCCGCACTTCGATCTCAATGCCATTATACTCCGAAGGATGTTTGCAGTTAAGGCAGTGAAACCGCGAACAAAATGAGTGGCTGCCAAAAGGCATGCGAAGCCTTCTTGAACTTGCCTTTATTCTGAACTAAGCTTAAATTTTTTTTTATAATTTCCAGCGTACAAAAGGGATTATTACTACCCTTAAAATGTTTGAGCACAGTGCGAGCGTTTTAGGAAATTTCGAGAGGATTTAATAGGAGATACCAATGTCCTATGGTTGAAAATGTCTGAATATCGTAATGGAAGGAGAATATTGACCCTGGTAAAGCATTCCACATTCGTGTAGTGCGACTAAAGAAAGAATCCCTGAATTTAACAGTGCGTCCGAAATTGTTCTAAGGCTAAACTGATGAACACTCCCTGAAGAACGAGTATTACAGTTGAATTGCTTAATGCAACTGGCTGTTCCACTAGCCCCTGTTAATATAAATAACCGTAATATAATGAGAGAGAGAGAGAGATTCACATGTTTCTGTTATACTTCTATCATATTAAAAGCTATTTTTTGGATTCCATGCAAAAGACTTATCAAGAGACTGTGATATTGTAACACCTGCCCGAATATGGGAGTTGTACTCGTGCCTTGTCGATTACAGCCAGGTCAGAAGGGGTGAAAAATGTCTTGCAACGTCGAAGGAAAACTAAACACTTGACGCATTTTTGGCGAAGTAGAATATGTGGTAATACTACACAAGGTAGTCTTTTGGTTTCCTCAATGCAAGTGCTGCTCATGTAAAGCAGAATCAGATGTGGGTTGCGACTTAACGACAGAAGGCAGCATTGAATTGCAGAATCCATTTAAAAGCTGCAAATTTTAATAGCAATTTGGGTAGCTGTCAGACTCAGCAACGTGGTAGCTGTCACTTCTTTTGAAGTTGGATAATAATTTATCGTTGTTCCATATTTAAGGCATCCGGGTGCCCACAACATATGTGCCATTGTTCGGTGAGATATACTATTAGATGACCGGTGGAACGATTGCTACGAAATCGATGCTGCTTGTCATAGAGAAGCTTTCGTTCTTCAAGATATTTCTTGAGCTGATAAATTTATCAACGTTCCTATTCGGGGGCACAAAAGTGCACTATACAATACCGAGATCAAAAAAAACTTAAATCAACAACTGGGGTTATGGCCTCTGTTTGAGAGAAAAGTTAAAAGTTCTTCAGTTATTGTCAGTTGATGGTTGTATACGTCGACGCAACGCATACTATGGTTAAGCCGTTGATTATCAAGTACTTCATTGGTAAATTATTAGACTGCCTGAAAACTTGAGTCTTATCGCATCACAGCGTGATCCAAACGATCGTCTTCGAATGATAATCACTGATGTTCGGAAGCAAATGAGTTCGGTATCTTCGCTGTTTACTTTCAGTCCCCCTTTAACATAGTATTCCCATAGGTTTTTAATGTGGTCTTGTACTCTACTGGCATTGATCTCTGATCAAAAAGCGGTGGCGATAGAGTCATCCACATGAAGCTTTGCCTTTGTTGCTGAAATTTTCCCGGTTGATCAGCAATATAAATGTTGAACAGCAACGGTCCAAATTTTGATCCTTGAGGAACTCCAGCGTTGACTTCCTTGATTTATGCTACGTGTTTTTTTACCTGTAAAAATAAATCTATGGGTTAGTAAATTTTTGAAAATGCTTAGCAAGTGATTAGGAAGCCCGAGAGGTTGAATAGTATTCCTTTATCAAAACGCTGTCGCAAGCTTTTTCGATGGCCAGCCAGCACGCTACAGTCGTTTCCTTTTTGTTGAGTCTAATTGAAACCAAGGCGATGGATGTAGGTTATAGTGTACTTCGAAAGCTGTACTGGAACTCCGGGGTGACATTCTTTTGTCTGCAGAAAACGTCAAATGTTTTTTTCTCAATATTAACGCCTCCAGTATCTTGCTCATATAGCAGAGCGCCGAAATTGGCAGATATCCTTCCATGTTTGTGCGGTTGTTCTTGTTAGGGATGGGGACGAGTTTTTTCGTTCTCCAGGCTGTAGGGAAATAGCTGTTGTTCAAACAGTTTGCTAAACGGTACTTTCTGCATTATTCTTAAAATGTAATTTTATTTTA
This sequence comes from Chrysotoxum bicinctum, assembly GCA_911387755.1. Lineage (NCBI taxonomy): Eukaryota > Metazoa > Arthropoda > Insecta > Diptera > Syrphidae > Chrysotoxum > Chrysotoxum bicinctum. The sequence continues at coordinate 106,229,700 of OU426989.1, read as the reverse complement.
TATGGATACCTCTCCCAAGAAAAAACATAAATAATTACGACTAGCAGAGAGTCTTAAGCTATTAATGACTTACAACCAATTCCGTGTGCCTGTTAGCAGAAATGGAGGAGCCTACAATTTCTTGCTGATTCCGAACCCCGGATAACTTCCCGAATTCCATCTTCAAGGTCTTTAATCGATTGTGAAGCATTGTCATAGAACTCATCTTTCACATAGTCCCAAAGAAAAATATCTTAAGATCTCAAGATATCGGTGGCCAATTGTGATCACCTCTTCGAAAAAACGAACACAGTCAGGAAACTTTCGCGATGTTTTCCTTGCTCATGTGACACACAGTCTTGGTGAAAATAAACGTCACGTCATCCACATCAATATTTTCCAATTCCAGCCATAAAAAATCATTAATCATGGCTCGGTAGCCGAATCCATTTACCGTAACAGTTGCAACAGCCCCATCACTGAAGATGATTTTTCGATGAAAATCCGAATAATTTTGATGCATTTCAAGGATCCAATCATCGAAGATACGACGCACACGTTGCTAGTGATCAACCGGCTTGAGTTCTTGTGTAAGCTGAATTTTAAAAGCCTTAAGACCCAAGTCTTTATACAAAATACGATGTATTGTCGTTTGTGGAATGCCTAATTCCAAATATCCCAACAGCTCACATTTTTCCACCAGTTGAACTATTGCCAACCGGAAAAGTGCTCTAGTTTTGAGAACTGTGACTGCAAATTGTTCTCCATTTTTGTAGTGAGTTTCAAAAATTCCAATGTATGGTTGAAATTTGTATCATTCCATTTTTAGTAATGGCGTGGTTTTCACTTGTCAAATGTCAAGAGATGACAGCTTCAAAAGTGACAGCTGCCCAAATAGCGGGCTATTCAAATGGTGCGCAATGTATTTACAACATCATTCACTTCCTTATAATTTTTTTCCTTTTTGAAGTAGGTGTCCACACAGTTACAAAAACTTCAATTCAAAGTTTGAGATTTATTCTAATGTAACCCAAAAACTTTGAGCCACCAAGTTTAATGTTTGCTTTTGCAATACTTGTCCTTTAAACACAAACACAGCATAGCAGGACAGGCCACCACCGTACCCTGTCCTGCGAACCATTTCTTCATCATCTTCACTTATTCGTAATATACCAACAGCTGGAGTTGAGCCAAAGAAACTGGCTATGAAAGACGTTCCTTAACATGGATGCATCTAAGGAAAATAAAAGCCCCCAACATTCTTTAAATCTTTTCAGAATGCGCACTCTTCCACTTCAATTCACGGTTGTTTTTTTTTTGGAAAAGTACAAAAACTAAAGTTAAGGGATTCTTCTATATACATTAACCAACTGAACCCTAAACGTCCCATCACCACACACACAGGATCTACTCCAGGTACCTTACCTACATTGCATATTTGGCTGCAGACAAAAAAGATGAGAAAATAACTAAAAAATTTGCCATCATAATTGGATTCCGAAAAATGCATGAATAGGGAAATGGGAGCACAGCAGCGGCTTGGCTATATCCTGATCCTGAATGTGCCAAAATCCCAAGCTTTTTGTTTGGTTAGATTATGATGTTGTGCTGTTGTGGAAAAAAATTTCGAGAACCAAGTAGAAAGGTTGGCTATAAGGTACTGAAGCTTTTGTTTCATACTGAGTGAATGGAACATTTTTCTAGGTTCATATATGTATGTATGACATTCTTTGTATGCTGCTGGTGCACCTGGTAGTAGATGCCAACCTGTCGTTGGTCGTAGAACTTCAGAATCTTGTATCAGAGATATTTTTGTTTGGAATTCTGTGTCCAAGTAAATAAATATAAGATAAAAATGATGTCGAGTACAAAATCCCTTAAATAAAATTCCGTATTTGTATTCAAATAGAAAAGAGTTGTAATGTGACTGTAACGTGTTGGAAAAATATACTGCATGAAACTCAACCCAGAGGTACATCATAAATATGGTATTTTCATATTTGGAGATATAGAGAATCTCCTTTTCAAACATGAATTTCGGTTAAGGGAAGAAGCTCCTAATCTATACATCTATACATCATTTTAGAAAAATTGGAGTGGCTGTCTTTGATTTTGAAATACATAATTGCTTTTTTTTGTGCTCGTATGCTTTGAAAAATAAACCATTATTTTTTAAATGTCTGCCACTCTGTTTGTCTGTGCTGATTCTTGAAGCAAACGAACTGATTTAGACAGGACTTCACTAGTACCAGGACCAGGGTAACTTTAGGTTGCCGAAAAATACTTCTAATGTACCAAAAATTCCATTGGGCGAAGTTTAAGCCAACCAATATCACACACTGTAAGAATTGTTAGAAGTTTGGACATGTTGCTTGCAACTGTGGTATGAAAGACTGTTGTGTTAAGTGTATGGGTAATTATAACCCAGGTAACTGCCCAAATCAGTAACTATATGGCCTTCTGCGTTAACTGCCAACAAACTGGGCACCCTGCATTGAAGAAGAAACTGGCCAAAAAAAAACGAAGACAGAAATACATCAGAAGCGTAAAACAGCAGTTTGATGTAACATCACTAACAAAAGCGATTGTGACTGGCTTAGCATGCGCCAGCGTTTCCGTCAAATCCGAAGGAGCTACAAAACCTTTGGGAGGCACTTGAAAGAAGGCAGGAAATAAGACAGCTCCACCAGCACCAGCTACAACTGCATCAGTCAAATCAGTAGTCCAGAAGAGGACTGCACCATCCAAGAAACCAAATCAGAAAGGACAATTACAGTCTTTCAACTGTACCGAAAGACTGAAACAGATCTCTTTTATTTTTTCCATTAGGTAATGGAGGTAGTTCCAGGCAACTACGAAGTTAGTCTCCCTGATCAAGAAACGACAGTTATATTGGGTAAACTTATTTGTTCAATTTGTAAAGGGTGGTTAAATTTTAAGGGCCGATGTTGAATGTGAACCACACCTAAACGTCAAGTTTTTGTCTGCATTTCATTTAACCTTTCTCAATTTCAGACTAACTCAATTTGAACCATGGAAAGATACAGAATCGAGTAACGCGTTAAAGTTATTTAGGCTTACTATGAAAATGGGCGTTCAAATCAAAATGCTTTTGCATCACTTGTGATTTTTTCGGTCAATTTAATCGTCCAAATGTGCGTACAATCGGAAAAATCGTCCAAAAATTTGAGCACACCGTCTGTAGGAGATGTGAAAACACCAGTGCATGCTCTTATAGCTCGTACTGAGGAAAATATTGCTGCTGTTCGCGATAGTGTGGATAAAGAGCCGTCCACCTCAACTCGACGTTGTGCCCAACAATTGCACCTCTCACGGTCGGCTCTGATGAACATTATTCATAAAGACTTGCATTTACACGCTTACAAGGTGCAAGAACTAAAGCCTCTTGACCATTTCAAGCGTCGTCAGTGGTCAGAATGGTGGCAAGAAATGGCAACAGTGGATGATCAATTTTCGAAGAAAATCATCTTCAGTGATGAGGCACATTTTCACCTCAGTGGATTCGTCAATAAGCAGAATTGCCGCATTTGGGCGAATTATAATCCAAGAGTGATTGTCGAAAAAAAAATGCACCCACAAAGAGTGACTGTTTGGTGCTTTTTATGACCCGATATGGATGTGGACGATATGTGCTTTCAACAGGACGGTGCCACTTGCCACACAGCTAACGAAACAATGGCTCTTTTGCGTGACAAATTCAATGGCCGTGTTATCTCACGTGGTGGCGATGTCAATTGGCCGCGAAGATCATGTGATTTGACACCGTTGGACCTCTTTCTTTGGGGTTATTTGAAAGAAAAGGTGTACGTCGATAAGCCAGCAACAATTCAAGAGCTAAATGCTAGAGGATTAGATAATTCGGCGCATTAACGGCATAGAACCTCAATTATGCCTCAGCGTCATCGAAAATTTGGACCATCGGTTTGAGGTGTGCAGCCGAGATCGCGGCGGCCGGCGGCCATTTGGCCGATATTTTGTTTCATACAATATTGAACCATACCAATATTATCCTAAATAATTTGTGTTTTATTCAAAATCAACATCGGCCCTTTAAATTTAACCACCCTTTATATAAGAAACCACTTATCGTTCATTTCAATAGCTTCGGGAACCAAACGAGGCTCTTCAGTTAGAACTCTAGCTGGATCGAAGTGGATCCAGTGGTGTTTATCTGGATGATCCATTATATGTTCACATATATGCGGACTTTTCTCTTTGTTTTTTACTTACGAAGCTTGTTCTTTCAAACGTGTCTGAGTCTGTCCTACTATGATAACCTGCAGTGGCCAGGTACGGCGGCGTATACTCCACGTGTTTGAAGAGAGAATTGGTCTTTTGGAGATTGAAGGAAGTTAATCACCTTTTTGGGTGTTAAAAATATGGACTTTACGCAAGGGGTTGTTCATGTTCATGTTGTTTTTCCATCGTAGACTTGATTTTGGGGTGCTGTGAGCTTAGACGTTCCAAAAAACTAAAAATAGAGAAATTTTTAAAAAAGCAGAACGTTTTGTAAACATACCTATCTAAACCAAAATTTTGGCTTTTCCTTGGAGTTATTCAGAGCTTTTTTCTAGATATTTTCATTACAAATAACTGCAATTAAGGGAGTTAGAGGCAGACCCATAATAATGCCACACAGTGGGGCCAAGACGGAAAAAACTCGATTTTCTCACAGTGAATTAGCCAGAGAATCTTGGAACACATTTAGGATTCGGGTCGAAACTTAAGTATTAACATCTAAATAGACACCCAAAGTCAAAATATTTGAAATTGTGTGCATGTTACGTTAATACGGGGTGAACTAAAAATGTGACTGTTTTATTTTTTGCATATTTGGGATTCTTAATAATACAATACAGCGTTCAAATTTAGAAAACAAAATTTGAGTGAATTACGATAGCACAATATTAAACTCAGCCCTCAGTAATGGAAAGTTGTAGTTATTTAAAAAAATCTCCATCTCAATGTAGAAACGTCAAATTTTACATTCGAACAAAATTTAGCTGCGGAGCTGCAAATCTACACAGTGAGCTGAAATAATGTTACGAACTCTTGCAAGAAAATCATTTTTTTTTACTTCTGTTTCATTTAAAGGAATGTTTGTATTGTATTTGTATATAATCTTTATTAAATAATTAAGAACAATTTACAAAAATTACTAACAGCCAGCAATATGTATATCACAAGAATATTAAACAAATGAGTGACATGTTTTATAAAAAAAAAAAACAGTTTAATCTATCTTCAGTAAGAAATGAAAGTGAAGTGGGCGAAGTTACATACATATATAATTTTTTTGATGAATTAGAATTAAAATTAAAATTAATATAATATTACTTTTTTTTTCTTTTTTTTTAATATACATATGGTACTATTGCATACTCCTTGTTTTAAAAACGTTTTTTGCAAAGTTGAGAAAAATATTTTCAACATTTTGTGCGTTCTTTTTTTGGTTCTGCCTTATTTGAAGTTAACGCATTTTTTGATGCAAATTTCAATAGTGAACACTTAACATAAAAAGTTTGACGATGCGTTTGTAAATTTACACTTGCCATCTTTTATTAGTTATATTATTTTTTATGATTTACCACTACCTACCTATCTAACTTCTTTGGATACACTCACTTTTACTATAGCAAACATGAAAACCGAATTTTCATAATTTTTTCTCCGAAAATAAGAATTACATCGTTTCTGTCCATTATCTATCTCATAAAAACACTGAACGTCTGAACCAATAAATACTTAATGATTCCATGCATCAAGCATTTTATTAGATTTTTTCCACGAGAATATATTTTCTAATTACTCAAAATTTTATTTACCGAATTTGGAACTTGGATAAAGTTTTGTGTGGGCGTGTCAGTGGGTAGAATTATATTGTTGTCATTTCTTAAACTATCATTTTTAATATTTGAAAATTTTGTTTAAATCAGTTGGGTGGTTCGAATTTTATCTCACTAACAGAAACTTTCTCCAAACAAAACAAGTACCTATTACAATAAAGTAAGAAAAAAGTAAACAGCGCCCAAAAAGTGGGTGTGGAAAATTTGAATGGCCAGCTTCTTTCAAAAAAAGTACCATCTTTAATCTTTACTAGGAACAAAAATTTCATTCAAATCGGTTAAGTGGTTCCGACTTTTTTCCGCTCACCTATACAAATAGCCCCACTGTGCGCCATCTCTCTGAATATGTACTTACATTTTGATTTGGACATAACTTTTGGGCCTCTGCCGCGGCTTAAATGCCTTCAAATGTAGTTTTTTACCTTATTTTAAGATCTTTAAGCCGTGGTAGAGGCCCAAAAGTTATATCCAAATCAAAAAGTAAGTACATATTCGGAATCTACTCGTTAATACGCAACTTCTGATACCCCTTTCGATAAAAAATTTAAGAATTTTTTTTTCTTCATAAAACGACGGGACAGCCCACTACCACAATCTCCAGACCTAAATCCAATTGAAAACCTGTGGGATAAACTCACTGATCTCTATAATACACTGGATAGCGCATTCCCTACATTGTATAACAGATTTTTTGACTCCAATTGAAGATGACAGATGGTGGGCAGCTTCATAATTTGACGTCTTCTTTTCACAAAAAAAAAAAAAAAATTGGCATGAGAAAGAGGAAAACAAATGTGACTGCACTTGTTTATGCGGGAAACAGATTGACACTGCAACTTCAACAGCAACTTTAACTGCAACTATAAAGTTTGTGTCTTGACACAAATTAAACGATTGCCTAAAATGAGTTCGCTATTTTGTGTAACATCTAATTATTTGAACCTGCGCGGACATTCAACCAAATAGTTCATCTCTTTTCTATAAGCAACCAAACAGTTGGTCAACTAAAGATTGAATGTGCGCGCCTAGTCTAACAGCAACGAACACTTCAACACCAAAAGTCTTGTGAAATAGATTACAATGTGAACAGCGTTTTTGACAGCATAGAATCAAAATAAATTCAAATGCGAAATTATTTTGCCGTACATTTAACGATAAAAATTAACGTAAATTGCGTCAATGTATACGACTTGCACAATTTGTCGTACTAAAATTTATTTGTTTTAAGCAATTCTTCCATTGTCAAAACCAAAATAAATAGACGAATCAAAAAGATGGTTGTTACATTTTCATTTAAGTGTTGACAATACTGACAAATTTCGCCTCAAAAGTTGGTAGCATTTGCACAGCGACATCGAATTTAGGGTTAAGGTCTAACGTTAATGTCGAAGTTGCTGTGTTAGGCTAGGCGCGCACATTCAACTTTTAGATGCACAACTGTTTGGTTGCTTATAGAAAACAGATGAACTATTTGGTTGAATGTCCGCGCAGGTACATATAATTATATGTTACACAAAATAGGGAACTCATTTTAGGCAATTGTTTCGTTTGCGTCAAACCACAAACTTTTTAGTTGCTCGAACTAAGCAGTTGCAAAACTAAAAATTGAATGTGCGCGCCTAGCCTTAATGTAATCAAAGCCATTTAAAATAGTGGCCCTAAAAAGAGTTACGTGGTTGTTAAAGTTGCTGTTGAAATTACAGCAACAGATTGACACAGCGTGAATCTGTTTCTCTTATTTCTCGCATTATTTGTAAATTTTAAATATTTATTATTAAAATTAAAATAATAAATTGAAAATTGGACGAAAATCATTTGTTTTGATTGACAAATTGACAATTTAATAAAATTGAAGGAATGTCGTTTCAGTTCTGTTTTTTAGGCCAAAGACTGGCAAGCACAGTATTTTTTTTCATTTATTCAGCGATTTTTTAACTTTCACAATAGCTTTTTATTCTTTATTACTTTTTGGTCATTTAATTTTGCAATTTTAGTTTATCAAAAATTATTTATTGTTTTTTATTCACACGATAATTTCAACCAAAATAAAAAAGTAGCAAAATGGAAAAATTATTTTACGTTCTATTTTGTTTTGCATTGTGATGCCACTAAATATTGCAGTGGGAAAGTTGACAATACTGCACCAGCAAGAGCAAGTTTAGGACTTTGGCCTAACGACGCCGCTGTTGGCGTTGCTGTTGCTGTTCTTATGTGTGTTGAACAATTGAAATGCATTATTTCTAAATTAATGGCGGCCGCTGTTGCCGTTAAAAGTGCTGTTGCTGGTTCAATCTGTTCGGCGCTTTATGATGCTGTTTTAGATGTTATACAGTTATACTGTTATACGGCACCGCGGGCAGCTTCATAATATAACAATGTTCAAATGGAGTCAACTTTTTTGGATGAATGCGCTATCCAGTGTATTATAGAGATCAGTGGATAAACTGGACCGACTTGTGAGGGAGAATCATGCTTCTTCCACAAATGATTCAAAAGCAACACTGCAACAAGAACGGTGAAAAGTAAGCCCAGAATACCTACAAAAAATTGTTAAAAATATACCAAGACGTTTATCTGGAGTGGTAAATAATTAAGGTTACGTCAATAAATGTTAATGTTATTATTAAAAAATTTAATAAGAACTTAAAAAAAAAAACAAATATTAATGAAGTGTTTATTTCTTAACGTTGATCATTTTACTTGTATATTTCTTAAATTTTGTTCACTTAAAATGGTTTTTAGTTATACAACCTGAAAATAAATAAAATGTACGACTGGGTCGCACGAACTTTATCCTATGTAATAGACTAGGAATTTTAAAAACGAATGCTATTAGACCAAACTGTTCACAAGGATAAACTTAGTTTTTTAAATTCATTTAGTGGTAAGAGTGGAAAACAAAATGCTATGCAAATATGAATATATGCAGGAACAAAAATTATAAGTCGTTGTAGTGGTTTCTTAAAAAATAGCTTTTATATGTATACAAAATTTTTAAAAGATTTTTAAGAAAAAAATTGTGTACGCCAACTTTAAGTTTTTATTACTGTACTAATGAAAATTAAATTTCCAAAAAAACATTAAGACGTTAAGCCAAAAAAAATGATTTTTTTTTTTCAAAAATTCAAAAAATATTTTTTTTAAGTTTTAACATCCAATGTTTTTTAAACTTTTTAGAAGCATCTCTATAAAAACAAAATCATTTAAATCCGTTATGTCGATAAATGAGTAATTCAAAATTTAGAAAAATGGTTATGGTAGGTACAAGCTTTAATATCTTAATTTCAATTTTTAATTATTAAATTAAAGATCGTAAGAATTAGTTGAAAGAACAAAATTTGTATCGAAATTCTAGGCGCCGTTTGCGAGAAAAATACGATTTTTGAAACGATTTGTTAACATTTGTATGGTGGGTACCTACCTTTAGTTTTAGGTAAAATAATTTTTTTCTCACATCTTGCAGATTATATTGACATACTTTCATTTATTAAGTTTTAAAAAAAATCTAGAATGGGGTTTTCGAAATATTGAAGATTTGGATACACAATTCTATTAAAGTTTTTGGGGAGCTTTAGAAAAAAAAATTATCAAACTCGGTGGTACCGTTTTTGAGAAAATCAAAAAAAAAATGCTTCTTTGGGGGGTAGGGTAAGCTGGGGTACATTTGACACCGGGGCACATTTGACTTTGCGTTTTTCGGTATGATCGTGCCCTTAAAAAAAAAAAAGCTTGGATGAAGGAAGAAGCTTAGTTTGATTTAAAGAAACGTTATGAAATTTGGCAGTCTTTCTTTGACTCTTCGTGGAGTACCACGCGTTTTCGTGTTTTCTGTGTCTCTGATCTAATTTTTGATCACCGGTAAGTAAGCGATTTGTGAACCTAATAAAATAATTTTTTTTATCGCGAATGAATATTATGATAGTACTATGCTTAAAGTTCAATAAATTGAAGCCAGTTTTGTGAAAATATAATATAAGTTATAAAAAATTAAATTAAAAAGTTTCTTTGGGGCACCTTTGGCTTTTGCAAAAAAATATTAGTTTGACGTTGATTTTGGAAAATAATTATATATTAAATAAATTATTTAAAAAATGTCGATATCGATAAATTTGAATTTAGATTTATATGGACTGATTTTTTATGTTTATAAATGAAATAATTTATGTTTTTTATTCTTGTTGTTTTTTTTTTTTAGAAAGTGAATTTACTGATTTATTTTCTTCGTTATATTGTTTAATAAATTGTTTAAAAACAAAAATTTACTTTTTTACTATTCAAACAACAGACGTGCTGGATCCGTTGATACTTTCAGAAATATAATGCACACGATGTGGGGTTTAATCAACCATTGTCAAATGTACCCCTTTTAAAGTCAAATGTGCCCCGCTCCAATAGAAAATATTTTTCTTTAAAATGTGGAAATGTTTTAAAACAAAAAATTATATGTTAGCATAATCTTGGTTACTCAATAAATCAAATACAAAACAAAACATTGGAATACATTAACAGTTTTCGGAAATAGAGACTTTTAAAAACTAAGTGTCAAATGTACCCCCTTCTCCCCATACCCTCAATTACCATTTTTCGGACAATTTTTTGCCAACCATTATCTAGCTTTAACTAAAAGAATTTTTTTTTTGTATTTTTATTTTTTAAATCTGTCGAACAGTTTTTGAGAAAAAAAAATTTACCGTTATTTTTGGTCTTAAAAAAAAAAGAAAAAAACGTGTGGGTGGAAAAAATTAAAAATGATATCTACCAAGTTTAAAGAAAATCGGCCAAGCCGTTTAGCCTGTAGTCGAACAGACAGATAGACAGACAGAATTTCGAGACCCACTTTATTAGTTTTCGCTATCATCGTAATGTCAATTTTGATCAAAATATCGAGTTAGATTTTTTTTACGAGTGCATAACTTGCCTTACGTACATATATAGTACCTATAAGTCGCAAGTAAAAATTGTTGAAATAATGGTGCAAGTATATTAGTTTATAGTCTTTAAGTTTGTGTAATTGTGTTTGACTTCTTTATCTGTCAAATTAAGGGTTGTTTAATGTAAATTCGCTTAGGTTCTGTTTTAAAACCCACATTAGTTAGAAGAGTTGTCTAACGTGTTAAATGATAAAGTTAGACAAAGTCTCTAAGCTAAACGACTGTGATAAGTACAGCCGATTTTATTCTTTAAATGACCAACGTTTGAAATTTTGCGCCATTGTATTAAAAAACTTATTTTTTTTTTTAAACCGCTTTAAAGATTTAAATTTTTTTTGTATATTTAAAGTCACGTGACATTCACTTTCTTATGTTTAAATTATTCAAGGACTGGTTTTTCGTAAATAAAAAAAATTACTTGAAAGTTTTTTGGGCATACAAAATAAAAAATGTAAGCTTGGTAAAGACTGAATTTTAGGCTCCTGAAAATGTTTCTGTTAAAAGATTCGTAGTTTTATGAGCCCTTTTTTTTAATTCAAGCAAACATGAGCGATGCTATCCAGCCGTGAATTTTATTTTGGCTGATCGGATTCAATATCACTGCATGAAGGGTCATAGTCTCTCACAGTCGAACACGATGTATAACTAAAGATCGCGTCATATGTACAATTACACATGGTTAGTCTTGGGGGCCAGTTATATCTATCATTGAAATGCATCATTGAAAATTTGTCCCCTATTTTTAAGACGAATAAACAAACTGCAATGGCTTTAATTAGTACCAAAATGAAGGTAATAAGTAGTAGAATTTTTTTACTCTATAAAATACAAAATTCTCATTTAAACTTTCTTTGAAATCCACTTTTATTATTTCACTGATAGAAATCAATTTCAATGAACAGCTGATTTCCGTTTCTTTAATATGGAACACAATCGTTCCACTGAATGTGTTCGTTTCTCTTTCTATTCTCAAATGTCAGTTTTCCTTTCAATACAACTCTAACCTAAAATGCATAGAATTGGTTGTAATCAGCCACTGAGAGGATCTTTTACTGAAACTAATTTTTCAATGATTGCTGTAACTGGCTTGTCAAAAGAATAACACAGTATTCCACTGATTTGTTCCAATGATGCATTTCAATGAAAGCTATAACTGGGGCCTTAAGATCCACGAAAAATATAAGGTTGAATGTACAGAATGGAAAATACTTCTAAGAAAGACCTACTATTGGGCTATTGTAGTTCAGTGTGTTGCAGCAAAAACTCAATGAATTAACACTCTAACGTTGTTTAAAATACTATTTAAATTTTTTAATTCAATTTCTTTTTATTTATGGAAGTGAAAGTGAAACTCTCCCACCTTTCCAATTTGGCAAACCTATTCACAAGCTCTAGTTGTTAAATATTATACAATACTTGACTTCTCTTACTTCTCAAGTGCTCAGTGCTTGCAATAATACTATACTAGATGTTCCATAATAAGACACTTTTAACAATGTCATTCGCTCAGGTTTTCCAAACTATTTTCATTTGCTTCATTAATTGTTACAAATGTCTACCTTCTACCTATAAGCATAGCGCAATTCATCCCTCTCTTGACAATACCACAGAGGACAATCTCAATCAACTCTTGGGAAATTGTAATCATCATCAACTTGCTGTTGGTGATGCCACGATCCAATTATATGCAAGGCCCTCTTAACAACACCTTGATTGCAACCTCTTTTCCTATCTCAACATTGCTCGCAAATTATTACAACAGACGAGGATAAAACATAAAGTGCTTGCCTGTTGCGCTCTACCCCTTGAGTGGCGCATACTTGATTGTAGCAAAGAGAGCTTTATTCACCGCCCGCGCCTAGTCCTGCTCAGCTCATGCTCAGCTTATTCATTATACGGCAAAAGGCTCAGAAATATTTTTAAGGATGGATTTTGCCAGAACTAAAATAATTCTGTTACTTTATTTGTTTAAATCAATCAATTTTTTGATGTATGATTTTGTATGCTAGTTTTACTTGTTAAATGTATTGATACTACTGTCAAAGCTCTCTAAGGCGGCAGTGATGGTGACAATATAATTTTGTTTGTTTTTGGATGTCTATTGTCTATATGTAATATTCGAGATCGAGGAATAAATAAGGTCTCGAAATCCCGTATGTCTGTCCGCTCAGCTACAGCCTACACAGCTGAGTCGATACAAAACTTTTAAAGGTGCAATACAAAATTTGATTTTAAAATTTTAAAAGAAAACCAGTGCCGTGTTTTTTACGTCGATTTTTTTTGTCGTTTTTAACATGTAAAAAACTTGAAAATTACCAGTAAAAAAAACCCACTGATGTAGAAAATGGTTAAATAAATCAATTTGATATTTTTTATATTACCTAAACCAAAACAAAAATTGAATGGCATATTAGGTCATAGGTTAAAGTTGATGTGGCTTTCAGCAGGAGAGCCGACACACTTAGACCATGAGTTGGTCTACTGTGATACCACATTGAATCTTGGAGACTTTCTCCCTAATCAATTGGAGCTCCTTATGAAGTGGACGAGTTTGCATGTATCTATATTTGAAAGATCACTAAGATCATTGTAATAGAAATCTCCGAGATGGAGTCTACGTCCTTAGGAGTAAGCAGGACATATACCTTATGTCCTGCTTTTTCGTCCATGCAGCTTCTGCAGAAATCGTCTATGATAATTAACCTTTGGAGCGCTTGAGATCCAGCATTGGCCAAATATGTTTTTTCGCCCGGCGGGTGGTGATATTGTTGCACCTAAGGTATGTTCTCTGTATAGAATCTTGCTTTACCATACGTTTACACGTAGCGACAGGATTATCTATATTTGCCTTTTCTGCCAATAAAGGTATCATTGTTCCACTTTTGGCAAGTTCGTCAGCTTTCAATTTCCTGAAATGTCCCTGTGGCCCAGCACCCAGCAGACGTGAATGTTAAACTGCTACGCCATGTCCATCGGAGATGATAGGCTCTTGTTGAGCTGGTAGAGACAGAATCAAGTGATTTAATGGCTACGCGGCTGTCCGGGAAGATGCGGATGCCAAAAGTTTCGTCTGGAACACTCTACAGTGATTGGGACGACAAGAAGAAAAGAGAGACTAAAAACTAGTCTGAGCGTACACCTCTACCAACCCCGTCATTTATTTTTGATCCATCATAGGTTTAAAAATGGATTAAATCATCTTCCAGGAATGCCACGTCCTCCCAGATTGCCCTAAAAGGAATGGTTACTTGAAAGTTTTTATCAAATTGAATCTCAGGACTGGTTTAATCGATGGTACTTGAAACTGATCCAAATGAGTTCAAAATGATGGATTGGCAAATTTCTATATTGATCCACTTCGAGGCAGCTTTTGGACGAATAGCTGTGTTTGTTTTGCAGAATATATCGAGGGGTGTTAAATGGAACTGAATGCCCAGTGTAGCGGAGGGAGCCGTGCCATTAACACGCAAGCTGAACGTTTTGTCTATAGGTGTTCACCATACTGCCACGCCATATGTTAGGACAGATTACCGACGAGGTGTATAGCCATTAATCTAGAAGAGGTCAAGATCTGTTTTATGAGAGCTGACATGCATTTCCCACCGATCGGCCTGGTTTAGTCGCTTGCTTAAGGTATATTGTAAGAGATCTTTTTAGGGTATTAGGATACTTTTTTGATACGTCAATAGCAATATCATCCGCATAGGCAGTCACCCTTAAACAGCTCATTCGCTACCAAGATCACGGGAAAGAAAGTTAGGACACCGCGCCTCAACTCACAGATCTTCTTGCAGAAAACACGTCCAGTTTTGAATTAATAATCCTGCTAGTAAGCATTTGATTGATCAATTCTCCAACGTTCAGAGATGATAGTGCAAACGCGATTGCACATGTAACAACATTGTCAAGAGCACTCTCTGTACATCAAGCAAGACGACCATAGTATAGTCTTTATGATGGAGGGAGTATTTGATAGTTCTTACTAGTGAATGAAGAGTTGATCCACCGATCCGTAGACACAAGTCTATTGTCAATGATTGTTCTTAAATGGATATCAATCAGTCGCTCAAAAGGTTTGAGAAAGAATAATGATAGACTAATGAGTCTGAGATCTTTTGGTTCTACATGGAAACATTTGCCCGTTTTGGGTTTAGATACAAATCTAACTTCTCTCCATAGCACAGGCATATGGACCAAATTTAAACAGCTATTAAAGATCATCTCTAGGAATTACAAAATAGTATCAACAGTCTTTTGGAGTTTGGATGGTATTTTGCCTTCTGGTCCTGTTGATTTATATAGTTTGAAGCTATTGATTGCCCAGTGCACATTTTTGTAAGTGTCATTAACAGTTTGGGAGCTTCCTGGAAAATGGGTATCTAAGCAATTTGAGCGATTCTTTGCCAGAGTTGGTCCATGAACCATCAGCATTTTTCAAACAGCAAGGCATCAATGGATTAGTAGAAATGATTTTTCTAAATCTAGATTCTTCGAAGGTTTCCCTTATGTTATCTTAGATTATATTCTCCAGGAGGATATTTTGTAGTTACCAAAATTTTTGTAGTTAGATACTTATAAGAATTCCTTGTAAGTTTCTAAGTCTGTCATATTTCTAGTGCTTTTTGCTCGATTGAACAGCTTTTTCTAATCGGTTCGAGTCCTGAGTTCCACAAGTGTGGCTTCCTTTTTTTAATGACATTGAAATTTTTTAAGTTCTTACGACTTTTAGTACTCGTATATTAGAAATTGGCGCGGGTAAATTTGTGCGTCCTATGGCGGCCATGTTCTTTTGGTGACATCGTCGAAATCCTGTTCTATATTATTCAGTTACTGTTGCCAAATCACCATGGCAAGTAACACGATTGAACAATACGTCCAAACGATAAGACTTTTTTGTCAAAATGAGTGATTCGATAATGTATGCGTGGTGGACCTTCACAGTTAACTCTTCAACGTTTGGAGCTGGCGATTTAAGACCACCGGTTCGGTTATCAATCAGCCATTATTCGTACGTCAAAGGAATGCAAGAACGGCCGACAACATTACCGCGGCCCGTGAAAGTGTACAGCAGAAACCGGGAAGTTGGTTCAAGAACAGGCAGACTGCGCAGACTTCAACTTGGCGAATTTCTGCGTTGGGACTTGGGCCTACACCCGTACGTGATGCAACTGACCAAGAAGCTTAAAGTTCATGACCATAGACAACCCAGTATGTTCGCTGACTGGGCTTCGAAGTGTTTGGAAGACTACCCAAATTTCGGGCGAAAAATCATCTTTACTCCATTTTTAGATGAATGGCTGTGTTAACAAAAAAAAATTAGTTTTGACTTTTGTTAATCATGTCGATTACAGAACTCGCAGAATTTTACTCCCGGTGAGTTGTCACGATCCGTTGACCTTTCGCATCCGCTGTTAAACTGAATTATGAAATTCGCCGGATTGTCGATTCTTAAATTACCTTAACATTTATGAACTTTGGTATCGACACTGTCAGCTACAAATATTTAGTCAACCGGCCTAGGCTTTGGTAATAGTATCGCTATCGATCAGTGAAATCAAGCATCGTTTTGAGAGGTTAGTACTTGGATGAGGGACGGTTCAATATACCAACCTTGTGCTCTGTTTTTTTTTTTTAGATTTCTGGCTCTCCGGTTGCGTTGTTAGTTGTCTGTTTTCTATTAAAATTTGTTAAATAAACACTTCAACATTCAGTATAATAAGTTTCTGACTTATATTTTTGTGCTTTCCATTGTTAATTTTCGTTTAATCAAAAATTCACTTCAGATTCGTCTCGAAATTGGTGCGGATGTAAAATGATAGAAATTGTATGAAGTGCGAATGGATTGCGAATTCAGTAACACCATATAAGTTGAACAAAATGTCGGTGGTGCAGGGTTTGTTACCGACATTCGTTCAACTTTCATTCGTCGGTTTCAGTAATAGCAAAATTTTGGAAATTAATTGAAACTGTCGCTTTTTTTTTTTTTTTTTTTTTTTATAATTTACACGCGCTCAAGGGATTATGATTACCCTTTAAATGTTTGAACACAGCGCGGGCGTGAAGTTAAGGAAGAGAAAGAAGGATAGGAAAGATGTGTGGCACGATGTTCTGAGACTGAAGGTTGTTGTCTCAGCTATTTTATCTCCAGGGATGGCGGCTGAACTAAAACGGAGAATGCCGTGTCTTATTTTAATGTCGCTTATGATTCACATTATTTTATTCGTGTTCATCCTTGTTGGGTATACTAGTTTAACTCAATTACATGTTGTTAGTGTTATGCCTGAACAACATGTAATGAGTAAACCAGCAACCCATTGATGACAATTTTAGAAGGTTTTTTTAATGGAATTAAAACGACATAGACGCTTTTAGATAGCTCATTCGTCGAATTCTGTAATAGGGGTAAATACCTTACACACAGCTTGATTTATTCCATTTTGACATCTTCTAGCCCACAATGAAAAATCCTATATCGAAGCTTGATTTCCCTTCCAAAAACAAGAATCGAATCACCGACTAATATTGCTCCTTTTCCATTTTTCTAAAATTCGAGGACAAGATGGCTTCCACACGTGGTCATATAACTTAACTATACGAGTGCCAGGGTTCGGACTTAGGTTTTAAATTTTTGAAGTAGATACGGAAAAAAACTGAAGTAGACCTAAAATTTTCGAAGTAGTTTTAGGAAATTAAATTATATAAACATAACATATATAAGTAAATTCTGATTTCAGACAAGATGGCTTCCACACGTGGTCATATAACTTAACTATACGAGTGTCGAGTGCGATTCGGCTAAAATGTTGACAGTAATGTACTAGACGATAGTAAATCTCTCTTGCGATACTGGAACCTTCGGGCGGTGAGGCTAAGACCCTATTATAAAATTCGGCGAATGAGCTAAAGTGACAGTTTCAATTAATTTCCAAACTTTTACTATTACTGAAACTCTGCACCACCGATATTCTGTTCAACTTATCTGGTATTACTAAATCCGCAATCCATTCGCACTCCATTCAATTTCTATCAATAACCGTCCCCCATCCAAGACTAACCAGCCATACCGATGCTTGATTTCATTGATCGATAGCGATGTTATTATCAGAGCCTAGGCCGTTGACTTAATGTCTGTAACTGACAGCGTCGATAGGAAAGTTCATAAATGATAAGGTAATTTTAGGAATCGACAATGTAGTTCATCCGGCGAATTTCATAATTCAGTTTTACAGGGGATGCGAAAGGTCACCGGGAGTAAAATTCTGCGAATTCTGTAATCGACATGAATATCGTACCTTGTAAAAAACTTTGTGAAATTTTACATCAGTGGGTTTTCCACTGAATTTTTTACATCTAAGAAACTTGGTGGAAAAAATCGGTACAACACCGATCTGGATCCTAACAGTTCAAACGGAACGGATTATCATTATAAGAATATGATCAACTGTGAACAGGCTGAGCATAAGTCTCCCAACTTGTCTATTGTTTCATGTAATCCCAACACAAAATATAATTTTTCAACTCATTTCTTGCGGTGAAATTCTCCTGAACAAAGTCTCCATAGACAAGATATATGTCAATTAATTGCGAGAAGCAAACGAAATTCAAAACCAATTAACTTCCAGCCGCAAAGTATACAATTTAACCAAGCTCCCAAGCAAGCACCAATTCGAAAGCGCTTAATTATTTTGTGTTGGTATTGTTATTTCCGGAAACAAGTAATACATATTTTTCAGGCACAGTATTTACTAATACTATAAAACATACAACAGTAGTATAATGATAATGAACTTGGCCAGATGGGACGGGAACTGGTGGAAATGGATGAGAAGGAAAGACCATTTTCATAAATCACAGGGGCTTCATTTCAATGCTTATTGTTTTACGATTCACCAGCCTTTAATCGACCGATGATATGGGGTCGGGAAGTGATTGTCGCCCGCTTAAAAGTGAGTATCTAGAGTGCCAAAGGTTGACAATTTATTGTGAGAAGTGGTCTTATTAAACTTGAATTAATGTCATGCGGAGTTGTGAATTCCTGAAAATGTGGAAGGATGAATCTAGGGTTGGAGAGATCTTGTTGCGCGCTTCAGATACAATGGGAATGGTTATAGCTATGGCACGACTTTGAGTGTGAAAGGCTTTCTCAGACAATTTTAAGGTAATGGCCTGAGGAATTAACACTAAGTAACGGAGATTTCATTGTGACGTGTCAGAAGCTACGCCACCACTTTTATGGAAGACACCTTGAATTGGAAATCCCACCCAAGATAGAAGGTAGGCATTCAATTATAATTATGTAAATTGTTTGATTTTACTTCAATTGAAATTGATTCTTAAGCTCTTTTGATTCTGAGAATGGAACCCTTTAAATAGATAAATTTCAATGGACAACGTAAATGCAAATTAATTTGAATGTAAAGTACAGAGAACCAAGTAATGACAGAAGAATTCATTCACTGAACGATTTTTTGATTAAATTTCAATACAATTCATATTCAATGAATTTTCATTCAGTTAATGGAATTAATTCATAAGTCAACGTTAACTCCATTTGTACTCTAATGATTTTTTTTCTATACGTAAAACTCACTCGTTGACAAGTGATTTATTCGTTGAGTAAATGAGTTTATTCGTTAAGGCAACGAATTTAATCAGTAGGTCAACGAGATATATTCCTCATAAAATTTTATGCATGAATGTGAATAAGTGAATGGACTGAGTTTTGAGTGTGCTGAAGTCTTAATTATTTTTTTGAAAATAGCTTTTAGTGGCCTTTAAGGCAACAAGGAATAGAGCTTATGTTCACACTTGATTTAAGTCGAAATATAATTTTTGGAAGTAAACGACAAAAAGGAAAACTGAAAATAATCTCTATGTTATCATAACTTTATTTAATGTAGGCTTATTTCGTTTGGGTAAAATGAAGGATGAGTTTGTTAATGAGTACAAGAAATAAAATGCACGACTGGGTCGCACGAACTTGCTCTTATGGAAACGACTAAGAATTTCAAAAATTAATGTTATTTCTTAATTCTTTAATAGACTAAAACAACTCCTTTAGTAGTTGGAGCTAAAAACAGGATGCTATGTGATTCTAGCAAATATTAGCTTATGCAAGAACAAAAATTATAAGTCTGTACTGGTTTCTTAAAAAATAAGCTTTTATATACATAATTTTTTAAACGTTTATAAGAAAAAATTTTGGTACGTAAATTTAAAGTTTTTATTAACTAAGTTTACAAGCAAAAATATTGAGCCGTTTCAAAAACTCAAAAATCATTTTCTTTAAAGTTATGAAATGCAATTTTTTCAAACTTTTTAGAAGTTTCTCAATAAAAAAAATGCATTGAAATCCGTTTTGTCGATACTGAGAAATTCTAAAGTTGAAAAAATGGTTCTATAATAGGTACAGTCAGTAATATCTTGATCTCAGAATTTTTTTTATTTCATTCTTAGATCGTAAAAATTAATAAAAAAAATTTTCAGCAAAATTCTCGGAACCGTTTTCGAGAAAAATACGATTTTCGAAAACCATTTTTTAACATTGTTTTTTTTGGTTAACATAATTTTTTTTTCTTACATCTTTTGATTTATATTAAAAAACTTTTATTTATCAAGTTTTAAGAAAAAATGGAGCATGGGGTTTTCGAAATATTGAGTTTTCAAAAGAAAAAATGGAAAATTTTTTTAAAAGTCCAAAAATTTTTTTTTTTGAAAATTTTTAAAACATTTTTAAGAAAAAAATTTGCAATGCCAACTTAAAGTTGATATTACTGTTCGAATAAAAATTAAATTTTCAAAAAAAAATATTGAACCGTTTTCGAGATACTAAATTTTGCAAAAAAATAGATTTTTTTTGCAAAATTCAAAAAAATGTTTTTCTTAAAGTTTTGAAACGCAATGTTTTTAAACTTTATCGAAGCTTCTCTAAAATTTTGTATTAAAATCCGTTATGCCGATAATGATAAATTCTAAATGCGAAAAAATCGTTCTATGTTAGGTACAGTCAGTAATATGTTTTTAAATTTTTTTTATAAAATTTTAGATCGAAAACCATTTTTTAACATTTGTAAGAAACTTTTATTTATCAAGTTTTAAAAAATAGAGCATGGAGTTTTCGAAATATTGAGTTTTCAAAAAAAAAATGGAAATTTGAATACACAATAATATTGAAGCGCCTGGAGTGCCTTAACATCAAAATCGGTCTTACCGTTTTTGAGAAAAACAAAAACAAAACAAAAAATGGTTCTAAGGGGGGTATCAAAAATAACAATTTTTTGTAATTTTTTTTTCAACCATTACCTACCTTTAACTAAATGGAATTTAAATATTTTTTTTAATCTGGTGAGACAGTTTTTGAGAAGAAAATTATTTATAAAATTTCGAAAAAAAATTCGTATGGGAGGTACCGTTATTTTTGGCCTTAAAAAAAAAAGAAAAAAACGTGTGGGGGGGAATAAATTAAAAATACTATCTACCAAGTTTGAAGAAAATCGGCCGAGCCGCTTAGGCCTAGTCGAACAGACAGACAGAATTGCGAGACCCATATTTTTCATCTTCGCTTTCATCGTAATGTCAACTGTGATCAAAATCTCGAGTTCGATTTTTTTACGATTGCAAAACTTGCGTTATAGTACCTACCTATAAGTCGCAAGTAAAAATCTAAGAGTACAAATTGAAAAAATTCAAAGAGAAAATAATGTATCTATTAACCAAAAAGAAGCCCAAAAAATTCATTAAGTGCTTCTATTTATTTTAAGTTCTTACAAAAATCGAAAAAAAAAGTTTTGTCAAAATGGTTATTTGATTAAGGTTTTTGAAGTAAGATCTTAAAACTTTTGTACGAGTATTATTTGTATCTCCTCAGTTCCTATTGGTCTTCGCTCAACAGGGAAGAAAGCTATATTAAGTAAGTTATCATTAATAAAACCCTCAGCATGAGTGCAAAATAATTATTCTCTCAGGAGATGTGTTTTATCAAGTTGGTTTCCATCCCAACTATCATTGTGATGGCATCACAAAATGGAACCAAAAAAAAAAACACAATTTCCAAGACCGACGACCCAGGGTTCTTTTTAAAAAGCAATCTGCATCTACACTCTACACGAGACGCTCTCTCATATCCAGTTTAACAAACTTACTTATACGATGCAACGTGTTGATGACAAAATCGATGCTATCTTGGAGGGTCGTTAATTGAATCTGTGACAAAACCGCATTGTCCTTAAATTGTTTCGACGACCAAGGACCAAACCTCAACCAACCAATTCACTTCACTCATCTGATGTGCTTGCTTTACCAAATGTCAGCGATACACATAGCCGACCAAGTTAAGTGGTGACTATAAAAGGGTTTTTTTTCTTTCCCTTTTTTTGGTCCTTAGTTCATATATAACTTGTGTTCACAATGAGCCTGTGGGGTCCAACATATACTTGGTTTAGTTCTTCTCCAAACTCATGGTAGTATACACTGTTGGAGCTGGTTTTCGACTATCAAAATGACACCAGGACAAATATAACAAAAGTCCTTTAGCAAAAATGTTCAAACACAGGAAAAGAGGGCACTAGTTGCAGGAAACGCAAAAAGGGTTTTCTGATGCTCGGTCGCATTTTATAGATCGAAATAAAAGTTCATGGCTATGTGCACACGAGTATGACTTTGAATGGGTTGCTTGGAAATCGTAAAGAATATTGCAATGATTCGAGGACACAATCTAATGCTATAGGAACAACGTTATAGTAAAGTAAAGTAAAAATTTAAGAAAAATAAAAACTGAAGGCTAGGGATGGCCAGTACCATTGGGTCTTGTGAATAAAAAAAAAGTTAAAGCTTTTTTTGGAGGAAGCTAAAGCCAACTAGTCATAGCTTTTACTAGCAGCTAAAGCTAGACAGTACTAGATAAAGCTTTGTTTTATGTGAATAAAAAAATGATAACGCTAAATAGCTTATGCTGGAAAATTCTAGCTTAAGCTTCGTAATTTAAGGTGTTCGTTTTTTTATTCACATGTTTCGGTTAGTTAGCTTTAGCTAAAACTGGTACATGTATGACCGAAAGGAAGGTTTTTTGCCTCAATTTGTTATCTGTTCTACAGGGCAACTATTGGTTTCGGCTAAAAAATGTTTTTAACATTTCGTATGTCAGTTTCTGGGTCTATACGTTCACAGTCCTATTTTTTGAGATATTCCCTTATGTTTAATTAACAACTCGCACAAGTTAATACTGAAAATAAGAACTAGTCAAAGCTTTCTAGGCAGATCGAAAAAATCTTGAAATTTTTGTAGCTTTAACTATAATATTCTAGTTTAAGCTATTTTTATTCACACAAATTGAAGCTTAAGCTAGGAAAACAAGCTAAAACTAAATGAATTTAGCTTTGGCTATTTTAAAATAGCTATTACTAGAAAACATCTTTAACAAGCTAGCTTAAGCTTATTTTTATTCACTAAAAATCAAGCTTTTACTTAAAAATCCAAGTTTCAGCTTTAGCTTTTTTTTTATTCACAAGGCCCATTGTGTCCTCTTTTTTCACTAACGATGGAATGATTTACTTCGAAAATTAAAAAAAAACTCGAACTGAAAATTATAGTCTAGTATAGAGAATGAACGAGGGGTATGGTGATGAATGCGTTCAACAGAAATAAGTGAGGATACACATGCGAATACGATCCAGCGCAGCGAGAGAAAAGTATCAAGAAAGGAGAAGAGTGGAGAAGAAGATCCTGCGCAGAAAAAAGAGGCCGCATGGAACCTTCCAGCTATAGATCGAAAAGATTCGCAATACTCAGGGATCTTATTAAGAAATCCAAGTGTGTCAAAACCAGAACCCAGGCTCTTCCAAACAGCGAAGATTATCGAGTCCCAGAACCATGGTGAAAAGTAGATTTTTTAAGGCAGCATTTCTTGCAGAATTATTGGACATCATTTAGAGCGATTAACTCCTACGACGCGACGACCCACTTCCAGCCAACGAAGAGTCAACTGCACCACTAGTTATAACGGGTGATTTTTTTGAGGTTAGGATTTTCATGCATTAGTATTTGACAGATCACGCGGGATTTCAGACATGGTGTCAAAGAGAAAGATGCTCAGTATGCTTTGACATTTCATCATGAATAGACTTACTAACGAGCAACGCTTGCAAATCATTGAATTTTATTACCAAAATCAGTGTTCGGTTCGAAATGTGTTTCGCGCTTTACGTCCGATTTATGGTCTACATAATCGACCAAGTGAGCAAACAATTAATGCGATTGTGACCAAGTTTCGCACTCAGTTTACTTTATTGGACATTAAACCAACCACACGAATGCGTACAGTGCGTACAGAAGAGAATATTGCGTCTGTTTCTGAGAGTGTTGCTGAAGACCGTGAAATGTCGATTCGTCGCCGTTCGCAGCAATTGGGTTTGTGTTATTCGACCACATGGAAGATTTTACGCAAAGATCTTGGTGTAAAACCGTATAAAATACAGCTCGTGCAAGAACTGAAGCCGAACGATCTGCCACAACGTCGAATTTTCAGTGAATGGGCCCTAGAAAAGTTGGCAGAAAATCCGCTTTTTTATCGACAAATTTTGTTCAGCGATGAGGCTCATTTCTGGTTGAATGGCTACGTAAATAAGCAAAATTGCCGCATTTGGAGTGAAGAGCAACCAGAAGCCGTTCAAGAACTGCCCATGCATCCCGAAAAATGCACTGTTTGGTGTGGTTTGTACGCTGGTGGAATCATTGGACCGTATTTTTTCAAAGATGCTGTTGGACGCAACGTTACGGTGAATGGCGATCGCTATCGTTCAATGCTAACAAACTTTTTGTTGCCAAAAATGGAAGAACTGAACTTGGTTAACATGTGGTTTCAACAAGATGGCGCTACATGCCACACAGCTCGCGATTCTATGGCCATTTTGAGGGAAAACTTCGGAGAACAATTCATCTCAAGGAATGGACCGGTAAGTTGGCCACCAAGATCATGCGATTTGACGCCTTTAGACTATTTTTTGTGGGGCTACGTCAAGTCTAAAGTCTACACAAATAAGCCAGCAACTATTCCAGCTTTGGAAGACAACATTTCCGAAGAAATTCGGGCTATTCCGGCCGAAATGCTCGAAAAAGTTACCCAAAATTGGACTTTCCGAATGGACCACCTAAGACGCAGCCGCGGTCAACATTTAAATGAAATTATCTTCAAAAAGTAAATGGACCAATCTAACGTTTCAAATAAAGAATCGATGAGATTTTGCAAATTTTATGCGTTTTTTTTTTTTTTAAAGTTCTCAAGCTCTTAAAAAATCACCGTTTATAAGAAGTGGGATAACTTAAAAAAATAAAATCCACGAATGTGTCGCCCGAACTTCCTCTTATGTAAAAGGCTAAGAATGTCAAAAATGAATGTTATTAGAGAAAAACTTGTCATAAGCATATAATTATTTTTTTACTTGCGACTTATGTATGGGTAGTATAAGGCAAGTTATGAATTCGTAAAAAAAATCGAACTCGAGATTTTGATCAAAGTTGACATTACGATGATAGCGAAGACGAAAAAAGTGGGTCTGGCAATTCTGTCTGTCTGTCTGTTCGATTACAGCTAAACCGCTCGGCCGATTTTCTTCAAGCTTGGTAGATATGGGTTTTAATTTTTTACCCCCGGATGTTTTTTGGTTTCATTTTTTAAGACCAAAAATAAAGGTACCTGCCATACGATTTTTTTTTGAAATTTTATAAATATTTTTTTTCTCAAAAACTGTCCCTACGATTTTAAAAAAAAAATATTAAAAAAAATTAATTTAGTTAAACCTAGCTAATGGTTGAAAAAAAATTTCCAAAAAATGAGTAGTTTTGGCATTGTATATAATAAACTATAGTACTCTCATGAAGAGGAACGAACGACGCGGCGCCATACGAGCGTATTCCATAACTTTTTACGTAGAGTTGTGGAGAGTAAGGACAGACGATAATCAGGAAGGGGTGATAATATTTTCGGTAAAAGCAAACCGAAGGTGCAGAACAAAGCGACAACAAGAAAGCTATTTTTTGTTTTGTTTTTATTCATTTTCTATACAAATAAGTATGATGTGGCATTTTTTGCTTCACCATAGAGACAAACGGTATATTGTTGGAATGAAGGTTTTATTTTTTTCGTTCGCTGTTTTGTATCTATGTTGGAGCAAATAAATATATGTATGGTAGGTACGAGTAGAGGATTTTAATTCAAATACACGATTACCACTCAGAACAATTTTTTTTGTTATAGGTAGTTAGATAATTATTTTTGTAAGCAGATTTTTAAAATGCAGAATTTCGAGAATTAGAGTATTAGAGTTCTGAAATAGGTACAGAAAAATTATATTGAAAGCTAAAATTTTGAAGAGTAGAATTTTGGAATGCAGATTTTTGGGAAATGAAATTTTGAAATGCATAAAACTTAATAAGTAAAATTTTGAACAACAGAAGTTTGAAAAAGGAATTTTGAAATGCAGAAAGCTTAGCACCTAAGCAAAATTTTAAAAAGCAAAACTTTGAAATTCAGAAATTTAGAAAATAAAATTTTGAAATGCAGAATTTTAGGAAATAAAATTTTGAAATGCAAAATTTTGGGAAATATAATTTTGAAAAATGTACTTTGAGCAGTAGAATTCTGAAATACAGAAAACTTAATAAGTAAAATTTGAAAAGCAGAATTTTGAAAAAGAAATTTTGAGAAGTAAAATTTTGATATGCCATATTTTGGGAAATTTTAATATGCACAAAACTTAGTAAGTAAAATTTGGAAATGCAGAATTTTGAGAAGTAAAATTTTGAAATGCACAATTTTGAGAAGTAGAGTTTCAAAATGCAGAATTTTGAAAACTTTAATTTTGACAAGTAGTATATTGAAAACTAAAATTTTATCAATTAGAATCTTAAAATTCAAAATTTTGAGAAGTAGAATTTTGAAATGTAAAATAACAAAAAAAAATCATGTAATACATCACTCCCTACATCACGAGTATGCAATTTTTAACTCGCCAAGATGCCTAGTTTAGCCAGAAATCACGTTTGAAAAAGTCAACTTTGGGGGGTCTACGGAGCTCCGTTTGGTCGCAAATCGCATTTAAAGATAAACATTTGTTTTTCGTTACATGCGATACGTGGATTGAAAGGTGGCACTCCCTAGATCATGAATATGCAATTTTTAACTCGCTGAGATGCCTAGTTTAGCCAGAAATCATATTTAAAAGTACATTGGGTGGCCCGCTCTGCAGGACTTAAGAATTTTAAGTCCCTTTTTCGGGGACACATCCTTTCATGCGACTCCATCGCTCCGCTTAGGGTATGTTAAGTCACCTGGCAGGCGCCAATGTAAACAATGTATGAAAAATCAAAATTTCTTCAATTTTTAAAATAAATATTTCAAAACTCAATATTTCGAAAACCCCATGCTAGATTTATTTTAAGCTTGATAAATAAAAGTTTATCAATATAATCTACAAGATGTGAAAAAAAAAAATTTATTTTACCTAAAAATAAAGGTACCCACCATACAAATGTAAAAAAAAATTAAAAATGGTTTAAAAATCGTATTTTTCTCGAAAACGGCGCCTGGAATTTTGATAAATTTTTTTTTTTATTAAAACAAATTTTGAAATTAAGATACATATTACAGCTTGTACCTACCATAGAACCATTTTTCTAAATTTTGACATTTGACAATTTTCTCATTATGAAAATTTTTTATATAGATGCTTCCAAAAAGTTTAAAAACATTGCGTCTCAAAGCTTTGAAAAAAATATTTTTTTTAATTTTTGGAAAGAAGTAATTTTTTTTCTTGGAAAATTCGATATCTCAAAAACAGCTCAATATTTTATTTCGAAACCTAATTTCCATTCGTACAATAATAAAAACTTAAGGTTGGTGTACCAAATTTTTTTTTATTTTATTTTCACTTACAAAATTATGTACATATGTAATTGCAAGTTTTGTATGTGACAAAACGGAAAAATATTTTTTTATCTAAAAAAATTTTTTTTGAAAAATCAATGTCTTAAAAAAGTTTGAGCGATTAATTTTTGAAAATATTTCTTAGAATCTTTATTTTTAAATACTTCAAATTAATATCCAACATTTTTTTCTAGAACAATTTTAAAGAAATTTCTTATATCTAAAATTAGTTTAATAATAAAAGGTTTATTAAACTTTGTTTGCATAAATTCGTACCTTTTATATTTATAACTATTAACAAAATACAAAAAAAAAAACAAAATTTTTATTTTAATGAATTAATGATTTCCAAATTTGATAAAAATTCGTAGACAAACATTAAAAGAAATATTTGTTTGTTCAAAATTCGCAGGGCAAATATATTATTTTTTTACAAAATATATGGATAAAAACTATTTTTTATAAAAAAACGTTTATTTTTATTTTCAAAGTTTTTCATGTGGGGTGCATCAATAATTTTTTTAAAATTGACACAATATATCTTTTTTTTTTAATTTTTCTAAAATTGCTTATTGGCAATATGTAAATGCAGACAACCTATTTTTTCCAAGAAAGGTATCTGATTTTTTTTAAATATTATGTCAATAATAATTTTATTCTATTTATTCTAATTTTTTTTAATTAATTTAAGTTTTCTAAAATTATTTTTTTCTCGAAAAACTTATTTGATTTTTTTTTCACAATTGCTTTATGTGAATATTTATACATTTCTGAAATTGTTTATATAAACATAAAAAGTATTAAACATTTTCTATATTTTTTGCAAACAAAGTTTATATGAATAAATTTTAAAAACTGGTCTATACCTATATCAAATTTCTTTTTTTTATTTTTAATTATATAAATACCTATGAACGCATAAAAATATTTTTTTTGTAATCAAAATTATTTTGTACCATACCATATTTTATATAGGTATGTACATACACATGTAAAAGCTATTTTCTCTAATAAAAATATATGTAGGTATACGTACCTATTAGATTTGCTTAAAGAAATAGTTTTATACCTATATATGAACATAATTATATTAATTGCAAAACAAAACAATTTCCACTACCTTACCACCCACTGTATCTAATGTAGGCAGTTAAAATAGTTGATTGCAATTATTATTTTTGTTCTTCAAAATTACACCAATTATTATGCTTTTGAATAACACAAATAATAATAATTGCAATCAACATAGGTAAGTTACCTAATATATTAAGATAAAGTTCCTATGTAGATATACTTAAATTCAAAAAAGCCTAATCCTATCAAGAATCAATTTTCAAAATTATTCCTACTTAAATCTATTCAAATAGGTATGTGTGTCCATCCAAATAAAAAGCAATGTTGTATTTTGGTTAGATACTCGTATGCCGAAATTGAACAACGTTGCTTTGTTGCGTATGAAATAGCAAAAACAAAACAAATATTCTTGACAAAAAAATATAACAACAAAACAGACAGAAGATCCCTCAAAAGGAAAATGATACAAAACAAATTTTATTTTCTCTTTCTTGTCTTTCTCATTGCCAGAGCTGATCAAATTTTCTCGCTCTTCCTCAATTACAACCCCACCCTAAATCAAAAGTCTCCACGACAATATTTTCCTACGACAGCGCCCTCGGTAGAGTGTATTCCATAACACTTTTTTCTGTTCCATGAGAGTACTATAGTTTATATATACAATGGTTTTGGTACCTCCCTTGGGACCATTTTTTTTTGTTTTTGATTTTCTAAAAAACGGTACAACCATTTTTTTTATGCTAAAGCTTCCCAGCAGTTTGACTATTATTGTGTTTTCAAATTTTCCAAAACAATTTTTTGGATTTTTAAAAAAACTTTCAAAATTTTTTTTTGAAAACTCAATATTTCGAAAACTCAATGCTCGATTTTTTCAAAACTTGATAAAAAAAAGTTTGGCAAAATAATCTACAATATATGAGAAAAATAAATGTTAAACAATGGTTTTCGAAAATTGTATTTTTTTCGAAAACGGTTCTGAGAATTTTGTTTAAATTTTTTTTATTTCTATTATTTTTCAGTTTCTGTAATTTAATAAAAAAAAATTGAAAACAAGATATTACTGAATGTACCTACCATAGAACGATTTTTTCAAATTATGAATTTCTTATTATCAGCACAACGGATTTTAATGAAATTTCACAGGGATAAGCTTCTAAAAAGTTAAAAAAACATTGCATTTCAAAACTTTAAGAAAAATATTTTTTTGAATTTTGAAAAAAAAAAATCAATTTTTTGTTTTTTGAAAATTGAATATCTCGAAAACGGCTCAATACTTTTTTTGTAAATTTAATTTTTATTCATACAATAATAAAAACTTCAAACTGCCGCGGCGTACCAATGTTTTTTCTTATAATGTTTTAAAATTTTCTTATATAAAACCTTATTTTTTAAGAAACCACTACAAAGACTTATAATTTTTGTTCTTGCATAAATCTTACCTTTAACTACTAAAAAAAGTTTTTTTAGTCATTTAAAAAATGAATTTTATGTTTCTCTAACAACATTTATTTTTGAAATTCTTAGTCTTTTACATAGGAGCAAGTTCGTGCGACCCAGTCGTGCATTTTATTAATAGTAGTTGGAGCTAAAAACAGGATGCCATGTAATTCAAGCAAATATTAGTTTATGCAAGAACAAAAATTATAAGTTGTTGTAGCGGTTTCTTTAAAAAAATAAGCTCTTATATAAAAAACTTTTAAAACATTTTTAAGAAAAAAATTATTGTACGAATAAAAACTAAATTTCCAAAAAAAAATATTGAGCCGTTTCTGAGATATCAAATTTTTCAAAATAAATAGATTTTTTTTTAAATTGAAAAAATATTTTTTTTTTTAGTTTTGAAATGCAAGGTTTTTTAAACTTTTTAGGAGCTTCTTTATAAAAAATTTCAATAAAATCCGTTTTGCCGATAATGAGAAATTCAAAATTCGAAAAAATCGTTCTATGGTAGGTACAGTCAGTAATATCTAGATTTAAATTTTTTTTAATTAAATTATTCATCGTAAAAATTAATCAAAAGAAAAAAAATTTTAGCAAAATTCTCGGAACTGTTTTCGAGAAAAATACGATTTTCGAAAACCATTTTTTAAAATTTGTTTGGATGGTACCGTTAGTTTTAGATAAAACAAAATGTTTTTTCTTAAATCTTGTAGATTATGTTAAAAAACTTTTATTTGTCAAGTTTGAATAAAATCGATCTTGGGGTTTTCGAAATATTGAGTTTCCAAAAAAAAATTTTGATTTTTTTTTTAAATCCAAAAAATTAAAAATTGAAAATTTGAATAAGTGATAATATTCAAACTTTGGAAGAGCTTTAGCATAAATCGGCTGCACCGTTTTCGAGAAAATCAAAAACTAAAAAAATGGACCCAGGCCGGCTACCAAAAATAAGAACTTTTTGGAAATTTTTTTTCAACCATTAGCTAGGTTTAACCAAATCAAATTTTTCAATTTTTTTTTTAAATTCTGTGAGACGGTTTTTGAGAAAAAAAAAATATTTATAAAATTTCGAAAAAAAACTCATATGGCAGGTACTGTTATTTTTGGTCTTAAAAAAAAAAGAAAAAAACGTATGGGGGGGGGGGAAATTAAAACCCATATCCACCAAGTTTGAAGAAAATTGGCCGAGCCGTTTAGACTGTAGTCGAACCGACAGACAGACAGACAGAATTGCGAGACCCACTTTTATGGTCTTCGCTATCATCGTAATGTCAACTTTGATCAAAATCTTGAGTTCGATTTTTTTACGAATGCATAACTTGCCTTATAGTACCTATAAGTCGCAAGTAAAAATTTATTTATACTTATGAACAGTTTTCTCTAATAACATTCGTTTTTAAAACTCCTACAGCCTTATTTACTAACTCATTTTAGCGAAGGAGTAAAGTTACTTCGACTATACAACGGTTCTAAACCTGAAAACCTTATTTATAATGAAAATGCACGAGGAATAGCGGTGGAATAAGCTAAAACTGGTGCATAGGACGTTTAAGGCCGTTTTAGTATCTAAATGTCATTTTCAGATGACATCTTGTGAAATTTACAAAAAGGAGTGTAAGTATTTTTTTTCGTTTCTTACTAAGACAAAAAAGATAAATATTTTGCAATAATAAATTATTTATATTTTCCAAACGCTCTAACAGTTGTACGGTATTGGGAACGCAATGTGGTTGGTACATTCATTTTTTGGATTTGAACTTTATACAATCCAACTTTAAATGTATCCAATTTCCAATAATATGAATACAATGATAATAAAATGAATAATAATGGAAATCAGCTGGGGTTTTTGTTTGTGTATAATAACCAGAGTTTTAGATTTGTGACTTTTTTTTCCCAGTATATTTGACATAAGGAAGGCGTAGCTAATACGGCTAAGAAAATACATATTAAATAAGGATTTGTTTGACGTGGCGTAAACTCGAAGTAAGTGCTTCGACTCGGTTTAACTATTCCGAGGTTGAACCCAGTACTAGTGAAAAATAATAAATAAGGCTGCTAGTCTATTACATAGGAGCAAGTTCGTGCGACCCAGTCATGGATTTTATTTTTTTGTTAATTCATCATTTATGGGTATGATTTTAATATTCCATCAGCATGTATGTATTTACATTTGCATGCTCTTACCACTTTTATGCTTTAGAGAATTATGTACACAAGGAAATTTTATAGCCTTACCTCACCAAAGAGTTTCGGAAATATCCTTCCGTACAACTACTCTCACTGGAACATTTTAGTTGAAACGACTTGATTTTGTATTTCGTTCGTTTTATTCTTCTTTCAAACAAGAAAGCCTTCTTACTCGTTTTTAATAAATTCAAGGGTATGTTTTGATTGCATAAACTCTTTTTATTGCAGCATTTCTTGTGTATTACACCTGGCTTACAAGTTTTATAGCAAATAATGAATGTTGAGGAAATTTTTCCGAAGCTTTAGATTTGTTATGTGCGTTCCTGGAGCAATTTTATTTCATTAGAATTTAAAATTTATTTTGGTTTTTTAAATTTTTGTAAGAATAGTTAAGGTTAAATAGAATTAAATGCGATAGATAATCAGTCAGATAATGGTCAGATCTCGTGAAAGTTATAAAAACTCTAGAGAGGTAATCCATTCTTAGGAGTGATCATAAATTAAGAAACGAAATTAAGAATTATATTTTAAGCATGCGACATAGGAAAGGGTTTTCCACTATGTTTGAATATAAATATGTGAAAAAAAAACTTTTAATTTTATTTGAAGGGCTGTCCGACTATTCAAAGAATTGTTTTTTCTTTCCGCACAGTGAAATCGTCGATACGGGCGATGTCAATGTACATAATTCTTCGTGGCTGCACTATTCGGGTCAGACAACACCCGAAGGAACGTATGACGAGATTTTTTCTGAAGGTAATCAATTTGACTAGTAGTACCCCTCGGCATAATGATTAGTGCATTGCACTGTCATGCGGAAGGTCTCGAGTTCGATTCTCAGCCACCGCAAAAAAGTTTTTCAGGGGTAGACTGCCTCGTGCGAGGAATTGACAAATCCTCTAAGAGTATATCTCTTGTCATGGAGAGTGCTGCTCATTAGCCGTTCGGAATCGGCAGAAAATTGTAGGTATATACATAGATAGATAGACAAAATTTTAACAATTTTCACAATAATTAGCATAATTATACTAAAGGCCAAAAAAGCTGTTTTGAATCAATAAAATTCAACAAGTCCAATAATAGTGCTAAGTCTTCTACTTGGCTGATTTATTTCAGTAGATAGTATATAGAGTTTGTATTATAAAAAAAAACCTTCGCATATTAAGATTGTAGTTTAATTCTATTCCCAAGTAAGTATATGTTTTCACTACTTCCAAGCTTTTTCCTACATATCTACAGTTTTGTTCCCTCGAAACTCTGCCACTTCCTTTTTGAAAAATCATCACTTTTGACTTCAACGTGTTTGACTCCAAACTCCGTATCTTGCAGTATTCCGCTAACCGGTTAATCATCATCTTGCAAGGATATGTCTGACTCAGCTAATAGCACAATATCATCCGCATACATTTTGATTTTAATCTGCATGTCACCAAGCCGTACTCCACATGGCAAGAATTCAGTCAGGTCATCAAGAAACTGAGCAAAGAGCAATCGACTAAAATTGCAACCTTGCCTAACTCCACGATTCACTTGCAGCTTAACTGTTGTAGTTTGTCCATCAAAAACATACGTCTCAGTCTGCTGATAGAGTTTTTCCAAGGCTTTTACGAATTTTGAAGACATTCCCAGATTGTACAGCTTGTAGAAAAGAGCGTTCCTGTCAATGGTTTCAAAGGCTGCCATAAAGTCCACAAAAAATGCGTACAGTTTTTTATTGTGACTCATTTAAATCTGTGCTAAACTATATATATTTTTTTTTTTTTTTTTCGTGGGTATGTGAAGAATCTTCATAGACACTATGAGCCCGGTACTCATAGTAGTGTGAGATTTTTACTCACTAAAAAACACCTCCCTTTTGTTCTTGCGACTACAACAAAGTTACCTTATCAAGTAGTTTTAATTTCATTATATTATAATCACGTTTGGCAGGAAGCTCCCCACTGAGAGGACCTGCGGATACCACATTTAAAGCGGATAATCCTTATGGCGCTAGGTCGAACGGTCTCGTTCTTTGAAGTCGGCGCACAAGGTTTATCTCATCAATTGTTTGTCGAATAATTCTATTGCTATGGTTATTTAAGTGAGTTCGTAGCTTTCCAGCGAAAACTGCTATTTCATCTTCAACAGTTGGCAATCGTAAGTCTCTGTGTAAATCACTGTTTCTAATGTACCACGGAGCATTAACGATTTCTCTGAGAACTTTGCTCTGAAAAGATTGTAGTATTTGTCTATTGCTTGGTTTAGTACAAACCCAAAGTGGTATACCGTAGATCCATACTGGTTTTATCACTTGCTTATAGATAAGCAATTTATTGTAGATGCTGAGTTTGGAATATCTTCCAATAAGCCAATTCATTTCACGTAATTTATTTTCAAGTTGATCTCGTTTCTTTTTAACGTGAGTTTTCCATTTAAGCTTAGCGTCTAGTATCATTCCTAGGTACTTTGCTTCATTAGCATATGGTATTTGCACCGAATTAATGTAGGTGGGCAGATTGGTAATTTTTTTGTAAGTAAAATTAACATGTGTTGATTTGGACTCATTAAGAACAATTCGCCATTTCTTAGTCCATACCGAAATTGTATCTAGAGCTCGTTGGAGCTTCTCGGTTGCAGATTCAACTGAATCGGATGTTGCAAGTATAGCCGTATCGTCGGCAAACGTACCTATTATGGTATCTTCTTCTTGAGGAATATCGCTAGTGTATAGTACGAACAGAATCGGACCGAGAACACTTCCCTGGGGAACACCAGCATTGATTTCCTTAAAATCCGAATATTCCCTCCCTTGCCTAACTCGAAATAGCCTATCTTCGAGGTACGACTCAAGAATGTAATATATTTGATCCGGAAAGACCTGTCTTAGTTTAAACTTTAGGCCATCGTGCCAGACCTTGTCGAAGGCTTGAGAGACGTCTAGAAATGCGCTCGAACATACATTTTTTCTCTCTAGTGATTTCTCAATTTCATTGGTTATCCTGTACACCTGATCAATTGTTGAGTGGCTTTTTCGGAAACCAAATTGATGGTCAGGAATAAGCCGCTTTTCTTCGATAATAGGAAGCAGTCGCTTTAATAAGATTTTCTCAAATACCTTCGAGATCAGTGGCAAGAGGGAAATCGGTCTATAAGATTTCTTTTCGTTCGGAGACTTTCCCGGTTTTGGAACCATTAAAACTTCTGCGACTTTCCATTGGCGTGGAACGTATGAAAGCCTTAATGCCGCATTCATAAGGTGCTGAAGTTTAATTGCTGCTTTTCTGGGTAGCTCTTTAAGCACGCGAGCATTTATTAGGTCGTACCCAGGAGCTTTATTATTTTTGAGATTTTTAATAGCTTGATAAAGTTCTGATAACGTGATATTCCGAATAAGAAAGTTTTCAGATGGCCATTGGATATCACCATGTTCATTTATCAACGCCTGACCATCAAAAGGTTTAAAGGTTTCCTCTAGATGTTCAGCAAATAAATCGGCTTTTTCTCTATCGGACTTAGCCCATTCACCATTATTTTGTCTGATTGGTGCTGAATGTATTTGCGGCTTTTTAACATCTTTTATAGCTTTCCACAATGAATAATTCGTATTTTTATCTGCGGTCAGACCTTCAAGGTAGGTAGAAATCTTCCGATTTTTTGATTCGCGGATAGCACACTTGAGCTCATTCGAGAGGTGGTTTAATATGGTTTTGTCCTGAGGTGCTCGTGATTGATGCCATCTTTTCCGAACAGTTCTTTTTTCGCGAAGCAGATCTTTTATTTCCGGTGGAATTGTATCTGGGCTTCTAATTGGATCTGTAAAGTTGTATGGAGTGTTTTTCCATGCAGCGTCTTGTATGACTTTAATAAATATATCGACTTCATCTTCTAGCTCTAAAGGCGTTTTCAAAGATATATTAAGTGCAACATTGTTTTCGCAATGTTCTCTGAATTTATACCAGTTAGTTTTGTTGTTACATAAAAATGGAGCTCTTTCCTTTTTGACTAGCTTTCCACTTACTGTCAATATGACTGGTGAATGATCGGTGGAAAGGTCAAAGTTTTCCTCGATTTTTGTGTAATTTTTATCTAGTCCTTTTGCGATAAAGAAGTCTACAAGGTCTGGCATTTTCGCTCAGTATGTTGGCCAGTATGTTGGTTTACCTGTCGAGAAAAAATCAACACAAGCTGCCATACAAGCTTTGAAAAGCTGCCTACCTTTAGTTGAGATGCACCTCGATCCCCAGAAAGTGTGTTTCGAATTGAAGTCGCCACCAATAATAAATTTCGGCCCGAGAACTTCAAATAGATCTATAAAGTCGTTTTTCACAATTTTACTTCTAGGAGGACAGTAGATTGACGCAACACTATAGTATGAATTTCTAAATTTAACAGTTACTGAACTTATTTGCATTATATCGTTCTCAATTATAGTTCTAATTGAATGTTCGATAGTATCCTTAATAAATAGAGAGGATCCGCCTCGTGCTCTGTCAGATCGATGAAATGCATGATAAGCACAGAATCCTTTAATTTGTACATCGCAGTCTTTTTTTAAATGCGGTAATCAAGCATATGTCAATTTTTTTAATTTTGTAGAAGTACTTCTAGTTCGTCTATTTTTGATGATAATCCATTCGCATTCCAAGTAAAAATTTTAAACAGCTCATCCATTTTCATAATTTATTCTGGGATGTATGAGCCTTAGGCTCAAGCATGCTTAATTTTTCAAATATAAGTTTATTCGTCCTGCTTTACTCTTCAAGTCTGGCAAGAATCAAAGGAAACTCTTGGGAAACTGGGTCTGGTATATTTGTACTTTGTTCCTGGTTTTGTGACTCCACTTTGGCATACGTTTTTGTATGACTTGGTTTGGGTTTTGCGTTTTGAGGGTGCTAAACTATATATGACAAACAAATTGTCTGCCGTTGAATATTCTGTTCGAAAACCAAATCGTAAGCCTGCAACAAAGTAGCGAAGTATAAATTTTCAAGGCGCCCGGCGTTAAGAAAAGAAATTCCTCTATAATATCTGTCCCCTTTCTTAAAGATAGGCAAAATAAGAGCTTCGTAGAAATGTTCAGGAGGGATGCCAAAACTAAAAATTATGTTAAGTGCTTCAGATAACTTTGCTTTGAAGTGATTTGAATTTTATTTATAAAATTAAATTCACACGAGACACCGTCTTTTCCTTTGGCTTTTCCATCTTTAAGCCCATTCAGAACTGCTTCAATTGCGTATAGATCTGTAAAAATGGCCTCGCGTAACTTAAGAAAATTGGGGCCACTGATACATATCAATAACTTTGCAAAATGTTGATAAAGAACATCAGATTTCGAAAATTCATTTCCATTTATTTTCCTCGTCAATACCCAAAACTCCTTAGAATCTCTGCAATGACTTAAAGACATTTTATTTGAACTTAAAGACATTGCCAAGTTTTCCTAATGCTCTCTTTTCTTTTCCATGCAACACAGTTTCAATCTCTTATTCGCTTCGACATAAGACGTTTGAAGACTTTGTACTGTAGGTCCCCTCCGTTCCTGGTAACACGCATACAGGAATGTTTGAGAGTTGTGAGTCACTAGGTCCTGGTGCACTTCGAGTTGTTGGTCCACCAAATTTATTTATTTATAAACAATTTGACTCAGCTCGTTAACGAGTCTACTTGGATTCCTGATGATACAAGTCATCATCCCATCACTCTTAACTTGTTTCTTACCACTGACCCTGACGAATTCAAGATAAGTATATAATCAAATCACCTCTAGGCACATCAGACCATTGTGTCATAACTGCTAGTTTTCCGTACCAACACATAACAGTTAGGTAAAAAAATTCCTAATAAAACCGTTTGGTAATACGAGAATGCCAACTCAGACGGTCTCAGCGATTTCTTCAGAAACTTTAATTGGTCATTATGCTTCCTCGATAGTGACTTGGATTCAAGTGCATATATGATTAGAAATTTAAGTCTTTTCGAAATTAGAAAGTTTATCCCGAATAGATAAACAATTTACTAACCAAGAGAAAATTCTTGGCTTGATTAATGCTGTTAAAAGATTATTAGGTTCAGAAGAAGTCCGATATTCTACAGCGAACCCTGTTGGGAAAAACCAGAACAAGTTCCTAACAAGCTAGAAAGACCTGCATTGATCATATTCGACGAATTTAATTTTGCATGACCAATAACTAAGGCAAACAATACTACAAAGTTCCAAAGGTAGTAAAAATTTTTGGTAATTTGTAAAAATTTACGAAATGCTACATTCGACACACACCCCCAGAAAGTGGAAAGTGTCATGACTCCTCCTGTACTTGAGAGCGTAAGCGATATCATGGGATACAAATATCATCATTACACAAATCATGGACCAGATAGTATCCCCCTATTGTTCTGAAGAGGTGTTGTTCAACGCTGGCAAAACCATTGCGTAAGCTTTCATAGGTCCTACTGCACTGGTCTCTTTCCGAGTGGAAGGAAAACAGCATTTGAATCATGTTCCCCACTAACATTCGTCCATTAACAGTTACATCCCTTCTTTCCAACATTATGAAAATGCTGATAAATTTTATCAACTCAAGAAATATCTTAAAGAACGAAAGATTCTCAATGATCGTCAATACAGCTTTCCGAACAAAAGGTCCACTGGTGGTCTAATAGTATATCACACCAAACAGTGCCAAGAATCTTTACATCGTTTTGGAGAATGAAAGATTATTGCACTAACTGTTAATTAATCTTTTCTTTGTTGGACTATAAATTACCTTCGGAACCGTTCTTTACAAGCAGTATTGGACGGTTTCAGGTCTGTTATTAATAAAATAAATGCTGGTGTGCCACAGGGCTCCGTGTTGTATCCGACTCTTTTTCTCATATTCTTCAATCTCTTATATGAAACTTTTATTTTATTATTAATTTTTTCACTGAATTTTTGTTGCGTGGAATTTAATAACTAAAAAAAGTGCAACCCATACCCTACCCTGTTCAGCTATCCAGGTTCGGCACTCTCCTTGAGGAAATCGAACAGCTCTCTATTCTCGGTATGTGTATCACAGACCACCTTGTGTAAAATGTCATAATCGACGTCGCCAAAAACGCTGCTAGGTCCATAGGTTTTCTTCGACGATGCAAGAACATTTGTTACCCCTTCTGATGTGGCTATAATTTATATGGCCTATATTCGTCCAAAGCTCGAGTACAATTCACATATTTGGTGAGTCTGTTGGATAAAATCCAAGAACGAGCTTTAAACATGATATGTGATATAACTATGAGAGAAACATTTGAATCTTTCGAGCACCGCCGCCGCAATGTTTCTAATCTGTTTTTATTTAACCGTGCTAGTAGAATAGCCAGTTGCATTCCGCTCCTTTAACAATTCAACCGTAGTACTGGCGCACTATGGGACCAAATGGTGCTCAAAAATCCATAACTTTTTCGTTTCTCAATATTTTTTTGAAATTTTGCACACTTATAGATACTTGTATAACTTAGAATTTAAAAATTTAAAACGTTTTAAATAGAAATAAATTATTTTCTCTTTTTAAATAAAATAAAATAAAATAAAATAACAAATTTGTAGATTTTGTTTAATTTATATGGGCAAAATTTGTTGGAACAAGAATTGTTGCAAAAATTTGGATGAAATTTGTACAGTTATTTTCTTTTACCTGTGAAAACATTTGAAAGTAGTTTTTGTAAAATCCACTACCACGCCCATATTTTTTTTTTTGTTGATTTTTGTTATTTTCTTATTTTTAGTGAACTGGAAGCCGAAAATTTTTATTTGAGGTTTTTTAAACTTAAGACATTGCATGTATATTTTTTCTGCCCACTTTCCCGCCTACTTTCACTCCCCTTTTTTTAATTTTCAGCTTAAAGTTCATTAAATGCTTCCTGAGCATCTTCTGATAACTACCCGATTGGCAACATTGCAAAGTGCTCTATGATTTTTGAACCATGTACTAAAATTTTGTGCACCGAAAATGGCATGTGGTACTAATTGTATTTGCTTACAAATATTGCGCTGTCGCAAGGTTAAACTGGCCAAATTTTGTGTGATCAATAGGGAGTCCTGAAGACATAGTTTGTAAGATAATATAAAGTTTTTTTTTATTAATTTTTCATCAACACACGTTATCTCAGCAGAGCATTGGTAATTTTGAAAAAACCTTCTGGCTGTATTACCATAGTTGCTGTTTCCTGAACCCTGACGAGGCTTATCTACATGCAACCCAAGGACTACACGAAATCGGTTTTGCACATTTTTTTTTTTTCTTCTTTATTTTTTTTTTGTTTTCAACTGTCGTTGCAGATCATTTTCCAAAAGACAAATTATAAGAAATATGAAGTATAATCTCCATAAATCGAATCCATGCATGCAAAGTAGATATCCCGTATTGGAAAGAATTTTTATTCAAATTTCTTTTTCTTACATTAATCAAGTCATTCATCTGCTTAGGAGATGCGACACAAACATATAACATATCTTTTTTTATTTTGACCTAAAAGTAAGAAAATAATGGTCTAAGACTTTTCGGAATCCACATTTATGT
Organism: Chrysotoxum bicinctum; assembly: GCA_911387755.1. Classification (NCBI taxonomy): domain Eukaryota; kingdom Metazoa; phylum Arthropoda; class Insecta; order Diptera; family Syrphidae; genus Chrysotoxum; species Chrysotoxum bicinctum. Next base: position 106,188,767 of record OU426989.1, on the reverse strand, counting down.
GCGTGTGCGTGAATAAAAGGACCACATTTCTGCCAAATTTTAATTTTTTTCCTCACTTAACACTAAAGTTATAAGAATACGAATTTATATTCTTCTTAAACAAAAATGCATGAAAATGCGAAAGTTATTATTTTTTCTTCCAAATTTATAATACGTTTAGAATACAAAACAGCCATTAACTAAATGGAGGCTGCCGGAGCTAACAGAGAAAACTTCAATTGAAAACAAAAAATGAAAAAGATACTGCGCCTCACTAATTTTTTTATTAATTTAACGGTGCACTTGATTAAAAAAAATATAACTGTTTTGTAAAGAAGAGGGATTGGGCTTTTTGAAAAGGTATAATACTTAAACATTCTGTCCAGAAAAATAGGAAATAATTGACTTCAAACTCTCACTTCTAATAATTACTCTAAAAATAAAAATATCGAAATGTCATTTTTAACGGTAATTTAGGTACCTAAAACAAAAGTAAGAACCCTATTTCTAGTATATAGTCCCAGCATTAGATTTTTCAAATTACGAAATTCACCAAAACCATTTTTGAGATGGAATTCATCATTTGGTCCCGTAGTGTGGTGGCTCAAGAAGTGCCCACCAGTTTACCCTTGAACACAACTTCGGACGCATTGTTAAATTCAGAGATTCTTTTTTTAGCCGCACTACACGAATGTGGAATGCCTTACCCGACTCTATATTTCCCTCCCATTATGATATTTAGACATTCCAAAACAATGTGCATCGGTATTTCCTTTAAAATCCTCTCCAACATTCCTAGCAGCTCCCTTAAGTGCGACCAAATTATTAAAAAAAAAAAAACTAACTAGTTGACTGTGCTTTATTGCACCGAGCTTTTCATTTCCACTCAATTCCTCACTTTTAAACACCTGTCACTCACTTGAATATTTATCATCACAAACACTCAACGCAAAGATTGACTGGAAGATATGTGTTTCTGCCCAATAAGTACAGTTTTGAATTCGTCAAAGGGCAATGGGAGAATTCTGCTTGAACTTGCACAAATCTCATACATAAAATATATCAAATAGGTAAGACCAGGCTGCTGGCAGGTTGTCGGAAGTCGGGAGTACTCGTATAAGTCAAATCACCAAAATAAGACTTTTTATCAATTCATCTAGGTAAAAAATACTGCATTTCTATTCGGTTTTTGTATTTCACCAACTGCCGTTAACATGTAAGGCCTTTTCAGATATAGCCTTTGTCCTTAAAAACGCAACCGAATCCTGTTGGCTCTTAAGCTCGATGATATGCATGCATAAATATACCGTCTGAATTCGCCTGCCTCCATCGAAACTCAAGAAGCAGTTAGTCTTGGGTCATGGTATCTGTTTTCTTTTTTTAATCTCCTTAGCTTGGCACCCCTGGATCTGGTAAATGGATTGCCGGTAAAGACCCAAGGATGCAAGGCAATATCCGTTCACTTTTGTGTGCTTGGAGTTTCAGTATATTTTTTTTTTATTTTCTTTCCTTTGAAGTAGGTTGTATTCAAATGAAGTTTTAATCGATTTTACCGGATGCAAAGGTTTTTCTCCGTTATACTCGTATGTTCCGTTCTTTATTTCCGTACAACATACCTGTTCCGCCTGGGGAAAACCTTGTTATTCGTATTAAAGGCATGCACATTCGTTTTGCACTTGGTGACAATAATCGGTTGCTTGTGTTGCATGCCAACAGATGTAAGTCGATTTGAAAGAGAACAGAAGCATTCTGCCGTATGATGTCAACACGCTGCCAACGGGAAAAATGGACGTATATTTCGTTCTTAAGAAATAAAATTCCCAAAGGAAACAATTTTCAATTTTCATCTAAAATTGTGAACCAAGCGTTTAAGATTCATCGATGAGTTTGTATTTTTTGAAGGATCTTTATAGTAGTCAAAAATGTATTGTATGCTGTTTCCAGTTCACAGGCAAAAAGATATACATGAATGGAAGGCAAGAAATTGAGCAGAAAGAGTTCAATAAGTTGAGCTTAAGAAATATTTAAAACTACAAGAAGACTTTTTGACAAAACTTATTTTCTGACCCATATGAAGGCGACTTCCTTATAAATTGTTGGCAAATAGGGCTGAGCGTCAAGGTTTATACAGGGTTTTCCATTGTGCGTTTTCTATTTTTATATAAATAAAAACACAAGTTGAAATAATTTAAATATTCAGAAGAACAGCGTTGACATAAATACACAAAACTACTTAACCTAAGCCTACCCATATTCCTATTCCCTAATCATATTTTTCTGTACAAACGCAACATACTCGTAAGACTCTCATACAAAAATGGCTTCTTTGAAGCATTTATAGCGCGAAAATTTGCGCTACCGAATATCCTACAATTTTTAATAGTCAATAGTCATACAATACAAGAGAGTTTGACTACAACATGTCCTAAGAAATTCCCAGCTAAATAATATGAACGTGTTAGCGCAAAAACTTGCGATAAAACAAGAGACACATCAGGTTGAATGGAAGAGGAGTAGGTTAGGTATAGTAATAGTAAGCAGGTAAATTTTGTGTGCGTTCTCTTTTTTGTTTACTTGAAGGTTATAGTTATATATACAATAGTTTATAGTTTATAGTTATAGTTATATATACAATAGTTTATTTTTAATTACACTCAAAATATGTTCATATGTTATTTACAATATTTAATTTCTTAAGTCTATCTTATTAATCTGCGAGCACAAAAGGGGCTCTGCTTCGTTAGGTTGGTTATGTTTTCCTTATACACTTGAATAACATTTGTGTCTTAGGTCTAAATTTGTTTCTTATTATTATTTATGATACTCGTAGTTACGTCAGCTTGAGCAGTGCTAACGGTCGTTGGCTCGTGTGGTGATGAAGGGGTGGATATGGGTCATTGTTGATTGCTGTCTGGTCTTTTGGTGGCTTCAACCTCTGTTGTGCTGCGTCCGTGCAACATCATAGAAGTTTGCGAAGCTGTCTTCTCCAGCTATTCCAAATGCTTGGTCCATCATGGAGAGCACCTGGAGTTATCGGTCGTCTGTGGCTGAGTTACCTGTAATTAAATTAATAAGAGGACTGGGAGGGGTTGGGATTTTTCTCAGCATCTTAGTGCTCAGATTGTAGATATATTTGTCAATCGGGACAATTCCTGAAGCTTCGTACAACTTTTCATTGCTATAATAGCGGTAAGAGTTGGGTTTTCGGTGAAGGGAGGTGCAATGGCGGAGAGCTTTTCGCTCGAATAATTGCAATTTTTTCATATAAGTGGGGCTTATTGTAAACCAAATAGGGAAACAATATGTTAATATTGGGCGAATGAGTTGCTTGTATAGCAGAAGCTTCGTCCTGGTTTGGAGACCACCCCTCACTTTCATAAGGGGACGTAAAAGTGATAAGGCATAATTTGCCTTACGAAGTGTGAATTTGGTGTGTTGGTTAAACTTGAACCTTTCGAAGAAGTGAACTCCAAGGTATTTAACCCTTTGCTTGGGGGTGATAACTGTGTTATCAGGAAGAGTCAAGGAAAGGTTTTTGCATTTTGTTGCTAGGCCATTACGCGAGGGTCGTCTTAAACAGATTAATTCTGTTTTAGAGGGATTGACTTTAATTCCCATTGGAGATAATATTCCCATAGTCTAAGAATGTGTGCCTTAACTCTTCGGAGGGCTACATCAGGGTTAATGGATGAGCTATATGTGATGGAGTCATCAGCGAATAGCAGAGTTTTTGTCATTGGCAGGTTTGCAGGTTGGTCGGAGGTATAGAGGTTAAATAGATCGGGTCAAAGGCGGGATCCTTGAGCGACTCCAGCTAAGATGTTCTTAAGGATTGAGTTAGTACTCCCCACGCGTACGTAAAACTTACGGTTAGTAGTGAGGAAACTATGGATGATGAGGACAAGATGTCTAGGCAAGTGAAGGGACTTCAACTTGAAAACCAAACCATCTATCCAGACAGAGTCAAATGCTTTTTGAATATCAAGCAGACATGTTACAGTGGTCTCTTTTTTGTTAAGAGCCAAAGTTGTATCAGCGTGGAGCTTCAACAACGGGTCGAAAGTGGAGTGGGATGCTTTGAACCCAAATTGGTTATGCTGCACTATTCCCATTGAAGAGCATAATGAGCGCAGTTTGAAAAGAATCAGCATTTCAAGAAATTTGCTGAGGTTAGGGAGGAGGGAGATTGGTCGGTAGTTGCTTATATAATTTGCCCCTGACTTTTTTGGTATTGAGAATATCTCGGCTATTTTCCATTTATTTGGAAAATAGCTGTTGTTGATACAATTATTCAAAATAATTGTGAGAATAACAATTGCGGTTGAAGGGAGTTTTTTGATAACGAAATTGGAAATCTTGTCTGGTCCCGAAGATTTTTTTGAATTACCATAGTGGATTGAGTCGTGAAGGTCTAATGGATTAGTAAAAATGTCATTGGCTGTCGTATAGACTGATGAATTTGCTTCAGAAAATCTTGTAATAGGGTCTGAGTTTTGAGATATCAATCCAAATATTTCGCTATTGACGTTGGTGAGAAAGTCGGGTAAATGAGCAGGAGGATTGGGTTTGAAGTTTCCTTCGAAGAAGTCTGCAAAAGCATTCGTTTTTTCTTGGTCAGATACAAGAACGACGTTATTGTGTTGGAGTTCACCAAGTATAGGAGATTTCTTTGTTGGGAATGAACACTCTGGTATTCATCTCCGTGTGTACTTAAAGTACGATGAAAAATTCTTTGCAGAATTTTCCGAAGCTTTTGCCTATATTTATACATATTTTGTATATGATGGGGAAGATCTATGCATTTTGATTTGAAATTTCGCGGTTGTGTCTGTTCAGCAAAAGTATCAGTGATTGAGCTTTCAATAATATCGATTGTGTAATCGATTTCTTGGTTGCTAAGGTTTGCGAAGCTTATCCGTTAAGGAACTTTGAAATACTTCCCAATTAATTTTTTTATAGTTTATGAATTCCTGCTGAGGAGTAGCAAGAGTATTAAGATTTGTCAGGAGACGAATAACTAGTTTTACCGCTAAATGGTCAGAATCTGATACAATGGCAGTGCAGGTGAAATTATTAAGTGAGGGAATTCTAAAAATAAGATGTGGAGAGCACATGAAGAAGTCAAGTGTCGAAGGAGTTCGGGGGGATGTAAGGATTGGTTGAGATACAATCTCGAAGTTGTGGTTGTGCGAATTAGCACAGAGCCAGTCAGAGATAGCTACTCCTTGAGGAGAGCTTAAGGTATCGTGCCATAGTTGATGGCGCGCGTTGAAATCGCCCCCAATTATAAATTGAGTGTAATTTTGGCAGAATGCGTTAAGCAAATCGATATCGTGTTTGATGTTATATTGGGATGCAGAGCACTTATTATACAAAGATACCATAAGTATATTTTCGTTATTTTCGAGTGCAATGACTACACAAGTGACTTCAAATGTAGTCAAACCGTGGATAATGACCTTTTGGCATTGAAAACTTGATTTTACCAGAATGGCAGTACCAGTTCTGGCAAGATCTTTGTCTGTGCGGAAAAGAGTGTAATTATTGAAGTAAAGCCGATTCCTTGAGACTAGTTTAGTTTCAGAAAGCAAAACGGCGTCGGGTAGGTATGCAGTAGAAAGAACAAGGAATGCGTCTGCTTATGTGTGTTGTTATTTGATTGGGATTTAATGTCTAACGATATTTAGTTAGATATTAAATCCCAGAAGCTTAGTGCGAAATAAACATAAGGATTTATGCATTTAACATTGATATCGAGTCCTAAGATCTAAGATCAATGATTTGTAATGTGAGTAAATATGGATATATTTGGTGCTTTTATTGATTTTTTAAATTCTGTGCTTTCCCTTTATAGGCCAAAATTAATCTGTTTCTTCTTTAAAACGAGGAAACTACGTATTCTGGCAATACGAAACGGCAACGGGTTTTAAAGGTACCTCAATGGCGAAATTATTTGATCAAAGCGGTTCCTTAGCTTTTAAACAGTCATACATGAACAAAAATTAAACAGTCAGATTTTGATGATTTTATGCTTGATCGGTCTTCTGACATTCAAATGAAATCTCAATTAGCGTTGTGTTTCGGTGTTACTTTAAAAATAGTGGTCATTTGAATGGAATTCAAATAAAAGTTGAGAATATATGTCCCTATGCTAAATTTATCGACTGTTATGCACAGGTCTTGAATTAGGTCCTATCTCAAGGAATAACCAACAAGAGAGTGCAAGATTTTGTTAGTACTTTGAATGGTATTGCAACGTTCGCATGCTCTTTAAGAATTTTTCAAAAGAAAAATAGCATCGTTAGCAATGACTTCGGGTCTTAGGCTCGTATTCACCAAGCGCTCCTAAACGGCTCTTAACTTTACGAGGCTCTTAACTTGAAATTTCTGTGGTGTATTCACCAACCACTCGCAAGTGTTTTTCGAAGTTCGAAAATCTCTTGTTCAGACATACCCAAACTGTGAAATGTTGTGGAATGTTGGTCTTGACAGCAAATGGATACTCTTCTACTTGGCATTGCTCACATGGATTCGAGTCAAATGCGTGCGTGGCACACGCACAAGCGAACAAACTTTCGAAGAGAGCGCTCGTAAGTTAGGAGTGGTTGGGTATGCCTGCTTTTTAATACACTTTAAAACGCCAATTTAGACATTATGTTTTGTATAAACCAATTAAAAAAGCTAAATAAATTTCTTAAAATTCAAAGAAACGAAGGGTTTCAGGAAATTTCGCAATCAACCATGCAGGCTGTTTAACACGTGCTGAAAAACGAAAAGATCGAAATACAGAATATTATTCTTTGAAATAGTTTACCATTTAAGCATACAGATATCAGAAAGGTTTGCACACTTTGACAAACTGAAATATTTCGATTTACTGAACAATTTTTTAAAAATATAATTGCTGACCAAACATATTTGAATTTACTCAATTAAAGAATTAATTGGCGGTTTTTTCTATGAAAACACAGATACTATGCAGCCAACAGGTACAACATCAGCTGGGACTTTAAAAGCGATAACCCCATTTAATGTCTTTGTCTGAATAAAGGCAAACGTCGTCGTAGACAGTTTTTAGCAGATGTACAAGTTTTCAAAACGTATATACAGTACCAGCTTCAACGGCGCGGCCTCTATAGAGCGCTCCTTTTCTACATTGAAGAGATTAAAACCGTGCCTTTCATTGTCAGGAGAAAATCAGCTATTTTATTTGGTATTTATGTCTATCTAAAAGGCTCTTTTAAAAGAGCTTAAAGAAGTCATTGAAAATTTTGCTACGGTTGAACGACGAATTCATGTATCGATACATTTTTAAACCTTTTATCTTATGTTATTAATTTATGAAGTATTGTTTGAATTGTTTGTCCTTACTAATAAAATTAAAAAAACTACCATTTGTTTTCTTTTTAAACTTCCTCATACGACAGAGCTAACCCAATGCTAAGGATCAGGAATCGCCACTGTATCCCACATCCGAATCTTTTAGTTTTTCATAACTCTGGCGCATAAATCAGGCCGAATTTGATTAAGAGCATTAATTATGTTGGCTTTCACGACAGTATTGGTTTAATGGCATAGACTTGTGACTTAAGAAAATACCACTAGAAGAAGTTTTGGGGTTCTCGATGGCCAATTCACAACGCCTCCCCTTGAGATAGCCATGTTCGGGAATCGCTTCTGCGAAATGTACATTGTGGTACAGGCTGTTTCGAAGCTAGTGTCATTTTTTTACTTGCGATATACATAGGTACTATAGGGCAAGTTCTGCATTTGCACAAAAAATCGAACTCGAGATTTTGATCAAAGTTGACACACGATGATAGCTAAGACGAAAAAAGTGGGTCCGGAAATTCCGCCTGTCTATCTGTATGTCTGTACCTCGAACTACAGCCTATACTACTGGAGGTATTTTCTTCAAACTCGGTACTTAAGAGTCTTCGGTTATTCCCTAGAGGAGAAATTGAATTTTGTTTAGCTACAAAACTATAACTGTACCCCCCATACACCCGTAACGCAAAATCTTATTTATCTCGAAAACAACTCTAATGATTTTGATAAGAAAAATTAGATGTAATATTATGGAAATGGAGTACATTTTGGTTAAACAAAATTTTGGGGAAAAACGGTATTAACTGTACCTGTCATAGAACCGGTTTTTTGATTTTTGAATTTCTCATCAACGGCTCTAACGATTTAAAGCAAAATTTTTGCGAAGGAGCTGCTTTGCATTTGAAAAAATATAATACCAAAATTTTTTCGAAAAACTAGTTCTTGGATTTCAAAAAAATAATACACATTTTTTTTTTTTAATTGAATACCTTGAAAACGGATACACGATTAAAATTTTAAATTACGTTTTGAAATATGTTTTGTTAAATACTAACAATTTGCACATCAATTTTTTTTTATAAAAATTTTAAGGAAAATTTAGTACACAAAAAACATGTTTCAGTGTGTCTGTATGTCTGTACCTCTCACTACAGCCTAAGCCACTGGACCTATTTCTTTCAATCTCGGTAGTTAAGGGTCTTTGGTGATACCGTAGAGGGGAGATTGAAATTTTGTTTAGCTCTAAGACTAACAGTACCCGCCATACACCCGTAATGCAAAATCCAATTTATTTCGAAAACGGCTGTAACGATTTTGATAAAAAAAAATTTGGTGTAATATCATGGACATGGAAAACATTTTCGTCAAGAAAAATGTTGGGGCAAAATGTTACTAACGGTACCAGTTATAGAACCGTTTTTTTTTTTCATTTTGGAATTTCTCATCAACAGTTCTTGCGATTTTAACCAAACAATTTCAGCAGGAACCCACTTAAGTTTAAAATAAAATTGTATTTACAAATATCCGAAAAAATATTTTTTTGGATTTTTGAAAAAAAAAATCTAAGTTTTTTTTGAAAAATTAATGTGAACTATTATTTTTTAAAATTATTTCTTAAAATCTATACTACTAAATACTTCAAATTTGCATCCCAAATTTTGTTCTAAAAAAAAATTTTAAGGAAATTTGTTACATATATAAAAAATTAATTTAATAATAAAACGATTTTTAAACTTTCCTTGCATAAATTCATACTTTTGAACATTTTATCTCATTGAATCCATGTCTTATATTTTTAAAATTGTTTTTTTAAATTCAAAGGTACTTTTACAAAAAAGCAAGTTCGTGCGATCCAGTCGTGCATTTTATTTCTAAAATAACGGTACCTGCCATACGATTTTTTTGAAAATTTTATAAATATTTTTTTTCTTCCAAAACTGTCCCACAGATTATTTTGAAAAAAAAAAATTCATAAGATTTAATTTAGTTATATCTAGATAATGGTTGAGAAAAATTTTGTACAACCAATTTTGATCATTTTTTTAAGTTAACGCTCCCCAGCAGATTCAATATTATGGTGTATGCAAATTTTCAATTTTTTTTTTGATTTTTAAAAATATTTTCAATTTTTTTTTTTTTTTTTGAAAAATCAATATTTCGAAAACCCCATCCTCGATTTTCTTGAAACTTGATAAATTAAAGTTTCTTAATATAATCTACAAGATATGTATATGTATCTCTACAAGATATGAGAAAAAAATTATTTTACCTAAAAATAGCGGTACTCTGCATACAAATGTTAAAAACGAATTTTCGAAAATCGTATTTTTCTCGAAAACGGTTCCGAGAATTTTGCTAAAATTGTTTTTCTTTCGATTAATTCTTACGATCTATATAAGAAAAATTTTGCAAACAAGATATTACTGACTGTACCTACTATAGAACGATTTTAAGGGATTTTAATGAAATTTTTTATAGAGAAGCTTCTAAAAAGTTAAAAGAATATTGCATTTGAAAACATAAAAAAAAAAAATTTTTTTTAATTTTGAAAAAAAAAAATCTATTTTGTAACGACCACACACATCCATTTTATTAATTATTTACTTTTCATTAAATTTTTAAATGATTCACTTAATTCTTTTATTATTAACAAATTGTTCATTTATTATTTTCACTATTCAATTACTTTTATGTAAATTTCACTACTTTTATTACATTAATAAAATGTGACTACTACTTTTATTCAATACTTAACTTATCTTCTTTTGTAATCTCACTACCTACATATGTAAACAACCATATGGCAACACCTAAAAATATACTTCAAAATTCGAACAAACTATAATGAAAGCTCTTTGCTCAATATACTTCGAAATTCGAACAAACTACATGAAAGCTCTTTGCTCCTGCGCAAAAGCTCCTCGGCAAACAGTATAAAAGGCGAGCCTTGACAGGAGTGAAATCACTTCTAGTTTGGTGCTCTTAGTGCGAAGTTGGTACCCAGCGTCCGCTATTACATCTTATTGGAAGAGAAGCATTTGTGTATGCTTTGCACTACTGCGACGTTTCACAAGCGTCCTATAGTGTTTGGCAGTGCACGGATGTTTCTTTTTTTTTCTCTTTCTTTTAGCACATATTTTGCTGAAGGGCACTACGGGGTATGGAGTGTGCGAAGTTCCACGAGCGTCCACACGAAATACTCTTCCATAGATGCCAGATGCAAAACAATGTTGCCACACCTTCTTTTTTTTTATTATTAAAATAACTTTTAACTTAATTTGCCATGGTTGTCACTTTTAAGTACATACCACCATTTACTAAACTATTTGTTTCTTTTAAATGACAAATAAAATCCATTTTGTTCTTTTTTTAAAATTTACAAAAAAAGTGTTTCTTTTCATTCTTTCATCTTCGACTTTAAAACATTTGTTTAGCTGCCCATTCAACGGATACTGCGGTCTTCGGACAGCATACCTGTGGTGGAGAGTCAAACAAAGCGGCGTTGACTAATCCTTTTCTATAATTTTCAGCTTAGTGTTTTCAACGAGTTCTCCACACCCAAAACGAAGCTCTCGCAAATATTTAATAAATAAATAAATAAATAATTTATTTATTGGCGCCCATCCAAATCCAACATCTAGTCGCGTTACAAATTGACGCCCAACGAGTGGGGCACTACTGAAATTATAAAATGACTACATTAACTGACGCTCAGTTCAAAAAAATTATCTCTGCAATGCAGGAGCAAACGAAACAAGGCCGATTGCGGCTGATTACATTTATCGCCCTACCAACTGCCAAAGATAACCGCACCCTTATAGGAATAGACTTCCTAGAAGAAAATGGCGTTGTTCTTGACTTGGGTCAGCGGGTTTGGTACTTTGCTGACCAGACTCACAAAAAGTTTGACTTCTACGACACGAGTCATACTAGAATTTTAAAGCCTCAACTCGTCACCAACGTCCAAATATTATGCCCTCCACATAATATACAAACGAGACCTCAGTTGGAAGCAAGAGCGGCGGAAAGCACGCCACTTGTAACTAGGTACTCGCCAATACAAAACGTTAGTGCCTTCCTGTCATGGTTCAATGAGCGTAAGCCTATTTCGCCACTCGCAGGAACGCCTGCAGCAAATAATGAAATCAGCAGCCCACTGAAAACCCCACTTAAAAGGAAGAAGACTACGTCAACTATAACCAATAATGACTATTCACCTGGTTATATCCAACAAATCTCCAACAACTCGTTAAGAAGCACGGATGTAACTCCAGAGCGAAGTCGAGAAAATCTGTTTCCGCCACTTAAGCAGAAAGATGAAAGGGGTGATCCAGACCCATGGTTCACCGAAATCAATTCAATTGATGTAAGCCTCCGATCTAATGAAGCAAAGGAGTTAACTCTAGCTGAGAAGCGGGAACTCTGTCAATTGCTTAGTAGTAATAAGGGAGCATTCAGCAAGATCAAGGGCGCAACTCCATTCGCAACTCACAAAATTGATACTGGGAATCACGATCCCGGAGCAGTTCTTGTCCAGGGGGAGAAAACAGATGAACACCCGATTGAATACGCTTCACGTCTCCTAACATCATCGGAACGCAATTATTCAACCACTGAACGAGAGGCTCTAGCCATAGTATGGACCGTAAATAAATTTCGTGGCTACATCGAAGGGGGTGAAGTTATTCTAACTACAGATCATCAACCATTAAAGTGGCTCTTAAGTCTAAAATCTCCAACGGGCAGACTTGCCAGGTGGGCATTACAACTTCAACCCTATGATTTTAAAATCGAATACACTCCTGGTAGGACAAATATCGTAGCTGATATGTTATCAAGACCACCCTGCACTACTCATACCGAGACCGACTGCAAGATTTGCAGTTTTGAAGTCAATCTACCAACAAGAAGACCTGCTGAAATTCGAGAAGCTCAACTACAAGACAAGGAGTTAAAGGCAATCATCGAATCATTTGAGAAAAATGATGAAAATGTGACAAGATGGACATCGCGTGGATATTTGCTCAACGACAGCATTCTCTACAGATATTCTGCCAAATCAGACTCCGAAGATGCTCAACTAGTTGTACCACAGCAAGAACGAGGAGAGATCCTTAAGTTCTATCACGACGCTCCTACAGCTGGACATTACGGAATTGATCGTACCATCGCACGAGTAGCTTCCAGATACTACTGGCCTGGAATGCGAAAAGACATAACGAAACACATTGCCAACTGTATCGATTGTCAACGTTATAAGCCGAGTAATTTGAAACCCGCAGGACTTCTACAAACAGTTTCAAGCAATCAAAGATTTGAAGTGTTAGCAGTCGACTTATTTGGACCATTACCTACAACCTTAGAAGGGTTTCAATGGGTTCTCATTGCAGAAGACATCGCCACAAGGTGGATAGAAGTATTCCCCTTACAAGAAGCAACCGCTGCAAACTGTGGACTCACACTTCTCAACGAAATCTTCCTTCGATACGGTGTTCCTAGACGCCTACTCTCAGACAATGGTCCACAATTCGTATCAGCATTGATGCAGCAACTGACCGAATTTCTTGGCATCGAACAAACTTTAACACCCGTTTATCACCCTGAGGCAAACCCTGTTGAACGTCGGAATCGCGATATGAAGACACAACTTGCCATCCTCGCTGGCACTGACCATACAACTTGGGCTAATGAACTAGCAAATATACGCTTCGCCATGAACACAGCCAAATGTCAGAGCACTGGTTACACACCATCCTATTTGATGTTTGGAAGAGAGCTCAGAACCATCAATGATGTTACCAACGATCAACGACCGATCATCGAAAATGAAAACTTTATTCCGCAAATCACGCCCAGGCTTCTGAAACTTACTGAAACCATGCAATACGTCAGAGAAGAAACTGAAAAGATGCAAGACCACAACAAACGTATCGTCGACAAGAAACGTCGCCCACAAGCTACTTTCAAAGTAGGCGACAAAGTACTAATCACTTCCCACTTTCTTAGCAAATCCTCGAAGAACTTGACTTCCAAGTTTATGCCTAGGAGGGATGGTCCTTACACCATTATCAAACGACTCGGTACATCCACTTACCAGGTCGCCTCAATTGATGACACCACTACACCATTGGGTACCTATCATGTATCTTCAATAACAAAATATACACACGAAAGCGCCAACAAGCAACAACCCATACAACCACTAAGAAGGCGTGGTCGTCCCAAGAAGTCTACTCCTGTCGCATCATCGGGACGATCTCTACGACAGAGGGGGAGAATGTAACGACCACACACATCCATTTTATTAATTATTTACTTTTCATTAAATTTTTAAATGATTCACTTAATTCTTTTATTATTAACAAATTGTTCATTTATTATTTTCACTATTCAATTACTTTTATGTAAATTTCACTACTTTTATTACATTAATAAAATGTGACTACTACTTTTATTCAATACTTAACTTATCTTCTTTTGTAATCTCACTACCTACATATGTAAACAACCATATGGCAACACCTAAAAATATACTTCAAAATTCGAACAAACTATAATGAAAGCTCTTTGCTCAATATACTTCGAAATTCGAACAAACTACATGAAAGCTCTTTGCTCCTGCGCAAAAGCTCCTCGGCAAACAGTATAAAAGGCGAGCCTTGACAGGAGTGAAATCACTTCTAGTTTGGTGCTCTTAGTGCGAAGTTGGTACCCAGCGTCCGCTATTACATCTTATTGGAAGAGAAGCATTTGTGTATGCTTTGCACTACTGCGACGTTTCACAAGCGTCCTATAGTGTTTGGCAGTGCACGGATGTTTCTTTTTTTTTCTCTTTCTTTTAGCACATATTTTGCTGAAGGGCACTACGGGGTATGGAGTGTGCGAAGTTCCACGAGCGTCCACACGAAATACTCTTCCATAGATGCCAGATGCAAAACAATGTTGCCACACCTTCTTTTTTTTTATTATTAAAATAACTTTTAACTTAATTTGCCATGGTTGTCACTTTTAAGTACATACCACCATTTACTAAACTATTTGTTTCTTTTAAATGACAAATAAAATCCATTTTGTTCTTTTTTTAAAATTTACAAAAAAAGTGTTTCTTTTCATTCTTTCATCTTCGACTTTAAAACATTTGTTTAGCTGCCCATTCAACGGATACTGCGGTCTTCGGACAGCATACCTGTGGTGGAGAGTCAAACAAAGCGGCGTTGACTAATCCTTTTCTATAATTTTCAGCTTAGTGTTTTCAACGAGTTCTCCACACCCAAAACGAAGCTCTCGCAAATATTTAATAAATAAATAAATAAATAATTTATTTATTGGCGCCCATCCAAATCCAACATCTAGTCGCGTTACAAATTGACGCCCAACGAGTGGGGCACTACTGAAATTATAAAATGACTACATTAACTGACGCTCAGTTCAAAAAAATTATCTCTGCAATGCAGGAGCAAACGAAACAAGGCCGATTGCGGCTGATTACATTTATCGCCCTACCAACTGCCAAAGATAACCGCACCCTTATAGGAATAGACTTCCTAGAAGAAAATGGCGTTGTTCTTGACTTGGGTCAGCGGGTTTGGTACTTTGCTGACCAGACTCACAAAAAGTTTGACTTCTACGACACGAGTCATACTAGAATTTTAAAGCCTCAACTCGTCACCAACGTCCAAATATTATGCCCTCCACATAATATACAAACGAGACCTCAGTTGGAAGCAAGAGCGGCGGAAAGCACGCCACTTGTAACTAGGTACTCGCCAATACAAAACGTTAGTGCCTTCCTGTCATGGTTCAATGAGCGTAAGCCTATTTCGCCACTCGCAGGAACGCCTGCAGCAAATAATGAAATCAGCAGCCCACTGAAAACCCCACTTAAAAGGAAGAAGACTACGTCAACTATAACCAATAATGACTATTCACCTGGTTATATCCAACAAATCTCCAACAACTCGTTAAGAAGCACGGATGTAACTCCAGAGCGAAGTCGAGAAAATCTGTTTCCGCCACTTAAGCAGAAAGATGAAAGGGGTGATCCAGACCCATGGTTCACCGAAATCAATTCAATTGATGTAAGCCTCCGATCTAATGAAGCAAAGGAGTTAACTCTAGCTGAGAAGCGGGAACTCTGTCAATTGCTTAGTAGTAATAAGGGAGCATTCAGCAAGATCAAGGGCGCAACTCCATTCGCAACTCACAAAATTGATACTGGGAATCACGATCCCGGAGCAGTTCTTGTCCAGGGGGAGAAAACAGATGAACACCCGATTGAATACGCTTCACGTCTCCTAACATCATCGGAACGCAATTATTCAACCACTGAACGAGAGGCTCTAGCCATAGTATGGACCGTAAATAAATTTCGTGGCTACATCGAAGGGGGTGAAGTTATTCTAACTACAGATCATCAACCATTAAAGTGGCTCTTAAGTCTAAAATCTCCAACGGGCAGACTTGCCAGGTGGGCATTACAACTTCAACCCTATGATTTTAAAATCGAATACACTCCTGGTAGGACAAATATCGTAGCTGATATGTTATCAAGACCACCCTGCACTACTCATACCGAGACCGACTGCAAGATTTGCAGTTTTGAAGTCAATCTACCAACAAGAAGACCTGCTGAAATTCGAGAAGCTCAACTACAAGACAAGGAGTTAAAGGCAATCATCGAATCATTTGAGAAAAATGATGAAAATGTGACAAGATGGACATCGCGGGGATATTTGCTCAACGACAGCATTCTCTACAGATATTCTGCCAAATCAGACTCCGAAGATGCTCAACTAGTTGTACCACAGCAAGAACGAGGAGAGATCCTTAAGTTCTATCACGACGCTCCTACAGCTGGACATTACGGAATTGATCGTACCATCGCACGAGTAGCTTCCAGATACTACTGGCCTGGAATGCGAAAAGACATAACGAAACACATTGCCAACTGTATCGATTGTCAACGTTATAAGCCGAGTAATTTGAAACCCGCAGGACTTCTACAAACAGTTTCAAGCAATCAAAGATTTGAAGTGTTAGCAGTCGACTTATTTGGACCATTACCTACAACCTTAGAAGGGTTTCAATGGGTTCTCATTGCAGAAGACATCGCCACAAGGTGGATAGAAGTATTCCCCTTACAAGAAGCAACCGCTGCAAACTGTGGACTCACACTTCTCAACGAAATCTTCCTTCGATACGGTGTTCCTAGACGCCTACTCTCAGACAATGGTCCACAATTCGTATCAGCATTGATGCAGCAACTGACCGAATTTCTTGGCATCGAACAAACTTTAACACCCGTTTATCACCCTGAGGCAAACCCTGTTGAACGTCGGAATCGCGATATGAAGACACAACTTGCCATCCTCGCTGGCACTGACCATACAACTTGGGCTAATGAACTAGCAAATATACGCTTCGCCATGAACACAGCCAAATGTCAGAGCACTGGTTACACACCATCCTATTTGATGTTTGGAAGAGAGCTCAGAACCATCAATGATGTTACCAACGATCAACGACCGATCATCGAAAATGAAAACTTTATTCCGCAAATCACGCCCAGGCTTCTGAAACTTACTGAAACCATGCAATACGTCAGAGAAGAAACTGAAAAGATGCAAGACCACAACAAACGTATCGTCGACAAGAAACGTCGCCCACAAGCTACTTTCAAAGTAGGCGACAAAGTACTAATCACTTCCCACTTTCTTAGCAAATCCTCGAAGAACTTGACTTCCAAGTTTATGCCTAGGAGGGATGGTCCTTACACCATTATCAAACGACTCGGTACATCCACTTACCAGGTCGCCTCAATTGATGACACCACTACACCATTGGGTACCTATCATGTATCTTCAATAACAAAATATACACACGAAAGCGCCAACAAGCAACAACCCATACAACCACTAAGAAGGCGTGGTCGTCCCAAGAAGTCTACTCCTGTCGCATCATCGGGACGATCTCTACGACAGAGGGGGAGAATGTAACGACCACACACATCCATTTTATTAATTATTTACTTTTCATTAAATTTTTAAATGATTCACTTAATTCTTTTATTATTAACAAATTGTTCATTTATTATTTTCACTATTCAATTACTTTTATGTAAATTTCACTACTTTTATTACATTAATAAAATGTGACTACTACTTTTATTCAATACTTAACTTATCTTCTTTTGTAATCTCACTACCTACATATGTAAACAACCATATGGCAACACCTAAAAATATACTTCAAAATTCGAACAAACTATAATGAAAGCTCTTTGCTCAATATACTTCGAAATTCGAACAAACTACATGAAAGCTCTTTGCTCCTGCGCAAAAGCTCCTCGGCAAACAGTATAAAAGGCGAGCCTTGACAGGAGTGAAATCACTTCTAGTTTGGTGCTCTTAGTGCGAAGTTGGTACCCAGCGTCCGCTATTACATCTTATTGGAAGAGAAGCATTTGTGTATGCTTTGCACTACTGCGACGTTTCACAAGCGTCCTATAGTGTTTGGCAGTGCACGGATGTTTCTTTTTTTTTCTCTTTCTTTTAGCACATATTTTGCTGAAGGGCACTACGGGGTATGGAGTGTGCGAAGTTCCACGAGCGTCCACACGAAATACTCTTCCATAGATGCCAGATGCAAAACAATGTTGCCACACCTTCTTTTTTTTTATTATTAAAATAACTTTTAACTTAATTTGCCATGGTTGTCACTTTTAAGTACATACCACCATTTACTAAACTATTTGTTTCTTTTAAATGACAAATAAAATCCATTTTGTTCTTTTTTTAAAATTTACAAAAAAAGTGTTTCTTTTCATTCTTTCATCTTCGACTTTAAAACATTTGTTTAGCTGCCCATTCAACGGATACTGCGGTCTTCGGACAGCATACCTGTGGTGGAGAGTCAAACAAAGCGGCGTTGACTAATCCTTTTCTATAATTTTCAGCTTAGTGTTTTCAACGAGTTCTCCACACCCAAAACGAAGCTCTCGCAAATATTTAATAAATAAATAAATAAATAATTTATTTATTGGCGCCCATCCAAATCCAACATCTAGTCGCGTTACAATTTTTTTTTTTCGAAAATTCAATATCTAAATTGGCATTCCAAATTTTTTTCTTAAAAATTTATTAAAAATTTTGTATATAAAAGCTTATTTGTTTAAGAAACCGCTAGAACGAATTATAATTTTGTTCTTGCACAATCTAAATATTAGTTATTAGTTAGCTTAAAACACATGGCATCCTGTGGTTAGCTCCAACTTCTAAGGAAGTTGTTTTAGTAGTTTATAAAAAAGGAATTTTATGCTTATGAACATTTTTTTTCTAATAACATTCATTTTTGAAATTCTTAGCCTTTTACATAAGAGCAAGTTCGTGCGATCGTGCCTATGCACACTCTTAAAGTTTCTGTGCCGTAACCATTGCTCTGGTTTTCATGTGGTGTTGGTTCATTTGTTTTGAGCATCCGGACTATCTCATTTTCTCAACGCTCGAATTATGTTTAAATATGACGAGGGTAGTCAAAACCCCCTTAGTGAACGTTAATCATATACAACTGCTACACATAATTTTTTTTTCAACCCGAGCTTTCGGCACCTTTCTGAAAAAATCAAGTTAGGCTCCAGTGATAGCACAGACAAATACTGTCAGCTTAAAAGTAAACCAAGTTGATTGATCTAGAGAGACATGTACATTAAACGAGATTACTAACTAACTTAAAGGTGTGTAAAGTATGATAATTGTAGCAGACCTAAGTCTATATTGTGTTGAAAATAACAAATATGACAACTCGTTGCTGTCTGCTAAATCTTTCATGATGTTTTCCAGGATTGTGTGTTCCCATCGGTTTCAAATGACACGACATAATTCTATAAAAGTCCTATAAGAACAAAATGTGTCCAAAAATCGACACAATAAGTGCTCGTAAATTTAACTGTCTGAACCATTTTTTGTTTGTCAAAGAAATATCTATAGGTAATAATCTCTCAAGACCATTCGAATCCAAAGAAAAACCATCATAAGGACAATTACTCAATTTTTGTTATCTCTAATTGATTTCATTTTTCGGAAAATCAAGAACGACATTTGCACAATGCACAATCTTGGACCTGGTCCAGAAAAATCTCCACATAAATTCTCGATCCTTCCAATTCCCATTCAGAGTCTCATAAAATTGCTATCAAAAGAAAATTTCAACGAATAAACCCTTTACTCATACCTCTACTCTTCTAAACGTTACTCAGTCTCGTTGAACGAACAGAAGCAGAGTGGGTTAGTATAGGGGTATATCAATGCCAATACCGCCTATACTCGCTCTCAGGACACAACCCGTCATCGGTCTAGATTAGGGCCAACGCCAATAACCCCCTAAGTTCACCAACCGAAAGAGAGAAAAAACAGTGACACAGTCAATTCGCTGGCTATTTTCTATCATTTTCCTGCATCTACTATTTCTCTGGGGCAAAAACAATTCAAGTTGGCATTGCCGACACTTTGCCATGTCGGTCGTTCTTGTTTTAAGTCTCCACTTCCGATCCGAATCCAACAATATGAAGTTGGAAGTTGGACTTTTCTGTTGAAAGGCTCCCGGCTAAGGGTTTGATGGGTCGCCATTAAAATAATCCACCATAAATCTTCATCGTGAGTTGAATTCTATTCAATATTAAAAGTGGGCGATTCCACGAATCATCACAGAGAGAAATAAAAGGAACCACAGAAACAGGAAGTATAGAATTCAGCGTGTACATTTATATTTATAGAGAGAAAAAATTCCTTGCGAATTTGGAGTAGAGTGAAAAACACTACTTGAAAGCCAAAAACGCGTAGACAAATTGCACTGGCGACATGTCAATCCTGCTCAATTGCCTGAAGGTGGAATGTGGTAATGGTAAGTGGATATTCGAAGCAAGTTGCTTATACACAATACACAAACGTATTCTAATCCACACATACACAATTTAACAAATGCCACGATGTAGCAGTCCACTTGAGATTGTAATTCTATTGGAAGGAAATTTCTCACTTGTCATTAGCACACAATCCTGAGGCAATGTACATATACATATCTGATGAAATGATGGTGTCCTGTGAAGTAAATGATGTGAGCCACTTGAAAAGAGGACAAAAGGTAGCAAAATAGGTGAATTTCACCAGTGAATTTGCTGGTGCATTTATTTATCTGGTAAAGCAATTCAATTCTTTAAAGTGATGGCTAACCATTGGGCTAACCATTGGGACTCTTTATCCACAAGTAGTGGTGCGGTTTGTGAGGTGGCGCACAGTGGTGCTTTTGCGGAAATAAATTATATTAAATTATAACTATAATTCGTCGCCCTAGTGACACAAGAACGTAACTACATTTTTTACGATTTTGGACTGGGTATGCTACATTTTTTAAAATATAGCATTCTATATTGTGACAAAAAATTGTACCTCTTAGTGAAGTAGCTTAGAAGTTACCACTTGCCGTATCAAAATTTTTTTTTAAATAATTCGAAGCAAACAAACGTATGCGGCGGCGTTACGTTTCTATGACCCAAATTCTAGAAATTTGAATGAAGATACGTTTCTATAGAAATAAGCTTTAACCGTTTGACCTGCACGTGTACTTCAAATTCAACAACTAATTGTCATGTCATCAATTAAGATTTGATTAAGCTTTTGTTGATATTGAAGTCGATACAGTTAACAGAGTTGGTGAAGAGAACGATGCTACACCAGAAAGAAAGCGAAAGCTTGATCCCAAACCGTGGAAAATAATATTCGAAAGGCTTTATTTCAATCGTGTAAGAAGTCATATGTGTCAATCCGTTGGAAAAGAGTCAAAGCGCAAAGTGTACAACCCAAATACTGTTCAAAATGCCCCAGAAAGTGTAACACTTATTTTGACGAAGAGGCAAGGCATTATTCGCATACAACTTTCTGGGAAAAGCTAAGAGACACCAAAAAAACAGATACAATATCTTACTTCGTTGATCGAAGAAAAACAAAAAAGTCAGTTAGAATTCCAGCTCAACATTCACGACGACGACGACGTTCGAACATAAAGTTGTTTTTCCTAATTAAAAATGGTTTACAAATTCAAAGGTTTTTCCACGTTACATTCAACGTTTCTGAAAAATTTTTGAGAAATATAGTAGGAAATAAATTAGGTCGCACGACTCAGACTGGGTCGTGTGACTGGGTCATACAACTGGATCGTACGACTGGGTAGTACGACTGCGTCGTGTGTCTAGGTCGTACAACTGGGTCGTACGTCTAGGTCATACGACTGGGTCGTACAACTTGGAAGCACAAATAGTAAAATTGTGATATAAAATTAACTTGATAAAGGAAAGTCATCTACCAATCTTAAAGCTTGATCGCTAATCATCGGTGATTGTTAAGGAGGACATTTATGTTCCTTCATTTTTTGTTTATGTGTGTATGTGTTGTGTGTGTGTCGTACGACTAGGTCGTGCGACTGGGTAGTACGACTAGGTAGTACGACTGGGTCGTTCAACTTGATATCACGACTGGGTCGTACGACTGGGTCACACGACTGGACCGTTCGACTGGGTCACACGACTGGGCCGTACGACTGGGTCACACAACTGGGTTGAACGACTGGGTTGCACGACTGTTCTATGACAGGACATTGTTTTCCAAATGTAGTGAGCACATATTGTATTGCAATAATTAAAGACAGGTAATAAATAAAAAAAGTATATTTCTTTGTGGGTTTTTATCTTAATACGAGTTTTTGTCTCCAAATAAAAAAACAAACAAGTAGTAGATATTTGATTGCTTTTTTATGATAGTGAACAGATTTTGAAGAGTGTTGCATAATTTTTTATAACCAATGTCCTGAAAACCCTTTCAGAAATAGTACAGTCTTAAAAAAATGATTAATTAATTTTGTATAAAAAACAAAACTCAAAAAAATCGAAATCAGTTTAAATAAAATGCACGACTGGGTCGCACGAACTTACTTCTGTAATAGACTGGGAATTTTAAGAACGCATGTTATTATGCTACAACAAAAATTATAAATCGTTGTAGTAGTTTTTTGTTTTTTTTTTTTTTAATAAGCTTTTATATACAAAATTTTAAGACATTTTTAAGAAAAAAATTTGGTAAGCCAACTTTCAGTTTTTATTACTGTACAAGTGAAAATTAAATTTCCAAAAAAATATTAAGACATATTTGAGATATCGAATTTTCCAAAAAAAAAAAACTTTTTTTTTTCAAAAGTTCAAAAAATATTCTATTTTTTAGGTTTTGAACTGCAATGTTTTTTAAACTTTTTAAAAGCATCTCTAGAAAAAATTTCATTAAAATCCGTTATGTCGATAGTGAGAAATTCAAAAAGACATTCAATTAGACAAAATGGTTCTATGTCTGTAATATCTTAATTTCAATTTTTTTATTAAATTAAAGATCATAAAAATTAAATGAAAGAAAAAAATTTTATCAAGATTTTAGGCGCCGCCGTCGTTTTCGAGAAAAATACGATTTTTGAAAACCATTTTTTGACATTTTTCAACATTTGTATGGTAGGTACCTACCTTTATTTTTAGGTAAAATAAAATTTTTTCTCACATCTGGTAGATTATATTGAGAAACTTTTATTTATCAAGTTTAAAAAAATCTAGCATGGGGTTTTCGAAATATTGAGTTTAAACAAAAAAAAAATGAAACTTTTCTTAAAAATCAAAAAAAAAATCAGTTCAAAGTGCTGGAAAGGAGCTTTAGCATAAAAAAATTATCAAAATCGCTGGTACCGTTTTTGAGAAAATCAAAAACAAACAAAATAGTTCCATGGGTTATACCATCAGGACCAGCGGATCTCAAAGAACTCTTTAACTCGCCTGTCAACCTCAGTATCACAGGTTCGATCCCTGCCGTCGTCTATGTCGTCTTTAATTCCATTAAAAACCTTCTATAAATTGTCATCAATGGGATGCTGGTTTACTCATTACATGTTGTTTAGGCATAACACTAACAACATGTGATTGAATTAAACTGGTATGCCCAACAAGGATGAAAAACGAATAAAATAATGCGAATTATAAGGGGCATAGAAATAATACACGGCAATTCTCCGCTTTAGTTTAGCCGCCATCCCTGGAGATAAAAATATCTGAGACAACCACCTTCAGTCTCAGAACATCGTGCCACACATCTTTCCTATCCTTCTTTCTCTTCCGTAACTTCACGCCCACGCTGTGTTGAAACATTTGAAGGGTATTCATATTCCCTTGAGCGTGAGTAAATTATAAAAAAAAAAAAAAAAAAAAACGATTCTCAAGTACAGAAGAGAAAATGTTCCTGTCTGGTAACGTTGACTTACAAGCAAACTGAGCTGCGAGTACATTTGCGTTATCTTTGGCAAAGGACTTCCTTCGAAACAAATGGTAAGAGACAATTATTGTGTTCCGGGGCCTTTTCCTTAGAATTTATATGTGTTTAATTAGGCTTGATGTTGGTTTTTAATAAAGCTGCGACGTTTCGGATGTGCTTACACCCTTCTTCATGCCTATTGTTTTTTAAATTATTAATAAATAATACAACAACTCACAACTTAAAAGAACATCACTAACAACTGATTTTGAAACTGAATTTTTTGAAAGAAAAGGGCTTTTATTTGCTCTTTTTTTATTTTATTTATTAAATACCTTAAATAAGAAACAAACGGTTATTTTACTTACTTGCTTAGGTCCTCGGACCTATTAAGTCCGTGTGGTTACCCTTGCGGGGCATAGGGCCTACACTACTCCTACGCGCCATCGTGTACGGTTTCTGGAGATGTACCTCAGCTCTCTCCAACTCTTCCCCAGTTGTGCTGATTCCTCTTCGACCGTCTCTACTGGTTGTCCAGAAATATCTATTTGAGTAAATGAGGACATTTCAAGGCTGATCCTTTTAGTTTTTGCCGTATTGATCTTAAGCCCCACGGTTTCGGCTTCTCTCTCCACCCTTGTTGTCATTTGATGGAGATCCATGATCCTATGAGAGAGTAAGCACACATCATCCGCGAAGTCTAGATGTTTCAGGTGTGATAGCAGATTCCACTGAATTCCTCCATTTCAAGTCGACAAGGCTGCATGCAGCACATCACTTATTACCAACAGGAACAGTATTGGTGACAGTATACAACCTTGTCTAACGCCATTTTGGATTTCAAACTTCTCTGACAACCTTCCTTTATACAGAACGTGACATTTGGATCCTTCATATGTAGCGATCAATTTATCCGGAATGCCCCTCCTGCGCAAGGCAAGCCAAATAAATACTCTATTGCCACCGTCAAACGCCTTTTCGAAATCGATGAACAGCAGGTCAAGTGGTGATCGATATTCAACGCACTGTTCGATGATGATCCGCAAGGTGTTGATGTGAACCACGCAGTTAGATCCAGTGCGGAAACCTGCTTGTTCGGCGTCAAGCGTGTCTTCTAGGTGGTTTTTTATTCGACCTAGGACGACTTTTGCTATAAGCTTCGCTAAAGCAGGCAGCACGCAGATTCCCCCCCAGTTTTCGCACTGCGTAAGGTCTCCTTTCTTTGGAAGCTTGACAATCATCCGCTTTTTCCACTCCTCAGGAAAACGTTCTGTTTCCCAAGCTCTTTCTATGAGTGGGTGATGCAGGAGCTCAGACGATGTTGTTGGCGCTGCTCGTAAGAGCTCTGCGGGAATACCGTCAAGTCAAACCGCTTTGTTGTTCTTCAGTGCTCTAATTGCGGTTAAGATTTCTTCTCTACTGGGGGGTACAGTGCGTTTTCGGGAATTCGTTACTACGGACGGATCATTGGGTGTTAGGTTGACTTCGCTGGTGAAAACGCGATTTAAAACCGCAGAAAAGTGTTCCTTCCACCTTTTGATCTGGTCCTCGTCCGAAACTATAAGTGATCCGTCTATGCCCTTTACCAGATGTTGTTTAGAGCTTTGGACACCTGTTAGCTCTTTGGTAATTCTGTAGACGGCCCTACTGTCGCGCCTACTTGCGGCCTCTTCTGCTTCTGTTGCCAATGCGTTGATATAGTTACGCTTGTCACGTCGCACGCTACGGTGACCTTCTCTCATGTTCATGCGGTACGCAGACTCTAGCTCGATTCTGCCTGCTGCTGACGTTGCTGCAATGCGAGCTTTGAGCTGTTTTCTTTCTTCAATCCTGGCCCAAGTTTCTTCGGAAAGCCAGGCACTATTTCTTCCTTGCGACCGACCGACTATACTTTCAGCACCTGATATGAAAACATTTTTCACAGCACACCAATGGTTATCGATGGAGGTCGGTTCCGTGCTACTGATTGCTCTCAATCCTTGTGAAAAATGGTCCCCTAGTTGTTGGCGGACGGCGGGATCCTTGAGTCTGTCGGTGTTGAACTTGGGCATTCGGATGTTTTCTTGGGATCTCCGAACTGCAGCTGTTCGTAATCTTACGCTAGCAACCATCAGATGGTGGTCCCGGGCAATTCCCATGTCTGCACCTCTTTTGTTTCGGATGTCCTGGAGACTGCTTCTAAATCGCCGACTGATTGCGAAGTGATCAATTTGGTTGGAAGTTGCTTGTCTGTCCGTCGACACCCAACTGATGATTTTGTGGCACGTCTTGTGTTCAAACATGGTTCCTCCTATAACAAGGCGGTTGGCGTTACAGAAATCGACAAAACGTTCGCCATTGTCGTTCCGGTTTCCAACACCATGCTTTCCCATAACATGCCTGAGCCCATCATTGTCATTGCCAACCTTGGCATTCAAGTCTCCCATTACCATTATGATGTCCCCACGTGGTGTACTATCATAGGCAGCACTCAGTCGGTTATAATAGGCCTCCTTCTCCTCGACAGAGGAGAGCTCCGTGGGGGTGTAACACTGTATGATGGTGACTTGGCGTACTCTAGTCCGGAATCTAGCTTTCATGATCCTGTCATCTAACGGCTCCCAGGAAATTAAGCTCTTGAGAGCTGTTTTAGAAAACAGCAATTCAACGCCAGATTCACGGTTACTTCCAGGTGCCTTTCCGGAGTAGAGTAGTAGTAGTGTTACGGATTGGAGACTTATATTTCCCCGAGCCCATCTCACTTCACTGATGTCCATCTTATACCGCATGAACTTACTCTCTAATTGGAGAAATCTGGCATTTTAAGGACCTTCACTTCCGTTATCGAGAAGCGTCTTCACATTCCAGAAACCAATCTTTATCAGGGTACAATAGCCAAAAGTCATCAACGTGTTATCGTTCCTTATCCGAGGCGTAGTGTCGGTTTCGTTAGCGGGTAATTGTTTCAGTTACGAAGAATGCTAACCTCCGTAACCTATCCTAGAAAGCTAGGCCTTTCGCACTTGTAATTTTTGCCTATTTACGTATATAGGGATACGCAAATAGTTGCTCGGGGACCACCACGAGGAGGTAAAACAAGCACTTTACCGTGCTACTGATTGATTGATTACTGATTGTTGAGCTACTGGCCCAGACCAAGTTCTGAGCAGTCAATAGTTTCCCGATCAGGCACGATGCAGGTCTCCCAAACGGTTATTTTCATATGCAAAATTTTTCGAAATAAAGTTAAATATTTTTTTTCTAAAAAACTGCATTTTCGTTCAGTTGAAAAAAACGTTATAATAAGACTTATGTTCGATCATTTATGCTTTATCACACTTAATATTTCAAATATCACAATCTAAGTTTTTTATAAATTTGCTCTTTATACAAATAATAAAAATATACAAATACATAATAAAAAAAAAAAAGTTTTAAAAAATATTATTTTTATCGAATAAGACTCTATAAATGTGGATAAAATTAAATTTCTATTGTTAAAAAGACACATTTTCCAATTTAATTTGCATCTGTCCATGCCCAATGATAAAAACCCTAAATTTTTTAAAACGTCTCACACGTTTTTGACACAAAAGAGATCTTGAACTAGTACGAGCTACCAATCAATGGAAAAACATTCTACAATAAAATGGATTATGGACTTTGTTCCTAGCTGCTAAATGGATTTAAATATACATATCTTCTTAAAATATCAACATTTTGAAAAAAAATTTAATTTTTGTGTTGTTTCGGGCCTCTATAATGCTTCAATGCTTGTGAAATGCCCCTTTGGTTTGGCTATTTAGTTTTATCCACAGTCCCCATATAAACAGGAATGAATAACGCTTTCATCGAAAACCTAATTTTCAGTAAATTGAAGTGGGTGAGCTTATAATAACACTTGAAACCCCCCCACATAGCCACAGCCATATAAATCGAAAAAATGCCTTACAAATTTCGGAACCAAAGCTTGTCCAAATAATTTTAGAGAGAAGCCACATCTGATAATATCAAACTACGTGCGTGAGCTGATTTCTAAGCATTTTCGTAATACAAATAGTACGAGTAACTACCTACATATTTACGTAGGGATGTATATGTATATGAACTTTAAATGCAAATACGTTGCTGGACTCGTTCTTTGTTATTTAAGGGTAACAAAAGCCAATTGTAAAGGTTATTCTTCTTTGTTGGATTAAAACACTTTATAGGTTTTACCTACAGTATATAGATAGACCCTTGTGTATCTGCATTTTATATATTATAAAGTTTGAAAATAGAGCTTCCTGCAAGAAATTGCATTAGTTCAAATGAAATGATTTAAGTCATAAGCTTAATCGGAAACACGATAGCAGTTTCAATAATTGCAACCGAAAACTATAAAGTACGTAATGTGGTTCAAAAGATTTTTAACTTTTTCCTATGAAACCCATGAAACCAATGGAGCAAGTTATAAACGTTACCATTTAAGAATTATTAACGTTAGATCTAGTCAGTATAACAGAAGATAGGCTTTAAAGGGTGCGGCAACATTACTTCCATTTTTGAAATGAAGGTCATTCAAGCTGTATGAGTTGCATTGGACCGGAGTAGCTAGTCTCATTGCAACAGGAGTAGTTCTACAGTTTTGTCAGCTTCAAAACCAAGCCAGTCACTATTGTGCATTGGAAAATTTTGCAGTCGAAGATCTATTGATTGGAAAAAAGAAAGTCATGTTGCCCAACCCTAAATAACGTCCTAGAAACTTGCATCTTTCAAATCCCGATTTCACAGCTTGTAAAAATAAAATTCCCCAATCGGTCACCCGAACTTGTTATTGTGTTCAAGAGAGTTCGAGGAAAACAAGATTTTCGTAAACGGTTTTTTATTATTTATATGGTAAGTACCGTTAGTTTTTGATGAAAAAATGCCCCCACGGCCTCTTAAAATATAATTTACAAGCGATTCAGAACTGCATAGCATTTTTCATGACAAGAGATACCCCTGTAGGATTTTAGCGGCTGAGAATCCAAAATATAAATTCTAAGCGGTCAATTCTTTCGAAAATTTGTTTTGGTGACCTTTGGACCATCGTTTCACAAAGCCCAGTGCAGAGCATGCTTTGAGAATAATATCGTTAATAAGTGTTAGATAGAAATTTCAACACTTTTTCACATTAAACACCAAGGTAACCAATTGACTCAGTGTCGGATATGGATTGCAAATGGAAAAGATAGAGACAGGTAAGAAATTGGATGCATTTTCTGAGCTAATTTTTCACGCGGTACCAGACAGAGAAGAATTGAATTATATGTCGAAGAAATGATCTTGAAAAAACTTGAAATCGTCGACACAGAGTGAGATATGGGGAGGTCCTAAGTGGATGCCGTGTGGGACCCCAGAGTTAGCTAAAAAAAAATTTCGGAGATGGTAGATTTGAATCGAAATTTGTACAGTATACACTCAAAGAATTTTCCTGGTCACTGTTATCAAATTTCCTGTATTATTCTACCAGATTACCGGATAACTAGATTCCGTCAAGACATCTGGTACAATATACCAGACATCCTGGTAGCCAATACAAGGAATAAAAATTTCCCCTCCGAAATAATTAAATCAGAAATCCTGGTGGTATGTATCTCCCTCCTGGTCCAATCTACCATGAAAATATAAATTGTGTCCTGGTACCTGTTACCAGGAAAATGGTAGCAATTACCAGAAATGTTTAGTTTTTTTCTGGTTCCTGCTACCAGGAGAATGGTCATATTTACCAGGGATAATACATTTTTCCTGGTAAAATCTACCAGGATTCCGGTAAAATGTACCAGGATTCTGGTAGAATATGCCAGGATTTTCGATGTTTTTACTGGTAGCAGGAACCAGGAAAGTGGTAATACTTACCAGGAATATTTTTTTTCCCGGTTAAATGTACCAGGATTCTGGTAGAATATACCAGGATTTTTTTCGTTGTTACTGGTAGCAGGAACCAGGAAAGTGGTAGTATTTACCAGGAATATTTTTTTTTCCTGGTTAAATGTACCAGGATTCTGGTAGAATATACCAGGATTTTTTATGTTTTTACTGGTAGCAGGAACCAGGAAAGTGGTAGTATTTACCAGGAATACTTTTTTTTCCTGGTTAAATGTACCAGGATTCTGGTAGAATATACCAGGATTTTTTATGTTTTTACTGGTAGCAGGAACCAGGAAAGTGGTAGTATTTACCAGGAATACTTTTTTTCCTGGTTAAATCTACCAGGATTCTGGTAGAATATACCAGGATTTTTTATGTTCTTACTGGTAGCAGGAACCAGGAAAGTGGTAGTATTTACCAGGAATATTTTTTTTCCTGGTTAAATGTACCAAGATTCTGGTAGAATATACCAGGATTTTTTACGTTTTTACTTGTTGCAGGAACCAGGAAAGTGGTAGTATTTACCAGGAATATTTTTTTCCTGGTTAAATGTACCAGGATTCTGGTAGAATATACCAGGATTTTTTACGTTTTTACTGGTAGCAGGAACCAGGAAAGTGGTAGTATTTACCAGGAATACTTTTTTTCCTGGTTAAATGTACCAGGATTCTGGTAGAATATACCAGGATTTTTTATGTTCTTACTGGTAGCAGGAACCAGGAAAGTGGTAGTATTTACCAGGAATATTTTTTTTTTCCTGGTTAAATGTACCAGGATTCTGGTAGAATATACCAGGATTTTTTATGTTTTTACTGGTAGCAGGAACCAGGAAAGTGGTAATACTTACCAGGAATATTTTTTTTCCTGGTTAAATGTACCAGAATTCTGGTTTAATATACCAGGATTGACGATTGTTTTACTGGTAGTAGGTACCAGGAGAGTGGTAGTATTAAGCAGGAAAAAAAATTCCTGCTTAATACTACTACTCTCCTGGTACCTACAACCAGTGAAAATATCGGCAACCCTGGTGTATGTTACCAGCACTCTGGTACATTCAACCAGAATAAACGATATTTGTACTGGTAGTAGGTACCAGCAGAGTGATAGTATTTATCGGGAAGAATAAAATTCCCGGTAGATACTACCAGAGTAAAAGATACATTGTACCAGAAAAACACTATTCCCAGTAAAAACTACCATTATCCTATTAGTAGATGCCAGAAAAAAGTTGCGAAAATATGAACATTTTCTGGTATCAACTGCCAGACGAATGGTAGTATCTATCAGAAATTGTATTTCACTTGGTCAAATGCATCTGTATCTGTATGGGAGAAATTGCTCATTAAAGAATTAATTAATGCTTAATTCAATTATTTTATAGCTTTTATACTTACCATCTTAAGTCTTACTGGCACCCAAATCTATAGAAAACGAAAAGAAAAGAAATCCACCTGTTCTGTGACTAGTTGAGTCCCAGAAATTATAATTAACTTATATGATGTACCTTAGTTGAAGTACTCAAATTAAAATGATTTGCACTTAGTTGAAGTACAACGGTAAGAAAATGAAAGACCAAATTAACCACGTTATAATTACTGACCACTTTATTACAATTCAAAAAATAGAATGATGTAAATTCATGCTAGAGCAAAACTTTTAACCTCGGTGTAACAAGTATATAACAAAATCAGCTGTAAGTTTTAAATTCTATCTGAGGTTATTAACCTTTTATGTATTTACTAGAGCCTACGTTTTTGTACGTGTATTTAAGAAACACGTGTACACGGAATCCGTGTAGGAAATATATACCAATTTCAAATCCGTGTTCTTAAAACACGTGTAATTATTCACTTTATTATCCGTGTAAACGAATCCTTAGTACACGGATGAGGCTGAAATTATAATTGGTCTTTGATTTGCTATTTTATCTCACATTTGATACGTAATTATTAGCACTGTGCTAGATTCCACAATAGAGTACGAAAATTATTTGTCTGAGCCTCAATTAAGATTCGACTTAGACCCCTTTGAATGGTGGAAAACGCGAACTTCTAAGAACCCAGGAATAGCAGAACTAGCAAAAAAGTGTTTAGCAATACCAGCTATGGTACATCAGCTAGCTCTGAACGGTCCTTTTCTACAGCGGGAAACATTGTTGCCTCAAAAAAGAATTGCCTTTTATCTGAAAACGTTAATACTTTAGTGTTTTTGTACCAAAATAGAGGACTTATTGAATAAAAAATTTTTCTTAATAATTTGTTAAGAACTATAATTATTATGTTCGTTTTAATTGCATTTTTATATTCTAGAAATGGTAACGGATATTTTAGTAACACGTATAATTAAATGCACGGATGCACGTGTATTTAATTATTACGTGTAATTAATAACACGTGTAATTAATAACACGTGTAATTATAATTACACGGATTCAAATCCCGGTCCAATAATTACACGTATATCCGTGTATTTCATTATCCGTGTAATAGAGAGCTCTAGTATTTACACATATTGAGAATATTATTGCATTCGTATTTAATTATGTAATTTAATATTATCAAATCAATATGTTAGAAGCAATAAACATGATATGAACTTGTTGCTATTTCATATTAAAAGACTCCGAGTCATATAGCTTTATTTCATTTCATAACTACAATAATTTTATTGCAAATGAAATAAATAATATTTAACTTAATAAATCCTAAAGTTAGAATAGCTAAACCATATATAACAAAAAATACACGTTTGACAGTTCTTAATTCGCGCCTTAAATAATTTGCAGTGCTCATGTTTCTTTAAGTTAAATTTTTTATTTTAAAAATTTACCAAAGCTTAATAAGTGCCTTTTAATTCTTTGTGTTTTGGTATAAATGTAAATCTGACTTGGCGCAAATGTGTTTCTTTAATTTCCTTTGAAGCCGAAGTCAGATATACAAATTATGCCTTGTTCATCAAATACTGTCAAACGTGTGTCAATAAAATTAAACATATAAAAACTATAATCAATTTAAAATCTCAAAGTGATCAGTTTCCTTATTAAATAATTATGTTGGGTAGCAACACCACCCAAGGAAGAAACAAAATCGAAGCAATTGACCTTTATAAAAATAAAAAATGAAGCGTAAAAATTATTATAAAATATTAGTTTTTATTGATGTTAAACCTAACAGTCTTATTAATAAATGCTTTCATAATTGCAAGCTTTTAAAATACTAAAATGTATACTTAAAAACTAAAACATAAATTACCAGTTTTTTTGAAATCAAATAAAAATATATAACATTATACATTTTTAAAGCATTATTATATCTACTAAATACCGATGGTAAGATATTTTAATGGAAGATTTATAATAAAAATATATAAAATCTTTTACGGAGTGTTTGCTTGCATATCATCATTTTGGGCTGATTTGGACTTCAGGAATTTCAATAATGAACGAACTTTTGAGTTTGTTCCGGCTTTGTTGATTTGGTAGAAGTATAGGTCTATAAATTCCCAGAAGCTTTCGCATTGCTTTGGGTATGCAATATTTAACGAGAAGAATGTTTTCAGGCATACATCAATTGCGCGCTCGAATGTGAATAACTTAAAGTGGCAGTTGTCAAAATCAACATGGATTTCTTCAACTTTTTCTATCGAGCCAACTATTGTTATTACTGGTGGTTGGGATTGCAGGGTTGAGGCAGCCAATGCATTTTGATGTTCTTTGTAGTCTTGCTGTAGACTGAAAACTCTTATTGATGCTTCTTGGCTATCTGCAACCGTGAAACGCTTTTTGCTTTCCCTGCCGCTTGGTGGCAAGAGATAATGCAAGTGCGTAAAAACCATGGCGACTCTAGAATCTAAAATAAAAATAAGGTGTTTATGATAGTAAGGCTTAATTGGCATTTAGATAATAATTTCTAACTACATAAAAAGAAAAGAAATTATATATCGTCGTCGTTTTATGAAAACTCCTTAAGTCTATTTACAAAAAAAATTGACTTAATTCTTATCTATTTTATTGCACAATGGCTACGCCAAGTCCATTCTTCAATTGAAGCTCAAGATCGTGCTATTCTGATAATTTTTTGATTTTCGTATATTAATTTCCAAGTTTAAATGCAAATGTCTCAAAAAACAAAACATGGCCTTATGGAGTTTTCATAGAAAGACGACGATATAATACATGTCATTTTTGATAAGTTATAGATAATAATTTATTCATGTTTTTTTTTGATTACAAACTTTTAGAAATAGTGCTCGTATGGGGATCGGACATGCACTTTAAGTTGAAATCCTGTAATTTACTCCGTATCTCGGTGTTTGCAATCAGTTCCGGGAAAACGTTTTTGAGCATCATATTGCAAAACTCAGTCATCTTGGTACTATCCAGAATAGTGTCCTTGTTCCCAAACATTTTGTTAAAATCTGATTCAATCTACAAAAAAAAATTAAGCATACATTTTATGTTTTTTTAATCGTTTCCATACATAAAGAAATAAAAACTACTTTTTACGAGTACATAACTAAAGAAATATGCTTTATGCGTGACGTTAAATAACCAAAATTTAGCTTTATTTCATAAGCCATAGCGAAAAATGGTTGCAAAAGCTTAAGACACTTGTTAGCTTAAGCTCGGCTTTAATTTATAAGCTAGTTACTGACTAATGAATTATATTTCAATCAGAAGTCAGTTAGTGACTTATGAATTAAAAAAAAAATTATATCAGCACCTTCTTAGTGACTTATGAATTAAAAATTATTAATTAAGAACCTACTAAGCGACTTATGAATTAAAAAAAAAATAAGTCATGACCAAGTGACTTATGAACTAAAAAAAATAATTCGCAACCTTTTATGTATGTGACTTATGTTATGAATTAAAAAAAATTCAAAATAAAATGAACGACTGGTCGTTCGAACTTGCTCCTATATAATAGACTAGGATTTCTAAAAACGAACGTATGTTATTAAAGAGAACGGTTAATAAGGATCAAATTTATTTCTTAAATTATTTTGGTGGTAAGAGATAAAAACAGAATGCTATGCAAATATGAATTTATGCAAAAATTTGAAAATTTGAATTTCGAAAAAACTAGCTTTTATATACAAAATTTTTAAAGTTTTTTTAATTAATAATTTTGGTGCGTCAATTCAAATTTTTATTATTCTACGAATGAAAAATAAATCAGAAAAACAAATTAGGTAAGCCGATTTTGAGATATCGAATTTTTCAAAAAAATTTTTCTTTTCTTCCAAAAGTTTCGAAATGCTATGTTTTTTTAATTTTTGAGAAACATCTTTATTAAAAATGTCATTAAAATACGTTATGTCCATAATGAGTAATTCAAAATTTGAAAAAATGGTTCTATGGTAGGTACAAGCTGTAATATCTTAATTTCAAAATGTTTTTATCAAATTAAAGATCAAAAGAATTTATTGAAAGAACACAATTTATCAAAATTCTAGGCGCCGTTTTCGAGAAAAAATACGATTTTTGAAAATCATTTTTAAAATTTTTTAAATTTGTATGGTGGGACCTGTTTTTTAGGTAAAATAAAAAAATTGTTTTCAGTTCTTGTAGACTATATTAAAAAACTTTCATTTATGAAGTTTAAAAAAATCTAGTATGGGGTTTTCAAAATATCGAGTTTTGAAAAACAAATTTTGAAGCTTTTTAAGAAATCAAAAAAAAAAAAAATATTTTTGAAAATTTTAATACACAAATTTAAATTGTTGAAAAGCCTTAGCATACAAAAATTATAAAATTCGGTTGTAAATTTTGAAGCTTTTTAAGAAATCACAAAAAAAAAAATATTTTTGAAAATTTTAATACACAAATTTAAATTGTTGAAAAGCCTTAGCATACAAAAATTATAAAATTCGGTTGCAAATTTTTGAATTAAAAAATCCATAAGTCAGAAGTCTGTAGATGACTTGTGAATTAAAAAAAAATAATTCCTAAGTTAGTTAGTGACTTATGATTTAAAAAAAAAATTAATTCATAAGCTACTAAGTGACTTATGAATTAAAAAAATTCAATTCATGAGCAAGCTAGTGACTTATGAATTAAAAAAAATTCAATTCATATACTAATGGATGAATTTTGATTACAAAATTATTAATTGGAAAATTTATAAGCTAGCATGATAATTTTACGGCACACAAAAGCATGAGCTCTACTTTCGTTAATAATTAAAAAAAATTTAAGTCAAAACAAGCTTAGACATTTCCAATCTACCAACAAGCTTATGAATTAAATTTTTTTTAATTCACAAGTCACTAACTTGCACATGACTTAATTTTTTTTTAATTCATAAGTCACTTAGTACGTTCTGAATTATTTTTTTTTTAATTCATAAGTCACTTACTTGCTCATGACTTAAATTTTTTTAATTCATAAAGTTACTTAGTAGGTTGTGAATTAATCCTTTTCAATTCATAAGTTACTAAGTTACTAGTAGCTTTATCTAAATGATTTTTTTTGTATCTTCACTTTTTAAGTTTCTGAGAAAAAAAAAATATTTATAAAATTAAAAAAAAAATCGTATGACAGGTACCGTTATTTTTGGTCTTAAAAAAAAAGAAAAAACGTGTGGGGGGAAACATTAAAAGTGATACCTACCAAGTTTAAAAAAAATCGACCTAGCCGTTTAGGCTGCAGTCGAACAGACAGAATTGCGAGATCCACTTTTTAGTCTTCGCTACCATCGTAATGTCAAATTTGATTCGATTTTTTTATGAATACATAACTTGCCTTATAGTACCTATAAGTCGCAAGTAAAAATTAGTCATGATCAAGTTAGTGACTTATGAATTAAAAAAAAAAAATCACAACCTGCTAAGTGACTTATGAATTCAAAAAAATATATTCATAAGCTAATATTTGAATTCTGATTAAAAATATATTAATGGGAAAACTCATAAGCCAGCATGATAATTTTATGACACACAAAAGCTTGAAATTAGCTCTCGTTAATAATTTAATAATAATGTAGTCAAAACAAGCTCAAACATTTGAAATTTACCAACTAGCTTATGAATTTAATTTTTTTTAATTCACAAGTCATCTACAGATCATGACTTAAATTTTTTTAATTCATAAGTCACTTAGTAGGTTGCGAATTATTTTTTTCTTAATTCATAAGTCATTTAATTTGTCATGACTTAAATGTTTTTTAATTCATAAGTCACTTAGTAGGTTCTGAATTAATATTTTCTAATTCATAAGTTACTAAGAAGCTTATCACCCCTATTATGGTTGTCAATTATCAATTGATTTGATTAATAATGAAATTTGGTACTTTTAAACGCAATTTTATTTAAGAAACTATCTGACAATATTAGTCAATTTTCTTTCTGTTCACAATGGTAAGCATCATTATCACTGACCAAAACTTTTTTTAATTGGGTTTTTAACACCCCTATTATGGTTATCAATTATACAAATTAAAATTAGACATTTAATTACCCAATGAAAAAAAGTTTTGGTCATTGATAATGATGCTTACCATTGTGATTGACTAATATTGTCAGATAGTTGATAGTTTCTTAAATAAAATTGCTTTTAAAAGTATCTACCAAATTTCAATATTAATCAAATATCAATTGATAATTGACAACCTATCAATAATCAAATAGGTACCTATTTTATGTTTTTAGTATCATGCTATTTACAAACTACAAAAAATGTCTGTTTATTTAGTGCACCAACCGTAATTTTTAATTGTATTCAGAAGCAAACTATTAAGAAAATTGCTTTAGTACGATACTAGTTAGAAAATGTTTAAAATTAAGAACGAGTAAGTAAACTACTTTAAATTTTGCAATTTGTAAGTAGCATCATACTATTATACCTTAATAATAGGATTTTTAATTTTAAATGTTCAATGTTCCTGAAGAAGTTAAAAAAAAAAAACATCGAGAACTAATGAAATAGTCTTATTTGCATTCGGAAACCACGGATCTGTAAGTCTGTCCCTTTTAAAATTTATTTATTAAATTAAACACCAGATAACCTCCAACGGTGCCGTGATTTAGGCCAAGTGACATAAGGCCAAATTAAAAAATTTGGCCTTATGTCACTTTACAAAAGCGACATAAGCCCATTTTTTTTAATTTGGCCTTAAGTCACGGCACCATTAAAAAAATCATTTTATGTTCACATAAGATTTTTTTAAGTATTTCGCAATTTTTTTAAGTATTTTATCTTATGTCGACTTAAGGATTACTTTTGTTTCTGTTTGCGAAAATATCTTAAGTCAACTATGATTAACGAATAGAAAAGTCTTAAGCCAATATAATTTTAAGTCTATTTTAGGTATTAAAATTAAGCAGAACACACAATCTTATGTGGACTTAAGATATTTTACCTCGTGTAGAGATGCATCTTTTGAACATTAGATGAAATTGTTTTTGTCTATAAAAAAAAGCAAAGGATGCCGATAACACAGAACTGTAGCCTATTAGAATGGCACTGAGGATCAACAGAAAAACGCGAAATATCTTTAGTCGACTTAAGTCAATTTTGATGATTTTTCAGTGCAAAAAACACTTCAATGCTGCCTCCCAAAAAATCTTTCAAATGTATACTTTATTCAACTAAGCATTTATATGTAAAATTTTATGATCTTTTTTTGAAATTAATTTCAAAAAGATATTTTTAATATTTCGGCTGTTATAAGGAAAAATATGACTTAAGATAGTTTGGCTTTTCCTTAAATTGAATATTATATTAATTTCCAAAATCTTAAGTTCAGATAAGATATTTTGCCTTGCGTTTTCGAAGGACGTTTTCAATTCTTATGTCTATTTAAGATGAGTTGCGTGTGTAAAAGTGGAAAAAAAGAGATTTAAGATGATATTTAATATGAAAAAATCACATGTGTTCTATTCAGATTTAGTTATAAAGAAAAAAACAAACGCTTGATTTTCTTGAAAAAAAAAAAAAAAATAATTACAAAAGAGAAACAGTTTAGTTTTATTTAACTTTGTTTTTAAAGTCAATGCAAACTTAAAATTAATAAAAAGGAAATAAACCAAATTACAATTCATTGGTGATAACTAGAGCAGAAATTGAAAATTGGTTCTACCTCCAAAACTAACGGTACCACACCCGTAATGTAAGATCTTATTTATCTCGAAAACGGTTCTAACGATTTTGATAAAATAAAAAATAAGTGAGCTATTATCTATGGTCATGAACTATATTTTGGTTAAGACACCGTTTTTGTTTTCGTTTGTATTTTCGTCTTTCTCATTAACGGCTGTAACGATTTAAACTAATTTTCTTAGCAGGAGCTCCGAAGTTTAAAATAGTATTGCATATACAAATATTCGCAAAAATATGATTATTTTTTTTAAATTATTTCCTAAAATCAATGGCTCAAAATTCTAACTAGTACGATGTTAAAGCCTTTTTAAATCAACGATTTTGCAAATTTTATTCGAATTTAGCATCATACTTTCTCAACACTTTCATTAAAGTTAAAAGCATCGTAAAAGTATCGTGCTTTTAGAAACGCCACCAGAGGTCTGTTTACTTAGTTTTTTGCACACGAACTGTAATTATTGCTTTATGTGTGTTCAGAAGTAATTTATTAAGAAAATTGACGATACTAGTTAGAAAATGTTCAAAATTATGAATGAGTTAGTAAGCATATTAAAGTTAGGAAGTTGTTTATAAGTATCATACATAGACCTTAATAATAGGCTGTTTAAAACTTTGCGCTATTTTTTTTTAGAATTGACATGTAATTATTTAATTGAAAATGGTATCCCAAATTATACTCTTGAAAATGTTTTGAGAAATTTCTTTATGAGCTTTATTTGCATATTAAATTCGAAGTTTTCTGGCTAAAGACGGCAATTTCATACATTTGAACATTTTGATGTCATTAAATCTATGTTTTATATTTATAAAATGTATTTTAAATTCCAAAGCTCTTTTACATAAGAGTAAGTTCGTGCGATGCAGTCTTGCATTTGACCTATTTTTGGTTGTATGTTTGAGTTTCATTTGTAATTATTTTTCAATAGTGTATGAAACAACACTGCCTGAAACACTAAATGAAAAAAGAACTGAATTATCAACTCATCCACTATAAACGTTCGCAAAAAAGGAAATCCAGAACCAAACTATGCTTAAAAATATCTTATGTCCTTGTTATAACGGGCATTTTGTTAGCTTTGCAAACGCTAAAATATCCTATGACTACTAAGGAGAGACAAATTTCAGTTTTAAATTTAAAAAATCATTTTATGTTCACATAAGATGTTTTGCGTTTTCACACTTTTTCGGAATTTTTTTAAGTATTTTATCTTATGTCGACTTAAGAATCAATTTTGTTTCTGTTTGCACGCGCGAAAATATCTTAAGTCAACTTAATATGATTTATGATTTCACAATAATAAAAAAGTCTCAAGTCAATATAATCTTAAGTCTATTTTAGGTTTTAAAATTAAGCAGAACAAACAATCTTATGTGGACTTAAGATATTTACCGCGTGTAGAGATGTGCTTTTTGAACATAAGATGAAACTGTTTTTCTCCATAAAAAAGCAAAGGAGTGAGATAGAAAGATGCGGATAAGACAGAACTCTAGCCCTATAGAATGGCACTGAGGATAAATAAAAAAACGCGAAATATCTTAAGTCGACTTAAGAGATTTTTCAAAAATAAATTTCATCTCAACAACAATATCAGTTTTTGAAAATTGATATATTTTTTTTTAATTTGCAATCATTCTCTATTTGTTTTTATGTTGTGTTATGTTCTTTATGCAAATTATTTCTTAAGGTAAATTGTGTTATTTATATTATTTTTATATACATATATGAAAACGACTAGAAGGGGAAAAATAGTTTAAAGAAATGCCTAATCAAATAAAATTTACTTTGTTTGTTTTTTGCTTACGTATTCAAAGCCGTTTGAAAAGCTTATGAAGTGCCATTTTTCGTAAAACTCATTCCAAGTGATTAATTTACGGTTCGCATTTTTAAGATCTGTTTGCCGAATATTAAATGTGTTCTCCCATGCGTTTTCCTTTTTTTGTGCGTTC
Source organism: Chrysotoxum bicinctum (assembly GCA_911387755.1). Taxonomy (NCBI): domain Eukaryota; kingdom Metazoa; phylum Arthropoda; class Insecta; order Diptera; family Syrphidae; genus Chrysotoxum; species Chrysotoxum bicinctum. The sequence continues at coordinate 106,148,210 of OU426989.1, read as the reverse complement.
ATTGTAAGAAAATCATGTCTCATTTTAGTACAGAGCTTCTCTGCATCTGCTGAATTTTCTGCGTCGAATTTTATCTTTTTTATAGAATCTGACAAACACACCTGATTTATATAGCGATATTTTCCACGAACATTGTGAAATTTGTTTGCAAGTGTGCCTTTTGCATTTTTCGCACCTTTCTTGAGGTAAAAATAATCAAGCTATGTGCATAAAAGAAAAATAAAAGCATACATTGACAAATGATATGCTACATAATTACTTACTGGATCTTCATTGAAAGTAGTATGTATTTCTTCAGCAAGCTGTATCAAGTCCTTTGTAGTAAAATTTGTGTTATTTGTGATTGAGTAATTCACAATCAAGTTCACAAGCAGGCTGCGTACTACTTTGTTGTCAATGTTTTTATTGTTCTTGTAATAATTTTTAATTGTTTCTCCATCATTGCAATTCAAAATATCCACCAATTTTTTACTGCCATTGGATGGAATGGGAGAAGAATGTGAAGTTGTTGGTGTGGACGTATTTTGAGATGCTAAAAAATCATCTGCTAGTGTTTCGTATGAAATAGCAGAAGAAAGACGAATTTTCCATTGTTGCCACATATCGAAGAAAACGATTCTACTTGCAGTTGTTATATTTAATGTGTTCAAGAATCTTTTCATGAAAAACGGATCTGCAACTTTCAACACGGGCACAAAAAGATTTTCATCTGTAAAAACAACTTTTGGGTTAATCTCAAAATATAGAAAAAAAAAAAAACAAAATTTTAAATTTACCAATAAAATATTGGTGATGCTGAATCGGAATCTTCCACGAATTCAAAAGATTTTGTAGAGCTTCGGCTTCATTGTCACAATCCAAACAATAAGAATTTATTAATTCTGTAAACGAAACGTTTTCTGCAACTTTCTTGACTTTTGGAAAATCGTTTCCTGGCAGAATTTTTCCACTGTGATCTTCAGAAACAGGCTTTTCAAATGATACGTCAGAGCTCAGTATTTTGTCGCTTTCCTCTACCAACGTATATGCAATAAGCGATGGCAGTACTTCACTTGATGAAATAGTTATAACTGGTGGTTCTCTATTTTGAAGAGGTGATATCGTTTTCTCCTCCATGGTCGCTGATGAATGTGGCTCTAATGTAGTACAGTAAAACCCGCTTAAGAGAATCTTTATTTCAATTAAGCGGGTTTCTCACTTAAACGAACCCCGCTTAAGTGAAGAAAAATTTCACTTAAGCGGAGTTTGGATAAGTGAAAAAAAATGTTCACTTAAGCGGATTTAAAAATTCCATTAAGCGGAGATTTAATGCTTGAAACAATATTGTTTTTATCTTTTGGACTCGCCTTGAAAGAAGTTAAATAAAATAACGATTTAATAACACAAAAATAATTTATTTAAAAACGAAAACCAGCAAATTTTTGTTCTGTTCTGATTCAATTTTTTTTGCACAAGAGTTTTTTTCAATGAAAAATATTAAAAATTAAGACGTTATCCGGTTAAGTTTCACTTAATCGAAGTGTTTTAAGGGAAATTGGCCGGAAAATTCTTGGGGATGAACAAGTGTTTCAGGCAAGCGGGTTTTTCTCTTAAGCGGGTTTTACGTATCATAATTTTTCTTTGGTGACGACATCTTCATTCTTATACAGAAAATAAATATCAATAGATTATTTTTGGCCTTATCATCAGCAAACCACGGGATATTTTGTAAAAATTCATTGGAGGGCTTTTACAATGGTCGATTCGCTGTAAATGATACGATATGTATTGAATTGGTGTAGTTGCATTACCTATTTCGATTGCAGCGTAATGTTTTCGAAACGAATTTATTTTTATCCGCTGACACACCAAAAACGGAAGTGGTTCCTCAGAAAATTTAACTACCTCTTCAATTCGAAATACAAATGTATTTTCGCATGTATTATCTAGTAATTGTGTTATGAAGTACCCCTTTTTGAAAAGTTTTCCGTAATAAATACATTGAGTATAAGTAGCGAAATTTGAAAAAAATCCCTGTTGTAATTTGTAATTATTTATCAAGTCGAATTGGCATGTATTAACGATATGGTTATTAGCTAACGATACTGTTTCAGGAGTTCTCTCGTCTAAGAGCGATTGAGCGAATTTGAATTGAGATTTAAATGATAACGTAAGTGGAATATTTCGCCGGCTGTTTGTAATTCGGGCATATTTTTTAAACTCTTTATGCTTAGCTTCATACTGAAAGCACCAAAAATTACGAGGCACGCCTGACATTTGAATTACCAAGGGGTAATGAACCATAAAATGATGCTTGGGCTTTAAAGTATCGTTAAACAATCTCACATAATCAAGGTGATGCTGTCGTATGAGTTCTCTAAGGTGTTCAATTATATCATTAGAAATATTGAAATCCAGAAGAATTTCAATGATTTCTAGAAAATTCAAAAAGAAAGCCCAAACCTCGTCGTTTTTAGGTATGCGATCGGCTACCATCAGAGGAAAATGATATACAAAAGCCATCATTTCACGCGCCGTTTTTTTTAAATGCATATTTTTTAAATTATCATTCGTAATTGGTTTTAATGAAATATTTCCGATCTCAATTTCTCCATAGTTAAATGAATTAACTCTATCATTGAAAGCTTCTAAATTTAAAAAAAACTTCATGTCAAGAATATATCGAATGATGCGACAAATGTTGTAATGACAAACACCCTCAAATATATCATGCATTACATCAACTGCATAGTTAGAAGTTACGTTAAATGACGTTATAGAATTGAAAACTGAATCGTGATGTATGCCAGTTTGTTTGTAATCATTTATTGCCACATCTTCTAAATAGTTTTGCTTATTACGTAACATATTTTCAATTTCACATGGTGCTGTAGAAGTTTCTTTTTTTGCTAGCTTGCAAATCCGGCAAAAATAAGTACTAGAGCACGAAGAAAAACCTAGCATTGCATTCAAGCCTAAATTATCCCCAATTAATAAACCCAAAACAAAGTGAACCTTTTTTATTCCTTTAGACGTCAATATTTCAATACCAGTTTCTTCCAAAAATTTAATTTTTTCTATAAGTGAGTGAAGACATTTTTTATTTCCATACAACTTATAGTCCTGAGCTTTAAAAAGAGCAGCTAAAAATATATCGGATCTATTCGGAACAACGGGAAATGAATAATAAATAAAAGATATGGGATCAGCGTGAGAACCTAATTGATTATTTATTTCTGCATCATCCATGTATATAAAGTACGGTATTACAATTTCATGAGCAGATAATAAATTGCGTTTTTCCTGCCATGCCTTTCCCTTGATGTAATGGGAAAAATTGTTTCTATCATTTGAAATTTTGTTCATTTCATCAATTGTTTTAATTAAAAGATCATTTTTTTTCGAATTTTCTGAACTGAAACTCGAGCGGTAGAAGCACTCCTGTCGTTATGTGTTCTTCGTGGCAATTAATTCCCTTTCGATAAACATTTTTTAACTCTTCATTAATTGTGAATTCATTCGCAACGCAAAAATAATCATTTTCTGTTAGCCAATGTATTAGTTGGTGATCAGTGCAACATGAATCGAAGGGATTTTCCACTGCCGAAATTAATGCTGAATAACGTAAGCGATCTTCGACCGAGTTTTCGGTTTTAATGTTAAATAATTTGAAAAGTCTTAAAATGGGTTCATGTATGGATTCTTTGACCATTGTAATAATTTTAGCCGCATCTTTACGTGATAAATTGTCCATGCTGTACAATTTTAAAGCAAAATCAATTCCAATATTATTAATATCAATATCATTGTCAATACAAGGAAGATCATTTTTAGCATAAGAATGATTAGTGTCAAGAGAACATGAAGGCAAATCTGCCACCGAAGATGAAGCCGGAGGAGAAAACGATTTCGAAGAACCTTGCAAACAAGTTGGCAAAAAAGAACTCGCATCAATATTTGAGCTTGACGAAAATAATGTTAGCCCGTCTTTTATGTGCGTTTTGCAGTGACGTGAAAAGTTTGAAAACGTGGAAGTAAATGACATGCATTCATTAAAAGCACACCGATAAACACCTATTCCATCCAATTTATGAACCAATTTGAAATGGTTAGATATATTTTTTAAGGAAGAGCAGTGTTGTTTGCATATAAAACAATCCATTTTGTTTTTTTTTTATAATTTTCCTAAAAGTCAGAATATGTATTGGAGATGATCTTTAATATATAATTAAGTTCGACTTGGTTTACAAAATAAATTTACAAACAAGAAAGTGTAACTCACCCTTGATTTATTTAAATGTACCAAATGATGACGCTGCTTTTCACTTGTGCTGAAGCTGATTTGCTGTTTAAACGGTTGACTCTTTTTTTTCAATTTTTGCTCTGGATCTTTTACCTCTGGGAGTTTCTTTATAGTATCGTGTTCTGCTTTAGTTTTCTGGTTTTGCTGGTATGGGGTTTGAAAATCGAAATAAAACATTATGTAAAACATGAAATGGTGTACATTATCTACTTAAAGTTTTTATACAGTATATTAAAAACTGTTTCAACAAAGACTTTTACATTTTCTTACTTTTGTATTAAAACATATAGTAAGTTATAGTTAACACAAAAGTAAGAAAATCTAAAAGTAATTGTTGAAACTGTTTTTAATATTGTATTTATTATATTATTAGATTAAATACATACAAAACCCCTTATGAAGTAAGGAATTCTTATAAAACGTTGGGTAAAGAATGGAATAGTCTTTTATTCGTATTGAAAAATAAAATGTATGTAAACTGTAAGAGGATAAGCTTTGGGTTTTCATGCGAATGCTATTTTTATAAGAAAATTTAGAAGAAGTCTGTAGATTAGGTTATCTTCACAAATTTACTGGTAACTGGCAGTTAATTGTTTAACTCATTATAATTACACAATTTTGCGCTGCATTTTCAAATAAAAATTGCAAATAAAATTTCGATGCCCATAAAATTTATTTTAATTTAATTAAATATATATTTGAATTAATAAATTTTGATTCTTAAAAACTTTAAAACTTATATGCAAAAATAGCATGTGAACATTTTAAAAAATTTGAGAAAATCACTTACATATTTCGAAAAATGTTTTAAAGTTCTTTCCAGTGCACATATATTTTATTTTTATATATATATATGGGCTTATCCCTGTAAATTTTAACTTTTGAGTTTGAAAAAAAAAAAAAAAAACAAAAAAAAAATTAAGGCACGCATGTAAATTTGAGTTTTTCTTCAATTATAGACCACGAATAAATAAAAAACTTCAAAATAACTCCTATGTATTGCTTGTTGAAAATTATAAAATAATAAAGTATAGAAAAATGAATTTAAAATAATTAATTTTAAAAGACGATCTAATTGATTTGATTTTTATTTTTTAATCTTCACAGCCTCTTTTTTTCAAACTTATTTGTTTAACACTTTTACCATTTTTTTTAGAGTTTCTAGAGCTTAAATTACGCTCATTGTAAAAGTATAATCAAAGAATGCTTTGGAGTGCTAGTAAAAAATGTGCCTTTTTTGAAACAGTTTTGTTAACTTCATAAAATTTGTACATGGAGACCATAAAAAAATGCCCCATGATCAATGTTAAAAAAATAGACACGAAAATTTGTGACAATTAAAGATTTACGAAAAATCACGCAAGGCAGTTTTTTCTAAAATTTATATCATGTAGGATTATTTATAAGGAAGGCACGCACTCAAAATGATTTCAATTAATTTTGACCTTCATTTATCTGAAAAAACAAAAATTGTACTAGGTAATCTTATGTTAAACATTATTTTTGCAATAATACAAAACGTTAATTATCCACGCACGCATCCAAAAGTCTCAATATTCGATGATTTTTTCGATTTCAAACACTTTCGCACTATATCGATGGTTCATTTTATAAATTGAATAGTTAAAACTCAATGATATATGTATATAATATTATAAGTTCCAAAACCTGAATATTTAATAATAATGTCTATATATTTCGACGCATGGTAAAAGTTAAAATTTGCACGGATAAGCCCATATATATATGTATATTGCTTTTGTTTATTAAAAATAATTCAAAGTTTATTGCTCAAAACTGAATTTTTTAAATTCAATTGTTAATCAAATAATGATGTTTAACTTTTGTGGGTGTATTAAATTCCTAGCCATAAAGAACTACATCGCAGAGCCCAATATTCTTTTCTGTCAATCCTTGTCTCAAAACTACGGTTGATTTGCGACAGAATTAATTTAAATGCAATACATGTGTATGTTTCAAATCATATTTAAGAAACAATTTCTTAAAAAAAATATAAGCGTCTTACATGTTTTTGTATTATTTTCTCTCTTTATAGTATTACTACTTTTTTAATTTTTTTTATTTGAGTTCTTCCAGCAGACGGCTTATCAAGCCATGGTTTGTAAATCTTTTTAACACAACTATTATACTTTTAAATGATTGAAAAAATAAAGAATTTATCTATCTATCTATCTACATATATTTTCGGAAGTTGAGGAAACCAGAAGAGAATCGTAAGTTGAAACTGTCAACTTTGAGTCAAGAAAAACAAAATCACAAGTTGAGAATAAAAATCCTCAAGTTGCGGTCAACTTCTAATGAAGAAAATGGCCCTTAAGCTATTTCGCTGTTTTTTGTCGATCCTCAGTGCCATTCTAAAGGGCTACAGTTCTGTGTTATCGGCATCCATCTATCTCACTCCTTTGCTTTTTTATAGACAAAAACAATTTCGCGTTCAAAAGATTCGTTCAAAGATTCGTGTTCAAAAGACACAACTCTACACGCGGTAAAATATCTTAAGTCCACATAAGATTGTCTATTCTGCTTAATTTTAATACCTAAAATAGACTTAAGATTATATTGGCTTAAGACTTTTCTATTATTGTGAAGTCTTAAAAGCAACTAAAGTCATCCTTAAGGCTAGCCGCGCACTATCAATTTTAAGTTGCGAAACTGTTTGGTTACTTATAGAAAACAGATGAACTGTTTGGTTGAATGTCCGTGCAGTTGCAGATAACAATATGTTCAATAAAATGGCGAACTCATTGTAGGCAATCGTTTAGTTTGTGTCGAAACACAAACATTTTAGTTGCCCGAACCAAGCAGTTTCGCAACTAAAAATTGCTAGTGCGCGGCTGGCCTAAGTCAACATAAGATAAAATATTAAAAAAAAAATTGCGAAAAAGTGAAAACGCAAATTAATCATCTTATGTGAACATAAAATGGTTTTTTTGATTCGAAACTGACATTTTTCTCTCCCTAAGTAGTCATAAGATATTTTACCGTTTGTAAACCTAAAAAAATACCCGTAATAATAAGGACATAAGATATTTTTAAACGTAGTTTGGTTCTGGATTTCCTTTTGTGCGAACGTTTTTCTTTTAGTGAATGAGGTGATAATTAAGTTCGTTTTTCATTCAGTTTTGTTTCATACGCGATTGAAAAATGATAACAAAATGATACACTATACACATACGTATACAACATGCCGAGACAACTACAGCCAAATGAATTTGCACCTTGCAACAACAAAATTGAATTTTTATGCTGTGAATTAGCTAATATATACTTCATGTCCATCTAAAATAATAGACTAAGAGCCCACAGCAATTTTTTGGTGTGATTGATAACAACAAATAATTAGCAGAATTTTGTTGCAAGGTGCAAATTCATTTGGCTGTAGTCGTCTCGGCATGCAAATATAACATATGTATGTGCATGTGCACAATTTTCAATTTCTCCTCGAAATCATTAAAGGCGCTTGAGTCCTTTAGGCTAGGCGCGCGTTTTTAATTTCACAACTGTTTGGTTGCCAAAATGTGACTAATGGGGCTATTTAGTTTAATTTTCCGCGCAGGTGCACATAGTTGAATCGGTCATTTCCAAAACCGCATAAGTCATTCAATTAGAATTTTTCAGGAATCAATAAAAACTGTTTCATGCACAAAAATTACCACTAAAATACTTAATTAAGCATACAAAAAAGTCGTTTAAAACTCATTTGTTTGTGCATGAAACAGTTTTTATTGATTCCTGAAAAATTTTAATTGAATGACTTATGAGGTTGTTGGAATGACCGATTCAATTATATGTATTTTAGGCAATCGTTTAGTTTGTGAATTCAATAATAATAAATAATTTCGTGGCCTTAAAACGAATATTTATAAAAAATATTTCTGAGGCAAGATTTCTGTCTTATTGCCATGGAATATTCAGTTTTTTTTTATGTCAATACATTATGAGAGAAACTTTGACCATAATTCACGTTTCCAGTTTTCGGCGATGCTAAAAATTCCGCGGAAAATTTTTTCCACGACAACCCCCAATGAATTATGAAAAAATTTTACTCAACAACGAAAAAAAGTTTTAGTTTGAAAATGTTTCAAGTAAACTGCAAAATTTTTTCTTTTACAAGTCACAACGCGCCTAAAATCAAAATGCATGCCGCATGGCGACTTGAGAAATCTTGCCTTAGAAATATTTTTAATAAATATTCGTTTTAAGGCCACGAAATTATGTATTATTATTGAATTCACTAATTGATTCAAATTTATAAACTAATTATTGATATATTTTATTTGATATGCTCACAAATCACAAAGTCCCTAAAATCAAAATGGATGCCGGCTCAAGAAATATGAAAAAATTGTTTCACAAAAAGAAGAAAAAAACTTTCTTCAGTCTATTTTCTTACTTTTATGCATATTTTTTTATAAAATATTGATAACAAACTACGTATAAGTATTACTTACCAATTATTTTGTCACTGCAGTAATTTTTTTAATGTTTTTTTTAACGTTTTTTTAATGTTTTTATTAACAGGGAACGACCAACGAGAACGACCGCGCACGCACAAGAACAATTAACCAACTAACTAAACTAATGACGCGACGGGGATATGATGAATGAGAATGACGATGGCGATGTGAAACATAATGCCAGGGCTGTTTTAGAGGCTTATGGTACAAATTTTTAATCGATGCAAGAAAATTATTTTTACATGTAATTTGTAACAATATTTTGTTTGATAGAAAATTGTTACAGGTATTATTTCTGCGAAATAATTATACAAAAATGCAATAGATATTTTTTGTAAAAAATTGCAACCATTTTAAAGTTATATGTGAAAGAGGTTTCATTTTGAGTTCGATTTAAGACCAAACCGCACATTTTTTGTGTATTTAATATCCGTAGAAACACATTTGTCTCATGTGGTGTGCCGGCCGTATATAGTATATTTCCATGAAATATGAAGGGACAGACATACTTCACTCCACAACATGACACGTGAGATAAGTGTGGTTCTGACTTTTATTCATAGTTATTTTTTTTATTATCACGTCAAATAAACTAAGAATTGAACTTGAAGCGTTTTTAAAAAAATAACTCGTATAGCTATAACTGGGTATTTTTAAAATTAGCTATATTATGTGTTCAATTTATGGCTAATGAAGCCACAGAGTCAATAAACATTTTATGAAATTTTGTCAACTGTGTAAAGTCTTTTAACTGCATACAAGTATCATGATTTTAAGAATAAGTTTCGATTAGGCCAAACAAATTTACTTAATTTTGACATTCATGAATTTTGCTTGTGCAATGGGATTTGGTCCATGTTTGTTTAACACTTAACCCAGGGGCTTCACTGGCAATATTTGGGGCAATATTGCCCCACCATCGATCGATAGGCAATAATCGCAGTTCCATTTCTGAGGCAATATATTTTTATGATTCACCTTTTCAGAATGGCTTCTCCGTGATTTTGGGTACCCTCTACGTTATTTTGAAACTAAATCTAAAAATAATGAGAAAAATTAAACATTTTTTTGAGTTAAACTTGTAAATTATGAAATTTAAACAGAAATTGCCTGGCGACGAAATGCCTATCAAAGTTATAAATTCCCCATTGCTAGTGAAGTTGCTATTGTCCTTAATATTGCTATTGGAGCTAAAGCGTTAACTACAAAAAGGGCCCATGATTAAGTTGTAGATTGTAACAAACCAACTTTCAAGTCAAATTTAAAGGTATTTGAAGTGTCTTTATGCAAAAAATATATGAATCCCCTTAAATAAATATCGATATTATTTTCATATCCATCAGTGTCAATTAAACGTAAAACCTACATAACATCTCTGTATAAACGTTTTTGTATATTTGCACATTTCTGATGGCGTCACTGATAATATAAACCAGGAACCTGGTATCTGTTACCAGTGCAAATGTTTTTTGTTCAGCGAGGGAAAGGGAAAAATACATTAATAGGCTTACTTCTTTCTTCCACTCGTTTAGTTTTCCTGGTAATATTAATCAGGGGAATGGTACTATGAACCAGGCTAAGTTATTTTAAGCGGGAGAATACAGAAAAACAGGGTTGTAAAATGCTGAGTGCAGAACAGTCTGCGTTTTATAAATATTAAACTAAATCAGACTTATATGGGCTTATCCGTGCAAATTTTAACTTTTGCCATGCGTCGAAATATATAGACATTAGTATTAAATATTCAGGTTTTGGAACTTATAATATTATATATATCATTGAGTTTTAACTATTCAATTTATAAAATGAACCATCGAGATAGTGCGAAAGTGTTTGAAATCGAAAAAATCATCGAATATTGAGACTTTTGGCTGCGTGCGTGGATAACTAACGTTTTGTATTATTGCAAAAATAATTTTTAACATAAGATAACTTAGCACAATTTTTGTTTTTTCAGATAAATGAAGGTCAAAATTAATTGAAATCATTCATTTTGAGTGCGTGCCTTCCTTATAAATAATCCTATATGATATAAATTTTAGAAAAAACTGCCATGCGTGATTTTTCGTAAATCTTTAATTGTCACAAATTTTCGTGTCTATTTTTTTAACATTGATCATGGGGCATTTTTTTATGGTCTGCATCATTATTTAAGCTATCTAGAGTAAAAAAATCTTTGGCTTCAATGCGTGCTTCATTATGTACAAATTTTATGAAGTTAACAAAACGAAGGTAAAAAACGTAACTGTTTCAAAAAAGGCACATTTTTTACTAGCACACCAAAGCATTGTTTGATTTTACCCTTACAATGAGCGTAATTTAAACTGTAGATATTATAAAAAAAAATGGTAAAAGTTTTAAACAAATAAGTTTGAAAACAGAAGCTGTGAAGATTAAAAATAAAAACCAAATCAATTAACTCGGTGCTTAAAATAAATTATTTTAAATTCATTTTTCTATACGTTATACCCTTATACTCTTTAACAAACAATACATATGAGTTATTTTGAAGTTTTTTATTTATTCGTGGTATATAATTGAAGAAAAACTCAAATTTACATGCGTGCCTTAATTTTTTTTTTGTTTTTTTTCAAACTCAAGAAGTTAAAATTTACAGGGATAAGCCCATATATTAGTTGTATTTTATTTTCCCCCAGATCTGATCCAGATTGGATCTTTATTCGAAATTACATGTATAACAAAAACAACACAAGGCCCAGTTTTGTGTGTATTTGTTGTTATACGTGTTATTTTGAAAACGAAATCCAATCCGGATCAGATCTGGGGGAAAATAAAACGCAGCTATTATATTAACCTTCCGATGGCAAGCGGGGTTACCGATCACCCTACTACTTGAGAAAAACCATAATATCTAACAGAAAATGATTGCCTCTTTCGCTCGTTTATTATGTCTTAGATTTTAAAAAATCTAAAAAAAAGACTTTTCTCAGTTTCCTATTAATGTAAACATTCGATCTCATAATAAAAAAGAATTATTTTTCAGTTTAAATATTGTTTTATCTAAAATAAAAAGTGGTGTGGTGATCAACAACCCCAGTGGCTTTTCAAGTAGGAAATAAGCCTTGCCTTCAGAAAGTTGAACTATAACAAATGAATCTTAAGTTTAGAAAAATACACGCGTCAACATTTAGAAATACGAGGGACATTACCATAGTGCATTATCTCTTGTTAATTGGCACTTTTGGCTTAATGGCATTATGGCTGTTATCTGTATTAGTGAAGTTGCTTTATTCTCTAATATTGCTAATGAAGACACAGCGTAAACTACAAATAAGTGTAAATGATTAAGTTGTAAATTGTAACACCAATTTTCAAGTCGAATTTAAAGGTTTGTGTAAAAATTATCAGAATCTACTTAAATATATATCTTATCCACCAGTGTCAATTAAACAAAATACCTACATAACATCTCTGTATAAACGTTTTTGTATATTTGCACATTTCTGTTGGCGTCACTGATAATATAAACCAGGAGACTGGTATCTGTTACCAGTGCAAATGTTTTTTGTTCAGCGAGGGAAAGGGAAAAATACATTAAGAGGCTTACTTCTTTCTTCCACTCGTTTAGTTTTCCTGGTAATATTAATCAGGGGAATGGTACTATGAACCAGGCTAAGTTATTTTAAGCGGGAGAATACAGAAAAACAGGGTTGTAAAATGCTGAGTGCAGAACAGTCTGCGTTTTATAAATATTAAACTAAATCAGACTTATATATTAGTTGTATTTTATTTTCCCCCAGATCTGATCCAGATTGGATCTTTATTCGAAATTACATGTATAACAAAAACAACACAAGGCCCAGTTTTGTGTGTATTTGTTGTTATACGTGTTATTTTGAAAACGAAATCCAATCCGGATCAGATCTGGGGGAAAATAAAACGCAGCTATTATATTAACCTTCCGATGGCAAGCGGGGTTACCGATCACCCTACTACTTGAGAAAAACCATAATATCTAACAGAAAATGATTGCCTCTTTCGCTCGTTTATTATGTCTTAGATTTTAAAAAATCTAAAAAAAAGACTTTTCTCAGTTTCCTATTAATGTAAACATTCGATCTCATAATAAAAAAGAATTATTTTTCAGTTTAAATATTGTTTTATCTAAAATAAAAAGTGGTGGGGTGATCAACAACCCCAGTGGCTTTTCAAGTAGGAAATAAGCCTTGCCTTCAGAAAGTTGAACTATAACAAATGAATCTTAAGTTTAGAAAAATACACGCGTCAACATTTAGAAATACGAGGGACATTACCATAGTGCATTATCTCTTGTTAATTGGCACTTTTGGCTTAATGGCATTATGGCTGTTATCTGTATTAGTGAAGTTGCTTTATTCTCTAATATTGCTAATGAAGACACAGCGTAAACTACAAATAAGTGTAAATGATTAAGTTGTAAATTGTAACACCAATTTTCAAGTCGAATTTAAAGGTTTGTGTAAAAATTATCAGAATCTACTTAAATATATATCTTATCCACCAGTGTCAATTAAACAAAATACCTACATAACATCTCTGTATAAACGTTTTTGTATATTTGCACATTTCTGTTGGCGTCACTTAGGGTAGCCAGATATGTTTAGATGAAACTAGTACTGGAGTTTCAAAAACCCGGACTTTCCCGGACAAATGAGGATTGAAAAAAGAGTACAAAACAAGGACAGAATAAACACATTTATATTGTAAGAGGAAACAAAAAATTGTATTAACATTTAAATAAAAATAAATATTTAGTTTAAAAATCACATTTTTAAGTTACAAAACATCTTTGAGGTATAAAAAAAGGAACTTCATTTGTTTTTTTTTTTAATAAATAGCCGTTACAGTGCTTGTTGTATTTTTCATTACATCTAATACTGTTAAGTATATCACTGTTGCTTTTTTGTTAAATTAATTCCTTTGTTAAAATAATTCCTTTGACGGAATCAGGTAACAGTTTGTTTCTATCTATTGTCCACGTGAATTTAATAACGTTTTCTTTACAGCCGGAATCATCAAGCTTCTTCAAAATAGATTTAATTTTAAGTGGAACAAAATCGTTATCAATTCGCTCGTAAATATTACTGACAATATTTTGTAAAATTTCAACGGTTTCAATAATAGAAATGTCTTGTTTTTCAAGTTTTTGAATATTGACGTTGAATGTTGACATGAGAGAATGAACCAAAAATAAATACGCCTCGCTTAAGTCGTCTTTAAAAAATGTTTGCAATATTTTAGGCGGATTCTCGTACATAAGTAAAAGACGTTCAACAGCAAGATAGAGAGAAAGCCATCTGGTTTTCGAATGGTATAAGAAAGGCTTATATTCATTTTCAAGAAATTCAGAAAAATCTCGAAGTCTTTCCGTTCTGACTGTGTAGATAGAGAAATAGTTGTATATTTTTACAATTATGATATCGACGTCAACTGGTAAAGTATCACATCCATGGTAGATCGCATTGACTAATGTGGTGGACATCCTACACCTATCATGTTTTGGTTGACTAAAGATTTTAACTTCGAATAGACATTGTTCGAACCTTTCCTTTGACTTCCACCAAAATTGGTATTGCAATAATTGTCAGCGCAAAATCCACTTACTTTTGATAATAAGTTATTTTGTGTAAGAGCTTTAACAATAAGTTGGGCAGTTGTTCTATAATTTCTTTTCTCATATATTGGATCTGTTCGTTCACTTAATTTTAATGGGCCTCGGTTCATTTTTGAATAACCATTTAATTATAAGTAGCATAAAAGTAAATAGATACACAATGGGTAAAAGGAGTACAATCCCGGACAATTATCAAAAACTATCCCGGACCTCCCCCACACAGTAAAAAAAGAGTACATGTCCGGGAAAATACGGACGGATGGCAACCCTAGCGTCACTGATAATATAAACCAGGAGACTGGTATCTGTTACCAGTGCAAATGTTTTTTGTTCAGCGAGGGAAAGGGAAAAATACATTAAGAGGCTTACTTCTTTCTTCCACTCGTTTAGTTTTCCTGGTAATATTAATCAGGGGAATGGTACTATGAACCAGGCTAAGTTATTTTAAGCGGGAGAATACAGAAAAACAGGGTTGTAAAATGCTGAGTGCAGAACAGTCTGCGTTTTATAAATATTAGATACACTAAATAAGACTTTTATAATTATTAAACTCTAAAAAATGAAACTTAATTTTAGAAAAATTAATTAAATTTAGAAATACGAGGTACATTATCAAAATGTATTATATCTTGTTAGTTGACACTTACGGCTTTATGGCATTATGGCTGTTATCTGTAATTAAGTATTTTTTTTTTCATATGAATGAAACATAATAAATGAAAAATATTATTCTGTTTACTTAAGTGAATTTTCGGTATTTTCCCACTTAAATGAAAAACTTAAATGATGAGTAAAAACACCGGTAGTACACTTAAGTGAAAAAATCATTTGTCCCTCATATACATTACTTAGAAAAATTGTGCAAGGACGGAACCATAATGTACTTATACAAAAATAATCTTTTTTTCTAACTTAAGTTAAATTTTATGGCACAAAATTTTAAACATATGAAACGTTCTCTAAATCAATTTTAGAATAGGCGACGAATCTAAATATTATGTATAAGACGAGAACCAACTTTTTGGTAGTTTTAAAGGATATAAACTAGGTATACTTTAATGTTAAAGAGCTCGTCTTACTTTAACACCAGCAACTAGCTAATTTATCTTTTAAAAGTATACTTTATACGGATTGACAATGGTCATTTCATGACAAAGCAAATCGAAGTAGAATATTAACTGATGTTTTATTCAATTTTTTAAAAGATGTGCTTTGTAAATAGACTCAATCATTGAATATTTGGATATAAGAAATTCGAAACAATCGTACAAAAGCGCTTTACTATCTTTAATTTTATAAAATAGCGGCTGGCGATGGAAAATGAAATCTACATACAAATGTACACATGTTATGTATGCATGCGGCATGCCGAGACGAGTATAGCTAGCCAAATGAATTCGCGCATTGCAACAGCAAAATTCAGTGAATTGTGTGCTGTGAATTAGCTATATATGTATATATGTATTTCATTTACATCTAAAATTATGTAAATAACTTTTAAAAAATCAAAATATGTATCTATCTAGGTAGCATATAAAATCTTTTATTCAATTTCATATTTACTGGTAAATAGAACCAGAAACACTGGTAAATACTACCAACAGTTTTGGTAAAGTAAACAAAAAATCTTCCGAATAATTTTTATCAGAAGTCCGATAATATTAACCATAGCTTCAGATTTCATTTTAGTGGTAAATATAATCAGGGTTCTGATACATGCAACCAGGAGGATTTTTTTTTAATTTATTGTTTTTTTTTTATTATTTACCATGACTTCTGGTTCCAGGTACCAGGAAATTCTAATAAACCCTACCAGGAATATTACATATTTAATCAGGGTACTGATAAAATCTACCAGGATACAGATTTTTTGTTTTTTATCAAAAAATTCTGATAATAGTTACCAGTTTACCAGGATTCATTTATTTCCTGGTTCCTGGTATGGGTTATCAGATTCAAGGTAAATCTACTTTAGCAAAAAAAACTAAAATTTAAGTGGGGATCTGGTAACTTTTACTAGGAAAATAATATTAATTAAAAAGTTCAATAATATTTGTAATACTTTCAAAAAAATTAAAAATACATCCTGTTACTGGTATCTGGAACCAGAAATCCTGACAAATGAAACAATTTCATGTTTACTGGTAAATGGAACCAGAAACACTGGTAAATACTACCAACAGTTTTAGTAAAGTAAACAAAAAATCTTCCAAATAATTTTTATCAGAAGTCCGATAATATTAACCATAGCTTCAGATTTCATTTTAGTGGTAAATATAATCAGGGTTCTGATACATACAACCAGGAGATTTTTTTTATTCATACAAATTTTATTTTAGATGTTTACCGTGACTTCTGGTTCTAGATATCAGAAATTTCTGATAAACTTTACCAGTAATGTTACACTTTTTTATCAGGATTCTGATAAATACTACCAGGATACGGATTTGCTTTTTTATCAGAAATACCTGGTAACATTTATCAGTTTACCAGGATTCATTTATCTCCTGGTTCCTGGTATGGGTTATCAGATTCAAGGTAAATCTACTTTAGCAAAAAAAAACTAAAATTTTAGTGGGGATTTGGTAACTTTTACTAGGAAAATAATATTAATTAAAAAGTCCAATAATATTTGTATTACTTTCAAAAAAATTTAAAATACATCCTGTTACTGGTATCTGGAACCAGAAATCCTGACAAATGAAACAATTTCATGTTTACTGGTAAATGGAACCAGAAACACTGGTAAATACTACCAACAGTTTTGGTAAAGTAAACAAAAAATCTTCCGAATAATTTTTATCAGAAGTCCGATAATATTAACCATAGCTTCAGATTTCATTTTAGTGGTAAATATAACCAGGGTTCTGATACATGCAACCAGGAGGATTTTTTTTTAATTTATTGTTTTTTTTTTTATTATTTACCATGACTTCTGGTTCCAGGTACCAGGAAATTCTAATAAACCCTACCAGGAATATTACATATTTAATCAGGGTACTGATAAAATCTACCAGGATACAGATTTTTTGTTTTTTATCAAAAAATTCTGATAATAGTTACCAGTTTACCAGGATTCATTTATTTCCTGGTTCCTGGTATGGGTTATCAGATTCAAGGTAAAATTGATCTTACCAGTAAATCCGATAACATACACCACGAATCTGATAGTCTTTACCAGGATTTCCCCTACCTTTTTTTCTACCAGGAAATCTGGTAGCAAAACTAACTTCCTGGTTCCTGGTAGGGGTTACCAAGATACAGATAAACACATTTTCACCACGAAATCCGATAACATACATCAGGAATCTGATAATATCTACCAGGATTTTCCCTACTTTTTTCTACCAGGAAACCTGGTAGCAAAACTAACTTCCTGGTTCCTGGTAGGGGTTACCAAGATACAGATAAACACACTTTTACCAGGAAATCCGATAACATAGACCAAGAATCTGATAACATTTACCACGATTTCTCCTGGTTGTATTATACAGAAAACCCGCACCAGGAAAATTTTTTGAGTGTAGGTTTTTATGTAAGAAGAAATCTATCTAATGAAGATAGATTCAAGCCCAAGGGTCGACAGTTGGAATAGAATAAAAAACTGTTTCTTTGCATTTATATGGTGGAAACCATTATTTTTGTATAAATACCTCTTTTCATAAATCTTGTGGAAAGTATTTAAATACTGTCCATTTTCAAGTTGAAATATTGAGGGCTCAAAAAACATTTTTTACTTGCGACTTATAGGTACTATATAAGGCAAGTTATGCATTCGAAAAAAAAATTTAACTCGAGATTTTTATCAAAGTTGACATTACTATGATAGCAAAGACTAAAAAAGTGGGCCTCGCATATTCTGTCTGTCTGTCTATCTGTCTGTCTGTTCGACTACAGCCTTAACGACTCGGCTGATTTTCGTTAAACTTGGTAGATATCGTTTTGAATTTTTCCCCCCCACACGTTTTTTTCTTTTTTATTTAAGACCAAAAGTAACGGTACCTGCCATACGCTTTTTTCGAAATATTATAAATATTTTGTTTCTCAAATACTGTTCTGCAGATTCGAAAAATAAAAATACAAAGAAATTTCATTTAGTTAAAGCTAGGTAATGGTTGAAAAAAATTTTCCGAAAAATTGTTATTGAGGGTAACCCCCATGGATCCATTTTTTTTTGTTTTTGATTTTCTCAAAAACGGTTCGACGGATTTTGATCATTTTGTTTTCTGCTAAAGCTGCCCAATAGCTTGAATATTATTGTGAATTCAAATTTTCCATTTTTTTTTTTTGATATGAGAAAAAAATTTATTTTACCTAAGAATAACGGTACCCTCCATACAAAAGTTAAAAAATGATTTTCGAAAATCGTATTTTTCTCGAAAACGGTTGAGAGAATTTTTCTGATTTTTTTTTCTTCAGATTAATTCTTATGATCTATAATTTAATTAAAAAAATTTGAAATCCAGATATTACAGACTGTATCTACCATAGAATGATTTTTTCGAATCTTGAATTTCTCATTATTGGCAAAACGGATTTTAATGAAATTTTTTATAGACAAGCTTCAAAAAAGTTGAAAAAAAAATTAGTTTTTTTTTGAAAATTCGATATTTCAAAAACTGATCAATAGTTTTTTTTGTAAATTTAATTTTCATTCAAACATTAATAAACACTTTAAATTGGCGTTCCAAAATTTTTTCTTAAAAATGTTTTAAAAATTTTGTATATAAAAGTTTATTTTTTTAAGAAACCACTTTAACGAATTATAACTTTGTTCTGGCGTAAACTAATTTTTGCTTAAAACACATGGCATCCTGTGTTTTAGTCTTTAAATCTAACCAAAATTTGTTTGGTAATTTGAATACACAGAACTATTCAAAGTTTTTTGTAACTAGAGTACACAAAATTTATCAAAATCACTTGTTACGTTCTTGCAAAAATAAAGAAAAAAGTTTTTTGAGAGGTACCAATTTTTTTGGATTTTTTTTTTTGAACTTTCAATAGATGAAATTTTTTTAATTAAAAAAAATGTGGAACAGTTTTTGAGAAAAAAATATTTCTTAAATTTGGAGACAAATTTGTATGGCAGGTTTCGATATTTTTGGTTTAAAAAAAAATGTTTAAAAAACCCAGCTGTATTCGAACAGACAGAGAGACAAAAAAATTGAGGGACCCCTTTTTTTTGTCTTCCCTTATCACCCTAAAGTCAATTTTGTATGTATAATTGTATAATTTCCTGCCCTAGCAAGAACAAATAGACCCAGGTTTCATACGATTTTTCTTTTGTCTCGACCCAATAGACACCCTACAGTTATGCTTTAAAAAAAAACGGACTCAATATTAATTCATTTTACGATGATAGCAGAGGCGAAATAAGTGGGCCTCAAAATGCCGGCTTCAGTTGATTTTCTTTAAACTTTTTGGCGCAGAATTTTAAACGGGTTGAGTAAAATCCCAACATCCATGCAAAGTTTAAAGAATCTGGAAAATAACCAACATAAAATCAATGGCTTAAAATTTTAAACAGGCTATTATTAAGGCATTAGTATAATACTACTAAACAATTTGCTAACTTTAAAGTAGTTTACTAAGTCATTCTTAATTTTAAACATTTTCTATTTAGTATCGTACTAAAAGAATTTTCTTAATAAATTGCTTCTGAACACACCTAAAACAATGACATTTCGTGTAAAAAAAGTAAGTACACGAACCTTTTTTTTATGTTTGCAAATGTCAAAGAGTTATATGAAGCTAGCACAAAACTAAAAAAATAAAGTAGGTATACGATGATTTAAACTTAAATAAAAGGGTAGAGAAAGTATGATGCTATATTCGATTAAAATTTGCAAATTCGTTGTTTTAACCTAGTATCATACTAAAACAGCTTTAGCATCTTACTAATTCAACTAAAATTGTGCGCCCTTATTTTAAATACCAAAACCAATGATACCAGGGCCCTATTCCACAAAAAACTTATCAACTTTTCACTTTGCACTTATCAAATTACATTTTTTTGCAAAGTGATAAGTTTTCTGTTCCACAATATTCTTTGCAAATCTCACTTTTCACTAAGCAAATTTTTACAAAAACTTTGCAAAAATTTGCTCTCTATGCTAAGTCTTTGCTCTCTCCTGCAAAGTGTTCCACAAAGCTTTTAATCATCTTTGCATTTCTGTTTCATCACTTTTCACTTTGCGTTTCGAGTTTACGAGTATTTTGTTTTGTTCATTGTCAATCATCGTACACCAGTGGGAGATTAGTCGTTATTTGAATAAAATTCGGAAAATCGCAAAATTCAACTGATGTTGGTTGATTAAGATAATTAATACTTCTCTTCTGATTGTCCGATCTTCAAGGTTGAGGTCTTTAAGAAATCACCAAATGACAGGCTTTATTTGTATATAAAAATAATTAGGGAGGGATGTACCCTTTTAAGCGAAAAGGGAAGGTAAATTGGTTTTCAATTCAATTTTCATTTTTAAAAATGTAAAAGTTGATGAAAATTTTCGGAATTTGGAAAAATAGTATTCTGCAAAGTTATTGCCCCAATTCTCATCTATAAAAAAGTTTGCGGTTTTATAGGGGTAAATCCAACAGAAGCAGCGGTAGAAGCGTTTAAATTGGTTTTTTTACAAAAAAAAAATTAATTTGATAATAAATCTTAGAAAATCGTCGATTTGACTATCTAAGAAAGCTTATAACTTCAACGGATCTTCATCGTTGTGGTAAATAATGAAAGGCGTAATGTTATTCTATGTGTAAAAAAATTTCAAAGTTACAAAAATAACCATACTAAATGTCAAGTTTATTGTAAAATCAATTTTATTCATATCATATTAAATTGAAAAGTTGATAAAAAAATTTCATAATTTAAAAAAAAAATACAACCCACCTATTGCTTGAATTCCCCTTTCAAATAATACCAAACAATGGTTTAGGCTCAATTCAACAGTAGAGGCCCTAAAATTGTTTTTATTGTTTTTTAACGATTTTAATAAAAATCGACAATCGACATGACATCATAAATTATTGTTTTTCTTCCAAAATCCAAAATAGATCTTAATAATTGGTAAAAAATTTGTTGCCTAAAGTTAATGTCTAAAGCTTCGAACCGCAATACCACTCATTTTTCTCCAATTTTATTCAAAAGGAAATCAACTTGAATTTGATTTAAACGAGTTTGTTTGTTTGTATGTAATAGTTAATCTCTGGATTTTTATAAAACTTCTGTCAATTTACGTCCAACAAAACGTTTTAACAAATTCATAAAAATTACAAAAATTTGTTGAAGTAACAAACAATATTTTGTTGTATCCTCAAAATTAATTTATCAAGCTAACAGATTGATTTGTTGAAATAACAAAAATATTTTGTCAATATGACTATTTTTTCGTAGAATTTACAAAATTAATTTGTCATATTAACAATTCTTTTCTCGTATCAAAAATTGTTTTTTGTTAATGTCACAAATTTGTTTTTTTTTCATTATCGGATTAACAAAATTATTTTGTTAAATCAACAAAAAATTTTGTCCATTTAACAAATTTATTTTGTTGATTTAAAAATTTTTCTTGTTTCAAAATAGTTTTTTTGACCTTTAAGTTCACAAAAATTGGCGTTTCGTCCCTGCGATCTCAACATTTTGTTAAATTCAGTTTATCTTACATCGATTTTTTGAAAAAAAAAAATAAAATGCACGACTGGGTCGCACGAACTTACTCCTATGTAATAGACTAGGAATTTTAAAAACGAATGTTATTAGAGAAAACTGTTCATAATGATAAAATTCATTTTTAATAACTAAAAACAACTCCCTTAGCAGTTGGAGCTAAGCACAGGATGCCGTGTGTCTTAAGCAAAAATGCTTATGCAAGAACAAAATTATAATTCGTTCTAGTGGTTTCTTAAAAAATAAGCTTTTATATACAAAATTTTTAAAACATTTTTAAGAAAAAAAATTTCAAGCGCCAATTTAAAGTGTTTATTAATGTACGAATAAAAATTAAATTTACAAAAATAAATATTAAATTTTCAAAAAAAGAAAAAATTAATTTTTTTTTTCAAAAATTCAAAAAATATTTATTTTAAAGTTTAGAAATGCAATGTGTTTTAGACTTCTATAAAAAATTTCATTAAGATTCGTTATGTGGATAATGAGAAATTAAATATTCGAAAAAATGGTTCTGTGGTAGGTACAAGCTGTAATATCTTAATTTCAAATTTTTACTTGCGACTTATAGGTACTCTAAGGCAAGTTATGCATAAAAAATATGTAAAAAAAATCGAACTCGACATTTTGATGAAAGTTGTCATTACGTTGATAGCGAAGACTAAAAAAGTGGGTCTCGCAATTCTGTCTGTCTGTTCGACTACAGCCTAAGCGGCTCGGCCGATTTTCTTTAAACTTGATAGATATCATTTTTATTTTGTCCCCCCACACGTTGTTTTTTTTTTCAAAGACCAAAAATAACGGTACCTGCCATACGAATTTTTTTCGAAATTTTATAAATATTTTTTTTCTCAAAAACTGCTCGACAGATTTAAGAAATAAAAATACAAAAAAATTTCATTTAGTTAAAGCTAAGTATTATTTGAAAAAAAATTGCGAAAAATGGTAATTGAGGGTACCACCCATGGAACCATTTTTTTCGAGCTAAAGCTCCCCAAAAATTTAATTAGAATTGTGTACTCAAATTTTCAAAAAAAAAATTTTTGGATTTTTAAAAAAAACTTCAAAATTTTTTTTTAAAAACTCAATTATTTGAAAACCCTATGCTAGATTTTTTTTGAACTTGGTTAATAAAAGTTTTCCAAGGTAATCTACAAGATGTGAGAAAAAAAAATGTATTTTACCTAAAAATAAAGGTACCCACTGACAATACAATACTGACAATATTATTTGCAGTGCATATTTTGTTAAACTGACAAAAAATCATGCAGAATTATATAAATTTTGTGAAATCAACAAAATCATTCTTTCGTATTGATAAAATTTAATCAAAACGATAAAATTGTTTTATTGAAGGTCAACAAAAACGTTTTTATCAATATTACCTAGGAATTTATTTTCAGTGTAAAGCTACGACCCGCAATAGCTTTGACGTCACCGAGCCGCGGCACTGTGTTTTGAAATAAAACGTCTCTTATAGCTTCGACAACTCTCTGGACGGTTATGCAAACTGGTGATTTTGCAACCCAATGCATAACTGTTGTTAGAGCAGTTGATTTTCAGCCAACAAACCATGACTGCGCTGTTTATTGTGCTCTAATTGTTCTCCAATTTTATTTAAAAGGAAATCCACTTGAATTTGGTTTAAACGAAAGTAAACTTTAAAATTAAAGTTTTGTAATCCCGAAAAATTAATACGGTCTCTATAATTTCTTATTATAACTATCGTCGAACAAAAACTCACGTCTTAACATTTTAAAAGCTTTAACAATATGAATTTGCAAAGCGATCGTTTTCTTTGCAAACTTTTGATAAACTTACCAAAATTTGCTTTGCAAAAATAGAATTTACAGTTTTTGTGAAACAAAACAGCATAATTATTTGCAAATTACACTTTTCAATATTAAGTTTTCACTTTGAAGGTGAGAACGTACGTGGAACAGAAATCGCAAAGAGAATATAAAAATTGCAAAGACTTTGCAAATTACACTTTTCAATTTCAACTTATCACTTATCAAATTTAATAGTTCTGAGTTACGCAAAGTTTTGTAAATTGTCGAAAAATTTGATAAGTGCAAAGTACTTTTTTTCAGAAATTAAAAAAAAAATACTTGCTTTGGCTTAGGGAAGTAGCTGAAACTATTAAACGAGTTCTTTTAGACTTTTAAAAGTGAGTTTTATACTTCTGAACACTTTTCGCTTGTGAGATTTTATATTTATATAGGTAGATTTTTTTAAATTTTTACAGACAGCCATATTAATCAAAAAAACGCTTATTCCGATTATTACTAAACCATGGAATAGAAGTTAAGTCCCGAATTAAATTTTCACATAAAAAAAACGAAATTTTCGAGAAATAGTTAAGTGACGTTTATCAAAAATTTATCTAAAAATACGGAAATCATGGGTGCTTCCAGCCCAGTCATAAACTCTGTCCCTTATTTTTAAATTGGCGTCACAATCTCTATATGTGCAGGTGCAGAGGATAAAAAGATAAGAAAACAAAGTTAAAAACATATTTTTTTTTATTTATATAATTTTTAGTAAGCTGCCTTTACTTGCACATTAATGGAGTAGTATACCATTTCCTATTCACACAGTATTGATATTGACCGCTTTTTCATGCCTGGTTTTACTTGCGATATAGGTACTATAGGGCAAGTTCTACATTTGGAAAAAAGATCGAACTCGAGATTTAAAAGTTTAAAGTTCTTGATATAAACAAATCCGCCGGTCCTGATAGTATAGCCCCCCATTCTTCTGGGTATGTGTCGCTCCTACTGTTCTGCAGAAGATGGAAACATCATTTGTCCAGCTTGTTTCTAAAAAAGGTAACCCTTCCTCCCTTCCTCCTATCGGCCAATTGCACTAAAATCCCTTCTTATCAAGTCATGGAATCGATGATAAATCATCAGTTCCAGAAATATCTCGAAGATCGAAAGCTTCCGAATGAACGCTAATAAGCCTTTCGCAGCAATCGTTCCACTGAAGAGTGGAACAGATGTTTACATTGTTTTGGAGAAACTAAAACTATTTTGCTTGATATTTCTAAGGCATTTGATAGAGTTTGGCACCAAGCTCTCTTATCGAAAATACGTGCGTTTGGTATCAACGAAACCCTTATTCTTTAGATTAGAAATTATTTTCTAGATCGTTCAATACATATTGTATTGGACGGTTTTAAATCTAATATTCACAAAATAAATCCTGGTGTTCCCCAGGGCTCCGTTTTGTCTCCGACTCTCTTTCTCATTGTTTTGCTGACGACTCTACTCTCAGCTTCTCATACTCGTTCCCAAAATTCACGTCCATCTCCTTCGGAAGTGGAATTGCAACGGTATCGTATGATAAGCTCATTAAACTCTGATCTTTACAGCATTGTTGAATAGGGTCTAAAAAACCGTGTGGAGCTCAATGCTTCAAAAACTCAATGCTGTCTATTGTCATTCAATAAAAATGTTTCCCTTATGCCACTATCCTTTAATGGCATTCGTTGGAAAGATCAAAGAATTGTATTCTCAAATCGGCGCTCACCTTATACATAAGTGCCCGTCCTTGTCGGCTTGTCCACTCCAGAGTAATTTAACTTGAAAGTTAGATACTCACGGTTGGTAGTGGTAGACCATTTGAAAGCAAAATTAAAGGCTAATTTTTTTAAAAGAAAGTAGCAGACTTTCGAAGCAAAAGCCAACCTTTAAAAGCTACTATTTTGGGATAAAATTCACGGTTCAAAAGTTATTTGCCCAAAACCTAAATTTTCAACCTTTGCCTTAGAATAACTTTTTATGCTGACACTATGAGGAGGGAGGACTTATTCTATGTGACTCGCTGCGATGAAGGAAACAGCCGTAGAATTTATTCGTGAATATTTGATAAGTTATCCATTTAGATTGGCCTAATAGAAATTGATAGATATGACAATACCATGTACTAAAAATGTAAATTTATTAAAACGAAATAAACATGCGTTCACACGTGCATACTCGTATTTTGCTCAATTTCTATGCGCGATGCCTGTACCTGATGCGCTTAACTGTTTTGTAGTGATATCCATCATCGTTACTGTCGTAGCTAGACCCTGAATCAGAAGATGCAATTTGTTGTGATGGAGCTAAATATTGTGAGGCTGGTGCAGAGTATTGTTGGGCAGGAGCTGAATATTGTGGGGCTGGTGCAGAGTATTGTTGAGCAGGAGCAGAATATTGGGGTGCTGGTGGAGGAAGGTAATCTGCCTCAGGTTGGGAGTATTGTTGAGCTGGGGCAGAGTACTGTGGAGCTGGAGCTGGGGCGGAATATTGTGGAGCTGGAGCTGAATAGTGTGGAGCTGGAGCAGGGGCGGAATATTCGGGAGCTGGAGCTGAATAGTGTGGAGCTGGAGCGGGGGCTAAATATTCGGGAGCTGGAGCACTGAATTGAGAAGCGGAGTGCTGGTGAGCTGGGGCTGAGTACTGCTGAGCTGGTGCAGAGTATTGAGAAGCTGGAGGAAGATATTCCGCACCTGGAGCTGAAGGGGCACCAAATGATTGAGACAGCTGTGCACCTGATGATGATCCAAATGATTGTTGGGAAGGTGCTCCATATTGAAGTTGAGGGCTTGGTGGTGTATATTCAGAAGAATAGTCTGTGGCCCCCAGGTGGGAGACATCAGCAGCCACGACAGCCAAGAGACTTAATGCAACAATGAACTTCTAAAAATAAAATAAGTATGTCAATAAAATGTGTTCATGAATTTAAAAAAAAAATCATCTTACCATGATTGTATATCTATCTATCCTATGCTGAGAAGCAGAAGATGGATTATGATCAACAAACACCAACCAAAACTATATTTATATGTTTTTAATGTCGGTTCGATCAGCTGATTAATCTTCGCTGTCGGTCATGTAGCCAAACCATCCATGTGGCCAAGGTAAAATTAAAAAGCTAGTATTTCGGTAATATCTTGAGTCGATCATTGGCACGCATAAAATGTATTAGCATAAAATCCAAATGCAAATTAGGGCCGAACCGAAATACATTAGATAATATAATACCTGTGTAGGTTATCGTTCGTTTGCTTTTTACTTGCGACTTATAAGTACTATAAGGCAAGTTATGCATTCGTACAAAAATCGAACTCGAGATTTTGATCAAAGTTGATATTACGATGATAGCGAAGACCAAAAAAGTGGGTCTCACAATTCTGTCTGTCTGTCGGTTCGACTACAGCTAAACGGCTCGGCCGATTTTCTTCAAACTTGGTAGATATGGGTTCTAATTTTCTCCCCCGGGTGTTTTTTCCTATTTTTTTTAAGACCAAAAATAACGGTACCTGCCATACGATTTCTTTTCGAAAGTTTATGAATATTTTTTTTCTCAAAAACTGTTCGACAGATTTTAAAAAAAATCATAAAATGTCATTTAGTTAAACCTAGATAATGGTTGAAAAAAAAAATCCAAAAAATTATTTTTTTTTGGTACCACCCTTGGAACTATTTGCTTTTTGTTTTTGATTTTCTCAAAAACGGTACAAGCGATATTGATCATTTTTTTGTAATGTTAAGGCTCCTCAGCAGTTTCAATATTATTGTGTATGCAAATTTTCAAAAACTTTATTTTTTGGATTTTTAAAAAAATTAAAATTTTTTTTTTTAAACTCAATATTTCAAAAACCCCAGGCTCGATTTTTTTAAAACTTCTTAAAATAGTCAACAAGACATGAGAAAAAAAAATATTTTACCTAAAAATAACGGTACACTCCATACAAATGTTAAAAATTGATTTTCCAAAATCGTATATTTCTCGAAAACGGCTCCGAGAATTTTGCTTACATTTTTTTTGTCGATTAATTTTAAAGATACTATATAATTTAATAAAAAAATCGAAAACAAGATATTACTGACTGTACCTACCATAGGACGATTTTTTTTAAATTTTGAATTTCTCGTTATCTGCTCAACGGATTTTAATGAAATTTTTTTAGAGAGAAGCTTCTAAAAAGTTTAAAAAACATTGCATTTCCAAACTTTAAGAAAAAAATGTTTTTTGAATTTTGACAAAAAAATCTATTTTTTTTTTTGGAGAATTCAATATTTCGAAGACAGCTCAATATTTTTTGGCGTACCAAATTTTTTTCTTAAAAATGTTTTAAAATTTTTTTATATAAAAGCATATTTTTTTAAGAAACCACTACAAGGACTTATAATTTTTGATCTGGCATAAACCTATATTTGCTTGAGTCACATGGCATCCTGTTTTTATCTCCAACTACTACGAGTACTAAAGGAGTTGTTTTACTCATTTGAAAAATTAATTTTATGCTTATGAACAGTTTTTCTCTAATAACATTCGTTTTTAAACTTCCTAGTCCATTACAACCATAGGAGCAAGTTCGTGCGACCCAGTCGTGCATTTTATTTATTATGCATTTGGACATTTGGGGGTTTGCTTCGATGAAAATATCTCTTATTTCAACAAAAGTCTTAGACCGTGATAACGTGATGAATTCATTAGACTATCAAATATTATTATTGAATATTTATTGCTACCGGATGAATTTTTACCGTGCAAATTATAATTGAATAAATTTAAATAACAAAAAATATATTATTCGTCTTTATGCTAATTACGGTCTCGCTTCATATTGGGTCATGGATAACTAGAAACCACCCAGGAAATATCACTTGGAGCAACCAAAAATTTAATATCATGAGCTGCCAAAGCATCATTTGAGCATTGAGCTATAGCTTTACATTTTGAGTCTGAATTATTAATTAAATAAATCATTTTTTATGCTATTAGGTAATTAATGGTGTGAAACAAAAATACAAGATTGATTGATTTCAACGTTAACGTGTTAATCAAGTACTTCTGGGGAATCAAAATTTGCTTAACTTGTTTGCATGGATTTTGCCAATACCTGTTACTAGATCAATTAAAGCTTTAAGCGTGGATAAGTCGGTATAAAGTTTGATTTGCAAACTTCGATGATTTAACAATATGCTTGGGAGTTTGATCGTGAGAAACCAGAATTAAAGAAAAGAAAGATTTAACCAAAATTCCTTTGAATGTTTTCCTATGCATGTACAGTGTTGGACAGAGAATTAGCACATAAAACTTTGTTTTAGTAAAAAATTCTTTTTACCAGTTGACAAAAGAACTTCTTAAAAACTTTCCACACTACAACAATCTATGCTGTATCACCCTGTGATCTTTGGAAATTTACAGTTATTTACACATGTTTGCGTATTACTTCCAGAAGATAAGATCGCCATTGCTAAAGTTTATGTGGCCAAAGAATTAGCACATATTGGTAAAATTGTGTGTAAAGTGTAAAAAATCAGTAGTTTTGTTCAGATTTTAATAAAAAAGTAATCTAAAATTCAAAGTAAGTTTTTCTAGAGGTTTGTATTGCACAATTTTGAATGATATTTGATTAGATGGGCCGACAACAGTCTTGCACACCTGAGCTCAGAAAAATTATTATAACGATGAAAAATAACGGAAAAACAATTCACGAAATCGCAAAGCTATTGGGAAGGTCAAGAAAATTAATCTACAACGCCATTAAATTTTTTGAAACCCATGATACGACCAATGCCATCGGACGAAACCCGCCACCAAAAAAGACAAGTTCTGCTGATGATCGGATAATTGCTGCTTATGCAAAAAAAAATCCGTTTATGACGTCAGCTGAAATTCGGGATGATGTGTATAAAGACCATGGCATATCAGTAAGCAGCAGAACAATCCGAAGAAGACTAAATGACAAGGATTTGACTGGTTGCGTAGCTCAGCACAAACCACTGGTTTCAAAAAAAAATATTTCAGCTAGACTAACGTTCGCAAGACAATACGGAAAAAAATCGCTACTATTTTGGAAAAATGTTCTTTGGAGCGATGAGTCCAAATTTAACCGTTTGGGCTCCGACGGAAAGCGTCATGTTTGGCGACCACCAAAGCAGGAGCTTAATCCACGCTACACAATAAAAACTGTGAAGCACGGTGGTGGGTGTATCATGGTGTGGGCTGCGTTTTCATGGCACGGTGTAGGGCCAATTGTTAAAATAGAGCAGCGAATGGACCAGCATCAGTATAAGGGCATCTTAGAAAACCATATGGAGCCCTATGCTGACGATAATTTGCCATTATCGTGGACATTTATGCATGACAACGATCCTAAACACACTTCGCGGCTAGTGAAGCAGTGGATTAGTGATCACCAAATCAATCTATTGCCTTGGCCTGCTCAGAGCCCTGACCTGAATCCCATAGAAAATCTATGGAACGATGTAGAATATCAGGTTGGATTGAGGAAACCAAAAAATTTAGAAGAACTTTGGGAAGCTATTAAAGAAGGTTGGAACAGCATTCCTATTCATCGGTGCCAACGCCTAGTAGAAAGTATTCCTCGGAGGTTACAAGCTGTAGTGAGGCAGAAAGGTTTCCCAACAAAATATTAATAAAAATAATAAGTTTTTAGTTAAAAAAGTATTTAATTTATTAATTATGCTAATTCTGTGACCACCACTTGTTACACTAACCAACGATATTTATGGATTTTTTTTGTTGCTATTTTTTTGAATTGTTATTATTTTTTTTATTAAGTTTGTACATCATTAAATAAAACACTTTTCAATAAATTATGTTTCAAAAACAAGCAAATATTTTAATCTCGCGTATTTGAATTTCATATACCATTTTGTGCTAATTCTCTGTCCAACACTGTAGATGGACATATGAATAAAGCTTGCTTGATTGAATTATTGTGTTGGATTTGCAAAAAATTGTGCTCACTTTCTGAACCAGTATTTATTTTAGTCAGAGCAAACAACCATTTGGCAAGATAATGCAACGGTTTCATAAGATTAGTTTCAAAAGATTGAATTAGTTCTCGCATGATAGTCTTATCGTATGATATTTTTCACGCATAAAAAGTTTTTCGCATGACAATTTTGTCGCATGATGATTTTCTCACATGATAGGTTTCTACCATGAAGGCTTTCTGGCACAATATTTTTGACACATGTTATATAGGAGTACAACCCTCGCATGATAGTTTTCTCACATGGTTCTAGAATTTTACGTGATAAATGTTTTTTGTCGACAAACCTTGAAAAGGAAGGGTTGGGTACGAAATCCCGCATCACAAAATTCCGCCGTTTCAATACTAAATTGACAGTACAGTATGGATTTTCATTTCCATAGTAATGATGACTCGAATCAATCAGAAGCAACAAGAACGAAGTTCCCTACTATTGCACTGGAATATTCAATACGAAGAAGACTGCTCTGATTTCGTTAATTTTTATCGAGCTCTGATTGGCAGCTGAAGACAAGTAAAGTATGAAGTCTTGAAATTATGTATCTTGAGTCAAAAAAATAAGAAAAATACAAAAAAAAATATCCAAAAAGTTAAAAAAAAAAAAAACATGTGATACATCACGCCCTACATCACGAATAAGCAATTTTTAACTCGCTAAGATGCCTAGTTTAGCCAGAAATCACGTTTAAAAGTGCATTGGGTGGTCCCCTTCGCGGGACTTAAGGATTTTAAGTCCCTTTTTCGGGGACACACCCGCTCACACGACTCCGTTGCTCCGCTTAGGGTATGTTAAGTCGCCTGGCAGGTGTCAATGTAACAATTTTTTTGATTAAAAATACCTTGGGTGGCAAATTTTTGTCAAGAAATATTTTTGAAAAAAATGCCCAGAAAAAAATGTATGAAAAATCAAAATTTCTTCAAAAACAAATTGTTGAAAAAAAGTTTGTTAAAAAAATATTTTTGACAATATGTCCAAAAATACTTTCTGGCAAAAGTCCAAAAATACTTTGGTCGAATGTCCAAAAATAATT
Source organism: Chrysotoxum bicinctum (assembly GCA_911387755.1). Lineage (NCBI taxonomy): Eukaryota > Metazoa > Arthropoda > Insecta > Diptera > Syrphidae > Chrysotoxum > Chrysotoxum bicinctum. The sequence goes on along the minus strand of OU426989.1, from coordinate 106,116,333 downwards.
GGCCAAAACATTGAAAATCATCTCTCTAAAGATGGAGGAGGTTTACCTCCTCGGATTTCTAACAAGAACTGAATTTTTCCCGAACCAACAGTTCCTTAAATAGTTTCCATTTGTTTAAAAATAGATAAAAATAACATATTTAATTAAGAGTACTAAAATAGTATTGAAAATCCCGCCAAATATTTCCAAAAATATCTGTCGGCGGGATTTTTATTTTTATTTTCGGCGGGATTTCGTGATTCGGGATTTTGTGCGGCGAGATTTCGTTACTCTCCCCCTTGAAAAGGGGACCACTATGCGGTATCTAATACTAGAGCCGATTGTATAGAGAGATTGCTCAAAAATTGGTAACCAAATTTTAACTGTAAAAATTGTAAGATTTCTACCCGATTGGATCAAATATGTAATAAGAGGTCGTAGAAGATTTAAACTTAGGCACTTACAACTCTCAACCATTTGTGTGTGCTTCTTAGCAGTGAGAGATGGGACTTTCTGCCGAGTCTGAACAACCCCTATGAGAACCATTTTTCATGACAAGAGATAGATCTTGGAGGATTTGTCACTTCAATCGAACACTATGTATACAAGTACAAATACAAGTTTCTTTTTAAAAATGCAATAAAACTAACAAAATTTAATGTTGTCCATGTATAATTACTTTATGAGTATACGTAAGAGCAAACATTCCCATTAATTATGGAACACAACGTCGTTCAAGTGGATGATTCGGCTTTAATAAATCCAAAACCAAATACTGACCAGCTTTTGAAGTATCGAATTTTCCAAAAAAATACTCATTCTTTTTTTCCAAAATTAAAAGAATATATTTTTTTTGTGTTTTGAAATGCAAATTTTTTAAAACCGTCTTAGAGCTTCTCAATAAAAAATTTCATTAAGATCCGTTATGTCCATAATGAGAAATTCAAAATTCGCATTCGTTGATAGCGAAGACTATAAAAGTGGGTCTCGCAATTCTGTCTGTCTGTTTGTCTGTTCGACTGCAGCCTAGAGGGTTCGGGCGATTTTTTAATTTTTAATCCCCCCCCCCCTACACGTTTTTTTCTTATTTTTTTAAGACCAAAAATATCGGTACCTGCCATACGAATTTTTTTCGAGATGTTATGAATTATTTTTTTTCTCAAAAAACCTTAACAAAATTCAAAAGTACTATAGGGCAAGTTCTGCATTTGGAAAAAAAATCGAACTCGAGATTTTGATCAAAGTTGACATTACGATGAAAGCGAAGACGAAAAAAGTGGGTCCGACAATTCCGTCTGTCTGTCTGTATGTCTGTATGTCTGTATGTCTGTACCTCGAACTACAGCCTAAACTACCGGAGGTATTTTCTTCAAACTTGGTAGTTAAGAGTCTTCTGTGATTCCCTAGAGGAAAAATTGAAATTTTTTTTTAGCTCCAAAACTAAAGGTACCCCCCATACACCCGTAATGCAAAATCTTATTTATCTCGAAAACGGCTCTAACGATTTTGATAAAAAAAATTAAGTGTGATATTATGGACATGGACTACATTTTGGTCAAAAAAAAATTTGGGGCAAAATGTTATTAGGGGTACCTGCCATAGACCCGTTTTTTTGATTTTCGACTTTCTCATTAACGGCTCTAAGGATTTTAACCCAAAATTTTTAGCAGGAGTCCCCTTAAGTTTAAAATAATATTGTATATAAAAATACCATATTCGAACAAATATTTATTGGGTTTAAAAAAAAAAAAAAAAAAAATTAAATCAATATCTTCAAAACCTATGAACGATTATTTTTTGAAATAATTTCCTAAAACCAATATTATTAAATACATACTTAAAAATCGCATCCCACATTTGTTTCTTGAAAAATTTTAGAGAAATTTCTTATATAAAAAATTTATTTAATAATAAAACCATTTTTTAAGGTTTATTTGCATAAATTCATACTTTTCCGGAAACCAGACGGCAATTTTATGCATTTGAACATTATTATCTTATTAAATCCATGTTTTATATTTATAAAATGTATCCTAAATTCCAAAGTACTTTTACATAAGAGCAAGTTCGTGCGATCCAGTCGTGCATTTTATTTCTTTTGTTCTTGATTTTTTTCAAAAATGTTAAAACCGATTTTGATAAGTTTTTTTATGCTAAAGCTCACTAAAAGTTTGAATATGTATTATAGTTCATTGAAATACAAAAAAAATTGTTTGGATTTTTAAAACAAATTCCCAATTTTTTTTTCAAAACTCAATATTTCAAAATCCCCATGCTCGATTTTTTTTTTTGAACATGACAAATAAAACTTTCTTACCACAATCTACAAGATGATAAAAAAAAATGTATTTTACCTAATACATAATAACGGTATTAATTAATTTGTCAATGTTTTTGTTCTTTTCCCACAACACTTCACTGTCCATAACGAAACATGTTGGTTTTTTCAAATTATTCGTAGAATATTTTGTTTGAAAATTTAACCATTACAAAATAGTGTTATCTATCTGGCAATTTTTTACTTGCGACTTAAAGGTACTATAAGGCAAGTTATGCATTCGTAAAAAAAATCGAATTCAAGATTTTGATCAAAGTTGACATTACGATGATAGCGAAGACCAAAAAAGTGGGTCTCGCAATTCAGTCTGTCTGTCTGTCTGTTCGACTACAGCTAAACGGCTTGGCCGATTTTCTTCAAACTTGGTAGATATGGGTTTTAATTTTTCCCCCCACACGTTTTTTCTTCTTTTTTTTAAGACCAAAAATAACGGTAGCAGCCATACGAATTTTTTTCGAAATTTTATAAATATTTATTTTTCTCAAAAACTGTTCGACAGATTTAAAAAATTAAAATATAGAAAAATTTTATTTAGTTAAAGCTACATAGGTAGCAGTTGCAAAAAAAATTGCGAAAAATGGTTATTGAGGGTACCCCCCCTGGAACCATTTTTTTCGTTTTTGATTTTCTCAAAAACGGTACGATCGATTTTTATAATTTTTTTTGCTTAAGCTCCCCAAAAATTTAAATAGAATCGCCTATTCAAATTTTCAAAAAAAAATTTTTTGGATTTTTAAAAAAAAAACTTCAAAATTTTTTATTTCGAAAACCCCATGCTAGTTTTTTTTTATACTTGATAAATAAAAGTTTTTTAATATAATCTACAAGATGTGAGAAAAAAAATTTTATTTTACCTAAAAATAAAGGTACCCACCATACAAATGTAAAAAAAAATTAAAAAATGGTTTTCAAAAATCGTATTTTTCTCGAAAATGGCGCCTAGAATTTTGATAATTTTTTTTTCTTTGGATTCATTCATTCATTGTACCTACCATAGAAACATTTTTTCGAATTTTGAATTTCTCGTTAATGACATGACGGATTTTAATGAAATTTTTTACTGAGATGCTTCCAAAAAGTTTAAAAAACATTGCCTTTCAAAACTTTAAGAAAAATATTTTTTTGAATTTTGAAAAAATAAATCTATTTTTTTTTTGGAAAATTCAATATTTCAAAAACGACTTAATAGTTTTTTTTGTAAATTTAAATTTTATTCGAACAATAATAAAACTTTAAATTGGCGTACCAAAATTTTTTCTTAAAATTGTTTTAAACATTTTTTATAAAAAATCTTATTTTTTTAAGAAACCAACCACTACAACGATTTATAATTTATGTTCTTAAATAAATTCAAATTTGCATAACATTCTGTTTCTATCCCTTACTACTAAAAGTGTTTAAAAAATAAAATTTATGCTTATGAACAGTTTTCTCTAGTAACATTCATTTTTAAATTCCTAGTCTATAACATAGGAGCAAGTTCGTGCGACCCAGTCGTGCATTTTATTTTATCAAATATCAAAATAACCTAACCTGAATAAAAAATATTTGTGATTATAACAAAAATATTTTCAGTTTCTGTTTAGTTGACAAAAAAATTAACAAAAGCTTTATGACATTGACAAACATTTACAAAATAGATTTCTTGTAGATACAAAAATCATTTTGTTTACATCACAAAAAAAGTTGTGGATGTGACTAAAATCTCTTCTTTATTTTGTTTTACTAACTATACTTGGTTTGTTAAACTGACAATATTATTTGTAGTGCATATTTTGTTAAGCTGACAAAAAACCATGTAGAATTACGAGTATAACAATATTGTGAAATCAAAGAAATCATTCGTTCGTATTGATTAAATTTGATGAAAACGATGAAATTGTTTTGTTAAAGGTTAACAAAAATGGTTATATCAATATTATCTAGGAATTTATTTTCAGTGTAGTTACTATCTTGGAATTATGAGCTAAACACCAATTCAATATTGACCTCATAGTGCGTTTGGAACTGTATACAAGTCGTTAAAAATATTTCATTAATTAACTATTTTTTCTTCGTTAAAAGTTCCATGAAAATAAGTACATTATAGATTTATGCAGTTGCAGTGGATTAAGCCATTTACGTAAATTGTATCGCCTTTTTTATTTACTTTTCAACTTTCAGATGCATGTTCCCTTGCCGAAATAATTAGATAATACCGAATGATTAATTATAGCTTATCCCAGGATGCCTGTTCCCTGTAAATAAAATATCTGCAAATAAAGTTAAATTTACTTCAGCACATAAACTAACGTTTTGATAATTTATCTTATTTGGCCTTTAGAATCAAAATATGTATGTACGTATTCCTTCATGAGATTAATCCAAACAATATAAATTATTTGAACTTTTTTATACGCATATATCATTCACCGCACGGATACTTTTGAATAAATTGATCCTCACAAAAGGACCACGAAGATTTCCTTAATTTTAAATAAAACCAATGCAAAAATTAAAGTACAACAACATTCTTAAACTGTTGGTATCTTTCCTCATTAATTTGCTTGTCATTGTTGAACAGTCGGTTCGTGCACGAATTGTAATGGAGCACCTGTTTTTCTCTGTTCTCAGGCTTTCTTCACCTTAACCTTCTTTTTAACAATCAAACCTACCCCCACAGAAACCCCATTCTAAGTTAGTTCAACGAAAAAAGCGTATTTCCATCAATATTTCAGGATTCCTTTTCGCTTTGCCACCTGTTTTTATGGGTATCTAAACAGATAATCCGGTTGAGAGCAATTTTGAACCTTTGGAATACCTAACAAACGTAGCTACAAAACAGTACAAAAATATACGGATGCGGATATGGATTCGGCTACGGTTAAGGTATACCCTTCTCTTCAAAGCGGTGTGTAATATGTAAACTAAGGATATTTGTACAAATCGGAAAGGGCAAACGTTTTAAAGTAGCACAATTTATCACAACGTATATAGGTAACATTGGCTTGTGGTAAAAACCAGAAGCAACAGATCCTGTCCTGATGGCTGTGTGCAACCTTTAAGTTTTAGAATGCTCTGCATTTCCTTTGTGAAGGTTATGTAGCCACCTATTCAATCTTGTGTGTCAAGATAAAAGTACCACTCTTGTTTTATAAATCCAATGAATTTGAAACCTAATTCTAGAATTACAAAATGAATAGAATTTTAAAAATGGATGCCATTAGATAAAAATGTTCAACACCATACAATTCATTTTTTAAATGTATAAAAGAAGTCCTTTAGTAGTTGGAGCTAGACATAGGATGCCATGTGTCTTAAGCATATATATTAGTTTATGTAAGAACAAAATTATAATTCATTGTAGTGGTTTCTTAAAAAATTAAGCTTTTCTCTACGAAATTTTTAAAACATTTTTAAGAAAAAATTTGGTACACCAATTTGAAGTTTTTATTATTATTCGAATAAAAATTAAATTTACAAAAAAAAACATTGAGCCGCTTTTTGAAATAGTGAATTTTCCAAAAAAAAAAATAGTTTTTTTTTCAAAATTCAAAACAATATTTTTTTTTTAAGTTTTGAAATGCAATATTTTTTTAACTTTTAAGAAGCTTCTCTATAAAAAGTTTCATTAAAATCCGGTGTGCCAATTATGAGAAATTCAAAATTCGAAAAAATCGTTCTATGGCAGGTACACTCAGTAATATCTTGTTTTCAAAATTCTTTTATTAAATTATGGATCGTATGAATTAATTGAAAGGAAAAAAATTTTATCAAAATTCCGTTTTCGAGAAAAAAACGATTTTCGAAAACAATTTCTTAACATTTGTATGGAGGGTACCATTATTTTTAGGTAAAATAAATTTTTTTCTTATATCTTGTAGATTTTATGAAGAAACTTTTATTTATCAAATTTAAAAAAAATCGAGCATGGGGTTTTCGAAATATCGAATTTTCAAAAATCCAACCAATTTTGTTTTGGAAATTTGAATACACAAAAATTTTGAAACTGCTAAGGAGCCTTAACATAAAAAAAATGATCAAAATCGTTCGTACCGTTTTTGAGAAAACAAAAACAAAAAAATGGTTCCAAGAGGGGTACCAAAAATAACCTATTCTTGGAAGTTTTTTTCAACCATTACCTAGCTTTAACTAAATGAAATTGTTTGAATTTTTTTCAAAAAAATCTGTGGGACAGGTTTTGAGAAAAAAAAAATATTTACAAAATTTCGAAAAAAATCCTATGGCAGGTACCATTATTTTTGGTCTGTAGTTGAACAGACAGACAGACAGACAGGCAGAATTGTAAGACCCACGTTTTTCGTCTTCGCTATTATCGTAATGTCAACTTTGATAAAAATCTCGAGATCGATTTTTTGTCCGAATGCATAACTTCAACCTTCATAGAGGGTTGCCAGATTTTTCTGACAATTCGGCGGCACAAATGACTAAGATAATGAAAAATCACAAGCAGGGCTGCCGCAACCGTATGTGCAATGTGTGCGGCGCACAAGCGCGCCAACGTCTAGGGGTGGAAAATTAAGAGATCGATCTAACTCAACCTATACATCATACTACAAAAGTTTTCCTTAAGATATTGGAACCTGTTTACATTTGACCGTTCACTACGTAGTGCCCACACACAATCTACTACCAACCTTTATTCATATTTTGTTTGTGTCATAGTCTAAACTGCTTAACGACATGTCACCATATAGATTGACAGTATTGACACTTAGGAAATAGCTTTTCAAGCAACCTACATCTCAGACTTATAAACTCGAAAAGAATAATTGTTTTTTTAATATTTACAACCCATGTATTTCCCATAAAATAGCAGTGTCTCGAAAACATTAATTTTACTAATTACTCGTATTTTTGTATGAATGCGTATCAATATTCTGATTTCAATGATATAAGTAAATATCTCAAATCTAAGTTGGAAACTTAAAAACTTAATCGAAGATGGCGGTCAGCCATCAGACGAATAGGGGGGACAACATGTAGCATACGAAAACATGCACGTGCCGTAACTATTCAGGACTGGTGGAAGTGTGATCATAGCCTCTCCGCGGCGGCCCCTAGAAACAAGCCTTTTAAAAAAGTTTGGCTAATACTCGTATGATCAGGCTGGTTCGTCAGGTTGGCGACAGGTCAATTCCCTATCCCGTAAAACTAAAAGAATTACGAGACAGACGACAAGCCTCGGAAACGGACCGATCTCACGAAGGCAACCCACGCAACGAAAACTGAAAAACGATTTACAAACTTTCTTATGGAACGTACGATCGCTCTATAGAGCTTGAGCTGCTCAGCAGCTAGCCGATGCCCTGTCAAAATATAAAGCTGACATAACAGCTCTTCAAGAAATTAGATGGACAGGGAATGGTGTTTTACAGAAGAAAGAATATGACGTATATAACAGCTGTCATACCGAACACCATGTGCTCAGGGTAGGCTTCCTAGTCAGCGAAAAAATGAAGTCTACCATTATCGGCTTTAACGCTATAAGCGAAAGGCTATGGACCCTTCACGTGCGAGGCAAATTTACGAACATCAGCCTCAATAACGTTCACGGACCTACGGAGGAGTCCTCAGACGAAGAAAAAGAGACTTACTACGAACAAGTCGAGAGGGCCCTCAATGCCTGTCCAAGGTATGATGTTAAAATCATCCTTGGGGATTTGAACGCAAAAATAGGTCGAGAGCCGGTATTCAGGCATTACGCAGGCACCCATAGTTTGCATGAGAATACTAATGAAAATGGACTTTGAGTCTTAGAATTGGCAGCATCGAAGTTGCGAGTACCAGGTTCCCGCGTAAAGATATCTACAAAGCCACCTGGGTATCACCTGATGGAGTCACTCGTAACCAAATAGACCACGTGTTGATAGACCGTCGCCACTACTCGAACTTGATGACGGTACGAACGTACCGAGGTGCCAATATCGACTCGGATCACTATCTTGTTGGTATGGTTTTCCGAGGGCGGATTGCCTTGCGAAGACGCATTGCATCCGCCGATCAGGTTCGAATCAACACGGCTGCCCTGCGCAATGAAAACACCAGTAACACCTTTGGTAATGCGTTAGGACTCGCCCTAGAATCACTTGATTTATGGAGAGTAAGTCCTGGAGCCAGTATGCTGGGCGTAAATGAGAAGTGGACACGCCTTAAGAATATTGTCATTAGTACTGCCAACTCCATCTTAGGCAGCAGTCGTAAAAATCGGAACGACTGGTTTGATGATGAATGCAAGCTAGCGACTGAACGTAAGAATGTTGCGTACCGAGCAATGCAACAATCTCATAGGACGCGGGCACGCGAAGAGGAATATAAAGAGCTCAGAAGAACAGAAAAACGGCTTCACAGACAAAAGAAATCAGCCTGGGAGAAGAACCTAATCTGTGAAATAGAAAACAGCCGAGAACGAGGTCCGCACCAGGCGCGGAATTTCTACCAATCCGTCCGAAACATGACGCAGTACACACCACGCTGCACATACTGCAAGGACGGAGAGGGAAATCTGATCACCGATCCTGAAAGCATACTGGAGCGATGGGAAGTGTACTTTAATGAATTGCTAAATGGTCAGCTCACTGCAGAAGTGGAGGCTCCACGCTCCACTACTTCAAGAAGAATACCCTATGTTGTTGCCACCAAGCATAGAAGAGGTTGAGAAGGCTATAGGACGGCTTAAACAGAACAAACCCCGGGAGCCGATGGCATACCAGCCGAATTATTCCATCAAGGTGGACCAGCCTTACGTCAAGCAATTCATGATATTATAGTGCACGTATGGGAGCTGGAAGAAATGCCAGAAGACTGGCGAAAAGGTTTAATATGCCCCATACATAAGAAGGGAGATGTGACAACGTGCAGCAATTATAGAGGTATCACGTTGTTGAGTACCGCCTATAAAATACTCTCCTCTATCATACAAGACCGGATAACCCCATCATCGGACATTATCAGTGTGGTTTCATTCCAAGCAAATCAGCAACTGATCAGATATTTACCCTTAGGCAGGCGATGGAAAAATGTCTAGAATTTAACATCCCAACATACCATCTGTTTATAGACTTTAAGGCCGCCTATGATAGCATAGCCAGGGTAGAACTTTACAAAGCCATGAGAGAATTCGGCATCCCAAATAAATTGACACGACTATGTAAGTTGACCATGACCAACGTAAAAATAGCCGGATTGCTATCCAGACCAATCAACATCCTTAATGGACTCCGACAAGGGGGCGGTTTGGCCTGCCTCCTCTTCAACCTGGCGTTGGAGAAAGCAATCCGTGACTCTGGCACGGCAACAAGAGGGACCATCGTCAACATGTCCGGCCAGTTACTGGCTTACGTAGGCGACATCGACATCGACATCATCGGAAGAACCGAACAAGCTGTACACGACTCCTTCATCCAGATCGAGCAGGCGGCACAACATCTGGGGCGGCACATTAGTGAAGGTAAAACAAAGTACATGGTGGCGTCGAATGCGAGAGAAACAGTTGGTCAAACAATCAAGGTAGCGGAGCACGAATTTGAAGTGGTGCAATCCTTTAAATACCTTGGGTCAATAGTAGCAGCCGATAACAATATAGAAGAAGAAATACGCGGGCGGCTTCTCAAATCCAACAGAGCCTACTATAGTCTGTCAAAGCTCTTCAAATCCAGAAATCTCACCATTACTTCAAAACTGCTGCTGTACAGGATCACATATGGATCCGAGACTTGGGTGCTTATCAAAAGGCACTCCGACCTCTTAGCTGCGTTCGAGAGAAAAGTCTTAAGGAGAATTGTTGGCCCCATATGTGAGGAAGGACGATTCCGGAGACGGTACAATCATGAATTGTACGCAATCTACCTAGAAGCAGATATCGTGACAAAAATTAAGCTCAGTAGACTCCGTTGGGCACGGCACCTAGCTCGCATGAGCGAAGAGGAACCTCCTCGGAAAGTTCTTTGTGGTACATTTAATGTCTGTCCACAGCGTGGTAGACCATGCTTGCGCTGCTGGAGAGATGGCATAGACCAGGACGCCCGAAGCCTTGGGGTGCGCAACTGGATGGCGTCGGGATAGGTAGAGAGACTTGTTGAAAGAGGCCAGGACCGGAACCCGGTTCTCGAGCCGATGATGATGATGATGTAAGCAAATGTATATAAACAAACCACCTTTACAACGGACAAAAAAAAAAACAACAACAGGGTCGTAGGTAAATGAAAAAAAAAAGTTTCGTGTCTCTTACCCCCAGTTTCACAGTGAGAGTTTAAACTCAAATTCAGCTGAACCTGAACTGGAGTTTAAATTTGAAGTTCAACTCGTCCGGTTTCACAGTCTAATCTGAACTTCAGTTGATTGAACGTACGAGTAGTTTAAGTAAATTGCTTTCTCTTTCTATCTGAATCAAAGTAAAAACAATCAACGAAAGTTTGCTTTGTTTTAGTTGTGACCTGTGAAAGGAAAACAAATTAAAATATGAAAATAAATTTTATTTTCAAATGTTCGAAGGGATTGTTGATCTGAGGTTTAAACGACAGAATAGTATAGTTTAACTTAAACTACAGAATGAACTCAGAACTTAAGTTTAAACTCGCACTGTAAAACTGGGGGTAAATGTTTTAAAAAGAAAGTGAAAACAAAAAATTTTAAAAGTATCAAAAACTACTTCGTCTTTTTTCTGTCAAGCTATAAACAAAGTTATAAGTTAAAAGTAAAATAAGCTTTTATATACAAATTTTTAAAACATTTTTTTTATTACTTTACGAATAAAAAATAAGTTTCAAAAAAAAAATCTATCCCTTTTTTGAGATATCGAATTTTCAAAAAGAAAATGTAAGAAATTTTATTAAAATCCGTTCAGCCGGTAATGAAAACATTTTCTATGTTTAATTATAGAATGTAAAAATTTATCATAAGAAAAAAAAATTATCAAAATTCTTGGAGAAGTTTTTGAGAAAAATACGATTTTCGAAAACCATTTTTTAATATTTGTAGGTTAGGTACCGTTATTTTTAGGTAATAAATTTTTTCTTGCGATTTTTCTCCGTTGGATTTCGTTTCCTGGGGGTATTCAGAAGATCATGTTTGGCCACACAATTAGTAATTCGACGTTTTAAAAAAATAATATTCGTCCAGTTATGACCGAGGTATTGTCCGTGAAATACAGAAAAGTCTTCGAACAAGCAAGAGCTGCCGTGTCGAGGACATTGAATAGGTTTCCTTATTTAATTAAAGGATCCAAGCAATATAAATGTATTTACATAAATGATTGATCAACATTTTAAAGCACAAATGTGTTTTATTTGAATTAACTTTTGAAATCATTAAATGTATGACCCTGTACTACTTTCCGAGGTACTGGAATATACCGATGGTATATAGTCTATCAAACTATAATTAAATTAATATTGGCTTTTTTTTTTTGAAAAAGTTCAAATACATTGAAACTCGGTACAGCCTTCACTACAATAAGCTTGACATTGACAAAGGCCCAAGCAATTTTTCGTTTTGATTTTATTAACTTAACTTGCGTAATGATACTTGAACTCCCAGCTGAACCTACGTAAAGAAGCTGCACTTCAAAAATACTTGGCAAGACTTCCCCAAAATAAATTATAAATTTATAAACCTAAGCGCATCCTATCCAATTAAATCCGTTTCTAGAAAACTTGAATTTTTTTTTGAAATAGCACTTCATTAGGCTTACATATGAAATAAATCCAACTATACCTTCTACCTACTCGTTCATTTGAGAAGTTCCACTTGATGAAACATTTGAAAACCATTTGCACTATAAATATGAAGTGCCATATTTTTGCGAGTTTGAAAATTATATTCCGAAACACAGATACTAGTAGGCATATTAAGATAAAATCAACTATATATTTTCAAAACGCTCTTACAATCTATATGCAGGTGTATGATTAAAGGCCATTAACTATGCATGACGCTTAGAGAGTTTAAATACTTAACGTCAAGTCCTAAACCAAACACACAGAATTCGAAATTGAGCAAAGGACGTTGAGAAAAAAGTCCAAAACAAGGAGTATTCCTTGTGCGTCGACGAGCAACGTCATCCATCATAGCAAGAGGACCTTCCTAATTGAACTGGGTTAACTTGGAGTCAATTTGTATACGCAAGCTAAAGCGTCAAATTTAAGAGGCGCCAAGAGAATTGCAAAGAACGCGATTCCATGTAGATAGTTGTGTGAGTAAATTTGCAAGTGTAGGTATGTGATTTGGATCAAGGATCCCCCCTTCATTTAATTGAGTTCTTCGCGGTATGATGTAGCGAAAGCCTCATAGTGCACGTTTGTTCAAGAAGAAATGTTACTATTCCACGCAAATGAGATCTTTGCAGTATAAGGAACAGACTATATCAAGAAGTAGCTACTGAATTAATGTTGTGCCATGAGGGTCTATTAAATGAAAAGCACGTGCATCATCGTCATGTAGGTATACACAAAGTGGGTATACGGAATTAATTTGAAATTTCGAATTCCAACCTCATCTACTCACCCACAATGATGGCACAAGCAATGAACTCTTAACTACCTGGTTAGTTCACTATTCGCCGAGGCAATGATTTCGTTACCATATCATTAAAGTACCATTTCAGAACGTAATAAGATACTTCTTAGTGCCGCAAATACATACGCCGCTCCGTGTTTACCTTCAGTTGAGCGAGTGCCACGCCAAGGATTCCGAGGACTATAGCTGATGGTGGATGGTGGATGGCGGGTGCTACGAGTATCAGCCACCCACCTCCACGCAAAAGATAGCCTCCGAATTCTGAAAATGGCAGCGCCTCGGCGCGGCGGCGGCGGTGTCGGTGATGCTGTGCATGCTGCATTTATCTGTCTCTCTGGATCCGTTCCATTACCTTTGGCTTAAATTGATAATTCATCCATGTTGGTGATTGTGTAGCGCATTAAACGCGTTGAAACATGTGTTGCAATGGCAGCCGGTTGCTTCCGCCGAAATTCGCCATAAGCCCTTGTCGACATACCCGAGCACTTGTTACACAATACAGCTGCCAATTATTGCTCAGCAAGTAGAGTTTCTGGAAAAAATTCACATTGAGCGGAGGTGGTTGGGAGTTGATGTGGAGAGATGAGATGATTGGGGTACTTTAAAGTCCTTATAACTGTAACAATCAAGAACATATAGACATTTCAGAAGAGATGTTATTTAAGTGCAAAAATTAATGTTGTGAATTTTTAAAACTAATTGCTTTATGGAAAATATATTCGAGAACGTCTGCAGTTCCAGTTAAAGCTTTTATACTCAGTGTTTCATATTCGAAGCTGAGGTCAATAAGGATTTTCAGTATTAGCCAGGTTTCTGAATCCAATGTGCGGCAATGACAGCTCTCAAATCTCCGTAGTGAGCTGCTGCCGTCGATAAAGCAGTAGCAGGGCTTTGTCGCCTAGGTATGGGAGTTCTGTGAGTCGTACTCCCCGACCACATATCTGGTTACGAAAGAGATACGAATATCATCGGATAATGATTACCTTCAAATTTTAATAAGACCCAGAACGAGGATGATGAAATGAAACAATTGTGACATTTATTTTATTTTTTATTTAAAGTCGCCCTCAGAGTTTCCAAACAACCCCCAAAAATTAAACCAATCATGTACTTACTAACACTGGAAGTTTTAATATAAAAGGTTTTGGTTAGTTTAATTTTAAGTGATATTACGAGTTTTTTTAGTGCAATATATTTGGAGTGAGATAGAAATTTCTTGAAACCTATTTGTAGATTGAAAATTTTGGTCCTTCGAGCCGGATCAGGAGCTGTATATGGCGACGACCGAACTTGGGATGATGATTGAACTATGTCACGTGACATTGTAAAATACGCAGTGAAATGTGCAACTGAACTACTTGAAACATGCATATACCTATATCATGTGATTTCTTCAGTCTTACTCTACAGCAAACATGGTGCAGAGCAGGCGTTAACACGAAGGGCACGGTCCAACTGTTGAGGTAAGCATAGGACACGACATTTTCGGCCGTTTCCAACGTTCTGTAAAATAGAGTCCTTCACGGATGTTGAAGATCAGGCAAGACTTGTTGGTCTTTAAGTAAATGAGGACAGGACCAAGTACATGCTTTCAATAAACAAACATCTAATAGGGCAAAACGACACTATTGATAGTAAGAACTTCGGTGTATTTAAGGAGTTCATATAGCTCAGCATTAATATTTACTCCACAAACCAAAACTTAGTGGAAATCCGACGAAGCATTACCCCAAAAAACTGCTACTTCTTCGGTTTCACAAAACAAATGGGTTAAAAACTCCTCACTCTTAAGACGAAGTGCACGCTCTATACAAAACCCTTATAGTACGAGTACGAGTAGCAGTCAGGGAGAGATGATACTGGGCTCTTTTGAAACAAGAATTCTTCGACGGATTTTTGGTTCTTTGTGCGAAGAAGGCAAATGGAGGAGAAGACATAACCGCGACTTCTAGCAGCAGTACCAAGATGTGGATGTAGTCCAGAAAGCCAAAACATGTCGACTACACTGTTTCTGCAATATTTAAGCGAACGGGCGACACTGCTCCAGCTATGAGAGTCTTCGAATACCAAACTGGGGGCCTGGCCTAAAGATGAATTCATAAAATAATTGCCCATTTGCCTTAAGCACATATGTTTTTTTACTTGGGTGCTCCTAGGCCCTCTACCTATAGATATCTGCTGAAACTTCTTCATATGACCTCCCCCATCCATCCCTCAGAAACCATTTTTCTAGAGATAATAATTTGTGCTTCCCGGGCGGATCCAAGGCCGGTCGATGCTCATAAGTAAAATACGAAAAACAAATTGAAAACACAAAAATGAAGATCATAGTTATCATCTTTAACTTCATACCTACCTTATTTCTGAATAATTTATACCTATTTATGTCTCAAAACAAAGTTTACTTAGTTCAATCCAATTTCCCTAAGATTTGAAGATAAATGTAAGAAATTTCTTACAATAAATTTGATAACTTGGGAGCACTTCAAGATTCTGCAATCATCTATCCTCTATCTAATAACGTACGTATAATGTGAAAGCTCCATCTTCCTGTCCATCAAACAACTTTTTTAAATAAATATACGGTACTCCGGCGCGGCGCCATAATCCTTGAAAAACTGTTACATTTCTTTGTTTGAAAAACTACATCACTTACTATGCACCAGACATTGCATTAAGGTCTGTATTTCTGTATTGGCGTATCCCGCCACTCGTCCCACACTTTTTCGGACTAGAAGCTTACACAAAAAATCAAAACCTCGTACTTTCTCTTCCGGAACAATATCCGATAAGAATGGGGAAACATTTATATTTTTCCATTCAGCTCTTCCTGTTGCAAAGGAAAAAGGATAAGAGGAAGGCTTCCTCATGTGTGTGATATGAAGAGAAAAATATCACATGCAAAACTAACAATAGAATCGTGATGGATGGGATGGAGATCTATAGTAGGTTTTTGGATGGCGGGTGCGGGAAATAATAATAGGGTTGGCGTTCTGTGGCGGATATATATTCGTACAGTCTTGTCTGCCACTTGTGAGGCTGTTGGTAGCTGTGGTTGGCTGTTCACATTCACATACGTTAGGAATGCTTTTGCCACAGAACCTGACAACTTGACAAATGATTTTTATTCCTGGCGCATTAGAAGAAATCTCTCGTGTGCTGTGGCGCTTGCCTTACGTTAGCCACGTTTCCATTTAATATAAGGGGAAATGTCTTCTGAGGATATTTTCACTGGCAGTACAACATACACAAACACATTTGTTCATATTTTTTCGAATGAATATGAATATATGTGTACATCAAGCACCGCACCGCATAACCGACACGAAGCACTACGAACATGATGCTAGTTTCGAGGGCTTAAGTGCAACGATATTTTATTTGTTTGTCGCCGCGCCGGTCCTTTTGATTTTTGTATGAAGTAGAAGAAAAAGAAAGGTCTTCAAAGGGATTCTACTATGAAATATTCTAATCAAAACAGCACAATCAAACTTAACAAAAACAGGAGAGCCACAATGTTCTTCCCAAAAATTTGAAGCAGCCTGGACTTTTCATAGTATTGTTCCTTCAAAGTCTAATGGTTAAAAGCAAATTTGGCATATCCCCATTTCATTGCTTCGCCCTTTCATCACCACCTCTGCCATTTTACCCATTTTTTAAAAATCGTTTCCTATTGGTCAGAGATATAGAGTTGATTGCTTTTCTTGAAACGGTAACACAAGCGCTGTAACAAAATGTTCACACGACACATGTACGAAAGCAAAATGTCGCCAAGTAAAACGCTCTCAGCGACACATAAACGCACATGCATAAAATACTCGTACAAAAGTATGCAGCAAATGACATACCCACTAACAAAACATTTACGAAAAGGGCAAACGCCATTATTCTGACGCCATAGGTCAACAAGCGAAAAGTTAGCAGTAAACTTCTGTCAAATTTGGGTGATTGTTGGGTTGTAGTTCGTAAAGTTTTGTTGAATAATAGAGTAAATGTTGGGTTGCGTAAAATTTTTTTCTTAATAATTCACACGCGCTCAAGGTTTATAGGGAGACCCTCATAATGTTTAACACAGCAGATGAGAGATGGCGGTCAGCCATCAGACGAATAGGGGGAACAACATGTAACATACGAAAACATGCACGTGCCGTAACTATTCGGGACCGGTGGAAGTGTGATCATAGCCTCTTCGCGGCGGCCGCTAGAAACAAGCCTTTTAAAAAAGGTTTGGCTAATATGATCAGGCTGGTTCCTCAGGTTGGCGACAGGTTAATTCCCTGTCCCGTAAAACTTAATGAATTTCGAAAACGACAACAAGCCTCGGAAACGGACTGATTTCACGACGACAACCCACGCAAAGAAAAAGGAAAAACGATTTACGAATTTTCTTATGGAACGTACGATCGCTCTATAGAGCTTGAGCTGCTCAGCAGCTAACCGATGCCCTGTCAAAATATAAAGCTGACATAACAGCTCTTCAAGAAATCAGATGGACAGGGAATGGTGTTCTACAGAAGAAAGAATATGACATATACTATAGCTGTCATACAAAACACCATGTGCTCGGGGTAGGCTTCCTAGTCAGCGAAAAAATGAAGTCTACCATCATCGGCTTTAACGCTATAAGCGAAAGGCTATGCACCCTTCGCGTGCGAGGCAAATTTACGAACATCAGCCTCATTAACGTTCACGGACCTACGGAGGTGTCCTCAGACGAATAAAAAGAGACTTACTACGAACAAGTCGAGAGGGCCCTCAATGCCTGTCCAAGGTATGATGTTAAAATCATCCTTGGGGATTTGAACGCAAAAATATGTCGGGAGCCGGTATTCAGGCATTACGCAGGCACCCATAGTTTGCATGAGAACACTAATGACAATGGACTTCGAGTCTTAGAATTGGCAGCATCGAAAAACATGGTCGTTGCGAGTACCAGGTTCCCGCGTAAAGATATCTACAAAGCCACCTGGGTATCACCTGATGGAGTCACTCGTAACCAAATAGACCGTCGCCACTACTCGAACTTGATGACGGTACGAACGTACCGAGGTGCCAATATCGACTCGGATCACTATCTTGTTGGTATGGTTTTCCGAGGGCGGATTGCCTTGCGAAGACGCATTGCATCCGCCGATCAGGTTCGAATCAACACGGCTGCCCTGCGCAATGAAAACACCAGTAACACCTTTGGTAATGCGTTAGGACTCGCCCTATAAACACCTAATTTAGGGAGAGTAAGTCCTGGAGCCAGTATGCTGGGCGTAAATGAGAAGTGGACACGTCTTAAAAATACTGTCATTAGTACTTCCAACTCCATCTTAGGCAGCAGTCGTAAAAATCGGAACGACTGGTTTAATGATGAATGCAAGCTAGCGACTGAACGTAGAATGTTGCGTACCGAGCAATGCAACAATCTCATAGAAAAAAAAATTAGCCTGGAAGAAGAACCTAACCTGTGAATTAGAAAATAGCCGAGAGCGAGGTCCGCACCAGGCGCGGAAGTTCTACCAATCCGGCCGAAACATGACGCAGTACACACCACGCTGCACATACTGCAAGGACGGAGAGGGAAATCTGATCACCGATCCTGACAGCATACTGGAGCGATGGGAAGGGTACTTTAATGAATTGCTAAATGGTCAGCTCCCTGCAGAAGTGGAGGCTCCACTACTTCAAGAAGAATACCCTATGTTGCCGCCACCAAGCATAGAAGAGGTTGAGAAGGCTATAGGCCGGCTTAAACAGAACAAAGCCCCGGGAGTCGATGGCATACCAGCCGAATTATTCCATCACGGCGGGCCAGCCTTACGTCAAGCAATTCATGATATTATAGTACAGGTATGGGAGCAGGAAGAAATGCCAGAAGACTGGCGAAAAGGTTTAATATGCCCCATACATAAGAAGGGAGATGCCACAACGTGCAGCAATTATAGAGGTATCACGTTGTTGAGTACCGCCTATAAGATACTCTCCTCTATCATACAAGACCGGATAACCCCATACGCTAAATCCATCATCGGACATTATCAGTGTGGTTTCATTCCAGGCAACTCAACAACTGATCAGATCTTTACCCTTAGGCAGGCGATGGAAAAATGTCTAGAATTTAACATGCCAACATACCATCTGTTTATAGACTTTAAGGCCGCCTATGATAGCATAGCCAGGGTAGAACTTTACAAAGCCATGAGAGAATTCGACATCCCAAATAAATTGACACGACTATGTAGGTTGACCATGACCAACGTAACAAGCCAAGTAAAAATAGCCGGATTGCTATCCAGACCAATCAACATCTTTAATGGACTCCGACAAGGGGACGGTTTGGCCTGCCTCCTCTTCAACCTGGCGTTGGAGAAAGCAATCCGTGACTCTGGCACGGCAACAAGAGGGACCATCGTCAACAGGTCCAGCCAGTTACTGGCTTACGCAGACGACATTGACATCATCGGAAGAACCGAACAAGCTGTACACGATTCCTTCATCCAGATCGAGCAGGCGGCACAAAATCTGGGGCTGCACATTAGTGAAGGTAAAACAAAGTACATGGTGGCGTCGAATGCGAGAGGAACAGTTGGTCAAACAATCAAGGTAGCGGAGCACGAATTTGAAGTGGTGCAATCCTTTAAATACCTTGGGTCAATAGTAGCAGCCGATAACAATATAGAAGAAGAAATACGCGGGCGGCTTCTCAAATCCAACAGAGCCTACTATAGTCTGTCAAAGCTCTTCAAATCCAGAAATCTCACCATAACTTCAAAACTGCTGCTGTACAGGACCATGGTCCTGCCAGTACTCACATATGGATCCGAGACTTGGGTGCTTAGCAAAAGGCACTCCGACCTCTTAGCTGCGTTCGAGAGAAAAGTCTTAAGGAGAATTGTTGGCCCCATATGTGAGGAAGGACGATTCCGGAGACGGTACAATCATGAACTGTACGCAATCTACCTAGAAGCAGATATCGTGACAAAAATTAAGCTCGGTAGACTCCGGTGGGCAGGGCACCTAGCTCGCATGAGCGAAGAGGAACCTGCTCGGAAAGTTCTTTGTGGTACATTCTATGGTAGACGACAACGTGGTAGACCATGCTTGCGCTGGAGAGATGGCGTAGACCAGGACGCCCGAAGCCTTGGGGTGCGCAACTGGATGGAGTCGGCTAGAGACCGGGATAGGTGGAGAGACTTGTTGAAAGAGGCCAGGACCGGAACCCGGTTGTCGAGCCGATGATGATGATGATGGAGAGGGAAAGAAGATGTCTATAAACATTGGTCTTGAATGGTTGCAAATTGAAATGGCAAGGGAAAACCATTCCCGGTAGATTACTCCATATTCCTGTTGTGCGACTAAAATACCAATCTCTGTGTTTGACGGTGCGTCTAAATTAAGGCTTGAGAGTAAACTAATCAGCATTCCTAGCGAAACGGGTATTACGGGTAGACTGATTCAAGTGAGAAATGCAGTTGGCTACTTCAAATGAGTATCGCTTGGGAAAGAAGCAATAAAACAAAGACGAGAAACATTCCGACGGTGTTCAAGAAATGGGAATGATTTCATGATAAATCTGTTTCCTATCAGTTTTAACACTCTGTTCTGGATTACATATAATAAACGAAGAGAAGATTCGTATGCACCGGCCCAAAGATGTTAGTAATACTAGAGTTTTGGACGTATAAAAGCCTTATAAATTTTAAAGAAATCCTAAGCATTTATCAGAGTTTTTGGCGGTCTTGAGAATATGGCTATTCCAACGAAGATTGTCGTTGACACCCACCCGGAGTACTGACAACTTTTTTTCGGCTTCGTCGATGCAATAGACAGCATTTTTTTCCCGAAACATTAAACTCTAGAGGATTGTGTAAACCCCATTTATCAATGCTGTATAGATCGCCGATTCTACGATATTGTTGCAATTCCAGAGCCGAAGGAGATAGACATGATTTTGAGAACAAGTAGTAGATGTCGAGAAGGTAGATTCATCGGCAAAACAATGAAGTGTATTAAAAGTTTCAGGCAAGAGATCATTTATAAAAATGAGAAAGAGAGTCGGTGACAAAACGGAGTCCTGAGGTGTTCCTCAGTGCTTATCTTCCAATACAACATATTGTAATATTTTTGCTAGGTTCGTTAAATAAAACTTATTACTCTTTCTAATACTTCTTCTTTATTTTTACTTTCGAAATCACAACAATTAATCTCAACTTATAATCAACTCAAATACTTTATTCAAATAAAATCACACTTGTTTTACACTTTCCACAATCCAATAAGCAGAGTTTTGCACACTTCCGTAATCAAAAATCAACTGTGTCGTGCTCACCGCGAGCACTCCCTTATATACTCATGTTAGTTGTTCTCGAAAATTCGCGAAGCTTATCGTCTTGGAATGTTCTAGATGGTTGGAATAAGGGGAAATACGTTTGACATTGGAAAAGAGCTTTTTGTTTCTTCCATAAATTAGATATGTAATTTTCCAACAGATGGCGCTGTAGTAGTATAAAGCTCTGTTCACAACAATATATTGAATGAACAATAGTCTAAAGAATTAGGGTTTCATTGATACCAAACGCACGCATTTTAGATAAGAGAGGCGTCAAGCTATATCAAACGCAATAATTTTACTTCCTCCAAAAAAATATAAAGATCTGTGTGCCACTCTTCGGTAAGATGCTTTTTCAGAGTTGACGTTACTAAAACTCCAAGATATTTGTAAAAATAATAAAAAGTAAAAGCCTGACATTATACGTCTACTTTTCGTTCCTCGAATATGTGCCACCTCTACCTTTGAAAATCATCATTTCCGATTTCTGCAGATTAACTTTAAGGTTCCATCGATTGCAATATACCCCAAAAGCCTATTAATCATGATCTGCATTCCATCTACTATTTTGGAGAAGAGCACGATGTCATCCGCATACATATATAAAGACTAAGACAGTCAATTATCCTACCACTATTCCACCTCGCACTTTACATGTAATAGGTTAGTTTAGATTAATGGGCTGACAATTGATCTTTCGGGCAATAACAAGTATCAAGTTCGTTGCATACACCAATGGCATTATGTTAATAGCCTCGGGAAAATTTGTAGCTACCTTATGCAAGCCCATACAACTGGCCCTTGACAAACTCAGTAATTGGATGAGAAGCTGTCAACTTAACATTAACTCACTGAAGGCACAAATTGTGCTCTTTACTAGAAAACGCCATTTTTCCACAATAGTACGCGCCAATTCCGCTTCATGTTTTGGGCAAATATCTTGGCGTTGAACTTCATCGTAAACTAAACTGGAAAGAAAATATTAAAGAAAGAGAGAAAAAAAAGTGTGAGTGCCGGGACTCACGATTCTCTATACATAACGCTTTCCCCCAAAACACATGTGTATTTTTGTACCATGTCCTAAAACTATCGCATCGATGGAAATATAAGCGACCAATGCGCCAGTTCTACACATACAAATAGCCATCATTTAAACTTATGAATGACTTTTTAATCATTAATTTCAAGATAGTGTTCACATTGGAATTGAACTTACTCCTTAGATTTATTTTGACGTGTCTGTAGTAATGTTTCAAAGTAAAGGAACAAACCTATCTATTTCATAATTTAAATATTGTAAGAAAAAGAACGCACCATTCGACTCCGCTATGTAACGTAAAGTTTGTTTGAATTATGTTTAAACAGGGATGTTGTTTGAGACAGCATTATTTTTACACTTATATTCAAACAGAGATGTTATCTGATAGAAAATAGACTGTTTTTATACGAAACCGATTTTTAATCTTTGATTCTCTTTTACACAGGATAAGTTAAGAGTTAACTTTGTTCAAGCGAAAAACAGTTATCTCTTTGCACTCCTTACTCTATTCAGTTAAGCGAATTTAACTGAGCGAACGCCAAATAGAAAATGAAACTTATTCGGAAAATTAAGGAAACCAGAAATAAGAATGAACGATAACTCCGCATTTTTCTTAACCTCAGCAATTGCGTATAACGCCGCCAGCACATATGTACGTCTCTCGCAAACATGCTTACAATTTGCAGAGTGAAATGGCATAGTACAGTGATACTACAACTATTTGCTCGGAACATTAATAAGCGCGTTCACATTCTCAAATTTGTTTGACAAGCGCGACATGATGAATATTTGATGGATAAAAAAAAGAAGCGTTCACATTCGTCAAACATTCTGTCAAACATCACTTCTCATTAGAATTTTTACCATGGCGGACCAACGTGCTTGATGAACATGAGTTCACATTTTCAAATATGCTTGTCATGCAGCGAAAATTTCAAAAGATTTTTTGTTTGACAAGCCACTAGATGGAGCGTTCACCTTATCAAAATCAAGCCAATCATGCCGTTCTTGTCAAATTTATTTGAGAATGACCATAATGCCCCTAATGCGCACGAAAATATGATATTTCAGTTTGACTTTTGGATACGGAGAGGTGTAGAAGCTTAGCTTCATTCCGCAATATTTCTTCACCTCACATATAATACGTCAAAAAGACCTAGGCAATCAGGCTCTTGATGTCTGTTTCCTGCTAGCTATAGACGGTATTCACACTGAGCTAAATTTTCCGGCTTTTAAGGTTTCTGTATTTTATCTTAATGCTTTTTCCCTCTGTCAGAGATTTATAAACCGATTGACATCATTCTCACCTTGTAATGGGTATTGTTAAAGTAAATATAAGTGGCAAAAATTAATTTTTTAATTCATTGAAGTGGTAGTCATCATCCAGTTCATGGCTTGACAGATGGAAAACGATCTTAATATTGATGTAGCGAAAAGTATATTTTGATATAATATAGAATATTTAATTCGATAAATAAAATAATTATATGATAATTATGACATAAGGGACAAATTAAATTTTGACGCATCGAGAATATTTCGTTGCAGATGTCAACTGATTGCCCCGAACAACATTTTTCGGATTTTTGAATGTCAACTCTGAAAATGCATTTTTTGGGAGCATAAAATAAAATGTAATCGTCCATGACTAATGTGAAGTGGATTTTTTTAAGAAATTGAATGAACCCGCTATGAAATTTTACACCAGTTGTTTTGTCTTTCGTCTTTTTGACATATTGGTCAAAATGCAATCTTCCGTAAGGTAAGTTGCTACACCGAACGTGTAACCGTAACAGGCTACATGGAACGTATAAGTTTTACCCACGTTTTCGGTTCATTCTACCGTCGCGTCGGTAAAGATGTTTACACATCAAAAAGCTTCAATTGCTTTCTAAACTTGCAATTATAGTCCAGGAAAAATAGCTTTCTGCAAGGAAAAATTAGATCCTGGCTGAAAATTGGCACGATCATTGGTAATTGGGCCCTTAATAAAATGAGAGAGTTCCTCACCGATCCGATGACCGCTACGTAAGTTATTCAAGGTCAAAGGTCACGAAAATGGGTTTTTTTAAATTTACTCAAAAACGGTTTGTTTTAGAAAAAAAATTTGTTTCATAAATATGTTGCTGAGGCAATTTCCAACAGAAATGGTCGTAAGAGTTTTGTCTGTAGCATTTACCATTAAAAAGTTATAGCACTTTAAAGAATCGTAAGCATCGCCATATTTCGCATTTTCGCCCACATTACTGATAATTACTTAAAACCAGTTTATTTAAAAAAAAAATTGTAGTACAAACTTGTAGATGAGGAAGTTTTCACAAAAACGGCTTTAAAATTTTGTTCGTAGCACGTACCGTTAAAAAGTTATAGCAATTTACTGAATACACGGACCATAAAATTAATTTGATTTTAATTTTTGGGGCCAAATACTTGTAACCAATCAGAGAATTTGGTGAGAAAATTTAACCCAAAACCGGTTTTTTCTGGTAATCATAAAGTTTAAAGCTACCCTTTTAACTGTCAACAGTTCGATAAAAGTGCATGGTGAAAAAGTTGCAATTGATCCTCTATTACTTTTTCAACGAATAGGTATAACTAAAGAATTTGAAGACCAACTGCAGACATTTTTAACATACAAGTTGGCTCCTTATCCATTGTCACTTAATGAGGTTGGTATACGAAAAAATAAAAAATCTTCCCTTTATGAATTGTTAGAGCCAGTTGAAGATAACATTGATTATAATAATGTTACATACATCATCGATGGAGGATTTTTACTGCATCGTGTTTTATGGAATCGAGAGAACTCATTTCATGCAATTTTTGATAGCTACATTAACTATGTATAAAAGCATTTTGGGAAAGATGTCACCATTGTTTTCGATGGTTATAAAGATCAAGGTAACAATATAAAAGCTTCAGAGCAGCGTCGTCGGTGTGCTTCAGCTCCGTCATCAGGAGACATTTTGTTCGATGTATCAATGAAGGTCTCAACTTCCTAACAACAATTTCGTGCTAATGCAAACAACAAAAGTCGATTCATTGATATGCTTTCTGAGAAGTTTAAGGCTGTAAACATCCTAGTGAGGCAAGCCAAAAATGATGCTGATGTTTTGATAATCGAAACAGCCAAAGAGAAAGCTGAGAAACGCACGAGTATTGTTGTAGGAGGGGATGTCGACGGATGTCATGGAAAGTCATGTACAAACTCAGTTCAAATTGATCCATATGCTGAGGACGCTAACGACGAATCATTACTTAACATGCCTTTGCCAGATGTTAATTAATGGGGGCTATCGTAAATAAAATTTCCCTGGGAAGAATTCCCATTTTCGAAAAATCGCGATCGTGAATGAGTTCGAAATATTCCCGCGTAATTTATGGCTATCGTGATTTTCTTCCATTTCTGAGGGATTTTAATGTTATTGGAAGCCTTAAAACTACACACACCTAATTCAAAGGTGTTTTTCGACAACAGATGTATGGTACTTCTTTTTATCGGAGGGGAAAAGTTTCGAGGGAGATTCACGATTGACGAAAAAAATTCCGTGGGAACAAAAAATTCCGTGGGAACAAAAAATTCCGAGGGAAACAAAATTTCCAGGGAGATTCCCGATAGGCCCCAATAATTTTAACTAAATTTTGTTTGCTAAACACAGTGGAATAGGCCTACGGGCGATACCACATAAAAAAAAGACGCGCCTGGCACTGGAATGTGGAATGTGCAAAATAGGGCTACTTTTTGCGACACTTACGATTCTATAGTTTGCTGTAACTTTTTAACGGTACGTGCTACGAACAAAATTTTAAAGCCGTTTTTGTGAAAATTTCCTCATCTACAAGTTTGTGCTACAATTTTTTTTAAATAAACTGGTTTTAAGTAATTATCAGTAATGTGGGAGAAAATGCGGAATATGGCGATACTTACGATTCTTTAAAGTGCTATAACTTTTTAACGGTAAATGCTACGGACAAAACTCTTATGACCATTTTTGTTGGAAATTGCCTCAGCAACATATTTGTGAAACAATTTTTTTTCTAAAACAAACCGTTTTTGAGTAAATTTAAAAAAAAACCCATTTTCGTGACCTTTGACCTTGAATAACTTACGTAGCGGTCATCGGATCGGTGAGGAACTCTCTCATTTTATTAAGAGCCCAATTACCAATGATCGTGCCAATTTTCAGCCAGGATCTAATTTTTTCCTTTCTTTGGCATTTTTTGTCTATTTTTCCTGGACTATTAGGTTTTTGGTAAAAGATGGGGTGACAGCCCCAGAACATTGAATGTACACACTATAAGGTCAATTCTTACGTACGCATGCTTGGTCTGGTGGCTAGTCATAGATAAGAAAACCAAACGAAAAACCATGAAAAAATTCAAAGACAAGCTTGGATTGGCATAACCAGTTCTATTAGAACTAAACCAATGGCAGCCCTAGAAAATTTTTTCACTAGCTCCACTCGATGTGTTTACGAAAGAGTTGGACATTTCATGCTATAGATTGCTGAAACTCACCAATAACCTTAATGGGCTTGAATGACATAGTATTTCGTTACAAGTGAGTCACCATCCCTAGGGCATCACAACGGATCTATGTTGACCTAAGTGTGACAGTAACAAGATCAACTGCCAGTCCATTAACCTAACTTAACTTAATAAATAGGAGGCCATTGCGGCTCGAAGTCGTGGATAGATGATTTACTACTCACAACTCACCAGGAACAGCGAAGATCTGCAATTTTCTGCCGATTCCGAACGGCTAAGGAGCAGCACTTTTCATGACTGAGCGACAGAAAATTAAACCCAAGACCTTCTGCACGACAATCCAACGCACTAACAACATTATGCTAATTAGTACTACAACCTAACACTTATATAGTGTGACAATTGGAAGAGAGGTCACTATGGCCATAGAACTTTGATGAATGTCACAAACATAAACGTTCCAACAGGCTACGTTACAACGCACATAGATTTTAATTCAGTGGCAATAACAGATATCCCAACTTCAGAATTCTGGAATTAAAACCAATGCCAATCATGTTTTGGTCCTTACGAACGGTTCCAAGACATGCGAGAGGTAAGAATCAGGCATCTACTCTCATAACTCACCTATAAACGGATCAATAAGACTTTCAAATTTTTGCAGCTTATTCGAAGCAGAAGTGCTTACAGCTTGCAAGGCTGCAAGATATCTCGCCTCACATGAAGTACTAAACAGAAATATCGACATCTTCATAGACAGCTAGTCGAAACTAATTGATCGTTGTCCTATAATGAGTTGGGGTTTGTCAGTGCAAGGAACATAGACAGATGAACTGGCCAAAAACGGGTCGTCTCTTGTTCAGACCTCAGTGATTATGCCACTGTAGCAAGAGAAAAGCAACACTCGTAAGAATTTTGTCCACTTTCAAGGACCCTATGGCCGAATATTTCAAGGACAAAAAAAAACAGAATATTTTATCAAGACAATCAAGACTAAACTATCCATCTTAATTGGAGTCCTAACGGGCCACAATACAATGGCAGCCTCCATGTGGAGGACATTAGCTCGTTGGACTTATGTAGAGGGGGCATTCACTTTCTTCGTTAATGGCCCAGTTTAACCAGAGCCAGAAAACCAGCCTTCGGAACAAAGGTATAAGAAAATGTAGAATAAAATTAAATTAAAAAAAAATAGAATGTCTACTTCGTCAATATTTATTGTGAATAAATAACATGTAAAAGAAAATGTAATAACAAAAATAAAAAGGTATTCAAAGTATCCTTGCACAAGGATGTTATGTTTGGGACATTCTCTTGACATATGTAGGTATTCCTTGTAAGTTTGTCTTTTGTGCGTTCGACCAAATTAAGTAAAGTGTCAACATCAATACCAGACAAAACAATCAAAATACTCTCTCAGGTATTTAAATGTTCCTCAGAAATGGTCCCAAATCCTTATATTATAAGAAATGTTTTCAACCCAGACGCCTCCAAATCCCCAAGGTTTTTTTTTATATATTTTTTTTTAATAGAAACAGAATCATTTGAATATAACATCACCACATTGCTAGAGCTCGGGTTTTCATCTATGGATATGGAAGTGCTCCTTGCCCATGGTGTGTCTTGAAGACAGAAAACAGTGATTTATTCTATTTGTTGACCAAACACCCACTCATTTGTTTCAATCGAATAACGTTTGGGACCCAAGTTGCAAATAATAATCGTTCTCGCTCTTGTTTTATTTGCCTATATAGCATATCTCTCTTATTCCCAAGGACATGGGGATACTCCGTAGTGTCTAGTAGATTTGTCAATATCCTGTGCGATATTATCCTTTCGATTGATTTACTGCCATTCGGTAAATGAGACATATGCTATAAGATCTGTAGGCTATAGTACAGCTTCGCGTTGACGGTGCTGGGACTGTGTGGATTGTGGAAGTTAATGTATTTTATAGCCGTTTGTAATATTGTTGTCCCATCAAACGCAAACTACTTCAAATTTATGTTATGTGTCTGCTGGTTTGTTTCCTTCTCCGTGTCTCATTTTGGCATTTACACTCATGGTCGGTACATCTGTTTGATGCCCAATGGAGATATCAATTGAATTTGACAGTTACAATAATTTATAACTGTAGATTCTGTATAATACAGAAAACTGTTCAGTATTCAGCTTTTGGACTAAGCTAAGCATTATAGAACAGAAAGTAGCAGGCAAAATAGCGACAGACGCCTGTCTGTCCCTGCAGTCAAAGCCAGTAAAGGGAATGATTTATAAAGCAAAACAACTTTTCAGTGGACAATAATTGACACTGGAAACTTGTCACACACTGTATAAATGTTTATGTATGGCTATGTGCACTATGAACATAGGATTTTAATGGCATCCTATTTTGGATTTAAGTTATGACTTTGGTGGAGTCGTTCGGTGCTATATTTAACAATAAATCACTATAGCTTTTGTTCTTTATTTAATCGCTTATCGGTTTCTATATTCGACTTACTATATGAGAATTAAGATTAAAACTTACAAGTCTTATTAAGAGTGATGAGAAATCGAAACTTTCTTTAATTTTAAATTTATCTCGAATCAATGTGAAATTTATTTTGAGAAATAATGTACACAATTTCCATAATTCTTCTTGGCTAACAACACCACATAAGGGTTAGTTTCACGACGGGCCTGCCTACACTAACGGAGTCAAGTTAAGCTTTGACCACCGCCTTGAGGTAGCATGACACCATCCGTGTAGCAATTTTGCGAAGATTTTAATGCATGTCCAGACCGCTTGCTGGGCAGCGGGGTCTATTTAACGCCTTTTGCATCCAAGATAAATCTTGGACACCATAATATTTCCGCGATTTGGGGACAACCACAACCACTATTTCATAGATAGTCAGAAGCAACGAGGTTATGTGTCTCCCGTGGTACCAGAATACAGCTTCCGGTGGAGTTTCGCAACCGTTAAGGTCACTTATATATGAACTCCTAAACGTTCGTTGCCTAACAACCTCGGATATACACACCCAAACATCAAGCAGGACAATTCAATAGCCGGATGTGCACACCCATATGCAGAATACAAAACCTGATTTTCTGTGCTCTTCGAAGGAACGCCTGAACTTCCCAATGAAATCCGATAGAGGCCAGTATAACCCAAGCCGTTCAATACTACAACAGGAGAATTCACATTAACAGGGAGTGCACATAGATGGTACATGCACTCAGCTCTCTCGCGAGCCCAGACACAACGACATATGGCTAAAAGCTACCAGCTGAACCAGCTTCTCATCATAGGTCAAACCCCAATATCACCAAGTGAATGGCTCAGGACAAAGGGCGCTCGTAACCATGGCAAGGAACACGCACGTTGGAGTGAGCCCATAACCGAGGGTGAGCGGGTCAGGATGAGACCTGGACAGTTTTCATCTCAGTCATTATCTCAAGGAGTAACGGGTTATTCACCCTACCTAATAGTGCACCTGACAATCAGGGAACAAAAAGCTGCAACCCAAACTAGTCCCGATGCTAGTCTCATGCAATCAGCCAAGACTCCATGTAAGCACGGGGTCAAGTGCGGCCACAGAGGCCATCAGCAATGGAACAGACACAATGCCATTATTGTCGTCGAATCTGAAAAAATCAGTCAGCAAAGCTGGCCAGATTGTCAGCCGTCTTCCTACACCGCAACCATCGCAGAGAGATGCCTGACGTGGGCATATCGCTGAAAATCAGTTGGCAAAGGCCTCGAGTCCTCTCTCGGGGTCCCACATCAGCAATCCGTCGAGCCGAACAAGGTCCTTTCATGCAAAAATGCATTCAAAGAACCCTTTCCAGCCAACGGAAAGCCCGTGAAGAACGACAAGTCCAGGCGTTCACGCTAACACTCCTCTACAACCTCAGAACGAAATTGAAAGATAGTAATAGCCTTGACACTTTCTTACCACCTGGAAGACTTCAGCAGAACCTTTCTGTCACGAGTACTCAAGTTATGAGCACTCATGGCCTCGCTCCAGTCAGATGCCAAGATCTGCCGCTGCCTGATCAACTGGCCGGTGATACCTTGGCATATCACCTCCAAGTCGAGAGGAGACGCACTTACCAACTACTGGAGAGCCTCTAATGAAAACATTCTAACACATTTTAAGTGTACCAAGAGAATATCCTGCTTTTTCCTGTCACAGTCTTAACGGCATTGTACTACACACAAGCCCCAAATGCTGCACAGTCAACAAACAGCCGATTATATATACGACACGTACAGCGCTCCTAGACCCTAGGCCCCAGTCACTCTTAAGAATCCTACTGACTGCCGACACAAGAGAGCTGAGCTTTGATCTTACCTGTAAAAGTTGAGGAAGAAAGTTCATCCTCTCTGCAGAAAACCTGAATACTAAATTACAAGCTATCACATTTGTAGCCAGATGACACGTAGCTAACCGCCGCTGCCACCGTCCGTGAAACCGCCGAATATTGATTCGAAACTTACCATTTGTTGCATATAGCTTAAGAGTTGTTTCAAATAAATATGTAAAGTTCTAATATCTTTTCAACTGAAGTTTTATGTTTTTCTTCAGAACGACTCTGGCTATTCGACGTCCCAAAAGCACAAATTCCTCCCTAATATTATAGCGGAACATACTTATTTATTTATTTATTTCATTTCATCAATCGGAGTTTTGACTCCTACAGACTTATAAACAATTATACATTTAACTGTAGGTGGGTAATACCAAACAGGTTTATACAATAAATATCTAAGCACATGTAATAGTTAAATAAATAACTTAAATAAACAATAATAAAGAATTATAATACAATCAAATTAAATTTGGTTAAGAACAACTGACTTAAAAATATATCTCGAACAATTCATATCAAAATCCACTCTAGAGCATACTAAATTATGTAGCTTCTCTGATGCAACGGGAGATGGGTTCATTGCGACCATAGTTTCTGTGATGAAACTGTTCATATAAAATAAAACGTTCACGTGTAACTCTTGAAGGTGCAGTACCTTCATAAAATAAGTTTATAAGCGGCGGGCATTTAATATGCCTGGTTATAATGTCCCTGATAAACATCATAGAAAAATATTTTCTTCGAGTTTCCAGTGATTTCATTGCAAATAATAAGCATCTGGTTTCATAGGAAGGTCTGGTAATTCTCCAATTTAATTTAAAAAAAATATATCTCGTAAAATTTCTTTGTTCATTTTCTATTCTTTTAGATGAATTTGAGTAATACGGATTCCAAATTGTGCAGCAGTACTCTAGCACAGTTCTTACTAAAGAATTATATAATGTTATCAGAGTATATGAATCATTAAACTCTCTTGTATTTCTTTTAACAAATCCAAGCATTTGGTTAGCTTTATTGATCATATAATCATAATGAGGTCGGAATGAAAGACTAACGTCAAGAATAACTCCCAGATCTTTCTTCTGAATTACTCTTTCCAGGTCGACATTAGAGATGGTATAGTTAAAAATTATTGGATTTTGGTTCCTGTAACAAGATAAAACTTGACATTTGGCTATATTAAGATCAAGGAAATTAGCTTTGCACCAAGTCACCAATCTACTCAAGTCAGCCAACAAAAGATTACAGTCAGATTTACAGGAAATCCTACGATAAAGTTTAAGATCATCTGCAAAAAGCAAGCAGGAAGAATCTTGAAAGAAAGCGGGAATGTCATTGACAAAGAGGAGAAAAAGCAGTGGTCCCAAATGACTACCTTGAGGAACACCCGATGGTACACATAAAATATATCATCAGATTTAAAATTTTCAATTTTAACTACTTGCAACCTTCCAGTCAAATAGGATTTTAACCACATTAATAAAGATGAGTGAAAACCAAAACAATAAAGCTTTTGAATAAGAATTTGATGGTTTAATCTATCGAACGCTTTCGAAAAATCAGTAAATATAATATCAGTTTGATGACCTTTTTCCATATTAGATATAACGCTATTCGTCAATAACGTTAAATTCGTGGTTGTAGATTTCCCTGCAACAAAACCATGTTGAAAGATGGATATTTTATCCTGGATAAAATTTGCAATTCTATTATAAACTATTTTTTCAAATAGTTTAGGTATGGCAGAGATCTTGCAAATTGGTCTGTAATTTGTTATTTCTTGCTTAGACCCCGATTTGAAAATCGGAGATATAAATGAAATTTTCCATGAATCCAAGAAATAACCTCTAGATAGAGATACATTGAAAATCATTATTAGCGGTAAGGCCAGAGCAATAGCACATTTTTTTTAAATTATTATGGGTGGAATATTATCGGGACCTTCACTTTTGTTCAAATCCAGGCTAAGTAAAGCTTCTTCAACTTCCGTTTGGCCTAGAACAAGCGACCCAATATTAATACTATTACTCACGGCTGGAAACTCTTGATTTATGATCGATTCTGACGAATAAACAGCTTGAAAATATTTTGCAAATAAATTACAAATAACTGACATTTCACTTGAGGTAGTGTCTAGGTATTTCATACAGCTTGGTAATCCGTACGACTTTCGTTTAGTATTTAGAAAATACCAAAATCGCTTACTGTTACTTTTAAGATCATTTTCAACAGATAAAATGTAGTTACGATACAAAAATTTATTTAAACAATTAAATTTACGCTAGCAATCAATATAAATATCACGAAAACTTAGATTTTCTTTGTTTTGTTTATATAATTTAAACGCTTTGTTTTTTTGGTTTTTAAGATTACTTAACCTCCTATTAAACCAAACAGGGCTGGAATTCTTTTTAAAATATTTTTTTGGGACATATTTTTCTATAGCACCGTTTAAAACTGACGCGAAGACAGAATAATCATTATCTAAATCAGAAGAAGTAAAAATATTTTGCCACGAAAAAGACAACAAATACTCTACCATTGCATCATAGTTAGCTTTATGATAATCATAAACAATAATATTACTAACATTTTCTTTTTTTAAATAATTGTAAAACAATATCTCACCCTCAATTCCAAGGTGATGTTGTGTGTTCTCAATGATTGGAAAAATAGACTTTTCAATATTAATAAGAAATTCTTTGTCTACAAATATTAAATCAAGTATGCGATTGAGATCATTTTATTCATGGTTTATTTGAACTAAATCATATTGGCTAAGAAAATCAATAACGGCAGATTCAATTTCTGATGAAATCTCAAAAGGAGTCAAATATTTATCTTCTCAGTCTAACTAAACTCCATTTAATATTACCAGTGTTGGTAAGTTACGCGAGTTTTACAAATTTTAATTAGTCACGCGTAACTAATGTTACTTATGTAACTAATGTAACTTATTGAATTAGTTACGTAACTAATGTAACTAATGTAATTAATCTATGTTTTTGACATTTCTCCAGAAAAATCTTCACATCAAAATAAAATTCGAAGCAAAAAGTCACGTTTTATAAGAGATTGTTTGCGAAGCTATAGATTTGGCTAAAAAGGACTTCAACGTTGATGTTTATGCCGTCGTTTCCGACAATGTGAGCAATATGGTGAAAATGGGAAAAAATTTGAAGCATGTCTAAAAATTTTGAATTCTGAGTTTTAAAACCTTAGGTATATGTAAAAAAAATTGAAAATCCAATTTTGTTTTGGAAGACAGCCGACTTCTTCTACACATTTTGTGTACTTATAAATGTTATTGTTTATTTTTTAAATGACGAGCCAGTAATTTAGCTATATTAGTTACATTAGTTACATAAGTTACATTAGTTACGCGAAAAATGAGACGTAACTAATTACAAATAGTTACGCGTAACTATATGGGTAACTTACTCGGAGTAACTTACGTTGCCAACACTGAATATTACCAATATTAAAATCTCCAGCAAAAATTACATGTTTTAAGTTGTTTAAACTATCTAAGATTTTTTTGGAATTTGACAAATGTATATTATAAAACTCTAATGTGCTTCTAGGTGGTATATAGCTTGCTAATACATATAATTCTGATTAATCTATTTTGATACATAAGTACAATCAGTTGATCAATATCTATATTAGGAGCTGAGGAATTAGAGTCTAGTTCAATTTCACTGCATGGCAGAGAGGCACAAACAGCAACCAGTATTCCTCCGCCCCTTTCCATTCCAGTTTTTATTTTGCTTCTATCTTTTCTGAATATAGAATAATGATTTGAAAAAATTTCTGATGTTAAGTGATTTTCAGACAACCATGTTTCTGTTAAAACAAAAATATCGTAATTTCAAGAAGATAAAGAAACAAATACATTATCAAACCTAGTTCTTATCCCACCTACGTTTTGATAATAAAAGCATATATTTCTTTTTCCAAAATGAGTAGATGATGATAGTCTAGATGAACTTATAGATGAAAGCTTAGGTGGAAGGGCAGCAGATTGAGATATATCATTTGAAGAAAGCAAAGCGTAATTCTCAGACCTCTGAGAACTACCGTTTATTCGTTTTTTGGAATAAAAACAAATGGTCGTATAGTAACTCCCGATGGCCAAAAATTCGCATTATAGATTGAACTCGTGTATTCATTTGGGGCAATTATTTTAAAGTTTATGAAATTATGTTTTGTTTCCTTATTTTTATTTAGCTTGAAACAAGATATTCCTGAAGGATTTGGAAACGCAGATAAATTCGAAACAATGTAGTCAATTATTGCAACTGAGGTAGTGTCAGGATGAAAACCGGAGATATGGAAACATTTTAGTTTTCGCATTACCTTTATATTTTGACATTGCCCTCTGTTTCCCACAAGGCCTTGAGGTCTAGGATTTAATCTTTTGGCAGCAGCACTGGTATCCTTATTTCCATCGACAACGGCAACGCGAGTATTAGAGACACCAGCAACATCAGCGTCATCCTCCACTACAACAACATTTGCAGCACCAGACACCAGTACCACCATCAGTATCATCAGCAACAACAAAAACACCAGCAACACTAGTAGCATTAGCAACAGTATTCGCAGCACCAACGCCAACATTAGCAACAACAACAGTATCATCAACGGCAACAGCATTAGCAGCACCGACAGCACCACCATTTATTGCCCTCTTATCAACCAAAGGAGTAATACCCTCAGCAGAAAAAGCAATAAAATCAGCATTAGAACTGGGATCGTCTGTGTTCTTTTCAACTGCAGCTTAGATCTAAGTTCCAGTTTTTCGAAACTAAATTTTCCACACAGATTTTTCCCCAGTTTCTAGAAATTTTCTCTCTCGTTTTGACAACTTAAAGTTCTTCTTTTTTTGTCAACATTGGAAATGCAATTTTTTTCTCCTTTCTAATTACTTTGCCAAATAAATTTTTCGCACCTCCAGCTTATTCATACCTCTTTTTGAAACCCAGCGCTTTCTGCCAATCAGTGACGTGGATTTCGATCGCGTAATTAATCAGCAACACTCAGTATATTGGTGAGAGTGCCCAATGCCGTTGAAAACCATCAGCCTTCTCGTACTCTCATTTTTCACCCAGCTTTATGCACAGTCATCATCATTGAAATCGCTAACCTCTGGTATGACTTTCCAGTGGAAGGCAAAACAACGGGTGCATTCAGCCACCTCTTATCCCCAGTTTTTAAATGAAAGTTTCCAAAAACTGAAAAGGGAATGCCGCCAATACTACCTTTTGCCTAAGGTTTACACAGACCGCCCGTCTGTCAATTATTATATTTGCTCGGTTACCAGCTGTCACTAGCGCTTTAGGCTAGTCGCGCACTGGCAACTGTGATCGAAATCAAATAGTTTAATCACCAGTTGAAAGAGAACCGCACACTGGTAACTCTTTACTCACGCTCGCACTCTTTTCTCTCTTGCACTTATAAAAAACAGCTCAACTGATGCGAGGCAATCGTTTAGTTTGTGTCAAAACACAAACTTTTTAGTTTCGAGAATCGAGTTGCTCTAAGTGCGCGGTGTCCCATATAAGCCCATATGTTTCATTTTAGCAACTAAACAGTTGCGAAACTAAAAATTGAATGTGCGCGCCTAGCCTTAGAATTCAAACACTTAAAATGTCAAAATTGACGTTAATATTTGTATTTCTTCAAGTTACTGAGCGAGTGAACCGATGGCTGATGGATCATGGCTGCCCTTTTTCCTCTCAGTATGTTGAAAGAAACACCTGTGAGGAGGAATGTGGCAAGAAAAATTCTTGCTACGGCAAATTTTATCGCAATTGTTAAGCCTTACAAAACGTTTCTTCCGCAAGTCAACTACATATTTACTTGTGCTGATTTTATCAATTTGATCACGAACTTTCTGGCGGGCAAATATGTATTCATATGTATGTATTCTCTGTGGCATAAAAATTCAAACTCCATTTAAAATTCTATCAACAAATTTACGAGTCACGCAATCATATACATCCCCAAAGGCAAATTAAAAATTTCCCACTTAATTTATGAAACAAAGTTGTCATCAGAGCAAGAGAGAGACAAAGAGAAGAAGGAAAAAAGACAGGAATAAGCCACCATCTCATACCTACGCACGATTCCCTTAATCTAATTTATTTTTTTCTTTACGCACGATAAATGCGACATAGGAGCTTGCCAAGTGCTTCTTAAAACAAAAAAAATACAAGTATAAATAACCGAAAGCCTAATTTGAATAAGCTTCAGAATCTACCTTTCCCTGACTTCCGTCTTTTATTAATTTGCGATACACAACTTCCCGCAAAGGATATTGTACGAGTATGTAAGAAAAGTGAAATCCTTTTGAAAGTCAGATATTAATGTGTATTTTTGCCAGTCCTCGCATTCCTGGTGTTGTTTTTTACACAAAAACAACGCTAATACCACGCTAACGTTGCCAATGACACCTTCTGGCATACGGAATAACATTTATCCAATTTAAGTCGGAAAGTGAAAAGAATCCAATGAAATCTCTAGGCAAACATTATTACCGTGTTCTATAGTGATTGTGGTAAGAGCTGGCAACCTCTTTAATTTTGTTCTTCAAGGCGTTGGAGTTGTCGTCGTCGTCGACTTGTTGGTCGAAGTGTGAAGCCATGAAATAAGTGGGCCTATATAGTTAGCCAGGTTTTGTGGGCCACTAAAGAGCACTTCTTTGAAGTTTTACCTGGCTGGCATTAGGTTGCCTTGACTAACTTTTCCGCTGTAGCACCTTTGTTTAGCGAGCGAGCGATGTGTGAAATGCATGTGGGCATAATGAGGAAATTTCAACACGTTTCTGCACTTATTTGAATAGGTTTCCTTCATCATTGTGTAAATTCATATGGCAACGTGGACAGTGTTCTGACTAAGGAATATTGAAGCCATGGAAAAGAAAATCCAGCACTTCGTGAAAGAACTCACAAAGTAAACATAGACCGGAATAAATATGCTTACCATGGGAATTCTACAATTTTCATTTTGTGCAAATAGCAAGGTTGTTTCTTGAATTTATGGCACGTCTCTCAGCGAGAAATGAAAATATTCGGGGCAGAAAAATCTTTGGCTTTTAAAATGCATAGATAAATTTTTTTTTTAAACACAAAGGTTTTTAGTTTCAGCTCAGCAAGGCAGCTGGCTACAATGCAGTACCTTTATTATAATATTTAGGTAATCTATGGTTCTGCGGAAAAAATTGATGATGATAAAAATAAAATGCTCGAGTGGGTTGCACGAACTTGATGTTATGTACATGTATGATATTAGAGATGAATATGCGTAAAATTCATTGCTTAGCTACTTCGTAAAAAGAATCAAACTTAAGATTTTGATCAAACTTGATATTGTTCGACTACAGCCCGCCGATTTTATTTAATTGGTAGATATCATTTCTAATTCCCCCCCCCCACACGTTTTTTTCTTTTTTTAATAACAAAAACAACGGTACCTGCCATACGATTTTTTTCGAAATTTCATAAATATTTTTTTTTCTCAAAAACTGTTCAAAAGATTTTAAAAAAATCTAAAAACTTCATTTGGTTAAAGCTAGGTAATGGTTGGAAAACAAAATTTACGTAGTGGTTTTATTAATGGTACCCCCATGGAAACATCTTTTTTTTAATTTACTCAAAAACGGTGCAACCTATTTTGATCGTTTTTTTGTATGCTAAAGCTCCCTAAAAATTTGAATATTATAATGTATTAAAATTTTGGAAAAAAAATTTAATTTTTTTTTTTGAAAACTCAATATTTCGAATATTTTCAAGATGTGAGAAAAAATTATTTAACCTTAAAACCGAAATACCCATCATCCAAATGTTAAAAAATGGTTTTCATAAATCGTAATTTTCTCGAAAACGGCGCCTAGAATTTTGATACAAAATTTTTCTTTCGTATTATTTTTACGATCCATAATTTAATAAAAAAAAATTTTAACTTAAAATATTACTGACTATAGCTACCATAGAACTAATTTTTCAAATTTTGAATTTCTCATCATCGGCATAACGGATTTGAATGAATTTTTTTTTAAAGAAGATTCTTAAAAGTTTGAAAAACATTGCATTTCAAAACTTTAAAAAAAATATTTTTTTAATGTTTAAAAAAAAATTCTTGTTTTTTCTTAAACATATAAAAGCTTATTTTTTTAAAGCATTGGCTTATAATTTTTGTTCCTGCATTAACTAATATTTGCTTGAATCACATGGTATCCTGGTTTCAGCTACAACTACTAAAGGAGTTGTTTTAGTCATTTAAAAATTTTATGAATTTTATGCTTATGAACAGATTTTTTCTAATAACATTCATTTTTGAAATTCTTTTTCTTTTACATAAGAGCAAGTTCGTGCGACCCAGTAGTGCGGTTTATTTTTAAGAGCAAACCTGGAACATTTTAATAGCAAAATGTATAGAGAAGCTTATAAAAATATTGAAAAACATTGCATTTCAAAATTTAAAAAGCAATTTTTTTTTTAATTTTTGAAATAAAAATGCATTTTTTTTTTTTGAAAATTCGATACATTAAGAACGGATTAATATTTTTTTAGAATTTAATTTTAATTCGTAGAGTAATTAAAATTTTGAGTTGGTGTTCTAAAATTTGTTCTTAAGAATATTTTAAAAGTTTTGTAAAGGATGGTTAAATTTTAAGGGCCGATGTTGATTTTGAATAAAACACAAATTGTTTAGGAAATTACTGTCATTTCTTTTTACTATGATAATATTGGTATAGTTCAATTATGTATGGAACAATATATCGGCCAAATGGCCGCCGCAACCTCGGCGGCACACCTCCATCTAATGGTCCAAATTTTCGATGACGCTGAGGCATAATTGGGGTTCTATGCCGTAATTGTGCCGAATTATCTCATCCTTTAGCTCTTGAATTGTTGCTGGCTTATTGACGTACACCTTTTCTTTCAAATAACCCCAAAGAAAGAAGTCGAATGGTGTCAAATCACATGATCTTGGCGGCCAATTGACTTCGCCACCACGATAACACGGCCATTGAATTTGTAGCGCAAAAGAGCCATTGTTTCGTTAGCTGTGTGGCAAGTGGCACCGTCCCGTTGAAACCACATATCGTCCACATCCATATCTTCTAATTCGGGCCATAAAACGTTCGTTATCATCTCACGATAGCGAACACCATTCACAGTAACTGCCTGACCGGCCTCATTTTGGAAAAAATACGGCCCGATGATGCCGCCAGCCCATAAACCGCACCAAACAGTCACTCTTTGTGGGTTCATTTGTTTTTCGACAGCCACTCTTGGATTATCATTCGCCCAAATGCGACAATTCTGCTTATTGACGAATCCACTGAGGTGAAAATGTGCCTCATCACTGAAGACGATTTTCTTCGAAAATTGATCATCCACTGTTGCCATTTCTTGCCACCATTCTGACCATTGACGACGCTTGAAATGGTCAAGAGGCTTTAGTTCTTGAGCCAATTGCACCTTGTAAGTGTGTAAATGCAAGTCTTTATGTATAACGTTGATCAACGACGAGCGTGAGAGGTGCAATTGTTGGGCACGACGATGAGTTGAGGTGGACGGCTCTTCAGCCACACTATCGCGAACAGCAGCAATATTTTCTTCAGTACGAGCTATACGAGCATGCACTGGTGTTTTCACATCTCCTACAGATCCGGTTTGCTCAAATTTTTGCACGATTTTTCCGATTGTACGCACATTTGGACGATTAAATTGACCGAACAAATCACGAAGTGCACGATATGCATTTTGATTTGAACGCCCATTTTCATAGTAAGCCTGAATAACTTTAACGCGTTGCTCGATTGTGTATCTTTCCATGGTTCAAATTGAGTTAGTCTGAAATTGAGAAAGGTCAAATGAAATGCAGAAAAAAACTTGACGTTTAGGTGTGGTTCACATTCAACATCGGCCCTTAAAATTTAAATGAGTATTATTTTTAAAATCCGCTACAACGATTTATAATATTTGTTCTTGCGCTCTTACTACAGAAGACATCATTTTAAGGCATTAAATTATACGCGGCTTATATTTCTCCATTTGACAGTGCTATCGATGAGCTTATCATGCGTACGAAGGACAAGAACATGGATCTGGAAATTATGTATGAGAAGCTTAGAATACTGAAGTCAGCAAAACAATTTAATTGATTACAAATTTCAGTGAAATGATCAAGAATGAATATGAGAAAGAGAGTCGGAGACAAAATGGAACCCTATGGCACACCAGCATTAATTTATTGAATTTCAGATTTAAAACCGTCCAACACAACTTGTATTGAGCGGTTCGAAAGGTAGTTTCTAATCCAACGAAGAAGGTATATTCATCAAAACCAAATTCACGCATTTTCGATAAGAGGGTTTGTCAACCTCTATCAAATGCTTTTGAAATATCAAATGCAATAATCTTACTTTCTCCGAAACGATTTAAAGATCACCGGTGGGCCTATTTTTTTTTACGAGAGCCGTATTATACCGGTTATTAAAAAACTTTCGTTGTAGTATTTTTTGCCTTAGTATTTGGCGGTGCGAAAAAATTTGGTTCTTCGAATATGATTATTACAGGTCCCTCTTGCATGATTAAACTTATTCCGCCTTAAAACATTGAAAACATACTTCTCAGATATTAATAGCCTCTTAACAGCTTGAATCAAACCATGAATTCTCTTTCGGTTTAATAGATTTTATAATCTCGCATTCCGATAAGAAATAAATTTGTAATCATATCTGTACTGAAGTCCACGTCAGTGTCAAGAGGCATAATGACCAGTAAAGGTTCCTGAATAAATCGTTCAGACCTTCCTAGTTGGCTTCCTCATATTACCAAACGCTTCTCTAATGAATTATTTATCTAACTGGGTTTTGTTGACATAAGACAATGGCCTGACAATTCACAATAAAAGAACCTTATTTGTCTATGCTTATCTTGCACTTAAAGACAAAGATACACTTAAGCGTCAAAATATGTCAAAGCAATGTCAATACGTCTTATGTATTTCAAAAATATTTAAATTATTTTTACAATTCATTCAGAATTCTAGGTAACATCTTATTTCTTAATATCTCTTGTGCATGAGTTACATAGGTAGATTTGTATGTTTACAAATATTAATAGGTTGAGTAATTAATAGGTGAATAATAATACCTTCATTAAGTCACTAAATAATTAGGAATTCAAAAGTCTAAAGCCTACACATCTTACATTGATTTTAATTAATACAAATCTTCAAAAAGCATAATAGTCGCTATAGGCCTCATGAAGATATAAATAGGTACTTAAATAAGTTTAGAAAACACCGCGAACAGCTTAGACTTCTTTGACACACTTAAATTGATTTCTTATTCATGAGTGTTTATTAGTTAATTTAATGCATGGAAGCGGTTGGGTACATTCCCGAATTCATTGTCTCGAGTTCCAAAATGTTATATAAGGAAGATTTTTCAATTTTTTGTTTTTGTTTTAAAAACAATTGTTTCGTTTATTTCATTTAATTAAATTTAGTGTGTGCTGCTGTTTTTACTTGCGAATAAAATAATGCGAATTATAAGGGACATAGAAATAAGACACGGTATTTCTCCGCTTTAGTTCAGCCGCCATCCCTGGAGATAAAAAATCTGAGACAACCACCTTCAATCTCAGAACATCGTGCCATACATCTATCCTCTCCTTCCTAGATTATAAAAAAAAAAAGGTACTATAAGGCAAGTTATGCATTTGTAAAAAAAATCGAACTCGAGATTTTGATCAAACTTGACATTACGATGATAGCGAAGACCAAAAAAGTAGGTCTCGCAATTCTGTCTGTCTGTCTGTCTGTTCGACTACAGCTAAACGGCTCGGCCGATTTTCTTCAAACTTCGTAGATATGGGTTTTAATTTTTTCCCCCGGATGTTTTTTTCTTCATTTTTTTAAGACCAAAAATAACGGTAACTGCCATACGAATTTTTTTTTCGAAATTTTATAAATATTTTTTCTCAAAAACTGTCCCCCAGATAAAAAAAAATCAAAAAATTTAATTTAGTTAAACCTAGGTAATGGTTGAAAAAAATTTCCAAAAAATCATTATTATTATTATTATTTTTGGAACCATTTTTTTGCTTTTGATTTTTTCAAAAACGGTATGACCGATTTTGATCATTTTTTTATATTAAAGCTCCCAAGCAGTTTCAATATTATTGTCTATTCAAATTTTCAAAAAAAAAATTTTGGATTTTAAAAAAAAAATTCAAATTTTTTTTTGGAACTCAATATTTCAAAAACCCCATGCTCGATTTTCTTAAAACTTGATAAGTAAAAGTTTCTTAAAATAATCTACAAGATATGAGAAAAAAAAAATGTATTTTACCTAAAAATAACGGTACCCTAAATACAAATGTTAAAAAATGGTTTTCGAAAATCGTATTTTTTTCGAAAACGGTTCCGAGAATTTTGCTTAAATTTTTTTTCTTTCGATTAATTTTTAAGATCTATAATTTAATAAAAAAAATTTTGAAAACAAGATATTACTGACTGTACCTTCCATAGAAGGATTTTTTTAAATTTCTCATTATCGGCATAACGGATCTTAATGAAATTTTTTAACGAGAAGCTTCTAAAAAGTTTGAAAAACATTGCATTTCAAAACTTTAAGAGAAATATTTTTCTTTGAATTTTTTTTGGAAAATTCAATATCTCGAAAACAACTCAATATTTTTTTTTTTTTTCAAATAAAATTTTTATTCGAACAATAATAAAAACTTAACATTGGCGTACCAACATTTTTCTTAAAAATGTTTTAAAATTTTTTTATATAAAAGCTTATTGTCTTAAGAAACCACTACAAAGGCTTATAATTTTTGTTCTTGCACAAACCTATATTTGCTTGAATCACCTGGCATCCTATTTTTAGCTCCAACTACTTACTAAATAAGTTGGTTTAGTCATTTAAAAAATGAATTTTATGCTTATGAACAGTTTTTCTCTAATAGCATTCATTTTTTAAATTCTTATTCTATTACATAGGAGCAAGTTCGTGCGACCCAGTCTTGCATTTTATTTTTATGGTTATAGGGGTATTCATCATCTGATGCAGGAGGTCTAGTTAAATTAGTTTTGTTACTAAATCCTTTAAGCACTTTTTTTTTATTTGTAGCAACACATCAGCAAGTTTAAAATTTGACATTTTTTGTTTCCATTTCTTAATAATTACAAAGAAAAAGCAGCAACATGCCAAAGAAGTAAATTATTTGGGCACACGATTTCAGACATCAATAATAGCCGACATTACGATATGACATTTTGGTGACCTGTTTTCTTTCAACCAATTGATCATGGAACACAACGGCCTTCAAGCGATTACCTCGGCTGGCTTCGCAGTACGGCATTGCAGCTTTCGAATAATCTGAGATCTTTGTGCAGAATTTTTCTCAGGCTGCTACGAGAAATTTTGGGCTATTGAGATCAATGGCGAGTTGATGTTCGTGAATTGAGTCCCACACTCTGGGCTACAGCTGTCACATTCTCATCTTTGCTTACTGTACGACAACGGAGTCCATGAGTTTTGTCTACTAGCATAACAGTCTCACGAACTTTTTGAATAAAACTTACGTACAGCAGGCGCAGTAGGTGCTTCAATTCGGCCAAGACTTCTTTTAAAAAAACGCACTGTTTGGGCTACACAGCAATCAC
The DNA here is from genome assembly GCA_911387755.1 of Chrysotoxum bicinctum. Taxonomy (NCBI): domain Eukaryota; kingdom Metazoa; phylum Arthropoda; class Insecta; order Diptera; family Syrphidae; genus Chrysotoxum; species Chrysotoxum bicinctum. Next base: position 106,071,600 of record OU426989.1, on the reverse strand, counting down.
TTTGGAATCAGGTTCTCAATGTTTCCCAAGGTTGTTCAAGAGTAAAGTGTTTCATTTCAATCTATGGAGGTATGATGCTGACTTTCTGTCGAGATTTCGAGCGAAAAACAGCTGTCAGTGTCAAAATAACCTATGATTCAAAAATAAGCCACTAGATGGCCCACCCATTATATGAAAACGATGGAATTTTTCCTAAAATAAAATAAGGAATGTTTTTTGCTGCCAAACGGAAAGTAAAAATTGATTATAATGCAAATTAGAACGGAAAAAAATGAGTTTCTGCCCATAAATTCGATACTCGAAGGCCCATCCGCAGTAGAATTATACACAAGCTTTTATCTACAGTATTGTATTTGTTGGTGGTTGTATAAAATAATTCTGTCTGTTGTCTAACAATATGCCCTCACTAATGCTTAAGGTCTTAAAAACCAATTTACTTACTTCCAAACTGAAATAAAATTCGTGCAATGAGGTGAAAACTATTTTTTCATTAATAATAGTTATCCTACAAAATTTATCTTCAATTAAAACTTTTTAACTATTCTTAAAAATTTATTTCAAAAACAAATTACACGAAAACAAAAATATTACTTACTTAATAAAAGGCTCTGTTTGTGTATTCTTATTGGAAATACCTTAAGAGGTATTCATGATGCGATGTAATTGGTCTAGCCAATGGGTTACATTTTCTTACACTTCAACAACAAAATATATTGATCAAAATTTTACAAGGCTCTCAAATTTTTTCTACAACCTAACCCGCATTGCAACAAAAAAATATCTACAACTGTTTAAAATTTGTATATTCGTTTGACAGGTCACCAAATGTCATTTCTTGCTTTAAGCTGTTATCTTTTTCTGAAATTTTGATCTCTTGCTGCATTTTCTTTGTAATTATTAAGATATGGAAATGAAAATGTCAAATTTTGATATTTGGTTTAGTGTTGCTAAAGAAGAGAAAATTTAGCAATTTCACACCAGATCCTGAATACTCTAAGGCTAGGCGCGCACATTCAATGTTTAGTTTTGCAACTGTTTGGTGGCTAAAATGAAACATATGGGCTTATATGGGACACCGCGCACCTAGAGCAACTCGATTCGAGCAAGTAAAAAGTTTGTGTTTTGATACAAACTAAACGATTGCCTCGCAACAGTTGAGCTGTTTTTTATAAGTGCAAGAGAGAAGAGTGCGAGCGTGAGTAAAGAGTTGCCAGTGCGCGGTTCTCATTAAACTGGTGATTAAACTATTTTATTTCGATCACAGTTGCCCGTGCGCGACTAGCCTAATTGTATGAGAAATTGAAAAAAAAAATTGTATCTCTTGCTTATAGTTCTTATATTGAGATGCAGGTGGATGAGAAAGCCACTTAGCAGGTGTGAACACTGAGCACAAATTATTTCACAGCTGTCAAATTTGCTGTCACTATTTTCAAATTCGAAACTTTATAAAACATATTTAACTATTTCAATTTATGTAATATTCTCGACATTACCACTTACATATGTGAAAAACCCAAAATTGTCAATTAGGCAATTTTGAAGAACGAAGAATAATTCAAAATTACTTTTGAAGGGAACTAGTTTCAGATGTCGAGTTTTTTGTAGAACATAAAAAATATAGCAAAGAAAAACTTTATTTTGAAAAAAAAAGTTGACTCCAATTGAACATTGTTATATTATGAAGGCGACCACGGTGCCGTAGAACAGTTTAACTGTATAACATCTAAAACAGCATCATAAAGCGCGCAACAGATTGAACCAGCAACAGCACCGTCAACAGCAACAGCGGCCGCCATTAATTTAGAGCCAATGCATTTCAATTGTTCACCACACATAAGAACAGCAACAGCAACGCCAACAATGCCAATCGTTAGGCCAAAGTCCTAAACTTCCTGTTGCTGGTGCAGTGTTGTCAACTTTCCCACAGCAATATTTAGTGGCACCACAATGCAAAATAAAATAGAACTCAAAATATTTTTTTTCATTTTGCTACTTTTTTATTTTAGTTGCAATTATCGTGTGAATAAAAAACAATAAATAATTTTTGATAAACTTAAGTTGCAAAATTAAGTGACCAAAAAGTAATAAAGAATAAAAAACTATCGTGAGTGTTAAAAAATCGCTGAATAAATGAAAAAATTACTGTGCCTGTGCGGTCTTTTGCCTAAAAAAACAGAACTGAAACAACATTCCTTCAATTTTATTAAATTGTCAATTTGTCAATCAAAACAAATGATTTTCGTCCAATTTTCGATTTATTATTTTAACAATAAATATGTAAAATTTACAAATAGTGTGAGAAACAGATTAGCACAGCAACTTCAACAGTAACTTCAACAGTAACTTCAACAGCAACTTTAACAACCACGCCACTCTTCTTAGGGCAACTGTTTTAAATGGCTTTGATTACATTAAGGCTAGGCACGCACATTCAATTTTTAGTTTCGCAACTGTTTGGTTGCTAAAATGAAACATAATTGGGTTATATGACTTGCCGCGCACATAGAGCAACTCCATTTGAGCAACTAAAAAGTTTGGGTTTTGACACAAACTAAAGGATTGTCTAAAATTAGTTCGCTTTTTTGTGTTACATATAACTATATGCACCTGCGCGGACATTCAACTAAATAGTTGAGCAGTTTTCTATAAGCACAAGAGAGAAAAGTGTGAGCGTGAGTGAAGAGTTGCCAGTGCGCGGTGCTCTATCAATTGGTGATTTGATTTTGATCACAGTTGCATGTGCGCGCCTAGGCTAACAGCAACTTCGACATTAACGTTAGACCTTAACCCTTAATTCGATGCCGCTGTGCAAATGCTACCAACTTTTGAGTCGAAATTTGTCATTATTACGAGTATCAACAATTAAATGAAAATGCAATAAACATCTTTTTGATTCGTCTATTTATTTTGGGTTTTGACAATGGAAGAATTGTTAAAATGACAAATTGCACAAGTCGTACACATTGACGCAATTAATGTAAATTTATATTGTTAATGGCCGATTTCATAAACAAACACTAAAAGCACTTTTATCAAAAATCCTCTTAAATTTTATCAGGCTCTTAAAAATTTTTAGTTTCACCAATCTATAAAAGGGACATTTTGGGGAAATTTTTGTTAAAATTGAGTTCTCTTCACATCCCTGGGAAAAATAAATTGCTTTTTTCTTTCTAACAAGCGAAATGTATGAGAAGAAATGAGAAAGCGTTATGTGTTCAAACAAATGCCAAGAAATGAAAAAAAAAAAAGAAATGCACACAAAATATTTGGAAAGATTCTGATCCTGACATTCTATGGCATAAAATCATTAAGTAATAACCACTTAATTTATTTTGTATTGCATTTTTGGTTTTTTTTTGGTTCCAAATGAAGACCAAATATATTCAACAAACTCATCCACAGATGCTTTGAAAGGTCGGAACCACATTTTGAAGTCATATAATGTATTTCTGTGAACCGAGAATATTCTTGCTCAGCGAATAACTTTGTGTTGCACTTTATTATTGGATGAAGACGATCAATATTTTTTTCGAAATAAAGAAACAAATCATTTAAATATTTAGTATTAATTTATTTATTTTGTATCTTCAAAAATTGAACACTTAAATCCTTACAGAACGATAATTTCAGCTGCAATACCTATAACCAATTGTTGTTATCTACATCTGATGACATTTCAATGACACTTTTAAAAATTAATGAGCCAAAAATGGGCATTTAGTTTATAAGGGTGTTTACAAACTTGTTTAATTTAAAAGCGCTTGGTGAAACCAAAACATCTCATTTTAAGGTTTAGGAGCCTGTTAAATGTTTAAAAGTCCTTCGTGAAATCGGGCATAAATGTACGGAAAAATCATTTCGCATTTGAATTTACTTTGATTATATGCTGTCAAAAACGCTGTTAACGGTGTAATCTATAAGTATGTAAGTAAGTAAGTTTTTCCTTGCTGTTAGACTTCTTTCTTATCCTTCTTTCTCTTCATTAACTTCACGACCGCGCTGTGTTGAAACATTTTCAATTTTCAATTTATTTTGCATTCATTTCACTTAAATCTAATTAACAAATATATAATTATATAATTAAATGACGGAAAAAGAATACAATAAAATCAATCTATAACTATAAAGTTAGTGTTGATTGATCTAACATAAAATTTTTAACTGAGAATAACTGACATGGGGTACTATCAGCTTTTGATAAGTTTATTTTTTTTTTTTAATTTTTATTCAGTAATGAAAAATAATTTATTATTTTATTATAATTTAGTATTTTGTAGGAACCGAGAAGAATCTTTGTTGTGTGTGTATGTTTTATTTATTTATATGTATATGTATATTATTTGGTTCTAGGAAGTAACTCATTTAACATTTAAAGGGTAATCATAATCCCTTGAGCACGGGTAGATTATAAAAAAAAAGACTAGACGCGCACATTCAATTTTTAGTTGCACAACTGTTTGGTTGCTTATAGAAAACAGATGAATCATTTGGTTGAATGTCCGCGCAGGTGCATATAACTAGATGTTGCACAAAATAGCAAAATCATTTTAGGCAATCGTTTAATTTGTGTCAAAACACAAACTTTTTAGCTGCTCGAACCAAGCAGTTGCGAAACTAAAAATTGAATGTGTGCGCCTAGTCTTAAAGTTGCTGTGTCAATCTGTTTCTCGCATAAACAAGTGCAGTCACATTTGTTTTCCTCTTTGTCATGTCAATATATTTTTTTTTTGTGAAAAGAAGACGTCAAATTATGAAGCTGCCCACCATCTGTCATCTTCAATGAGAGTCAAAAAATCTGTTATATAATGTAGGGAATGCACTATTCAGTGTATTATAGAGATCAGTGGTTGAACACTAATATGTACATATATAAATTACAAAGCTCATATTTCTCTACTGAAAGTATGCATATAAAATATTTTTTTTTTAAATAAAGCAAAGTCACGTTATAAGATGAATACAATGACAAATAAAGAAATTTTAAACGTTTTCAATTCTCCGATTTTTAGACTGAAATATGAATTTACCAATTACCTTACGATTCCGGAGACGGTACAATCATGAACTGTACGCAATCTACCTTGAAGCAGATATCGTGACAAAAATTAAGCTCGGTGGGCAGGGCACCTAGCTCGCATGAGCGAAGAGGAACCTGCTCGGAAAGTTCTTTGTGGTACATTCTATGGTAGACGACAGCGTGGTAGACCATGCTTGCGCTGGAGAGATGGCGTAGACCAGGACGCCCGAAGCCTTGGGGTGCGCAACTGGATGGCGTCGGCTAGAGACCGGGATAGGTGGAGAGACTTGTTGAAAGACGCTAGGACCGGAACCCGGTTGTCGAGCCGATGATGATGATGGGACACCGCGCACTTAGAGCAACTCGATTCGAGCAAATAAAAAGCTTGTGTTTTGACACAAACTAAACGATTGCCTTCGCAACAGTTGAGCTGTTTTCTATAAGAGCAAGAGAGAAAAGATTGTGAGTAAAGAGTTGAAAGTGCGCGGTTCTCTTTCAACTGGTGATCAGGGTTCGGACTTTACTTCGATCGAAGTAGATCTACTTCGATTTTGAGAAAAAAATTTAATCTACTTCCCTACTTCTCTTTGAAATTCTAAACCAACATATTTAAAGACAGCGCTGATCACTCTGCATTACATAAAAAACAAGTTTAGGAATCATTTAAACGTAAGCACTGTGGAAAATTTAATGTTTTTGAGATCACTTTCAGAAAAACGTAAAGATATTTATGAGCCACCTATTGAATTGATAAAATTCGTACAAGTTCGTTGATGGAAAATTTACTTTAAAATAGTTATATTTAATTAAAATTTTTTTAAAAGTCTGAAATCAGAAACTACTTCGAAAATTTTAGATCTACTTCAGTTTTTTTCCGTATCTACTTCGAAAATTTAAAACCTGAGTCCGAACCCTGCTGGTGATTAAACTATTTGATTTCGATCACAGTATTGCCAGTGCGCGACTAGCTTTAAGGCCCGGTGCACACATGCGTTCTCTTAACACCGCGGCGGTACCGCAATAGTTCGGTTTTATTCGCAGTGAGTTCATAAAATACTCGGCTAACACAACGTAGCTCTTTTTTTTGCCGGTCATGGTGACCATGGTGCATACACCATGACCGGCAAAAAAAAGAGCTACGTCGTGTGAACTCTACGTCGGAAACAACTCCATATTTCTTGAAACTTTTTTATCTCATTGATAAATAATTCTATATATATTTTCCATTTTTGACATCTTTCTTTTGAATTCTACTAGCGTCAAAATCACGCATGTGTGCCCTACTATTATTATTTTATTTTAGATAACGTCAAAATGTCAAGTTCAATTAAAGTAGATGGCTCTGTTTTTAATAAGTAATATTAATAGATGTCCATAGTTTTAATGACACACAATCCTTGTTCAGGCCAACTGTCAAGAAATGGCCTCTGAAAAAGTTACATATTTGTTTTTACCACTTTCCGCCAATAGCTTTAATATCGGCAGTGAGAAGTCGAACCATATTTATTGGAGCGTTTGTATAGAAATTGCATAATACCAGCAATCCATATAATAATATGTCAATGCCTACAACAATCTGAGTTCATGCAAAGACCAAAGTAAACACACCCTTTTGACGTTTGTAAATGTCAAATAGTCATAATAACGGGTGGCGCACCAATTGTGGTACAATAAGAAATTCAAATAACTTTTTTTTTAATCGATGTATTTCATTTATTTTTTTTTTATTGGTTAGAAAATTAAATTTTATTTTAAATAGTTAGTTGTTTTTAAAGATTATTGACCGCAAATGACCTCCACGCTGTCCCACGCATATGCGGCACCTGGTCAAAAAATTATTCTTGCTTGACATAACCCCATAAAAAGAAGTCTGGTGCAGTCAGGTCAGGTGACCTTGGGGGCCAGCGAAGAGTGGAGTTCCTAGAAATTAATTTGTTTGCGAATTTTTTGTTTAGCTCCGCCATAACTGGTCTGGCTATATGTGCAGTTGCTCCATCTTGCTGAAACCAAACGCTGTTGAATGGTATACGTCTTCGGCGCAGTTCTGGGTAAAAAAACTCCTTCAACATCTTTAAATAACGGTCCCCATTGACAGTAACGGTTACACCGTTTTCTTCAAAGAAGTACGGCCCGACAATACACCTTGATGAAACTGCGCACCACACAGTGACTCGTTCTGGGTGCAGTTCCGTCTCATGGAGCATTTCTGGATTAGACTCATTACATATACGGGAATTTTGCTTGTTTACATTGCCGTTAAGATCAAAATGGGCCTCATCAGACATGAACAAACAATTGATCAATGTGTTGTCTTCTTCGGCCATTGATATCATTTTTTGGCAAAATTCCAGGCGAACAGGCAAATCCTGAGGGTTTAACTTGCTAGTAATTTGGACTTTGTACGGAAACAAGTTTAAATCGTCATGAAGTATCCGTTGTAATGACCGTCTACTAATTCCAATTTGCCCCGATAAGTTTCGGGTCGAAACGCTCGGATTGGCCTGTATTGCAGATGCTACTGCTGCGATTGTATCCTGAACCCGAACATTGGCATCTCGATGGTACGGCCTTCGTGCGATGCTTCCAGATTCGGCAAACATGTTTACAAACCTCATAATGGTCCATCTACTCGGGGGATTACCGCCAAACTCCCGCCTAAATTCCCTTTGGACGGAAATGACGGACTGCAAAGCATGGTACCGTTGCACTATCCAAATTCTTTTCTCCGTATCCCAAGCATCCATTTTTATAAATCTAAATAGTAACCTACAAAATAAAAAAAAAATAAGCCGATTACTCACACAGAAAAAAAGTTATTACGTTTTATTTTTGTAGCACAATTGGTGTTCCACCCTGTATATAACAGTTACACGATTGAATAACTTTTCCATATTACAAAATATTATTATGAAAATAAGTATTCGTAAAAGCAACCGTTCAGCGCGTTGGAACCATTTTACGTTAGACGTGGTGGGCCCTTCACAGTCAAGTCTTCAAGCTTTGGTGATCAATCAGCCAACATTCGTTTATCAAATGAACGCAAGATTGGCCGACAGTACCGCGGTCCGAGAAAGTGTACAGCAGATACCGAGGCAAACGATTTCTATCGATGCACAAGACCTCGGCCTTTCGCAGACTTCAACTTGGCGAATTTTGAGTGAAAATTTTGGCCTACACCCGTACAATATCCAACTGATCCTAGAGCTCAAAGTTCATGACCAAAGACAACGCCAATTGTTCGCCAACTGGGCTTCGGAGCCTTTGGATGAAGAGCACCATTTTGGTCAAAAAATCATCTTCAGTGACGAGGCGCGTTTTTGGATGAATAGTTGATTATTATCTATCAAAATTGTCATAAGCGCGACGATATTTGCCCACACGAAGTTCACTATTTTTGGGGACGTCATTGGTCCGCACTTTTTCGAAAACGACGGAAATGTGGCGGTCCCCATTAATTGCGAGCACTACAGAACGATGATGACCAATTTCTTATGGCCAGAATCTAATCATATGGACCTAAATATGTGGTTTCAGTAGGACAGAACTACGTCCAACACAGGAGACGCCACAATCAACAGTCTGCATGAACGATTTAAGGGGCAGGTTATCTCTCGCAGAGGTGACGTGAATTTGCCAACAAGTTCATGCGAGTTAACCCCATACTAGACTTGTTCTTGTGAGGTTTGCAGTGGTCGCATAGGTCTATCCGAATAAGTCACAGTCGACCGATGCCCTTAAGGTGAATATCATAGGCCAACGCTCAAATTCAGTCGTATCTATGAGGAAGAGTCTTTGAAATTGGACCACTTGGATCCGTGCCGTGCCGCATGAAGCCGAGGCGGGAATTTGAACGGTGTCGTATTTCATACATAATGGCATACAATTTTTCTTTACAGCTTTATTATTTGGTTTTTTTATACACTTCGTTCCAAAAACTTTCCGATGAGTTTAAATTTGACCAATAAGTCATAGGTAACGGGTGATTTTTTAAGAGCTTGAGAACTTTAAAAAAAAAAAAACGCATAAAATTTGCAAAATCTCATCGATTCTTTATTTGAAACCTTAGATTGGTCCATGACATTTACTTTTTAAAGATAATTTCATTTAAATGTTGACCGCGGCTGCGTCTTAGGTGGTCCATTCGGAAAGTCCAATTTTGGGTAACTTTTTCGAGCATTTCGGCCGGAATAGCCCGAATTTCCCTCAAAATGGCCATAGAATCGCGAGCTGTGTGGCATGTAGCGCCATCTTGTTGAAACCACATGTCAACCAAGTTCAGTTCTTCCATTTTTGGCAACAAAAAGCTTGTTAGCATTGAACGATAGCGATCGCCATTCACCGTAACGTTGCGTCCAACAGCATCTTTGAAAAAATACGGTCCAATGATTCCACCAGCGTACAAACCACACCAAACAGTGCATTTTTCGGGATGCATGGGCAGTTCTTGAACGGCTTCTGGTTGCTCTTCACTCCAAATGCGGCAATTTTGCTTATTTACGTAGCCATTCAACCAGAAATGAGCCTCATCGCTGAACAAAATTTGTCGATAAAAAAGCGGATTTTCTGCCAACTTTTCTAGGGCCCATTCACTGAAAATTCGACGTTGTGGCAGATCGTTCGGCTTCAGTTCTTGCACGAGCTGTATTTTATACGGTTTTACACCAAGATCTTTGCGTAAAATCTTCCATGTGGTCGAATAACACAAACCCAATTGCTGCGAACGGCGACGAATCGACATTTCACGGTCTTCAGCAACACTCTCAGAAACAGACGCAATATTCTCTTCTGTACGCACTGTACGCATTCGTGTGGTTGGTTTAATGTCCAATAAAGTAAACTGAGTGCGAAACTTGGTCACAATCGCATTAATTGTTTGCTCACTTGGTCGATTATGTAGACCATAAATCGGACGTAAAGCGCGAAACACATTTCGAACCGAACACTGATTTTGGTAATAAAATTCAATGATTTGCAAGCGTTGCTCGTTAGTAAGTCTATTCATGATGAAATGTCAAAGCATACTGAGCATCTTTCTCTTTGACACCATGTCTGAAATCCCGCGTGATCTGTCAAATACTAATGCATGAAAATCCTAACTTCAAAAAAATCACCCGTTATATGATAGATTTCATTCTTGAAGAGCAGAATCTGGATCTTCACATAAGTATACATATGCCCGCGCTGTGTTGAAAACATTTAAAGGGTAATCATAATCCCTTGAGCGCTGGTAGATTATTAAAAAAAAAAAAAAAAAAAAAAAAATATGTATGTATATTCCCTCAAGATTTCTCCCTTAATTTTTTGTCACCCCAGATTTCCCCCTTACGGAAAAAAATTGTAACTTACTTCTAAAACTGAATTATAATAATTTGATGTTGAAATTAAACTTGAGTTGAAGTCAATCCTGATCGTCTTACGGAAAAATTTAAAAAATCTGCAATTAAATAATCATCTCACATTTTACCTATGTATATGTACATAGATACTTCTATAGTACTTACACAAAACACAAATAATGTCCTACATTACCACATATTTTGTACTCAAAAATTCCACTCAAACAGGAATAAAAACAGAAACGGAATCATTGAACAAAAACCAACCAAACAACGCACTGCGCAGAATCTTTGCAGAAAATCAAATCCGTAATGTCAAATTTGACATAAGAGAATGTCATCAAAACATAGAAGCATACAAAATACAAAAACAGCTGTGATTTGTGTTTGAGAAGTACAAAACTATTTAAATTTCAATTAACTATTTATATTACGAGCTAATAAAACTTTAAAAAGCAAATAAATATAGTTTCTATTTAAATGAATTTAAACAAAGAAATTCAAAAAGAACTAGCGCTAGTGTCGGAGTGCGTCGAAAGTTCGTGTTCAAAGGACTTTCCCTTCTCGGAAATGCTATTGAAAGTGAAATGAAAAATGAAGTTCATAATTGACAAAATTTCCCACTTAAATCGACAAATAACATAATGTTTAAGTTGCTAAATGTTAATGTGCAAAATTTTTCAACAAAAGAATTTGTTTAAAATGAAACAGTAGATTTAATTTAATTACTAAATGCCTAAGAATATGCAACGCAGTATATAATCAAATGCCATGCCGCCACAATGTCTGCAGATATACTTTGATTCATAGTGTATCCAACATTTCAGTTGAAGCCCCCACAGGTATGACACAATAATGCCGCTCAATAAATAGAGGAGTTAAATTGGGTGGGTGATAGAGTGTGGTTTGAAAACCACAAGCACGATAGCATAAAATTTTATATTTGCATGATATTAACATAAATTATTATGTAACTGAAAGATACACTGTATCTTATTTTCTTGATTCTCTGAAAATAATCAAATTAACCTTATCAATTATTGATAATCCAGTTATAATTATTTTAGTGATGCGAGAGTGCAGAGACCCGCAGAGTTTAAATTCAAAAATTTTATTTTAAAATTCGCGCCATTTTGTAATTGTCTTTTGTTTGGTAAAAATAAGGCAGTTATCGATATATGTAATGTTCACACACTCAAAGCGATGAAATAGTGAAAACTCAATTTAAAAGAAATTATTTTCAGTTATAAGACTCATTTCCATAAGTCTGGGTACATTCAAACCAAGATGTCACATATGGGAAAATTTAACGAAATTAATGTGATAAAAGTGAAAAAACTTCTTCTTTTACAACAAGTGACCATTTGGTAGCAGTTTTGGGTCATGTTCGCCGATAATGATGAAGGTGCGGGTGTTCCAGTGAATATATTGCGTTACCGAGTGATGTCGACAGATTTTTTGTTTTGCCTAAATTCAATGCTATAGACATCTGCGACTTTTACTAGGAAAAAGCTATACGCCTTATAGCTCATGAAACAATAGCTCTATTGCGTGGGAAATTTTCTGGACTAGTGATGTTTCAAAATCGGAGGCCTAGATCATACGATGTGACACAATTCGATTTTTTTAACTTCCCATAGGGAGTTATTGTAATCGGTCCGATTTGTCAAATTGGAATTTTTGACATTTCTCGACGTTTCAAGGTCCCTAGAGGCTATATCAATCATTTTTAGAGAGATGTCTGTGTGTGTGTGTGTACGTACGTTCGTACGTTCGTACGTTCGTACGTTCGTACGTTCGTACGTTCGTACGTTCGTACGTCCGTACGTTCTTGTTTTTTTTGGGATTTTGTCAAAGATAAATTCTACGCCAATTTTACAACGAAGAATGGCATTACATTATTAACCGCAGAGTTTGGTACTAAAAGAGGGTGGGCTATCTAGTGTATTCTTCTTAAATCATAGGTTATTTTGACATTGACAGCTGTTTCCTGCTCGAAATCTTGACAGAAATCCAGTATCGTATCTCCGCGAAACAAACTGAGTCACTTAAACTAGGTTGAGAAATATATTGAAAGTTTATTTCCAAAGTGAGCGCTGTCTTGCCCAAACAGTTCGTGTTTTGATAAGATGTTTCGGCCGAAATGAAGCACACACCACGCCTGCTGTACGCAAGTTTGTGCAAAAAGTTCGTGAGACTGGTATGCTATTGGGCAAAACTCATGGTTTCCATCATCGTAAGGTAAGAACAGACGAGAAGTGGCTACTGTAGGTGAGAGTGTAGGACTCAATTCACGAACATCAACTCACCATCGATCTCAACAGCTCAACATTTCACGAGCTAGCCTGAGGAGAATTCTGCACAAAGATCTCGGATTATTGTTCGCTTAGAAGGTCCAACTTACTCAGCAATTAAAGGCGCACGACCATTCGACCATCTGCTTCTTTATCGCTTCAAAGTTTTGGCCTTAGAGCCGCTTGAGTTGGACAACGATTTTGGGCGAAGTCGTATGTTGGTATTCCAGGAGTCGTACATTCGACTTCACTTGTACTAATATCGGGAAACGCAAAACATCGCATACGACTATTCGTATTTTATCGTTATTCCGAATCTAGTATTCGATTCAATTGAAGTCGTATTTGTTTACTTTTTTAGTCGTGTTAAATTTTCTAAACGAGACTTATTTTGTTTTCGATAAAAATGGACAAAAAGCAAATGTAAGTACATTTTTGTATTGGTTTATTTATGGAATCAACGTTATTAATGCGTTTATGTATGTATATTTAGGAAAATAACAAATCGTTCTCAGTTTGAAGCATTGGTTTGTGCTATGGAAGACAATTTGGAGGTAGCAAGGGGCCATGGGAAGAGTGGAACATTCAAAGCAAACATCAAACAGTTTTGGGCGGACCTTTCCATAAAACTAAATAGCCTGGGGCCACCCATCCGAGATGGTACAGCTTGGCTTAAAGTAAGAAAATCTATTTTTAAATATTTAACAAATTGTAATGCAAGCTTCCTTAGGTCTGGAATGACCAAAAGTATTTGGTTAAACAGAAACTGCGGCACAACAAGCAGCAATTTAAGGGCACAGGGGGTGGTGAAAATACTACCATATGCTTAAGCAAGGTTGAGGAGAGCATTGCTATAATTTTAAATTTAGATTCAATTGTTAATCCCCAAGGATCAAGCATTGGAGTATTTCAGCCTGTAGTCGAACTGATAAATGCTGAAGATGACTCTGACATATTGGAAGCCAATAACATCACTCAAACAAACAAGAAAGAAAAAGAAAAAACAAATAAAATAGAAGAAGAGCGTCTTCAACTTTTAAAAAAACAAACGGAATTTCAAGAATCTCTTTTAAGAGAACAGAGAGATACCAACAGGTATCTTCGAAAAATGGTAAAAATAAGAGAAGAAGAATTAGAATGTAAAAAAAGTTTCCAACAAAATGTATTAAAAATAAAAAAACAAAAGTTAGATGCCATATTGGAACAAAATAAGATGACCTAATAAAAAATAATTAATAAACTTCTTATTTATTTATGTAAATGTATTTTTATTCCATGTTCTAGGTATAGTTTATAGATCTCATTATTGTGTTGCGTAAACAAACTGCGTTGTTTATTTGGTCTATCTGCTCATCTGCAGAAAGAGTCGTATCGTCTTGATCATATTGATTGTTCTCGTCTTCGGAATTATCTTCTGATGATTCGCTCTCATTTACTCTAAATTTTATGCAAAGATTGTGCAGGCAACAGCAAACATTTATAATTTGGGAAACTTTTTTTGGATCGTAATGCAGTTCTCTTGCTCCCAAAATACATCTAAATTTATTTTTTAGAATCCCAAAAACTCTCTCAATTATATTTCTTGCCTTTGAGTGTACTTGATTAAAAGATGACTCTAAGCTTCCCTCCAATGAAGACCGAAATGGTGTTATTAAATATGGTTCCAATGGATATCCGGAATCACCTATAATATAAACAAAATAAAGTAGCTTTTTGTACGTGGTGTGTCCATTCTATTACGTCTTACGTAATAACCACTCGTTCCTTATTCCTTCATTGAATTGTTGTTGCAAAAATAATTTTGCATCACTGTCTGACCAAACGTAACTATCATGGCATGATCCAGCGTACCTTGCATCCACAAACCGTTTTTGCATTTTGTGATCACAAATCTTAAATTAATAAATTTAATAAAAATAAACATGCTTATTTAAGATTCTTATATTTACCATCATGGCATTGATGCTGTGAAAGCCTTTCCTGGAATAGAAAAGATGCTGGATTTCCTTATTCGGACACGAAATCCTGATGTGGGTGCCATCAACGCATCCAATTACGCCCGGAAAGCCAGTTCTTTCAAAAAAGCTCTGTTTGGCCTCTTCTTTCTCTCTTGCTGTCATTTTTAAATTAATGTACTTTGGACAAATATGCTGCTCGAATATGTTTAACATTTCTTTTAATATTTTTGAAAATGTAGGCTGGGCGATAGCTAAATTGAAATCTCTTCCAACCCCTGTTTGGTAGTTTCCTTCCGCCAGAAAGCGCAAAACGGCAGCCAGCTTAAGAATATGTGGAATTGATGTTGAATGCACCCAAGTCTTTAAGAATGGATTAATCTCTTCGAGTACATAATTAAAAGCTTCTTTTGACATTCGAAATATTTTGTGGAAACTGCAACTTTTTGAATAATATATACACATATTACTGAGGTACAGTGGCTCTCAGCTTAAATGATGCAGTGTTTTTATTTGCCTAAAAACTTACATTTTATAGATAAAATACGTCGAAAGTTTCCAAAAAGCGAGTGTAATAGAGTCTTTAGAAAGTAATTATTCATAAGCAACATAAATAGTCACCCATTATTCTTTGTACTCAGATCCTGAGGTAAAAAACTGTAACACTCTCATCAAATTTGCTCTCAGCTTAAATGATGCACTCAACTTAAATGGTATATAGCAAACGGTTGTTTTTGATTTAAGTATAAAATTGAAATAATTATTATTTGTTGTGATCAGTTTATCAATTTGTGACCTGAATTAAGTTAAAATTTTCTATTTTTCAAACATAGGCCCGCGTACGAGCTTAGAAAGTCGCGAGTTAGTTATTAAACACTACAAAGATGGGATTAGCCAAAGAAAAATTGCTGAAATGTTTAAAATTAAATCTTCAACCGTTCAGCACACCACTGAGCGATATGTACGCGAAAATCAAATCGTTAGCAAAGGAAGGAAAGCCCCAAATAAAATATTTTCTGACAGCAACCGAAGATGGATTGTAAGAAAAGTAAAGGAAGATCCGACTTTAAGTGCGCCTCAAATAGCTTAAGAAGCCGAAAATTATTTAAATAAAAAGAGCAGTGCCGAAACCATTCGAAGAATACTCAGAGATGCCAATTTTCATGCAAGAAGTGCCCATAAAAAGCCGTTCATCAGTCAAAAAAAAAATTTCAAGGATGCAATTTGCTGGAGACCATATTAACAAGGATAAAACGTTTTGGGATACGGTAATTTCCAAAGACGAAAGTAAATTCAACCTTCATGGATCGGATGGGAAGGCATACATTTTGAGGCAGCCAAAAATTGAAGTATCCCAAAACGTTTTATCCTTGTTAATATGGTCTCCAGCAAATTGCATCCTTGAATTTTTTTTTTTTGACTGATGAACGGCTTTTTATGGGCACTTCTTGCATGAAAATTGGCATCTCTGAGTATTCTTCGAATGGTTTCGGCACTGCTCTTTTTATTTAAATAATTTTCGGCTTCTTAAGCTATTTGAGGCGCACTTAAAGTCGGATCTTCCTTTACTTTTCTTACAATCCATCTTCGGTTGCTGTCAGAAAATATTTTATTTGGGGCTTTCCTTCCTTTGCTAACGATTTGATTTTCGCGTACATATCGTTCAGTGGTGTGCTGAACGGTTGAAGATTTAATTTTAAACATTTCAGCAATTTTTCTTTGGCTAATCCCATCTTTGTAGTGTTTAATAACTAACTCGCGACTTTCTAAGCTCGTACGCGGGCCTATGTTTGAAAAATAGAAAATTTTAACTTAATTCAGGTCACAAATTGATAAACTGATCACAACAAATAATAATTATTTCGATTTTATGCTTAAATCAAAAACAACCGTTTGCCATATACCATTTAAGTTGAGTGCATCATTTAAGCTGAGAGCAAATTTGATGAGAGTGTTACAGTTTTTTACCTCAGGATCTGAGTACAAAGAATAATGGGTGACTATTTATGTTGCTTATGAATAATTACTTTCTAAAGACTCTATTACACTCGCTTTTTGGAAACTTTCGACGTATTTTATCTATAAAATGTAAGTTTTTATGCAAATAAAAACACTGCATCATTTAAGCTGAGAGCCACTGTATATACTACAATTAAAACATACCAAACTTCTGGCAAATCCATTGGATTCGATTCATCACGAATTTTTCTTCGGATAATGGCTAAACTTACAACACTTTCATTGTTATCGTCCGGGAAAAATAAATCAATGGAACTTATCATAATTTCGTTGGAAATAAAATAACTTAAATGGAAAAAACAACACAAACGACTTTTTAAATTGAAATTTTATTGATTTTGACAATTACCTACGAGCGACGATGTACTTTGTTTTTTTGAGCTTCTCGTACGCAACGTATACGACTTGAAGAATAACGATTTTGATACGAAACGAGTTCGAGTTCGACTACGAGTACGAGACAAAATACGACTTCTGGAATATGGGTGGTTGTCTAGAAGCCAATGCATCCACAAACAGTGACAGTTTAGTGCGGATTGTGGAGTGGTGCCATAATTGAACCATTTTTCTTCGAAAATGAGGCTGGGAACAACGTTTCGGTGAACGGTGGGCGTTACAGAGCCATTTTTTTTTTACTGAAATTAAAGATATTAATTTGGACGACCTCTGGTTCATGCAGGATGGCACGCCATGCTACACAGCACATGCTGCAATCGATCTATTTCGCACCAAATTTCCAAATCGTGCTATCAGCCGTCTTGGCGCTGTCAATTGGCCGCCTCGGAGCTACCATTTGACCTCTTTGGACATTTTTTGTGGGGAACCGTGAAGGACCGATGTTATGCCAACAGTCCGGAAACGATGCAAGCACTTAAGGCCAATATGATCCAAGCAATCCTTCAGCTACAGCCTGAAACCATCAACAAGGACTTGGTCAGAATGCGCTAACTACGAAGCCAGTCGAAGCAGTCATACCATAAATAACAGTGTGTTCAATAGTGAATGGAAATGTTTGCTTTATTAAAGCCATAAAACATTAAAAAAAAATTAAACTTGTATTAGGCCCGCCCTCTATAGGGAACTTTAGGAAATTAAAATCTTAAGTCCGAATTTAAGAACTTAAATTTTTTGCAGAATTTTAATAAAATTGCATTAGTTTTGCGCGCATTATTTGAGACATGAAATAACGTTGGTTGGCAAAACAAAAAAATGGGTCTCAAAATTCATAGCATTTTGAAATGTTTCCCTCTTATTTCTGTAAGATCAAAAATAGTGGTATCTGCCATACAGATAGATAGATAGATAGATAGATAGATAGATAGATAGATAGATAGATAGACAATTTTATTCATTCAAGCAAACTTAAAGCTATAAATACAATATAAATGTTTAAAGATTGAATGAAATTAGTGAACATTCGGTAACTATAAAAGTTAGTGATGAACGACACGCCAAAACAAATTAATTCAAGTAATATCTGAAGTGGGGTGACAATCAGAATTTAACTATTTCAAAAATTTGATTAATAATAAAAGTAAACTTTAAAAAAAGGAATAATAAAATAAATTCAAAATAAAAAACTTAACAATTCAAAAATAATATACTCTAAAAAACAACAAGAAATTTTTTTTTTTTACTATGTACATGTTTGTGCTGCTTAATATGATAAGGTTCTTAAAAAGGATTCAATACATTCATAGTCATGTGTGAATAGCCAGTCTTTAACTTTTTTCAAAAATGAACTAAAAGAAGTAGTTTGCCTTATAAATAACGGTAATTTATTAAAAAGTTTGGGAGCTGTACTTGTGAAAAAAAGAGAGAAATGAGTTCTGCGTGCGAGTGGTATAGTAACAAGATGTGAGTTATTTATACGTAGACTGTAAAGCTGTGAGTTTCTAGTTGGAATATTGCCACTTTGTTTGAAGAACTCTCTTAAAACTTTGAAAACATAGAGATGTCTCATTGGTAAAATTTGCAATTCTTTATATAAAGGCCAACTTTCAGCAAAACGGTTTTTATTACAAATAATTCGTATTACATGTTTTTGAGCTAACATAAGGGGTCTAAAAGTATTTGCGTATGATCCACCCCAGCTGGAAATTCCATATTGAAGCTTTGAATGTGCAAGACCATTATAAACTAGTTTTAAAACTTTTTTCGAGCAAAATGGTCTTATGAGATACATTTTACGAGTAACCAACATCATGTGAGATTTCAGGGAGTGAATATGTTCTTTCCAATTTAAGTTGAAGTCGATTTGAACTCCCAAGTATTTAAATTTCATCACTGACTCAATTTTAAAACAATTATCGGAACAAAGGTTATAAGAATAGAAATTACGTTCACCACATTTATGAACAGGCAAGCAGAATTGTTTACAATTGTGTGCATGGAAACAAAGGTTATAATCAAAAAGACAATTATCAGAAAGCTTAAAAGTTACTAACTTAGTTTTCTCGCTTATAATTAACTTATGAGCAGCAAACCATGTCCTAAGGATTTCTAAATCTTCATTAATTTTGGCAACACATTCAAAAGTAGTATTAAATTGATATGTGAATGCTATATCATCAGCAAAGGCAGTAAGGGAACCATTTAATTTAAGATCGAAAAGAGAATTTATATAGATTAAGAAAAGTAATGGACCGAGAACGGAGCCTTGTGGGACTCCATTTTTTAAAAGAAGTGAATTACTAAAAATTCCATTCACATTTACTTTTTGTTCTCTTTCCTTTAAGTAGGATTGAAGCCATTTAAATATTACACCTCGAAAACCAGCATTATACAATTTGTTTAATAGAACGTCATGATCAACCATATCAAAAGCCTTAGTCATATCAACGAAAAGAGCAATGGTTGTTTTATTACAATTTAAACTGCTATATAATTGTATACACAGCCTTAAAATAGCGTCTTCAGTAGACATTCCTGATCGAAATCCAAATTGATTATCACTGAAAAATTTATTTTTGTCCAAGAAGGAAATTATTCTTACCTTTATCAGTTTTTCAAAAAGTTTTGAGAAAGTTGAAAGCAGAGAAATTGGCCTATAGTCGGAAACATTCTTTCTATTACCTTTTTTGAAAAGAGGCACAACTTCAGCACACTTAAGGCGTTTGAAAAAACAACCATTTTCAACACTTGCGTTAAACAGGTAACTTAATATATCGACTACATATAGGGAAATTTTTTTAAGTAAAATACTAGAAATACCATCAGTAGTACACGAATTCTTATTTTTTAACGATAAAATAGTCATGTAAACTTCACGCGAAGATATTGATTTGAAAACAAAACTATTTGGTTGTAAACTATCAGACGTTATATTTGAAAATATTGAACAATCACAACTTGAGCAAGGATCAACTGAAGGTTTAAGTTTATCTGAAATTTCTGTGAAGTATTCGTTGAATTTATTTGATATTGAGTTTAAGTCAGTTATGGAAATATCATTAATTTGCAAGTTATCTATTTCGACTAACCGCGAATCCTTACCTAAAATATTATCTACCACTTTCCATTCTTCTCTTATATTTCCATTTGCTTTTTCGAATAAACCCATATAATAATTATTACGTGTTTCCTCTATTTTATGCTTAATGGTTTTACATAAAGAGACATAATAACTTTTGAGATTTCTGTTTTGGGGATGTTTTTTGCACTTAATACTTAAAGTATTTTTCTTAGAAATCTGCTTAAGTAAATTATTAGTCATCCAAGGCTTTAAATGCTTATTTCTGTTTGGTTTTTGACTAGAACTAAAAGTACAGGAATGTATGTGATTATGTAAAATTGAATTGAATAAATCACAAAAACTGTTGTAAGCATCAAAAAAGATGTTTGTTTAATAAAAGTTAATATACTGGCGCAAAATTTTAGTCGAAGTACAATGTTAAAGTTGTTTTAGTATGATACTAGTTGGTTAAAATGACGATTTTGTAAATTTTTATTGAAGTTAGAATCATACTTTCTCTTAAACATTTTATTTAAGTTAAAACCATCAAATACCTATTTTAATTTGTTAGTATCGTACTAACTTCATATGATTCTTTGACATTTATAAACCGTCAAAAGATGTCTGTTTACTTTGATTTTTGCACGAACTGACATTAGTTTAGATGTGTTCAGAAGCAATTTATTGAAAATAAAAATGTTTAAAATTAAGAAAGAGTTAGTACTACTTTAAAGTTGGCAAATTGTTAATTAGTATATCATACTATTACCGTAACACCAGGATGTTTAAAATTTTCCGTCAACGTTATTGCTTCCAACCTTGCATAGAACAATTGTTTTTATTTTCAATTTTTCAAAAACAATAAAACTGATTTTGATCAAATTTTCTTATTCTGATATCCTTAAAAGGATTTTATTAAAAAGTTTTTGTATTTAAATTGTCATAAAAATATTCTTTGAATTTAAAAAATAAAAATCAAATTTTATTCTTCTATTATTTAACTACTCGTATCTCAAGGGTTTTTGAATTAGGGAGTATAGAAGTTGAAATACAACTACACAAGCTGTATGTAGACTGTAGAGTATTAAGAAATTCCTTTTTTTTTATTTGAAAGGCATATATAAGCCATTATAAATATGGAATATGATATCGTTTAAATGCCCGCGTCGTCGGCTTCTTACGGTGGTACGGATCCGAGTGGTCCGATTTTCAATAATTCTTTCACATAGATCCGGCTGAATTTGAACGATGGCCTTTGTAATGTTCACCTTAAGGACATCGGTCTTCAGGAAACTCTACAAGAAAGAGTCTAGCGGGGTCAAACCGCATGTTCTTGTGGCCAATTCACGTCACCTCTGCGGAAGATAACCTTACCCTCAAATCGTTCATGTAGATTTATCAATCATGGCATTCGCTGTGTGGCACGTAGTGCTGTCTTGTTGGCACTACATGTCGTCTAGGTACATTTTCACTTTGGGTCATATTCAATTACAGATTTGTCGGCCTAAATCACGGTCCTTTTCCAAACGCTCTCAAGCCCAGTGAGCGAACAAAGGGTGTTGTGCATGGTCATGAGCTCCTGGGTCAGTTGGATCTTATATGGGTGTAGGCCCAAATCCCTATGATAAATTCGCCAAGTTGAAGTCTGAGAAAGGCCGAGTTTTTGTTGCGGCAAGGAATCGATTGCCGCGGTGATGTTATTGGCAAATCTTGCGTTGCTTTAGCGTACGAATTTTGGCTGATTATTATTTTTTTTTTCTAAGTTTTTCCTTTTTACTTGCGATATGTATGTTTGTATAGGTACTATAGGGCAAGTTCTGCATTTGAAAAAAAAATCAAACCTGTGATTTTGGTCAATAGGGAAAACGAAAAAAGTGGGTGGGGCAGTTCCGTCTGTCTGTCTGTAAGCCTGTACCTCGACATACAGGCTAATCTACTGGATGTTTTTTCTTCAAACTCGGTACTAAAGGGTCTTCGGCGATTCCCTAGAGGATTAATTGAAATTTTTTTTGTTAACTCCAAAATTAACGGTACCCCCCATAGAGCCGTAATGCAAAATCTTATTTATCTCTAAAACAGCTCTAACGATTTTGATTAAAAAAAATAGGTGTGCTATAATGAGCATAAACTATATTTTGGTCAAAAAAAATGGTATTAACCTGTCATAGAACCGTTTTTTTGATTTTCGACTTTCTCATTAACGGCTCTAACGATTTTAACCAAAACTTTTGTACATGAGCTCCTTTAAATTTAAAATAAAATTTTGTATAAAAATATTCGAAAAATTATTTTTTGTCCAGATTTTTTTTTTTAATTAATATCTTCAAAACGTGTGGACGAATATTTATTGAAATTATTTCCTAAAATCTAAATTATTCTTTTCTTGAAAAATTTTACAGAAATTTGTTATATAAAAAAAATAATTTAATAAATTGATACTTTCCTATTAATCAGATGGAAATTTCATGCATTTGAACATTTTTAATCTCATTAAATCCATGTTTTATGTTTATTTATATTTTTTTTTTTTAATTTCAAAGTACTTTTACTCCTACATAAGAGCTAGTTCGTGCGACCCAGTTGTGCATTTTATGCATTTTATTTTTGTTTTTGTTTAAGCGTTATGGAAAAATCGGTTAAATATATGGATTATTACGCAAAATGAATTCTGGAGGGTGATACGCTGCCTTCACTTAAAGAAGATTATAGCGGTAAAGTTCGACATTTTACATTTAAATTTGCTTTACCAAGCTGTTGTATCTTGTTGCCAGTTGCATGCAAGACACTTAAACTAGATCCAAAACAGAACCGAAATACGTCCATTTTCACAGACAGCCAGGGGGCTGTAAAAGCCATTGATTCGACTTATTCATTTTCTAAATCGGTTCAAACATGACTTCAAAGCTTGCAAGCCAAGGTCACAGTATGATTGAAGGAAATGAACGAGTTGAAGAGGCTTTTGATGATTTAGTTGGAGCTGCATAAGTTACTGCATTATATCTAGAAATATGTGGCCTCCTATATTAAGACCCAAGCAAATGAATAAATGTTTAAACTCTCTAGAAAGTTGTCAAGAAGTTGATTGTGTATACACTGACTTCTCGAAAGCTTTTGATCAACTGTCTCATGAGATTATCAAGTTTAAACTTCACTCATACGGATTTCCACCACCTTTCATCAAGTGGATATCGTCATATCTTGAAGATAGGTTATATCAAGTCAAATTCAGAAATTCATACTCAAGAGAGTTTATTGCCAAATCAGGTGTTCCGGGATCAGGGAAGCCATCTGGGACCACTACTCTTTACATTGGCTATTAATGATGCTCCTCTGTGTGTTCGCAATAGCGAAATTCTGGTCTAAAGAATTTGTTGATCCCAATGTCACCCGGGCTTTATACAACTCCTTAGTGCGTCCCCATCTTGAGTATGCATCGCAGGTTTGGACTCCTCTTTATGATATTCATATTGAGAGATTAGAATCTGTGCAAAGAAACTTTACTCGTTTTGCCTTGAAAGGACTTCAATGGAGTGATCCTTCGTATGTCCTCTCTTATGACCAACGATTATCTATTCTTCAGATGCAAACTTTGGAACAAAGAAGAACAAACAATGATTTGGTATTTTTCCACCAATTAATAACAGGCGTCATAGATGCACCAGATCTTTTATGTTCGGTTTATTTTAATTATCGGGGAGGAGGTTATAATCTTCGAGGCCTCGATATGATTAAGGTCCCAACACATAGGACCAACTATGGCATTCATGAGCCCTTGACATGTATGGGTAGACTTGTAAATTGGAATTCAAATATTTTTGATTTTAATATAAATAAATGTAAATTAAAAAACCTTCTCAAAACCAGTGGTCCACGCTCCTAAATGTTCTTTGTTTCATGTTATGTTATTGTTTTGTTCTTACGTAATATTATTTGTTTATTTTTCATGTTTTCTTGTGTCAGTGTTAATTGTAATAGAGTTTGCCTACTAACAACTAACACTGCACTAAATGATGAGCCGGTGGTATAACACAGTTCTCTGTGTTGGCAAACCATTGCTCGAAAGACGGAGCTTGCTATAAGCTTTCTTCGACCAATTCTGATAGTGTAAAATTATTCAAAACTAGGCAAGCCATAACAACGGATACTGACCAATAGGGGAATATGCAGTGAAGCTGGGCATGTCTTATACAATACTGATTGTCATAGTTAAGGGGCCAGCAGTAAAAGGAAACTGTCATTCATTTCCTCTGTAAATTTCGTTCCTCCGAAAAAATGAGAGCTCGACGAACTTAACGAACTATCTGAATTGAAGATCTAAAACTTGATTTCTTTCCTCAGAGGGGATGAGAGACAAACGTCGACGACTTCTGTGATGGATCCTCCTTGATCTAATAACCGCGAGCTAGAAAACTTTATGTAAAAGGGATATGAGAAATCCATAATATCATATCAAAACCGTGTACTATAGAGCTGCTTATTCGCCCCATTTCTACCTACCTAGCTTGGTTGTCGTTAATTTCCTACTTTATGCAACATTTCTTGTAAGTTGGACTATCATGCACACGGTCTTGGGTTCCTACAAAAGTTTTTCAGGGGTGTATACTCTGCCTCTTGCGAGAAATTGACAAATCCTCTAAGACTTTCCCTTTTCATGAAAAGTGTTGCTTATTAATTGTTAGGAATCGGATCGCCAGAAAATTATAGCCTCAATTCCTGGTAACACACACACAAGAATAGTTGAGAGTTGGAAGTCACTGGGTTTAGATTTTCTATGAGCCGTAATGGCCTCCTATTTTATTGATGATTAAACTACACATGGTATTTTCGAATATTCATATAGGAAAAACAATGGTGGCTAGTGGATAATGGTTTGTATTTTTACCGCTGCATGGACTCTATGAGATATGTAGATTCATCCACTCTTTATATTTTTATGTCCATTAATGGCAATTTTGCTCACCTTTGCTTCGTCATGCTTGGTTGGGCACACTATTTCCGGAAAGCACTGACTCCTTCAGTTTTTGGACTTCATCAAATTAATGTAATGTTGAACCTGCTTATTTTGGCAGCCAAAATCCGTTTTTATTGTGTGTAAGGTATAATAACCATAATCACCCAAATGAATTTGAAATCTTCATTTTAAGCACAATGAAGCTTTAAAAACCAGGAACCAAACACCCTAAATTCTTTAGTTTCATATCGTCATTGCCTAAGTTCATCCAAAAAGACACCCAGATAACAAACTGTATAATAAATCCAAATCCACCACAACCACCTCCAACACCAACAAAAACCCGTGTGGCTGCGACTTAGCTGCTTACATCGACGCCATGGGTAATTACCACTGCATGCCGGCAAAAATATTACGTTAAGTTCAGTGGCAATCGCCCACCCCATGCTCACTCACATAAATACACCAGCACCAGAAAAAGGGGACCACATCCACATTACTCATTTGCATTGCAACAGTAATTGTCATCAGAGCGCAAAGTTCAACGCACACAAAATAAACGAACAACATGAGGGTGCCGGGGCTATTTATAAGCCGTTTTGGCGATCTTTCAATTGTTAAACGCAACTTGTTCTGAGTCATACATAAACAGTAAAAAAAAAAGGTAAGAAATAAAAAAAAATTAATGTGCATAAGAGCGGCGGCGGGCTTTTCAATTCAACTCACATTGTTGACGCAACAATTCTTATGTTGCGATTGAGTGAGAGTGACTGTGGCGGCGTATACGCAATTTATTCACCTGCCATTTATTTCGTCTATTAAACATCAATAGCAGAACCTCTCTTGTGTCCCTTATTCATATGATAAAGCTTTCTGATCAAGGTGAAAGTTGCAGCCATGCGCAACTCTCAACTCTCTGGTAAAAATGTATGTTAACAATTGTGAAGAGAAACAAATAAAGAGACCATCAGCAGGGAAGAGCAATGGAAAGTGGAGACTTTTTGTATTATTATGTCTATATCTGTTTAATCAATGAATTAAAATATTGAGTTTGCTATAGTTATTAAACGAAAAGCACATAGATAAGAGTTACCTTGGTGCTGTTTTGATTTTCTTTTCAATATATTTTAAAAGAGTGAACAAAAATAAATAACCCAGCCAAAGTTCTTTAAAAAAAACTCAAAATCGCTTTTTGTATTTTATTTGTTGGTTTTGAAAAAACAATTTTTTTTTAGTAAAAGGAGTATTGTTTTATTTTATCACCACCCGAGTCCAAGGACTCAGTATGGTAAATGCGATACAATAGAGTATTTTACTTTGAATTTTTAAAGTGCAAGTCTGATAATTTCTGACACGGGCTTGTATTTTGTAGAATTATGAATTATTGCAATATGAATAGCGATCCAGAGAATTACTACCTATAAAAATTTAAATTTAATTTTAATGTCGGATGCTAGATCTAGTCCCAGCGTTTAGTCAGAAGGGGCAATTTTCTAAGACAATAACTTAAAACACAAAAAAAAAACACTGAATGCACCGACGTATTCGAGATTACGGAATGCTAGAATATTGAAAGAAAGAAAGATCTTCTGTTGATAGATAAGCAAACATAGCTAACAGGATTTTGGTTTTGGTCCATCGTAGTCCCTCCCTAAGTACAAGGAAGATAACTATTATGGTTCAAGTACCCCAAAGTAGAGTACTTATTAATTGATCTAAGATTTCAGTCACATAAGAACTAAGAAATAGTTTTTCTTCGAAAAAAGTGGTTTAGGTCATTTTTAATTTTCTCAAAAAGTACAAAACATTTGAGCATTTAGTCTTCTGTTTTTGGCTAATAAAAGCATTGAATTCTTGCAACGAAAATAATATTTTTCTTCAAAGTTTTGTGTTCAAAAAGAGGTATCAAAAAAAGGGTATTACTTGGAATTGTAGGTAAAAGCGCTGTTTTTTTAATATTGGTTTTTTAAATTGTGCCTCCTGGCTAAGCAAAGGAGAATAAACCACATGCCTAAAGATTTTTTTCTTAACTTAACTCAAACTACAAGCTCTAGCATTTTGCCACACATTTTGTTGGGTGATTACTCTATATATAAAATTTTGCAAACATTTTTAAGGAAACAAAATTGGTAGTTAAATTTTAAGTTTTTATTACTGTGCAAGTAAAAGCTTAATTAAAAAAAAAAATATCGTCAGGTTTTTGAACTATCAAATTTTTAATAAAAAAAAATAAAATAATGCTACCCATGTACCATACATTGTTTTTCGAAATGTATGAAAATATGTTTTTCTCAAAAACTGTTACACTGTTGCTTAAGTGAAAGCTAGTTGATGATTAAAAACGAATTAACGAAAAACATTGCATATCAACACTTAAACAAAAATATTTTATTTTAAACCCCTAAAATTATTTTAAATATCTGATTATATTCTCTTCAAAAATTCATGTTTTCTTAAGAAATTGCTTTAATTCTTTTTTAGCTCAAACTATTAAAGAAGTTGTTTTAGATTTAAGAAAACATCAGTTCCCTGCTAGTGAACATCCATTTTCTTTCTCTTGCGTCTATTTCTTGCCGCCAAAAAAAAAAAAAAACAAAATCACTTTGGAAATTTAATTAGACATCTTGTTCTACATCAACAAAATTTTATGCATATTTTTGCAAATTAAAAGATGTCAAAATTACTTTCAAATGAATTTTTTTCA
Source organism: Chrysotoxum bicinctum (assembly GCA_911387755.1). NCBI lineage: Eukaryota > Metazoa > Arthropoda > Insecta > Diptera > Syrphidae > Chrysotoxum > Chrysotoxum bicinctum. Next base: position 106,043,870 of record OU426989.1, on the reverse strand, counting down.
AATTGATAATAGTTTTCAAAATAGGTTAGGAAGCCAAATAAAGCAATTCGTTTTGAAATGACAGCTTGGTCAATCTGGCACTTTCTTGAATTTATTGTATGTTGTTATCAAGATTGAACAAAATGAATGGCGCTTTTTATCACGCACAGATGGCGCTTTTTATCAACGAACATAATTATTGAGCTGAATGCCTTTCATAAGTCGTGAAAGAACACTGACGTCTAAAATATCAAAATTTCCTGAAAAATAGTGCGAACCTACTCAATACTAGCCATTTTTTATTGCATTTTTATCTCCCTTGGTGGAACTCGGGGCTAGATCCGCTAAGAAAAAACTGCAAAAAACTCTTTAACAGAGCGAAAACTTCCAGAGAAGATTCTGATTGGGATTCCAATAAAGATTCCCTCAAGATATATAAAAAATAACTGAGAAAAACCAAGCCAGTGTCCTGGAGAACTTTCTGTAACAGTATAGAAGGCAACTCAGAGGCATCAAGGTTAAGGAAAATCCTCTCCAAAAATCCAGTCATGCCAAGTTGCCTAAAAAACACTGACGGTTCCTGGACAAACTCAAGCGAAGAATCGCTCAATGTGCTCCTGGATGTACATTTTCCAGATAGCTCTCCTTTCGTTAATAACACTGATCCTAACAACATCGACAGTAGTATAACTCCTCCACAAGGTCTGATTACAAAGAAAAAATTAAAATGGGCAATCAACAGCTTCAATCCACACAAATCTGCTGGGCCAGATGGAATAATTCTAGCGGAATTACAGAAAAATTTCGATATCTTAATACACATTCTGGTCAACATCCTAAATGGTTGTATCACTTTGGCTCATATTCATATTTTCATCCCCAAAGCTGGCAAGCCTAGCCATGTTAATCCTAAAGATCTAAGACCTATTAGCTTTTCATCATTTCTTCTTAAAACATTTCAACGTCTGATTGATATCCATTTGAGGGCAAATATTGATAAGTCCTTACTATCCAATGCGCAACATGCCTATAACAAAGAGAAATCTGTAGAAAACGCTCTACATACGCTGGTTCGTAATATCGAACATTCCCTTCATCATAAGAAGTTCACCTTAGTTGCCTTCCTAGATATAGAAGGAGCTTTTAACAATGTCGACGCGTCCGCAATCACATCTGCGCTGTCATCTCTAAAGGTGGATAAGTCAATCAGTAAATCGATAAATCATATGCTGATAAGCAGGATTATAAATTCAAAACTGGGCGATTTTACTACTCTAAGAACTGTCAGTAGGGAAACGCCGCAAGGCGGTGTCCTCTCTCCACTCCCTTGGAACCTAGTCGTAAATGAACTACTAAGGATTATAGAAGGGGAGGGGCACATGGTGATTGCCTATGCGGACGATGTTGCGATAGCTATATCTGGTAAGCATCCTAACCCTCTGAACGAACTAGTACAAAATGTTTTAAACAAGCTTACTGCCTGGGCAGATCAATGTGAACTTGGTGAAATATAAAATCCCACACATAGACCCTCCCTTCATCAAAGGTATACCGCTTAAATTCTCAGACAAAGCAAAATATCTGGGTCTTATTTTGGACGAGAAATTAGTCTGGAAGCTCAATATTCAAGAAAGAATCAACAAAGGCAACATAGCTCTATTTTCTTGCAAAAAGCCGTAGGTAACAAATGCGGTCTACAAACTCATATTACACACTGGCTGTCAACCTCAGTCATTAGACCGATACTTACATATGGAGGAACAGTATGGTGGACTGCGCTGGAAACAGCAACAAACCGCGATAAGCTCAGCAAAGTCCAACGAACAGCCTGCTTAATCATGAGTGGATCTCTCCGCTAAACTCTCTCCGCTGCACTTGATAATCTGTTTGATCTCATACCGCTAGATATCTTTAGTAAACAATCGGCCGCCAGTACATCCATTTGGCTTAAAGCCTCCTCACAGTGGATCAATAACGATATTGGCCACTCCACTATACTGAACTCGTTCATATCCCTATCTAGTAACATTGATTACACCACCCCTCATTCAAAACTTAATAAAAACCCTTCCAGGTCTACGTGGGAAAATGAGTCACTGTTGGTAGACAAAGCGATTCATTTCTACACAGATGGGTCTAAACCCGATGACGGGGTCGGTGGAGGCGTATACTCCGAAAGGTTAAATCTTCGTCTATCTTTTCGTCTTCCCAATCACTGTAGCGTGTTCCAGGCAGAGCTTCTAGCAATAAAAGAAGTCCTCTCTTGGCTCAAAGAAAACGTTATATCGACTACTGATATACGTATTTTCTCAAACAGTCAAGCTGCCATAAGTCACTGGACTCTGTCTCCATTAACTCACTAACAGCTCAAAATTGTCGATCATCTCTGGTGGAGATGTCAAAACAGTTTAACATTCACCTTACATGGGTGCCGAAGCACAGAGAGATTCCAGGAAATTGTAAAGCCGACGAACTTGCCAAAAACGGAACAATCTTACCTTTGTTGGATAGCAAATCTAACATGGGTATACCCCTAGCTACTTGTAAACTTATGCTAAAGCATGATACCATTAAGAAAGCTAACCATAGATGGACCATCACCTCAACTTGCCAGTCTAGGAAAATAATTCGGACATTGTTTGATGCGAAACGCTTAAAAGAACTTATTTCTATTAGTAGATTGCACATTAGCTCCGTTATAGGTGTTCTTACTGGACACTGCCTAATAGGAAGACATGCTTTCCGTCTTGGAGTTCCTGCAAATAATTTTCGCATAAGCTGCATGTATGAAGAAGAAGGGGAGTCAGTTTCTCACCTTCTATGTTCTTGTCCTGCCCTAGCACAAAGACGTAGACTCCACTTGGGAGACTTCTACTATAACTATCCTAGTGATCTAAGAAATTCCGACATTCACTGTCTCAAACGCTTCATTGTTAGCTTTAAATGGTTTAACGAGTAAGGGTGATTTTTGAAATCCTGTGGTTTCACAAAGACCAAATATTGGTCTAAGTGTGTTGACCTTTTCCGGTCAGCAGCCACCTTAACCTAACCTAACCTATCTCCTCTTAAATTTGTCAGATGGTGACATTAAAATGCAATTGAAAACGACAGACATAATGCGACGAGAACACTAGAGACGAGAGTTTCATTTAAGCAATCAAACTGATGTGAAACTAAAAATTGACTTGGCGTGATTATCCTTACTTTATTTATAAATTTCACTTAACGTAACGACGAAAAATGCTTTATTATGTGTATCCTCGTCTTCTTTCATAGTCTGAAACTGAAACTGATTCTTCTAATTCTTCTAATAGTATGGCAGTGCTAATTTAAGTTGACACCCAACTTATAATTCTTCACATATGGCAATGCTGGTTTATATTTGTCAACAGAAAGCAGGAAGTTAATTTACAAGTGTTTTTTTTTTTTTCATATTTTGCATAAATTATTTTGTAAATTTTAGTGCTTAGTTTTTAAGATAAATAGTATAGGTATAAGTTTTTTGATTGTGAAATTGTGGCCACATACCTACTTCATTAAAAAAGCTTATTTTGTGTGTTTAATGAAATTATGTTTTTAATTGTTTTATTGGTACCTACCTACGTTATTGTGATTTTTTTTTATTAAAAGAACATTCTTTTTTTGGCGGTTTTAAAGCGTTTTAAATAACCTCGAATACGGTTCGAACAATAATTCTGAAAATATCTTGCTTTCTTTGACTGATAACGTGTCGTTTTGATATGGCACAGGCAACTGAATAGAACATTATCACCCCAGGGCCTTAAAGGAAGTCTAACTTCAAAAAAGAAAATCAAATCAAATAAAACAGATACATACCTATCTACGAGTATTTATGTACAGTGGCGATAAAATAAATAGCACATGTAGTCTTAAATTTCTGTGATGCAAGTTTTTCCCACTTTCTTAAACTTTGAAGAGCTGTTTGACTGATGAGAAAATACGACCAAATATACATATCTCTGATTTAAAAATAAAATGAGGTATATTAAACTCATAAAAAAAACTACAACAAATTGAAAAAATAAATAGCACATTTCGTAAATAACAAATAAAAAACATATTGTAACGAGCCAATATCATTAAATAACCTTTTTTATAGTTTTTTCACTGAATTAAATTAACATCATTATATATTTACGTTTTCATTATTATAAATCTTTAAATAAAATCTCATGAATTATTAAAATTTGCACTGTATAAATAAATCAGTGACTCATTGTTACTTAACGAAAAACTTAACTACAAGAAAATTATTGCAGTTTATGATATTTGAAATTTCATTTAAATGATAATTGATTGTTCTCTCTGAGTAAATGTTAACTGTAAAATATGTTCAGAATTATTACAAGCAGAAGCTAATGATCAATTATAAGCATTTTTAAAATCATTATTAGTTGAACCATCGACGAATAAAGACGTCTCGTCTCTTTAAACTTAAAAAAAAGTCTTTCTTATTATTTTGACATTATATCAAGACACTTGAAGACCTTCGGGGCTCTGGTGGCTGATAATTGTATAATAAACTGTTTCGAGGACATTTGAAGACGCTTTGCTGTCTCTTGTGGACTGAATATAATTCGATATTATTAAATAAAACTGAGTGAAGAAACCTCTTCACTATAATATTAAATAACCAAATTTTAACATTATTTGAAGAAAATATCCGGTATTTGGTTAGATAACCCTTATTTTTAATCACAGCGGAATTCCGGCGTTTTATAGACGAAGAAAGACTCCGGAATCGTTCAACTGGTACTTAGTACCAGGCTTGCTGGACTTTCAGTTAAAATTTGTCGAAATTTCAAGTATCAGTTCAATTTATCGCTTCGTCCACAACATTCCACAGCAGTTTTTTTTTATGAATAGAATTAATTGCTTCACAGAATTACCCATATGGCTAGGATCGTTATCCTGTTGAAATTTACACGTCAAGGGCATTTCCTCCTCAGAATATGGTAGAATTGTATCCCGTAGGATTTCCTTGTATTATAAATGGTTCTTTATACCCTCTATCTGATGAAGTGGTCCCATACTATGCCAATAAAAAACATCCCTAAACAAGAATGCTACCCCCACCATGCTTAACAGACTTTATTGTGTATATTTTGGACATATTCCTGGTGGATTTCTCGTCGAAAGTAGTTTTTACCATCTGACCCAAAGGATTAAATTTACACTCATCGCTCCGTAAGATATTTCTCCACCAATTTTGAACTTTTGAAATATGCTTCCTTGCAAACTGTATCCGACGTGAGAGATTGCTCTTAAAGACGTCTGCTTTCCTTCTGGCAAATCGTCCAAACACTTTTTTTCCACTGAGACAGTTTCTAATCGTACTTACAGATATCAACAACACCAAGATCTTGTTCATTTGCATGTTCAATTCTTGGGACTTAGCGCAGGCAGACAATGTCAGAATCAGTTCAAGGCGTGGTTTTTCTGGTCTTGAGCACTTCCTTCTTCTTCGCATTGGTGATGAGCATTTATAACATAAAGAATTTTTAACAGAAGTGTGCTATTTATTTTGTCGCCACTGTATATTCTTGAGTTTAAAATTATTCAATTATTAAATTTCATTTCATCCGATAGGTACAATAGCGTACAATGATCAATTTAGTCCTATACCTATCTAGGTTTTATTTTTTTCTTTTCTCAAAAACAACTTTATTCAGTTTCAAAATTCAGATACTCGTATACCTAACCCACCCTCCTTAATTGTTCCCACTTTAAAAACGAAAATATCACATAAAACTCCATTATCTTCTTTGATATTTCTATTAAAAAAAAAATGTGACATTCCCTTTCTCCTCCCTCCCACTGCGACTTCACCACCATTCGAACACCACATTTAAATTGCAGACCTTTTTGGTTCTATATTTTGTAGGTAGGTATGTACCTACCTAGTACAAAAAAAAAATCCTTAATTTTAATGCAAAGCGAATTTTCCTCCAACACTTGCCTCTCATGCATAATCATGGTACATTCCCTTTAAATCACAAAGAGAAACCAAAAACTAGGTCAGTACTTCATATCATATCATTTCTTATCGTCAAACAAAATGCATCCTTTTTATCCTCTGCATAAATGCTCTATTTTTGACACTTTTGTTGTACCCTTATCTGAGAGTGTAGAGCATAAGCTGCTAAAACTGAAAACTTCTCCACAATTGAAAAAATCTTCTCTTTGTTTGTGTTTCTAGGAAATTCAAAATGAATATCCTTTTCCTTTCCTCTGCTTAAATTTCAGAGTACCTACCTATTTAGAGATCCTAAATTTCTCTCTCTCTCTCTCTCTCTCTCGCAGTCTCTCACTCTCTGTTTACTACTGCTTTACATAATCGTAGGGACATCAAGTGTCACTTCGGCTGCCCTCTGCAACCCATAGTGGGTGGTTAATGACAGTAAAGATGTGTCTGTGACTGGTGCTCCTTAACCTCACATTTGCAGAACTTTTATGCTTTTTTTTTTTCAGCCGCCACTGTGTTATCACGGTGCGTATCCTTGACAGAGACTTGACAGAGTACGTAAATGCGCATGTTCGATGAGAGCCTACCAAACATAATGAAATTTACCCTATAACTTTTTAAATAACTTTCTATAAAAGAGGAAGAGCCAATAAATTACATATACAAATTCTCTTAAGAATCGCTTAGAGCTTGTTGCACCTTTAAATAATAGATATTTTAATGACGTTCAAAGAAAAACCTCCAATAAAAAAAGAACACCTGCAAACATGTCCTAAAGTAAGCCAGACCAGACTTTTTCCTAAACTGTAATTTAAATTATGTGGAGACTTTGAGAGAACTAAGCTCAGCTCTCTGTGACTCTCTTCTACTCCCTCACTATTGTCGAATAGCATAAGTTGGTTTTATTCATGCACTTCTACTTGCATTCCTTTCCTTCGCCGCTTCCAAAAAGCTTGCTTCAACGTAACCATTCCGAACATATACCCCACCCCCTAAACTAGTAGTGAGAAATACAGAAGCACACACACAATTTGATAGAGTCAAAGAGAACACAAACAAAAAGGAAGATTATTTCAAAAGAAAAAAAAAATACCACAGACTTGACGTTGAAAGTGATTTTCAGTTGAAGTTGGAGCGTGTTCAGAATCGGTCGGTTTCGCGCGCGCTCTCGGCTATTATAAATTCAGTGAGCTTCATTTTTTTCCATACCGCGGATTACAGTTATATCTCTGTCTGTCCACTGTGTAGTAGTGACCCATTGTAGGATTATCGGTCGTATTCGTAATAAAAAGAAAATTTGTGAAAACCAAAAACATTGTTTTCGTGAATCGTTTTGGAAAGTCTTATCCTCCCCCACACTTTCAATAGTTTTGCGAACGTTTTAGCGTTTTTTTTTTCCTTCGTTCGTTCTCCACTATCGCGTTGTGTTGTGTGACATCACGATTTTGTCTTGTCGTATAATTATTGTCATCGCAGCTCCGGTCTCGGTGTTCGTTCAGTGTTCAGTGTTCGACGTTCGTGTGTGTGTTGTGTGTCTATTTGGCAAAACTGTTTTTTTTTTCGGAGTCCATCTTGGTCCAGAAAGTATCCAACTATACTAAATATTATGTAGGTAACCCCTTGTGAGACCTTTTTTTTGTGCACGAATGAACGAACGTAACGACCTATCACTCTCCCGTTTCATTCTTCACTTTAAAAATGCAACAACATTGAAGCCACCAGCAGCTTGTGCTGTGGTCCATTGATGGTGTGGCGTTGAATTTTTTGCGGGGGGAATAGGGCAGGAGAGATAAGGTTTCTTTTATGCAACACGATATGCACAGAAGCATAATATAATGTATGATAGAAGATATAGTTGTTTGGTCGGTTTTACGTTCTCCCCCGCCATCCTCACCTGCCGGTCAAGTGCCAGCGTGCACAGCCGCCAAGGTACCGGTAATGGTGGAGTGGACGTGTATATAGCCCTGGTTTAACAGTGAAATATAAAAATAAACGTGTGGTGCTGGTGCTGCAGACACAAGAGAGAGAAAGGAAAGGAAAATCATGTGATAAATCTTAGTGTAAACGGGTATATGAGAAAAGAAGAAGAAGAAAAAAAAACGGTATTGAAACCGTACTTTCGGCGGCGACGGCGAGGCTTTGGAAGTTCGACTTCAATCGGGTTTTGTATAATATAGATAAAGATATATATTTTTGTTTCTTCTGGTTATTATTTTGTCTTGTGGTGGTTTTACAATTTCGTTTTCATTTGGGGCTCCCCATTTACAAACGCATAAGTATGGCAGAATCTACCTATGTACATTATCTTGTCTCTGTAATAGTCAGCTCTTTTTTGAGACGGCCGATCGTGTTTCATGTTGTTGATGATGATGACAGTGTTGCTGCACGGACAGGTCGGGACTCTGGAGTGCGCGCTCGAATTCGAGTTTAGAGTTTCGAATTTCCTTTCCATTTTTGTAACACTAGGCTCTTTTTTTTTCCTCAAAACCTGCAATGATTTTTGTTTGTGTGTATTGAGATTTCTAATTCAAGTTGTGTGTACAAATTGTTGATAGTAGTTTAACGTTTTTGAGTTGAGAATTATTGCCACATTTGTATACGAGTAGTTGCAACTTTGGCGACTTGCAAAATCTAATTATTTTCTTTAGCTAAGATTTTATACAAACATGTAGGTATACATATTTTACTAGGTATATATCTATCAAGAAGATAAAAAAAAGGTTATCTAGGTCTTCATAGCCTTGCAGAGCTTTAGGTGTCTTGGGCTTGTGTGATTGGAGTTTGCATTGCATCCAATGTATTTTCTGTTGGGTAAGGTCATAATTGTATATGATTAACATTTTTATTCATCAGTCTTGACACCTCCTGTTTGTGTTTAGTTACAAAGGGTTGAATACGGGTTTTTTATAAATATAGGTATAAATAAATATATAAAATAAGCTCATTTCATCAATAACTCTGAGGCAATCTCAATTGTATGTAGGGAGGTGGTGCATAATTTTTCAGCAACACGAAGCAGGTAATTATTTTTTTCGAGGTTATCGACCGACAATAATTAGATTTATTTTTTCTTCAAATTACCTTGACACGGCTGTTATTTGATACCGTTTGGATTTGCTTAGAGGATTTCTATTTGATTAATATTTGGGAAACCTTAAAAAGACCCTCAAGAAAGAAAAGGAACAGTACTAGGAACCTATTAAAGAAAACCTTCAATAAAGACTTCTCTTAATGAATTTTTTAAGCATCTTTCCACAATGAAAGAACTTTGATATCTAAGTTAGATAGGAAGGTAGGTTGGAACCTATGTATTTATATGGAGTTTATATAAATTTCAGACTTTCTTTGAAAAAATCTGTACTTAAGTAGGTACCTACCAGTGGCTGAAGTGAAAAGATATTTTATGTTGACTCAAGTTTGGAGGTTAAAAATAATAATTTAATTTTAATTGCTAGTTAGGTGAAAGTTTAGAAAATGGCTTACACAAGCGAAACATTTGAATTAATTCTTGTGAGTTCTTTAACGGCTAATTAGAATGGCTATTTTGTATGCTAAATTAACGATTAGCGAATTGTGGTTAATTTAATCTTTGTTGTCAGCTTCCATATTGGTCATTTTTACAACTACAGTAGAATCTCGAAAAGATGAACAGATATAAAACAGATTAAAAAATCGAGGTCGCCACAAATTATTGTCATGCACTCACTTGTGATTATTTTGCCGCGTGATTATTTAATCGCAAAAAATAAAACACGCTATATGTACTTTAAATGTGAGTGCACGACCTTCGCTACAGATAAATAAAAAAAAAAATTGGTGGTACAACAGCTCAGAGTGAACCAGGACCTAGTGACTTACAACTCTCAACTATTCCTGGGTGCGTGTTACCAGGAACGGAGGGGACCTACAATTTTCTGCCTATTCCGAATGGCTAATGAGCAGCACTTTCCATAACAAGAGATAGGTACTCGAATTTGTCAATTCCTCACGACTGAGAATCGAACTCGAGACCTTCCGCGTGACAGTCCAGCGCTACAGATAAAAAGCAACAATTAAATACTTGTTTTCCTTATTTAGCTCAATGTCACAAATAATCGTTCCTCAAGTAATATTCAATTTCTCCATTTTGTATTTTTAAATACAATTCTGGGTCCGACTAGTTTCAGTAGTTCCTTAAAGCATTAAATACTCATTCTTTAGTTTTCCACAAATTTCTATGGCTGTTCTTTTAAACTATCGTGGATCTGAACACTATATGAAACTGACTGTTTAGTAGCCGCTTATAACCGGATGCACCCAATACTTTTTTTATGTTTTTCAGAAGACTTTAAACGTAACAGAAGATCCACTACCTATACAGCACTTACTAATAAAATTCATTTCAATACTGAACAGAATCTTATAAAAAAGTCGCAAGTGCGTGTAGTCACATGTCCGGGCACTCACGTTTAACACAATATTATGTCCTATTTCATGCGGCTAAGAAATCGTGGATTAAAAATCGCAAGTGCGTGCATGCCCATTTCTCTTTGCGACTACGATTCTTAAGTCGTAGTAATTTAAATCGCAAGTGTGAGCATATCCATTTGAGTACATTTGCTTCATTTTAAACGTACGACAATCGCATCACAAGAAAAATGAAACAAATTGCGACCTTTAAATCGTCACGATTTGTTGGTATCAAGTGCGTTCATTCTTATTTAAACTCATGTGTTCTTTTTTTGCGACTAAAAAACCGCGCGATTGAAATCGCAAGTGCGTTCCTAGCCACACACTCTCGAAGTGATTACCCTTTTTTTTCTTTTGTTTTTCTTTTTTTTTCCCAACAATCTTGGATATAGCGATTCCATATTTTGTTGCAATGCTTCGATAAGATATTTTTTATATGTCATCTACCACAGCGCACTTTTGTTTGAGGTTTAAAAACTTAACTCTACAAAATTCACTTTTAACTGAAGAATTTACCGTTACAAAAATTTAATACGGTTACTAAAAAATGTAACGATGAAATAGAGGGGAAGAAGTAGAAAAAAATCGTATAAGAAAAAAGCGTTAATCTTTCCAAATTGTTCATGTTTTAGAACAGTTCATGTTTTCGAGATTCTACTGTATACCTATGTATCAAAAACTATACTATACCTACCTATGCAGGTGAATTCTCATACAGATTAAATTTAAGTCTTTCTTTCTTAGTCCTATTTTGGCTTAAATAAAACGTGATATCAATCAAAGATATCCGCATCTTCATGGACAGCGTAGCAGCCAAAAAATCTCTTTATTCTGTCTGTACCAGCTTAAAGGAAATGGCGATTAACATTCACAAAATGGCGAGCCACAGGGAAATTTTAGGAAATTGTAAAGCTGGAAGAACTCGCTACAAGTTGAACAATAAACAAAATGGGGCGAGTTTCCTTAAGGCGCATAGTATTGATTTTTTTTACAGTTAGCTAATGGGCTCAATAGAATAGATTTAAAATATTAAAGTGAGAAAATACTGTTAAATCATAAAAAAAAATTTATTTTTCAGTTTTAACCTCACTTTTTGTTTTTTTTTAGTGTTTTCTTGACTAACAGTACTAAAATTGGCCAGATTCGATATTGAATACCTCTTAGGGAATGTAAAGTCACCAGGCAGGTGTCTATATTAACAGTTTTTTTTAGCTTAACAGTACTGTAACTTAAAAGTACTATGGGTTCAGAAACTTCCTATCAATCAACAAATACATTATTCCCTTACAAAATTAACAAAAAAGGAAAAATTCCCAATAATATCCCAAAAATAATCCATAATAATAATGTTATCGAGCTAAGTGGTTCACGTATTGACTATGTAGATACAGTAAAAAACTTGGGAATTCGCTTTAATAGGACCTTAAGTTGGAACAACCACATCAATCAAGCGGTTGGCAAAGCTTATAGGGCTCTTCGATTACTGTGGCCAACTAGAAATTTCACCCCATTGGAAACTAGGACAATGCTTGCAAAAACGCTTGTGGTACCAATCTTGACCTATGGTTGTGAAATTTTCTGCAAGGTCGACAGCGTAAGACAAAGAAAGCTTAATGTTGTTTTTAAATAACATAGCACGTTACATTTTTGGACTTAGCCGTTATGATCACATTTCATCATTCTCCAAATGTATTTATGGTATTTCTTTTGATAACCTTCTTAGACTTCGTACCCTTATTTTGTTTTTTTAATATTGTGCATACGCGACAATCTTATACCTTTATAATATAATTCAGTTCTCTTTATCTAGACGCTCGAACCTAATAATAATAGCCCGCTTCTCAAGCCTTAATTCAGAGCGGCAATTCTTTGTTAATGCAGCTCGTCTATGGAATTCACTGCCACGCAATGTGCGAAATACAGATAATTTAAAACAATTTGAGAAAAATGTCTTTGAACATTATGCCACGTCCTTACTTCTTCGTCTCGCTGCTTCTCTGTTTCTTATCTTCAAAATTTTTCTCTTCTTTTTTGTTATTCTATTTTTATTATTACATTTAATTTTTTTTTCATTCTATTACTTTTAAAAATTTTAATTTTTTTTTTTTTTAACATTTGAATAATTAGGCTTTCTTATCAAAAGATGTAAATCTTAAAATTAAGCTCTTAATAAAAAAATAAACTAAAACTAAACTATAACTAAAAGAAATGTCAAAATTAACAAAAAAAAAAAAAGTGCATTTTGTATGGAAATTGAGAAACTTTAAAAATTAATTAAAAATAGTTATAAATGTTTCCTCACTTCAAAATTGTGATACTTGTTATTAAAAAGTGCTAATCTATTGAATGAAAATATCCGCGTGTGAAAATTCGTGCTACCTTAAAGAAAAGTTGAGCCAACAAAATTTCTCTTGGAATTTTTCCCATTTTCAAAAATTGAAAACGAAAATAATTCGGCGAAATGAGAGGCAAAGTCCTTATGCAACTTAATTCTCGATATCAATAAATTCCAAGGGAATCAAGTTAGCAATTTTGAAATTTTGACAAAATTCCGAGGGAAATTTTATTCCTGATAGCCCAGTTAAATTGATTGCCAGATAAGGCAAATATGGGTGTTCCCAGGATGCTATACAAAGAACAAACCTTAGATGGAACAATATCACCACCTGTTTGACAACAGAAAAGATTTGACCAATGGTGGATTTGAAACGCTCCAAATCTTATAGCTACTTGTGCTCCATAGAATACCCAGTCCTGCCTCAGCGACAGCCTTAAATACCTTCTACTTGCAATGTATCAACTAGATCCTCAATAAACAATTCAGACCAACTGGGACTGAGCGCACAACCTTGTCAACTCCCGTTTGAGTACGGGATGCCATGATTGCCATTCCACACTAGTGCTCTAGTGTCTCCATTCAGTCAGAATTATTCTTGCGAATTTGAGTGACATACTCCAACCGAAAAGTTTGTACATAAGCGCATCACGGTTTACTGTATCAAATAATAATCGGCCCTAGCGAGGTATCCGTTCGGAGCGGAAAATTCTCCGATTTTGTACGATTCGGAGGATTATTGCTTCGAGGTATTCTTCCGAACAGGTGTTCGAAATTTTTCTCAGACATTTTTTTAACACTCCCGGGGAACTGCGTTGTAGTGCGATCAAGTGCTTTATTTAGGAAAATTCTGACAGCTTATTGCAATTGTTTTTCCGATTTTGTGCGAAGCAAATTCTTCGCGAACAAATTGCGCCAACGGCTATGTGCATTATTTTTCCGATAGAATAACTCGAAAGCAATTTGAATCCCGACAAAGTATGCGTTGCGGTCAATTTTCCGCTCCGAACCGATACCTCGCTTTCAGGTCAACGAAGAAGCATATAATTTCGTGTTCTGAGAAAGAAATTAAACTGCAATGTTTTTGAGTACAAAAAATATGATCTACAGTTGAAAATCCAGCTCTGAAACCGGCGTGAAACTCCTGTAACAGTTTTTATTATTCTATTATTCCTGCACACATTTTTGCATTATGGCTTTGAAGATTTTATAGGAATAGTTCAAAAATGATACTCAACCATAGTTTGCCGTATCGTTTGTACATGATTTTTTACTTACTCGTACTTACTTACTTACTTACTTAGGTCCTCAGAATTTTTATGTTCGTGGGGGACATCTAGTGGGGCATAGGGCATCCACAGCGCCAGCTCGCCGTCGTGTTCGGTTCCTGGATATGAGCCGCAACTCCCTCCAACTCTTGTCTAGTTGGGCTGACTCCTCCTCGACTGTCCTTCTCTATGAGCTTCTCGGTCGTCCAGCTCTTCTTCCTTCTTGAGTGAGCGGATTCCACTGCATTGCATGCCCCGAAATACAGTTGTCGCCTTTTCGAAGCGTGTGTCCAATCCACTGCCACTTTCGACGTCGTATAATAGAGTCAATAGGTTCCTGACCCGTTTTCCTGAGGAGCTCTTCGTTTGATATACGATTGGGCCAGAAAATCCTAAGGATGTTTCGTAGACATCTATTACTGAACGTTTGCAGCTTCTTAGTGACACCTACTCTCACTTTCCAAGTGCTGCAACCATAAGGTAAAACGAATTGGACGTTGGATCGAAACAGAGGTAGCTTGGTTCTTAAGCTTACAGAGGTATTCCTCCATATATTTCTAAGCATACCGAAAGCAGTCTTTGCCTTCCCGATTCGACTGCTGATGTCCTGTTCGGTGCCACCCTCGGTAGAGATGATACTTCTAAGGTATTTGCAGCTCTGTACTTTCTCTACCGGTTGTTGAGAAATATTTATGAGAGAAGATGACTGGGTTCCGAGGCTGATAATCTCTGTTCTGCGGGAGTTGATTTTCAGCCCCACGATTTCTGCTTCGCTCTCCACTTTTGTGGTCATTTGGTGGAGATCCATGATCCTATGAGAGATCAAGCATACGTTGTCTGCATAGTAAAGATGTTTCAGGTGAAACGTCAGAGTCAATCGAATCCCTCCGTTTCCCGTCAAAGCCGCTTGCAAGACATTGCTTATCACCAACAAAAACAATATTGGTGACAGAATGCAGCCCTGTCTGACTCCACTTTAGGCTTCAAACTCTTCTGACAGCCTCCCTTCGTGCAAAACTTGAGATTTGGATCCATCATAATATGCCTTATAATAATAGCTATTAATTTATCCGGGATACCCCCCTGCGTAAAGCAAACCAATAAATTCTCTATTGACGCTCTCTAAAGCCTTCTCAAATTCAATGATCGACATTCGACGCACTGCTCAATTATGCTTGTTCGGCATGGAGTGTGGCTTCTAGATGTTACCTGATGCGTTCCATTTCCAGTACTATTTTCGCTAATATTTTGGCAACGGCAAGCAGGACGTAAAATGAACTCGAAAAAGAAAAAGAACAGTATAAATATTTGTCAATTATATGGTCTAAAAGCAAACATTTTATCACACTAATTTCTATTGCGTTTCTATTTTCAGGTAATATACGACATAAACGATATTTTCAAGAAGAGTATACATTTACCTAAGGCTTAATTTGGTGAAACTTATTAGTGTGATAACCAACACACTAATTATAAGAGATTAAAAAAAACGCTTGTGATTTCTTTTATATACCTACCTACACATTTTCTTAATTTCAAGGTTGTTGACCATGATAAATTCAATGGCGACCGACGTCAAAATCAGTGCCTTATGCAAGTATATAACATTTAAATTTTTGTTTTCAATCTGATTGGTGAGTAGTATCGAATTGTTGTTTATGTGTGAAAATTTGCTAACTAGGCTATTAACTGCCATACCTCTCAAGGTTACGGTGCCTAGTCTTCACCAAAGTGAACACTTTTTTAAGCTTGAAACTTCATAAGAGTAATGGCGCCTTTCTTAAGGTTTAAGCACAATATGTGTACAAATTTTTTATATTAATGTATATTAATATTTTTACTATAATTGTGCTCAAATCATTTTATCCAACAAGTCTATTTGAACACGTCTTAACAGTGACAGTTCGTGCAAAAGCACCAGAAAGCCACAAACCTTTGTTAAAATTAACTAAGGTCATACCTATGTGAACAGCTTTTATATTTTTGTATCTCTTTCATATTTCTTTTTTTTTTATTAATAAGTTCTTATTGGAATTTGCAATCTGTTCTTTATTTATTCACTTTTCACTTTTTACCAGTTTCTTTGTGTATTGAATTTGAATACGAATCTGAAAATTTTCATCTGAAATTCTCGCTTTTCTGGACAGAATTGATTTTCAACTGATCATTTCAAAAACTTGGGTCTTTGAAAACATTCTGTTTTATTAGTTTCAATGAA
This sequence comes from Chrysotoxum bicinctum, assembly GCA_911387755.1. NCBI lineage: Eukaryota > Metazoa > Arthropoda > Insecta > Diptera > Syrphidae > Chrysotoxum > Chrysotoxum bicinctum. The sequence goes on along the minus strand of OU426989.1, from coordinate 106,027,635 downwards.
ACTCTTAATAACAAAACAGGTACCTAATAGAAGGGACTTTACCAGGTGTATTTTAGTTTTTGTAGGCAATGAACTTTGAGTGGACCATATAGTAATCGTAGACCATTGTAAACCTTACCAATTGTAACTGCAGCGTTATCTGACCAAGTGGGAGTATCGTTGAATAATATCCCTGAATTTCGAATATTAGCAACCTATTCGAAAGATGTTTGACCTAATTTTATTTGGGGGAAATGAAGTATCTAATTTATGCTTTGATTTCCCTGGGTGAAGCGATACATTTTGCTTGAGTGCCCACTGGTGAAATATTTTTAAGACTTCGTTCATCTTACCAAAAGCACTTTTAATCATATCCAGTTGGGAACTAAAGTTTAATTGAACGTTCGTCTGCAAACATATGGACCATATAATGTTTTATTATTTTAGTAATTTCGTTGACATAGAGTGAAAACAGTAGAGGACCTAGAATGGAGCCCTGTGGAACACCAGCACGTACCCTAAGGAGCTGTGTAAATCGTTCATTTGAATCGTTCAACAATCGATTACGAAAATGATTCGATCATTTGAATCGATCGCTCATTCGATCATTTTAATTTCACTCAAATGATTCAATACTGTTCGGATTCGATTTTCATTTCGATTTCGATGATAAGATTGACTTGAGACTTTGATAGTTCTTACAAAATACTCTATATTGTAAGCCATAGATTGCCAAATGCCATCGAATGATGGCTACTAAGTCCATTGATTAAAAAGCGTAAGAAAAAATTCAAGAAAAAGAGATTTTATTTGTTGCTTCGGAAAAGAGCAATTTTAGGGCTTTTGGCTGACATTTGGAACGAAATACTCTATGTACGTCATAACTGAATTCGTCCTCTATTTGTCAAGTCATAAACTGTCAAATTCCATGAAAGGATGGCTACGATGTCCATGGATTAAAAAACGTCTAAAAGAGATTTTGCTTATTGCTTCGGAAAAGATCAATTTTAAGACTAATAGTTACTGAAAATAGGTATTGAATGACTTGGTACTATCGAATAAATTAACTTTTAGCTATTATCGCATATATGAAAGTCGATAGTTTTTATTCGATAATTCCTATTACTAGTGAATATTCAACGAGCTAGGGTACATGCTGGGTTCAATTTCCACAGTAAACATATCGGATCCTGATACCTCAAATAACACCAAATCGAATCGAGTAAATGATGGTTAATAGAGTTAACTGATATCGAAAATCGAAACGCATTGAAATGATTGAGATTGAAATAGAAAATCGAGAATCGAGAATCATCTTAATGATTGAGATTGGGATCGATTAAAATGAAAATTTGTGATTCCGATCATCAATACTTTTCGATAATCGGATCAAAAAAATCGAACTGATCCTGATTGACACAGCTCTAACATCAACTTCTTGCAGAAAATGGAACGGTTAACTATGTCGAACGCTATTGAAAAATCTAAAAACGTTAAGAACGTTAGGTGGGTTATCGTCGAAGTCTTGTCGAATATCGTCGAACATAAGTATGTGGGTAGTTTTACAACTTCTTCCAGCACGAAAACCGGATTGAACGGGGCTTAAAATATTGTTACCGATCAAACGCATTTACATCTCCTTTAAAATGCTCTTTTCGAATACTTTCGTGTGAAACGGTAGGATTGCAATAAGTAGACTTAGGATAGACTTAGGTATTTGGATTTTTTAGCCCTTTTCCAGGTTAGTATTTGATTGAAAATATGAGTTATGTACTTCAGAAGCACAAGAAGGAGCAACTCTAAAAAAATTTAGGATTTATTTCATCCAAGCCTTGGATTTAACAACAGCAAAGCTTCAACACCATCTTCATTGGTTAATCGCGAAAAGTAGAAGTTCAATTCATGGTCATTATGTTGAGTTGATCTTGACTTATTGACTGCGTAGCAACTACCTTCACAGTTAAATTAGGCCGTTGTTTACCTAGATCCAGTTTGCTTAGCTTTTGACAGAGAATTTTCCCAGACTGTGCTTCAGGATTAAGGAAGTTTTCATAGCAATGTCGCTTTGCACAGTCCTAATACGAACTACAACAAAATAACGGAGATTTTTATAAGTGTCTAAAAATACATGACACTTTTGTCGTTCCAACGATATTACGATTCTGTATCAAAACGGATAATTCTCTACTATACCAAGGTGGCGCATTTTAATAAAGGGACTTTATTTGCTTAGAGAAACACGCTGCAGAAAGTTGACTGTAAAACAAGTTTCTACTTGTTTTGTTAACTGCTGAAAATAATCTTGGTTGGTAGGGGTAAGATGAGTAAAGTCTCCGGCTGCTTATGTGGCTGGAGATTTTGAAAGTCTTACGTAGAGAGCAGTGAAATTAGTAACGTCCCTGGCTGCTTTTGTGGCTGGGGATTTCGAAAGTTTCACTGGAAGGTGATTAAGGCTGATTTTGGTTGGTAGGGGTAAGATTAGTAGAGTCCCCGGCTGCCTATGTGGTTGGTGATTTGAAAGTCTTACGAAGGAAGCAGTGAAATAAGTAACGTCCCCGGCTGCTTTTGTGGCTGGGGGTTTCGAAAGTTTCACTGGAAGAGTCTTTAAGGTTGATCTTGGTTGGTATTAGTAAAGTCTCCGGCTGCTTATGTGGTTGGAGATTTTAAAAGTCTTACAAAGGTTCAATAAGGGTTTCTTATTTGTTCCTATTTATAGTAGCAAATAATTGGGGGATCGTCGTCCTCGTTCTTTAGAACAAAGACTAGGAGCGTCTTTCCTAGCTTTCCTGTAAGGTGAGCAAAGACAGGAGCTTCTTTCCTTGATTACCGTAATGTAAACTAAAGACTAGGACATTGAGTTGTTCGTTTCTTCCCCGCCTGACTTTTTGGTGTGTATCCTAAGGGTTGACAGGCCCAGGGTTTTGCAGGAACCCATCTGGAAGTGACGGGTTCAGATCGGGTAATTCCGAAGCTGAGTAAGAACTTGGACTATGTCCTTGTTTCGTTCGCCTAGGAAGCTCCATGCAATGACGAAGTGGCGAAGCTCCACCGGAAGTTATATTCTGGTACCATGGGAGATAGTACCCATTTGAGTCGGAGGTTGAGTTTTACCCTCGGCTCGAACCCTATCTATGAGCATCATGGTGGCTTGGTTTACTCCAAATGCGGAAACACATGGTTTCAAGATTCTATTCTTGAATTCAAGAGGTGTTAGATAGACCTCGCCTTCAAAGCAAGAGGTGTGCATATGGTGAAACATATCACAACTTTGAAACCGAGATAGCTTGCTATGTCGGGGTTAATGGTTAGGACTAAATCTGACTCTGATGGTGGTAGGCCACCCGTGGGGTAGAGCCGTAATAGGCAGGTATCCACGTAAAACCCAAAGACGATCTTGCTGAAAATAATAATATTAGAAGTTTAGCAAGAGATCCCTTCTTATATATTAAAAATAGGCGAAATGTCTACATTCATATTTGGCATGTATAGATCACTCCAATCAGTAGACTTTCTAAGCCAATAGAAACATTAGCCAAGTTAGCAAAATTTTAGATGCAAAACAATTAAAACATCAAGAGTGAATATAATTTGGTCAACAATCAGAGTGAATATAGAATGAATAAAAATTGTTGATATATTGAGATGTAGATGGCGCTTAAATCGAATGCAGAAAAACATTTGCTTGGTACTGGGATGTGTTCTGGAATGCATCTTTTTTTCTCAGATATTTTTATTATGTAGAGACATTTGGAAATAAAGCTTCATGTCTATTTTGTAAAAGACGTACAAAAAATCTCATATGTCAATTGATTGAAAAACTTCTGAAAAATCTTAAATTTTTTCATTGGAGGATGGCTGAGATCTCGATGGATTAAAAAACATCTAAAAAATCTACATTTTTTCACCGAAAAATCGAAATTTTTTTGGATTTTTTTTTTGTTCAGGAAAGTTGCGATTTTAGGGCTTTTGAAAAGCATCTAGAAGGAAATACTCTAAGTAGGTAAAAATATAGTATATTACCCATCAACCAAGCCATGAACTGTCAAATTCCATTGGAAGATGGCTGAGATCTCGATGGATTAAAAAAAAACATCTACAAAATCTGATTTTTTTTTAACGAAAAAATTGATTTTTTTTGCTCATTAAAGTTGTAATTCAGGGGCTGGCAAGAATATGGAAAGAAATATTCTAAATGCGTCAAAATAAATTTGAAATTACTCTAAAATTCGTGTCAAACTTTGAGATTAAAAAAGGGTGAATATAAAAGTGACTCGTGTTTTTTTTTCGATTTTCTTTACTGAATGGCTGTCAATTTTCCATAAAACACGGCTATTAATAAACAAGAATTCAAAGAAAAAAACTCAATGCTGTTTCTTACCATGTTCATGAAGTGGAACCCACATGCCCCATGCCACTATCCATGAGCAGGACTTACATTGAGGAAACCGTAGCGTCGCCAAAAACGGTGCAAAGTGCTTAGAGGTTTCCTGCAAAGATGCAAGAAATTTTTCACTCCTTATGATTTGACAATAATCTATAAAGGCTATATTCATCCAAAGTCTGTGCACAACTCTCCTATTTGGGCAAGTGCTCCAATAACCCAATGCTTCCTTCCCATTGTGTATTCAGGAATTTAAAACCATTATTCTCGGTATATTTCGCTAATTTGAATCGTCTCCAACTTGCTCTAACCCTGCTGGCACGTTTTGGTTGTGAAAAATATTTCAAGACTCATTATACCCTTTAAGGTGCGCAAAATTAAAAAAAAAAAAAACTAAAACTTTCACAATTTTTTTAAAGTAAGTTCCTAAATAATCCTGAAAGAGTTGACCAATCAGTTCTTTTTACTAAGTTTCACGTAAGCATTCACTTACCTACCTTTGATTTCTTCACATACCACACACTAGGAAGAACTCTTAACCAAACCAACAAAAGATTGATTGATTGAAACTTCCGAGAAATCGTATTGGTTTCAAGTCACACGCATTAAACCCTCATTATGGTCATCTGTATCTTTAACCGGTATATCAATGCGCAACACTTGGAACACTTGGAAGCTGTGTAGAGATAAACTATGTGTACGACAATTTGAATCTTCCGCAGATCAAACTGGATTAGTTATGAGGAAATCAATTAAAGGAAATACAGATTGAAAATAAAAAAAAAACACACGCCTAAAGTACAAGTCTGCTTTCATTTCCCAAACATCAAAACCAAATGCATTTAGGATTTATTTAATTTACTGGTTTGGAATTATGAATAGAAAAGACGCTATATATTATTTATTGCATAGTTTTGCGAGAAAAAAAAATAAAATATTTTTTATGAAACTAAGCAAAAATTCAGGTTATCCTCTGTCAACAATCTGCTCTGATTGGTAATGAATTGTGCACAAAACTTGTATGTTTGATATTTATAACCAGTTTCGTCAAAAGTCAGGTTTTCGACATTTTGATGAGATGATATGTTGGATTTTCAATGTGAATAACGGTCTAATCTGATTATTTTCCGGTTCTTGTAATGGACGTTGCTAAATAAAAACGAAAATTTTTCAAAAATAAAACAACTGTTCCAACAGACCGCTTCAGAGATTTCAAGTAAAATGAACTCTGGCAAAGAAACAAGGGTGGTCGTGCTCTTTCAATGCCAAATTAAAGTAACTCTTTGGTCATTAGTCACGTTTGTTTTATGGAATATTCTTAATTAGCAAACAAATTAATCAAGACCTAATAAGTAGAGTGTAGATATTTGCTGTAGATGTTTAAATGAATTTTGTTCATCAACAATAATTGACTCAGGTTTGTTAAACTCACAGCTTTCGCTTTTTGTTTTTTTTTTTTTTAATTGGTTATTTACATAAATTCTTTTATATTTGTTTAAAATTATCGGCTTTTATTAAATACTTTCGATTTTCTTGGCTTAAAATTTAGCAGGGAAAGGTATGATTTCTAAAAGTCAATAAATATTAAATACCTGTGGATGTAGGTATGTTTTGGATTCTGTAGATATCTGTTGCTATAAGTATAGAGGGTGATTTTTTTTGCTAATTTTTTTTTTGCAACACTACTTTTGACAGCTCACGCACGTTTCGTGTTTTGCGTCACTGTCAAACATTTTCAGTTTGGTCTATAATTTAACCATGAATCGTCTTACGAACGAACAACCCTTGCAAATTATTGATTTTTTTTTTCAAAATGCGTGGTCTGTTAAGAAAGTTCATCGCGCGCTTCTTCCATTTTACGGTCAGTTTGATCGAACTACTGAGGCGGCTATTCGGGCTATTGTTACTAAATTTCGCACCAAATTTATATTTTTGGACATTAGAGTGCGAACTGAGGAATATATCGCAGCTGTATCGGCCAGTGTTAGTGATGACCGTGAATTATCGATTCGGCGCCGTTCGCAGCAATTGGGCCTCTGTTACTCCACTACGTGGAAAATTTTGCGGAAGTATTTAGGTGTGAAACTTTTCAAACTACAGCTGGTGCAAGAATTGAAGCCGAACGACCTACCACAACGCCGAATTTTTGGTGAATGGGCTCTTAAAAAGTTGGCCGAAGACCCACTTTTTTATCGAAAAATTGTGTTCAGCGACGAAGCTCATTTCTGGTTGAATGGATACGTGTGAACAAGCAAAACTGCCGTATTTGGAGTAAAGAGCAGCCAGAAGCATTGCACGAGCTACCAATGCATCCAGAAAAAGTCACTGTTTGGTGCGAATATGGGCTTGCGGAAACATTGGGCCGTATTTCTTTAAAGATGATGCGAATCGCAACGTTACTTTGAATGAGCGCTACCGTGCGATGATAACAAACTTGTCATGCTTGACTTGCATGACATGTGGTTTCAACAAGACGGTGCCACATGCCACACAGCACGCATAACAACAGATCAATTGAGAGGCGAGTTCGGTGAACAGTTTATTTCACGTTTGACCGCCTAGATCCTGCGATTTAACGCCCCTAGACCATTTTGTGTTTTTTTTTTTTTAATTTCCGATGGCTCTTAAAAAATCACGTTAGTAGGGTAAAACAATTAATTTCTGCAAAAGCTTCCCAAGTCTTGTGTGACTATATTTCTAATTTAAAGCCAACATTGTTCCGAGTTAAAAAAAAACTTAACTCAGATATTAGTTTAGGTGTGGTGAAAACTTGGGTGTGCGTGTGCTAGTATTACCCATTGTGTTCTTAGAACCCAAGCCACAGATAACACTTGTTTTTAAATGCATTTGGAGCAATGACAAGATTAGAATTAAATAATGCAAATTGTATTTATTCGAAATCAATTAAATTGATAGCAGTATCGCCTCGTACATTGTGTCTGTGTCAACTATTTTCATTTTGATTGCTAGTATTCGAGCAAATATTATGTTTGCTATTATCTTCACTATTTGACACATAAACATATTCAATGAAATAAGAAGTATAATGGAAATCAATAAATTAATTATTAATTGAAAACTATACTCAACTATCTACACATACAAATGTGTGCTTCATTAATAAATTGGCAAAATTCATATAAACACAATTTTTGAATTATCAGAAAAAAAAACATAATAAATGAGTATCATTTCATTTATACATATTTTAAAACGCACTCATACCAGAGCAATTATTAAAATGGGGTTTATACTCATATCATTCTCAAGCCACTTTTTTTTATTTGTCAAAAGGACATGGCAAATAAAAGTTTGTCCAACAGATTTTCTCAAATTTACTTTCTATAGGTAATTTGTCAAATTACCCCTCCTGGGCAACAACTTCAATTTTTTTTATTTAATTAGAAAAATACTGTGTACATAACATAGAACGACATTGGTTTTTAATTTGTTGACAAATGAATCATTAGTGAATGATAGTTACCTTCAATAAGTACATGTCATTTATTCTCTGTTTCGTGCTATTGCGTGTTTATTATTTCTTCATGTATCATTAATGATATTTCAACGCTTAATTAATCATATTTTTATATTTTTACCTGCCCGACCAAATATTAAGCAATTCTTAAGTCAACAAATTTTGTTAGTTAAAAGTCTAGGGCGAGAGATGTCTAACGACTAGCCTTTGTCAATTTTGGCATTTTGTTAAAATTAAAATTTGCATATTTTATGCTACGCATATAAAAAGAGTTTTCGAGAAATTTAATTATTCTTTCCTAAAATGAGCTCTAGGTAAGACTTTTGAATGTACATAATTATTTTGTTTACTTTGAAACAAAAATAAAAGAAAAAAAAAATTTCTTGCTTTGCATTCAAATATGCCAAGAGGCTTGTGATGCCGGATTTAGGATTAATTATGTTTCTTGTTTTGATTTATCATTTGATTATTATATTTGATTATGTATACAGGCTTGTACGGTATTCAATACAGATGGAATATTTATTTAATGCCATTTTTGTTTAAGTATGCAGTTGAGGTCTAAAAGTTCTAAATTTTAAATAAAAACTTGAGGTTATTTCCAATAATAATAATTGCTTTATTTAGGTGCTTTTTTTAATACAAGGTGTTATAATGCATAGATTGCATTATTTTGCAAATAATTTTCAATTTTCAAATGATCAGTGTCGATCCACCGCTCGTATCAGGCGGTCGCGAGTGCGATAAGTTCCGCAGTGTGCCCTTACAAAGCCAAAAAAATATTACAAACGAAAAAAAAAAAAATAATACAAACAACATCAATAAAACAAAAACAAAAAAAAATACTTAAACCATTTGGCATAAACATTACACCAGTTAACGGCGCGCTCTCTTCATCAACATCTCCCACTTATCCACTTGCCTTGAAGTAACTGTCGCTTGCTATCCATTGCATGTCTCTTGTGATGCTCATCGCATGATTCTTGCAATGGATAGTTAAGTGACATCTGATGTATAATTCGATTGTGTTTGTGTGTCTTGAATTCTTGATTGATTTCAGGTACAAAGCGTTCTATGGGCATAACACCTAGAACGGTTTGTATTTTGATTTTAATCCATTGGACATACACTTCACGGTTGAATTTAGATCGTCAGAGTTGTGTTTTGGGTGTTTGTGTTTTTTGACATGGTGAGTGATTTTTGTGTTGTGTTTACCAATATTCGTGGGCTAAGAAGAAATTTCTTTGACGTGTACGGCCATTCTGTTAAGTACAGACCAGATGTTTTGGCATTAGGTGAAACACAGGTTGGTGCAAATACTGATCTTTCAGAATTTAGCCTGCCTGGCTATAACCTAATGCCTTTATTCTTTCGCCATCACGGCCTTTTAGTCTACGTTAGACATGATGTTGCTTGCCAGAGTCTTCCTCAATACGGACATTGTTCTAATACGAACTTTAATTTCATGTGGCTCAAATTTACTGTCCGCAAGCACATCATCCATTATTGTTTTATTTATAGGAGTCCGAATCTGGACAGCAATTCAACTCTTAATGAGTTTGATGCGCTGTCTGATTCCATTTCCCGAATTGTTTCCCTGTACCCTCACACTGAAGTCGTTATTGCGGGCGACTTCAATGTACACAATTCAAATTGGCTCCGCCATTCAGGACAGACAACACCCGAAGGAAGATATGTTGAGATCTTTGCTGAGATGCACCAACTTACTCAGCTGGTAGATGAGCCCACCCGTATACCAGATGTTGCTGGGCAAAACGCTCACACTCTCGATTTGTTTCTTACTTCTAACCATGATAAGTATACCATAACGGTAAAATCTCCATTCGGCACTTCGGACCATTGTGTAATATCAGCTAATTTCTCGTGTCCCATTCATCCAGTTAAAGAGAAGCATCCAACTAGGACCGTTTGGCAATACGAGAAAGCCAACTGGGACGGTCTGAATAACTTTTTTAGAATTTTTAACTGGTCACTATGTTTCCTCGATAGTGACGTTGATGCCAGTGCTGATATGATCACAGAAGTGATTTTTCTTGGGATGCGTACTTTTATTCCTTACAGAATTAAGAGTATAAAGTCGAAAGAAAAGTCTTGGTTCGATACAAGCTGTAAGGAAGCTATCAGGTCGAGAGAAGTAAGTTTCCGCTCTTACAAAGCCAACCCAACCGAGGAAAATCGGAAAAAGTTTAAACAAGTCAGAAACCAATGCAACGCTGTTATAAAGAGAACCAAATTCTTACATGAACAGAAATTAAGGCAAAAAATCCTGCAATGTCCCAAAGGCAATAGAAATTTCTGGTCATTTGTCAAGAACATAAAAAATTCAATTTCATCTTCGGTTCCAACGCTTATCTACAAAGAAAAACCGATAACTAGCTCTTTAGAGAAGGCAAATGTACTTGCAGCTCATTTTGCTGCTAACTCCACTTTGCCTGTTAGCAACATTGCCCCTCCTGTACTTGAGAACGTAAATCATTCAATGGGACAGGTATATTTCCGCACTCGTACAGTTGCAAGAGCCCTTCGAGATCTTGATATAAACAAATCCGCTGGTCCTGATGGTATACCCCCCATTCTTCTGAAGAGGTGTTCTTCATCGCTGGCAAAACCATTGCGTAAGCTTTTCCATCGGTCCTACTGTTCTGGAATCTTCCCTAGAAGATGGAAAACAGTATTTGTCCAGCCTGTTCCTAAAAAAGGTGATCCTTCTTCCCCCTCGTCCTATCGACCAATCGCACTTACGTCCCTTCTTTCCAAGGTCATGGAATCGCTGATAAATCATCAGCTCAAGAAATATCTCGAAGATCGAAAGCTTCTTAATGACCGGCAATACGGCTTTCGCAGCAATCGTTCCACTGGTGATCTGATGGCATATCTCACCGAAGAGTGGAACATATCTTTACATTGTTTTGGAGAAAGTAAGATTATTGCGCTTGATATTTCTAAGGCATTTGATAGAGTTTGGCACCAGGCTCTCTTATCGAAAATGCGTGCGTTTGGCATCAACGAAGCCTTTATTCTTTGGATTAGAAATTACCTTCTAAATCGTTCAATACATGTTGTATTGGATGGTTTTAAGTCTAATCTTCACAAAATAAATGCTGGTGTTCCGCAAGGCTCCGTTTTGTCTCCGACTCTCTTCCTCATTTTTATAAATGACCTCTTGTCTGAAACTTCTAATCCACTTCATTGTTTTGCCGACGACTCCACTCTCAGCTTTTCATACTCGTTCCCAAACTCACGTCCATCTCCTTCGGAAGTGAATTTGCAACGGTACCGTATGATAAGTTTATTAAACTCTGATCTTTACAGCATTGTTAAATGGGGTACAAAAAACCGTGTGGAGTTTAATACTTCGAAAACTCAATGCTGTCTATTGTCGTTGAAGCAAAATATACCCCCTATGCCATTGTCCTTAAATGGCACTTGCATCGAAGAAACCGAAAAGCTCTCAGTACTCGGTATGTGTGTTAACGACGATCTTCGTTGGAATGATTACATACTCGAGACCGCCAAGAATGCTGCTAAATGCTTAGGATTTCTATATCGATGTAAGAAATTTTTCACCCCTTCTGATCTGGCTACCATTTATAAGGCGTATATACGTCCAAAACTCGAGTATAACTCACACCTTTGGGCAGGCGCTGCTCAATCTTCTCTCCATTTATTGGATAGAATTCAAAACAGAGCGTTAAAACTGATTGGAAACAGAGCTATAATGGATTCATTCCCATCTCTTGAACACCGTCGGAATGTTTCATGTATTTCCCTGTTTTATCGCTACTTTCACAAACAATGCTCACTCGAAGTAGCCAGTTGCATTCCTCCCCTTTATCAATTCACCCGTGATACCCGCTTCGCTAGGAATGCTCATCAGTTCACACTTGAGCCTAACTTTGGTCGTACCGTCAAATGTAGAGATTCGTTTTTTAGTCGCACAACACGATTATGGAATAACTTACCCGGCACAGTTTTCCCTTGCCATTTCAATTTGCAAACATTCAAAATCAATGTTCATCGACACCTCCTTTCTCTCCCCTCCTAATTTCCCCCTCGCCCGTGCTGTGTTTAAAACATTATAAGGGTCTCGTAACATACCCTTGAGCGCGAGTGTATTATAAAAAAAATAAAATGCACGACTGGATCGCACGAACTTGCTCTTATGTAAAAGTACTTTGGAATTTAAGATACATTTTATAATTATAAAACATGAATTTAAAATTAAATTGCCGTCTGATTTCTAGAAAAGTATGAATTTATGCAAACAAACTTTAAAAAATCGTTTTATTATTAAATAAATAAATTTTTTATATAAGAAATTTCTTTAAAATTTTTCAAGAAAAAAATGTGGGATGCGAATTTTAAGTATTTAATAATATTGATTTTTGGAAATAATTTCAAAAAATAATCGTTCATAGGTTTTGAAGATATTGATTTTTCAAAAAAAAATTTTTTTCAAAAAAAACCAACAAATAATTTTTCGAATATTTTTATATACAATATTATTTTAAACTTAGGGGGACTCCTGCTGAAAATTTTTGGTTAAAATCGTTAGAGCCGTTAATGAGAAAGTCGAAAATCAAAAAAACGGTTCTATGACAGGTACCGTTAATAACATTTTGCCCCAAAAATTTTTTTTACCAAAACGTAGTCCATGTCCATAATATCACACCTAATTTTTTTTATCAAAATCGTTAGAGCCGTTTTCGAGATAAATAAGATTTTGCATTACGGGTGTATGGGGGGTACCGTTAGTTTTAGAGCTAAAAAAAAAAATTTCAATTTCCCCTCTAGGGAATCACCCAAGACCCATAACTACCGAGTTTGAAGAAAATAGGTCCAGTGGCTTAGGCTCTAGATCGAGGTACAGACATACAGACAGACAGACAGACAGACAGACAGACAGACGGAATTGCCGGACCCACTTTATTCGTCTTCGCTATCATCGTAATGTCAACTTTGATCAAAATCTCGAGTTCGATTTTTTTTCCAAATGCAGAACTTGCCCTATAGTACCTATATCGCAAGTAAAAAATGAAGTTATATTATTCAGAGTCTCCAATTTTATTTTATTAAAAAAAAAAAAATTCCTTCGTGCTTCGAATCGGATCCTTCGAAGCACTCACAGAGCACGCAATCACTGAGCCAATACCAAAGCTATTTATACTTTCAAAGAAGTTTGCTTAAGCGAGACATATGTATTTGATTAACCAATAAATTTTTAATGAATACATATACTGTACATAAATACGAGTATCTGTTAAAATGACGAGCTTAAAATATTTATGTAGTCATTACATATTTCTATTTTCGTTGCAGATGATAAATTTTCTATAAAATGACTTCATAAATATTTCGTCAGTAGACGTTGGCTGTAAAGACAACATAATTTGATTCAATTTATAAATTTTTAATACCTATAATGAGCATTTTAAATGTTTATGTAGTCGTTACATATTTCACAAGACAAGATATATTTTCTATACACTGATTTCATGAATGTTGATTGTACTCACTACATAACTTTATTTGATGAATATTTAAATATTTTTATCCAGATGGTGGACTTTTAGTATTTATGTATTTGTTACATATCTATGGTGCTTGGAACAAATATGATAAGTGCATAAAATAATTTGTGTTGCTACGTCAGCCCTACATTGAGCTATAGGGCTTAAACGGGTTGATTGATTTTCTTCAAATTTTAAGTATTCATTGAAATATTCTTTGAAAAAATATGCTCCAAATTTTAAGAAAATCGGCTTACCCATTTATGTTGTCTTTGTTCTCTAGACATACATTTTTTTATTTTATAAACTGACTTGTAACTTGATGTAACTAATACATTATTAAATTTAAAAATTGACATTTAAATATAGATGTACCCATTACATTGTAGTTTATTCATAATTATGTATGGGTTACATATCGTCTGCATTTACTTTTAAAATTGATTCCAAGTTTCATTATTGGTGCATCAATTAAAATGTTACTATTACACGGTACTTAGTATGTAGAGTTCTCGTTGCAATCCTAAGCAAATGAAACAAAACTAAAATTTTAAATTAAATTTATTGAATACAGTACAGACATTTTTATTTCAGATAATTTAGCTGTCGTAAATTTGGCGTGAAACAAAACAATTTGTCGGGCTTGTTTTTTTTTTTTTTTGTTTAAATTAACCCCTGGTAATGGTAACTTGACTATCAATAAACCATTACCACCCCTCAATAAAGGGTAAAATGAACTCGGAAAATAAAGAAGGCAATGTTCATAACTGTCGTAAATTCAGTCGTAAATATGTTGTAAAAGAAAAAATCATCGGATCCTTTTTTTTGATAAACAATAAACCCCTTTATACGACAAAAGTTCTTAAAATTACATTTTTACTTGCGATATATACATATGTTTTATAAGTTATGCATTCGTCAAAAAATAGAACTCGAGATTTTGATCAAATTTGACATTATAATAGAGATAGATAGAGAACACGAAAAAAGTGAGTCTCGTAGTTTTGTCTGTCTCTCTGTTCGATTACAGCCTAAACTCTTAAGTTAGTTGATAGCCTTTTTAGTTCTAAAAAACTGTCCCCCCCACCACCAGGAACCATTTTTTTGTTTTTCAATTTTATCAAAAACGGTAAAAGCGTTTTTAATAATTTTTTTTTAATACTAAGGCTACCCAAAAGCTTAGGATTGTGTATTCAAATTTTTTTTGGATTTTTTAACTCAATATTTCGAAAACCCCACACTCGATTTTCTCTTGAATTCGCCTCCGATAATCTGATACTTTGCCTTTCTCGAACTCCTGCAGCCATCTACTCCAGCCCGTCAAATCTCGACCATGCACTAAAAAGCTGTGGAGGAGTTTGGTTATCTTATAAGTCAGACGATGTAGTCGAAGTGTTGCTTTAATGCTTATATGTACATTGGTGATATATGGGTTTAAATATGTAATGTTATACGGAAGTCTGAACATTTTTTAAGGAAGTATCTTAGTAGTTTCTGCACTTACTTACTTGAGGTGGCGCTACAGTCCGGGGTAGCTTCTCCAGCTAGCTCGGTCCCTACCTAGCTGTTTCGCACGTCAAGTTAGTTGAGGTCCTCTCCCACTTGTGTGCGCCACCTAAGTCGCGGTCTACCTCTATTGCGCCGTCCCTCAGAGTTGGCGTCGAAGACTTTCGGGGCCGGAGCGTTCGGGTCCATTCGTTCCACATGACCTAGCCACCTGAGTCGTTAGACTTTGATTCGTTTGACTAGGTCAGTTTGGCTGTACAGTCCGAACAGTTCGTGGTTATACCTTCTCCTCCACTCCCCGCAGACGAGACCAAAGATCACATGAAGAATCTTCCTCTCGAAATATCCAAAAGCGCTCTCATCCACTTTGGAAAAAGTCCATAGAGTTTCTCCACTTCTTTAAATTGACATATACCCCAGACTTGTGCTCCTTAACACATAATAATTGATCGCATCACCGATTCGAATATTCTATATTTACGGATTGCCGCAACTTGTCTTTTGTTATGGTTTCCCTACAGGTGCAGTTTATTGCTATCAATTTTTTTCCTCGAGATGTTTTCTTAATGAAAGGTGTAGAGTAATGAAAATGCCTAGTTATCTGCATTACTCTTAGCATTTTCGTTGATATCTTAATATTGCTTAGTTTTTAAAATAAAGCTTTTCTGTCAAAATTAAAATCCACAAAGAAGGCATAGAGTTTTTTGCCACTATCCAGAAGTGAGCGAACAATGCTTGTGAGGACGAAGATGCTATCAACCTTTACAGAAGCCGACTTGATACTCGTTGAGCAAGTTATTTTCATGAAACGAATCCGTGCAATAACCCTGTGAAAATGTTTGTAACCGTGTTTAGAAATTAGATACATCTCCAACCAAGTAACGGTTCCATTGGATCACCGTTTTTCACTTTACGTATAGGTAATATTATGATTTTTGAGAGATTTGTTGGTATTTCGTCAGTGTTGACAACGAAGTTAAAATGCATTTTTTTGTTCTTCAAGCCTGGCGATTTATTTGAGCTGAAACGGCTTATGACTCTGGTAACTTTAGGTTGGGTACGGTATCTCGCTTTTTATAATCCCGTTTTTTTAAATCCCGTTTTTATAATCCCGTTTTTTATAATCTTGTTTCTTATAATCCCCCTTTTTTAAAATCCCGCTTTTTAAAATCCCGCTTTTTAAAATCCCTTCTCTTATAATCCCGTTTTTTATAATCCCCTTTCTTATTACGACTTGTAAGCAGTAAGGTATGAAAGTGGGGGGGCATGCTGCCCCCCTGCAACCCCCCTGCTTGGGCACACTATAGGATTTGGGGTAGGTGCGAGTTTGGGTGTAAGGTAGGTGCGGGTAATAAGGCCTGTCGGTTAATAAGGCCTAAATTTCTAAAAATTAAGTTATAATATTAGTAGGCACTAATGGTCAGCCTAATATGTAGCTTACAGTCGTAAATGACTCATCAGACTTGCCGCTACGTGTTCGCTCGGTAATCGTCATGTTTGTTGTGTCATTTATTACCAGAGGCGATTTTACGGTACAAATAATAAAAAATCCTCTCATTGAATCGTAAGTAGTTTTTCCAAAATTAGACTAATGTTTATAAATTTGAACTCATGTTTTCCGTCATTTAATGTTTTGTTTATTTTGTTTGTTTCAAAAATCTATTATAATTTCAATATTTATTTTTTTAATTTTCCTTTACAAATAGTGTATGGGGTTATTTAGGCCTATCAAATTTGACGGCAGGCCTTATTATCCTCCCTTCCCACAATAATCAGAAGAAAAACCATAAATTACAGAGGAACTCCAGTCACCAAAGATCTATTTGACAAAGTTAAGAATGCAATAAAAGATACCGTGACCCCCAAAAGTTAAAAGTAGTGGTAAATGAATCCAGATGAGTTGGTACTGTCACGGCTGTGAGGTAGACCAAAATGCTGATATGAGGCAATGTTATATATTCACTAGGTGGTATCATGAAGCATGCGTTGTCTTATCAGCGAATGATTAATACAATTTTGACTGTCCTGATGGCTGTTAGAAAAAGAAATAATGTCTTGTATTTAAAGCTTAAGGCAATATTAATTTATTTATATCTTTTTTATCTCAACTTTGGTTTACTGAGTAATTTCAAAAACTTAGGCCTTATTACCCGACTATAGTTTAATAAAGCCTATTGGCAAGGTTTTTAGAAATGTTGAATATTGTTTTTGTTAAAGGCAGAACTTGACATGTTTTGTTCTTTTTTTATAGTAATATATCTAATACCTTAATTAACAATAAAATGTGTCCATTCTGATAAATAGTTTTTGTTTAATTTCAAGTCTCCCTTAGCCAGGCCTTATTACCCGCACCTACCTTATGCAAAGTTTCTTTAGCATTTAAATAATCTGGAAAATAACCAACATAAAATCAATAAGTTTTAGCCACGTATTCTAAAAAAAACGGGAATTGCGGGATTTGGCGGAATTTTAGAAAGCGGGATTATAATAGATCGGGATTTTGAACAAGCGGGATTTAAGAAGACGGGATTTAAAAAAAAAAAAACAGTATTTAAGCAGACGGGATTTTAAAACTTTTTTTGTCGGGATTTTTGAAAAGTGGGATTTCAAAAAGCGGGATTCCGATACGCTTCCGGTAAAGTTCCTGCGTAATAGGCATATCTAGTGTTTCGATTTTTATAAATGGTGCTACATACTGTATGGAGTTCCCAGTAAGGTTGATGTTTAAATGATGTTTCAAGCACTCGGCCACTTTTATGCAGCTTTTAAATGATGGTTGTAGACTTACTTGTTTTAGAAATACCAGAATAAAGGGACATTACCTTACGGTTACAGAAAGTTAGGCCTTACAATTCAAGATAAATAATTTTAAAATTCCATTACGTGCAGAAACTCAATATTTCAAAAACAGATACTTGTTCAATAAACATGGTAAGACAGTGCTAAGTAGAATTTTGTGACTTGATCTAAAATTCGGCTAGTTGTTTTTAAGTTTTTTACTTACTTACTTTAGATGGCGCTCACAGTCCAGCGTGAACTAAGGCCTCAACCAACAAGCCCCTCCAGCTAGCCGCCTCCAGTTACGCACTCCAAGTTGGTTGAGGTCGCTCTCAACTTGTGCGCGCCACCTGACGTGGGGTCTACCTCTGCTGCGCAGACCATCAGGGGTGGATTCGAAGATTCGACGGACTGGTGCGTCGGTGTCCATACGCTCCAAGTGTCCCAGCCATCTCAGCCGTTGTATTTTCAGCTTCTTGACTAGGTCAACGTCGCTGTAAAGCCCGTACAGCCTGTTGTTGAACCTTCTCCTCCATACTCCATCGATACAGACTGGACCGAAGATCAAACGAATAACTTTTCTTTCAAAGCACCCAAGCAGATTTTCATCCGTTTTAGACAGTGTCCATGCTTCTGCCCCATACAGCAGGACCGGGATGATGAGGGTCTTATACAAGGTCTACTTGGTTCTTTGAGATAGGGCTTTATTACTCAAATGCCTTCTTAGTCCGAAGAAACAGCGGTTGGCAAGAGTAATTGTTCGCTTGATCTCTGCACTGATGTCGTTTTGCGATGTTATAGTGGAGCCCAGGTAGACAAAGTCTTTGACGACTTCGAAGTTATACCTATCCATCGTGAAGTTTTGACCGAGTCGACCATGTTGAGATTCCTTTCTCGATGATAGCATATACTTCGTCTTGTCCTCATTAACAGCCAAACACATTTTTGCCGCCTCCAGTTCAATAATTGCAAACGCACCGGTAACAGCTCGCTTCGTCCTCCCAATTATATCAATATCATCCGCATAAGCAAGCAGTTGAACTGACTTTTGAAAAATTGTACCTCTATTGTTGAAGTTTGAGTTTCGTACAATTGCTTCAAGAGCGATGTTAAATAGGTTGCATGATACCTTTCTCGACATCAAAGGGTTCGGTGGTGTTCTTACCGACCTTGACGGAGCAGCGAGATTTCTCCATCATCATCCTGCTTGGCAGGGATTCCGAGATGAGACATGGCTCTATATAGTTGTTCTCTGTCCACGCTATCAAACGCGACTTTGTAACCGATAAAAAGGTGGTGTGTATCAATTTGGAACTCCTGGGTTTTTTCCAAAATCTGTCGAAGTGTGAACATCTGATCCAGGGTGGATTTGCCGGGCCTAAAACCACACTGATAGGGGCCGATCAGCTCGTTGACAAACGGTTTTAGGCGCTCACACAGTACAGACGACAGGATTTTGTATGCGACGTTGAGGAGACTTATACCTCTGTAATTGGCACATGTCAGGGCATCTCCTTTCTTTAAGTTTTTACAAAGTTCAAATAAGTTCCAAAGACAGCACAGTTTTTTTTCAAGTTTTTATTAAAATAAACATATTTAACTTCTCTGCAGTATTTTTACTCATAAACCTAACCATCAATTTTTCATGCCAAATCAAAAAAGCTACACTTTAAATATAATAACGATTGCATATAGTAATTGTTTAACCATAATTACCCGCCAGT
Organism: Chrysotoxum bicinctum; assembly: GCA_911387755.1. Classification (NCBI taxonomy): domain Eukaryota; kingdom Metazoa; phylum Arthropoda; class Insecta; order Diptera; family Syrphidae; genus Chrysotoxum; species Chrysotoxum bicinctum. Next base: position 106,008,258 of record OU426989.1, on the reverse strand, counting down.
CCCCTTGAAATCGAGAATAGGTTTTCTTGTTTACTTAGGTTCTATAAGATAATGAATATTGGTTCTGTCTACTTTGCAAAAAAAAAACATCTTACACAACACACAAGTGTAAGAAATTCTAACAGACAAATGTAGATAGTGTTGTAAATATTTCAAAATGAAATCGCAAAACGAACACAAAGAAATATAATTGAACCACAAATTAGCGCGTAAACTCAAAGTCTCACTCTCAATAAAAGTATCTGCAGCACCATCACAAAACGTTTCCATCTAAAGATAATATTAGTCGGACTGCGTTTCATTGGAATATACATACATATGTATGTATATCAACAACAACAACAGCGTGTCGTGCAGAATAATTACTTTGCTTCGTGATTTATTTTATTCTTGTTTTCGATTCAAGCCAGAGTGAATGTGCTCTCGAAACGACCTTTGATTAAGAGGTCTTGCATATATAGTGGTTTTAATTTGTTTTTATTTTTGTGCCACTGAACTTGTTATGAATCAAAATATAGTATTTATGTATCTAATAATCATTTCTAAATGTGTCAAAATTTTTTCAGCAATAATTCAACGTTTGTGAAAATTACAAAAAAGTGTCAAGTGTGAATGAAAGTATCTATGTATCTATTCAAAATCTAACTGCGAATAGATAACCAATCAACCCCTCATTATCGAGCGAATAATAATTCTGGTATTTTCAACACCAGCTGAGCTGAGCAGAATCGAATTAATTGTCCGCTGTGGATACGGGGGTATGTACAATTGCACTTAATATAATATCAGTAGTTTAACATTTTAGGCAAATTAAACCTTGAGGTCACGAAATGTTGTGACCGTAATTGTGTTTTATCACAGCGATGCTGTCTCGGTATGAGTAATTCATTCAAATTAATTTTTTTTTGTTGGGTAGGGTGGTTGGGGTGAAGTGGGGTGGCTTTGATTTGATATCTGGTATCTGAAATATGTCATGTGAAGTTATACAACAGGTAGGTATGCTGCTAAGGCTCAGAGGGGTTCCTTTTTTTTTTTTTTAATTCAAACCCTAAGAAGATAGATACATATTATATCAGTTGGTTTGGTTGATGGCTGAAGAAAGAAGCAAAACGATTTTTATCGCTAGAAGCACATTATTCAGAAGGGAGATAGATTTGTGGGTTTCGCTTTGCAAATAAATAAAAAAAGAATTGTTTTTCTTTTTTTTTTTAATTTTTTCATTTGTTGGAGTTCTTGAGAGCACACGGGGGGATGTATTTTTTTTTTTTTTTTATTATTTTGAAAGAGGATTTGGTAGGATAAAATGTCATGCTGTGCGATAATTTCTTTTGTAATTTTCATTTTTTCTGATTCTACTCTCTGTTTTCTGTCACTGGTGTCTTGTTAACATGAAAAAGGTCGCAATGTAATACTGCTGAAGAGGGGCGTGTATAACAAGGTCAAATTATGTAGAATGAGATTTACAAAAAAACAAACAGGAGCACATTCTATTTATAGCGGTATATGTACATATTTGTTCATAGGGCATTACGAACAGAGAAATCTCCAGAAACCTGGTTTTCGTCATAATGTCCGTATCGGGATGAAGTGTGGTTTTTTTTTGCAAATTCATTTTTATTAACATCAAGTTAGTTATCAAGCTATCTTTAAGCTAGAAAAAAAAAATCATAAAAATTAGGCAACTTAACGAAGAACTAAATACCTAGTATGTATCTTATTTAGAATGCCTTACTTTTTTACTAAATAAAAGTGCCGGAAATCTTCATTTGGGCCTTTACAAATTTTGCTGTTACCTAAGAGGAAAAGATGATATCCGACCAGTGTTGATACTCGTACACATTTGTCCTAGTTTTATCGCATTTTCCATGACTTTCTGCAAGATTTCCGGTGATAACTATTTATTGAAAGTTAAAAAATATTGAACTCCTAAAACAAGAGACACAGCTTTTTCTCTGCAGAAGAACTCTTTTTGCGGCTATCCAGTGGGCCTTCCCAGGATTGGAGTTGAATCGACTTAAAAAGTTTACAGAGAAACTAATATCAGGCCTTGACACCTATGCGGCAAACAACAAACTTCCAATAAGTTCTTGGTATGGAATCTTTGACATTTCTTCAATTTCTTCTTTTGTTTTTGGACACATTTAAATGCTCAAAGCTTATTCTGTAAAATTGATGAATTTAGGGATGTGTTTGAGGAATCTGAGATTGACATAATCTGTGTTACTGAAACATGGTTTTCCGATAAGAATAGTGATTCTATGTATTTCTTGGGTGGTTACAGGCTTTTTAGGGCTGATAGACATAGAAGAAGAGGTGCTGCTATTTATGTTGGGAAGGGTATTAAGTGCAAAATTAACTGCAAGTCATCAGAGGGTAGTGAGTTTGATTTTTTGTTTTTAGACATATTCGGTGATGAAGGAACTCTTCTCTTAGGCGCTGCTTACAGGCCTTATAATTTTGTAGATATTAGTCCTTTGCTTTCTCTTTTGGAAACAATTACTTTGGGCCCATCCAAGATTATTTTATGTGCAGATTTAAACAGTAAGCTCTTAGACCAGACTATTCTCATCGAGGGCTTGAGAACTTTTAATCTGATTCCAGTTAACACTACCATTCCTACTCATTTTTCCAGAGATTCACAAACTCTTCTAGATGTCTTCTTTGTAAGTGATGTGAATGATCTTATCCTATATGACCAGTTGTCTGCTGCAGCTTTCTCAAGACATGATCTAATTTACATGACTTTTAACTTTAAGATTGAAACCCCACCGAACTCGTATGAATATAGAAACTTCAGACATATTGATTATTCTGGCTTAGAGCTAAGCACTCAGAGTGTTCACTGGGAACATATTTACTTTCTACTCTCCTCGGATGAGCAAATTGACTTTCTTAATAACAATATAGTTAGTTTGTTTAATAGATATGTCCCGCTTAGAACCAGAACTATTAAACTTGGTGAACGTCCTTGGTTTAGGTATGAAATTAGAAACTTGATTCTTCAACGCGATCGGGCGTATAATATTTGGAAGCGTTATAGATTAGATGTCCATCACAATATGTATCGCAGTTTGCGTAATCAAGTGGTTAGCAAAATACGATCTGCCAAAATTCAACTTTAAATGAGTATTCTACAGATGATCGCTTTGAATTTACTTGTGTGGATAGTACTGACATAGTGGAAAGTGTTTTTGTCAGTTAAATCCAATGCTGTTGGAATTGATGGAATTCATCCTATCTTTGTTAAGTCAATATGACCGGTGATTTTGCCCTACATAACGCACACCTTTAATACCATTTTAACAACGGGTTTATTTCCATCCCAATGGAAGCTAGCCAAAATTTTACCGATTTCTGTGCTCCCTTTTTTGTCAAAAGTTTTCGAGAGATTGGTGCAAAAACAGCTTAACGCATACCTCAACGAAAAAAACAATCTTTCATCTAAGTAGTCTGGTTTCCGCCAAAAACATAGTTGTACTACTGCTATTATTAATATCGTTGAAGATATCAGCCATGCTTTGGATGAAGACCATGTCACGTTCCTAGTACTGCTTGACTTTTCTAAGGCTTTTGATACTGTGGACCACTCTAATCTCTGTTTCAAACTCTCATCTCTTTATTGTTTTTCACCCTCCGCAGTTCTTTTGTTGTCTTCATATCTTCGGGATAGAAGACAAGCAGTTTCAGTTGGTAATAATGTTTCAGGTTTCCTTCCGACCACTAGAGGAGTCACTCAGGGTTCAATCTTAGGACCTCTTCTTTTTTCTTTATATATAAATGAGCTGCCCACTAATATTTCAAGTTCCTCTATTCAAATGTATGCTGACGATGTACAATTATACAAGAATTGTTCCCTGCATTGTGATTAGTAGAAAAGTTTTGAACCTCGATTACTTTTCCAACTTATTTTTAAACAATGCGAACATTTCTTATGTATCAACTGCAAGAAATCTTGGTCTGTTATTTAATAGAACTCTAAGTTGGGATATCCATATAAACTCTGCAGTCGGTAAAGTCTATGGTGTTCTCCGAAAATTATGGCCCTCGCAATATTACACCCCCCTGAAAACGCGTATGCTTTTGGCTAAGACGCTCGTTTTACCAATACTGACATACCTGTGCGAGATATTTAGTAACTGTGACGCCATCAGCAGAAGAAAGCTTAATGTCGCATTCAACAATACAATGAAATAAACTTAACTAAACTAAACACATTTCTTTGCTCAATTTTTTACTTACATCCATTGGTATTGAACATAAATTGGCGTTGGTCAGTCCAAATCGGTCAACAATATCTCTGTATAATTCTCCTGATCAATCCAAATTTTACCATTTGATCTGTCCCTCGTCAATCGAAGTCGAAGAAATGAGGTTGCTACTCCTAAGTCTTTCATATTGAACTGGCTCATCAAGGTTGATTTCAGAAGTTGCTTTAGATCAGGATTATTATCTATTATTAGCAAGTCGTCCACATAAACTGCAATCATACCAAATTTTTTAAGCACAGCATCTAGCCTCATATTCCATACCTGTGAAGATTGCTTCAAACCATAAATTGATTTTTTAAGTCGAAGAACTCTTTTTCCTTTTTCGTATCCTTCGGGTTGTAAAATATAAATTTCCTCGTCTAAATCTCCTTGGAGAAACGCTGTAACTGCGTCTATTTGTTCGATGTCCAAGTCCATTCTAGCAGCCATAGACAATAAAAAGCGAATCGTTTCATAGCGCATCACTTGCGAAAATGTTTCTTCGTAGTCAAGACCCTTCCGTTGATTACACCCTTTGACAGCTAGTCTTGCTTTATAGCTAGTAATTTTTTCATTTACGTCTATCTTGGTCTTGAACACCCATTTTGTGCTTAGTATTTTCTTTCCAGGCCTCAACTCTGCTTCCTCCCAAGTTTCATTTTGTAATAATGACCCGTATTCAGCTTGGATTGCATTTTTCCACTGCTCGGAATCTGGTCTGTCAATTGCTTCTCTATATGTTTTGGGATCGTCTTTTTAAACGGCATTTTAATCCAACTTAAATTCTCTCTCTCATTCTGGGGCGTGATCAGTACCCATACTGAGATTTCACATTAATCGATATTTTCAGCTTTCCAACTTTTACATTAGAAGAAATGTCAAAGATTCCATACCAAGAGCTTATTGGAAGTTTGTTGTTTGGTAGGGCAGCTTTTAGCAAAGTGTCCTTGTTGATGACATTCGAAACATTTTGGACCAGTAGCGTTCTTCTTCTTCTTTTGGTCCCACCATAAAATACATGTTCTTGAACCTAATAACTAAAATCATCACCTTTCACATCCTGTAGTAACTTAGTTTTGATTGAATCAGCTGTGATATTTACTCGTATACTAGAACTTTCGATTCCCATGATCATTGGTTTATAGTTGTCACCTAGACCAGCCAACAACAATAATGTACCAACAAGTAGATTATGTGTTCTTTTTATTCCAACACTATTCGCATTCATTTGGGAATGTTCTTCCTAAGGGCTACGACTGTTGCGGCTTGTTGGCATTATATGCCCGCAACTTTAAGTAGCCCCAAAGAATGAAGTCTGGAATGATTAAAACGGGCGACTTTGCTGGCCTTGCCAAGTCGCCAAAACGGGAGATTACGTGACCAGAAAACGCTTTCTTCACAATATCAATTGTGGCTCGTGCTGTTTTTGCATTTGCACCGCCTTGTTGAAAGCACATGTTAACCATGCTCATTCAATTCCGGCAGTAAGAAGTCAGTCATCACGAACTTGTAGCGTTCGCCAGTAACACTCCTCCCTTGTGAACGTCGCACCACACAGTGGCTTTGAGCGGACGTAATGGCTCTCCGTGCATCACACCTACATTTTCAGTACCCCAGAAACGAAGATTATGCTTATTGACGTAACCACTTAAGTAGAAATGCTCCTGGTAACTCATGATGATTTTTGACACAAAATCGTCCTCTTCGTTATTGAGATTGAGAACGGGTTGACAGTAATTCACTCGCGACGGACCGTCACAGCTGGCATTAACTGATGCACTGTTAGCACTTTGCTTGGGGGCATGTGGGATATGATTCGTCTGGTGATGTGCAGTTGCGTGACCCGTCGTCTGGTTGATGTTTCTCCGTTCTCCAGCGACATCGACAGCCATAGCCAAGAATTGGATAACCATCAGTACTTGGTTTCCTGTTTGACCCTGTTCCTTCCGTACCTATCGGATACAGTCCTACTGAAACGAAGGCTACCTTGTGTGCGGAACGTCTGACGGCTGACGTGGTAGAATAGCGGAATCGCCATTCTATCCTGAACAAGCCCTCTACTGTCTACGATTACTAGCTTGTGCCAGTTCTTTTTCGTTTCCCTTGAGTAACCATGCAGCGGAATTCCTAAATTCCAGTCATCGCAATATCGCTGAATTTTGTCAAAGTTAGGCTAGGATCGCACTTACGATTTCAATCACACGATTTTTTAGTCGCAAAAATAGAACACATGAATTTAAATGAAAATGAACGCACTTGCTACCAACAAATCATGACGATTCAAAAGTCGCAATTTGTTTCATTTTTCTTGCGATGCGATTGTCGTAAACTTAAATGAAACACATGTACTCAAATGGATATGCCCACACATTTCAAGCGATTTTTCTGTCGCTACTTATTTGTAGCAAATGCGTGCACTCACATAAAAAGTAGTGTGTTTTATTTTTCGCGATTAAATAATCGCGCGGCAAAAAATCGCAAGTGCGTGCATGACAATAATTTGTAGCGACTACGACTTTCTAATCACCTCGTGATGTCCTAGCCTTAGGCTGCAAAAGAATTCTAATGACCTCGACTTTTGGAGCTATTCTGTAGGCTATTAGTTCGTTGGCATACACAAATGCCTGAGTTAGACTACCTATCAGATCGCTGGTGTAAGTCTAGGACCGCACTTGCGATTTTTCGTCGAGGCGATTAAAAAGTCGTAGTCGTTACAAATTATTGTAAATGCACGCACTTGCGATTTTTGCCGCGCGATTATTTAATCGCGAAAAATAAAACACACTACTTTTTATGTGAGTGCACGCATTTGCTACAAATAAGTAGCGACAGAAAAATCGCTTGAAAAAATAGAACTTGTTTCATTTTTATAATCCCTGCGATTTTTAAGTCGCATGTGCGTGAATTAAGATTTAATCTGATTAAAAATTGCAATTGCGTGCATGCCAATTTCTCTTTGCGACTACGATTTTTAAGTCGTAGTAATTTAAATCGCAAGTGTGGGCATATCCATTTAAGTACATGTGTTTCATTCAAGTTTACGACAATCGCATCGCAAGAAAAATGAAACAAATTGCGACTTTTAAATTGTCATGATTTGTTGGTAGCAAGTGCGTTCATTCTCATTTAAATTCATGTGTTCTACTTTTGCGACTAAAAAATCGTGCGATTGTAATCGCAAGTGCGGTCCTAGCCTAAATGGTGAATGGAATCGGTGAGTTGACCGTTTCCGGCTGAAGACCAATTTTAGTATCGAAGATTTGCCACTTTCGTTAACTAACTTTCTACCATTGAGCATCTCATAAAGACTTCTAACCATACGCTGTCGAAAGCCTTCTCCAAATCAACAAGACAAGCATCAGTAGACTGCCTTTTAGTTTGGTTCCTTTGGATATCAGAGACCTGAAGGAATTGTATCATGTCCCGCCTTAAAACTGAGCTGTGTATCGGGTATACTTACTTACTTAGGTCCTCGGACCTATTACGTCCGTGTGGTTCCTCTTGCGGGGCATAGGGCCTCCACTACTCCTACGCGCCATCGTGTACGGTTTCTGGAGATGTACCTCAGCTCTCTCCAACTCTTCCCCAGTTGTGCTGATTCCTCTTCAACCGTTCTTCGCCAAGTACTTCTGGGTCGGCCCACTCCTCTGCCTCGCTGCGTGAGAGGGTTCCATTGCATCGCTTGACTCGCAATGCACTCGTGGCCTTTTCGAAGCGTATGTCCAATCCACTGCCACTTACGTTTTCGTATTATAGAGTCGATGGGTTCCTGACCTGTCCTCGCATGAAGTTCATCATTGGAGATACGGTTAGGCCAGAAAATCCGCAAGATGTTTCGCAGGCATCTATTTACGAACGTTTGCAGCTTTCTTGTGACAGTGGGTGTTACTTTCCATGTACTGCATCCATAAAGAAGCACGGATTCTACATTGGAGCGGAACAGTCGTAGCTTGGTCTTTAGGCTTATAGAGTTGTTTCTCCATATTTTGGACAGCATTCCGAACGCAGCCTTTGCTTTCCCGATTCGGCTGGCTATGTCTAGTTCGGTCCCGCCATCAGTAGAGACAATACTCCCAAGGTATTGAAAACTCTCTACCGTCTCTACTGGTTGTCCAGAAATATCTATTTGATTAGATGAGGAAGTTCCAAGGCTGATCCTTTTAGTTTTTGCCGTATTGATCTTAAGCCCGACGGTTTCGGCTTCTATCTCGACCCTTGTTGTCATTTGATGGAGATCCATGATCCTATGAGAGAGTAAGCACACGTCATCCGCGTAGTCTAGATGTTTCAGGTGTGATAGCAGATTCCACTGAATTCCTCCATTTAAAGTCGACAAGGCTGCATGCAGCACATCACTTATTACCAACAGGAACAGTATTGGTGACAGTATACAACCTTGTCTAACGCCACTTTGGATTTCAAACTTCTCTGACAACCTTCCCTTATGCAGAACGTGACATTTGAATCCTTCATATGTAGCCTTGATTATAGCGATTAATTTATCCGGAATGCCCCTCCTGCGCAAGGCAAGCTAAATAAATTCTCTATTGACACTGTCAAACGCCTTTTCGAAATCGATGAACAGCAGGTGAAGTGGTTATCGATATTTAACGCACTGTTCGATGATGATCCGCAAGGTGTTGATGTGATCCACGCAGGAAGATCCAGTGCGGAAACCTGCTTGTTCGGCGTCAAGCGTGTCTTCTAGGTGGGCTTTTATTCGACCTAGGACGATTTTTGCTATAACCTTCGCTACAGCAGGCAGCACGCAGATTCCCCTCCAGTTTTCGCACTGCGTAAGGTCTCCTTTCTTTGGAAGCTTGACAATCATCCCCTTTTTCCACTCCTCAGGAAAACTTTCTGTTTCCCAAGCTCTTTCTATGAGTGGGTGCAGGAGCTCAGACGATGTTGTTGGCGCTGCTCGTAAGAGCTCTGCGGGAATACCGTCAAGTCCAACCGCTTTGTTGTTCTTCAGTGCTTTGATTGCGGTTAAAATTTCTTCTCTACTGGGGGATACAGTGCGTATTCGGGAATTTGTTACTACGGACGGCTCATTGGGTGTTAGGTTGACTTCGCTGGTAAAAAACGCGATTTAAAACCGCAGAAAAGTGTTCCTTCCACCTTTTGATCTGGTCCTCATCCGAAACTAGCAGTGATCCGTCTCTGCCCTTTACCAGGTGTTGTTTAGAGCTTTGGACACCAGTTAGCTCTTTGGTAATTCTGTAGACGGTCCTACTGTCGCACCTACTTGCGGCCTCTTCTGCTTCTGGTGCCAATGCGTTGATATAGTTACGCTTGTCACGTCGCACGCTACGGTGAACTTCTCTCATCTTCATGCGGTACGCAGACTCTAGCTCGATTCTGCCTGCTGCTGACGTTGCTGCAATGCGAGCTTTGAGCTGTTTTCTTTCTTCGATCCTGGCCCAAGTTTCTTCGGAAAGCCAGGCACTATTTCTTCCTTGCGACCGACCGACTATACTTTCAGCACCTGATATGAAAACATTTTTCACAGCACACCAATGGTTTTCGATGGAGGTGGGTTCCGTGCTATTGATTGTTCTCAATCCTTGTAAAAGATGGTCCCCTAGTTGTTGGCGGTGTGCGGGATCCTTGAGTCCATCGGTGTTGAACTTGGGCATTCGGGTGTTTCCTTGAGATCTCCGAACTGCAGCTGTTCGTAATCTTACGGTAGCAACCATCAGATGGTGGTCACGGGCAATTCCCATGTCTGCACCTCTTCTGTTTCGGACGTCCTGGAGACTGCTTCTAAATCGCCGACTGATTGCGAAGTGATCAATTTGGTTGGAAGTTGCTTGTCTGTCCGTCGACACCCAACTGATTTTGTGGTACGTCTTGTGTTCAAACATGGTTCCTCCTATAACAAGGCGGTTGGCATTACAGAAATCGACAAAACGTTCGCCATTGTCGTTCCGGTTTCCAACACCATGCTTTCCCATAACATGCCTGAGCCCATCATTGTCATTGCCAACCTTGGCATTCAAGTCTCTCATTACCATTATGATGTCTCCACGTGGTGTACTATCATAAGCAGCACTCACCCGGTTATAAAAGGTCTCTTTCTCCTCGACAGAGAAGAGCTCCGTTGGTGCGTAACACTGTATGATGGTGACGCGACGTACTTTAGTCCGCAATCTAGCTTTCATGATCCTGTCATCGAACGGCTCCCAGGAAATTAAGCTCTTGAGAGCTGTTTTAGAAAGCAGCAATCCAACGCCAGATTCACGGTTACTTCCAGGTGCCTTTCCGGAGTAGAGTAGTACAGTGTTACGGGTTGGAGACTTATATCTCCCCGAGCCCAGCCATCTAACTTCACTGATCCTTAAGATGTCCATCTTATACCGCATGAACTGACTCTCTAATTGGAGGAATCTGGCATTTTGAGGACCTTCACTTCCGTTATCGAGAAGCGTCTTCACATTCCAGAAACCAATCTTTGTCCGGGTACAATAGCCAAAAGTCGTCAACGTGTTATCGTTCCTTATCCGAGGCGTAGTGTCGGTTTCGTTAGCAGTAATTGTTTCAGTTACGAAGAATGCTAACCTCCGTAACCTATCCTAGAAAGCTAGGCCTTTCGCACTTGTAATTTTAGCCTATTTACGTATATAGGGATACGCAAATAGTTGCCCGGGGACCACCACGAGGAGGTAAAACAAGCACTTGACCGTGACTGATTGTTGCGCTACTGGCCCAGACCAAGTTCTGAGCAGTCAGTAGTTTCCCGATCAGGCACGATGCAGGTCTCGGGTATGACAACGCTCGTTTGGACAGATCTGTATTAATAACTTTTTCGAATACCTTACTGATACTCGGAAGAAGACTTATCGACCGGATATTCGGCGGATTGGGGTTGTCCTTTCACTTTTTCGGGAGAGAATGTACCGCAGCTGTCTTCCACCGGAATGGATAATATGCATTATTCATTGCGTGTGAGGCTTTTTGTCTATGGGCTCAGGTGTACATTGAACTTGAAAGTGGAACAGAGCGAACCATCGGCTTTATATATTACAACAGAGAGGGACACACATTTAAATGTCTGTTCTAAATTTTCTATTTTGTAATATAAGCTTCTTACTACCATCATATCATATACATATGTATAAAATTGTGTACAAGCCACAAAACCAAAATTGAATTCATTCATCGAATCAATCACCATTCATAAGGCATTAAAAAGATTGCAATCAATTTTAACCCAATTCTTATGCACGAATCAATTGAATGCAATCTTCTAAGAATTCATGCATTCCTTGCTTGGAATTCTCTCAAATTTCTCAATTTTTTATAGCTTTCTATATGCGTAGTGGCTTGTTTATCTAAATTTGTAGCTTTAACAAAAAGAAAACTAGGTAAGCACATCACAAATAACCAAAAAAATTATTTCATGTCAAACATTCACTTATCAATTATTGTTATCAAAAAATAGGTAGAAAAAGTTTAAGCACGAGTAATCCGTTCAATAATAGTTGTAGATTGGTAAACCTATCGTTTTTTTTGTGTGAAGGCACAAATTTCAAACGTACACACTCTAAGTCTAGTACGGATTGTTTCCATTAGTTCGAAACCATAAATTGCCCCACATTTTTCTGGTTTCCTGCATCAATGCTTGCAACTGGTTTTTATGTCTCTTTTCAATCAACCATCAATAGTAATTAATTTTTTTTGTGTGTTTCTCAATTTTCTGAACAAAAAAAAAAAGTATTTAAATTTGTTAACAAAGCATGCTTGCTTGAGGGTTCTACTTTTTGCATTTGTTTTGTACTCGAAATAATTACGTGAATTAATTGACCAAGAGTCGAGGAGATTGTCGAATAATTCCAGGCTTTAGATTTTCGGAGATACATATACATACCATACATATGTATTTGAATATTTTGAATGAAAAATTGACTGTGGTACTCGTATACATGTATGTGCATATTGTATGTGTGTACACTGTACAGTGTGGTGCATAAGTAATGTTATGAATAACTTTTTTTGATTCTCTTTTATTTAACTTTGGAGGCTATTAAAGAGCTCTTGATTTAAAATGTGTATAGAATATTTAGTTAATTCGTATCACGTGTACACGCGCATTAGACGTATATTTACACGTGTAGTTCTTAAATAAAATACACTTTTAATTATAAAAGTGGTGCCTCTTTATATTTCATCTCACGAAGATTTACCACAACACACCACAATCTAAGAAAAAGTCCCAACAATAGAGGGTATTATTAGCATTCCACATTCGTGCAGTGCGGCTAAAGAAAGAATTTCAGTATATATAAAGAATTTCAGAATTAAACAGTACGTCCGAAGTTGGGCTCAAGGATAAAATGATTGGCAGTCCCTGAAAGGCGAGTATTACGGATAAATTGAAATTGAATTTCGTCACTAACAATATCCCCTACAAGCGATTTCTGCCATTGAAATCAAATCGAAGCTTGTAACTTGCTGTCGCGAAGAGCTTAGGGTTCTTAGTACACAGCACAACATTAGACTCTGCTGGGTTCCTGGTCACTGTGGTGTCTCAGGAAATGAAAGCGCTGACGAGCTGGCAAGAATAGGAGACACAACAGTTCAAGTCCCACCTTGTAATATTAAACAGGCAATCAAGAGTAAAATTCTAGCCTTAGCAAACAAGAGATGGAACTCTTTCGATTCCTTTCTTATAACCAGAAAATTATGGCCTAATTTCAGTAAACAAAAGACCGATGTTATCATCCAACTGAATAAAAAGTCTTTCTCTTCTCGGTTACTATACAAGAAAAAGATATATCTCAGTATGCACGACTTATGCAGAGGATGCGGTGACAAGGAGATACATGCAGACACTCGTCACTGCCCTGCGATAGTTAGTTAGTTTAATTGACTTTTTATTTAACTTTGTTTAAACAATGTAATACAATATTTTACAATATTTGATTTTGATTAGAAAGTCTTAAGGTTTTGGCAGGAAGCCGTCTACCAGATTGACATTTTTTGTTTTTGTTTTATTGTTTAACATTATTTTTAATAATTAATTTAAATGTGATACAAATTGATGAAAGTAAAATAAACGTTAATTCTAAATATGTTTACTTTTAATGTTTAAAAATCTCCTTCACGAATACGATGCCTGTATGCAAGAGCTTTTATGGTATATCTAAAAACTTCATTCCATCCATGATCACCGTTCAGAATAGCTAATACATCTTCTCTTTCTAGCGTATTTACTCCAAAATAGATTCTCCGTATTTCACTTAGAATTGGGCATACTGCAATAAAATGGAAGACATCCTCTCTCTCTCCGCGGTTGCAAAGATCACATAAAATAGGGAGGTCAGGTCGATGAGGTACGTAATTTAGATGGATTAATTCACCTCTTAACATAAAGATAGTTCTTATCACTTCAGTTCTGTTCTTTTCTAGAAAGTAAGTGTTATCTTGAAGATTATATTTAAGATTGCTGTAGTACATTCTGTGTTGCGAAGACTGTGCCTCATTCACGTATTTTTCGTATAGATATTTACCAGCTTTTTCCAATATGTTTTCAAATTTCTCTCTAAGTATAGAAGCACCATCCGAAGGTTCAAAATTAATTACGCATCCATAACAATCAGCTAGATCTTTCCATCTATGAACGCAATGTCCGTTATTTTCTATGATATTTCTTAGGATAATTTTTGGAAGACGTTCCTCTTCCATTCCCATCACTTTTAGTACATATTTGAAATGTAATTTGAGCGTTTCCAAGATAAGAGGCGGACAACCCGTCTCCAGGTGAATCATATAGTTCGGTGTATTGTTAGGTAAGTTGAATATGCGTTTTATGGAGTAGCGTTGAAATTTTTCTACGGTCTCAAAATTTCCATATCCCCAGATTTGTGCAGTATATAAAAGTATAGATTGGGCAGTCGTACTTATAATTTGTTGCTTTGAGCTATGGGCTATAAATTTGCTCCGAATACAAGTATTCCAGACTGAACTTACAGCCCTTTTCGCTTCTGATAGTTTAGTTTTCAAATGTTTTTCCATATTAAGGTTAGATGTTATCAGAATTCCAAGATACTTGTATTCTCTTACAACTTCAATAGGATGCCTTTGGTAATACCAGGCTTCATTTCTAGAGAACCTTCCTCCGCCATTTCTGAATATTAATATTTTCGTTTTTTCAAGGTTCACAGTTAAATTCCAGGCTTTACAATAATTTTCAAGTCTGTTTATCATAACTTGCAAACTTGTGACTGACCCAGCTAGAAAGACAATATCGTCTGCATACATTAGGCCTGGAATCACTACATGATTAACTTCAACCCCACCACTAATATCATCTGTTATGTCATTTATAAATAGTATAAAAAGAAGTGCACTTAAAATACAACCTTGCTTTACACCCATCGTCGTTTCGAATTCATCTGACAAACTATCTCCATCCCACACAGCAGCTTTATTGTCCTCGTAAAGTGCTTTTATAATGTTAACAATTTTGCTACTTACATAATATACCAATTTTGTATAGTTTATAAAAGAGTGCTTCACGTGGGACAGAATCAAATGCTGACTTGAAGTCTACAAAAATTGCGTAAAGTTTCTTATTTTTTTGCTTATACGTTTGAGCAATATTTATCAAAGCGAAGATATGATCAATAGTTGAGTAATTTTTCCTAAACCCAGCTTGAAACTCATGCAAGATGTGTTTACGTTGAACCCAATTTGCAAGTCTTTTGTAAATAAGAGCAGTAAATAACTTGCAGACCATATTGATGAAAGAAATACCTCTGTAGTTTGCTGGATCCGAGTAGTTGCCCTTTTTGTGAAGTGGAAATATAATAGATTTTTTAAAGCTTTGTGGAAAGTTGGGACACTCGAAAAGACGATTGAATTCATTTAATAGGGCTATTGAGAACTCGGTGGTACAGTTTTTGTAAAACTCAAAAGGAATTCCATCTTCTCCTGGTGCTTTGTTGTTCTTGGAATTGTTTATTACTTGAATCAATTCTGATAGTTCAAACGGTTCATCTAGAAGATCATCAATTACTCGCGGTTCTGCGTAATGAATTTTAAGGTATGTCGGTTCAATATTAAGCAACGTTTTGAAGTGTGTACGTAACTCCTGTGCCCGAAGACCTGTTGCAGTGTAATTTTTACTTCCATTTACTAATTTAACTGCTTTCCAAAATTCAAATGACGATCTACAATTATTTATCGTTAAGATATTCTGAAGATCATATTCCAGCTTTTTTAGGTGACAAGTTTTTTTAAATTCCTTGTTTGCCTCAGCGTAAAGTGTCTTAAAAGCAGGAGTGTTGTATTTTCTAAATAATCTAAGGAAAGCAAAAGACTTCCGTCTTGCCATCGAGCAGTCATTGTCAAACCACTTGTGTATCTTTTTTTCAGTTTTATTTGTATAGTATGATAGGTTTTTTACGGATTTTTTGATAACTCCTGAAAGTTGTTCGATTTTTGGTGCAGTTTCAATTCTAAGAAGATTAGTTAGTTCAATTTTTAAATTGTGGCGGTAGGAATTTGACCTTTTCTCCTTCCAGAACAGTTTTGGTAGTAACCTTAGCTCGATAGCTGTAGTTTTTTCATTATGTGCCACTTTAAGTTGAATCTCTAGTGGCATATGGTCTGAAAATGTCTGTTGTCCCACACGAAAGTCAGAGATTAGATCTTGCCACTTTCCTGCGACAAAGCAGTAATCTATAACTGAGCATGCTGTCCCTCTTATAAACGTATATTCACCACATAGATCACCATCAACACTTCCATTTAAAACTTTGCAGTCAAATGAATCTGTTAGTTCAAGTACTTTACTTCCTTTACTGTTACTCAACTTGTCTTTGGACTGACGATGTAAATTCAATAATTGTGAGTTTGTACCTGAAACAAAATTATTCTGAGCAAGACCTATACGGCCATTGAAGTCACCAATTAGCATCAAGTTCGTGGAGTTAAGAGAATATAGTAGGTCGCTCAGTTTGTCAAAATCTCGTTGCCAAAAATTGCAGTTCAAGTAAATAGGTATTATGTAGAAAGTATCCATTTTAATTCTAAGTTTTACAATGAATAAGTTACATTTTTCTTCTGCCCTGCGATATATCATCTAAGAAACAGACAGCTAGGGAGACATTTCTCCAGCGACTTGGAGGAGCTCTCCGACATTCCAAGCAAAATCATGTTAAAATTCGTTAACGATACCAAATGGCTTCAGAATTCCTGATCTCTGAAAACCGCCTTCAACTACAGTACGATAGTGTAGTACGAACGAAAACGACAACGACGCACGTTTCCCTTGTGGGAAACGTACCAACGGAGAATGGGCACCTCGCCTATACACCTGCGGTTGCCACTTCTACGTTGAACACGAGCATCCGTGGGTTGATGGGGCCCCTCCTACCTAATATTGGTAAAATCCTCTTTGGTATGGAAACAGCCTCTTCGACTTAACTAACGACCAAACAAACGAACATATACACCAAACACTGAGTTTTCAAACTTATTTACCAGACGTTGCAAGGAGCCACGTGCTCCTGCGGGCCTGGTGGGGGGAATGATTTCTCAAGTTGTGGTAAAGGAAAGGAATACTCCCTGAGAAGGCGTATAGCTCTCTCTAGCCATTGTGACGATAGAAATTTCAATACTTTAGAAATACCCTCTGACATTTTAGGCTAAAGCTTGCTGTAACCCATCTACACTTAACGGGCTTGATCGACATAGGATTATCATAGGTTTCAATACAAAGGGTCACAAACCCTAGGGTATCACAACTGATCTACATCGATCTAAATGTGACGGTAACAAGATCAACTGTCAGCCCACTAACCTAACCTAATATTCCCTACAACCAAACCTCCTGTTACATGAGAAGGTTTGCTAATAGGTTATCAATTTTTATTATCAGAATGTACGAGGCTAACGCACCAAAACCACCGAAGTTTATTTTAACTCACAAAACCTTCCATATAATTTATTTGCCCTTACTGAAACAAATCTTTCCTGTGTGCTTTAGAAGAAGAAAAAGAAGTCGATGTGATAGCTACTGACTTTTGCAAAGCTTTCGAAAAAATATCCCAACAATACGGCTTCCCGCCTTTGATGATTTCATTCACATTTATCGAGACGAAAATACAACGTTATATTCAGGTGATGTATATCAACCTGCATCTGTGTAACGTCTGGAGTTCCACAAGGTAGCCACCTAGGACCACTTATTTTTATTTAAACCACTAATGACGTTGAACAAATATTTTCGAACTCTCATCTGTAAATCTACGCAGATGACACGAGAATATGCAAACAGATCTCTTATACCGAAGATTCCAAATTTCTGCAAATTGACTTCGATCCGTAATTTTTTTTTTTTTTTATAATCTACACGCGCTCAAGGGATTATGATTACCCTTTAAATGTTTGAACACAGGCGTGAAGTTAAGGAAGAGAAAGAAGGATAGGAAAGATGTGTGGCACGATGTTCTGAGACTGAAGGTTGTTGCCTCAGATATTTTATCTCCAGGGATGGCGCCTGAACTAAAGCGGAGAATGCCGTGTCTTATTTCTATGCGACTCAAAACTGAACTTTCGCTCTCATATTGATAACATTATAAACAAAGCTAACTCTTCTCTTGAATTTATTAAACGCTGGTCAAAAGAATTCTTTGATCCCTTTGTCACAATATCCCTCTTTTGCATCTCAGTTCTGGTCGGCATATTACCAATTTCACATTGATCGTATTGAAGCCGTCCAACCAAAATTTTTACGTCGTTTTGTCTTGCTTGGACTTGGCTGGGACGATCCTTTTAACCTTCCTCCATATGAAGTTTACAATCTTTATATGCGCGCCGTAACACAACTTCAAAGGAAACCTAAAGGCTTCAGACAAGGTGGCACATACCGTGAACTGAGATCTGCTCGGTCTCCTAAATGCACGTTCCACTCGTGTATAGTGTCATACGAAATAAGAATTTAATGAGCTTACAATAAGCTGCCGAATATGAGAACCTGAGAGTTCTGTTGTCAGCAAAAAAATTTAATGGATCAGAAGTTTCAGACGAAATATCATTGATGAATATGAGAAAGAGAGTCGCAGACAAAACGGAGCCCTGTGGCACACCAGCATTTATTTTATGAATAACAGACTTGAAACCATCGAATACTACTTGTATTAAGCGGTGCAAAAAGTAGTTTCTAATCGAAGGAAGAAGAGATTCATCAATAGCAAATTCATGTATTTTCTATAAGAGAGCTTGATGCCAAATTCTATCAAATGCTTTTGAAATATCAAGTGAAGTAATCTTTTTTTTCTCCAAAACGATGTCAGAATTTGTGCCAATCTTCGGTGAGACAAATAATTAGATCACCAGTAGACATACTGCTACGAAAGTCATTAAGAAGCTTCTGTTATACGAGATATTTCTTGAGCTGATAATTTATTAGTGTTTCGCAGATCTTGGAACGAAGGGATTTAAGTGGAATTGGACGATAGTTAGAGGGTGAAGAAAATTCGCCTTTTTTGAGGGACAATTTGAAAAAAAGCTGGTTTTCCATTCACTCGCAAAGAGACCAGTAGAATGGGGCAGATCGTTTTGCCAGCGTTAAAAAAAAAACACCTCTTCAGAGCAATGTGAGAGATTATATCCGAGATCGTTTCGAAAGAAGATTTTTTCCACAAAATCGTAATTGCTCTCAATTACTGGAGGGGCGTGACACCGAAAAATGACATAAGGACTGTCATTGAAAACGAGCGTAGGAATCGTACATTTCATTACAAATGATCTGTACTTCCTTAGGAACACTGTATTATGTTATATGTTGCCTTAATTTTTGGTCTTGCAAAAATTTGGTTCATCGAAGTTCGTCATTGAGTTTAATGAGCTCAACCAATTCTGCCGTTGAAACACGACATTCGAAGAAGAGTGAAGTGAGTCAGGAAAGGAGTAAAGTCATTATTATCAACAAATCACTTTTGTAGAGTCTTGAGGCACACCAGCATTTATTTCATGAATTTCACTGAACCGCAAGAAGGTCTTCTATTGATTGGACTGTGTCGATATTCTTAAACTCACAGAAAAGAAAAAGATTTTCACAACTTACACTTTGACACTGATGTACGGTATGTATGTTCATAATTCAAAGGGTGGTTAAATTTTAAGGGCCGATGTTGATTTTGAATAAAACACAAATTTTTTAGGAAATTATTGTCATTTCTTTTTATTATGATAATATTGGTATGGTTCAATTATGTATGGAACAGAATATCGGCCTAATGGCCGCCGCGATCTCGGCGGCACACCTCCATCCGATGCCGATGGTCCAAATTTTCGATGACGCTGAGGCATAATTGAGGTTCTATGCCGTTAATGTGCCGAATTATCTCATCCTTTAGCTCTTGAATTGTTGCTGGCTTATCGACGTACACCTTTTTTTTCAAATAACCCCAAAGAAAGAAGTCCAACAGTGTCAAATCACATGATCTGGGCGGCAAATTGACATCGCCACCATTGTTTCGTGCACGATATGCATTTCGATTTAAACGCCCATTTTCATAATAAGCCTGAATAACTTTAACGCGTTGCTCGATTGTGTATCTTTTCATGGTTCAAATTGAGTTAGACTGAAATTGAGAACTGTCAAATGAAATGCAGAAAAAAACTTGACGTTTAGGTGTGGTTCACATTCAACATCGGCCCTTAAAATTTAACCACCCTTTATAAGAATCATATCAGGACGAGAAAAACAAGCAACTTGAACTTGGTTGAAATAAAGGACTTTATACATCAACATAATTTGGTGCAACAGGTTGATGTAGTTTATCAAAATTATGTAGTTGCTCAGAACTCACGAGCATTTTCGGGAGCATTTTTCATCACTTTTCTTAGAACTTCAGGGACTAGCGCCATCATTTGATTAACGGCCATTCATGGTATTTTAGCAAATCAAGTGATAAAGGTACAAACCTTTACCAGTTCAAGTCCAACCATAAATTTTCTATTCGTTTAATTTGTAAATCAATTTGATCTCATTCCGGAGCGAAACTATAATTATTTCTCATAAATACATAACTCGTTATGCTACGTACTCACTCATTGTTTAAAATCCCCTCTCATGCGGAAAAATAATTAAATGTACATAGACATACACTTGCTAGATAGTTCAGTAAAAGATTAAAAATTAATTACAGCAACTGAAACTCCAGTATAATGTTAACTGAAAACAAAATGTCTTAATTTCCTGTTGTTTGTTGTTTGAAGCTTCATTGGTGAAAACCAAAACAACCATTCACTTTCCATTTAACCTCCAAGCTGGAGCCATTTACAAACTCGCTCATTTGCAGCACACGCTCTCCTCTAATCACGATGCATTACATAGCCACAAGGCAATGTAATGCATTGTTATATCCTACTCGCTGGCGAACTGAGCCTCACCTCGCCACGATGCCGTCGCCGTCGCCGCCTAGGGAAAGTTTATGAAACACAAATATCGCACAGTGCATCGTCTATAGTCATCGCAGTCAGCGTGCATAAAGTATAACTGCACCAAAATCCATTCAAACAGCGAATACCGTTCTTAACTACCAACAGTAGTTCAATTCTCACGTAGGAATACGTGCTCTAATCTATTTGGGCAGAACCGTATCAGAACATTTGCCCGCCGCGCCGCGCCGCGCCGCCGAAGCTATATTCCACTGCTTGCATTCTGCTATGCGACCGTAACGCTGCATATTTGTGTGCTCTTCTGCATTATGGTCATGTTCCATCAATATTTGGATATGTATCACTACGTAGTTCCAAGAACCTTGATCATTACACAACGAGAACACACACAATTTTATTATTATTTCGGGTCTGTTTTTGTTTTTTTTTGCTTACAAAAGCATCCTTGCGGGCTGCAGCAGGATCTAAGCGAATTATTAAAATAAATTTGTATCTGCAAAAGTAATGAAACAACGCCACCTGGTTATAAATAAAAAAATGCGTATTCACTGATGCCTCACTCGGAATTCCAGAGGCGGCCGGAGAGTGGTATAAATACGAGTATGTATGCAGTGCGATAAGTACATACATTTACTGAAATTTGAACTTCAATCTATACGCAGACACGAAAAATGAAAAATTTAATGCAATTTATGCTTTTACACCTCTTTAATACTGTATCGAGTTGCGAATGTCATTACAGATAGGGCGAGAAGTCATCATTGAAATTTATGTAAATAATTACCCTGAACAAAAGGGGTTGGCCGGAAGGCGGCAATGCGGGTGTTTTATAATTACGTTTTTTTTTTTTTTTTAAGTACGTATGTATCTTTTTCTCGCTTGTAATTTCAGACCGAAATCATACTGTGCGAATGGCAAGGCAGGCACTCCTGCGAAGTGGCTGAAACATGATTTTTCGTTTATTTAATTTTTGATTAAATTTCAGCGAATTGGAGTGAAAAGAATTACTGTATATTTTTGTTGATATTTGTATTTCATTTGTATTGATTATTGTTTTTTTTTTTTTAAATTTATTTTCCTGGTGGGTCGTTGAAGGCTCCTCAAATAGACTAAGACTCTTTGCTCATTAAAAACACCTTGCAATGACTAACGCGCTTGAAATCGGATACTTCCAATATTTCCAATGTTTTGATGAGTATCTTAATTCATGTACAAAAATACCACATGAATCTGAGAAGATATTCTTACTCGTATTATGTACTCAGGTAAGGATACAACGGCAGTACCTATCCGTATTTAAAATTTTAAAAGTTTGATAACTTGTCGCGACTCTCGAGTTGTTCTAAGTGCCTTGGGATGGTATTACCTGCCACAAACATTTTCTAATATTCCTCTGATGCCACTTGAAGTATTGATGTCAGTCGGGAACACTCAAAAAGTGAAATTAGTACTTTAAGATGCTGTTAAAAGTTTAGAAAAAAAAATACCTGCTTGGTTATATGGGAAAATAAACCAAGTTTTATTATTTCTCTTAGATCATATCGATTATAGATTGCTGCGGTAAATTTTACCGCAACAAGTTTCTATTCTATTCTATTCTATTCCATTCTATTCTATTCTATTCTATTCTATTCTATTCTATTCTATTCTATTCTATTCTATTCTATTCTATTCTATTCTATTCTATTCTATTCTATTCTATTCTATTCTATTCTATTCTATTCTATTCTATTCTATTCTATTCTATTCTATTCTATTCTATTTTATTCTATTTTCCTTCTTCCATTTTGAGCATTTTCATTTTCTTTTGGGGCTAAAAAATGACTTAAGAGTTCAATAGAAACCTGATATCCATCAAACAGAGTAATGCTCTTAAAGTCAGGTAATCAACTTCTAAAAGTCTTGTGACGGATGGTCCACACAGGGATTAAAACCAGAAGATTTTAACCGTGACATCTTGTTCGCACCAACCTAACCTTAGTTTGATTTAATGTCCATCGTAAAGTATCGGTACACTAAAGAAATATCACTTTGCGACGTGTTATCCTTTCCTTTTAGATTCTGCGCTAACGCTTACGGGTTTAACGTAACGTCGGATTCCATCTGGACTTTTAGTTGAAAAAATTCTTCATATAGAGAAATTATTTTCATCAAACTTATCATCTGTACCGGTTTAGGCTGGGTTTCAATAGTTGTTCGTTTAATTTTTCGACCAATTGGAATTGACGGAAAAGGACTGAACTCGTCCAGTCCATTGAGTTACTGATGGTGAGCATATTGCCAACTTGTTTTGAAAAAAGGTCATACGATCATAGCCTTTAGCTAAAGAGCGCTAAAAGAATCGCTATTAGCACCTGACCGACGAAAAAAGGTCATACGATCATAGCCTTTAGCTAAAGAGCGCTAAAAGAATCGCTATTAGCACCTGACCGACGGATTAAGGTCTTAAGATCTGAGTAGGATGGTCATATGGTTGTGGTGGGATCGACAAGCCAGGTCCGCCATTTTTTGGTTTTGATTTTTTTTTATGGAAAAAGCTACAAGAACAGGTGGTTGTTGATAAAGAAAAAAAAAACGAAGTGCAAAATTATTTAGAGATTCAAAAATTTTAACTCGAATGTTTGTGGTGTCCAAAAAAATAAAATGCACAAACTGGGTCGCACGAACTTGCTCCTATGTAAGTTGGTGTAGTGGCTACTTAGTAGTACCCCTAGGCATAATGGTTAGTGCGTTGGACTGCCATGCGGAAGGTCTCGAATTCGATTCTCGGCCGCTGCAAAAAAGTCTTTCAGGAGTGTACTGCCTCTTGCGAAGAATTGAAAAATCCTCAGAGTATATCTGTTGTCATGGAAAGTGCTGCTCATTAGACGTTCAGAATCGGCAGAAAATTGTAGGTCCCCTCAGTTCCTGGTAACACGAACACAGAAATGGTTGGGAATTGTAAGTCACTAGGTCCTGGTTTACTTCGAGCTGTTGCACCACAAAATTTATTTATTTATAGTGGTTGCTAAAAAAATAAGCTTTTATATACAAATTTTTTTAAATATTTTTACGCCACCTTAAAGTTTTTATTATTGTTCGAATAAAAAAATAAATTTCCAAAAAAAAAATTTGAGCCGTTTTTGAGATATCGAATTTTCTAAAAAAAATTGATTTTTTTTTTCAAAAATTGATTTTTTTTCAAAAATTGATTTTTTTTCAAAAATTGATTTTTTTTCAAAAATTGATTTTTTTTCAAAAATTGATTTTTTTTCAAAAATTGATTTTTTTTCAAAAATTGATTTTTTTTCAAAAATTGATTTTTTTTTTTCAAAAATTGATTTTTTTTCAAAAATTGATTTTTTTTCAAAAATTGATTTTTTTTTTCAAAAATTGATTTTTTTTCAAAAATTGATTTTTTTTCAAAAATTGATTTTTTTTCAAAAATTGATTTTTTTTCAAAAATTGATTTTTTTTCAAAAATTGATTTTTTTTTCAAAAATTGATTTTTTTTCAAAAATTGATTTTTTTTTTTCAAAAATTGATTTTTTTTAAAAAATTGATTTTTTTTCAAAAATTGATTTTTTTTTTTTCAAAAATTGATTTTTTTTTTTCAAAAATTGATATTTTTTCAAGAATTGATGTTTTTTAAACTTTTAAGAAGCTTCTCTATAATAAATTTCATTAAAATCTGTTCTGCCGATAATGAGAAATTCAAAGTTTGAAAAAATGGTTCTATGGTAGGTACAGTCAGTAACATCTTAATTTAATTTTTTTTTTTTTAAATTATAGATCGTAAAAATTAATTAAAAGAATAATAAAATGCACGACTGGGTCGCACGAACTTGCTCCTATGTAAAAGACTAAGAATTTCAAAAATGAATGTTATTAGAGAAACTGTTCATAAGCATAAAATTCATTTTTAAATGACTAAAAAAAACTTCTTTAGTAGTTAAAGGTATAGGATGCCATGTGATTCAAGCAAATATAGATTTATGCAAGAACCAAAATTATAAGTCTTTGTAGTGGTTTCTTAAAAAATAAGGTTTTATAAAAGATTTTAAAACATTTTTAAGAAAAAATGTTGGTACTCCACTTTGAAGTTTTTATTATTGTATGAATAAAAATTAAATTTACAAAAAAAAAGTATTGAGCCGTTTTCGAAATATGTATTGATTTTTCAAAAAACAAAAAATTGATTTTTTTTTTTTCAATATTCAAAAAAATATTTTTCTTAAAGTTTTGAAATGCAATGTTTTTTAAATTTTTTAGAAGCTTCTCTCTACGAAATTTCATTAAAATCCGTTGTGCTGATAATGAGAAATTCAAAATTTAAAAAAATCGTTCTATGGTAGGTACTGTCAGTAATATATTGTTTTCAAATTTTTTTTTATTAAGTTACAGATATTAAAAAATAATAGAAAGAAAACAAAATTTAAGCAAAATTCTCGGAACCGTTTTCGAGAAAAATACGTTATTTTTAGGTAAAATTAATTTATATTTCTCATATCTTGTAGATTATTTTTCCAAACTTCTATTTATTGTGTTTTGAAAAAAAAAAAATTGAAAGTTTTTTTAAAAATCTAAAAAAATTTGTTGGAAAATTTGAATACACAATAAAATTCAAACTGCTGAGAAACTTTATCATAAAAAAAATTATCAAAATCGGTGGTACCATTTTTGAGAAAATCAAAAACAAAAAAATGGTCCCAGGGGGAGTACCAAAACTACTCATTTTTTGGAAAATTTTTTTTCAACCATTACCTAGGTTTAACTAAATTAAATTTTTTGAATTTTTTTTTTTTAAATCGTTGGGACAGTTTTTTGAGAAAAAAAAATATTTATAAAATTTCGAACAAAATCGTATGGCAAGTGCCGTTATTTTTGGTCTTAAAAAATGAAGAAAAAACATCGGGGGGAAAAATTAAAACCCATATCTACCAAGTTTGAAGAAAATCGGCCGAGTCGTTTAGCTGTAATCGAACAGACAGACAGACAGACAGAATTGCCAGACCCACTTTTTTCGTCTTCGCTATCATCGTAATGTCAACTTTGATCAAAATCTCGAGTTCGATTTTTTTTACGAATGCATAACTTGCCTTATAGTACCTATAAGCCGCAAGTAAAAATGTTATCAAAATTCTAGCTGCGCCGTTTTTGAGAAAAATCATATTTTCGAAAACCATTTTTTTACATTTGTATGGTGGGTACCTACCGTTATTTTTAGGTAAAATTATTTTTTTTTTCAGAAAAATGCAAGAGACATTTTTTGTAGACAATTTCACAATTTTTATAATGACCTTTATTGACCTCTGAGCAATAGATGGCGAGATATTTGCGAAAAACTGATTTTTGTGACCTTTTGACCCTTATAACTTTTTTAGTCGGCACGATATCAATGTCGATTTTTCACATCTTCATTACAATGCCGTAATAAAGGTGTATACAAAAATTCAGCTCACTAGGAATTTTTCCGCAGATAAAACCTGAAATGACTGGGCTGTATTATATTGAGAAATTTAATTTTTAAAACTTAAATTTTAATTTTTTTTATATCCAAAAAAAAGTTTTGTTTTTGAAAATTTGAATACGCAAAACTATTTAAATTTTTGGGAAACAGTAGCAAAAAAAACAAGATCTAAATCGGTGGTACTGTTTTTGAGAAAATCAGAAACTAGTTGTTTTTTGTATTTTTATTTTTTGAATCCGCTCAAGAAAACTCTCTGTTTCCCAAGCTCTTTCTATGAGTGGGTGCAGGAGCTCAGACGATGTTGTTGGCGTTGCTCGTAAGAGCTCTGCGGGAATACCGTCAAGTCCAACCGCTTTGTTGTTCTTCAGTGCTCTGATTGCGGTTAAGATTTCTTCTCTACTGGGGGGTACGGTGCGTTTGCGGGAATTTGTTACTACGGACGGATCATTGGGTGTTAGGTTGACTTGGCTGGTGAAAACGCGATTTAAAACCGCAGAAAAGTGTTCCTTCCACCTTTTGATCTGGTCCTCATCCGAAACTAGCAGTGATCCGTCTATGTCTTTTACCAGGTATTGTTTAGAGCTTTGGACACGTGTTAGCTCTTTGGTAATTCTGTAGATGGTCCTACTGTTGCACCTACTGGCGGCCTCTTCTATCTTCTGTTGCCAATGCGATGATATAGTTACGCTTGTCACGTCGTCGCACGCTACGGTGAACTTCTCTCATCTTCATGCGGTACGCAGGTTTTCGATGGAGGTAGGTTCCGTGCTACTGATTGCTCTCAATCCTTGTGAAAGGTGGTCCCCTAGTTGTTGGCGGACTGCGGGATCCTTGAGTCTATCGGTGTTGAACTAGGGCATTCGGGTGTTTTCTTGGGATCTCCGAACTGCAGCTTTTCGTAATCTTACGGTAGCGACCATCAGATGGTGGTCCCGGGCAATTCCCATGTCTGTACCTCTTCTATTTCTGACGTCATGGAGACTGCTTCTAAATCGCCGACTGATCGCGAAGTGATAAATTTGGTTGGAAGTTGCTTTTCTGTCCGTCGACACCCAACTGATTTTGTGGCACGTCTTGTGTTCAAACATGGTTCCTCCTATAACAAGGCGGTTGGCCTTCGACAAAAATCGACAAAACGTTCGCCATTGTCGTTCCGGTTTCCAACACGATGCTTTCCCATAACATGCCTGAGCCCATCATTGTCATTGCCAACCTTGGCATTCAAGTCTCCCATTACCATTATGATGTCTCGACGTCGTGTACTATCATAAGCAGCACTCAGCCGGTTATAATAGGTCTCCCTCTCCTTAACAGAGGAGAGCTCCGTTGGGGCGTAACACTGTATGATGGTGACGCTAAGTACTCTAGTCCGGAACCTAGCTTTCATGATCCTGTCATCGAACGGCTCCCTGGAAATTAAGCTCTTGAGAGCTGTTTTAGAAAGCAGCAATCCAACGCTACATTCACGGTTACTTCCAGGTGCCTTTCCGGAGTAGAGAAGTACAGTGTTACGGGTTGGAGACTTAGTATATTTCCCCAAACCCAACCATCTCACTTCACTGATCCCTAAGATGTCCATCTTATACCGCATTAACTCACTCTCTGGAGTAATCTGGCATTTTTAGGACCTTCACTTCCGTTATCGAGAAGCGTCTTCACATTCCAGAAACCAATCTTTGTCCGGGTACGGTAGCCAAAAGTCTTCAACGTGTTATCGTTCCTTATCCGGGAAATTATTTCCAGTTACGAAGAATTCTAACCTCCGTAACCTATCCTAGAAAGCTAAGCCTTTCGCACTTGTAATTTTAGCCTGTTTACGTACATATGTATATAGGGATACGCAAATAGTTTCCCGGGGACCACCACTAGGAGGTAAAACAAGCACTTCACCGTGACTGATTGTTGCGCTACTGGCCCAGACCAAGTTCTGAGCAGTCAATAGTTTCCCGATCAGGCACGATGCAGGTCGCCCACAGAAAGATATGGATATGGATATATTCAAGCGACCGGTATAGTGTACATATCTGTTCTATTTTATCTTAAATTCTTGGCAAAAAGATAGCAAGCTTTCAATTCATAATGACTTTTCCGAATAACAAAGTAGTAAAAAAAAAGTATCTTTTGAAGAATAATTTTAGGTGCATTTTGAAAGCTTTAGCTAAATATGTATTATTTTGACAATGTTGTAATTTTCTTTGCCTGTCTCTCCTAATTTTTTGATGTTATTTCAGTCCCATCCACACGCAACATTACAATATGCAAGATTTGCACCTCTTTCTAGCCTCTTCGTGTTAATTCGTCCTTTTCCACCCTTTTATTGTGCCTTTTTAGCCCAAACAAATAATCTGTTTTTTTTTTGTTTAGTTTGGTCGACTTCTCTATTCATCCTTTTACCTTTGTTTTTAGTTTTCATCATTGTTTTGTGTTGTATTTGATTTTGGATATTGTTGTTTTTTTTTTTTCTTTCTTAGGTCATTGTGCGGTCTTAGAGGAGAGAACAGAGACGTCTAAGACTGACGGGACGGATTGGAGTGTTTTTACATCTTTTGTTTCGAGGCGCGTGCCTGCTGGTCTTTTGTACAACGAGCTAAAATGTGTCTAACCTGGCATGGGCAAAGCTTGCTTTATATTAACAAGAGGTGTCTTTCTACAAATGAGACACAGCTTCTACGAGCACAAATATAAAGATAGATACTCGTACTTTTATTCATATGAAAATACTAGATACTTCTCCCAAACCAACAACGATGAGGTGAATAGCTGAGTCGGTATGTAGTTGTAGGTGGTAGGTTGGTTATTGTTCTCGTTATGCCACGAATGATTTTCCGTTTACATCTCTATCTATATGTATATGTATTTTCGTATTCCTTGAAATAGAACAAAATCCCTCTTGGTAAAAGTTGACTGACTTCACTGCGGCTATGAAAGGAACTTTTCGGTTCATAATCACACTTTCTCGACGTTCGTTTTTCGTTCTGATTGTAATGTCAATTAATTTTTGAAATGTTGTGCATGTCTGGTGGATATGACTCAAGGCGGATATGACTTTGCAGCCTCCAGGGTATTGTTGTCTTGGCATCTGCTATTTCTGATAAACAGCGAACACCGGATTTCGAATAGCAACAGTCACGTTCTATCTGTGTTTCTATAAATTTTTTTTTCTGTTTCCTTATAGAAGCAAAGACAGCAGTGCTGGAATGTCTAAGGGACTTTCTAATTTTGCAGATTTAATCGAAGCACTCTTGTTGGTTCTATACATACACATGTTCTTGTATTTGGCATATGAATCGTGACTATTGATTAGGGACGCTGTTTTGAGAAAGTTACGTTTGACTTTTGTGCTTGATTTTTTTTTCCTTTTAAATTCATACGAGTAAGCGACTTTGGGGGTTTGCTATATCTGACCCTACAATGGTCCTATTGGTATTTTATTTTTCAATCACATTGCGTATGTACGAGTATTTGATGTGGGCTCTCAGAGGACTATAACAATCGATCAGAAGAAGTAGACACCTACATATGTATTAGGAACATTTGATAAGTGTGAATTGAGCCATGAGGGACCATACTTGTGTTGTGTGGCGAGTTGTGTTGTGGAGTGGTGTGTCGATATAGCTCGAATTGATTTCATATCCGAAGTTCCATATTTGATAGAGCGCTTTAAAGGTCCATAATGTTCGAATTGTGCTATACCACCCTGAATCGCACATTAAGGGTACACTCTTTCCAATGATATAAATTTAAACATTATTTAGTTTTCAGGTTGTAAAGTTTATCGATTTTAATTTGGTTAATTTGATACACCATTGTTGGGTCGAATTTGTAGCTTTAGTGACTTCCTTCATTTTGCAACTTTTCTGTAGCCTTCGAAATTGATTTATCAGGCACCAATAATGATGTCAAATGTCCGCTGGAATATTCCTAGTATCTTATAAATAAAAGGTTGATCCTAAGGCACTTCCTTGTGGTACTCGTACACCAGTTCGAACTTTGGTCTTATCATAGGTACTCTTAAGATTCGGTTCGTAATGTAGGATTTTAGTAAATCGTATCGTTTGTACTCCAAAGAGGGTGTGCACTAGCCTTCCTAGCTTGCGCTTAGAAATTCGACACTTGCATATACGCCACATTTACCATTTTACTTAATGCATGAAGTGTTCTACAGTATACATAAGAACAACCATTAATTACTGCAATCTAAATTTTCCCTTAAACCATCCAAAATTGTATAATGATCAGAAAAAAACAAACAATAGAAATCAAAATTTCTACACGAATTGATTTCAAAACCTCTCAATATTGATGCATCTCATATTTTTGAAAATTATTCAATTTCCTGCATGTAAATCAATAGTAAAATTCATCTCAACTTGCCAAACAATTGTCTACATTTCATTTGTTAACCAAATTAATACTCACACTTCCGACATTGGTTTTCCTCAAAAGTCCCCTTCGGTTATGGAAATCAACTGTAACCTCACCCCAACCAAAAAAAAAAAAAAAAAAAAAAACCATGCGATTACAAATTCCATCCCTTAGATACAATCAAATCTATTCATTAGTCGGACAATGAAATTTGAAGATAAGTTTAAGCTCAAAATTCCACTTATCTCCCATGAGAGGAGCGAGGAGTTCGGGTGAATGTATCTTCAAAATAGAACAAGAATTACAGTGATTTAAACAAAGCCAAACAAGGTAAACGTTGGAGCTATGGCCGTTGATAGATACGGTCCATCTTATTTCGACATTCCATCATCATTTCCCTTCCACTTAAATGTTTGTTGTTCTTGTTGCTGCCTTGTTTGCTAAACGCTATGTCCATGTTCGAAAATACATAGAAAGACCAATCCGATGGATTCTCTGATATTAATCATTTCGATGAACTATCAATCGTATATAGAGAGAAGCGTTGTGTGATGGTGATGAAAAATGGTAGACAATAAAAAATGTATACCGAGAAAAGGAGAAGTCTCAAAGTATTGAACAAGAGAGGAAGTTAAATTGGTTATGTTGTTGCAAATAATTATTGTAATTGATCGTCCTCGTTTGCAAAAATTCTCTTGCCTCTAGCCTTGTTCCTTGCGAGCTTTGATGTGTGTGTTTTTTTTTGCTTGCGACTTATTATGTAATGGGTGATTTTTTTGCTATTTTCTTTTTGGCAACACTGGTTTTGACAGCTCACGCATGTTTCGTGTTTTGTATCACTGCCAAAAGCGTGCTCTGTTAAGGAAGTTCATCGCGCGCTTCTTCCTATGCGGCTATTCGGGCTATTGTGACTGAATTTTACACCAAATTTACATTGTTGGACATTAAGCCAACAACACGCTTACACAGAGTGCGAACTGAGGAAAATATCGCAGCTGTATCGGCCAGTGTTAGTGATGTGAATTATCGATTCGGAGTCACCGTTCGCAGCAACTGGGCCTCTGTTACTCCACTACGTGGACAATTTTGCCAAAGGATTTATGTGTGAAGCTTTTCAACATACAGCCGGTGCAAGAATTGAAGCCGAACGACTTACCACAACGCCAAATTTTTGGTGAATGGGCTCTTGTAAAGTTGGCCGAAGATCCACATTTTTATCGAAAAATTTTGTTCAGCGACGTAGCTCATTTCTGGTTGAATGGAAACGTGAACATGCAAAACTGCCGTATTTGGAGTGAAGAGCAGCCAGAAGCATTGCAAGAGCTAACAATGCACCCAGACAAAAGTCACTGTTTGGTGCGGATTATGGGCTGGCGGAATCATTGGGCCGTATTTCTTCAAAGATGATGCGAATCGCGAAGTTTCTGGGAATGGTGAGCACTACCGTGCGATGATAAGAAACTTTTTTTTTTGCGCAAAATGGACGAGCTTGACTTGCATGACATTTGGTTTCAAAAAGACGGTGCCACATGCCACAAAGCACGTGTAACAATGGACCAATTGAGAGGCGAGTTCGTTGAACAGTTTATTTCACGTGTGGGGCCGGTTAATTGGCCGCCTCGATCGTGCGATTTAACGCCTCTAGACTCTTTGTTGTGGGGCTATGTTAAGGCTCATGTCAATAGCGACAAGCCCACTTCGATTGACGCACTGGAAGCCAACATTGAAGCATTTATTCGTGAGATACCGGCCGAAATGTTAGAAAGAGTATGCCAAAACTGGACTACGCGGATGGACTATTTAGCGCGTAGCTGCGGCCAACATTTGCATGAAATAATCTTCAAACTGGTAAAATTATATCAACCGTACTATCGATTCAAATAAAAATTTTATGCATTTTTCTGATTTTTTTTTTTTTTGAATTTCCGATAGCTCTTAAAAAATCACTCGTTATTAAGGCAAGTTATGCATTCCTAAAAAAAAAACCGACGTCGATGTTTTGATCAAAGTTGACATTACGATGAAAACGAAGGCGATAAAAGTGGGTCTCGCAATTCTGTCTACCTGTCTATATATCTGTCTGTTCGACTCCAGCCAAAACTGCTCAGCCGGTTTTCTTTAAACTTAGTAGATATCATTTCCCCCCCCCCCCCAAAAGTCTTTTTTTTTTTATTTTTTTAAGACCAATAATAAATTTTTTTTTCGGAATTTTATAAATAATTTTTTTCGGTTGGGTAAGATTTACCGATTTTTAAAATGTCGATTTAAAAAAAACGATCGTCAAAATGTCGATTTTCAAAAAGTCGATTGATAAAAATGTCTACTGATCAAAATGTCGATTTTCAAAAAGTCGATTTTAAAAATGTCGACAGTGGTAAAGTGAATGATGCTCACATGCATGCGGCACCGCCACTGTCGATCATAGTTGTGTTTATTTTTTGTATATTTAACAACTTATGAAAGAAACCTTTTTTTGGGTTGGGTACGATATCCCGCTTTTTATAATCCCGCTTTTTAAAATCCCGCTTTTTAAAATCCCGTCTCTTATAATCCCGTTTTTTTTATATCCCCTTTCTTATTACGACGTGTAAGCAACCCCCTGCTTGGGCACACTATAAGACTTGGGGTAGGTGCGAGGTTGGGTGTATGCAAAGTTTCGTTAGCATTTAAAGAATCGATACGCTCCCCTTTTTTTTAATTTATAAAATTGAATTAATAATAAAATTTAGTTAACATATTAGTTAACATTTTTTGTCGATCAAACTTCAGTCGACATTTTAACAGTCGATGAAATATGTATATATTTGTCCAGTCGACATTTTTTTTATCGACATTTTGTACGCTTCCCAATTTTTTTTACTCAAAAGGTGTTCGAAGAAAAAAAAAATTGAAAAATTCCATTTAGTTGGAGCTAGGATATGGTTGAACAAAATTTTCTGAAAAATGGTTATTAATGGTACTCCACATGGAACCATATTTTTTGTTTTCGATTTTTTCATAAACGGTACAATCGATTTTGATCACTTTTTTTGTGCTAAAGCTCCTCAAAAGTTTGAATATTATTATGTATTCAAATTTTCAAAAACAAAAAATGTTTTGGATTAAAAAAAAATTATTTTTTTTTTTTTCAAAACTCAATATTTCGAAACACTTTTCCAGACTACTGAACGGCGAGAAAGGCCAAAATTCCTCAGCTAGACGGAACATTCCATTCAACCTGGATGATGATGGTCAAAATTTCCGTCCACCCGACAAAGGTGCTGGCGCAGATGGCATGCCAGCTGAGCTATTCAAAGCAGGTGGGGTTGACTTGGTAGGGAGCATGCACCAACTTATCTAAAAAATTTGGTCAGATGAAAGTATGCCCAATGAATGGAACCTCGGCATAGTGTGCCCCATCCACAAGAAAGGAGATGCTCTGACGTGTGCCAATTACAATCTCCTCAACGTCGCATACAAAATCCTATCGTCTGTACTGTGTGAGCGCCTAAAACCGTTTATCAACAAACTGATCGGCCCCTATCAGTGTGGTTTTAGGCCCGGTAAATCTACTCTGGATCAGATGTTTACCCTTCGACAGATTTTGGAAAAAAACCCAGGAGTTCCAAATCGATACACACCACCTTTTTATCGATTTCAAAGTCGCGTATGATAGCGTGGACAGAGAACAACTATATAGAGCCCAAGTCTCATCTCGGAATCCCTGCCAAGCTCGTCCGCTTGTGCAGGATGACGATGAAGAAATCTCGCTGCTCCGTCAAGGTCGGTAAGAACACCACCAAACCCTTTGATGTCGAGAAAGGTCTAAGGCAAGGCGACGCGCTATCATGCAACCTATTTAACATCGCTCTTGAAGCAATTGTACAAAACTCAAACGTCAACAATAGAGGTACAATTTTTCAAAAGTCAGTTCAACTGCTTGCTTATGCGGATGATATTGATATCATTGGGAGGACGAAACGATCTGTTACCGGTGCGTTTGCAAGTATTGAACTCTAGGCGGCGAAAATGGGTTTGGCTGTTAATGAGGACAAGACGAAGTATATGCTACTCGTATCATCGAGAAAGGAATCTCAACATTGTCGACTCGGGCAAAACGTATGATAGGTATAACTTCGAAGTCGTCAAAAACTTTGTCTACCTGGGCTCCCCTATAACATCGCAAAACGACATCAGTGCAGAGATCAAGCGAACAATTACTCTTGCCAACCGCTGTTTCTTCGGGCTAAGAAGGCATTTGAGTAATAAAGTCCTATCTCAAAGAACCAAGGAGACGTTGTATAAGATTCTCATCATCTCGGTCCTGCTGTATGGGGCAGAAGCATGGACACTGTCTAAAACGGATGAAAATCTGCTTGGGTGCTTTGAAAGAAAAGTCCTTCGTTTAACCTTCGATCCAGTCTGTATCGATGGAGTATGGAAGAGAAGGTTCAACAACGAGCTGTACGGGCTTTAAAGCGATGTTGACCTAGTTCAGAAGCTGAAAATACAACGGCTGAGATGGCTGGGACACGTGGAGCGTATGGACGCAGACGCACCAGCCCGTCGAATCTTCGAATCCACCCCTGATGGTCTGCGCAGCAGAGGAAGACCAAACCTCACGTGGCGCGCACAAGTTGAGAGCGACCTCAACCAACTTGGAGTGCGTAACTGGAGGCAGCTAGCTAAGGACCGAGCTAGCTGGAGGGGCTTGTTGGTTGAGGCCGTAGTCCACCCTGGACTGTGAGCGCCGTCTAAACTCTAAAGTAAGTAATCAATATTTCGAAAACTATATACATAAAAGTTTCTAAATACAATCTACAAGATATAATAAAAAAAAATTTATTTTACCTAAAAATGTGGTACCACAATACAAATATGTATTAAATATGGTTTTCAAAAATGGTAAGGTCGGTCCATTAGTCTGGGCCCAAAATGCTAGTTTTTCGAATTCCTCATTCACGCGGCAAACACCATCTTCAATGAGATCAAGATTGCAGCCGAGGTACATTTGTACGTTGTCAGCATACGTACACATATAACGAGCAGTGATCAATGACGAATATAATTTACTTAAATCGAAAAAGTAATGGAACAAGAATGGATCCTTGTGGAACTCCACTAGTAGTAGAAGCAGTGGCGTAGCGTAGGGGGGGCGGGGGGTGCGGTCCGCCCCGGGCGGCAGGCCTAGGGGGGCGGCAAAATGTCGCCGGTGATGCGGGTAGAGTAGAAATCATATGTTTCATGACAGATCGTTTGACAAGTCAACAAACAACAATGATGTAAATTTGAAATTTGCCACCCTATCTGTGGTTCGTCGTTGACCGCTTTCGTGAATTCGTAGACGGTGAGTAGGGCCGTAAGAGTGCATTCCGTATTGTCGCGCTGATCGCGAAACTAAAACAAAACGTTCCGAAACTCTCGCGAAACTGAAAGGGAGTGTTCCGAAACATATGATATGCATATGCGAGATATGATAAGATAACTAGGATTCGACGGAAACGTTATTCTAGTCTCAGCCAGCTCAATGTTTTTGCTCCCTCCCGCATCACAGAAAGTTATTTCGATTGTGTTGTTTATAGTTTAAATACTGTTGAATCTTCTAAAACTAAGCACTTAGTACTTCACTCAACCTTTGAACTAGTTTTTGAAAATGAAAAGAGTTAAACGAAGCGGCGCGGAATACCGCAAGAAAAAGGCTAAGAAAGAAACAGACGCGAAGACGCGAAATATTTCAGTTCTAGTTCTGGTTCAAAAGCTACGTTAACGTCTTGGGCGGCATCCAGCAGAAGCGGAAGTGATTCCAATGTAAGTAAGATTCCTCCATCTACAATCGTGAGTGGCCAAGAATTGTCCTCCGGCCAATATTCATGGGAATGCATAACTTATTTTACGGGCAGAAGAAGAAGACGTGCCTGCCGTCGAAGTTGGAAGTCGTTCTGGTCCCACCACAGAGCAGTGTCAAGACGAAGTCGACTCACCAGAAGTATCTCAAGGATCTAGTCACAAGCCTGCAGAAAAAGTGAACCTCGTGAAGCTGTAAAGACGCTTAAAAATAAGTTTGTGGAAGTTCTTGAGGTACTGGAAGAATTGACGGATCGGTAGCCAGTCTTCTTCTGACAGTCATGCAGTCATTCAACTTCCTCACTTTTCTTAGCTTTTGAGCTGCAGAGCTACCTGAAGAAGATGACGCACAGAATTACCTGCAGCAATGTGGACTGAGTGTGGATAAGTGTGCTTAGAAACTCTGCGTTTTAAAAGCTCTCCTGGTGGAGAGCAGAGACCGTTTCGTCCAAGCCGCAATCGACTTTTCTAAGACTTTTTGGAAAAAACTCGGAATCGATCTCAAAACGAGTACAATTCATAGGAAATAAAATGCACGAATGGGTCGCACGAACTTGCTCCTATGTAATCGACTAGGAATTTTAAAAACGAATGTTATTAGAGAAAACTGTTCATAAGGATAAAATTAATTTTTAAATTCTTTTAGTAGTAAGAGAAAAAAACAGAATGCTATCCAACTATGAATTTATGCAAGAACAAAAATTATAAGTCGTTGTAGTGGTTTCTTAAAAAAAAAAACTTTTATATACAAACTTTTTAAAGGCTTTTTAAGAAAAAATTTAGGTACGCCAATTTAAAGTTTTTATTATTGTTCGAACAAAAATTAAATTTACGAAAAGAAATATTGACCCGTTTCGGAGATATCGAATTTTCAAAAAAAGAAAAAAATAGATCTTGTTTTTTCAAAAATTCAAAAAATATTTATTCTTAAGTTTTGAAATGCAATGTGTTTTAGACTTTTTAGAAGCTTCTCTATAAAAATTTTCATTAAGATCCGTTATGTGGATAATGAGAAATTCAAAATTCGAAAAAAATGGTTCTATGGTAGGTACAAGCTGTAATATCTTAATTTCAGATTTTTTTTATTAAATTAAAGATCGTAAAAATTAATTGAAAGAAAAAAAATTTTATCAAAATTCTAGCGCCGTTTTCGAGAAAAATACGATGTTTGAAAACCATTTTTTTAAATTTTTTTAGCATTTGTATGGTAGGTACCTTTATTTTTAGGTAAAATAAAAAAATTTTTCTCACATTTTGTAGATTATATTGAAAAACTTTTATTTATCAAGTTTAAAAAAAATCTAGCAAGGGGTTTTCGAAATATTGAGTTTTGAAAAAAAAATTTTGAAGTTTTTTTTAAAAATCCAAAAAATTTTTTTTTTGAAAATTTGAGTACACAATTCTATTTATAATTTTGGGGACCTTAATCAAAAAAAAAAAATTCGGTTAAACCGTTTTTGAGAAAATCAAAAACAAAAAAAATGGTCCGATGGGAATGCCCTCAATAACCATTTTTCGAAAAAAATTTTCTGTATTTTTATTTTTAAAATCTGTCGAACAGTTTTTAAGAAAAAAAAAATGTTTATAAAATTTCGAAAAAATTCGTATGGAGGGTACCGTGATTTTTGGTCTTCAAAAAAAAAGAAAAAACCGTGTGGGGGGAAAAAATTAAAAATGATATCTACCAAGTTTAAAGAAAATCGGCCGAGCCGTTTAGCCTGTAGTCGAACAGACAGACAGACAGAATTGCGAGACCCACTTTTTTAGTCTTCGCTATCATCGTAATGTCAACTTTGATCAAAATCTCGAGTTCGATTTTTTTTACGAATACATAACTTGCCTTATAGTACCTATAAGTCGCAAGTAAAAACGCATGCATGGAGATGAATCCGCAGATGCAGCTTTGTCTCACGAGCCTCATTCGTAAGGCTCGTAAAATCCGTTTATGAAACCGCTAATTCTATTTTACTTTCAATAAAAGATATTTCATTGCCTGTGAAATGATGTCTCGAAATTTAATTTTAATTTAGTATTGAATGGGGGCGGCAAAATGGGTCTCCCGCCCCGGGCGCCGAGATGGTACGCTACGCCACTGAGTAGAAGAGAAAATTGGATAAAATTTTACCTATCTATTTCAACTATTTGAATGCTATCGGATAAATAGGAATATATAAGCTAAACAGCATCAGGAGTGAAGTAAAAAAACTTAAAACAAAATTTATCTGAAAGTTTTCCTTGTATAACCGTATCGAATGTTGGAGAACTAAAAAAAATTACTTAATCTTCATCCAGTGCTTGATGAATGTCCTCAATTACATCTAGCAAAGCGGTGACACAGCTGTGTTTCTCTCGAAAATCACTCTGACTTGCATTTGAAATTTCAAGATCCTTTCAAAAACTTTTAGAAAACAGTTTGCGCAGTTTTATGAATGCATCTTAAAACCCCTTGAACATCTAACGAAACAGAAAAACTGTTTGACTTTAAGAATAAGAAGTAAAAATAAAAATAAAAATTAGTTTGAAAAGTATTTTCCATTGCATATTTTGCTGTAGTTCTTCATTGCTGTCGTTGTGGCTTCCTTTTCTTCCTTCATCACAAAAAGAAAGTTTTATTTAATTAGTGATTAATTAAAGTAAACATCTTAATTTGTTTATTGACTTTCATGGTATTTTTTCTTGATTAGAAGGACTTCAGAAAATTTTCAAGAAACTTTTATTTATTTTTTTCCGTTACAACAAACACTTGCTCCCTTTTCCATCGTTGCGTTATTGTGTTATAGGGCAAGTTTTCAAGGTCAAAGGGATGCTCATTCAAAAACTTTCCCTCAAAAATGTCATCGGTTTCTAAAATAAATTTTAATATTTTAATACATTATGTATACTATGTATGTAAATTCTGTTTTTTTTTTTGTTTAAAAAAAAGTTTTGCCATCGTTTTATTTTTGTTTTATTTTGTATGAATGTGCGTTGAAATAAGAGGGTGTAAGTTTTGCTGCCAGAGAAAAGTGTCTTGGTAATTTTTTTTTTCTCTCGGTTGTTGGATATTTATTTTTCTTTCCGAGAAAACCCTTTTTATCTTGTTTATAATTTTTCAAATAATTTTTTTTTCTCATGTGTTATGTGTCTAGTGGTATCTGCGGATGACGTACACTGTCATCAATTTTTTTTTCTCATAGGATTAACAAAATCTTTCAATCTGGGGAATTTTCACGAGATGAGTTTTTTTTTTTATGTAAAAAGTTTTAAGAGAAATATTTTAATAAAAATACATTAGAACTTTAATAGAGAGATTATCTTTGGTCACAAACGTTCAAGAGGAAAAAGGGAGTTCTATTGTGTCCTTAAATTTTTTATAAATCGTAAAAAGTTTGGTAGCGTGATAGAAAGCCAGTGCCTTTTGTGTCTTACGTAGGGACATAAGACCCCTTTTGAGTGAGTGAGACAAAAATCCCAAATCGGGATTTTCGTTTCAGTTAAATGGGGTATAAGTATCATTTCCCTATCGAAGACGGAAAATAAGCCCAGACAAATCGGAAACAAACAACATTTTAATAGGTCACGTCAGTTCATATTAAGTTCATAATTTATGTAAAAACAGTTTACCAAAAAAGTACTTGCCAAATTCCCAGGCCGAAAGTCCAGTACGACCTTTTTTCAATCTCAAGAGCTTTTGCCTCAGTAAAAATGGTCAAAAATGCTTTCAGAAATTACGGTCTGTGAACTTAAGTCCCTACCCTTCATGAAAGGAATATAGCAGGGTTGAAAACGACACAGGTTCGTAAGTTCAGAGGCCAAAAGTCCACAGTGGTGTTCTGACTCAGTTGGTTACAATTCCTCCTCCAAATCTATTGTTCTTAGGAATCTTAATATTTGGGGCAACTTCAAGGAGGATAGATCGCTCTTTTCCACCTGGTATTGTCCCAGATGGTTTTTCCTTTGATATGCATGAGTTGACAACATCTTCCTTGTAGTTTGTCCTGTGTTTCCTCATGCATGTTGCAGAATCTACATGTGGCACTGTTAACCAGACCAAGTAAACTTAGGTGTCTTTTAAGTTTGCAGTGTCCAGTTAGAATACCTTCTTTTATTCTTAGGTTATTTCTATACTTGAGTAAATGCCCGGTAGTAGTTTTGTCTGCCTGAGCTTTGGGAGTTCTTTCCAATTCCTGGATCTGTTTGCCTCCTCGTCTTGTTTAAATTTTTTTTTTATGACATTTTCTCCTACTCCGCAATAGGATTTAGGTTCTGGTTCCCTATTTTTGCTAGGGAATCTGCCTTTTCTATTCCATGAACACCCACGTGACCAGGTACCAAGTGAAGTGTGACCCTATTCTGTTTGTCAAGTTCGTTTGTCCTGTTTATGCATTTCGACACTAATTTGGTCGATGGCATGTGAACTTAGTGCCCTGAGTGCCGCTTGACTACCTGACATGATGACAATGTTCTTGCTAGGATAGTTCTTGTCGAGATTTCGATCCACGCTTTTCCCTAAGGCCTTATGGAAAGTTTGGTTTTTGGCCTAAAGATTCCTGCACCACTCCGACTTTTCCGCCTAGATCCAGCTGAATTTGAGCGATGGCTGGTGTTGTGCTCACCTTAAGGGCATCGGTCAATTGTGACTTATTCGCATAAACCTGCGCCTTCAGAAAACGTCACAAGAAAAAGTCTAGCGGGTTCAAGTCGCATGGCCTTGGAGGTCAATTCACGTCACCTCTACAAGGGATAACCTTACCCTTAAATATCAATAGAATATCAATCGTGATGTCCGCTGTGGGGAACGTAGGGCCATCCTGCTGGAATCACATGTAGTCTAGTTCCATATGGTTTTATAGGGCTCCTCATTGACGTTGACCGCTTCATCAACATCGTTTTCGAAAAAGTACGGACCAATGACACCACCGCCGCCGCCGCCTGCTCAATATCTACACCAAACGATAACTATTTGAGGTTGTATTGTCACTTGGGGAACCTCGTGTGGGTTGGTGTCAACCCATTATATACCAATTTAGCTTGTTAATAAATCCATTCATCTAAACATACGCCTCGTCGCTAAAGATGATTTTTCGGCCAGAATTGGGGTTCTATTCCGAATGCCCCGAAGCCCATTCAGGGAACAAACGGTATTGTCTACGGGTATGAGTTCTTTGGTCAGTTGGATCTTGTGCAGGGTTAGGCTCAAGTCCTGACGAAAACTGCGCCAAGGTGAAGTCTTCGAAAAGCCGAGGATGGAAATCGTCTGCATTTAGCTCTGTTGTACACTTTCATGGACCGCAGTGATATTCTCGACCTTTGGAATGTTGACTAATTGATTACCAAATCAGTCGTCTCAAATTTAGCAAAATCAATCGCTGAAGATTTCACTTTTTCATCATGTTCTTAGCTTTCAACCTAACGAACACTCATTTTTATAATGAGTTTTATCAGTTGGACGTACTGTTAAATCATGCAGCTTGCCATGGTGATTTGGCATCAGTAAATGAATAATAAAAAATACATTTGACAGAACCACACCAAACCAATATGGCTGCCACAATGGCGGCCAAAATTTAACCGCCTCAATTGAAAATCCTTTATAAAAGTAGACAAATGTTAATTTAAACATTTGATTTGGTTATTGCTTTAATTTTAAAATAAACAATT
The DNA here is from genome assembly GCA_911387755.1 of Chrysotoxum bicinctum. NCBI lineage: Eukaryota > Metazoa > Arthropoda > Insecta > Diptera > Syrphidae > Chrysotoxum > Chrysotoxum bicinctum. Next base: position 105,966,318 of record OU426989.1, on the reverse strand, counting down.
TCAAAAAATTTCCTTTTAAATTCCTTTTGGAACATTGTGTAAAATAGTTTTAAGATTTCGCGAGATTTTGTTAAAATTTCATTAAAACAATTTTTTTCAAAAACAAAACAAGATTTTCGATATTGATCCTTCGAAAAATAACAAACTGAATGAAACTTTAAAACATGTTTTTCCATTTTTTCATTTTGTGAATTTTTCGACAGACTTCCTTTTTTCTTGCGACTTATTAGGTAGCGTAGATACTTCATAATAAGGAAAACTATGCATTCGAAAAAAAAATCGAACTCGAAATTTTAATCAAAGTTCACATTACGATGATAGCGAAGACTAAAAAAGTGGGTCTAGCAATTCTGTCTGTCTGTTCGACTACAGCCTAAACGGCTCGACCGATTTTCTTTAAACTTGGTAGATATCATTTTAAATTTTTCCCCCCCACAGGTTTTTTTTTAAGACCACAAATAACGGTACTTGCCGAACGAATTTTTTTCCAAATTTTATAAATATTTTTTTTCTCAAAAACAAAAAAAAATTCAATTAGTTAAATCTAGATAATGATTGAAAAAAAATTCGTAGAAATGGTTATTGAGAGTACCCCCCATGGAATCATGTTTTTTTGATTCTGATTTTTTCAAAAACGGTACCACCGATTTTGATAATTATTTATTTTTATGGTAAAGCTGCCCAGCAATTTGAACATATATGTATGTATATTCAAATTTTCAAAAATAATTTTTTTTTTTCGATTTTTAAGAAAAGTTTCAATTTTTTTTCCCAAAACTCAACCCCATGCTAGATTTTTTTTAAACTTGATAAATGAAAGTTTCTCAATATAATCTACAAGATGTGAGAAATAAAAATTATTTTACCTAAAAATAAAGGTACCCACCATGCAAATGTTAAAAAATGGTTTTCAAAAATCGTATTTTTCTCGAAAACGGCGCCTAGAATTTTGATAAAATTTTTTTTCTTCCAATTAATTTTTATTCTCTTTAATTTAATAAAAAAAAATTGAAATAAATATATTACAGCTTATACATAACTATCCTAGAACCATTTTGTCTAATTTTGAATTTCTCACTATCTACTGAGATGCTTCTAAAAAGTTTGAAAAACATTGCATTTTTAAACTTAAAAAAAAAATATTTTTTTAATTTTTGAAAAATTCGATATCTTAAAAACGGTTCAATATATTTTTTGGAAATTTAATTGTCATTCGTACAATAATAAAAACTTAAAGTTGGCATATCAAATTTTTTTCTTAAAAATGTTTTAAAAATTTTGTATAATAAAAGCTTATTAAAAAAAAACTACCACAACGAATTATAATTTTTGTTGTAGCATAATTTGCATAGCATTCTGTTTTTATGTCTTACTACTAAAAGAATTCAAAAAATTAATTTTATCCAAATGAACAGTATTCTCTAATATTATTCGTTTTAAAAATTCCTATTCTATTACATACTCGTAGGAGCAAGTTCGTGCGACCCAGTCGTGCATTTTATTTACTTTTCGCTTGATATTGTTTGAAATTTCCTAATTCACACACTCGGAGGAATCAACGTGATGCTTGAAAATAATTGTTCTTGTAAATTAAACAAAAGTCTTAACACTGTTATAAAATTTCACTATTTATTTAACAAGTTTAATTATTAATTAATTTAATTGCCAATAGGCAAGCCACAACTATCCATCGAGAATTTTAATACAAGACTGAATAGGAATTCAAAAGAAAAGATAAAGTTGTGTACAAAAAAATGAGGTAGCTATATTCACTCATGAGCGGGACGGGTGTCTTCGATCATTTCCGTCGGTGTTGCCAAGGGACTTGTGTTTTCGTCTCTGAAGTCACGAACATGTACATATGTATGTATAATGATAAAGTTAAATGCTTCCAATTTCGTAAATTGGAGTGCTCCTAAAAATAAAAATGTAACGATTATATTTGTGGTAGGATTTATAGGAATATGAAAAATACTAAATTCTTTACCAAAGTTTTTCAAAAACTTCTGGGATTGTCTAAATTTTGTGTAGGCCTTATAAAATTTCTATAGCTAGATAAAAATTTGAAAAATGTAAAATATTTACCATCTGCAACTTAAGATATTAAATTTATAAAAATTTACCATCCCGTTTTCGAACTAATTTTCAAGAAATCTTGAAAATAAAAATACTTTTTTAGATGGTTCTTTTGTTTTCTAGGGGACAAAATTAAAAAAAAAGGTTCTAAGGGAGGTAACGTAAGTAAAACTTCCTCCATTAGACAACAAAAAGTTCTTTAAAAAAGATATTCTTTTGTTTCACATGAATACGGCTGCCATTTTACTATAAATTTTTATCATTTTAAAATATGTAGTTTATTAATTTAGTAACTTTTTTTTTTCTTACAGGTACATACATACATATATCTGCTCAATATTATAACGTAAGTTGAATCATCCTGTTTTAATAAACATATTTTTAATATAAAGGGTTTTCCAATAAGAGGTGTTATTTTGAATAGCCCGCTATTTCGGTAGCTGTCACTTTTGAAGCTGTCATTTTTTGACATTTGACAAGTAGAAACTACGCTATTAATAAAAATGGAACGATACACGCTTCAACAACGCATTGAAATTATTAAAATTGGGTCCTTGAAATGCATGAAAATGAACCGGAATTTCATCGAAAAATCATCTTGACTGATGAGGCCCATTTCCACCTCGGAGGCTACGTCAACAAGCAAAACTGTCGCATCTGGGGCTCGAAAAACCCAAGAGTTATTGTTGAAAAGCCTCTCCATCCTCAACGCGTGACTGTTTGGTGCGGTTTATGGTCCCGCGGGGTCATTGAACCTTACTTTTTCGAAAATGAGGCTGGAGCAACAGTTAGGGTCAATGGATTGCGCTATCGAGAGATGATTAATGATTTTTTATGGCCTGAATTGGATGGTATTGATCTGGACAACGTTTACTTTCAACAAGACGGCGGTACGTGCCACACAAGCAATGAAACCATCGATCTTTTACGGGAAAAGTTTCCGGACCGTGTTATCTCTCGAAGAGGTGATCACAATTGGCCACCGAGATCTTGTGATTTAACACCTTGCGACTTCTTCCTTTGGGGCCACGTGAAAGATAAGGTCTACGCCAACAGCCCAGCGTCGATTCAAGACCTCAAAGATGAAATTCGTGAGGCTATCGAGGACATAGGGCAGCCACTTTGCGATTTGGTTATGGAAAATTTCATGAAAAGGATATGGTCCTGTAAACGTGGTCTTGGCGGCCATTTGGCTGATGTTGTGTTCCATTATTAACGGCATACCTTCCTCTTTATAATGAAATAAACATCCGATCATTTATCTCCAAAAATGCCATTTTTCTTTGAATATCAAAATAACACCTCTTATTGGAAAACCCTTTATTTGGAGTAAAATGGTCTTTAAGAACAGTTTAAATGTCAGGCTTAGTATGAAAAATAATAACGAATTTACAGGTGTTATTCATCAGAAGATGTCGATGTGGAGGGGACATTTTATTCCATGCTGCGCTAACAAAACATTGTTTTCAAATTAAAATCTTAAAAAAAAAAACATCAATATGGGTACAATATACAGGGTATACTATCTACAGGCCTAATAGGTACATAGATTTCTCACCACTATATACAGTATTGGAGGAAATCTCTCTGATGAGCTCTCCCAATATTGTACTCTGTGGGGATTTTAATTGCAATCTTTTAAATACTAATGTTCTGACACATAATATGCGAATCTACAATTTAAAACCAGTTAACACTAGCACACCAACTAATTATTTTGGTAGAAATGCCTCATTGTTGGACCTGATGTTTGTAAGCGCAATTCATAACGTTCCTTTTTATGATCAGCTTTACGCACCAGCCTTTTCAAACCTTGATTTCTCCGTCGAGATTTCCACAATGTCAATGTTCAGGAACTTGAAGATCGTACACGAGAAATAAACTGGGATGCTATGTTTTATATGCCATCATCAAATGATCAGATTGAATTTTTAACCCATAAAATTTCTTATCTCTGCAATAATCATTTTCCATTAAAAACAAAAATTCTTAAACGAAACAATAAACCGTGGTTCACTGGTAATATTAGTCATTTAATCCAACAGCGAGATTATGCTTATAAAAATTGGAAACGGTTTAGTTTGAACGAGCTGAAATACGTGCTGAAATCCCATCATTTCTCTCAACAGTTCAACACGTCTTTAAACGGACGTCACCTCTGGAATAACCTTCATAATATAGGGATAGGTAAGACAAAAATCAGACCAGCTGATGATACCGATGGTAACATCCTTAACAAAACATTTGTATTTGCTCCATCGGGGCAGGTCCACCAAGACAGCCAGCGTCGAAGACTCCCTTTCGTTCATTGATCATCGCGATGCCCCTGGTTTTGGTTTTTCCGAGTAATAAGTGCTGATGTCGTCGAAAGTGTTCTTTCTATTTAGTCAAAGGCTGTTGGGCTCGATGATGTTCATCTTTCTTTCTTGTGTATGATTTTGCCAATTGTGTTACCAAATAATAACCTTTGCTTTTAATACTTTCTAGATGTCTGGCGGGTACCCAGACTTATGGAAAGTTGCCAAAATCATTCCGCTTCCTAAAAATACCAAAAAAGATGAATTTAGGCCTATCTCCATACTGCAATTTTTGTCAAAGGTCCTTGAAAGGATTCTCCAAAGACAAATTAATGCTTATCTCGCTGCCAACTCATTGATTAGTCCAAAGCAATCTGGTTTTCGTAAAAAGCACAGTTGTATTACTGCACTTTCGAATATTACTGAGGACCTTAGGCAAGCATTGGATAAAGATGAGATTACTTTTTTGGTTTTGCTTGACTTTTAAAAGGCCTTTGATACTGTCAATCATGTCAATTTGTGTAGAAAACTCATGCAAGATTTCAATTTTTCCTCCGGTGCTGTAAAATTAATTTTTTATTACCTCACTAACAGAAGACACAAGCAGTGCAAGTTGGCGATAGCCTATCTAAATTTTTTTGCCAAATGTTACTGGTGTGCCTCAGGGATCCATTCTCGGACCCCTTTTGTTTTCAGTTTATGTGAATGAACTTCCATCTTCACTTGCAAATTGTTCCTCTCACATGTACGCTGATGACATTCAGCTATATTTTAGCTGCCCATTGGGACTTATTGAGCATGGGAAATTTTGTGTCAATGAGAACTTGGAGAAAGTGGTGAATTGGTCGGAATTGAATGGTCTTGTTTTAAACCCTAAAAAATCTAAGTGCCTTGTCATTTTTAGAAAATCTATTGATCTCACGTATTTCCCACCGATTGTCTTGAGCAATGCTCCAATCGAATACGTTTTAACAGCTAAAAATCTCGGAGTGATCTTCAACCGCTTCCTGACCTGGGATAACCACATTAATGGACTTTTTGGCAAGGTTTTATGGCGCACTTCGTAAACTTTGGGTAACCCAGGCTTTTTCTGCAGTAAAAACGCGTTTTCTCCTTGCTAAGACTTTGATTATTCCTATCCTGATATATGGTTGCGAAATTTATTGTAATTGTAATCAGACCAAAAACATAAATGTTAAAAAAAGAGCCAAGTTCTTCTATACAAAAACCTTTGTGTCAAGTCAGCCGTGAAAAGTACTGAGATCTAAAAGTACGCCAAGTTCTTACTTCATGAAAGTTTAATAGCGAATATTTAAAGTAGAATAATATTGAAACAGCTACAATGCAATAGATAAATTTTTTTATTTAATGATTACTTACTAAAATTTTATGGGTTTGCTTGTCAAGTTTTTAAAACCTTTCGAATTGGGCTTAAAAAAAACTTGCCAAGTAAGCCCATCAAATTTGAGTCAGTAATCATTAAATAAAAAAATTTCTCTATTACATTGTAGCTGTTTCAATATTGGCTCTTTTTTAAATATTTATGTTTTTTAGTCTGATCTCACTCCTTGTTGCAAAGATTTTAATATTTTGCCATGTCAAAATCTCGAAAGATACGGAAAGATAGAAGGGTGGACTCTACCTACTAAAACCAACTTAGTTTATAGCTTCCTATTTCTTTTGGTATATTTTCTTTTTGTTATTGATTGTTTTGATTTGCGCTTCAATTATTTCTTCTTGTCCTGGCAAGATACCTAACACTAACATACCTAACCAACCTTAATTAGGTGTTCCATATAAATTAAACATTTTCTCAGAAAGTGGGCAGATACCACGCCCCTTGAATAGAAAACCTCAGTTTATATTTTTGGTCCTTTATATACAATTTGAGCCCTACCGTTCTATCAAATTTCATTGTTCTACTGCAATTGGAAGAATGCCATATAATTTACATCAGTTCTGAGGAAGTGGGCGGATACCACGCCCCTGAATGGAAAACTTCAAATTTTATATTTTTTTTATTTGTATACAATTTAAGTCCTACCGCTTTACCAAATTTCATCGTTTTACAGCAGTCGGAAGTGCTCCATTCAACCAACACCAATTCGGACAAAGTGAGCGGATACCACGCCCCCTGAATGGAAAACCTCAATTTTTATTTTTGGTCCTTTATATGTAATTTGAGCCCTACCGTTCTACTAAATTTCATCGTTTTACAGCAGTCGGAAGTGCTTCATTCAACCAACACCAATTCGGAGAAAGTGGGCGGATACCACGCCCCCTGAATGGAAAACCTCAAATTTTTGATTTTTTCCTCTACTTGCATGACAAGACCTACCGTTGTGCAAAATTACAAGATTCTACGATGTCGGGAAGTGCTCCATAATTTTGATGATCTGTCAGTCAGTCAGTCAGTCAGTTACGGTTTTTGTGATTTTTGAGGCCTTATATCTCAGGAACCGCTTATGCTAGAAAATTGAAATTTGGTGAGGCGCCTGTGCCTGACTAGCTTAGCAAATATTCGGAATTTCGAGTTTCTGACTACATTGGTACTGAAGATAGGGAGCGGTCAAAAGTCGCCTGAGTTTGTTCCTGTAAAAAGGGTGTAGTGCCAGAACTTGGCTGGGCACTACCGTGCCCTCTGATAAAAAATATGTTTTAGGTTAAGTCGAAAGGGTTAAGTTGAATTCTAATAATCCGATCAAACTTTATTATAAATTATTATTATTATAAAGGACAAAAAATAATATTTTATCTATTCATCAATTAATACCTTGTATTACTGCTGCATCCGATTTGTATAAGTTGAAACTGATGTGGAGGAGCTTTCGACCTTCGCAGTTTTGATTCAATGAATTTCCCTCAGCACCGTACTTATGATGGATTCCGAGACTCGCTATCTCGTATGTGCAAAATCTATGTTTGTCGCTAGTTGGAGCATCCTTTAAGCTCTCTTCGACAAAAGAACTCTGTTATATTTATAAGTAAAACCTTATGGGTCAATGGTAACCTTACTACATCCCTGATTGTGTCTTCTTTAACAGCTCGTCATAGTCATATGCATATTCTGACAAATTAAATAATTCTGTTATATGAATCACTCGCCATTCAATTAAAAGTTCACTCCAAACTGAGATTCCATTTGATTCGAAAATCTCGCAACTCCTAAGTCAAAAGAATGCGTTCCCTCATGCTTTTAGTCCTCAACTCGATTTACTCACATAATAACGAACATACTAGCAGTAAGGAAAATTAGATGAACGTTAGATGGAATAGCTGTACTGATATTTTTGTATGTGGTATTCAGCCATTGCTGTCATGTCCAGATTTATGTCCTAATTTCAGCTTTCTATTCAATTGTCGACCCCTTCGCTGTCACTGCCATGCCATTATCCACTAACACTCCGAAAACAACAACAAATGTCATATAGTTTTGTTGTTCAAAATAGTTCTTATAATTTTTATTTTCTTATATATTTTTTTTTGTCACCAAAAGCATGCCCATCATGAATGGTGCCTTTCCACATCCACTTCTCTGTGCAATCCTTCGTTTTATTTTATGAAGCAAACAGTGAAGCGTATATGAATAAGAGTCGAATAGAAGATGAAAAACGAGCAATGTAAAAAGACCGACAAAAATAGAAAAAATAGAAGGAAAAAAATCGAAAAGCTAGAAAAACTAGAAAGGAGACGATGAATTGAATGAAAGGCAGCGACAACATTCTGACAAGGACATACAAAAAATTAAACGACCAAAGTGCTGATGGTGATGAAGTGCGGTAAGAACCAAGAAACTGGAACGTGCCATGACAAACACACAGAACAAGGACCAAGGAAGAGTTTTATTATTTTTATTTTTATTTTTTATTTTTGTTTCTTGCTTTTGTATTATTATGAACTTTAAAGTTCTCATTAGCTAATTAAGTTGCCTTGGTTGCAGTAAAATGTCGCACTCGATTTTATTTTTATTCTGGAGTCCACCTCTGAGTGAAATGAAAACTCCTTATTGAGAGAAAAAATGTTTTGGGTGACAAAGAAAATCGTTTTTAATTTTCATGTACAGAACTACAACTGATTGTGTTTGTGTGAGAGTGTGTGTAGCAATTTATTTTGGCGAACAACTAAAGACCTATCTAACTTGCCAGTTGCCATACAACAGGGCTATAATTATTGTTTGTTGCATAGACAGTTTTGATTTTCATTTTAAATGGAATTCTTTGTTTGCGCGAAACTGCTCTATTTATTTATTCGTGCTGTTTCGGACACTGAGGTCAACAAATTAAATGATTTAATATTAGAAAGGCACAATGATTCTCGTCCATTAACCTGACTAGCCTTCAGTTATTTGGGCGATCTAAAGTTCAGTTCCTGATTACTGAAATAAAAAATTAAAATGTAGATATGTACTATTTTTAGCTTTTAATTTATCACGAGCATTCAATATTTAAGGACACTTCATTGAAACAGACAAAGCATCTGGAAGTAAAGAAAATCTAGTTCTGAGTTAAAGCTAAGTCACCAAATTGAAAGCTTAACTCCGATTTAACTACGAAACTCAGATGATTTTCCACTGAAAAACTAGGACTTGTCTTTCTGGCGGAATATATGTACATTTAAAACGATTATAATGATCACAAACTAAACCTCTACTGTACTTACAATTTTTATTTTGTTTGAAAAGTTGATTCTCAAGTACTTATTTGTTGCTTTGACTGTTACTTCAGTGTTGTCTGGAAACTTTGATCGCTTCCCAGCGGGTTGAAGTTTGATCGCATCACGACGCGTTGCGAACGCTCATCTTTGAATGACAGTCACTCATATTTGGAAGCAGATGAATTCGATATTTTCGGTGTGTATCTTCAGTCCCCATTTGAGATAGTATTCTTAAAGTTTTTTACTTGCGACTTATTGGTACTATAAGGCAAGTTGTGCATTCGTAAAAACAATCGAGCTCGAGATTTTGATCAAAGTTGAGATTACGATGATAGCAAAGACCAAAAAAGTGGGTCTCGCAATTCTTTCTGTCTTTTCGACTACAGCCTAAATGGCTCGGCCGATTTTCTTTAAACTTGGTAGATAGTATTTTTAATTTTTGCCGTCCACACGTTTTTTCTTTTTTTTTTTTTTAAGTCCAAGAATAACGGTATATACGAATTTTTTCGAAATTTTATAAATATTTTTTTTTTTTTCAAAAAAAAAGGTAGATACAAAAAAAATTTCATTTAGTTAAAGCTAGATAATGGTTGAAATTTTTTTTTCGAAAAGTGGTACAAGTGGTATAGTGATAAATAAAAGTTCCTCAAGATGTGAGAAAAAAAAATGTATTTTACCTTTGTATATAAAACTTATAGTACTATCAAGGAGATGAAAGATTGTGGCGACATCTTAAGTATACGGGCAGTACTTGCTAGATTTGTCTCTGCTAAATTTAATAATAAGATATTCTCTTTTTTACTACTTATTTTGTATCTTATCCTACTCTCCACTGTAAAATCTGGCGCTAATTTCAGCAACACCACCAAGCTAGAGTTCGCAATACAAAATTACTCTCCATGATAATACTATAGGTTATATACATACATATGTACATATATACAAAGATTTTACCTAAAAATAACAAATTTTGATATTTTTTTTCTTTCGATTAATTTTAACGATCTATACCTAATTCAAAAAAAAAAATGAAATTAAGATATTACTGACTGTACCTACCATAGAACCATTTTTTCAAATTTTTAATTTCTCAATATCGACATAAAGGATTTTAATGAATTTTTTTTTATAGAGAAGCTTCTTAAAAGTTTGAAAAACATTGCATTTCAAAACTTAAAAAAAAAAAAACTATTTTTTTTGAATTTTTGAATTTTCGAAAAAAATGGTAATCTATTTTTTTTTATTGAAAATTCAATATCTCAAAAAATAGCCCAATATTTTTTTGGAAATTTATTTTATTATTAAAAGTTTAAGATGGCGTACCAAAAATTTTTCTTAAAAGTTTTTAAAATTTTTTTTTATATAAAAGCTTATTTTTTTTTTAAACCACAACAACGATTTATAATTTTTGTTCTTGCATAAATTTATATTTGCTGAATCTCATGGCATCTTGTTTTTAGCTCCAAATATTGAAGAAGTTGTCTTTTGAAAAAATAATTTTATGCTTATGAACAGTTTGTCTCTAATGACATTCATTTTTGAAACTCTTTTTAGTGTTTTGCATAAGAGCAAGTTCGTGCGACATAGTCGTGCATTTTATTTAATTTGTAATTTCTGGTGAGCTTATTTGATGGAGTCGTCTGCATAAATCTTCGTCCTTGTACCTGATATGTTAGTTGATTGATCAGCAGTATAAATGTTTGAACAGCACTGGTCCAAGTTTTGATTCTTGAGGGACTCCAGCGTTGATTCCCTTGGTTAATGTTACTAGTTTTGCTACCATACATACAAAAGTCTATGGGTTGAGATGGGAAGTTTTTGACTAATCTCATCAAGTTATTAGAAAGTCCAAGTTGGGAGAGTTTGGATAAAAGTCCTTTAATCCAAACGCTGTCGAAAGATTTTCCGATGTCCAACGGAACTTTTTCTTGAGTCCAATTGAAACGTAAATATGAAGTCCCAGCAGAGTATGTAGAGTATAGTATTTATTTCGGGAGCCGTACTGGAACTCCAGTACTCGTATGATATCCCTTTCTCTCCAGAAAACGCAGAGTTTCTTCAATATAAACACCTCCAATATCTTGTTCATCCACCAGAACAACGTAATAAGAAGCTAAGCTGGAAACCTAACATTCAAGAAGGAGTCAAAAAGGTCACAGTGACTTTTTTTCCTGCAAAAAAGCCATTGGGAATAAATAACTCTGCTTTAACACTGGCTATACATTTCGGTAATAAGACCGATTCACATTTATGGTGTATCAATATGGTGGACCATATGAACCTAGTAAGGTTCAACGATTAGACTGTCTGTACACAAGCAGAGCACTTCGCTCTACTCCTTGAACGGCTTTGGACACTCGTTTTCATCTGCTATCGAGTGATATATTTAGCAAAGAAATTCCAGCGAGCACAGCCATTCTTCTTCTTCTTCACAGTGGATTACCAATAAGATTGGCCACTCCGCAATTCGGAATACATTCAGACCCATTTAAAGTATCTTGTCACACCATCCCTCGATTACATTTTAACAAAAACTTTCAAGTTACCATCCCATACAGATCTTCTTGGGAGTAGGTATACGTCATTCCTGGAAGATGATTCAGTTCATTTCTACACCGATGGATCTAAATCCGACGGCTAGGTGGAGAAGTGAACTAAGACTGGCTAAACTTATGGCTCGCGTTTCGCCTTTTTTGAAGATAAAAGAAGCCCTGTCTTGGCTCAAAGAAAACATCTTCTCAGATAGCTAAGTCGCTACTAAATCTCTGTCTCTACAAATTCTATACGGAATATTCTCAAACAATTTTTGCAGAAGCTTCTATAGACGACGAAATGGAAAAATCGATTCATTATCTTCTCTGAACATGCCTTGTTCTATCTCAAAGACGTAGCCCCCACCTAGAAAAATTCTACAACATATAATGATCCTAGCGAGCTGACAAAGTGGTTCAACGAGTAGGAAGGACTAATAAGATTAAAATCTCCTCGATATGGCCTAAAAATTAATTTCCGAAAACTCGTCTACACTAGCCTTCAAGCTTTGTATGAAAATTTGAGGTTAACCAGACTCCACAGAAAAAGCATAGTTAGTTTGAAGTATTCAAGAGTAATTTGAATATTCTTTTGAGAGAATAGTTTTGATTTTTTTCAATATCATCCATCCGTTGAAAACCGTAGACTTCGTTACAATAGCAGTCACAACTGTTGATTGTAGCTTTGAAAACTTAGAATATTGTAGTTTCGTTCACAAAGGACGATGAATAACATTGTGACCACATAGAAGTGGCTATAAGCTCTATTACTCAAATTATTTGAAATTACGAAACCGAGGCACTTTAATGCCCAAGTCCTTGGGTTTCTTTCAGAACGAGTTTGGTTCCTGAATACAACTATATTAGATTTTGCAGAGTTAATTTTTACAGTTGTAGTACGCTTTGGCGTAATGACTTTTGCGTTGGACTGTCATTCAAAAAGTCTTGGATTCGATTCCCAGCCGTTGCAAAAATGTTATTCATGGGTGTACTGCCTCTTCACACAAATCCTCTAAGAGTATCCCTTGTCGTGAAAAGTGCTGTTCATTGGCCGTTCGGAATTGGCAAAAAAGTGTAAGCACCCTTACTAGGGCTAGGCTCTCTAAGAACCGTAATGGCCTCCATTTTTGTTTTATTAATTTTTTTCTCAATAATTTTTAGAGACGAGCTCATCAGCATACAACAAAAGTTTTACAAATATATCGCAAAAAGACACCCCCCTGGTAAATGATTCTCAAAATCGTTTATAACCCAGGCAAACATTAACGGACTTTAAATTCATCCCTGTGGGTCACCAGTTTAAGAGCTAAATCAATTTGATGCATGCTTTCCATTCGATACCACTGAAGACATATTCAGTAACAAACTGTTGAAACCCCGATTTCTGTGAGCTTACACAAGGTGATGCAAAATTAATCACCCTATCGGAAGATATTCATGTCGATTACAGAATTCTAAAAAATTTACTTCCGATGAGTCAGCTCTATTCATTGACCTTTCGCATCCGCTGTAAAACTTAATTATGAAATTCGCCGGATGAACTACATTATCGATTCCTAAAATTAACTTATCATATATGAACTTTCCTATCGACACTGTCAGTTACAGACATTTCGTGAACGGCCTAGGCTTTAGTGAAAGCATCGCTTCCCATCGATCAGCGAAGTCAAGCATCACTGTGCATGGTTAGTAGTTGGATGGGGGACCGTTTAAATACCAACGGTGTGCTGTTGACATGTGTTTCTTCTATTGTTCTTTCTTTCTGAAGTGTTTCTCTCTGTTGTAATGTGTAAGCCGATGGTCTCAGCTGTCATTGGTTTCAGTGCCTCTACTTTGTTGATTTATCTACGGAGTAGTGTAATGCGAGAGACAGATTGACTCAGCAGCGAAATGTCGGTGATGCAGGGCATGTTCAACTTTCTTTCCTCGCATTCAGTAATAACAAAAGTTTGGAAATCAATTGAAACTGTCTTTTTAACTCATTCGTCGAATTCTGTAATAGTGGTGATTATCATTTTTGCAAATGGCGTCGTACGTCAATCATATTTGACATTTGTACTCTGTAAGAGCGTGCAATAATTGTGTCGATTTTTTTTGACTAATAAATCGGTGGATGTTGTTAGCGCGGCGTAAATTTCGCCGTCGATTTCCAAACTTTGTTGTGTCAATTGGGCAAACATTCCATCGCTTAGTTACTCGACTCGAACAGATTAAACCATGCTGGGCGTGGACGCCATCGGACTAGTCATTCGGCCGATAATATCGCGGCTACGGCTGCTGATGTCGCTGAAAACGAAGAAACATCCACCAGACGACACGGGCCACGCAATTGGACATCACCAGACAGACGCTTACTTACATATCTTCCCGAACAAAGTTCAAACAGTGGATCAGTTAATGCCTGCTGACCGTCCGTCGCATGTGCGACTTTGTGTCAAAAGTCATCATAAGCGACGAGCCACATTTCCACTTAGCGGCAACGTCAATAAGCAAAATTTTCGTTTTTTGGGCACTGATGTGATGCACGAAGAGCCATTACATCCATTCAAAGTCACTGTGTGATGCGGCGGGCGTTCACGAGGAAGGAGTGTTTGGGCCGCATGTTGAGGCCGCCATCGACAATACGGTCAGTGTTACTGGCGAACGCTAAAGGGTCATGACAAACGACTTCTTACTGTCGGAATCGGATGAGCTGGGCTTGGTAAATATGTGGTTTCAACAAGACGGTGCAAAAACACACAACAAGAGCCATCACAATGGATATTGTGAAGGAAGCTCTTCCTGGTCGCGTATTTTCCCATTTTGACGATTTGGTATTGCCAGCAAGATCGCCCGATTAAACCATTCAGGCTTCTTTTTTTGGGGCTACTGGAAGTCCTAGGCTTATGCCAACAAGCCTCAGACAATCGCATCCTTTAAGGAGAATATTCGACACGCATGCGAATAGTTATCACCGGAAATCTTGCGGCAGGTCATGGGAAAAGGCTAGAGCTGTGTAAATCGTTCATTTCAAATGATCGAATCGTTAAACAATCGATTACGAAAACAATCTGATCATTTCAATCGATCGATCATTTTCATTTCACTGAAAAGATTCAATACTCTTCCTATTCGATTTTAATTTCGATTTCAATGATAAGATTGACTTGTGGCTTTGATAGTTCTCACAAAATACTCGTATTTGTAAGCCATAAATTGGCAAATAACATCGAATGATGGCTACTTTGTACATGGATTAAAAAGTGTTAAAAAATTCAAGAAAAAGAGATTTTATTTCGGCTTTCGGCTAACATTTTGTACGAAATATTATTTGTACGTCATAACCGAATTCATCCTCTATTTATCAAGTCATAAACTGTCAAATTCCATCAAAGGATGGCTACGATGTCGATGAATTAAGAAACGTCAAAAAAAAATACCAAAAAAAAAAAGATTTTATTTATTGCTCTGAAAAAACATCGAATGATGGCTACTTTGTACATGGATTAAAAAGTGTTAAAAAATTCAAGAAAAAGAGATTTTTTTTCGGCTTTCGGCTAACATTTTGTACGAAATATTATTTGTACGTCATAACCGAATTCATCCTCTATTTATCAAGTCATAAACTGTCAAATTCCATCAAAGGATGGCTACGATGTCGATGAATTAAGAAACGTCAAAAAAAATACCAAAAAAAAAAAGATTTTATTTATTGCTCTGGAAAAGAGCAATTTTACGGCTTTCGGCTGACATTTTATACGAAATATACTTTGTACGTCATAATCGATTTCGTCCTCTATTTGTCAAGTCATACACTGTCAAATTCCATCAAGGGATGGCTACAATGTCGATGAATTAAGAAACGTCAAAAAATACCAAAAAAAAAGATTTTATTTATTGCTCCGGAAAAGAGCAATTTTACGGCTTTCGGCTGACATTTTGTACGAAATACTCTTTGTACGTCATAAGTGAATTCGTCCTCTATTAGTCAAGTCATAAACTGTCAAATTCCATCAAGGGATGGCTACGATGTCGATGAATTAAGAAACGCAAAAAATACCAAAAAAAAAAAGATTTTATTTATTGCTCCGGAAAAAAGCAATTTTACGGCTTTCGGCTGACATTTTGTACGAAATACTCTTTGTACGTCATAACTGAATTCGTCCTCTATTAGTCAAGTCATAAACTGTCAAATTCCATCAAGGGATGGCTACGATGTCGATGGATTAAGAAACGTTTAAAAATACCAAAAAAAAAGAGATTTTATTTATTGTTCTGGAAAAGAGCAATTTTACAGCTTTCGGTTGACATTTTGTACGAAATACTCTTTGTACGTCATAACTGAATTCGTCCTCTATTAGTCAAGTCATAAACTGTCAAATTCCATCAAGGGATGGCTACGATTTCGATGGATTAAAAAACGTCCAAAAATCCACATTAAACTTACCGGATCCTGATACATCAAAAAACATCATTTCTAGCCAACAATTGTTTTTTCGGCCTACAACATCAACAACCAACTCGATCAATCATGTTCTTCAATGGCGAGTTCAACCCAGAAATTCCAGTCCACCGTCCGTTTGGCATTCATAATCCACATTGATTGAATCAGAACAAATAGAATCAAGTAAATTATGGTTAATCGCGTTAACTGATATCGAAAATCGAGACTTATTGAAATGATTGAGATTGAAATAGAAAATCGAGAATCCAGAATCAAGAATAATAATAATCTAAATGATTGAGATTGAGATCGATTAAAATTATTGATTTCGATCATCAATACTTTTCGATGATCGGATCAAAAAAATCGAATCGATCCTGACTGACACAGCTCTATTTTGTACCACATTTGACATTTGTGAGTGCAAAACTTATCAAGATTTTTGATTACGGTCTGTAAGTAGAAGAAGAAGAAGTAAAGGACAAAAGTAGGCTGTATAACAGCACTGTAAGTTGATCTGTTTTTCAGTTATAGCGGACCTAAATTTTGTTAACCTTAATAACTCCAAAAATCGGAAAAAAATAACTCAAGTTTATCAAAATTTATCCCCGGTTTGAATTAAGAATACTTTTGAAGAAATGAAGAAAGACATAAAAATAAAGGTCTCCACGAAAATTCAGGTTTGTCGGATTTTTTTTTTTTCGAAGTGAACTTCTAAGTTTTCTGGGCTCCTTTAAGGAGACCAATATTTGTCTTGTTTCTTCGAAGTGTGCGGTATGTTTAGAGGCATATCATTCAAATCATGTAAAATCCAAGCTAGTTTTCAATTAAAAGTGTGGCATATACAAGACTGTTGGGAGGCATGAAATAAGATTGGTGTGCATGTTGGCGTGCCGTCCCTTATCTGGAAAACCCCACGGGCCTATTAAATTAAATTGGACATCTGATACGTATTGGTTGGAAAGGTGTTTTCTCTTAACACTTTCTTCGCTAGACTTTTCTAAATATGTAAACTCTCGACTATTAAACAGTACCCTTCAAATTAATTTAGCTACATTTCAATTTAATTTCTCTACATTCTTAACTGAAATTAAAATACTAAGCCTTCTTGTGTTCCTGAAACCAATTTAAACAAAAAAGGCTAGACAGTAGTATTGAACTTCAATCTAAACATAAGTTTATAGGTATTGAAACACTTGATGAAGACCATTAGCATAACCTCCTAAGAGGTAATTGAAGCTTTATCTTTTTAAGCCCATCGGTATACTTGTATGTTTTCATTTTACTGTTGAACGCCTCTGAGGCATAAATAACACTCACTGCCTGCAATGGCAAATTCAAATCAACAAGGACCTTATCGGTTTTCCCTGTGTTTAATATTATCTCTCCAACCACATCAAGCCTCTGTCTGGCACATTCTAGAAATTACTTCAAAGTAGCCTATTTCGTTTGCTGTTCGACTCGTACCCTTGTCATCCGATTGACAGTCGATAATCGAATTCAAATGGGTTGCGTATAGCTGCCAGCGGGGTATCCTATAGAAATGTAACAATCACAAGGAATTCACCAATATACTTGCGTCTTATAAAAATACAACCGCATTGTGGCTTTTGGAATATGCTGCAGTACGCATTTCATACCTAGCACACGCATAGCATACATGATGTGGTACCTACATTTTGACACAAAAGCGACTGCATCACCAGCAATATGCCATTTGTCAAATGAATAGTGAACGTGTGTGTTCAATTGTCACAGTGTGTGGAGCAGGAGGAAATTAAATTAGAAATTGATTTGTGGCAATTGCAATAAATTGATATTTTGTATTTTCTCAAAAGAAACGATATTTTGTTGAACGTTTCTGCATGTACTATGTAAGTATTTGTGATTTAATTTGTGTTTTCCATGCCGATTTAATACATAACTGGAGCAACACTCAAAATGGATTCTCATTGTAGGAAGCCATTTGGCCCATTTAGGCAGCCAACTGCAACCGTCCAACCCCATTTCGTCATTCGTTTCGATTGCTGTCAATAATTTACACACATGTGTCATTAATTGGAAATTGGTAACCTAAGTGTAGAGAACTTTCGGCATATCAGATGGAATAGGGTCATGGTAGATTGAAGTGGATGCGTTTTGTATAATATTTGATTATGCTTAGGTGATGCAATGGGAAATTTGATTTGCATAAATTAGATCTCAAGAAGACTTCTTAAAAAAAAAACAGGGTTCATTTTATATTAACTTGCACCTTCTTGGTTTGTCCTTTCGCACCAACAAGGCTCTCTGAGTGGTCGATGATGTCGATAACATTTCTGCATACCCAAAAGATTTGTTAAGAATAGTGCCCAAGGTGTTAACGCCTGCTCTGTTCTAGAAAGAGATTGATGAAATCTTTTGATACCACATTTCTTTGCGTGGGACTGCCAATTTATGGCATAGTTCGAAGGTTTTATTCTGTTCATGCGTTTCGGAAGCCTCTTTGTCTTTATTATGTAGTCAATATGCATTTTAAAAGTGCTGTTTCCACGTACAGCGTGTAATTTGATGAGAGTGTCGTTAGTGCCCGTTTTTAGCAACAGCTAGTTTCTCCGCCAGATGATTTTTCATGTTCAGGTTGCTTGTCATATTTTTTCAATTAGGAATTGGCTTAATGTTACAACCTTGTTTCATCCCCAAAAAAAATTTGAATTCAATCAAAAACACCTTCTCTATCTCATACTGCGGATTCCAAATTTGTTTGTTACAATTTTGTAGAAAAGAGAAGATTGGTGAATAAAGTTCTCTGCCATATTTTTCAAACAAAAATGTGGCCAGATCTAAATCCAGCTTGATCTTCCTTATGACTATCAAGCCACGTTATTAACCTTTTCTGAATAGCTGCTTGTATACATTTTTGCATATCGGTACCCCTGTAGTTGCTTGGATCTTCTAAATCAACCCTCTTATGAATTAGAAATATTGCAAACTTCGTGAAGTTTGCTGGAGCATCTAATGGTGCGAAGATGCGGTTATATTCATTCGTTACTTAATCAATAAATTCATTCGAGTCATATTTAAAGAATTCAATCGGCACTTCATCGACTCAACTTCAGTCTTGGGAAATGGTGTCTTCAAAATTTCGTTCGTAAATGCAGGTCTTGCGTAATGCGGAGTCAAGCTGGTATAGTAAGGATACAATAAAGATTTAAAATAAATAAATACATTTGGTGGTGCAACAGGTCGAAGTGAACCAGGACCTAGTGACTTACAACTCTCAACTATTCCTGTGTGCGTGTTACCAGGAACAGAGAGGACCTACAATATGTCTGCCGATTCCGAACGGCTAATGATAACTAGCCACACTTTCCATGAAAAGAGATACTCTTGGAGGATTTGTCGATTCCTCGCAAGAGGTATTACACCCCTGAAAAAAAAACTTTCTTGTAGCGGCTGAGAATCGAACTCGAGACCTTCCGCATGACAGTCCAACGCACTAACCATTATGCCAAGGGGTACTACAAATAATGATTTAAAGTGTCTATGAATATCAATTGCTCTCAACTGAGAACTTGATTGGAACTTTTAGCCATTTGTCTAAGTCCTTTCCATAAATCCTTCGAGTGTATGCAGTCCACAAGTGCCAAAGCAAGCTTTTCAAAATATTAATTTCTTTTTCTTTTTATATTTGCTTTTTTTCTCCAGGTATCCAGGATTATAGGAAAGTATAATGTATATAATTTCTTCTTGCAATACTTAGTTAGGGAATGAAGTTGCAGATCCAATTTTGATAGATCTGACGAGCTAGAAAAACCTGTTCAGTTTTTCGTATTGGATTTGAAATTCGGGAATACGACGTTCAGTTGTAATCCTGTAATTCAATCTGACTCTCATCTCAACCGCCAAATGGTCCGAGTCACTATCGTGTGCAACACAAGTGAAGTTTTGGAACTCGAAAGGATGTTCGTAAAATTAGACGTCACTAAAAAGAAGTCTAGGAGCGACGGAGTTCTTGGAAATGTGGGCCTATGTTTTGATATAACCACCAGTGAGTGAAGCTCGGGGTTGTCTTGCAGCCAGTCCACAATTGCTTTTCCTCGTGTAGATTCTATACATAATGAACAAATAAGTATACCTAATATAACTGTCTTTTCTTTATCATTGAGACTACCGTAGTTGCTTGGAACTACCTTCATTGCCTTTTGGAGAAGAGAAAAGAGATATTTCCAAACAGTCTTTCGGTATCATCAAATATGTTGAAAGACTGTGATTGTCCTTTTTGGCTTGATGTGTTAGGTGGTGCAGACCTCTTCAGGACTACTGGTTTGGTAAATGTCGTTGTAGCTGGTGCTGGTGGAGCTGGCTTATTTCCTGCCATCTTAAATGGGTCTCCCAAAGGTTTTGATGCTGCTCCAGATATGTTACAGCAAATTGGTGATTTTCACGCTTCTGTGTTGCTGTCTTGGTTTTTTCGGCCAGTTTATTCTTCCTTGCAGGACATCTATATCGAACAGTAGTGATGTTGGTGAGTTAGCAATATGTCAGAGAGCTGCGAAGCTGGAGATAATCATCGAAAGACATACCGATCAAAAGAATAGGGAAGCCAGACAATCTTTCAAATCAACGCAGTCCAAATACATAGCGTACAGTGCTGTTTGCTTACATAAAATTTCACACCCCTGATCATTTAGACCAGTTTACTCGTTAAAAGTTAAAGCGCCATGCTGAATGAGCCCAAGAGGACAGCTGAGGTACAATAATTGTATGTCATCAGCGTACATACATATGCAATGAAAAATTCTTAATCGAAAACAAAAAGGACCCAAGAATGGAACCTTGAGGGACGCCGGTAACATTAAGTAAACAGTCAGTAACTTGTCACCAAGTCGTTCTTCGAAAACGAAGAGCGCTGAGAGCTGGTCGTACAATACACCTTCACTGACGAAGAACAAGTCTTAGAGTGTTGCATCACCGCCAAAGATGGTGCGTTGGAATGCTAGTATTAACTGGACGTTGCATGGTAGACTCTAACAAAATTTGAGTTTCCTATCACAATAGAATATCATGCTTATTTATAAAATCGAAAAAAATCATTAAATGATAAATTATTTTTTAAGTCACAATTATTATAATTTTAAATTTATAAATTGTTTAATATTATTTTTCAAAATTTAACTGACTACTAGAGTTATGGCAGAATTCTACTATCAAATTATTGCCTCTTCCGGTTGGTGAATTGACTCTGTTGCTATTTCTTTTGCTTCAAGTCGATCCACATTGATCCCAGTGTTTTCATTGTTTATACATTTTTATAAATGATCTCTTGTGTGAAACTTCTAATTCACTTCATTGTTTTGACGACGACTCTACCCGCAACTTTTTATATTCGTTCTCTGACTGACGTACATAAGTTCATTTAACACCGACCTCTTTTTTTTAAGTCCAAAAATAACGGTACCTGCCTACGATTTTTTTTAGAAATTTTACAAAAAATGTTTTTTTTTCAAAAACTGTTCCACGGATTTAAAAAAAAAATCCAAAAAATTCCATTTGGTTAAAGCTAGGTAATGTTTGAAAAAAAATTTCGAAAAAAATAGTTAGTTTTGGTACCCCCCATAGAACCATTTTTTTTTGCTTCTGATTTTCTCAAAAACGGTACAACCGATTTTGATAATTTTTTTATTCCTAAAGTTCCTCAAAAGTTATTGGATTTTTAAATAAATTGTCAATTATTTTTTTCAAAACTCAATCTCTCGATTTTTTTACCTAAAAAAAAGGCACCTACGATACAATTGTTTAAATATGATTTTCGAAAATCATACTTTTCTCGAAAACGGCTCCGAGAATTTTGAAAAATAATTTTTCTTTGGGTTAATTTTTACGATCTGTAATTTAATAAAAAAAATTTGAGATTAAGATATTACTGACTGTACCTACGTACCATAAAAGCGTTTTCTCGAATTTTGAATTTTCCCCATTATATGGGCAAAACGGATTTTAGTGAATTTTTACTTGCGACTTATAGGTACTATAAGGCAAGTTATGCATTCGTAAAAAAATCGAACTCGAGATTTTGATCAAAGTTGACATTACGATGATAGCGAAGACCAAAAAAGTGGGTCTCGCAATTCTGTCTGTCTGTCTGTCTGTCTGTGTGTCGGTTCGACTACAGCCTAAACGGCTCGGCCGATTTTCTTCAAACTTGGTAGATATGGGTTTTAATTTTTTCCCCCGGACGTTTTTTCGGTTTTTTTTTTGTTTTTTAAGACCAAAAATAACGATACCTGCCATACGATTTTTTTTTCGAAATTTTATAAATATTTTTTTTCTCAAAAACTATCCCACAGAATTAAAAAAAAAAATTGAAAAATTTCATTTGGTTAAAACTAGCTAATGGTTGAAAAAAAATTTACAAAAAATTGTTATTTTTGGTAGCCCCCCTGTGTCCATTTTTTTTGTTTTTGATTTTCTCGAAAACGGTACAGCCGATTTAAGTATTTTTTTTATGCCAAAGCTCCTCCAAAGTTTGAATATTATTACATATTCAAATTTTCAATTTTTAATTTTTTGGATTTTTTTAAAAAAATTCAAAATTTTTTTTTGGAAACTCAATATTTCGAAAACCCCGTGCTCGATTTTTTTCAAACTTGACAAATAAAAGTTTCTTAATATAATCTACAAGATTTGAGAAAAAAAATTGTTTTATCTAAAACTAACGGTACCTTCCATACAAATTTTAAAAAATGGTTTTCGAAAATCGTATTTTTCTCGAAAACGGTTTCGAGAATTTTGCTAAAATTTTTTTTCTTTTGATTAATCTTTACGATTTATAATTTAATAAAAAAAAATTTAAATCTAGATATTACCTACTGTACCTACCAGAGAACGATTTTTTCGAATTTTGAATTTCTCATTATCGACATAACGGATTTTAATGAAATTTTTTATAAGGAAGCTCCTAAAAAGTTTAAAAAACATTGCATTTAAAAACTTAAGAAAAAATATTTTTTCAATTTTTAGAAAAAAAAGTCTTTGTTTTTTTTTGAAAAATTCGATATCTCAGGAACGGCTTAGCAGTTTTTTTTGGAAATTAGACTTTTATTCGTACCATAATAAAAACTTAAGGTTGGGGTACCAAAATTTTTTCTCAAAAATATTTTAAAAATTTTGTACATAAGAGCTTATTATTTTAAGGAACCACTACAACGACTTATAATTTTTGTTCCTGCATAAATTCATATTTGCATAGCATTCTGTTTTTATCTCTTACTACTTAAAGAATTTTAAAAATTCATTTTATCCTTATGAACAGTTTCCTCTAATAACATTCGTTTTTAAATTTTTTAGTCTAGTATTACATAGAAGCAAGTTCGTGCGACCCAGTCCTGCATTTTATTTGTTTTTGATTTTCTCAAAAATGGTACAACCGATTGTGATTAGTTTTTTTTTTTGCTAAAGCTCTCTAGAAACATAAATAGAATTATGTACTCAAGTTTTCAAAAAAATTTTGTTTGGATTTTTAAAAAAAAACTTAAAATTTTTTTTTTCAAAAGTCAATATTTCTGAAACCCCATGCTAAATTTTTTTTAAACTTGATAAATAAAAGCTTCTCAATATAATGTACAAGATGTAAGAAAAAAAAATATTTTATCTAAAAATAAAGGTACCTACGATACAAATGCTTAAAATTAAAAAAAAAATGGTTTTCAAAAATCGTATTTTTCTCGAAAACGGCGCCAAGTATTTTGATAAAAATTTTTTTCTTTCAATTAATTTTTACGATCTTTAATTTAATGAAAAAAAATTTTGAAATTAAGATATTACAGCTTGTACCTATCATAGAACCATTTTTTCGAATTTTGAATTTCTCATTATCCACATTACGGATCTTAATAAAATTTTTTATAGAGAAGCTTCTAAATAGTCTAAAACACATTGCATTTAATAACTTTAAAATAAATATTTTTTGAATTTTGGAAAAAAAAAATAGTTTTTCTTTTTTTGAAAATTCGATATCTCCGAAACGGCTTAATAGTTTTTTTGTGAATTTAATCTTTATTCGAACAATAATAAAAACTTTAAATTGGCGTACCAAATTTTTTTCTTAAACGTTTTTTTTTTTTAAGAAACCACTACAACGACTTATAATTTTTGTTCTTGCATAAATTAAATTTGCTTAAGAAATCACATGGCATCCTGTGTTTAAGTCCAACTACTATAAGAGTCGGTTTAGTCATTCAAATAATGAATTTTACGCTTATGAACAGTTCTTCTCGAATACATTCATTTTTTAAATTCTTAATCTTTTACATAAGAGCAAGTTCTTGCGACCCAGTCGTCCATTTTATTTTCTTCAAAATTAAAGCCATTGAAAATTCAAATTCCATCATCTAAAATTTAAATAATGCTCATAAAAAAAATATAGCCAGTGCGATTTATCGTTTCCCTTTATTGTAATCGCATTAAAAGTCATCACTCATGGTGTTACTTTAATTTACAATGTCATAGCCAACTTATCTTTTTCCCCTTATTAATTTCACAGTTATTATTAAATCTGAAAAAAAAAAACCACAGCAGCAGCGCCACCATCACCCCATCCCTTAACGAATTTAATGACAACCCTTGGTTTACTATTGATTATTATAAAATACCAGCAAAAGCGTATGAGGGGAGATTGCTCTTATGTGCGGTAACTGCTTTATTACAGTAATTTACGTGCCGATGGCATTCTGCACTGTAAAAAACCAACTGCGCGTAACGGTAAAGTAACAAAATGAATAAACCACCTTCCTGTATGTGCGTTATTAAAACCAAACCAATAAATAAACAGAATTACTCTACTATCAAAATGAATTATTAAATTTTTACAAAAATTGCTAACATACCTGTCTACCTACAAAAAAAAAATATATATATATTAATTACTCACAACTAATTAATAGGCTTAATAATAAAACGATAGTTATTATTATTATAATTATTAGCCCAAGCATGCCCGAAGCGAGTTACTATAAGGGCACAATAATTTACAATCGAGAATGCGTGTCGTTGTGTGTGGTGGTGGTGAATTGAATGAGTCTTATTTGGCGCAAAAGGATGTCTGTGGTGTGTGTTTTACTTAACAATTAATCAAGCAATGGCGATGGATTTTTTTGCTGTGGGTTTTTTAATTTTTGTAATTTTAATAAGCGGATATGTCCTTCGTGGTTGCCATAATTTGAATGGAATTTTAATGCCTCTTATTAATACGCGAGTATCCATTTTAAATAATATTGAGTCTCCATGGGTTGGGAGTATTATGAAATATATATATTTCTCTATAATCGTCGGGGCGAAAATTAGTAGGAGAACATTAACTTTGCGTGGATTTTGCCTGATTTGTATTAACCAAAAAAAAATAACTTCCCGCAATTTTTCAATTTTTTTTTTTTATAATTCATACGCGCTCAAGGATCTATTCGGACCCTTATAATGTAAAACACAGCACGGGTGATGGGGAAATTGAGAGGAGAGAAAGGTGTGCGACTTAAAAACGATTCTCTGCATTTTACAGTACGTCCAAAATTAGGGTTTGGTTGAATTGAATTACGGAGGAATGCAAGTGGCTACTTCAAGTGTACATTTCTTGTTACAGAAGTAATTAAACTTTGCGATGGTGTTCAAGAGATGGGAATGAGATTCCCTGTTTGTTGTTTCCTATCAGTTTTAATGATCGGTTCAGGATCCTATCTAATATACAAAGAGAAGCTGGAGCTCCACCTACCCAAAAATGTGAGTTTAACTCGAGCTTGGAACGTGTTAACGCTTCATAGATTGTAGCTAGATCATGGGAGTGAAAAATTCCTTACATCTATATAGAAATACTAAGCATTTAGCAGAATTTTTGGCGGTCTTGAGAATGTGGTCATTTCAACGAGGATCGTCGTTGACACACATAACGAGCACTGAGAGCTCTTCGGTTTCTTCGATGTAAGCGCCATTCAACGACAAAGGCATAACCTTCACACGATTTCACAGTAACAAATTGCAATTCAGAAAGTCACTGGTTGGTGTGGAATTAAGACTATCAGCATCATCGGTCCTTGCTTCTTTGAGAACCACTTTGGCTGAGCCATCACCGTCAATAGCGGCGCTATGTGATGATAACATTTTTTTTGGCCCGAATTGAATGATATGGATACCGCTTATATGCGATTTGAGCAGCCCATGCAACAACGAACATTTTGCACGAGAAATTTCCGAACATGGCTATCTCACGAACTCACCACCGATTTCGTACCCTTTGATCCCGTGAGACTTCTTGTTGTTGGTTTTTCTCAAGTCGCAGGTCTACTTTTTTGTCAATAAACCACAAACTTAAACTGTCCTGAAAGGCAAAATATTTAATGTCGTTGGTCAAATTCATCCTGCTTTAAAATTATTAAAAATTGGAGAGGGTTCCATTGCATCGCTTGAATCGCAATGCACTCGTGGCCTTTTCGAAGCGTATGTCCAATCCACTGCCACTTACGTTTTCGTATTATAGAGTCGATGGGTTCCTGACCTGTCCTCGCATGAAGTTCATCATTGGAGATACGGTCAGGCCAGAAAATCCGCAAGATGTTTCGCAGACATCTATTCACGAACGTTTGCAGCTTTCTTGTGCCAGTGGGTGTTACTTTCCAAGTGCTGCATCCATAAAGAAGCACGGATTCTACATTGGAGCGGAACAGTCGTAGCTTTAGACTTGTAGAGGTGTTTCTTCATATTTTGAACAGCATTCCGAACGCAGCCTTTGCTTTCCCGATTCGGCTGGTTGTATCTAGTTCGTACCGCCATCAGTAGAGACAATACTCCCAAGGTATTGAAAACTCTACGGTCTCAACCAGTATGTCCAGAAATATCTATTTGAGTAGATGAGGAAGTTCCAAGGCTGATCCTTTTAGTTTTTGCCGTATTGATCTTAAGCCCGACGGTTTCGGCTTCTCTCTCCTGCCTTGTTCTCATTTGATGGAGATCCATGATCCTATGAAAGAGTAACCACACGTCATCCGCGTAGTCCAGATGGTCCAGGTGTGATAGCATATTGCAGTGAATTCCTCCATTTAAACTCGACCAGGCTGCATGCAGCACATCACTTATTACCAACAGAAACACTATTGGTGACAGTATACAACCTTGGCTAACACCACTTTGGATTTCAAACTCCTCTGACAACCTTCCTTTTTTTTTTTTTTTTTTTTTTTTTATAATCTACACGCGCTCAAGGGATTATGATTACCCTTTAAATGTTTGAACACAGCGCGGGCGTGAAGTTAAGGAAGAGAAAGAAGGATAGGAAAGATGTGTGGCATGATGTTCTGAGACTGAAGGTGGTTGTCTCAGATATTTTATCTCCAGGGATGGCGGCTGAACTAAAGCGGAGAATGCCGTGTCTTATTTCTATGTCGCTTATAATTCACATTATTTTATTCGTGTTCATCTTTGTTGGGCATACTAGTTCAACTCAATTACATGTTGTTAGTGTTATGCCTGAACAACATGTAATGAGTAAACCAGCAACCCACATTGATGACAATTTTAGAAGGTTTTTAATGGAATTAAAACGACATAGACGACGGCAGGGATCGAACCTGTGATCATGAGGTTCACAGGCGAGCACACATCCATCGCGCCACGGCCACCCCCAACAGCAGAACGTGACATTTAGGTCCTTCATATGTAGCCTTGATAATAGCGATCAATTTATCCGGGATGCGCCTCCTGCGCAAGGCAAGCCAAATAAATTCTCTATTGACACTGTAAAACGCCTTTTCGAAATCGATGAACAGCAAGTTAAGTGGTGATCGATATTCAACGCACTGTTCGATGATGATCCGCAAGGTGTTGATGTGATCCACACAGGAAGATCCAGTGCGGAAACCTGCTTGTTCGGCGTCAAGCGTGTCTTCTGTGTGGTCTTTTATTCGACCTAGGGAGATTCTTGCTATAACCTTCGCTACAGCAGACAGCACGCAGGTTCCTCTCCATTTTTCGCACTGCGTAAGGTCTCCTTTCTTTGGAAAACAGAAAACTCTGTTTCACAGGCTTTGTTACTACGGACGTATCGTTGGGCGTTAGTTTGACTTCGCTGGTGAAAACGCAATTTAAAACCGCAGAAAAGTGTTCCTTCCACCTTTTGAGCTGGTCCTCATCCGAAACTAGCAGTGATCCGTCTATGTCCTTTACCAGGTGTTGTTTAGAGCTTTGGACACCTGTTAGCTCTTTATTAATTCTGTAGACGGTCCAACTGTCGGACCTACTTACGGCCTCTTCTGCTTCTGTTGCCAATACGTTGATATATTTACGCTTGTAACGCGGCACGCTACGGTGAACTTCTCTCATCTTCATGCGGCACGCAAACTCTAGCTCGTTTCGACCTGCTGCTGACGTATCTGCAATGCGAGCTTTGGGCTGTTTTGTTTCTTCGATCCTAGCCCAAGTTTCTTCGGAAAGCCAGGCACTATTTCTTCCTTGCGACCGATTAACTATACTTTCAGCACCTGATATGGTATGAAAACATTTTTCACAGCACACCAATGGTTTTGAATGAAGGTGCTACGTGCTACGGATTGCTCTCAATCCTTGTGAAAGATAGTCCCCTATTTGTTGGCGGACTGCGGGATCCTTGAGTCTATCGGTGTTGAATTTGGGCATTCGGGTGTTTTCTTGGGATCTTCGAACTGAAGCTGTTCAACCATCAGATGGTGGTCCCGGGCAATTCCCATGTCTGCACCTCTTCTATTTCGGAAGTCCTGGAGACTGCTTCTAAATCACCGACTGATCGCGAAGTGATCAATTTGATTGGAAGTTGTTTGTCTGTCCGTCGACACCCAACTGATTTTGTGGCACGTCTTGTTCTCAAACATGGGTCCTCCTATAACAAGGCGGTTGGCTTTCATGATCCTGTCATCAAACGGCTCCCAGGAAATCAAGCTCTTGAGAGCTGTTTTAGATAGCAGCAATCCAACGCCAGATTCACGGTTACTTCCAGGTGCCTTTCCGGAGTAGAGAAGTACAGTGTTACGGGTTGGAGACTTAGTATATTTCCCCGAGCCCAACCATCTCACTTCACTGATCCCTAAGATGTCCATCTTATACCGCATTAACTCACTCTCTAGTTGGAGGAATCTGGCATTTTGAGGACCTTTACTTCCGTTATCGAGAAGCGTCTTCACATTCCAGAAACCAATCTTTGTCCGGGTACGGTAGCCAAAAGTCTTCAACGTGTTATCGTTCCTTATCCGGGAAATTATTTCCAGTTACGAAGAATGCTAACCTCCGTAACCTATCCTAGAAAGCTAGGCCTTTCGCACTTGTAATTTTAGCCTGTTTTCGTATGTATATAGAGATACGCAAATAGTTTCCCGGGGACCACCACTAGGAGGTAAAACAAGCACTTCACCATGCCTGATTGTTGCGCTACTGGCCCAGACCAAGTTCTGAGCAGTCAATAGTTTCCCAATCAGGCACGATGCAGGTCGCCCAAGATTTGAGAAAAAAAAATTATTTTATCTAAAAATAAAAGTACCCACCATATTTTTATTTCGATTTATTTTTACGATCTAAATTATTTAATAAAAATTTGAGATTAAGATATAACTGACTGTACTTACCATACAACCATTTTTCCGAATTTTGAATTTCTAATTATCGACATAACGGATTTTAATTAAATTTTTCATAAAAAGTTTGAAAAACATTGCATTTCAAGACTTAAAAAAAATGTTTTTTGAATTTTTGAACAAAAAAATTCTATTTTTTTGGAAAATTCGATATCTTAAAAACGGTTCAATATTTTTTTGGAAATTTATTTCTTATTCTTACTGTACGAAAAAAAACTTTAAGTTGACTACCAAAATTTTTTCATACAAATGATTTAAAAATTTTATAATTACGAGTATATAAAAGTCTATTTTTTAAGGTACGGTCTAGTATGCCAAAAAACGCACGATTTTTGGGAATTTATTTCTCGGAAACTTTATTAGGTAATAACATTTTTTTTTTTAAATAGTGAATACACGCTTCAGGAGTACACAAAAATTTAGTTTGTCTTAATTTTCGAGTTTTGGCCGAATTATAGAGGGCGCCAACGTCGACTCATCAAAAATACATTGTCCCATTGCGGACAGTTAATCTCCGGATCTACTGAACCGATTTTCAAAAAACTTGTTGCAACTTGATTGTATTTATGTTTTCTAAGACAATTTACCAATTTGAGCAAAAAGTTTGTTAAAAAAAATGGCGACCCATTTGCTTTTATATAAGAGCAAGTTCGTGCCACCCAGTTGTGTTTACTTACCCCCAAAATGAAATAGAATTCCATTATCTGAAGTCGTGCACTAAATTCACAAATTCATAAGTTTACTGCTGCCCAAAATATCACAACTTATTTAAAGGCAGTTCACCTTTGCCTTAACGAACACGATATCTGATATTTCAAGTGTATTAAATTACCTAACGATTGTGGAAAAGACTTTTACATCAAATACCCGCCACATGATACCGTCTTCGAGTAATGCTAGCTGAAACTCTCAAACATGTGCTCATGCTGTGCATATCATGTATTATTAGGGACAGGGGGCAACAACAACAAAAAACAGAAAGTAATTACTTACACTCACATACCAGACTTACAATCATAATAAGTTGATGGAAACCCTGGAGTCTGAAATTGGATTTTCAGAAACCCTCTTTGGCTAAGGATCTCTGATGAAATACAAGTTTCAGCAAAAAATAACATTCCATTTAATTGTAACTCAATTCAGATTTTTGTAATTCACAATTGTATGTCATGAAATTCTCATAAAATACAATTCTCATTCTTAGAAATGTTGTTTTTGTTTTCATAACACACAAATTGTGAAACAGCACAGGAGCTTTGACGAAGTGAAGATATTTACCGACATTCCATTTTCGGGCCACCCCAATCAATTGGGTTTTTATTTTTGCACACATTTCGAACCCCTGGGGCTCTATGACAGCGAAGGGAAGAGATCCGTTTTCAGATTTCCAGGGGGTCTCATGTATCTTCTTCTTCTTGGTTTGTGTCATTATTTGTGTTGAGTTGCGCTTGGAACGGTTGAGTTTTTAATTTGTCTAATTATCGTGTTGAATTGGGTCAGTGTCTCTGGGTGGGTGGGTATAGAATATATATGTATACTACAGATGTTTAGATGAGTCGGTGAAAAATGCTTGAGGAAAGTAAATTACTCGAGGAACGGGGTCAGGATTTTTTGATTGCATTCGTTGGAATATTTCTATGGAAATTGTCAACATACCCCTATAACTCGTTAGATATACACGTTTTGTATATAATTATGCATAAAATGAGTCGCAGGCAAGTTTACGAACTTTAAGCTTATATTATATAACTTTGAAGTATGTTTTAGTAAAGGTATTTTGTGCAGTAACTATGGGAACAAATATTGTGTGGTTATACGTTGAGAGATTATGTAATTGGATAGAAATAAAATAATAAAGAAGAGTTAAATTTGTTGTTTGTATTTTATTAAAATGAATTTAAAAATAAAACTTATGATATAAGTCAGTGGTTCCCAAGCTTTTTTCATCCCACGGCGCACCTACAAGTTTAGTATTTTGTCACGACGCTCTACCCTGGCTATTTGAAAAAGAAACATTCAAATCCACATATATATCGCGCGAATATGCTAGTATTAGCAAACAATCTGGTTCATCAAAGGATATGGCGTTTTTCTGACCTTCTTGTTGTAAAAAAGTCCGAATTTCTTCATGTTATTCGGACACATGAAATTCGACATTTCCACGTGAAAGCCATCGGGAATTGCACCTCCCATATCTGTGCATAGTTTTTTGAAAAATCTGGCCTCTTTAGCGGCTTAATTTTTATGTAGTTTTTGGCACAATGATACATTCTAGTAATTGGTTTAATTCAGAGCTCAGAGCTTCCCTATATTACAAATAAGTTGTCCATCATTATTACTGTCAGTAAATAGCCTCATCAAGTTGGAAACCAAAATCCTTGCCTTTCAGTGTTACTATTAATTGGTAGTTGAGATACTCAGCTATGTCATGGATTCTTCGACTGATAGTGATATTGTTCGATAAAGGTACCTTGGAAATTAATCTTGCTGTTGATTCTCCCACAATAATATTCACCATGTCGAGAGCAGCCAGTAAAATAAGCTCTGCTGCAATAGTATGAGGTTTTTTGAATTTCGCCTCCCTGTATCCCACCTTGAATCTATCTAACTCATAGGTCGGCGACCCTCTTTACTTTGTAGGACACACCAGGAGCCGCGGCGCATATTTTACCATAAACAATAATAACAAATAACTCAAAGAATAAACTATTAGTTAAAGAAATTGATGGTATTCCGCTGGGTAGGGTTCTTGGGCCTGCTCTGTTTAAATCTTACAATCAGCTCTGTTTACTAGAAGATAAGGATACAATTTATAATTATGGATTATTATGATTACCCCTAAAATGTTTGAGCACTGTACGAACGTTTTAGGTATGTTGGAGAGGATTTAAAATTGGTTTTGAATGTCTGAATATCATGTTAGGTTGAGCTAGGTTGACATGGCTGTGAGCAGGAAAGCCGACTCACTTACACCATGAGAGTTGGTCCATTGTGATACAAAATTGAATCTTGCAGACGTTCTCCATAGTCGTTAAACCAATTAGAGCTTCTAATGAAGCGATCGAGATTGCCTACATCTAAATTTGACAGATCACTAAGATTATTGCAGTGGAAATTGCAAGACATGTACAGAGAAGGTGAGAGATGCAGTTTCTGCAGAAATCGTTAGAATAAATTTCAAGCCGCGTTGCGTGTGCTTGTCTATCAAACAGTGTTCTGTTATAACCTATTACGGAGGTGATGTGCAATCTGCTTAAAGATATCAAAATTTTGGAGTGATTCAGATTTAGCATTGGCCAAATCCGTTTATTTGTCAAGTAGGTGCTGATATTGTTCCACCTAAGGTTTGCTCTCTGTATACGATCTTGCTTTAGCATAAGTTTACACGCAGCTATGGGAATACATATGTTTGCTTTATCCGTCTATAAAGGTATCATTGTTCCACTTTTAGTGAGTTCGTCAGCTTTACAATTTACTGAAATGTCCCTGCGGGCCGGCACCCAGGAGAGGTGAATGTTAAACTGCTGCGACATCTCCATCAGAGACTGAGGAAGGCATGGGAAGTGACCGTTGGACCGTGTGTGTATAGCTAATGAGTTCTGCAGATTTGGAGTCTCTACCGCCTTGCTGCATCCTTCTACTGAAAACCCGCCCAGCTTTGAGTTTATAATTTAATACAAAATTCGACAACTAGATCCTCTATCGATCAAAGGCGTTCCACTTACTTTCTCAGATGAAGCTCAATACCTGGGTTTAGATAAAAAATTAAGTTGAAAGCCTCATATACATCAAGAAAGAGTAAAAATATCCACATTAGCCCTCTTCCCTTGTAAGAAAGCCGTGTGGAACAAATGGGACTTGTCTCCACAAATCACTCACTGGCTCACTGCGGTCATTAGACCGATACTCACTTTTGGGGTGACTGTATGGTGGACGGCCTTAGATAAAGCGACACCTTCCGCCTCGATATTTACAGCTAACAAATGGCTGCGAGCACAGCTGAACGTCTCAAAGCCATCTCTCAATGGACAAATAACTCTATTGGCCACACCATCATTCTGAACTTATTCAAGTCATTCCGACTGTATCACTCGCTTGCTGATTGTCGATAAAATCTTTGAAGTCACAATTTCCTCAAGGTCAGCTTGGGAGGAAGGGGCTTTGATAAAAAATGAATCAGTTCATTTTTATACAGATGGATCGAAAACTGAAAACGGAGTAGTTTGTGGAGTGTACTCTGATAGACTAAACCTTAGTTTCTCCTTCCGCCTATCAAACCATTGTAGCGTATTCGAAGCGGCTTAAAGAAAATGTGCTATCCAGTGCGAATATCCACATCTTCTCAGTTAGTCAGGCTACTTTAAAATCCCTCGCATCAGTCTCTGCAAACTCCATTACAACCCAAGACTGTCGATCATTTCTGATGGAGATGGCCAAACAGTTTCTGGGTGCCGGGACACAGAACCGAATTTCGTTTAACGTGGACACCTGCCAGTTAAGGCTTAATTCCACGGCGGGCCTACCCACACTAACGGAGCCAGATTAGGCGCTGACCAACCGCCCTGAGTTAGTACAAGACCACCCAGTAGCAATTGTGCGAATATGTTGGGGCATGTCTACACCCCTTGCTGAGAAGCGAGGTCTACCTAGCACCTCTTGAATCCAAGTAAACTTGGAAACCATATGCTTCCGCAATTTGCGGCAACCATAGCCACCACGATACTCCAACAAGGGGGCCTACCTCATAGATAGTTTGAAGGTAACTTAAAGATGAGTTCCTCAAAGCTTGAGGCCTAGCAATCTCACACACATGTACACCCATACGCACAACATAAAACCCTACCTGTGCTCCTCTGAACACCTGAACCTTCCGACGAAATCAGATGGAGACAATCACCATCCGAGTCGGTCAACACAACACATCAGGTGAGTCTCCTGAAACAGGCGGCGCACGTAGATAGTACATGCGGTCAACCCCACCTAAGAGCCAGCCAGACACAAAGCACAAACTACCAGCTTGAATTGGTGGGAATGCGCCAGAGCCGCAAGTCACTGTGCACCCCCAGATCGACGTACCTTATTCAGGCACGTGATCAGGATAGACCAAGCCACACATATTTGGCACCCCCAGCTCCAAGCCCTACCGCGGGTCAGGTCCCAATGCCACCAAGCCCAACGACTCGGGACAAAGGGCGCAATCGCCACAGCAGGTTCGCGTTGGAGTGAGCCCTTAACGGACGGTGTGAATGAGTCAGGATGAGACCTGAACGGACTCTGTCCCGCATAAACATTCGTCGGTCATGGCCCAAAGGGTTGCGGACTTAAGTGCCCAACCTAACAGCATACCTGACTCCGTCGGAAGTACACAGCCGTGACCCACACTAGCCCCAGATTGACCTTCAGGGACACAGAGATATTCCGGGGAAATGTAAAGCCGATGAACTCGCCAGAATTGGAACGGAAATGCCTATCTTGCCTGACAGGCTAAACTTATGCTGAAGCGAATTGCTCTAAAACAATCAAATACAAGATGGCTTAACACTACCACTTGTTTGGTGACCAAACGAATCTGGCCCAAACTAGATTTGAAATGGTCAAATTGCTTGTTGTCCCTCAGTAGATCTCAGATCAGCTCGGTAATAGGTGTCATAACTGGAAACTGTTTTATAGGTAGACATGCCCTGCTCTCTCTTACAGACGCAAACTTCATCTAAGAGACTATTTCTATAATTAACCAAGCGATCTCATGAACGCAGACATTAAAAGTCTCCTTCGCTTCGTCAGAAGCTCCAAATGGTGTTATCTAGTAGGGAACCCTTTGTTCCCTATAGATCGTGAGATCATAATGGACCTCTACTGGTCTAAGTGTGTCAGATGCTTTAAATGACAGCCAATCTTTCGTGTGAATTTATAAATAAAGAGTAATTTAAAAAATTAAAGAAAAATTGAATCTCGCTTCAACCTTATGTAAACCTACATCGAGTGGTTGGCCTATTTGTTTTCGAAACGTCAAAACTTAAAAAATTGACCAACTCTTTCAAGCGAGATTGCAGCTGCTATTTGTTTCAAGACCATTCAGTTTTCCATTCCAATTTTTGATTGGAAGAAATAAATATATATACCTAGTTTGGGAAAAATACTGATGAACAAACAAGTCAAGGACGGATTGAGACCAGATTGAAACATAATGCACAGAGCAAACAAAGGAGGGAGATTGAATTAGCCCTTTTGCAAGACTCATTTCGGTTATAATTTTGAATACAAACTTTGAAACTACTAAAATAAAGGCATCCTTAAAGGATTAGAAGCTAATTTCATACACTACTTAGTCTCATATCTATTTGTTTTTATGTAAAAATAAATACGGGAAACCATGCTACCTACTCGCCTACTACCACTTAAACTCGTAGTAGAAAAACGAACCATTTTTAATCTCCAACCACCCTTAATGAGCTCGAAATTTTCCAGCTTAATCTCTGACTTATCAATTAGGTGAGGCAAAAGCACACAAGCATACGAGTAAACACAAAGGAAAAACCCTTCAAAAGTTGCTTACCCCAATAATATTCATTAAAAAAAAAAAAAAAAAAAATACCACAAAAAGATATCCACACGACTTCCTTGCATAATATTCAATCTGCCCTATGATGAGGCACTAAATTCCATGATAGTCAATCTGTGGCAACATATTCGTTTAAGTTAAGTTAAACACACATACACAAGGCATCCATTTCTCTCCTTCTTAACTCTACTTTATTGTTCAAATGACTTTGCATATATAAAAGTTTCGACAACAAACCGAAAAAGAAAACGAACCCTTTTTTACTTTACATTTGCCTCGTCTGAAGTTCGCCATTATCTTTCTTCCTTTTATATTCTCATTCACTTGTATGTGTGTGTCTGTGTGTGTGGAAAGAAAAGGCAATAAAATAATTAAGATTTACATCGAAGATACACGCTCTGGTTAATCTTACGAAATGATTTGGCAAATTTTACGCAGCAAAGTACACATAATATGAAGCTGCAGCAATTAGCCTCTTCGAAAAAAGTGAACCTTTTTGGACTCGTTTTTGTTTCTCATCTAATCTTTGGAAAAACGATTTATCATTTGGAATAGAGCTATAAATTAAGTTTGACTCTTTGTTATTCGAGCACAAGTTCAGTTTTTGGTTTTCACAAAAAAAGCTTAGTTAAAGTTCAAAATTTCAAGGCAATTATTATAGAAATAAAAAAAGAACCGATAAGTTTATAGATAAATATGACTTAAAGGTGGTAGGTTGGAATACTGGTATTATTAAAATAGGAAGTCCAAAAGAGCCATTAGGTTTTATCTCCTGTGCTGATCACCAGGAATATATGTTCGCAAAGTGAACAGCATTTTTAAGGTTAGGATTGTATTATCAAGTTTCAAAATTTTTATGAATAGCCGTATTTCCTTAACTCGAAGTATTTTTAATCTTGTCCCATTATGACCCAACAAACGCACAAATACAGTCTGGAGTTGGGGCAGAGCCTCTGGCCCTGACCGCAGCAAATATACAAAGAAGATTAAGAAAGAGACTCTGGCCCGGGTCGATAGTAAGGCATGGATAAGGTTGGAATAGACTAACCGGCCTTAGTCTGACCAAAGCAAAAATACGGCGGCGCGGTGGAAATCGGAATAGAAATATTGACTGGAGTTTAAAAATTTATATATTTAAAATGTAAATGTCAAAAAAAATATTTGAAAAGTCGGTTGACTTCATTCCCGGTTGTCAGTGGTGATTCTGTTGAGGTTTGCGGGCAGGGATAGCGTTTAGCCACGGTGGTAGCCTGACCCAATGTCAGCGTAGAACAAGACTATTTTCTCAATGTCCATGATTACGTTGTCATCCATCTTGCCTGACATCCATCCATCCATCTCTCTGAAGTACATCGGCTCGGGAAGTCGTTGGTTAGTGGTCATCCTCCTCATAGGCTGATTCGGGTGGTAAATGACGTTCGGCGAAGAGATGCTCGTTACAGTAGTGTTTTTATCGTTGGCGGTCGGAGTAGAGTCCTGTGCAGATCCCCAGTATCTTCCTTTCGAAAAATTGAAGTTATTTCATAGTTGTCTTCGAGATTGAAAAACCAGACTGGGAAGGAATAGCTGATCACTGGTAGCAGGAGCTGCTTGTAGATTAGTGTCTTTGTCGGTTGGCTCAGACCTGACGTACTTTTCAGCAATGGGTGCAAACGGCTGAAGGCCCAGCTGGCCTTTTCGAGAACATTTCTTGAGTGCAGGTTAAACCTTAGCAACTCGTTGAAGTGTACTCCCAGGTACTTGACATTTGGCTTTGCCACTATGGAGGATCCGTCAGGGAGTTTTAGGACCAGAATTCTGCAAATTGTTGCGGTGCGAAGGCCTCTACCAGTTGAAGATCTCCTGAATCAGACAAGTTCCGATTTGGAAGTAGTGATCCGGATGCCCCATTTCTGGTAGAATTGGATGAGTCTGTTGATGTGGATTCCAACTTTTCGGACAGCGATTAGTGGTGACATTGATTTGTCCAAGGTGAGCTAGTCATCAGAAAAACAGAAGGTTCTCTCATCCAATTGGTGAAGGTTGGTCTGAAGTCATCAAGTTGACGAGGAAGGGGCCTATTTTTTGAGCCTTGGGCGACTCCAGCTCTGATGAACTTAATGTTTGACTTGCAGTTATCTAGATGGACGAAAAATTTCCTGAAAGACAGGAAAAAAAAGGAATTTTTATTAATGGCGGAGGTACTTGCTTAAGATTAAGTTTGTGGATTAGGTCTTTTATCCATATGCTATCGAGTGTTTTCTCGAAAGCATCTGACCGTGACACGATAACTGTTGGGGGCTGTGGTGATTTTAGCAGTGGATGCAAGGTTGAGTGTTTTTCTCGAAAGCCGAAGGGATGATGGAATTTTCAGTGCCGAATTTCTTCAGTCTTCAGAGGTTTACTTCTTCCAGTAATTTGCTGATGTTGTTGAGAAGTGATATTGGTCTGTAATTGGAAGCACCTTTCTTCGGAATTGGTACAATCTTCGCTGTTGTCTACTTCTGGGGGAAGTAACAGTTGTTAACTGCATGTGGCAGCCATCTGGTCCAGCAGACTTTTTTGACTTAGAGCTGCCGATGAATTCTACAACCTCCTCAACTTCCTGTAAGAATGTTGAGTCAGTAGGTGGGTTCGGTGTGAAGTTTTCTTCAAAGAAGTCAATGAACGCTGCCACCTTGTCTTGGGGCGAGGTAGCTTCAGTATTGCTGCTGATAATGGTTTCCGGTATTTATGCCTGTTTTCCAATGATCCTATTGATTTTTTTTGAAAGCATCAGGTCCTGGCTTTTTTTGGTATTGGATATTATTGTGGTGTTGAATGGAACATGATGCTGACATGCTGTACCTCATTCCAAACTATCGGGTTGTTTCTGTTGGTTGTAGTCAGTTCAGTTTGATGTATCTGTTGGAGAAGTTTTTTTAGACGTTGTCTGTGAGTATACAGCAGACTCTGAACGTAATCGGGAAGGTGCTAGTACCTAGCCTTTGACTTTCTATGTTGTTTTTGCTTGTCCAGGCTTCAGATACGGCATGTTCAAAGTTAACATCGATTTCGGTATACAGAAGATTTCTGTTTGAAGGTGAAAGAGTTAATCTGTCTTCGATGTCTTTCAATATCCGGCTGTCTAAAGTTAATGAAATTCCCTGGAGCTTCTGTTGTAAGGAGTATGGGTTGGATGAGGTAGCTCGATAGTTGAACAGCTTCATCGTCCGAGTCACTGTGCACTAATACACAGACATAATTCCGGGCCTCCGGAAGAGTGTACACTCAGTTCGAGGAAGCCAGGAAGAAGTTCAGTGTTGATGGTATTCTGGGAAAGGTAGGTTTGGGTAGGGATATAGCTACCAGAGAATGCTTATTACTCTTCAGTTCCATCTAGTCTACGATTGCTTTACCTTCGCTGCTGCTTTGTGTGTCTTGCCGCCATGGATGATGTCTTGCATTGAATGATTCTATAGGTGATTTGTTTCAGGACGTCTTTGTGGTGACCTGCAGCATTTTGTATCGAAGATTTGGTCGAGCTATAGTAAACCCCACACACTTGATCTGATACGCAGACCCAGGCAAGACTTAGTTAGCAAGAATCGGTGCAATCGTATACTATCCAACAGGAGAGCTTGCAGCCAAGGTAGATTTTCCTCACAACACTCACTGTTGTAGCTCTTGGGACTACCAGGACAAGGAAACACTTCAGCGATAATTAGGCCAACGGGATAGATTGCCCGTGATCCGTTTTTCTATCAAAAGATTATTTGACGTTCGCTTCATTGAATAAAATTTGGCTATGAGAATGTGTGTACAGGCAGAGCAGATCTTTCGAAGTGTTTCTTCGCTTCAGCTTGAATACTACTGGAAGACAGTATCCGCACTCCAGAGTGGCTTTCCCATGACCCCTGTCCCAAATCTTCTATGATGATACGAGCCATCGATAATTCACGAACTGCGAAAAGCTCGAGAAAATGAGACTATTTTCAATGTTACACTTGTGATGGACAATCACGACTCCAGCTTTCCAACACTCACACTGTGATGAAACATTTTAGGGGTATTTATAATCCCTTAAGTGCGCGAAATGCAATGCCCCTTTAAGCAATGACTGTCAGGTGAATGTATAATACAATTTTTGCATAGAATCCAAACAAGCAATTTATGGAGTTCTTGAGGAAGCCTTATATAAGTAAACCCTATTAGGCTCATAAATAGGGTTTTTCAAAAATTGGTTATCATCGTTTTGTATAGTTTGCCATTGGCGGTGACTGCCACAATAATAAAGTATTGCCCACCGGCCACCACCGGCCCAAAATTCGCACAAAACCCTAACTTTTTGAGGATGCATTGTCACCTGGTAACATTCGTGTAGGTTGGTGTGGTCCCCAATTTCGTTTGTTAAGACAGCCATTCATCCAAAAATGCGGATCGTCACTAGAGATGATTTTTGGGTTCTCTTCCAAACGCTTCAAAGTCCAGTCAGCAACTTTGAGCTCCTGGGTCAGTATCGGATCTTGTACGTGTTTCCCACCGCAAAACTCGCCAAGGTGAAGTCTGCAAAATTCCGAATTCTTGTGCACGGCGAGGAATCGGTCATGTTGAACATTTTCACGGACTGCGTTGGTGTTCTCGGCCGAATGTTGGCTTATTGATTACTGAAACCAATCGGCTCAAATTTAGCGACCAAACCTTGAAAAATCATCTGTCAAGGGCTTTGGTGATTTCACATTAGTAACTGAATAAAAAGATTTAATAGATCTCACTAAAACAACTTGGCCGTCACAAGCCCCCAAAATCTACCCACGCCAATTGAAAAACCCTCTAGTATTAATTTGTAAGACCGCAAGCTATTTTTGGAAAAAAATATTTCTAAAAATGCTAGACTTGCTTAGTTACGTAAACCTAAAGTTCTATAGGCATAGCTTAACAATTCTGACGTTCGGATCTTCTTGGAGTCTACACTGCCAATCACTAGAATGAGGCCATCAACTTTTATACAATTTTCAATCGGTTTTACCTCTCTTAATCTGTTGGCCATTAACCACACTTGTCACTCCAAGCGAATAATCCGAGATCCTTGGGCAGAATTCTGCCGGGCTAGTGTTGATGTTCGTCAATTACGAGTAAGTATCCCACTCTCGGTTACAGCATCCACTTTCTCGTCTGTGTGCACCGTACGACGACGGAGACCATGAGTGTTGTCCACTACCACACCAGTCTCACGAACTTTTTTCACAAACTTCTTTACAGCAGGCGCGGTGGGGGCTTCATTTCGGCCAAAGCTTCTTTTTAGAAAAACGCACTGTTTGGGCAGGCACAGCACTCACTTTGGAAATAAGGGTTCAATATTTCCAAACGTTGTTCAAGCTTTTTCGTTCCGCGGAGATATGATACTGACTTTCTGTCAAGATTTCGATCGGGAAACAGTTGTCAGTATCAAAATAATCTATGATTTAAAAAGAAACCACTAGATGGCGCACCCTGCATTTCCGGGTGCAAAATGTCCAACAGGTCAAGAGCGCGAAAATCGATTGCATATTTTTTTGTTAGCTCGGTGGCAGTGCGAAAATTTGCAAAGGAAATTTTAGTTTTACACAAAAGTCCTTTTTTTGAAAAACTCTCACAAAAGCCAACTTTTAGTTTTTAAAAATCATTTCAAAAGCACCCTGCAGTCTGGTAGCCATATTCAATGACGCACTCAAGACTTTTTCAATGATCAAAAAAAAATATGAACAATTGTACGAGTATCTACCGAGTTGGAGATTGGAGTCCACATCAACTTCACTCTCGTCCGAATGAACAAAAAAAAAACACTGTATAGTATTTTCCAGCATTTGTCAAGTGGCACGTCAAGAGAACAGAGAGAAAGAGAAAAAAAAAATATGACCATGAAAATGTGTGATGTTCGAATATTGAACATTCCAATAATTCAAGACGCTGACGATGCACCATCGCACCGCGTCGTCGCTGCTATCATCAGCGGAAGCCACGACTTGGCTTGGAACTCATGGCTAAAAGTCTGACACAAGAATAAGCGCAAATATACTATTGACCCATCATCGCCATTTATTTATTTTTTCTTGTTTCTCTCACTGAACGCAGCCATGTGAAGCAAAGTGAATTGGGGTATTGGTTCATTGTATTGTCGTGAACAATGGCTGCTTTCATTTGTTATGACGATGACGTTACGAATGAGTGTTTGCTAAGTGATTTCAGTGAGAGAGTGAACGTTTCCAACAGCTATTACGCGAGGTTGTGACCTGGATACAAAAAAGTACTTTGTTTTGAATGTACATTTATATATTTATGTACATGTGTCTGTATGGCTTGTGTTTCATTTCAAATGTGTTTTTTTTTTTTTTTGTGTTGCTTCAATATTGTTGCTTTGTGTATTGCGAATGGCAAGGTTAATCGACTTATGCCTTCTGTCTGACTGAAGATTGACGTGTGTAAATATTGAAACTTGTTGCTGTTTCAGGTAGAAAGTAAATTTTGTTGAATGATTTAGACTTTGTTTTGAACTGTGTGTGACAACATACATTAAATACTTATCTCTCACTCTCGGGCCATAGATGGAACTCACTTCGGAACTGAACAGAAACATTTTGCGAACAAAGTGATGTTCTTAAGTTATTGGGTACAGATCCCAGGCAATATGGTAGTTCCCGAAAAATCAAACCAAAGGGATTTTGAGTTGGAAAATGGAAACAATACCAATTTCATGACGCAGAAGTTGCAATCGTGAAATATGCAGTCTTGCTGCTTGGAACAGACTTTTTTTGTTGTTAAGAATAGATCTTTTTTTACTGCCGAGCTTATTTTCGAATATGTGAATCGAAGAGACTAAAGTGTTTTACGGTAAAGGCGGGTAGATGTTGAAATGGAATAAAACAAGCTCTGTGTAAGGTAAACATTAACAAAGTTGTTTTTTTTTTTGCTTTATAGGTCCATATATGCCATTTTGTATGGAATATGACATCGGTCCAATGCCCGGCTCGGCTTCTGACGGTGCCACGAATCCAAGTAATCCAATTTTCAATTACTCTTCAACATGGATCCGTCTGAATGAATTTGTGTGGCCTGTGTTATGTTCACCTTAAGGGCATCGGTCGAGTGTGGTTTATTCCCATTGGGTTGCGACTTCTTGAAACCCCACAAAAAAATGTATAGCGGGACCAAATCGCATGTCCTTGGTGGTTAATTCATGTCACTTCTGCGAGAGTTAACCTTACCCTCGAATCGTTCATGCAGAATGTCAAAAGACATTCATCCAAAAATGTGACACATGTGACACACAAAAAATTCTATTTGGTCATGAGCTTTCAGCTCCTCGGTCAGTGGAATTTTGTATGGTTATATCCCCAAGTCCCGACGTAAAAATTCGCCAAATTTAAAGTCTCCGAAAAGCTAAGCTCTTCGGAAAGAACTGCATATCTGATGCACTCTTGTGCACTATTGCTCCCACTAGAGAATGGAAGACGTTCACATTTCTAAATAACTACTAAAGGCCTATCTAAATATGCTAATTATTTTTTGTTATCAATCACACCCAAAAATTGCTGTGGGCTCTTAGTCTATATAGAACAGATGATAACAAATTGCTTGATTAATTGCTTGAAGCTGATTAAATTTTCCCTTAAATGTCTTAAATATGTTAAAAATAAAATGCACGACTGGGTCGCACGAACTTGCTCCTATGTAAAGGACTAAGAATTTCAAAAATGAATTTTATTAGAGAAAAATTGTTCATAAGCATAAAATTCATTTTTTAATAGACTAAAACAACTCCTTTAGTAGTTGGAGCTAAAACCAGGATGCCATGTGATTCAAGCAAATATTAGCTTATGCAAGAACAACAATTATAAGTCTGTACTGGTTTCTTAAAAAAATAAGCTTTTATATACAACATTTTTAAAACGTTTATAACAAAAACAATTTAAAGTTTTTATTACTTTTCAAATAAAAATTAAATTTACAAACAAAAATATTGAGCCGTTTCTGAGATATCCAATTTTTCAAAAAAAAAAAAAAATAGATTTTTTTTTCAAAAACTCGAAAATTATT
This sequence comes from Chrysotoxum bicinctum, assembly GCA_911387755.1. Classification (NCBI taxonomy): domain Eukaryota; kingdom Metazoa; phylum Arthropoda; class Insecta; order Diptera; family Syrphidae; genus Chrysotoxum; species Chrysotoxum bicinctum. Next base: position 105,922,117 of record OU426989.1, on the reverse strand, counting down.
TTTTCTTAAAGTTTTAAAATGCAATGTTTTTTAAACTTTTTAGAAGCTTCTCTATAAAAAAAATTCATTAAAATCCGTTCTGTCGATAATGAGAAATTCTAAATTTGAAAATATGGTTCTATTTTTTTTATCTGATTATAGATCGTAAAAATTAATCAAAAGAAAAAAAATTTAACAAAATTCTCGGAAGCGTTTTCGAGAAAAATACGATTTTCGAAAACCATTTTTTAGCATTTGTGTGCAGGGTACTGTTATTTTTAGGTAAAATAGATTTTTTTCTTATATCTTATAATTTATATTAAAATAAACTTTTGTTTATCAAATTTTAAAAAATCGAGCATGGGGTTTTCGAAATATTGAGTTTTCAAAAACAAAAATTGGATTTTTTTTTTAAATTGGAAAAATAATTTTTGAAAAAACAAACATTTTAAAACTGTTTGGGAGCCTTAACATATGTAAAAAAAAATGATCAAAATCGGTGCTACCGTTTTTGAGAAAATTAAAAACAAAAAAAAAATGGTTCCAAGGGGCGTACCAAAAATAACTATTTTTTTGAACATTTTTTCGACCATTACCTACTTAACTTTAACTAAATGAAATTTTTTGATTTTTTTAAAATCTGTGGGACAGTTTTTGAGAAAAAAAAAACATATTTATAAAATTTCGAAAAAAATTCGTATCGCAGGTACCGTTATTTTTGGTTAAAAAAAAGGAGAAAAAGTGTGGGGGGAAAATATCAAAATACATATCTACCAAGTTTGAAGAAGATCGGTCGAGCCGTTTAAGCTAGCCCTAAACGACGAACATTCTCGCCGAACTTGCTCGAGCTCGCTATGTTTTCCTCGTGTAGGAGCTGGTTCGCGAGCCACTCGCTGTTGGCGAAAAATTACGATTTTGTCGTGTTCGTTTGCTTCGATGTTCGCCGTGTAGGGCCATGTTCGCGAGCAAATCTTATTTTTGCTGTGAACGTTGCACAGTGGGTCCTCTTCATACATAACAGTGCTCAAAATACCGTTTTTAATTTTTGTCAATAAAAACAAAATAAAAATGCCGCATCAATATAAATATTATAACACAATGTCATTCGTAAGTATTATCTTTTCTCTCTGCCTAATGGCCAAGTTACGGTATATTTAAGTTGACTCTGTGTCATTGGTTTTTCCTTAAACATCTTTTATTTTTAAAAGTCAGAACTACTATATTCATTATTAATAATATTTTCATTTTCAACAGCAGTTAGTATCTATTTATAACAGTTTTTAGAATTTTAAACAAGACTCTGAATTTTGAGCACTGCTTAGTATGAACAGGACCCACTGTGCGTCGCACATGTTTACTCTGTGAAGAATCAACACGAAATAAATGTTCGCCAAATATGTTCGCCGTGCAGGGGATAACGCAAACGAACAAGTTCGGCGAGCATGTTCTTCGTTTAGGGTTACCTTTAGGCTGTAGTCGAACCGACAGACAAACAGATAGACAGAATTGCGAGACCCACTTTTTTAGTCTTCACTATCATCGTAATGTCAGCTTTGATCAAAATCTCGAGTTCGATTTTTTTCCGAATGCATAACTTGCCTTGTAGTACCTACATATAAGTCACAAGTAAAAACTAATCGGGGCAGTTTTGAACATGTTCAAAAGTCCCCCAACTTTTCCAGTGACATACAATTTATTATTAATATTTAACTGAAATATATCCAGTAAGAAACTTAAGTTTAAAATTTATTTTTCCTCCAAAAAAATGTGTTCCTGTTTTAAGATCGTACAGTAATTTTTTTAAACTCTTACAACTAAAAAACGAAAAAAAAAAACACTTCCACTAGCAAAAAAACCTTTCACCACTAAGTCCGAGAGACAACTGAGAGGTATTAATAGGTTAAAATTTTAGATTACTTTCAAAAAAGAGTAATAAAGTAAAATTTTATAAGCATTGTTCAAATGTGCCCCACTCTCCCCTACCATTATTTTTAGGTAAAATAATTTTTTTTTTCACATATTGTAGATTATATTGAGAAACTTTTATTTATCAAGTTTTAAAAAAAAAAACCAAGAATGGGGTTTTCGAAATATTGAGTTTTGGAAAAAAAAGTTTTGAAACTTTTTTTAAAAATCCACATTTTTTGGGGTGCATTAAAATAAAAAAAAATATTATAATCGGTTGTACCGCTTTTGAGAAAATCAAAAACATAAAAAAAAAATTTCAGGTGGGGTACCATTGATAACCACTTCTCGGAAAAATTTTTTTCAACCATTATCTTTCTTTTTAAAATCTGATTGGAAAACAGTTTTTGAGTAAAAAAACATGTACCATATTTATTGAATTTCGAAAAAAATTCGTTTGTGACATATTTTTTTAAACCAAAGAAATCCCTTAAGCCGTCAGCGACATTGTTACCCTCGTTAAATATTCATAAGCTCACCTCCCTAAAAAAAAGCCGATGGGGTTTTTCCAGGCTAGAAACAAAGCCATTAACATAACAACTACATACATGCAATTGCTGTTGACATACATAAGTTCATTTTACACTTATCCGTGGCTAATGCCGATTAATTTTGAAATCTTGTTCCCTTTTGATGGAATTATTATTATTATGCCACATCAAGACATACTCCTCCATAAGTTTTGTACTCATATACGAGTATGTATGAATATATGAACATTTTTGCTACTCGGCAAGCAAGATTATGTTTATTTGTGTTTGTTTTAATTAAAATTTTACCCGAGGATATCATTGCTTTGGGTTGTGTTGCTGGTTGCAACAATTTACGCCCTTGCAATGCTTTCTCTAGTTCTGTCTACGCTTCCTCAAGGCGTAAATCTCAAGCTTTCCTAGAAGCACGTATAACGAATAGTATATGTGTTCAGTACATATAAATTCTCATGTGCAGAAACAAGAGGGCTTTAAATCAAGAAGTCTAATCCTTTTTTTTGTGCTTGTGAGATATATACGTATAGCTTCCTTTTATTTTTGGTATTTTTGTGGATGTTGTTCTTTTCAGGGATATTCTGCCATTTTCAATCTTGTGTACCCTTAGAGAAAATTATCCCGTAGTGTATGATATTTTGAAGGAGACATGTGTAAATAAGTGTAGGTTTCCCTTCCGTAAGCAAATCAATTAACATTCCATTCAGGAGCGTATTTAATAGAGGGCTGCCACCCAGGGGCCACAATTTTATTCGTGAATTTTAAGCAATGGATGTTTGTACTAACTCAGTTGCGAGCTGGGGATATTTATGGTATCAGTCAGGTTTTGGGGCATCAGATTCATCCCAGCCAAGCCATAAATATAATGTATGTTATTCTGTGGTTGGTTAGAGAATGGGCTCCTCAGACATTATCAAAAAAAGGAAGATAATTCAAGGACCACAACACGTCGATAGACGCCAGAATCCATTAAACAAGAAAAAGAGAGAGAGAGACAGAGAAAGAGGCACACACTTAATGGTAAAGCCAATTCCCTAAAGTGTTGATTCTGTCCAAGCTACATTCACCTACCCTTCGATTTTTTCTTCCATTGCTATCTGACGTAGGTATAAGTCGAACCTATATTAACTTCCTGTGCTATATCTATATCAGGAAGAGGAATAATTCCATTGGGATCTAACTTATCTGTGTGTGTGTATAGATACATATAATAATGATATACCTACTTATTGCCAAAAGTATTCTCTGAATGTGTTCGGTAAGTGTGCGGTAATGGCATTATGGTGTGCGAATGTATGAGTTTTCTGCTTGACAGTGTTTTGAAGCAATCGACCCAACATAAATTTGGTCCTATTTTGAGTGCCACATCATTTATATCAACTTGTGTGAGTTTATTTTTCTTCTGAGAGCGGACGATTTGGGACGAGTTGACAGAGCTTATAATATATGTGGGTGATGACATAAACGTTTTAGAGTGCGATTCCGAGGCGCATGTTTTCAAGTACTGAATGATAAATCGTAAGGATTGGAGTGGTATTTTTTTTTTTTTTTTTTTTTTTTTTTTTTTTTTTTTTTTTTTTTTTTTTTTTTTTTTTTTGGTTTAGCGAACTTATCTCTTCTTGTATGTATATGTTCGAAAGTGAATGTTAATCGGTTCTCACGGTGACAGACGTAAATAAATGTTTTCTAAATTTGACATATTACATTGAAGAACGAGAGTGGGAATATAGTAGTAAACGAACAGTCGGTACTGAAAGAACACTTTTCTAGACTGCGTAACGGCGAAGACGAACAAAATTCCGCTATTAGATAGAATATTCCATTCAACCTAGATGAAGTGAGGTTAGCGAGAGCGTACAACTACTTAAAGCAGAGTGAGATGACTTGGTAGGGAGTAGGAGTAGGGAGACGATGAGATATCTCGCTGCTCCGTCAAAGTCCTTAAGAACACTACCAAACCCTGTGATGTCGAGAAAGGTTAGCGGCAAGGCTACGCTATATCATGCCACCTCTTTAAGATTGTTCTTGAAGCAATTGTACGCAACTCCCAAGTCAAAAACAGAGGTACATTTTTTCAAAAGTCCGTTCAGCTACTTGCTAATGCAGATGACATTGACATAATTGGGAGAACGAAGCGAGGTGTTACTAACGCGTTTTCAAGTACTTCATCGGCGGCGGCGAAAAATAAAGACAAGTCGAAGTATGTGTTATCATCGAGGAAAGAATCTAATATCATCGACTCGTGCAAATTATCACGATGGAAAGGTACAGCTTCGAAGTTGTCAAGGGATTTGTCTACCTGGGGGCTCCACTATTACCTCCTAAAATGATATTAGTGCAGAGATCAAATGAAGAATTACTCTCTCCAATCGCTGTTTCTTCGAGCTTAGAAGGCATTTGAGTAGTAATGCCATCTCTTTCAAAGAACCAATGAGACCTTATATACATAAGACCGTAACTATCCCGGTCTTGGTGTATGGGGCAGATAACATTGACCCTATCAAAAGCTCATGAGAATCTGCTTGGGTGCTTTGAAAGAAAGTTTCTTTGTGTGATTTTCGGTTCAGTTTGTATCGATGGAGTATGGAGGAGAAGAGTCAAACGAGTTTGGTAATGAGTTTAATCAGCAATTTATATCTTCAAAAATCTACCATTAATATTGATGTAATACCGCAAAGAATTAAACTAAAAAATACTTCTCTTCATGTGAACTGCCCTATCTCCTGCTTTACTTTAGAAAAATCCACTGAGATGCTCGAGTGTATATCTAAGGCAGTTGATTTTGATCAGATACATACTTCATTCCTAAAAAAATTATAAAATTTATAAAAATTACTGTACTCCTTCCTTGTAATTCAATATTAGCAATATTTGTGAAAACGAGCCAAAGTTATACCCATTCCGAAATTCTCCAAAATTCTTCAAAGTTTAATACTGACCTTTCTTCTAAGCAACTATGGACTAACCTTCGTTAAATTGGTGTTATAAAACGGCAAATCTCTTTATGCAAACTAGACCAGGATGTACTCAAAACTCACTTCACAACCAAGACTCCAGTGCCTCCCTGTTTCGAACCCGAATCTGATTTAGTTTACAACGATGTTGCGCTGTTTAGCTTTGAAGTTGTTTCCAAAAATGAAGTATTAAACACTTTAAAAACTCTAAGGTCTAATGCAATTGGAGAAGACGGAATTTCCCTTCGTTTCGTGAAACTTGTTTTACCATATGTAATTAGCGCCCTTACTCATATTTACAACCACTGTATTGCGTCTTCTACTTTTCCTAATGCATGGAAAGCAGCCAGGATAACACCTGTTCCTAAAAAAATCTTGCCAAAGTAACCTTCAGACTATCGGCCGATTAGTATTTTACCTTGTTTGTCTAAGATGTTAGAAAAAATACTTTCGAAGCAAATAATTGAACATCTTACTTCAAGGAATCTTCTGTCTCCTCTACAATCAGGTTTTAGAGCTAATCACTCTTGTTCTACTACAATGGTTAAAATCTTGGATGATATAAGACTGCAATATGATCAAGATAAACTCACTGTGCTTATTAGATTTTTCTAAAGCGTTCGATAGAGTCAATCATTCTGTTCTCTGTGAAAAACTTAAACATTACTTTGGTTTTTCGAATTTGGCAGTTCGTTTTATCCAGAGTTTTCTAACAAACAAGAAACAATGTGTCGCTGTCCAGAATCATCTGTCACAACTGACACATTTGAAGATGGGTGTACCATACAGGGCTCTATTTTGGGCCCAATCCTTTTTTGTATGTTTATTAACGATTTGCCCTGTTTGATTTAGTATCTCAGTAGTATCGGAAAATGGGCTGATGTTAATGGCCTCACCCTTAATCCCGAGAAAACACAAGCTTTAATGATTTCAAAGAAGGCGCTTTGTAATGAAGACCTTCCCTTGATTACTTTAAACAAAAAAAACAATATCATATGTGAACTCTGTGACAAGTTGTTGCGAGTCTGGGTACCACAGGGGTGTTTCTTTGGTGCTGAAAAAGGGGCTTGGCATGCTTGTTTTGGCTCGGCTTAGCTCGAAGGATGGGGTGGATCTTGCCCCCTTTCCATGCACCACCCACTCTGCAAACAAAAAAATCTCATGCCTTAATATGGGGATAGGATAGGAAAGGATAAATCTAGGGAGCAGGAATCATAGGATTTGGATCAATAAAAGAAGGATAAGTACAAATCTAGCAACCTATGCCACTATCTGAGAGAAAGGATGGGTTTTGTACCGATGCTTAAGTGAAAAGAGAAAGTTTTATTTTTACAATTAACTAAAATCTAATCCCTACCATTCTAAGTTTATATCTAATTCGTTATAATGAGCTCCCATTATATTCAACTTAAACCCTAACCTAAACCTAACTAAAAACTAATCAAAAAATATTATTCTCTTTTCCCAAACAAAACGAATTTTAACCCACTGTCTCTCCCAGATAATGGTTCGTCAAACCACCGAAGCCATGACAGATGTTATCGTCAATCAGCTGGCCTACCCACCCTTGTATATCTCGAATACAACCATCGCCATCTCCTTGGCCTGGTTTCAAGAGATGGCCCCTAAGACAAGTAACCAGTCATAACTACGCTAAATCATCTTACAAGTCCAAACGTGCGTTTTCGTATACTTAAACTTTGGTCGTTTTTATAATCTCCTCTTCCGGAAAGTCGGCTCAGCCGAGCCTCCACACCCCGACGCCAACTGTCTTACCACATCATTTTAATGCAAAAATCCAAAATTTTCTTTATATATTATAAGATCTTTAATAACAATCATTTCAAATTCTACTTCACAAAAAAGTATTAAAAATCCCGGAATCAAACAAAAGCTAATGTTAAAACTAATAAAAAAAGAAAAGGAGTTTTCCATAAAGTAAAAGGGTGAAATATAATCAAAAAGAAAAAAAAATATACCAATTCGTCTTTTCTTCAATCATATGCGATGCGATTTCAATGTCAAAACACATATATACATTTATACATCAAAGTGAAATTTATTGGTTTTGCTTAAGAAAATGATTACTCACTGTTCTTCGTCCTCTGGAGTTCTGCCGGCAGCACGTTCCTGGATGACGGTGACTGGTGAGAATAAGGCTATATTTTGGGCCTTGTAATGTGCTAGATTGTTCTTTGAATATATATCCACACCATATATATATACAATGACAAGGACCTTAACCTCGCATAGATGATTTGGTTAATTTTAGTTTTAAAACACTTCTTTCACCTTTTTTTACACTTCAATTAAGATTTACTACTATCTATATCTTTCTTATGATTCATTTAAAAGCTATTGCAGCATAATATAAAAAAAATTTACCAAAAAAAGGAAAAAAAAATGAAAGATACTTCTTTAAATTAACTTTCTAAAACTGTACAGTTAAAATTTTACTGTCTCTACGGTGTATTGAATAAACGTTATTATCTCCAAACTATTATTCACTTCACACTGTTCAATTGTTCATCTTTGTTGTTTAGCTATTAGAGCACCCCATTACATGCGCTATCCCTAGGGCCCAACAGAAATTCTCGAATCAATATTGGCTTTGACCTCTAAAGCGAAGCAGAGGTCGAGGTTGATCTCCTCTGGATTATCCCAGATCGACTATATATCGATACCTTTGATTGGATCTGTCTCTGTACATATATATATATATTTGTATAGTTTGTCCAACCAGATCCAAAGTACTCCTGAACCTGACACAGGTACCAATCCCAAATCCTCAACCTAAAATGTATATATATTTTTCTCGTTAAGAACTTCAATCCGACTTGAATAATTATTCTTTGATAATATTTATACATTTGGCTAAATTGTAATTGTATATCTATAGATATATTACCTCTGCTAATTATATACGTGGATATTTCTAACCACATCGAAAAATATCGTCCTCTTTTTCAGGGATATCCTGGCACTTTAATATCTATTTTTTTTTTTTTTTAATTCATATTATTCACTTTACATACTTTAATAAACGTACAAAAGAATGTATTGCCTTCACGAGGAAATTAATCGTTTTCCTCTTTTTTTTTTTCAATAGCCACTATTTAGTGGTAATATGCCAATGCTTTTATACCGCACTGTATAGTATCAATTCGGTGCTTGCATTCGCGCTCTTACTTTTGAAATGGCAAGAAAATATTCGTTGCACTTCAAAGGTTCATTGACTTATTGTCCTACTTTCGTCTTCCTTTTGTGTCCTACTTCCATTTCTCCTATTTCAATATTCTTGATCTTCCACTTCTTTTGCAAATCTTCCATTCTCGTTTTGAATTCTGCAATAAAATTCTTCTTTCTCCCCTTTTGATTGGGAAACCAGGTTTTCCCCGCCTCAGTATGCAATTTATTTGATCATTGCTTTATAAGTGTTTACTACTTCCCTTTATTATTATGAAAGCCTATGTACATCTGGTAGGTACCTTATGATACATTTTCGATTTTAAAAATAACAAATGAGTAAAAAAAACCTCGAATTAATCAAGAGATCATATTTCGAAACCGAACATATCACTCTTTTACCATTAAACTAATAAGCGTATAGAAATTAACGCAAATAAAACTTATCAATACTATTTTTGTCTTATCGGATTTCCAAAAATTCCTACTCTTGACTTTTTTCCTCCTACTCCTACTCAAGTTCTCCTATCCGTCAATAGCTCGCGCTACTTTCGTTAGATGTCCCCCCTTTTTTTTACTTATTGTCTTTTCCTGTGACATTTGGATTTTTCACAACTCATTTCAAGTGTATATTTTCTTATTTTTCTGTGAGCATTAAGCTTGAAAAGCATTCTTGCATATTTATGCATTAGTGTATTATTTTTATAAAATGAAACAAGGATTTGAAAGTGGATCATGTGGAAATATAAAAGCAAACAAAAGAAAAGAAAAAGAAACAACCCCTAGCTCAACATAAACCTAACCTTACGCACAGCAACAAGTTCGAGGTATTTCAGCCGGTGAGTTTTTCTTTTTATATACATACATCTTTTTACTAATTTACATTTGAATATTTGCTCTTTCTTTTCAGATATATCTTCAAGAACTGAGTTGTAGCTGGGTTACTCATCAGAAGGATAAGTCAAGAAAGTCGCCGAGAATGTTCCTTGGGTTTTCGTCATAATACGAAACTAAACCAGGAGCACTCTCGGACGACACCCCCCATTTTGCCTCACACAGAATTATTGTTTATCTTTTTTTTTTTTCTTTCCTTTTAGATACAATCGCATCGTCAGGATCGTCGCTGCATTAGACTATATGGAAACTCTTTTAAATGCTCATTGCTCACGCGCGCCAAAAGGATATCTTATCTTCACAGGATACTAATGTATGTATTTGTCCTAGAGCTGTAATTTTTATTGTTTTGCTCTTCTTTCTTATTTCTTTGATTTTACCTACGTAGCGTAGTGCGTAGATAATAAATATGAATCTAAAATATCACTATTGTGTTGCTACTGTTAGGATTTATTTAATCTGTAAGAAGATTCACGGTGTATTTTTGTTTCCCATTTTTGCGTGCCATGACCTTTGTTTTTCTTTGGTAAGTGAATATTGATTTTCACTTGCAAGATTCTATTCGTTGAGTCCGGTTTTCTGGTATTGGTGTGTAGATATCTACCGAAATTTATTTACCTGAAACTGATGCTAAATCAAAGTCCTGTCGCTTGTCGGACAAGGGATTTAAGCATCTGGTCAATCGTGCTGCCACGATCTTTCGTTATATATATTTTTTTTTGTGTAAGCAAATCACCTCTAAGTAAGTATTTTACTCTATCTCTCGGATTTGAATTTGAGTAACTTCCTTGAGTGAAGAGACTCAAAACAACTTGTTGTTCTTATGCATATTGAACTGCATAGATACAAGCATTTAAAGATATTGCTCTTTGCTAAGGTTGGTGAGTGAAATGAAGTTCTGGCTTCTAATTCTGTTTGTGCTTATGGAGCAATATGGGCTACGTAACAAAGTCTTGGTTACAAAGTAACTAATGACTTGTCCTGTAGAGAGCATATAAATTCTGTCGGGCGAATATATGGAACTCTAAGAAAACTATGGATTGCAAATAATTTTACTCCCAAAGAAACGAGGCTTCATTTGATGAGAACTTTGTTAATTCCAATAATGTCTTTCTCTGAAGTTGTATATCCTAAGCTTGATTCTTTGTCTGAACATAAACTCCGAGTGGCGTTTAACGATATGACAAGATATGTTCACGGGCTTCAAAGATTTGACCATGTTTCTCCCTATAACTCAAGTGTTCTGAATTGTACTCTCCTTGAATGTACAAATTACCGGAATTGTATCTTTTTGCATAAGATAATTCAAACAAAAACACTTTATGAAAAAATTCGGTTTTGTTTCTCTTCCAGAACAGTAAACATTGTAATTCCTACATTTAAGTACCTTAATTCATCACGACTATTCTTTGCAAATAGCATTCGCCTCTGGAACTCCTTGCCATATTCGACATTAAACAAATTAGAGAGATAACAAATTTTAAACATGCAGTATTTAATCACTTTAGTAACCGTTTGTAAAATATATAATTTAGTAGATAATGAAGAAAACATTTAAATTTCGGAAAAGTATGTACATTGAACATAAAATCTAGGTATATATGACAAAAATGTAGGTTGATCTGATAAAAATTTTGTCAATATACGTCCAACAAAAAGTTTTGTCAAATTGATAAAAATTACAGAATTTTGTTGAGGTAACAAAAAATATTTTGCTGTATCCACAAAATTATTTTGTTATGCTAACAAATTAATTTGTCAATATGACAAAATTTCGTAGAATTTACAAAATTAATTTGTCATATTAACAATTGTTTTGTTGTAATAACAATTTTTACTTGCGACTTATAGGTACTATAAGGCAAGTTATGCATTCGTAAAAAAAATCGAACTCGAGATTTTGATCAAAGTTGACATTACGATGATAGCGAAGACCAAAAAAGAGGGTCTCTCAATTCTGTCTGTCTGTCTGTCTGTCTGTCTGTCTGTCTGTCTGTCTGTCTGTCGGCTCAACTGCTTAAACGACTCGGTCGATTTTCTTCAAACTTGGTAGATATGGGTTTTAATTTTTCCCCCCCAGACGTTTTTTTCTTTTTCTTTTTTAAGACCTAAGGTCCTCTAAAGTTTGAATATTTTTACATATTCAAATTTTCAATTTTTTCTTTTTTGGATTTTTAAAAAAATTTTCAAATTTTTTTTTTTGGAAAATCAATATTTCGAAAACCCCATGCCCGATTTTTTTCAAACTTGCCAAATAAAAGTTTCTTAACATAATCTACAAGATTTGAGAAAAAAAATTTTGTTTTATCAAAAACTAACGGTACCTTCCATACAAAAGTTAAAAAATGGTTTTCGAAAATCGTATTTTTCTCGAAAACGGTTCCGAGAATTTTGCTATATTTTTTTTTCTTTTGATTAATTTTTACGATCTATAATTTAATAAAAAAAAATTTGAACCTACCATACAACGATTTTTTCGAATTTTGAATTTCTCATTATCGGCATAACAGATTTTAATGAAATTTTTTATAAAGAAGCTCCTAAAAAGTTTAAAAAACTTTGAATTTCAAAACTTAAAAAAAAAATATTTTTTTCAATTTTTGGAAAAAAAGTCATTTTGTTTTTGGAAAATTCGATATCTCAAGAACAGTTTTCTTTGATAACATTCGTTTTTAAAATTCCTAGTCTATTACATAGGAGCAAGTTCGTGCGACCCAGTCGTGCATTTTATTTTTGTTAGTGTTATTGTTTTTTTATTAACAAATTTTTTTTGTTAAATTAACAAAAATTTCTTGTTATATTTTGTTAAACTAACAAAATATTTTCTTAATTTTACAAATTTCTTTTGTTGAATCCACAAAATTAATTTTGTCAAAATATTTTTTTTTGTTGGGATTTAAGTCCACAAAAATTGGCGTATCGTCCCTACGATCTCACATGCAACCATCTGTGAGGGCGTATGGACAATACGCAATTTTTGTTAAGTTCAGTTAATCTTACATCGATTTTTCGACAAAAACCAAATGTGAACTATATCATTCACAAAAGAAATGTCATGATCAAAAAAATATACGCGCAGAATTTTTTGCTTACCTTACAAATATTACAATATTACAAAATAATTCAACCCCAAAACAAAATATTTGTCATTTTAACAAAAATGTTTTCATTTTTTGTTAAATTGACAAAAAAAAAATTAACAGAAACTTTGTGATATTGACAAACATTTACAAAACAGCTTTTTTGTAGATACAAAAAACATTTTGTTAACATCACAAAAAAGTTTGTTGATGTGACAAAAATCTCTGTTTTATTTAGTTATATTAACAAAACTTGGTTTGTTAAACTGACAATATTATTTCTAGTGCATATTTTGTTAAACTGACAAAAAGTCATGCTGAATTATAAAAATTTTGTGAAATCAACAAAATCATTCTTTCGTATTGACAAAAATTTTATCAAAACGATAAAATTGTGTTGTTTAAGGTCAACAAAACGTTTTTGTCAATATTGCCTAGGAATTTATTTTCAGTGTAGTTGTTATTAATCTAAAAAGCTGTACATGCTTTTTAATTAATTTTAAGATCAACGTGTATCCTTAAGTATCTAACCCCCAGTTTCACAGTGGAAGTTTATCTCCACTTTTGGTTTAAACTTCAGTTCAACAATAAATTTGGTTTCACAGTTCTTGAACAGAGTTCATTCTGTAGTTTAAGTTAAACGACACAATTCTGCCGTTTAATTCTCAGTTCGACAACCCCTTCAAACATTTGAAAATATAATTTATTTTCATTTTTAATTTTTGTTTCCTGTCACAGGTCACAACTGAAACAAAGCAAACTTTCCTTGATTGTTTTTTCTTTGATTCAGATAGAAAGAGAAAACAATTTACTTAAACTACGTTTAATGAACTGAAGTTCAGATAAGACTGTGAAACCGGACGAATTGAACTTCAAATTTAAACTCCAGTTCAGGTTCAGCAGAACTTAAGTTTAAACTCTCACTCTGAAACTGGGGGTAAGTATTCTATATAACATAATTTTTTTTTTAATTTCTTATACATATATAACCAACATGTAAAATACTTTAAAAGACTATGTCTTAGTGTATTGTATCAATAAACTTGAATTGAATTGAATTGAATTAATGAAGAAAAACAAAAAGGTAAAATGTAATGAGCTCCGACCAATTTCCATATCAAACGTATTTGTTAATGTCATACAAAATCAAATTAACCACCATCTTTCTAGGCATACCCGTCTATCCTCTAGAAAATTTGGATTTTGTCAGAAATACAGCTGTAAAATTGCTGTAATATATGTATCCTAAGCAATACGTCATGCCTTTGACGATAGTTTAGGTGTCTTTTATAGTCTTACTTGACTTTTCTAAAGCATTTGATTTGGTTGAACCTTCTATCATATGTAAGATACTATGTTTACTGTACAATTCCTCGTTTTCATCATATCTAAGCGACAGGGGGAAGGCAGTCGCCATAAAGGATGATTGATTGAACTTTCTCTCTGTACCCAGTGGTGTTCCACAGGGCTCCATATTGGGAGACCTTCTCTTTTCATTGTATTTAAATGAACTTCCGACTCTTATTAAGTAATTTTCGACTAGTACAGGGTAGGCCAAATACAAGTTTCTTTTTAAAAATTCAATAAAATGACCAAAATTAAATTATGGCTTTATTAGTAAGAGCAAACATTCCCATTAATACACAACACAACGTCGTTCAAAATGGCTACCACGACTGGCTTCGCAGTAGCGCATTCTCTCATTCCAATTTTCCAAGACCTTGTTGATGGTTTCGGGTTGTAGCTCACGGATTGCTTGGGATATTGTCCCTAAGTGCTTGAATAGTTTCCGGATTGTTGGCACAACACCGGTCCTTCACGGTTCCCCACAAAAAAAAAAAAGTCCAAAGGGGTCAAATCGCAGCTCTGAGGAGGCCAATTGACATTGCCAAGACGGCTGATAACACGATTTGAGAAATTGATGCGCCAAAGATCGATTGTGGCATGACGCGCCATCCTGCAGAAGTTGTCCAAATCGATGTCCTCAATTTCAGTAAAAAAGAAGTCGGTTAACTTGGCTCTGTAAGGCCCACCGTTCACCGAAACGTTGTTCCCAGCCTCATTTTCGAAAAAATGGGCCAATGATTTCATCAATCCACAATCCGCAACAAAGTGTCACTCTCTGTAGATGCATTGAGTTCTGGACAATAACAAGTGAATTTTCCGGGCCCCAAATGCGGCAATTTATTTGTTAGAACAGCCGCCGAAGTGAAAATGCGCCTCTTCAGAAAAGATGATTTTTTCGCCCAAAATCGTTGTCCAATTTAAGCTGCTCTAAGGCCCAAACTGAGCAGCGATTACGAAATGGATGGTCGTGCGCCTTGAATTGCTGAGTCAATTAGACCTTGTAAGCTAATAATAGTCCGAGATCTTTGTGTAAAATTCTCCTAAGGTTAGTCCGTGAAATGTTAAGCTGTTGAGATCGATGGCTAGTTAATTTTCGTGAATTTGCGTACAGCAGGTGCGGTGGGTGCTTCATTTCCGCCAAAACTTCTTTTCGAAAAACGTACTGTTTGGACACACACAGCACTCACTTTCAAAATATGTTTTCAATATTTCCCAACTTTGTTCAAGGTATGATACTGACTTTCTGTGAAGGTTTCGAGCAGGAAACAGCTGTCAGTGTCAAAATATCCTTTGATTTAAAAAGCAACCACCAGATGGCCTACCCTTTGGGTATGCTGATGATGTACAAAGTACAACTCGTGCTTAGTTGCTCCTTGGGCTTAATCGAACACGGTGTTTCCTAGTCCAATTAGGATCTCATAGTAATGGGTCGAGGGCCAATTCATAACGGTCTTATTGTGAATGCCAATAAAACTTACTACATAAAAATTCCGAAAAAGCCATTGGATCTTTCCTATTTTCCCTCTTTCTTTTTCAATAGCGATATAATTAAGCAAGTGGAAACAGCTTAATCTGGAGACTTCAATGTACTCGTAGGAAGGATATTATGGGCCAGACATACTTTTACTCCCTTACCTACGGCTGTGAAATATTTTGCAATTGTAGCTATACCTCAAAAATTTAACTAAATTTAGCTTTTAGCAGCATCGTGTGTTATGTTTTTGAACTGGGCGTCTTGCTCACGTTTCAAACTACGTCAATTATTTGAATAAGTCCTTAAAAATCTACCTACTTAAAAAATATTTGTTGAAAGTTAAAAGATTTGTTTTTTTTTTAACATTTATAGAACAAAATTAAGTTCAGTTTCAGATTTTTATATTCTTCTCTTCCACCAATCTTTTTATGTAAATACAAATCAAAATCAGAGAACGATGAAAACCTTATGGTAATGGAATTATAAAAAAAATGGCAGATCCCTTAAAAGGAAAAAAAAAAAAGTTCCCACAAATCTTACCTTCCTAGTTATTTTCAATTATATCAAACGTAAACAAAATTATACTCGACAAGAACAATGCTTAAGTATAATACGCGGCCATCTCAATTCATCCATCCACACCGTTCTGCCACGAGTCGTTTTTTTTTTTTCCATCCTCTTAATAAGACAAGGACATTCAAACTCGTATCATCCCCTTTCAGATACCAATCTAGGCTCATTAAATATACATACATAAGCATATTTCTGCATCAAGCATAACACCACAATCCAGTGGGGCTATAATAAGAATGCGGTAGGCCTTACATGCGAAGACCCTTTTACACAAGAACGAAAAATAATAAGGGCCATAGCGTATAAAATGTGAAAATTGTCCGCATAATTCTTTATCAACGAAAGGACCATCATGAAAATTTAAGTTTCGCACAGCTAGTCAAATATCAAGTTGTAGGTACTTCTTAAAGGTACTATACAATCGCACCTAGGTATATATTTTTTAATGGGGTAGGTTCCAAATACATACATACACACAACACTAAACCTCATCCATACACTTCTAAGCATTGCCTGTTAGTCTATGCGGTGGGCTCCTTGTTTTCTGGGCAAACCCACAAAATCCCTTATTAGCATAATTTGCTTTAAATATTTTATGACAAGTGTCTGGGAAAAGCTGAAAACTACGCAATCCGCTATCGTGCCGCGCCGCGCCGCGCCGTTCTAATAGATACGTATGTAAGAGAAGACAGGGTATCCGCAGACATTTAAATTAGCTGAAAAGTTTCCTGGGAAAAATGCAAGAGAAAAATTCCTGAAGCTATTACGACCAAGTTAAAAGTGTAAATGCCTGAGTAATTAAATTAAATATTCTTTTGAGAAAATGTTTTGCACTCGCTTTCTCATTTGCGTACCCTTTTCTTTTCTGTTTTTTTTTTTCTCTTTTACTTAAAATGAATTGAACTTTTCGAGGACTTTTGTGTTTGCTACTTTCTGTGGTAAAATTTGAGGAAATGATTTTCTTGGATACACTAATAGCGATTCAGAGTGAAGTAATTATTATTAGAATCAGAACCTATTGACGCATTTAAAACAAATTTAAATTCAAGCTGCCTTGGTGGCAGGAGGTCAGAGGTGTTACTAGGACATAAAGTATGTGACTGGGGTTTCTAAGTTTAAAGAGTACACGAAGGTTTTTCAGTGCGAGATGATCAGAATTTCAACAGGGTTGAGCTCAAGCTAATTTTATTCATATTTTTCATTCCGATTTGACTTTAGTAAGTTTTCCTTGGACTTTCTGAATTGATGGGTTTGACAGATGATGAAATAGACCCTCTGTGATGTGCTTTTTGCTTTCCAGCCGAGGTTTTGCTCGCCGGATTTCCAGGGTCGTTCTGAAGAAAAAACACGAAACTTCAGTAGGAAGGTCTTTAGAACCTTATACAAAATCTTTATTAAAAACAAATCTTAACTTCATATAACAACTTAAATATTTCTTGATTTCGATTGATTACACCCTGCCTGGTGTGTCTGGTAAACATCGGTTATTCTCCGGGTATCGGGTCCTGCTGGCTTCCTTTAAAGAGCTTTATTCTGGCATCTGGTTTCTCCTTTAACTGGCATTCGGTATCGGGTCACTCTTTTATAAATACGGGCTACGGACTACGCCCTTGGCGCTCACAAGATCAACAGTTTTAGGCAGCTGGTAGGCACAAGATCAACAGTTTAAGGCCGCTGGTAGGCACAAGATCAACAGTTTTAGGCCGCTGGTAGGCACAAGATCAACAGGTTTAAGGCCTCTGGTAGGCACAAGATCAACAGTTTTAGGCCGCTGGTAGGCACAAGATCAACAGTTTTAGGCCGCTGGTAGGCACAAGATCAACAGTTTTAGGCCGCTGGTAGGCACAAGATCAACAGTTTAAGGCCGCTGGTAGGCACAAGATCAACAGTTTTAGGCCGCTGGTAGGCACAAGATCAACAGTTTAAGGCCGCTGGTAGGCACAAGATCAACAGTTTAAGGCCGCTGGTAGGCACAAGATCAACAGTTTTAGGCCGCTGGTAGGCACAAGATCAACAGTTTAAGGCCGCTGGTAGGCACAAGATCAACAGTTTAAGGCCGCTGGTAGGCACAAGATCAACAGTTTAAGGCCGCTGGTAGGCAATTAGGACGTTTTATTCTTCGAACCAAACTGATGGAATGAAATAGCCGGACAATTTCAGATGACTTGTAAACTAGAATCTAGCTCGTCAGCTTCGACCGTAGCAAACAAGTGACCTTCCTTCCCAAAAGGAGGTCCTCTTGTTATATTTTTCGTATAAACTGTGTGTGAACTATATACGGGTCGAATGCAAATCACCCAATGTGTCAACCAACTGTGACGTCATGATCTTATAGTGATTGCATATTGTATTAAGACAAGGTATAAAATCCCTTTAACTTGGCGAGGTAACTGGTGTCGTTGGTAGCTGCAGCGTTGTATGGTGTCGTCGGTCGGTGCTGCGGCGGCGGCTGCTTAGTCATGGTGAATTAAATCACCCAATGTGTTCAGTATTGGTAGAAGCATGGAACGCTTCGTTACACCTCTCATTTGTCATGTGATCTCTATTCCGCCGAGTTAATTACTTATCACGGCTTTAAGCATAGTTCTGTGAGTCATCTTCAAAACAGTAATCACACGACGGGCCACGCAATGGAACATCACCGTAGAGCGAATTTTAGCGGTTACTTAACGCTGGGTCGGGCATTCGCGAGTCAAAGATCTACATATGAATTTCAAGATTGAAAACCTGGCGTAGCAGGGTTTTTTAATTTAGTTTTATACTGGATGGTTACCGGAAGTTGTCGGACCGTACGCCGATATCAAATACCGACTATTGTTATTCCTTAAAGACGGGGTGATAATGCCTCCAAACAGAAGTTTCAAAGAGGCTTGAGGATTAGCATTCCCGTATCACCCCATCGAATTTTATCTGTCTATCCGAAGGAAATAATAGTTTTGGAACTGTAAGTAGTCTCTATCGTTCAGTTATGCTTCGCTTAAGAAACACATCGGGCTTATGCTCCTCTGCAAACCGCAGTATATTGCCAAGGCTTTTAATGGAAACAATACAGTTAACATTAAAGGAAGCTATTTTGAAGTATGCATAGCAAGGTTACCCTGTTTTTTCAAGAGATAACTTCGCTGATGAATCGGCAAGAGTCTTGGTCAGGCTGTTGATTATTTAATTGAGTGCCACTGTTAGCTGTACTAGGTCTAGCTATTGAGCCTATAGTTTTTGGTACAGGTAAGGGAAAACGAGAAGAAATGCTTGATGCACCGTTAGGACGTCTTGGCGTTGATCCATTGACCGTCCCCGTGTGTCGGACTCGCTACATACCGACTTAAACTCCTCTAAAAAACCCTTATTGGCTTCTGACTTACCCCCCGGGACCACTTTTTACATTACTTCAGGAGGGTTGTCATGTTTCCTTTTCAGGATCAACTTACGGGCTCAATTGTTTCCCGATCATTTTCTTCTTCTCTTTTTTTACTTCTGAGAATGTGTTCTATGTATCTACCGATATTTTGCCAGTTTTGTTTGCTTTCTAGCATCTTCTCTACTACTTTGTCTGGAGTGATAACACCCATGTTGTTTTGCAAGCTTCGGCGGGGGGAATCCCATCTACTGTAGGGAAAGAAGGTATTACATTACATTACATTTTACACTACTCCGTAGATAAATCTACGAAGTAGAGACACAGAAAAGCACTGGCAACTGAGGCCATCGGCTTTAGACAATACAACAGAGAGAGACACACAGATAGAAAGAACAACAGAAGAAACACATGTCAACAGCACACGGTTGGTATTTGACCGGTCCCCCATCCAAGTACTAACCGCACGCAATGATGCTTGATTTCGCTGATCGATGGGAAGCGATGCTTTCATCAAAGCCAAGGCCGTTGACGGAAAGAAGGTATGATTTACGTCATCTTCTGCAGAGTCCCCGTACTGGCAAGCTGGACTTTTCTTTTTGACGATCTTATGGAGGAAGGCGTTGAAATAACAGTGTCCGGTGAGTATCTGGGTGATGTAGTAATTAACCTCACCATGCTTCCGGCCATTCCACTCAGCCACGTTCCTGATCAGCCTTGCTGTCCATCTTCCTCTGGTTTCCAAGTTCCATCGCTCTTGCCACTTCTGATTTGTAAGCTCTTTTGCTTCTTTAGATGCCGCTTCCGTTTCAATTTCCGTCTTTCATGTCGTAAATGTACCTTTCAGCCGCTAAAAGATCGATGGGAGTCACTCCTGCGATTAAAAGGACGGCTGGTTCCGACACCGTTCGGTAAGAACTTGCTACGCGTAGAGCTCCTCGTCTCTGTACAGCTGCCATCTGCTTTCGATATTTCTCCTGTCGGAGTGCATCAGCGAGCGGGATTGTACGGCGGGTTTGAGTGGTATGGCTTGTCCAGGGCTTCACTGAGCTCCCTATTGTTTTTTCTAACAATAGCCGATGTTCTTTGGGGCCTGCATAGCCGATTTATCGGCGTGTCGGAATAGCACCTTACCTTTAGCTTGTCTTTCCACGTTCCTGTCGACCTCCTCGTGGTGCTCGTGGATAGGTTACGTAAGTAACTGAACCGACTAGATGGGAACAAAACAGGGACGGTATCCATTAAAAGTAGGAATCCGCTAAGGAGTGTGTTACAACTCACCCGAGGAGTACGCATATCTGGACGTGGTTTCTACTTCGATCAGGTCTGGAAAAACGTATATCTTGAAGACTGGTAGGTCTTGGGCTCTTTGTAGGAGGTGACCTATCTACAAGTGTGACCCTAGAGGTTGCGAAGCTCACCAGATGCTATATTCTGGTGCCACGGGAGATAGTTGCCCAAGGAAAGTGAGCAGTATGTCTTCGGACTCTCTTATTCTATCTCCGATAGAGAAGTGCAGTCGTCGCATACAAAGCGAGCGATCCATGAAGTTTGTGAACAATAGCGTATCGTCTTCGGGCTCTCCTATACTGTCTTCGGATGGTGAGGTGCAGCTGTCGCGTGCGTGTTTGCTCTCTTCAGGCTATCTATGAGGTAGGCCCCCCTAGTGGGAGTATCGTGGTGGCTGTGGTTTATTCCATAGCGGAGACATATGGGGTTCAGGCGTGCCTGGACTCAAGAGGTGTAGATAGACCTCGACTCTAAGCAAGAGGTGTTCATGCCTACAACATGTTCAACTTTGCTACTAAGATGGCTTCGGCTATCTTGGGGTTAATGGCTAGGACTAAATCTGGCTCCTATGGTGGTAGGCCACCCGTGGGGTAAAGGCTTCGGCTAGGGATCCACGTTAAACCCAGACTCGTTCTGTCGGAGTGCATCTGCCCAAATCCCGCATTCATAGCGAACAATGGCATTCGTGATTGACATCAGAAGCCTACGCTTGCTAGCCGTTGGACCTCCTACATTCGCCATTAGTCTACTCAGTGACGTTGTAACTTTTGACGCTTTTTCTGTTGCTGACTTTATCTGTTGTCAGAAAGTGAGTTTCGTATTTATTGTTATTCCCAGATACTTGACTGCCTCCTTGCTTCTTATAACTTCCGAGCCGATTTGAAAGTCGATTAAAGTTGGTATCCTCTTCTGTGTCAGAAGGACAATCTCGGTTTTTTCGGTAGCCATGCTTAGACAATGTTCTTTCATCCAGAAGTTTACTCGTCTCATGACCTGGTTCAGTTTCCTTTGCGCGTTTTCGCTGTCTTTTGCCGTTATTACCGCGGCAATGTCATCTGCATACCATACCAGGAAATTATCTTCCGGTATTTCCATGCGAAGGATACCATCGTAGTTCGTAGGAGATTTTCCAGAGATCGGCTCCGATGATTGAACCCTGCGCTGCTCCGGATGTGATTTGCTTCCTTCGTGGGCCTTCTATGATCTCATAGATCAGCTCGCGATCCTTAAGAAAGTTCCTCACCATTCTTAAGAAATGAACTGGAATTTTGAAGGTGTTTTCAAGAGCATTCAGCATATCACTCCACTTAGCTGAGTTAAAGGCGTTTTTGATATCCAGAGTTGCTAGCAAAACGATCTGTCTTGAGTAGTGGTTTCCTTGTTGGGCGTCTTGGGTAGCCCTTATTACTTCCTCAATAGCTCCGATCGTTGAGCGGCCTTTTCTGAAGCTATATTGCCTTTCTGATAAGTCTCCAGCTGCTTGTACTCCAGCGGTGAGTCGCGGTCTCAACATTTTCTCCAGAAGTTTCCCTGTCGTGTCTAGCATACACAGCGGTCTATACGCGGATGATCAATCTGGATCTTCGTTTCCCTTACTGATTAGTACCAAGCGTTGTGTTTTCCAGTTCTTGAGAAAAACTCCTTCCTTCAGACAACTATTGTACATGTTTAGCAGGAGCTGAGGGCATACTAGGGCGGTCCAGGGGTTCTTTTGTTTCGAAGGGATATCACAGTTAGAAACAACTCTTCTTCACTAAAAGGTAGTATTTCCTGTCGTTGGGCCAGTATGGTGTCGTGGGGCCGGACAGGGTGAGTTGGAAAGGGTATGTCCACTATGTGCTTCATCTTTTCATCGTTTAGCATAGGAGCTGTCATCTTGGCTCCAAGTTTCCTCATGACAATCTTGTAACCTAGTCCCCAGGGCTCGCCGTTGACTTCGCGGCGAAGATCCTCTCATTTCTGTTTTTGCTCAGATTTATGGCCTTCTTGAGCTCGGATTTTTTGCTTCGGAACTCCGTTAGATCTTCTTCGATTTGCGCAGTATGTCTTCTTCTTCCCCTAGTGACTTTATGCCTAAGCTGCAGGCATCTTTTTCGGAGCTCGGCTATCTCTTCTGTCTACCAGTAGACAGGGTCCCTGTTCCTATTTCGGTTGGCCTTTCTGGGCATCGAAACATCGCATGCAAGTCGGATGAGTTGGATGGTGGCTTCAGCCTTTATTTCCGCAGATCCTTCTACTCCTAAAACAGCTGCTTTTCCTTCTTCGATCACAGAGGTGAAAAGCTCTTCGTTCATTCCATCTAGGGGTATACACCTGGTTCCGATAGTAAGATCGTTGTGTACTCTGTAGTTCAAAGGAGATGTACTGATGGTCACTGCCTGTATAGTCCTCTATGACTCTCCAGTTTTGAATTTTACCGGATATAGACGCTGTCGCCAGGGTTATATCCGGAATAGTGCCTTCGCAGCCAGGTCTCCTGAAAGTGTGGGAGTCTCCTACATTCATCATCATCATCATCGGCTCGACAACCGGGTTCCGGTCCTGGCCTCTTTCAACAAGTCTCTCCACCTATCCCGGTCTCTAGCCGACGCCACCCAGTTGCGCACTCCAAGGCTTGGGGCGTCCTGGTCTACGCCCGCCATCTCTTCAGCGCAACCATGGTCTACCACGCTGTCGTCTACCATATAATGTACCACAAAGAACTTTCCGAGCAGGTTCCTCTTCGCTCATGCGAGCTAGGTGCCCTGCCCACCGGAGTCTACCGAGCTTAATTTTTGTCACGATATCTGCTTCTAGGTAGATTGCGTACAGTTCATGATTGTACCGTCTCCGAAATCGTCCTTCATCACATATGGGGCCAACAATTCCCCTTAACACTTTTCTCTCGAACGCAGCTAAGAGGTCTTTTGCTAAGCACCCAAGTCTCGGATTCATATGTGAGTACTGGCAGGACCATGGTCCTGTACAGCAGTAGTTTTGAAGTTATGGAGTTATGATTTATGGATTCGAAGAGCCTTGACAGACTACAGTAGGCTCTGTTGGATTTGAAAAGCATGCCGCGTATTTCTTCTTCTATATTGTTATCGGCTGCTACTATTGACCCAAGGTATTTATAGGATTGCACCACTTCAAATTCGTGCTCCGCTACCTTGATTGTTTGACCAACTGTTCCTCTCGCATTCGACGCCACCATGTACTTTGTTTTACCTTCACTAATGTGCAGCCCCAGATTTTGTGCCGCCTGCTCGATCTGGATGAAGGAGTCGTGTACAGCTTGTTCGGTTCTTCCGATGATGTCGATGTCGTCTGCGTAAGCCAGATGGTCCCCCTTGTTGCTGTGCCAGAGTCACTGATTGCTTTCTCCAGCGCCAGGAGTCTCCTACATTGGCTACTATTAAACCACGTCGCGTCGTGCCGCCATTTCGAGTATTTGCTTTCCTCGAGAATTTGTGGTTCGCATTCCCCACTCCTGCGCTCTGGCATTAAAATCTCCTGCAACCAGGATCTCGCCCTCAATAATAATCATAAAGTCCTCCAGATCTTCCAATTTTTTCCTAAACTCATCGATCCGATCGTTTGGACTTAGATAAGTGCTTATTATAGTGAGCCCTTCGCATTTAACCCACACAAAACCTTCTTCTGCCCCATGACTTTTGATGGGGACTTTCCTCATGTCTGCGATCCATATAGCAGCGGTTCCTAAGGAGTCGGCAATCCAGTTGGGTCCTATATTAATATCAATATCAATATCAATATCAAACCGTCCTAAATGTAAAAGACAATGTTCGGAGACTAAGAAGAACCAAGTTTCATGAGCTGAGGGTCTAAAAGTGTTAAATCACTTCCGTGATAGAACTTTGATCTTGGTAACTTTTTCTGTGTTAACTCCTCGTTCATCAAAATTTTTATTAAAAAAAAAACACAGCTTTCGAGCACCTTTGAGCTTATTTCTGAATCTAAAAAAATGTTATGAAGAAAAATTTTCCTTAAAATCGGAGTTTTTAAGATATGTATGTTATCGACAAGAATGGAAGAGACCATAAACTGACACATATATGTAACTCCTAACATCAACTTCAATTCCTAGTTGAATATTGCCAATTTGCGATTCAAAGGGTTATTGACCCAAAATTATCCCACTGACATAAACTATTAAACCAATATATAAGAAGTTCATAAGCTTCAAAAAAAAAACCCATTAACATAAAATTATACCAAAAGTATCATCCAAAGCCTTCTTTTCAATTTTCACTAGGAGGTCTACGTAATCTACATATTTATTTCGGCCAATAATTAGTACAGCATTGTAGAATGCGAACAAACAATTTGTTTGTTTTATATTTATAAACCTTTAAGTCGGCATATTTCTCTAACCACAAGTAGGAAACGGGCTCACAATTAGCTGCTCTAGAGTTTTCAAAGCAAAGCAAACCGTCTGCACGTACTCGTACTTGTTGCCGTAATCGTTTAAGTGCCACACCACAGAGCATGTATTAAAGCTTTTGTATGCACGTATGTGTATTTTACACATAAACGATAAACTAATCCTCGAGGGCATAGATATCAACACTCTTGTGTCGGTGTTCTTAGCTTATGTCTTTAGTTGTATTTTTTTAAGCCCTTGGGTATACCTTCCTACCGTTTCCTGTGTCTCCGTATAAGATTGTAGTTTCTTTGTGTGGCAGCCACATAAGGTCTTTAAGCTGATAAATCCTCAAATGATAGTGAACCGTTAATAATCATGCTGATGACAGTGCATCGTTGCGCTGCGCTGTTCAAGTGTGACACCGGAAAGCAATTGCTTTTAAATCTCTCACAAATAGGTCCCCGTGTGAATGAAAACGATTAACCACCCGCTGCCGCCGCCACTATACTTTGTGCATTTTCAATTCATTTTCAGCATAGTCTTGTCTATCACCATCTCACCATCAGTGACATCTTCTTCATCGTCGTCTTCGTCATTATGAACGTGTCACAAGTTGAAATACGTAGAAGTTGACAAAGGAGTACAGACTTTTCACCCCAAACCCTGTCAATCCAGAAGAATTAAAAAAATCAACAGACAAAGTGTCGGAGACGGCTATGGAGAGGTACATATTTCATCCAAACCTGCCATCATTTTTATGTACGAGGCTATCCTATATCCAATGCTCTCCTCCTTTCGACTATCTAGTGATGCATTAAAGCGACGTTTGCGTTCATAACCTGTAACACAATCGATCTCTTATTCGATTATAAGCCAAGCCCTCAACACACCACCAGGGCATTTTTTTTTTTTTTTAATTTCATAGCGCGTTTCCAAGTCCGTAAACCCACTCAAAACTCGCATCAATAACCGGGATGAATCGATCCAACGCCTCGGCATGGGGGTGGGCAACCGTAACCCACAGGTTTTAAATACGCTGCATGTAATTCGAGTCGACTTCTAAAAGGTAAAACTCATCCATTTGACCGCACTTGGGGTTGAGTGCGGTTGAGCTCGAGTCAAGTTTCATGACGTTCAATACTCTGCCACCATCTTTATGAACGGACTCGCATATATACATTTTGCACCATCGCAATCGATTGCTTACCGCATTGACCATAAAGGACTTAGGAACTAGTTGGGGCTTACCATCATTATTACCAACCAGAGTCGCGCATTAATTCCACACAAAAAACAAACATACCCTCCAACCAAATCAACAACCAAAAAAAAAAAAGGAAGAGAAACAAAAACCGAGGAATAGCGGATAGGCAGGCAATGTCGTTATATTGCAAAGATTGTCCATCAGGACGGAACTAATGTCCGGATTTATAGGCTCTCTTTTACACACAAACAAGCGCATATAAAACGGGAGATGCGTGGTCAAATTGGTTAACACATAAAAGCCCATATACCTATTAAAGCCGACATGTACTCGTAGCTATGTGATGGTGCAAACCATGTTTGGGAAGCTTGTCTTTTATGGCATTGAATCAATATTTTTTTTTTTTACTTGATTTTATTTATCGGCGGCCAATATTTTGCCGTATTTGCGACATTTATTGAAGAAAATTAAGTTATTTCAACTTTGCGAAACAATGAATGTTTTTGGTCTATACAGCTTAATAAGTTATGATGTGGTTAACCACATTTATGGTTTTAGTGCGTGTGCGGTAGATGTTGCTATAGGTACACCTATACCCTTTGGGTGGGTATGTTGCTGTGGAGATAGTTGGTTGAGATAATATTGAAACCAACCAGCAAGAATTTGTTGGTTAATTTTGATTAATCCTAGGCTTCGTTTAGTCTAACAAGCGATTTAATTAATTATGTAAGTTACGAGTATTACCGGGACTCAATTAAAGGTCAATAGCCGCTGCAGGTGACGCAACGGGCCTTCGATACATAATTATTTTTTCGTTTGTTTTTTAAGAGAATAAGGAAAAATATATAAAACTGATTTGAGCTGGAAAGAAATTTTATGGGACAAATCCTCTTTCGCACTGGCACAGTTGCAAAATTACTGAAAGATGTCGATATACATAAATCCTGACTGATAACTTGAGTCTCCATTATTCTGAAGACGTGTTCTTCAACGCTGGCGAAACCCAAGGCTTTTTCTTATCTTTCCTATTCTTCTAGTCGGTTTTCAGATGTAAGGAGCGATTTTTTTTAGAACACATAAAATTCAGAAAAATTCATGAAATCTTTATTTGTATCGGTAGAACGGTCGATATAATTTAATGTTTGAAGATTATTTCATGCAAATGTTGGCCGCGTCTGCGCCTTAAATGGTCCATCCGCTAAGTCCAATTTTGGCATACTTTTTATAACTTTTCGGCCGGTATCTCCCTTCAATGTTGGCTTCCAGTGCGTTAACCGAAGCGGGTTTGTCGCTACAGACATAAGCCTTAACATAGCCCCACAAAAAATAGTCTAGTTAGTTAGTTATTTATCCGGCTCCCGATCCATGGCGGGTCTCTGCCTGAGATAATACGGTCTTCCATCGGTAGGTAGGGACTAAGCGCTCTTGCGTCTGTAACCGCCTGGTCCCTGTATCGGAGTTTGGTCTTCCTCGTCGTCTCGAACCTGGGAGCTGGGATTCGAAGATTTTCTTGACTGGAGCGTTGTTGTCCATTCGCTCGATGTTACCGAGCCAGTGTAGTCGACGTGTTTTGGCTCTTTGTACTATATCCACATCTTGGTACAGCTCGTATAATTCACGATTGAATCTTCTCCTCCATTCGCGCTCTTCGCATATAGGACCAAATATCCGCCGGAGAATTTTTCTCTCGAAAGTGCCCAGTATCAATTCTCCTTTTTTACTTATCGTCCAGCACTCGGCGCTGTAGAGTAGAACTGGTAAAATTAGGGTTTTGTATATCGTGCACTTAGTCTTTCGAGAAAGGAGTTTTGAACCCATTTGTTTGGCCAAACCAAAGACCACTTCAAGACCAACGCGTTTCGCCTGTTCATCAATAGCTGTGAACGCTTCTAGCACTGCTCGCTTGGAGCGGCCGATGATGTCGATGTCGTCCGCATAGCCAAGCAGTTGGGAAGACCTGTTGAAGATAGTGCCTTCCAGGTTAACACCACTCTTGCGCACTATCTGCTCCAGGACTAGGTTGACGAAATCTCATGATAGCGCATCTCCTTGTCTGAACCCTGTACATGTCTGGAATAGCTCGGATGAGCTGTCACCCATTTGCACGTTGCACTGCGTATTTTGTAACGTCATGCGGCATAGCTGGATCAGTTTTTTCGGGATCCCGAGTTCCGACATTGCCAATAGAAGCTCTTGGCGACTTATGCTATCATATGCGGCTTTAACGTCGATGAAAAGATGGTGGGTCTCGACTTGAAATTCGTTGGTCTTTTCCAGGATTTGCCTATCGTTAATCTGCCTGGCCTGAAGCCACACCGGTACGTACCGATTATAGTTTTGCAGAAAGGTTTTAGACGCTCACATAGTACGGTGGATAGGATCTTGTAGGCAACATTAAGCTGGGATATGCCCCTGTAATTTTTGCAGGGCATAGGATCGCCTTTTTTGTAGATTGGGCATATGGAGCTATTTGACCAGTCGTCGGGCATACTTTCCTCCTCCCGCACTTGGTTGATGAGCTGGTGCATGCACCCTATCAGAACAACTCCTCCATACATAAAGAGTTCCGCAGGTAGGCCATCCAAGCCGGCGGATTTGTTGTTCTTAAGCTTGCGGATTGCTTTCTTAACCTCTTCAGTACTGGGTAGTGGGACTGGATCCTCTAAATAATGCCCATTAAGCAGCTGCTGGAAATGCTGCTTAAACACGTCTACAATTCCCTGTGCTTCCCTTCACTGTTTCGAAGAGCTTGCGTGCCGGTCCTATAACCTGCTGCCAGTTGCTTGGCTGTTTTGTAGAACTGGCGGGTGTTTGTGGTGGTGCTACGCTCCTCGAGATACCTGAGTCGAGAAGCTGCAGCTGCTCTTTTATTTCTGCACAGGGTTTTTTTCTCTTACCGTTTCTTTTCACGGCACTCCCCTTTTGCTGCTCTTGTTTTCCGCTGCAGCATTTGTATTCGTGCATTTTCCGTCTCCTGCTTCAATACCACGCATTCATTATCGTACCACGGGTTCTTCTTCCTAGGTGGTTAATAGCCTATGGTGGTCTCGGCTATCGCCTTAATGACGTCGCGGTACTTGTTCCACTGGCTGTTGATACTTGTGGCTGGGGGTACGGCAGAGAGTTTCCCGGTCAATTGCTCATTGTAGTCTCGGGCTTTTTCAGGTGTGCTGATACATGCAATATTGAATTTCTTCTTTTGGGCGGTCCTCATTTTCTTCTCGTTGGACAGTCGGGCTCTGAACCTTGTCCAAGATGTTCGACGCGTGCCTTGCGTCAATTAGCACGTGGTCGATTTGGTTGGCGGTTCGACCATCTGGAGATGCAGCAAAGTCGATTAGTCGGAAGTCGTTATCTGTTGTCGTTTCGTGGAGGCTGTGCTTTCCAACTAATCCGCCAAAGATATTTTCCTTCCCGACTTTAGCATTGAAATCTCCGAGCACGACTTTGACATCATACTCCGGACAGGCTCCATCCAGGAAATCGTAAAACTCCTGCTTGTTAGACTCCTCAGCTTCAGCGGTAGGGGCGTGTGCACATATTAGGCTGATGTTTTGAAAAGTTGCTTTGATGCGGATCACAGCCAGGCGATCACTAATCGGCTTAAAATCGATGACTTTTGATCTGAGTCGATTTCCCATGACGAATCCGCATCCTAACATGTGCATTCTTTGATGACAGCTGTAATAAATGTCGCAATCTTTTCTTTTCGCTATTAGTGATCCTATCCATCGTATCTCCAGGATCGCGGTAATGTCTGCCTTGTACCGCGAGAGGACAGATTCAAGTTTTTTAGCAGTACCTAGTGTGTAGAGTGTCCTTACATTCCATTTACTCGTAAATCATAGTCCATTTTCGTTCGGGTCTGGTTGCCATTTGAGGGGGGTCGTTATCGGAGTCTTCTCGCCGCTCTCTCATAACAATTGGTATTTTTTACTGTGGCCGGGTTGTTATCACGACGCACTAACCTCCGATCTGTAGGGCCATGTGTTTAGTGTTGCAATTGCTTCCTTGGTCAACACTCGCACTTACAAGTTTGGCAAGTCATGACATAAAGCCAAGACCATTATCCGGCGGTTGCCAACGAGGAGGTAATGTGAGCACTTGATGTGTAGAAAAAGATGCAGTTGGAAGCCCCCAGTTCCTACAACATCCAACCACAAAAAATAGTCTAGAGGCGTTAAATCGCACGATTTAGGCGGCCCATTGACCGGCCCCAAACTCTTCACCGAACTCGCCTCTCAATTGGTACATTGTTACGCGTGCTGTGTGGCATGTGGCACCGTCTTGTTGAAATCACATGTCATGCAAGTTAAGCTCTTCCATTTTGCGCAATTTTTTATGGATGCATTGGTAGCTCTTGCAATGCTTCTGACTGCTCTTCACCCCAAGTGCGGCAGTTTTGCTTGTTCACGTATACATTCAACCAGAAATGAGCTTCATCGCTGAACACAATTTTTCGATAAAAAAGTGGATCTTCGGCGAACTTTTCAAAAGCCCATTCACCAAAAATTCGGCGTTGTGGTAGGTCGTTCGGCTTCAATTCTTGCACCAGCTGTATTTTGAAAGGCTCCACACCTAAATCCTTCCACAAGATTTTCCACGTAGTGGAGTAACAGAGACCAAATTGCTGCGAACGGTCGATGCTCTGTCGTGCGACTTCTTCAACATCCTTCTTGAAAGAATAGTGTAAAAACATAAAGCACAATGTTTCAAAACTCCGTCCAATTACTCGGATACACCGACGCTATTGACATTATTGGAAGAACAAAGCGTGATGTCAGTGGCACATTTATGAGCATTGAGACAGAAGCAAAGAAGATGGGTTTAGCTGTAAATGAGGGCAAGACCAAGTATATGCTGTCATCAAGAAAGGACACCCAACACCACCGTCTTGGACAGAACGTCATTATAGACAGCTATAACTTTAAGGTAGTGAAGGACTGCTATAAACTCTGAAAACAACACAAGCGCTGAAATCAAACGGAGAATAACTCTTGCCAATCGCTGCTCCTTTGCACTAAGAAGGCAATTGAGTAGCAAAGTCCTCTTTTGAGCAACTAAAGTGTCCCTCTATAAGACCCTTATCATCCCGGTCCTTGTCTATGGTACAGAGACATGGACTTTGTCGAAAGTGGATGAGAGCGCTTTAGGCTGTTTTTAGAGGAAAATTCTTCGTGTGACCTTTGGTCCCGTCTGCATAGACGGGGAGTGGAGGAGAAGATATAACCACGAACTGTACGGGCTGTACAGTGAAACTGACCTAGTCAAACGAGTAAAAGTCCAACGACTGAGATGGCTAGGTCATGTAGAGCGAATGGACCCGAATGCTCCGGCCCAGAAAGTCTTCGAATCCAACCCCGAGGGACGGCGCAGTACAGGAAGACTTGTGGCGCACACAAGTGGGAGAGGACCTCAACCAACTTGACGTGCGAAACTGGAGACATCTAGCTCGAGATGCTTGTTAGTTGAGGCCCAGGTCCACCCCGGACTGTAGCGCTACCTTAAGTAAGTAAGTAAAAATATACTATGTTGAGATAAAGTACTTGTTCTAAAATCATTTGCAACACTTTCGAGTCCAACTAACTATGTCAGAAGTCCTTGGAAGGAATTATATATAAAGTGCAATTTCATACCATGCATCTAGTTACATATGGCAGGTGTTTTATGACTGTGCTCATCGATTAAAAGCTTCACAATGAATGTAGACCACTCACTACCAACGCAAAGTTATGACAGACATCCATTAGGCTCAACCATCAGATAAAAGCCAAAGCAGATTGTTACCTATTCTGTTTCATTATATTTAAACAAGTGCAGTCCATAGCATTGAGCCACTCGTATAAGCCGGTCCTGTGTTGGTATTTCCTCTTTTGTGGTCCTACCTTTTATATCGCTCTATATATATAGAACATATTGGACTAATCCCTACTGAGATATTTATATCCTAAATCCTTAATCTGATCTGAGTGAGTACTTGTGTCCTATTTGGAATCGTATGTTCGGGGTTTTCAGTTTCTGTTTTGTCTTCAAATATTTTCTTAAACGATTTCTAAAGTTGACATCCTGCAGCGGCACTTTGGGAATTGAAGCAAAATGAATCCCTGAAATTGTAATCATTTGAATTCCATCGAGATGGGTGTTTAGATGTCACAGAGTATGAAGTGAAGAGATGTCTTTAGTTTTTTTTTTTTTGATGTATGGTAAGAACATAAGGAAGTAGAATATATCAACCTACATTATGTCAAAATTTAAGAACATTTCAGGTAGGTAAGACCACCTATAATACCCAAGTAGCCCAAACATGTGATGTGATATGGGATTTTTTGTATTCTTCATGTGAAGGGAATTATTTCATTTTTGGGATTATGTCAGTAGAAAATGTGTGTTCGTTCTTTTCACACATTGTATGTTGGTCGTTTTCTAAAAATACGTTTTTAAAGTTGGAGTTTTCCAACCATAAAAAATACACACACATCCATGAACATGCGTTAGAGGGTATTTAGGTGGAAATAGGCATAAAAGGGATTTTTTTTTGTTTGGTTTAAAGTCAACAAGGTCCTTTTTCAAATCAAGTAGAAATTTTAAAGCCTTATATTGGTATTAAAATTAAATTTTTCACATCAAATCTCTTATTATTCCCAAAGAAAAATCTTTTACGAGTACTGTTTCAGACTTGGTATACTGCAACGAATTTATAAAAAATAAAATGCAAGACTGGGGCGCACGAACTTGCTCCTTTGTAATAGACTAGGAATTTAAAAAAATAAAACGAATGTTACTAAAGAAAACTGTTCAAAAGGATAAAATGAACTTTTTAAATTCTTTTAGTAGTAAGAGAACAAAATGCTAGGCAAATATGAACTTATGAAAGAACAAAAATTATAAGTCGTTGTAGTGGTTCTTTAAAAAAATAGGCTCTTATGTAAAAAAATTTTAAAGCATCTTTAAGAAATAATTATGGTACGCCAACTTTAAGTTTTTATAATTGTAGGAATGCAAGTTAAATTTCCAAGAAAAATATTAAGCCGTTCTTGAGATATCGAATTTTCCAAAAAAAAAAAACTTTTTTTTTCTCGAAAAATTGAAAAAAAATATTTTTTCTTAAGTTGTGAAATGCAATATTTTTTAAACTTTTTAGGAGCTTCTTTATAAAAAATTTCATTAAAATCCGTTATGCCGATAATGAGAAATACAGTCACTAATATCTAGATTTCAATTTGTTTCATTAAATTATATATCGTAAAAATTAATTGAACGAAAAAAAATTCTCGCAACCGTTTTCCAAAATAAATACGAGTTTCGAAAACCATTTTTTAACATTTGTATGGAAGGTAACATTAATTTTAGATAAAACAAATTTTTTTTTCTTAAATCTTGTAGATTATCTTAAGAAACTTTTATTTATCAAGTTTCAAAAAAATCGAGCATGGGGTTTTCGAAATATTGAGTTTCAAAAAAAAAATTTTTGAGTTTTTTTTTTAAATCCAAAAAATAAAATATTAAAAATTTTAATATGTTAAAATATTCAAAATGCAACCAGGGGTGCTACCAAAAATAACAATTTTTTGGAAATTTTTTTTCAACTATTACCTAGTTTTAACTAAATGAAATTTTTCAATTTTTTTTTTAATTCTGTTGGACAGTTTTTTAGAAAAAAAAAATATTTATAAAATTTCGAAAAAAATTCGTATGGCAGGTACCGTTATTTTTGGCCTTAAAAAAAAGAAGAAAAAACGTGTGGAGAGAAAAAATTAAAACCCATATCTACCAAGTTTGAAGAACCGTTTAGGCTGTAGTCGAACAGACAGACAAATTGCGAGAACCACTTTTTTGGTCTTCGCTATCATCGTATTGTCAACTTTGATCAAAATCTCGAGTACGATTTTTTTTACGAATGCATAACTTGCCCTATAGTACCTATAAGTCGCAAGTAAAAAACAGATAAGAGATATTAAGACGTTAGGAGCCAATTTGAATAAAACAAATAAATTTGGTGGTGAAACAGCTCCAATAGAACCAGGACCTAGTGGTTTACAACTTTCGTCCATTCCTGGGTGAGTGTTACCAGAAATAGGGAGAAACTACAATTTTCTTGCCGATTCCCAACGGTTAATGAGCACCACCACCACAGGTGAAAGTGGACATATTGTTGACCGTACATCAGTCTAATTGGCTGTAAATTTGTTAAATCTCTTTTGCCAAAACAACATGGAGAGTCATAGTGTTCACTAACATGTTAAAATGATTGAATTATTTAATGAAAGTAGGTCTTCCGTTCGTAAAAAGCATTTCACTCACTTCGGTCGAAAAATCAATATCAGCGACGGACCCAATCTTTGGATGCATGGGTTCGTCAACAAGAAAAATTGTCGAATTTGGGACGATCACAATTCAAATGAGATCCACCAAATTGCAATGCATCCTGCAGAAGTCACTGTTTCTTTTGACCTCAATTGGATGATATGTATAGCGACGACATGTGGTTTTAAAAGGACAGCGGCCCTACGTTCCACACAGCCTATTCCATCATAGACATTTTGCATGAGCGATTTCCGAAGATGGTTATCTCACGCCGAAGTGATGTGAATTGACCCCGTGATCGTGAGATTTGACCCGGTTCTATGTCCATACACTACCAACCAGCACTGCCCTTAAAAGGCAACATAATCAATTGTCAAATTCAGCCTGATTTATGGCCCCGAGTTATAGAAAATTAAAAGTTTCTAATACGCTCTACTCAGCGAATTCGCAGCGGACATTAGAATGATGATATATTTCAAACACAAAGGCATACATGGGTCTTCTTAATAAATACAAACTTAATATAATATCTTACTCTCAGTTTGTTTTATACTTACTCACTCACTTAGGTCCGCAGACCTTTTATGTCCGTGGGGGACCCGTAGTGTGGGATAGGGCATCCACAACACCAGCTCGCCATCGTGTTCGGTTCCTGGATATGAGCCGAAACTCTTGATTGAGCAGATTCCACTGCATTGTGTCCAATCCACTGCCACTTTCGAAGTCGTATAATAGAGTCAATAGGTTCCTGACCCGTTTTCCTGAACAGCTCTTCGTTTGATATACGATTGGGCCAGAAAATCCTGAGGATAATTCTTAGACATCTATTAATGAACGTTTGCAGCTTCTTAATGACACCTACTGTTACTTTCCAAGTGCTGCAACCGTAAAGTAAAACGGATTCGACGTTGGATCGAAACAACCGTAGCTTGGTTCTTAAGATAAGAGAGTTATTCCTACATATATTTCTAAGCATACCGAAAGCAGTCTTCCCGATTCGACTGCTGATGTCCTGTTCGGTGCCACCCTCGGTACAGATGATACTTCCAAGGTATTGGAAGCTCTCTACTTTCTCTACCGGTTATTGAGAAATATTTATGAAAGAAGATGACTGGGTTCCGAGGCTGATCATCTTTGTTTTGCCGGAGTTGATTTTCAGTCCCATGATTTCTGCTTCTCTCTCCACCCTTGTTGTCATTTTTGTGAAGAGCCATGATCCTATGAGAGAGCTAGCATACGTCGTCCGCATAGTCAAGATGTTTCAGGTGAGACGACAGGGTCCATCGAACACACAGTTCCCGAGTAGTTTTAGCGCTAAAAGTGAACTGATATATGAACATATTGATACTTTTGATTTCGAGGTCGTCTCGGAGGATGAAGTCATTAACACTTTTAAAACTCTTAAGTCTGAAGCTATTGGTGAAGACGGAATTCCTCTTCGATTTCTTAAATTAATTTTTCCATATGTTAGTAACCCACTTACGCATCTCTATAATCACTGCATTGTTTCTTCAACGTTTCCAACTTTGTGGAAAGCAGCTAGGATTACACCTGT
Organism: Chrysotoxum bicinctum; assembly: GCA_911387755.1. Taxonomy (NCBI): domain Eukaryota; kingdom Metazoa; phylum Arthropoda; class Insecta; order Diptera; family Syrphidae; genus Chrysotoxum; species Chrysotoxum bicinctum. The sequence continues at coordinate 105,886,106 of OU426989.1, read as the reverse complement.
ACCTAAAAAGTCTGTACCCATAGAACCGTCCGACTATCGTCCGATAAGCATCTTACCTTGCTTATCAAAGGTCTTAGAGAAGATTCTAGCGAAGCAAATAATAGAACATCTTAATACAAAAAGTCTGCTATCTTCATATCAATCTGGGTTCAGAGCAAACCACTCTTGTTCCACAGCAATGGTTAAGGACTTCTCTAAGGCCTTTGACAAAGTCAACCATGGTGTTCTATGTGAAAAACTTAGGCACTATTTTCTGAGCTGGCTGTCTTCTTAGTAAAGAGCTATTTATATAACAGGACTCAGCGTGTTGTGGTTGGGGATGAATGGTCACGGCCTAGTTTCTTGAGAACAGGTGTTCCACAGGGCTCTATACTTGGCCCAATTCTCTTCTGTCTATTTATAAATGACCTGCCTTCTGTTTGTGAAAATGTCTCCTTTCATCCTTATGCAGATGATATACAGATCTATCCTTCAAGGAGAATTGGCTTGATTGATGACGTTATTTTTCGCATCAACGAGGATCTTATATCCATCTGTAAGTGGGCTGAGGAAAATTGTTTAACGCTTAACCCTAAAAAAACCCAGGCTTTGTTAGTATCCAAGAAGGAGTACAATACGGAACACCTCCCCACGATATCCTTATATAACTCTAGTGTCTCTTATGTAATATCTGTGACCAGTCTTGGCTTCAAAGTGACGAATGATTTATCTTGTAGGGATCAAATTAACTTTGTTGTGGGACGAATATATGGAACTCTAAGAAAACTTTGGATATCAAGTAGTTTTACACCTACTGATACACGACTCCGCTTGGTTAAAACGCTTCTTGTGCCGATTATTTCATTTTCTGAACTTGTTTATCCTAAACTGGATTCTATGTCCGAGCACAAGCTGAATGTGGCATTTAATGATATGACAGAGTATGTATACGGTCTACGTAGATACGACCACCTATCTCCCTATAGTACCAAAATTCTAAATTGCACACTATCCAAATATACAAATTATTGAAACTGAAATTCTTGCATAAAGTGATTCACACAAAAACGCCTCTGTATCTTTACGAAAGAATTAGCTTGTGCCATTCTTCTAGAATAGGTAATATATTAACACCCTCTTTTAAGTACCTTAACTCCTCACGGTTGTTCTTTGTTAATAGCACTCGCCTATGGAATTCTCTGCCAATAAGGATTTAACAAATCAGGGAAATTGCAAACTTCAAACCTGAAGCATTTAAACACTTTTCAAATGTGCATTTATAGATTTAAAATTTTGAAGGAAGAAGGTGTAGAATTAAAGAAGAATAAATTGGTAGAATTTTGTTGCCGAAGTTTGTTCTATAATAAATAGATATATATGTATGTATATATTAAAAAAAAATATATATAAAAATGTTATTTTACTTCAATTTGTACTTGTAAGCTTAAATTTTAATCTAACCACTCTGTTAAAAATACTATAAAAGACTTAGTCTTACTGTTTTATCCAATAAAAATTGAATCGAATTGAATTGATCCCTCCGTTTCCTGTCAAGGCCGCTCGCAAGACATCGCTTATTACCAACAGAAACAATATTGGTGACAGAATGCAGCCCTGTCTGACTCCATTTTGGACTCCAGAGAACTTGACTATCATTCCCTTTTTCAACTCATTCGGAAATCCTTCGGAGACCCAAGCTTTCTTTATCAGTGAATGCAGGAGTTCGCTCGATGTCTTTGGCGCCGCTTGTAGAAGCTCTGCAGTAATGCCATCAAGTCCTACTGCTTTGTTTTATGCAAATATAAGTATCAGAAGCGCTTCATGGAAAACCCTTTAGCATGAAGTTAGCACTGTGTTCAAACATATTAAGGGTGGTCAAAATCCCTTTAGTGCGTGCAAATAATAAAAAAAATATACACTGGCATCTCCTTTCTTAAAATCTTCTTGATTTTCCTTACACTGGAAACATGTGTAAGTCATTTTATATTTATAAAAAGAGACTTATTCTCCATGGTAATTTTATCTTTAATTAAAATATTAAACTTTCAAGCCCCAACTAGCTTTATAATACAAAAAGAAAAAGCAACAAAAAAATGCTCCTCCACTTATGTATATTTGAACAGCTAATTATTTAGTCAGCTCTGTATAGGTACATTGAAGCCAGTTCTTTCAAAGTCTCTTTGGATTCCATTTACCCGCAAGAATAACAAAATTACTGCTCCATCTTTAATTCAGATAAGTAAACTAGCTCTGATTGCATATATGTACACAAGTCCTTTCGATTTTATCAACGTCATCCTCCCCAAAGTCTCTCTCTGATGTCTACCTACACCAATGCATACATAACATACCCTTGGCAAATATAACGAAATAATAAAATAGCAAACAGACCGAACAACGAATTCTACTTGACAAGCTCCTTAGGAATGCAATTTGCAAACATCATATCTTCGTGTCTTGAGAAAATTTACATTCTCAAGTGATATCTTGATTATTTACTTACCAACATCCTTCTCTTGTTCCTCCTGCTCCTGTACTTTCCACACTCCCCGCCATTCGTTCTGTTTCGTCCTTGATCATCATATTCTCTCTGACTCCATCTAACATAGACTCTGTTGCTTCATTTAACTAATTAATTTTGTTAATTTTTATTCTCTATCTTTGCAGATACCAAGCCAACGGGACTTTTATACACAAAAACAGTAAAACAGCAGAATAATAATATAAAAAAAAAAAAACAAACATTTTCGGATTGCTCTTCGTGCTCTTGGAATAAAATTTGCATTCGCATCTCGGATTCGCATTTTGTATGCAACAAAGGTACGTATTGTCGTTTGTTCTAGTGTTGAGGGGGTGTAGGATTGGCTTTCGTACCGCCAGAGTTGTTTTATTGTTTGACGCCAAAAGGGATGATTCTCTGCTGGATGCTGAAAGCACAACAGATTGCTAGAGCCTTTTCTTCTTCCCGCTTCATTGTCGGGATCAGCACCTTGAAGTCAGCCGTTTCTAATAGCATTTTGGCACGTCCGATGACACACATATTCCAATTGAATGTTTGCAACTTGTAGCGATTTGTTTTTCGCGTCATATCCGCTTAGTATTGTGGACAATAAGTTCTTGATTAGGAACAAAGCGGAACTCTCGGGTGTGAGCTTGTTCCTCTGTAAGACCCTTTGTAGTGGAGTGGTAGAAATTACATCGCTATGAAATATATTTATTTTTTTATATAAACTATCAAGGAGTCCATTCGGACCTCGAAGGATCTTTGAACACTCATAACTTCTTGTTTTCAATATTACGCCTTCGGTAATAATGCTCAGAAAGGAGACCTCCTGAACTGGCCCAAATACATGGGCTTCAGTCATTTGAACATCGCATACAACAAGTTTTCTGCTGTATTATTTGAACGGTCTGAAGCCTTTTCGTCAGCTTAAGGCCGGGAAAGTCCAGCGGCGATCAAATATTCCCATCACGACTGTTCTTGGAAAAAATCGAAAAACTTCAAATGGAGAGACCTACGACATTTTCATCTTTTTAGCATCTGTGAGGACGAAATATTTAAAACAATGTTTTGTTTTGGCATCCCTGGAAAAGTTTAAAATTTATGCAGGATGACGAAGGAACGCACGGTTCTCCATTCATCATCATCGGCTCGACAACCGGGTTTCGGTCCTGGCCTCTTTCAACAAGTCTGTCCACCTAGCCGACGCAATCCAGTTGCGCACCCCAAGGCTTCGGGCGTCCTGGTCTACGCCACCTCTCCAGCGCAAGCATGGCCTACCACACTGTCGTTTACCATAGAATGTACCACAAAGAACTTTCCGAGCAGGTTCCTCTTCGCTCATGCGAGCTAGGTGCCCTGCCCACCGGAGTATACCGAGCTTAATTTTTGTAACGATATCTGCTTCAAGGTAGATTGCGTACAATTCATGATTGTACCGTCTCCGGAATCGTGCTTCCTCCCATATGGGGCCAACAATTCTCCTTAAGACTTTTCGCTCGAACGCAGCTAAGAGGTCGGAGTGCCTTTTGCTAAGCACCCAAGTCTCGGATCCATATGTGAGTACTGGCAGGACCATGGTGCTGTACAGCAGCAATTTTGAAGTTGTGGTGAGATTTCCGGATTTGAAGAGCTTTGACAGACTAAAGTAGGCTCTGTTGTATTTGAGAAGCCGCCCGCGTATTTCTGCTTCTATATTGTGATCGGCTGCTACTATTGACCCAAGGTATTTAAAGGACTGCAACACTTCAAATTCGTGCTTTGCTACCTTCATTCTTTGACCAACGGTTGCTCTCGCATTGGACGCCACCATTTTTTTTTTTTTTTTTTTTTTTTTTTTTTTTTTTTTTTTTTTTTTTTGTAAGACCAAAACTAACGGTACCCGCCACACGTTTTTTTTTTCTCCGCATTTTATGAATATTTTTTTTTTCTCAAAAGCTGTCCCATAAAAAAAAAATCAATTTTTTTTTAAAACTCGATATTTCAAAAACCCCATGCTCGATTTTTCGAATTTTGAATTTGTCATTATCGGCATAACGGATTTTCATGAAATTTTTTATAAAGAAGCTTCTAAAAAGCTTAAAAAACGTTGCATTTCAAAACTATAAAAAAACTATTTTTTGAAAAAAATCTATATCTCAAAAACGGCGATATAGGTACTATAGGGCAAGTTCTGCATTTGTTAAAAAAATTGAACTCTAGATTTTGATCTTAGTTGACATTACGAGGATAGCGATGACGAATAAAGTGGGTCCGACAATTCCAATGTCTGTCTGTCTGTCTGTCTGTATGTCTGTACCTCTCCCTACAGCCTCAGCCACTAGAGCTATTTTCTTCAAACTCGGTACTTAAGATAAAAAATAAAATGCACGACTGGGTCGCACGAACTTGCTCCTATGTAATAGACTAAAAATTTTAGAAACGAATGTTATTAGAGAAAACTGTTCATAAGGATAACATTTATTTTTAAACTCTTTTAGTAGTAAGAGATAAAAACAGAATCCTACGCAAATATAAATTTATGCCAGAAAAAAAATAGAAGTTGTAGTTGTTTCTTAAAAAAAAAAAAAACTTTTTAAAAGGTTTTTGAGAAAAAATTTTGGTACGCCAATTTAAAGTTCTTATTATTGTTCGAATAAAAATTAAATTTACAAAGAAAACTATTCAACCGTTTCTGAGATATCGAATTTTCAAAAAAAAAAAAAGTAAAAAGAATTTTTTTTTTTTTTCAAAAATTCAAAAAATATTTATTTTAAAGTTTTGAAATGCAATGTGTTTTAGACTTTTGAAAAGCTTCTCTATAAAAAATTTCATTAAGATGCATTTTGTAGATAATGAGAAATTCAAAATTCGAAAAAATGGTTTTATGGTAGATACAAGGTGTAATATCTTAATTTCAATTTTTTTTTTATTAAATTAAAGATTGTAAAAATTAATTGAAAGAAAAAAAATTTTATCAAAATTCTAGGTGTTGTTTTCGAGAAAAATACGATTACCATTTTTTTAATTTTTTAGCATTTGTATGGCAGGTAGGTACCTTTATTTTTAGATAAAATAATTTTTTTTCTCACATCTTGTAGATTATATTGAGAAACTTTCATTTATCAAGTTTAAAAAAAATCTAGCATAAGGTTTTCGAAATATTGAGTTTTGAAAAAAAAAAAAATTTTTGTGTTTTTTTTTTTAAATCCAAATTGTTTTTTTTCAAAATTTGAGTAAACAATTCTATTTATGTTTTTGGGGAGCTTTAGCAAAAAAAAAAAACTGATCAAAATCGGTTGTACGGTTTTTGAGAAAATCAAAAACAAAAAAATGGTTCCATGTGGGGTACCCTAAATAACCATTTTTCGTATTTTTTTTTTAAACCATTACCTAGCTTTAACTAAATAATATTTTTTTGTTTTTTTTTTTTGAAATTTTTTTAACAGTTTTTGAGAAAAAAAAATATTTATAAAATGTCGAAAAAAAATCGTATGGCAGGTGCCGTTATTTTTGGTCTTAAAAAAAAAGAAAAAAAAACGTGTGGGGGGAAAAAATTAAAAATGATATCTACCAAGTTTAAAGAAAATCGGCCGAGCCGTTTAGACTGTAGTCGAACAGACAGACAGACAGACAGACAGAAATACAGAATTGCGAGACCCACTTTTTTAGTCTTCGCTATCATCGTAATGTCAACTTCGATCAAAATATCGAGTTCGATCTTGTTTTACGAATGCATAACTTGCCTTATAGTACCTATAAGTCGCAAGTAAAAATTTTGGTAAAAAAAAAATTTTGGGGGAAATGTTATTAACTGTACCTGTCATAGAACGGTTTTTTTGATTTTGGAATTTCTCAACAACGGCTCTAACGATTTTTACCAAAATTTTTATTCAGGAGCTCCTTTGCATTTCAAAAAATAGAATCAAAATTTTTTTTTTCGGAAAAATAGTTTTTGGACTTAAAAAAAAATAATACAATTTGTTTTTGAAAATTCAATATCTTGAAAACGGATACAAGAATAAATTGTTAAGTTACGTTATTAAATGTATTTTAATAAATACCAACAATTTGCATATCAATTTTTGTATACAAATTTTAAGGAAAATTTAGTACACAAAAAACATGTTTCTGTATGTCTGTACCTCTCCCTTTTAGCCTAAACCACTAGACCTTTGTTCTTCCAATTCCAATTTAGATTTTGAAAAATCAATACCTTGAAAACGTGTGAACGATTATTTTTTGAAATTATTTCCTAAAATATTTGTATATTACTAAGCGCTTAAAATTGGCATCCCAAATTTTGTTCTAAAAAAATTTAAAAGAAATTTGTTATATAAAAAATTACTTCAATAAAACGATTTTTAGACTTTATTTACGTAAATTCACATTTTTCCAGAAATCAGGCAATTCCATGCATTTGAACATTTTTATCTAATTAAATCCATGTTTAATATTTATAAAATGTATTTTAAATTCCAAAGTACTTTTACATAAGAGCAAGTTCTTGCTACCCAGTCGTTCATTTTTTTTTTTTATTAAAAAAAAAAATTCCTTTTTTTTTTTTTTTGTAAACTCAATATTTGGAAAACCCCAAGGTAGATTTTTTAAACTTTCTCAATACAGTCTAGAAGGTGTGAGAAAAATTTTAGTTTACCTAAAAATAACGGTGCCCACCATACAAATGTTGAAATATTAATTTTCAACTTTTTTTCAAAGTACAAAAGAGTGGGCGTTTTGGTGGATGTGGTCGGTGTTGGGGTAAGAAATATCAATAGTTTGGTTCTAAATATGTATGTATGTATGTACATATGTACATGCATTTCCAGAAAACTTCAGGTTCTTAGCTCTATTGGCTGATTTATTGCTACTAATAGGGTCATTCTGCCCCAGGGTGCGTCTCTTGAATGTTTGAGTCCATGACAGATGGTCAGCAACACATATTCCAACGCTAACGTAGAGCTGTTCCAAATAATTTCCCTAATTTTAAAATAAAATTTATATGATGGAAAGTCCAGTTATGTTTGAACAAAACGAAAGGAACAATCCTCGGGGAAATAATCACATAACGAGAAGTTCCAAGTTTAAAGGAAATTAACTGAGCCTTATATGATGTAGCTGAAAAGACAGACAGAATTTCGAAAACCACATTTTCCGTCTTGCCCATCAAGTTTGAATTGAATATATGTAATCTGGAGTTAATTTTTGTTTTACCTTAAAATACCCACTAATAAAACATCGCACGTAAAAATCATCATTAGTGAGATAGTTAATCACATGTGAAGTATTATTAAATTATTGTCCATTAAGCCATAAATAAAAGTGATTTGCGGTGGTTTGGCAATGTGGTAGAATGAATTGTGGCTTTCATATTCATTATTTGAATATTAAATTAAATAAGTAATCAATTGAAAATGATGCTTCAAATATTTGAATAGAAATTCTAACGAAGTTTTGGTTTTATAGAAATTATTTTGTCTCTCTTATATTCGTTTTGGTTTGACGAATTTTTTAATTAATTTTTCAGAGAAAACACAATGATTTCTATGGAATGTATCCTAAAGCGTATGTTGCTTTTATTGGAATAAATGGATAGATGGTGAACAAAAGACATGTTGAACGAACATTTCTTGATTTAAACATTTCTAAAAGTTCATAGAATTTTAGTATGTACCCATGGAGTTTTGAAAACTTTTCTGAACAAAAAAGAAATAAATATATAATAATATGGTTTGTCATATACTGAAATGCACATATCCTGTAAGCTTTTATTGCTATTGGTTTTGTTTGAAAACTCCTTAATTAGAATGTACTTACTATGTAAGAAAAATTTTTCCAGAAAATATTTTGTTAGAATTAATTTATTTGTAATGAGTTTTTAAATTTCAAAAACAATAATAATTCTGTGAAAACCAAATCATGTTTTAGTATTCGACGACCAAGTTGAACAAAGTTCCTGGTTGGACTTTTAAATAAAATGCTTGTTTGAAAATAGATACTGTTATGGCTATACATATAATTTATAACACATACATACCTTAGGTACATGTGTGTGAGTGACTATTTAATTGCGATGTGCATATGTAGGTGCTACAGCTAAAGTTTTGAATTTGGAAAACTAAACCGCTGATTCGATTTTCGTCAAACTCGCTACCTATACTGAGGGGTTTTCGGTGATTTCCTAAAGGAGAAATTGAATTTTTACCAGCCCGAAAGCACAATATCTGCCATACAGCCGTTATGAAAAATCTGATTTATTTACCGCGAAAACGGCTCTTAACGATTTTTGCAAAAATAAAACGTCTAACTGAGTCGCAAGAACTTACTCTTATGAGACTAAGAAATTCAAAAATACAAGTTATCAGAGAAAAATTTTCAAAAACATACAATTAGTTGTTGGTGGTAAAAAGAGAATGGCATGTGATTTCCTAGGCAAATATGAATTCATCCAATAACTCCAATAACGCTGTAGCGCGTTTTTTTTAATTTTAAAATTAGTTTTTGTATATAAAATTATTAAAATATTCTTAAGCAAATATTTTGCGATGAAAATTTTAAGTTTTTATAATTGTCCAAATATGTAAGATATCGAGGTATCGAATTTTCAAAAAAAAAAGAAACTATATTATATTTCATAAAAATCCGTTTTAAGAGATTAAAAATTCAATGGTTCTATGGTAGTTACAGTCAGTAATGCTTTAATTTAATTTTTTTTATTGAATTATTGATCGTAAAAATTAAGCAAAAGAAAACAATATTTATCGAAATTGTGTGTGTTGTTTTCGAGAAAAATATGATTTTTAAAAATCATTTCTTAACATTTGAATGGTGGTAACCGATATTTTCAGATAAAATGAAATTGTTGTTCGGACATCTAGTAGATGGTATTAAAATTCTTTTAGTGTTAATAGTCAAGGTTCGAAAAAACTCAAAAACGGGCTTTTCGAAATATGTATAGAATTTTTAAAAATTTTTTAATGTTTTTTTTGTTTTTTTTGGAAAATTTGAATACACAATACTACTAAAAATTTTATGTTGTTTGCTCTGGAAACAATGCGCTTTCATTTAATAGTCTCGAGGTGATGCGCGAAGATGTTTACGATAATATGTGATTGCTTGGCATTTGCAACAAATTGAAAAATTGTTCAATGTTTCATGTCTATCATTATTTTACCGATATTTTCACAAACAGTGCTCTAGTGAAATAGTCAGTTGCATTCCTTCCCTCAAACAATTCAACCGTAATACCCGTACTTCTAGGAATGCTCATCAGTTTACCCTTGAGCCCAATTTCGGACGTACTGTCAAGTACAGAGATTCTTTTTTAAGCCGCACAACACGAATGTGGAATGCTTTACCCGGGTCAGTCTTTCCCACCCATTTCAATGTGCAGACATTCAAAACCAATGTGCACCGGTATCTCCTTTCCAATCCTTTCCTACTTTCCTAATTTCTCGCACTGTGTTTTACATAATAAGGGTATTCATAACCCCTTGAGTGCGCGTTTAATATACAAAAAAAAAAAAAACATCAAATCTGCAAAGGTATCCTAATCATTAGTGAAGGAATTACTCTAAAAATGTAGATATTGATCATTGATTGTCAGGATGAAAATAATCGATCCAAGATGGCTGCCTTGCGGGGCGCTAGATTTCCCAGTAAAAGGACTTGACAGTGAAATTTTTTCCAAGACCTTGCTAAAGTTCGTGGCATGACATCAATCTCATTTTATGGCCAGTTGAATTTTAAGTATAAGATAAAAAACGCTGTTGAATTTGAGGTCGTAGATTTCTGTAGGTTTCTTCTACAGAAATCTACGACCTCGTTGTGTGGCGGAAAATATTGGTTTTTAATGTAAGTAAACAGTGTCGAAGACGATACTTTTGAAAAGTTTTGTCATGCACAATGATTTGGCTTTTGGCTTATAATTAGAAATATCTGCCTTACGACCTTTTTTGTGGAATATGAATGATAAAAAAATCCTTCACACTGATGCCAAGATCCCTAGGGAAAGACATTATTATTATTATTATTTTTTTTTCATCCGATTTTTTTTTTTTTCGAAATGTTATTTATATTTTTCTCTCAAAAACTGTCCACAGATTTTAAAACAAAAATCAAAAAATTTCATTTAGTTAAAGCTTGGTAATGGTTGAAAAAATTTTCCAAAAAATGGTTATTTTTGGTATCCCCCTTGGAACTGCGGAAACGGTATAACCAATTTTGATAATTTTTTTTTATGCTAGAGCTCCCTAAAAGTTTGAATATTATTGTGTATTCAAATTTTCACAAACAAATTTTTTGGATTTAAAAAAAAAGTCTTGTTTTTTTTTTTTTTCAAAACTCAATACATATGTATATGTATTTCGAAAACTCCATGCTCGTTTTTTTTTTAAACTTGATAGATAAAAGTTTCTTAATATAATCTTCAAGATGTAAGAAAAAAAATATTTTACCTAAAAATAACGGTACTCACCATACAAATGTTTTCTTGGCTTTCGAAAATCATTTTTTTCTCGAAAACGGTTTCGAGAATTTTTATAAATTTTTTTCTTTCGTTTAATTTTTACGATTTATAATTTAATAAAAAAAAAATAAAATTAATATATTACTGATTGTACCCACCATAGAACAATTTTTTTCAAATTTTGAATTTCTCATTATTGGCATAACGGATTTTAATGAAATTTTTTTATTGAGAATCTTCTAAAAAGTTTAAAAAACTGCATTTCAAGACTTAAAAAAAATGTTTTTGGAATTTTTGAAAAAAAAAAAAAAAAAAAAAAAAATATTTTTTTTTGAAAAATTCAATATCTCAAAAATGGTTCAATATTTTGTGTTTGGAAATTAATTTTTCATGTTTTAAAAAATTTTTATATAAAAGCTTATTTTCTTTGGAAACCACTACGACTTATAATTTTTGTTCTTGCATAAACTAGTATTTGCTTGAATCACATGGCATCCTGTTTTTAGCTCCAACTACTTAAGGAGTTGTTTAAGTCATTTAAAAAACGAATTGTGTGCTTATGAACCGTTTTTCTCGAATACATTCATTTCTGAAATTCTTAGTCTCTTACATCAGAGCAGGTTCGTGTGACGTGCATTTTATTTTTTACTTGACTTTTTTTTTATTTGACTTTTCTATCGAATGAATAGTGAAAGAAAATTACCACCGAAAATTGGAGAAGACGCTCTTAAAATTGTGACAACCGACTTCGAATTTCGGTATTCGTTATATCCCTTTGCTTCTCACCACCGCTTTCACTAACATTTTCCTCGTTTTCCCATATTAAAAATCCTTTTACAAATCCATTGGCTACAAAAAATCAAAGAGTTTGTAAGTCTTAGGTGGAACACCAGCACTACTTATTTGGTAAAATAGCAGATCTGGCCATTACTGAGTTCGAAGCATTCCAACTATTGGCATAACCAGACATTGTCTTCCTGAAATGCGAGTATTACGATTGCGTTGTCTCATGGCAGATTTCATTATAAATGATTTGGTTGATAAGGGTTTGATGTGTTAGAAGTCAAGATAAGAAAAAAAAAACGTCCAACTCGGTAGAGTACAATTTATTTACTGAACAATATTAAAAGGGTGTAAAAGAATGTTAGGCAATTAAAAAGGTAATGAGAGCTATCGCGTCTGGGTTGCCAAAGTGCTGTTCTTAAATTATTTGTTATATTCCAACAAACTGCGCCTCAACCCAGGTGCGATTCACATAATAATAACTGATTATGGTTTAAAGTTAATACATTAATAAAAAACAAACAAAAATCATAACTTTAAAATGATGGCACGTATTTAATTTCAACTTCGCCAGAACTATACTTGTCTTTTATGAAATGAAAGCTTGTGTCGATGTGTTTACTCCTCTTGTGAATCCATGGATTTTTCACCGTTGAGCTCCATGATTGTCACACATCACCGTTGTATTGACTGTATTGACGTACTCATTGAAACCCATTTCCTGTAAAAGACTACGGTGAAAACAAACTTCCTTCACGCCTTGACACATCGCAATATATTCAGCTTCCATTGTGCTTAATGAAACAACATGTTGCTACAAAATGCTCTTTGTGCGGATGACTATGGTATTGAGGTAATCTGGACACAATATGCACGATGTCTGGCCTCGACATTATGGCCAAATATGTGAGAACTCCAAGTAACGATTGGAACTCTTTAGTGTTGAAACCGGAACAATGTGAATCTTTGCATTTTTTCAGCACGATACCTTCAGCTCAGGGTGTTGATGCAGCCTTGCAACTGATCATTACCCATTTTTGTACTAGTTCAATCGCATATCTCTCCTGGTCTATGGTCAAACCGCCTCGAAGTCCATTTCGTTGAATCTCCAAACCCAAATAATATTTAATAGGTCCACGATAAACAGCTTCAACTTGCGCGCATAGCTTCTTTATTATAGTCTTCATAGTTGATTCTCCAGAACAGGCTATAATTAAATCGTCAACATATATTGATATTAAGTTAACTTCATTTTTATTATTCATAAAATAAACACAGTTATCAGTTTTGCACCTACGAAAGCCCAGTTCTTTTAAAAACGAATTAATTTTCTCGTTCCAATATCTTCCAGCTTGCTTAAGACCATAAATCGATTTTCTCAATTTACAAACCTTATTCGGGAACTCTTCACTCACGAACTTTTGAGGCTGTTCCATAAACACTTCCTCTTTGAGCTCTCCATTCACATACGCCCATAAAACATCCATGTGGTTGACCAGGAACTTATGCTTAGCTGATAGCGCCAATACGAGACGTGCACTGAAAATAAATTCCTAGGTAATATTGACAAAACCGTTTTGTTGACCTTTAACAAAACAATTTTATTGTTTTGATAAAATTTTTGTCCAATACGGAAGAATGATTTTGTTGATTTCACAAAATTTTTATAATCCATCATGATTTTTTGTCAGTTTAACAAAATATGCACTACAAATAATTATTGTCAGTTTAACAAACCAACTTTTGTTAATATAACAAAATAAAACAGAGATTTTTGTCAGATCGACAAACTTTTTTGTGATGTTAACAAAATGTTTGTTGTATCTACAAAAAATCTGTTTTGTAAATGTTTGCCAATATCACAAAGTTTTTGTTGATTTTTTTTTTGTCAATTTAACAAAAAATAAAAACATTTTTGTTAAAATGACAAATATTTTGTTTTGGGGTTGAATTATTTTGTAATATTGATAAAATAATATTATCAGATAGATAAAACTATTTTGTGAGGAAACCAAAAAGATTCTTTTGTGTATGATATAGTTCACACTTGGTTTTTGTTAAAAAATCGATGTAAGATTAACTGAACTTAACAAAAATTGCGTATTGTCCATACGCCCTCACAGATGGTTGCATGTGAGATCGTAGGGACGAAACGCCAATTTTTGTGGACTTTTATCCCAAAAAAAAACTGTTTTGCAAAAATTAATTTTGTTTTTTGTGGATTCAACAAAAGAAATTTGTAAAATTGACAAAATATTTTGTTGAATTGACAAAATATTTCGTTGAATTGACAAAATATTTTGTTAATTTAACAAAATATAACAAGACATTTTTGTTATTTTTACAAAATATTTTGTTAATGTAACAAAACAATTTTGTTAATTTAACAAAACAATTTTGTTAATTTAACAACACAATTTTGTTAATTTAACAAAACAATTTTGTTAATTTAACAAAACAGTTTTGTTAATTTAACAAAACAATTTTATTAATTTAACAAAACAATTTTATTAATTTAACAAAACAATTTTGTTAATTTAACAAAAAAAAATTGTTAATCCGATAATAATAAAAAAACAATAACACTAACAAAAAAATTGTTAATACAACAAAAGAATTGTTTTTTTTTTTTTTTTTATAATCTACACGCGCTCAAGGGATTATGATTACCCTTTAAATGTTTGAACACAGCGCGGGCGTGAAGTTAAGGAAGAGAAAGAAGAATAGGAAAGATGTGTGGCACGATGTTCTGAGACTGAAGGTTGTTGTCTCAGATATTTTATCTGTTAATATGACAAATTAATTTTGTAAATTCTACGAAATTTTGTCATATTGACAAAATATTTTTGTTATTTCAACAAATTTATCTGTTAGCATAACAAAATAATTTTGTGGATACAACAAAATATTTTGTGTTACCTCAACAAAATTCTATAATTTTTGTCAATTTGATAAAACTTTTTGTTGGACAACTTCAGGATTGTCAGTAATGTACTTTTTCCTCGGGGGTCCCACCTTTCCAGTTCTCATAATCCTAGGCCTGCCTCTCTTCCGAGTTCCTGGTATAATGAAATCTTCCTCTTCAGACGAACTATTTTCAGCATCTATTAAAATCAGATTTTCCTCAGCTGGTTCCATATCATCAGATTCCTCCACCACAGCACCAGATTCTGCAGCCGTTGGTTTATCAGAATTAACCTCACATTAAGATCCACAGTTTATGAACCAACTTATGGCATTCGGGGTAAAAGTAAAAACATTCCGGTGTTCAATTGACACCTTCGTTAGCTCCACATATTTAGTATATTGTCGGCAACTAAAGCTAACTCAATTTTATGATTTATTTCCGAAGGTTTAAAACTTTTGATCTTTTGTGCGAACTCCCAAGCCGGTTAAAACCTACTTTTTCCCTTCAAAAGTTACAACCCCTATCAGTTCAACTCTTACCATCATGATTTATTCATGTATTTCTACGTTTTTCTAATATCATAATCATTTATTTATTTTTTTAATCAGAATAACTTACTCTTACATTTATATTGTCCATTCAATTAATTACAGTCTTATAAACGCAGCCTTTGGTAAAGAAATATGAAAGAAATAAACAAAACAAAATTCTAACCCACTTTATATACCTAGCTACAGTTCTAGTGATTCATCCCATTTGGCTATTGACCGAGTTCTTTTGTTTTAGTTTCGCTTTGGAACACCCCGTAAGATATTATTCAACTTTTCTATTCTACTCGTATGTATGTATATATTTTACATTCAAGAAATAACTCTATACCCTGAAAATCGATCAGTTTGCTCGATTCGAAAATAAACATTCACACACATATTCAGAAAAAAATCGACAAGTGGCTGAAAAAGTCGACCAAAGGGTTGCTTAGGGTGACCATCGGTTATGAATTTTTTGTATTTAGTAAATTTTTCTTTATTAAGAATTTTAGTTTTTTTTTTTGTAAATTCAAATATTTATATTTGTTTGAAGGTACCCACACACAAACACATGTATATTTTAAAGGGGTTTTGACTACCCTGTTAATGTTAAATACAGATCCATCTTTAAAAAAAAAGAACACCAAAATGGAAGGTAAAAACAGAAATAGATACAAAATTTCACATTCGTGTTGTACTGCTAAAGAAAGTATCTCGATACTTAAAAGTGAGTCCGAAATTGGGTTCAAGTGTAAACTTGTGAGCATTCCTAGAAGAGCAAGTGTTAAGGTTGAATAGTTTTTGGGAATAAAATCAACTGGCTATTTCATTTAGAATACTGTTCATAGAAATAGCGATAAGTTAATGAGAAACGTGAAACATTTCGATGGTGCTCAAACGAAATAAAAGTTTCCGTTATAGTTTTATCACCTATCCTTTTTCGCGATCTATTTCTATTTCTACAGGTTAACCTATCTAGATGTGAGAATATACATCAAGAATTAAATGAATGTAGGTTTAATAGATTGCAGCCAGATCAGAAGGCGCATAAATTTCTTGCATTGTTGAAGAAGACATTTGCACTTAACAGCGTTTTTGGCAATGTCCTCAGAAGGAAGTCGGAGCTGCACATACCAAGTCTTAAACGTATTTCGGTTTCTTCGATACAAGTGCCGCACATGTATGGTGGTATGAATGGTGAGTTATACATCGCAGACAGCTTTGAGTTTGTTTGACATTGTTTATGATTCCCTATTGAACAACACTTATCAGAATTTCATGAGCTAATCATTGGAATTCCACATCCGAAGAACATGTATGTGAATTAGAAACAAATATGAAAAACTGAGAGAACTATCAGCAAAACGATAACTGAACGGATTAAATGTTGAGATATAGTTCAAGTCATTAAAGAAAGAGATTCGAAGACAAAACGGAGCCCTGAGGCATACCATCATTTCGACTTGTATTGAACGGTCAGAAAGGTTATTTATTACCCACCGAAGAAGAAATTTATAAGAGTTACACACTGATGGTTGCACTCCTAATGCGAAAAAATAACCTATAGGTGAAGCTCCGCATAGAAAATACAACATCCACGGATTACGGAAGAAAAGATAAAATGGGCTATCAACTCTTTTTAACCGTATAAATCACCTGGTTTTGGATTTTGTCTTCCCCATCATGTGAACATCATTTAAACCCACCCTTAAAAAACATATTCCTAAGCAGCCTTAAATGGTGATATTTACCTAAAGTGTGACAGGATATCATGGTGGTATTTATTCCGAAATCTGGTAGCCAAAGCCACACTTATACTTACAAGTAGGGGTAAAGGAAAGAATCACGCTCTTAATAGGCATCTACTTCTCTTCAAACAGGTGATTTATGTGACGACAGACATGTTTTCAAAGACTAAGAAGTACCCTCCGAGATTTCAGGATATAGTTTTCTGAAACTCATCAGCACTCTTGGACTTGAATGACATAGGATTCATCATAGGTTTGCAATACATGGGTCTACATTGATCTAAGTGTGACGTTAACAAGATCAACTGCTTATTCTGATGTCATATTCAAAACAGCAGCGAGAGTAAAATAATATTTTTTTAACTAATTTTTGATTATTTCAAGATGATTAAGTTTTTGACTTTGAATTTGTTAGGCAATTTTTTTTTCCTCAGTTTTATATTTTGAGTTTTAAACCCAATTCGCACAAAAACAGAAGAAAAGTTCTCTCTCATTCTAAGTTTGCATTAATATTTTAATAATTCTACACAATTCATAAATTATTGTCTTATATCCTAAATAAATTTGTTTAATATTAAAAAAAATATTTTTTTTTAAATCCTCAATTTATCAAATGCACGAAAAAATATTGTCTTTTTTTTCTGTCTGTACTTAAATATGTATGTTTATTATTGAAATAAATATGGTCACCCTAGTTCTCAATAAAAACAATTATTTTACTTTGAACCAACAACGGCGATGGCCGCTTTGTCAATTTACATACTCAAAGGGTATTCTATCCCACTCGTCTAACCAATAGGGGTACCAGATTTCTATGCTCTCACATTACAATAGTCGATTTCAGCCAACAATTTCGAAATTCTATTGACGTTGGTGCAAATTTGATTTCACACCCTTGTCATGGACAATTTCGCGGTTGTCGTTGTCCAGTTTTTCTGCGCGTCAAAATCAATGACAATTGACAAGTTGCTGCATTGTCCTCTCTCAAGTGACGTATTTTGGCTCATTCTATTGAATTTTTTTTCTATTGAAAAAAACAGAGGACACTATAGTATTTTCTGTATGTCCTTGTGTTAAAAGACTCTTGCATACTAGCTTACAAACATTTCATACAAAAGTTGAATTTTGTTCTCGGGTGCTATATAAGTACTTACATAAAGTTAAACTTTGCATATTTTGGAGAGAAAAATTGTGTCCCTAGTAAAAAAGACTTTGAGGACTTTGAAATTCAATCACATTCTCTAAGTTTCAACTTAAAGTTTAAAGTTCTTAAATATAGTCACAAAAAAAAAAAAAAAAAAAAAAAGTATGTATATGCACTCTGAATCATCATGTGTATATTGAAAGACAGTAGGAATAGAGAGGGACTAAAGTTTGGTGCCAAATCCGAACGGAGAATGTGAATGACAATAATTTATCATGACAGGAGATATTTTTGGAGGAGTTATCACTGCCTCATAGTTTCTGTAAACACATGTAAGTCTTATAAGATGGCCATGATGGCATTACCATCATTCTTGGAACTCTATGGAATCACCTTAAATATATTAATTACATAGAAGAAAATTGCATAATCTGAGGACTCACTTATTTGCCTTCTCTATCATTCTTTATCAAAGTTGACCAACGATTAAAACACCTCAAGTTAAATGGCTTTCAATTCATAAAGTAAGACAAACTCAGGAAAGGTCGAATATCTGAAATTTTACCACTCAAAAAATTTTATCCCGAACTCTATCAAATCGAATCAAAGAGAATTCTTGGTTTGATTCAAGTTGTAAGGAGGTACTTATGAGAAAAACCGGAATATACATACAAGCTAGAAAGCTGTGTATTCGAAATTTGATGAACCAAATTTTTGATAACCAAAAACTAAAGCTAAGTGTACACGATTGGTAGATCTTACAATATTGTCAGATATTACAATGTCTGACAATTATCTACCAATGAGCTGACAATTAATTTGTGTGTTTCATGGTTGGTGGAAAATCTACACGTTTTTTTTTTCTTTTTTTTAAGACCAAAAATAACGGTCCCTGCCATACGAATAAATAATTTTTTTTTTCTCAAAAACTGTTGGAGAGGTTTAAAAAATAAAAACACAATAAAATTTCATTTAGTTAAGGCTACGTAATGGTTGAAAAAAAATTACCGAAAAATGGTTATTGAGGGTGCAACCGATTTTGATAATTTTTTTTTTGCTAAGGCTCCCCAAAAACTTAAATAGAATTGTGTATTCAAATTTTCCCTAAAATTTTTTCGGATTAAAAAAAAAAACTTAAAATTTTTTTTTAAAACTCAATATTTAGAAAACCCCATGCTAGATTTGTTTAAACTTAATAAATAAAAGTTTCTTAATATAATCTATAAGATGTGAGAAAAAAAAATTTAAATGTTAAAAAAATAAAAAAAAAATGGTTTTCAAAAATCGTATTTTACTCCAAAACGGCACCTAGAATTTTGATAAAAATTTTTTTCGTTCAATTAATTTTTATGATCATTAATTTAATAAAAAAAATTGAAAGTTAGACATTACAGCTTGAACCTATAAATAAAACCATTTTTTCGAATTTTAAATTTCTCACTATCCACATAACGGATCTTAATGAAATTTTTTATAGATGAGCTTCTAAAAAGTCTAAAACACATTTCAAAACTTTAAAATAAATGCTTTTCTAATTTTTGATAAAAAAAATCACGTCAAAACGTTGGTTATACTATCGACTCCTGCTGAATTCTTTTTTTTAAATGCCCGTTTCACTCGACCATAATCATCATCATCGGCTCGACAACCGGGTTCCGGTCCTGGCCTCTTTCAACAAGTCTCTCCACCTATCCCGGTCTCTAGCCGACGCCATCCAGTTGCGCACCCCAAGGCTTCGGGCGTCCTGGTCTACGCCATCTCTCCAGCGCAAGCATGGTCTACCACGCTGTCGTCTACCATAGAATGTACCACAAAGAACTTTCCGAGCAGGTTCCTCTTCGCTCATGCGAGCTAGGTGCCCTGCCCACCGGAGTCTACCGAGCTTAATTTTTGTCACGATATCTGCTTCTAGGTAGATTGCGTACAGTTCATGATTGTACCGTCTCCAGAATCGTCCTTCCTCACATATGGGGCCAACAATTCTCCTTAAGACTTTTCTCTCGAGCGCAGCTAAGAGGTCGGAGTGCCTTTTGCTAAGCACCCAGGTCTCGGAGCCATATGTGAGTACTGGCAGGACCATGGTCCTGTACAGCAGCAGTTTCAAGTTATGGTGAGATTTCTGGATTTGAAGAGCTTTGACAGACTATAGTAGGCTCTGTTGGATTTGAGAAGCCGTCCGCGTATTTGTTCTTCTATATTGTTATCGGCTGCTACTATTGACCCAAGGTATTTAATGATTGCACCACTTTAAATTCGTGCTCCGCTACCTTGATTGTTTCCCCTCGCACCATGTACCATGATTGTTTCTCCGACGCCACCATGTACTTTGTTTTACCTTCACTAATGTGCAGCCCCAGATTTTGTGCCGCCTGCTCGATCTGGATGAAGGAATCGTGTACAGCTTGTTCGGTTCTTCCGATGATGTCGATGTCATCTGCGTAAGCCAGTAACTGGCTGGACCTGTTTACGATGGTCCCTCTTGTTGCCGTGCCAGAGTCACGGAGTGCTTTCTCCAACGCCAGGTTGAAGAGGAGGCAGGCCAAACCGTCCCCTTGTCGGAGTCCATTAAAGATTTTGATTGGTCTGGATAGCAATCCGGCTATTTTTACTTGGCTTGTTACGTTGGTCATGGTCAACCTACATAGTCGTGTCAATTTATTTGGGATGCCGAATCCTCTCATGGCTTTGTAAAGTTCTACCCTGGCTATGCTATCATAGGCGGCCTTAAAGTGTATAAAAAGATGGTATGTTGGGATGTTAAATTCTAGACATTTTTCCATCGCCTGCCTAAGGTTAAAGATCTGATCAGTTGTTGATTTGCCTGGAATGAAACAACACTGATATTGTTCGATGACGGTTTTAGCGTATGGGGTTATCCGGTCTTGTAGGATAGAGGAGAGTGTGACATCTCCCTTCTTATGTATGGGGCATAATATACCTTTTCGCCAGTCTTCTGGCAATTCTTTCTGCTCCCATACGTGCACTATAGTATCATGAATTGCTTGACGTAAAGCTGGCCCGCCGTGATGGAATAATTCGGCTGGTATGCCATCGGCGCCCGGGGCTTTGTTCTGTTTAAGCCGGCCTATAGCCTGCTCAACCTCTTCTATGCTTGGTGGCGGCAACATAGGGTATTCTTCTTGAAGTAGTGGAGCCTCCACTTCTGCAGTGAGCTGACCATTTAGCAATTCGTTAAAGTACACTTCCCATCGCTCCAGTATGCTTTCAGGATCGGTGATCAGATTTCCCTATCCGTCCTTGCAGTATGTGCAGCGTGGTATGTACTGCGTCATGTTTCGGACGGATTTGTAGAACTTCCGCGCCTGGTGCGGACCTCGCTCTCGGCTATTTTCTATTTCACAGATTACCTCGACCGGACTCGACCATAATGACGTTTGCCAAATGATCATCAGTGAATCCGGTGAAACCGTGGTTTTCCGGTCGCTGTTGTGTCATATCAGCTCGAAGGTAAAAACGGAGAAGCATGGCTCTGTTTTCCAGGTCATGACTCGCCCGAGTTCTAGCAATCCCAACTGGTTCCCATCTATCCCGCGAATCTTCGACAATAAATATGTAGTCGTCAATTGAAAAGGCACGTATTCGAAGCTATATTACGGTGGCAAGTCCGCAGTGGTCACTGTGGTACTCGATCGTTCGATAACTCTTTTTTCGTTTGAGCTTAAACCGAATTCGATTATACTTATAGATTCCGCTTGTTTAATTGACAAGTTTCTTGTAGGAAAAATGTTAGGACAAATTGTTCGACTTCAACTACTGCGGCACAAAACAGAACTTCCTTAAAATGAATCGACACGTTCGGTTGGTAATGTAACCCAAAAACTATTTTCAAAACCCTTAAAGCATATTCAATCAATCAAATTCAAATTCCTAACTTGTAATTACAATTATGATCCTGGCACAGGGATAATTCATTATTGATTAGATACGTGTGTGCAATTTGAACATTTGATACATACACTTTGACTATACCAAAAACTAGGTACATATACTTGTATACATATATCTACGATTACCGGCCGGGTTCTGAAATATTGGATTTATGATTTGTTGGTCTATAAGTCCCTTCCAGCCCAATGACGACGACGAAGCAAGATATTATGTGGGGATATTTTGAGCCATCAGAAATGATTTCAATTGAAGTAAATGCTTCTCATGCCCTTGTGTTTGGCAGGGACGGACAGACAGCCCAACCGAATCATGCGAACAGCTTATAAATGAATTGTCAAACTCAGCTCGTTTGACGTACATACATGCGTGTAAGTGCTCCCAGCGAGGGTATAATCAATTTCACACACCCCTATGTACATCTACTCGTATAATATTGGGCTGCAAAATTTTTGGCGAAAGTAATATTCGCCTACAACGAAATCAATTACTATAAATCAAGTGTAATTAATTTATAATTCAATTTGATAGGACACGCACTTGTGTGTGAGATGCGATTACATAAAACGGTTTGATTGATGATCCGAAGAGATATTTAGATAAAAAACGAAAAAAAAAAAGCCCTCCCTTCGAATTTAAACTATTGCACACCTAAATTGGGTTGATACCTTCAAAATCTTCTGCGTCTTTCGTTAAATTTTCTTCTTTTTCCGGTGATGACGATGAGATGACACTCAAAACCCGAAAGTTTTGTCATTTTCTTACCGCTATTCGAAGGCACACTTCGGTGTTTGTCGTTGTGGGTTGCCAGTTGCCGGTTGCCTTAATGCCTGTCATTTTGAGGTGAATTCTATAGGCGGGCTTACGTTTGTGTGTGTTCTTAGGAGTCGCAGGGCGGAAGGGTTGTTAATTTTAACCCTCAAGTGCCATTTTGAAATACCTTAACGACTTAAAATTGTCAAGGGTTTCATCCATTAGGAAGTGGTTTAGTGGATAAATTCAAGTGTTTAATGAGAAATTTTGTTTCGTGTTTCGCTCGTCGACGGTCTTCTTCGCCGACTCGTCGTCGTCGTCGCTTCATGGTGTCGCTTGGTGGGTGCAAATATATACTTAGGCAATAAGAATTTGCTTCAGTATAGGTTGGGCATAGTTAAATGTGTATTGCTGTTTTAATATTTAATTACATACTTTACTTGGGCGCAATTTATTTTCTTAAGGAAGAAGGATATTTGCATAAAGTTTTATGAGCTCGGAAAACTGCAAAAGTCAATCAACCTTCTTGCCTTGTTTTTGCTTAGCTTAGGCTGGATTACTCGTTTATACGAATTTATTGAAATGAGCTAACAAACTAGACTTCTGGGGTTAACCCAGAAAGGGATAACTTTAAAAAGTAAGAGTCTTAAAAGGCGATTAATAAAGTTTATTAATTGTTTTCTAATCATAAGGTGTTCACATCAAAATGTGGTTACCACTAATTATTATTTGTAGATAACTGTTGCAGAAGGGTTTTAAATTTTACTTGCGATGTTTGTATAGGGTGACCAGGTAACGACCCTGTGAAACACAAAATCGGTTCTGGGTTTATTTTGAAGCTACATTCTTGCCATTAGCTGTGGACTGGACACATAACTCAAATGACCGCCTCGTCTTCACTGCTTCAAGCCATGTCGGTCAAATTTGTGACTACTCCCGGCGCGGCTTTATTCCGGCAATAGTGTCTCGAATGTTGGCCTCGAGCTGGTCCAGAGTGGTTTTCTTGTTAGCGAAAACTAAGAACTTAATGTAGTCCCAGAGATCACGGGAATCAATGGCGGGACGCTCGCAGTAAGATGACTCAGTTGCCAAATTTTTGCTTCACAACTTCTAAAATTTCGTTGCTTATATGATATTTAGTGCCATTTTGTTGGAATCGCCGCTTGGATTTGTCGTTGTTGTCGAGCTCCACGGTCAAAAAACCGGATCTCCGATCAACATTTCCAGCACCCAATTAGCTAACTCACGGCGGCATTGCAAATGGTCGTTCGGATTGAATGGCAAAAATTTCTGATGCTAACTGACGGCTGTTAGAAAAATAATCTTTGCTATCTGGTCACTATTATGTTTTTAGATATAAAAAATAAATTCTTATTTAAAAAGAAAAACATCCGTTCTGATGAAGAAAAAATTTCGAATTGAATTTTTATTATTTTTCACATTTTGAAACAATATGAAAATCTATATAATAAAATAAAAACAAGTGTTTTATAAAGTTGATTTCAAATATTAACAACTTCAACACTTTCCCTTGTTAATATTGAAACAACAAACAAAATTGAATACAATTATATAAAACATTAAATCATAACAATCCCATCATATTGCAAAGAATAGTCAGTCGTATCCTTGGCAATGGTTTTGTCATTATATCAGCAATTTGGTTTTCTGTCGATGTTTGTTCTATACCCAGTTGTCCTTCATTAACTTTTTCTCGAACAAAGAAATGTTTTAAAGCTATATGCTTTGTTCTTCGGTGAAATTCAGGATTCTGAGCTAACCTCACTGCTGCGGTATTGTCCACTTTAAGAACAGGTACTTCAGTTATATTGACAATTCCTTTAAATAATCTTGTTATCCAAATTATTTCTTTGGATGCCTCGTTAGCTGCTACTATTTCAGCTTCTGTTGTTGAAGTGGCAACCATAGTTTGACGCTGGCTTAACCAAGAAATTGGACCTCCACCATAAATAATTACCACTCCTGAAGTCGATCTACCAGTTTTTGTGCATCCTCCAAAGTCTGCATCACTGTAGCAGTCAAATATTCCCTTTTGAGCATTTGAACGGTATATGATTCCAGTATCTTTCGTACCTTTAATGTATCGAAAGACTCTTTTGACTCTACCGACGTCTTCTATAGTTGGATTCTCCAACGACCTTGACAGAAATCCTACACTGTATGCCAGGTCCGGTCTTGTTCCAAGCATAAGGTACATAAGAGCTCCGACAGCTTGTCTGTATGGGAAATTATGTTCCTTTGAATTTTCTTTCCCTGTTGTCAATACCTCTGAGCTTTTCAACATTGGTGTCGAAACTGGTTTGCAATCCGTAAAGTTAAAGCGCTCTAAAATTTTATTCACATGGGCTTTCTGACTAATTCGAATGTCATTATTTATGTACTGAATTTCAAGTCCTAGGAAATAATCTGCCTTTTTGGAAACAATTTTGAACTCTTGTTTTAAACTTCTTATGAATTCCTCTAGGTCATCAGAATCCGTTGCTGCGACTATTCCATCATCTACATACAATACAAGAAGAAGTTTCTTTCCGTTCTTCTCTCTTGTGTAGAGACATGGATCCGCTTCACTCACTTTGAATCCCAATTGAGACAAAAATCTTCCAAAACGATTGTTCCAACATCGTGGCGCTTGTTTTAAACCATATAAACTTCGGTTTAGCTTACATACTTTTTCAGTTCCATCTTTGTAGCCTTCAGGTTGATGCATATAGATAACTTCTTGTAGTTCTCCATATAAAAATGCTGTCGATACATCAAACTGTGATAGCTGCATCTTTTCGGTTGCCGCTATACTTAATATTGCCCTTATTGTTCCTAGCTTTGCTACGGGACTATATGTTTGATTGTAGTCTATACCTTTCTTTTGTTTAAATCCTTTGACAACTAGCCTAGCCTTGTGCCTTTCAATACTGCCATCTGGATTTTTCTTCACACGGGAAACCCACTTACATGGTAAAGCCTTCTTTCCTTTTGGTAATTCAGTTAAGTTCCAAGTATTGTTTTCTTTAAGCGATTCAATCTCTTTTTCCATAGCGTTTCGCCAATGAGTGCTATCTTTACTATTTATAGCTTCTTCAAAATCTTCTGGATTTTCATTTAAGAAGGATTCTTCTAGCTGAAGTACGTAATCCTCTAGGTACTTCGGTTTATTTAGAGTATTTCGATCTCTTAGCTGTCGTACTTGTAATGATGTTTCTTCTATATTATCATCTTCGTCAAAATTTTCGTTTTGCTGGCAATGTATTTCCTGGTTTTGAATGTCGTCAATCTCTTCATCTTCTTGATGATTATTTTCTTTTTCTTCTTCTTGGTCCTGCAAGTCTTTTAATTGTTCTTTTTCTTGATATATTTTCATTGGTAATTGAACAGTATTATCGAAATTTGAGAATTCTTTGTTTGTGCTGCAATCACTTGATATTTCGGCGAATTGGACATCTCTAGACAGAATAACTTTATGTTTTTCCTTAAGGTAAACTCTGTACCTTTCATCTCCATCATATCCAACAAGAAATCCTTTTTGGGCCTTTGCATCCATCTTCTTACGATTTTGTACTGGTACATGGACATAACAAACTGAGCCTATAATTCTCAGGTGTTTTATTCTGGCCTTTTCTCCTAACCAAAGTTGTGTGGGGCTAACATTATCAACTGAAGACCTGCCAGTTCGATTTAAAATGTAAATAGCTGTATTTACTAGTTCAGCCCACATTGCTTCTGGAAATTTTGCTTCTTTGTTGGAATACTTCAAAGTTCTTGCCATTTCAACTACTGTTCTGTTTTCACGTTCGCTTCCACCGTTCTGCTGAGGTGTGTATAGTGCTGTCAGCCTTTGTGTGATTACAAATGACTTTAATATTTTTCTCACATCTGCATTATCGAATTCTCCGCCGTTGTCACTTAAAAACTGTTTTACAGAATGTCTTAAAGTCTTGGCATGAATAAGCATTTCCTTTAATACAGCTTTGACTTCGGATTTTTGGCGTATAAAATATCCATATCGAAACTTTGAAAACGAATCTTTAAAAATAACAAAATATCGTTTCTTAGAAAAAGATTCCGCAAAAGGACCGCATACATCAGCTGATATTAATTGGCCAGGTTCCGAAGTGTTCACTCTCGTGCCAAATGGATTTCGATGAGCTTTCCCGAAGATGCAGGGCTCACATACTTCTGAATCCAGTTTTACCTTTATTCCTAACTCGTTTTCTAGAATTCTTTTTATATGACGTTTTTCCTGGTGACCCCATCTCTCATGATAAATTTGGAGTAATGGCTTGGATACAACTGTAACATTAGCATCTTCTTGAACTTGAGCTATTGACTTTATGTGTGCTTTGAATAGTGATCCTCCTACTTGTCGTATTCCTTGTAGTACTGTTTCCCCATTTACTTTTAACCAGCATTTACAAGGTGTGGAAGTAAATGTGCTATTCGGGTTTCTATCTTGAGCTGCTAGTACTGAAAACAAGTTTCTAAATATTTGAGGTACATACCATACATCATTAATTGTCATTATTTTGCTTTCTTCTCCAACTGTTGAGATGATCTTTATTGTACCTTTCCCAAGAGCAGCTAGGCTTTCTTTTCCAGCAGATTGTATACTTATACCATTCTTGAATTCTTGAAAATCCACAAAAAGGTCTCGACGGTTAGTAACGTGTTTGGTGGCACCATTGTCAATCCACCAATCCTCGGTATTTGGCTCAACTCTATTTGCTTCATTCGCAATGGACTCCAGGGCTACATTGGTATTAACTGGTGTGATTTGAGAATTACCTGATGACTTTTTCTTAGGCTTTCCATCAGCAATCCATTTGTAACAAGTCTTAATCCAGTGTCCCTTTTTCTTGCAATAGTTGCAGATGTCGTCTTCCTTGGTTGCGTGTCTAGGTCTAGTATGTTGCTCTTTTCTTTTCTGCGTATGGACTTTTAGTAATAAAGCTTCTTGAGAATGTCCTTCGCTAGCTTTTCGTGCGTTCCTCTCGAACAAACACAGCTGCATTGTGAGCTCGTCAAAAGTTTTCTCTGTATCTTTGATCAGAAGCATCCAACTGAATCTGAACGTTTCGAAATTTTTGGGAAGAATCTGAAGCGTTTTGCAAACTAGCAACAAGTCTGGTAGGGTATTTTCATTTTTGGCTTTGAGTCCATTGTTAAGTTCGCTCCAGAGACTTCTCAGCTGGGCGATGTGTGTTGAAACGTCTTAACCTTGGGTCCAATCAAACGCAAAAAGATCAGTACACTTCTTTAAAAGTTGATCTTTGGACGTTGCTTCAAACTGTTGTTTGATTGCTTCCCATGTGTCTTGAGCTGTTTCACTATCCATAACTTTCTGGTAAACCTCATCCGTCATCGAACTTGTAAGCATAGTCTTCGCATAACTATTTGTCTTCCGATATAAATCGCTCTGCAATTTATGCTTCTTGACTTCTGCTTCTGAGGCATCTAACGCTAACGGATCAGGATTTTTAAGCTTTGAATCAATAACGTCTAAGGCTACTTCATGGTAATCCAAAAGATCTCGAATCTTGCGTTTCCAAACTGGCCAATCTGCTTCGCCAGACAAGGGCTTAATATGTCTTGCTATATCCATATGGTAAATAATAGTCGCGGATGATTTAAAAAAAAATTTGAATTCTAACTTATTTTCATATATATTCTTTTCTTCTTTTCTAATTTATTTTTAAACTATTGTATTGTTATCGTGGCTGGGTCCATAACCTATTATGTTTTTAGATATAAAAATAAATTCTTATTTAAAAAGAAAAACATCCGTTCTGATGAAGAGAAAATTTCGAATTGAATTTTTATTAATTTTCACATTTTGAAACAATATGAAAATCTATATAATAAAATAAAAACAAGTGTTTTATAAAGTTGATTTCAAATATTAACAACTTCAACAGTCACACCTAACGTATGTAGGTATCGCTATAATGCCATGTTATAAGTTCGTAAAAAAATTGAATTCGAGATTTGGTCAAACCTAACGTTAGGCAGATATGGAAGACAAAAATGTTTAGTTGTCGATTTTACTACACTTCGGTTTAAATTAAATTTTGTATATTTAGTTTTATAATTCTAGACCCTTTTTTTAAACTTTTTTTTAACCAAAACTATTTGTACTTGCCATACAAATTTAGTTCTAAATTTAAGAACATATTAAGAAAAAATCATAATATTTTGAAAACAACTGATTTTTTTTTTTACTCAAAATTAACTAGATTTTGAAAAAGTAGTTTAAAAAAAGTAGTTCCTTTATCTAAAATATAATTTGTTTTTGAAAATCCTATGTTTCTCCAAAACGGTTAATAGAATTTTGAAAATTTTTGTTTGGAACATGTACTAGGTACTATATGGAAAGTTATGCATTCGTAAAAAAATTATAACTCGATATTTTGATCAGACTTGAAATTTATGAATTTATTCAAGAAACAAATTATAAGTCGTGTTGTAGTGGTTTCTTAAAAAAAAAATAAGCTTTTATACACAAATTTTTTAAAATATTTTTAAGAAAAAAAAAATTTGTACGCCCACTTTAAGTTTTTAGCATTGTACGAATAAAAATTAAATTTTCAAAAAAAAAAAAAAATATTGAGTCGTTTTTGAGATATCGAATTTTTTTTCGAATAAATTTAGAAAATATAGTTTTTTTTAAGTCTTGAAATGCAATGTTTTCTTAACTTTTTAGAAGTATCTCTGTAAAAAATTTCATTAAAATCCGTTATGTCGATGATGAGAATTCAAAATTATATAAAAAAATGATTCTATGTTAGGTACAAGCTGCTATAACTTAATCTCAAATTTTTACTTGCGACTTATAGGTACTATAAGGCAAGTTATGCACTCGTAAAAAAAATCGAACTCGAGATTTTGATCAAAGTTGACATTACGATGATAGCGAAGACTAAAAAAGTGGGCCCCGCAAGTCTGTCTGTCTGTCTGTCTGTTCGACTACAGCCTAAACGGCTCGGCCGATTTTCTTTAAACTTGGTAGATATCATTTTTAATTTTTTCTACCCACACGTTTTTTTTTCTTTTTTTTTAAGACCAAAAATAACGGTACCTGCCATACGAATTTTTTTCGAAATTTATTAAATATTTTTTTTTCTCAAAAACTGTTCCTCTGATTTAAAAAATTAAAACACAAAAAAATTTCATTTAGTTAAAGCTAGCTTCTTCCTTTGATTCGGCGCTGTTATGATCTCGATGTCGAGGGGATCATAACTCTCCCACGTATCTGCTTCACACTAGTGATCCGCCTGTGGGGTTCGCAGGGTTGACCTCAGAAATCGGCGGCAAGCCTCCCGGTTTTGTATTGTTCCATTTCTGAGGCCAACTGAATGCTGGTGTTTTTGCATTTGTTTGTACCAGGAGTGTTTAGGCCTACCTTTCTTTTTATTCCGAATTGGAACGTTGTATGATATTGCCTTTTTGACGGGGTTCTCAGGATCTCTCCTTTGAACATGGCAATACCAACTGAGTCGGTCGTGTTCAATTTTTTGGGAAATGGTATTCTTAACATGAAGGCTTCCTCGGATCTTCGTACTTCTAATTCGATCAAGCTTTGTAACTCCTGCTGTCATACGAAGCATCTTCATCTCAGCTGCCGTTAGCTTACTCTCATACTTTTTGTACATTGTCCAACATTGTGAACCGTATGTGAGTGCTGGACGCACAACTGAAGTGTAGAGCTTTCCTTTCAGCTTAGGGGGCATTTTTCGGTCACAGAAGATAGCAGAATTTTCCCGCCACTTCATCCACCCTACGCTTACGTGATGATTGATATCGTCATCACAAGTAGCTTCATTATTTATCATAGACCCCAGATATTTAAACTTTTCACACTTGGGAAAGTTAAAGCTAGCTAATGGTTGAAAAAAATTTTCCGAAAAATGGTTATAGAGGGTACCCCCAATGGAATCATTTTTTTGTTTTTGATTTTATCAAAAACGGTACACCCGATAATTTTTTTGCTAAAGGCTCCCCAAAAATTTAAATAGTATTGTGTATTCAAATTTTCAAAAAAAGTTTTTTTGAAAATTAAATATTTCGAAAACACCCTGCTCGGTTTTTTTAAAACTTAATAAATAAAAGTTTCTCAACATAATATCAAGATGTGAGAAAAAAAATTTTATTTTTACCATACAAATGGTAAAAAATTAAAAAAAAAATGGTTTTCAAAAATCGTATTTTTCTCGAAAACGGCGCCTAGAATTTTGATAATTTTTTTTCTTTCAATTAATTTTTATGATCTTTAATTTAATAAAAAATTTTGAAATTAAGATATTACAGCTTGTGCCTACCATACAATTTTTTTTTAAATTTTGAATTACTAACTATCGACATATCGGATTTTAATGAAATTTGTAGAGATGCTTCTTAAAAGTTTAGAAAACATGACATTTCTAGACTTACAAAAAAAAAAAAACATTTTTTGAATTTTTGAAAAAAAATAATTTTTTTTTTTTTGAAAAATTCGATATTTCAAAAACGTCTTAATATTTTTTTGGTAATTTAATTTTCATTCGTACAGGTATAAAATCTTAAAGTTGGCATACCAATTTTTTTTCTTAAAAATCCTTCAAAAATTTTGTATTTAAAAACTTTTTTTTTTAGAACCACTACACGAACTTTTAATTTTTGTTCTCGCATAAATTCATATTTGCAAAGCATTCTTTTTTTGTCTCTTACTACTAAAAGAATTTAAAAAAATAATTTTATCCATATGAACAGGTTTTCTAATAGCATTCGTTTTTAAAATTCCTAGTCTATTACATAGGAGCAAGTTCGTGCGACCCAGTCGTGAATTTTATTTTTACTAAATTAAAGATCATAAAAAGTAATTGAAATGTTATCAAAATTTTAGCACCGTTTTCGAGAATATGCAAATTCTAAAAAGTTAAACAATTTTTTTCTCACGTCCTGTAGAATCATATTGAGAAACTTTTATTTACCAAGTTTTAAAAAAATCTAGCAGGGGTTTTATAGAAATATTCAGTATTGAAAAAAAATTAAAATTTTTTTTTTTTTAAATCCAAACATTTTTTTTTTTTTTTTGAAAATTTTAATACACAATACTATTCAAATTTTTGGGGAGCTTTAGCAAAAAAAAATGATAGAAAACGGTTGTACCTGTTTTGAGAAAATCAAAATCAAAAAAATGGTTCCATGGGGGGTACCCTCAATAAGCACTTTCGGAAAATTTTTTTCAACCATTATCTAGAACAGTATTTGAGAAAAAACAATATTTATAAAATTTCTAAAAAATCATATGGCAGGTACCGTTATTTTTGGTCTTAAAAAAAAAGAAAAAAACCTGTAGGAGGGTTAATTAAAAATGATATTTATACCAAGTTTAAAGAAAATCGGCCGATCCGTTTAGGCTGTAGTCGAACAGACAGACAGACTTGCAAGGGCCACTTTTTTAGTCTTCGCTATCATCGTAATGTCAACTTTGATCAAAATCTCGATTTTTTTTCCGAATGCATAACTTGCTTTATAGTACCTAGAAGTCGTAAGTTAAAAAGTGGGGCTCGCAATTCTGTCGTTCTGTCAGTTCGACTTCGGTCTAAACTCCTCCGATTTTCCTTAAACTTGGCTGATAGCATTTTCAAATACCCCCCCGCACAAATTTTTTCTGTTTTTCAACAAGACCAAAAATAACGGTTCCTGCCACGTGATTTTTTCCGAAATTTTATAAAATATTTTAGTTCCCGAAAACTGTTCGACAAATTTAAAAAAAAAACATTAAATTTTTCGATTTTCGGGGCAAATGAAAAAAATTTCGGCACAAAAGTGTTCCGATGTGGAGGAGGCCATAAAATATTTTAACCCTTCAAGAACCAAAAGTTTGAAGCCGATAGAGAAATGTCTCGCTTTTAACAATTTGTATCATTAAATAAAAGAGAAGGCAGTTGAACACAAAAAGACAAAGGCGTTCTTGGATTGATTCCCATCTGACTTACTGATTTTGAGTCTGTCACAAATCGGTCTTAAAATTGCGAAAGAATCTATCGTTTTGGAACTCCTCATAGATAAATGTTCTTCAAACTTAGTTCTAGCGTAGAACACACTTTGAAAAAAATTATTTCGAATTAAATCTGAATTTTTGGTGAATACAAAACTCAAGGGGCATGATGGACAGCCTAAATATTTATTGATCTGAACGCGACCTTAAACTAGTAGCAATATACGTAATGTACGTTAAATAATAAACTAAACTGACGTGTGAAGGGTGAAAATCTATTCAATTGGGTCAGGGTTAATAAATCAATTTATTTTAAAATATACAAAGGTAAGGTCAATATTATCTATTCGTTTTACATACACCACTTAGTTCTGAAAGTAGTTTTTTTGTTTTATGAAGCACTTAAAGAATAAATAAATTTTCGTTTGATTGTACTTATTACTATCAACTATCGTGCTAAAATAATTAACACTATTATAGACGTAACACGCACTTCATGTGGTATTTCGATAACGGTGTCAGATGTCATGTTCTAATTATCAACATTTCTATCGCTGCTCTAACGGTTTTTTGTGCACGCAATCTTTATTGGAAGTCTTAAAACAGGGTGTTTTTGGTTTCGGTAGATAGCTACTCGTATTCTAGAAGGAATAACATAAAATGAAAAATAATAATCAATAAAGTCCTTTGCTGACACCAAAAATTTGCGAAAGTATAGTAATTCAGAGACTTTTTTTTTGGCTATATTAGTCGGGGAAGAAGCCTTGGTATAGAGTAAGTTATGTTCAATTTTCATACAAAAATATTGAACAACTGGTACTTGGCTAAAAATGTAAGTTATTTTTTTTTTTGCTGGTGAAAACTAATCAAAACCTTAGAATAAGATGGTAAAACTGTTTTTGACGGACGCACTTCTACCATCTATTTAACAGTTTTTAATTTAACAGTTAACGATTTTACATCTGAGGTTAAAATTAAATAAATTAGAGGCACTGACGGCTCATAGAGAGCCTAAACCTAGTGACTTACAACTCTGAACCATTCCTGTGTTCGTGTTTCCAGAAATGGAGGGGACCTACAATTTTCTGACAATTCCGAACGGCTGATGAGCAGCACTTCAAATGACAAAAAATACTCTTGGAGGTAGTACTGAAAATCGAACCCAAAACCCAACACACAAACCATTATGCCAAGGTTAATACCTGAAGTTATAACTTATTAAAACCTTAGGTTTTCGTGCAAACAAATTTTGGAGAAAGTCAGACTTCAATCTGCAAATGCACTTTAGGTAAGGGTCTCGGCTGTTTTTTCTAGTATTGGCGTTTAGGTCGATTTCGTTAATGATGAAGTACGTCTGTTGCGCTTTAACTGCAGAAGAGGGAATTGATTTTTTGAGGCATTACATTCTCCGCGGTTTATGGTTTTCCATTTATATAGTTATAATACACTGCCGTTCTAAATTCACATTTAAGAAACAAGGACATCTGTATTAGTATTTAGTGGTCAGAAAAACAATTTAATGAATATCAGAAATAGAGTCGGAGACAAAACGGAGCCCTGTGGTACACCAGCATTTATATTATGAATTTCAGACTTAAATATAACCGTCCAACATAACTTGTATTGAGCGGTTCGGAAGGTATTTTCACTAACACCAAATGCACGCATTGTGGATAAGAGAGCTGATGCCAAACGCTATCAAATGCTTTTGAAATATCAAGACCTATCATTACCTGCTCCAAAACGATGTACGGATTTGTGCCACTGTTCGATTAGATAAACCATCAGATCTCCACAGTGGACCTTTTGCTACGAAAGCCGTAGATACTGCCGGTCATTGAGAAGCTTTTGTTCTTCAAGATATTTCTTCAGCTGAAAATTAATCAGCGTATATATTATGGCCTTGGAAAGAAAGGACATAAGTGCAATTGGGCGATAGTTAGACGAGGAAGAATATTCATCTTTGTTAGTAATAGGCTAGGCTATTTTTTCCATGCTGTTTTCCATACACTGGGAGAGAAACCATTAGTGTGGGTCACATGCCAAAGGCACTAATAATATTGCATTCCAAAATTTAACCTCAAATAAACATTTTTCTGACGAAAAAATCAGAGAAAAAATTATTTTTTTTTAGTTCTTGCTTTTTCGTAGCAATCTACTATACCAATAGCTTAAAACACTATGATTTCATAACTTTACCATAGTATAACCTTCAACCGCAAGAGCAAGTTATTGCGATTTTGTGATGAAATTTTATTTAGTTACTGTTGTTTTTTAAATTCTGTTGATGGTACTGTCAATTATAGATATTCTTTCCTTAGCTGAACTACACGAATGTGAAATATTTTCCATGACTCTAAATTTCCCGCCTGTTTCGATATTAAAAAACTTCAAAGCAAATGTGCTTTGATATCTCATCTTCAATCTCCCTAATTTCTAACGCTCGCCCTCTGTTAAATAATTTTAAATGTCGACAAAATCTCATGAGTGTTCGATTATATCATACAATAAATTTGCCGACTGGATCGCACAAACTGGCTCTTTATAAAGGACTAAGAATTTCAAAAATGAATGTTATTAGAGAAAAACTGTTCATAAGCATAAAATTTTTAAAAGACTAAAACAACTCCTTCAGTAGTAGGAGCTAAAAACAGGATGCCATGTGATTCAAGCAAACATTAGCTTATGCAAGAACAAAAATTATAAGTTGTTGTAGCGGTTTCTTAAAAAAATAAGCTTTTATATACAAAATTGTTGAAACGCTTATAAGAAAAAATTTTGCTACGCCAATTTAAAGTTTTTATTATTTTTCAAATAAAAATTTAATTTACAAACAAAAATATTGAGCCGTTTCTGAGATATCGAATTTTCCAAAAAAAAAAAAATATATACATATGTACATATGGTACATAGATTTTTTTTTCAAAAACTCAAAAACTATTCACCCCTATTACACAATTCGGCGAATGAACTAAAGTGACAGTTTCAATTCATTTTCAAACTTTTGCTATTACTGAATCCGACGAATGAAAGTTGAACGAATGTCGGTAACAATGCCTGCACCACTGACATTTCGTTCAACTTAAATGGTATTACAGAATACGCAATCCATTTGCACTCCATACAATTTCTATCATTTTACATTCGCACCAATTTCGAGACGAATCTGAAGTGAATTTTTGATTAAACGAAAATAAACAATGGAGAGTACAAAAATGTAAGTCAAAAGCTTAACATACTGAATGCTAAAGTGTTTGTTTAACAAATTTTAATAGAAAACGCACAAATACCAGCGCAACCAGAAAGCAAGAAATCTAAAAAAAAAAAAAAAAAAAAAAAAGAGCACACGGTTGGTTTTGAACCGTCCCCCATCTTCGTACTAACCACTCTCAACGATGCTTGATTTGGTTGATCGAAAGCGATACTATTATCACAGCCTAGGCCAGTTGAATAAATGTTTGTAGCTGACAGTGTCGATACGAAAGTTCATAAATGATAAGGTAATTTTAGGAATCGACAATGTAGTTCATCCGACGAATTTCATAATTGAGTTTTACAGCGGATGCGAATCAAGTCAACTCACCGGGAGTAAAATTCTGCGAATTCTGTAATCGACATGATTATATTTTTTTTAAGTTTTGAAATGCAATTTTTTTTAAAGTTTTTAGAAGCTTCTCCATAAAAAATTTCATTAAAATCCGTTTTGTCGATATTGAGAAATTCTAAATTTGGCAAAATGGATCTATGGTAGGTACAGTCAGTAATATATTCATGTCTATTACAGAATTCGCAGAATTTTACTAACAGTGAGTTTACTTGATTCGCATCCGCTGTAAAACTCAATTATGAAATTCGTCGGATGAACTACATTGTCGATTCCTAAAAATACCTTATCATTTATGAACTTTCTTATCGACACTGTCAGCTACAAACATTTATTCAACTGACCTAGGCTGTGATAAAAGTATCGCTTTCGATCAACGAAATCAAGCATCGTTGAGGGTGGTTAGTACGAAGATGGAGGACGGTTCAAAACTAACCGTGTGCTCTTTTTTTTGTTTTTTTTTTTAGATTTCTTTCTCTCTGTTTGCGTTGCTATTTGTGCGTTTTGTATTAAAATTTTTTAAACAAACACTTTAACATTCAGTATGATAAGCTTTTGACTTACATTTTTGTACTCTCCATTGTTTATTTTCGTTTAATCAAAAATTCACTTCAGATTCGTCTCGAAATTGGTGCTAATGTAAAATTATAGAAATTGTAATACCATATAAGTTGAACAAAATGTGAGTGGTGCAGGCATTGTTACCGACATTCGTTCAACTTTCATTCGTCGGATTCGGTAATAGCAAAATTTTGAAAATTAATTGAAACTGTCACTTTAGCTCATTCGCCGAATTCTGTAATAGGGGTGATTGATTTTAATTTTTTTTTTTAGTTGGTTATAGATTGTAAGAATTAATCAAAAGAAAAAAAATTTTTGCAAAATTCTCGGAACCGTTTTCGAGAAAAATTCGATTTTCGGAAACCATTCATATACATTTGTATGGAAGGTACCGTTATTTATAGGTAAATAATTTTCTTTTCTTACATCATATAATTTATGTTAAAAAACTTTTTTTTTATCGAAATATTGTGTTTCCCAAAAAAAATTTTGAATTTTTTTTTTAAAATCCAAACATTTTTTTTTTTTTTAAATTTGAATACACAATAATATTGAAACTGCTAGGAAACCTTTACATAAAAAAATTATCAAAATCGGTTGTACCGTTTTTGAACAAATCAAAAACAAATGGTTCCTAGTGGGGTACCAAAAATAACTATTTTTTGGAATTTTTTTTTTCAACCATTACCTATGTAGCTTTAACTAAATGAAATTTTTTGAACTTTTTTTTAAGAAATTCTGTGGGACAGTTTTTGAGAAAAAAAATATTTATTAATTTTCGAAAAAAAATCGTATGGCAGTTACCGTTATTTTTGATCTTAAAAAAAAAAAGAAAAAAACGTGTGGGGAGAAAAAATCAAAACCCATATCTACCAAGTTTTAAGAAAATCAGCCAAGCCGTTTAGACTGTAGTCGAACCGACAGACAGACAGACAGATAGAATTGCGAGACCCACGTTTTTGGTCTTCGCTATCATCGTAATGTCAACTTTGATCAAAATCTCGAGTTCGATTTTTTTAACGAATGCATAACTTGCCTTATAGAGTACCTATAAGTCGCAAGTAAAAATTAGCTCTTAAAAACAAACACCCTTTACCGAATTATCTGCTGTAAAACAAAATTCACCTACTTGTTTGTAGATTTTTGTTATTATTTTCATAAATATTTGCAGCCAATTACGTTTTTCCTTTTGTCTTTTACCTTCACTTTTAATTTTTATGATTTTTTTTTCGCTGTGCTTTTGCTAAAAAATCCTCTTCTTTCTAAATTCATAAATCAATATTTAGACAAGACCTTTAATTTAATTTAGTTATGGTATTAAACTTTTTATTTCAAAAAATTATTATTATGTATGTATGTATGTATATACCTGTAGGTATTGTGTGGTCTATGAATTTGTTTAAGTAAACCGTTCGTGCTTGCAATAAAAACCGCAACAGCATCCATTTTATTTGCGAATTTTAATGATTCCGAATGTAAAGCACTACCCTCAGGTTTTCATAACAATAATTCATAAAGACCGAATGAGACAACAGAATGGGTGTAAAATAAATTAACCGCATAAATATCAACCCTCTGCAATGTAAATATACCCCTGCGCCAGCCATCCAAGCCTTAACAGACAGACACAGGACAACCAAAAGCCGAAATGGACCATTAAAAATGGTTTCTCATTTTCGTTTAATTTGTGTGTGAACATTGTAGATTTAATATATATATTTTTTTTATGTTTATAGCTACATTATGAACGGTGTATTTTGGTATATATGTATCTAGATATTTTTAACGTTTTCATTTTTATCTCTTGATGTATACCTTCAGAAAAAGGACGAGCAGAAGGTATCGCGGCGCGGCTTGGTGTTCCAATTCACTGACTTGTTTTTTTTTTTTAATGGTGCACTGGACAACCTTTCTACCATCCGCAAATTGTAAGGATGTCCAATTAAAAGGATAATGTCAATTATGTCCTTTTGTTGGGGAATTTTGTTGTTGTTGTTGTTGTTATCTTTTCGCTTAACCTGATGGATATTTTTTTTTTGATTCATTCATCTCCGCCCAACTTGATTGAAGTTGAAAATTGATTTCAAAGTGTTTTTTTCTTCCAAAGGTACGTTAACAAATATTTGGCCAATATTTAAAAAAAATCATTGCCAAAAAAAATCTAGGCTGTTGGCTGGTCAAGAAATTAACTACATATATCAAATTGGAACGAATTTTTATTTTTTTTAAAAGAACTTCTACAACATCGAAAACAGGAATATTGATTTTTCTTTGAATTAGGGCTTATTTACCAACAGTTATACTGAATAAACAGGATACTTATGGGTTTTTTTGTTTGACGAAAGAAATACCTCTCTGAAAAAAGCTACCAAGATCAGGTAAGTCTTAGGGGCTGTATGAGTAACAATTCATCTTTGGTGTGCGGGTAGATAAAGAACTGAAGGAAATGTCGCCAATAGTCCTTAAAAGAACATCTTAGGTATACGAGCGTTTGAAGCTTAAATATGTATAGGTTTTAAATCACTGAAAAATCGCTGAGGCCATTCTTACTCACAAAACACCTCTCACTCACTCAGCAACTGATGTAAAGTCAAGTTTACTTACTGGACCTAAGAAAAAGAATCCTTTAATGGCATCTGATTTTCGTCCCATAATTATACTGCCTTGCCTGTTTAAAAGCTTAGAAAAACTTCTGTCTAACCAGATTTTAAACTATAGGTAGGTAGGCGAGCACTGGCAGTCTAGCGCTGCGGCTCAATTAGCGCAATTTCGATACCACAACTCGTGTGAACTTGAGGATGGAATTGATATGAAAAGTTGTGGACATTCTCACGGAGTCATCCAGTCTTGATTAACTTTGTTTGCATTTGCACAGTCATCCGGAACTTATATCACTCACTCAACCGGACCACCACACTCATTCGACACCACTGTGCCAAGCTCGGTATCTTGTTGACTGGTGCTGGAACAGTAGCCAATCCAATTGAGTGATCATCCGGCCCCCCGGACCGTCAAAGCCTTCAACCGTATGCCAGATCATAATTTATTTTCTTTGGTTCAGTCAGGATATCGAGCAGTCCACAGCTGCTCTTCGTCGGCTATAGTTAAAATCCTTGTAGATATTCGAATTCAGTATGTTCGTTCAAGGCATATAAGAGCTTGCTTTGCAAGAAACTTAAACTATGCTTTGGCTTCAGCGAGAGGTCTATTCCTGTCTTATACAAGCCAATTAATTTCATCGAAATCAAAAGCTAAAGTTGACAATAATTCTTCTGATTCAATCAGTTTGCTTGCTGGCGTCCCACAGGATTCCATTAAAGGTCCTATTTTCTTCTGCATTTTTGCAAAAATGTTATGTTACATCTCTACGCTAATGATTCTCAAATGTATTATTGAAGACCTTGTAACTTATTGGAAGATCTAACTTGCAGAATAGATTATTCACAATTGGTCGATGTGTAATGGCCTTACGCTAAATCCAGCCAGTTATTGCCACTTCTAGACGGAAACTTGATACCAGCAATCTACCAACTGTTTTTTATCTCACAATTTGAAATTGATTTTTCGAGTGCTGTTGGCTTTAAGTCGTGCGTCTTCGATCATATTAACCCTTCTGTTGGACGTATCTATGGAGGTCTTCGGTAATTAAATAAGTTCTCTAATCTAACACCGATTCAAACTAAACTGATTACCTTAAACTGCTTAACAACGGAGCTTCGTCATTCAACGGAATTCAACATTCAGCTATTGACGAGATGTGAGGTGAAATAATTTTTTTTTTTTCGAGGTTGGATTCGGAATGTCCTGGGTACCCCAAGATATCTGAAATAAAATCGGGCTTCGTCAATCGTTGAAGATGCAAATAAATGTCGAGCAAACAATCAACGTGCGGAAATTGCTGCAAGAAGAGCAGATATCAGAGAATTGTACCAAAATCCAAAGAAGTTGTCGGGAACAAAGCATCCTGTAATGGATGTAGATGGCAAACTTTTAGTATCAATCAATCAAGATCAGCTAAGCAGATAAAAGGATTAATTGTGTACACTGCTGAGGAAATATTCAGCTAAACAGAGTGCTGAACTGAACCCAGTTAAACGAGATGCGCACCCCCTTCAATAGCGGAAATCCAGTCTTCGATAAAGCTTCTAAAATACAACAGAGCAGCTAAACTTGATGGAGAACCAGATGAATTCTTGAAAGCTGTCACAACGTCTAGCATGCTACATCCGTTGGTACAAACTGTTATGGAATAACGAAACCTATTCCAGGGACTGGGCACTGGGACTGAATGTTAAGCTGTTTCCGTTTTGTCTGTTTTTCTAAAACTAATGGTAATCATTATTTTTGATGAAGAAGATACATATATATCTCCTGGCAAATACCACAAGTGGGATCTACGGGATATGTCAAACACTGCAGGTGAGAGAATCGGTTAAAGAATAAATGACAAAAATACAAAAATAATGCTCACAGGCTGCACAGCACATTAGCCAAAACTCCCAACTCCCTTTACCAACTATACTTAATTGAAACACAGACCAACCTTATAAATGATCCTAAGTCGTTCTTTCAGTTCGTCAATTTCAAAAGAAAATCCGATGGCAACCCTTCCTGTCTTTCTTTTAATATTTCCAACTTTTTTGCCACCTTTTTCAAGCAATCTTTCACTGACGACTCCTTTGTACCTGATTCTGATTATTTCGATTATCTGCCAGATTTCTCCCTAGGCCTATCTCTTCCTCTTACCGTTGACCCATGTCTAATCGAAAATAAGCTAAATCAACTTAATGACAAATTTCTTCCTGGTCCTGATAGCCTCCCTGCAATATTCCTGAAAAATTGCTCTTCAGTCCTCTCTTTACCCCTTTCTTAAATTTTCAGCTTATCGCTTTCTCAAGGAGAATTTTCTCAGATATTATGGAAAATCTATTTCATAACTCCAATACACAAACAGGGTCCTAAGAGCGATGTTAAAAACTATTGTCCTATTGCCACGTATCCCTAAAATATTTGGAAGTATTTTGTACGAAATTTTAAGTTTCCGATGTAAGTCTCTGATCACTCCAAGACAACACTTCTTTCTTAAATGTAGGTCCACAACCATTAACCTTGTTGAATTTGTATCCCATTCCCTATCTGCCTTAGAGAACGGAGAGGAAGTTGACGCTATATCCACTGACTTTAGCAAAGCTTTTGACAAAATTTCGCATTAACTAATACTTTTCAAATTATCCACCCTCGGCTTTGAACCTATTTTCTTGAAATGGATTTCTTCTTACCTTAAAAACCGTTTTTACAGTGTTCATCTCAGATCTGCTCTCTCTAGTTCTTTCTTAGCTACCTCCGGAGTCCCACAGGGCAGCCACTTAGGCTCTCTTCTTTTCATTCTTACCATTAACGATATTGAAAAGTCACATCAAACATTCCCATATCTCACTCTACGCTGACGATACTAAGATCTTCAAAACATGACTCTTCCCTTATCCAACAAGATCTCGACAGTTTCTCAGTCTGATGCCTTAAAAACTGCTTAGAGCTAAATATTGCCAAATGCCAATCAATCACTTTTTCACGTAAACACATCTCCTCCACGTCTCTACGTTCTCCATAACCAACCCATATCAACTGTTGAATCGATCCACGACCTACCAATATTATGCGACCGAGAGCTTAACTTCTTGGCACATATCAACAGTATTATTTTAAAAGCCATCTGATCACTTGGTTTTGTTAAACGGTGGTCCAAAGAATTCTCCGATCCCTTTACATAACGTTTGTTCGCCCTCTACTTGAGTACGCCTGTCAAGTT
The DNA here is from genome assembly GCA_911387755.1 of Chrysotoxum bicinctum. Taxonomy (NCBI): domain Eukaryota; kingdom Metazoa; phylum Arthropoda; class Insecta; order Diptera; family Syrphidae; genus Chrysotoxum; species Chrysotoxum bicinctum. The sequence continues at coordinate 105,843,444 of OU426989.1, read as the reverse complement.
TGGTCCCTATATCAACAAATCCACATCTCTAGAATCGAGAGCATTCAACGTCGCTTCCTTGGAATAATCCCTTGATCCAGTCCCCCAACCAAAACCGCCTTCAACTAATTAACCTAAATACACTGCAAGAACGGAGAGATATAGCAGAGATTCTCTTCATTCATGGGCTTCTCTCAGGTTCCGTTGATTGTCAAACTCTTTACAACTTTATCTTTTTCAGCACAAACCCTCGTAACCTTAGAAATCCTCGCCTCTTCTATCTCCCTACCCACCGTACCTTTTATGGCTCCAACGAACCTATTTACGCGTATGCTGTGGAAAGTTAATTCGAATGAAAACTATTTCGACTTTAACCTCAGCACTCCCTGCCTAAAACACCTTCTCCGAAACACAATCCAATCATAGCTATTGGTTCTGAGTTTTAAGTTTGTCAAACCCTAGCTGTAAGTTTCATAGTTTTAAGTTAGATTAAGTTATGAAGCTTGTATTAAGCTAAATAAATGGGGTTAAAAATTAAAATTGAATTAGACCAATGTCCCGAGCTGGGTTACAGGTCATGATGATGAGTTTGAGTACCATGCACATCACTTACGCATTGCCCACAATTTCGCACGTACTGTTAAGGTGAGATATTTATTCTTCAAACCGTACTACACGAATGTAGAATGCTTGATCCGGCGATGTTTAGACATTGAAAACAAATGTTCTTCGCTATCTCCTCTTTCAAATTTCGTAAACACTTGTATTGGACTCAAACACTTTAAGAGTAGTCATAATCCTTAAGGTTTCTACTTGGCTGATTTATTTCAATGGTATATTTCATGAAACTTAAACCTCTATTTAAATGTAAGTTAAAGATTATTAAAATAAAATTTTGGAAAAAAAAGAGAAGAAACAAACACAGATAAGCTCTAACTTATGCCACAAAATTATAACGAATCCCCCCACAGCAATTATGGCAACCATCACAAAAAAATCTCAGACACGCTGACAGAGCTCCTCTATTTCTTCTTGAAACTCTTATTCTAATTTGAATGTCTAAATGAGCCATCCACTGTGGGTTCTTGACCGCTTTAATATTTTCATTATCACACTCAATATGGTCGAGGGCAAGTTCAATGTACTCGTATACCCTATGAAGACTGGAGACAAATAAAATGCATAAAACTACAAAGAAACTCGAGCGTTAGATACAGAAAGGTTTAAGGTGATGGTAAGAGAAAAATCACTACAAAACAAAAATTAAACGAATCAAATCTTTTCAACGAGCACTTGTGGCAAAATTGAATGTCAATTTAAAATTGAATTAAAAGTCAACATGACTTGAAATATCTCTTTTCTGCCCTTTATGTATGTTTGTATTAATGTATATCTTTTTGACGATTGAAGAAGACCCCAAAAGCAAAAAAGCAAAAAAAAAAAAAACTGTCAGAATTTCTGAGGACGTGGAATTTGAAGAAAAAAAAAAATATATACAAATACATCAGATATCACAGCAGGAGTAAATGTCAACTGCATGAAGCCTCCATTCCACGAAAGGAAAAGAAAATACATATAAAATCGATTATGCAGATAAAGAAAAACAGATTATCAAATCACTACATTTTTGGGAAATTGCCAGAGGTAAGAAATGTGACCTTATAATCTTTAGAAAAAGAATTAATAATTTTGTGTCTTACAGTGAATGCTCTCATAAGCGGTAGTCGGTAGTTTTTTATGAATCGTTGTGAGGTTAAAGAGAAAATATATTTATTCTTTCTGCGTCAGTGATTTTGAAAATCGATTGTGGTAGTTTACCCTTATTTCAGTTATAACATCCCCCAAGAATATATTTTCTATTAACATACGTACATATGTATATGATAAAACTATTAAAGACCTTACAAAGCGCAGCACACAAATTGTGCCCAAGTGAAGATATAATATATTTGGGTTGTGAATATCTAAAATTCGTGCAAATTCAAACAACTTAGAAGTTTCACATTTATTTTTACTTGCGACTTATAGGAACTATAAGGCAAATTATGCTTTCGTAAAAAAAATCGAACTCGAGATATTGATCAAAGTTGACAGAACTGTTCCTTGTTTACGTAGATGCCTACCGCTTGCTGGTTTTACCCCACGAGTGGCTTACCACCATATTAGTCAGATTTAGTCCTGACCATTAACCCCGTCATAGCAAGCTATTTCGGTCGCAAATTTATGATATGTTGCAGCATATGCACACCTCTCGCTTTGGAGGCGAGGTCTATCTAACACCTCTTGAATTCAAGAAAAGAATCTTGAAAACCATATGTCTCCGCATTCGGAATAAACTAAGCCACCACGATCTCCCACTAGGGGGCCGACCTCAAGATAGCAAGAATAAAAAGAACTACCACGCCCGAAGACGTGCACAATTGTTCTTAGTATTCCGGGCACTATCACCCATGGTTCCAGAATATAGCTTCCGGTGGAGCTTCGCAACTTCGTCAGGAAAGTCCAGGTTCCTCCTCAGCTTCGGAACTTCCTAGATATGCGCCAGTCACTTCCAGATGAGTCACAGCAAAACTCAGGGCCTGTCAACCCATAGGATACACACATTGAGAAGTAAGTCGAGGGCGGTCAACGAACAACTCATGTGCATCCTAGTCTTTAGTTTACCTTACGGTAATCAAGGAAAGACGCTCCTGTCTTTAGTTTACCTTACGGTAATCAAGAAAAGACGCTCCTGTCTTTATTTTACCTTACGGTAATCGAGGAAAGACGCTCCTGTCTTCGCTCACCTTACGGCATGCTAGGAAAGACACTCCTAGTCTGTGTTCTGAAAGAACTTTGGATGACAGTCCACTTCTCGCTATTAACGAAAGACGCCGGTTAGTGTCCTAACCGGAACCTCAAAACCTTTTTAACACATCTGACACCTCTGACACTTCTGACGCCTCTGACACTTCTCCAGAAAAACTTTCGAAATCCCCATCCACAAGCGGACAGGGACGTTACTAATTTAACTGCTCAGAGTAAGACCTTAGAAACCCTCAGCTGCTTGCCCAGCCGAAAGCCTCACCGGTCTCACTACACCGGATGAGACCAAGAATCCCCAACTGCATGGCCAGTCGAAAATCCACAGCCCCACCCACAGTACCACCAAGATCAATCAAAAGGTTCTTTTTGGCCGTGCACACCAAAAAGAACCATACCAATTTTACTTAATTCACACTCATCAACACTTACCGGTAGGACTTTCAAACCCCCAGCCACCTAGGCAGAGACTCTATGGTCCTACCATACACTACCTACCAAGATCAAATACTACGAAATGAATTAGGTCTCCGGGTAGGCATATCACCGGAGTCCTAACCATCTCATATCGTCTCCAAACCTGACTGTCCCTTTCTCCCTGTTGGATTTTCTTAGTTGCCTAAATCACCTGCTGAAGCGCACAGCAGGAGAATAGACATAAGCCCCCCCACCGCGACAAGGTGAAACCCGTCAGGGGGGGATCAAAGTTGACATTACGATGATAGCGAAGACGAAAAAAGTGGATCTTATGGTATCTATTGGTATATATGGTTTTTGATTTTTTACCCCACAGATTGTTTTCCTATTTTTTTAAGACCAAAAATAATGGTACCTTCCATACGAATTTTTTATAAATTTTTTTTTCTCAAAAACTGTCCCACAGATTTAAAAAAAAAATTCATTTTGTTAAAGCTAGGTAATAGTTGAAAAAAAAAATCCAAAAAATGGTTATTTTTAGTACCAATTTTTTTTGTTTTTGATTTTCTCAACAACAGTTCCACCGATTTGATCATTTTTTTATATTAAGGCTCCCCAGCAGTTTTAATATTATTGTTTATTCAAATTTTAAATTCTTTTTTTTTGATTTAAAAAAAAAATTCAATTTTTTTTTTTTTGAAAACTCAATATTTCGAAAACCCTATGCTCGATTTTCTTAAAACTTGATAAATAAAAGTTTCTTAAGATAATCTACAAGATAAGAGAAAAAAATGTATGTTACCTAAAAATAACGGTACCTTCCATACAAATGTTAAAAAGTGGTTTTCGAAAATCGTATTTTGCTCAAAAACGCTTCCGAGAATTTTGGTAAAATTTTTTTTCTTTCGATTATTTCTTACGATCTACAATTTAATAAAAAAAAATTGAAAACTGACTGACTCTACCTACCATATACAGATTTTTTCGAATTTTGAATTTCTCATCATCGGCATAACGGATTTTATTGACATTTTTAATAGAGAAGCTTTTAAAAAGTTTAAAAAACATTGCATTTCAAAACTTTAAGCAAAATATCTTTTTGAATTAAAAAAAAAAATTCTATTTTTTTTTTGGAAAATTCAATATTTCGAAAACGGCTCAATATTTTTTTTTGAAAATTTAATTTTTATTCGAACAATCAACCTTATTGTGAGCTATGCCCTTGTTTTGCTCCTGCATTATAACAAAAAAATTGAATTTTAAATTTTCCTATCTTAACAAAAATAAACAAACAACTTACATACATTTTCCGCCTAATTTTGCTCTCGTTCGCCTAGTAAAAATAAGTGAAAATTATGGCTGTCGATGGCATATCATGCCGCCCGAAATGATTGTTCACAATAAGGGGAATTTTTCGAACATTAATAATTTTTCGGGTGAAACTCACAATAGGCGAAAAAAAAATGTCAAATTTTCCGGGTGGAATGTTGTTCGGGTGAAACTCACAATAAGGCTGAATAATAAAAACTTTAAATTAGCGTACCAACATTTTTTATTAAAAATGTTTTAAAAAATTTTTATACAAAAGCTTATTTTTTTAAGAAACCAGTACAACGACTTATAATTGCAAGACATAATGCATAAACTAATATTTGATAAAAAAATTTATTTTATGCTTATGAACAGTTTTTCTTTAATAACATTCACTTATGAAATGCTTAGTCTTTTATATAAAAGCAAGTTCGTGCGACCCAGTCGTGCATTTTATTATATTAGTGGTTTTGCAACCCGAAATTTTCTTAATACGCGTGTTCAAATTTCATTCCGAAATTTTCTGTCCCAGTATGAAGGTAACCAAGTCTAAAATATATGCGAGCCTTTTAATCCAAATATTTACATAATTTGGGAGCTTCACTTCGGCAACGGTCTCACTGATGCTTTTTGGTGGGTAGCAACCTTGCTAAGCTTTATGCACGGATTGTATATCTTTGTTCGCCTGATGAATCGCTTCGTATTGACTAGTAGTTAAATTAGCTTCAATAAATACGAGTATCCTCAAAGCATTTTTAAGTGTGTGTTTCTTGGTTTTCAGGATTTTACTGCCAATCGCAGCTGCTTTCCGGAACTTCATAACCCTGGTTGAAGTTCTGGTCACAACCTGCATCACTTTTGAAATATCAATATTTCCCGCCGTTCTGTGACTCATCTGTGCCGCGCATATCAGTTCATCAACGGACACACTCCTTCGAAGTTCCACTCTTTTTCGAGGTTTTGTTTCGTTCACCTGATTCCCCGTATTCTTTGATTGTGCGACCTTTAGACCTTCCGGTAAGTATGCCAACATTCTTCATTCTTATCCAAGAAACGCCTTTCTGTGCAATTTATTTCCGTTCATAATTCAGTTAGAACTCCTGATAATTTTTTGAAGTTCATCTTTTTTCTCTGGGGGACACTTTGTTATATCCATAAGTTTTTTATCCAAATCTTCTAGTTTTCCGTCAAGGAGTCTTTGTGGGCTTCCTCCTACCAACCCATGGAGCTGTTTTTGGGTAATAGACAAAGTGGAATTAAAGTCATCTGGGTCGCTTTAAAAGAGTTTTTTTCAAAGGCTTCGTTTCTTTTTAGGTGGAAACTTATGAATGGCTTTGAAAGCTAAGAGTGTTCTACATATCCAGTAATTAAATAAAATACATATATGATAGACTAGTGTGCGAGGTGTTGCAAATATTTAAAAAAAAACTAATATTTCGTAAAAACAACGAAAAAAGTGCAAATTTTTTAAGTGAATCTTCAACTCATCGATATGGAATAAATTAAGTTAAATATACAAATAAATTTTTTCCTAAAATACTGCACATATCTTGAGTTACGATATTGATATCAACGTTTTTTACCAAAAACACTTTTACGATTAGCGCAGAAAATACACTTCTTTAAAAAATAGCAAACAAACTCGTGCTTATTCCACTAGTTCTAGTTGCAACTGATGGTGTCGCGAACGGCGGCGGTGACTAATTCATAGATCGACTTCACCAGAGAGTAGCCTGGTTATCTACCTGTTATGGGACACGGCTTAGTCCTGGGAGGGAAAGTTGGCAAAATTGATTTTTGGCTTCGTTTCAGATCAAAAAAACGCACTGTTCGACGTGACATATAGGTAAAAATGGCCACTGGGTGTGGCCCAATTAGCACTGAAGTGTGCAATTTTGATACCATAACTCGTGTGAACCTGACGATGGAATTGTTATGGGAAATTGTGAACAGTGTCACGTAGTCATCCCGTTTTTGTTAATTTCAAAAAATATGAAAGGATCTAGTAGGTTTTGATGTCTCTAACTGTGTGTTTGCTATTGCTAATCATCTAGAACATGGATCACTCTCCCAGACGCACCACCACAATCATCAAATGTTTGCAAATTGCAATAGCAAGGGAAAACCTTAGTGGACTGACAGTTGATCTTGTTACCGTCACACTTGGATCAATGTAGATCCGTTGTGATATCCTTGTATTGAAACCTATGATACTGATATGTCAATCAAGCCCTTTAAGGGTGTTGATGGGTTACAGCAAGCTATAACCTTAAATGTCGGAGGGTACTTCTGTGTCATTGAAGAAATGTCTGTCGTCACATAATCACCTGGCTAAGGAGAGGTAGACGCCTTCTAAGAACGTGGTCCGTTCCTTTAGCACCACTTGAGAAGTCATCCCTCCACCAGGCCCGTAGAAGCATGTGGCTCCCTAAAACGTCTGGTAGAGGAGTGATATGTCACTTTTTGGTGTATACTCGTATGTTCGTTTATTGCTGATTAAGTGGAAAAAGAAGATTTTACCAATCTTAGGAAGAGGTGCCCCCCTCAACTCACTGACTCGTATTTTTCGGATTAGTGGCAGAGCCTGGTGTATAGACGAAGTGCCCATTCTCCATTTTCTTGCCACTCTTGCAGTAAACACAGTCGTTTTCGTTCGTAATATCACTATCACTACACCATTTGGTATCGTTTATAAATTTAAATATGATTTTGCTTGGAATGTCATAGAGCTCCCCGAAGTCATTAAAGAAGTGTCTCCTTACACTCAAAATTATTCATGCGACCAAGTCGTGCATTTTATCATTCCTTAAATTCAACTCCCTTCACCATGGAGCTTGCGGATGGCTAAGTGATGTGCTTCGAGATATACTCGTACATTACCTGCAACTTTGAATTATTTGCGGTTAACATTAAGAGAGGTCTTACTGTAACTCCGTGATGTACGTGTGTATATCTTTATTCATGAAACCCTATCTTTTCCGTTTTTTTTTTTTATTATTTTTTGAGACTCGTTAATCATAGTCATCATTGGATTCTGGAAAATAACTATACACTGTACAGTGTACACTGATAAGTAGCTATACATACAAAGCAATGGAAATAAGAGGACCGACTGCGCGGCGCGTCACGAACAAAGCAAAATCATGACCTTTCAAAGGGAATCATAGCCCTCAATATACCTATATCATATGTAGGCAATCGTTCTTCGTTTAATTTGCTTGAAAGTACTGATGATTTATTATTGTGATTAAAGGTATCGGGGACCGCTTTGACCGATCAAGCAGAATAGAACAACAGTTGGTGGTAATGAGTGAGGGGAGTTAATAGTTAATATTATGCTGAAAGACGATGAGCTTGAAATATATATGTGTTAAAATTAAGATAGTGCTCTGAATCAAATAAACCACGTTTGAAACTAATCCGCTTAAGGCTCTCGCTCTATACATATATGTACCATAGATATAGTTGCACAAAATTTCGACTAACACAAATTCGACTATACTCAGTCATTCAAACTTTAAGTTTGAATAAGACTTCAAAACCAACATTCTTGATATTTAGAGTAGACAAGTAAATAATAAAAAATAAAGTCAACGGCCTAAACTTTGATTAAAGCATCGCTTCCCATCGATCAGCGATATCAAGGATCATTGTGCGTGGTTAGTAGTTAGATGGAGGACCGTTCAATACCAACTGTGTGCTGTTGACATGTGTTTCATCAGTTTCCAGTGCGTTCAGTGTCTCTAGAGAATGCTTGACGCACCATAAGGATGTATCCATACCTTCCCGTGTGCCGGACTCTCCAAGAGATTTCAACCTTATAATGGCATACCGGCTAAACCTCCAAAAGTGTCTCAACGATCACCCCCTCGAAACCAATTTCGTATTACTTCAAGGGGAGGGAGGGTCCTATTTTAGTACCCATTGTGGGCTCACGCTGTCCCGCGGAACTGCTCTTCCTCTCTTTTCTTCCTTCTGAGAAGGTGGTTGGCGTAGGTACAGAACTTGTTCCAGTTCTGTTCGCTGGCCAGCATCTTTTCGACAATGTTCTCTGCAGTGATGATGTCGATGTTTCTCGCCAGTTCTTCTCTTTCGGGTTCCCATCTGCTGCAGGCAAAGAAAGTATATTGCGCGTCATCTTCTTGAGAGTCCCCGTGCTGAGCAGTCTGAGCTGCTCGTTTTGCCGAACCTGTGGAGAAAGGCGTTGAAGTATCCGTGTCCGGTGATTAACTGGGTGACGTAATAGCTAACCTCAGGGTGTTTCCCGTCCTTCCACTCAGCCACATTACTGATCACCCTCGCCGTCCATCGTCCTCTGCTTTCCGAGCTCCAACGCTCTTGCCACTTCTGTTTCGTCAGCTGCTTACCTTCCTCGGATGCCGCTTCCACTCCCATTCCCGCCTTTTTGTCGCAGATATACTCCCTTTCCGTCGCTAGGAGATTGATAGGGGTCACTCCAGCTACACCGTTCGGTAAGAGCTGGCCACACGTAGAGCTCCGCGTCTTTGCACTACCGCCATCTGTTTCCGGTACTTCTCCTGCTTAGGTGCGTCCGCCCAGATTTCGCTACCGTACAGAAGAATGGAATGTGTTGTCGCCATTAGTAACCTTCTCTTACTAGCCGTTGGCTCTCCACGTTCGCCATCATTCTGCTCAGCGATGTGGTTGTTTTTGAGGCTCTTTCTGTTGCTGTCTTTATTTGTTGCCAGTAGGTAAGCTTTGTGTCGAGTCTCAATCCCAAATACTTCACCGACACGCCGCTGCTTCTTATCACTTCGGACCCAATTTGGAAGTCGATTTGTGTGGGAATCCTCTTCCTCGTCAAAACGACTGTCTCAGTTTTCTCCGTGGCTAGGGTGACCCCGTGCTCTTCCATCCACGAGTTTGCTCGTCGCATGACCTGAATCAGCTTTCTTTGCGTTAACGGTGTCTCGTGCCGTAATCATAGCGGCGATGTCGTCAGCGTACCGGACCAGGAAGGCATCATCAGGCATCTCCATGTCCATGCGAAGGATATCGTCGTAGGACTATTTGGGTGGCATGCACTCTTTTTTATTGTATTGCTCCGATCGTAGAACGGATAATGGCTTTATTAGTAAGAGTAAACATTCCCATTAATTATGGAACACAACGTCGTTCAAGTGGCTGCCTCGCCTGGCTTTGCAGTAGCGCCTTTTGTCACTCTAATTTTCCAAATCCTTTTTGATGGTTTCAGGGCTGTAACTCATGTGCTTGAATCATTTCCGGATTGTTGGCATAACATCGGTCCTTCACTGTTCCCACAAAAAAAAATCCAATGGCGTCAAATCGCAGTTCCGTGGGGGCCATTTGACATCCCCAAGACGGCTGATAAAACGCTTTAGGAATTTGGTGCGCAAAAGATCGATTTTACCATGGGCTGTTTGGCATGGCGCGCCATCCTGAATAAACCAGAGGTCATTCAAATCCATGTCTTCAATTTCAGTAAGAAAAAAGTCTGTTAACATGGCTCTATAACGCCCACCGTTGACCAAAACGGTGTTCCCAGGCTCATTTGCGAAGAAAAATGGTCTAATGATGCCGCCATTTCACAATCGGCACCAAACTGTCATTCTCTGTGGATGCATTGGCTTCTGAACAATAACGTGTGGGTTTTCCGAGCCCCAGATGCGGCAGTTTTGTTTGTTAACTTATCCGCCGCGATGAAAATGCGCCTCGTCAAATAGAATGATTTTTCGCCGAAAATCGTTGTCCAACTCAAGCTGCTCTAGGGCCCAAACTGCGAAGCGATAACGAAGCGGATGGTCATGCGCCTTCAATTGCTGACGTTGGTGAATTGAGTCTTAAGCTCTCGGCTCCAGCAGCCACATTCTCCTCTGAGCGCAACGTACGACCACGGGGACCATGGGTGTTGTCCACTTGCACACCAGCCTCACGAACTTGTTGCACAAACTTTCGTACAGCAGGCGTGGTGGGTGCTTCGTTTCGGCTAAAACTTCTATTCAAAAAACCCACTGTACTCACTTTAGAAATAATTTTTCAATATTTTTCCCAACGTTGTTCAAGCGTAAAGCGACTCATTTCGTTCCACGAAGGTACGATACTGACTTTTTGTCAAGATTTTCATCGGGAAACAACTGTCAGTGTCAAAACAATGCTGGACATGGATTCTGATTCATTCCATTCTGGCTGCGATGATCCAGACTATATCCAAGAAAACGAATTAAAAGAGTCTGGATTTATTTGAAAACATCGATGAATACGTGGTTGAGGCAACTGATCTCCTAGAATATTTTGTGGAACCTAAAGAAATTGGAAATTGTGATCCAATTCACTTTTTCCTTGCTCCAAGTAGACGGAAGTTCATGAAAAACCCAGAGGTAGCACTTTTGTCTCGAGTACAGAGTGCTAATATCCTTAGACCTCGAAGAACTATTGGGTCTATTGTTTGAAGCATGCTTCTCTCCTCGAAATTTCCAACCGGTTTTTCAACAACCATATACAAACTGAGATCATCAAATAAACAAATGAAAAGGCCAATGATGTCTACGGAAAGTCAAATGGAACTTCTTTGGAAACCTTAGACGATGAACGAATTGCAAGCTTATTTTAGAGTCCTGCTAAACATAGTGGCCTTGCAAGATGGTCATCGTCGTTTGCGGATATTGTTGGACTCGACCAAGGGACATCCATTATTTCGAGCAGTGATGAACCTTTTATGATTTGAGATGATCAACGTCTTTCTTCATCATCATCATCATCGGCTCGACAACCGGGTTCCGGTCCTGGCCTCTTCCAACAAGTCTCTCCACTTATCCCGGTCTCGAGCCGACACGCCATCCAGTTGCGCACCCCAAGGCTTCGGGCGTCCTGGTCTACGCCATCTCTCCAGCGCAAGCATGGTCTACCACGCTGTCGTCTACCATAGAATGTACCACAAAGAACTTTCCGAGCAGGTTCCTCTTCGCTCATGCCCACCGGAGTCTACCGAGCTTAATTTTTGTCACGATATCTGCGTAGATTGCGTACAATTCATGCTTGTACCGGCTCCGGAATCGTCCTTCCTCACATATGGGGCCAACAATTCTCCTTAAGACTATTCTCTCGAGCGCAGCCTTTTGCTAAGCACCCAGGTCTCGGAGCCATATGTGAGTACTGGCAGGACCATGGTCCTGTACAGCAGCAGTTTTGAAGTTATGGTGAGATTTCTGGATTTGAAGAGCTTTGACAGACTATTGTAGGCTCTGTTGGATTTGAGAAGCCGGTCGCGTATTTCTTCTTCTATATTGTTATCTGCTGCTACTATTGACCCTAGGTATTTAAAGGATTGCACCACTTAAAATTCGTGCTCCGCTACCTTGATTGTTTGACCAGCTGTTCCTCTTGCATTCGACGCCACCATGTTCTTTGTTTTACTTTCAATAATGTGCAGCCCCAGATTGTGTGCCGCCTGCTCGATCTGGATGAAGGAATCGGGTACAGCTTGTCCGGATCTTCCGATGATGTCGATGTCGTCTTCTTAAGCCAGTAACTGGCTGGACCTGTTGACGATGGTCCCTCTTGTTGCCGTTCCAGAGTCGCGGATTGCTTTCTCCAACGCCAGGTTGAAGAGGAAGCAGGCCAAACCGTCCCCTTGTCGGAGTCCATTAAAGATATTGATCGGTCTGGATAGCAATCCGGCTATTTCTACTTGGCTTGTTACGTTGGTCATGGTCAACCTACATAGTCGTGTCAATTTATTTGGGATGCCGAATTCTCTCATGACTTTGTAAAATTCTACCCTGGCTATGCTACGAGTATCTTAGGCGGCCTTAAAGTCTATAAACAGATGGTATGTTGGGATGTTAAATTCTAGACATTTTTCCATCGCCTGCCTAAGGGTAAAGATCTGATCAGTTGTTGATTTGCCTGGAATGAAACAACACTGATATTGTCCGATGACGGTTTTAGCGTATGGGGTTATCCGGTGTTGTAGGATAGAGGAGAGTATCTTATAGGCGGTACTCAACAACGTGATACCTCTATAATTGCTGCACGTTGTGACATCTCCCTTCTTATGTATGGGGCATATTAAACCTTTTCGCCAGTCTTCGGGCATTTCTTCCTGCTCCCATACGTGTACTATAATATCATGAATTGCTTGACGTAAGGCTGGCCCGCCGTGATGGAATAATTCGGCTGGTAAGCCATCGCCTCCCGGGGCTTTGTTCTGTTTAAGCCGGCCTATAGCCTTCTCAACCTCTTCTATGCTTGGTGGCGGCAACATAGGGTATTCTTCTTGAAGTAGTGGAGCCTCCACTTCTGCAGTTAGCTGACCATTTAGCAATTCATTAAAGTACACTTCCCATCGCTCCAGTATGCTTTCAGGATCGGTGATCAGATTTCCCTCTCCGTCCTTGCAGTATGTGCAGCGTGGTGTGTACTGCGTCATGTTTCGGACGGATTGGTAGAACTTCCGCGCCTGGTGCGGACTTCGCTCTCGGCTATTTCCTATTTCATAGATTAGGTTCTTCTCCCAGACTTATTTTTTTTTTTGTCTGTGAAGGCGTTTTTCTATTCTTCTGAGCTCTGTATATTCCTCTTCGGGTGCCCGCGTTCTATGAGATTGTTGCATTGCTCGGTACGCAACATTCTTACGTTCAGTCGCTAGCTTGCATTCATCATCAAACCAGTCGTTCCGATTTTTACGATTGCTGCCTAAGATGGAGTTGGCAGTACTAATGGCAGTGTCCACTTCTCATTTACGCCCAGCATACTGGCTCCAGGACTTACTCTCCCTAAATCAAGTGATTCTAGGGCGAGTCCTAACGCATTACCAAAAGTGTTACTGGTGTTTTCATTGCGCAGAGCAGCCGTGTTGATTCGAACCTGATCGGCAGATGCAATACGTCTTCGCAAGGCAATCCGCCCTCGGAAAACCATACCAACAAGATAGTGATACGAGTCGATATTGGCACCTCGGTACGTTCGTACCGTCGTCAAGTTCGTACCGTTGTCAAGTTCGAGTAGTGGCGACGCACAGTGGTTCCTTTCAATGGAGACGATGGAAAAAACCTATAAAAACGAAACGGGTGGACCGATTTTTTTGAAATTTGATATGTGACATAAATGGTAAAAGCTCTCATCAAGATTTAAAAATTTTGGAACTTACTTACAAATTAGGGGAGAGTGGGGCACATTTGAACACTTTTTGCTTTCCAGACTGATAAAATCTAAAATATTCGAGCAATTGGCCTGATATTTTACTTACATGGAACAGTGGTATTGACGTTCAATTTAGAAAAATATTTGGTCCTTTTAACGAAATATTTATATTGAATTTTTATCTCCAATCAATACAGGTTCTTATGTTCAAAAGTGAATAAAAAAAGTTTTAAATTTTATTTTTATATTAATTTTTTAATAAGAACTTATCAATAAAACTCAAAATTAACACTGTTGTTATATCCATATTCATGTATTTGTAGAAAAAAAATCTAAATCTAAAACTTGGATTTTTAAATAAAAGCTGGATTTTTAGTGAATAAGAATAAGCTTAAGCAAGCAAGTTAAAGATGTTTTCTAGTAATAACTATTTTAAAATAGCCAACGCTAAGTTCATGTAGTTTTAACTTGTTTTCCAAGCCTAAGCTTCAATTTGTGTGAATAAAAATAGCTTAAACTAGAATATTATTGTTAAAGCTATAAACTTTTCAAGATTTTGTCGACCTAGAAAGCTTTAACTAGACCTTTTTTGCAGTATTCAATAGCTCAAAAATGAGACAGAGAACGTATAGACGCAGAGACTGATGATCAATATGACAAAAACATTTTTTACCTGAACCAATACTTGCCCTAACAGATAACAAATTGCTTGAATAATTGCTTGAAGCTGATTAAATTTTCTCTTAAATGTCTTTAATATGTTAAAAAAAACTAATCATGGCAGTTTTGAACATGTTCAAAAGTGCCCCAACACGCTTGTTCAAATCTGCCCCAACTGTTCCAGTGACATAAAATGTATTATAAATATTTAACTGAAATATATCCAGTAAAAAACTTAACGCAATTAGGTTTGAAATTTATTTTTGTTTTATAGGTAATGTTGATTTTGTGATTCTCCAAGCTTTGAAATTTAAGTTGTAGGACTTGTATTTAATCACAAAAGTAGATTTTGTAAAACGCGTGGACCTATACCGCTGTTTAAAATGTGGTAAGAATCATCTCTTTACATCTGACACAATTTTTTTTAATTTGAACTAGTTGTAAATTTCGGTAGCCTTTACTTAAAAAGTTTTCAAAATTATTAATATCATTATTAAAAAAGAAATCGCACAACACCTTATAATCAATTACAAAGTTTGCCATGATGAAACCAGCTTTATAACTTTCACTCAACCAAAGCTCATATGCAACTGCAGTGATGACTACATAGATCTATTGCAATGTAAACAACGTTTTTTTACCCAAAAAGCCGTTACATTAGAAAAGGTTATGCCAGAAGTCAATTTCAGGTGCTGTTTGTGTGGCATGCATTGCTACACCTAAAAGGCTTCTGCGGCTAAATGGGTCAAAATGGGTCATTTGTTTTAGCATCATGAATGCAATATATTATAAGCGTCATAATAATCTATGAATCCATGTGGAGCATCGTGGAGCTTTTTTTTTATAGACCGTCAAACTGAAAAAAGCTAATCTTCAAAGGAAGCTTCAACTTGAGCCTCGTTTGCGAAATTGATAGACAAATTTAATAAACGGTAAATGTCATTTTAAAGCCAAATAGAATATTAATCAAAATAAAGAATATTAATTTGATTAAAATACTACATGTAAAAAAATTCTTACTCTGAAATTGCTAAGAAAAATCTATAAATCTTGGACTTTTGCAAGAAGTCACTTTGTATAAGCCATACTCAGCTAAAAAAATTAAAAAAAAATTTGTGGATTGTACTCCTTACTCATACATATGTATATCTAGAATCGAAAAATATTATTAACTACACTTTAGAAAATACTTTACATTTGGGGTTTTTTCCACCTGGGAACCACTGTGCGACGGTCTATCAACACGTGGTCTATTTGGTTACGAGTGACTCCATCAGGTGATACCCAGGTGGCTTTGTAGATATCTACGCTGGAACCTGGTACTCGCAACGACCATGTTTTTCGATGCTGCCAATTCTAAGACTCGAAGTCCATTATCATTAGTGTTCTCATGCAAACTATGGGTGCCTGCGTAATGCCTGAATACCGGCTCCCGACCTATTTTTGCGTTCAAATCCCCAAGGATGATTTTAACATCATACCTTGGACAGGCATTGAGGGCCCTCTCGACTTGTTCGTAGTAAGTCTCTTTTTCTTCGTCTGAGGACTCCTCCGTAGGTCCGTAAGCGTTAATGAGGCTGATGTTCGTAAATTTGCCTCGCACGCGAAGGGTGCATAGCCTTTCGCTTATTGCGTTAACGTCTTCCTTGGTTTTGATAATTCAGTTGGTCACTCTGGACAAGCTTCAGCAAATTGAAACCATCTCTTGCCAGTTCAATTGCTTTTAGATGATTTGAACTAAACTTTATCGACAACTACATTCCATCTGAAAATTTAACAATCGATGAACAGTTTAAAGGATCCTGCGGCCAATGTTTGCCTGCATGCAAATGTGGTAAGAAGTTTTGGTGGCTCAACGGGTTATCCATTAAAATTCTCCATCGATAAAATCAAAATTGGGGAATATTGAACGGAGGAATGAAAGAAAATATTGTATCGGAAGTTTTACTTTGAATTTCAAATTGCAGATTTAAATATGCATAGTTGCATGCAGTGATAAACGAAAAACCCTTTTCCCAACTAAAGGGTTTTTCATAAAAGGAGTAGAGTAGATATTTAAATAGAACAAGCAAATTTAGCCTGTCACAAAAAGATGCCAAAATAATAAAAATATTACTAACTGTAGTAGAACTCACTTGAAAATGAACACTTTGACATTTCTAAAACTTTTTTAAACATGTACATACGAGTATATCAAGACAATGTTTCGCACACTTTCGATCTTATAAACCCAGAACTTCTCAACTCGTTTTTTCAGCTGTTTATTTGAATTTACATGAAAAGTTTGAATGATCCAACAAGAACTTTCACACTATCTTTCAAAATTCCCTTCTTATTTTTCCTCAAACTTTAACTCGGAGTTTCGAATCTGTGTATGTAAGGCTAATTACCGTAATAAAGTTTCATCAAAATGAAGGTAATTCGAATTAAATTACAGATTTAGACTTCATTTGGGACTGATTTCGTTCCATTTTACTCCAATCTACCTCGTATGTTGGCGATGGGTTTTTCGGTTTCGGTTTCCACGGGGGCTGGATGTGACATGTTGTACCTTTTGCAGCGATTGATATGCTTTGAGTTTTCACCTTAATTTATAATGAGTAACTTTGGTTTCTATCGTTGTTATGTCATTAAAGTAACACAAAACTAAGTCTAATAACAGCAAAAGGATCTTCGAAACGACTAAAACCCCAAAACAAAAAAAAAACACAAGTCAACATCCATTTTGTGCGGTCGCTGGCGGTGGTTGCGAAACTCTCAACCTAGGGCGGATGTGTGTGAATATTGATGGGTGTTTTGTTTGCACAAAGTACAAAGTTACATTGTTTTCCAAATTGTATTTAACTTTTTTGTGTCTTGTTTCAAAGAGTGTTTCTGACTTCAAAGTAGTTTTCCAAAAAAATAGTTGAAGGCAGTGTGGTTGTTTTGTTGAGGAAACGAAACTTTTACCCAGCAATGGTAGGTGGTGGGTGGGTTTGGTAAGTGTAAGCATATATGGGAGGTAGGTAGGTAAAGTTGAAAATGAAACCCAAAGGAAGTGTTGAAGACCATTTACCGCACAGACTTTTCTTTTAGTTTGCATATAAGCAACAATTAAGGATTGGGGTTTTGTTCACACACAAAAGTACAAGTATTCTAGACTCCGGTAAGCATCAGTCAGAAGCCAAGAGAAAAGTTGAATCTTTTGTTTTATTTTCTTATGTTTATTTATTTCTGTCTTCTGGCAAGAACACTATAATGCAAACTGCAACCATATGCAGCTGCAGGAAACATTTACTTCTATCGCCTCCTTATAAATATTATTAAAGTTATGGAGGAATAAAAGAAAAGATTTTTCGACAAAAAGAACCCTTGCAGCAATATTGACGAAAATATTAACTTGTTTCATTTTATATCCACTCAAAGTTGAACAATCCTTTCATTGTGGATTAATTTAAGGAAAATTACTTCTTGGAAATGGAATTTTGATGAGAATGATAATATTGGTTTGGCAGAATGCGGATAAGACTTTTTAAAGAATTTCAAAGACCTTGTTATGGAAGTATCAATCAGAGCACAAACGGATTTTTTTTCGTGTTGTATGATGCGTTGGATGTTTGGATGGAAAGTTATAGTTTTTACATATTTTTAACTATTTATACTAAAGGGTTCATACGTTGCGCGCATTTCGCCCACTTTACGGTAGGCGTGGTGGCCCTTCACAGTCGACTCTTCAACGTTTGGTGGCCAAATTTGAGATGACTGGTTCGGTAATTAATCAGCCAAGATTCGTACGTCAATAAGGAACACAAGATCGTTCGAAATCTTCGGCGCGTATCGTGAAATTTTACAGCAAAACCCGAGGCAGTCGATACCTCAACGTGCGTAAGAACTCGCCCTTTTGCAGAATTTAATTTGACAGATTTTATATCGCGACGTTGGTCTATAACTCTACAAAATCCAACTTACAGAGGAACTTAAATTTTATAGCCATAGACAACGCACGGCGGTTTTTCCGACTTCTCTTTTTTTCCTAAAATTTTGCAAGGCAAGTTCCTTCCGCAGAAGGAAGTACATATATGCAATTTGGTCCAGTCGTTTTCAAATTTTAGGCATTAAAACAAACCACGACTTATTTTTAAATTACGAGTAATAACACTATCGGAAGTATTCTACAATTTTTGCAAATGGTGTCGAACGTCAATCATATTTGACATTTGTGCACTAGATGGCTGTAGTATCCAAACAGACAAGCAATAGAATGCTATACTCCGCAAGAGTGTTGAATAATTGTGTCGATTTGGGGGGCTAATAATCTGTGGGTGGCGTTAGCGCAGCGTGAATTTCGAGCTCGATTTCCTTATTGTGTGGTGGCAACTTTGCAAACAATCCGCTGCTTAGCTGCTCGATTTGAGCAGACTGGAACCATAGGAGACCATGGAGAGCTTGGCCGCTACCGTAGTGGTCGTTCGGCTGAGAATATCGCGGCTGTGGCTGCTGATGTCGCTGAGAACGAAGAAACATCAACCAGACGACGACACGGACACGCAATTGGACATCACCAAACTATCCCTACATGGAATTTTACCAGATCATGCAGAAGCTTTTGGCTGGCATGTGTATACAGGAATTGAATAGACCTTTCATTTGATGTACATATGTTTCGATTCATGGGCGGTCAGGCGCATTTCCAACTAAGCCGTTACTCGAATAAGCAAAATCTTCTTTTCTGGGGCACTTACGAGTAAAATCTGCGTGTGATACACGAAGAGCCATTACATCCACTCAAAGCCATAGTGTGGCTTTCACGCTGGAGAAGTGATTTGGCCGTATTTTTTTGAGGACAATATCGGCAATACGATCACTGTTACGTGCGAACGCTTCAGGGCCATGATTAATGAATTCTTACTGCCATGATTGTATGAGCGGAACTTGGTGAACATGTGGTTTTAACAACACAGTGCAATCGGCACATAGCACGAGCCTCAACGGATATTGTTGAGGAAGTGTTTCCTGGTGGCTTAATATCCCGTTTTGGGAATTTGGCATGACTTATTGCCTTTGGGCTACTTGAAGTTTGCCAACAAGCCTTAAACAATCGCAGCCCTTAAGGAGAATATCCGTAAGGAATGCGAACAGTTACCACCGAAAATTCTTAAAAAAATAAGCTTTTATATAAAAAATTTTTAAAACGTAAATGTTGGTACACCAATTTAAAGTTTTTATTATTTTTCAAATAAAAATTAAATTTACAAACAAAAATATTGAACTGAGATATCGAATTTTCCAAAAAAAAAAAAGAAAAGATTTTTGTTTTCAAAAACTCAGATTATTTTTTTTTAAGTTTTGAAATGCAATGTTTTTCAAACTTTTTAGAAGCTTCTCTATAAAAAACTTCATTAAAATCCTTTTTTTCGATAATGAGAAATTCTAAATTTGGCAAAATGGTTCTATGGTAGGTCCAGTCAGTAATATATTGATTTCAAATGTGTTTTTAATTTGATTATAGATCGTAAAAATTAATCAAAAGAAGAAAAATTTTAGCAAAATTCTCGGAACCATTTTCGAGAAAAATACGATTTTCAAAAACCATTTTTTACCATTTGTATGGAGGGTATCGTTATTTTTAGGTAAAATAATTTTTTTTTCTCTTAGATATCTTATAATTTGTATTAAAAAACTTTTATTTATTAAGTTTTAAAAAGTCGAGCATGGGGTTTTCGAAATACAGTGAACATTGGAAAACGTGAACTAATTAAAACCGAGGGTGTTCATGTTTTTGAGATTGTTCATGTTTTGGAATGTAACATTTTATGATTAAAATAGTACTCCTAGCGTATTGTCTTACTACTGCTCTTAAAATAAAACATATTTTCTTTCATTTTATCTTCTTTTTGCTTGCAGTAGTATAGACTATTAAATATTTTTACATATTTACACATACTGGTAGGGGTTATTAAAAAAATTGATTAGATTTCATTTTTAAATTAAAACGTTTTACAAATAAAAGTTTTATTTAACAAGCAAAATTTGTAATTTTTGTCTGTTCCATTTTTGCCAACATTTTAACAACTACAACTTCTCTTCCCTCTCTCTTCATCTAAACACAATTTCAAAGCCTTTTTAAATATTTCATACTACGCATTGTCAATATTATGGGGACCCCCGAAGTTTTAAAAAATTAATTCATTGCATTTTTATGTAGAAATGTTGAAAAAATGTCTGTTCACGTTTTAGAGCTTTTCGATTTGTTCACGTTTTAGAGCAGTCAATGTAAAAATTACAGTGTTCACGTTTTGGGATAGTTCACGTTTTGGGGGGTTCACGTTTTCCAATGTTCACTGTATTGAGTTTTCAAAAAAAAAAAATTGAAATTTTTTTTTTTTTAAATTTAAATTTTTTTTTAAATTAAAGAAAATGTTTTTTGAAAATTTGAATACACAATTATATTGAAACTGCTCGGTAGCCTTAACATAAAAAAATGATCAAAATTGGTCATACCGTTTTTGAGAAAATCAAAAAAAAAATAAAAATGGTTCCAAGAGGGGTATACCAAAAATAACCATTTTTTGGAAATTTTAACGAAATTAAATTTTTTGATTTTTTTTAAATCTGTAGGACAGTTTTTGAGAAAAAAAAATATTTATAAAAATTTCTAAAAAATTTCTAAAAAATTTCGTTATTTTTGGTCTTAAAAAACAAGAAAAAAACCTGTGGGGGGAAAATCAAAACCCATATCTACCAAGTTTGAAGAAAATCGGCCAAGCAACTTAGGCTCTAGTCGAACAGACAGACAGAATTGCGAGACCTACTTTTTTGTCTTCGCTGTCATCGTAATGTCAACTTTGATCAGAATCTCGAGTTCGATTTTTTTTAGGAATGCATAACTTGCCTTATAGTACCTATAAGTCACAAGTAAAAACTTTTAAGGTCCAAATAAATATTCCATCACACAAAATTAATTTTTTTATTTAATAAACAAGGAGTTCAAAACAAAATTGGATGATTAATTTTGCGCCACCTTGTAAACAGATACAAATGAACTTTTATAATGGTATACAATATTTTATTTTACGTAGGTATATTGTTTAACTTTTTTTTTATATTGTTGTATTAAAAAACTTCTTTTAGGCAATTTAAAATCCTTTACTAGATTTAAATATTCATTTCCATCAATCATAATCAAATTGAACCAATTTTCTGTTCGCACTTTGTATTCAACTTTATAGTATAGGGATATTAACTGGTAACGATTGCGATAATGCGATAAACGATTCTACATAAATTTCAGGATTTAACACTGCTAGCATATTCAATGAAGGATAATTCCAAATAATATCTGCTTTTAGTTATAGTTTTTTTTTTTCATTTTCGAAAAGTATAATTCGATAGATTGTGTGTGTGTGTGTTTTTTTTGGCATTGACTGTTTAATCATTTAATCTGGGCAGGGAAAAGCGGTTTTACTTAACAAGCTTAACTTATTCAACATTTATTAATACCTCATTTTGTCCTTATATGACTTTTTAATTTATTACAAAAAATTGTTTAAAATCGTGGCACTTATTTTAGCGTTAAAACAACTAGAGGGTTTTTTTTAGGGGCGTGAATAAACCAGAGAATCATGTTTTTAATATCCATAAAATTGGGTTTATTTAAATGATACATTTTTGGTCATCTGATGGTACAATTTTCACACACAAAAGTATCGATAAAGTGAATGGGCACAAGTTTAATTGTTGAGTACGGTGACGAATTGTCACATTTCGATCACCATCAACACTATACTGTGCATCAGCAATCGCATGTTCTGTGTGCACTGTATGACAGGATAAACAGGATGCTTATAATCGCTTAGAGTTAACGTATTTCGAAAACGATCCATAACTTCTCAAATTATTCGCCCTGACCGAAGATTATGAGCACCATAA
This sequence comes from Chrysotoxum bicinctum, assembly GCA_911387755.1. Taxonomy (NCBI): domain Eukaryota; kingdom Metazoa; phylum Arthropoda; class Insecta; order Diptera; family Syrphidae; genus Chrysotoxum; species Chrysotoxum bicinctum. The sequence goes on along the minus strand of OU426989.1, from coordinate 105,821,244 downwards.
AACCCACGTAATGCTTGATGTCTTTCTCGAATTGAACCATGTTTTTTAAAATAAATTTAAAAATTTTTAGGAGTTTCACCGTTTGAGTCTATTCATGACAAATTTGCCAAACCAAACTTATCTCATAACAAATGAGAACACTGAAATCAGCCATCACGGAAAACAGTGTTCCCAATTTAAAGTTCTCTCAAATTATTCGGGGGCACAATAGATCTACAGGTCGCAGTGCAATAACCCCCAATACAATTCATTCATTCATCATCGCGATATCATCAAAGAGGTAGCCGAGACCACCATATGCTACCAACCAACTCAGGTAAAGAATCCGTGGTACGATGGTAACTGCGTTCAACTGAAACGAGTGACAGAAGGTGCACATGCGTTATCGAGCAAAGAGGAAAACAAGATATTGCGTAGAAAGAATCGAGCTTAAGCCACCAACCCCTTCAAGGAGATCGCAGTCTCCCGATAGAAACAACTACCGAAAGTCTTACAAATAAGTCAAGAAACTGGCTGCTGGTTTAAAGACCGGAAATTCGGCTCTTCGAAAAAACGAAGGTAACCAAGTCACCGAACCACATGCAATTGTGGATGCTTTCGAGCAGCATTTCCAGAAGCTGTGAAATGGGCATCATGTGGATCGTTCAATAGGGCAAGAAGACAACCCGCTTCTAATCAATGAAGAACCAGATCCACCACCGAGTAAAAAAGAGGTAGGCTTAGCTATAAATAAGCTTAAGAACAGCAACGTCGAAGGATCTGATGGCTTATTTGCAGAGTTCTTCAAATTCGGAGGTTTTGGTAGGGTGTATGCATCAAACCATCAACCAATTATGGGTGGAAAGGAGCATGCCTGATGACTGCACCATCAGCTCCATATGCCCCATCTTCATAAAAGGTGATCCTCTATCTTGCAAGAAATATCGAGACATATCCGTACTAAATATCGCATATAAGATCCTATCCAAAGTGCTATGTGAACGGCTTTAACGTTCTGTAATACATTACATTACATATTACAATACTCCGTAAATAAATCTATGAAGTGGAAACACTGAAAGCACTGGCAACTGAGACCATCGGCTTAGAAATTAGAACAGGGGGAGAGAGAGAGAGACACTCAGAAAGCAAGAACAACAGAAGAAACACATGTCAACATCACACGGTTGGTATTTGAACGGTCCCCCATCCAAATACTAACCACGCACAATGATGATTGATTTCGCTGATCGGTGGGAAGCGATGCTTTCATCAAAGCCTATGCAAGTACCAGTTCGGCCTCTCAATACGAATTTCAAGTCAAAACTCATCAAAGTCGCATATGATACCATTCATCGTCAGAGCTCTATATGGCGAAGGCCGAAATCGGGATGCAAGAGAAACTGATCCAACTGTGTCGCGTCACATTCGAAAAATGAGCAACTCCTCTGAACAATTCCAACCATGCACAGGGTTTCGGCAAGGAAATGCACTTTCATGTGAATTCTTCAATCGACATCATCGGGCGTTCTGTAATAGAGTCCTTCACGGATGTTGAAAATCAGGCGAGACTTGTCGGTCTTGAAGTAAATAAGTACAATACCAAGTATATGTTTTCAACAAACAAACATCTGTCCACCGTTTAGGACAGAACTTCATTATTGATAGCAAAAAATTCGAGTTAGTTAAGGAGTTCATCTACCTCGAAGTTACATAGTAAATATTAACTCCACGAACGAAAACTTAGTGGAGATCCGACGAAGAATTGACCTGGGAGCAGCTGCTACTTCAGTTTACGAAAGCAAGTCGGTTAAAACTCGGCCTGCTTTACGGCTCCGCGCCGAGTGCTTGACTAGAAAGGGACGATACTGGGCTCTTTGGAAAGAACATTTTTCGACAGATATTTGGTCCTGCGCGTGAGGAAGGCGAATGGAAGAGAAGATATAACCATGAAGATATAAGAACGAACCTCTGATTTGTAAACCAAGTCATCACGGATACCAGAGGGCTTTGGCTGCGCGTACAGTGGGGCGAGCGGAAAATTCTCCGATTTTGTACGATTCGGAGGATTTTAGCTCCGAGGTATTCCTCCGAACAGCTGTTCGGAATTTTTCTGCGACATTATTTTAACACACCCGGCGAACTGCGTTGAAGTGCGATCAAGTGTTTTATTTGTAAAATTTCTGACAGCTTAATGCAATGGTTCTTCCGATTTCATCCGACACAAATTCTTCGCGCAATTGTGTATTATTATTCTCCGATAGGATACCTCGACAAAAATTTGAACCTCCGACAAAGTTTGCATTGCGGACAATTTTCCGCTCTAAACGGATACCTCGCTAGGGCCGATTTACATTTATTCTTATATATGTACGTGCGTACAGTGAGGCGATATTTGATGCGAGTTTTTCGCATACCTATCGCAAGCATCTCACTAGCAAACTCTTCGGACCACTTTTTCAAACGAGTTTCTGCAAGAAGACACATAATGTTTGTTTTGAGGCTTAAAGAAAAAAAATCAAACGATTAAAATTTTGTTATACCAGTGCTTGTGTTGTCTGGTGCAATTTTTTTTATAGTTTTGGTGGCACCATTGTATGAGTAGTCTTAGTATAATTCACTGAAAGCAGCGTGCTCCGAGGCGCAAAGGATGGAAAGACGCCATGTCATACGCAAATATTTATTTTGATTTTATAAGTTTCTCTTAAATGTATATGTATACATTTAGCCTCTCATTTCAGATTATTATTTTTATTCAATTATTCAATTTGTCAAACAAAAAAAGCAAATATATGATGTAAGCTGAATTTAATTGAAAGTTGTATTTTTTTTCGTTCAAAAATAAATAATAAATACATATATATATGTATAAAATATCCAATTTGCATCCTGATATTATTTTTTTAAATTTTATTCACAAAATTTCAATCTATATCTATTTTGTTCTATATAGAGGTCTTTATTTCTCTTGGACTATAAATTTATACGTAACAGGCAACTTTTTTCGGCCTATAAACATATTTAAATACATATTTTACCTTGTTTGATTGAATAGTTTTCATTTGGAAACAATTCAATTATCTTTTTTTTAACGCGAAGAAATGGCCAAACCAGAACCGACAACCGCCGCCGCCGCGCCGTCGACCACTGTTGGGATAAATTTATAATATCTGTACTGTTTTATTCACAAGCGTCTACACTGAGAAAAAGAAAGTTATGAACTCGATAAATCACGTTTTTTTCTAGGTATAAGTAATTTATACGAGTATATGAAATTGACGTTGATACAAAGTAATATATATTTTTATTTGCGATTTATAGGTAGATACTATAAGGCAAGTTATGCATTCGTAAAAAAATCGAACTCGATACTTTGATCAAAGTTGACATTACGATGATAGCGAAGACCAAAAAAGTGGGTCTGACAATTCTGTCTGTCTGTCTGTCTGTTGGTTCGACTGCAGCCTAAACGGCTTGGCCAATTTTCTTCAAACTTGGTAGATATAGGTTTAAATTTTTTTCCCCACACGTTTTTTTTTTTTTTAAGACCAAAAATAACGGTACCTGCCATACGATTTTTTTCGAAATTTTATAAATATTTTTTTTTCAAAAACTGTCCCACAGAATTAAAAAAAAAAAATTTGAAAAATTTTATTTAGTAGTGGTTGAAAAAATTTTTCCAAAAAACTGTTGTTTTTGGTAGCCCCTCTGGGTTCATTTTTTGTTTTTGATTTTCTCGAAAACAGTACAGCCGATTCAAATCATTTTTTCTATGCTAAAGCTCCTCCAAAGTGTAAATATTATTTAATATTCAAATTTTCATTTTTTTTGGAAACTCAATGTTTCAAACTTGACAAATAAAAGTTTCTTAACATAATCTCTAAGATTTGAGAAAAAAAATTGTTTTATCTAAAACTAACGGTACCTACCATACAAATTTTAAAAAATGGTTTTCGAAAATCGTATTTTTCTCGAAAACGGTTCCGAGAATTTTGCTAAAATTTTTTTTCTCTTGATTAATTTTTAAGATCGAAAATTTAATAAAAAAATTTGAGATCTTTAGTCTGTTCAATTTGCAGTACAGGAAAATAGGATATTTGCCTTTCAGTCTGACCATTATGGATTTCAATAAGCTATCTTTAATTTAAGGCTTTTACAGAATTGGCGTAATTGCCGAGCAGTAAAAATTGCCGCAAATCTCAGAAAAATATTTGCTATTAAAGGCTCGAAAAAGCTTACATCCTGAAAGGTACATAGCACAAACCAAAGAAAATGCCTTTTGAATTTCTATCAACTTGGCAATGGTAATTCTGATTCAGTGTTTTTTTTTTAGTGAACACAATAAGGTTTGGTTGCAATTTGGCGATCAGTCTCCTTTCATCTATGGAGCCGATAGGTCATGGTGGGTTATACCTGAGCTCAAAGAAGATTACACAAACAATTTCAATGTAACTCAGTGATTCTTTTTCTTATTTCAGTGGCAATTTCTTAAGTTAAGGTGCCGTGCAAACAGCAGCAGGCACCAGTGAACAGAGTATAGGTATTACTGACTGGAAGGATTTTTTCGAATTTTGAATTTCTCATCGGCATAACGGATTTTGGTGAAATTTTTTTATAAAGAAGCTCCTAAAAAGCTTAAAAAACATTGCATTTCAAAACTTAAAAAAAAAATATTTTTCCATTTTTTTTTTTTTTGGAAAATTCGATATCTCAAAAACGGCTTAATATTTTTCTTTTTTGGAAATTAGTCTCTTATTCGTACAATAATAAAAACTTAAGATTGCCGTACCAAAATTTTTTCTTAAAAATGTTTTAAAATTTTTTCTACATAAAAGCTTATTTTTTTAAGGAACCACTACAATGACTTATAATTTTTGTTCTTGCATAAATTCATATTTGCATAGCAGTCTGTTTTTATCTCTTACTACTAAAACAATTTAAAAAAATCATTTTATCCTTATGAACAGTTTTCTTTAATAACATCCGTTTTTAAGATTCCTAGTCTATTGCATAGGAGCAAGTTCTTGCGACCCAGTCGTGCATTTTATTTTGTATTGTTTAAAAAAAAATAATTTTTGAAAGAATCTGTTGGTTGAAAATTAAAAAAAAATAGTATTAATTTTTGAAAAAAAAAGGCAGTACGAAATTTTAAAAATATTGTCCTTTCGATCGGCTTCGCCCTTTTTTTTTCTCGAAATTTTAGAAAATATTTTTTTTTGCCAAAACGTGAAATTACGCGACCAGGAAACTTCTCACCCAAAAAAGACATAATTGGTCGTGTTGTGTGGCTTGTTGTACTGTATTGTTGGAACCACATATTTTGGTTTTGATCTTCAATCGCCCGGCCAAAAAAAGATCGGTTATCATTCGACCATGTCGCTCCGAATTGACTGTAACCGTCTGCCCATTGGCATTTTCGAAGAAATACGGACCAATGACACCTTTCGACCATAGACCACACCACCACACAGTCACTTTGTCTGGATGCAACGGCCGCCACCTCTTCGATCACTTGTGGGTTTTTTGAGCCCAATATTCGACATTTTGTTTGTTTACATACCCACCGAGTGAGCAAGGCACATTTTCATCGCTGAGGAAAATGTTGTTCGAAAAATCGGTGTTTATTGTCTGTTGTTTCAAGACCCAAGAAGTGTATCTACGGCGGCGTTGTGAATGGTCAGCAGGTTTCCAATGTTGCGTAATTTGAACTTTATAAGGGTGGAGATCCAAATCCAAATGGAAAATACGCCATATTGAGGCTGCGAACACCGTGAAATCGATATATTCGAATCATCAGCAACACTTGCACTTGCAGCAGAAATGTTTTCGACTGAGCATGCATTACGATGATGCACAGGCCTTACGACATCAGTAACGATTCCACTCTCTTCAAATTTCTTCACAATTTTACCGATTGCTTGCTTAGTCTGTCGATTATAACGACTATAATCATCGCGTAATGCGCGTAAAGTGGCTACGTTTTTAGTAAGTTTTAATAATTTTAATGCTTTGTTCGATTGTTAAGCTATCCATAATCGTAAATGTCAAACATTCAACTAATATTATGACACTTCAAATGACAGCTGAGTTTGACAGGTGTCAAATGCTAGCGCTACTAACTTGAAACCACGAAATTAATGACCCTTTATTAAATAATTTTGTTTTGGATTTTTTTTTTGTTTTTTAACAAATCTGTTGAATGGTTTTGAAAAAAAATAATATTTTATAAAATTTCAAAAAAGATCTGTGGGCATTTTTTTTTTGTTTTTCAAAACCCCAAAAATATTATTTCGAATATTGTTATTTAGAACGGTTTTTTTGATTTTCAAATTTCTCACCAACGGCTCTAACGATTTTAACCAAAATTTGTATGCAGGAGCTGCTTTGCATTTGAAAAAATATAAACTAAATTTTTTTTCGAAAAAATAGTTTTTGGATTTTTAAAAAATAATACAATTTTTTTTGAAAATTCAATTTCTTGAAAACCGATACACGATTAAATTCTTAAAAATTTGCATATCAATTTTTTTTATAAAAAAATTTAAGGAAAATTTAGTACACAAAAAACATGTTTCAGTGTGTCTGTATGTCTGTACCTCTCACTACAGCCTAAACCACTGGACCTATTTCTTTCAGTCTCGGTGGTTGAGGGTCTGCGGTGATTCCCTAGAGGAGAGATTGAAATTTTTTTAGCTCCAAAACTAACGGTACCCCCCATACACCCGTAATGCAAAATCTTATTTATCTCGGAAACGGCTCTAATGATTTTGATAAAAAATCAGGTGTGATATTATGGACATAAGCTACATTTTGGTCAAACAAAATTTTGGGGCAAAATGTTATTAGGGGTACCTGCCATAGACCCGTTTTCTTTATTTTCGACTTTCTCATTAACGGCTCTCAGAATTTTAACCCAAAATTTTCAGCAGGAGTCCCCTTAAGTTTAAAATAATATTGTATATAAAAATATTCGAAAAAATGTTTGTTGCGTTGTTTTGAAAAATTTTTTTTTTTTTTTAATCAATATCTTCAAAATTTTTGAAATTATTTCGTAAAATCAATATTATTTAATACTTAAAATTCGCATCCCACATTTTTTTCTTGAAAAATTTTAGAGAAATTTTTTATATAAAAAATGTATTTAATAATAAAACGTTTTTTTAAAGTTTATTTGCATAAATTCATACTTCTCCGGAAACCAGACGGCAATTTTATGCATTTGAACATTATTATCTCATTAAATCCATGTTTTATATTTATAAAATGTATCTTAAATTCCAAGGTACTTTTACATAAGAGCAAGTTCGTGCGATCCAGTCGTGCATTTTATTTAAATTCTTTTAGTAGTAGTAAGAGACAAAAACAGAATACTATGCAAATATGAATTTATGCAAGAACAAAAATTCAAAATCGTTGTAATGTTTTCTTAATAAAATAAGGTTTTACATATATATAAAATTTTTAAAATATTTAAAAAAAAAAAAAAATTGGTACGTCAACTTTAGGTTTTTATTATTGTACGAATGAAAATTAAATTCCCAAAAAAAATATTGAACCATTTTTGAGATATCGAATTTTCCAAAAAAAAAAAATGATTTTTTTTTTTTCAAAATTCAAAAATATATTTTTCTTAAAGTTTTGAAATGCAATGTTTTTTTAACTTTTTGGAAGCATCTCTGTAAAAAAATTCATTAAGATTTGTCATGTAATTAATGAGAAATTCAAAATTCGAAAAAATGGATCTATGGTAGGTACAAGCTGTAATATCTTAATTTCAATTTTTTTGTTTATTAAATTAAAGATCATAAAAATTAATTGAAAGAAAAAAAATTATCAAAATTCTAGGCGCCGTTTTCGAGAAAAACACGATTTTTGAAAACCATTTTTTTAATTTTTTTTAACATTTGTATGGAGGGTACCGTTATTTTTAGGTAAAATAAATTTTTTTTCTCAAATCTTGTAGATTATTTTAAGAAACTTTTATTTATCAAGTTTAAAAAAAATCGAGCATGGGGTTTTCGAAATATTGAGTTTTCAAAAAAAAAAATTTGAAAATTTTCTTAAAAATCCAAAAACAATTTTTTTGAAAATTTGAATACACAATAATATTCAAACTGCTGGGGAGACTTAACATAAAAAAAAAAAATGATCAAAATCGGTTGTACTGTTTTTGAGAAAAAAAAAAATGGTTCCAAGGGGGGTACCAAAAATAATAATTTTTCGGAAATTTTTTTTTATTCATTACCTAGGTTTAACTAAATGAAATTTTTTGATTTTTTTTTAAATCTGTGGGACAGTTTTTGAGAAAAAAAATATTTATAAAATTTAAAAAAAAAAATCGTATGGCAGGTACCGTTATTTTTGGTCTTAAAAAATCAAATCAAAAAACATCCGGGGGGGAAAAAATAAAACCCATATCTACCAAGTATAAAGAAAATCCACCGAGCCGTTTAGCTGTAGTTGAACAGACAGACAGACAGAATTGCGAGACCCACGTTTTTGGTCTTCGCTATTATCGTAATGTCAACTTTGATTTTTTTTACGAATGCATAACTTGCCTCTTCGTACCAATAAGTCTTAAGCAAAAAATGGAAATTTCTCCTTTATGGAATCACCGCAAACCCTTAGGTACCGAGTTTGAAGAAAATAGCTCCAGTGGCTTAGGCTGTTGGTAGAGGTACAGGCAAACAGACAGACAGAATTGCGAGACCCACTTTTTTCGTCTTAGTTATTATCGTTATGTCAATTCTGATCAAAATCTCTAGTTCTGGTACTTTTTTATACTTTGCAAGTAAAAATTGCTCAAAACTTAAATTTATCAGAAAGCTGTATTTCAAATTTCAAAACAGCTTTCAATTTCTCCGAGTGTACACTTTTTATTTATTAATTTTTCACTATCTGACTCGCCTCACAAATTACTTTTCATCCCTGCATATTATATTTTCAATCAATGAAGCTTGATGCATAAAATACAAATTTATAAAACCCAATTACCCCTACTTTGTGTGTACAGCAATCTACACTCATCAATCAATTTTAGTTTATCTCTCTCTTTCCCTTCAAAAAAAAAGAACACAAGTCTTACAACGATTATAATCTGATAGATACGAAGCCCAATTTCCCTTTATTATAGTCAACCCAAGCGACCGCTGGGACATTTAATTAAAAGCCTGCAATTTAAAATTAAACAAAATTTTACAACCGCTTCAGAGTTTCGAGCGATGTGTGCTGTCTCAGTCTGCGGGCTGTTCTGTAATCAAGCACTGAAACTGTTCCATTGATGTTCGCAATGGCTTTTGTGCAATTGCGGTACATGAGGCCTCGGTTACATGTGCGAAAACGAAAACAATTGAAGGCAAGTTTCGGAATCAAAATAATGCTTTTGCGCTGCTGTGCAGTATAGTGTCTATCAGGTGGGACGTAATCAGGACTATGGCAGCAAAAGAAGTGGATTCGGTTTATGGTGAACCTGTTTTAGTAGACTATGTAAGGTTTGTTGGGTTAAGCCAGAATTGGAGTCGCCAAATTGTACACTTTGACAAGCGGATTGCGGCGTATATTTGTAACCACAGTGCAATATTTTGCAATTGCTCGGTGGCAGCACGCTCAGAAAATCCCTCCCAAATAAATATTAAACCCACCACGTTCCGGCTCTGCGGTATAATTACGAATTTAGCTCAAACAACAATCGAAATTTTGTTTATTCGACCATTTTTGTTGATACAAATCACTAGAGTAATTGATAATAATTTTCTGTTTAATTGAGAGAATAGAAACCTAATTGTTTCGAATAGCGCAGCGCTTATAGTCGTAAAGGCCCATAGTTTTTATGGACATCGACTGGGATTATTTTTGTGTCATTATCCTAAACGGAAAAGAGGATGTTAATGAGATTCGGCGAGTGCGAAAATAATTGCCAATCAGTTTTCAATCAGATGTATCTGTAGGTATTGAATGTGAATGCATTAAATAGATATCCGCAAATTTGTACATCCCATTAAAGTAGGTTATGTCAGTTGTGTGAAGTGATGCAATCCTGGGGATGGGAAAGTCCTTTGGCAAAATCATCGCAAAAACAATGCTGCTGGATACAACTTTAAGTACTGCGATTTTTCGCATCCGGATCTATCGTTTCATTATAAATAAATGAATGAATTTGGTGGTGCCATAGCTGGAAGGGAACCAGGACCTAGTAACTTTCAACCTGTCAGTATAAAAGTCGTTGTGCGTGAAAATATTGTGGCCCATCACACTGAGGTACCTCTGCTCGGGATGTCGTAGGTGGCCATCCTTCTCATTAGCTGATTAGGGTGATTGATAGTGTTCTGCACTAGCTTCTTCGCCGAGTCCAGTAAGTCTTTGTCCAGCGGTCATCGTTCTGGTGGAGTCCGGTGCAGATTCTTAGAATCTTCCTCTCGAAGATTTGGAGTTCCTTGATCGTTCATCAAGGGGTGTGTCTGTGTAGTCGGTGCAATGCCTAGTTCGCTGAGTACACTTTTTGAGTATGGGTTAAAACTTAGCAACTCGTTGAAGTTGATCCCCAGGTGTTGGACTTTTATTTTGGCTGCCCTGGTAGATCCATCTGGAGCTAAGGGAATTAAGTTTCTGCAAGTGGCTGCTTAGCGACAGCTGCCATCATGGGTTCTCATGAAGCAGATAAGCTCCGATTTTGCTGTGTTAATTAGGTTGCCACACTTCTTACAGAAATCATACAGTGTGTTGATGTTAGAACTTACTATCAGAACAGCGACTAATGGTGACATTGCGGTTGTATTCGTAGGCATCAGCAAACAGCAGGTTTTGACGACCGGTTGGGTTGGTTGGTCTGATGTAACCAGGCTCTGTAGAAATGGGCCAATTTTTGAGCCTTAGTAACTTACGTGTGGATAAGCTTTGCCTTATATAGATTTTTAGGTTAGGTATCTACGATCTGGATGCCATTCCTGGGTGGTCATCCTTCTCATCAGTCCTAGCAGGCTTGGGTGGTTGGCGTTGTTGTAATAAGCTTTTTTTGCCAATTGCACGAGAAACTGGTTCAGTGGCTTGATCTTGGCTTCTTCGTAGATTTTTTCGTTGCTGTAGTGCTTCTGTCGCTGTCGATCGAAGATTAGTCCGGTTCTTATCCTCAGAATTTTCCTTTCGAAGAGTTGGAGCTTCTACATTGCTGTCTTCGAAATGGTGTACTATTGAGGAGAATTATAGCCGCTGACAGGTCTGATTAGCTGCTTGTATATAAGTAGTTTCACTTGCTGGCTTAGTCCGGTTCTCTTGGCTAGCAGTGGGTGCAAGCGATGAAACGCGAAGTTGGCCTTCCTTAGTACCTGCCTTGAATGAGGTTTGAATTTGGAAAGCTCGTTGAAGTGGACTCCGAGATATTTTATATTTCTTTTGGGTGCTATCGTCGATCCATCGAGGAGCTTCACTGTCAGATTTCTAGAAGTGGCTGCAGAACGACAACAGCTGCCATTGGTGGAGGGTCTTCCGCAATACACAAGCTCAGATTTGGCAGTGTTGATTCGGATGTCCCACTTTCTGTAATACTCATAGAGTCATAGCAGGTTCTCGCAATCAGTTGGCACGGGTTGATCAAACGTCATCAGATTATAAAGGGAGGGACCCAGCTTCGATCCTTGAGCGACTCCGGCTTTGATGGATTTGGTTGAAGACTTGCAGCTGTCCAGTTGAACGAAGAAGCCTTATATAGATTTCTTCCGTCGCTCCTTTACATAAATTTCTCGCTACAACATAGTGTGAACTATAAGACGGTAAACATTTGAATGATGACTGTAACTTCGTCGAATGTTGTGTATCATCGCTGGTTGGTAAGCGGCTGGTATATTATGTTGGTAAGATGTTGATGTAGGGTGCTGGTGGTTGGTTTATGTGTGGAGGTAATGATGTAGGTAGGGAGCCTTTGGCATTTCGGCCGTCGCACGGTGGGATCTTCAATTGATTTTCCGATCAGATACTTGATTCTTATTTTAAGTTTAGTTGGAAAAAAAATCCATTTTGAATAAATGGCGGCTCAAACCCCGCATTACTCACTAGCTATAGACCTCGTTAATCAGACCGATTCTAAAGTACGGCGTGGCAGTATGGTGGACAGCTCTAGACAAAAACACTTGGTACTAAGCAAAGTCCAAAGCTGGTCTGTGCATTGGCGGAGCACTTCACACGACTCACGACATTTTGTCCTTAATAACATCCCTCGATATATTCGGAAACAGACAGCTGAAAACTCAATATCCATCATTCTGCACTTTAAGTTAACCATCTCTTATAGAGAAAACTGGAAGGACATGGCATTCCTGGAAGATGATTCAATCCATTTTCATAAGGATGGATAAAAAACTGATGACACTGTTGGAGGAGGTGTATACTAAGACAGACTAAATCGAAGTCTCCCTTTTCATTTTCCCAATCACCGTATCGTGTTGCAGGTGGAACTTTTGACGATCAAAGAAGTCCAGTCTTGCTTTAGAGAAAACGTGATATCCACATCTTCGCAGCCATTAAATTTCTTGATTCTGTCTCTAACAGCTCAATAACTGCCCTTAACTGCCGATCGTCTCTGATGGAGATGGCACAGCAAGTGAATGTTATCACTGCTTTTAAGTGCCGGGCCACAGATATATTTCAGGAAATTGTGGGACAACGATACCTTTATTGCCAGATAGGGCAAATGATTTTGCTGATCCAAGATGTTATAGAGAGAACAAACTTAAAGTGGAACAATATCACCATCTGCTTGGCGACAAAACGGATTTAGCCAATGTTGAATATGAAGCGACCCAAATCTTTAATAATATCTTTAAGCAGATCGCACATAAGCTGGCTCCGTAGTAGGTGTTATAACAGTACACTCAACTTGACTTGGAATTTATTCTAACTATTTCTGCAGAAGCTACAAGGACAAAGAAGAGAAAGAATCGATCCCTCACCTTTTTTGTTCATGTCTTGCTGTATCCCAAAGACTTAGACACCATCTGGGCGATTTCTACAATAATGATCTTAGTGATCTTGCCAATAAAGATATAGACAATCTCACTAGCTTCATAAGGACCTCGAATTGGTTTAACGATTAGGAGATAGTCTTCACGATTCAATTGTGTGGTTTCACAATGCACCAAGTCATGGTCTAAGTGTGTCGGCTCTGCCTCCTGACAGGCAGATGAACCTAACGTGACTTCTAATCCACTAAATTGCTTCGCTGAAGAAAGTACCCTCAGCTTTTCATATTCGGTATTGGATTTACATACTTGTCCTTCAATTCTGATCTTCACAGTATTGTCAAATGGGGAATCAAAAACCGTATAGAATTTATTGCTTCGAAAACTCAGTGCTGTCTGCTGTCGCTAAAACGTAACGCTCCATCAATGCCACTTTCAATGGGCGGCAATTACCATGAGTGGAGACCGAAAACAAGCCTCGGAAACGGACTGATCTCACGACGACAACCCACGCAACGAAAACGGAAAAACGATTTACGAATTTTCTTATGGAGCTCGAGCTGCTCAGCAGCTAGCCGATGCCCTGTCAAAGTATAAAGCTGACATAACAGCTCTTCAAGAAATCAGATGGACAGGGAATGGTGTTTTACAGAAGAAAGAATATTACGTATACTACAGCTGTCATACAAAACACCATGTGCTCGGGGTAGGCTTCCTAGTCGACGAAAAAATGAAGTCTACCATCATCGGCCTTAACGCTATAAGTGAAAGGCTATGCACCCTTCGCGTGCGAGGCAAATTTACGAACATCAGCCTCATTAACGTTTACGGACCTACGAAGGAGTCCTCAGACGAAGAAAAAGAGACTTACTACGAACAAGTCGAAAGGGCCCTCAATGCCTGAACGCAATGAACGCAAAAATAGGTCGGAAGCCGGTATTCAGGCATTATACGCAATCACCCATAGTTTGCATGAGAACACTAATGACAATGGACTTCGAGTCTTAGAATTGGCAGCATCGAAAAACCTGGTCGTTTCGAGTACCAGGTTCACGCGTAAAGATATCTACAAAGCCACCTGGGTATCACCTGATGGAGTCACTCGTAACCAAATAGACCACGTGTTGATAAACCGTCGCCACTACTCGACCTTGATGACGGTACGAACGTTTCGAGGTGCCAATATCGACTTGGATCACTATCTTGTTGGTATATTTTTCCGAGGGCGGATAGCCTTGCGAAGACGCATTGCATCCGCCGATCAGGTTCGAATCAACACGGCTGCCCTGCGCAATGAAAACACCAGTAACATTTTTGGTAATGCGTCCTAGAACCACTTGATTTAGGGAAAGTAAGTCCTGGAGCCAGTATGCTGGGCGACGGGCGTAAATGAGAAGTGGACACGCCTTAAGAATACTGTCATTAGTACTGCCAGCTCCATCTTAGGCAGCAACGACTGGTTTGATGATGAATTTAAGCTAGCGACTGAACGTAAGAATGTTGCGTACCGAGCAATGCAACAATCTCATAGAACGCGGGTACGCGAAGAGGAATATAAAGAGCTCAGAAGAATAGAAATAAGGCTTCACAGACAAAAAAACAATCAGCCTGGGAGAAGAACCTAATCTATGAAATAGAAAATAGCCGAGAGCGAGGTCCGCACCAGGCGTGGAAGTTCTACCAATCCGTCCGAAACATGACGCAGTACACACCACGCTGCACATACTGCAAGGAAGGAGAGGGAAATCTGATCACCGATCCTGAAAGCATACTGGAGCGATGGGAAGTGTACTTCAATGAATTGCTAAATGGTCAGCTCACTGCAGAAGTGGAGGCTCCACTATTTCAAGAAAAATACCCTGTGTTGCCGCCCCCAAGCATAGAAGAGGTTGAGAAGCCTTTAGGCCGGCTTAAGCAGAACAAAGCCCCGGGAGCCGATGGCATACCAGCCGAATTATTCCATCACGGCGGTCCAGCTTTACGTCAAGCAATTCATGATATTATAGTGCACGTATGGGAGCATTAAGAATTGCCAGAAGACTGGCGAAAAGGTATAATATGCCCCATACATAATTAGGGAGATGTCACAACGTGCAGCAATTATAGAGGTATCACGTTGTTGAGTACCGCCTATAAGATACTCTCCTCTATCCTACAAGACCGGATAACCCCATACGCTAAATCCATCATCGGACATTATGAGTGTGGTTTCATTCCAGGCAACTCAACAACTGATCAGATCTTTACCCTTAGGCAGGCGATGGAAAAATGTCTCAAATCTAACATCCCAACATACCATCTGTTTATAGACTTTAAAGCCGCCTATGATACTCGTAGCATAGCCAGGGTAGAACTTTACAAAGCCATGAGAGAATTCGGCATCCCAAATAAATTGACACGACTATATAGACCAAGAACAACGTAACAAGCCAAGTAAAAATAGCCGGATTGCTATCCGACAAGGGGACAGTTTGGCCTGCCTCCTCTCCAACCTAGCGTTGGAGAAAACAATCCGTAACTCTGGCACGGCAACAAAAGGGACCATCGTTAACAGGTGCAGACAGTTACTGGCTTACGCAGACG
Source organism: Chrysotoxum bicinctum (assembly GCA_911387755.1). Taxonomy (NCBI): domain Eukaryota; kingdom Metazoa; phylum Arthropoda; class Insecta; order Diptera; family Syrphidae; genus Chrysotoxum; species Chrysotoxum bicinctum. Next base: position 105,805,732 of record OU426989.1, on the reverse strand, counting down.
ACATCGACATCATCGAAAGAACCGAACAAGCTGTACACGTATCCTTCATCCAGATCAACCAGGCGGCACAAAATCTGGGGCTGCACATTAGTGAAGGTAAAACAAAGTATATGATCGCGTCGAATGCGAGAGGAATAGTTCTTCAAACAATCAAGGTAGCGGAGCACGAATTTGAAGTGGTTCAATCGTTAAAATACCAATAACATATAGAAGAAGAAATACGCGGGCGGCTTCTCAAATCCAACAGAGCCTACTATAGTCTGTCAAGGCTCTTCGAATCCATAAATCATAACTCCATAACTTCAAAACTACTGCTGTACAGGACCATGGTCCTGCCGGTACTCACATATGGATCCGAGACCTGGGTGCTTAGCAAAAGGCACACCGACCTATTAGCTGCGTTCGAGATAAGAGTCTTAAGTAGAATTGTTGGCCCCATATGTGAGGATGGACGATTCCGTAGACATTTCAATCATGAATTGTATGCAATCTACCTTGAAGCAGATATCGTGACAAAAATTAAGCTGGGTATACTCCGGTGGGCAGAGCACCTAGCTCGCATGAGCGAAGAGGAACCTGCTCAGAAAGTTCTTTGTGGTACATTCTATGGTAGACGACAGCGTGGTAGACCATGCTTGCGCTGGAGAGATGGCGTAGACCAGGACGCCCGAAGCCTTGGGGTGCGCAACTGGATGACGTCGGCTCCAAGGTGTCTTGAAGGCTGACTCTGGCAGATGTTTCTGTTACTTCACAATTATCTGGAACTGATGCTATTTTCGTGAGTGTTGTGGTCTTATAAGATGTTAGAATATTTACGTTGTGTCTTATTAAGGAACTTCTTAAAACTCCATACTTTTCTTTTATTAGACCCAGATCCATAAACAAGGCTAAGGCGATTGCACTTTCGTACTTGATAGGATCAAAGAGATCCTGGAGTGCGAATGCTTTCTCAAATTTCAACTATAAAATTGATATTGGTATTTCAGCAAAATTTGCTAAACGGAAAAGCCATAGCTTCCGAATTCATTTCATTTCGAAATGCGTATTTAAAAAAAATAGATATAAATGAATAACTTACTGATATAAGATTATTAGTAAAATAACTTTAATTTTTAAAAATTATATGTTTGTTTGCCACTTGGAAATAATTTAATATAAAATTCTTTTCTTTTTTTTTCAGGTAAGTCATCTGACCCATAAAAGACCCCCACAACCTCATCAAATACGGTTCAACTAAAATGGGGAAATACATCATTTGTAAAATTTACTAATCCACACTTTCTACCCAGGTAGTCATGATGAATTACAGTTTTATTCGATGTTGTTCTTAACCAGTTTGTCAATTGTGGGAACTAGTTACATATTCCCAACAAAATAATTTTGTAGTCAAGTAGTCTTTTTACCCTGATAGGAGTAGGTATATCAACAACCATCACAGAGCAGTAAAAAGCATTAAACATATTTAAAAAGTTGAGGGACCTTTATTTTTGAAGTTGAAAATATAAAAAAAAATAAACAAGTAATGTAACTTCCTTTCCAAGGAAAAGGTATAAGAAAGTGTCATCAGGATTGCTAAGGAAAACACTCAGGTGAATTCTGCGAACAGCTTAATAACTCGTTACCATAGTTAAGGAAATTCCCTTCAAAATAATACACTGTTGCATGAAATTGTGTGACTGAAAAATAAAAAAAAAAACAACTCAAAAGGCTTCTTTATGCTTTCCTTAGTGCAGGAAAATCTGGAAACAACCTTCTCGCACCAGCATAAATATATGCGCGAATATGTGGCTCCTCAGCAAATTAAAACAAAAATGTTTTAATTAAGCAAAAATTACTTCTTTTTTTTTTTTAAAGCCTCCTTTACACTCGACCCGACCACCGACTTCTTAAAAATTAATTAAAAGCGTCGTTTACGACTATTTATGTAGTTATATACATGCTGCTAAGGCCGCAGAGTTGGTTTTGAATATGTGTGAATGAGAAATTACAAGAACAATTCTGTGCATAATAGCATAGGAATCTTATAATCGCGTGAGAGTCAGCCATAAAAGTTGCCACAAAAATCATAAACCGCTCCTCTGCACTACTTAGTTACATATATACATTAAGTTGCAAGGATTCATTCCTCTAGCGCACATGCATGCATATGTATGTAAATAATGCAACTCGTTACTCGCATCGACTTTTAGCGTGAATAATGGCTGTTTGTAATGAGTATTTAAGTGTTCAACAACATAACACATGTAAACCAAAGTGAGAAATTTAGTGTTAATGTGCATTGAGATATAAGATGATAAGAACACGGGCTCAGAAGTTTGATTAAACTTATTTTTTTTTTGTTGAAGAGGTCAGCTAAACTTGGAAAAAGGATTTTCATTTATACATTTTGAATAAAATCATCAGGCACCATTAAATTTCGATTAAGTCTTTTGAAACTTCAATGACAAAGGCTGCCTCAAATATTTAGAAGAATCATATAATAAAACGGCAAATATGTTTTTTGTGGTACACTTTACGCGGCCCACAAAAACCGAAGGGGCATAAATTACATATTAAACGAAAACATTTTTTGCATAGATGTGCACAATGCCAAAATTATTTAAATATACTACACAGAAATTGTTTAAAACAACAAATAAAAATTGCAAAAAAATGCCCGGACATCTGTTGCTGAATAGAGCATACATTTACACTATACTGTCATACAGTTACAGTATGGACCCGGAATGTAAGGACACTCTACACACCAGGTGCTACTCAAAAACTTGAATCTGTCCTCTCGCGGTACAAGGCAGACATTACCGCGATCCTGGAGATACGATGGATAGGATCAGGAATAGCGAAAAGAAAAGATTGTGACATTTATTACAGCTGTCATCAAAGAATGCACATGTTAGGATGCGGATTCGTCGTGGGAAATCGACTCAGATCAAAAGTCATCGATTTTAAGCCGATTAGTGATCGCCTGGCCGTGATCCGCATCAAAGTAAGAAATTCAATATTGCATGCCTTAGCACAACTGAGAAAGCCAGAGTCTACAGTGAGCAGTATCTCGTCTCCTTCTTATTTATTGGCAAAATGGCTAGTAAGTGAAATGAGGCTTTTGCCTCCAATTGACAGCCTCTCAATAAAAAATTCATTCGATTTTGTCGAAAAAATAATGAGTGAAACAATACAAGTAGATGAAATGATGGTGTCGTTTGACGTTGTGTCTCTTTTCCCAAGTATTCCAGTGGAAATTGCATTATACGAATTTGAAAAATATTTGAATACCGTTAATTTAAATAACGAGAAAAAAGTGTGTTTTTTGAGTGTGGCTAAACTTTGCATGCAACAAAACTTTTTCCAATTCAGGAATAAATTTTATAAAGTAGAAAAGGGAACAAATATGGGGAACCCGTTGAGCCCCCTAGTGTCGGAATTGTTTATGTCAGCATTTGAAATCAGGTTAAGAAATGAAAAATTACTACCGCGGTTCTGGTATCGATATGTGGATGATGTGTTTTCAATTGTGAAAAAAGATAAAATAGATTATACGTTGAGTGTCTTAAACAGTCAATTTGAAACCATCAAATTTACAATTGAAACGGAGACAAACAGAAAAATCTGCTTTCTAGATCTCGAAGTAAGAAAAACGTTGCAAAATAAAATAGATATTTCGGTTTATCATAAACCAACAAGTACACTTCGGTTCATTACATTGATTCACATTGTCCAACTCAACATAAACACGCCGCGTTTCATTCCATGATATATAGAATGTGTAAACTCCCTTTATCAGCTTCAAATTACAAAGCTGAGTACGAATATATCAAAAAAGCTGCAAATGTAAACGGGTACAGTGAAAGTTTAGTAGATAAACTGGTTAAAAAACATTCAAATAAAATTAAAAAATCAAACATGTCAACGCTTTTCTCGCAAAATATTGAAAGAAGTGAAGTTAAACGAGCCTCAGTGTGTTATGTGCCTGAAATAACCAACAAAATATCGAAAAATTTCCGAGAACATATCAGTTAGTTTTTTCAAATAAATCAAAACTAAAAAACTTACTCAAATGTGGTGACTGTGATGGTGTTTACTATGGTCAAACCAAAAGAACCATAGAAAAAAGATATAAAGAACACAGTGCATACATCAAACAAAATAAAAATCAAAGTTCTGCCATCGCAGACCATGTATTGAGGCTTAACCACTTCAATATAGATGCAAGCTGTGTGAGTCTGAAGAAACAAGTAACAGATGAGAGAAAATTGGATGCGTATGAAAGCTATTTCATACAAAGAGATAGCAACGCTATCAATGCTGATAACGGCAATATATCATCGAGCCTCTTTTCTCTCATCTAATTACAAACTACCCAAAAAAAAGAAGACACCAATTTGATCAGTCGTGATGCTGAAGATGGACTGCATGCAGTCCGAAATGCATTCAAGTACGTATTTTTGATTGTCATTCGTGTAATTGTGATTAATTGAAAAACAAAAGTGTAAAAACATAAAGGTGTTAAATATTTGTTTATTGTGTCCGGTTTTTACGTGTTCAGTTAAATTTAAAGAAAACAAAATTAAATAAAAAAGAGAAAACAAATAATAAACAAATGGATAGATAGATACTCGTATTATCAATGATTTACCAAATAGTTGAAAAATAAATATTTAAATCTTCTTGTGCTCCTTACAAAGGCAAATAACATGGACGAAAAATTGACGCTCAGTAATGAGAAAATTGTATCGAGGTATTATAAGACCTTTTTGCGATTAGTGGCTGAATCCAAGTTGCAAAAAATTTCACATCCCTATAACATAATGGGTAGTAAAAGGGTTTTGGCAAGAAGAAGTTTGGTTTTTGTATTGATAAAATGGAGAACACGGAGACTACCATAAACTTTACCAATTACTTTAATAAGGTGGACGTTCCATGTGAGGGAACAATTGAAAACTATTCCAAGGTTTTTAGCACTACTCACATATTCGATTGTTTCGTTTTCAAGATTCAATGGTCTTAAGATTGATAAATCAAAGAATTTGCGATAGATGGGAAGGGCTATTGATTTGACAGGTACAGATAGTTTTTCTTAGACCAACGAGAAATGAAAAGAAGGTCCTCATTCATTAATGCAACGGTATTATTCTATTTACCAAACGGTGGTCGACTTATCAGACAGTGTTTAACAATTTTTGGAAGCTCATTTATGTAAAGTGAGAAGAGAATTGGGCCAAGAATAGATCCCTGAGGCACTCCATTTAAGACACTAAGAAAGGTTAATGATTGACCATTCGCCACCACACGTTGTTGCCTTTTGCTAAGGTACGGGAGAATATACTTGCAGGACTCTATAAAAAACCCAAAGAAATTCCGAAGTTTTTTTTTTTACATAAAATTGAATGGTTTAACAGTGGCAAAAGCCTTTGAAAAGTCTAAAAGCGTTCGGAGTGTAATATCATCTTTTTCCATTGCGGTTCTGCGCTTTGGTCTAAAACCAGACTAACAGGTAGTTAACAGATTGTTAATCGATAGATATTTTTGTATGGTTTTTTCAAACACCTTTGAGAGAAACGGCAGGATAGCAATGGTTCGGAACTCCGTAGCAGTAGCTGTTTGCTTTTTAAGAACGGGAATAATTTTAGCTTTCTTCCATTCTGTAGGAAACTCAGATGTAGTTAAAAGACTATTGAATATACAGGGTGTCCCACAGTCACCGCCCCAAACGAAAACCATGGATTCCTGAGATTATTTTAAGTCGAAAAACTTATGAGGTAATTTTCTCGTTTTCGCCCCGTTTTCGAGTTATAACGGTTTTTATGATTTTTGCTCATTTTCCCTTAACTGGCTTTATCTTTGCCAAACTACGTCCGATTCGTAAGATTTTTTTTATAGCCAATCAAGAATTTATTACAGTTTTAGTTTGTCTCAGAACTTTTTTTTCTGCGGGCAACCGTTTCTACGCAATTTTGCATCAAACCAAATTTTTTTCGTTTTTTAAGTTGTTTTCTTCACTTTGATATCATTTTTTTCAAAAAAACACGTTAATGAGTATTAATTTTTTTCGTTAATAATTAAAGCCCAGTTCATTTTATTAAAAAAACAATATTTTTTTTCCTTAAAAAAAATACTAAATGTAATTAACAACAAATAAACAAACTGAGTGAATTTAAAAAAAAATAATTTTTAAATACAAAATTAATTTTTTCTGAGCTATTGTGGTTAAGAAAAGGACAAATAGATAAAGTTGTCCCATTTCAGCGTATATTAATAAGATTTCCAGATATTCTTGATTAGTGTAATCCATTGTTCGCAAATAATTGAAAAAAACTACAACTTGAATAACAAATCCAAAATGGAGTATCAAGTGAAAGAACACGACGCGGACACTAGTTCACGCGAGAAAGACATTTACAGCCTTCAAATCATAATGCAAATCTTTACTGTTTATATTAGTTAACGGTCTTACTAATTAACTTTATCTATTTGTCCTTTTCTTAACCACAATAGCTCAAAAAAAGTTAATTTTGTATTTAAAAATTATTTTTTTTTTTAATTCACTCAGTTTGTTTATTTTTTGTTAATTACATTTAGTGTTCTTTTTAGGAAAAAAAAACATTTAATTTTAGAAAATGAACTGGGCTTTAATAATAAGTGAAAAAAATTAATACTCATTAACGTGTTTTCTTGAATAAATTGATATCAAAGTGAAAAAACTACTTAAAAAACGAAAAAATTGGGTTTGATGCAAAATTGCGGAGAAACGGTTGTCCGCAGAAAAAAAAGTCTTTGGACAAACTAAAACTGTAATAAATTCTTGATTGGTTATAAAAAAAATCTTACGAATCGGAAGCAATTTGGCAAAGATAAAGCTAGTTAAGGGAAAAATAATAAAAACCGTTATAACTCGAAAACGGGACGAAAACGAGAAAATGACGACTTAAGTTTTTCGACTTAAAATGACCTCAGGAATCCATGGTTTTCATTTAGGGCGGTGACTGTGGGACACCCTGTATACGCTATAAAGCGCAGTATATGAGGAAGCAATAACTTAACGAACTTAGGTTCCATTAGGTCGAGCCCAGTAGCATTCGATTTAATTGATATAATTGCCCCAACTATGTCTTTTTCTAGTATTCTTATAAAGCTCAGCGAACAGTTGACAGCTGTCGATTTCACTTCAATAGGGGAATCAGTAGATGTAACAACGTCAACGGATTGTGGCGTGGAGGTGAACTTTTTGTTGAGAGCATCACAATCGATGTTATCAGCAAACTTCGCAGATTGCTTCCCAATACTGATTTCTCGCAGGTTTCTCCATAACTTTTTTCCAGAAACTAATGGCCCAACTTTGTGTTCGTAGTAAAGCCTTTTTGCTGTTCTGTTCATTACAACGACTTGATTGCGAAGTCTGCAATAACATTTGTAGAAGGACTTCAATTTGAACCGCTTCCATTGACTTTAAGCGGCATCTCATTTGAACATTAGAGCAGAGATGTCGCCATTAAGCCAAGGTGGAGACGTATGCTTACTGAGACGGGTTTTTCAAGGAATATGAATATCAAAAAGTTGATTGACGTTACGCCGTAAAAAACTAATTTGTTCATTTACATTATGCATGAGGTATATTGAGATCCAGTCTATGCAATTAACGTCGATGAGTTTAAATTTTTATAATCTTGATATTGGAAACTTTGTTGATCAACCCGAGAAGCTATATCCGAACTTACAAAAATTAAATTATGCTTGGAGAAACCAATTGCCAAAAGCTGTGTGTTAAGCATTACCCTACCAACATCGCTAGCAAGATAAAGGTCTAATAGAGAACTAGACTCTTTAGTAAAGTGAGTAGGGGGGAGTGGTTAACGGGACGAAGATTGAGTGCCTTAAATAGGCCTAGAAAATTTGCAGCTAAACTTTTATCCAGCAGATTACAGTTAAAATCACCACACAGTAAGGGATAAGGGTAACAACAAGAAATCGACCCCAAAGTCATAACCAAAGGCAACGTGCTGATGTGATTATAAGGTCTGTAGACTGATCCAACCAAGATATTTTCCGTGTTGCATATAATTCTCACAAAGACATATTCCAAAGGACAATCGTCATCGGATTTACATACTAACCTACAGCTAATCCCCTCACGCATATTAAGAGCGGCCCGAAAAAGCTTGAAACATTTCAAACTATAGAAGTCTAGGAGTCCGAATCTGGACAGCAATTCAACTCTTAATGTGTTTGATGCGCTGTCTGATTCCATTTCCCGAATTGTTTCCCTGTACCCTCACACTGAAGTCGTTATTGCGGGCGACTTCAATGTACACAATTCGAATTGGCTCCGCCATTCAGGACAGACAACACCCGAAGGAAGATGTGTTGAGATCTTTGCTGAGATGCACCACCTTACTCAGCTGGTAGATGAGCCCACCCGTATACCAGATGTTGCTGGGCAAAACGCTCACACTCTTGATTTGTTTCTTACTTCTAACCCTGATAAGTATACCATAACGGTAAAACCTCCATTCGGCACTTCGGACCATTGTGTAATATCAGCCAATTTCTCGTGTCCCATCCATTCAGTTAAAGAAAAACATCCCACTAGGACCGTTTGGCAATACGAGAAAGCCAACTGGGACGGTCTGAATAACTTTTTTAGAATTTTTAAATGGTCACTATGTTTCCTCGATAGTGACGTTGATGCCAGTGCTGATATGATCACAGAAGTGATTTTGGGATGCGTACATTTATTTGCAGAATTAAAAGTATAAAGCCTAAAGAAAAGTCTTGGTTCGATACAAGCTGTAAAGAAGCTATCAGGTTGAGAGAAGTAAGTTTCCGCTCTTACTTCCGCTCCTACTGTTCTGGAATCTTCCCTAGAAGATGGAAAACAGCATTTGTCCAGCCTGCTTCTAAAAAAAGGTGACTCTTCATCCCCCTCCTCCTATCGACCAATTGCACTTACGTCCCTTCTTTCCAAGGTCATGCAATCGCTGATAAATCATCAGCTCAAGAAATATCTCGAAGATCGAAAGCTTCTTAATGACCGGCAATACGGCTTTCGCAGCAATCGTTCCACTGGTGATCTGATGGCATATCTCACCGAAGAGTGGAATAGATCTTTACATTGTTTTGGAGAAAGTAAGATTATTGCGCTTGATATTTCTAAGGCATTTGATTAAGTTTCGCACCAGGCTCTCTTATCGAAAATGCGTGCATCTGGCATCAACGAAATCCTTATTCTTTGGATTAGAATTTACCTTCTAGAATGATCATTACATGTTGTATTACTCAAATATATTTTGGAGTTCCCCAGGGCTCCGTTCTGTCACCGGCTCGGTTTCTCATTTTTATAAATAATCTCTTGTCTGACACTTCTAATTCACTTCATTTTTTCGCCGACGAATCTACCCCCAGCTTTTCATACTCGTTCTCAGAATCACATCCATCATGTTCAGAAGTGGAATTGCAAGGGTATCGTGTGATTAGCTCATTAAACTTCGATCTTTACAGCATTGTTAAATGGGATATGAAAAATCGTGAGCAGTTCAATGCTTCAAAAACTCAATGCTGGCTATCGTCATTGAAGTAAAATGTAACTCTTATGTCATTGTCCTTGAATATCACCTGCAGAAACCGAAAAGCTCTAAGTACTAGGTATGTATATCACAGATGATCTTCGTTGGAATGACCACATTCTCGAGATCGCCAAAAACGACGCAAAATACTTAGGATTTCTATTTCGATGTAAGAAATTTTTCACCTCCTCTGATTAGGCTACTATTTCTAAGGCGTTTGTACGTCCAAAACTCGAGTATAACTCACATATTTGGACAGGTCCAAACAGCCCAAACTTCTCTTTATTTAATAGGTAGAATTCAGAACAGAGCTATCATGAACTAGTTCCCACCTCTTGAACACCATGGGAAAATTCAATCACTTCTTTCACAAGCAATGTTCGCTCGAAGCAAGTAGTTGCATTCATCCCCTCAATCAGTTCACCCGTGATACCCGTTTTGCTGGGAATGCTCATCAGTTCACCCTCGAGCCTAATTCTGGACGAACTGTTAAATGCAGAGATTCGATTTTTGGTCGCACAACACGATTATGGATTATGGACTCTGAATAAACCCTTGAGCGCGTGTGAACTATAAAAATAAAAAATTCTTAATTTTCGAACAATATTTTTGACCAGAGCTTTCACCCAATACGTTAGCCAGGTCAAATGTACATTGTTAATGCTTTTAAATGTTTTTTAATGGAAAATATATAAAAATGACACAGATGGTTAAAAATATTTTCGTAGAAACATCTTTTAGGAAAAATGCAATCATATTTGTGCACAGAGCGCTACTGGGTCCTTTGATGTATGCCAGCAATATGAAGCAATGTCATTTTCATCTAGAAAAAGTAAAATCGTTTTAGGGTTAGAGGTAAGCTTCCTCTTCAAAAGGAAGGTTATTATTGTTTGCTAGATTTGTATAGGTACAGTTAAATCAAATTAAATTTTTCACCATGATTTCTATCCGTTTCAGGAGTGCTTGCTTTTCTAGGTATAGTAATTTATATAACAACGACATGTCAAGGTCTTGAGGAAAAATAAATTAGAGTATTCTGTATGTCCCGTTGATTAAAAAACAAATGCGACAAAATCAGTGACAAGATGCTATTTGTTTTTGATTTAATTGGTCTTAAAGTGAAATTGTTTTTTTTTTTTTTGTAGACTGCTTTGGGGGAAGACTGTTATCGTTCAATTTGAATTTGATTTGAGACTAAACTTTTACAAATTCTTAATAGCCCTTATGTTGGGAGAAAAATAAAAAGAAAAAGAAAATTATTTAAAATTTTTGCTATCTTTCAAACACTCTGTATCGCAAAACCGAGAGTTAGTCAAGACGCACAGTGACGGAAAATCCCAAAAACCTGGTCAAAACTATTGTTCGTGTTTGAAATGTAATAAAAGCTTTTATTTATCAGATTAAACTATTACGAATGCAAAATGAAATTTTTTGATTATATTTAGTTTTTTTTTTTTTTTTTTTTTTTATAATCTACACGCGCTCAAGGGATTGTTTTGAACACAACGCGGGCGTGAAGTTAAGGAAGAGAAAGAAGGATAGGAAAGATGTGTGGCACGATGTTCTGAGACTGAAGGTTTTTGTCTCAGATATTTTATCTCCAGGGATGGCGGCTGAACTAAAGCGGAGAATGCCGTGTCTTATTTCTATGTCGCTTATAATTCACATTATTTTATTCGTGTTCATCCTTGTTGGGCATACTAGTTTAACTCAATTACATGTTGCTAGTGTTATGCCTGAACAACATGTAATGAGTAAACCAGCAACCCATTGATGACAATTTTAAAAGTTTTTAATGGAATTAAAACGACATAGACGACGGCAGGGATCGAACCTGTGATCATGAGGTTCACAGGCGAGCACACATCCATCGCGCCACGGCCACCCCCAAAGTACAAAGTTGTACAAAAACAAAAAAACGACAATTTTTAAGAAACAAAATATAGAATTTAAATTTGAATAAACAAAAGACACATATTAACGAGTTCTGGTTTCTAAAAAAATTGCAGCTTTTCAGGAGGATGATTTTAATTTTTTTCGGAAAATGTTTTCTAATGCTACTTACATCCGAAGAACTACCTGGGCAGATCAGTGTGGACACGGTGTTTACCCCCCACAAAACTGAACTTGTCCTCTTTACTAAGAAATATAAAATCCCATACATAGACCCTCCCCATATCAAAGGTATACCGCTTAAATTTTTTAGATAAAGCAAATTATTTGGGTCTTATTTTGGACAAGAAATTAAGCTGGAAGCCCAATATTCAAGAGAGAATCAACAAAGCCAATGTAGCCCTATTCTCTTGCAAAAAGTCGTAGGTAACAAATAGAGTATACAAACCAACATTACACACTGGCTATACATCTCGGTCATTAGACCTATCCTTACATATGGAGTAACAGTATGGTGGACTACGCTGGAAACAGCAACAAACCGCGGCAAGCTCAGCAAAGTCCAACGAACAGCCTGCTTACTCATAGGTGCAGCTCTCCACTCAACCCCCTCCGCTGCACTTGATGTTCTGTTTCATCTTATACCGCTAGATATCTTAAGCAAACAATCGGCCGCTAGCACAGCCATTCCGATTAAAGCCTCCTCGCAGTGGATAAATAATGATATAGGCCACTCTATTATACTGAACTCGTTCAGATCTCTACCAAGTAACATCGATTACAGCACCCCTCATCCAAAATTCAATAAAAACTTCCAAATGTATCTTAAATTCCAAAGTATTTTAACATAAGAGCAAGTTCGTGCGACCCAGTCGTGCATTTTATTTGAAATTTTTTTTTCAACCATTTCTTAGCTTTAACTAAATGAAATTTTTTAATTTTTTTTTAAATCGAAAAAAAAAATCGTATGGTAGGTACCGTTATTTTCGGCCTTAAAAAAATAAAATGCACGAATTTTAAATAAATTTTATAAATATAAATGTTCAAATACATGGAATTGCGGTCTGATGTCTGGAAAAGTATGAATTTACTCAAATAAAATTTAAAAATCGTTTTTAAGTAATTTTTTATATAAGAAATTTCTTTAAAATTTTTCGAGAATAAAATTTGGGATGCCAATTTTAAGTGCTTAGTAATATAGATTTTAGAAAAAAATAATCGTTCACACGTTTTCAAGATATTAATTTTTCAAACAATAAATTGGAATTTTTTTTTTCAAAAAACAAAAAAAATATTTTTTTTCGAATATTTTTATAATACATTATTATTTTAAACATAAGGGAGCTCCTGGTGAAAATTTTTAGTTAAAACCATTGGAGCCGTTGATAAGAAATTCGAAAAAAACAACGGTTCTATGACAAGTACCGTTAATAACATGTGGCCCAACATTTTTTTTGAGCAAAATGTAGTCCATGTCTATAATATCACACCTAATTTTTTTTATCAAAATTGTTGAAGCCGTTTTTGAGATAAATAAGATTTTGCATTACGGGTGTTAGTTTTGGAGCTAGGAATCACCGAAGACCTTTAACTGCCAGAAGAAAACTGCTGAAGAAAATTGGTCCAGCGGTTTAGGCTGTAGGGAGAGGTACAGACATACAGACGTACTGAAACATATTTTGTGTGTACTAAATTTTCCTAAAAAAATTTATAAAAACAATTGATATGCAAATTGTTAGTATTTAATAAAATACATTTTAAAACGTAATTTAAAAATTTAATTGTGTATCTGTTTTGAAGATATTGAACTTTCAAAAAAAAAATTTGTTATTTTTTTTAAAATCCAAAAATTATTTTTTCTAAAAATTTTTTGGTTTATATTTTTTCAAATGAAAAGCAGCTATGGCATAAAAATTTTGGTTAAAATCGTTAGAGCCGTTAATGAGAAATTCGAAAATAAAAAAAAAAAACGTTTCCATGACAGGTACCGTTAATAACATTTTGCCCCAAAATTTTTTTTACAAAAATGTAGTCCATGTCCATAATATCACACTTAAATTTTTTTTTATCAAAATCGTTAGAGCCGTTTTCGAGATAAATAAGATTTTGAAATACGGGTGTATGGGGGGTACCGTTAGTTTTGGAGCTAAAAAAAAATTAAATTTTTTCTCTAGGGAATCACAAAAGACCCTAACTACCTGGATTGAAGAACATAGCTCTAGTGGCTTAGGCTGTAGGGAGAGGTACAGACATGGAGACAGACAGACGGAATTGCCGGACCCACTTCATTCGTCTTCGCTAGCATTGTAATGTCAACTTTGATCAATATCTCGAGTTCGATTCTTTTTCCAAATAAAGAACTTGTCCTATAGTACCTATGTACAGTGAATCACAAAAGTAAGTAAGCACCTCTTAGCTGTATATCGCAAGTAAAAAAGACCAAGAAAACCAACCTTCTCGCACCAACTTTAGTCGCATCGCCTGACTAAATAGCGGGATTAATCAGATCTTGTACTTAACTTATTTGTAAACAAGTTAGCATACAAAAACAACAACAATTTGGATTTTTGGTTTTAATAGTTTTTGGCCAGGTTTTTTGGGATTTTCCGCCACTGTGAGACGGTAAAAAAAAAAACTAGCCATCGTATTGAAAAATTTCACTTGTCCCGTCACGTATTTCTGCGCATAATATTGGTCGTTTTACAGTTCCTAGAAACCTAGAACACCACAATCCACCAAATTAACCCCCGAATCCAAAAGGATTCGTTGTTTGCTTTGAAATATAACGTTGATAGTCTGACTGCAGGTAATTACTTCTACATTCTTCCCGTCCATGGTAAAGTGTTTTCGTTTTGTCTTATTCAAAGCACGTTACCGACCCTCTTTGTATGTGTGTCTGTACATCAGGTAAAAGGACGATCAAAACCAACAAAAAAACCCCGTATACATCCTCGTGTCAAATCTAAACTTAGGTCAGTATTTTGGGAAGTTTTTTGTTCTTCTCGGACTCCTCCATACTCGTATAAGTATAGGAATGTATGAACTGGGCCAAATCGATTCTTTTGTTTGCCAACTTCTTTTCTGTTGACTCTGCCACCTCCAACCCCTCATCGTGTTCAATAGAATTCTTTCTTTGTATCTAGTTAAACCGGATACAATAGCTACAATGAAGCTTCGAGTAGAAGTCCCAAAATTTAACTTGACAGTAGGTACTGTGAGATTGTATCTCAGTCACTAAGTTTTCTGTACTAAGGGTATATTTATACGTGTGTTTTTTTTTCTTGTTTGTTTGTTGAATTCTGCTTTGAAACACCAAAATACCCAGAAAATCAAAGTCATGGAAAAAGATTTAGATTTGGTTTTGAAATAGGAAGAGAAATACAAGAGTGTTCATGCCTGCAGAAACCGAAAATGTCTGTGGCAAAAGGTTTTTCACCACAACTGACATCAATGTGTTGGGGGAAAATGGATTCGATTGGTCCTTTGGTTTTCTAAATGTCCATAGGAATACATTTAGACTGTTTTTGTGTTGCTGAAAGTTGTTGCAAAACTTACCATAAATATGTAAAGGTACCGTGTTTTTAGGGAAGATATGACCTAACTTCTTACTTTTCTGTAGATGGTGGTTAACCATTTTCATCTTGAGATGGAATTAAATTATTTAAAAAAAATGCTATTATATATATATATAAAAATAAATAATTAAATTTGGTGATGAACTGGGTCCTAGTAACATTTCCTCTGAACGATTCCTTTGGGCTTGTTGTTAGCTGTCAGGGAATGGCGCGCACCCATACATTTCTGTCTCGAATCTGAATGGCGAAGATGCCAAGAGGGAATCTTGTCTAGATGATTTTTCACTGTGCGAATGAGAATCTGCTTGGATGCTTTGAAAGCAAGATTCTTCGGGTGATTTTCGGTCCAATATATGTACATATATCGGTGGAGTATGAAGGAGAAGAGTCAACAACTAGCTTTACGGAATTTACAGCCACGTCGTCGACCTGGTCAAAAGGCTGAATATGCAGTGGTTGAGATGGCTGCGACACCGAAGCATCAGCCCGAAATTCTTCGAATCTACTAGTGATGGTCAGCGCAGCAGAGGAAGAGGCCATCTTGACACAAGTTGAGGACGACCCCAACCACCTTGGAGTGCATAACTGGTGGCAGTTGAGCTGGCTGGTAGGGCTTGTTGGTTGAGGCCGTAGTCTATCCTGGACTGTAAGCGCCATCACGCTGACAGCCACGCTAACCTTACCAAACTATGCAACAGGTAGGCATACTATCAGTATTGAATTCTGATGCTTTAAATGGCTTTGTCTTAAGAGTTACCAATGAGCATTTATAAAAGGCATCAGGAAGTTTATTAACTCGGCTTTTTAAATAATTTTGATGAAATTTCAATGTTGACTTTAATAGTACATTTATTTATTAAAAAAAAAAACCAGAAGTAATCTGACTTTGAATACCTTTGGTTCTGTGCCCGTGCAACTCCAATCTCCATGTACCTCTTGTATTTAAAATAAAAACACGCGTTGATTCGTGCCACATTTAAGAGTAAAAGTAACGAGAACAACACAAAAAAAAAACGTTTTGTTGAGTATTTATTTAAGCGTGTAGAAACAAATTGACATGTCACCGACAAAAAAAAAATGGCTGTCGCAAAAGAAGAATTCCCCGAAATTGCAAAACGGTTACAATTTTATTTAAAACACGCAATAAACATTTTGGTGTAAAGAGAAACAAAACACACTCACAAAAAAAGTAGTATGTGTGCCTGGCGCTGCTGCCCAAGTAAAAAGAATTTAACTCCCATAAATCCGAGTTGTTGTAAAGGGCTTTTGTCGAACGGACACTATCGGACCCTTGCCCATTTTATGGTTGATCCTGCCATTTTTCTGCAGTGGCTTCGTTATTTTTCCAGCACAATTTATTCATGCACAAAATGTGTATATCAAGGTATATAAATATATGTATGTGTGTGTGTAGATGTACATAGGTAGAAATGAAAATGTTAAATTGCTGTTGCTGGCTTCTCAACTGCATTGGCATGCAGATTTTTGATTCCGTGACCGTAGTTTAAGTGGAGTATTGTTGATGGCTCCCCACCAACTTGTTACCGTAGAATGTCATATATACTTTATGATTGCAGCAAAATTTCAGGGATACATGCATTTTTTTATTTTTATTTTTTAATGTGCATAGGGTAATCCATTTTGTGGTTCTGAAAGTAAATTAAAATAAAACACATTTGTGATTTAGATTTTGATAAAATTTAAATTTCAATATATTGTTTGCATTCTGGAATAGATTTTTAAGATTAGATTAAGTTTGATTTTTATTTACTTTAATGATATTTTACAATTATTATAAGCAATCAATAAAGCATGGCTTTGCCGTCTGCCTGATTGACAAAAAATGTTCGATACTTGTTTTATTAATCTAATTAAGTTACAGTTGTTAACTAAAAGTATTCACCTATTATTCTATATCGATTATTAAGTGCTATTTTGCAGAATTTAAACATTTTCGATACATCTATTTCGTTAAGAAGATCCATAAAGAAGTCAGTACTAGGGTTTTCGCGTTCCCGGCTCTTTTTGATTCCCGGGAATCGGGAACGATTATTTTTGATTCCCGGGAATTC
This sequence comes from Chrysotoxum bicinctum, assembly GCA_911387755.1. Lineage (NCBI taxonomy): Eukaryota > Metazoa > Arthropoda > Insecta > Diptera > Syrphidae > Chrysotoxum > Chrysotoxum bicinctum. The sequence continues at coordinate 105,788,635 of OU426989.1, read as the reverse complement.
CCGGGTACCCGGGTATTAGTTATTTAGAAATAAAACTCTAGTTTTTCAGTATTTTCTTTTTATTATAAAAATTAATGAGTCTGTTTGCCGGAGAAATAAGACTTTAAGAATACCAAAGCATCCAAAGACCTATCAGACAGCCTGTTTCTCGCTTTGGTCACAAAGCTTCCAGCGATTGAAAACACCCTCTCACTTTCTGTAGATGTTGGTTTCACTGTTAAGAGGGATTTGTAAAGCAGATCCAAGTTAGGTGTACGTTTTTTCGTGGCCTCGTATATCTTTAAGAAAAATTAACAGAAAAAAGACAAGGAATGAAAAGGTATAATATCCATTTCCACACAGATAGCAAAAACAAAATGCAACATAAATTTTAAATAAGTTCATAAAAAGGATAATTGTGTTAAATAATGTCTTTGTTATATGTACCTGAAATTCTCTTTTTAGTTTTATGGATCTTGTATCGGAAGATGCTGGGACAAGTCTGACGGCGTTGTTGATAGCTTCATTCAACTGCATTTCGAAAGATGTAGATGTAGGATTATCAGAGGATTCTTGCAACGTGAGAGTATCTTCTTCACTTGATTCAATTTTGTTAGAAAACAGGCGCAAGTCATTTGATGTATAAGTGTCAGGATTATGTAAATATTTGCAAAGCGCAAAAAGATTGACATCTCTCCTTTCTAAAATTCGTCCTTCTAGTGCTGAATAAAACTCCTCTGAAAAGGGAGTTTGAAGTCTTCGGATTGCATTCAATAGAACTGAAATAATAGCATCGCATGTAAGAATTGTTGCGTCTTTTCTGCTCAGTGCTTCCACCGCTAATTTAACAGGATTCAATATTTGTACCAAATTCTGCAACTCTTCTTCATTTTTTTCGTTCAAGTTCCAGTTGTAGTTCAAATCGGCGAGAGCTTTCTTAATACTATTTTTTACCAACAAGAATCTTTCTACCATAGAAACTAAAGTATTCCAGCGAGTTTTTACATCTAACAGTAACTGCATTTCTTGTCCTTTTTCTTGTTTAATGAATTGTTGAAGTATAGTATTTTTTAGTGGACTTTTTCGAAACATTTTCACGATTTTTCGGACCTCGTTAAGCAAGTGGAATAAATCTGGACGAATGGTAACGTGGTCAAGGTCATCTTCATCGTCAATAATTTGGAATGAAAGCTTGTAATCTTCATTGTCGACATCGTTGTCCTCCGTGTCGGATTCGTTTTCATTTTGAATTATATTTTTGCAGACTTGTTTTTTATAAATCACATCCATAACAGCTAAATGCACGGCGTGATTGATGCAAAGCAAAGTTTCTGACTGACTTTCTCTCCCAAACTTCTTCATTACAGATGTCCCATCAGATGTTATAGCTACAATGTGGTTTTCGATATTCAAATTAAATTCCCTAAGATGTTTTGCAACTATATCCTTAACTTCAGCTGCACCACATTTACCAGGAATAAACACCAGTCCTAAGCAAATACCCTTCCATCAGTAGAGTGTAGGTTCATGTTCAGATAACGCCTATTTCTTAAGCTGGTCCATTCATCCAACGTTATACTGAGCCGTTCTTCAATATTTATCAAACTTTGCAGTTGTCTTTTTATGTCAGTTTTTATTTCATCGTAAAACTCTATAATGAGTTCCATAACCTTGCCTTCGCTTTTCGGTAAATCTAGCTTTTTTTGCTTAAAAGATTCGCGAATGAATTCACTCCGTGTGATAGCACGGATTGAGATGCCGTCTTGAACAGCCAAACGAGCTATAACTTCGGAAATTTTGCGAATAGGTTGGAAAAAAACACTGATATTTTGCTGCTCAATTTTAGGTCGTTTTGCTTGCCAGGCATTTTTGGTGTCCGTAGAAACATTGTCAGTGTCTATAATAGAAGCGCTTGGTTGTGGATTATTTTTTTCGGCTTCTACATGTGAGACTCTTAGCTTATGTACTTTTTCTAAGTGTTTCACTAAACCACTCGTCGACGAGCCTTTGCAACACAACATTTTTGGACAAAGTGAACACTGAGCCAACTCATTATTTTTTGTATCTCTTTTAAAGTAATTCCAGACTTTAGAAGTTTGTTTATCCATGATGCACTACAAAGTAACAATAACCAAAACATAATGTAACGAATTGTGATTGCATTATATAAAAAACTATATTTTAAAACTTACAAGAATCTCATAACACTTTCAATTTAAATGTACGAAAATAGCAATAAATGAAGTGTTAAAAATATACTTACCAAATCTAATGAACGTCAACAAACAAGAACTAAGACTTTTAACACACTTTGACTTAAACGAACATGAAAAACATAAACGCACTGAGAACGAAACTTTGTAAGGCATTCAACGCCTTGGCTACTAAGATGTTTGATTTATTTCTAACATTTAACTCGTATGGCTATGGCTACTAAGTTCAAGAGTTATTTAAAATGAAAAATAAAGTGTTTTCAAATGATTTTGATATAACGTTTTCACAAAGAAAATTATTAATATTGAATGTACCCGGTTACCCGGGTATTATGAAAAATTATTCCCGGGAATTAAAACGCTTCCATTCCCGGGAATTCCCGTCCCGGGAACCCGGGACCGAAAACCCTAGTCAGTACCCATATCCAGTATATGTCTTCTAGTTTCTCTTAGAACGGGACACCTACCAACGAAATGAAAAACATCCTCACGTTCTGTGAGATTACACAAATCACAAAGTAGCTGTAAATCTTCCCGAGGGGGGAAGTTCAACAGTTCTCCTCTTAGACGAAACATGTTTGAAATTTCTCCAATAGTACAGTCATCCCGAAAGTAGTTTCTCTCATTTAGATCATGATTCAGCCTAGTATAAATGAGTGAGTTTGTTGCTTCTTCTCTGTACCTCTGTCGTAAGTTTTCATCCAGCCTGGTAATTATCTGGTACATTGTCGATTTCTACGTACTCTGCTCGTTGATCGTTTATGTTTACTGTAACATCAGTCTCCTCCGCTAGATCGATCCATTCTTTAACCCATCCTGTCTTACATCGTATGTCTTGTAGTGCGGCTTTCTTTGGTAAACGATCATCTGGCATATTCCGAACCTTTATAATGTAGTCTACTTGAAGCTTTAGCGTCTTCATGAATAGTGGAGATAACCCTGTTTCGAGCATTAACATATAATTCGGCGTGTTTGTTCTTTTTATATAAAATCTCAATAGTTTTTCGACAGCATCATATTTCTTTGCTCCCCATACTTGCGCCGCGTAGATCATAACTGATTGAGATACTGCTTCAAACACTTTGTACTTGCTGCTGTGGGAGATGTACTTATTGTTGAAACACTCTCTCCATGCTACATTAATAACGGGTTTTGCCTTCACCAGTTTCTCCTTGAGATGTCTTTCAATTTTTAGATTCTGAGTAAAATAAACACCTAGGTATTTATATTCTTAAACCACTTCTATTCTTTCGTTGTTGCAGTACCATTGTTCATTTGTTCTCCTCTCCTGAATACCATTATTTTAGACTTGTTCAAGTTGACTACTAAATTCCATCGCAAACAGTACTCAGACAACCTGTTTATCATAAGCTGTAGTGATTCCGGGGAGTATACCAGCATAACGATGTCATCCGCAAAAAGCAGGGCTTTAATCATAGTACCCGCAATTCTTACACCTCCTGGCAATGCATCTATGATGTCTTCAATGAAAAGTGCGAATAAGCTTGGACTAAGTACACATCCCTGTCCGACACCTGACTTTGTCTGCAACCATTCCGAGAAATCTTTACCATTCCAGACGGCTGATCTGGTTTCTATGTACAAATTCTTAAGAACTCGTCCAAACTTAAATGACATTCCAGCTCCAAATAATTTATACATCAACGCATTTCGGTCCACCGCACCGTATCAAATGCCGCTTTTAAATCAACAAAAAAAGCGTATAGTTTTTTTTTATTTTTGGAAAGGAATGAGTCAGCAATACTTCTAAGTACAAAGATGTGGTTGAGTAACCTGTTCTATAGCTAGCTTGGAACTTACTCAGTAGCTTATTCGTATCTGTTCACGAATTCAGTCTTTTAAGTAATACCGCAGTAAAAATTTTATAGGATGAGTTAAAAATGAGATTCGTCTATAATTTTCGGAATTTTCGAGGCTGCCCTTTTATAAATTCTGGATTCTTGAATATATCTTCATGATATATCATATCACTTGACTTTTTGCAGGACTCAATTTTGAGAAGATAATGTCCGATGACTTTTCGACACATTTCGAGCAGTAAGTTGGACATAACTTGACGAATATACATCTATAAAGCGTCAAGAGTGTGTTCGTAAATACTATCTTTCAGATATTCCCACGAACAGAGACCCAAATCACACGATTCTGGTGGCTAGTTCAAAGCATCAAAACGCGAAGTATCTCAGCCAGAAAACAAGTCGTGTTGTTTGAGATCGCTTTTTGTAGAAATCACATGTTTTCCATATCCATTTCATCGATTTCAGATTTGAAAAAAATCGATTTATCAGCAGACCAAATTGACGAAAAAATGTTGTTTCAAAATTGGTCACTAAATCGGCAGCGTTGGTTCTGTATTTCCCGTGGCCAACTGTGGGTTCAATTTTTGGCTGAGTTTAACATTATAAGGCTGTAGATTAAAATTTAAATACAAAATATGCCAGAATGTGCCGTAATACTTCCCAGGAAATAGACATATGTATTTGGATCTTCTTCAACATTTTGACTAACGGCAGTCATATTTTATATAGAGCTTGCATTTTGATCATGAATGGGCCTTTAGGCATCTGCAACAGAGCCAGTTTATTCTATAGTATGTTCTGCTAGATGGCTATGTGGACAATATTCTGCTCCTAATGCACGGCGAGGTTGTGAAAGAATGCAAACTTTTGTGAATGCAATTTTTACAAAAAGTCATTCATCGAACTCGAATTAAAAGATTACATTCATTGGCTTCACTTTGAGGCTTTTTTTTCGTCATTTATTACACCATAACCAATTGATTGCAATCTTCTGAAAATTGATTGCATTCTTTGCATTCGTTTATATTCTCTTGCAGTTTCTGCATTCATTAGCATTCAAAGGAAAGGCTTATGGCTTTGATAGTTCTCACAAAATACTCTGTTATTGTAAGCCATAAATTGCCAAATAACATCGAATGATGGCTACTTTGCACATGGATTAAAAAGTGTCAAAAAAGTTTTCGGCTGACATTTTGTACGAAATACACTTCGTATGTCATAACTGAATTCGTCCTCTATTCGTCAAGCCATAAACTGTCAAATGGATTAAAGAACGTCTATAAATAAAAAAAAGGTTATTTTATTTGTGGCTCCGGAAAAGAGAAATTTTGGGGCTTTCGGATGACATTTTGTACGAAATACACTTTGTATGTCATAACAGAATTCTTCCTCTATTCGTCAAGCCATAAACTGTCAAATTCCATCAAAGGATGGCTAAGATTTCGATGGATTAAAGAACGCCTATAAATAAAAAAAAGGTATTTTATTTGTGGCTCCGGAAAAGAGAAATTTTGGGCCTTTCGGCTGACATTTTGTACGAAATACACTTTGAACGGCATAGCTGAATTCGTCTTCTATTTGTCAAGTCATAAACTGTCAAATTCCATCAAAGGATGGCTACGATGTCGATGGATTAAGAAACGTCCAAAAATCCACATTAAACATACCGGATTCTGATACATCAAATAACATCAGTTCAACTCAACAATTGAGCTGGGTCGGCTAGATTTAGTAATTGGACAATCATGTTTTCGGACTAAAAATTAAATTTATGGCCGAATATCGCACCATGAAATTAGGCCTAAATATTTTGAAATCTTTTTGTATCAGGAGGTAAATTTGAAATGGAAACAAGTGCATATGATTAAAGTTAGTTTACAATCCTTTTGGCATACCATCTAAACCTCCAAAAGTGGTTCGATGATCTCCCCCTCGGGACTACTTTCGCATTACTTCGAGGGGGGGTCCTTGTCTAGGCGGGTTTGGTCGTTCCTTGAACTGGCTTCTCTCGTTTCTTAGTGCTCAGGATTTGAGTCAAATGTGAGCTTATTCGCATTCATTTTTCATCATTCTCATCTCATCTTCTGGATGATATTATCTTGGTTTGTTTCGACAATAGTTTGATTCAAATCAAGGCGGAGGAATTCCCATCTGTTGCACTCGAAGACAGTGTTGTATACGTCGTCAGAGTTCGAATCTCCATACTGGCAAAAAGGGCTTCTTGTTTTGCCCATCTTATGCAGGTAGGAGTTGAAATATCCGTGACCGGTGAGGAACTGGGTAACGTAATAGTTCACTTCGCCGTGTTTCCGGTTACTCCATTCGCCCACCTGTCCGATGAGCCTTGCAGTCCAGCGCCCTCTGCTTTCAGACTCCCATCGTTCTTGCCACTTCTGCTGTGTGAGAGCTTTTGACTCCGCCAATGCCGCTTCCACTCCAATTTCCGTATTTTCGTATACGTACTTTGTTTGTGCTGCAAGGAGATCTATTGGTATCACAGCTGCGACCACTAGAACAGCTGGCTCCGTCACTGTGCGGTACGCGCTGGTTATCCGTAAGGTGCCGCGTCTCTGTACCGATGCCATCTGCTTCCGGTACTTTTCTTCATTTAGTGCGTCAGCCCAGATCTCACTTCCGTACACTAAAATACCGTGTGTTGTCGCCATTAACAGTTTTCGCAAGTATTTATCTGCATTCCTACTTCTTATAATTTGGGTGTCAATGCGGAAATCGAGAAGCGTGGGAGTTCACTTCCTTGTTAATAGCACTATTTCGGTTTTCTCAGTAGCTAGAGACAACTCGTGTTCCTCCATCCAGGTATTTATTCTTCGCATGACTTGGTTGAGTTTTCTCTGGGCACTTTCGGTGTATCTTGTTGTTATCGCCGCTGAAACATCATCTGCGTATCCAACTCAAAAGGAATCCTCAGGCATTTCCATGCAAAGGATATCCCCGTATGAGATATTCCAAAGGTCTGTTCCGAGGATAGATCCCTGGGCTGCTCCTGCCATTATGACTTTTCTTCTCGGCCCTTCTGTTGCTTGATAGATGAGGTCGCGGTCTCTGAGTTAATCTCTCACCATCTGCAAAAGATTTTACGGGATTTGGAACTTTCTTTCCAGCGCGGCCAGTACAGTATTAAAGTTGATATATTTAATAAAAATAAAACGAAGCCACTAGAACTGACGGCCTCGGTGTCGTATTGCTCAATGCGGCTGGCGATGACTTGGTTGGGAGAATGCACCAGTTCGTCTTCAAAAAAAAAAACCATCATTATAAATGGAACCTCTGCACTGTTTGAGTCGCTTTACGCTTGAACAACGTTGGGAAATAAAAAAGTGAGCGCCACCCACAACGCCTGCTGTTCGCAAGTTTGTGCAAAAAGTTCGTGACTGAGAATGTGGCTGCTGTAGCCGAGAGTGTGAGACTCAATTCACGAACATCAACTCGCTATCGATCTCAACAGCTCAACATTTCACGCACTAGCCTGGGGAGAATTCTGGGCAAAGATTTCGGATTATTCGCTTACAGAACCAGAATGCGCTACTGCGAAGCCACTTGAACGACGTTGTGTTCCATAACACACCTCTTACTTATAAAGCCATAATACATGGACAAAATTTAATTTTATTCATTTTATTGCATTTTTAAAAAGAAACTTCTATTTGGCCCACCCTTTATAACATCGACCTAAGCGAGCTTTAAAATTCCATTGAGCCTGAGATGCTTGCGGGTCGGGCCAGGTCGAATCCAATCCCAAGGGACGGGGCAGTTGAGGAAGGCCGTGACTCAGATAGCACCCACAGGTAGGAGAGACCCTCAATCAACTTGAAGTGGAGAATTGGAGGCGTCAAATCAGGGGATCGAGCGGGCAACCACTTTTCGACATTACATTTTCTGCCGGTAAAAATGTCTCGCCTCGTAGCACGAACTGTGAGCGATGAGGCACCGTCTTGTTGGAACCACATGTTCTGTAGACCTAACTGAGTACAAGACAGTTTTTCGACGTACGACGTGTCCCGATAGAGGTCACCAGTAACTCTTACAGCATCGCCTTTGGCATCTTCAAAGAAATATGTTCCAATGACTCCGTACTCTCCGGCTGGATTGGCGCACCATACAGTTACTCTACGAAGGTGTAGTTGTCTTTGGTTTTTTTAGAGTGTTCTTAGTGCTCCAATAACGACTTTTCTAATTATTAACAAAGCCAGCCAAGTCGAAATATGCTTCGTCACTCATAATGAGTTTTTCCCAGAAATGGCGGTCGTTTATAGCGAGGTCTAATACTCGAGCACTCCAATCTCGCCGACACGTTGTTCTCCATTCCCTGGCAACTTTTGGGTCAATTAAATTTTATACGGGTATAGATGAAAAAATATTTCTTGGGAATTTTCAGGAAACGTGATAGAGACATTCCCAATTTTTGTGCACGGAGTCAATGGGAGGTACCCGGAGATTAATTTTTGTATCTGAACTCTAAGGCTTCCCAAGTTCTTTTCTTAAATCTATAAAGTGATTAAACTGATCAACATGGCTGGGAATATTATTTGTGTTTAAACTACACGGAAATTATTTAAGGCCCATTGTATATTGGTCTCAAATACAAAGAATTTCGACGGGAGCCACACCAATTGCCCCCAAACTCTCTTAGCCCTTATTTTGTTGCTTTCAGTCACACCGACTATATTGTAGTTGTTGTGAGAGTAATCAATTTCCATTTTGATAAATGTTGTTTAGCTTTTTAAATGGTCACGTTGAGTTTTCCCGGAAGGATCTATTCTGTGCAATATGAATTGGCTTAATTTAGCCCCATACACACTACGCAATAAATATTTGCACAGTATAAATGTAAATTTGAAGAATTTTCTCTGAAATTGTTGGTTTTTAAGTTGATTAGGTTAAGTATTGAGAGGGACGAGGGTCCTAGGTGGTTGGAACGAACGTGATGAAAAGGCTTTGCTGCGTTAAACAAAAGCATTTCACTTCCATTATAGTTGTGCGCTTTAGGGTTATAGATTACTTTAATAAATTACTTTTTTGAAAATTGGTTCGGATGTATGTGTCTAACTGAGAGCATGATAAATGAATTAAATTAAATGAGAGGCCAGGCGAGATGAGTATCGAATTAATATTTTGCAGGCTGTAAAAGAGCCTTTCAATAACTCACTAATTCATTGTATACCATGGTATTTTTTTAGAACAAAGATGTCTAGGATTTAGTTTTAAACGTGTAAATCATTCCATTAGTTTTGAAAGAGCTTTTAAAATATGAATAAGATTCTTAGAAGTTCTTTTTGTATAATATACTACATATAATGCCCACTTAAGAGATTATGATTACCCGTTAAATGTTTGAGCACAGGGTAAGCGTTTAGGAAAGTTGGAGAGGATTTGAAAGGAGATACCGATGCACATTGGTTTTAGATTTCTGCACATTGCAATGAGTTGGGAAACATTGAGCCGAGTATAGCACTCCACATACGTCTAGTACGGTTAAAAAAGTATCTCTGTACTTGACATTACGTCCGGAATTGGGCTCAAGGGTAAACTGATAAGCATTCATAGAAGTACGGGTACTACGGTTGAGTTCTTTGAGGGCAGGAATGCAACTGGCTATTTCACTAGAACAATATTTATAAAACTAACAGTATGATAATAAAAGACAAGATAAAATTCGGCTGTACTCGAGAGATTCAAATGTTTCTGTTATACTTCTATCACGTATAATTTTTAAAGGTCTTGGAGCACATGTCCAAATATGGGAATTGTACTTAGTTTTGGATGAATATTAGCCTTAAAGATAACTGCCCGAATAAAAGGGACTTCCATTTTTTGTCACAAACAATGTACCTACCCATTACATAAAAAATGATCATAGTTTGTGCGAGTTTTTCGTCTTTTTTTTTTAGATTAAAAATTTTATTTTTAAAATTGTTTTATATACAATTTGACTTATTACTAAATTAAATCATGTTGGCAGTGGCGTAGCGTGGGTTTTTGCCGCCTGGGGCAGAGCCTTTAATTTTGTTTGCTGTTTTAAAAAAAACATCAAAGTGAAACAGCTACTTAAGTTACCTTGTTACAATTTAATTTTTTATTCACAGATTTATTATGTTTATTTAAATTATATTATGTAGATAGAAGTGTCTAATCGGGTGATGATTGCTGAATAATTAAACCGGTTTTAAAAAAAATCAACCCGCACTGCCTTTAATTATTATTATTCTTATAGTTATAGTAATAATTATTAAACCTATAATATTTTTTTATTTCTATTATTGTTATACATAAGGAATTGAAGAAACAGAAATATTGGCCAAGGATTATTTTTAACTTAAACATATTTCACCAACAGCTCATCAAAATTAAAGTGTTCAAAACTGGTTTTATCTTTCAAAATCTGAAATTGATTTGACACCAACGCGATGTACACCGTCTGGTTTATTATTTAAAAATCGTTTTTTATATTAGGTATAAAAAATATAAAATAAAAATTTTGATAATTAAAAAAAAATTGGTACGCCATTTTTTAGTACTTATTAATGCGGAGTTAAAAATTAATTTTGAAAAAAACTATCCACCCATTTTTGAAATATCGAATTTTCAAAAAATAATTTTGATTTTTTTTAATCCAAAATTTGATTTTTTGAAAATTTTGATATGCAATATTATTCAAACAGGAGCTCTTGTTTAAAAAAAAAAAATCATTAAAATCGGTTGAGCAGATAATGAGATAGCCGAAAAAAAAAAATGGTTCCATGAGAGATACTTTTATTAGACGATAGAATTTTTTTTTACAATAATATTATCGTAGATCGTATTTATGTATGTTAACTCACACACAAATTTTAATCAAAATCGTAGGAGTCGTTTTTAAGAAAAATGAGATTTTCCATGCCGGTTTTTGAACTTTTTGTATGGGAGTTACCGTTATTTTTGGTTATATGAAAAATTTTTATTTAAAATCTGTTGCGTACCAGATTTAGTAAAAATCGACCAACTTGTTTTCGAGATATTTGAAAATTTTGGTATACAATACTGTTTAAGAATATTCAATCTTAATTTGTATTAAAATAATTTACTTAATTTTATTCAATTAATATTATTTATAAAAGTTTAAATTGACCAAACTTTCATATAGTACTCTAAAATCTTTGAATTCAATTAAATTCCACTCAATTCTCTTAATCAATTATTATATAATTTTACACTCATTATGTAAAGTCAATTTATATTGTATAACAGTTGAGGTATGAGCTTCTCTCATGCCCAAGCTCTCGGTCACTTGGATTACGACCTGCAACCAGATAAGTACCATAAAATAAAATTGTGTAATATATTGTTTGAATTGATTAGTTGGTTTTTTTATTTGGCTGCCCTTTCGTAAAGTGCTGGTCCTTCGTCGTTTGGGTTTGGAATTTTTCCTAAACATTTTTCTGGTCCGAATCGAGACGGATTTTATCAGGAACATTAATATGGAAATATTAAATAATTGAAGGAAAATTTGTGGCTGAGATTTACGGACATCGCGTGATCTCATCAAAATATAATTTCTCTATAGGGATTAACGGACATCGCGTTATCCCATATATGATTAGAAATTTGACTAACGGACTTCGCGTTAATCTGTTGAACATTAACTTTTATTTTTTATCGTGATTTGGCATTTCGTATAAATAAGATAAGATCGTTGAACAATTGCTGAAGTGTTAAAGCGGGGATAGATTGTGTGTATATATGTATCATTTGCTTGAATTCAGATTTTAATCAAACTCAACATAAATTAATCGGATTTTTAAAGGTGACTCGTTCCAACCAATTGTGTGAACATTTCGATACATATATACAGATCTAACGCGCGTATTTGGTTCCTTAATACAATCTATGAAAATGTCGTCCAAAGCAAAGTTATCTAAATTACGGGCAATTCGTTCAAATTTAACGAGTTCTCTTGCAAAGGTAGCTAGTTTTACTGAAAAATTAGAGATTGCCACGGTAGAAGCAATCGAAATTCGGTTAGCTAAGATCGATCAATTGTGGGAAAAGTTTTATGCTACGCAGGAAGAATTATACGAATTAGTCGAGGATGAGGGTTATGTTGATCCTGAACCGGAGTTCGAAGAATTTGAGTCAAGGCATATATTGGTTAAATCGGTTTTACTTTCGGCCTTGCGAGAAAGAAAAAAATATGAAATTGAAGTTAGCCAGCAAAGGGCGGTTAATACTGCATTTGAAGAAAACGCCGGGTTAGCTAGAGAGACAGATTCGACCTTACAGCAGCCTCAGATCAGCATACCGAACGTTTTTCAATATAACGATTCGCTTCCAAATCTACATATTGAACCATTTTGCGGAGATTATCAAAAGTGGCCGACCTTTCGTGACATGTTTGATAGCATGGTTCACAGTAAAACAAATATTTCTCCAGTTCGGAAGTTCCACCTTCTTCGTTCATCTTTGCGCGATAAGCCTTTAGACATGCTTAATCACATTCCTATTTGTGATGCAACTTATGTACAGGCGTGGGAAAGGTTAGTCAAGCGGTATGACAGACCTCGTTTCATTGTTAATACTCTTTTAGAAACATTCATGCAACTTCCTTCGATTCAAAATACAAATGTTAAGATTCTGCGCAAAATATCGGACTGTGCAGATGAGGTTTTGAGAGGTCTGGATTCGTTTAACTTTACTAAAAGGGATCCATGGATGATTTACATTCTAACTGGAAAATTAGATGCAGAAACCAGGCAAGCATGGTCGAATGAAAGCGTTGACTCGGAGGATCCTACGATTAACGAGTTTTTAGCATTTTTGGAGCGCCGTTGTGAAGCTCTCGAGTCGTGTAGAGGCTATATTCGAGAACCTATCCAAAGGAAGTCTACATCCTTGAAGAGTATGCATGTCTCATCTTCTGGTCAGTGTCCTAAATGTAGTTCTTCGCATAACCTTTCGCAGTGTTCGGATTTCTTAGCTATGGATATCCAGTCAAGGAGAGAATTTGTTAAAAATAGAAAGGTTTGCTTTAATTGTCTACAAGAAAACCATAATTCATTTCGTTGCAAGTCAAAGGCACGGTGCAAAACATGTAATTCGCGACATAACACCCTAGTGCACCGTGATAACGTTGTGCCCAGTTCTTCGTCAAATTCAGACAATCATTCTGGAACACCATCATCAATTTCGGAAAACTTTGTTACAAATCATTCAGTTAATGTGACTAGGTTTATACCGCAGACATTATTACCTACGGCTGTTGGCAAAGTCTTAGATAGGAACGGGAAGTATCAGCTTGTTAGAATTTTGATTGATTCAGGGTCACAAGTTTCATTCGTCACTGAGTCTTGTGTTCAGAGACTTGGGCTAAGAAGGACAAATGCTCGCATTCCTATATGTGGGATCGGTTCAACCTGCGCAGGGAGATCTAGGGGTCGAGTTTCAATAGTCATCATTTCTTGTCATAGCACTTCCAGTATCTCATTAGACACCTTCATTCTTGGTAATGTGACGTCAGCGCTGCCAACCATTTCGTTTGATATCAAAGATTGGAATCATATCGCTAAGTTACAATTGGCGGATCCATCTTTTAATCAATCCAGTTCGGTGGACATATTACTTGGGGCAGATAAGGTTTGGGACATTCTTCAAGGCGATGTTGTAAAAGGAGTTAATGGACAGCCAGTAGCACAAAAAACTTTGTTTGGTTGGGTTTTAGCTGGTCAGTTATTACCTGGAGCTGACGATTCAATTAAGACTCATCACACGATTCTTGACATTGACTCTACGTTGCAAAAGTTTTGGTCTATTGAGGAAGTTGATCCGAAATCTATTATTTCAAAGGAAGACAAGGCAATAGAGGAGCATTTCACTAAAACTCATCGAAGAGATCGTTTTGGAAAATATATTGTGAATCTTCCTTTCAAGAATCCTCCGAATTTCTCTGAAACCATCGGTGGTGCCATTTCTCGTTTAAAGGCGATGGAAAGGAAATTCTCAAAAAATGATTCACTTCTTCGGTCTTACTCTTTGTTCATGGAGGAATATCTAACCCTAGGACATATGCGTAGAGTTCCATTTTCTGAAATTTCGAAGCCTAACGTGTTTTACTTGCCCCATCATGCGGTTCTTAAGCCAGACAGTGTCACAACGAAGCTGCGCGTAGTTTTTGACGGTTCCTTTAAGGATACCAATGGTGTTTCTCTAAATGAATCATTAATGATAGGCCCACCCATTCAACGTAACCTGTTCTCGGTGTGCTTAAGATTTCGTCGGCATACATTTGTCTTTACGGCGGACATTGTCAAAATGTTCCGTCAAATTTGGGTTGCAGATGAAGACACGGACTATCAAAGGATCGTATGGCGGAAATCGAGCAGGGATCCAATTGAACACTTTCGTTTGGCAACTGTAACCTACGGAACTGCAAGTGCTCCTTATTTATCGGTTCGGGTCTTAGAACAATTAGCGTTGGATTATAAAAAAGAATGTCCAGTTGCTTCAGACATTCTTCTTAATGACTTTTACGTCGATGATGTCGTGACAGGCGGTGACTCGCTTTCTGAAGCAATTTTGAGAAAAAACTGTCTTATCGATCTATTGTCTAAAGGTGGCTTAGAGCTTAGTAAGTGGCAAAGTAATTGTATAGAATTGCTTTCGGAAAATGATTCTGTACAAAATGAAAACGTTTCACTTCACAAAGACACGGATTGGGTTAAGGTTCTCGGTTTAAATTGGAATTCGAAGTTAGATTGCTTTTCTTTTCGTTTAAATCTAATACAAAACAATGAATTCCCTACAAAACGACAAATCTTAAGTGATGTTGCAAGGATTTTTGATCCCCTAGGGTTTCTTTCGCCGTCGGTTATTCAACTTAAGATTCTTCTGCAAGAGTTATGGCATCAAAAACTCGATTGGGATGATTGTCTACCAGATTCAATCGCTAAAAAATGGTGGAATTATCGTGAAGAACTTCCTTCATTAACTAAAATAAAGATTCCTCGAACAATTGGAACAATTGACTCCCATTTTCAACTGCACGGGTTCTCAGATGCCTCATCATCCGCGTACTCCGCCGTAATCTATTCACGTCAAGTTTTTCCGAATGGAGACATTAGAACAAACATTGTTGCCGCAAAAACTAGAGTTGCTCCAATAAAACAATTAAGCATTCCACGTTTAGAATTGTGTGGAGCCTTATTGCTCACAAGATTGCTCGTGGCGGTTCAAAATTCATTAAAACTGACATTTTCGAACGTTTTCGCGTGGTGTGACTCGCAGGTAGTTCTTTCCTGGTTGTCTTCTCCTTCTCGGCGTTGGGACATTTTTGTCGGTAACAGAACTTCTGAAATTCTGAACACTACACCTCGAAACAGGTGGTTTCATGTGAGGTCGGAACAAAACCCTGCGGACTGTGCTTCGCGCGGCATAGCACCTTCGAATTTAGTGAATCACTCTATTTGGTGGAATGGTCCACACTGGCTTTCCAAAAGCGAGGATAATTGGCCTATTATTAACACCTTTGAGGAACATCCAGATTGTAAGCACGAGGAGAAAAAGATAATGCAAAAATCACTTCTGGTTGTAAATGATCATCAACACCATATTGAGTTCTTTTCGTCTCGTATTTCATCGTGGTTTCGTCTTATACGCGTCATAGCGTTTATGACTCGATATGTGTTGAAATGTATTATGAAGCGATCAAACGCGTATTCTTATCATCTTACTGCTTCCGAAATCTTCAGGGCTAAACGCGACATAATAAGATGGGTACAAAACGTACACTTTGGGGAAGATATTGCATATTTTATAAAACATGGGCACTTTGGAAAAAATTGCAAAATCATTAATCTTAATCCCTTTCTAGATGAGGACCAGATATTGCGAGTTGGTGGAAGACTGCAAGAATCCAATATTTCTTATAACGCAAAGCATCCCATCATTATTCCAAAAGGCTACGAAGTAACTGAGTTGATTGCACGCGACGCACATGAAAGACATCATCACCCAGGAGTTTCAACATTATTTTCCATACTGCGGCAGGAGTACTGGATCATTGGCTGCAGAAACCTACTTCGCAAGATTACCCACCGTTGCAAAGAATGTTTTAGGCAGAAAAAACTGACAACAACTCAAATAATGGGTAATCTTCCAGCTGAAAGGATTCAACCCAGCAGGCCTTTCACACATTGTGGATGTGACTACGCGGGGCCTATTTCAATCAAAACCAAAATCGGCAAAAAAGTACACGTAACCAAAGGCTACATATCACTTTTTGTATGCCTCTCAACCAAGGCTATACATTTGGAGTTGGTTAGTGATTTATCGACAGAAGCATTTATAGCAGCTCTTCGCCGATTCGTATCACGTCGTGGAAAACCATCACACATGTACTCCGATAATGGTACTAATTTTCGTGGAGCTACTAGAGAGCTAACAGAAATGCATCAACACACCTTGTCAGAACAACATAACTCCATAGTTGCAGAATCACTTGCTCGCGACGGTATTACATGGCACTTCATCCCTCCCTCTGCACCGCACTTTGGTGGCTTATGGGAGGCGGGCGTTAAATCGGTGAAGCAACACCTACGTCGTGTGATAGGTTCTGACATTCTTAATTTTGAAGAATTTTACACATTATTAACCCAGATTGAATCACTTCTAAATTCTCGTCCTTTATGTCAAATTTCTGATAATGATTTAGACGCACTTACTCCAGCTCATTTCATTTTAGGTGAGTCTTATTCGGCTGTTCCGGAACCATCACTGGAAGAAGTTCCACACAATCGACTTTCCTCTTGGCAATCCTTACAAAGAAAGGTACAGGGATATTGGAAACGTTGGAGCATGGAGTATTTGACATCATTACAACAACGCCCACGTTGGACAAAAACCCGGACAAATCTGAAGTTGAATGACTTGGTAGTCATCAAGGATTCTAATATCCCACCTGGAAAATGGTCTTTGGGGCGCATCATAGATGTTCATCCAGGCAAAGATGGTCATGTGAGAGTCGTCACTCTAAGAACATCTACAGGCAATTTTGTACGGCCCATACACAAACTGGCTTTGCTTCCTATGAGCTGAAACTATGTTCCAGGGGTGGCGGAATGTTTAAGAATATTCAATCTTAATTTGTATTAAAATAATTTACTTAATTTTATTCAATTAATATTATTTATAAAAGTTTAAATTGACCAAACTTTCATATAGTACTCTAAAATCTTTGAATTCAATTAAATTCCACTCAATTCTCTTAATCAATTATTATATAATTTTACACTCATTATGTAAAGTCAATTTATATTGTATAACAGTTGAGGTATGAGCTTCTCTCATGCCCAAGCTCTCGGTCACTTGGATTACGACCTGCAACCAGATAAGTACCATAAAATAAAATTGTGTAATATATTGTTTGAATTGATTAGTTGGTTTTTTTATTTGGCTGCCCTTTCGTAAAGTGCTGGTCCTTCGTCGTTTGGGTTTGGAATTTTTCCTAAACAAATACTTTTAAACTGTAAAAAAAATTGACCAAAATCAGTGGAATCGTTTTTGAGAAAATCGAAAGTCAAAGAAATGGTTCTATGGGGGGTATCATTTATAACCATTTTTGGAATTTTTTTTTATAAAATGGTAGCCTTTTTGTAAAAAAATTACTGAATTTGTTTTAAAGTTGTGGGGCACGTTTTTGAGAAAAATAATATTTTCATTTTTTGCTAAAAAAAAATTGTACGACAGGTACCTACCGTTAGTTTAAAGAAAATCGACGGTTGTCGTTATGGATGATGTCTTCAAATTGAACGTCAGTGATGGCTCGGATGTATGTGTATAGATACTTGTCACTAGGCTCTAGTTCATGCTGGAGAAGTTGTTGCACTTCTGTGTTGGGATGATCTTCCAGATTCCTGATGATTTTTCCGGAGAGCTGCAGTAAATACTTGTCCAATGCTATTAACTTTGCTTCTTTATCCAGATTCCTTGTTGGTAGATATTTCTTCGTCAGTGGGTTACGGTACAGTCCAGTGAAAATGCGGAGCATCTTTCTTTCAAAAAGCTTCATCATATTTATTGCTGTAGGTGAAACAGTAAACCAGATGAGAAAGGCGTAGGTCAAAACGGGTCGAATAAGTTGTTTGTACACAAGCAGCTTGGTCTTCTGACTTAGTCCATTTCGCCTCCTGAGAAGCGGATGGACAAAGTGCAGAGAATAGTTGCCTCTCTTCAACATCAAGTCTGCATGCCTTTTGAATTTGAATTTGTTGGAAAAGTTGATTCCCAAGTACATCGTTGATGATTTGACTGTCACTTCAGTGTTGTCTGGAATCTTTATTTTGATTGCATCACAGCGTGTTGCATATGCTCGTCTTCGAATGACAGTCACTGGTGTTCGGAAGCAGATGAGTTCAGTCTTTTCGCTGTTTATCCTCAGTCCCCATTTGACATAGTATTCCCATAGATTTTTAATGTGCTCTTGCACTCTCCTGGCAGAAATTTTTGGTGAAAAAGCGCTGGCGTATGGTATTGAGTCGTCTGCATAAAGCTTCGTCTTTGTACCTGATATGTATAAATGTTGAAAAGCAGTGGTCCAAGTTTTGATCCTTGAGGAACTCCAGCGTTAATTCCTTTGGTTGATGACACATGTTCTTCTACCAGTACATAAAAAAGTCTATGGGTTAGGAAATTTTTGATTATTCTTACCAAGTAATTAGAAAGTCGAAGTTCCGAGAGTTTGAATAGTAATCCTTTTATCCAAACGCTGTCGAAAGCTTTTTCGATGTCCAGCAAACACGCTACAAAGGTTTCCTTTTTGTTGAGTCCAATTCTAACATCAGTATGGAGTCCCAGTAATGGATGTAAGGTAGAGTATTTATTTCGAAAGCCATACTGAAACTCCGGTATGACATCTCTTTCTCCACAGAAAACGTTGAGTTTCTTCAATATGAACGCCTCCAGTATCTTATTCATGCAGCTGAGCAAAGAAATTGGCCGATATCCTTCCACATTTGCGCGGTTGTTCTTCTTCGGGATAGGGACAACTTGTGCGGTTTTCCAGGCTGCAGGGAAATAGCTGTTGTTCAGGAGGTTATTGAAGATTATAGTCAACAGAAGAACAGCAAGATTTGGTAACTTTTTAAGTAGGTAATAAGAAATCTTTTTGCTTCCTGTTGATTTTTTGGAGTTTCCAGTGAAGATAATGTCAGCTACTTCTTCAGGAGAAGTGAAAACATCTGTCAGAGTCGGCTCCGATGATGGGTTTTCCTCGTTGAACAGGGTCACGGTTTCGGTGGTTGCTGATATCTCTTTGAAAGCGAGTTTCTACATCTTCGATAAAGTCAGGAAAGTGTACGGGAAGGCGGTCTTTGAAATTATCATGAAAGTGATTTGCAAATGCTTCAGCTTTCTCTGCAGAAGTTGTTGAAACTTCTTGTCCGTGAAGGATGGTGTCTGAAATTGAGTTCGCTCTTCCAACAATCAGATTGATCTTTTTAAACGTGTCAGGTCCAGGTTTGATATATTCGAGTCACTTCCTGAAATCCTTTGCCTGATGATGTTTTATTGCCTGTTTGAATATTGTGTTAGTGCACTGAAGTTCTGAGTGTAACCGACGGTGTTCGACACTTTCCCTGTTAAAGGTCCTGTGGAATATTCTTTGGAGGCTTTTGCGGAGTCTTTGCCGGTGAGCATATAATTATTGTATATGTTGGGGTAAGTTTGCATATTTATCTCTGCTCGTGCGGAGTGTTTCTGTTTGTCCAAAGCATTGTTGACCACTGTTTCAAATTTAGCAATGGTGTTATCGATCTCATTGTTGTTGAGATTGTTGACGCTGGAGATTTCTGGTAGGCGTTGCTCAACTTCTGAAGGGAATCTTATCCAGTTCAGTTTTTCGTATTGGATTTGGATTTCGGGAACACGACGTTCAGTTGTAATCCTGTAATTCAATCTCATCCGCCAAATGGTCCGAGTCACTATCGTGTGCAACGCAAGTGAAGTTTTGGAACTCGGGAAGGATGTTCGTAAAATTAGACGCCCCTAAAAAGAAGTCTAGGAGCGACGGAGTTCTTGAAAATGGAGTTTTTCGTATTCTGCCTTTGTCGTTGTATGTACAAATTTTTTATAGAAAGGGAAAAGAGTACCAAAAAACAGAAGTCCGAATTGCATCGATAAGATTGGTTGCTCTAACTGAGTAGATATCCTAATCCAACCGAGTAGGTTGGCTATTCGAATTCAATTATTTGAATAAAGAATCAAGTAGATTGGCTGATGCAATTGAATAAGTTGGTTAAATCAACCGGGTACCTATGCTACTCTAACTGAGTAAAGGCACTACATGAAATTGGACTACGTTGTTTAAAATAACCGAGTAGGTTTGCTAGTCCAGTCGAGTAAGTGTATGAAGGTGAACAAGTAGATAAGGTAATCCAACTATGTAAGTTCTCTTAACCAACCGTATAAGTGGGTAGATTAGCAACCGAGTTAATTGGCTATGATTTGCTATTCTATAAAGGTACTCCAAGCGAATAAATCGCTTAGATCAATTGAGTATGCTTGTAAAGTTATAACTACCGAGTAGAATAGTTTATTCACAAGGACAAAGTAAATCTGCGAAAACAACTGATTATATTGATAACAACAACATAATTAATAAGAGATTTTAAAATTTACTTTTACTCACTAAATCGGCTTTTTCGACTAGTTTAACCTAAAAAGAAGTAGTTTATTTGAATTTGATACAATTTAACAATTTTAATAATCGATCTGACTCGAAATTTAACGTAGTGATTTTGCATTTAATTTAAAATTAACAGTTTAACACTTGTTTACTTTCACACGAGCTCTACGATATTTTTAAATAACTGTTTTTTCTGCTTGATTATTATTATAAAATTCTAGAAATTTGATGATATTTTTGGTCTCTTGAATTCATGTAAGCTTAAAAATCATTAAAGTCGAATGTTACTTTCATTTTATTTTTCTGAGGGTACATCTGAGCAGTGCTGTGAATAACTGAAAAATCCAATTATTAAATTTACATTTAAAATCATTTCATACTACATTTTGTAAATATGAATGTCCTGCTGCAACTGGCTCAGTTGATTTCCTGCCTGCAATTCATTACTGTAGATTCACCTTAAAATAAATATAATGTAATGACATTCATCAGAAACCATAAAGATGGTTGTTTTTCCACATCAGTATACAAAATTTTAATCATGATTCGCAATGATGTGAGTAATTTAAGCTGCAGAAAAATCATGTTTTCCTTTTAATTTTACTTCATTTATGTAGGTGTAATTAAGTTGAATTAATTGAACAGAAAATTAATACCTACCAACACATCACATTTGTGTTCATGGAGACAGCTCAATGTTTATCTTAGCCTGACACCAGTAAGAATTCATTTGTACAACTTTTGGCCTTGTCCGCCATAATTACTCTACGCCCGGCCATAAGTGTATACGGGTTTTATTTTATTAAAGTGAAAATATTAAGGATATTTTTTTTGGTTAAAAAAATAGGAATACTGTGAAGTCATTTACTTCGTGGGGAATATATTACTAGCGTGCGTCGTATTGAATGTGAATGTGTGGAAGCCAAGCAGAGGCATTGAAATATTTGCCTTGGAAATATCAACAAAGCTTATATCTCGGTATACCATGTTTTTGGCTTCGAGAAAGTAACTGAATCTTTTTTTTTTTTTTTAATAAAACCAGTGGTTTTTATCAAAAGTAAATCACATCTCACAATCACACGATGAGCCACAAAATGAAGGTTTGGAAATCTATCAGCAACAATATCGACTGAATTTCCCCAAACCTACAGCAACTGCAGAGTATGGTCAGGTTCTCAAAAATGGCCTTACAACTGGTTTTGACAGCATGTCAGGTTTTAAACTTTTATGAACTTGAAATAAGTTAACAGCGAGGTATGGATTATAACGTCAAACAATAATTGAGGCATATAGTGGGTGTCGATTAGGGTCGATTAGAGAAGTGAATAGATTTAATTTCCCTTATTTATGTAACTTCATTTAAATGCACGGTCTGGGTCAATATAACTTGCTCGGAACCGACTTATTTTCAACCTATAACCTTTGTATATAAAACTTATAGCACTATCAAGCAGACGAAAGATTGCGGCGACATCTTAAGTATAGCGATTGTACTTGCTAGATTTGTCTCTGGTAAATTTAATAATAAAGTATTCTCTTTTTTACTACTTCTTTTGTATCTTATTCTACTCTCCACTGTAAAATCAAGCGCTAAGTTCAGCGCCACCACCAGGCTAGAGTTTGCAATACAAAATCACGCTCCATTATAATACTATATAGGTTATATATAACTTCAAAAAATAAAATGCACGAGTGGATCGCATGAACTTGCTCTAATGTAAAAGTACTTTGGTATTTAAAATACATTTTATAAATATAAAACCTGGATTTAATTGGATATAAATGCTCAAATGTATGGAATTGCCGTCTGATTAACCCTTTGATATAATATTAAAGTAATTTTTTTATACAACAAATTTCTTTAAAATTTTTCGAGAACAAAATTTGGGATGCAAAATTTTAACTATTTAGTAGTATAGATTTTAGAAATAGTTTTAAAAAATAATCGTTTACACGTTTTAGAGATATTGGTTTTTCAAAAAAAAAACTTGTCATTTTTTTTTAAATCCAAAAAAAAATGTTCGAATATTTTTATATAGATACAATATTATTTTAAACTTAAGGGGACTTCTGCTGAAATTTTTTGGTTAAGATCGTTAAAGCCGTTGATGAGAAATTCAAAAAATCAAAAAAACGTTGTATGACAGGTACCGTTAGTAACATTTTTGCACCAAATTTTTTTTTGACCCAAATGTAGTCCATGTCCATAATATCACACCTAATTTTTACTTGCGATATAGGTACTATAGGGCAACTTCTGCATTTGGAAAATTGAAATTGAAATTTTTTTTTTAGCTCCAAGACTAACGGTACCCCCATACACGCGTAATGCAAAATCTTATTTATCTCGAAAACGGCTTTAACGATTTTGATAAAAAAAAATTAAGTGTGATATTATGGACATGGACTACATTTTGGTCAGAAAAAATTTTGGGGCAAAACGTTATTAGGGGTACCTGCCATAGACCCGTTTTTTTAATTTTCGACTTTCTCATTAACGGCTCTAAGGATTTTATCCCAAAATTTTTAGCAGGAGTCCCCTTAAGTTTAAAATAATATTGTATATAAAAATATTCAAAAAAATATTTATTGGGTTTAAAAAAAAAAAAAAAAAAAATTAAATCAATATCTTCAAAACCTATGAACGATTATTTTTTGAAATTATTTCCTAAAACCAATATTATTAAATACTTAAAATCCGCATACCACATTTTTTTCTTGAAAAATTTTAGAGAAATTTCTTATATAAAAAATTTATTTAATAATAAAAGGATTTTTTAAGGTTTATTTTATAAATTCATACTTTTCCGGAAACCAGACGGCAATTTTATGCAGTTGAACATTATTATCTCATTAAATCCATGTTTTATATTTATAAAATGTATCTTAAATTCCAAAGTACTTTTACATAAGAGCAAGTTCGTGCGATCCAGGCGTGCATTTTATTTTTTTATTAAAATCGTTAGAGCCGTTTTTTGAGATAAATAAGATTATGCATTACGCGTGTATGTGGGTACCGTTAGTTTTGGAGCTAAAAAAAAAGTTTCAATTTCTTCGCTAGGGATTCACCGAAGACCCTTAACTACCGGGATTGAAGAACATAGGTCTAGTGGCTTATGCTGTAGGGAGAGGTACAGGCATACAGACACACTGAGACATGTTTTTTGTACTAAATTTTCCTTAAAATTTTTATAAAAAAAATTGATACCTATGCAAATTGTTAGTATTTAATGAAATACATTTTATAAAGTAATTTAAAAATTTATTCGTGTATCCGTTTTCAAGATATTGAATTTTCAAAAAAAAAAAAAAATTGTATTATTTTTTTTTAAATCAAAAACTATTTTTTCGAAAAAAATTTTAGATTATATTTTTTCAAGTGCACAGGAGCTTCTGCATAAAAATTTTGGTTAAAATCGTTAGAGCTGTTGATGAGAAATTCGAAAATCAAAAAAACCGTTCGATGACATGTACCGTTAATATCATTTCTCCTCAATTTTTGTTTGTACCAAAATGTAGTTCATGTCTATACCTAATATTACACCTATTTTTTTATCAAAATCGTTAGAGCCGTTTTCGAGATAAATAAGATTATGCATTACGGGTGTATGAGGGGTACCGTTAGTTTTAGAGCTGGAAAAAAAATTCCAATTTCTCCGCTAGGGAATCACCGAAGACCCTTAAAAACTGAGTTTGAAGAAAATAGGTCCAGCGGCTTAGGCTCTAGAATCTAGATCGAGGTACAGAGATACAGACATACAGACACATATACATACAGACATATGGACATAGAGATGGACAGACGGAATTGTCGGACCCACTTTATTCGTTTTCGCTATCATCGTAATGTCAACTTTGATCAAAATCTCGAGTTCGAATTTTTTCCAAATAAAGAACTGAAAAAACTTAGGAAAATTGATAAGTAGCAAGTAAATCAGTGAATGGTTTCAAATTGTATACCGATGGATGGAGTGAGACCATATAAAGAGACAGGAGCAAGAGTTTTTGTGCCCATAACCAATCTTTCTCTGTCCATAATGAAAGGAACTATCGTAACCAAATCGTTGTCATTATGTCAGATAGCTTAGTGACACTAAATGCAATTAAACTTCTCTATCCTTAATATTCTAAATTGGCAAATGAACGTGTGTACAGGCTTATAGAGCTCGGCAAGAAAAATTATGTCACACTTCATTGGAAAGACGGACACGCAAAGGTCACGCAAGACAAACTATTTAGTGAAAAAAGGCGCAACGACAACCCTAACGGGACCAGAGGCCAATTTCGGAATATTATGAAAAAACTTAGATAAAAATAATATGAAAACCGAAGAAGAGGCCCTAAGGACAAAAATATGGTAAGAAATCCCAAAAATTGAGGCAGCCAAATATGCTTTCTGCGAGCTACAACCAGGAACGCCTCACATCATGCATCGGCTTAAACAGGATCAATCTTAGAATATTTACAACTTTCTCCAACTGACCATCAACCTGAGAGGACACCTTAGTACACATGTAGATTCTGTAATGCTCTTGAGTAAACACTGGACCATATATTAGGTAGATGTGATGCGCTCATTGTTCAAAGACATATATAGTTGGGACGTCACCAGATAGAAGAGACCAAACTACAATCTCTGAAACTACTGCATATAGATACTTAAGTTCCTCAAAGAAACTAATCTCGAGGAAAAGTTGAGCAATAAGCGATTAAAATATGTACTCAAAAACTAAATTGGAGGCAAAACAGTTCATTAGAGAACCTGGTAACTTATGACTTTCTTACAGTTCTTATTCATTCTTGTGTGTGTATTGTCAGCAGGAATGGAGTGGAGCTACAATTGCCTGCCGATTCCGATCGGCTAACATGAGAAACAATTTATTTTTCATGTCAAGAAGTGCTCTTACAAGATTTGTCATTTCCTCGCAAGAGGCAGTACCTAGCCATGAAAGAATATGTTTTTGTATTTAGGTGGCATGGATATGTTGAATACTTAACGAGATAAACTGCATTAAAGATACCTTTGAGCTTTCTGAAATTTGGCATGATTTTCTGTAGCATGCTTTGACAATCTTTTTCAAAATTTAATATTAGGTTGAATAATATAATATGAATATATACATAGCTAAGTTTTCGAAGTTAGAGGTTTTTTTTTTTAACTTAACCAAGTATGCGTGACAGCTCATGGAGAACTAGGACCTAGTAACTTACAACTTTTAACCTTTCAAAGGTGCGTTTTATCGCCTGGAGAGGAGGTGGAGAAACTATAATATTATGCCGAGTTCAAAATGACTATGGTTGTTTTCACACGCTCAGCAACTTAGCGATGGAGCTACTAATCTAACCGAATAGTGGACTATTACGGAGCAATTTCGCTTGAGAGATAAGTTGTAAAAGTATTATGCGGTTCTGCATGGCCACGACCATAAGTTTCATTTGTTATATTTTTTCCGTCGTTTAGTAGCTCGCCGCTCAGTGCGTTGCCACAGCCTAAGATGAGATACATGTTTCAGGTCCATTGGAAGCTTTGTTACTTTCTTGAAAGATAGGACCCCTGAAAAAAATTTTTGTTTTTAATTCGAGAGAAAGGCCGACGCGTACAGACTTTTAGTGTTACAGTTCAATGATGTTCTCAGTTGTCAGTTTATATCTTCACAGCCAACTAATAACATCCAACAATTTACACCTCCTGAAATTAGTAATCTTTCTTTGCCTGCTCATTGTCCTATCTTTCGTTTTACTGGGGTTAGCTGCATCGATGTGGATGTGCTCGAAAGCATACTTGGCACAATATCTAAAGCAAATACATCCTTCATTCCTGAGAATAATATTGCATGTACTTCAATATTTACTACAGGTATGTATATTTCCCTCGGAGTGGAAGTCAGAAAAATGTAGACCCGTTCCCAGAACTTCCAAAGGTAATGAATTTAGACCGATTTCCATCCTTCTCTTTTTATCAAAGGCTTTTGAAAAGGTTTTGAAAAACAAATCAATCACCATCTTTCTAGACATAGCTTACTTTCACAGTTGTACTACTGATGTTATAGGTGTTTCCGAAGAAATACGTTATGCTCTCGACGAGAGACAGGTATCTTCCTTGGTCTTAGTTGATTTCGCTAAGGCGTTTGATATGGTGAACCATCAATCCTTATGTCGCAAGCTGTCTGTATTTTTCAATTTCTCACCATGTGCTATTAAACTTTTATTGTCTTATTTAACAAATAGGACGCAAGCAGTGGCAGTGAATAATCATCTCTCTGAATTTCTCTCTGTAACCAATGGTGTTCCACAGGGATCCATCCTGGGGCCACTTCTCTTCTTTTTATATATTAATGAGCTCTCCACTTATCAAGCACGATGTGCAACTAGTTTTGAGCTGCCCACTGGGCTTCATAGAGCACGGAGCTTCCTGTATGAATGAAAATCTTGCAGAAATATCGCGCTGGTCAAATAATAGCAGTCCTATTTTGAACCCCAAAAAATCAAATTGCATAGTTATTTCTAAACAGTCATTAGATCTGTCTTACTTTCCCTCCATATTTCTTAATGGCGACAATATTATGTATGTGGAAACTATAAAGAACGTTGGCGTGACGCTTAATGGGAACTTAACCTGGGATAATCATATTTATTTATCGGTTGGAAAGACGTATGGCGTACTTCGCACTTTATGGGCCTTACTTATGGATATCAAATACTTTACAATTGTTGTTTTGCCTTCAAACGCAAACCCCAAATTGCAATTAACAGCATAGTGCGTTATGTTTTTGGACTGCGACGTTCTTCTCACGTTTCTAACTATACCAATTACATATTTGTATAATATGTCATTCGATAGCCTTTTACAATTTCGTGCTCTGAGTCTCTTGTCAAACATTATCTTATAAAAAAATCAGGTTTACTTCTTCAGTCAAATCTGCTCAGTTGGTTCCTCTCCAGTGTTCTTATTTAACCTCGGAACGGCAGTTTTTTCTATTAAATCTCCTCGTTTGTGAAATTCTTTGCCACGCGATATAAAAAGGATCGATAGCGCAATAAGATTTAGAAGCAAGCTTAAGGCATATTTTTCTCGTTATGGCTAGTAATATTTTTAATTTTCTTAAGTTTTTGTTTTAACTGCATTAATTTTTTTTTTAAATATTTAATTTGGTAAAATATAATAATGCAAATAATGTATAATTTAAAATTTTATTAAACTTCTCACTTATGTACTTTTCACGTCATGTAGCTTTCGTTTAACATGCTTATTTCGTGCTTAGCACTATTTTATAAGATATGTATCTTACTGTATTTAAGCTATTCATTGAAATAAATAAATAAATGAAATAAATAAAAAATGTCCTAACCGTTACACCACGCAAGAGTATCCATCCGTTCGAAATCAATGTAAAACTGAGCACAAAACCCTACGTGTGCTATGCTAAATAAACTGCTCTTGGTGTTCTAATCTATTCTTAAGTTTTTTAATCAAATTTGTATGTAGTTATATTATGGTTTTGGTTATTCATTCTTTTGTTCTGGAATCTTCCCTGTAAGAAGGAAAACAGTATTTGTTCAGACAGTTCCTTTAATCTTCTTCCTCCTATCAACCAATGGCACTAACGTCCCTTCTTTCAAGGTCCTGAAATCACTGATCAAAAATATCTCGAAGATTGGAAGCATCTCAAAGTCCTGTGATACGGCTTTCGCAGCAATCTGATAGCATAACTTACCCAAGAGTGTTTTGGTGAAAATAAGACTATTGCGCTTGATATGTTTAAAGTAGTTGATAGAGCTTAGCACCAGGCTATCTTATTGAAAATTCTTGCGATTGGTATCAATGGAACCCTTATTCTTTGCATTAGAAATGATCTCCTGTTTCGTTCAATGCATGTTGTACGAGGGCTTTACTGAAACAGCAACACTGCTCCTGTCAACAGGCATCTGTCAGTTGACTCCTGTCAAAATTTAAACTTGCTGCGTCAGTTAGTTTGTGTTTGACAGCTATTTTTATCAGACTACTCACTAATTTGAGGAGAAAATGGAAAAAAGTGAATTTCGTGTGCTTATTAAGCATTATTTCTTGCGAAAAAAAAACCATTACCGAGACCAAGGCTAAGCTTGATAAATACTATGGGGACTCTGCACCATCGATTTCAATGGTAAAAAAGTGGTTTACTGAATTTTGTTGTGGCCGTACAAGCACTGAAGATGCCGAACGTCCTGGACGCCCAATTGAGGTCTCTACACCCGAAACAATCGAAAAAATTCACGATATGGTGTTGGCCGACCGAAGATTGAAAGTGCGAGAGATTGTGGAAGCCGTAGGGATCTCGCATGGCTCAGTGGTTTCAATTTTGAATGATCACTTGGGCATGAGAAAGCTTTCCGCAAGATGGGTGCCGCGTTTTCTCACAGTCGACCACAAACGCAATCGTGTAACAACTTCACAGGAAGGTTTGGCGTTGTTTAATCGCAATATGGAGGAGTTTTTGCGCCGTTTCGTAACCGTGGACGAAACATGGATCCATCACAATACACCAGAGACCAAACAACAGTCAAAACAGTGGGTTTCTAAGGGTGAATCGGCGCCAAAGAAGGCCAAGGTGGGTTTGTCAGCCAATAAAGTTATGGCGACTATTTTTTGGGATGCACGCGGGATAATCCACATTGACTACCTTCAAAAGGGAAGAACAATCAATGGGGAATATTATGCCAACATATTGGACCGATTCAATGACGATTTGAAAAAAAACCGACCTCATTTGGCCAAGAAAAAAGTTCTTTTCCACCAAGCAATGCAAGGGTGCACACATGTGCAGTTGCCATGGCAAAAATCCATTAATTGGGCTATGAATTGCTCCCTCTTACTTACTTACTTAACCGGCTCCCGATCCATGGAGGGTCTCTGCCTGAGTTATTGCGGTCTTCCATCGGTTGCGATCCCTCGCGAGCTCCCTCCAGTCGTCGGGACCAAGCGCTCTTGCGTCTATAACCGCCTGGTCCCTGTAGCGGAGGTTCGGTCTTCCTCGTCGTCTCGAACCTAGGGGCTGGGATTCGAAGATTTTCTTGGCTGGAGCGTTGTTGTCCATTCGCTCGATGTGACCGAGCCAGTGTAGTCGACGTGTTTTGGCTTTTTGGTCTCCATCCACATCTTGGTACAGCTCGTATAATTCACGATTGAATCTTCTCCTCCATTCGCCCTCTTCGCATATAGGACCAAATATCCGCCGGAGAATTTTTCTCTCGAAAGTGCCCAGTATCAATTCCCCTTTTTTACTTATCGTCCAGCACTCGGCGCCGTAGAGTAGAACTGGTAAAATTAGCGTTTTGTATAGCGTGCACTTTGTCTTTCGAGAAAGGAGTTTTGAACCCATTTGTTTGGCCAAACCGAAGTAGCAGCGGTTTGCGAGGGTAATTCTTCGTCGAATTTCCACTAAGGTGTCATTCGTGGGATTGATGTTCGTTCCGAGGTAGGTGAACTCCTTGACTACCTCGAAATTACTGCTACCAACAGTGACGTTTTGTCGTAGGCGATGGACAGATGCGGCTTTGTTTGTTAATAGCATATACTTTGTTTTGTCCTCATTAACTTCAAGACCAACGCGTTTCGCCTGTTCATCAATAGCTGTGAACGCTTCTAGCACAGCACGCTTGGAGCGGCCGATGATATCGATGTCGTCCGCATATCCAAGCAGTTGGGAAGACCTGTTGAAAATAGTGCCTTCCAGGTTAACACCACTCTTGCGCACTATCTGCTCCAGGACTAGGTTGAAGAAATCACATGATAGCGCATCTCCTTGTCTGAACCCTGTGCACGTTTGGAATAGCTCGGATGAGCTGTTACCCATTTGCACGTTGCACCGCGTATTTTGTAACGTCATGCGGCATAGCTGGATCAGTTTTTTCGGGATCCCGAGTTCCGACATTGCCAATAGAAGCTCTTGGCGACTTTAAAGTCGATGAAAAGATGGTGGGTCTCGACTTGAAATTCGTTGGTCTTTTCCAGGATTTGCCTCAATGTGAAGATTTGGTCTATCGTTGATCTGCCTGGTCTGAAGCCACACTGGTACGTGCCGATTATAGTGTTGCAGAAAGGTTTTAGATGCTCACATAGTACGGTGGATAGGATCTTGTAGGCAACATTAAGCAGGGATATGCCCCTGTAGTTTTTGCAGGACATAGGATCGCCTTTTTTGTAGATTGGGCATATGGAGCTATTTGACCAGTCGTCGGGCATGCTTTCCTCCTCCCACACTTGGTTGATGAGCTGATGCATGCACCCTATCAGTCCATCTCCTCCATACTTAAAGAGTTCCGCAGGTAGGCCATCCGAGCCTGCGGATTTGTTATTCTTAAGCTTGTGTATGGCTTTCTTAACCTCTTCAGTACTGGGTAGTGGGACTGGATCTTCATTGACTGGTCTTATGCTGCTTTGCTCCCCTGTGTTTTCATCTAAATAATGCCCATTAAGCAGCTGCTGGAAATGCTGTTTAAACACGTCTACAATTCCCTGTGCTTCGGTGACTAGGTTCCCTTCGCTGTTTCGAAGAGCTTGCGTGCCGGTCCTATAACCTGATGCCAGTTGTTTGGCTGTTTTATAGAACCGGCGGGTGTTTGTGGTGGTGCTAGACTCCTCGAGATACCTGAGCTGAGAAGCTGCGGCTGCTCTTTTCTTTCTGCGCAGGGTTTTTTTCTCTTTCCTTCTCTTTTCACGGTACTCCTCTTTTGCTGCTCTTGTTTTCCGTTGCAGCATTTGCATTCGTGCATTTTCCGTCTCCTGCTTCAATACCGCGCATTCATTATCATACCATGGGTTCTTTTTACTAGGTGGTTGATAGCCTATGGTGGACTCGGCTACCTCCTTAATGATGTCGCGGTACTGGCTCCACTGGTTGTTGACGCTTGTGGCTGGGGGTACGGCAGAGAGTTTCCCGGTCAATTGCTCACTGTAGTCTGGCTTTCTCAGGTGTGCTAAGGCATGCAGTATTGAATTTCTTCCTTTGGGCGGTCCTCATTTTCTTTTCGTTGGACAGTCGGGCTCTGAACTTTGTCACAACAAGAAAGTGGTCAGAGTCCACGTTTGCACCTCGGAAAGTTCGCACGTCCAAGATGTTCGACGCGTGCCTTGCGCCAATTAGCACGTGGTCGATTTGGTTGGCGGTTCGACCATCTGGAGATCGCCAGGTTGCTGTGTGTATCCTTCGCCTGCGGAACCTAGTGCTACTTATCACCGTATTCCGAGCTGCAGCAAAGTCGATTAGTCGGAAGCCGTTATCTGTTCTCATTTCGTGGAGGCTGTGCTTTCCAACTAATCCGCCAAAGATATTTTCCTTCCCGACTTTAGCATTGAAATCTCCGAGTACGACTTTGATATCGTACTCCGGACAGGCTCCGTAGGCTCCGTCCAGGAGGTCGTAAAACTCCTCCTTGTTAGATTCCTCAGCTTCATCGGTAGGGGCGTGTGCACATATTAGGCTGATGTTTTGAAAAGTAGCTTTGATGCGGATCACAGCCAGGCGATCACTAATCGGCTTAAAATCGATGACTTTTGATCTGAGTCGATTTCCCACGTCGAATCCGCATCCTAACATGTGCATTCTTTGATGACAGCTGTAATAAATGTCGCATTCTTTTCTTTTCGCTATTCCTGATCCTATCCATCGTATCTCCTGGATCGCGGTAATGTCTGCCTTGTACCGCGAGAGGACAGATTCAAGGTTTTGAGTAGCACCTGGTGTGTAGAGTGTCCTTACATTCCAGGTGCATACTCGTAAATCGTAGTCCATTTTCGTTCCGGGTCTGGTTGCCATTTGAGGGGGGTCGTTATCCGAGGCTTCTCGCGTCTCTCTCATAACAATTAATGTTTTTTACTGTGGCCGGGTCGTTAGCCCGACGCACTAACCTCCAATCTGTAGGGCCATGGGTTTAGTGTTGCAATTGTTTCCTTGGTCAACACTCGCACTTACAAGTTTAGCAAGTCATGACATAAAGCCAAGACCATTATCCGGCGGTTACCAACGAGGAGGTATTGTAAGCACTTGATGTGTAGGAAAAGATACAGCTCGAAGCCCCCAGTTCCTACAGCACCCAACCACCAATTGCTCCCTCATCCACCCTATTCTCCAGATTTGGCTCCGAGCGACTACTTCTTGTTCCCAAACCTGAAGAAATGGCTTGGTGGAAAAAGATTTGACTCCAATGATGAAGACATCTCGCAAACAAAGGCCTATTTTGAGGACCTCGACAAATCATTTTTTTTGGAAGGGATAAAAAAATTGGAGAAGCGTTGGACAAAGTGTATAGAGCTCAAGGGAGACTACGTTGAAAAATAAAATTATTTTTTTATCAAAAAATCTGGTGTTTTATCTCTGATTGGTACTCGCAATGAAGAATCGAAAGGTGTCAGAACTCGGTATGTGTATCAACGACGATATTCGTTGGAATTACCAACTTCTCGAGACCGCCAAAAACACTGCGAAATGCTTAGGATTTCTCTATCTGTGTTAAGAAATTTTTCACGCCCTCTGATCTGGCTACAATTTAAAAGTCTTTTAAACGACCAAGACTCGAGTACAGCTCGCATCTTTGAGCAGGTGCAGCCCAAACTTCTCTTCCTTTATTGGAGAGAATCCAGAACAGAGCGTTAAATTTGATAGGACACAGAACTGTCCTTAAATTTGTCGGAATCTTTCATGCCTTTTCTTGTTTTATCACTTCTTTGAGAAGCAATGTTCACTTGAACTTGAAGTATAGTCAGTTGCATTCCTTCCCTCGAATCAGTTGACCCGTGATACCCGCTCCTAATGTACTCAGGAATCTACAACAACATGTTTCAGCATTATGAAAGGGCTGACTATCAAAATGATAAAACAAACAACTATCAAGATCTTGTATCGGCGAAGTCAAAGGGTTAATTTTGCTGCAGTCTCCATTATTCTTTTAACATCGACACAATATTTTGGTAATTAATAGTAAAAGGCCATAATTCAGTTAGGTTATAAGTGAAACAGACAACACCGTTAACTTACCATCACCATCGCAGATAATAATGCAGTGCGAAAGTATACAACCATAATTCTTCTTCCCATCATCCAGGACTAGGATTACCTCGGTGGCGCGTAGAGTGTTCCACATTGCTCCACTACACACAGCTTGGGGTGAGATAGGGATATCTGAGTAGTTGATTGGAAAGGATGTATGTACCATGGCGGAGGAGGGGTGAATATTGAGCAATATAATTATATAGGTACAGAGCGAGAGGGAGATGGAGCGAACGATCCAGCTTCCGACTGAAAGCAATAAATTTTAAGCATCATCGACGTGAATAATTAGCGTAATTATATGATGGTATCTATTAATTGCGTATATAGCTGCATGGATTTTACTTAACATCCTCCCACATCTGTTATCCTTGTTACAAAGCCGTGCCGCGTAGCGCTGCGCTACCACTACCACTACCACCACCAATGCTTGTTCTGGCGTCAGAGGTTATAAAGGCAAGCCGCCCTGCCTCACGTTCAACAAAGAATGATTTACCTCTGCAAAACCGATGGCTGCGGGGTCGCAGTGAGGTACAATGTAAAAACAGAAGAGTGCTTTACTACTACTCTCAAAATATAGTGGCTCTGATGATGGGGTACATTTGCATATCTCTGCCATGGCATCTAATTAACTTTAAGGTATACTTCTCCTCTATACAGGGATAACGATCGATTTTGTTATCCTACTTGATGTCGTTATTGAATTATTTTCGAATAATGGCTAAGTTAATAAAAAAATTTATTCTACCAAAATTATCCGGAGGTGAGAAGCTATAAAATGGATGTTAACCTGGTGTAAATTGTATAGAAGTACAAGATATACATATAATACTGCCGGGGTTAATTTAGAAGAACCATGTTCTTAATTGGGAATAATGAGTTTGAGTTAAAGGCAGTTTTAAAAAATCATTCAAGATTTGTTCCAAAAAATACCCGGGAGTTATAAATAAAGGACAAACTTTTCCATTGTGCTTTCCATTTGCATTTTGGCTGTTAGCTTTTTCCGCGAATGACGATTTATGACTTTCATCGAGTCCAATACGGCATAGTTTTTTTTTT
The DNA here is from genome assembly GCA_911387755.1 of Chrysotoxum bicinctum. Taxonomy (NCBI): domain Eukaryota; kingdom Metazoa; phylum Arthropoda; class Insecta; order Diptera; family Syrphidae; genus Chrysotoxum; species Chrysotoxum bicinctum. Next base: position 105,753,870 of record OU426989.1, on the reverse strand, counting down.
TTCTTCAAAATCACGGGGCCTGTTGCTGCTGGGTCGATATCTAGAGAACTCCCCATTGAGTTGCATTAAAATTGTTTTTGTAATATTCATTGTGCCCTCCAACATCCCACCATGAACTTCCAGCTTCCCATCTAATCTGAGACGAACAGACTGATGGTCAATTTCCCATCAACTCTTATAAAGCGTTTTCCAATAAGGACTTGACAATTTTTTTTTTTTTAATTAAAACGCAAACCATTGGAGATATGTATTTCAAAAATTTTATTATCAGCTTGAAGTAAAATCAAAACATTATGAATGGAACTCAACTTCGACTTCATATGGCCACCACGAGCACGTTTGCAGCGGTCGATTTGTTGGACCCAATTTTCGATAACTCGGGCACACATTTCGGCCGAAAGGGGTGCTATTTCGCGTTCAATGTTAGCTCTGAGCCCTTCGTCCATTTCATGACAGGACAGTTGTCTTCTTTGATAATGACCATTGTTCCCGGTAGCAGGTTTTCGCATTTTCGTTTCCATTTATGTCTTTGTTGAAGTTCATGGAGATATTCGGTGTGCCATCTTTTCCAGAATTCTTCCTTGATGTCTGAAATCATTTTGAGTTGTTTCGAAGGCTGGACGTTAAGTGTTTCGGCAGTTGGATCGGTTGGATTAGTAAATGGTTCGCCTATGATGAAATAGCCTGATGTAAGTGCTGTTAAGTCATTACTATCGTTTGACATTGAAGTGATAGGTCGAGATTTTAGAACTGCCTCGATTTCTATCATTATGGTCTCAAGTTCTTCACAGGTTAGTGATGAGGCGGAACTTAAACATCGATACAAAGATATTTTGCTGATTTCACAGCAGCTTCCCAAAGACCTCCGAAGTGTAGTGCCCGTGGAGGTATGAAATGAAACTCTATCCTTTGATCCCTTTGATGAGAAGGTATTTTGAATTTTGTCTTGTGCTCCCTGGGTGTGTTTGTGGCTTACCAATTCCTTTAGTTGATTATTTGCACCAACAAAATTGGTAGCATTGTCACAATATATGTGTTGACAATTGCCTCGCCTTCCGATAAATCTTTTCATGGCGGCGATGAATCCATTAGTTGATAGGTCTGTTGCTAATTCTAGATGGACCGCCTTTGTGGAGAAACAGTAAAACACAGCTATATAAGTCTTCTGTGGATGTTTTCCTCCTACCTTGTAGTGTGTCTTTATAGGCCCGCAGAAATCAACTCCGGAGTTCATGAACGGACGTGCAGACTGTACTCTATGTGATGGGAGATTTTCCATTATTTGGGTTAATAATTTTGGTTTGGCTCTTGTACATCTGACACATTTCTGAACCACTGATCTGGCGGGCTAATAGCGCTTGTGGCCCGTAATGTAGATTTTCCTTGTGATAGGAGTCCATCAACATCTTTGTAAAGGGATGAGAGTAAGGCAGAAGTAGTGGATGCTTGGCTTCATATGATAATGATGATGCTTCAAGACGGCCTCCAAACCTTAGAGCTCCCTCTTCATCGATAAATGGGGATAAGCTGGTGATTGAGCTGCCCTTTGATGTTTCATTGAAACCTTGGAGGTGTTTGATGTCTTGGTCAAATTATTCTCCTTGCATGGTTTTGACTATATGAATGAGGGCCTTATAGAGTTCTGTTGGCCTGAGGGACCCACATTTTTTGATGAGTTCGTCTTTCTTTGCAGCTCTCAGATTATGACAATAGCGAAGAATATATGTTACAACTCGCTGCAGTCTTCTGAAGTCATTGTTGTGCTCAATTGAATAAATAAAGCTGGCTGGTTTTTCTACAGCTGATAATGTATGTGTTGTTGGTCTTTTCTCCAGATCACATCCCTGTTTCTTCGTGTATGGTGATTATGCCCCATGGAGATATAGGGTCCATAAAACCACAAATTGCATGATGCTAATTTATCAGCTGGAATTCCTCGCGACAGTAAGTCGGCAGGGTTGTCTCTGGAACGAACGTGCTGTCACTGTTGAATTGATGTGAGTCTTTGAAAGGATGATATTCGGTTTGCAACAAAGGTGTGAAAAGATGATGATTAGGAGTTGATCCAACCATCAATCCATATAAAGGTCGGACAGGATTTTAAATGTAGGTCCTTGGCTATGCGGTGAACTAATTCAGCTGCTAATGTTGCAGCACATAGCTCCAGGCGTGGGGTAGTTAGCTTTTTAACTGAAGCTACTCTTGATTTGGCACACAGTAATCTAACTGTGATGGTTTTGCCTTTGTTGATTGCTCTTGTGTGTATGGCTGCTCCATATCCCTTCTCCGATGCATCAGCAAAGGCATGGACCTGCACGGAATTTGGAGTTCTATGTGCAAATATATCACGTCGGGGTCACCAAAATGTACGAGTAAGTACGTGCAGACCAAAGTGGTATCACCTTGACGACGTGAGACGCTTCTAGTGCATGCATAACCTTAAGTAAGGTAAGTAAGTGTGAAATTTTAAATGTGTATAGATTGCTCTGAAATGTGTGTAGTGTTTATGAATTGTGATAGGTCAGTTGTGTAGGAAATTGTACTGGGCATTAAAAACGTCGTCGGTTTGTTGGCATATACCAATGACTTAACGCAGCCCCAGAGAAAATAGTCTAGAGGCGTTAAATCGCACGAACAAGGCGGCTAATCGACTGGCCCATTTCTTGAGATAACACGCTCATCAAACTTACTCTTCAATAAATCGATTGTAAGGTGTGCTGTGTGGTTTCTGCCAACATACTGTTGAAACCACATGTCGTCTAAGTCCATATCTGCCAATTCGGGCCAAAAATAATCGGAAATCATATGGCGCGATAAGGCCGGCCATTGACAGTAAACTGACGATCGTTAAAAAATTAAATTTGGTGGTGCAACAGCTCGGAGTGAACCAGGACCTAGTGACTTACAACTCATAACCATGTGTGCGTGTTGCCAGGGGACGGAGGAGACCTATAATTTTCTGCCGATTCCGAACGGCTAATGAGCAGCACTTTCCTTGACAAGAGATACTCTTGGAGTATTTGTCAGTTCCTCGCAAGAAGTAGTACACCCCTGAAAAAAACTTTCTTGCAGGGGCTGAGAATCGAACTCGAGACCGTCCGCATGACAGTCCAACGCATTATGTCAAGGGTTACTACGATCGTTATCGATCCTTACACAAAATATCCCATGCCCAATTCTTGAGAACGCCATGGAATTGATTGATTTGGATCGTTTGCTGATAGGTTGGACGCCTGAACGGCAGCGATATTTTCGACACTTCGACCAACCCGTTGTTTCACTGACACGGCAACACCACGCAACGAATATGTATACATTACATTACATTACATATTCCACTACTCCGTAGATAAATCTACGAAGTAGAGACACTGAAAGCACTGGTAACTCAGACCATCGGCTTATACAATACAACAGAAAGAGACAGACAGAAAGAAAGAACAACAGAAAAACACATGTCAACAGCTCACGGTTGGTATTTGAACGGTCCCCCATCCAAGTACTAACCGCGCGCAACGATGCTTGATTTCGCTGATCGATGGGAAGCGGTGCTTTCATCAGAGCCAAGGCCGTTGACCGAATATGTATAGATTCAAATTTTTGTACTAAACTTGTTATTGCCTGTCTACTAGGGCGAGAATTACGACCGAAAATTGGAGTTAACGCTCTTAAAGTTGCGGTCACCGACTCTGAATTTCGGTAGAATTTTTTTATAATTTGCAGACGTTGCTCGTGTACTTTACTATGGTGAAAATGTTGAGTTAAAATTGACAATGACAGTTCGATGATTAGTGAAAGGGTGCGTTCACAAATTAAATTCGAAGTTGTCAGTTTGCCTGTGAAGCTTCATATACATATTTATGAATTTTTGAATATTACAAGAACAACTTGAATGAACTACCACCTAGGTCGGGGTTCAAATCTCAGTCAAGGCAAAAAGTTTTTCGATTAAACTTGATAGTATAAAGGCTAAGCACCACTAATAAAGGAGTCTGATGATCGGCTTGGCAACCGTGAAATAGCTATTAACTCCAGCTAAATAAGAATCCCCTTGGTGGTAGTTCATTCAAGTTGTTGTTGTAATATTCAAAAATTCATAAATATATGAAGCTTCGCAGGCACACTGCATGTATGTAACCATAAAAAAACCCCTTCAAAAAAAAAATGTTAAGCCGTTTTTGAGATATCGAATTTTCAAAAAAAAAAAAAAAGAAATTTTTTTTAAATTCAAACAATATTTTTTTTGTTAAGTTTTGAAATGCAATGTTTTTAAAACTTTTCAGGAGCTTCTCTATACAAAATTTCATTAAAATCCGTAATGCAAATAGTGAGAAATTTGAAAATATGACTGTATGGTAGGTACAGTCAGTAATATCTTAATTTCTATTTTTACTTACGACTTATAAATATTATAAGGCAAGTTATGCATTCGTAAAAAAATCGAACTCGAGATTTTGATCAAAGTTGACATTACGATGATAGCGAAGACGAAAAAAGTTGGTCTGGCAATTCTGTCTGTCTTTCTATCTGTTTGTTCGATTACAGCTAAACGGCTCGGCCGATTTTCTTCAATCTTGGTAGATATGGGTTTCAATTTTCTACCACCAGGAGTTTTTTGATTTTATTTTTTAAGACCAAAAATAACGGTGCCGGCCATACGATTTTTTTTCGAAATTTTATAATTTTTTTTTTCTCAAAAACTGTCCCACCGATTTAAAAAAAAAATCAAAAAATTTAATTTAGTTAATCCTAGGTAATTGGTAAAAAAAAAATTTCCACAAAATGAGTAGTTTTGGTACCCCCTTGGGATCATTTTTTTTGTTTTTGATTTTCTCAAAAACGGTACCACCGATTTTGATCATTTTTTTTATGCTTAAGCTTCACAGCAGTTTAAATATTATTGTGTATTCAAATTTTCCAAAAATTTTTTTTTGGATTTTTGAAAAAACTTTCAAATTTTTTGTTTTGAAAAAACAATGTTTCGAAAACCCTATGCTCGATTTTTTTCAAAATTTGATAAATAAAAGTTTGGAAAAATAATCTACAGGATATGAGAAAAATAAATTCATTTTACTTAAAAATAACGGTACCCTCCATACAAATGTTAAAAAATGGTTTTCGAAAATCTTATTTTTCTCGAAAACGGTTCCGAGAATTTTGGTTATATTTTTTTTTTCGATTCATTTTTAAGATTTATAATTTATTTACAAAAAATTTGAAAACAAGATATTTCTGACTGTACCTACCATAGAACGATTTTTTAAAATTTTGAATTTCTCATTATCAGCATAACGGATTTTAGTAAAAAATTTTAGAGCGAAGCTTTTAAAAAATTTAAAAAACATTGCATTTCAAAACTTTGAGAAAATTATTTTTTTTTTTGGAATTTTGAAAAAAAAAATCTATTTTTTTTTTTTGGAAAAGTCAATATCTCGAAAACAGCTCAATATTTTTTTTTAAATTTAATTTTTATTCGAACAATAATAAAAACTTTAAATTGGCATACCAAATTTTTTTCTTAAAAATGTTTTACAAATTTTTTACATAAAAGCTTATTTTTTTAAGAAACCACTACAAAGACTTATAATTTTTGTTCTTGCATAAACCTATCTTTGCTTAAATCACATAGCATCCTATTTTTACCTCCAACTACTAAAGAAATTGTTTTAGTAATTCAAAAAATTAATTTTACGCTTATGAACAGTTTTTCTCTAATAACATTCATTTTTGATATTCTTAGTCTATTACATTACGTTCGACCCAGTCGCATTTTATTTTTTATTAAATTACAGATGTACAAATTAATCGAAAGAAAAAAAAATTATAAAAATTCTAGACGCCGTTTTCGAGAAAAATACGATTTTTGAAAACCATTTTTTTAACATTTTTATGGTGGGTTCCGTTATTTTTAGGTAAAATACAATTTTTTAGTCACATCTTGTAAACCATATTGACAAACTTTTTATCAAGTTTAAAAAAATCTAGTACCTATGGAGTTTTCGAAATATATTGAATTTTGAAAAAAAAAATTGAAATTTTTTATAAAAATCCAAAAAAAATATTTTTGAAAATTTGAATGCACAATAATTTTAAAATTATTGGGTAGATTAAAAAAAAATATTAAAATCGGTTGAGCCGATTTTTGGAGATAGGCCCTTACTGTAAAACAAAAAATCACATCCTGCTTGCAGCTTCTCCCTTGCGTTTCTGACATTCTAATGAATCGTGGGACAAGACATTCAATCGCTTTCGAAACTCGGTTCAACAGATGACGTACGGTTGCATTGCTCACTCCAATCAAATCTGTAATTGTCCATTGAATCGCTCCCAATGCAAAGTATCGTGGTACGATTAATACCTGGGTAATTGGAGGTAGTTCACGCGATCTTTAAGAACAAACAATATATCCTTTTTTATTAATAGAAAAAAAGGTCACGAAAATAGAAAACATTTAAGAACAAACCAGAAATTAACCCGAATTCACCGTCTCTGGTCGCAGGGTAAAGAATCCTCTATTAAGCTTAGAACCATAATTGTCGCAGGCTTTGAGAGATGAAAAGGAGAAATGAAGTCACGGTCGTCCCGTTTATCGATTCCAATTGCCGTCTTTCAAGAAATAAATGCTCCTCCTCGGCAACATCTTGAAGGCCAAGTTGAGTCTGTCACTTCCAATCCAATGAATAAAAGCGGTTTCTCAAGTTGAGAATAAAAATCCCAAAGTTGTGTTCAAGACTTAGTTTTTTCGTTAATCCTATTTTTGGTTTGTGAAATATTTTTGGCATTTGGTTAACTAAATCTCGGAATGGCATATAATGAAGACTTAAAATAACTTACTTACTTGGGTCCTCGGACCTGTTACGGCCGTGTGGTTCCCCTTGCAGCGCATAGGGCCTCCACCACTCCCACGCGCCATCGTGTACTGTTTCTGGAGGTGTACCTCAGCTCTCTCCAACTCTTCCCCAGTTGTGCTGATTCCTCTTCGACCGTTCTTCGCCAAGTACTTCTAGGTCGGCCCACTCCTCTGCCTCGCTGCGTGAGAGGGTTCCATTGCATCGCTTGACTCGCAATGCACTCGTGGCTTTTTCGAAGCGTATGTCCATGTCCAATCCACTGCCATTTACGTTTTCTTATTATAGAGTCAATGGGTTCCTGACCTGTCCTCGCATGAAATATGTCATTGGAGACAAGGTTAGGCCAACAAATCCGCAAGATGTTTCGCAGACATCTATTCACGAACGTTTGCAGATTTCTTGTGACAGTGGGTATTACTTCCCAAGTGCTGCATCCATAAAGAAGCACGGATTCTACATTGGAGCGGAACAGTCGTAGCTTGATCTTTAGGCTTATAGAGTTGTTTCTCCATATTTTGGACAGCATTCCGAACGCAGCCTTTGCTTTCCCGATTCGGCTGGTTGTATCTAGTTCGGTCCCACCATCAGTAGACACAATACTCCCAAGATATTAAAAACTCTCTACCGTCTCTACTGGTTGTCCAGAAATATCTATTTTGAGTAGATGAGGAAGTTCCAAAGCTGATCCTTTTAGTTTTTGCCGTATTGATCTTAAGCCCGACGGTTTCGGCTTCTCTCTCCACGCTGGAGAGATGGAGATCCATGATCCTATGAGATAGTAAGCACACATCATCCGCGTAGTCCAGATGTTCCAGGTGTGATAGCAGATTCCACTGAATTCCTCCATTTAAAGTCGACAAGGCTGCATGCAGCACATCACTTATTACCAACAGGAACAGTATTGGTGACAGTATACAACCCTGTCTAACGCCACTTTGGATTTAAAACTCCTCTGATAACCTTGCTTTATGCAGAACGTGACATTTGGATCCTTCATATGTAGCCTTGATTATAGCGATCAATTTATCCGGAATGCCCCTCCTGCGCAAGGCAAGCCAAATAAATACTCTATTGCCACCGTCAAACGCCTTTTCGAAATCGATGAACAGCAGGTCAAGTGGTGATCGATATTCAACGCACTGTTCGATGATGATCCGCAAAGTGTTGATGTGATCCACACAGGAAGATCCAGTGCGGAAACCTGCTTGTTCGGCGGAAGCGTGTCTTCTAGGTGGTCTTTTATTCGACCTAGGACGATTCTTGCTATAACCTTGGCTACAGCAGGCAGCACGCAGATTCCTCTCCAGTTTTTGCACTGCGTAAGGTCTTCTCTTTTTGGAAGCTTGACAATCATCCCCTTTTTCCACTCAGGAAAACTTTCTATTTCCCAAGCTCTTTCTAAAAGTGCCTGCAGGAGCTCAGACGATGTTGTTGGCGCTGCTCGTAAGAGCTCTGCGGGAATACCGTCAAGTCCAACCGCTTTGTTGTTGTTCAGTGCTCTGATTGCGGTTAATATTTCTTCTCTACTGGGGGATACAGTGCGTATTCGGGAATTTGTTACTACGGATGGATCATTGGGTGTTAGGTTGACTTCGCTAGTGAAAACGCGATTTAAAACCGCAGAAAAGTGTTCCTTCCACCTTTTGAGCTGGTCTTCATCCGAAACTAGCAGTGATCCGTCTATGTTCCTTACCAGGTGTTGTTTAAAGCTTTGGACACCTGTTTAGTCTTTGGTAATTTTGTAGACGGTCCTACTGTCGCATCTACTTGCGGCCTCTTCTGCTTCTGTTGTCAATGCGTTCATTTAGTTACGCTTGTCACGTCGCACGCTACGGTGAACTTCTCTCATCTCCGCTCTCTCAGCCGCTCCAAACCTAAACTAAAACAATAAATAATGCCTTAGATTCAACTTTATGCCGATATTATGCTAGTTTAGATTAATGGTTTACCTCGCACCGAGAACAACCATAAATATGTCCCTCCAACCGAGTTATTAGTATTAAAAGATTCTTTTCCAAACAACTAAATCTTTCCCTTATCCCGCACTGCATAGTTAGGTCCTTCATCCCTTACTGCCCTTTCCCAAACACTCAAACTCAAACTCAGGCCTCTACTCCCTGCAATCAAGTAAATTCTCAATTTGACTTTCTATAGAAAACCCAAGACCATGAAAGTCTAAATTCATCACTGTTGACGTCGTCATGTGCCAGACATACATAATTATCCCTTCTGGGCTCTATGGGTTGCAGAAGAATAAGGAAAACTTTTATATCTCATTTAATGTGTGTGAGTGATTTTTCTTCTTTTTTTTTTTCTAATCCCATTATCTTTACAAATAAAGTAAGGAGCCATCCGTAGAGGAGGAAAAAGTTATAATGAAAATGTGAAAATTTTCAAACAATAGTTTACTTCCATGGCATATAGTCACATACTTGTTTTGCCACCATGCAGTTCAGTGGTGTGGAATAAATCTCTTCTTTTCTTTTTCCCTCTTAAATTTTGTTAAAGTTTTTTGCGCCTAAGTTGCTTGAATTTTTTTTTTTTTTTTACAACGCCCTAGGAAGCAAAGTCATCAGCTCGTTCTTGGAGTATTTTGTGTCGTTAGAAGGGAATTCATCCTCTCGAACATAAAATGGGTTAATAGATTCCGGATTGAAATTTTTACAACATGGTGCGCTAGGTCGATTGAAAAATCGATATAACATCTCTTAACACCCTTAAAAGCCGAAGCAGGCGAAATGTAGAGAAACCAATTTGATTAGCTTAAATGTTATATTAATGTAACTCCCTATCTACTTATCTTATACGATTTGTAAATGACGTTATCGAAGTTGAAAAACGTTTCAAATGATTGCTGAGCGATGTAGGTATACCTAAATGTACATCTACCCTCGCTTCCGTCCGCTTACGGACCTACCTATTTTCTGCTGGAATTTTAGGATTTTTGAGGGTATTTTCGTTTTGGAGATGTAATCTATGTAAATCGAAATGTTAAAATTAACTTTTCCACCTTTAGCTGGATTTTAAAAGTTATCTACCTTTATCAACGATTCTGGAGTTATATTTTCAATTTAAGCTGGAAGAAATTAGGGGGGTGAATTTTTCGACTGTCAATTAATAACTGAAATTCGTTTTTAACTGCTTGGTGGTGTTGGACCTTAGCACGGATTTTTTATTAGCCTTTAATTATTTCGGTTATTTTTTAATCCTCACAAGCAGCTGGTGCTGTGAGTTATTAATATTTATGCCCAATAAATTCTACATGGATTAATGCTTGTTTGTTTGTGATGTTGAACGGATTTAAAATAAAAGGGACAAAGTTTGGGTGGAAATCGGTGATTTAAAGGAACACAGTTCGAACGGGAATTCGGGAATTTGAGGAAAAGTATATTTTAACTGTCAATTTTTCTGAAGAAGCAGCTCTTATGAAACAGGTACCATGTTCGTAAGCGGGGGATTATATTCACCCCTTTTACAGAATTCGGCAAATGAGCTAAAGCGACAGTTTAAATTAATTTTCAAAATTTTGCTATTACTGAATCCGACGAATGAAAGTTGAACGAACGCGCTAACAATCCCTGCACCACCGACATTTTGTTCAACTAACTTATATGGTATTACTGAATTCGCAATCCATTCGCACTCCATACAATTTCTATCATTTTACAGTCGCAACAATTTCGAGACGAATCTGAAGTGAATTTTTGATTAGACGAAAAATAAAAACAAAAATAAACAATGGAAAGCATAATAATGTAAGTCAAAAGCTTATCATACTGAATGTTTAAGTGTTGTTTAAAAAAATTTCATAGAAAACGCACAAGCAACAACGAAACCGGAGAGCCAGAAATCTAAAAAAAAAAAAAACAGAGCTCACGGTTGGTATTGATCGGTCCTCCATCCAAGTACTAACCACGCACAACGATGCTTGATTCCGTTGATCGATAGCTATACTATTATCAAAGCCTAGGCCGGTTGACTAAATGTATGTAGCTGACAGTGTCGATACGAAAGTTCACAAAGGATAAGGTAATTTTAGGAATCGACAATGTAGTTCATCTGGCGAATTTTATAATTCAGTTTTACAGCGGATGCGAAAGGTCAACCGATCGATTCACCTCACCGGGAGTTAAATTCTGCGAATTCTGTAATCGACATGATTATTTCGAAAATAATCACTCGATTATTTTAACCCAAAGAGCTACCCTCTGCGCACATGATTTCGTCAACAAGGAGCTTTAGATGATCTGCCTCAAGCTGGAAGAGACTTTTTTCTGTGGGGTTACTTGAAGCAACGTTAAGTATACGTAAATAAACCCACCACTATCCCGCTGCTAAAGAAGAACATTCGTGTTGAAATACAGGCGGTGAGGCCAGATGTCCAACGAAGTGTTACGGAAAACGTCCTAGATAAACCCCGTTTCTGTGAGCATGAAGCTGGTGCTCGTTTGTGGGACATTATGTTTCACACTTAGCCCAAAAAAATTCCAAAAATCATACTTTGTGATTCTGAAATAAATTATGAATACAAAATTATATCTATAAAAGAATTGAATAGAATTGTATATTCAAATTTTCAAAAAAATTTTTTTTGGATTTTTTAAAAAAACTTCATTTTTTTTTTTTCAAAACTCATTATTTCGAAAACCCTATGCTAGATTTTTTTTAAACTTGATAAATAAAAGTTTCTTAATATAATCTACAAGATGTGAGAATAAAAATTTTATTTTACCTAGAAATAAAGGTACCCACCATACAAATGTTAAAAAATTAAAAAAAAATTGTTTTCAAAAATCGTATTTTTGTCAAAAACGGCACCTAGAATTTGGATAAAATTTTTTTTCTTTCATTTAATTTTTATGATCTTTAATTTAATAAAAAAAATTGAAATTAAGATATTACAGCTTGTACCTATACCTACCATAGAACCATTTTTTCGAATTTTGAATTTCTCATTATCCACATAACAGATCTTAATGAAGCTTCTAAAAAGTCTAAAACACATTGGCGCAAAATTTTAAACATTTAACACCTACTCTAAATCAATGTTAGAATGGGAGTCGACTCTAAATATTGAGTATAAAACGAGAACCGACTTTTTGTTAATTTTAAAGGACATAAACTATACTTTAACGTTGAAGAGCTCGTCTTACTTTAACAGCAGCAAATAGCTAGTTTATCTTTAAAAGTATACTTTATTCATATTGCATATTGACAATGGTCATTTCATACCAAAGCAAATCGAAGAATAAATGTTTACTGATGTTTTATTCGATTTTTTAAAGATGTTTTTTGTAAATAGACTGAATAACTGAATATTATAAATTCAAAATAATCTTACGAAAGTGCTCTACGATGAACAAATATGTAAATACAAATGTATGTAGGTACATACATATCTTATGTATGCACGCCCGCCGCCGCCGCCGCCGCCGGCCGAGACGAGTATAGCTAAATGAATCTGCACCTTGCAACAACAAATTGAGTTTTTATGCTGTGAATTTGCGATTTATACTTTATTTCCATCTAAAATAATATAAATAACTTATAAACAATCAAAATCTGTACTGAGGTAGTATATAAAATGTACTTTTTTCGGCGAAAAATTATTTGGTTTAAAGTTGTCTGTTCTTTTTACTTTTTTTTTGTTTTTTTTTTGTAGTTGTGTGAGTTATGTATCTGTCAAATTAAGGGTTGTTCAACGCAAATTCGCTTAGGTTCTGTTGTAAAACCCACATCAGTTAGAAGAGTTGTCTAACGTGTTTAAAATTATGCAAAAGTTAGACGAAGTCTCCAAGCTAAACGACTGCGTTAAGTAGAGCCGGTTTTATTCCGTAAACGAGAACTGTTTAAAATTTTGCGCCATTGCATTTCAAAACTTTAAAATAAATATTTTTTGAATTTTCGAAAAAAAAAAAAAAAATATTTTTTCTTTTTTTGAAAATTCGATATCTCAGAAACGGCTCAATATTTTTTTTTGTAAATTTAATTTTTATTCGAAAAATAATAAAAACTTTAAATGGGGGTACCAAATTTTTACTTGCGACTTATAGGTACTATAAGGCAAGTTATGCATTCGTAAAAAAATCGAACTCGAGATTTTGATCAAAGTTGACATTATGATGATAGCGAAGACCAAAAAAGTGGGTCTCGCAATTCTGTCTGTCTGTCTGTCTGCCTGTCTGTCTGTCTGTCTGTCGGTTCGACTACAGCCTAAACGGCTGGGCCGATTTTCTTCAAACTTGGTAGATATGGGTTTTAATTTTTTCCCCCCATACGTTTTTTTCTTTTTTTTAGGACCAAAAATAACGGTACCTGCCATACGTCGTCTATGTCGTTTTAATTCCATTAAAACCTTCTAAAAATTGTCATCAATGGGTTGCTGGTTTACTCATTACATGTTGTTCAGGCATAACACTAACAACATGTAATTGAGTTAAACTAGTACGCCCAACAAAGATGAACACAAATAAAATAATGTGAATTTTAAGCGACATAGAAAAAAGACACGGCATTTCTCCGCTTTAGCTCAGCCGCCATCCCTGGAGATAAAAATATCTGAGACAACCACCAACAGTCTCAGAACATCGTGCCACACATCTTTCCTATCCTTCTTCCTCTTCATTAACTTCACGCCCGCGCTGTGTTGAAACATTTAAAGGGTAATCATAATCCCTTGAGCGCGGGTAGATTATAAAAAAAAAAAAAAAAAAAAAAAAAAAAAAACGATTTTTTTTCGAAACTTTATAAATATTTTTTTTCTCAAAAACTGTCCCACAGAATTTTTTTAGAAAAAATTTGAAAAATTTCATTTGGTTAAAACTAGCTAATGGTTGAAAAAAATTTTACAAAAAATTGTTATTTTTGGTAGCCCCCCTGGGTCCATTTTTTTTGTTTTTGATTTTCTCGAAAACAGTACAGCCGATTTAAGTAATTTCTTTTATGCCAAAGCTCCTCCAAAGTTTGAATATTATTACATATTCAAATTTTCAGTTTTTAATTTTTTGGATTTTTAAAAAAAAAATTCAAAATTTTTTTTGGAAACTTAATATTTCGAAAGCCCCATGTCGGTTTTTTTTCAAACTTGGCAAATAAAAGTTTCTTAACATAATCTACAAGATTTGAGAAAACAAATTTTGTTTTATCTAAAACTAACGGTACCTTCCATACAAATTTTAAAAAATGGTTTTCGAAAATCGCATTTTTCTCTAAAACGGTTCCGAGAATTTCGTAAAATTTTTTTTCTTTTGATTAATCTTTAAGATCTATAATTTAATAAAAAAAAAAAAATTTAATCTAGATATTACTGACTGTACCTACCATAGAACGATTTTTTCGAATTTTGAATTTTTTATTATCGACATAACGGATTTTAATGAAATTTTTTATAAAAAAGTTCCTAAAAAGGTTAAAAAACATTGCATTTAAAAACTTAAGAAAAAATATTTTTTCAATTTTTAGAAAAAAAAATCATTTTTTTTTTTTGAAAAATTCGATATCTCAAGAACGGCGTAGTATTTTTTTGGAAATTAGACTTCTATTCGTACAATAATAAAAACTTAAGGTTGGGGTACAAAAATGTCTTCTTAAAAATGTTTTAAAAATTTTGTACATAAAAGCTTATTTTTTTAAGGAACCACTACAACGAATTATTTTTGTTCCTGCATAAATTCATTTTTACATAGCATTCTATTTTTATCTCTTACTACTAAAACAATTTTAAAAAAATCATTTTATCCTTATGAACAGTTTTCTCTAATAACATTCGTTTTTAAAATTCCTAGTCTATTCCATAGGAGCAAGTTCTTGCGACCCAGTCGTGCATTTTATTTTCTTTCGATTAATTCTTGCGATCTATATAGTTCAATGAAAAAAAAATTATCAAAGCGCACGGTAGTGCCCAGCCAAGTTCTGGCACTACACCCTTTTTATAGGAACAAACTCAGGCGATTTTTGACCCCTCCTTATCTTCAGTAACAATGAAGTCAAAAACTTAAAATTCCGAATATTTGCTAAGCTCGTCAGGCACAGGCGAGGCGCCTCACCAAATTTCATGATATAAGGCCTCAAAAATCACAACAACCGTAACTGACTGACTGACTGACAGATCATCAAAATTATGGAGCACTTCCCGACATCGTAGAGTCTTGTAATCTTGCACAACGATAGGTCTTGTCATGCAACCATAGGAAAAATAATTTAAAATTTTTGAAACAGCTACAATGTAATAGAGAAATTTTATTATTTAATGATTACTGACTAAAATTTGATGGGTTCACTGGTCAAGTTTTTAAAACCTTTCGAATTGAGAATAAACAAAAACTGGCCAATATTATTCAATATTATTCTACTTTAAATATTAGGTATTAAACCTTCATGAAGTAAGAACTTGGCGTACTTTTAGATCTCAGTACTTTTCACGGCTGACTTGTTTGACAAAGGTTTTTGTATAGAAGAACTTGGCTCTTTTTTTAACATTTATGTTTTTGGTCTGTTTAAAATAATTCTGACTGCACCTACCATAGAACCATTTTTTCGAATTCTGAACTTCTCGCTATCGGCCTATAGTGTTTTAATGATTTTTTTTTATAGAGAAGCTTCTAAAAAGTTTTAACAAGATTACATTTCAAAACTTCAAAAAAATATTTTTTGAATTTCTAGCAAACATTTTATTTTCATACTATTAAAACAGATTTCACAGCTTTGACCCTTAAACCGTTTGCTCCTTATTAAATTCTTCTTATGTCTTATTTTTTTCAATGTGCGAAAGTTAAAGAACTTTCTATACATATATCTAAACAGACAAATAAATTTAAATGTTCTTGTCACACATTTTAACGTACACATTTGACGTACAAAAAAACCCTCCCTATAATTTCTCTCAATCTACTTGTATATGGTTTTCTAATAATTTTGATTTTCAAATGTGAAATTTACAAAATGCCAGAGTATACTATTATAATTAGCTCAACAAATTTCTTATTCCAAAAAATACCCCAAAGCAATAATTTTCAATTTTATTAAAACTACATTCTACATTATGAATACACATACATACATTAAATATAATATAAAATATGTTTTTGTACGAAGTGAGGTTTTATTCGCTCGAAAGCCCACGAACCACATGCAAAATAAAAACAAAACACCAACTCATAAAACACCTATACACCATAGAGAACTCTGAACTTCCTGATTTTAGGGATGCTACCGAAAATATAAACCAAACACTCACGAGCATAATCACAAAATGCATACTTAAACATGGAAATATAAATAAATTACTCATTTGGGAATGCCATCAACTGTAGTCGAAAAACCAAAAAGTTCTAGCTCCCCTTGTTTGGAAATTCTCTCATCTCTCGTCATAACGAACGAACGAACGAAAGAACGACACCCTCTCCGAACGTCCATATCGTAAGGCTTATGTTCAGTGCCGGATTCACCAAAAACAAAGGCAATCCAAACACCAGCTGCTTAAGAGTCTAATTTAAACCCGATTTCTATGGTAGACCAACGAAAGCGCTTGGTCTCTTTGGATGATTTATTCTCAGTAGGTAGACATTGAAATAACAAAATTTGAGAGTATATTCTCAAGTCTCCAAAGAATATACTTTCAGTCGTATTTATTAGATTTCCTTAGATGGGTGTTTAGTTAAACAAGATCAAGATCAAGTATTTCAAAACTCCACTTTTTACAGCAATTGCTGGGATTTCCGTAGCATATACTCATTTTTGTACTTACTTATTTAGTTAACCGACCCCCGATCCATGAAGGGTCTCTGTCTGAAACATGGTAGCTTTCCATCCTCTGCGATCCCGTGCACGCTGCTTTCAGTCATCTGGGCCAAGCGCTTTGGTATCCGCAATGGCTCGGTCCTTAAACCGGAGATTCGGTCTTCCTTGTCGCCTTGAACCTGGGGGTTGGGATTCGGGGACTCTCCATTCGCTCAATTTGGACGAGTCAATATAGTTCCACTCGCGCAGAAGACGAAATATCCGTCGAAGCTCTTTTCTTTCGAAAGAGTCAGTATCATCTGTTCCTTCCTGCTTTTAGTCCAGCATTCGGCGCCGGTAAAGCAGGACTGTTAGTAGAAGGTCATCGTAGAGTGTGCACTTCGAGGAGTTTTGAACCCATTTGTTTAGCTAAATTGATGTAGCAATGGTTTCCTACGGTAATTCCTCGTCGGATCTCCACTAATGTCTCGTTCGTGGAGTTAATATTAACTCCGAGGAAGATGAACTCCTTAACTACGTCGAAGTTTTCACTATCAATAGTGACGGTTTGCCCAAATCATTGGGCAGATGTTTGTTTGTTTGTTGAAAGCACATACTTGGTATTGTTCTCATTTCCTTCAGAACGAACAAGTTTCGCCTGATCTTCAACAGACGGGCAGGACTCTATTACATAACGTTGGGAACGGCTTCATCAGTCGATATTTTCCGCAAACCCAGTTGGACCAATTTGTTTAATATAGTGCCCTTCGTGTTAATGCCTACCCTGCGCACCATCTGCTCTAGAAGGAGATTGGAAAAATCACATGAAAGCACCGCATCTCCTTGCCGAAGCACTGTGCCTATTTGGAATTGTTCAGAAGAGTTGCTCCCTAGTGTATTTTCCAATGTGACGCGGCATATTTGGATCAGTTTTTCCGGGATCCCGCGTTCGGTCATCGCCAGCCATAGAGCTCCTGAAAATGAATGCTATCATATTCGGCTTTGAAGTCGATAAATTGATAATGATGGTGAGTTCCGTCCTTTCCAGAATTTGCTTTAGTGTGAATATTTGGTCTATGGTCGATCTGCG
The DNA here is from genome assembly GCA_911387755.1 of Chrysotoxum bicinctum. NCBI lineage: Eukaryota > Metazoa > Arthropoda > Insecta > Diptera > Syrphidae > Chrysotoxum > Chrysotoxum bicinctum. The sequence continues at coordinate 105,736,212 of OU426989.1, read as the reverse complement.
GCGCTGGTAGCGACGCTGATACTTGCCGACAATTATTACAGAACGGTTGGAAGCGTTCATATAGCACTTAGGATAGGATCTAATATGCGACATTTTGTAGAGATATGTCTCTATAGGTCTTGCAAGATAAAGGATCACCTTTTTTGTAGATGAGGCATATGGAGCTGATGGTCCAATCATCCATCCATATTTGGTTGATGGCTTGATGCATTCACGCTACCAAAACGTCACCTCCGCATTTGAAGAGCTCTGTATGGTAAGCCATCGTATCCTGCGGCCTTGTTGTTTTTAAGCTTATTTAGAGCTAAGCCTACTTCTTCTTCTTGACTTCTTGCCCTATTAAACGATCCACATTATGCCCATTTCACAGCTGCTGGAAATGCTGCTTGAAAGCATCTACAATTCCCTGTGCTTGATGACATCAAGGTTACCTTCCTTGTTTCGAAGGGCCTGTGTTCCGATCTTGAAACAAGCAGCCAGTTTCTGGGCTTATTTGTAAGACTTTCGAAAGTTGTTTCTATCGGGAGACTCTTCGATCTCCTTGAGCTGGGTAGCTGCGTAAGGTCGCTTCTTTCTGCGCAAGATCTTCTTTTCCTCATTGCTCGATACTCTTCTTCCACTGCTCTTGTTTTGCGCTGCAACATATTCGTATTTGCATCTTCTGTCACGCGTTTCAGTTGAACGCATTTTTTTTCTGAGGTGGTTGGTAGCCTACGGTGCGGTGGTTTCGGCTACCTCTTTGATGATATCCCGATACTGGGACCACTGTGACGTCTGTGGCGTCTTTGATAGATGATTGTATATACAACGGAGAGCTTCTCGCTGAGGTGCTTTTTGTAGGCTCTGGCAACTCCAGGTATGCTGGTAAGCCATCAGATCTTCCGGCTTTGTTATTCTTAAACTTATTTATAGCTAAGCATAAATCTTCTTCTATACTGGCTCGTGAAGCTGGTTCTTCATTGATTGGAAGACTTATATATGTAATAGTCCAACCACTCTGAGCAAGTGCTGCAAATCTTGTATACCACTTTTACTTGCTGCTAGACGTGCACTCACGATAAGCCTCTGAATGTAGGTTTGTAGCTTGCTCTAAGATCTGAAAGGTTTAAAATATTAAGTTTTCAAAAAATATTTTTCTTCGACATCTTGGCTTTCAATATTCCTTAAATATTCTACAAGCTGAAAGAAAAAATTAAAAACGGTTACAGTGTTTTGAAGAGAGTTCGCATAATTACACTAGACACCAACTTAGGCACCAATTTCTCTAAATCTGGCCTTGTTTGTTCCTCTTTGATGGTCACTTTTGTTAAAATAATATGAACTGCAAATTGCTAGGAAACGTCGAGTTTTATTACCCGTTCACCTTCTATCGACCCCAGTTATCGTTTTCAGTGAATGAATAACAACTTGTGTTGTCACCATAATAGTTTTAGGCTTTAAATATGTAGATGAAAAAAGCCAATCCACGCAACGGCATCAGAGTACACTTAGGCTTACAATCATGAATATTGGTTCTTCTGTTTATTTGGATTTTATTGTCAGAATTATAAACTTTTGATCAGGATAGCATATCGATTACTTAACATTCAATAAAACTGGATGCATTGTTAATATACGAGTAACTACAGGCCTTAATATTAATGTCAAAATGTCAATTAACCAGTCTTGCTCATATTAAAAAATGCCAATAAGCTTCTTACATTTTTTTCAGTAAAAAATATAAATTATATATATTTTTTAATAAATTATTTTTATTTTCAGGAATTCTGCGGCAGTTTCCATTAAACAACTAACAGATCGAAGGGTAAGTTGAATTTCGCACATTTTTGTTTGATTCGTCGGAAATCGGTTGAAAATAGCGATCGATATAAGACCCCTTTCTAAAAACATTCTTTTCTATGACCAATATCTATACAAAAATTCGTTATTATGAACACGCTTTAAGGGTAAATTTTGGGGCTTAATAATAATTTATCAAGCCCAAACGATAAATTTCATATAAAATTAGTTATTTTTCAAAAATAATGGATGGATACTGTATTTTATGAAATTCAAAATTTCGTTAGGGTAAATTAGGGTAAATAAAAAAAAATTAAAAAATGTATTTTTTTTTAAATTAAAAGCCACAGCAAGTTGAATCTTATTTTTTTTTTGAAGAAATAGAAATTAAAAAATACGAAACAGTTATGAACTACCAAAACTTTTAAAATATCTACAACTCGACTTATGAACGCTTGAATGCAAATTGCGGAATAGATGTTTGATAACTAATAACCTTTAAAAAGTAAAAATTGTTAAAATAGACCTTATATATAATAAAACTTATAGTACTATCAAGAAGACGAAAGATTGTGGCGACATCTTAAGTATAGCGACAGTACTTGCTAGATCTGTCTCTGCTAAATTTAGTAATAAAATATTCGCTTTTTACTTGCGACTTATAAGTACTATAAGGCAAGTTATGCATTCGTAAAAAAAATTGAACTCAAGATTTTGTTCAAAGTTGACATTACGATGATAGCGAAGACCAAAAAAGTGGGTCTCGCAATTCTGTCTCTGTCTATCTGTCTGTTCGACTACAGCTTAACGCCTTGGCCGATTTTCTTCAAATTTGGTAGATATGGGTTTTAATTTTTCCCCCCCGAATGTTTTTTTCGTTTTTTTTTTCTTAAGACCAAAAATAACGGTACCTGCCATACGATTTTTTTTTCGAAATCTTATACAGTTGTCCAACAGATTAAAAAAAAAATTCATAAAATTTAATTTAGTGAAACCTAGTTAATGGTTGAAAAAAAAAATTTCAAAAAATTATTATTCTCGGTACCCCCCTTGGAACCATTTTTTTTTTTTTTGATTTTCTCAAAAGCGGTAGAACCGATTTTGATAATTTTTTTATGTTAGAGCTAGCAGTATTCAAATTTTCAAATTTTTTTTTTTGATTTAAAAAAAAAAATTCCAATTTTTTTTTTTTTGAAAACTCAATATTTCGAAAACTCCATGCTCGATTTTCTTAAAACTTGATAAATAACAGTTTTTTAAAAAAATCCACAAGATATGAGATAAAAAATTTATTTTACCTAAAAATAACGGTACCCTCCATACAAATGTTAAAAAATATTTTTCGAAAATCGTATTTTTCTCGAAAACGTTCTGAGAATTTTACCTTAATTGTTTTTCTTTGGATTAATTTTTAAGATCTATAAGATAATAAACAAAATGAAAACAAGATATTACTGACTGTACCTACCATAGAACGATTTTTTTTTAAAGTTTGAATTTCTCATTATTGGCATAACGGATTTTAATGAATTTTTTTTAAGAGGAGCTTCTAAAAAGTTTAAAAAACATTGCGCTTCATAACTTTAAGAAAAATATTTTTTTTTGAATTTTGAAAAAAAAAAATATATTTGTTTTGTGGAAAATTCAATACCTCGAAAACGGCTTAATAATTTTTTTGTAAATTTAATTTTTATTCGAACAACAATAAAAACTTTAAATTGACGTACCAAAAATTTTTCTTAAAAATGTTTAAAATTTTTTTTTATATACATAAATGCTTATTTTTTTTAAGAAACTACTACAACGACTTATAATTTTATATATTTTTTTTTTTGGAAATCATATTCGAAATAAAATAATTATTTTTTGAAAAAAAAATTATTTTTAATTTGTCTGCCTCATTAATACAATTTTGTTTTTTTTTGCCTTATTTTGTGAAAAACGTAGTTTTTTTTTTTCAATTCGCGCGTTCGGTGACATCTGTCAAATTCATTGTTTATTATTCAGTTTTTGATGCCAACTTACGATGGCAAGTTACACACTATTGAAGAATAACACTTTATTATAAAAATTAGTGTTTGTTAGTGCAAACTTCGCGCTCATTTTATGACAGATGTGGTGGTCCTTCATAGTCGACTTTTCAATGTTTGGTGGCTTAATTCCTGTAATTAATCAACCAAGATTCGAAAAATCTTCTTAGCGACGAGGTTGAACAGGTGACAATGTATTGTCAAAAAGTTGCGGTTCGGTGTGGATTTTGGACACCATCACTTGTCTGTACGATTTCGAATGCGAGACTGGTGAGCTACAGAACCAATTGATAACCAGTTTCTTATGGCCCAAATTGTCGTTCGTGACCCTTTTTATTCCCACATGTCTGTGGCTAGAGGTCATTTTCAGTCTCGTGGTCGGCTGGTTGATAGAACTTAGGAATTTTCAAGCCATTTGGCAGCGTTAGTAAATTTCAATATATTTTTGCTTGGAATTTCAAGGAGTTCTTTCAGGTCGTAGAAGGAGTGTCTTTCTAGGAGGCTGTTTCTCAGATGGTATAGGGCAGGGCAGTGACACAGCTAGCGAGGAGTATCCTGATGTATCTCCTCATCACCGCATCCTCTGCATAATTCGTCCATACTGAGTTCAATTTTTTCTTGTGGTAACCCAGTTGGTTGTGTCCGGTAGTGTTTGTTTGCTGAAAACAGGCCATAGTTTTCTGGTTATAAGACAGGAATCGAGCGAGTTCCATCTCTTGTTTTTTGCAGCTAGAACGTTGCCTGGATTACCTATTAAAAATTACAGGATGGGATCTTACCTGTTGTGTCTCCCTGATTAGCATCAAGTGTTAATCCTATTTTTTCCAGCTCGTCAGCGTTTTCATTACCTGGGAAACCACTGTAACTAAGAACCCTTATCTCTTCGCGATATCAAGTTATAAGCTTTGATTTGATTTCAATGACAGAAATCGCTTTTATTGCCGCTTGGCTATCAATGAAAAAGGTGATATCAGCTTGTGGTATTGCCATCATCGAGACTTGTCTAGAAACTTTCATCACTGCCAGAACTTGGAAGACATTGATGTAATCCGAAAGTGTGAATCAGCTGGAAGTCCAAAGGTTTTTGAAGAGAACCTGGCGCCGACAGCAGTATCCATCTTGGAACCGTGCGTCGTCGCGTTGGTACATATAGCTATCATCGATTTCCAGGTTGACGGCTCGTTGATTTGCCTTTGGCCTTTCTCTTCTTGGAAAGGCGGTCTTGAACGGCTTCTAAAAGCCTAAGCGGGTTGTTATGTACATACCCTATTTCCCGTATATTTCTGTAGAATTTGCGAACGACCTATGGCACTTTGTTTCCAGCTACCAGTTTGTCTATGTCGTAGTGGGCTATTTGCTGAATTATGGGTCTCGCTGTCTAAACGGCTCGGCCGATTTTCATTAAACTTAGTAGATATCGTTTTTAATTTTGTCCCCCACCCATTTTTTTTATTTTTTTTTTTTTTTAAGACCAAAAATAACGGTACCTGCAATACGAAGTTTTTGAAAATTTTATAAATAATTTTTTTTTTCTCAAAAACTGTCCCATAGATTTATAAAAAAATTCCAAAAATTTCATTTAGTTAAAGCTAGGTAATGGTTGAACATATTTTTTCCAAAAAATGGTTATTTTCGGTACCCCCTTGGAACCATTTTTTATGTTAAGGCTCCCCGGCAGTTTCAATATTATTGTGTATTCAAATTTTCAAATAAATTTTTTTTTGATTTAAAAAAATTTTTCTTTTTCGAAACTCAATATTTCGAAAATCCCATGCTCTATTTTTTTCCGAGAATTTTGTTTGCTTTCGATTATTTCTTACGATCTATAATTTAATAAAAAAATTTAAATCAAGATTACTGACTGTAGGTACCTACCATAGAACGATTTTTTCGAATTTTGAATTTCTAATTTTCTTCATAACGGATTTTAATGAAAGTTTTCATTGAGAAGCTTCTAAAAAGTTATTGCAAAATATTGCATTTCAAAACCTGAAAAAAAAAATTACATATCTCAATATTTTCTTTTGAAAATTAAATTTTTATTCGAAGATTAATAAAAACTTTAAATTGGCACACCAACATTTTTTTCTTAAAAATGTCTTAAAGATTTTCTATATAAAAGCTTATATTTTTAAGAAAACAGTAAAACGATTTATAATATTTGTTCTTGCAAAAAAAATGAATTTTATGCTTATGAACAATTTTTCTCTAATAACAATGATTTTTGAAATTCTTAGTCTTTTACATAAGCGCAAGTTCGTGCGACCCAGTCGTGCGACCCAGTCGTGTATTTTGTTTTTTAAGATCCAAAAGTGTTTTTGGCAGAGGTATAATTTTGAGTGCAAACTTTTGAAATATTCAGCCATCTCTTAAATTTGCCTTTTTGTTCTTTTTTTGTTTCAAACAATATTAAAGACCCTATCGTTTTTGTCGAATCGTAAATTATTTCATATTTTAAATTTATTTAAAATATTCCAAAATCTTTGAAACCGCTTGAGGCAGCATCTTTCAGGCTCCATCTTTCATTTATTAATTTATGAAATTTCCAAAAAAAGAAACCGCACAATAAACTTTTCATTTGTACTATTTTCCTTCTTTTTTATTTTTTTAACTCCCCTATAAGACAATTTCAAAGGAACTGTTTCTATACACAATAAGGAGAAGGATATAATTTGTTTCCTAATTTCGGAACGCCCGTAGGGTATCTTTTGTCATGACGAAAGGACAGAAATACATGTAAATCCTTTTTATGGGTGCGAGCGGGTATATATAATGGTCATTGCATTGGTGAGGATGACGATGAGAGTGTTTTCATTTTTCATGACACCATTGTGTTACTATGAGTTTGTGGTTTCATTTATTTTTATTTTATATTTGTGTAGCAAAGTTCTCTTTGTTTTGTTTTGTCTCTTCTGGGGCGAAATTATCTAAGTCCTGTTTACAAGACAACAACACTGAAAGAATGATAAGCTTGATTAGAAATGGACTATGAAAATATGTGTACCTATATGATATTAAAGGGATGTTCCTTATGCAATCCTTTAATGTAACATATTATAGATTTCCTCAAAACACTGTTAAGCAAGTGGCTTGTTTAGTACGTGTCAAAATTTTAAAGTTGGCCATGTTATATCTGCAGTGTGTATGTTTTTCAAAAACGTTGTTGTTTATATATTTCGCGAATTATTCGCTGATACATATATACATACATTTATACTTTTTTTTGCAATTCAATTAGATGTCAAAAGATGTCATTGATTGCAAAATAACCAGTCTATCAAGACCCTTAAACTTGCCCTTGAACTCCTAATGCTCCTTGCTCATTAAAAAAACGCCAAAACAAAAGCCAGGTTTTGGGCATGAATGGTCAGAAAATCTTTAGTCTTGCATAGTCTATGACTTAATTCGAAGGAAATATTTTTTTTTATTATTTATTGCATTTGGGTTATTATATTTTTTTTTTGCCTTAATTTTTGGTGATGAAAAAATTTGGTTCTTTGAATATGATCATTATAGCTTGTGCGAACTTATTTTAGTTTTGGTCATTTGGGTTGGCTTTATAATATCGGAAACTTACTTCTCTGACCCCAATAACCTCCTTACAGCTCGAATCAAACCATGAACTCTCTATCGGTTTGCTAGATTTGTCCCTATTCGGGATGAACTTTCTCATTTGAAATTTTATCTGCACTAGAATCCACGTTACTAAAGAGGAAGCATAGTGAAAAAAGTCTAGGATGTTGGCGGATGGACCTGCAATTTTAGAAATTCGAGTAGGCTTGTAAACGTGCTGAGTCAGGCTGCTTAACTTATCAAAAATCTTCCTTCGGGTATTGACTGGCCAGAATATCACAGCAACGAATAATTTTATAATTTTTTTCTTACTTAAAAAGCACATTTTTTTTTTTTTTTTTGGATACATTCATATTTGCTCAAAAGAACCGATTATATTCCATTTTGTAGCTCAAACTGTTTAGAAAGTAAATATTTAATATAGCCAATTTTATTTCTCACTTCAAACTATTTATCGATGAGCTCAGTTTCAGAAAGTCCAGTATAGGGATTCTTTATTAATCTGCACTACACGAATGTGGGATATTAGAAATAGCTCTACTCTTGCCCTCCCATTTGGAAAATCAGAGCTGCAAACAGAATCAATAATTCCTTTTAAATCTTTCCCAATTTTTCTTATGCTTAGACTGTGTTTGCCCATTTGAATTGTAGTCAAAACCTCCGCCTGTTTTTGAACATTACTCTATACCAACCATCGTAAAGGGTGGGCCAACTACAAGTTTCTTTTTAGAACTGCAAGAAAATGAACAAAATTAAATTTTTTCCACGTATAATGGCTTTATAATGGCACCTCAATTATGGAACAAAACGTCGTTCAAGTGGCTACGTCAGCTGGCTTCGCAGTAGCGCATTCTTACACTCCAAGTTCCCATGACCTTGTCAATGGTTTCGGGCTGTAGCTCACGGATTGCTTGGATGATACTGGCCTTAAATGCTTGAATCGTTTCCAGATTTTTGGCATAACATCGATCCTTCAAGTGTTCCCATAAAAAAAAAATCCAGAGGGGTCAAATCGCAGCTCCGTGGCGGCCAATTGACATCGCGAAGATGGCTGATAACATGATTTAGGACTTGCATGGACCAGAGGTCGTTAAGTCGGTTAACATAGGTCTGTAACGGCCACCTTTTACCGAAACGGTCCAATAATGCAACCAATCCACAATCCGCACTAAAAGGTCAATCTCTTTGGATGCATTGGCTTCTTAACAATTACGTGCGAGTTTTCCGAGCCCCAGATGCGGCAATTTAATTCTGTCTGAAAGATGATTTTACGCCTAAAATCGTTGTCCAATTCAATTGTATTGGACGGTTTTAAATCTGAAATCCATAAATTAAATGCTGGTGTGCCACAGGGCTCTGTTTTGTCTCCGACACTTTCTAATATTCATCAACGATCTTTTGTCTGAAACCTCTAATCCATTAAATTGTTTTGCTGATGACAGTACCCTCTCCCTCAGCTTCTCATATTCATTTCCAGATACATGTCCTTTTTCTTCGGATGTGAATCTAGAACGGCAGCGTATGATAAGCTCATTAGATTCTGATCTTGATAGCATTGTCAAATGGGGAATGAAAAACCGTGTAGAATTGTCGTTAAAGCAGAACCCACCCCCTATGCCGTTATCCATGAGTGGCACTTGCATTGAGGAATCCAAACAGCTCTCAGTTCTCGGTATGTGTATCACAGACCACCTTGTGTGGAGTGATCACATCTTCGACGTCGCCAAAACGCTGACAAGTGTTTAGGTTTTCTTCGCCAATGCAAGAAATTTTTCACCCCTTCTGATCTGGCTGTCATCTATAAGGCCTATATTCTTCCAAAGCTCTAGTATAATTCCCATATTTGGGCAGGTGCTCCAATAACTTACTTGAGTCTCTTAGATAGAATTCAAAAAAGAGCTTTAAAAATGATAGGTGATAAAAATATAACAGAAACATTTGAAACCCTCGAAAACCGTCGCAATGTTTCTTGTCTTTCACTATTATACCGTTATTTTTATAAAAACTGTTCTAGTGAAATAGCCAGCTGCATTCCTCCCCTTAAACTATTTAACAGTAATACACGCGCTTCAAGGAATGCCCATCAGTTTACCCTTGATCCCATTTTCGGACATACAGCTAAATTCAGAGATTCTTTCTTTAGCCGCACCACACGAATGTGGAATGCTTTACCCGACTCTATGTTTCCCACCCATTGTAATTTTCAGACATTCAAAACCAATGTTCATCGGTATCTTCTCTTAAATCCTCTCCCACTTTCCTAAAACGCTCGCACTGTGCTAAAACATTTTAAGGGTAGTCATAATCCCTTTAATGCGCGTAAATTATAAAAAAAAAAATCTGCTCTAAGGCCCAAACTGCGAAGCAATAACGTGCGCCTTCAATTGCTGAGTCAATTGGACCTTGTAAGTGAATAATAATCCGAGATCTTTGTGCAGAATTCTCCTCAGGCTAGTGCTTGAAATGTTGAGCTATTGAGATTGATGGCGAGTTGATATTCGTGAATTGAGACTCACACTCTCGGCTACAGCAGCCAAGTTCTCGTCTGTACGCACCGCACCGTACGACGACAAGAACCATTAGTGTTACCAGTCTCATGAAGTTTTTGCACAAACTTGCATAGAGCAGGCGCAGTGGTTGTTTCATTTCGGTCGAAACTTCTTTTCAAAAAACCCACTGTTTGGGCTACACAGCACTCACTTTAGAAATAAGTTTTCAATATTTCCCAACGTTGTTCAGGTGTAAAGCAACTCATTTCGTTCCGCGGAGGTATGATACTGACTTTCTGTCAAGTTTTAGATTGGGAAACAGCTGTCAGCGTCAAAATAACGTTTGATTTAAAAAAAAAACACTAGATGGCCCACTCAGTTCAATCCACTTCAGCATAAGACCGAAAATGTACGGCCCTGTTCTTATACACTTAATTGTTGTATTTCGATACGGAAATCGCCCCTCAAGAACCTATCCCTTAAAGATATTCAAAATTAATTCAGGAAAAATGCTGAACTTTGGGAAAGTAATTCACCTAAATATAAAAATAAAAGTTTTAGTTCATGAAATTTTAGACCTTCTGTCTTCGGAGTAAACAACGGAATTTTTGTATTGAAATTTTGCAGGTTTTGTTCCAAAAACTACACACTACATTTTTCGTCAACATCAAGTGCAAGCTTAGTAATTAGAGGCCATGGCGGCTCATCCTAAATTTAGTGACTTACAATTCTCAACCATTTCTGCATTTCTGTGTGCGTGATGTTACCAGGAATAAAGGGGACTTAGAATTTCCTGCCGGTTCCGAACGACTAACGAGAAGCACTTCTCACTCTTTGAGTGATTGTCAATTCCTCGCAAGAGGTAGTACACCCCTGAAAGAAAACTTTTTTACAGTAGCTGAGAATCGAACCCAAGACCCTAAAGAGCACCATAACCCCTGGTGGCCTTTCTTACCCGAGTTTACCCTAGAATGATAATCTTGTATGGTACCTGTAGTGAAAAACTAGTAAATGGGTTCATTGAACCCCTTATTTTATTAAATTTCTACACAATATACCTTCAATATTAAATACAAAAAATTTTGATTTAAAGTTAACCACTAATAGTTACCTGACAAAATGCAAATTAATTTCCCTTCTTGGTTTTATTAAATGAAAAATAAATAACTCAATCAAATTCCTAACCAAAGCAAAGAAAAAAAAAAAACAAATCCTTCAAACATGCAATGCCGTCCGCCTTCGTGTCAACCCTTTTATCCTTTCTTAATTAACCTTCATCATATTGTTTGTGTTTATGTATAACTGTCTGTGTTTATATACAAAAGTACCCAGGGGAGCAAATAATTCGCACACATAACCCTCACATCCAGAAACCAAAAAATGTCACATAACTCAAAGTTGTTAGAGTTGTTGTTTTGTGGATCGCACAAGTAGAGAAACCTTAACCTACTTATAAAATCCCAGATTTAGAACTTGTCAAGCTCAAGCTGTGCAATGGGACGACCTCTTAATTCAACATAAAGCTCAAACACAAAAAGAAACAGAAACTTTCCAACAGCCATCAGCCTATAAATTTAAATCTCAGCAAATCCACTTTTGAACTTTAAGCTATATACTAAGACAGTGGCAGAAAGGTTAACAATAGAAAGGAGGGTTAGCAGAAAAAAATTAAATAAATAACGTTCCGACGACCGACACACCGCCGAAGACTCATGACTGCGTGTCGGTGGTGGCTTGGTGCCCAGGCACACCCACCTCACCTGCCATCAACTCCTTCGCTGGATAATCTTCTTGTAAGACTCAGTAAAGGTAAGTAAGTGTTTGCTTTTTGTTTTGCAATCACTCCACACGTTCGTGCGTGGCATTGACATTTGAATCGCCTTGAACGTTGTGCGTGCTCTGGGCATGCTTCCCAACAATAATATAATACCTAACCGCAAGGGAAAGCTCTCAAATTTGAGGCCAAGAGGTCAGATCACTCGGGCTGATGGCGTCGCGTCGGAGGGGCGTTGCAGTCACAATAACCAATATTTTTTTTTTTTTTGTAATTCTTCAGTTTTGTATATGCGAGGTGCATATCAAGTCGATATGAAAATCTTTTCAGTAAGCTCAGACAAAAACCACAAAGACCTACACAAACGGAACAATTTTCGACAGATGCGATGGACGGTATTGGATTTGTTGTTGTGTTGTTATTGCTGGTTTGTCTTGTGAAAACAAAAACAATTGGCTCTGCCGATGGATGAGAAAATTTTGTGTCTTATCTGAGCTGAGTTTGGAATTAAGGTTAGTTGGTAAGACAATTTGTGGCCGGAAATTGGGGCGCCACAGCCGCCGCAATATCACTAGATTCCATGTTGTGTGGGTTGGAAATATATATATGTGTATATTGTGAATGGGCTAAGCTCCTAAAGTTGGTGCGATTATTTTAAAATTAAATATACAAAACGGTCTTGAAGTTGAAGTATTCAAATGAGACCAACAACACTGACAAGCACTATATAAAGGGTGGTTAAATTTTAAGGACCGATGTTGATTTTGAATAAAACACGAATTATTTAGGAAATTATTGTCATTCCTTTTTATTATGATAATATTAGCATGGTTCACAACATGGAAGACAACGAAATTCTTCACAGGTGGCGACAGTATTGTGACGGACTTCTAAACGAACAATCTCCAAGGCTATACTTTCCAATAGCTTCACCTAACTTAAGCGAAGTATCCGACGTCACAGTCGAAGAAGTTAGTGAGGCGGTAAAATACTCCAAAAAGGGAAAAGCTGTTGGCCCATACGGCAAGAGTACGATAACTTAGGCGCCAAGAAATTATAACGGTTTTTTGTAGAACAGTTCAATACAAGCATTTTTTACTACGGGAGGGGGGGGGGTCTATCTCCCCCCGTTTGGGCGGGAGGGGCAATTTTATAAAAAAGGTACTAAAATAGAAACAAAAATATTAAAAAATAACGGTAATACTTACAATTAAGTATTATACCTTTTTTTAAAGCCAATACTCTGATCTATTAGATAATTTTTAAATCAAGTAGAATCTATGCACAATTTTTGAAAAAACGAGTTTTAAACTCAAATTTTGGTGAAAAAAAAACATAAAAAAAAAGTCTAAAGTTTAATTTTCCAAAACTGCAAAGTTATATATTATTATTTTTCTTAAAATTCGTTGCTCTAATTTATTCTTATTCAAAAACTGAAAACTAGATGATTTTATGTCGTCTAGGTTTTGAGAAAATTGAAAATAACTAAAACTACTTTTTTATGGGATATTTGCTTTTTTTGCTTGCTTACGCATTACGGCGTATAAACAGTGAGATATGTATGGGGGGGCATGCTGCCCCCCTGCAACCCCCCTGCCAGGGCACACTATAGGATTTGGGGTAGGTGCGAGGTTGGGTGTATGCAAGGTTTCTTTTGCATTTACAGAATCTGGATTTAAAGAAACTTTGAATTTACCCTATGGCCTATATCCAATGTCTATACTAAATATATGTATGTACGTATCCCAAACTTGCACATTTAAAATGTTCAGACATGAAAATTTAATACATTATGAAAAATTCACATTACCTAGGTACTACTGTACGAATGCAGCAAATTTATATAATTCCTTAATTAATATGTATGTTTATTGTTTGTGTCTAACATTTTTAATGCTAATGTGGCACAGGTTATTGTTTACCAAGGTCATTCGTTATTCAAACTTTGTAAGAGTGAAGTATTTTTTTCTTTGAATAAAGAATGGCGACTAAGCATCCACTACTTCATCCTAAATTAAATAACTTTTCAATATTTCAAAGGCATTCCAACTAAAGCGTCAACTCCCCTCAACTCCAACTCAAAAAGGTGACAAAAATTGTAAGAATACAATATTATTATTATTATTTATTCATCAACCAGAGCATATTATACTCTTACAGCCCTATTAATAAGCACAAAATAAAGACGAAAAAACTTTAACACGTATTTTAACTTATAATTCTTACTAATAAATGTGTTTTAGTCTTAAATGACGTTTGACAATGAGAGGATAACTTATCTTACCGATTTTGGTGATTAACGAGCGGCTATATTTAAGTTGCTCGTCAAATTTGAAAGAAACATTTTATTTAATAATACACATTCCACCAAGTGCCCAAGTTATGGGCTATTGTGTTAACTAACCTTGTCGCCAGAACCCAGAACTCTAATTTTCAGTCTTTTTTTTCTTTTCTGGTATATCCATTTTTTTAGATTTTATTTTAACTTTATTACAAAAATTACCGTTTCGAACTTGTTTGACATCAAAAATTATTTTCTATGACTGATATGACATGTCGACTTTCAATAATGAAAAAAGTACTAGAATATTTAGTAGAATTTAAGGAAGTGCTGCCAATTTTTCCTCGTTATTCAGTGAATAGATAAAATGAAGAAACGATAGTTTTATTAATATTTTAATTTATCAAAGGGATAATTTCATTATCCGTGTGTTGGAAAAAATATGTGTTAACGAGCAAATTGGATGTTTTTATTAATACGGCTGTTACAGACTAAGATACTTAAGTAAATATATAGTTACAAATTTGTAGGTGCGTATATAAAATTCAAATTACATTTAAATGATTTACATAGTTAATCTTTTATTTTAATAAATAACGTTACTTAAATTTTGCTTAAAACTAATGATTTAAAAGTTTCTCTGGTGCAATCCATATAAAAGTTAATCTCAGAGCAATAAACCCATCTATCGGCACATTTTTTCATTGGCCTCAATATTGGCTAGAGATTCGGGAGGTGCTTGCTATAATTTTTATTTTGTGATCAAAATGCCTGTAAACACGGTTTTAATACATTGAACATTAAAAAATTGACTCGACTATTTTTAAGTAACACCTGACTCACTCACAAACTGACTGACTGAGACGCGAAATGCCATGCAATTCTACCTCCTCTGGTGCATTCTTGGTAACCCTAAATGATTTGCTGTACTTTACCTACAAATGAACCACATTAACATTAATCCTCAAAATGAAATCACCGTATGTAGTTAAATACCAAAAATCAAAAATTTCATAAAAAGTAGTTTTAGTAATTTTCGATTTTCTCAAAAACTAGAAGGGACAAAACCATTCGGTTTTTTGTGTTCGATTCAGAATTAATAGTAGCATTGACCACAAAAAGCCAATTGAGCACTTCATTTTACAATTTTGAAAAAAAAAATGGTCTAATCTTTTTTTTTTCATGTTTTTTAACAAAATTTTGAGGTTGCATGCAAATTTTTCAAAAACTATTGACATAAATAATTTAATTTAAATTTACGATTATAGAACAGACTTCTGGCTTTCAAAATCGGTATAGTATTTTATTGTAAGTGTTGCCGTTGTTTTTTAATGTTTGTTTTTTTCAATTTAAGTCATTTTTTTCTAAAATCGCCCCTACCTCCTAAACGGGGCGAGATAGACCCCCCCCTCCCATAGTAAAAAACGCTTGTATTTGACCCTTCTACAAAAATCCGTTATCAATTTTTGGCGCCTAAGTTATCGTACTCTCCCCGCCCATACGAAATACCCTCAGAGTTTTGGAAAAAGATGGGAGACATCGGGTTAAGATGGCTCATGATTCTTGTCTCCAAACTTATACGAGGTGATCGCATGCCTAATCAATGGAGGGAAAGTTACCTTCTTCCAATCTATAAAGGAAAGGGTGATACTCGAAGCTGTGATAATTACCGTTCGATTAAGCTGATGTCACACACCATGAAGATCGTTGAGCGAGTCTTGGGTAGCCGACTGCGAAAAATAATTAGGCTATCTGATGACCAGTGCGGGTTTGTCGGGGGTAAGTCAACCACGGATGCAATCCAGAGTATAAGAATAATTATGGAAAAACATCGGGATTCTTAGGAGGATTTGCATGTCGTATTGGTTGATTTTGAAGAAGCATTCGATCGGCAACCACGAGATCTAATATGGGTGGCCCTCAGGCAACGAGGAGTTCCAGAAACCTATGTGCGGATAATTATGGACATGTATGATGGAGCAGTTACTAAAGTAAGATGCGCAGCTGGAGTCACCGAAGAATTCGAAATCACAGTAGGTGTACACCAGGGAAGTGTCTTGAGTCCCCTGCTCTTTATTACAGTTCTTGATTACCTGCTTGAAGGCAAAGTGACGGATCCAAAAGTGCATCAGTTATTCTTTGCTGACGATGGAGCCATCATAAGTGAAGACCCGATATCCCTACAACGAGCACTTGACGTATGGGTGGATGTTCTAGAAGGAAGTGGGTACCGCATAAGCGCGAAAAAGACAGAATACCTATGCTGCCCATTTTCTGATCCGCACAGGCCTATTCCAGACATTTATTTGAATGGAGTAGTGCTTCCCAAGTGTGAAAAGTTTAAATATCTGGGGTCTATGATAAATAACGAAGCTACTTGTGATGACGATATCAATCATCGCGTAAGCGTAGGGTGGATGAAATGGCGGGAAAATTCTGCTATCTTCTGTGACCGAAAAATGCCCCCTAAGCTGAAAGGAAAGCTCTACACTTCAGTTGTGCGTCCAGCACTCACATACGGTTCACAATGTTGGACAATGTACAAAAAGTATGAGAGTAAGCTAACGGCAGCTGAGATGAAGATGCTTCGGATGACAGCAGGAGTTACAAAGCTTGATCGAATTAGAAGTACGAAGATCCGAGGAAGCCTTCATGTTAAGAATACCATTTCCCAAAAAATTGAACACGACCGACTCAGTTGGTATTGCCATGTTCAAAGGAGAGATCCTGAGAACCCCGTCAAAAAGGCAATATCATACAACGTTCCAATTCGGAATAAAAAGAAAGGTAGGCCTAAACACTCCTGGTACAAACAAATGCAAAAACACCAGCATTCAGTTGGCCTCAGAAATGGAACAATACAAAACCGGGAGGCTTGCCGCCGATTTCTGAGGTCAACCCGGCGAACCCCACAGGCGGATCACTAGTGTGAAGCAGATACGTGGGAGAGTTATGATCCCCTCGACATCGAGATCATAACAGCGCCGAACAAAGGAAGAAGAAGAAGAATATAAGCATGGTTCAATTATGTATGGAACAAAATATCGGCCAAATGGCTGCCTCGACCTCGGCGGCACACCTCCATTCGATGGTCCACATTTTCGATGACGCTGAGGCATAATTGAGGTTCTATGCCGTTAATGTGCCAAATTATCTTATCCTTTAGCTCTTGAATTGTTGCTGGCTTATGGACGTACACCTTTTCATTCACGTGAGATAACACGGCCATTGAATTTGTCGCGCAAAAGAGCCATTGTTTCGTTAGCTGTGTGGCAAGTGGCACCGTCCTGTTGAAACCACATATCGTCCACATCCATATCTTCTAATTCGGGCCATAAAAAGTTCGTTATCATCTCACGATAGCCAAAAACCATTCACAGTTACTGCCTGACCGGCCTCATTTTGGAAAAAAAACGGCCCGATGATGCCGCCAGCCCATAAACCGCACCAAACAGTCACTCTTTGTGGGTGCATTTGTTTTTCGACAATCACTCTTGGATTATTATCATTCGCCCAAATGCGGCAATTCTGCTTTTTGACGAATCCACTGAGGTGAAAATGTGCCTCATCACTGAAGATGATTTTCTTCGAAAATTGATCATCCACTGTTGCCATTTCTTGCCACCATTCTGACCATTGACGACGCTTGAAACGGTCAAGAGGATTTAGTTCTTGCACCTTGTAAGCGTGTAAATGCAAGCCTTTATGCATAATGTTCATCAACGACGAGCGTGAGAGGTGCAATTGTTGGGCACGACGGCGAGTTGAGGTGGACGGCTCTTCAGCCACACTATCGCGAACAGCAGCAATATTTTCTGCAGTACGAGCTGCACTGGTGTTTTCACATCTCCTACAGACCCGGTTTGCTCAAATTTTTGCACGATTTTTCCGATTGTTCGCACATTTGGACGATTAAATTGACCGAAACGGAAAAAGGACATGCCTAATCCCTACTCAGCTTCGGAGTTAATGGATATGAACCTGTCACTTCCAAATGATTTCCTGCAAAACTCGGGGCCTGTCAACCCGCTTAGGATACACATTGAGAAGTAAGTCGAGGGCGGTCAACGAACAACTCATGTGCATCCCAGTCTTATTTAGCTCGCCTACGGCTATTCAAGGAAAGACACCCCTGTCTTTAATTACCAGTTGGTAAGCAAGGAGAGACGCTCCTGTCTTTTGATTATCTTGCGGTATACACGGGTGACGCCCCGGTCTTTAGTTACCAGTTGGTAAGCAAGGAGAGACACTCCTGTCTTTTGATCATCTTGCGGTAATCACGGGTGACGCCCGGGTCTTTGTTCCGAAGAACTCTGGATGACGCTCCACTTCACGCTATTAACGTAGGACGCCAGGTACAAGTACCCGGAACCCAAGTCTTTCTGACACCTCTTGACCCTTTCTGACACCTATTGACCTTCAGTCCTTGACCTTTGAAGAACTCCAGCTGGGCTCGAACAGCCGAAGAACTTAGTCACATCTGATGCATCCAACCAATCATTATCCATGCACTTACCACCGGAACCACCATCAAAATCACTTACCACACGGACGCTTGGGAATTACGCATGGTACACCCTGGAGACATGCCACCAAGCCTCATGTATACAGTAAGCAACCTTCAACAGTGTTCCAGCAGCAGCACACTTCAAACAACCAATCAGACACATCAGACCACTCTGACACCTCTTGACCCATATGACACCCATGACCTAAAAGCCACATCATGACACATGACCACCGGGTGAGACCTAGGATCCCAAACTGTATGCCCAGTCGAAAATCCACAGTCCGACCCATCACACTACCAAGATCAATCAAAATGTTCTCATTGGTCGTGTACCCCAAAGAGAACCATACCAATTTCACTCAATACACACACCCTTTTTCTGGTAGGACTTTCAGACCCCTAGTCACCGCAGCAACCAGAGACCCTACGGTCCTACCATACATTACCAACCAAGATCAAATACTACGAGATGCATTAAGTTTCCGGCTAGGCATATCACCGGAATCCTAACCATCTCATATCGTCTCCGATGCCGACTGTCCCCTTCTACCTGTTGGGTTTTCTTGGTTACCTAAATCAACCTGCTGAAGCTTCACAGCAGGAGAATAGGCGTAAGCCCGTCCACCACGACAATGTGAAACCCGTCGAGGGGGACTGGTCTAAGTGTGTCAGACGCTTTAATGACAGGCACTTAAACCAAACCCAAACATGTAGGTTCTAGCTTA
Source organism: Chrysotoxum bicinctum (assembly GCA_911387755.1). Taxonomy (NCBI): domain Eukaryota; kingdom Metazoa; phylum Arthropoda; class Insecta; order Diptera; family Syrphidae; genus Chrysotoxum; species Chrysotoxum bicinctum. Next base: position 105,717,051 of record OU426989.1, on the reverse strand, counting down.
AACAACTTGATAACAAACAAAATTCGCCGCAAACCAATTGTTTGACACACCAATGTATCATTCCAAAATGGCTTAAATTCTTTAAAGAATGATTTCATAAATCTTCATGCAATCCATCATGAATTTCTTTCATCAAATCGCAAGCAAAGTAACAAAAAAAAAAAAAAATAAAGCAGCGACGCAAATTGCCTCCAATCAAACTACTATCAATCTTTCGTCACGCGGCAAACATCAGCACCTATGCCGTTCGCCGTCAAAAGAAGTATGCAACAAAACGTTTTAAATTGAAAAATGTCAAAAACTACTCAAAGAAGCAATTCGTCGCTTTTTGGGCTGATGGTATGGCAGGCAGGAAGGTTGGCTGGCACATAGCCGTAGGTGTGTGATTGAAGTTCTTAACAAGACTTTGATTGGCCCTATATCCTGGTGCTAGAACAAAAAAAAAAAACAATTTTTTTGATTGTTGCCGAAGTGCAAAGAGGAGACACAAAACAAAAACAAAAATAAGAATGCAGCGAAATTAAAAAGCCATTACTTAAGGGGCAAATACAGGCATGCAACATGCAACGCCGCGCCGTCATCTAGGCATGGTTTGGCATACCCTATCTGAACGGTTTACATAAACACGAACGTAGTGGCGGAAGTCATGGCGTGCGAGGCGCTGGCTGCTGCGCCGCTATAGTTGTCCATGGATTGGTGGGGGGGCTGCGGAATGAAGAATCTGTTTAAGGTCTGCGCCACATGCATTCTTTCATCGACGCTTCTCGTTGCCCCGTCGTCGTCGTCACCACCTTCAGAAAAATATCTAAATGCCAATAACGTTTCATTCGTTCGTCGGTTTCATATAGAAAAATTCCGGAACTATTTTTTTGCAGTTACTCTCCACGCCATTCTTTTAAAGCGGAATGACTGCTGAAAGTCGATGCACGCGATAAGCAAGAGGGGTGCAACTAACTGCCCTTAAATTAGATACTGTTCATAATTTAATAGCTAACCGCTGGTCAATCTAGCCACATAATACGCAGCACGCTAGTAACTGAGCCAAATTGGATTGGTCGAAATATGAAACCTAGAGGCCACAAGCGGGCGGGGCGGGGGGTTGTTGTTCAATGCCAAAGTGGATTGTATTCGCATAATAGCGGAATCTAACAAAAAACAATGCACAAACAAGAGGGTGTATAGCATTACGTACAGTATAGGTGTAGAGTATTCAACATGGGAAAACTTATTGGCTTGGCAGGCAAAAACCTCGATTGGTCACTTTCACCTTGGTTTGATTCCATTATTATACTGAGTTTGTTTTTACAGTCTACACGTATTTACTATGGGGGGAAAAGTGAATTGGTAAATACATGTATCTTTACATGTATCTTAGAAAAATTATTACGTGAACACTTGAACAGGGCAATAGTCTCGTTCGACTTCAATAAGTCCAGCTATTGTGGCAGACTAGAATGTAGGCACATGTTTATGCAAACATTCCTGCATATACAGGGTGGGCCGTCTAGTGGTTTCTTTTTAAATCAAACGTTATTTTGACACTGACAGCTGTTTCCCGCTCGAAATCTTAACAGGGAGTCAGTATAATACCTCTGTGGAAGGAAATGTGTCGCTTTAAGCTTGGGAAATATTGAAAACTTATTTCTAAAGTGAGTGCTGTGTAGCCCAAACAGCGTTTTTTTTTTAAAGAAGTCTTGGCCGAAATGAAGCACCCACTGCGCCTGCTCTAAGTAAGTTTGTACATAAAGTTCGTAAGACTGGTATGCTAGTGGACAACACTCATGGTCCCTGTCGTCGAGAGTGTGAGACTCAATTTACAAACATCAAGTCGCCATCGATCTGAACAGCTCACCTTTCCACGTACTAGCCTAAGGAGAATTCTGCACAAAGATCTCGGATTATTTTTCGCTTACAAGGTCCAATTGACTCAGCAATTGAAGGCGCACGACCATGCGCTTTGTTATTGCTTCGCTGTTTGGGCCTTAGAGCAGCTTGAGCTGGACAACGATTTTGGGCGTAAAATCATCTTTCAGACAGAATTAAATTGCCGCATCTGGGGCTCGGAAAACCCGCACGTTATTGTCCAGAAGCCAATGTATCCAAAGAGAGTGACAGTTTGGTCATTGAAACATTTTTCTTCAAAAATGAGGCTGGGAACAACATTTCGGTGAACGGTGGGCGCTACAGAGCTATGTTAACCGACGTTTTTTTATATTGAAATTGAAGACATGGTTTCGGACGACCTCTGGTTCATTCAAGATGGCGCCCATGCCACAATCGATCTTTTGCGCACTAAATTCCGAAATCGTGTTATCAGCCGTCTTCGGGATGTCAATTGGCGGCCTCGGAGATGTGAATTGACCCATTTGGACTTTTTTTTTGTGGGAAACTGTGAAGGACCGATGTTATGCCATCAATCCGGGAACGATTCAAGCACTTAGGGCGAACATCATTCGAGCTATCCAAGAGCTACAGCCCAAAAACCATCAACAAGGTCTTGAAAAATTGAAATGACAGAATGCGCTACTACGAAGCCACCCGATCCAGCCCCTGGAACGAAGTTGTGTTCCATAACTTATGGAAATGTTTTGCTTGTTTCTATGTCTTAAGCTTCAGAAGACTACAGGAAACAGAGAGGTACTTCTGACAGTAGGTGTCAGATCCGAAGGACTCTGTCTTAGACAACGACCTGTATATTGTTGAATATTGGAAGGATAGAGTGGAGAAAGTGGGTGCTGCTTTTCAGCAAGTGTACAAAGTGAATTCTGGCATTCGCCCGAATCATGACCTGGAAAACAGAGCCCTGCTTCACGATTTCTACCTACGAGATGAAATGATGCAATGTCTATCGGAGAACCGCGGTTTCAAAGGGTTCAATGATGATCATTTGGCAAACGCTTTCATCTTCGAGCAAAACGGGCCCAGTTCGCTGTTAGTTTCGAAGGTGGACCTCTAGTTCATCTTTGACTCATAAAAGAAAAAGAAGTCAGCAGGAGTCGATAATATATCGAACGTGGTACTACGACAGCTACCTTCAAAGGCAGCGGACATTTTTGGTAAACTGCTTAACACCGTACTGAATAATGATACCCTTGATCCAGCGATGCTCCAACTTCTTTAACCTATTGGAAAAATAGGTTTTATCGAGGTCAGGAAAGTAGGACTCCGTTGCGGCGATGACCTCCTCATTCGACATAAATTTCTGCCCGGCGAGTGAGGGACCATATCTAGAGAATACGGTGGATGGGACAGCAGTTCGTAGTGCAACTCGACAAATTTGTCCGTGCCGACGGCGGAGGTGTGAGTCGATGCTATGTCATGGTGGAAAAGCACTTTTTTCTTCGCCAATTGGGGTCGTTTTTCCTTCAATTCGGCATCGAATCGACCCAATAATTCGGCATAGTAGAGCAGCCCTGTGATCGTTTTGCCCTTCTCCAAGTAGATCACACCTTGTGAATCCCAGAAAATGGTGGCCATCACCTTTCCGGCCGATTGGACAGTCTTCTTTGGAGCACGTTCGCCGGGTACTGTTTCGACTGTTTCTTGGTCTCTGGTGTGTACCAGTATATCCATGTTTCGTCGACATTCACGAAACGACGCAGAAACTCCTTCGGATTGCGCTTAAAGAGCTTCAAACTCTGCTCTGAATTGGTCTCACGGTTGCGCTTGTTTTCCAGAGTGAGCCATCGCGGCACCCATCGCGCCAACAGCTTTCTCATGCCCAAAATTTCATGGAGGATATGATCCACGCGGTCTTTTGAGATGCCTACTGTTCCAGCTATCTCGCGCACCTTCAATCGATGGTCTGTCAATACGACATACATCGTGGATATTTGACACGTTATCTTCCGTGGTATCCATTTTCGGGGCACCTGGGCGGGGCTCATCAAAAACTGATGTGCGACCACGTTGAAACTAGTTAACGGTCGCCATCGAAGGAGAACAGTCACCGTACACAGCTAAGAACCATCAGAATTGTTTTGCAGCGTGTCTTCGACAAGATTCAGCAATATTGCGATTACTGGAAGTTTAAAATCAACTTTCAGAAATCAAAAACGATTCTGTTTAGGACTACGTTGCATGGAGCCTCAAGTGATGCGATGAAGAACCGGCCCAAGCTAGACATTGTAGTGTCACATCAACAGCCACTGGCGAGTAAAAGTGTAGTAAAGTGCCTTTGCATTTGGTTGGATTAGTATTTGTATTTCGATGGGCATATAAATGCTGCTCTGACCAGGGCTAGGGGAGTCTTTGCTCTGACGAAACGGTTGTTTTTCAGCAGGCGGCTTGACAACAGGGTGAAGGTGAAATGCTACATGACCTTCCGGTCGTTGATTGCCTATGGATGGGTGCTCGGTGTGCTTCAACGTTGTCCCATCTGAAATGAAAAAGTTTCGCGTGTTTGAGAGGCTGTGCCGTAGACGTTGTTTTGCACACTACACAGAACACCAGCGTCGGAGTACAAATACTATTATTCCAACCAGGTTCTATGCAAATGAGCCAATTTAAACACAATTGAAAATTTTTTTGATAAAGCTGATTCTGGTTTCTTCACCGACACTCTACTTTTTGAGGCTTACTACCCTAATGATAAGTATTATAGAAGAATGCGTCTAAGAGGCTTCATTCCGCCCGATTCGTTCCTGTACTCGGTCAGTCGAGGGCTGGTTCAGGATAGAAGGGCCAATCCGCTAATCTACCACGTCGGCCTAAGAACTTTAAGAACTGTTAATAGGCGGCTCCTGTATAGTCGAGATGTCCTAGCAAGAGGTGGAGCAAAGCGCCTTCGGTTCAGTAGCACTGTGTCTAATAGAGACCGGAGGGACAGTGTGAGACAGGAGAACCAATTCTAGTGGTTAACTGATCGAGTAAGTTGACTTAGAATTTATGTCTTGGCCGACTTAGAGCGCCCGCATAGGGCCAGTCAGATAGTTGTAAGTTGTGGATAAGTAGGCTAGGTCTTATGAAATGCTGTCTAGCGTTAAGATAGTTGTAAGATTAATATTAATAGAAAATATCGGTTGTCGTCCGATCACCACAAAAGTATATTGCGTTGAACTGTCATCGAGAGGGTCTTTGGGTCATTTTCTCAGCCGTTTCAATAGTGCTTTTCATGAATGTTACTTCCTCTCGTAAAAAATCCGCCATGCCTATAACTTGTTATAAAAATGCGGCTCATCTTGCCATTGCTCCTTTCCATTCCTGCTAATGGAATGGTCGTTTTAAGGCAGTAGATTCTGGTTTTCGTCGTTTCCATTTTCAACCGGCAGAATCTCAAAGCTGTGTTGAAAGCTAAAAATCGTTAAACAATTTGAGCTCAGCATCAAACATTACCTTCTGAATGAATTTGACCTATACTCGTGTCAGCAAACTTGTCCGGGGCCTTGTTGAACTCTACCGGTGTTGCTGCGTAAGCGGTAATACTGGTTTGATGTTCTGATAGGCTCGTCCACTGACCTTGTCAGTGGGCCGGTATTTCTACCTCGGACAATCTCCTCGCGGTGCCTGTGGATAGGTTACTGTAACGGTAACTGAACTAACTTGATAGGAACAGTCTGGACGGTGTCTTAAGGTGGAAATCCGCTAAGGAGTGTGTAACAACTCACCAGGGGGGTGCACATTCTTGGTTGTGGTTTCTACCTCGACTATAGCTGGGTGTGTGTATACCAGGGTTGACAGGCCCCGTAGCCTTGCAGGAGCTCATCTGTAAGTGACCATAATGGTGGCGTAGCTCGACCGGAAGCCATATTCTGGCACCATGGGAGATAGTGCTCAGGAATCTGAGGGCTATAGGGTACGTCTTCTGGCTCTCTTATTCTACATATCTTCGGATATTGAAGTGCAGCTGTCGCGTGCGTGCTCTCTTCCTCAGACTATCTATGAGGTAGGCTCCCTAGTGAGAGTATCGTGGTGGCTTGGTTTATTCCGAAGGCGGAGACACATGGTTTCCAGGCGTGCCTGGATTCAAGAGGTATTAGATGGACCTCGCCTCCTAAGCAAGAGGTGTGTTCATGCCTGCATCATGTCACAACTTTGCGACCGATATGGCTTCGGCTATGTCGGGGTTAATGGTCAGAACCCAATCTGACTCCGATGGAGGTAGGCCTCCCCTGGGGTAGAGCCGGTAATCGGCAGGTACTCACGTAAAACCCAAAGGCGATTTTATACTCGTGTCAAAAACGCTCTAAGCCTATAAACTCCAATTTGTTATTTTAAATTCAAAATTATGCAACTCAATTATGTTTCAAAATGTTATTGCAACGTCTATGTTCAAGTCTGTAAATAATTCTTATTTTTATTATTCTTCCATGTACCATTTTGAGTATAATACAATTATAACCAACAAAGGTTCATTATTCCAAAACAAAAAAAAAAAAAACCCAACCCTCTACCAAGTTTATGTGGTTTCCCGAAAGCGTAAGCGTCTCTTGCCAAATATAAAAAAGTCATAAAAACATAACTCTTAGAATCCGATAAAAAAAGAAAATATTATTATATACAGTCGACTCCCTCTAAGTCGAACTTTCACGGGATATCAAAACTAGTTCGAGTTAGAGGGAGTTTTAAAAAAATTCGAGTTAGAGAGAGTTTTTTTTTTAATGATTTATTGAATTTAATAACAAGTAAAATAAATAAATAAATCTAAGCTTCTTGCTTTTATCGCTCATTAATCTATAATTATGTATTATAAAAAATATTTTTTCAACTTAATTATTTAAAAAAAAAAATTGTAATTTTAGACATCGCAGTCATCACAGTCGCCGTGTCATCAGTGATCGCCTTTTTATAAAAATATTCTATTTTAAATAAGCAATTTTGAATTTTTTCTTTCATTTCAATTGCAGATTGCAATGTACCAATTGCATTTTCAATTTAATTTTTCTCTGGTATTTGAAAGTCTATTATTTCAGCTCCATCTTCTTCTTCAGCTCCATTTTCACCGTCATTAGTATCATCAGCATCTACTTCCAAAATTGACTCGTTATCAGGTATTTCAGTGGCTACGATGCCGTTATCGACTTCAACATAGCCCTTCCAATGTACGCCTTCAACATTATAATGAGCTTCTGTTATCCTTTCCCAGATTATCTCGATTTCTTGGGTGTCTTCGTTGTTATCTACATCTAAGTAAGCTAAGCGGAATATCATCTTCGTCATCCCACGTCTCAGACTTAAATTCGGCCTTTTTGAAACAATTTGCAATTGTCAATGGAGTAACGTCCCCATGCCTTTAGGATTTCGCGCACACAATCGAGAAGTGATATTTTATATTGCTTTTTTTTGGTTTCCCAAACCCTTAAGATCTTGGTGAGAAGAGTGCGATTATAGTGTACTTTCAAATTTTGTATTATACCCATGCCCATTGTCTGAACTATTGAGGTCATATTGGGGGGGAAATACTCAAGCTTTATAAACTTTAATTTATCCTTAACTTGTTTTGGGTGAGTTGGGCAGTTATCGATAATAAATAGGGGTGGCCGTGGCGCGATGGATGTGTGCTCGCCTGTGAACCTCATGATCACAGGTTCGATCCCTGCCGTCGTCTATGTCGTTTTAATTCCATTAAAAACCTTCTAAAAAAATTGTCATCAATGGGTTGCTGGTTTACTCATTACATGTTGTTCAGGCATAACATTAACAACATGTAATTGAGTTAAACTAGTATACCCAACAAGGATGAACACGAATAAAATAATGTGAATCATAAGCGACATAGAAATAAGACACGGCATTCTCCGCTTTAGTTCAGCCGCCATCCCTGGAGATAAAATAGCTGAGACAACAACCTTCAGTCTCAGAACATCGTGTCACACATCTTTCCTATCCTTCTTTCTCTTCCTTAACTTCACGCCCGCGCTGTGTTCAAACATTTAAATGGTAATTATAATCTCTTGAGCGCGTGTAGATTATAAAAAAAAAAAAAAAAATACTTTGCGCTTTGATCTTCTAAATTTAGAATCAAGTTTCAAAAGCCAACTTGTGAAAAGGTCTGATGTCATCCAAGAACGATGGTTTGCTAGTCCACCGGCAAAGTTTTAATTTTATTGAAACAACGAGGATTTTTGCTTTTCCCTATAACCAGAAGCTTTAGCTTTTCCGACGACCTCTGAGATCTATTGTTTTACTGCTTTCAAATAAAGCACAAAATGTTTTGAAGTTGGAATGGAATGGATCCAACCAACAAATGCTTTTTTTATTGCCTTGCAATTTTTTTATGAATATCTTTTTAGGAAGAGATTTTTGTGTTTAATAATATTGTAAATTGCAGGTATAGCAGCGCAGCACACTGACATGAAGGTGACGGCGCAGGCGATGCAACATATAGAGAATCAAAGAGTTCGAGTGTGTGTTTTTAATAAGAATTACAAACAATAACGAGTTGCGATTTGAGAGATTTTTTTTTTCGGCAAAAGAAAAAAATTCGACTAAGAGGGAAATAAAATAGGTCAATAATCAAGAGAATGTGTTCGAGTTATAGGGAACTTCGACTTAGAGGGAGTTTGACTTAGAGGATAGTTTTTGTATGGAAAGTTGAGGGGAATGCAAAAATACGGTTAAAAAGTTCGAGTTAGAGGGAAATTCGACTTAGAGGGAGTTCGACTTAGAGGGAGTCGACTGTATTTTGTGCAATTTTGCGCTGAGGTAAACGATCATAACCCTTATCAATGAATGATAACCATAAAAAATATGTTCCACTTCCTTCCACGAGGACGAAAAATTTAGACATTTAATATTTTTCCTTTCTTGCGGGATGGATGTTGGATGATGAGTGTGAAAGTTGGGCCCATGGTGGTGGTGTCGGTGGGTGTTTAGTTGGTTGATTTCACTTCTTGTTCTTATTTTTATTCGTTTAACATCAGCACATAAATTCTCTCGTTCTTCCACAGAGAAAAAACCCATAATGCACAAAGGATGTAAAAAGGATCAAGATAAAAGTAAATCGCAAAAAAAAAGCTATAATTCTGCTTGCTTGCTCTTTCGTAAGCTTTTGCACGGAATCTAAAAAGAGAGACGAGGCTCTGTGAATTAATGTGAGTGTATAATGCGGAATAGAGGGGTGATTGGGGAATGATTTGTAAATTCTTCTACAAATTTTACTTTAAAAGGAAATGCCTGGATAAGGTTTTTGTCCCGCAACCTCTGCTAACTACCATTACTCTTTTTTTTAACAAAAAATGATAGAAAGTATGTAGTTAGTGTGCCGAGCATCCTTCATTTCACTGTCTTATATCATTTTTTTTTAAATTTTTGTTAGGATCATGTATTGGTTTCATCGGGTTTTTTTTTTTTTTTTTGTAAACACTGATAACTTTGAACAAATCATGGTCGTTTAAAATTTTATTAGGGAGGATAAATTTTTATTTGGAGGATACATTTTTTACCTACACCTTTACATATAGTAAAGAAAAACACCCAAGCTTGCGCTTGGTTTTTAAAAACCATTTGACAGGGCTTGTGATAAAAGTTGTACTTTCGAAAACGCGTGTACTTGTTTTCGACGAAACCTTACTTCCATGGACTTAGAACTTCATTTCAAACCGTACCATATACCAGCAGTATTAGTTTATTTAAAATCAACAAATGACGGTATGCCACAGGGCTCTGTGTTATCTCCAACCCTCTTTCTCATTTTCATCAATGACCATTTGACTTAAACTTCTAACTCGCTGATGACAGCACTGTCACTCTTTGTATGTAGAACTGCAATTTCAATATTATGATAAGCTAAGATACTGAAAGTAGTCGATGAATGAAGAAATGTCGTTCTTCCAGCGTATTCAAGTTAATTAAGAATCAAAGGATTATTCCAAGACAGACCACGAAGGGCAAAACGTAGGAAAGGACGTTGAATTCTCTCGATTTTGATTATATGAAATTGTTGAAAAGAGGACCATACCTGACAGGGGTTCTCCAGAAGTGGGCTCACAAAAGCTATGTATAAAGATTGGGTCACATAGGGTCAGAGAATTCGTTGGACCACCGTTTCACAAAGCATTGAGCTGAGTTGGCTTCAAGAATAATCTCATCAATATGTGAGAAAGTTGATAAACCTATTACATAAAAACATCTTGGTCGCGAATTGACTCAGCGGTGGATATGGTTTTACTCGTATATTGGAGAAGATCGGATTCGTTTTCATGAAAAAGTTATTGAATGAAATTTATCAATACTTAGGTCTAAGAAATTTTTCGGGCACCATGCAGAGAAACTGTCAAAATCCAATTGAAGAATAGTAGAATCATATGTCGACAAAATGGGTTTCAAAAAACTTTGTATCGTCGGGAATATTTGATACCCATTTTAATATCGTTGTTAGTAAAAATAAAAAGGAGACGTCCTAAGTGGGTGCCTTGTAGGAAACCGGAGGTAGCTAAGATATTATCAGAGAAGGTAGATCTGAGACGAATTTTGTAATAACGGATTTTGGGTTTTGGTGGTTGGCGATGCAATGTATAAGCTTCCTTGCTACTTGCACGAGAAACTGGTCCAGTGGCTTAATTTTGGCTTCTTCGTAGACTCTTTCGTTGCTGAAGTGCTTCTTTCGCTGTCGATCGAAGATAAGTCCGGTGCGTATCCTCAGAATTTTCCTTTCGAAGATTTGGAGCTTCTGCATTGCTGTCTTCGAGATGGTGTACCTTGCAGGAAAATTATAGCTGATAACGGGTCTGATAAGCTGTTTGCATATTAGTCCGGTTGTTCTGGCTAGCAATGGGTGCAGGCGGTGAAACGCCTTGAGTGCGGGTTGAATTTGGACAGCTTGTTGAAGTGGACTCCTAGGTATTTAGCATTTCTTTTGGCTGCTATCGGGGTGCTTCACGTTCAGGTTTCTGCAAGTGGCTGCTGAACGACATCGGTTGCCATTGGTGGTGGGTCTCCTGAAACACACAAGCTCAGATTTGGCAGTGTTTATTCGGATACCCCATTTTTGTAATGCTCGTAGAGTCTGAAGACATGGGCTTCCACTCTGCGAGCTGCAATTTTTGGCGCTATCGATGAGGGATAGGTCAGCGAGTCGTCAGCAAAAAGCAGGTTCTCGCAGTCAGTTGGCACGGGTTGATGAGACGTCATCCGGTTATATAGGAAGGGGCCCAGCTTCGATCCTTGGGCGACTCCGGCTTTGATGGATTTGATTGAAGACTTGCAGCTGTCTAGCTGAACGAAGAATTTCCTGAAGGAGAGAAAAGAAAATAATATTTCTATTAGTGGCGAAGGTAAATCAAGTACTCGAAGCTTATGAATAAGGGCTTCTATCCATACGCTGTCAAATGCTTTTTCGACATCCAGAAAGCATCCTACGGTGGCACGATGGCTGTTGAGTGCTGAGGAGACGTCAGATTAGAACTTTAGTAACGGATGCTGTGTTAATGCCCTTCTCGAAAGCTAAACTGCATGTCTGGGATGATGTTGTTTTCATTGCAGTACTTCCTGAGGCTTGAGCCTCCTTAGGATGACTTCTTCCAGAATTTTGCTGATATTGTTGAGGAGGGTTATAGGCCTATATTTGGAAACCAGGTTTTTAGCGCCTTTCTTCGGGATTGCCATGATTTTTGCCGTTTTCCACTTATGAGGGAAGTAGCAGTTGTTGACGCAGTTGTTTATGATGATTGTGAGTTGTGAAAGCCTTTTGATGATGTAGTTGGAGACTACATCCGGTCCTGTTGACTTCTTTGGTTTGGAATTGACGATGATTTCCGCAATTTCCTCTGGTTGGCATAGTTGGGGGTTGTCCGTTGGGCAACTAGCTGGAAGATGGTCGTCAAACTCCCCATTTCGATATCGTTGTTAGCAAAAATAAAATGGAGATGTCCTAAGTGGCTGCCTTGTGGGAAGCTAAGATATTATCAGAGAAAGTAGATCTGAATCGAATTTTGTAATAACGGCTTTTTAGTTAACAAGAAATCCATCTTAAGAAGATAGATTCAAGCCCAAGGGTGGACAGTTTGAGTAGAATAAGCTTAGGTGAAAGTGAGGCTAAACATAGGATTTTCGTCCGGATTTAAAGTTGACAAACTGGAAGAAGGATTTTGGGTCTTTATTAAGATAACTTTTGGTTTTGATTAAATAGCGTTGATAGAGGGAGTTTCAAAGTTCGATAAAGTGAAGATTATTAGAGTACCTATAGTCAAATGTAGATCGAAAACGAAGTAAAATTCTTCAAAATGTATTCCTCTTGTTTCGCAACGACACGTAGCCTGTGATTATACCCCAAGATGGATAAGAAGACGAAGTCTTAGGTCGAGAGAAGGGTACATGAAAGATGGATTGTTGGTTTTAAAAACCTATTCGTAAAGAGTCGCAACGCTGATCAGCAGAATTCTCAATTCAATTCTCTTCCGAGACCAAACAGCTTAGATGCGTGGCATCTCTTGGAGGATTTGTCACTTCTTGCCAAGAGTCAGTACCCCTAGGTAGGTATGTAAACACGTAGAAATGGCGACATTTGCTAGTCTAGCCCTGTGGCCCAATTAGCGCTAAAGTGCACCATTTTGATACCATAACTCGGGTGAACCTGTGGATGGAATCGATGTAGGGAATTGTGGACATTCTTGGATCACTCACTCAACCGAACCACCAAAACATCAGACACCATCTAAACTGTGCCAGGCTAGGTTGGCTGGCTGGCTGACTGGTGCTGGGACAGTAGTCAATTCCATTGAGTGATCATCTGACCTCCCCTCCCCCCCCCCCCCCCCCGAACCGTAAACTTCCGTCAAATCCCTCAGTTCTATCGCTCGGGATCTAAGAAATTAAACGGAGTGGATGGCACATAAGTAACAGAAGTTTGTCCTAGAGCCATTTCGTCGCGATGGTTAGGATCTTGCATGCTTCCCTGATGAAAGGCAGTAGTTCAGGTTGAAACACACTAGCAATGTCGGGTAGCCTTAAGGGACTAGATATATTCATAATCTCAGAAGAGATTCCTGAACCAACACCACACTCCATTTTTGAGCCATTAGTGAAGATAGTTGTGTCGAAGTCTTTCGTCACAACTCACGTCATCATCCAAATCCTTTCTTGATAGAAACATGAACTTAAAATCTTGACTGATGCCTATTTTAGGAGTGCAGTAGTCAGTGGGAATCGAAAAAAATCTCTATTGGCATCAAATCCGAAAAATTCACTTGGCCTTACTATTTGGCAATCCAAGAGTTCTATTCATTAAGTTTCATTTCGCTGCAAGAAACTATATACTCAACGTGTTAATCAAGTGGTAAAAGTTTCGGAATAAGGCAAGATCTTAGAGCCCCTATGGTGCCAACTATAGCAGTTCTTTGTACCTTCTACAGAATATCGATATTATATACTTTGGTAAGCAGGTACGTGAGAATCTGCCGCACTTCCGCTGTGTACGCCCACAAAATCATCTAAGATTAAAGACCTAACTTTTTGCCAAAAGTTTTACTACAGGCTTTAGAAGCTAAGCAGACCTTTTTAACCCTTTCTTCAATATTCAGTTTCCAGTTTAACTTAGGGTTTAGAATATAAGCCTAGATGTTTTGCACTGGAAGACAGCAAGAGTGCTTGGACGTTCGGGGTAGGGCGAAGATGTGTATCGTAGTTTTGGTAGTATTTACAACGGTTCAGTTTTCAGTGCTTTTTAGTCCATAACTCATAGCCCAGTTACTTACTTTTCTTAAAGCCATTTCTTTGATTTCACTTAACAGAAGGGTGAACCTTCAGGACACACATTTGCACACGTAACCGACACTACGCCACATCTTTTCAACTTAACACAAATTTTATTCATGACTAAAAGCAAAAGAAGAGAGGACAGAACTCCGCCCTAGCGTGTTCCTCTGCTAACGAGTTAGGTCAAGTCTATGTTTCCCTACATACCTAGAATCCTTCTATCCTTCTAGTCTTTCACACCGATATTGATGAGCGATTCCAGAAAGGATTTGGTAAGAACGTTGTTGAAATCCCTTTCTACATCCAAGAGGGTAGCGGAAGTCTATTCTTTATATTTAAAATTTTTGTTCAGTTGTACGCACCTCAAGGGCCGTTTCTGTGGACTTTCCCTTAGAGTATACATGTGGAGAGTTTTCAAGAAGACATCCGTTAAGAAAGTCTCTAATATAGGATGCCAGGAATGCGCTCTGGAGTCTTAAGCGCAAAAGAAGCCAAATTAATTGGCAACGGCTGGTAGATGAGTTTGATAGGTCAGTGGTTGGTGTGTGTGCCCGTTCGTTTGGTCAGGATTCCTGAATAAGTCGAAGGGGCTTTCCCTTTCCACAAGAGAATTTTACCAATCTAAGGGGGAGGTGGACCCATTAGCTAGACTCGATTCTTACTAAACAGAGTTGCCGAACTCTTTATGCTTAAAGCTTACTTTATATACTTAAGGTGGGGCTACAGTCCGGGGTGGACCAGGATGTCATCTAACAAGTTTCTTCAGTTAGCTCGGTCGCCAGCTAGCTGTCTCTACCACTTGTATGCTTAACCTGGGGCTTCGTCTACTGCGCCGTTACTCGGAGTTCGATTCGAAGACTTTCCGGGCTGAAGCATTTGGGTTCATTTGCTCTACATTACATGGTCTAGCCATCTCAGACGTTGGACCTCAACTCGTCTTACTAGGTCGGTTTCGCTATACAGTTCATTGTAATATCTCTTCCCCCAGTCCCCGTCCAAGCAGATGGGACCAAAGATGTCACGAAAATTTTCTGTGACAAAGTCATTAACTACCTAAAAATTATAGCTATCTATGTATAGTGAAGTTCTGTCCAAGACGCTGGCTGCATCGGTGTTGTGTGTCCTTTCCTTATGATAGCATATACTTGGTCATGCCCTCATTGACCGATAAGCCCATCTTCTTCGCTTCCGTCTCAATGCTCATAAAGGCGCCACTGATATCAAGCTTTGTTCTTCAAGTTATGCCTACGTCGTCAGCGACGTAGCCGTGTTCGAGTAATTGGACTGACTTTTGAAAGATTGTGCCTCTGTTGTCGACGCGTGAGTTTTGCACTATTCTTTCAAGGACGATGTTGAGGAAGTCGCACGGCAGATCATCGCTTTTCCTAAAACATGTTTCGACATCAAATGCATCAGTTAGATCTTTTTCCGAACTTAATAGAGCTGCATACGTTCTGCATCGTCATCCTGCACAAACGGACAAGTTTATCAGGGATACCAAAACTAAGCATAGCTTTAAAAGTGGTAGGTGTCGATTTGTAGCTCCTCGATTTTTTTCAAGATCTGCCGTAATGTGAATATTTGATCGATGGTGGATCGATCCTGGTCTAAAACCGCACTGATATGGACCTATCAGGTTACTGACGAAAGGTTTCAAACGTTCACATAATACGACAGAAAGGATCTTTTTCGCGATGTTCTGGAGAGACCTATGGCTCTGTAGTTGGCACAGTTCAGGATCGGACAGACAATGCTGAGGTTCCATTCATCGGACAAGCTTTCTTCCGACCATATTTTGCAGTTGACCTGGTGCATTTTCCCAACTAAGTTATGAAAGAGACCGTCATCTCCAGTGGCTTTCTTGGACTTGAGGTTCGATATAGCTATCTTCACTTCGTCCAGGTCGGGTTGGTGGTGTAGTGGGTCGGGTGGTAGGTATTATCTTAAGAGAAGCGGAATTCACTTATTTATCGCCGATATAAAGAAATTGTCTTTCCATATTCTCGGCAGGGACTGCGGTTCCAGTACGATGTTCTTTTGATTATCCATGCTCCTCGTGATGTTTTTTTTTTTTTTTACCTTTTGGTAAAACTTCCGAACCTCTTTCCTGCTATGGCATCCCTATATTTCCTCGATCGAGCGCTTCTCGTGCTACTTCTTTTCGTAGAGCTGTTCAGCAGTTCTGGTCCTTCTGTGCTGCGCCGCCGCTTTTATACATACCTCTTGTTTAGCTGAATGTGCTTGCCGGCACTCATCGTCAATCTAGGGGCTTCGTGTAAGACCCAGCACGTCCAAAGATGGCTGCTTGGCCATGTTGATACTGGTTCTCAATACTTGATGCTGGCAGCATAGGACTTCTTAATAAGAGGTGGTTGTAAGAGACTCGATCGGTTGTAAGTGACGCGATCTCTTGCAATTGTAGCCGTCCAATATCGAACTTCCTCGCAGTACTTCCTTGTTTTAGGCTTGGGTCGGGATTGGTTAAAGGATCTGTGCTAAATAAGACTCTTTTTCCGTTAAAATCGGAAATTTTAATAGAATAAACAAATGCCTGCGATACATGGAACCCTAACCTGCATCTTATTTGAATATATAAACTTTTCGTTTGTTTTGCATTTTTTTTTTTTATGTTCGCAATTTTATCACGTTCGTTCATTTATTGACAATAAAACTTCTTCCAAGACGGTCGGATACATTTTTACGTATTTTTAGGTAAGGCATTCTTTTAAGACTATTTCTGTAGTAGGTTTTCTTCGATCCAAGCTTGACAGTCTAATGTTAATGCGTTTGAATGTCTGCTTTTACTTTCGCGCCCATAAATCTGCAATAACACTTAGAACTGATGAAAAGACTCAAATAACCTTTCGGAGGCAATGTAATAAAACAAAGACGTTGCGAAGTTGTGTTTTTTTTTTTATTTTAAATCAAAAAAATTCAAAAAAAAACAAAACAACAAAACATGCCTACTTAATAACTTGTCTGCTGTTGAAGTGAACTCGGATAGCGTTACAATTTCCTTTCGTACAAAAGTTACATAGATATCTATGGATTTGGCATGCCAATGTTCAATGATTCGGAACTTGCTTGCTTTTTGAAATTTAATTACCTTCTTCTGTCCTTTCTGTGTGTACGCTGCCGTACACACCGAACCAAGGGATGGATGAGGCGGTGGTTTATGGTGTTTCTTTTGGTCGCTCGAAAAAGTCTCAAATCGTTCAGCTATAAAATTTTCAATTAAACTTTTGAAACTCAAAATTGTGCAAACGAGATTATTGTAATATGCTGATTATATTCATCAGGACATCACACAAAAGCAAAAGCAGGAAATAGAGAACTAGAAGCAAATGCATATATAAATTTGGTCTTTGGTAAGGACAATGTTATGATGGGTATTGGAGCGACGCGCTACTATGGGTTCTGTTCTGTGAGAGAAATCTGGGCCAATAGAACCGAAACGAAAATGAATTTTCTGCATGAGAAATCAATGGTGTTCAATCAGGCGAAACTTCTTAATTGTTTTGTCACTTTGCAAAATGAAAATTGAGCATCAGAGGGGCGGCGCAGAGGGTGTATGTATAGTATTTGTCAGAATCGGAAGAAACTATTAAACTAATGCTATGGCAAGTTTGTTATACGCATCGGTGATTTTGGCATAAGACTTGTGGCGAGCGGATTACTGGTAATAGATTTAAGTTATTTCTCGACTTAGAGAATGAATCTTTGTGCCTTTTTTGTCTCAAAAATACATCACTGCAGGTGTTAGATTACATTGAAATTAATTTCAAAGTTTGGTATGGTAGATTTTCAACATACATGATTATTATGTTTCAAAAAACCCTTAGAGGTTGTAACGAAGCGTTCCATGCTACTACACTCTATACGACTTCTGCATGATACCAAGAATTGTACTTCACTCAAATTCAATTCACAAGCACCATCAGCATATGACGTCACAGGAAAATCAACTACATGGATATTTTTCGTTCACCACTTAGTTCACGTTCAGTTTCTACTGAAAAACCATCAAGAGGACCTACTTGGGTGAACGAAAGGCACCTCTTCGCTCATACATACAGTCAGGCGGCACAGTAAATTGATTGAATAAATCTTTCGAAGTCCAGTCGTAGACAAGAAGTATAGACAAGTTGGTCATTTAGCAAGTTAGGTAGGTGAGATTGTCCAGCTATTTCTTATTAAGGCTTCCCCGCACCAGCGGTAAGGGGTCTTAGTTCGAAGTTTAATGTCCTAATAGCCACCAGGGGCTTCGGTACCTGCTGATCTACCAGAGCGTAAAGCCTGCTGTTTGTTGCCACCAGGGGCCTTGAACCTGCTGATCTACCAGAGCGTTTAGCCTGCTGTTTAGTGCCACCAGGGGCCTTGAACCTGCTGATCTACCAGAGCGTTTAGCCTGCTGTTTAGTGCCACAAGGGGCCTCGAACCTGCTGATCTACCAGAGTGTTTAGCCTGCTGTTTAGTGCCACCAGGGGCCTCGAACCTGCTGATCTACCAGAGCGTTTAGCCTGCTGTTTAGTGCCACCAGTGGCCTTGAACCTGCTGATCTACCAGAGCGTTTAGCCTGCTGTTTAGTGCCACCAGGGGCCTCGAACCTGCTGATCTACCAGAGCGTTTAGGCTGCTGTTTAGTGCCACCAGGGGCCTTGAACCTGCTGATCTACCAGAGCGTTTAGTCTGCTGTTTAGTGCCGCCAGGGCGCTTGAACCTGCTGATCTACCAGAGCGTTTAGCCTGCTGTTTAGTGCCACCAGGGGCCTTGAACCTGCTGATCTACCAGAGCGTTTAGCCTGCTGTTTAGTACCACCAGGGGCCTTGAACCTGCTGATCTACCAGAGCGTGTAGCCTGCTGCTTAGTGCCACCAGGGG
The DNA here is from genome assembly GCA_911387755.1 of Chrysotoxum bicinctum. Classification (NCBI taxonomy): domain Eukaryota; kingdom Metazoa; phylum Arthropoda; class Insecta; order Diptera; family Syrphidae; genus Chrysotoxum; species Chrysotoxum bicinctum. Next base: position 105,698,540 of record OU426989.1, on the reverse strand, counting down.
CCTCGAACCTGCTGATCTACCAGAGCGTTTAGGCTGCTTTTTAGTGCCACCAGGGGCCTTGAACCTGCTGATCTACCAGAGCGTTTAGCCTGCTGTTTAGTGCCACCAGGGGCCTCGCACCTGCTGACCTACCAGAGCTTTTAGCCTGCTGTTTAGTGCCACCAGGGGCCTTGAACCTGCTGATCTACCAGAGCGTTTAGCCTGCTGTTTAGTGCCACCAGGGGCCTTGAACCTGCTGATCTACCAGAGCGTTTAGCCTGCTGTTTAGTGCCACCAGGGGCCTCGAACCTGCTGATCTACCAGAGCGTTTAGCCTGCTGTTAAGTGCCACCAGGGGCCTTGAACCTGATGATCTACCAGAGCGTTTAGCCTGCTATTTAGTGCCAGCAGGGGCCTTGAACCTGCTGATCTACCAGAGCGTTTAGCCTGCTGTTTAGTGCCACCAGGGGCCTCGAACCTGCTGATCTACCAGAGCGTTTAGCCTGCTGTTTAGTGCCACCAGGGGCCTTGAACCTGCTGATCTACCAGAGCGTTTAGCCTGCTGTTTAGTGCCACCAGGGGCCTCGAACCTGCTGATCTACCAGAGCGTTTAGCCTGCTGTTTAGTGCCACCAGGGGCCTTGAACCTGCTGATCTACCAGAGCGTTTAGCCTGCTGTTTAGTGCCACCAGGGGCCTTGAACCTGCTGATCTACCAGAGCGTTTAGCCTGCTGTTTAGTGCCACCAGGGGCCTCGAACCTGCTGATCTACCAGAGCGTTTAGCCTGCTGTTTAGTGCCACCAGGGGCCTTGAACCTGCTGATCTACCAGAGCGTTAAGCCTGTTGTTTAGTGCCACCAGGGGCCTTGAACCTGCTGATCTACCAGAGCGTTTAGCCTGCTGTTTAGTGCCACCAGGGGCCTCGAACCTGCTGATCTACCAGAGCGTTTAACCTGCTGTTTAGTGCCACCAGGGGCCTTGAACCTGCTGATCTACCAGAGCGTTTAGCCTGCTGTTTAGTGCCACCAGGGGCCTTGAACCTGCTGATCTACCAGAGCGTTTAGCCTGCTGTTTAGTGCCACCAGGGGACTTGGAAATTTTTCGGCCAGAATTGGGGTCCTCTTCCAATCTATCTGAAGCCCAATCAGCGAACAAACGGTGTTGTCTATAGTCATGAACTTTGAGCCCCTGGGACAATTGGATCTTGTACGGGTGAAGGCCGAAGCCCCGGCGCAAAATTCACCAAGTTGAAGTCTGCTGAAGTGCCAGTTATCTTGTGTACGGCAAGTAATCGCCTGCCTCGGGTTCTGTTGCTTTCTTGGGCTACAGGGATGAGTTTTGCCGATCTTGCGTTTCTTTAATATTTTCAGAACTGAAATCTAAATCGAAAACTTTATTTCGTTTGCATCGACTTGGATATTTCAAGAACCAGACCTCACAGTATCTTCTGGTTTTCAATAACAAATTTTGTTAGATTTAATAAATTCTGAAAACTACAACCCTTTTCAATGTTTGGTTGCGGAAATATCACCATCAGAAAGAATCAGATTTAACGTTGTATTGAAAATCAGAAGAATCACTTTGGATTGAAATATTTCAAGAACCAGAGCTTGCAGAAGCTTTTGGTTTTCATTTGTGGATTGCTCTTAAAAAGTTAACGCATGATAGGCGAACCGGTCGTCTAAGCTTTGGCCACCAAACGTTGAAGAGTCGACTGTTGAAGGCTACCACGTCTACCGTAAATGTACGTTTCCACTAATGAACACACGTTTTGATAATTAAGTTTTATCATTTTGACGTTGCTGTTCCATTGTGGTACTTGCCATGGTGATTTGGTATTAGTTACCGATTAATAAACAACAAATTTGACAGATGCCACCAGAACTACATGGTCGTCAAAAGACTCTAGGACCTACCATCGCCAATTTAAAAAAAAAAAAAAACATTTAAAAGAACACGCCTTTTGCGGTACCTCGAGAGGTTTCTTCTCTGATTAGGCATATTTGTACCTCAGTGGCTGCGTTAATAAGCAAAATATGACCTACTGTAGTGAGATGAACCCCATGCGACTCCACAAGAACCACCTACAATCCGACAGAGTCACAATACAATATCAAATATGATAATTGGATCTTACTTTTTTTTTAAGAAAAGGCGACTACTTTGAATTCTCCAGGTTACCTGACGCCCGAATTAGAACAGATGGATCTAAAAGATGTCTGGTTTCAGCAGGGGCTTCTTTTCTTCCCTCCTCTTTGCTCGATATGCTATTTTCTCGATGCTCTTCTTTGGCGCTTCAATTGAAAGCCTAATTCCGGCTACTTATTTGATGATATCGCGATCCTGGGACCACTGATTGTTGGCAGCTATGGTAGGTGAAATCACATAGCGAAGAGCTTCTCGCTTAGGTGCTCTTTGAAAGCTCTGTCAACTCCAGGTATGCTGTGGCGCCTAATGTCAAATTTATTTTGCTGGGTAGTTCGCAGCTTTTTTTTGTGGTTCGCAGGAATTTTTGGGTTAGAATTTCTGTATAGACAGTATCTGCACAATTTAAATACAAATGAAAGAGATGAGGGTCTTTTATGATAGTGGTAAAAAAGTGGGTCTCGCAATTTTGTGTGTCTGTCTATCTGTATGTGTTTTCGACTAAACCCTAAACGGCTAGGCCGATTTTCTTTAAACTTGGTAGCTAGTATTTTTAATTTTTCCCCCACACGTTTTTTTCTTTTTTTTTTTATAAGACTGAAAATAACGGTACCTGCCATACGATTTTTTTCGAAATTTTATAAATATTCTTTTTTCTCAAAAACTGCCCACAGATTTCAAAAAAAAAAAATTAAAAAAATTTCTTTTGTTAAAGCTAGGAAATGGTTGAAAAAAAATTCCAAAAAATGGTTATTTTTGGTACCCCCCTGGAGCCATTTTTTTTGTTTTTGATTTTCTTAAAAATGGAAGGACCGATTTTGATAATTTTTTTTTATGCTAAAGCTCCCCAGCTGTTTGAACATTAATTTTTTTTCAAATTTTCCAAATTTTTTTTTTTGGATTAAAAAAAAAAATTAAATGGTTTTGGAAAATCGTATTTTTCTCGAAAACAGTTCCGAGAATTTTGCTAAACTTTTTTTTCTTTTGATTAATCTCTACGGTCTATTATTTAATAAAAAAAAAATTGAAATCAAGATATTACTGACCGTACCTACCATAGAACCATTTTGCCAAATTTAGAATTTCTCATTATCGACATAATGGATTTTAATGAATTTTTTTTATAGAGAAGCTTCTAAAAAGTTGAAAAAACATTGCATTTCAAAACTTAAAAAAAAAAAAATGTTTGAATTTTTGATTTTTTTTTTCTTGAAAATTCGATATCTCAAAAACGGCTTGATATTTTTTTTTTGTAAATTTAATTTTTATTCGAAAAATAATAAAATATTAAAATTTTTTTTTCTTAAAAACGTTTTAAAAATTTTGTATATAAAAGCTTATTTTTTTTTTAAGAAACCAGTACAGACTTATAATTATTGTTCTTGCATAAGCTAAAAGATATTTGCTTGAATCACATAGCATCCTGGTTTTAGCTCCAACTACTAAAGGAGTTGTTTGTTGTCGTTTAGTGGAGGCTGTGGTTACCAACTATAATCCAATGGAGAATTATTCTTACTTTCCGATTTAAACATTAAAGTCCCCGAGCACAACCTTGATGTCATACTCTGGACAGGCTCCGTAGGCTGCTCTGTCCAGTAGGTCATAAAACTCCTTGACAGGTTTTTCAACTTCATCAGTAGGGGCTTGTGCGCATATTGAGCTTATAATTGGGAAGGTGGCTTTAATGCGGATCACAGTCAGGCGATCACTCATCGTCTTAAAGTCAATAATTTTGCTTCTTAGCTGTTTTCCCACGACGAGTCCACATCTTAACATACGAGTATGTCTCAATTTTTTTGTCAGTTTATACCTGATCCCATCAATCGTATCTCCTGGATTCCAGTAATATCTGCCTTATATCGCGTGAAGACAGATTGAAGCTTCTCAGTAGGACCTGAGGTATAAAGTCTTCTCTCCGATCATTTTCCTATGACGTTTCGGGTCTTGTTGCCATATTTGAGAATAATCATTATCCGATGCTTCCCGTGCCTCTCTCATAATCGTTAAATTGTATGTGCCACGGAAATTAACCCGACGACGCAACCCCCATACCGGGTGACACGGCCCTTGTTTTACCTAAGAACAACAAGCCGGATAATCCAATTCTATACTCTGTCCAACAAAAATTGTCAGTACAGGCCTTATGGGAAAGCTTTTTCTAAAGCAGTGGTGCCTGATGCACCCTCACTACAATGCCTTAGGAAAAATGCCACTAAAAAAAGAACAAGCCACTGACTTTTCTTAAGGAATTGTTGTTGTAATTCTTTGCAAAAAGTTGTACACCCCAACACGACCGTCGTATCCCACTGCTGATGAGATATAGAGCTGTGTCAATCGGGATCGATTCGATTTTTTTGATCCGATCATCGAAAAGTATTGATGAAATCAATCATTTTAATCGATCTCAATCTCAATCATTTACATGATTCTCGATTTTCTATTTCAATCTCAATCATTTCAATGAGTCTCGATTTTCGATATCAGTTGACTCGATTAATCATGATTTACTTGATTCCATTTCTTCCGATTCAATCAACGTGGATTATGAACGCCAAACGGACGGTGGACTGGAACTTCTGGGTTGAACTCGGCATTGAACAACATGATTGATCGGGTTGGTCGTTGATGTTGTAGGCCGCAAAAACAATTGTTGGGTTGAACTGATGTTATTTGATGTATCAGGATCCGGTATGTTTAATGTGGATTTTTGGACGTTTCTTAATCCATCGGCATCGTAGCCATCCTTTGATGGAATTCGACAGTTTATGACTTGACGAATAGAGGACGAATTCAGTTATGACGTACAAGGTATATTTCGTACAAAATGTCAACCGAAAGCCCTATAATTGCACTTTTCCGGAGCAACAAATAAAATCTCTTTTTTTTTGGCATTTTTAGACGTTTTTTAATCCATTGACATCGTAGCCATCCTTTGATGGAATTTTACAGTTTATGACTTGACGAATTCAGTTATGACGTACAAGGTATATTTCGTACAAAATGTCAGCCGAAAGCCCTAAAATTGCACTTTTCCGGAGCAACAAATAAAATCTCTTTTTTTTTTGGCATTTTTAGACGTTTTTTAATCCATTGACATCGTAGCCATCCTTTGATGGAATTTTACAGTTTATGACTTGACGAATAGAGGACGAATTCAGTTATGACGTACAAGGTATATTTCGTACAAAATGTCAGTCGAAAGCCCTAAAATTGCACTTTTCCGGAGCAACAGATAAAATCTCTTTTTCTTGAATTTTTTGACACTTTTTAATCCATGAAGTAGCCTCATCAGAGTATTTTGTGAGAACTATCAAAGCCACAAGTCAATCGGATCATCGAAATCGAAATTAATATCGAATAGGAACAGTATTGAATCATTTCAGTGAAATGAAAATGATCGAATGATCGATTGATTGAAAAGATCGGATCATTTTCGTAATCGATTGTTGATCGATTCGATCATTTGAAATGAACGATTTACACAGCTCTAATGAGATACTGTCAAGATCAAGACAAGAGTGTCAAGTGTCACTCAATACGATCACAAATAATCATATACAGATGTCTCATCTCCATACAAAAAAATGTCCTAAGATATTTCTTTCAGCAGACAAGCTTTAGCAGACAAAGATACAAAAATCAAGAGCGAATCAAGAACTACATGGACCACAATGTAGGAGAGCGAAAAATGTATTTTTCCATGGGGTAAGCGACTAAGCGACAAAATTCATAGCACAAACAAATCGTTAATCGTACCAGACACAGCGCATCCCTTTCCCACCGGGGTTATATTGTTTCTGTCTCTACTTTTTCTTATTATATTTTGTCATTCATAGAATTTCTGTGTGGATGGATGTTGTTTTTGTTTTTATATTTGCCTTTTCCTGTGTTCCTTTATTGGTTTTGGTGGCTGATGTATGTCGCGGCGACTCCTTGGCTGGTGTTTTTGTTTTTGTTTTTTTTTATTTTGTTTTCTTGTGAGGGTATTGCACTTTTTGGTAGGAATTTTCTTGTTTGGATTTTGGCAATAATTTTTCGTTTTCAACTGTTTGGGTAGGTATAGAAAAATGGAAATGGATTTTGTATGGTATGTAAGTAGGTAATGTTGATTTGCTTATAACTTGAGAATTATTGATTAGATCTTTAAAGACAAGCACTTAAAATAAAGGTAAAATTTCTAGTTTTATTATAAAAAATACTAAAAATGAAATTTGAGATTTAGATTAAGCTTTTTTTACATGCCAGCCGATGTTTAACTACTTTCTTTCAAACAACCACATAATCGAAATCTATGCCAAATTATTCTCCCTTTCAAAGATACCTACACCGTACGCAAATAAAAATGTATTCGTGTGGCTTTGTCTTCTCCAGGAAAAAAAGGAAGTAGGTATGCATGTATCTGTTTTATTTTGTTTTATTTGTAAGTGTCCAGGAGATAGATAGAATCGAAAATGAAAATTAACCGTTGGTCAAATGAATTGGTGAGATATGTATACTGCAATGAAAAACCCGCAGAAGAGTAGCGACAGATTGATCTTCAATTTGGCTTGAGAAAGTGATTATTAGCAGCTCAATTTTGTATTACGAAGTATTATTTTAACCAGTAATTATAATTACTATCTATAATTTAAGTATATTTTGATTTATCGAAAAATTTAGTGTTTAGGATACCTAAAACTGTGATAAAATAAAGTGCTTTTCTTTTTTTTTGAAACTGTTGCTTAGCTAGTTTTTAGTTGTGATCGTGGTTTATATTTTATCTACTCCTTTTTCTTTAAATGTGCGGGTTCCTCGTCTCAAGAAAGAAGAAAGACATTTGCAGGAAGGTAATTAGTTTTTAAGTTTCTTTTTTTAGCTTTATACAAGTACAAATAATTGAAAAAAATGTCTTCCTGGAAGAGAACTAACTGTGTCATTACTTTTTGCAAATCAAATTCGAACTTAACGGAAAGAAAACTGTTTAATTTTCCAAACAGAGGAACAGAAAAATATTCAGAGTGGCTAGCTTTGCTTGATGAAGAGTGTCGAGAAAATGTACAGAGACATAAAAAACCTTACATATGTAGCCAACATTTTGCGTCGAATAGTATTGGGAAAAAAAAAATTAAAGAAAAATGCTCGCCCAACATTATTTTTAAAGCATAATAATGATTCTGAGATTATTGAAGAACAGATTGAGCCAAATGAAGGCAGTCAAGTTAGTTTCAATCCAGAAAATGCAAGAATTAATTACATGTGCAATTACAGAAATAACCTTGATGTGACATTGGAAGAAACAGACAACAGACAAATTCTGAATGAAATGAATAACAATTTTCCGATTACAAGCAACAAAGCAAGTGAGGAATTTTCTGCAAAATGTTCAAGCTGTGAGAAGAATGCAAAGAAGCAATTTAGATGCATGTAGATTATATTAAGAAACTTTTATTTATCAATTTAAAAAAAAAATGAGCATGAGCTTTTCAAAATATTGAGTTTTAAAAAAAAATAAATTCGTGTTTGAACAAGATCGGACTAACTTACGTCAAAAAAAGTATTCCTTTTGATAAATAGTCATTTATAATATGAGGCCGTGAGCAATACCACTATTGCATTTTTTATTATTTTCTGAAGAGCAGAAAAAAGAAACTCTTTCACTCAAGCTTTAAATTTGTTTTGTGTTTGGCCTAAGTAAAAAATTGCATGAAGCCGAAAATGTATAAGATTTGAACACAAAAATGTTGGTCAGTAGATACAGATTCAATTTTCGTAACGAACTCAATTTCTATAAAATTGCAAGCTGATATTGCACTCATGTTCTTTTCAACTTTTTAGGCGCACGCAAATAAATTCATTAACGATGTCGAAAGTAATAATAATTACAACATGTACGAGTAGGTACAACATTAGTTGTGATTGAACGAACAACACGAAAACATACTTTGCATTAGTTTGGGAATGCATTATCAACAAAAATTCCGTCATTTACATTTCTTTAATTTTGTGAGTTTTGACATTTTTTTTAGGTTGGTTGATCAACTAAAAAAAGTTATTCCCAATTTCAATTTTGAATGGATTCAAGTATTTAAAGTAATTTTTTTAAGATGTCCGTTACTCATGCTTATGAATGTGGTTTCATGCATTGCATGATGTGTTGCCATAGCTGGGCACCGTTAATCAAACAGTTAACTTCGTTAATCGTTAATCCGTTACTAAAAAAGTTAGCTTTGTTAAACGTTAAAGCGTTAAATTTCGGAAGAATTAACGCAAGTTAACGTTAATCGTTAATCCGTTAACATGTGATAAAAATTGCATTTTTTTAATATTTTTTTACTCTGAGCACCGGCGCTAAGTAATGCCGGTCGTCCACTAGGCGATCAACGCACAAATTTCGAATTCAACGCATTCAACTCTAATGTACGGTGCCTTCAATTCTGTTCAACCAATGGGTTGGATCTAGTTGTTTGCTGTTGCTCAACGAATTGTGCGAGAGCCCCTCTTATAAAAATATAGATGCCAGGGAATTGGCTTGGTCTCAAATTTCCTCGAAAATGCAATTGCCTAAACTTTGAATTCGAATTCACGGGCGCGGTGGGATCAATCGATTTTAATTTCTCATATATTTCATTGAAAAAAAAACAATTTTCTTCGCGACTCAAGAAAAAATCATCTACCCAGAATCGTCTTGGCTGTTTTTTCTTCCTTTGTCGTTCATTTTCTAATATTATTAATGCGGCAGCCACTTTTTTTCTTAGAGGAAATCATACCCATACGGAACAAATTAAAGAATATTTTAAAGCGAAGGCGTGCGTCAACAATAAATGTATGTACCGAACTGAAGTCAAAATTATTTCAGGTTTGACGTTTGAGTTTTTTTGTTTATCGTGGTGCGTTCAACGCGTTCCCCAACGAGTGATCCTTGGTTAAGTGCACGAAGGTATCAACTCGTTCATCAACTGGTTGAGCAACAATATCGAAAACGCAGTTGATCAACTGGAAAAAATTTTTTTTCTGTCAAAATCGAACAAGTTTATCAACTAGTTTACGAGGTTATTCAACATTTGAGTAAGTTGGTCAACTAGGTATTCGGAGCTATTCAACACTGGAATAAGTTTTAAGAGTTGATCAACTAGGTGTGCGGGGTTAAACAACATATGGGAAAGTTGGTCAATTATCTGTACGGGGTTCCAAACGCATTTTGTTCAACTTTAGTTGCTTAACGTGAATTACGTAAGTTGCTGCACTAGTGTAAGAGGTTGTAAATTCGTTTACCCAACGAAAGAGTTGAACGAAGTTGGTTGAACTTATCGCGCACATATTGGACGACCGGCATAATGAAATGATCAAACAAAACGAATCTCTTCGCAGTTTTCTCACTCGCACGCGCCTTCAAAATATAATACGTACCTAGCTGTTTTTGTTTCACCCGCGGCACGCGCCGCACGGCACTTGTCTCATACTTGTCTAAACCTGTTTTTCGCGCCGTGCGGTAAATAGTAGGCATTGGATTAACGATTAACGGACTTAACGTGGATTAACGGATTTAACGTGTCCGTTAACATTTTTAAAAGTTAACTTAAAAGTTAATCCGTTAATCAAAATTTTAACTTCGTTAATTAACGATTAACGGATTAACGAGTTAATGCCCAGCTATGTGTGTTGCATGTAACAAATGAAAAGTTACATGCATTTTAAGTAATCTTTCATTCAGCTTCATATTAAATTTTGTATGAATTGTTCATATTTCAAATGTAAAGTCTCCTACTTGGAATTCGCATAAAAACAATGTTTATGAAAGTGGTTTCATGCATTTAATGATATTTTGCATGTAAAAAATGTATAGTTTCAAGAATTTTAAGTAATTTTTAATAAAATGTCACTTGCTCATGTTGATGAATGTGGTTTCATAAAATCAGTCACTTTGTTCCTACAATAAAAGAACAGTTTCAAGCATTTTAAGAAATGTTTTATTAAAACTCTACAATGAAATTTGTATGAATTGTTCATATTTCAAATGTAAAATATCATACTTTGATTTTCCAACAACAATTCTATTGCTTTGGATTTTATGAATGGTTTTTCATAAAAATCATGACTTGGTCATAAAACAAAAATTGATTTTTATGAATTCGTGCATATTCTTGAATATTCTTTAAAAATTAATGATTTTGGCTGAATGATCGCCATTCATAAAAAGAATGAGAAAAGAGTTTACTGTTCTCGAAATGAGTTTAATTTTCAAGACTAGAACCGAAATGCTTGATCTGAATTTTAGGCCTCATAGAACAGATTTAAACCCTGTGTGCTCCCTCTGCAACCTAAATCAGAACGAAGATGTTTTTCATTTCCTAGCACTTTGTCCAGTTCTGCAGGAAATCCGAAGACTTTATTTTAGTTCTAGTTTTCTTTCGCTAGCGGAATGTGTCAGGGTTTTAAATGGAGACCTTGGTTGGAAGCCTCTTATACGCTATGTTTCACACGCAAGAAACTTTCGAAATGAATATATGAATATGTTTTGAGATATAATTATAATTGCTTTTTTTTTTTTTTTTTTTTTTTTTTTTTTGTTTTAGCTAAACTAAAAGCCTGTACTTAAAATAAATATTTTATACATGCAGTCCTTCTTTCTTCTTTTTATATTTATTTATAATAGCCTTAAGAGATGTATCTCGACTATTTTTTGTTTTAGCTAAACTAAAAGCTTGTACTTTTCTTCAATTTTTTTTTTGTTTTGACTAAACTAAAAGTCACATTATTATGATATTGAATTTTGAATAATAAATCTTCATAATTTCTTTTTTGAATTCAAACTTAAACTCTCATGTATACATACATACATAAATATCTTTTTTGCTTCCAATAAAGAATAATAAGACAGTTGAAGTATTTTCTATTTTGTTTTGATTAAACTAAAAGTTGCAATATTAAATACATAATGTTCATTATAAATTTTATATTTCTTGTATACGCATATATTTTAAATTATTTGTTTAAATTATTTTCTCTCATTATTGTATTACTACTTTTTTATTCTTTTTTATTTGAGTTTCTTCCGGCAGACGGCTTATCAAGCCATGCTTTGTAAATCTTTTTGAATCTAAACTATTGTACTTTTGAATGATTGAAAAATAAAGACTTTATCTATCTATCTATCTATAGCTATCATAAAAAGAATGTACAATTGTTGAAACCGATTGTTGAAACCGATAGGTACAGAAAACTTTGCTGCCAAACTTTTCGAGCTTGCTTCGAGCCTTGAAATTATTCCAGATTTTTCCTCAATCGTACAAAATATTAGGTATATTGTACAATTTGCATGAACCTTGGTCGGGACGAGATTAGTTCGCAATAACCGATATTTCGTCAGAACCGATGTCGTTATAACCTATTTTGACTGTATTTTAATACCTACATTAACTACATACATAAATGTAATTGCATGCCTACCTACCAATAATACAGATATTCTAGATAGGTTACCTAGGTATTTGAAATTTAAACCAAATAAAAAACATTTTCTATTATATGTATCGATATCTAAATTCTAATTGAACCTACATATGCCTCAGCAGATTCTTATCTTCCTACATACATACGTATCTATTTATCAACAAGTACCTATCTATCATACAAAAATAGTAACATACCTACATAAATTTCCAACAAATTTGTTTTGTTTTCTGCTAGGTAGGTAGGTACACTAAACAAGCTCTTGCCCAAAATCGTGAATTTTAATTTTTTGTGGACAATAAAACCAATAAAGGCATTTCCAAATTTAATAAACTCCCTACCTACATATGTATGTTCTTTCCTACCTACATACATTAAGAATAAAAATATACACACACATTCCTGGACTCTTACGAAATAGAAAAGGCGAATGAAACCAATGACGCCACCAAAATGTGTCATTACCTTAATTAACCAAACTGAAAAAAAAAAACACAAATGAAGAAATTCCTTCCATCATTTTAACTATGTACATAATTACTACCTACCAACGAAACACAATTTATTGAAAAAAATTCTCTAATTATCTACCCTAATAAAAATATTCATCGGTCAATCCCATTTTATATTTTTGTCATTGTCGCAAACCTTAGACAACCTTAAAAGAATTCTTCAAAATATAAAAAAAAACAACTGTCTGTGGCTTGATCGTTACTGAAAGAGTGAAAGGGTGAACGAATATTGCGGATATAAAAAAAAAATTGCAGGAAAGGGTAAAAAAAGAGAAGCAACACATAATTGAGAGAAGAGAAATCCTATCCTGCAAAATCCTGCGAGAAGAACTTTGATTCTCGTAGAAGAAATGCTTTTTAAAAAGCTTTATAGAATAAAGCTTTTTCAATTTCATAGGTCACTTTGCTCCATAGGCGTAAGACATCTGTATATGATTATTTGTGATACGATCGTGCGCTCTTTATCTACATCAAAACAGAGTTACCATTATCATTCTCAATTGCAAGCAAAGAGCTTTTTCAGTGGTTTTTATTAAGGAGCTTTTGGGATTTGAAGCTTTTGAGAACACATTTAAAGAAGATGAGTATGTTGAGTGTTGTCGTATTGCTTTTCAACTTAAAAAAAAACGCGCCTATTATCTTACCGCTTGGCGTTGTGGGAAAAGGTAAATTGAATATTGTTTTCAGTCGTTTTGAATCGGCAGACGGTAGCCCTACGCGTTTTTTACTTTCATTTGCGGCGATTTATAATTTAAACTACGGAATCCCTGTGAGAGCTTTAAAAGGCGACCATTCCTAAAGTAGAAAGCGGCTTTAACGTAAGTTCTGTTTTTGATACAAATGACCATACACAATGTACGAGTATGTTTAAATTCTTTGAAGTTAATTAAAACTTCCTAGGCAAACTAATGCCACGAACTTCCTATACAAATCATTTTTTCCTCCCTACATTGATTAATCAAAGCGGCCTGCTTCAAATCAAAGACCTTTGAGTACCAATTAAAACATTTTCAAAGTAATTTCACAAGAGTTAGAGCTCGTGCAATGCACAGGAATACAGTATATGCAAATGTTTACCTTCAGCTAATTCTGCAATTCGAAAATCCTCTGGCACATTCATATTCTCAATTCTCATGCATTAAATGCACTTGCGCATGAAATGATGATTAAAATAAATATTTGGTTTATATTATTGACATAACACTCGTTGCATTATGTCTAATTAAAAATCCACGCTAAAACTGAAATCAAATGCGGGCTTGCTCAATGCACACATTCATAATGCACATATACAGCCTTCGGTCGAATGAGCAGCTAAAGAGTGTAAAATCTAAATAAGAGGATTAAATTTTATTAAGCTTGCATTATCGGTGGGTAATTTAATTTCACTTCTGATAGCATTGCAAATGTGTGGTGTAGATGCTTCTTTATGCATTTTATAGGTTTTTTTTATTTTATTTTTTTAATTACCCCCGGCTACCTGGAGGGTCGTTGGGATGCTCGGGATTGAGTGGAGTGAAGTTGGAAGGAGTCAAACTATAATTTATTTGATTTTAATGACTACGAGGTGCACAATGTTAAGTTTTGTGTGGGTTATAATATCCTTTTCAAAAATCAAGAGAGATTAAGACTTATTAATTTTTCATCTGAATGCTCTATGGGAGGAATACTTAATTGGTCTTAATCACAGGCAAGGAAAACTTCAAATCAAATTAGCCATAAATTAACTAATGATCAAGTCATTGCATACCGTTTGTCAATTTAACAGAATTGATGTTAACATCAAGAAGGTAATGCCGCTGCGATAAGGGTGTGGGCCATCTAGTGGTTTCTTTTTAAATCATAGGTTATTTTGACACTGACAGATGTTTCCCGTCGAAATCTTGACAGAAAGTCAATATCATACCTCCGCGGAGCGAAGTGAGTTGCTTTACACTTTATGAATGTTAGGAAATATTGAAAACTTATTTCCAAAGTGATTGCTGTGTAGCCCAAACCGTGAGTTTGGCACCCACCGCGTCTGCTGTACGCAAGTTTGCGCAAAAAGTTCGTAAGACTCGTATGCTAGTTGACAACACTCATGGTCCTTGTCGTCATACAGTGCTCACAGACGGGAATGTGGCTGCTGTAGCCGAGAGTGTGAGACTCAATTCACGAACACGAACTCACCATAGTTCTCAACAGCTCAAAATTTTACGCACTAGCCTGAGGAGAATTCTGCACAAAGATCTCGGATTATTATTCGCTTACAAAGACTAATTGACGCAGCAATTGAAGGCGGACGACCATCCGCTTCGTTATCGCTTCGCAGTTTGGGCCTTAGAGCAGCTTGAGTTGGACAACATCTTCTCTGATGTGGCGCATTTTCATCTCGGTGGCTATGTTAAGAAACAAAATTGTCACATCTGAGGCTCGGAAGACCCGCACGTTATTGTCTAGAAGTCAATGCGTCAACAGAGAGTGACAGTTTTGTGGGGATTGTGGAGTGGTGGCACCATTGGGCCATTTTTCTTCGTAAATGAGGCTGGGAAGAACGGTGGGCAGTTACAGAGCCATGTTAACCTTTTTTTTTACACTGAAATTGAAGACATGGTTTCTCGGACGACCACTGGTTCGTTCAGGATGGCACGCCCGCCATGCCACACAGCCCATGCCACAATAGATCTTTTGCGCACCAAATTCCTAAGTCGTGTTATCAGCCGTTTTCGGGATGCAAATTCGCTGCCTCAGAGCTGCGATTTGACCCCTTTGAACTTTTTTTTTTTGTGGGAAACCGTGAAGGACCGATGTTATGCCAACAATCCGGAAACGATTCAAGCACTTAAGGTCTATATCATTCAAGCAATCCCTAAGCTACAGAACCTATGTTTGGTTTAACGTGAACACCTGTCGATTATGACTTAATTCCACGGAAGACCTACCTTCATCGGAGTCAGATTGGGTCCTGACCATTAACCCCGAGTCAGCCGAAGCCAACTCAGTAGTAAAACTGTGACATGTTGCAGTATGTGCACACCTCTTGCTTAAAGGCGAGGTCTATCTAACACCTGTTGAATTCAAGCTAGCTTGAAAACCATGTGTCTGCGCATTCGGAATAAACTACGCCACCACGATATTCCCACAAGGTGGCCTACATCATAGATAGTTAGATTAGATTAGATTAGATAGATTTTTTATTAGAATAATATAAATACATTTTACAAATCATGTTTTTACATATATACAAACAAAAAATCATTACGACATGGCATTTGCCGTCTGCCAGATTGACAATTAACATAAATTATACTAATATTGTAGTAAACTTTTATAATTATTTATGTGGATTTAAAAAAGAAGAAGTTTAAATCAGAAATCTTCGTTCATAATTCTAGATCTATAACTTAACGCGATTTTGCAATATTTGTACAAATTGCCGACATTCATCTCATTCAGCAAGGCAACAACTTGTTCATCCGATAAGAAGTCGCTTCCAAAAAAGCTCCTTCTTGTTTCCATTAACGTAGGGCATTTTCCAACGAAATGAATAACGTCCTCCCTTTCTCTAAGATTGCACATACTGCACTCCAATGGTAATTCGGGTCTATGTGGTATGAAATTCAGGCTTATAAGTTCGCTTCGGAGTCTAACCATTGTTGAAATCTCGTTCACACTATTTGCATCACTGAAGTAGTTTCTTTCAGCAAGATTGTGGTTCAGCCTTCTATAAACAGTTCTGAATAAGGACTCGGAAGCTTCAGCTACATAATCTTCTCTACATTTTTCATCTACTTTCGCAATAACATCATATAAGATATCCTTGCAACTTGATATGCTTCCAACGTTTAAATTGAAGTCCATGTTACATCCTTCGGCGAGGCAATTCCACTCCCTGTACCAGCTATTTTGATTTTGTACTGCTTTAAGAGCTACTTTCTTGACCAGTCGGGAATCAGGCATCTTGAAAACTTTCAGTAAATAGTCCGCTTGCAGTTTAAGGGTTTTGACGAATAGAGGTGAAAGTCCTGTCTCTAGCATAATAACATAGTTTGGTGTGTTCGATGGCAGACGAAATACTCTTTTCACGTAGTGAGTTAGTAGTTTCTCCACTGTGAGAAACTTTTTACATCCCCAAACTTGGGCGCCGTATAAAAGAATACTCTCCGCTGCAGCTTCAAATATATTATATTTTATACTATGAGCTATGTTGACGTTCATAAAAACTCTTTTCCATGCTATATTTATAGCTGTTTTTGCTTTTTGCAGTTTTTCTACTAGATGCTTTTCCATGTTTAAGTTGCTCGAAAAGATGACGCCTAGGTATTTGTACTCCTTGACGCATTCAATGTCTTCTCCGTTAAACACCCACTTTTCATTCGATGCGTTTCGTCCACCTCCTCTTTTAAAAATCATCACCTTGGATTTTTGAGTGTTGACAACCAAATTCTATAAACAACAGTAATTGTAAATCTTGTTTATCATAAGTTGGAGTGTTTTTGGGGAGGAAGCAAACAAGACTATATCATCCGCGAACATCAGTGCTTTAATATGCTCTCCCGCAAAGTCAACTCCTCCAGAAAGGAAATCAATTAGATCATTTATGAAGAGCGAAAAGAGGGTAGGACTCAGTGTGCATCCCTGCCTCACTCCTGACGAAGTTGCAAACCAATCCGAAAGTTCCGCTCCATTCCAAACTGCAGCCCGTGTTCCTCTGTACAACTCTTCGAGTATTAAGCCGAAATTCAACGAAAATCCCAGATTGTACAATTTGTAAAATAAGGCACCTCTGTTGATCGTGTCAAAGGCTGCTTTGAAATCAATGAAAAATACATACAATTTTTTACCCTGCATGCAAAAGCTTTCAGCAATGCTCCTGAGGACAAAGATATTGTCGATTGTAGAGTATCCGGATCTAAAACCAGCTTGACACTCGTTTAGCACATTTTGCGTTGTAATCCATCTTGTAAGTCGTTTCTGTAACATTGTTGTGAAGATCTTATATGTTGCATTTAGAAAAGAGATTCCTCGATAGTTCGCTGCATCCAACAAGGATCCTTTTTTGTGTATCGGGAATATTACAGCATTCCTGAATTCATCTACCGGAAGATTCCCCTCAAAAACATTATTAAATAATGTTACCAGATGCGCTTTCAGTGTGACGCTTCCGTATTTGTAGAACTCTACTGGAATACCATTTGAACCTGCCGCTTTCCCATCTTTAAGTGTCCATAAAGTTTGTTCAAGTTCAAGCATACTAAATTCTGGGTCTAAAATTACGTTCTCAAATCGAGGAACTGCATAATGCCAGTTTGCTACTGTTGTTTCGGGATTTAGTAGATCTTTGAAGTGAAGGAAAAGTGAATTTGCACACAGTTTTTTGTGTATTACTGGTTGTTTTCCATTTAATTCCCAAGCCAGTTTCCAAAAGTCCCTAGCGTTTTTACAAGACAGCAATCTGCATGCTTGTTTTTCTTCATATTTCAACTTTTTGGCTTTGCATAGCTCTTTAAATTTCCTATTGGCCTCTAAGTAGTTAATCCTAAATGAGCTTTGGGAGGAACTTCGAAAATTTTTCAACCATGCAAAAGAAATCTTCCTAGCTTTTCGGCATTCTTGATCAAACCAAGGCTCATTTCCTGAATTCCATCCTTTTCCGCGAGGCTGTTGTTGGGGGTAAGATTCCTTTATGGTTCGCTCTAACATTTGAAAGTCTGGTCTTTGATGCGCTTGTAGTCTACTATCCAGTTGTTGTCTGTATGCTGAGGCTTGCGATATCTTCCAGTTAAGTCTGGGCAGTGATTGCGGGCAAATAATTTCATCATCATTTGGTTGCAAGCGCCGCCGTTGGAATGTTACAACAATGGGAAGGTGATCCGAATACGGAAATTCTTTAACTTCTAGATCCGTCACCAGTGACTCCCAGTCTTCACCTAGGATTGCATAATCAATCAACGATGATCCTTGGCCTCCAATAAATGTGAAATTACCCAAGGTGTCACTCGCACTCGTTCCATTCTGAATTCGAAGTCCAAAAGAATCGCAAAGCTCTAGGAGTTTCTTTCCTCTTGCATTACAAACAGTATCCTTTGATTGCCTATAAAAACCGTTAATAACGTTCATTACTCCTGCCTCTAGCCCGATTCTCGCGTTCTGGTCTCCAATAAGCATAACGTTCGTCGATCTCATGTGGCTAAGTAACTCCGTTGTTCTTTCAAAATCTTCTTCTCAATTATTACAGTTGAGGTATTGAGGAAGTATCCACAGGTGTTTGGTATTAATTTCTAAGTAAACAAACCATATGTTATTGTGCATCCGAAACTCGCATTTCAAACTTTGAAGCTTTTTTTTGAAACCAAAGTAGCAACCTCCACTTGCTCTTCCACGCTCATGCGTCCGCATTGCCGGGATCCACTTAAATACAAAATCTAACAGCTTATTTTCGATAATTGAAAAGTTGTTTTCAGTTACAAAAGTTTCATACAAAAATATCAAATCAAAGCTATTCACAAATTTATAAAAACCACTAAATAAGGATTTATTAAACAGACCTGATACATTGTACGATAAAATTTTAAAATATTCTTTTTCTTCGCTTAAATTACTAGATACTACAATTTTACTTGAATGGCAGACGGCTTTAGTACTAAACACTACAATTAAAACCCTCTTCGACAGCACTGGGTGCTGGCAGCTATACTGCATTACCGACGACGTTGACTTGTTGTGCAGTTCCTGTCAGTTGATGACTGTCACTATCAGCTGTCACGCTAATGAATTTGTTTATTACCGCCATCCCGCCTTCTACTTCACACTTCAGAGTATTGTTATGGTCGAAGTAATAAGTTTTGTTATCGAATAAAAGCTGTTGTCCACGAATAGATACTTTGGTGTTTTTATTGTCTGCATTGATTTTTGCCTTTATTTGCATAAGAATTCGCCGTTTCTCTCGAGCAGCTCTGGTATAATCTCGGTGGATAGAAATTCCAGTATCTCTCAACTTTATGGCAGCCTTCAACATGCGTGGTACGTCGTCGCTGTGTTGTAGTTCTACGATGACATTAGCCAATCTATTGTTCCTGGAACGAATGACTTTTGTTTTTCGTATTATTGCTGGGTTGTTTTGTTGTACAAGGTCCAAGCAAACGTTTTTGGCTTTCTCCATCGCCTGTTGGTCATTTTCCATTGCCGGTATGTGCAGTACCAAATTATTCTCGTTGCTTTTCCTTTCGAGAAAATCTATTTGTCGTTCTAGAACCTGGCATTGGTTTGAAGCAGTTCATTGCTACGTTCCAGGCATTCCATTTTAGCCTTAACTTCGATTAAATCGGTTTTTGATGCCAAGTTCTTCATGCGCTCGTCAAGTAGAGCTGCTAATGAGCATTCGAGAGTTTTCACATCGATTACTTGCATAGCACCCGCACTGGGACCTTGTGTAGATGAGTGCATCTCTGGTGAAAGAACAGTGCACGGACGTTTTTGCGATTGCGTGGAGTTAGGGTTTCTATTGTTAGGGTTAGTGGGTGGTTGTGTGACGTTTGTGTTTCTATTGTTGATTGTAGGTTTATTGTTGTTGTTCTTTGTTGGTCGTGTTCTTTGTAGGCCATTCATTTTTACGTTGTTTTAATTTTTTAAACAAAAATTAAAGCTCACCTTTGAGATGTGACCTCCAAGATGAAATTTACAAATTTTTCAAATAAAGATAACACTTTAAAAATACTTTTTTATCACCAAATTTCAAGAGATTTTACGGAGCTTAAAACAATGTCAACCAAACTATATCGAGCCAGAGTTGCCAATCATGATAGTTAGAAGAAAGAGGGGTGACGTGGGCCAAGCAAGCGCAACAGCCATCAACCTCACTATCTCGAAGATAGTTAGTGGAGAGGGGTAGGCACGAGCCAAGTGTCCAGGACGCAACAGCCCTCAATCTTCTGGGCACTATCTCCCGTGGTACCAGAATATAGCTTCCGGTGGAGTTTCGCAACCGCGGTCATTTCCAGATGAGTTCCTACAAAACTCCGGGCCTGTCAACCCCTAGGATACACACACCAAAAAATTGGTCGAAGTAGTAACCAACAACTGAGTGTGCTTCCTTTTGGTCTTTATTCGTCTTGTGACGATAGAGGAAAGATAATACTAATCTTTTTTTCACCTTACGGCAAACTAGGAAAGATACTCCTAATCTTTGTTCACCTTACAGCAACTAGGTAAGATAATCCCATCTTATTTGGTTAGTTCAGTTACTTACGTAACCTATCCACAGGCACCACGAGGAGGTCGATAGGACCCCGGAGTGCAATAGAATTGCATCAGCAACCATCCGTCCCACTGAAACCCCATGTCAGTGAATAGTGCTCCGAAGAGGTTTACCCGGACCAACCACATCAGCAACATCTACATACACTCCCAGAGCGGGAAATGCGCATCAGCAGTCATCCGTCCCACTAAGCGCGCCGTGTCAGCAGACAATGCTCCGAAGAGACTTACCCGGATCAACCACATCAGCATTCCTCCACGCACTCCAGGAGCGCATTGGAATTGCGCATCAGTAGCAATGACCCCGGTCCATCTGAGGGAGGCGCTCAGTTGGACGAGCTCGTCAGAGCCTCGGACAAGCCATTTACCACATCAGCACTCCTCTATACACTTCCACCTGTTCCCTAAGCTACAGAAGAATTATATATGTAACATATGTTGGTCTTTTTTTTTTGTGTGCGATGCTGCCTTTGCGTATTCGCCTTCGTCTCGTCACCGAAAGCCAACACAGTTGGTGGCAATATCTTCAGCTTCTACGAAATCATAAGTTTCCAATTTCGGTTCTTTATAGCCACGTATATTTCTGTAATCATTGTTGCCAAGACTACCAGAAAGTGGTGCTGGTTCCATGATTTTCTGAAGAAATGACACTTGCTCAAAATACTCGTATGACCACTGATTTTACTTGCGATATGCAGACATTCAAAATCAATGTGCATCGGTATCTCCTTTCTCATCCTATCCTACTTTCCTTATTGCTCGCACTGTGTTTAACATTATAAGGGTATTCATAACCCCTTGAGTGCGCGTATAATATAAAAAAAAATAAAATATATACATACTACATAGGTAGATACTATAGGGCAAGTTCTGCATTTGGAAACAAAATAGAACTCGATATGTTGATCAAAGTTGACATTACGATGATAGCAGAACCAAAAAAAATGGGTCCAGCAATTCCGTCTGTCTGTCTGTATATCTGTACCTCGATCTACATGCTAAACTACTGGAGGTATTTTCTTCAAACTCGGTACTTAAGAGTCTTCGGTGATTCCCTAGAGGGGAAATTGAAATTTTTTTTTTTAGCTCCAAACTAACGGTACCCCCCATACACCCGAAGTGCAAAATCTTATTTATCTCGAAAACGGCTCTAACGATTTTGAAAAAAAAAAATTTGGTGTGCTATCATGGGCATGGATTACATTTTGGTCAACGAAAATTTTACGAAAAAATGTTATTAACGGTGCCTGTCATAAAACCTTTTTTGGGATTTTCGAATTTCTCATTAACGGCTCTTACGATTTTAACGAAAATTTTTATGCAGGAGCTCCTTTGCATTTGAAAAAATATAATCTATAAAAATTTTCGAAATAATAGTTTTTGAATTTAAAAAAAAATAAAATGCACGACTGGGTCGCACGAACTTGCTCCTTTGTAATAGACTAGGAATTTTAAAAACGAATGTTATTAGAGAAAACTGTTCATAAGGATAAAATTATTTTTTTAAATTCTTTTAGTACTCGTAGTTAGAGACAAAAACAGAATGCTATGCAAATATAAATTTATGCAAGAACAAAAATTATAAGTCGTTGTAGTGGTTTATTAAAAAAAAGCTTTTATATACAAACTTTTTAAAAGGTTTTCAAGAAAAAATGTTGGTACGCCAATTTAACGTTTTTATTATTGTTCGAACAATAAATAAATTTACGAAAAAAATATTGACCCGTTTCGGAGATATCGAATTTTCAAAAAAAAAAAGAGAAAAAATAGATTTTTTTCAAAAATTCAAAAAGTATTTATTTTTGAGTTTTTAAATGCAAAGTGTTTTTTACTTTTTAGAAGCTTCTCTTTAAAAAATTTCATTAAGATAGGTTATGTGGATAATGAGAACTTCAAAATTCGAAAAAATGGCTCTATAGTAGGTACAAGCTGTAATATCTTAATTTCAAAATTTTTTTATTATTAAATTAAAGACCGTCAAAATTAATTGAAAGTAAAAAATTTAATCAAAATTCTAGGTGCCGTTTTCGAGAAAAATACAATTTTTGAAAACCATTTTTTTAAATTTTTTAGCATTTGTATGGTAGGCATCTACCTTTATTTTTAGGTAAAATAAATTTCTTTGTCTCACATCTTGTAGATTATATTGAGAAACTTTTATTTATCAATTGAAAGAAAAAATCTAGCATGGAGTTTTCGAAATATGTATTAAGTTTTGAAAAAAAAATTTTGAAGTTTTTTTTTAAAAATCCAAAAAAAAAATTTTTTTTTTAATTTTAGTACACAATTCTATTTATGTTTTTGGAGAGCTTTAGCAAAAAAAAAAAAAATAATCAAAATCGGTTGTAACGTTTTTAATAAAATCAAAAACAAAAAAAAAATGGTTCCACGGGGGATACCCTCAATAACCATTTTTCGGAAATTTTTTTTTAACCATAACCTTGCTTTAACCAAATGCATTTTTATTTTTTAAATCTGTCCAGCAGTTTTTGAGAAAAAAAAAATATTTATAAAATTTCGAAAAAAATTCGTATGGCAGGTACCGTTATTTTTGGTCTTAAAAAAAAAAGAAAAAAACGTGTGGGGGGGAAAATTAAAAGAGAAAATCGGCCCAGCCGTTTAGGCTGTAGTCGAACAGACAGACAGACAGAATTGCAAGACCCACTTTTTTAGTCTTCGCTATCATCGTTATGTCAACTTTGATCAAAATCTCGAGTTCGATTTTTTTTACGAATGCATAACTTGCCTTATAGTACCTATAAGTCGCAAGTTAAAATTATAATTTTTTTTTTGAGAATTCAATATGTATCTTAAAAACGGGTACACGATTTAATTTGAAAATTACATCTAAAAATGTATATTATTAAATACAAACAATTTGCATATCATATTATTTTTATAAAAATTTTCAGGAAAATTTAGTACACAAAAAACATGTTTCAGTATGTCTGTATGTCTGTACCTCTTCATACATCCTAAACCAATGCAGCTATTTTCCTCAATCTTTGTACTTAAGGGTCTTCAGCGATTTCCTATAGGGTAAATTGAAATATTATTTAAGGTCTAAAACTAACGGTAGCCCCCATACACCGGTATGGCAAAATCTTATTTAGTTGTGCTAATATATGGGCATGTGCCACATTTTGGTAAAAAAAAATAAGGAAAAAACGTTATTTACGGTACCTGTGATAAAACCTTTTTTTGTTTTTCGACTTTCTCATTAATATGCCGAACGATTTAAAATATTCGAAAAAATATTGTTTAAGTTTTTTTGAAAAAAAAAATAGATCCAAATTCTTCAAAATATGGGACGTATTTTTTGAAATTACTTCCCAAAATCGTTTTTACTGAATACTTAAAATTGGCATTTCAAATTTTGTTCTTGAAAAATTAAAAAAAAAATTTCTTATATAAAAATTTACTTTTATAATAAAATGATTTTTGAGTTTTGTTTGAATAAAATGAATTCATACTTTTTTGGAAATCAGACGACAATATCATGCATTTGAACATTCTTATCTCATTAATTCCATGATTTATATTTATTTATACATAATTTTGAAATTCCAAAGTTTTTTTTTTTCGTCGGTATTTTCAAATCGTCGAAAATCTTCGCGAGTAAAATTTGCTTACATTAGCTCGCACCGGAAACGCAGCCTTAAGTACCTAAGAAAATATGTTTCTAAAAACCATGTTAAAATTTCTCTTTTTTACCCAGCTGTCGTGCTACGAAGTGTTATTTTGTTTTAAGGAATAAATTACACTTTTGTAGCGTGACAATTATGCGTCCCTAAAAATAAAATTTTCGATTATCCGATAACCGTGAGCTTCCTTAACATCCTTGTTAACCCAGGGAACGATGTCAACGTCTATTTGATCCGATCCCAAACATACGTTATTACCTAGAATTTCCATAAACCTAATGCAAATATTCGCAATATTGGGCTTGAGTAGTAGATTATTATCATTCACTTACTTTACAAAAAGCTTTGTGTTTCTTTCTTGTTTAACACCATTATATACAGAAATTTCCACATTTCTTGAGATTTGTCCTTATCTATCCAAACATATTCGTATCCTTATAAAAACAGTAATGTGCCTATGCCTAATTAAAAAATAACATCTTGGAAATAAACAAAAAACTTACTTTAAAGAAGAAAATCCTTTTTTAACTTTGTGTTTCTGTTTTAATGGAAGAAAAATATTAAGTTCCTCAGCAAAATTTTATACGAGATTAATGCAAATGAAATGAGTCTCGTTGCGAATTATGCCGCTCAAAATACTCGTAACAACATTATCAACACCAGCGACGATGGTGAGAAGACGGCTGGTGGCGGCCGTGGCACTCGCTGGCGGAATAATCTAAGAAGAGTCTCGTGTTCTTTCATAAGCAAATAAAAACCAATTTTCTATCAGGAAAAATAAGTAGCAAAGCCCCCTTCCAAAGTGATAACATTTAATCGCACGATGATACCGAATGACGAGGATGTTCATTATTATCGTGATAAAAACAGGAACAACTCTCTCATAGTAACAAAATAAAAAAAAAAAAAAACAAACATTTGAGATCCTCTTCGTGTTGTTTAATTCTGCACATCCGTGGGCTTAAATCCTTTTGCAAACAATCCGCCTCAAAGCATGCCAACTTAAACACAACCCCAATGCCTCATCAT
Organism: Chrysotoxum bicinctum; assembly: GCA_911387755.1. Taxonomy (NCBI): domain Eukaryota; kingdom Metazoa; phylum Arthropoda; class Insecta; order Diptera; family Syrphidae; genus Chrysotoxum; species Chrysotoxum bicinctum. The sequence continues at coordinate 105,673,570 of OU426989.1, read as the reverse complement.
TGAATTGCTTGATAGAAAACATCATCGCCGCTCACTGCCGCCGCCGCCAGCTGTCCGCTACCATCGTTCTCCTCTCTGAAGCTTATTATCGTGAGCTCAGCCATGCATTGGGGATGAAGTAGGATTGTTGGATTAATGGACGAAGGTGAAATATGGACACTTGAATAGCCCCTCCGCTCCGGCGCTACTTTAATGTAAAACACAGTAGGGAGGGCTAAGTTTGGGGCTATTATCATCGCCCCATGATTCGACAGTGTGAACCCATTGCTGCTGTTCATTAGTTTTCGGCAATCGTAAGTGGATCTGCATTCTGTTGGCACTTTGTGGAGTAAAATCCTATAATTATAATACTAAACAACACACTCACACATACATATACATGCCTCTGTACTTTGGAAGAATGTTCGGAACTTTTTAAGAGTTACCGAATGTGTGTTAAAGTTCGTTTTGAGTTTTTTAAAAGAGTCAGTCTGTGTCTGTTGATTAAAACAACAAAATGACCAATGGCAACTTCAAAATTGATAAATACGGTTTCTAGAACTATTTGGCAATTTTGCAAAATTTTTGGCAATTATTCAATAGTTGTCAACTTTTAAGATAATTATAAATTTGCAGTAAACAATCGGTTTTTATGAATTTTTCAAAAATTTGGTCAACATTTTTGGGGATAGAATACTAGACCAGCCTGCCCTCTGGGATCTTGGCACCCCATATATGGGATATTCGTAAAAAAAAGTACACCATCTAGTAATTGGCCAAAAATGGTCACTTTGTTTTGGAAATTGGTCAGCCATAGACAATTTGTAATTAAGGCTCAAACTTTTTCAAGGTCACGCGCGATTTTTGGTACCTCATTTGTGGGATATTCGCAAAAATTACATACCATCCGAAAAATCACTAGACTAGAACTATTTTAACTAATTGGTTAGCCATACATTTTTTCCAATGAATTTTTTTCTTAAATAATTTAAAGTTCAACGATTTTTGGCACCTCATTTGTGAGTGGGATATTGGCAAAACATGTGTACCACCTGCAAGGTCTGTTGGTCCATATAAAACGTCAGCTATAGATTCAGTAATTGGTCAGCTATAGATTTTTTTTATGATTATTTAGTTTGCAGTTTGACCAGCTTGGCCTCTGGGATATTGGCACCCCATATATGGGATATTCGTAAAAAAAAGTACACCATCTAGTAATTGGCCAAAAATGGTCACTTAGTTTTGGAAATTGGTCAGCCATAGACAATTTGTAATCAAGGCTTAAACTTTTTTAAGCTAACACGCGATTTTTGTCACCTCATTTGTGGGATATTCGCAAAAATTACATACCATCCGAAAAATCACTAGACTAGAACTATTTTAACTAATTGGTCAGCCATACATTTTTTCCAATGAATTTTTTTCTTAAATAATTTAAAGTTCAACGATTTTTGGCACCTCATTTGTGAGTGGGATATTGGCAAAACATGTGTACCACCTGCAAGGTCTGTTGGTCCATATAAAACGTCAGCTATAGATTCAGTAATTGGTCAGCTATAGATTTTTTTTATGATTATTTAGTTTCCAGTTTGACCAGCTTGGCCTCTGGGATATTGACACCCCATACATGGGATATTCGTAAAAAAAGTCCACCATCTAGTAATTGGCGAAAAATGGTCACTTAGTTTTGGAAATTGGTCAGCCATAGACAATTTGTAATCAAGGCTTAAACTTTTTTAAGCTAACACGCGATTTTTGTCACCTCATTTGTGGGATATTCGCAAAAATTACATACCATCCGAAAAATCACTAGACTAGAACTATTTTAACTAATTGGTCAGCCATACAATTTTTCCAATGAATTTTTTTCTTAAATAATTTAAAGTTCAACGATTTTTGGCACCTCATTTGTGAGTGGGATATTGGCAAAACATGTGTACCACCTGCAAGGTCTGTTGGTCCATATAAAAGGTCAGCTATAGATTCAGTAATTGTTCAGCTATAGATTTTTTTATGATTATTTAGTTTCCAGTTTGACCAGCTTGGCCTCTGGGATATTGGCACCCCATACATGGGATATTCGTAAAAAAAGTACACCATCTAGTAATTGGCGAAAAATGGTCACTTAGTTTTGGAAATTGGTCAGCCATAGACAATTTGTAATCAAGGCTTAAAATTTTTCAAGCTAACACGCGATTTTTGTCACCTCATTTGTGGGATATTCGCAAAAATTACATACCATCCGAAAAATTACTAGATAAACTATTTTAACTAATTGGTCAGCCATACATTTTTTCCAATGAATTTTTTTCTTAAATAATTTAAAGTTCAACGATTTTTGGCACCTCATTTGTGAGTGGGATATTGGCAAAACATGTGTACCACCTGCAAGGTCTGTTGGTCCATATAAAATGTCAGCTATAGATTCAGTAATTGGTCAGCTATAGATTTTTTTTATGATTATTTAGTTTCCAGTTTGACCAGCTTGGCCTCTGGGATATTGACACCCCATACATGGGATATTCGTAAAAAAAAGTACACCATCTAGTAATTGGCGAAAAATGGTCACTTAGTTTTGGAAATTGGTCAGCCATAGACAATTTGTAATCAAGGCTTAAACTTTTTCAAGCTAACACGCGATTTTTGTCACCTCATTTGTGGGATATTCGCAAAAATTACATACCATCCGAGAAATCACTAGATAAACTATTTTAACTAATTGGTCAGGCATACATTTTTTTCAATGATTTTTTTTTTTTTTTCAAATAATTTAAAGGTCATAACGATTTTTTGTACCTTTGTGTGTGGGATATTGGGATATTGGAAAAACATGTATACCACCTGCAAGGTCAGCTATAGTTTCAGTAATTGGTCAGCTATAGAATTTTTTTATGATAATTAAAAGCTTTTTTTTTTCAAGGGCACGACCAATTTTTGGCAACTCATTTCATTTGTGCAATTTTTCAAGACAAATTTTACTTATCTGTCATGTTATAAGCCCCATCTGAAAGTGAAATATTTGCGAAATAAACTATACTCATAAAATAAAAACATACTATAAAAAAATCGAATGAAAACAATTTGAAGAATTCCATTTTTTAGTGTTTTGACGTTTCTCTAATATTCTTCTTATTTGCGGTCATCTTATCGATAGCAGCGCCAATGTTCATATTTGCTATCCACGTCGAGTCGAGTCTTTATAAGACCCTGTTTAGATTGTGATTTTTCGAGATCCGAGAGGAGCTCTGTCCACTATTGAAACAGAGCGAAAGGGGCATATATTATTCATTCGATTGATCCAGATTAAAATTTAAATCCGGATTTAAAATTTTGCAAATTCAATGTAAATACAACCGGATTTAAGTTTTAATCTGGATGTATCGAGTGTCTCTTTTCATATTTATTTTAATGAAAAGCGCATACAGTGCGACAGTTAGGTTTTATATTCATAAAGAGATTCCATCCCACCCAAAATCTATCGATGTGCCAGTTTCCATAAATATTTTACAATATAAAAAAAAGGAAAGGATTTTGGAGAGATCGCTTGATTATAAAGGTGTGATGTGGGAATCACCTTTTTCATAGTACCGCATGTACATCTCTGTTTCGAGCATCAAAACACATTTCCATACTGTCGCACTTTTATTATTTTAATGGATATTTAGCAATTGACGATTCAAGTAAGTTCTAAGTTGAAAAACAATTTTTGAGATTTGCAGGCTTAACTCAAAGTTACTACCAGCACTGAAAACTGGGAGCAAATATTCTAAAACCTGCTAAAATTTTGTCATAAAAAAAGGGGTAACATTTTCAGTCCTGAAAATAAGTCTGGGATAACCCAGAGTTGTTAGATTTTCCAAATAAAATGAATTCAAGTAATCTCAAAAGCAGCTTTTCAGTTGTCAAATTTTAATTTTCATGCGGAGTTGTGTAAATCGTTAATGATCGAATCGTTCAACAATCGATTACGAAAACGATTTGATCACTTCAATCGATCGATCATTCGATCATTTTCATTTCACTCAAATGATTCAATACTGTTCCGATTCGATTTTCATATCGGTTACGATGATAAGATTGCAAATGACATCGAATGATGGCTACTATGTCCTAGGAATTAAAAGCATCAAAAATTCAAGAAAAAGAGATTATATTTTTATTGCTCCGGAAAAGAGCAATTTTAGGGCTTTCGGGTGGTATTTGGAACTAAATACTTTACGTACATCAAAACTGAATTCGTTCTCTAGTTGTCAAGTCATAAACTGTGAAATTCCATGAAAGGAAGGCTACGATGTCGACGGATTAAAAAATGCCAAAAAAAGAGATTTTATTTATTGCTCCGGAAAAGAGCTATCTTAGAACTAATAGTTACTGAAAATAGAATAAATTAATTTTTAGCTACTATCACATGTGTAAATCGATAGTTTTTATTCGATAATTCCCATTACTAGTGAATATTACGAGCTAACTACATGCTGGGTTCAATTTACTCAGTAAACCTGATACCTCAAATAACACCAGTTCAATCCAACAATTGTTTTTGCGGCCTACAACATCAACAACCAACAACAAACTCGATCAATCATGTTCTTTAATGCCGATTTCAACCCAGAAATTCTAATCCACCGTCCGTTTGATTGAATCGAAAAAAATGGAATCGAGTAAATCATGGTCAATCGAAATGGGTTGCGTACAAAATCCCGCATCACAAAATCCCGAATCACGAAATCCCGATTCACAAAATCCCGAATCACGAAATTCCGCCGTTTCAATACTAAATTGACAGCACAGTATGGATTTTCATTTCCATAGTTTAGGTGACTCGAATCAATCAAGAAGCAACGAAAACGAAGTTCCCTACTATTGTACTGGAATATTCAATTTAACGAGCTCTGAGTGGCTTAAAGCTGAAGTCTAGTAAAGTATGAAGTCTTGAAAGTATCTTGAGTCAAAAAAAAAAAATAAAAAAAATGAGAAAATTACAAAAAAAAAATTCAAAAAAGTTTAAAAAAAATCATGTGATACATCCATCACTCCCTACATCACGAATTTGTAATTTTTAACTCGCTGAGATGCCTAGTTTAGCCAGAAATCACGTTTAAAAGTACATTGGGTGGCCCGCTCCGCGGGACTTAAAGATTTTAAGCCCCTTTTTCGAGGAAAATCCCGCCAAATATTACCAAAAATATCTGTCGGCGGGATTTCGTGATTCGGGATTTTGTGCGGCGAGATTTCGATTGAAATAGAAAATCGAGATTGGTCTAAATGATTGAGATTGAAATCGATTAAAATGAAAATTCGTGATTTCGATTACCAATACTTTTCGATGATCGGATCAAAAAAAATCGAATCGATCCTGATTGACACAGCTCTATTGAGCCAGTAAGTTACATAAGGTATTAACAAAGTTGCAAGGCAACCTAAAACAGAAACAACTGTAAAAAATTGTAGCGTATAAATTGCTTATACAGTATTGAGGCCAACTTTAACTACCCTTCGTTTTGTTTGTTTTTTATTTGTTGTTAACAGATTCTTTCTTCATTTAATTACAATTCAACTCTTAACCGATCGTTTCAACTCATGGACCGAAAATCTAACCCGAATCGATCCATAAATAATGACAAATAATGGCGCTGTACACAAATAAAAGAAACTTCAAAACCACTCTCCGCTTTAATTATAAGTGGATGTAAATTTTCTAAGGAGTCTTTTTGCTAAGGAGTCTGTCTTTTCGTTTCCATGAACACCTACGTAACCATTTACCCAATGAAGTGTGACCCTGTTCTACAGGGTGGCGCACCAATTGTGCTACAATAAGAAATTCAAATAACTTTTTTTTAATCGATGTATTTAATTTTTTTTTTTTATTGGTTAGAAAATTAAATTTTATTTTAAATAGTTAGTTGTTTTTAAAGATTATTGACCGCAAATGACCTCCACGCTGTCCTACGCATATGCGGCACCTGGTCAAAAAATTATTCATTGCGGCCTCAAGAGTTGAAGTTGGGATCGCCTCGATTATTGTCGTTATGGACTGCTTTAGTTCAGTTAAATTCCTGGGCTTCGTTTTATACACCTCTTGCTTGACATAACCCCATAAAAAGAAGTCTGGTGCAGTCAGGTCAGGTGACCTTGGGGGCCAGCGAAGAGTGGAGTTCCTAGAAATTAATTTGTTTGCGAATTTTTTGTTTAGCTCCGCCATAACTGGTCTGGCTATATGTGCAGTTGCTCCATCTTGCTGAAACCAAACGCTGTTGAATGGTATACGTCTTCGGCGCAGTTCTGGGTAAAAAAACTCCTTCAACATCTTTAAATAACGGTCCCCATTGACAGTAACGGTTACACCGTTTTCTTCAAAGAAGTACGGCCCGACAATACACCTTGATGAAACTGCGCACCACACAGTGACTCGTTCTGGGTGCAGTTCCGTCTCATGGAGCATTTCTGGATTAGACTCATTCCATATACGGCAATTTTGCTTGTTTACATTGCCGTTAAGATCAAAATGGGCCTCATCAGACATGAACAAACAATTGATCAATGTGTTGTCTTCTTCGGCCATTGATATCATTTTTTGGCAAAATTCCAGGCGAACAGGCAAATCCTGAGGGTTTAACTTGCTAGTAATTTGGACTTTGTACGGAAACAAGTTTAAATCGTCATGAAGTATCCGTTGTAATGACCGTCTACTAATTCCAATTTGCCCCGATAAGTTTCGGGTCGAAACGCTCGGATTGGCCTGTATTGCAGATGCTACTGCTGCGATTGTATCCTGAACCCGAACATTGGCATCTCGATGGTACGGCCTTCGTGCGATGCTTCCAGATTCGGCAAACATGTTTACAAACCTCATAATGGTCCATCTACTCGGGGGATTACCGCCAAACTCCCGCCTAAATTCCCTTTGGACGGAAATGACGGACTGCAAAACATGGTACCGTTGCACTATCCAAATTTTTTTCTCCGTATCCCAAGCATCCATTTTTATAAATCTAAATAGTAACCTACAAAATAAAAAAAAAAATAAGCCGATTACTCACACAGAAAAAAAGTTATTACGTTTTATTTTTGTAGCACAATTGGTGCGCCACCCTGTATTTGCCAAGTTCATTTAGCCTGCTTATGCACTCCCACGCCAACTTAGAGCCGATGGCTTATGAACTTAGTACCTTGAGTGCTGCTTGACTATCTGACATGATAACAGTGTTCTTGTTGCGATATTTCCTTTCGAGATTTCGCTTCACGCATTTTATGGGCTTCCCTATCGGTATTGAAAGTTTGCTTCTTGGCCCAAACATTCCTGCACCAATCTCTTCGCTTTTTCCCGATTTATCAGTGTACCACTTAATGGCATTTGTTTCGAGTGTGTAGTTTGTTTCTTCTCCTACCCATTTTTTTTTTTTGTGTTGCTTAGTTCTGTAAAAAGGTTTTTCTCGAAATTATGTTTTTCGCTCATATCATCCCTTGGGATGTCAAGAAGGTTTGTTACTATGGACCTACTGATGATAATTTTTGCTGTCCCAGTTCCTTTCTTTGAGAATCTAATTATACCTCCCACTGATGACCTCGTGTAGAGGGAGAACAGATGGAGGACAACCTCCATAGATGCGGTAGGACAGGTTCTCATTGCTCCCGTAATACAGATACACGCGAGCCTTTGGACTTTTCCTAGGGTTTTCCTAGTTGTTGATAATTCGGCTCTCTTCAACCGCACCATATGTAGGGACGAGTCTCTGATGGGTCTCTGAGGATGTTCCGTATGCATCCCCATGACTTGCCTCCAAATCATTAGGGCTTTCCCGACTAAAGCTTTTCAGTATTTGTTCCAGAGGAGTTTACTATCTAGTATAATTCCTAGATATTTTACCTCGTTCTGCGTTTCAATTACCTCATCAGCTAACTGGATAGGTTCCATATGTGGCAGAAGACTTTTCCTGATAAATGATATGATTGTCGTCGTGGAGGCGTTTATTGATAGCCCTACAGATAGACACCATTTCCATGTAATTGCTAATGCTCTCGGGATAGGTTAGGTTAGGTTGTTGGGCTGACAATTGATGTTGCTATCGTCACACTTAGATCAATGTAGATCCATTGTGTTACCCATGTTTGTAATTACTCTTTCCTGATAAAACCTATGTATTCTACTAATCTGTCAAGCCATTTTGAGTCATTGACGAAGTTCAATATGTGTAGTCCTGAAATATTAGAAATATCTTCTAGATTGTCAAAGAAGTAGCTACCAAGCCATTTCCTTCTCTGGTGGCATAGTGATGGGCAATGACAGAGAAAGTGTGATGTGTCTTCATGTACCTCTTCATCACCACATCCTCTGCATAGGTCATCTGTACTTAGTTTCATTTTAAATTTATGGTATTTCAATAAATTATGTCCGGTAATTATGCTCGTGAGAGAGCGAAGGGACTTCTTACTAAGATGCATAATTTTGTCAGTCCTCTGCTTGTTAAAGCAGGATCCTCTTGGGATAATATCGCAGAGTTTCTTCAAACTTATACCTACCGCAATGTTAATGATATCTGCGGCAAAACCAATGCAGTATATTCACTTGCTTAAATAATTTTTGTTTAAAAAATATTTTTCTTATAAACTGTCCATACATACGCCTGTATTTCTCTATTTTTCTTTATTGTTTTTCTTTTCTTTTTTGCTCCTTTTTCTCTTTCATCTCAACTAGCCAATATGATTGTAAATGTAGCCTAGCCTCTAAGTATGCTTTTGGTGTCATTTGTACCTTGCTTTATGTCATTGCCTTTGTTTTTATTAATTTATAACAACTATGCAATCGAATTATGATTTTTTAAATTGCATGAGTGACGGAATTAATGGAATCTCTCGATCAATGATCAGAGTTTTAGGTAACCAAAAACCTGGTTAAAGGGTGTATCATATGAATGGGCAGAGTCTGTTACCAAAGCTTGATGAGTTTAGAGATCTTTTTGAAGGTTCTACGGTTGATGTTGTTTGTGTCTCAGAATCTTGGTTCTGTGATCGTTTCAACGATGAAGTGTATAAGGTGAATGGGTATAAAATTTTTCGTGGGGCATAATAGCAAGAATTGGTGGAGGTGCTGCAATATTTGTTAAAAAGGGATTGAAATGTTTTTTGAAGTGTAAATCTATGATTGGAAGTGAAATTGATTATGTTTTCGTAGAAATGAAATCTTCATCTGGTAATCTTCTTATTGGATCTGTTTATGGGCCCAACAGAAACATTGACCATTCTCCCATTTTTACACTCTTGGAATCAATTTCTTCAAACTATCCAAAAATCATTATAGGTGCTGACTTGAATGGCAACCTTTTAACGAAAAGAAATATGATCGAAGGTATGAAGTCTCTTGATTTGTACCCAGTGAACACTAGTACTGCAACACATTTTACTGGAGATTCGAGTACTCTTTTAGATGTATTTTTTGTAAATGACCTTACCAGCACAGCGTTCTTTTTTATGATCAGTTGTCAGCCCCTGCTTTTTCATATCATATTTGATTTTTCGGTTATTTGTCCTGACTTAACTTATGAATACAGGGATTTCTTGAGCATTGATTATAATTTTTTGGAATTGGATGCTTGAAGTATTGAGTGGAATCGTGTATTTTGTATTGAGTCTGTATATGATCAAGTTGAGTCTTTCAATCATAATATCCGATAGACATGTGCCATTAAAAGTTAGACGTATTAGGCATGGTCAATGCCCTATGGCAAGACGAAACCGAGCGTATTGTGACTGGAAGCGTTACAGATGAGATGCATATTTGCAAGCCTATCGTTCTTTGTGCAATCTAGCTGTAACCAAAATTAAGCTTGCCAAAAAGAAATGTTATGAAAGAAAAATTAACTCATCAATGAAAGGTAGCGAGCTTGCGAGAGAATTAAGAGAGGGTAAAATAAGACAAAATGTTGACACTGGCCTGGACATAAACCAATTCAATAAGAGCTTTGTTACAATTCCTTTTCCTAACTTGAATGTTTTACCTTTTTATTCTGTCAAATCAAATGCTTTTAGTTTTGATGAAATTCATCCAAAATTTATCAAAAGAATTCTGCCTATACTTCTGCCAGCACTAGGGAACGTTTTCAACTTTATTATAACCACCGCTTTCTATCCTCCTCAATGGAAAAAATTATACCTCTTCGTAAGAGTCCTGCTAGTAAAGATTTAAGGCCCATTTCCATACTTCCTTATTTATCTAAGGTATTTGAAAGAGTGCTTCAGAAACAAATTAACTCTTACATCAATACCAATAATTTGCTTTCTCCAATGCAATCTTGGCTAAGGAACCACCATTGCTGTATCTCTGCAGTTATTGACGTTGTGGACAGTATTAGAGGGTCAATGGATGAGGACAAAATAACATTTTTGGTTTAACTTGATTTTTCGAAGGCCTTCGACACGGTTGACTTTACCAACCTTTGTAACAAACTTTTAACGCTATTTGGTTTCTCAATGTCTGCAGTTAAACTCATGTCATCTTAACTGAAGTCTAGTACACAAGCTATCTCGTTAGGTAATGAAATTTCCAGCTTTCTATCTAATAGCAGAGGGGTTCCACAAGGCTCCATACTTGGACCTCTATTGTTTTCATTGTATGTTAATGAAATTCCCTCTTTAGTATCCTCTTCCACACAAATGTACGCCGATGATGTCCAATTGTAAAAGAGTTATATCTAATACATAGCTTACGAAATGTGGAGTTTTCAAAAATATAATTGGATTTTGTTCTTAAATTTAAAAAAAATAATTAAATATTTGAATATACAACATTATTCTAACATGTAGCATGAAAAAATTGATCAAAATCCGTTTTACCGGTTTTACGAAAAACGAAACGAAAAAAATGGTGCCAAATGTTTTCAACCATTAGCTAGGTTTTACTTAATGAACTCTTTTGAATGATTTAAAAAATATCTTTGGAACAGTTTTTAAGAAAAAAAATATTTCCTAAAAAATTGTATGGCAGGAACCGATATTTTTGGTCTTGAAAAAAAAAAAAAGAATAAAAATACATGTAAAAAATTCTTTCTGCCAAGTTCAAAGAACATCGGCTGAGCCATCTAGGCGATAGTCGAACAGACAGGCAGAATTGCGGGACCCACTTTTTTGTCTTCTCTTTCATCATAATGTCAATCTAACCCATAACCTACCATACACTGCCTACATGTATGTATGTAAGTGACGCAAGTAAAAAATATCACAAACGTCTTTACCATTAACAATCAACTTGGCAACCCTTTTGCACTTCTCACGAATAACAGACTATTGATTACGGTAGGTTTGCATATTTTACACCAGCCGACCATGACCCACCCCAAGGTGAAAGCGTGCAGTATGACACTTGTTCGGTTAGTACAGATGTTTGTTGACATTTATAATTTACCTCACTTATGTTAAATAAGTGTAGAATTTGTAATTAACGTAGGGAATTTTAAATGTGTTGGTATACTTCCACCCAAGGACACACAATTGCAAGGATGGCCAGCGGGCGTGTCTGGCGATCCAACAACCATACAGAACCGACCCCAATGGGGTTATGTATATACATAGATTCAAACAATACGTTTTATGTTGTTGTACGATGGGATTTTGCATACGTGCTGGAAGCACAGATTAAAGGCTCCAACTTAATAGACGTAACGGGCAATTTCATAATGAATCTATTTACCATCACCATACATTGGTACATGGCTCGTTTCTCTATGTGTGCGGCAGTGTCTATGGATGTCCTGCATCTGCATAAAATCAAGCTTAAATGACATTATTAAACATTGCGTGGTGATGATGATAAAGCTACCATAAATGCATTCAAAAATCACCCAAACGACGACAACGACGACGACCATCCGACCGACGCGACGGTAACGCCATCTTGGACGAACTATCTCATCCAGCTGATGTAATATAAAATGTCCCCTTTCGGTGTACAATGCGGTTGTTTTAGATAAAGTAGGATATGCAGCAAAATCCATTTATCCAGAGTGGAAGAATATACACATATCTAATACATAGCAATACATATGTATATTTAGGGCCAATATGCAGATGCAGACCAAGCCACTCATTCATGCTGCTCCATATGATGGGCTGATGGCTAACAGATTGAGTCTTGTGTGGATGCAAATAGGTGTAAATATTTGATGACGAACCTTCTCTCAAATGCTCTTAAAGATTCTTTACATACTCGGTGAACAGAATCAGGCCATCGGTCATGTGCTTCTCAAAGTAATTCTCACTTGATTTTCATTTATAAAGGATATTGGTCAAGAGGCATGCAATATTTTTTGTCTAAGGCTTGCGAAGATAAACTATTCATGACATATCTCTCTCTATAGCTTTAATTTTGTAAAAAATCACATTATGCAATTTATAAGCTTAGAGACATATACATATCAATTCCCAAAACAAAAGCCAAATAAAATGAATAAATATTATAATATTAGTTTCGATGTAAATTTAGAGCAAGGACATCGAAGTGAAAAATTCCTGCTAATTAAATACGAATAGCAAAAATAATGACATTTACAAAATTAGGCAAATATGTAATTATGTAGGCAGGGGCTTACGAGTATATGTTCAGCGGTTGCATAATTATTAATAATCCGACGTGTGAACTGCCAGCAGGTTCGATATCACATTTTTTTTAAATAGAATTTTTTTTGGAAATAAATGTTTTAGATAGAAAATGTGAAACCTTTTGAACATACATTAAATTGAATTGACAATAGAAAACAAACAATCGAAATGTGTTAATTGGGTTAGCTTTAATTTATAATTAATAATGAATTTCATATAAAATCGTTAATTTAACATTTTCAACAAAATTTCAAATGTGTTTTGGATCTATACAAAATATAAATTTATGATTTTAAATTGAAATAACATTTATATTGTATTACTAATAATTTGTTTAATTTTTTTATTCTGCAAAGGCTCTAAAGGTCTGTTCGCACAAAGCAGATTGTGTTTCTCGAATTTTAATTGCTTACAGTTGGCTTAAAAAGTAGGCGAAAAATGTTTCGAGAAATATAAGGTTTTTGAAGGCTTACGAATTATTGAGGTTTTTTGTTGAAAAACCAAAGTAGGACGATCCGATAAGTACGAGTATCTAGCATACAAAAGAAAAACAAAAATTTGTAACGAAGCGTTCCATGCTTCTCCACTTCATTTTGTTTGGGTATTACTAGTGAAATTGTATTTTACCAAATTCCATAAGTCATCCTGAGGACCTACTTGGGTGAACGGAAGGCACCCTTTCGATCATACACACAGTCAGGCGGCCTAATAAATTGATTTCATCAATCATTTCAAGACCAGACGTATACGAGTGCAGACGAATTGGTCATTAATTGCCACCAGGGGCGTCGTGCCTGCTGATCTACCAAAGCGTTTAGCCTGCTGTTTAGTGCCACCAGGAGCGTCGTACCTGCTGATCTACCAGAGCGTCTAGACTGCTGTTTAGTGCCACCAGGCGCGTCGTACCTGCTGATCTACCAGAGTGTCTAGCCTGCTGTTTAGTGCCACCAGGGGCGTCGTACTTGCTGATCTACCAGAGCGTCTAGCCTGCTGTTTAGTGCCACCAGGGGCGTCGTACCTGCTGATCTACCAGAGCGTTTAGCCTGCTGTTTAGTGCCACCAGGGGCGTCGTACCTACTGATCTACCAAAGCGTCTAGCCTGCTGTTATTGCCACCAGGGGCGTCGTACCTGCTGATCTATCAGAGCGTCTAGACTGCTGCTTAGTGCCACCAGGGGCGTCGTACCTGCTGATCTACCAGAGCGTTTAGCCTGCTGTTTAGTGCCACCAGGGGCGTCGTACCTACTGATCTACCAAAGGGTATATTCTGCTGTTTATTGCCACCAAGGGCGTCGTACCTGCTGATCTACCTGAGCGTTTAGCCTGCTGTTTAGTGCCACCAGGGGCGTCGTACCTACTGATCTACCAAAGCGTCTAGCCTGCTGTTTATTGCCACCAGGAGCGTCGTACCTGCTGATCTACCAGAGCGTCTAGACTGCTGTTTAGTGCCACCATAGGCGTCGTACCTACTGATCTACCAGAGTGTCTAGCCTGCTGTTATTGCCACCAGGGGCGTCGTACCTGCTGATCTACCAGAGCGTCTAGACTGCTGTTTAGTGCCACCAGGGGCGTCGTACCTGCTGATCTACCAGAGCGTTTAGCCTGCTGTATAGTGCCACCAGGGGCGTCGTACCTACTGATCTACCAAAGCGTCTAGTCTGCTGTTTATTGCCACCAAGGGCGTCGTACCTGCTGATCTACCAGAGCGTTTAGCCTGCTGTTTAGTGCCACCAGGGGCGTCGTACCTACTGATCTACCAAAGCGTCTAGCCTGCTGTTATTGCCACCAGCGGCGTCGTACCTGCTGATCTACCAAAGCGTTAAGCCTGCTGTTTAGTGCCACCAGGGGCGTCGTACCTGCTGATCTACCAGAGCGTTTAGCCTGCTGTTTAGTGCCACAAGGGGCGTCGGACCTACTGATCTACCAAAGCGTCTAGTCTGCTGTTTATTGCCACCAAGGGCGTCGTACCTGCTGATCTACCAGAGCGTTTAGCCTGCTGTTTAGTGCCACCAGGGGAGTCGTACCTACTGATCTACCAAAGCGTCTAGCCTGCTGTTTATTGCCACCAGGAGCGTCGTACCTGCTGATCTACCAGAGCGTCTAGACTGCTGTTTAGTGCCACCAGGCGCGTCGTACCTGCTGATCTACCAGAGTGTCTAGCCTGCTGTTTACTGTCACCAGGGGCGTCGTACCTGCTGATCTACCAGAGCGTTTAGCCTGCTGTTTAGTGCCATCAGGGGCGTCGGACCTGCTGATCTACCGGAGCGTCTAGACTGCTGTTTAGTGCCACCAGGGGCGTCGTACCTGCTGATCTACCAGAGCGTCCAGACTGCTGTTTAGTGCCACCAGGCGCGTCGTACCTGCTGATCTACCAGATTGTCTAGCCTGCTGTTTAGTGCCACCAGGGGCGTCGTGCCTGCTGATCTACCAAAGCGTTTAGCGTGCTGTTTAGTGCCACCAGGGGCGTCGTACTTGCTGATCTAGCAGAGCGGTTAGCCTGCTGTTTAGTGCCACCAGGGGCGTCGTACCTGCTGATCTACTATGGCGTTTAGCCTGCTGTTTAGTGCCACCAGGGTCGTCGTACCTGCTGATCTACCAAAGCGTTTAGTCTGCTGCTTAGTGCCACCAGGGGCTTCGTACCTGCTGATCTACCAGAGCGTTTAGCCTGCTGTTTATTGCCACCAGGGGCGTCGTACCTGCTGATCTACCAAAGCGTTAAGCCTGCTGTTTAGTGCCACCAGGGGCGTCGTACCTGGTGATCTACTAGAGCGTCTAGCCTGCTGTTTATTGCCACCAGAGGCGTTGTACTTACGGATCCCGTTATGAGCCCGACATCCGAATAAAGCGACTCGTTCGAATCCGAATTACTAGAAGCCAGAATACCAGTAATTAAGTACCAAATCCGAATCATCAACAACCAGTATAGCCGATGCGAGGTAGCCAGACCAGAATCCAGAAGAGTTGATGCCCGTGAACCATTCAATTACCCGAATTAAGTGAAATATTAGTATGTTATATGTATGTTATAGATTTAAGAGTTATTTTCAATAAAGATTTTGTAATAAGGTTTGAAGACGTTTTACTCTGGATATTCGTATTTTCTTCAGGACGACCCCAGTGAGACCGGCAACTAGGACCTCGGCTAGAAAGCAAACAATAAGTTACAAATTTTGGAAAAGTCACGATTTATTTCTCAACATAATCCTCTTTTAGTTCGATAATTTGGAATAAAATTACTCGACCCGATACGATCATACCGGCACTGGAATCAAGTTCACTATCGACGAAATACAATCACCGGTTAACGATTCGAAAAAATTAACTAGGTCCGTCCCATTTGTGGACAAAATGACATTTTCATTTCTAAGCCAATTTTATACATTAAAGCTTTTGCTTTTGGTTTCATATACTGGTTGCAGAAAATTGTAGATACCCTTCATGCTTGGTTCCTGCCGACAAATTTCTTGCGGAATATTTCCGCAAGCATATAAACTGCTAAAAAAAATTTGCTCGCTTGCTTAAGAAATAAAAAAAATAATAACCCTTAACCTTCATTTTTTCGTAGATCGAAATTCCAAAATCTTCCCCAGATACAGATCTTTTCAAATTATATTTCTTTTCCAACACACTTCACATGGCAAAAACTATTTCTTGAATTCTTCCATAATTTTAGTGTTACTCAATACCAATAGTCGGTCTTCTTTGGAAATATTTCGAAAACTAAAAATGAGCATGAGCATTTACCTACTCATGGACATACGACTATAGTATGGACTCTTCAATCAATCATCAAATTCATAAAAATATCGAAAATGGTTTGCTTAATATCGTAGTCAAAACAATAAATCTACAAAGCTCTACAATAGCGACATCTACGTCTATACAATGTACCATATACCATAAATCTTCCTGTTGGGAACATTTTCAATTGCACTGAATCCGGAATTCACTGGAATTTAAGTTGGTAGTTAACCTTAACTTTCAAGCCAGATACAAGTCTGACGAACAAATGTTCCAGCGGCGACGGATTCTTCAGAATTTTCGTTAGAAGCGGGTGGTTGTAGGGAATGCAGTAGAATTCCCAGAACACACCTCCCTCTCGTTTGTCATTGTCCGAAAATAGATAGCTCTCGACTGCTTTGTGATGAGTATGCCACAATAATTGTTACTAAAATAGGAATTGCAATAACCACAGGATCAACCGATTGGCTCCAATTGAGTCAAGAGCATTTGACTGAGTTTTTCTTTTTTCAATTTTCCTCAAAAACAGATGTTAGGAATTTCATTAAACTTCAAACCTGCAATGACCTAAGTGATTGAATTTCATGTTTTCAGTGAAAAATTCACTCAACGGAACCAGAGGAAATTTTCAGATTTGTTGGAATGTTCACTTTGTGTAGAAAAAATTACTTATAAATAAAAACAAATAAATTTGGCAGGATTTTTTCACGCTTTTCTGGTAACATTGTGGATAGGGTGAGTTGGTGTAACATGCCACACTTTTAAAAATTAAAAAGAAAAGGACAAGTTCAGCAATAGATTTTTGTTCCATCATTAGAATAATATTTTATTTAATAAAAAAAGTAAGAAAAACATTACTTTATTCCTTCGAATCCATTGCAAATATGCTTTTGAATCCTTAAACACTTGTAAGGGAAATATCCCACTTCGCAATGGGTGAAATACCAGTAAAAAGTTGATATGTTATGTAAAATGTGTATTTAGTTTTCATCAATGGTTTCCATTTTGGAGGAAATCGTTGTGCATCCATTTTTGGCAACTAGAGCATTCCACCCAGAAGAAGAAATCACAAACAGAACAAATGTTGTCAGTATTCTCGTAGCCATTTCAGGGATCATTTAATGCTGGCAGCGGAGGTATTATACCCCCTTTCTTTTAACTTTCGACTATAGGTACCATAAGGCAAGTTATGGATTCGTAAAAAGAATCGTGCTCGAGATTTTGATAAAAGTTGACATTACGATGATAGCGATGGCTGTCTCCTGTCTCTTCGACTACAGCCTGAACGGCTCGACCGATTTTCCTTGAAATAAGTTGATAGAATTTTTTCCCCCCACACGTATTTTTTGTTTTTTTAAGACCAAATATCACGCCATACGATTTTTTTCAACATTTCAAAAATATCTTTTTTTTTCAAGAACACAGATTTTTTTAAAAAATCTAAACATTTCATTAAGTTAAAGCTAAGTAATCTTTAAAAAAAAAAAATTTCCAAAAAATCGTTATTAATGGTACCCCCGTGGAACCATTTTTTTTTTGGTGCTAAAGCTCCACAAAAGTTTAAATATTATTGTGCATTCAAAATTTCAAACAATTTTTTTTTGGATTTTTAAGAAAAAATTCAAAATTGTTTTTTCAAAACTCAATATTTCGAAAACCCTATGCTTGATTTAGTTTTAATTTGACAGATTAAAGTTTCTTAATACAAGCCACAAGCTACAAAATTTTATTGTGCCTTAAAATAACAGTGCCCATATACAAATGTTTAGAAATGATTTTTCATTTTTTCAACCTTATTCAATCCCATCGAGACATACATCGATGGAAAGGTCTTTTTAATTCCAATAAGCGATTTTAAGTTTAAATCTTCTGTGTTGTCTGGTTCTCGAAATATTTGCTTCCAAAGTGATAATTGAGTGATTTTACTGATTTTCAACCCAAAACTACCTAACAATGTCTCTGAGTTTCGATATTTCCAAAACCAGACCATGTAAGAGGTTGCGGTTTTGAAGGCACCTAGTCAGTTTTGAAAGAGCTATTCACAGTTGAAAACCAGAAGCTTCTGCGAGGTTTGGTTCTCGAAATATTAGTGTCCAAAGCTATTTTAAAGATTTTTGAAAAAATCATGGACTAACCTCTTGTTTATAAAATTCATTATTTTGTCAACCTTATTCAAACCCCTTGATACATACATAAATGGAAAGGTCTTTTTAATTATTATAATCGTATTTAATCTAAAATCTTCTGCATGGTCTGGTTCTCGAAATATTTGCTTCCAAAGCTACATATAAGTGGGTGATTTTACTGATTTTCAACCCAAGACTACCTAACAATGTCTTTAGGTGTCGATATTTCCCAAACCAGACCTTGTAAGAGGTTTCGGTTTTCAAGTTACCTAGTTAACAATGATCTGCTAATAGACCTAGAAGAAGAGGGATTCAAAGTGATTGCATACGCTGACGATATTGCCATTGCCGTATCAGGAAAGCACCCTCAAGTTTTAACAGAACTTATACAAACCGCTCTCAACAAGCTACTAAAATGGACAGATCGATGTGGCTTAGGTGTTAACCCCCACAAGACTGAACTAGTCCTCTTCACAAGGAAATACAAAATTCCTCAACTAGACCCTCCATCGATTAAAGGTGTTCCACTCACTTTCTCAGATCAAGCTAAATACCTGGGTCTTATTTTAGACAAAAAGTTAAGTTGGAAACCTAATATACAGGAAAGAGTAAAGAAAGCCACGGTAGCTCTCTTTTCTTGCAAAAAAGCCGTAGGAAACAAGTGGGGCCTGTCTCCACAAATTACTCACTGGCTATACACTGCGGTCATCAGACCGATACTTACTTACGGGGTGACCGTATGGTGGACGGCCTTAGATAAAGCGACTAATCGCGATAAACTAAGCAGAGTTCAACGTTCAGCGTGTATGTGCATCAGCGGAGCTCTCCGTTCGACACCTTTCGCTGCACTAGACATACTACTCAACCTGACACCCCTAGATATTTACAGTAAACAAATAGCCGCGAGCACAGCCATACGTCTCAAAGCCATCTCTCAATGGACCAATAACTCTATTGGCCACACCACCATTCTGAATTTATTCGGAACTCTACCAAGTCACTCTGACTACATCACTCCCTCTTTGGTCTTCGATAAAAACTTTGAAGTCACCATTCCCTCAAGGTCAGCTTGGGAGGAAGGGACTTTGGCAGATAATAAATCAGTAAACTTTTTTACAGATGGATCGAAGACTGAAAACGGAGTGGGTGGTGGAGTGTACTCAGATGGACTAAATCTTAGTCTCTCCTTCCGCCTACCAAACCATTGTAGCGTATTCCAAGCGGAAATTCTGGCGATAAAGGAAGTATAGTCCTGGCTTAAAGAAAACGTGATATCTAACACGGATATCCGTATCTTCTCAGACAGTCAGGCTGCTTTGAAATCCCTAGCATCAGTCTCTGTAAACTCCATTACAGCCCAAGACTGTCGATCGTCTCTGATGGAGATGGCCAAACAGTTTAACATTCACCTATTCTGGGTGCCGGGTCACAGGGACATTCCGGGGAATCGCAAACCAGACGAACTCGACAGAGTTGGAACGGAAATGCCTATCTTACCCGAAAAGGCAAATATAAGTATGCCCATAGCTGCAAGTAAACTTATGCTGAAACGAATTGCTGTGGAACAATCAAACACAAGATGGCTTAACACTACCAAACAAATCTGGCCCAATCTAGACGTGAAGCGGTCAAAGTGTTTATTGTCCCTCGGTAGATTTCAGATCAGCTCCGTAATAGGTGTCATAACTGGACACTGTCTTATTGGTAGACACGCCGCACGACTCGGTGTACTATCAAACGATTTTTGCAGGAGTTGCTTGGACGAGGAGGAAGAGGAGACAATCCCACACCTTCTTTGTACATGCCCTGCTCTCTCTTACAGACGCAAACTTCATCTAGGAGAATATTTCTATAATGAACCAAGCGATCTCATAAACACAGACATTAAAAGTCTCCTTCGCTTCATCAGAAGCTCCAAATGGTTTTAACTAGTAGGGAACCTTTTTGTTCCCTATTAGATCGTGGTATCACAATGGACCTCTAATGGTCTAAGTGTGTCAGACGCTTTAATGACAACCACTTTTACCTAACCTAAAGCAAACAAAAAACTACAATATCCCACGGGTAGTAAACATAAACATTAATTGTACCACTTGTATGGCGACCAAGCGGATCTGGCCTAAACTGGATCTGAAACGGTCAAAATGTCTATTGTCCCTCAGTAGATCTCAGATCAGCTCCGTCATAGGTGTCATAACTGGACACTGTCTCATAGGTAGACACGCCGCACGTCTCGGTGTGCTATCAAACGATTTCTGCAGGAGTTGCTTGGACAAAGAGGAAGAGGAGACAATCCCACACCTTCTTTGTACATGCCCTGCTCTCTCTTACAGACGCAAACTTCATCTAGGAGAACATTTCTATAATGAACCAAGCGATCTCATAGACAAAGACATTAAAAGTCTCCTTCGCTTCATCAGAAGCTCCAAATGGTTTTAACTAATAGGAAACCTTTTTTGTTCCCTATTAGATCGTGGTATCACAATGGACCTCCAATGGTCTAAGTGTGTCAGACGCTTTAATGACAGCCACTTTAACCTAACCTAACCTTACCTAGTTAACATTAAAAGAGCTATTCACAGTTGAAAACCAGAAGTTTCTGCGAAGTTTGGTTCTCGAAATATTAGTGTCCAAAGCGATTTTACAGATTTTTGAAAAAGTTATGGACTAACCTCTTGTCTATAAAATTCATCATTTTGTCAACCGTACTCAGACCCATCGAGATATACATTAACGGAAAGGTCTTTTTAATTCCTATAAGCGATTCCAAGCTAAAATCTTCTGTGGTCTGGTTTTCGAAATATTTGCTTCCAAAGCTACATATAAGTGGGTGATTTTACTGATTTTCAACCCATTTCAAACCCTAACAATGACTTTGGGTGCCGATATTTCCAAAACCAGACCGTGTAAGAGGTCGGGGTTTTGAAGGCACCTAGTCAGCTTTAAAAGAGCTATTCACAGTTGATAACCAGAAGCTTCTGCGAGGTTTGGTTCTCGAAATATAAGTGTCCAAAGCGATTTTACTGATTTTTGAAAAAATCATTGACTTGTCTATATGTATAATTCTTGTCTATAAAATTCATCATTTTTTCAACCTTACATACATACATAAAAAGAAAGGTCTATTCAATTCCTATTTACACATATAAGCCAATATCTTCTGCTTGGTCTTGTTTTGGTTCTGAATCGGCGCCTAGAATTTTGATAAAAAAATTTTTCTTTCGGCTAATTTTTACGATCTACCTATATAATTTAATAAAAAGCATTTGAAAATTAAGATATTGCTGACTGTACCTACCATTCTTGAATTCATTCCTTTCTTAGCACTTGCAAGGGTGGTTAAAAATCTAGATGGAGACAACTCTTTTCCAAAAAGTCTTAAGGGGCTTTAAAACCGATCTAAGGGTTGTTAATAATGTGTGGTGTGGCTTAACAAATACACTATTCCTATTATGTGCGTGTTACCAGGAATGAAGGGGACCTATAATTTGCTTCCGATTCCGAACGGCTAATGAGCATCATTTTGCATGACAAGATATACTCTTGGAGGATTTGTCAATTCCACGCAAAAGGCAGCACATCGCTAAAAAACTTTTTTTTTGCAGCGGCTGAGAATCGAATACAAGACCAACTGCATGACAGTCCAACGAACTAACCATT
Organism: Chrysotoxum bicinctum; assembly: GCA_911387755.1. Classification (NCBI taxonomy): domain Eukaryota; kingdom Metazoa; phylum Arthropoda; class Insecta; order Diptera; family Syrphidae; genus Chrysotoxum; species Chrysotoxum bicinctum. The sequence continues at coordinate 105,651,474 of OU426989.1, read as the reverse complement.
ATGCTGCAAAATCTAACATGACCATCAAAGATGAGAAGTACCTTCACAAACTTTTTCCGTGGCATGAAATGTTCCAGGAGCCATCCGAGAAATAATTCATAATTAACATGGACAGATTTTTCTGCCGTTTTCACGGTGGCACCCGCGGGTAATCCATCCTCGTATTCATATTCTTGTACTTTCTCTTGAAAATACAATAAGGGGGCAAAAAACACTCTTGTGCGTTGCAACAAGCAATTACGCTAATTGTTTCACCTTTATCTGCGGACGTTGGATGGTGCACCGCTCATCTTTTGAGCCTTTGGTTGCCAAACCTTTTCCAGGCTCATTATTGAGTTGAAGGCCGCCCTTATAAATGTTGAAAATTATACTTGGTGACGAGAGTAAGTTGTGCTTTTCTAATGTGTCCTTGTGGTACGGCTCTCTACCGGCCAACATTGCCCTATCTGAAATCGAAAAGATTCGGGCGTCTTAGACGTTTCCTTGGACTACACAGAACACCAGCGTGTGTGATAAAAAAAAATATTTCGAGTGATATAAATCTTTATTTGGGCCCTTTCATTTTTTCCTGTTGAGTGGTAAAGATGATATCCGGCTTTGGCTGTTTCCAGTATTGATACACATGTGTCCCGTTTTAATGCATTTTCTATGTCTTTCCGCTAGATTTCCAGGGATAACTATGTCCATTGTTAAATATTGTCCGTAAGTGCTGCGTTTGTCTGAGGCTTTAGCCCAAACGGTTCCAAATCGCCAAAACGGAAAATTACGCGACGATTCTTATCCAATTCCGGCAGTAAGTTTATTCAGCAGAAGTGACCATACTGACGATGGCGTTCTGAACAAAATGCGTCCCAATCGTTCCTCCCGCATGAACGCCGTACTACACAGTGGCTTTGAGAGGATATATTCATGTCGATTACAGAATAAGCAGAATTTTACTCCCGGCGACCTTTCGCATCCGCTGTAAAACTGAATTATAAAATTCGCCGGACGAACTACATTGTCGATTCCTAAAATTTTATGAACTTTCGTATCGACACTGTGAGCTACAGACATTTAGTCAATCGCTATCGATCAACGAAATCAACCATCGTTTTCAATGGTTAGTAGTACTTGGATGGGGGACGGTTCAATACCACCGTGTGCTCTGTTTTTTTATTTTTTTTCTCAGATATCCGGATCTCCGGTTGCGTTGTTAGTTGTCCGTTTTCTATTAAAATTTGTTAAACAAACACTTAAACATTCAGTATAATAAGCTTTTGACTTGTATTTTTGTGCTTTCCATTGTTTATTTTCGTTTAATCAAAAATTCACTTCAGATTCGTCTCGAAATTGGTGCGAATGTAAAATGATAGAAATTGTATGGAGTGCGAATCCATTCAGTAATACCATATAAGTTGAACGAAATGTCGGTGGTGCAGTGCAGGGATTGTTAGCGCGTTCGTTCAACTTTCGTTCGTCGGATTCAGTAATAGCAAAATTTGGAAATAAATTGAAACTGTCATTTTAGCTCATTCGCCGAATTCTTTAATAGGAGTGAATAGCTCTTCGTGCATCACTGGCAGTGCCGCAAAAACGAAGATTTTGCTTACTGACGCAACCGCTTAAAAAATCTTCCTCTCTGTTGTTGAGATTTAGAATGCTTGGACAGTAATTCACACGCTGCCGATTGTCAACAGGCATTGCCTGAAGTAAGACTCTAAAATTCGCTGTAAGGTCGGTCTGGTCTGGTGATGTCCAATTGCGTAGCCCGTGTCGTCTGGTTCATGTCTCTTCGTTCTCAGCGACATCGGCAGCCACAGCTGCGATATTCTCGGCCAAATGGCCACTCCCTACGGGGTCTCCGGTGGTCCGATTCTGTTCGAGTCGAGAAGCTGAGCACTGGAATGTTTGCCCAGTGGGCGCGCGAGTCAATAACGAAATCGAAGTCAAAACTCATGCTGCGCTAACACAACCGTCAGATTATATTGGTCAACAAACTTGACACAATTATTCCACGCTCTTGCGGAGTATAGTGCCCCATTGCTTGTCTGTTTGTATACTGCAGCTGTCTAGTCCACAAATGTCAAATATGAGTGACGTTCCACGCCATTTGCAAAAATTATAACATCTTCCAATAAGGTAAATCATTTTTGGGCAATTTGTTTTAATACAGTAGACTAAAGGTAAACTTACATAGTTAAACTTAGAGTTCCCGAATAGGGCCAGTAAATAAGCTATGAGTTATCTAGTAGTAGGCTAGATTTTTATGAATTTTTGGCCATATTAAGATAGCTATTAGTATATTGTTATTAAAATTGAATTTATAAAAACAAAAAAAAAAAAACAGACGGAATTTCAGAACCCACATTTATCGTGTTCTCTATCATCGTGAAGTTAAGATCTCGAGTTCGATTTTTTTCGCAAGTTTTCTAGTGAAATAACCAGTTGTATTCCTACCCTAGAACTATTCAACCATAATATTCATGTTTAAGGGAATGCCCATTAGCTTACGCTTGAGCACAACTTTGGACTTAAAGTAAAGTTTAGAGATTGTTTCTTTAGCCGGACACGGACTACACGAATGTTGAACGCCTTGCCCGGCTTAATATTTCCCACTCATTGCAATTTTCAGACATTCAAAATCAATGTACATCCGTCACTCCCTTTAAATCCTCTTAAAATTTCCCAAAAGCTCGCACTGTGCCCAAAAATTTCAATGGTATTATGTAATCCCTTTAATTGATGCAAAATTAAAAAAAAAAAAACTTTTGTTTTTGAACATTAGTTATTGCTGAATAATTTTACGATATAATGATTTCGTGCCCCAAACACCGAGTTTAAATATTTAACAAAAAAATTTAACAACAAACTTACGTAAGTTCATTCCATAAAAAGCTTATTTATATTCACATTAATATTATTATCAATTTGCGGTCAATATTCGGAACAATAAAAATAATCACAAAAAAAGAGTAGGTAATTTATGTTATTATTTCGTTCGTGTGATTAATCATGTGGAAATAAAATTACTTCAACAAAAAAATAATCAAACTTTGCGTGTTTGTAAGATTTTTGTTTTAATTTATTTCCTTTTTTTATTAATAAATTGTGAACTGGTATGCCCCAGGCGAATGAGTAGATATCGTCACGGTTGCCACTTTGGTAATATATTACTAAATAATTTCAGATTTTTGGTAATTTGTTTATTTTTATTTTATTTTACAGTCTAAAGAATAGAGACAAGAGACATTTGAAAATCAACAAACACAAGGTGAAGAGAGATGAGAATTCAACACTAGAGCGGTGTGAAACATAAATTGAATCACCAATTGGAAGAAGGGAATAAGTGCCAAAATATCCAAAAATGACATTTTGATGCAAATGTCATCTCTATACCTAGACCCATCGGTTAGGCTGAGGAAAGAATCAAAAATCCGTTTTTCTAATAGAAATATAGGTGATTTAAAAAAATCATCTTAGAACAATCACATAAAGAAATTATTCAGTTTTTTGTGTTTTCCCAACAATCAAATCAGATGGCCTAACTCTTCTTCCAATTGGTGATTCAATTGACATTGCCATGCCATTTGGCACGAACACATGTATGCGATAAGAAAAACGAGATGTGAGCGTGGACCTTGTCGTTGTTGTAAAATCATATTCAGACAATGAAAGCAGCCGCGGATATAAACAATAAATAAAATAAGTGAAATTAATAAATAAAGTAAGAACAGTCAAGCAAATTCAATTCTTAGTTTCACATCTGTTTGGTTGCTAAAATGAAACATATGGGCTTATATGTTTAATTTTACCAATCAAACAGTTGCGAAACTTAGAAGCCAGGCCTTAGGAAATGCAGTACGATCTTATAACAACAAAATGGTGACAGTGAATCATGTATCGGTCTCGTCGCATTATGTTTGCCGTTTTCAATTGCATTTTAATGTCATAATCTGACAAATTCAAGCGAAGATAAAAGTGCACTAAAAAACGGCTAGTATTGATTAGGTTCGCCCTATTTTTCACGAAATTTTGATATCTTAGACGTCAGTGTTCTTTCACGATTTATGAAAGGCTAAATAATTATCATCATCATCATCGGCTCGACAACCGGGTTCCGATCCTGGCCTCTTTCAACAAGTCTCTCCACCTATCCCGGTCTCTAGCCGACGCCATCCAGTTGCGCACCCCAAGGCTTCGGGCGTCCTGGTCTACGCCATCTCTCCAGCGCAAGCATGGTCTACCACGCTGTCGTCTACCATAGAATGTACCACAAAGAACTTTCCGAGCAGGTTCCTCTTCGCTCATGCGAGCTAGGTGCCCTGCCCACCGGAGTCTACCGAGCTTAATTTTTGTCACGATATCTGCTTCTAGGTAGATTGCGTACAATTCATGATTGTACCGTCTCCGGAATCGTCCTTCCTCACATATGGGGCCAACAATTCTCCTTGAGACTTTTCTCTCGAACGCAGCTAAGAGGTCGGAGTGCCTTTTGCTAAGCACCCAGGTCTCGGATCCATATGTGAGTACTGGCAGGACCATGGTCCTGTACAGCAGCAGTTTTGAAGTTATGGTGAGATTTCTGGATTTGAAGAGCTTTGACAGACTATAGTAGGCTCTGTTGGATTTGAGAAGCCGCCCGCGTATTTCTTCTTCTATGTTGTTATCGGCTGCTACTATTGACCCAAGGTATTTAAAGGATTGCACCACTTCAAATTCGTGCTCCGCTACCTTGATTGTTTGACCAACTGTTCCTCTCGCATTCGACGCCACCATGTACTTTGTTTTACCTTCACTAATGTGCAGCCCCAGATTTTGTGCCGCCTGCTCGATCTGGATGAAGGAATCGTGTACAGCTTGTTCGGTTCTTCCGATGATGTCAATGTCGTCTGCGTAAGCCAGTAACTGGCTGGACCTGTTGACGATGGTCCCTCTTGTTGCCGTGCCAGAGTCACGGATTGCTTTCTCCAACGCCAGGTTGAAGAGGAGGCAGGCCAAACCGTCCCCTTGTCGGAGTCCATTAAAGATGTTGATTGGTCTGGATAGCAATCCGGCTATTTTTACTTGGCTTGTTACGTTGGTCATGGTCAACCTACATAGTCGTGTCAATTTATTAGGGATGCCGAATTCTCTCATGGCTTTGTAAAGTTCTACCCTGGCTATGCTATCATAGGCGGCCTTAAAGTCTATAAACAGATGGTATGTTGGGATGTTAAATTCTAGACATTTTTCCATCGCCTGCCTAAGGGTAAAGATCTGATCAGTTGTTGATTTGCCTGGAATGAAACCACACTGATATTGCCCGATGACGGTTTTAGCGTATGGAGTTATCCGGTCTTGTAGGATAGAGGAGAGTATCTTATAGGCGGTACTCAACAACGTGATACCTCTATAATTGCTGCACGTTGTGACATCTCCCTTCTTATGTATGGGGCATATTAAACCTTTTCGCCAGTCTTCTGGAATTTCTTCCTGCTCCCATACCTGTACTATAATATCATGAATTGCTTGACGTAAGGCTGGCCCGCCGTGATGGAATAATTCGGCTGGTATGCCATCGACTCCCGGGGCTTTGTTCTGTTTAAGCCGGCCTATAGCCTTCTCAACCTCTTCTATGCTTGGTGGCGGCAACATAGGGTATTCTTCTTGAAGTAGTGGAGCCTCCACTTCTGCAGTGAGCTGACCATTTAGCAGTTCATTAAAGTACACTTCCCATCGCTCCAGTATGCTTTCAGGATCGGTGATCAGATTTCCCTCTCCGTCCTTGCAGTATGTGCAGCGTAGTGTGTACTGCGTCATGTTTCGGACGGATTGGTAGAACTTCCGCGCCTGGTGCGGACCTCGCTCTCGGCTGTTTTCTATTTCACAGATTAGGTTCTTCTCCCAGGCTGATTTCTTTTGTCTGTGAAGCCGTTTTTCTGTTCTTCTGAGCTCTTTATATTCCTCTTCGCGTGCCCGCGTTCTATGAGATTGTTGCATTGCTCGGTACGCAACATTCTTACGTTCAGTCGCTAGCTTGCATTCATCATCAAACCAGTCGTTCCGATTTTTACGACTGCTGCTTAAGATGGAGTTGGCAGTACTAATGACAGTATTTTTAAAACGTGTCCACTTCTCATTTACGCCCATCATACTGTCTCCAGGACTTACTCTCCCTAAATCAAGTGTTTCTAGGGCGAGTCCTAACGCATTACCAAAGGTGTTACTGGTGTTTTCATTGCGCAGGGCAGCCGTGTTGATTCGAACCTGATCGGCGGATGCAATGCGTCTTCGCAAGGCAATCCGCCCTCGGAAAACCATACCAACAAGATAGCGATCCGAGTCGATATTGGCACCTCGGTACGTTCGTACCGTCATCAAGTTCGAGTAGTGGCGACGGTCTATCAACACGTGGTCTATTTGGTTACGAGTGACTCCATCAGGTGATACCCAGGTGGCTTTGTAGATATCTTTACGCGGGAACCTGGTACTCGCAACGACCATGTTTTTCGATGCTGCCAATTCTAAGACTCGAAGTCCATTGTCATTAGTGTTCTCATGCAAACTATGGGTGCCTGCGTAATGCCTGAATACCGGCTCCCGACCTATTTTTGCGTTCAAATCCCCAAGGATGATTTTAACATCATACCTTGGACAGGCATTGAGGGCCCTCTCGACTTGTTCGTTATATTTGCATAGCATTCTGTTTTTGTCTCTTACTACTAAAAGAATTCAAAAAAATAATTGTGACTTTATGAATAGTTTTCTCTGATAACATTGGTTTTAAAAATTCCTAGTCTGTTACATAGGAGCGAGTTCGTGCGACCCAGTCGTGCATTTTATTTTTTTAATATAGATAAATGAAAGTTTCTCAATATAATCTTCAAGATGTGAGAAAAAAATTTGTATTTTACCTAAAAATAACAGTTCCCACCATACAAATGTTAAAAAACGGTGTTCGAGAATCGGATTTTTCTCGAAAACGACACCTAGATTTTTAATAATTTTTTTTTTCTTACAGTCAGTTTCTTACTGTAGCTACCATAGAACCATTTTTTTTTTAATTTTGAATTTCTCATTATCTGCATAAGGGATTTTAATGAAATTTTTCATAGAGAAGCTTTTAAAAAAATTGACAAATATTGCATTTCAAAACTTAAAAAGAAATATTTTTTGAATTTTTGGAAAAAAAAAACAATTTTTTTTTTGTTGGAAAATTCGATATCTCATAAACGGCTCAATAGTTTTTCGTGAATCTAATTTTTATTCGTTTGCGTACCAAATTTTTGTCTTAAAAATTTTGTATATAAAACCTTATTTTTTTAAGAAACCACTACAACGACTTATAATTTTTGTTCTTGCATAAACTAATATTGGCTTGAATCACATGGCTTCCTGTTTTTAGCTACACGGTTAAAAATTTTGGGGTAGTTTTTAATATTTTTAGGGTTACATATATGACAACACCAAAATTATATTAAAATCTAATAAAGTGAAAATATTACAATAATATGTTTAATAAAATAAATATTAAATATTAATAATAATCAAATATTATCTACAAATTAATATTTATGTATTAAATTCAAATGGAAAGTGAATTAGAATTCTATGAACTTTGTATTAAAAAGAAAATTTGTTTTGATTAAATTATAATAGTCCCACATTAAAAGTTAATATCACAAGCATTACAAAGTAATTCCAATACTGTTGTAATATAATAAATAAGAAATTTATAAGAATTCATATATAAATGTATTTAAATTTAATACATATATTTATTAATTTCTAATCACCTTGTATTTTAATTTAATACTTTATCCGATGAAACAAAAATATTTTGTATTAATTTTTAATAAAAATTGCGTTACAATAATGATACAAAATTATTATAATTTAATAATTGTTTTTCATAAATCTAGGGAACGAAAATTTCAAAAACAAGAAAATATAATTTTCTAAGTATTTTATTTTTTAAAATTATTCTTATTTTTTTTAACATTTTACTTTTTTACATATCGAATTTAAAAATATTATAAATTGTATGGCACTAAAACATACATCCAGTTAGCAGAGCAAAGTCAGCAGAACACAGTTTTTATGATGCAATAATTAATCGCTTATTAAGTGCTAATTAAGTACCCAAAAATAAAATTAAGTGCTCCAGTACTTTTGGTAAAAATTGATGTTCTGCTAACTTGATTTCAAAAAAATCGCGGTTTGTCTAGTATTTAGGTGCTATTTAAGTGCTCTAGGAATCCAAAAAAAAATTTTGAAAAAAGTTGCTTTTTAAGAAAAAAAATTTTTTTTTGAAAAAAAAAAATTAATTATATTTTTTTGAATTTTTTTCCTATAAATTGTTTATGTTTATGAAAAGCATAGTTAGTTCGAATTAAGTACCCTATTTTCAGAATCATTCTCGAAGATTTGAGGCAAAAAAAAAATAATTCCATTTCCCATACATTTTCATGTTCTGCTAACTTGATTTCGCTTTTTGTCGAAAAGTTCAACTTTTTTCGACACAAATATTTTTGATTCATCAATAGTTTGTCTAGTTCGAATTAAGTACTCTATTTTCAGATTCATTTTCGAAGATTTGAGGCAAAAAAAAAAATAATACCATTTCCAATACATTTTCATGTTCTGCTAACTTGATTTCGCTTTTTGTCGAAAAGTTCAACTTTTTTCGACACAAATATTTTTGATTCATCAATAGTTTGTCTAGTTCGAATTAAGTACTCTATTTTCAGAATCATTTTCGAAGATTTGGGATAAGAAAAAAATAATTCAATTTCCCATACATTTCCTTGTTCTCCTAACTTGAATCCGATTTTTCTAAGAAAAATCAACCCTATTTAGTTTCTTCTTTAGAAGCACTTCAATTTTATAAGAACTTTCGTTTAGCTATCCCATAGCTGTTACTTTAATTCGGTCATTGTCCTTAAAGTTTTTAAATTTAACTTGTTAAACCAAAAAACAAAAGCTTTTATTTTCATATCAACTTTAAATAAATTTCAGTTCCTTATTTGTGAAAACTGTTCCCCTTTTATCATAGGACATTGAGAGAGTGATGAGTGAGATAAAAGACGAAGTAAGAGGAGCGCAAGTAGATTAAGTTTTTGCAAAGCTCCACAAAGCGCTGTCGAAGAGAATTTTGTAGCACCCTATACAATATAATATTAAAACACCTCTTTCACAAACGTGGTATACGCGCCCCAAAAATTCAGTAAGCAACTATCTTTTCCAGGGTATCTAATTTTGAAGTTGAACAGAATCTGTAAGGATTATTTTCCATGAATTAAAATTCCAAATTGATATACGCAGTTGTCGAAAAAGTACAATAACAATCACAACACGATTTTGTGTCGTATTGGTATATTCACTTTTTTAACAAGATACCTTTAATCTGTGTTTAAAAAGCCGCATCAAAACATCACGCTAAGACGCAACCGAACTAAATGGCGGAACTGGCATCAATGGTTACACATTTAAGAATGACTAAATATATAATATTTCTTTGCTTATTTAATGCAATAGAGAACTAGAATAATTAATATCTATATATTTAGAATTTGATTACAATGAAATACGAGTAACACGGAATTTAAATCAAATCTAGCAGTATTAACATCTAATACAGGGGTATTCAAATGTTATACGCAGCGGCACTGGCGTGGCTTCACCTAACTGTATAATAATATAATACCATGGAATTTTTTATTTCAGAAGCATTAAAATTTAATAAAAAGGCATTAAAAGGTAATATACACTCAGAGAACATATTGGTATTTTAACCCCATTTTCGTGTATAATCCAACCATACTTATAGGCGTTTTCGTGACTTCTACTTTTTATTGTTACAATACCCATAAAAGTTTATGGGATATCTGACAATAATTTATTGGTACTGTAAAGTTGTATAGGAATATTTTTCAATTCAATTCAATTCAACCAAACTCAATTACTATAAACTATTGGAGGAATACCTGACTCTATTTATAAATTACGTATATTTTATGAAGTTCCCAACAATATGCAATGGTAAACACCCAATTTTTATTAAATAATTACATATCCAGAATGGGATTTTAACGATAACTATTGTTGGAATACCTGGTTGTTTTTCATATTTCGATTTTATATGAATTTTCCAACTAAATTTAATGGAATAACCCCAATAATTATAGTCAAAATCAATATGCATAATGGGATTTTAACTATAATTATTGTTGGAATACCTGGTTGTTTTTCATATTTTGATTTTTTATGAATTTTCCAACAGAATTTAATGGAATAACCCCAATAATTATAGTCAAAATCAATATGCATAATAGGATTTTAACTATAATTATTGTTGGAATACCTGGTTGTTTTTCATATTTTGATTTTTTATAAATTTTTCCAACAGAATTTAATGGAATAACCCCAATAATTATAGTCAAAATCAATATGCATAATGGGATTTTAACTATAATTATTGTTGGAATACCTGGTTGTTTTTCATATTTTGATTTTTTATGAATTTTCCAACTGAATTTAATGGAATAACCCCAATAATAATAGTCAAAATCAATATGCAGAATGGGATTTTAACTATAATTATTGTTGGAATACCTGGTTGTTTTTCATATTTTGATTTTTTATGAATTTTCCAACTGAATTTAATGGAATAACCCCAATAATAATAGTCAAAATCAATATGCAGAATGGGATTTTAACTATAATTATTGTTGGAATACCTGGTTGTTTTTGATATTTCAATTTTTTATGAATTTTCCAACTAAATTTAATGGAATAACCCCAATAATTATAGTCAAAATCAATATGCAGAATGGGATTTTAACTATAATTATTGTTGGAATACCTGGTTGTTTTTGATATTTCAATTTTTTATGAATTTTCCAACTAAATTTAATGGAATAACCCCAATAATTATAGTCTTAATCAATATGCAGAATGGGATTTTAACTATTATTATTGTTGGAATGCCTAACTGATCTTTTAAATACCCCATAATATTTGGGATTCCAACTGAGTTTAATGGGAAAATTCCAACTATTATAGCTTCATTTCGTATCCAGAATGAGATTATAACTATAATAATTGTTGGAAAACTTAACTGATTTCTTAAATTTCCTATAATATTTGGGAAAATTCCAACTTTTATAGTTTCATTTAGTATCCAGAATGAGATTATAACTATAATAATTGTTGGAAAACTTAACTGATTTCTTAAATTTCCTATAATATTTGGGAAAATTCCAACTTTTATAGTTTCATTTAATGTACAGAATGAGATTTTAACTATAATAATTGTTGGAATACCTAACTGATCTTTTAAATTCCCTATAATTTTTGGGAAAATTCCAACTTTTATAGTTTCATTTAGTATAGAGAATGACATTTTAACTGTAATAATTGTTGGAAAACCTAACTTATTTCTTAAATTCCCTATAATATTTGGGAAAATTCCAACTTTTATAGTTTCATTTAGTATCCGAAATGGGATTCTAACTATAATAATTGTTGGAAAACCTTACTGATTTCTTAAATTTCCTATAATATTTGGGAAAATTCCAACTTTTATAGTTTCATTTAGTATCCAGAATGAGATTTTTACTATAATAATTGTTGGAAAACCTAACTGATTTCTTAAATTTCCTATAATATTTGGGAAAATTCCAACTTTTATAGTTTCATTTAGTATCCAGAATGAGATTTTAACTATAATAATTGTTGGAAAACCTAACTGATTTCTTAAATTTCCTATAATATTTGGGAAAATTCCAACTTTTATAGTTTCATTTAATATCCAGAATGAGATTTTAACTATAATAATTGTTGGAATACCTAACTGATCTTTTAAATTCCCTATAATTTTTGGGAATCCAACTGAATTTATTGGGAAAATTTCTTTTATAAAAGCTGTTTTTAATATCCACAATGGCATTTTAAGTAAAATTATTGTGGAATTACCTGGCTGATTTATCATATTTACTATAATTTATTGGTATAACAACTAATAAATTGGATTAAATGACAATTCAGACAGGTTTTGCTACAGAAATTTTAGTTGAAGAGCTATTCAGTATATTAAATTAAGCTTTATTGTTAGTATTAAATTATAGAAAATATGATATATCTGCCAGGAACTTCTATAATAATTGAAGTTGAAAACTTATTATAAATAAAATATAATTTATACTTACATTAATTCATTTGATACTTACATTGGTTTTAGGAATACTTTATCATCCTAATGTGTTCATTTTAAAACGGAATCCAACGTAATCTCCAATCTAAAATGTTTTGCTGAAAACCCAGAAAACCCACAAGTACAATGAAAACCTGTATTCAAAAACTCAAGATATCGAAGATGGTTTACTATTTTATGCTCAATTTTTAAGAATTCAGCCTAAAAATTCAGTGAAAAAAATCTTCCCTTTCTCTTCCGATTTAATAAAAAACTTTTATTTCAGAGCTTGCATTTTTATTTTAAACAGAATTAAAAATTGTATAACTTAAACTAAAACTTAAAATTATTTTAAATAAACTATTAATTATGTGAATACATATAACGCATTATTTATTTTTGATAAATGTACATACATTTGTGACGAGTTAGTAACTGTGCTTATACCTTAATTTATAGCTTAGCAAATTATGAACTCTACCATAAATGAATTTTCGAACGCAAACATGAATACCTAGATGCTACAATTCATTCATTTAATGTGTTTTCTTAAACTATGAATAAATTAGTTATCAGTGTTAAAAAAAATTTGTAGTCTCGGTAAGCTTTAGAAATTTTTAACATAATGATGTCTTATTATGTATATAACTTCACAAAAAAAGCTTTTTAAATAGTTTTAGAAAACTCTAAGTCAGAAAAGATTAAAGAAGGAGTATTATTGAATAATCAAACGAATGTGAGGCAAGGACTTCTAGAATTTGGCATTGTATACCAGCAATATCATTTTTGGAATAAACATTAAGGATAATGTAAGAAATCTAGAATTTTAGGAAATTAAAATTTATTAGCAACAGAAATTCTTAATTAAAAAGTTCGTTTAACAATGTATTGTCATCAATTGGCTGTTGGCAGAAGATCAGAATGAAAGAAAGCAGGGTATTCTTGACCACAAAGATATTACTGAGACTAAACCGCACTTGTCATAAGTGTTAAGAAAAATAATAATTTATATAGATAACTTGACAAAAATGTTTTAAGAGAAAAATCGTGTGTTGTAAATTATTTTTGTATTTAGGTGTAGATTGAATAATATTACATTCAAATCAATTCATTTAAAATTATTTAAATGGGAGTTTCGTTAGGTAATAAAACAAAATAATTTGTTTCGTATAAAAATGGAACTTTATCATTAGAGGATTACGAAACACAGTGAAGTGGCAGTAAATCGAAATTAAAGGAAAATGGAATCAAGACCAAAATATAGGACTGGGAGTGTTAAAGAAGTTTTTAATTTGCGTAATTATAAACAAAACAAAATTAAAGAAATAAGGTTGTAGTGCAAGTTAGGCAAGGAAATCGTTGGAATATGAACTATTAATGTTTTACTTTACACTTAAGTTAAAGAATTTTTTCTCTTAAATTGTTACATAAAACTCTTGGTTAAAAAAGATCAAAGAATGAATACTTGTAACATTTAATTTAAACTCAATGATTTTAAAAAGATTAGTTTTTTCTACAACATATCCATAGCTATGTCTATCAAAATAAATATTTTTAAGCAATTTGCAAATGCAAAAAATTTGTGCATTAGAAACTATACTTATCAATTCTATGACCCCAAAACATGGAATGTTATCAATATTTTCAAATTCCAATACCATTCCTATTTTAACTTTTATATCACAAATTGTTGCCCATTTACAAAACTTAATATTATTATTCAAGTTTTCCATCTGAACAATATAAACAGACAGTTCTTTGAAAGTGCTTAAGCATTTTATTTCTTTTCCAGAAAATATCTTATTCTCAAAATCATTTTGAAATTTATTTTGGAAAAATGATAACTGAATGCGTTCAGCAATTGTATGACAAATATTTATTCGAGATCTAGTTGAATTAGCAATTTGTTTCAGTTCTTTATGCTTTGCTTCATGTCGCATCACCCAAAACTGTTTCAAAGGCCCAAATTTTCGCATTAGGAATGGATAATGTGTTAGAAAGTGATGCTTTGGCTTAAGCGGAATCTTAAAATGTGTTAAATATAGGCTATGATGTTGTTCTATTAAATGTTCCAAATGAATAATGACATTTTCGTCAATACTCTCTAAGAAGAGTAATTCGGTAATTTCTTTCAAAACTAAAAAAATTTCCCAGAGTATATCGGTTTCAGGCACCAGATCTGAAATAATAAGGGGGAGATATTTCATAAACCATATTAACTCGGAAGCTGAATATCTTAGCTTATCATTTTTAAGATTATCCATACTAAGCTCTTGAGGTTTATTTAAACCTTCAAACCGCCCATAAAAGAATCCTAAAATTCTATTGTTTAATGTTTCTAAAGAAAAAAATTTCTTATTTTTAACAAATGAATACAGTATAAACGATACTTCAAAACCGCAAATTCCTTCATAAAGATCATGAAGCATATCAACACTAAAATTGCGACAAACATGAAAATTGGCCAGTTCATTAAAAATGCAGTTGGATAAAATGCCACTTTTTTTTACGTCATTGTTCTTCAAATCAACTGCGTAGTTGTATGGATTTCTAATTAAGAAAGGGTCTTCTATGGTGGCCGTTTGTGCATCGTTTTTATGCATTTTACATATTCTGCAAAAAAAATTACAAGAAAAACTTTCAGTAAACCCGAGCATCGAATTAAGTCCCAAATTGTCACCTATACAAGAAACAAGAACAAAATAGATTTGTTTATTAAATATTTCCAAAGGATAACTTTCAAGCTCTTTCAATTCATCAATAAGAGGCCGAAAGACACTATTTCCATATATTTTTTTGTCTAAAGTGTGGAACAGTAGTGTCACAAAAATATTTTCTAATTTTGAACGATAAATCGGTGATAGAAATGGAAACGATACATAAACACCACCAATTTTTTGGTACCCTGTTCTTGAACCCAGAGGATTATTAACCTCGAAGTCATCAAAATATACAAGTAATGGTAATACAATACTCCTAGAAGAAAATTTGAAGCTTTTATCCTTCCAAAATTGAGTTTGCATGATATTACTGATAGATTTAGTTTCAAGTTTAAGTGCATTCATATACTCCATTACATGATCAAAAACCGAACTATTTTCTAAAAACACAATAAGATTACGCTTAAGAGAAATATATTTCTCCTTAACTGTGATATTTTGAAGTATTGTGCGATTTTCCCGATTAATGTAATCCAACCTATTGCCAATAGTGGTAGATGATGAAGGAAAGTACAATGCATTTGCTCTTAACACATTAATTCGTTTGTATTGTGTGGATATATCTTTGAAAGGGTCTTGTATAACCTGCGCGTATTCTTTATCAATATATTTTGATATTTTTGTAATGAAATCATTAAAGTACATGTCAAAACTTGTTAATATGTACTGCACGTCTTTTTTACAAATACTATTTTGTTTGTAAAGTTCTGAAATTAGTTGTAAATTCGCATCATCTCTAAGCGAATTAATGTCTAATTTCACAGCATCTTGATGAGCAGTTTCGATTCGGTGTGAGTTTTGTACGTTATCAGTTAGTTTATTTGAACCATTATCAATATTTCGAAAACCTAAACGTTCGACATTTTTACTTAAAGAGTTCATAAAGTGCTTGCTAATGTGTTTCTTGAAACTATTAAAAAAAATAAATGACCGTTCTTCAGGACAAACTTGACATGTATATATATGTAAATATTTGTGTTTAAATTTCAAATGCTGAACATAAGTCTTAAGATTTTCTTGAAACAAACTACATTTAAAGCAATCCATTGGAAAATTAAAAGACAAATTTTCTTTAAACAAAGTAGATAATAATTTAAACAGTTAGTGTTTGATAAAAGATAAATAGAATGCTTAAGCTTACATTAGATCGCTTATGAGTGAATTTACGGTGGTATAATTTTTATCCCACTCCGTGGTGATTTTGTAAATGTGTTTCTGAATCAACGTCCAAATATGTTGCGACGACTCCGGAAATTTAGCGTTCAACGCAGTGTAACTTTTGAAGCATGCATCTATTGCTTCGATCGGACCTTCGCACTTATATAAGCTTTCATCAATAGCTAGATATGCATCCGATATCTGGGCTTGAGTTTCTCCTACAAGAATAACAGTGGGTTGCAACGTTTGTTTGTTAGCTTGAAGTAGTTTCCTTGTCTCAAATAACTTCTCTTTAATTTGGGCTGAATTCTGAAAATAATCAATAAATAAATAAATGTGAAAATTTAGCAAACACTGGTTTAAGCAAGTTTGTAAAATTGCCTATCATCTGTAAATTACGGTTAGCTTTCAGTATGTACGTATGCCGAATAGAATTAGCCAAAAATATTTTTTTAAAACAGGACATAATAAGAAATGAAATAACAATAGGAAAAGAAATACAAATATAAATAATACTTATCGTACCGTTAAAAAAATTATAAATGAATCAGCGCTCTCAAGCTTGGTGTTGCGTTTCGTCTGCGAAAGTTTTCTTTTCCCCAAAACTGGTGTAGATAGCAGGTGTGGCAGAAGAAAGAATCCAATTAAGTTACTTTTTTGTGTTAAAAGATTTCTTATTTCCGGTTTGTTTTTTTTTTCGGCAATGCTTATAAGTCTTGCGTTTATTTCGGGCCACTTTTGTAGCATATAATTGGAATTCTCTTCGTAGTAATGCTCAAAATCTATTTTATAGAGCTTGTAGCCTTCAGCACTCTTTAAGATAGGAAACTTATCAACATACAAACTTATTGTAAGATTTGATTCCGGTTTGAGAAGCTGAGCTCTGGCTTCTACAGTGTGTTTCCAAAATTCTAGAATCTTATCATATGGTTCTAAATAGTTGGAGAGGAACTGTAATTTCTCATTTGTTTCTTCAATGTTAAAAGTTTCTACAGTGGTGGAATTTGAAAGATTAACTTTGTTTGGTGTCTTAGACCGTCGTAGATTTTTTTTAAAAGTTTGCAATTTTTCCCAAAGTTTCCCAGACGCCTTTCGTTTTGTTTCTTTTATATACGGGTTAAAATATGTTGATGATGATTCAGTAGGGAAAACATCGATAATTTGTTGTGTTATTTCTTTGAATCTTTCTGTGGATATTTTGAAGTCAGTTTCATTTGAAAATTTTCCCGATTCAAACTCTTTGGCAATAATAATAGAAACTAATCTGTTCCTATGAAATTCGTCTAGTTTTCCATGTGCTTTGAAGAATATTATCGGTACTTTACCTTCACCATGAGATAAGTATTCCTTTACTGTCCGATTGTATTGAGAACTCGCATTTGACTGATCTCCAAGCACCTTTTCAAATAAGATAATTAAACGAGATTATATGAAATATTTTTTTTGTTGAAATGAAATGTAAAATTAAATTTTTATGAGAAAATATATTTTTGGGACTGTTTATTTTTTTTTAAATATTTAATATACAAATATGTGTTATGGTTAATGCTCCAAATTTCCGGTCAAACCTAGTCACTCATCAAAGATCAGCAATGGACGATCAAAGTCCAATCTCGACAGAATCAGTTTTAATTGTTTTTTTGCTTATAAGCAAAATTATTCAATTTTCAGAGGAATTACATAGTATACCTACATAATGTATGTACATAATCAAAATCAATTACACTAGTTAACAAACTAGATAAAAACAAAGCCAAAAATATATGCTAAATGAGTAGATCCTCAGTTCATTAAGTAAAGTGCGAACTCAGAACAAGCTGATCAAGAATGAGTTTCGGAATTGGAGCAAAATGATAAATATGTAAAAATATTTGATTATGTTTCTAAAATCTAAGCTCAAAGTTTTAAATTTATTATTTTAAGGAATAGAAGATGCACTTACAAACTGAATAGTTTTGTCTAAATCTTCGGTGTTGTCGATCTCTATAGATGTTGAAGTCCAGGATGGTTGTGTTATGTTTGATAATGTACTTTTAGTAGATAGACCATCAATCTTATAAATTATGAAAGAAACACGATTAAAATATTATGTACATATATACAAAAAAAAAATAGAATAGTTTAGATCTTATAAATAATAATTGAAATGTATTTGAATACTTGAAAAAAAAAATGTTTTAAGAAAAGTAGGTTAAAGTGATTTTTTTAAAAGAACTTTAAATTGCTCGGTATGTTCAATATAGAATAATCTTCTTTTAATTAACTTTAATCTATGACTGGTTACTAATTTACTTAAAACAAAGTATTTGCTAATAATCTTAAGTTTTTAGTTTTTTTTACATGTTATAATCGTTAGATCTGAAACCAATATTCTTTGAATATTTTGTATTGCTATGGTAAAAAATCAGTTGATAAACACATACATATAGAATATACATCTATATTTAACACTTTATATAAATATTTATACATTTTATTGACAGGGCCTAGTGGGATTTGACAAATATTGTACCTACTCCATTAACCTCAAAATATGTACTTTAAATTAAAATTTTTGAAACTTTGGAGAACTGCGTACTTATATTGCCTTGATTTGAAAACTTAATAAAAGAATGAGCTCCTGCTTTACAAAAAATACTTTTTATGTATTTTTACAGTGAAAATCACTGTTTTAAAATTGTTTTTTTTCTTTTTAAGTGTTATTTATGAAAAAAATCCCCTCCTACTCTTTTTATATTTCACATCCAATATAATTTTTTTCTTCTTTGATTCCAACCTTCCATGCCCCAGCTTTTTGTTAAATTTTAAGTGAATCACTTTAAATTCAACTCTATAATAGCTAATTTAATTATTCACATGAAGAACAATAGTATATTTCAATTACAAATCTTTAAAATTTAAGAATTAGTTTTTCTTCATTTTTAACTGATTAAGGCCCACCTAATATGAACTAACGACTTTCGTAC
Organism: Chrysotoxum bicinctum; assembly: GCA_911387755.1. Classification (NCBI taxonomy): domain Eukaryota; kingdom Metazoa; phylum Arthropoda; class Insecta; order Diptera; family Syrphidae; genus Chrysotoxum; species Chrysotoxum bicinctum. The sequence continues at coordinate 105,632,476 of OU426989.1, read as the reverse complement.
TATATTTATGTGCATGTATAAATATGTATGTTTTTATATTTTTTAATGTATTACATGCTGTAGTATCTAAGTTACCAAAAGATCTACATCGTTAATAATTCGGAAAAGTTTAATCAAATAAGCTCTCTAAGCAAAACAAAAAGAAATTCGGAATCATATTTGTTTAAAACTCCATGTTAAATCGCCATTCTTGTCTGTCTCATTTACTATAAGGATTGATTGAAAGAATATTTTATTTCAAGGTTAATAAAATGGATTTGAAATGATATCCAGAACTCCTGACTTTATTAAAATTGTTTGAATAGAGAATATTGCATTCAATTATTCTTGCCAAACAAAGGGTACATATGCTTAGAGAAATATATATGCCATGAGGAAAGGAAATACTTAACAGTTTTTTTTTTTTTCAAATTTAATCATGTTTTGTTGAGTTTTTCCAATTATGTATAAAAATATTGTTTGATTAATCTTACGTTTTCGTTCTTCATAAATTCAGCTGCAAATTTACTCCAAAACTTAATTCTTGGTCCAGTTTTCTTAATAATTTCACAAACATTTATATAATCTAACTGAACAAATGCTTCATCGTCGATTTCTTCACCTAGCAGCAGACGTGAAATGATTTATGAAACATTGAGTAGAATTATACAATAAATACTTTTGAGTTTCAATGAGACGCAATATGTATTTCGTAGACTAAGTAATGGAGTTAATTTATCGTAAGAAAATATTATTTCAATAATTTATTTATTGACAATGTTATAACCTTACCTAAATTGTATATGGTGATGGTACGAGTATAGTATGCGCATTTCAAAAAGAAAATAAAGAAAATTGGAGGTGATTTTGTACTACATTTTACCTAAAAAATTTCAGTAGCCCCTTTTTATAAGATTTTTTATAATATCTCTAAAGGGATTTTTTTGTACGTAGGTACATATTCAGCAAGGAATCACTGTATTTCAAAATTGTTCTAAGAAAACGCTTTCCAAATTTGTATTCAGCCCTATCACGAATTCCATCGTAATCGGAAACTTGTTACGAATCCCGAAAAAACCAATCACAAATTCCATCCTAGTGGAAAATCTCATACAAATTGTCATTACGGATTTGGTGATAACTTTTTTCGGGATTCGTAAAAGTTTCCGATTACGATGGAATTCGTGATAGGGCTGATTGTGTTACAAAGCACCAGAACACACTATTACACTTTTTGTTTATAACTAGAACCTTTTATAGAAAGGCAATTTGGAAGACATGATTAAGTGTATTATAACTCCAATACTTGGGCTACGATTGAGATATTACAAAAAGTTCCAAGAAAATTTAGTGGTATTAAATTGTTTAATTAATTTGAAATATTTGTATGCATAACACAAAGACATACAGTACTCACTTATAAATACCTCCATAAGGTGCTCCATATTCCAAGATTTTAGCTTTTCTCTTACCAACTCCATGTTTTCAATAAATCGCTCTTTTTGATTTTGATTACTAGCTATAATATTAGAAAACAACGAAATAAACTTTTTAATTTCTTATAATAATATGTTGGATACAAAATATAGGACATAACTAAAAGCAAAGTGCAGTAAGTCGAAATAATAATTTTAAAAATAATACAAAATAAAATGCACGACTGGGTCACAAGAACTTGATCTTATCTAAAAGACATAGAATTTTATTTAAGATAAATTGGTAATTTTGTCTTATAAATTGGTCGAAAATGTGCATATGTGTGTCATCGAACTTCTATGAAAATTCCTTAAGAACATTTTGCAAAGAATTGAAAACATAATCCACATTTACCTTATCAAATATCATTATAATAAAATTTCAAACAATTAAGATTTTGAAATTCCTGCATAAAAAGTGTCGTCAAACATGTGGCATACATTTACCCTTTTACGTTTAAATGAAATTAACGAAAAAAGAGTCAACTAAGCGAATTATCATTAAACACTTATTGCCGCCAAAAAATGTATTATACAAAATAAAACATGGTACATTTATTTTAAGTTCTAACCCTTCAATTACCAATGGTAGAAACTTTCGGAAATTCTATTACTACTAATCACGTAGGGATCTAGATATTAACTGATGTTCTAAGTGATCTGTATTGGAAGATTGTCTAGAAAATATTTTAAAAATTCTTCGAGTGTTTGCATTGTACCAAACGAAAACCAAAATACCAATGTATATTGGTAAATTGCATAAATTTATTGAACGAAAACCAAAATACCAATTTGAACTGGTAGATTACCTTTAATATTGGTAAAATCTCTGTTTTTATTTGCACTCTACCTAACAAAAATTGAATACCAATCTGTATTTGTAAACTTACTAATATATTGGTAGAAAAATGTGCATACATCATGTATTGTCTTCATTCAATGAAAATTCCTTAAGACCATTTAACAAACCAATTTAAAAGATAATCCATACTTCACTAGTCAAATATAATTAACAGGATAATATAATATCGGACGATTAAGATCTCGAAAATGTTCGCAACCACCAGCACACGCCAGCCGGTACAAAAAGTGTCGTCAAAGATGTGGCCTTCATGTTTCGTTTTAAAAATTAAATTTAAGAAAAAAAGTCGGTTTAACGAATTTTCATTGAGACATTGAACAGTGTTATTGCCGTCAAAAAAAATAAATTATACACAAAAATACATAATACAATTATCACTGTCTGAAACTGGCATAAGTATTCTATTTTATTAACGCACTTAAACTTTAACCAACAAAAACCAAAATACCACTCTATATTGGTGAATTGTCTGAATTTATTGGCCAAACGAAAATCAAGATACCAATTTGAACAGGCAGATTACCTTTAATATTGGCAAAATCTCTTTTATTATTTGCACTTTACCTAACAAAAATGAAATATACCAATCTGTATTTGTAAACTGTCTAATATATTGGAATAAAAATGTGCATATGTATATTATCTTCGTCATTCAATGAAAATTCCTTAAGACCATTTCCATTTCATAAAAAACTTGAAAATATAATTCATATTTAACTAGTCAAATGTAATAATCATATTAATATAATATCGAACAATTGAGATTTTGAAAATTTTTGCAGCCACCAGCCAGCCACACGCCAACCAAAAAAGTTTTCTCATACAAATGGCGTCCATGTTTTGTTTTGCAAATGAAATTTACGAGGAAAAAAGTCTACTTAGGAAATTTTCATTGAACACTTATTGCGGTCAAAAAAAAATTACAACATAATATACATAATGTACAAATAGTAAATTTATTTTAATTTCTTACCCTTCAATTGCCACTGATATAGAAATTCGCGTGTATTTAATCATTAACGCACTTATATTTTCTTCTTAATTTGTTCTTTTTTTTTTTGCTGCTGCGGCTGCTGCTCACTATCCGTATCCACTTCCACTCACGTAGAGAACCAAGTTTAAACTGAAATGAAACTGAATACTGAAGTTGAACTAAAAGGACGCTGCGGCTGCGTTCGTTTTAGCGTTCGACATGAAGACAACATTTGCAGTGAAACCGAACGCTTGTGGTATCAGAAATAAGGTTGAAATGACATTGTTCATTTAAATCATCTTTGAGAATATATTTATATCTTATGATGAAGGAACATTTGTCATTATATTGAATATATGACAGCATTTAATAAATGTTTATTGATAATAAAAGTAAATTTTTTATATTATGTATATAATTTGGTTTTATTGAGGCCAGGCGCGCACATTAAATTTTGTAGTTTCGCAACTGTTTAGTTTGTTAAAATGAAACATATAAGCTTATAGTATGGGACACCGCGTACTTAGAGCAACTCGATTCGAGCAACTAAAAAGTTTGGCGCAAAATTTTAAACAGCCTATTATTAAGGTATTAGTATGAAACTACTTAACAATTTGCTAATTTTATAGTAGTTTACTAATTCATTCTTAATTTTAATCATTTTCTAACTAGTATCGTACTAAAAGAATTTTCTTAATAAATTGCTTCTGAACACACCTAAAACAATGACATTTCGTGTAAAAAAGTAAGTACACGAACCTTTTTTGATGTTTGCAAATAATGTCAAAGAGTCATATAAAGCTAGCACGATACTAAAAAAAGTATGTATTTGATGATTAATAAAAGGGTAGAGAAAGTATAATGCTATATACGATTAAAATTTGCAAATTCGTTGTTTTAACCTAGTATCATACTAAAACAGCTTTAGCATGGTACTAATTCAATTAAAATTTTGCGCCAATAAATCCAAATTATATACATATGTATATAAAAATTTGCTTTTGTTATCAATATACATTTTTTAAATACTAAAACACAACATGGAGACTACTACACTTAATAATATTACAGCATGTCAGAAATATGTGAACAAAATGATAACTATTAGTGTACAAACAAAAGTAACTTAAAGACATCGGAAACTTAAAGAAGTCGGTAAATATAAACGCCAACGGTGATAAGAAGTGAGCGCTTATTTGTAAAATCATACAGATAATATAATTAACAGAAAATATAAATATATAATATGACTTCTCATACATTTTGGCTAGGAAATAACACTTAATGAAAATATCCGTGTGGAAATTATTTGCGATGGTGGGCACCTACATAAATTGTGAAATAGGGGTGTAATTATTTTTTTTTTTGAAAAAAAGAACGCACTTCTGCATCCAGTTTAAAAGAAAACGATAGAGGGAGACGAAAATCCTGTGCTATTCAGGTTTATTAATGATGTAAAGCGAGACAGAATATGAGGCGCGAAGTGATACAAGGAGAACCAGGTGGCGAAATGCCTGCATATGGACATGTTCGGGTATATACTCGTAGGGGTGCGTTCGGTACAAAGGTATTTGTAAAAGTTTCTGTTTAAGGCGTTACAGCTATCATAAACGATCAACAAATTTAAGTGGTAAATGAAATAAAATACTTGTGAGTCTTGTTTACATTTGTAAGAAAATTACAAGGCAAATTCACTTTTTTATTAGAATTAGAAAAAGAATTTAAAAACCAACTGCTATAAATGTTAATAATACTGTTATTAAATCTTACTTTGAATATTATTCTGGTATCTTAGGAACAAAGAAATCAGAGTAATTTTGCTTTGTAGTTGATCGACGCGTTATAAAATACATGTTGAGAGAATAATCTTGACTCAAGAATTATCTTCGACGTTTTGCTATTTGTAAATAAAATGAAGGTAAAACTTCTTTGCGAAATTATATAACTGAAATCTTAAGAGATAGATTTCAGAAATATTAAAAAAAAAAAAACAAAACCATTTTTCAAGCATTTACATAGAGAATGAGAGTTCATCTATCAAAGATTTAAATGTCTCTAAAATTGTGGAGCCATGAAGACGTTATTCAGTTAGTAAAAATCTATGAAATAAAAAAAATTTATTGGGAAAATTTTTTAAATAAAAAGTAAAAAAGTCTATGTCGATGATAAACGACGACACTATCAATCCTACTTCTTTCCAGTCCATTTTCAAGAGCAAAATTGTGTAGATTAAATGGGATACAAAAGACATTTCTGAAAGAAACGGGAAACATTTGAGAAAAGTTTATTAAACAATGTTTCTTTGGTGTGGACGCACCTTAAGAAATACTAATGATCTTTATTCATTAAATAATAGAAACCAAAGAATTAGGAATTTGGTAAAGCATAAAGGAATATCTCTTTTTATAACTTACGAAATGAAATAAAGCATGAATATAATATGTTTATTTAAAAGACTTACCAAAATTTATTTTTAAAATAGATTTGAAGATAATAAATAACTGTTTTAGCTAAAGAAATTTATTAATAAGAAAAATCTTTAAAACATTTTGTTCTAAAATTGAAGATTCGAAGAAAGCAAAATCAGTGAATATTTTAATGTCAAAATAAAGTTTATGACTAGAATTGTTTTTATATATACATAACTGGAGCTTACTGGCTCTGATTTTGGATTGCCTTATAGATGTACCAAAAGTTACTTGAACGCGGATATTGAGTATGTTGTTTCTTTGAAAAGTAACCATAAATAAGATTTGTTTGAAATATATTTTCACATTTCAACAAAGAGACCTATGATATTTTTTCTCTTGTCAAAGGTAAAAGACATTTGAGAAGGAATTGAAATAGAAAGTCGACAAACCTCGAGCAATAATTAGATGCAAAAATGCGACTTCAAGAGACATTTCACATTAAGATGCTAGTATCGGCTTTGAGAAAAATTATCTGCAGTAGTACCAGGGTGTTAAAAAACATATGGGTGCCTAGCGAAAAAAAAAATACAATTCGTTGATGGGATTGGGTTGAATATTGAGTATCATTATGCTTCTTAGTGAAATGTCATATAAATAATCCCACTTTATGAACTCTTTAAATATTATTTTCTTATTTGGTTTAATTAAAAGCCTATCAGCTATATAGGTACATTAGGCTAGTCGCGCACTGGCAACTGTAATCGCAATCAAATAGTTTAAACACCAGTTGAAAGAGAACCGCGCACTGGCAACTCTTTACTCACGCTCACACTCTTTTCTCTCTTCCGCTTATAGAAAACAGCTCAGCTGTTGCGAAGGCAATCGTTAAGTTTGTGTCAAAACTTAAACTTTTAAGTTGCTCGAATCGAGTTGCTCTAAGTGCGCGGTGGCCCATATAAGCCCATATGTTTTATTTTAGCAACCAAACAGTTGCGAAACTAAAAATTGAATGTGCGCGCCTGGCCTTAAAGCTAAAAAACTATCTTATAAGAGTTTTTAACAACATATATAAATTTTTAAAATTTTAATAAAATATTCTTATTTGACCTAATTTATTGGAGTCTGACCAAAACATTATAGGTTGAACTGCTATTTTTATATTATTATTTCCTATTTATTATAGTAAATTCATTCAAAATGCGGATATTTAGGTTGTATTTGCAACTATACACATTTTTAAAATACCCATAAGATATAGTTATTTGAACTAATTTATTGGAGTCTAACCACAATATTATAGGTTGAACTGCTATTTTTATAGTATCATTTCCTATTTATTATAATAAATTCATTCAAAATGCGGATACCTATTTAGGTTGTATTTGCAACTATACACATTTTTAAAATACCCATAAGATATAGTTATTTGAACTAATTTATTGGAGTCTGACCACAATATTATAGGTTGAACTGCTATTTTTATAGTATCATTTCCTATTTATTATAGTAAATTCATTCAAAATGCGGATATTTAGGTTGTATTTGCAACTATACACATTTTTAAAATACCCATAAGATATAGTTATTTGACCTAATTTATTGGAGTCTGACCAAAATATTATAGGTTGAACTGCTATTTTTATAGTATTGTTACCTATTTATTATAGTAAATTCATTCAAAATGCGGATATTTAGGTTGTATTTGCAACTATACACATTTTTAAAATACCCGTCAGATATAGTTATTTGACCTAATTTATTGGAGTCTGACCAAAATATTATAGGTTTAATTGCTATTTTTATAGTATTATTTCCTATTTATTATAGTAAATTAATTTAAACTGCGGATATTTAGGTTGTATTTGCAACTATACACATTTTTAAAATACCCATAAGATATAGTTATTTGACCTAATTTATTGGAGTCTGACCAAAATATTATAGGTTGAACTGCTATTTTTATAGTATTATTTCCTATTTATTATAGTAAATTCATTCAAAATATGGATATTTAGGTTTTATTTTGCAACTATACACATTTTTAAAATACCCATAAGATATAGTTATTTGACCTAATTTATTGAAGTCTGACCAAAATGTTATAGGTAAAACTGCTATTTTTATAGTATTATTTCCTATTTATTATAGTAAATTCATTCAAAATACGGATATTTAGATTGTATTTGCAACTATACAGAATTTTAAAATAGCCATAAGATATAGTTATTTGACCTAATTTATTGGAGTCTGACCAAAATATTATAGGTTGAACTGCTATTTTTATAATATTATTTCCTATTTATTATAGTAAATTCATTCAAAATGCGGATATTTAGGTTGTATTTGCAACTATACACATTTTTAAAATACCCATAAGATATAGTTATTTGAACTAATTTATTGGAGTCTAACCACAATATTATAGGTTGAACTGCTATTTTTATAGTATCATTTCCTATTTATTATAATAAATTCATTCAAAATGCGGATACCTATTTAGGTTGTATTTGCAACTATACACATTTTTAAAATACCCATAAGATATAGTTATTTGAACTAATTTATTGGAGTCTGACCACAATATTATAGGTTGAACTGCTATTTTTATAGTATCATTTCCTATTTATTATAGTAAATTCATTCAAAATGCGGATATTTAGGTTGTATTTGCAACTATACACATTTTTAAAATACCCATAAGATATAGTTATTTGACCTAATTTATTGGAGTCTGACCAAAATATTATAGGTTGAACTGCTATTTTTATAGTATTGTTACCTATTTATTATAGTAAATTCATTCAAAATGCGGATATTTAGGTTGTATTTGCAACTATACACATTTTTAAAATACCCGTCAGATATAGTTATTTGACCTAATTTATTGGAGTCTGACCAAAATATTATAGGTTTAATTGCTATTTTTATAGTATTATTTCCTATTTATTATAGTAAATTAATTTAAACTGCGGATATTTAGGTTGTATTTGCAACTATACACATTTTTAAAATACCCATAAGATATAGTTATTTGAACTAATTTATTGGAGTCTGACCACAATATTATAGGTTGAACTGCTATTTTTATAGTATCATTTCCTATTTATTATAGTAAATTCATTCAAAATGCGGATATTTAGGTTGTATTTGCAACTATACACATTTTTAAAATACCCATAAGATATAGTTATTTGACCTAATTTATTGGAGTCTGACCAAAATATTATAGGTTGAACTGCTATTTTTATAGTATTGTTACCTATTTATTATAGTAAATTCATTCAAAATGCGGATATTTAGGTTGTATTTGCAACTATACACATTTTTAAAATACCCGTCAGATATAGTTATTTGACCTAATTTATTGGAGTCTGACCAAAATATTATAGGTTTAATTGCTATTTTTATAGTATTATTTCCTATTTATTATAGTAAATTAATTTAAACTGCGGATATTTAGGTTGTATTTGCAACTATACACATTTTTAAAATACCCATAAGATATAGTTATTTGACCTAATTTATTGGAGTCTGACCAAAATATTATAGGTTGAACTGCTATTTTTATAGTATTATTTCCTATTTATTATAGTAAATTCATTCAAAATATGGATATTTAGGTTTTATTTTGCAACTATACACATTTTTAAAATACCCATAAGATATAGTTATTTGACCTAATTTATTGAAGTCTGACCAAAATGTTATAGGTAAAACTGCTATTTTTATAGTATTATTTCCTATTTATTATAGTAAATTCATTCAAAATACGGATATTTAGATTGTATTTGCAACTATACAGAATTTTAAAATAGCCATAAGATATAGTTATTTGACCTAATTTATTGGAGTCTGACCAAAATATTATAGGTTGAACTGCTATTTTTATAGTATTATTTCCTATTTATTATAGTAAATTCATTCAAAATGCGGATATTTAGGTTGTATTTGCAACTATACACATTTTTAAAATACCCGTCAGATATAGTTATTTGACCTAATTTATTGGAGTCTGACCAAAATATTATAGGTTGAACTGCTATTTTTATAGTATTATTTCCTATTTATTTTAGTAAATTCATTCAAAATGCGGATATTTAGGTTGTATTTGCAACTATACACATTTTTAAAATACCCATAAGATATAGTTATTTGACCTAATTTATTGGAGTCTGACCAAAATATTATAGGTTGAACTGCTATTTTTATAGTATTATTTCCTATTTATTATAGTAAATTCATTCAAAATATGGATATTTAGGTTTTATTTTGCAACTATACACATTTTTAAAATACCCATAAGATGTAGTTATTTGACCTAATTTATTGGAGTCTGACCAAAATGTTATAGGTAAAACTGCTATTTTTATAGTATTATTTCCTATTTATTATAGTAAAATCATTCAAAATACGGATATTTAGATTGTATTTGCAACTATACAGAATTTTAAAATAGCCATAAGATATAGTTATTTGACCTAATTTATTGGAGTCTGACCAAAATATTATAGGTTAAAATATATCATTATTTTCACTTTTCTCGATATGAAACTAATTCACAGGGCTTTCCTACTCTTTATATAAATTTTTGAAATACCAATCAAATATGGCTACAATTCCTATTATATTGGAATGTGACCTAAATATAATGGTGCTGTTAACTATTGGTTATACCCCTAACTATATAGTAAGTTTACCTATACATTATAGGAAGTGAAAGAACACCAATTAGATTAGGTATCCTAACTATAATAATAGCAATACTTGCAAATTTACAGGCATGACTTTTCCCTTACGATATTGGAAATCCAACATAAAAATATATTTTAGTCAAGTTTTTTTTACGATCCAACAAAATTTGTTATGTTGCCCATATTTTATAGGAAAAAAACCATCTAGTCTCATCCGAAATTTTATAAGGTTTTGCAACAATAATTTATTGAACGATTAACAATAGGAATATGGTATTCTTCTTTACTTTATAGGAATATCACCTTAATAATATAGTATTTTAATGTTTCGGTAATAACCCTATATGTATTGTTACTTGTATCTATACGTTATTGGAACAACAACAAAATATAATGGCATACTTCCTTACAGATATGTTGATAATCCCGATTAAACAAAATATAGGTTATGCTACAATATAGATTGGATTCTTGATAATCTTAGATTGATATAATATCATTACTGCATAGGAAAACGTAATTTTTCTTAGAATTTCACTGTTCCTATAAATCGAAAAAAAATAATGGCAAATTACCAAATTTTTATAGGATTTTTTGTTATAATTATTGAAATATTCTAAATATTATTGGTATATTTCCTATATTTTTCATAACAATACTTTATAGGCACGGTACCGGTTCACTTTTTTCTGAGTGAAAGTGTTACATTTTAATACTAGAGGATTGTTTTTCAATATCTTGAATTACATACTAATATCTGTTCAATTAAAAATAATAAATTTAATACCAGACTATTAAAATATAATACGAATTAATTACATTTATTTTTTAATATTTATGATATATTAAAAACTAATTTTTGTTGTATTGCATACAGCTATAATACAAGTGCTGTATTAAAAAACATCCCAAAATTTTTAACCGTGTATAACTACTTAAGCAGTTGTTTTAATCATTTAAAAATGAATTTTATGCTTATGAACAATAAGCCAAACACCTACATACCTAATTGACTTATGTTTAAGAAATATTCATTATAAAAAAAAATGTTAAAACACAAGAAAAAGCAAATTTCAATTCTACACTTTTCTACTATAGACGTGTGGTTCGACCGGGTAACTGACATTTTTGAAATCTATTTTTTTTTGACAAGAAGTGGCAACCATAAAAATGGAATGCGTGTTGAGATAAAAAAAAACAATAAATACCTAATGTGCGTGTATAATTAGGGAAGCCTGGATTAATTTTTCAAATGCATGAGGTCTTTCAATAAAACATTAAAACTGTGATTTGCGTATGTCATGGATAAACGTAATGGTGTATTTTTTGCTATAGGTAATCACAATGTAAAGAAATAAAGTTTTATTTTATCACGGACTGGCTATTAGTTGGAAGTTTTTAATGAGTCTTAAAATAAAGGGCGAGACTGGGTTGCATATACTTGGTCTTGTTTTTGAAAGCTTAGTTTGTAACAATAGTACCAAAAAACGGTAAAACCCCTTGGGATAAGTGTTATTTTGTCAGACTGTCATGAAGAAAATCTTGGGTTCGATTCTCAGCCGCTCTGCAAGTAAGGTTTTCATGGAAGTACTGTCTCTTTCGAGGAATTGACAAATGTCAATGAAAAGTGCTTCATGGAAACAAGCGCACAGAAATGATTGAGAGTTGTAATGCATAAGTTCCTGATTCACTGCGAGCTGTTGCACTACGAAATTTAGAAGAAATAATATTGTTTAAAAGTGAAAAAGGAACAGGAATTGGGCTTAGGACTATAAATGAAAATTATTTTAAGAAGATATTTCTTTATAACTTCGCTGCCTTCTTACCTACCCCGTATAGTGACAATTGGCAGGTCAGTAAATTTTGGCTACAAACATTATTGTCACGAAAATTAATGAATTTTTGTATCGCGTAATGATTTGCGGAAGTTCAAACCAGTTTCACTGCCAGTTTTGCTTCTATTCAAAACAATGAGCTAATCATATGACAGCGTTGCAATTCCACTTCCGAACAAGATGGACGTGAATTTGGGAATGATTATGAGAAGAAAAACAATTAAGTAAATTAGAAGCGTCAAACAAAAAATCATTTGTGAAAATTAGGAAGAAAGTAGAAGACAAAATGGAGTCCTAAGGAACGCCAGCATTTATTTTGTGAAGATAAGAATTGAAACCATCCAGTACAATATGTATTGAAAGATCCAGAAGGTAATGCCTACTCCAACGAATAAGGGTTTCGTTGATACGAAACGCACGCATTTTCGATAAGAGAGGTTGGTGCGAAACACTATCAAATGCCTTAGAAATATCAAGCGCAATAATTTTACTTTCTCCAAAACAATGTTAATATCTATTTCACTCTTCAGTGAGATATGCCACCAGTTAACGAGTAGAACGATTGCTGCGAAAGCCGTACTACCGGAAGCTTTCGATTTTCGAGATATTTTGTAACGAAGTGTTTCATGCTTCTTCACTTTATGTTACTTAGCTATTATACATTTAATTCACTCGAACTATGGACACATGACGCCACAGGAAAATCAACCATTTCTGGAAAAATGGGGAAAAACCTTCAATTTTCCGCCCGTTCCGAACGGCTTATGAGCAGCGCTTTTCATGACACAAGACACTCTTGGAGAATTTGTCAATTTCTTGCAAGAGGTGCTACACTCCTGAAAAACTTTTCTTTTTTTTTTTTAAATCGAAATCAAGACCCTCTGCAAGACAGTCCAACGCAATTAACATTGTGCCAATGGGTATTATAACCCCTTACTGATTAACTAAAGGGTTTGCCTATAGGGATATTGTTGAAGTTACATCTGTCAAATCACTTGTCATTTATTTAGTTTTATTTGCCAAATCAATATGGTGAGTTTAATGAAAGTGGGTCTTCTGTTCGAGGAACATTTCGCACGCTCCTCCAATTTTGCGGTCGTCTTTCCGAGAGAACTCGTCACTATATAAGGAATAAATTTGAGACGGTTTTAGTGGACAAGCTTCAAACAGCATTAAGTCAACGAAACCAAGATCTGCCGAAAATATCGCCGTTCTCCGCGAGAGTGTGTAGGAGTATCCTAGTCAGGCAAGCCCGATTCGCGTACAAGAACTCGGCCTTTCGCAAAACATATCTTGGCGAATTCTGCGTCATGACTTGGGTTTATACACGTATAAACTTCAAATGACCCAGGAGCTCCTAGTTAACGACGAGTTGAACCTCATTCCGGTCGAAAAATCATACTCAGCGACCAGGCCCATTTCTGGACGATTGGCTTCGTTAACAAGCAAAATTGTCGAATTTGGGACAATCACAATATACACGAGATCTACCAAATTACAATGCATCCAGAAAAAGTAACTTTTTGGTACTGATTTCGAGCATCATCGTTCCATACTTCTTTGAGAATGACGTTTGTTAGGGTATCACTGTCAATCGCGAGCGCTATCGGTCACTGGTAACCATTTTCTACTGGCCCGTATTGGATTATATAGATATAGACTATATATGGTTTCAACAGAACGGCCGGCGGGCCTAGTAACTAAGTAGCACACAGCCCCTGCCACAGTGGACATCTTGCACGAGCGATTTCTGAACATAGTTATCCCTTGCGGAGGCCATGTGAATTTCTAACGAAGATCGTGCGATTTGACCCCGATAGACTTCTTCTGGTGGAATTTTCTCAAGTTTCGGGTCTATGCCAATAAACCACAAACCACAATTGCCCTGCAAGCAGGGCCGGACAAGCTATACGTACAAGCTGTGCAAATGCGCAGGGCGCTGAACTCAAAAGGCGCCTTGAGCAAGCGTTAAAAAAGCCACTACCTACTTCATAACCACTAGGTACCTACCATCTTTTTTAAGTTTCATTTCTTTTTATAGCTCACTCCAATATTGGTATTTATTATATAATTAACAGCTGATTCTGAATTTAAAGACAGATATACATATATAGATTCATATCAAGTTTTCCAAAAATAAGTCGCTGTTTAATTTCCTATACACACCCCCATTCCCACAGTAAAAAAAACTACATCACAAAATCTTTACAAAGTGCACAATTTTGTTCGCTTAACAACAGATACCTACATATTTGCTATTTTTCTCTTTATAAATCCACTGTTACGTTATTCTTCACATTCACCATCGCGTGTATGAGTGAAGGCATTTATTTTATTTTGTTATCCCTCCCCTATGCAGTGTAACATAAAACAGAATTTCAACAGCAAATACAGACAGTTAACAGTTTGCAAGTTGATAACATGAGCACGATGCCAATTCTTCTATATGAAATCGAAGTCAGCAATGTTACTCAAACAGAAATTCTGAGGTACAAAATTCATACTCAGTGCGCAGAATTAAAAGTTGCGTCTAGGAATTTAAACTCTTCCGGTTGAGTGTTTCTTGTACTATGTTTTAGTTTGGCACTGGCCTCTGTTTATGAGTGAAATTTTATCACTGTCGTGTGTCGAGAATGAGACAAAGGGTTGAAATATGGAAATACTTGAGTGATGATGATGCGATGATTAATGTTGAGGTTTGTCGTTAATGAGTGAATCTGTTTTATTCAATTTCTCCTTTTCTCTATTTTTTTGTTCTTGCCAGTTATTGTTTACATTAAAAAAAGGGATTTTTCGACTGATCTAATTACTTTATTTGTCTATGTATATTATGGTAAAAAAAACTCAAAACAAAAGAAAGGATAGGGAATCTATATTGACAATAAAACTTGCTACGCTACTATTTTAGTAGTGTATACGAGTATGTATAAGTATAAGGTTATGATAATGGTTCAAACATGAAAGGAAAAGAGGCTGGTGTTCAAAACAAAATTAAGTGTTTTGAACCAAGATCTTATTTTGTTCAGGCCGCTTGCATTCCTTTTGGTTGTTGTTGGTTTTTAATGATTCAGCTTGCTGTTCATTGGAAGCTGTTAAGTTTTTTGACATTGCTCAATGCATATAAAACTTTGTATCAGGTTCAACAATGCGTTGGGACATACATATATACAAAAAATTCGCTGGTTTGACCTTAAAACCCCTTTCTGAAACCAGATGGGAGTAGACTAAATGCTTTAAAACCATTCAAAAAAATCTTAGAAGCTATAAAATGAAGCTCTTATTGAAATATCTGAGGCTGGAAACGTTGAGAAGAGAAACATGCAGTCATTAGGAAGTAAAATTTTAGTTTCAAGTTTATATGTTGCATATTAATCTAGTTTTATATTTTAGAAAAAAATAATGGCGCAAAATTTTAATTGAATTAGTACGATGCTAAAGCTGTTTGAGTATGATACTAGGTTAAAACAATAATTTTAATCGAATATAGCATCATACTTCTCTACCCTTTTATTAAAGTTAAAATCATCGAATACCTACTTTATTTTTTTAGTATCGCGCCAGCTTCATATTATGACACTTTGACATTTGCAGACATCAAAAAAGGTTCATGTACTTATTTTTTTACACGAAATGTCGTTGTTTTAGGTGTGTTCAGAGCAATTTATTAAGGAAATTCTTTTAGTACGATATTAGTGAGAAAATGTTTAAAATTAAGAATGAGTTAGTAAACTACTATAAAGTTAGCAAATTGTTAAGCAGTATCATACTAATACCTTAATAATAGGCTGTTTAAAATTTTGCGCCAATATAACTAGTAAGTATTTACAAACTCCGTCTGCTAATTTATCTACTCCTTAGTGGAAATGCGATCAGAAGAACAATTCACCAACGTGCAATCAGCTGAAGCCATAGCTCTAAATCTATAAATACCATCACAGTTTCCTCAAATAACAGTTTTTTGAAACTAAAATTAATAAAAAACTACTTCAGGACCCCAATGACTCAGGAAAGATAAGTTGACTAGTCAATCATGGCTATAGAGAAAGATCTTGTCAAGTCATTATATTATGATGATTTGGTAGCTGAGTTTGCTAAAACAGAAGCCAGAAAAGTTTATCTATTGCAAAAAAATTCGGTTCTATTTATTTTTATTAAAATAATAATCTTATTATTATTTCCTACATGAGCAACAATTAATGAGTTCATTACTCGTATTTATTTGTATGTTGTTATGTTTTTGAATTAGTTTTTAAATATTTTTTACTTCAAAAAATACTTTTTTCAGTTCCTAAATTTTTGTGATATATTTTTTTACTACTCGTATTATTTTTGTGATATATTTTTGATTTCTTAGTTTTTAATAAAAATTTATTTTAATTAAATATAAGTATTATCTAGGAATAGGCCTCTTGGGGATCCCTCGTTAAAAAAACGCATTGCAAAGGGTACCCCTTGGGTAATGAGGAAATGACTTTTTCCGCCAATCCAATCAAAATGTGAGGCGCCACTGATAAAGCTTGCGCAGGGCTATAATTTAGCTCGGGCCGGTCCTGCCTGCAAGCCGAAATAATCGATGTCATTGGTCATATTCAAACTGATTAATGCACCAGAGTAATTAAATATTGGTTGATTTTTTTGCTATTTTCTTTTTGCCAACACTGGTTTTGACAGCTCACGCACGTTTCGTGTTTTGTGTCACTGTCAAACATCTTCATTTTGGTCTCTAATTTAACCATGAATCGTCTTACAAGCGAACAACGCTTGCAAACTATTGAATTTTATTATCAAAATATGTGCTCTGTTAAAGGAAGTTCATCGCGCACTTCTTCCATTTTATGGTCAGTTTAATCGACCTACTAAAGCGGCTTTTCGGGCTATTGTGACTAAATTTCGCAGCTGTATCGGCTAGTGTTAGTGATGACCGTGAATTATCGATTCGGTGCCGTTTGCAGCAATTGGGCCTCTGTTACTCCATTACGTGGAAAATTTTGCGGAAGGATTTAGGTGTGAAGCCTTTCAAAATACAGCTGGTGCAAGAATTGAAACCGAACGACCTACCACAACGCCGAATTTTTGGTGAATTGGCTCTTGAAAAGTTCTCCGAAGATCCGCCTTTTTATCGAAAAATGGTGTTCAGCGAATAAGATCATTTCTGGTTGAATGGATACGAGTGAACAAGCAAAACTGCCGGATTTGGAGTGAAGAGCAGACAGAAGAATTGCAAGAGCTACCAATGCATCCAGAAAAAGTCACTATTCGGTGCGGATTATGGGCTGGCGGAAACATTGGGCCGTATTTCTTCAAAGATGATGCGAATCGCAACGTTACTGTGAATGGTGAGCGCTACCGGGTGATGATAACAAGCTTTTTTTTTGTGCAAAATGGAAGAGCTTGACTTGCATGACATGTGGTTTCAACAACACGATGCCACATGCTACACAGCACGCGTAACAATGGACCAATTGGCAGGCGAGTTCGGTGAACAGTTTATTTCACGTTTGGGGCCGGCCAATTGGCAGCCTAGATCGTGCAAGTTAACGCCTCTAGACTATTTTTTGTGGGACTATGTTTAGGCTCATGTCTTTAGCCACAAGCCCGCTTCGATTGACGCACTGTAAGCCGCATAATTGAAGCATTTATTCGTGAGATACCGGCCGAAATGTTAGAAAGAATATGCCAAAATTGGACTAAGCGGATGGACCATTTGAGGCGCAGCCGTGGCCAACATTGGCATGAAATAATCTTCAAACATTTCTTCTAACTTCAATGATATCTCAGTCACAGTTTGCTTTATTCAAATTTAAAGGTAGAAAACACTAGATGCAAAAACACTTTATTTATCGGAAGCCGACAATTAATTTGACTCCACTTATTTCAATTTTTAGGAAGTACGAATAAGTAGTATACCAAGGTATTTTTTTTTATTTCTAAACGATTTTCTAAAATGTAACACACAAATAGGGTAATATTTACGGTTCATAGATTTGTTCCTCCCTACGGAAATTTATTCCTTCTTCTTAGAATTATTGCCCTTTTAGGAAAAATAATTTTCCACCGCCACAACACTCCGTCAGGTTGTATAAGCTTAAGTACGATTACACTGAAGCAAATAATGTGGTGGTAGAAGAATGATTTTTGAAAATTTTTTTCATAGTTGCTATAAGACTTTATTTTATCGAACAAACTAGAGCAGTTACTTAAACTTGTATGAAAAGTCCTTAATTAATGGCTATACTTTTCACCCCTTCTAAAACATGTTCTCTGCCACAAAAGTAAGTATTAATTAAAAAAAAAATATTTAATTAATGTAACTAAAGAATTAAAATCAAATTTCACAGTTTTTGACTTGTTCTCGTTGAAATAACAAATCACAGTTCTTTTATATTCAAGCTTAAGACTGCTCTCTTCAGCAAGAACCAATTTTCAATCGATTTAATCTAAGGTGTGTGTCATTTTTTCTATCAGTGTATACTGTATACTATACAGCTCTACAGCTATTGATATCTATGTTCCTACCTGTCACGCACCCTTATTTTAGGGCATCATGTACGTATTGCTTTCTATTGTAATACAACTCGCTATTGCTTCAATTTATACCTCCTAAAAAGCAATAGCATTTTTTTCTGATTGATATGGTGGTATACAGAGCTATTGGTTTTTTTTTCCCCTATTTTACTGCTCTATTTCATTCAAATCACGGATATTTCACAGAAGTGTGTCACTCAAATAAAATGGAATGCCAAAGCCAAAAGCCTGTGTTTACAGTAATATTTTGAATACGAATATAAACCTGTACCTGTTTCAAAAACAAAACACCTAGAGGCATTCATCCTTAAACATGCAACGCGTGGTAAGCATTTGAGCTTTTTAAATATTTTGCTTTCTCGTTATAAATAGAAGAAGTTGGGAATTTGTTTTTTTTTTTCATTTGATTTAGCTTTTATCGATTTTTTGTTAAGAAAATTCAGAGATTGCTCATTTTTTTACTCACACTTCATAAATGAAAATAACTTGGCCTTGGTGATGTACACCTCTCAAAATATTCTGGCGCGTGTTTTGGGCAAGAATTGAGGAGACCTGAAATTATCTACCGATTCCAAGTGATTCATCACAATCTCACCAGAAAACATTTCAGGAGATAATATTTTTATCTAGGTCGCCAGAGGTTTGCCGCACTTCACATAACCAAATATTACGTTAAATTTGAGAAATTTAATTCTTTTTATGTAAAAAATTTAATTAAAATCCATTATACCGAAAATGAGAAAGTGAAAATTAAAAAAAAAAATTCTATTGCAGATACACTCACTGATGTGCTAATTTCAAAATTTGCTATATAAAATTAAAGATCTTTAAAATTTTGCGCAAGAAAAAACTTTTTGTCAAAATGCTAGCTGTTTTGGAGAAAAATATGACATTCGAAAACAATTTTTTCTTACAATTATATGGCTGGTAGCGTTATTTTTGGATAAAATAAAATTTTGTTTTCAAACATTTTGTAGATATTCACCCCTATTACAGAATTCGGCGAATGAGCTAAAATGACAGTTTCAATTTATTTCCAAACTCTTGCTATTACTCAATCCGACGAATGAAAGTTGAACGAACGCGGTAACAATCCCTGCACCACTGACATTTTGTTCAACTTATATGGTATTACAGAATTCGCAATCCATTCGCACTCCATGCAATTTCTATCATTTTACATTCGCACCAATTTCGAGACGAATTTGAAGTGAATTTTTGATTAAACGAAAATAAACAATGGAAAGCACAAAAATATAATTTAAGCTTATACTGAATGTTTAAGTGTTTGTTTAACAAATTTTAATAGAAAACGGACAATACCAACAACGCAACCAAAGAGCAAGAAATCTAAAAAAAAAAGAGCACACGGTTGGTTTTGAACCGTCCTCCATCTTCGTACTAACCACTCTCAACGATGCTTGATTTCGTTGATCGATAGCGATACTATTATCACAGCCTAGGTCAGTTGAATAAATGTTTGTAGCTGACAGTGTCGATACGAAAGTTCATAAATAATAAGGTAATTTTAGGAATCGACAATGTAGTTCATCCGACGAATTTCATAATTGAGTTTTGCAGCGGATGCGAATCGAGTCAACTCACCGGGAGTAAAATTCTGCGAATTCTGTAATAGACATGAATATTAAAAAATTGGAATTTTCGAAAAAAAAACGAAAATGTTTTAATTTTTTTTTCACGAAGAACAAAATTTTTGAAAATTTGAATACACAATATTATTTAGATGATCTTTAACCTAAATGTCAGATAAAAATTAGTTGTACCGGTTTTAAGAAAATCTTAAACAAAATAAAATGCACGACTGGGTTGCACAAACTTGCTCTTATGTAAAAGACTAAGAATTTCAAAAATTAATGTCATTAGAAAAAAACTGTTTATAAGCCTAAAATTAATTTTTTAAATGACTAAAACTCCTTTCGTAGTTGGATCTAAAAACAGGACGCCATGTGATTCAAGCAACTATTATAAAGGAACAAAAATTATAAATCGTTGTAGTAGTTTCTTTAAAACAATAACCTTTAACCAAAATTTTTAAAACATTTTTAAGAAAAAAATTTTATCAATGTTCGAATAAAATAAAAATTTATGAAAAAAAATAATTAACTGTTTTTCAGATATCGAATTTTCCAAAAAAAAAAGAAATTTTTTTTCAAAAATTAAAAAAAATATTTTTTTTAAAGTTTTGAAATGCAATGTTTTTTAAACATTTTAGGATCTTCTCTTTAAAAAAATTCGTTAAAAACCGTTATGCCGATAATGAGAAATTCAAAATTCGAAAAAATGGTTCTTTGATAGGCACAGTCAGTAATATCTTGATTTCAAATTTTTTTTATTAAATTATAAATCGTAATTTTAACAAAATTCTCCGAATCGTTTTCAAGAAAAATACGATTTTCGAAAATCATTTTTTAACATTTGCATAAAAGGTACCACTAGTTTTAGGTAAAACAACTTTTTTTTATGAAGTTTGAAAAAATTTAGCATGAGCAAAATATTGAGTTTGCAAAAAAAAATTTTGATTTTTTTTTAAATCCAAAAAATAAAATATTGGAAATTTGAATATGTAATAATATTCAAACTGAAGAGGACCTTTAGCATAGAAAAAATGATTGAAATCGGTTATACCGTTTTCGAGAAAATAAAAAAAAAAAAATGGTTCCAGGGGGCTACCAAGATAACCATTTTTTTTAACTTTAACTAAATAAAATTTTAGATTTTTTTTTTTAAATTCTGTGAAACAGTTTTTGAGAAAAAAAAATATTTATAAAATTTCGAATAAAATGGCATGTACCGTTATTTTTGGTCTTAAAAAAAAGAAAAAAAAACGGGTGGGGAGAAAAATTAAAAATGATATCTACCAAGTTTAAAGAAAATCGGCCGAGCAGTTTAGTTTGTAGAAGAAAAGACAGACAGAATTTTGAGACCCACTTTTTTGGTCTTCGCTCTCATCGTGATGTCAACTTTGATGAAAATCTCGAGTTCAATTTTTTTTTTCGAATGCATAAGTCGCAAGTAAAAATTGGTTCTTTGGGGCATTAATAAGCATTTTTTCGAATTTGTTACAACCATTGGCTTGTTTCATTAGCACAATAAATTTTGACTTTTTTTTTTTAATCTGGCAAACAGTTTTTGAGAAAAAATAATCAGCATTTAATTTTTACACTTTACAGGATTAGGTGAGGTTAGGTTAATGGACTGACACTGGACACATTTAGCTCAATGTAGATCTGCTGTGATACCCTAAGGATTGTGACTCCCATGTAATGAAACGTATGATAAATCCTATGTTATTCAAGCCCGTAAAGGACTTGACGCTTTCTTTTACCCCCACCTTAGAAATCGTACCTCTACCATCAAACAGTAGCAGCGTGTGGATCCTTGCAACGTCTGGTAGTTTGATAGGTCAGTGATTGGTCAGGATTCCTGAACAAGTTGACGGGGCTGTCCCTTTCCTCAAGAGGGTTTTGCCAATATAAGGGATATATGGCCCCATCAACTCACTGAAGCATTGGCAATTGCCGGCTTTAGGCGAGGTGCTTATCTCCGTTTGTTGCTGCTCCTACTACAAGAAATACGTTCTTCGTTCAGTCGTTTTCGTTTTATCATTGTCGTCGTGGACTCTGTTTATTTCTTTTGACTGTGGTCGGAGGCGATTTCTAATCTCTTGGTCGGCTGGTCGATAGAGCTTAGGAAGCCAGTTGGTAGTGATAATAAATTTCAACAGATTTCAGAGAGTTCCTTCAAGTCGCCTAAGAAGTGTCTTCCTAGGAGCCTGTTTCTCAGATGATATGTATCTCAGATTGATGTGTATCTTCTCGTCACCGCATGCTCTGAATCAGTCGTCTATATTGAGTTTCATCTTGTTCTAGGTGGTAAAATGCGAAGAAATAGCGACTTTTACTAATGTACTTTTGTTTGTTGAAACTAGGCCAAAGTTTTCTGGTTATCTGACAGGTATTGAGCGATATTCATCTCTTGTTTGTTGTAGCTATAATTTTGCTCTCAAATATCTGTTTGACCTACTGTACCTGCCTGATTAAGATCAAGTGTTTATCTTCGTCAGAGCTTTCATTACCTGGGACACCACTGTGATCAGGAACCCAACAGAACCTTATGTTGTGCTATGAACCAAGAACTTTTAGCTCTTGGCGACAGCAAGTTACAAGGTTCGATTTGATTTTGATGGCATAAATCGCTTGTCTATCAATGAAAAAGTGAATATATAAGTGGTATTGCCATCATCGAAACTTATCTAGAAGCTTTCTTCACTGATGTAATCAGAAAGTCTGAACGAGCTGTCTAGTCCAGAGGTTTCTGAAAAGAACCCTGCACCAGCATCAGTATACATCTTGAAAAACTGGTATATATCGCTATCATCGATTTCCAGGTTGATGGCTCCTTGATTTGCCACTCCTCTCGTCTATGCAAGGCGTTCTAAACGGGGTGTTATATAATCTGTGCTTACCCTGTTGTCCGTGTATTTTTGTTGAATCTGAACATCACCTATGGCACTGTGTTTCAAGCTACCAGTTTGACTAAGCTAAAGTGCGCTATTGGCTGTCAATTGTAGATCAAAAGATTTTAAGTTATAAGTATAACTTCGAGAACCACTGTGGGGGTAGACCTCATTGCCCCAGTGATTTAAATACATGTCATTCTTTGTTTGATTTTAAGGTTGCTAAACTTGTGCAATGCATTTCAACAGATTACGTTACCGTATGTCGTGTACTTTTGGAATTGGACCCAAGGATTTACCAAATATTCTGTTGCAGGAGTAAAACGTAAATATGGCTGCATAAGGTCTTTTTTAATGTTCAATTTTGTATCCAGGATCACTGCAAAATATTTCGCGTGATCAAAGATTTTGATTTGGATCCCTTCAATAAAGGGAGTTTTAAAAGTCGGTAACTGCCTTTTCGGTCGTAAAGAGGATAATTCAGGGACTAGGATTTGTATACACCCATATATAAACATTTTTGAACCATTTTTTAAGAAAACAGTTTGCTATGCCTAAACACTCCTGGTACAAACAAGTGCAAAAACACCAGCATTCAGTTGGCCTCAGAAATGGAACAATACAAAACCGGGAGACTTGCCGCCGATTTCTGAGGTCAACCCGGCGAACCCCACAGGCGGATCACTAGTGTGAAGCAGATACGTGGGAGAGTTATGATCCCCTCGACATCGAGATCATAACAGCGCCGAAACAAAGGAAGAAGAAGAAGAAGTTTGCTATGCCAATTTTAAGATTTTAGTAATGTGGAAGTAAGAAATTATTAATTACGGAAATCGCAGAAAATAAAATACACGGTCGCATGAATTCGCTCCTATGTAATAGTTTAGGAGTTTTGAAATTCATGGCGCAAAATTTTAAACAGCCTATTATTAAAGTATTAGTATGATACTACTTGGCATTTTGCTAACTTTAAAGTACTTTACTAATTCATTCTTAATTTTAAACATTTTCTAACTAGTATCGTACTAAGCCAATTTCCGTAATAAATTGCTTCTGAACACACCTAAATCAATGACATTTCGTGTAAAAAAAAAAGTCCACTGACCTTTTTTGATATTTGCAAATGTCAAAGAGTCATATGAAGCTAGCACGATACTAAAAGTAGGTATTCGATGATTTTAACTTTAGTTAAAGGGTAGATAAAGTATGATATATTATATTCGATTAAAATTTGCAAATTCATTGTTTTAACCTAGTATCATACTAACCCAGCTTTAGCATCGTACTAATGCAATTAAAATTTTGCGCCAATGTTATTAGAGATAACTATTCATAAGGATACATTTTATTTTTTAAACTCTTTTAGTAGTAAGAGATAAACAGAATGCAATACAAATAAGAATTTATGCAAGAACAAAAATTATAATTCGTTGTAGTGGTTTCTTAAAAAATTAAACTTTTATATAAAAAAATTTTTAAAACATTTCTTAGAAAAAATTTTGGTACGCCAATTTAAAGTTCTTATTATTGATCGAATAAAAATTAAATTTACAAAAAAAAAAATCAGCCGTTTTCGAGATATTGAATTTCGAAAAACAAAATTTATTTTCAAAATTCAAAAAAATATTTTTTTTCGAAATATTGAGTTTTCAAAAAAAAATTTTAATTTTTTTTAAAAATCCAAAATTTTTTTTTTAAATTTCAATACAGAATAGGGGAGACCGGGGACAAAAGTAACATTTTTTACTTTTCGAGTTCCTGCTTCTCCAATTGTTGGAAAAACAAAAATCAAAAGATGCCATCTTTTAGATGGATTATTTATCTATAAAGAGGTGCAGTTAAGATTTAGTAAATAAAAGAATTCACAGAGCTGTGACAATTTTTCTGAGAGTCTGCCACTGTTACTTTCGTCCTATATATCCAGGACGAAAGTAACACGCTCTGGGGACAAAAGTAACGTAATGATTAAAAAACATAGCTACGCAAAATAATTAAATACTTTATTCATTATTATTATTTATTTAACTGTGTTAAATTCTAATTTCAACTTGGGAATATAACAAATAGTATATAATGTATATATTTAATCTAGACATTTAATGGATAAATGTGACTCATGATTGTCGAGCAAAAGTAAACATTTACTTTCTAGTGTTGGTTTGGCTTGCTTCTTAAAATGTTCGAGGAAAACCAAAACCTCTGCTTCTTGCATCCATCCGCTACCGTTACCTGCTGCCACTGATCCCACCGCACCGGTCCGTCTCTAATCATGTGTGCAATTGCAATGGTGACTGTTACTAATCTTCCTCGCTCAGCAGGTGTGATGGCACCAACTTGTTTTGTTCCTCGTTTGGCTAACACACGGTTTGGCTTCTGGACTGTTGTAACTCCGGTCTCATCTACATTCCATATGTCTTTTGGTTCAAATTTATATCGGTCCATTACTTCAGCCAACTTGTCAAAAAACTTGTTGACATTAGTTTCGTTAAAACTCGTTGCACGAGCTAAGCTTGTTGCTTGAGGAGAGCGGAGAGATAAGGTAGGATGTCTTCTTAAAAATCCGCCAAACCACTCTGCTCCAGCTAGCTCATTTTCATTCCACGAAGTCGGGAATTGTTTTTTATGTTTGACTGCCAATTGGTAGGACAAGCGCCTTACCTCTTTTGGTGAAAGTCCATAAAACATATTGGATGAAGAAATAATATAGTTCTCGAGTTCTTTTTCTTCTTCTTCAGAAAACACCCTTCTTATACTTCGATAGCCAACAGTAGCAGACGGATTACCCGTTGAAATTTTTTGTATGTAACGCGAAAGAGTAACATGGCAGAGACCAAATTGTTTTGCGGCGGCCGTGACGCTCTTCTTCTTAATTTGAACTTCCTCGGCGGCCTGTTTATAAACAGACGTGTCAATCATTCCCCGATTAGTTCTTCTAACTCGCATACGAGGCATTCTAAGTATGTAATTTTTCGTTACAAAATTAAATAGAAACTTCTTGTGGACGAAAGTAACATGTTACGTTCGTCCCCATGCTCAAATGTTACTTTTGTCCACATGCCCCCATTTTTTGGAAAAAAAATAAATAATTCACTCAAATTCTTAAATTTATTTAAAATGATGTGCAGAGATCGTGAAACAATATATAAAATAATGCTTGCAGAAAAACTTACCTTAAAATATCGATATTTTATGCTATTTTTATTGAAAAAACTGGCAGCTAAAAAAATTTCAAACTATGCACCTTTTTTTATGTGGCACATGCCCATCACATGACCGCTCGACAACAACTGATTAGTAAAGAGAAGAGCCTAATTGCCTGCAAAACTGCATATAAGGAATTTCTGTAACACGTTTATTCACGCTGTAAATGGGATTGTTACTTTCATGACGTGTTACTTTTGTCCCCGGTCTCCCCTAATATTGAAACTGCTGGGGAGACTTAACATAATAAAATGCACGACTGGATCGCACGAACTTGCTCTTATGTAAAAGTACTTTGGAATTCAAGATACATTTTATAAATATAAAACATGGATTTAATGAGATAATAATGTTCAAATGCATAAAATTGCCGTCTGGTTTCCGGAAAAGTATGAATTTAGGCAAATAAACTTTAAAAAATCGTTTTTATTAAATAAATTTTTTATATAAGAAATTTCTCTAAAATTTTTGGGATGCGAATTTTAAGTATATAATAATATTGGTTTTAGGAAATAATTTCAAAAAATAATCGTTCATAGGTTTTGAAGATATTGATTTAAAAAATGTCTTTGTTTAAAAACCCAATATATATTTTTTCGAATATTTTTATATACAATATTATTTTAAACTTAAGGGGACTCCTGCTGAAAATTTTTGGTTAAAATCCTTAGAGCCGTTAATGAGAAAGTCGAAAATCAAAAAAACGGGTCTATGGCAGGTACCCCTATGTCCATGTCCATAATATCACACTTAATTTTTTTTATCAAAATCGTTAGAGCCGTTTTCGAGATAAATAAGATTTTGCATTACGGGTGTATGGGGGGTACCCTTAGTTTTGGAGCTAAAAAAAATTTCAATTTCTCCTCTAGGGAATCACCGAAGACCCTTAACTAACAAGTTTGAAGAAAATACCTCCGGTAGTTTAGGCTGTAGTGAGAGGTACAGACATACAGACATACAGACAGACAGACGGAATTGTCGGACCCACTTTTTTCGTCTTCGCTATCATCGTAATGTCAACTTTGATCAAAATCTCGAGTTCGATTTTTTTCCGTAATTCAAAATAAAAAGGCCCTGCACCAAATTTTGAGTAAGTATATCAGATGAGAACCTCAATTTTAGAATTGTAAAGGTTTTTCTAAATTCAATTACATACTTACATTTCCAAAGAAAAAATAATCAACATTAAACTAGTTTAATGGGTTTATAATAAAATCGCCTCGCTCCACCACTTAAAAAATAAACTAACTTTTAAGCTTCGTTTTATTTTGTAAAGGAATCTATCTGTCAATATGAATTTTGTTTGAAACTAAAATTTCGTAATTTGTTCAGACACTAAAATTTTTAAAGAATTACGTTGACACTCGAAAGTTGAAAGAAGAAACAGAGAAGTAAAATGCAAATTAAAATTAAGTTTTATGGCATTCTTCGTTAAGCTGATCATAAGAGTATATACATTAATAATGCAATTGCAGTTCATACAACGAAATACGAAAGTTAAATAAGACCTGGCATCCTCGCACATTACGAGTATATGAAAAATCATTTTTCATTCGTCGTTGTGATGTATGGGTATAATTACACAATCATGCAGCTCGCACAAACATGTGAATGTGAATTAAAAAGACTCCTACGATTCAACTACATACATACATGCAAACATACATATATTCACCATAACGCATGACCTACTTTTAACTAACTTTCTTTTTGAGTATGCGAATTTATTAAGCAAACTTCACTTAACGCTCCAACTCCAGTCAAAGTCAGTCAGTACAGCGAGTTTAAGGACTCGAAGTTGAAATCAAAAAGAAAAGTCATATCCTGGTTGTGATGTACATATAGTTTCATTGGCACTCAGACAACCAGTTTCGCATCTTCGGCTCAGTGCGATGTAGGACGATTTTACATTAAGATATCGTAGCTCAGTCGATGGATAAAGTTGGTTTTCCTTTTATTATTTAGAGAAACAAAATTAAAGTATTCTGCCAACCCACCCTTCCACCACTTCGTCACTATATGTATGAACAGAGAGAATGTCAAAGGTTAACTTCATCAACGTAGAGACAAATCTTGACAATAATTGTGACGTAGATGGAACTCAACTAGGTTCTATAAACATCATGAAGGCATCAGGCAATAAAGTAATGACTTTTCTGCGGGCCTTGATATGGATGTATAGCTCCATCATGCCGCACCGCGCTGCGCTGCTTTGAGTGAGCTCATGGCAAACAAAAAGTCGGGGACTCGAGTCTTTGGCTCTTCAGTTGTTGTTTATGTATTTTAAGATATAATAGAATCTCTTTTAAGAATTTAAAACAACATTTTGCCCTTGCCTTATGATATTTGTTTAAGGGTTTATTTTAGAGGACAAAGTTTAAGACTTTTGAACATCAGTAGGTGGTACGTTCATGAGTTGGTGAGGTTTTAGGGGCATAATTTTGTCTAGAAAGTGATTTAAGCGCCAATTAATTAGGGAAAAATCGATTTATCACAATACGGTTTGGTTTAAATATGTTTGCATTTGGGTTAACTATATTTGTGTTTGGGTACATCTATTTATTTACTGTTTGGTTAAATATAATTTCGAATGGTATATTGAGTCTTATTTGATAGTTAAAATAGATAGTTGTTGAAAATACAGTATCCAAATCACGAAATTCGGGCCAAAAGAAATTGGTTATATCATCGACCGACGACGGTAGTGGCGGCCTGGCCAACATCGTTCTCATATAGACCGATGATGCTGCCAGCCCAAATTTACACCAAACAGTAACTTTCTCTGGAAGCATTGCAATTTGATGGTAAATTTTTATCATTATTCTTCTATATATGTATACTTCTTCCCCTACAGATCTATCTTCTCATGATTTTTATAACTACCTCTATCAGTGCAATTAAGTCCAAACTCAAAGCAATCTAAATAATGACCTTAAATCCTTTCTCTTGTTTGTTAATTTTGAAACGAAAAGCCGATGGTTACTCTCCCCTTCTTTATTTCAATAGGGAAACTCTTCAAACCAACCATAAACATTGCCAACTTTCTTGCTAGTTTTTTTTTTCTAACAATCTTTTACCGACGACTCCATTTTTGCTGATTGTAATTATTACCAAATTACTCACTCGGCTCATTTCTGCCTCAAATTATTGACCAATTTCTCATCGAAAATAAACTAAATCAACTAAATCTCTCAGTTGTTGAGGACCGCAATACATAAAAAAGACCCAATGTGTGAAGTAAAAACTATCGTCCAATTGCTTATTCCCAAAATCCTTGAAAACTTTTTGTACGAAATTTTAAGTTTTCGTTGTCAGCCTCTTATT
This sequence comes from Chrysotoxum bicinctum, assembly GCA_911387755.1. Taxonomy (NCBI): domain Eukaryota; kingdom Metazoa; phylum Arthropoda; class Insecta; order Diptera; family Syrphidae; genus Chrysotoxum; species Chrysotoxum bicinctum. The sequence goes on along the minus strand of OU426989.1, from coordinate 105,602,723 downwards.
TTCCCTAGACAGTGCGGTTATGTCAAACGTTGGTCGACAACGACTAACCTCCTTGAATTATTATCCCTTAGCTTCTCAGCCTCAGAGAACGCAAAGGAAGTCGAATTTTTCTCAAACTATTTCAGTAAAGCCTTTGCCAAATTTTCACATAATCTTATTTTATTCAAAATGTACATCTTTGGGCTTCTACCTGTCTTTTTAAAATGGACCTGACCTGACCTGACCTGAAAAACTGTTAATACAGAGTTCGATTCAGATCTTCCTTTTATGATGATATCTTAGTTACTCCCGGGGTCCCACAAGGCAGCCACTTAGGACCTGTCATTTTTATTCTTACTCATATCAATATTAGGAATGGTCATCAAATATTCCTATATCTTACTCAAAGTCGACGATATCAATTTTTTCAAGCCCATTTCTTCGACACATGATTCCAATCTTTTTCAACTTGATCCCGAGAGTTTATCTGTCTGGTGCCTGAAAAAATGGTTAGAGCTAAATATTTCCAAATGTCATTCAATCACTTTTTCAGGAAGATGTATCCAATATCCTCCCCGTCCCTACATTCTCCATTATCAACCCACATCTGGTTTTCACCTGTGGATAGCTGTGGAAAATCTAACCGGGGATTTTGAGAATTGGAGCCTCGTACATCGTACAAGGCTTGTTCTCGGAAATAGCCCCAGCCAAAGAGATTATGAGGTAGTTGTGGCTCGAAAATCCATAAAATCACTTTGGACCGGCATATTTCGAGAACCAGACCACTCAGAAGCGTTTTGTTTGGATGTGTATATAGGAATTGAATAGACCTTTCATTCGATGTACAGCTCGATGCGTTTGGGAAACTTTGAAAATTTGGTTAGAATTATTTTGAAAACCAAACCTCGCAGAAGCTTCTGGTTTTCACCTGTGGATAGCTGTGGAAAATTTAACCAACGATTTCGAAAACCGGAGCGTCTTACAAAGCTTGGTTTCGGAAACAGCGCCATCCAAAGAAATTATTATGTAGTTGGAGCTCGAAAATCCATAAAATCACTGCAGGATTAACTGTTTCGACTTGAAACTCGGTTCATTCTGTTTTAAACGCCGTTTTCATAATCATCCATCAAATTCACTCCTCTATCCCAGATTTATATAAAAAGAGTTATACTAAGGCAATTAAATGGTGTTGCCCCCACCAAAAGTAGGGTTTTTTTTTTTTATTTTTGGCATAAGCCACCTCTGGTATATTCGCATTAGAGCTATGGAGTATTTTAAGAAATTATATTTTTAGAACAAAATGTGACTAAACTTTTAAATGAACATTTTTTTTTTTTTTTATTTTCAGATAAATAAATTTTGTCAATGGTTTGATGAGGAAACAACCATTTTTCTAATGTAAGTTTATAATTTTTTTTTGTACACATTACAATATTTTAATAGTACACATTAAAGAGTTATTTTAAAAATTTTGAAAAATGTTTCTGAAAAGAATATTCTCTATTCATTTCATTTGATATTTTTCGCAGAATTTGTCATTAGCTTTTAAGCGCCATGTGTAGTAGTAATATAGGTTATTATGTTTTTTTTTTTAATAATTGAAGTTGTTTAAAAACTATCGTAAATGATATATTAGAAAAGCAACAAAATGAGTCCATTTTAAAGTCCCTTAAAATTGATAACATAATACTCGAGAGCAATGAGGGTCTAGGCCACGGCATCAATGTTTTCTTTAAAACTGTTGTCAACAATGTTAAGCCTGATATACATTTAAATGACAGCAATAGAAGAATTCTTTTTGACATAACAAATCCAGGCTCCTTTTTCTATGGGCCTGTTAGTAATATAAAACTTTTAACTATCATAAATAGTTTGAAAAATAAGAACTCTTGTGGTATAGATGGTATTAGTAATACGGTTATAAAAAAAATAGCAAAATCAATACTTGATCCATTACGGTACATCATTAATGAAAGCTTCCAATGCGGACAATTTCCCGATTGCCTAAAAACCTCTATAATTATACGAATATTCAAAAAAGGGGATACGAGTGATCCAAATAATTATAGACCTATATCCTTGTTATCGGTGTTTTCTAAGATCTTTGAAAAAATCATTGTATCTAAAATGCTTGATTTTTTAGAAAAACATAATTTTTTTAATAAATTTCAATATGGTTTTATGAAAGGCAAGTGCACTGAAGATGCAATTTTGGCCTTTTTAGGCAATATTTATAATGCTCTAGACAATAATAAGAAAACGGTAGCACTATTTCTCGATCTAACGAAGGCTTTTGATCTGGTTGAACATAATTTGCTGATACAAAAACTTGAAAATGCTGGTTTTAGAGGGAATATAATTGAATGGTTTAAGTCCTATTTAATAAATCGAAAACAAAGAGTAAGAGTAAATGGATTTTTAAGTGATGAAGAGGGCTGTCCAAACACTGGCGTCCCACAGGGATCGGTTTTGGGACCAATCCTCTTCCTCGTTTACATAAATTCAGTATTCAACCTACGACTAAAGGGCCATCTAATTGGTTCTGCTGATGATCTTGCACTTTCATATGCAAATGATGATTTGATAACGCTAAGTGAACAAATCGCTTATGACTTAAACTTGATAAATATCTGGCTGAACTATCATCAACTCCTACTTAGCAAGAAATCTAAAGCGATGTTTTTTTCACTATCCAACCCAAATATTGCTGGTAGTCGACATCCCTAGAGTTAATAAAGAGCACTGTCGACGTTTCATAACTTCTATAGCCCCATTCATTTTCAACAAACTGCCAGCTGATATATCCAATCTGGTATCGCAAAGAAATCAATTTTTAAAAAAACTCAAAGTTTGGCTACTTTCACGGTCTGAGGTGGAAACTCTGCTTCGAGTGGTCTCTTAACCAAGTTTAAACATGTGTTTCGTTATAATAATTTTTTAGTAATTCTTTCACTAGCATCATGCTTCATTCAAAATCAAAAAATTCCTTGTCTCATTTACTTTCTTTTTGTAGTGTGTTTTACATCGCGCATTTCTTTTCTTTCAATCTTTTCGGCTTTTAATCATGAATTTTTTCGTAAATAGCTATACACTTGCTACTGGTTGTTTATACCACAAAGTGTATTATCATTAATTCCATAATCCCAGAGTTTCGTAGTATATTATATTGTAAATATCTCTTTTTATTGTATAATCATGCATATTTTAATTGAATTAGAATTAAATATTAAATATATAATACTTTTGAGAAATGTTTGTTAAATAACTTTAAAATTGGAATAAAATAAAATAAATAAAATAAAAAAATTAAAATAAAAAATCGTATCCACGACACCTTCTAACTTTATACCACTTCTAATTTAAGAGCGCTTGGCGTAGGTCTTCTTTAAGATGCTCTTCTAATCTTTTAACTCTCCCTTTTGCATAGTGCATACTACTGTCGATTAGGCAAATACGGGATGGAGGGAGAGAACTGATGAGTTGTACTGATTGATTCCGCAGACAGATGGTGGTCGTCTCATTTTTTTTGTAGCACAATCTATTTTCCAGTTGAGGTCTTGATGTACTGGCGTTTTTCGAAACCAACCTTTCACTGTTGTCTAAGTGCATCTCGGTTAGCCCTTAAAACTAAACTTTTTAAGGGTTTATCTGAGATCGCCTGGAACAATCTGAACTCCCAAAAATGTACATGCCATTGGAAAATCAGTCTTGCAATTACCAACCAAGACGCTCGTAAGCCTTGCCATTGAGAATGTCAAACCCCTTCAACCCTACAAAATGATATTTATTTAAAAATGTATTTCTTTTGACTATGCGACCTGAAAAAATTACTTTCGGTATTGAAGCAAGTATTCGTGGACAGCCTGTGATTTTCCTGGTTGGAAGGGGGGGGGGGGGGGTTTCGATCCCAATCGACTGTTTAAAATGAGTACATGACTTGTTGTCTTAGATACCACTACTAAAACAGAACATGCGATGTTTAGTTCACCCAGCAACTTACGAACCCATTTAATTTGGCGTACTGCTTCAACTAATGCAATCAACTCAGCTTCTATTGACTATAGAGTGACTGTTGATTGCTTCTTTGAAGCCCAGCTTATAGTGTTCCCAAACAACTTAAAAACGTAACCTGAAGTGGATTTTCTATAATTTTTATCACCTTCCCATGTCACCATCGCAATGACAAAAACCTAGCGTTTCTGCTGCATCTTGTTTTCTATACACCTATTCCGTGAATATATCGTAAGATCTGTTTCGCATAACTAAAGTGGCGTTCATCAAAACAACTTTGAGATCGACTCATGTTCCATCCAGTTGCAGGACACAAATCTGGACTTGTACCCACAGTTCCGTAAATTAAGCAAACAATTAATTCTCGATAGGGATGATTTGTAAAGGGTGATTAACGATTCCGGTACAATCATGAACTGTACGCAATCTACCTTGAAGCAGATATCGTGACAAAAATTAAGCTCGGTAGACTCCGGTGGGCAGGGCACCTAGCTCGCATGAGCGAAGAGGAACCTGCTCGGAAAGTTCTTTGTGGTACATTCTGTGGTAGACGACAACGTGTTAAACCATGCTTGCGCTGGAGAGGTGGCGTAGACCAGGACGCCCGAAGCCTTGGGGTGCGCAACTGGATGGCGTCGGCTCGGGACCGGGATAGGTGGAGAGACTTGTTGAAAGAGGCCAGGACCGGAACCCGGTTGTCGAGCCGATGATGATGATGATGATGATGATAATTAAATTTTAAGGGCCGATGTTGAATGTGAACCGCACCTAAACGTCAAGTTTTTTTCTGCATCTCATTTGACATTTCTCAATTTTAGACTAACTCAATTTGAACCATGGAAAGGCTTATTATGAAAATGGGCGTTCAAATCAAAATGCATATCGTGCACTGCGTGATTTTTTCAGTCAATTTGATCGTCCAAATGTGCGTACGATCGGAAAAATCGTCCAAAAATTTGAGCAAACCGGGTCTGTAGGAGACGTGAAAACACCAGTGCATGCTCGTACAGCTCGTACTGCAGAAAATATTGCTGCTGTTCGCGATAGTGTGGCCGAAGAGCCGTCCACCTCAACCCGTCGTCGTGCCCAACAATTGCACCTCTCACGCTCGTCGTTGATCAACATTATGCGTAAAGACTTCCATTTACACGCTTACAAAGTGCAATTGACTCAAGAACTAAAGCCTCTTCACCATTTCAAACGCCGCGCCGTCAATGGTCAGAATGGTGGCAAGAAATGGCAACAGTGGATGATCAATTTTCGAAGAAAATCATCTTCAGTGATGAGGCACATTTTCACCTCAGTGGATTCGTCACTAAGCAGTATTGCCGCATTTGGGCGAATGATAATAATCCAAGATTGATTGTCGAAAAACAAATGCACCCACAAAGAGTGACTGTTTGGTGCGGTTTATGGGCTGGCGGCATCATCGGGCCGTATTTTTTCCAAAATGAGGCCGGTCAGACAGTTACTGTGAATGGTGTTCGCTATCGTGAGTTGATAATGAACTTTTTATGGCCCGAATTGGAAGATATGGAACTGGACGATATGTGCTTCCAACAGGATGGTGCCACTTGCCAGACAGCTAATGAAACAATGGCTCTTTTGCGCGACAAATTCAATGGCTGTGTTATCTGACGTGGTGGCGATGTCAATTGGTGACCAAGATCATGTGATTTGACGCCGTTGGACTTCTTTCTTTGGGGTTATTTGAAAGAAAATGTGTACGTCGATAAGCCAGCAACAATTAAGAGCTAAAGGATGAGATAATTCGACACATTAACCGCATAGAACCTCAATTATGCCTCAGCGTCATCGAAAATTTGGACCATTGGATGGAGGTGTGCCGCCAAGGTCGCGGCTGCCATTTAGGTCCTTACTGTAGAACGATTTTTTTCTTAGAATATACCCCAAAACCACGCCCTAAAATATTATGCACGAATTAAAGGACACCCTGTATACAAAATTACTTTAATAATAAAATGATTTTTGAGCTTTGTTTGCATAAATTCATACTTTTCTGAAAATCAGACGGCAATTTTATACATTTGACCATTTTTATCTCATTAAGTACATACATATTTTATATTTAATTTATTTAAAAATCCAAAGTAAAATCCGTTAATGATGTGCCGAATATCCGACTGAGGGATATTGTGCCACACTCATCTACTGCAGCTATCTTAAGTTCTCCTAGAGTGGTAGGGGCATGGTGTTCTCGCTCGGACACGTCTTTTGAGGTTGTCCCAAATATGCTCGATAGGTATGAGGTATGGACTGTGTGATGGCCATGACAAAACTAGAATCCCGACCTTATTTAAGTAGTAAGTTATAGAATTTGCGGTATGGCAGCGTGCGTTGTCAGGCATTAACCGAAACCAATAAATGGTGCGAAAGGCTTCAAATTGTCTTGCAAAACGTTTTCCACGTACATTTATCTGAGCGTTCACACTCTTTCGAACACAACAAAACAACAAGGTCCGTGCGAGCTTCATAACTGATGCCTTCCCAAACTATTATAGAACCTCCTTGGTAACCCACTGTTTCGGTTATAGTGCATGGAGCAAACCACTCGTTTTTTCGCCTGTAGGCACGCTGAAGTCCACCTGCACCTCGTAGACCTATTCATCTTTCGTCCAGGAATAGGATGCCCCTCCATTCCTCTGGAGTCCAGTTAGCATATTCTCATGCAAAATGAAGTCTTGCTGTACGGGGCTGTAGGAGTGATTCGGGGGCGCGCGCTGGTCGGAAAGCTCTGATATTCAATTCTGCTAACCTACTTCTGATGATGCGTTCACTTTCATTCAAATTCCTCACCTCAAAAAGACGTGTATAAGCTTCAGTAGCGGTGCAAAACCGATTTCTCAGTGTGCTCCTGACAACATAGTAATCATCCCGAGCTGAAGTGCATCTATGACGACATTTACTTGGCGTCCTCGTGTATGAGCCAGTTTCACAAAATCGTCTGATGGCATACCCAATCGTAGTTTTAGGTACATCAAGCGTACGAACAATGCGACGTTGGCTACACCCTGGCCACTACTCTAGTTACACCAGGTACATCGAGTGGCATTTTTCTAGATACACAAATAATAAATTACCAATATAAACCTAAATATTTACGGATATTAACTTACTTTGGAACAATATTAAATTGACGAAAAACGCAGGTGGTAGGATAATTTTGCCTGTTAGAGTATTTCTAAAGCGAACTACAATTTGTCAGAAAATCTTGCTTTTCGATTTTCCTCGAAAGTTCAGGGCAACGATTTAAGATTTAAATTTTACCAAGTTTCTTCTTTCGACGTATCTCGAATGTTTCTAAGAGATTGTCTCTTCAATACAAATCTTAAGATCCACTTCCGATGTAGAACTTACAGAAACTATAACGTTGAAAATATTATCAATTTCTATCTCAACAGCACGATAATTCTGAGCAGGTCCTTAAATGTTCTTGTTATAAAATAGGACATTAAACACGCAAATAATATCTATAGTCCTCTTGGAGTATTTTCATCATCGTCAAAATGAGAAACTTTTTCATTGAAGTGTTCTAACAAAAATCTTAATCAAAGCAGATGCTCCAACTTTATCCTATCCAACCAACCCTCCATATCTTCAATAACTTTATAAATTATAATTCTTCTCAAAGCTGACATTCTTATGCTGATAAACCACTTATTTCTTCACAAAGCTGGTATTTTATATATATAGCTACCAGTGGCGTGGCGTGGATAATTTTAAATGGGAAGACGTTATAAAATTTTGTCACCTGTAAAAATGAAAAAAAAAATCTTAGAACCTTAAAAACAACATTTCTAGTAGGGACATGGTATCTACAAATGCATTCCACATTGACTTAGCAAAACATGTGTAGCTATATTTTTTATACTTCAAGACATTAATATTTCAATCAACAATGAGCTTAAAACATAATAAAAAGGACCTGCTTTTAGACACCACCCCCTTCGTCGGACATAACTGCGGCACCTTTCTAGGAATGTTCTATTAATTTTTCCTTGCAATCATAATGTGTCAAGAATATTGAATATATGATGGGACAACTCATCTGCATTAAGACTCGCCCTAACATTAAAAAATACAAGATAGATATCTTTCTTGTATTCCATTCTCTGACAAGAACCGAAATATGGCACTCAGTTGTCCCCTATGACTTAAATCTGATGTTTCGTCGATCATAATCGACACGAACCGGGCTTCTATGATTTCTGTTTTAATTTCAGATTTAATAACAGCCGCGATATTATGTATCAAGAGGGATTTACATGTATTCATGAAACACGCACACTGAACAAAAAATTTAGATCTGGGATCGAAATCCCTGGTGTGTAAAGGAAAAAAGGATAAAATATACTCGTAAACTATCAACTATCCTTACTAAAATTATTTGGTTTCTCCGATAGGTAATCTGTTAAACAGCAATCTACATTTATCAAAGACAAAAAAACAAAATCTAGAACTGCACGAAAATAAAGAAGCCAATTTTTTTTATCAATATAGTGGATAATAAAAGGAATTAAATCTTCACTTTAACATCTCACTTTTCACTATTTTTAATTAAGTTCAAATTGGCTTCTCAAAACACTAGATTTATTTGAAGTTATTGAACCTGTGCAACACAGTCTTTTATTGAATGCCAATTCAATCTAAATTGAAATTCCTATTTAAAAAAAAGCAAATGCATTTTATTTGACACAGAAGTGCTCTTCATTCAGCGATATGCTAAATTTACACTGCTGACAAATTGCCATATACAATATACATATAAATACCATGATTTATTTCATAATTCAAAATTATCACAGTAAATTTGCAAGAATATCAATCGTGTATATTATAAAATATAACGAGAGAGAAAAATGAAAGCATTTTACATCAGCATGTATGTACATCAACATCAAATTCAAAATCAAGAATCAACAATACACACATGCCATATTTATATTTATATGACATATTAAAAAAAAAAAACAAATAAGTCGAAGAACACCGTCTTATTTCTTACACAAGCTTGAAAAAAGGCGAGCACCTGAACTCCTGCAATGTGTTATCTTCCTACTGAAATGCAATGCTAATTGCTAAAGGGAGAATAAAATACAAATAATTCCAACTCCTACTGGTATACATCGAAAATTTTATAAGACGGAATGTAGCGTCTTATTTTTTGCGGATGTTGAACAAAGAGGATCCGAAACACAATGCTTGGGGAAGAAAGGGATATAAAACAAATAAATAAGACGGTGATTGAAAAGTTTACGTCAGAATAGTTTTGTGACTCTCTTGATTAATGTTGGTTGTGGATTGTGGAATGTGTTTGGATAAAGTATAAGATACAAACGAGAAGCAGAATGGAAAACTTAAACTTATTCGATGTTTATTTGATAGATTGTGTTATTTGTGGATTTTCTAAAAGGGAAGACGATAGGAATCGTGTTATATGGACGCCACGCCACTGATAGCTACTTTTAAGCTCCTAATAAAAACTTAAAGCGAGTAAAGAAAAAAACGAAAAAAATCTCTAGGTAAACCTACCCACGCTCCAACCTTCTATAAGTCGGTTTGGCTCACTTCCCATAAAACGGACCCGGATATTATCAAAATATAAATCCAAGGAAAACAGAAAATTACAACAATAACAACAGCCAAAAAAAAAAATACCCACCTATTCACAGTTCTCAAGACCGTCATCCAACAGGTAGGAGGAGGTAAGGTAACCCAATAAGTTCAGGAACAAAAAAATATTTTCCATCCGGCCAACTCTACTTGAAATGAAATATGTAAACAAAAACACACAAATACATTTACGAAAGTTCAAATTCAACTTCTCTCTCGAAAAAGAAGTCGTCAACATGGTTCGCTCGTAGTATCTATACCTAAATCCAGGCATACCCACATCATATGAATTTGTGTGAGTTTTTTGACGATGATGAACAAAAATTCCGTCGCCATCATGGCTGATTGCAAAGCCAACTGACTATGACGGCAAAAATGTCCGCCACCATTCACCACCTACTATACACCGTTTCGCTGCTATGTCAAAAGATCCTTTAAAACAAATTGAATCGAAAAGTTTGCCAATTTTTTTTTTTTTGTGCACGAAATACAAATTTTAAAAACCTCCACGACATGCCCAGGTGAAATAGGAGCTATTTATATGACCGTGTATAGGTTGGGTTACAATTTGTGTATAACAAACTTCGCTGACAGTTATTATTATTTGAGTTGAGCTGTCCACATTTGTACCCTTGAATTTGTGATTTGGATGGCTCCGTTTTGGGTTCAGTTATGCATAACGAAGAAGATCTAGTATTTGGTTTGCAACCTGGAATGATGTAAGGCGTGGGTATTGGTGTTGTAGCAGTTCTGGTGTTTTCCAAAATTCTGCTAAGCCATAAAATATGAGTGTAGATTATTAATTGAAATTAACAAAAATTAAGTACTCTCACTGGATCGGATCTGCTTGCTCTTATGCTTAAGAAATTTAGAGTTTTTAAAATGGACGTTACTACAAAAACAATTCTTTAATCTTAAATCTTTGTAGTGGTTTTTTTTTTTTAATGTGGGACTATTACCAGACGAACACCACCGGGATCAGAACCAATCTATAAAAGATCGACAAATGACAAATGAGGTTTAGTTCTTCTAAGTCTTACATTTAAGACGAACTTCATCTCGGAGTTGGAATTTTATATAATGTGTTTTTTAACAACTTCTGTGACCTTTTCAATTTGAAGGTCACGACGCACGTAGAACGCTTTTCCTTATGTACCAAGGGGCATTTATTTGTTTGACCAAGGGCTTTGTTTTGGAATTTTGGGATGGGTTCAGCATTTGTTTTCTTTGTACAGCCCCATAGCTAGATTCCATATGTCCATACGGGTTTCAGCACTTGCTGGTATAACATTATTACCTGAGATATGGGTACTACGAGTATAAGGCAAGTTCTGCATTTGAAAAAAAAAATCGAACTCGAGATTTTGATCAAAGTTGACATTACGATGATATAGAACAAGAAAAAAGTGGGTCAGACAATTTCGTCTATCTGCTTGTATCTCTCTCTATAGCCTAGAGCCCAAAAAAATTATAGGTCGTTGTAGTGGTTTCTTAAACAAATAAGCTTTTAAATAAAAAAAAATTTAAAACATTTTTAAGGAAAAAATTTTGGTACCCCAACTTAAAGTTTTTATTACTGTACGAATAAAAATTAAATTTCCCCAAAAAAAAATTAAGCCGTTTTTTTTGAGATATCGAATTTAAAAAAAAAAGAAATTAAAACATTTTTGTTTTTAATTAAAAAAAATCACCCGTATTCTGAAACTCGTATTTATGACTCGTATTCGACTATAGTCGTATGTTGGTATTCCAGAAGTCGTACATTCGACTTCAATTGTACTAATATCATGAAACGCAAAACATCGCATACGACTATTCGTATTTTATCGTTATTCCGAATCTCGTATTCGATTTACTTGAAGTCGTATTTGTGTACTTTTTTACTCGTATTAAATTTTCTAGACGAGACTTGTTTTTTTTTTCGATAAAAATGGACAAAAAGTTAATGTAAGTACATTGGTACCTCTTGGCAAAATGGTTAGGCGTTAAACTGTCATGCGGAAGGTCTGGAGTTCGATTCTCAGCCGCAGCAAAAAGTTTTTCAGGAGTGTAATGCCTTTGCAACGAATTGACAAATCCTCTAAGAGTATATCTCTTGTCTTGGAAAGTGCTACACATTAGCCGTTCCGAATCGGCAGAAAATTTTAGGACTCCTCCGTTCCTGGTAACACGCACACAGGAATGGTTGAGAATTGTAAGTCACTATAGGTCCTGGTTCACTTCGAGCTGTTGCACCACCAAATTTTTTAAAGCACATTTTTTATTGGTTTATTATTTGGACTCAACATTATTAACGCGTTCATGTTTAGTAAAATAATAAATCGTTCTCAATTTGAGGCATTGGTTTGTGCATTGGAAGAAAATTTGGAGGTAGCAAGGGGCCATAGGAAGAGTGGAAAACTCAAAGCAAATAATTAACAGTTTTGGGCGGACCTTCCGATAAAAATATATAGCCTTGGGCCACCCATCCGAAATGGTCCAGCTTGTCTTGAAGTAAGAAATATTTAACAAATTGTAATTCATGCCTCTGTAGGTCAATGATCAAAAGTATTTAGTTAAAACAGAAACTGCATCACAATAAACAGCAATTTAAAGGCACAGGGGTGGTGAAATTACAACCATATGCTAGAGCAAATTTGAGAAGTACATTGCTAACATTTTAAATTTAAATTGTTAATCCCTAAGGATCAAACATTGGAGTTTTTCAGCCTCCTCCTGTAATCGACACGATAAATACTGAAGATGAAACTGACATAGTCCAAGAATATAACGAGTATTCACAAGCCAGTAACACCACTTAGACCGAGAGCCCAAAGCAATTTTTGGGTGTGATTGATAACAAAAAATAATTAGCATAATTAGATAGGCCCTTTATAGAGTTATTTACAAATGTGAAAGTCTTGCATACTCTAGTGGGCGCAATAGTGCATTATAGTGCATTAAGTATGCAGTTCTTTCCAAAGTCTAAAAAAATTGGGATACAAAATTTGGCATAACTTCAAAATGAAGAGCTAAGTGCCCTGATTGCAAATATCGTTTTGAAGGTGGCCTTCTTAGTGCAAGAAGTAGCATATTCTTATCGCGTCTGGCAGGCAGAAGGCTGTCTGTAAAACGTCTTGGACCTCGATATTTTCAATCGGGGGCTTAACTCTACATTTTGGCAAGGTTCTTATCACAATTATTTGTACTAGGAAAGAACTGCATACTTGATGCACTATTGCTCCCACTAGAGTATGCAAGACTTTCACATTTGTAAATAACTATAAAAGGCCTATCTAATTATGCTAATTATTTTTTGCTATCAATCACACCCAAAAATTGCTGTGAGCTCTTAGTCTAACTCGTACAAACAAAAAACAAAAAGAAAAAAACAAATAAAATAGAAGAAGAGCCACTTCAAATCAATGGAGCTCATCAGAATTTCATTATAAATATAATAATTCAATTGAAAAAACAACAAATAACTTTTTCAATTCAATTTTATTGATTTTGACAATTACCTACGGGCGACAATATACGTTGTTTTTTTAAGCTTCTCGTACGCAACGTATACGACTTCAAGAATAACGATTTTGATACGAGACGAGTTCGAGTTCGACTACGAGTACGAGACAAAATACGACTTGTGGAATATGGGTGAATATTTTTTTTTAAGTTTTGAAATACAATGTTTTTCAAACTTTTTAGAAGCTTCTCTATGCAAAAAAAAATTCATTAAAATCTGTTTTTCCGATAATGAGAAATTCGAAACTAAAAAATAAAATATGGTTCCAGGGTAAGAATAGAACCTATATGTGTTTAACGTGGACACCTGTCAATTAAGACTTTATTCCACGGAGAGCCTACCCTCATCGGAGTCATATTGAGCCCTGACCATTAGCCCCGAGTCCGCCGAAGCCAACTCAGTAGCAAAGCTGTGACATGTTGCAGCATGTGCACACCTCTTGCTTAAAGGCTAGGTCTATCTAACACCTCTTGAATTCAAGCACGCTTGAAAACCATACTTGTATGTCTCCGCATTTGGAATAAACCACAACCACCACGATACTCCCACTAGGGGGCCTACCTTATAGATAGCTTAAGTAAAGACTGGTTCTAATGACGTTTGTCAGTACTTTTTATGGGTCATTATCTCCCGTGGTGCCAGAATAAAGCTTCCGGTGGAGCTTCGCAACCGAGGTCAACCGAGGTCACATACAGATGATTTACTGCAAAACTCAGGGCCTGCCAATCCCAGGATACACACACCCAGCAATCGATCGAAGTAGTAACCAACCACAAGGAGTGTGCACCCTTTTATTAGTCTTTATTTTAGGAACGATTGTCCTAAGAGATCTTCTTGATCTCAACAATCGTTTATTTTTAATATCATATTTCCAAGATTTCTAAAAACCAAAACATCGAGCAAAAAAGAACATTATCTCATACGCTTTACTTTATGTTTGGCCGTGACTACTCTGCTCACTTTTGAGTTTTCTTAGTTGTCTAAATCTCAAGCTGGGTTATCCGGAGAAATAGACGTAAGGCTCTCCACCAAGACAAGGTAAAACTCATCGGGGAGGTCAATGGTAAGTACAGTCAAGATCGTCTTTTGGTTTTACGTGAGCACCTGCCTATTATGGCTCAATCCCACGGGAGGCCTACCTCCATTGAAGTCAGATTGGGTCCTGCCCATTAACCCCGACATAGCAAGCTATCTCGGTCGCTAAGTTGTGATATGTTGCACCATATGCACACCTCTTGCTTTGGAGGCGAGGTCTATCACCCCTTGAATTCAAGAAAAGAATCTTGAAAACCATGTGTCTCCGCATTCGTAATAAACCAAGCCACCATGATGCTCCCACTAGGGGGACTACCTCAAAGATAGGGTTCGAGCCGAGGGTAAAACTAAACCTCCGACTCAAATGGGCACTATCTCCCATGGTACCAGAATATAGCTTCCGGTGGAGCTTCGCAATTTTGTCATTTCATGGAGTTTCCTAGGCGATCCCAACCCGGACTAATCCGAGTCGTTGTCTCAAGCTTCGGAAACTCTTAGATTTGAACCCGTCACTTCCAGATGGGCTCCTGAAAAACCCTGGGCCTGTCAACCCTTAGGAAACACACCAAGAAAATCGGCCGGGGTAGTAACCAACAACTTAGTGTGCTTCCTATCTTCATTCGCCTTGCGACGAACTAAGAAAGATGCTCCTAGTCTTTAGCTTACCTTACGGCAAAGAAGGAAAGACGCTCCTATCTTTTATTTACCTTACGGCAAACTAGGAAAGACGCTCCTAGTCTTTGTTCTAAAGAACGAGGACGACGATCCTCCTATTATTTATAAAAAAACCCTTAAAAACCTTAAATAACCTTAAAAGTCTCCAGCCACGTAAGCAGCCAGAGACCTTGTGGCAGCACACATTTAGGAATCGCGCTTATAAAAACGCGCCGATAAAAACGCGCCGTTAAAAACGCTCTTATAAAAACGCGCCGACTAAAACGCAAAAGAATCTGTTGCAACGAAAGATCGCACTTCCTGTCACGATTCTTTTTTGACCTTCTTCTTTTTCTTCTCTCGCTGGTGATCAGACGCAACGTGGTTCGTGGTGGCTAAAAATTAAAGTTTAATTATTAAATTAAGTATTATTAATTGTTTCAAATAAAAATGAATTATTTAAAGAAAAGAAAATCCTTTAATTAAACATCTCCAAAGTGGTGACCCCGACGTTCACATTTCATTAAAACAATTTTTATGCAACTTATAACCACACCACGAGCGTCAAATATATTAAAAGGTTCTCATAGAACTCACACCGGTAGCTGTGCCGAGTTTCTATATTTCTATGTTGGTGGCCGATATACAATTGCTTTGGCCAATTTCAACCAGCGTTGTTGAAATTTGCACAACTACAAATTGTGCAATTAACGTACACCGAACACTCACCTTTTGTACGAGTACAGTGCACCACCCTACAAAGCGCTCTGCTGGACCACGAGGGACAAAAATAAAAAGAGAATCTGAGTTTCTTATCGATTGCGCCATTTGCGAATCGCTCCGCTGGACCACGAGGGACAAAAAGAGAATCTGACTTTCTTATCGATTGCGCCATTTGCGAATCGCTCCGCTGGACCACGAGGGACAAAAAGAAAATCTAACTCTTTTGTCGCTGGCACCATATGCGAACCACTCTGCTGGACGAAGAGAGGCAAAGATAAAACTTTATGTGGTTATCAGCGGAAAATACAAGTCATCCTCCACCAACCACCTCGTCTAGTAGATAAGTCAAACATATTTATTCTATTTATTTTTCAAGAATAACTTTTTATTTTATTTAAGTTGTTTGAAGCCATTCACATATATTTACAAAATTACTATCCTTAAGTATTGTAGGTAGTGATAAGTAGCACACAGTGTAAAGCTCTTCGCGCAACCACGTCTCGTCATTGGCAGCTTGTCGTTTCATGCTTAAAAATTGTTGTTCTTTAATTAAGAGAACTCTCACTCACCGAGTCCGATCTTTTGTTGTGCCTGATTAGAATTTTTTATTGAATCTCAGTTTTTAAACAATAGTAAATAAAATAATTTAGCAATGAGTAAAAGTGAAGCGCCACAAGACCCTCTTGCGAGTGGAAATAACACGGGTCCAAACAACACCGAACAAAATACCGGTTTACAAGTAATCGAGAACAATAACCATAACATTAATATAGATACTGTGTCATACAAGGCGATCAACTTTTGGCCATCATGTCCAGACTTATGGTTTACTGCCATGGAGGGACAGTTTGCTCTGGCAAGAAATATGTCCGATGACCGAAAATTTTACGCGGCAATTTCACTGATGGACATGAATACTGTCCAACGCGTACGTGATATTATCACCTCTCCACCCGTTCATTCGAAATTCGAGGCTTTAAAAACCGCAGTACTTTCGCGATTAATGGACTCTGAAGACGCTAAGCTTCAAAAACTTTTAGACGGATTAGATTTAGGTGACAAGAAACCTAGTCAATTGCTGCGTGATATGAAAATGTTAGCCGGTTCTGAATTTTCTCAATCTATTATAAAAAAGCTTTGGCTTCAAAGGTTGCCCGAGATGGTGAAAGCCATTTTAGCAGGAAGCACCCAAGACATTGATGCAATGGCTCTGACCGCAGACAAAATTATCGAAGCTACACAGAATTACAATGTGCATACTCTTGCAAATCATTCGGTTTTCAATCATAATACTTTAAACCCACAAGCAAAGTCTGTAGCACCCCAAAGTGCCGCTTCTGTTGCGAATTTGGAACTTCGGATTGAGCAGCTAACCGCTCAGTTAAATGATCTGAAGTCTTCAAACGGCCTAAGATTTTCTCGGTCAAGAAGTCGGTCTAGGGGAGGTACCAGCAGATCAAAGAGCCGATCTGGCCCAAAAATTTGTTGGTATCATAGACGTCATGGGGAAAAGGCTGTTCGTTGTACACAACCTTGCGCTTTCAATCGTTCCAATGATAGATCGGAAAACTAGAGGGCAGGTCAGACGTAGCGACCGTCGACCCCTGCCAGTCAAACAGTAGTCGCTTATTTATTTTGGATCGCTCTAGCAAATCTCATTACCTAGTTGACACAGGTGCCGACATTTCAGTAATACCTGTTAACCATGCAGGCAAACCTATTGCTCCAGATCCCAATTTCACACTTTTTGCAGCCAATGCAACACGCGTGCGAACATATGGAAAAAAATCTTTAAAACTAGATCTTGGTCTCCGTCGTTCGTTTCATTGGGTTTTCGTTGTGGCCGATGTAGACAAACCTATTATCGGTGCTGACTTTCTTGGAGCGCATGGTCTGCTTGTAGATCTTAAGAGAAAGCGCTTAATTGATCCGCTTACCACTCTTTTCACCACTGGTAGTATAGTTGCGGGTGAATCAGCACTTTCAGTAGTTTCCGACCGGGTGCACAAACCTGAAATCAGAATGCTCATAAAAAAATATTGCGGTACTAGATCTGAAAATGCTCTGAAAAATAAAATTTCGCACAAAGTCACGCATCACATCGTTACCAAGGGACCCCCGGTCGTAAGTAAACCACGAAGGTTGTCCCCAGAAAAATTGGCAATAGCAAAAAAAGAATTCCAATTTCTTTTAGATGTCGGTATATGCAGGCCTTCAAAAAGTAGTTGGGCCTCTCCTCTTCACATGGTCTTTAAAAAAAATGGAGATGTTAGGGCATGTGGGGACTACCGGGGTCTGAATTCCGTCACGGAGCCAGATCGATACCCTATTCCACACATTCAAGATTTTAGCCATGATCTAAACGGGTGCAAAGTTTTTTCTACTCTAGACTTGGTGCGTGCTTACCACCAAATTCCTGTCGAGCCCAAAGATGTTCCTAAGACCGCCATCTGTACGCCTTTCGGTCTATTTGAATTTACAAGGATGACATTTGGGTTAAGGAATGCTTCGCAGTCGTTTCAGCGATTTATTCATTCAATTACACGTGAGTTTGATTTCTGCTTTGCATACATCGACGATGTGTTAATAGCCTCCGCCAGTGAAAGCGAACATGTTAAGCATGTCGAAACAATCTTACGTAAACTGAATGAAGTAGGTCTTGTTGTTAATCTGGACAAAAGTGTTTTTTCAAAAGCTTCCGTAAATTTTCTTGGACACACCATAGATGCCATTGGTATTAGGCCAACACAGTCTAAAGTAGAAACCATCAACAATTACGAACCTCCTCAAACCATAAAGGACTTGCGAAGATTTTTAGGGATGATAAATTTTTACCGCCGTTTTGTTCCAAAAGCAGCTCATTCCCAAATTCTTTTAAACAAATACCTTGAAGGTAGTAAAAAGAAAAATGACAAGCGGAAAATTGATTGGACTCCTCAGTCTCTGAAAGCCTTTCATGAGTGCAAAGAGCAATTGAGCAACGCTACAATACTTGCCTTTCCCATCCGTAACGCTGAATTAGCACTGGTTGTCGACGCGTCTGACTCCGCCATTGGAGCAGTTGTCCAACAGAAACTCAAATCAGACTGGCAACCTCTCAGTTTTTATTCTGCTAAATTAAGCCAATCGGAGCGCAAATACAGTGCATATGATAGGGAATTATTGGCTGCCTACAATGCGATCAAACATTTTAAACATTTGTTGGAAGGTAGAGCTTTCACGCTGTATACCGACCATAAGCCACTTATTTACGCCTTGCGTCAGAATTCCGATAAAGCAACTCCTAGGCAGCGTACGCATTTGGATCTAATTGCTCAATATACGAATGATATCAGATACTTGCCGGGGGAACAAAATGTGGTTGCGGATGCATTCTCGAGAATGCATGAATTGTCAATCCCAGGAAGTATAGACTTCACTGAAATCGCAAAGGAACAAGAGGGTGATGAAGACTTGAAGAACATGATCGAGTCAAACTCATCCGTGAAAATTAAGGCTTTAATGTTGAATGGGGCAGAAAAATCGCTATTTTGTGATGTGTCAACTGGTAAAGTACGACCATTTATTCCAAAGCGTTTTCGAAAATCAGTCTTTGAAAAAGTTCACAACTTATGTCACCCGGGTGTTCGAGCCACTGTCAACGAAATGCGACAGAAATTCATTTGGCCGTCCATAAATAAAGATGTTCGATCTTGGGCAAGAAACTGCATTCCATGCCAACGCTCGAAGGTGGGCAGACATATGGTCACGCCTGTGGGCTCCTTTTCAGAAACCTCTGATCGTTTCGATACCATTCACTTGGATATAATAGGCCCTCTACCAACATCTGAAGACTTTCGCTACTGTCTTACCTTGATTGATCGCTACACACGATGGCCTGAAGCCATTCCGCTGGTCGATATAAGGGCGGAAACAGTTGCCGAAGCTATCTGCCGGGAATGGATACCTCGGTTTGGAGTTCCTTCTACGATTATCACTGATCAGGGCAAACAATTTGAGTCCAAGCTGTTGGAAGAGTTAGGTAAATCCTTGGGCTTTAAAAGGAACCGAACGACATCATATCACCCACAAGCCAATGGGATGATCGAAAGATGGCACCGCACTCTCAAAGCCGCAATCATGTGCTACCAAGTCCAGCAATGGTCTAAAACCTTGCCATGGATTTTGTTAGGTTTGAGAACCGCGCTTCGTGAAGACATCAAGACTTCGTCAGCCGAATTGGTTTACGGAAAAACTCTAAGATTACCTCACGAATATTTTCATCCAGGCAATGTTGAACCACAAACCGATCTTGTGAAGCGTTTGCGGCAGCACTTTAACGAAGTGCGACCAGTTCCCGCATCCAATCACGCTGTACTTAAACCTTTTATATTTAAAGACATTATGTCTTGTGAGTACGTCTTTCTACGCAATGATTCAGTTCGAGCCTCTCTTCAACAGCCTTACGATGGACCTTTTAAAGTAGTCAAGCGTGGATACAAAAACTTTTCAATCGAAATCAAAGGTAAAACGGTCAATGTCAGTATTGATCGACTCAAGCCAGGATTCTTAGAAAATCCTGAACTCTCAAGCGACCAGTCGGAACCTATTACAAATACAAGTCAAGTAGTCCGACCTAAAAAAAGAGTAGCTTTTGCCGATGATGACCTGCCTAGTGGCAAAGTAGTCTCAACAAAGTCAAATGAAAACCAACGCAAGACGACAAGATCAGGCAGACTTGTCAAGCCACCTTTAAGGTATCGTGACCCGTGACCTGGCCACTAAGGAGGGGGTATTGTGGCAGCACACATTTAGGAATCGCGCTTATAAAAACGCGCCGATAAAAACGCGCCGTTAAAAACGCTCTTATAAAAACGCGCCGACTAAAACGCAAAAGAATCTGTTGCAACGAAAGATCGCACTTCCTGTCACGATTCTTTTTTGACCTTCTTCTTTTTCTTCTCTCGCTGGTGATCAGACGCAACGTGGTTCGTGGTGGCTAAAAATTAAAGTTTAATTATTAAATTAAGTATTATTAATTGTTTCAAATAAAAATGAATTATTTAAAGAAAAGAAAATCCTTTAATTAAACATCTCCAAAACCTCACCAGTTAACTCCTCGTTATAACACAGTAGAACCTTAAAAGTCTCCAGCCACGCAAGTAGCCGGAAACTTCACCAACACACCCGTTTTGACCCTACTACTCTCTTGGGTTTTCGTAGTTGTCTTAATCTCTTAGCTGATCGAGCAGCCAGAGAATAGACGTAAGCCTCCCACCACGACATGGTGAAACCCGTGTGTGTGGGGGGGGGGGGGGTGTTAAGTGCAGTCAGTAATACCTTTATTCCAATTTTTTTTTTATTATAGATCGTAAAAATTAATTGAAAGAAAAAATTTATCAAAATTCTACGCGGTCGCCGTTTTCGAGAAAAATACGACTTTTGAAAACCATTTTATAACATTTGTACGGTGTGTACCTACAGTTATTTGTAGGTAGAACAGACATTTTTTCTCACATCTTGTAGATTATGTTAAAAAACTTTTATTTATCAAGCTCAAAACTCAAAAAAATCGAGAATGGGGTTTTCGAAATATTAAGTTTTTAAATTTTTTTTTTTTTAAATTTGAATATACAGTACTACCTATCTAAACTTTTAGGGAGCTTTAGCATACAAAAAAATTATCAAATATGTCGAACCGTTATGGAGAAAATAAAAAAAAAGGTCCCAAGAGGGCTATCATTAATAAATCATTTTTCGGAATTTTTTTTTTTCAACCATTAATCAGCCCTAACTAAATGAAAATTTGTTTAAAGAAATCTGTAACAGTTTTTATGAAAAGAAAAATATTCATAAGATTTCGAAAAAAAAAGTCGTATGACTCGTACCGTTATTTTTGGTTTAAAAAAAAAAGAAAGAAGCGTGAAGGGGCACAAATTTAATCATGACATCTACCTACCAAGTTTAAAGAAAATCGAACAGACAGACAAACAGACGACAGATAGAATTGCTAGACCCACTTTTTTTTGTCTTCGCTAACATCGTAATATCAACTTTGATCAAAATCTCGAGTTCGATTTTTTTTTAAGGAATGCATAACTTGGCCTGTAGTATCTATAAGTCGTAAGTTAAATCTAGGTGTGCTATTATAGGCATTGACTAGATTTTGGTCAAACAAAAATTTTGGTACCCGTCTTAGAAGGCTCCCGTAAATTAAGCTAGAGGAAATTACGCCAGTCATTTTTACTTGCGACTTATAGGTTCTATAAGGTAAATTATGCATTCGTAAAAAAAATCGTTTTCGAGATTTTGATCAAAGTTGACATTTCGATGATAGCGAAGACTAAAAAAGTGGGTCTCGCAATTCTGTCTGTTTGTCTGTCTGTCGGTTCGACTACATCCTAAACGGCTCAGCCGATTTTCTTCAAACTTGGTAGATATCATTTTTAATTTTTCCCCCACACACGTTTTTTTCTTTTTTTTTCTCAAAAAGTGTTCGAGAGATTTTAAAAATAAAAATACAAAAAAAAATCATTTAGTTAAAGCTAAGTAATGGTTGAACAAAATTTTCCGAAGAATTGTTATTAGGGTATCCCCCATGGAACCATTTTTTTAGGTTTTGATTTTCTCAAAAACGGTACAACCGATTTAGATCACTTTTTTTTCTTGCTAAAGTTCCCCAAAAACATAAATAGAATTGTGTACTCAAATTTTCAAAAAAAGATTTTTTGGATTTTTAAAAAAAACTTCAAATTTTTTTTTCAAAACTCAATCTTTCTAAAACTCCATCCTAGATTTTTTTTAAACTTGATAAATAAAAATTTCTCAATATAATCTACAAGATGTGAGAAAAAAATTTTTATTTTACCTAAAAATAAAGGTACCTACAAATGCTAAAAAATCAAAGAAAATGGTTTTCAAAAATCGTATTTTCCTCGAAAACGGCGCCTAGAATTTTGATAAAATTTTTTTTCTTTCAATTAATTTTTATGATCTTTAATTTAATAAAAAAAATTGAAATTAAGATATTACAGCTTGTACCATAGAACCATTTTTTCGAATTTTGAATTTCTCATTATCCACATAACGGATCTTAATGAAGCTTCTAAAAAATCTAAAACACATTGCATTTCAAAACTTTAAAATAAATATTTTTTGAATTTTTGAAAAAAAAAATCTATTTTCTTTTTTTGAAAATTCGATATCTCAGAAACGGCTCAATATTTTTTTTTTGGAGAAAACCCCAAAATTTTGTTCATACAAATTCTGGCCTTTTTTCCCAGGAAAACAGATCAGACTTTTATGGCAATCTTTCCAGAATTTCAGGCACTTTTTTCAAAAAAAAATTCTGGCATTTTTTGTGTTGTGTGCAATAGAGAGCCACCCCGGATGAATGTTATCTGTTTCTTCTTACTTCATCACATTTAAAGTGTCTTCTTTGAAAATAAAAAAACATTTTCTCGTCTTTTTTTCCAAAATCTAATTTGATAGGTAATTGATTTTCTGTCCTAACTTGCATTTTGCTTTCTGGATCTTTTTCCAGACCTAGCTGGCCCAATTTCCAACATTTCTGGCTTATTTTCCAAGATAATTTCTGAGCTGACCCTTTTTCCAATTTTGAGGAAACATTTTATGGCGTTTTTTTTTTTCAGAAATACATTTTGGCGAAATTTCTTCTGGCGTAATTTCCGGGAGCCGTCACAGAACTGTTTTTTTTTTTTTTTTTTTGTCCGACTTTCTCATTAACGACTCTAATGATTTTAACCAACATTTTTGTACATGAGCTTCTCTAAATTTAAAATAATATTTTATATACAAATATTCGAAAAACATTTCTTGGGTTTTTTGAAAAAAAAAAATCCAATTTTTTTCATTAAACCCATGTTTTATATTTATTTATACATAATATTTAAATTCCAAAGTACTTTTACATAAGAGCAAGTACGTGTGATCCAGTCGTGCATTTTCTTTCTATTTAAATGTCCTCCGTAAGCTATCCACGATTTTTTGAAAGAGTTTATTCTTAGCTGAGATAATCCAAGATTCTACATAAGATTGGTGAGAAAACGATTGACTGGAAAGTCCTTTCATCTGAATAAATAGTATTGTTGCATTGGCAACTTTTAGTCAAGTGATTAAAGTTTTTTCAGTATAAATAAAAACAAATTTTACTGCAATTTTCGATACACATCTGAAAAGTTAAAAAAAAAACATTACAAGCAAGATCTTGCGACCCCCTTTGGTTACTGTATCATATGATATTTTTGTTTTCTATCCCCATTAGGGCCAACAGCGGGGATATCTTTGCTTATTGTTCCAGACTTAAGCGAAGATTATGAATTACGTCAATGAAAACGTGGGGTCACATTTAATACGGGGGTTGAAAGATAGCACCTAATCCGGAAATTGCTAAAATTAAAATGAACTGGTGCCATGGGCGGTGGAGGAGAAATTACTTTTATATCTCATACGCTTGTTCTATATATTTTCTCATGTAAACATGCATATGTACATGTAACGGGTGATTTTTTTGAGGTTAGGATTTTCATGCATTAGTATTTGACAGATCACGCGGGATTTCAGACATGGTGTCAAAGAGAAAGATGCTCAGTATGCTTTGACATTTCATCATGAATAGACTTACTAACGAGCAATGCTTGCAAATCATTGAATTTTATTACCAAAATCAGTGTTCGGTTCGAAATGTGTTTCGCGCTTTACGTCCGATTTATGGTCTACATAATCGACCAAGTGAGCAAACAATTAATGCGATTGTGACCAAGTTTCGCACTCAGTTTACTTTATTGGACATTAAACCAACCACACGAATGCGTACAGTGCGTACAGAAGAGAATATTGCGTCTGTTTCTGAGAGTGTTGCTGAAGACCGTGAAATGTCGATTCGTCGCCGTTCGCAGCAATTGGGTTTGTGTTATTCGACCACATGGAAGATTTTACGCAAAGATCTTGGTGTAAAACCGTATAAAATACAGCTCGTGCAAGAACTGAAGCCGAACGATCTGCCACAACGTCGAATTTTCAGTGAATGGGCCCTAGAAAAGTTGGCAGAAAATCCGCTTTTTTATCGACAAATTTTGTTCAGCGATGAGGCTCATTTCTGGTTGAATGGCTACGTAAATAAGCAAAATTGCCGCATTTGGAGTGAAGAGCAACCAGAAGCCGTTCAAGAACTGCCCATGCATCCCGAAAAATGCACTGTTTGGTGTGGTTTGTACGCTGGTGGAATCATTGGACCGTATTTTTTCAAAGATGCTGTTGGACGCAACGTTACGGTGAATGGCGATCGCTATCGTTCAATGCTAACAAACTTTTTGTTGCCAAAAATGGAAGAACTGAACTTGGTTGACATGTGGTTTCAACAAGATGGCGCTACATGCCACACAGCTCGCGATTCTATGGTCATTTTGAGGGAAAACTTCGGAGAACAATTCATCTCAAGGAATGGACCGGTAAGTTGGCCACCAAGATCATGCGATTTGACGCCTTTAGACTATTTTTTGTGGGGCTACGTCAAGTCTAAAGTCTACACAAATAAGCCAGCAACTATTCCAGCTTTGGAAGACAACATTTCCGAAGAAATTCGGGCTATTCCGGCCGAAATGCTCGAAAAAGTTACCCAAAATTGGACTTTCCGAATGGACCACCTAAGACGCAGCCGCGGTCAACATTTAAATGAAATTATCTTCAAAAAGTAAATGTCATGGACCAATCTAACGTTTCAAATAAAGAATCGATGAGATTTTGCAAATTTTATGCGTTTTTTTTTTTAAAAAAGTTCTCAAGCTCTTAAAAAATCACCCGTTATATGTAAATATTATTTAACAGTATATAGTTGGTGGCGTGCGGCCTATACCAACGCATATAGTCCGCGATTCTTGGTCCATTAAGTATTCATGAAGGCAGTGCGGGGCTATAAATTTTAATAAAGCCCTGGAACAGCAAAGAGCACCCGAGGAAAAGAGGCTGGGTGAGGTTAGAAAAATGCGAGGATTTTGCAGCAATGGGAGCTTTCAAATATTTACTTGATTGGTTTGGGGAGTTAGTGGCTTAGATGCGAGTATTTGATCATAGTCATCCCACTTCCTTTTACACTTGTTCACTTGTTCCCTGGTAAGAAGTGGCTTTGGCCACGTCACACTTAAGTTATTTACAGTTCATGAATGCCATGAATCTTTCAAGGATTCGTCGATTTTCTAGGTTCCCCTGAACATATACCATCGGTAGTCGACAGAAGCGGTGACAATGACGACAACCCCTGCCAGGACAGGTATCAATTTCAATCTAATTTCCAACTCTCCGGAGTTCATATATTTATAGACTCGTTGATGGATGTGCTGGACGTAGTCGAAATGTGTGTGTATGCCTGTCACGCTTTAGAGGGGATTGTGTGTGTTTGTGTTTTTTTTTTGTCCTATAGATATTCTCTGTGATTCCACCTCTGCCCAGGCTGAGTGACATTCCGCTTGACGTGGAGCTTTCACCGGTACACCACGTATGTTTGCCTTCATGACAAGGGTGGACAAAAAAGCAACTGTCCGCACACAGGAACGAACACATCTTCGCTCTGGGGCTAAATTACGAGACAACGGGAAAGGACATATTACATTAAAAGATTTCCTAACCCCTTGGAGGGTGCTGTTCGTGCTGGCTGGCTGACGGGCATGAAAATGGTTGGATCATGGGAAGAGTCGGTGGGCTACCAAGTGATACGTGCTTGCCATTTCAATTGATATCAAACGTTGTTTGTCATTGTCAGTTCGTTTTGGCCACCTTTGGAATGAGAAGACTTTTTTTTTTCGTTTAGTCAGGAAATGTTCCTTTTATTTTTTTAATTTTTGTTTACAGAATTTATCTAGCTCGAGGGACCAGTTTTTATTTATTTTTGTTTTTTATTTTTTTTTAAGAACACACATGTTGGTTGAGGGTCACTTCAAATAATTAAATAAAATTAATTTTTGACAAAAAATTGATGAACGGTCGAGTTGACAAAAAAAAAAAACAGATTGACATATGAGACCAAAAAATAATTTGGTAAAAATGGAAAATTCAACATTTGACGATTCAACCATCTATCAGTGATTTTAGTGTCACTCGTTAACGATTGCTATACGCGAACAAACACAGGTCTGTTCAGCTGTGATGAAATGGTCAAGAGTCAAATTGTTTACTTATTGCCTACTGACTGTTTGGCGTGCAATTTAATTTAAACTCATCGAAGTGTGATCAGCTGAATTGTTTGTAAATATTGAAAAAAAAATGAAAATCGTTGGGCACGAAAGAGCACAGATAAATAATTGCAAAATACTCACCTAGGCGCCAAGGCCATATGTTGCTGAATGTGGTATGGAATAGTTTTCGAAAGACCTTGAATTTGTAAAATCAATATTAAAGGGTGAGAAGATTGTTCGACTTTTATTTCGACAGCCCTAAATTGAGTTTTTTGGTAACTTGTGTGGTTAACAGACTCAAAGGTTAGTTTGCAATTTTATTTGTATATTTGTACGTGTTTTTTTATATTTACAAACTAAATATGCATAAAATGAATCAAAATTGTAAAAAATATAATGCACGACTGGGTCGCACGAACTTGCTCCTATGTAATAGACTCGTAATTTAAAAATGAATGTTATTAGAGAAAACTGTTCATAAGGATAAATTTTGTTTTTTAAACTCTTTAAGTAGTAAGAGATAGAAACAGAATGTTATGCAAATATGAATTTATGTAAGAACAAAAATTATAAGCCGTTGTAGTGGTTTTATAAAAAAATAAGATTTTATATAAAAAAAAATTTTAAAACATTTTCGAGAAAAAATTTTGGTACGCCAATTAAAAGTTTTATTATTTTTCGAATAAAACTTAAATTTACAAAAACAAAAATATTTAGCCGTTTTTTAAATATTGAATTTTCCAAAAAAAATAGATTTTTTTTTTTCAAATTTCAAAAAATATTTTTCTTAAAGTTTTGAAATGCAATGCTTTTTAAACCTTTTGGAAGCATCTCTATAAGAAATTTCATTAAGATCCGTCATGTCATTAATGAGAAATTCAAAATTCGAAAAAATAGTTCTATGGTAGGTACAAGCTGTAATATCTTAATTTCAATTTTTTTTTATTAAATTAAAGATCGTCAAAATTAATTGAAAGAAAAAATTTTTTATCAAAATTCTAGGCGCCGTTTTCGAGAAAAATATGATTTTTGAAAACCATTTTTTAATTTTTTTTTACATTTGTATGGTACCTTTATTTTTAGGTAAAATAAAAATTTTTTTTCTCACATCTTGTAGATTATATTAAGAAACTTTTATTTATGAAGTTTAAAAAAAAATCTAGCATGGGGTTTTCGAAATATTGAGTTTTGAAAAAAAAAAATTTAAGTTTTTTTTTTTTTAAATCCGAAAATTTTTTTTTTTTGAAAATTTGAATACACAATTCTATTGAAGTTTTTGGGGAGCTTTATCACAAGAAAAAATTATCAAAATCGGTTGTACCATTTTTGAGAAAATTAAAAACGAAAAAAATGGTTCTATGGGGGGTACCCTCAATAACCATTTTTCGCAAAATTTTTTTCAACTACTACCTAGCTTTAGCTAAATCAAATTTTTCTGTATTTTTAGTTTTTAAATCTGTCGAACAGTTTTTGAGAAAAAAAATATTTATAAAATTTCGAAAAAAAAACCATATGGCAGGTACCGTTATTTTTGGTCTTAAAAAAAAAGAAAGAAGCGTGTGGGGGGAAAAAATAAAAGTGATATCTACCAAGTTTAAAAAAATCGGCCGAGCCGTTTAGGCTGTTGTCGAACAGACAGATAGACAGACAGACAGAATTGCGAGACCCACTTTTTTGGCCTTCGCTATTATCATAATGTCAACTTTGATCAAAATCTCGAGTTCAATTTTTTTTCCGAATGCATAACTTGCCTTATAGTACCTATAAGATTTATTTATTAAATTTGAATTTATAGAAATAAAAATGCCAGAAATCGTTTTTGATATTTTTCAATAAAATGTTCTCATTGCATATGTAAAGTTTTTACCACTTAAAATTTTCATTTAAAAAAAAAAACAAAAATCAAAAACCTTTTTTTAAACTTATACCTCCTGAAATCTATTTGTTGCCTATACGGTATAATATTGAAACTTTAGGAAAATATAGGTACAGTGCTACCAACCTAAACTTAATTTTTCGTTATTGATATTTATATTGCCATTTTTTGAGATACATAGATAGATAATTAAGATTATAATAAATATGCAAATAAATTAATTAATAAATATATAAACGTGCTAACACATTAATGTACAAACAAATAATTGGGTTAATTTTTTTTTACAAGATTTCTTACTACCCTCTTTTCTCTTTTAATAACAAAAGTTCAAACGAACCAAAAACAATCAAAAACTGTTTTGCTATTTTTTTTAAACAATCTTTTGATTATAATTATTTCAATTTCTTCCTCGGTCCATATCTCCCTCATACCATTGACCAATGTCTCATCTAAAATAACCTAAATTAACTCAATGATGAGTATACTCCTGGCCCATTGAGTATCTCCCGCCCTTCCGCACTTTCTCACCTCTCAAAATTCTTCAGTTTATCCCTATCACAAGCAGAATTCCCTCAGTTAAGGAAACTTTCACATATTCCCAAAATCTTTGTAAGCATTTTGTACGAAATTTTAGGCAATTGTTGTAAGTCTCTCATTTCCCCCAGACATCACTGTTTTGTCAAAGTGTCAAAGATGGATCCATAACGACTAACCTTGTTGAATTCGTATCCTTAAACCCCTCTGTCTTAAAGAATGGAAAGGAATTCGACGTTGTCTCAACCGATTTCAGTAAGGTCTTTGGCAAAATTTCACATAAAATTATTCTATTCAAACTGTCCACCCTTGGGCTTGAACCTATCGTCTTAAGCTGAATTTCTTCGTACCTGATAAACCGTTACTATTATCCTTACTAAAATTCGATTCATATTTACCTTCTCTGAGGATCTCTTAGCTACTTCCGGGGTCAAACAAGGCAGCCAGTTAAGACCCCTCCTTTTTATTTTTACTTATAACGATATTGAATATTGATGACCATCAAATATTAACATATTTTACTCTACGCCGATGATGCCAAGTTTGTCAACACATGATTCGACACTTCCTCAACTTGTTCCTGACAATTTCTCTATCAGTGTCCGAAAAAGTTGCTTAGAGCTAAATATTTCCAAATGTCATTCAAATACTTTTTCACGAAGACGAATCCAATCTCCTCCCCGTCGCTGGCTTCTGCATTATCAACCCATATCCACCCATGAGTCAATTCGCGACCTTGGTGTTTTGTTTGATAGAGAGCTCAATTTTCTCACAGAAATTGACGAGATTATAATTACAAGAAAACTCTACTGTAAGCTTTATGCAACGTTGGTCGAATGAATTTTCTGACCCGATCCTTTTACATAACCTATATTCGCCCCCTTCTTGAATACGCCTGTCACGTATGGTTCCCTTATTATGTTGGGCAATAAACTCGTTCAAACCCTATAAATCAGCTGGACCGCATGAGATTATTCCGGCATTTCTTCAACATGCTCTACATATAATCACCCCATGGCTTAGGGTAATTTTCAAAAGTTGCATTAAATGGAGATACGTCCCTATCAGCTGGAGAAAGGTTAAAGTAGTCTCAAGTCCAAAAGCTGGAAAATCGACACACTGGACTGCAAAAGATTACAGACTGATAAGTCTCTCTTCATTCCTCCTCAAGACACTGGAGAGAATTATTGATCTGCATGTTAGGGAACTTTCCAATCCAACCAATCTATGCAACTACCAACGCTTACCTCAAAGAAAAGTCAGTGGAGACTGCATTGCACGAGGTCGTCTCGAGCACAAAGAATATACCCTGGCAGCATTTTTGGAGATCGAAGCGTTTAACAGCGTAAAATTGGAGTCCATTAAATCTGCTCTGGAAGAAGTTGGAGTTGAATCTGCCATTGTGGACTGGATTTATACCATGCTCAATGGCAGAATCATTAACTCGCTACTTGGGTATAACATTTGAGAGGAAGCAGTTACAATAGGCTATCCACAAGCATTAGTAATTTCACCTCTCCTCTGGGTCCTTGTTGTTAACAAAATTCTTACAAGATTTAGGAATCTGGGCATTAAGATAGTAGCCTATGCGGACGACATACTAATTCTGATATCGGGTAAATATCTTACCACCATCAAGGATATTATGAAATCTTTACTTAAAAAACTATCTTCTTGGACAGCACAAAAGGGTCTCGGGGTTAACCCTTCCAAAACTGAACTAGTCCTGTTTACGAAGAAAGGGAAATCGGTGGGCTTTACCCCCCCCCCCCCCCCCCCAATCATAACAATATTCATCTGAAACTTTTCAACGAGGTTAAATATCTTGGAGTAATCCTTGATTCCAAGCTAACATGGAAGCGTAACACAGAAGAAAGAATGAAAAGAGCACTATGCGATCTCTACACATGCAAAAAAACGTTCGGTACACGGTGGAGCATGCGACCGCAGGTCATACAGAGGATGTACACGGCGATTGTCCGTTCCATACTTATCTATGGGTCGACACTATAGTGTGGTGGAAGGCTGTAGAAAAAAGGAGCTATCTCAAAAACCTCAATAAGGTACAGAGACTAGCCTGTTAAGGAATAACGGGGGCACAGGGTTCTACGCCACAGGGCTGGAAATTATTTTAAATCTTCCAGTCCTGGACGAACACATAAGATGCTAAAAAAATGAGCTCTTGGAAGCAAAGGTATGACACGGTGGCTGGGCTTAATGTGACGACTGACTACTTACCACCCAGAATAGATTTCAACAAACACTTCTCTAATACAATACCCGAAAGGCATGGATGGGAACATCATCATCATCATCATCGGCTCGACAACCGGGTTCCGGTCCTGGCCTCTTTCAACAAGTCTCTCCACCTATCCCGGTCTCTAGCCGACGCCATCCAGTTGCGCACCCCAAGGCTTTGGTCTACCACGCTGCCGTCTACCATAGAATGTACCACAAAGAACTTTCCGAGCAGGTTCCTCTTCGCCCATGCGAGCTAGGTGCCCTGCCCACCGGAGTCTACCGAGCTTAATTTTTGTCACGATATCTGCTTCTAGGTAGATTGCGTACAATTCATGATTGTACCGTCTCCGGAATCGTCCTTCCTCACATATGGGGCCAACAATTCTCCTTAATACTTTTCTCTCGAACGCAGCTAAGAGGTCAGAGTGCCTTTTGCTAAGCACCCAAGTCTCGGATCCATATGTGAGTACTGGCAGGACCATGGTCCTGTACAGCAGCAGTTTTGAAGTTATGGTGAGATTTCTGGATTTGAAAAGCTTTGACAGACTGTTGGCTCTGTTGGATTTGAGAAGCCGCCCGCGTATTTCTTCTTCTATATTGTTATCGGCTGCTACTATTGACCCAAGGTATTTAAAGGATTGCACCACTTTAAATTCGTGCTCCGCTACCTTGATTGTTTGACCAACTGTTCCTCTCGCATTCGACGCCCTCATGTACTTTGTTTTACCTTCACTAATGTGCAGCCCCAGATTTTGTGCCGCCTGCTCGATCTGGATGAAGGAATCATGTACAGCTTGTTCGGATCTTCCGATGATGTCAATGTCGTCTGCGTAAGCTAGTAACTGGCTGGACCTGTTGACGATGGTCCCTCTTGTTGCTGTGCCAGAGTCACGGATTGCTTTCTCCAACGCCAGGTTGAAGAGGAGGCAGGCCAAACCGTCCCCTTGTCGGAGTCCATTAAAGATTTTGATTGGTCTGGATAGCAATCCGGCTATTTTTACTTGGCTTGTTACGTTGGTCATGGTCAACCTACATAGTCGTGTCAATTTATTTGGGATGCCGAATTCTCTCATGGCTTTGTAAAGTTCTACCCTGGCTATGCTATCATAGGCGGCCTTAAAGTCTATAAACAGATGGTATGTTGGGATGTTAAATTCTAGACATTTTTCCATCGCCTGCCTAAGGGTAAAGATCTGATCAGTTGTTGATTTGCCTGGAATGAAACCACACTGATATTGCCCGATGACGGTTTTAGCGTATGGAGTTATCCGGTCTTGTAGGATAGAGGAGAGTATCTTATAGGCGGTACTCAACAACGTGATACCTCTATAATTGCTGCACGTTGTGACATCTCCCTTCTTATGTATGGGGCATATTATGCCTTTTCGCCAGTCTTCTGGCATTTCTTCTTGCTCCCATACGTGCACTATAATATCATGAATTGCTTGACGTAAGGCTGGCCCGCCGTGATGAAATAATTCGGCTGGTATGCCATCGGCTCCCGGGGATTTGTTCTGTTTAAGCCGGCCTATAGCCTTCTCAACCTCTTCTATGCTTGGTGGCGGCAACATAGGGTATTCTTCTGGATGGGAACCCAACTCACTAATTAGTGAACAAGGTATCTCCTTCTACACCGATGGGTCAAAAATGGAAGAAGGAACAGGAGCTGGGGTGTTCTGTGAAGCTCTCAATATTAAAGAATCATTCAAACTCCCAGATGAGTGTAGTTTCTTTCAGGCTGAGATTTGCGCTATTGAAAGGGCGACATGAAAAACCAGAACTGGTCGGAGATCACATATTTCGTGGACAGCTAACCTGCCATTAAAGCTTTAGCCACTGAGACTATAAGATCCAAGAAAGTAACAAAATTCCGAGACATGCTGAACAATATTTGTAACACTAACCAAATCAAGCTCTGTTGGGTTCCTGGACAGTCCCGATTGGCGTGATTAAAAGGAAAATAGACCTTATAACTAAAGGGCAAATCAATAACTCCTGGTTTTCGAGGGACGACTGAGTTATCTCTAAAAGTATATGGCCTAGAATTAATGTAAAGGAAACTCGATATATTTTATCGCTGAATAAAAAGAACATTAGAATCCTGATAGGTGTACTAACGGGTCAGTGCGCCATTGGCACAAAGCCCACTAAAATGGGTGCATTTGCAACCGATTTCTGTAGGAGCTGTCAGGATTTCGAGGAGATCGAAAACATTAAACATCCGCTCTGAGACTGTCCGAACCTGAAAACAAATCGCCTCCGTTACTTTGGAAAGAGGTTCGTTGGAGAACTGGACGATCTAACGCAGGTCTCCGTGGCAAATGTGAGAAAATTCATAGTGAGCAAATGAACCAGTCTACAAAAGACATTAGTTTAGGAGCATCTCTGGTTTTATTAATAGGGGATCACAATGGACCAATAGGCCCCCCAAGTAACATCACCGCAGCTACAAGTTATTGAAATGTTTTAAAGTAGCTCTGAAAAAGTATAATTCAAAACTAGAGCACTATTTCCAATTAGGTTGCAGCTTCTAATAGATATATGAATAATTGCGCCTCTATATTAATGTTAAAAAACATGTTTAGGCTCTATTATCTTAAAAAGCTTTTTGCTCCATAAATATACTCCTTAACACTGTATATAGCCGCTATCAACGAGCAGTACTTGTTATATTTCTCTGCGCTTCAAAAAGGCTTTTAAGTAGCAACAAAATGATGTTAAAGGTTACTTAAGAGCTGTTAGATATCTTAATAACCAAGCTCTATGAAAACATATTCCTGTTTCTGCTTAAAGCCAAAAATATTTACTAAAGCTATTTGCTTTAGTATTTTGTAAACGTCAAAGCGATACATACATCTAAATCTCCGACGTTCGAGTATTATTAATTAAAAACGAAATAAACCAAGGCCTAAACCGAATTGAAACGAACGGATATTTATTTTAATATATTAACATATTTTTTATTTCAGAAATACTAAATATCTGTCATAAACAGTAGTTCTTCTTTTAATTTTATAAATGTTAACTTTGTGATCTTTTTGAAAATTTTGTCTTGATTTTCTAAAATCAAGGAAACAACACCATCTGCCGCTAGAGATGGTGAGCTGTCACACACTACCGTATAGGGTATAGCCCGACTGTGGCCTGCCTTGCGCATAATAGTCATCATCATTCAACACAATCTCAGAAACATTAAATTTTTCATTAACAACAGATATTCCTAAATTTTGGACATGAATTTCAGCGTCTTCAGCTTCGTATGTTATTCCTTGAGGATCCGGCAAGGAGTCCCAGCATTGCTCTAAAGCTGAATTAAAGTTCGCTTGCGGTGATCTGGCTGACTGCGATTTGTTTCGTTTATCTTGCACACACGTATAAGAAGATTCTGATTCAACATCCGCATCGTCTTCCACCTCGGTAATAGCTTCATTCAGTAGTTCTTCTTCCTTCTCCTCAGCGAGAGCAAACGTTGGGATATTTCTCCTTTTCACACAGCAAGCTCCCCATTTAGATATTTCTGGCTTTGATAATGGATTTCTTAAAACACTATTTAATTTTTTGGTAGTCCAATTTAATGGAGGGAACCAGTAAACTCCATTAACTTCAAAGGCAGCTGGAATTATTGAAAGTACCGTGCGATTTCTTTTATTCAGCTCTTGGATTATTTTAAAAGACATCTTGAAACGACACAATTTAGCAAACCGAAAGTAATCACAAAATATTTCCTGGAGTTGTAGAATACACAATGCAGACAGTAGAATTGCTGTATATTTGCTTATATTTTACCGCTTTAGAACACACAGCCCTAACAGAGTTTTATATGGGTTAAGAATAGATACATCATCTCAAAGTTAAAATTTTTGGTTAATGCTATGCCCAATGTTAACACAGGGTGTATTAAAAATATATACGAATATAAACATGTATGTTTTATTTGTGTCAAGAATTATCGTTTTCAAGCGGGGAGTGCTAAGAATTTAATTTCATTGTATTTGAATAATTTTAATGAATAAATAAAAAATAAAAGCAACAAATACCGATATAATTCAATGCAACTAAACTTTCGCAAACAAGATTATTTTCAATACATTTTTTGTGTTATGTTTTGGCCGAAAACCAGAGATTCACACAAGTATTATTTCAAAGCAACTTTGTTCGACAAAAAGCATGTCAACAATATTGTTCAAGGTTTTTGAGTTGTTTCATTTCAATAAACCTCTGATTTAGACGTAAAGTATGTTTTTTGTGTGGTAGAAGAGTGTCAAAAATAATTTTTAATACATTTGCGTTGTTTTTTGGCCGAAAACCATTGATTCACGCGGGTATTATTTCAAAGCAACTTTTTGCGACTATAAACATGTTCAAAGATTTTGCGTCGTTTCATGGCAATAAACCTCTGATTCACACGTTAAGTATGTTTTTATGTAGTAGAAGAGTGTCAAAAATAGTTTTCAATACATTTACGTTGTTTTTTGACCGAAAACCAGGGATTTAGACAAGGATTATTTCAAAGCAACTTTCCGCGGCTATAAACATGTTCAAAGATTTTGCGTCGTTTCATGGCAATAAACCTCTGATTCACACGTTAAGTATGTTTTTATGTTGTAGAAGAGTGTCAAAAATAGTTTTCAATATATTTGCGTTGTTTATTGACCGAAAACCAGGGACTTACACGAGGATTATTTCAAAGCAACTTTGTGCGACTATAAACATGTTCAAAGATTTTGCGTTGTTTCATGGCAATAAACCTCTGATTCACACGTAAAGTATGTTTTTGTGTGGTAGAAGAGTGTCAGAAATAGTTTTCAATACATTTACGTTGTTTTTTGACCGAAAACCAGGGATTTAGACAAGGATTGTTTCAAAGCAACTTTCCGCGGCTATAAACATGTTCAAAGATTTTGCGTCGTTTCATGGCAATAAACCTCTGATTCACATGTTAAGTATGTTTTTATGTTGTAGAAGAGTGTCAAAAATAGTTTTCAATACATTTGCGTTGTTTATTGACCGAAAACCAGGGATTTACACGAGGATTATTTCAAAGCAACTTTGTGCGACAAAAAGCATGTCAACAATAATGTTCAAGAATTGTGAGTTGTGTCATGCCAATAAAACTCTGATTCACAGATAAAGTATTTTTAAGTATGTTTTTGTATGGTAGTAGAACGTCAAAAATACTTTTCAATAAATTTTTTGTTGTTTTGTGGCCGAAAACCAGGGATTTAGACAAGGGGTATGTCAAAGCGACTTTGTGCAACGTAAGTCACATCAAAAATTAATAATAAAATAAAATTTTGTTCTAGACTAAAAATCCAACAATCTATTTATTATCGTTTATTGACATATGAAATTGAAAATGTTACTTTTGTTCTATGATGTGTGGTTGTTTTATTTTTTAATAAATTAAATTTTTGAATAAAAAAAAAAATACTTTCTTTTAATACGCGAAGATTTTTAACACTTCATGCTTGGGCAATTAACAAACATTAAAGATTTCGAGTAGGCACCCTGTAGTTCGCTTATTAAAGTCGCTCTGTAGGAACTCTAGTTAAACATTGCGCATCTCCTACGGCGATATAAAAGCTCTACTACCATTAAAGAATTTTTTTTTTCTAATATGGCGAACTTTAGATAAATGGAAAAAAATTATAAAAACAAATTGATTTTAAAACTTGATTGCCAAAGGAATCAAGAATAAATGTACAAAACAAATAAAGTTTGTACATTTACTCGTAGTTCCTGCCTGCAGAACATATTATAACAGAAAATTATGTTCGTTTGTTCGTGCAAAAATTTTCCAAGATATTTATTTTTTAAAGTTTTTGTGTTAAAACCGCTTATTTTAGAAGCGCGTTGTAATATTTCTAAGTACAATTCAAACATTTGTGGTAAAAAAAGAATTGCACTCAAAAATCACCATTTGTTTTGTTAAAACAGCTATATTATTAAATATCTCAATCTTAAATACTTTGTTTATTTTTGAAAAACATTATGTTGGACATGAAATACAGATGCATTAATGTATTTATTAACACGTATACTAATACAAAAATTATACATCATTGCTTGTTTTGATTAATATCCCACTGCTGAAGAACATACAGCTCCAGTTTTAATAACGTAAAATACAATGTAGAGCCGGAAGTGCTCTTGAAAATAACAAAATCAACTCACTTTTGCTTTTATACAGCCCTAAATATATCACGGAACTATTAGAGAGCAGATAAAGTGCTCCATTATATCAAAAAATTAGCTCCTAATAAGCAAGATACTGGCCTTTAGCCTGATATTAAAGCTTGTGCCTAATGCAGCAACTTTAAAAGTGCAGAAAAGGAGCTAAAAAGAGCTCTCAAACTCAAGAAATTTGCTTCAAATGAGTTGAACAGTAGCTCTAGGATAACTAATAAAGCTTGTAGCATATTATGAAGTTAATTCGAAAAGCTCTTGAAGCGCTTAAAATACTTAGAACAAGCTAAAATTGTTACTTGGGCCCCCCGTGTACGCAACAGTCTCTGTGCTGTGCACGCCCCTCCTAACCTAACCTATGGTTCCCTTATTAGCAAATTTATATATCTCGCATTGATAGCATTCAATTTCGTTTCCTACGTTTCCGCCTTTGTGGTCTGCTTTGGAATAAACCTTCGATTCTACCTCCTTATCGAGCCTAATAAATTTGCTCGCATACGACAGAAGAACAAGAAGAGCAATAAATGACATTCTCTTCATTCATCGACAACCTTCAGGATCTGTTGACTGCATAACTCAACAATTCCATCTCTTTCAACACTTATTTCCGCAATATAAAAAATCCTCGTTTCTTGTAACTGCCAACGTACCTCTTAAGAGGCCTCCGGCCAAAATGTCGAACTCAGATTCGAAGATTGGAACTTCGAATTAAAATAATCACTCCGCATTTGTACATTCAACATGTTTGATCTTCGAAAGTTGCATTTGGGTTGCAGAGAAGTTACAGCCTACACACAACCTTCTTTGATTTGCTTGTTTTATTTTTGTGTCTTCTGCTCTGTTTGATCTGTTTGTAGAAAAGGGTAGTGTAAAGATGTATAGAGGGGTAAGGGTAGGTTCAACCTTTCCGTTCTGTGAAGTACATTACATGTATTAGGCGATGGAACATTTGAGCAAGAAAAAAATATTATTTGTATCTACCTAGAAGCTCCAATATGTCTATCAAAATTAAGTTACATACCAATCTGTGTATATGTATGTATGTAGGTATACCTACATATATCATAAAACAAAAAATTGGTGAGGTTGACTTTGAATTTGAAATAATTCAGAGTTATTATGTAAGATTTTGTACCTATATTACAGATATGTATTTTTTCGACCTACCTATATGTACGTAGTCATGTACATTATTTCTGTGGCGTTTGGTACAAACATGATAAGTCCATAAGATAATTTGCGTTTTTACGTTCACTTTACTTGGAGCTAGGGCTGAAACGGGTTGACTGATTTTCTTCAAATTTGGAAAACTGTTGAAAATATTCTTTAAAAAATTATGTTCCAATTTTTAAGAAAATAGATTTACCCGTTTAGGTTCGAGCTCGATATAAAGTGAATGTAAGGATGCAAATTATTTTATGGAGTTATCATGTTTCTACAAAACACCACAGATTTATTTGTAATTGCACGTTTCGATAAAATGTAAAGAAGGACTTGCTTGAATTAGAAAGGTTTTTTTATTTTAAATTCTGAGTACGAATTTTACTCTCTTAAAAATCATTTTGGTGGTGATCGAGTTTTTGCTAAATTTACATTTATATTTATTCTAAGTAGTAGATAACCAATTTGATAAAAAAAAAGTAAAAAGGGATTTAGAAAAGGCTAAACAACCCAAAAAGGGAAAATTAATACCTAAGTACGTGAGTATTTAGCTATTTACAAATGTACTATTCATGCATAATTTTTTTGATCACTTTTAACTACAAAGCTATTTTTAATTGTGACTTATAGGTTACATAATGCAAGTTATACATTCGTTAAAAAAAATCTAACTCGAAATTTTGATCAAAGTTGACATTACGATGATAGCGAAGACGAAAAAGGTAATACGATAAGATAGCACCTGTAAAAAGTGCTGATTGTGCAATTTTGGTGGGAACCATATGAAAAGGTATGGGTCGTAATGTTCATAGGGAATAAGGTGTTCTAGATTTTGATAGGGTGTTATAATCTTAATAAACTGCTTAAACAGTAATGAATTTGTTCTACGAAATGGGATACTGAACGTTATGGTATTATTACGTTAAGAACGAACCGGGCAGTGTATATTTATGTTAATAATTGACATTCAATTCTGCCAGGAATAATCTTATAAATAAATATTTCGTCTAACAAAACTTGTCCTGAAACAAAAAAAGGATATTGAATAGACTTAGCCTACAAAATAAGTTGAATGCTGTCTAAACATTTTGAATTCTGTATATCTTGTGAATTTTTTTGTTGAATTTTTCAGTTTTGTCTAAAAATGTTTCGTAATTTGGATTCCAAATAGTGGATGCATATTTAAGAGTACTGCAGAAAAGTGAGTAGTATAGTGCTATAAATATTTCAGATTTCTTAAAGAATCTAACTGTGCAGAAAATAAAACCTATGCTCCTGGCCTGATTAACTAAGAAGTATTGGTAGTGTTTGTCAAACATTAGCTTAGAGTGAAACACAACAGTTAGATCTTTTTGCTCATAAACTCTTGTCAATTCATTTTCATCCAATAGAGTTAAAAACAATAGGATCCTTTTGAGGAGTGAAAGACATAATTTTACATTTATTAGTTTTCAAGGGAAGGGAATTTGAATCACACCATAAAGAGATAAAGAGTTATACCTTACTCCTTATCTATCAAATTGGTAAATTATATTATGATTAAATATTTGGAAAATGTTTTTATAGTTTAATTTTAAAGATATTGGCGCAAAATTTTAAACATCTTTGTCTAACATTTTCATAATTTACGATATGTTGGACAATTCTTTTTTTTTTAGATATCTATTGTAAATATAGTAATAACTTTGTAATAATTAAACAAATAAATTCATAATTTTGCTTTGTATAAATGTATTTGCAAACAGTAACTTAAATCCAACAAACTAACTAATGTTTTTATTTTAAATTAATTATTTTGTAACGCTATAGTTTCAACTCAGTAATGAATCAATGTATAAGAATACACGTCAATTATTTCGACAGACGGCATATTATGTCATTGTTCTATTTTCTTTTATATACTTCTTATAATATTCTTGTATTGTCTAAATAAAGAATTTTATAATTATAATAGATAATAACCGATTTATTTATCCATCGCCCGCTACAATATTGGAAAATTTAAGATCGAAGAGCACTTTTGAACAATTGTTTCGCATTTCTAATATTCAATCTACTTATACAAAGCACATCTTTTAAAAAAATCAACTCCAATTTGTTTTGGTATGAAATGACCATTGTTAATCTGGATAAAGTATACTTTTAAAAGATAAAATAGCTACATATTTGCTACTGTTAAAGTTAGACGAGCTCTTTAACGTTAAAATATAGTTTTGCGTTTAAAATTAACAAAAAGTCGGTTCTCGTTTTATAAACGATATTTACAGCCAAACCACATTCTAAAATTGATTTAGAGTAGGTTTTAAATGTTTAAAATCTTGCACCATTTTGTTTATGAAAATCATGTTTGTGGATTAATTATTGAGTTATAACGTTTCAGCTGATATCACACCTTCCTTCCAACCTATTCATG
Source organism: Chrysotoxum bicinctum (assembly GCA_911387755.1). Classification (NCBI taxonomy): domain Eukaryota; kingdom Metazoa; phylum Arthropoda; class Insecta; order Diptera; family Syrphidae; genus Chrysotoxum; species Chrysotoxum bicinctum. The sequence continues at coordinate 105,561,600 of OU426989.1, read as the reverse complement.
AACAAAATTTTAATTAGAAACATTTAAGTATACAATACATATCTTTATACAATAATAAAATAAAAAAAAAGATTGTACTTACTGCAATAATTAAGAATGTATACCAATTTTGTTCTTATGTACCTATTTGAGCGTTTTTTGTATTCGTGTTTTTATTTTTAAATAAACAAAATCTATAATTGACCTTGCACCCACTCTAGGACAAACATCATTTTTATGAATAAGAAAAGCTCACGAAAAAAGGATAATTTAATATTTTATTTTCTGAGAATATTGTATCGACGGTTAACTTTGAATATCTCCTAACATAAATTTTTTATGAAACTCACTTTTTGATGCAGTTTCGTTAATAATTTCCATCTGCTTCGCTGAATTTTTAAAATTTAAGCTATTTCACATCATGGATATTCAAAACTTATAATTATGTATAAAATTTTATTACTATGCATTTTAATTTTGAGACTATAATCTGTTTTTTTTTTGTGGCCCCTTTAAAGTTTACAAAATGCGACATAGGAGATATTCATAGTTAACCGTCGGTATTCTGATTTAAAAAAGTCATTTTACTAAAAAGGGGTTGGATAATATCCTAAAAACTCTAATATCGGGGAGAGTACGATAACTTAGGCGCCAAAAATTGATAACGGATTTTTGTAGAAGGGTCAAATACTAGCGTTTTTTACTATGGGAGGGGGGGGGGGGTCTATCTCGCCCCGTTTAGGAGGTAGGGGCGATTTTAGAAAAAAATGACTTAAATTGAAAAAATGCGTAATGCGTAATGCGTAATGCGTAAGCAAGCAAAAAAAGCAAATATCCCATAAAAAAGTAGTTTTAGTTATTTTCAATTTTCTCAAAAACTAGACAACATAAAATCATCTAGTTTTCAGTTTTTGAATAAGAATATATTAGAGTAACGAATTTTAGGAAAAATAATAATATATAACTTTGCAGTTTTGAAAAATTAAACTTTAAACTTTTTTTTTATGTTTTTTTTCACCAAAATTTGAGTTTAAAACTCGTTTTTTCAAAAACTGTGCATAGATTCTACTTGATTTAAAAGTTATCTAATAGATCAGAGTATTGGCTATAAAAAAGGTATAATACTTAATTGTAAGTATTACCGTTATTTTTTAATATTTTAGTTTCCATTTTAGTACCTTTTTTATAAAATTGCCCCTCCCGCCCAAACGGGGGGAAATAGACCCCCCCTCCCATAGTAAAAAATGCTTGTATTGAACTGTTCTACAAAAAACCGTTATAATTTCCTGGCGCCTAAGTTATCGTACTCTTGCCCTAATATCTCTTCTCAAAATTGCAAAAACTAATACCTGCCTTGAAATGGAAAAGTTGAAAATCTTAGCTCAAAAATGAAAAATTTCAAGATTTTTCAATTAGAATGAATAATTCCCTCAAAATCCAATATTTGTCCAAATTATTAAAAAATATTAAATATGTACCTATTCGAAAAAAGGATATTCACCTCGTCGTTCGTCGCAATACAAAATAAGATACAAACCGATTTCTTATCATAATAAACATACCGAGCTTCATAATAATACATTCAATACTTTTCGCATACCAACCAATGTACATATGTAGTTACTTTTCTTCCTAAAAACACACAAGCCAATCCAACAAGTTAAACTACTCCTTTGCTTCATTTTACATTCACACCATACTCATCGCTTACCAATCCCTATACCACCTTAGCCTTCAAATATTATCATCCACCGTCACCGTGGTTCTGCTCACATCCATTTCTTCCCCTTCTACACCCCCCTTTATTGAACATCTCCTATACCTAAAAGCCTACTCGCCTTTCATGTTCGTCATACTTCTTTTTGCTTCAGTTCCAACAAAAAATAGCTTTCTTCGAAAAAAACCACGTTTTGGCAAATAGATGAACTAAAAACAGCCAGTAAACAAAAGTAACGACTTTTGTGCAAAAAAAAAGACTTTTGTAAAATTAGTTATTTTGCAATAAAAAGTTACTTTTTGATTACTTTTTTTTAATATAATCAATTTTAGAAAGCATGATGTCATTTTGGGAAAGTTATGATGATCTTTTCACATAACTACACATTAAAAAATGCATTAGAAAATGAGCAATTTTAATGTTTTTCAAAAGATGATTATTCAAAAATAGAGCCCAAAATTAAAAATCCGCTCCGACGCTCTTCTAAGTCTCTTCATTACCTTTAAAATGACGTAAAAATATTATAAGTTTTCCACTTCAATTTGTCACAAACCTTGCACAACTTTAGCAGTTTTGTGGAATTTAACGAAAGAAGCAACCGGAATATTAAAATTAAATAAGAAAAATATAAAAAAATTAAAAAAGTGGCTCGACGCTTTTCAAGATAAAATGTAATTCTTTCATATGCAATTTATTTTATTTCAATACGTCTTGCATTGACTTCACAAACCTTGCACGAATTTGCCCAATTTCACGTTTTTCTCAATATTTTGTCCGGAGGCCTCTTAAGGCTCCAACGAGCCTATTACTCGCACGCTTCGGAGGATTAATAGTAACGTTAACTGTTTCGACTTCAACCTCAGTTCACTCTGTCTTCAAATTCAATCCAATCCTTGATTTATTAAATAAGAGCTATATTTAAGTTAGATTAAAAACTAGCTTGTATTAATGGGGTTATTGGGCCCACGAAAATTAAAAGTTAAAACTTTTCAGATCAAGTATTGGTAAACTTTATTGCGTCGCACGGTGGGGCAGTATGACCTAAAGCGTGGCATCAAATCAACCGTTAGAGCTAGAAAGCTGAAATTTTGCACGATGACTTCTGAGCCCAAACAAAAAATATTTTAAGACCCGTATCCCAGCCACGCCCACTAAAATAACCTCTTTTCTTAAATGTGCCAATTTGTATTTTTTTGATCTAAGATCCATTTTTTGTCAACTAGACTTACCTTACTCACAAACTAAAAAAGATAAGAAACAAAGTAATAAAAATGTTTTAATTGTTTATTTATTGAGACATAATGTAAATTAAAAAAAAAAAACCTATTAAATACAAACTTAAACAATGAAATGTTTGCAATGTATCCACAATTAAAAATCATTCCTGCCATCTTCACTGTCATCCTCATCACAATCGAACTCAAAAACAGTGTTTGATTCATCGAAAAGATTGAAATTTTTTTATGCAGCTTTTGCTTGAAACTAATAAACGGATCCGAGCTCGGTATATAAAGAAATTAAATATATCTTCGTTCGTATTTTCACGGCTAGATTTTCCCGAAAAGTTCTCACGGAAATTTTTAAAATCCTTGTTTCGTGCTTCTTGCGCTTCCTCCGAAAGTTGTCCGATAGGCAAATGTGCAGACGATATAATTTCTGGGCCACGAATGAAATATTTGTGCAGAGTTGGAGGCATACGATACCAGGGATATTTATTGACGAAGCACCTCGCTGTGTCATGCGCAAATTCCCTGTACTTTTCAAAATCAATCTCATATCTATTATGGCAACAACGATTTTAATGAGTTCAATGTCTAATTTAGTTATTTCGGCTGAAAAAATCGCTTAGCTGTGTTTCCGTCATTTGTGTTACCAAATCCCGGCTTTGGTTTATCTACAATTAAGCCACAACGTTCTCGGATCTCCCTTTGAATTCGAGCCTTTTTTGCTGCCACGACTTCTTTGTCACCTTCACACGCTTGCCATTTTTTAATGGGTAATTTGTATGCCAGATGTAGAAGGGATTCGAACATTCGTATCCAACCGTGCAAAATAGACATTCCAAAAGAAAGGTGCTCTGTTTTTATTGGACGTCTAATCATATCATCGACATTGTTGAATTCTTTCGAAGTCGCGCCACATAAATAGTATTTATGTGTTGATGTGGTTTCAGTTAAGCCATCTATTATTGAAAAAATTAATGAGTGCTCAACCTTAACACACCTGTTACCGATGAACATGGACGTTTGTTGAAGGTTTTGGATCTCTGCATCCACTCGAGCTTTTTCGAATTTTGAAATCAGTTTAGTGTATTCAATTTTCAGGGGTCTGCAACAATTTGTCGAAGCCGGACGAGGGTTTTGCCAGACTATATGCACACCACTTACTAGCTGAATGGGGACTAAACAGGTTATAAAAACAGAAGAATCGTCTGCTTCTGGACCGTGAAAAGCTTGTTTATATGAGCTATGTCCAGAGCTTCCATCGAAACCCCACTTCGATATTAAATAACACTTATCAAGCTCTTCGTCTTCCAATTGCAATGTGCCAAAAACACACTCCAACATAGAAATTAGTCGTTTTGATGTTATATATCAAGAAAAGTTTGAAGACTCACTTCGGCACATGTAGCTGTGATTTTTACTGCATTTATGTTGGGATAGCAAGCTTTCTTTGCATTTTGCACAAATTTTTTGGGTCAATCATTCTTATTTTATTATATTGATACCGTGATAATTTCGCTGCAACTAATACCATCAAAGCATCTTCTCCCCTCATACAACTTCTCTCGTTCGACTGCGATTTTTCAAAAGCTCGCCTGTATTTTTCAGCCCGATTGGGGCTTACACTCACTTCTTTTAAAAGTTTTGAGGCTTGGATCAGTCCGGAAGGTTGTAGACTCATTGGGGTAGCATAATTGAGGACACCAAGAGATACAGAATCTCTCAGTTCTCGGGTTTCTCTCCTTTTCGATCGTTGGGAAGAATTTTCAAACTCTAACTTTGGACGACTTCGTTTCTTAGCTAAAACGGCTGCTCTACAGAAAGCTAGATATGTGTTAAGCCAACTATGATTAGTTTTAAAAAACTTTTCCTCGATCCTGCAAGCTTTAAGTCACCGCGTTTTAAAATCCGCTATGAAATGCGAAATTTGTTTCATCAAAACCGCAATTTGGCTTTTTTCAGAGCTTTTCGTCATTTTAATCAACTTTCTATTAATAAACTGAATTGTTCCTCTATTACAATACAATATAACACGGACTTACCCGGAACACAACTTTAAATCTTCGGGACTTTAGAACTTCCTAAAAACAAGTATATTAAAACTTATCGCAGGACTTCACCTCTAATTTACACATTTTTTTTAATTTTTTGTTTTTTCTTGTGCCTCTCACATTGAATTTGAAGGTTTCATACCAATATTTCAAAATTATTTGAAGATAAAAAAAAATAATCAGCCTCAATGCAAAAACCAAAAAACACTAATCAAAGGGCATACGGTAGTGCCCAGACAAGTTCTGGCACTACACCCTTTTTACAGGAACAAACTCAGGCGATTTTTGACCCCTCCCTATCTTCAGTACCAATGAAGTCAGAAACTTAAAATTCCGAATATTTGCAATGCTAGTCAAGCACAGGCGCCTCACCAAATTTCAATTTTCTAACATAAGCGGTTCCTGAGATATAAGGCCTCAAAAATCACAAAAGCACTTCCTGGCATCGTAGAATCTTGTAATTTTGCAAAACGGTAGGTCTTGTCATGCGAGCAGAGGAAAGTTTTTTGTGTGTCCAATTTGAAAGGTTTTAAAAACTTGATCAGTGAACCCATCAAATCATTAAATAATAAAATCATTAAATAATAAAATTTCTCTATTACATTGTAGCTGTTTCAATATTATTCTACTTTAAATATTCGGTATTAAACCTTCATGAAGTAAGAACTTGGTGTACTTTTAGATCTCAGTACTTTTAATGGCTGACTTGTTACACAAAGGTTTTTTGGTATAGAAGAACTTGGCTGTTTTTTTAACACTTATGGTTTTGGTCTGATTTTTGTTTCCTTAATCAGAAAGTAAAAATTAAGCTTCAATTAAGCTGCGCTGTGGTGAATAAGAGATTCTAAAAAGAAATGACTTTTATTTTAGATTCGATATTACTTAATCGAAAAATAAAAAAAAAATTGAGGATATTTTTTTTAATTTTCATTTTTGAATTATTGCCAGCTTTTGGATCGTTTTGCCCTATTGTGCGTCGCTTAAGTTCCCTCTTTATCAACCTCTTTTAGCATAGTTTCCTTGTTTATATAATTTTAAAAAAATCAAGGACTTTTCAGAGTCGTAATACTTCTTCGTTAGAAGAACCGTGCACTGAACCAAAAAGTGCAGTCATATTGACAATAAAATTGTCAATTTTGAGCCAATGACCATTGTAGTAAATACGACACTTTTAGATTGTCAATTTCATAAATTAAAGATTTGGTATTCATATTGACAACTACGACTTTTATATGGAAAATCAGGATTGTGGTATTGATAACTAAATTATCAATTTTTAACCAGAGCAATTGTCAAATTGGCAATTTCTATTTGCAATTTTTCACTGCAGTTGCTAATTTGAAAACTATGGTTGTTTATTTTATTACAGAAGTCGTCAAATTGAAAACTTCAATTGTTTATTTTTATCACAAAAGTTTTCAAACTGAAAACCACTATTGTCGAATTGAAAACTGAAATAGCCAATTTGATTACAGCAGTTGTCTAACTGAGAACTGCAACTGTCGATTTGATCACAGGAGTTGTCAAATTAATGACTTGTACTGTTGATTTGATAGCAGCAGTTGTCAAATTAAAAACTGCTGCTGTCAAATTAAAAACTGTGTTTGTCAATTTGATTTCTGTAGTTTTCAAATTGATTACTGCTATTATCAATTTGATCACAGCAGATATCAAAATGAAAATCACAGGTGCAACATTGAAAATTACAAACGCCAATTTCATTTAAACAGTTGTCAAAATGGAATCCGCGTTCGTAAAATTTAAAATTGTAGTTTTCAATTTGACAAGTGTATACTTACTATTCAAAGTTTTGAGTCATCTTAATAAGTTATTTCCATTCTGAAATATAAGCTTTTAAAAAAGTTTAAAATAAAAATCTCACTTTAATTTTCAGATCAGTTTTAATGGATCATAAATATTACATGGTTTTATAGTAAATAAATAAATAAACTTAAATAATCCGCAAACCGGATATTACCTTAGTGAAACATTTCTCGAAATCTTTGATTTTGGGTAAAAATATGATTAATTAAAACAAAGGATAAATAAAAATCAGAAAACTATACCTTTTAAGACCAAGTATAAATGTTCTTCTTTCCAGCTCCTCAAAAAGTTTCTTAACTCCGTATCGACAACCGTATTAATTGGCAGTATTTGTATTGTACCATATTGTGAATACTTGGCTATGTAAAAATTTAAATGATCTATATTTTAAAATAAATAATGTTGAATGATTTATTACCTTATACCTTCTCACTTGTTTTTTGTATATGCACTCATAACACTAAAAGCAAATCAAACTTTATATTATAATTCTTATGACTTTCGGTAAAAAGCGACCGACTCCGATAACGCCAGACAGATTAATGACCTAACCTAACGCTAAAAGGGTTTTACATGAATTGAAATCTAAATATGCAACTCCGGGTATTGAAATTGACAATCAGAATTATCAAGTTGATGACTGGTTTTAAGGAAATGATCATCATATTTACAACAACAAAAGTTAAAGTCATGACTGTAACGGCAAAATGTTCGTATTAACAACCAGATGTGCCAGTTCAAAAATCATCGTTTTCAATATGAAAATTATAATAACTGTAGTTGTTTGATTGAAGGTTGTTAAATGACTTACCTACCTTGTAATGATTTTTCAAATATTATGTTCTATTTTATTGCACATATTACACTTTAAAAATAACCAAATACTATGAATGAACGAAATTTGAAACTTTCATACTTTTCGTATACGTATTTTTAATCTTTTTATCGTGCCCATCTTTCAAAAAAAGGTCAATTCACCACCCACCTTTTAGGTGGGTTATCGGGATGAGTTTGAAATATGAAGACTTAATGGTGCAAAAATAGAATGAATATAGTTAGTTTTAAGTTTTATGTCAGTTACTGCGTAAATTCCTTTTATTTTAGAGAAAGGGCCCTTCATGCAACTTTTAAGTTGTCGACTTAATCGACGCATCTGATGCGATACTGTATTTTTAGCTGGATTTGAACGGGTGTGGATAATTGTAATAAGATAAGATAATCAAGGTTTTCAATGTGATAACCCCAGAGATGCAATAATCATATCGACAATATTAAGTGGTTAATCGATTGCTCTTGTATTCAGTATGAAAATTGTGATGGTTGCTTTTTTAGATATACAGTTCTAGTTTTACAGGGTCTAGTTTTTTTTACACTCTGAGAAATAAACTTAAACAAAGAAAATATTATAGCGCAAAATGTTGGTTGATTAAGCATGATGTCGAAGCATTTTTGTATGATTATATATACATATAAGTTATAGGAGGATTTAATAAATTTTCAGTTAACTACTCGTAAATTCAAATAAAAAAAAAAAACATTTGATAATACGGGACGCATGAACTGATATTTTTCGAATGGAACAATGATAATGCTGTTTAAGAATAAACACTTAACAGACGATGGTCAAAATTTTTTCGAACTATGTATCGTTTTTCAACATTGTATTTAGTATTAGTAACATTGGTCAACCAGATTTTTGTAACAAAAGAAAAAAAATTTGTCGTCGAGTCCAATCGTACATCATTTTATCTTTTATTTTCAAACTATACATTAAAATAAAAGACATAAAAGATACATTGTCGTTATTTCCTTTTTATTTATTTTAGTTTTTATATTGACAATCGCAATATTCAATGTTATAACTGTCTATTTGATGGCCGTAGTGAGTTTTCAATGTGATAACGAGAATAATGCGGTTATCAAACTGACAATCACAATTGTCAATTTGGTGAGCTACCCCTCTTTTATTTTTATTTATCTTGATTAACATATTGATAACCGCAATAGTCAGTTTGTAAACTGCATCTGTCTACATATTTGACTATCGTAGTTTTCAATATGATGATAGGAATAATTTGATCATCATATTGACAAAAACAATTGTCAAATGTCAACTTCAGCTGTTCATTTCATGACCGTGGTTTTCACAGTAATGGGGGAAAAAGCCATGGTCATAATGACTATCATTATTGCTAACTACATGATTTTAGTTTTCAATCTGATGATCAGTCATCATATCGACTTTGAAAATATTCTATTTAAATACTGCAGTTGCTGATAAGATAACTGCGAGTCTCAAATTCTAAACTAAAATTGAAAATCTAAAATTTTCATATTCACTATCCAGTTGTAAATTTGAACTTGAATTTTTGAAAATTTACGTCATATTGACTATTTTTTTCACCATTTTGACAATTTTCAGTTTACTATCAATGATTGTTGATATGACAACGGTTATTTTTTTCAGTGTGTAGAACCGTATCAAATGTTCTTATTATTGTGAGCGTTTTTTTTTTTTTTATTTCGGAAAGCCTTTTAATCCCATAAAAAGCTTTGAAAATGTACTTTTTTTATGACTTACATTTATTTTTAGTTCTAACCATAAAAAAGAATAGTCTTTTCCGTTAGAAAAAAAAAATAATCTTCCTTGAATATTAATTAAAAAACTACAACATATTGGACAAAATTGTTTATGTTTAGAAATAAACAGAAAAATCATGCTTAAACATAAAATTTTCTTACTTTGTATGTACAAACATAATGACCCGACCTAAATGATGAAAAAACTCCTCTTTGTTTTGCAGTACCAAAAAACCATTAAAAATAGCCATAAACCAGTAAAGTGGCTAGCGCACCATTAAATACTTGTCTTTTGCCATATAAAAAAAAAAGGAATCTCAGTAAAACCATTTTTCAAAAACACCAAACCATAAAAATAAAATGTTTGAAAAGAACAGGAGCAATTAATATGCGTGTGGGTTGCTTGTGTGTTTACACAACCTCTCCCAACCACTAACCCCACATTTACCCTAGCAAACTTTTATGTGCATTTATTACATTGAGCTTTAGCGAGGAACCTTCATAAAGATTCGTAAAACATTCAGCTCATAAAGTTTATGCATATTTCATTATATGAATTTTATAAGAAAGAAACACCCTTGTGCATCACCCATCCATAAGCCTTGGGTTATTAGTCGTAAACATGGTCTTGTGTGCCGCTGGCCTGCTATAAGTTAATACGATAGTATGGCTGAACATTAACACTCTTTCAAAAAGTTGTATAATATTTCTCTGCCGTATATTCGTTTCTTCGCGGGGAACGCGCATTAAAAGCGGTTTAGTCCAACACTCGCCAAGGATTAATCTTTAATCCTGAGCGTTTTATTCGTTAAGATTCAATACTATGAATGTGGCAGAGAATGGTATATTTAATGCCACCACCGAAACCGCCCCCGTTTCTCTGATTCAAACTTTGTTAGAAATAATAAAGTGAAGTCCCTCCGTACGCAGTCCTTATGGTTTATGTTTATGCTTTCCAGCAACGACGACGGCTCAGTGGTTTATTGCTTAATTTATACCGTTTAAGCAAATGGGGGGAGGGGGGACATTTTTTTGTATCCTAAAATTGAAGGAAAATTTTGTGAAGTTCTATTTTTCTAAACAAGATGAGTTGGACTTTGTCATAATGAGTTACCTACTCTCAGAGGACTTATATTTATTTATTCAAGAAGCAATTCGTATGACTGGAGCATGCTGAGAGAGCTGGCTGATTAGGATTAAGTTGGTGGGGTGGGCATACGTTATAATAGTTGGATAAACTTGCCATGGAGCTATGTGGTATTATGCCACACAATTTCCTTTTTTTGTCATAAACAAAATGAGTTCTAAAGACATAAGTAAATACTAAGTTTTTTCTTAATTTCTGAGTACACAGTGAATCTCTTTTATATAGAGCACGAACCAGCGGGAAGGCTGGAACCCCACATGCCAGAAGCACTAGTAAATTTAATTTGATGCCAAAGAGGCAAAAACTTTTATTTCACTCTTTCTTTCTTATCTGCAAGTATATATGGACAAATCTAAACAAAATGGTGGCCTTAGTTAAAAATGATGAGTTTGTGTGAAGCTAAAGCGGCCAATACACACGACACTTGTGTGCACACCACCTGTGTCGGAGTACCGAAATGTGTGCCGTCTGTGGACTGGTGCTGGGTTTTTAATTTTTGGTGTCGGTGTCTCGATCGGTGTGATGTGTATGGGGTTGTGCGCGCAGAATTTTAATATTTGATAAAATGACACTCATTTTAAGATCTTTCCGCTTTGAAACCTTTTGCACAACTGAAGCGTGCACGAATCGGTGTGGCGTGTGTTGTGGAATGCCAGACCGGTGTATGCATACAAGTGTGCACACATGTGTCGTGTGTATTAGCCGCATAAGGACAAGTTTGTATGGGATCTCGAGAACGAGCTGAGATGGGATTTTATTAATTTTTAACACGATTTTTACTGAATTTGTATGCCAGAAGCAACAATAAATATTATTTAATATAGTTTTTGTTGATAAAGAGCAAAAAAGGGGGTGTTGGTGAAAAATACTTTTGTTCAAAGCGAGTCTTTCATGAATGTTTTCTTTTTTTATAATTCACCCGCCCTCTAGGGTTTATTGGGAGAACCTTATAATGTTAAACACAACACGAGCGATGGGGAAATTAGGTGGGGAGAGAAAGGGGGTGTCGATCAACATTAGTATTGAACGTTTGAAAATTGAAATGGCAAGGCAAAACGGTGCCGGGTAAATTATTCCATAATCGTGTTGTGGGACTAAGAAAACGGCTTGAGGCACGTGGGTGAACTGATAAGCTTTCCGTGCGAAACATGTATCACGGGTGAACTGATAAAGGAAAAAGGAATGCAACTGGCTACTTTGAGTGATCATTTTTTGTGAAAGAAGGGGCTCTGTTTCCTATCAATTTTAACGCTCTGCTCTGAATTCTATTCAATAAGTGGAGGGAAGTTTGTGCTGCACCTGCAGATGTGAGTTAAACTCAAGTTTTGGACGTATAAACGCCAGATCAGAAAAGATGCAAAATTTCTTAGATCGATATAGAAATCATAAGCATTTAGCAGAGTTTTTGACGGTCTCGAGAATGTGATCATTTCAACGAAGATCGTCGTTGGCACACATATTGAGTACTGAGAGATTATTAGTTTCTTCGAAGGACAATGATGGCATAAGGGGTACATTTTGTGATGTGCTTTTTGCTTTCCAGCCGAGGTTTTGCTTTCCAGGGTCCCTCTGAAGAAAACACGAAACTTCAGTCGGATGGTCTTTAAAACCTTATACAAAGCCTTTATTGAAAACAAATCTTAAATTCATATAACAACTAAAAAAACATTCTTGACTTCAATTAATTTACACCTTGCCCGGTGTATCTGGTAAACTTCGGTTATTCTCCTTGTATCGTGGTCCTGTGTTCCTTTAGAAAGCTCTATTCTGGCATCTGGTTTCTTCATCAACTGGCATTCGGTATCGGGTTACTCTTTTATAAGTACGGACTACGGTCTTGGCGCTTACAAAATCAGCAAATTTAAGGCCCCTAGTAGGCACTAGATCGGCAGGTCTAAGGCCCCTGGTAGGCATAGCCAATGCATAAACACCGACAGATCAGCAGGTACCAAAGCCGCTGCACAGTGTGTTATTTTGCCAATCTAGCGTAACTTTATTCGTTAAGCATTTAAATGGAGTGTTATTGATATAAAACTGTTTAATTATGTACGAGTAATTTTATGTTGTTTTGTGAGATTTAGAAGCTAACCTTGGACTTAAAAATGTATTTCTCATGCATTTAGAAAAAACACGACACTTTGAAAATGCCCTCATTTGACCAGTCTAAAAACATTAAAAATCCCTACTGAAGTTTTAGTAGTTTGTTTTGTTTGCTTTTTTTGTTTCTTTTGAAACATAAATGTAGTTAAATAGTTTATTCAAATTTGTTTTTATTTCAAGGATAGTCTACAAAAAAAAAACAATTAATGTTTTTTTCTGATTTATTGATTTATTAGTTGCTTTATTTAAATACACAATTGAAACTATTAATGTTCTTCATTCGAGCTTGACGTTTCAGAATTTGTAGCTTTTAGTAATGCAATACGTTCTGAAGCAAGTCGAAGAGAATAAATCTATGTATCTAAAGATTGGAAGGTTGTAAGATTGTTTTCAGTTTTAGTGATGCAATTCATTATTTGTGCAGACACATCAGTGACCGTAATGCTTCTTCTGCAGGTTAGTAGTCTTTTTTGGCTTCTTGGACTAAATAATATGCCGGTCAAACATTTGAATTAAGCTCTTTCAGCTGGTGTCGCATAGCTTTATACTGCTCATTTTCGTATTAACTATGAGCACAAGGATTTCTTCGGGTGACATTATCTTGTCCCCATTTTCTTGGCTTAATCTTGCCTTCTTGATTTTTGTGACTATTTCATCATCATCATCATCATCATCATCATCATCATCATCATCATCATCATCATCATCATCATCATCATCATCATCATCATCATCATCATCATCATCATCATCATCATCATCATCATCATCATCATCATCATCATCATCATCATCATCATCATCATCATCATCATCATCATCATCATCATCATCATCATCATCATCATCATCATCATCATCATCATCATCATCATCATCATCATCATCATCATCATCATCATCATCATCATCATCATCATCATCATCATCATCATCATCGGCTCGACAACCGGGTTCCGGTCCTGGCCTCTTTCAACAAGTCTCTCCACCTATCCCGGTCTCTAGCCGACGCCATCCAGTTGCGCACCCCAAGGCTTCGGGCGTCCTGGTCTACGCCATCTCTCCAGCGCAAGCATGGTCTACCACGCTGTCGTCTACCATAGAATTTACCACAAAGAACTTTCCGAGCAGGTTCCTCTTCGCTCATGCGAGCTAGGTGCCCTGCCCACCGGAGTCTACCGAGCTTAATTTTTGTCACGATATCTGCTTCAAGGTAGATTGCGTACAATTCATGATTGTACCGTCTCCGGAATCGTCCTTCCTCACATATGGGGCCAACAATTCTCCTTAAGACTTTTCTCTCGAACGCAGCTAAGAGGTCGGAGTGCCTTTTGCTAAGCACCCCAGTCTCGGATCCATATGTGAGTACTGGCAGGACCATGGTCCTGTACAGCAGCAGTTTTGAAGTTATGGTGAGATTTCTGGATTTGAAGAGCTTTGACAGACTATAGTAGGCTCTGTTGGAATTGAGAAGCCGCCCGCGTATTTCTTCTTCTATATTGTTATCGGCTGCTACTATTGACCCGAGGTATTTAAAGGATTGCACCACTTCAAATTCGTGCTCCGCTACCTTGATTTTTTGACCAACTGTTCCTCTCGCATTCGACGCCACCATGTACTTTGTTTTACCTTCACTAATGTGCAGCCCCAGATTTTGTGCCGCCTGCTCGATCTGGATGAAGGAATCGTGTATTATATTCTGGCATGGTATAAAATCCCTTATCTTGCCGAAGCGACTGGTGTCGTCGGTAGCTGCAGCGTGCGTCTTATAGAGTCGTCGGTCGTTCCGTAGCTGCTGTGTGGTATGGTGTCGTCGGCCGTTGCTGCGGCAGCCGCGGCTGCGGAATCATGGTTGAACAACGACTTATTATTGATATTGGTGGAAGCATGGGACGCTTCGTTACAATTTTGTTTCAACGGGAATAGACAGCATTGAGTTTTTGAAGCATACAATTCCACACAAGATCGGAGTTTCATGAGCATATCATACGATACCCTTGCAATTGCACTTCCGAAGGAGATGGACGTAAATTTGAAAACGGGTATGAGTAGAGTTGTCGGCAAAACAATGAAGTTTCACACAAGTTTCATTTATAAAAATGAGGAAGAGTGTTGGGACAAAACGGATCCCTATTACGCATCCCAAGAAAATCACTTCTGTGATCATATCAACACTGGCATCAACGTCAACATCGAGCAAACATAATGATCAGTTAAAAATTCGAAAAACTTGTTCAGGCCGTCCTAGTGGGATGGTGCTCTTTAACCGGGTAAATGTGACACGAGAAACTGACTGATATTACATAATGCTCCGAAGTTCAGAATAGAGAATTTACCCTTATAATATACTTATCACGGTAAGAAGTAAGAAATAAGTCGATAGTGTGGGTGTTTTGCCCAGGAACATCTGGAATTCGAGTGGGCTCATCTACATGCAGAGTAAAGTGGTGCATCTCGGTAAAGATCTCAACATATTTACGTTCGGATGTTGTCTGCCCTGAATAGCGGAACCAACAACCAACATTGAAGTCACCCGCAATAACGACTTCAGCTTGAGGAAACATTTCCGAAAATTAAATCAGACAGCGCGTCGAACTTATTGAACTGCTGTCAAGGTTTGGACTCCTATAAATAAAACAATAATAGATGATGTGCTTGCGGACAGTAATTTTGAGCCGCATGAGGTTAAAGTTCGTATTAGAAAAATTTTTGCATTGAGCAATGCTGTGGAAAGCAACATCATATCTAACATAAATTATAAGTAACGTCTGTTCCGGGAAAAAATCAACGATTTCGGATGGTATATCCCCTATTGTTCTCAAGAGGTGTTCTTCTACGCTAAGAAAGGCGATTCCTCCTCCCCGTCCAATTACCGACCAATTGCA
This sequence comes from Chrysotoxum bicinctum, assembly GCA_911387755.1. Taxonomy (NCBI): domain Eukaryota; kingdom Metazoa; phylum Arthropoda; class Insecta; order Diptera; family Syrphidae; genus Chrysotoxum; species Chrysotoxum bicinctum. Next base: position 105,546,094 of record OU426989.1, on the reverse strand, counting down.
CTTGCTTCTCTTCTTCCCAATGTTATTGAAACCCTGATTAATAATCAGCTTAAGAAATATCTTGAAGAGTGGAAGGTTCTTAATGATCGGCAGTAGGTCTTTCGTAGCAATAGGTCGACCGGTGATCCGATGGTATATATCACCGAACAAATCATTGCACCACTTAATGCACTTGATATTTCTAAGGCATTTGATAGAGTTTGGCGTTAAGCTCATTTATCGAAAATGCGTGCATTTGGCATCGATGAATCTCTTCCTCGTTGGATTAGAAATTACCTTTCAGGCCGTCTGATTAACGATATAAATGCATTTGGGGGTCAAGGCTCCGTTCTGTCTCCGACTCTCTTCCTCATCGTTTTCAAATTCGTTTCCAGATCCAGATGCTTCTTCTTCGGAAGTGGCACTGCATATAGGCAGCGTATGATAAGCTCATTAAATTCCGATCTTCCGACAACATAATAGAATTGGGGCTATCAACCGCGTAGAGTTTAATGCTTCCAAAACCCAAAGCTGTCTTCTGTCCGTCAAGCTAAATATTCCACCATTGTCATCATCCATGGATGGCACTTGCAACGAGGAAACAGAAAAGCTTTCCGTTTTCGGTATGTGTATTACTGATCATTTTTTGTAGCATGATATCACATATTATTTGATGTTGCCAAAAAAAGCGGCGAAATCCTTAGGTTTCCTCAGAGAAGATGTAAGCAGTTTTTTCCCCTTCTGATCCGGCTAGAATTTAGAAGGCATACATTCGGCGTAAGCTTGAGTTACTTTACTTTAGATGGCGCTCACAGTCCAGGATGGACTACGGCCTCAACCAACAAGCCCCTCCAGCTAGCTCGGTCCCTAGCTAGCTGCCTCCAGTTAGGCACTCCAAGTTGGTTGAGGTTGCTCTGCACTTGTGCGCGCTACCTGAGGTGGGGTCTTCCTCAGTTGCGCAGACCATCAGGGGTGGATTCGAAGATTCGACGGGCTGGTGCGTCGGTGTCCGTACGCTCCAAGTGTCCCAGCCATCTCAGCCGTTGTATTTTCAGCTTCTTGACTAGGTCAACGTCGCTGTAAAGCCCGTACATCTCGTTGTTGAACATTCTTCTCCATACTTCATCGATACAGACTGGACCGAAGATCAAACGAAGAACTTTTCTTTCAAAGCACCCAAGCAGATTTTCATCCATTTTAGACAGTGTCCATGCTTCTGCCCCATACAGCAGGACCGGGATGATAAGGGTCTTATACAAGGTCTCCTTGGTTCTTTGAGATAGGGTTTTATTACTCAAATGCCTTCTTAGCCCGAAGAAACAGCGGTTGGCAAGAGTAATTCTTCGCTTGATCTCTGCACTGACGTCGTTTTGCGATGTTATAGTGGAGCCCAGGTAGACAAAGTCTTTGACGACTTCGAAGTTATACCTATCCATCGTGACGTTTTGCCCGAGTCGACGATGTTGAGATTCCTTTCTCGATGATAGCATATACTTCGTCTTGTCCAAACCCATTTTCGCCGCCTAGAGTTCAATACTTGCAAACGCACCGGTAACAGCTCGCTTCGTCCTCCCAATGATATCAATATCATCCGCATAAGCAAGCAGTTGAACTGACTTTTGAAAAATTGTACCTCTGTTGTTGAGGTTTGAGTTTCGTACAATTGCTTCAAGAGCGATGTTAAATAGGTTGCATGATAGCGCTTCGCCTTGCCTCAGACCTTTATCGACATTAAAGGGTTCGATGGTGTTCTTACCGAGCTTGATGGAGCAGCGAGATTTCTCCATCGTCATCCTGCACAAGCGGATGAGCTTGGCAGGGATTCCGAGATGAGACATGGCTCTATATAGTTGTTCTCTGTCCACGCTATCATACTCGACTTTGAAATCGATAAAAAGGTGGTGTGTATCGATTTGGAACTCCAAAATCTGTCGAAGTGTGAACTTCTGATTCAGGGTAGATTTGCCAAGCCTAAAACCACACTGATAGGGGCCGATCAGCTCGTTGACAAACGGTTTTAGGCGTTCACACAGTACAGACGACAGGATTTTGTATGCGACATTGAGGAGACTTATACCTCTGTAATTGGCACATGTCAGAACATCTCTTTTCTTGTGGATGGGGCACACTATGCCGAGGTTCCATTCATTGGGCATACTTTCATCCGACCAAATTTTTGAGATGAGTTGGTGCGTGCTCCCTGCCAAGTCATCCCCATCTGCTTTGAATAGCTCAGCTGGCAAGCCATCCGCGCCAGCAGCTTTGTACGCTTTGCTATCTCTGACCGCACTTCATTTAGGTCGGGTGGACGGAAATTTTGACCATCATCGTCCAGGTTGAATGGAATGTTCCGCCTAGCTGCGGAATTTTGGCCTTCCTCGCCGTTCAGCAGTCTGGAAAAGTGTTGCTTCCAGATCCTCAGCACGGACTGTGTGTCCACTACCATATTCCCACTCTCATCCCGACAGGCTTCCGTTCTAGCTTTGTAGCCTTGGGTGGATTGCCTCACCCTTTGGTAAAACTTTCGAACATCCCCTCTGCCGGTACAGTCCTCAATAGACCCGACCGCCCGCTTCGCATGCTCTCTCATGAGTATAAATCACATATCTGGACACCTGCACCTCCTTGATAAAAACCAAAACAGATCCCTTAGAATTGGAGGCAGTTCTAATACGGAAACTCTTGTTGCTTACGACGGTGTTCTTAATGTCTCTTGTCTTGCTTTGTTTTATCGCTTCTTCTATAAACAGTGCTCTGATGATATAGCCAGCTGCAGGCCTTCCTTGAAACAAATTCGCCGTAATACCCTTGAGCCTACTTCGGGCGTACTGTAAAATACAGTGATTCTTTCCTTAGCCGCACTACTCGAATGTGCAATACTTACGACACTCAATTGTTCTCCCTCATTGTGATGTATAAACATTTAATACCAATCTGCATCGGTATCTCCTTTTAAGTCCCCTCCTCATTTCCTAACTACTCGCGCGATGTGTTATTTTTAACATTATAAGGGTATTCATAACCCCTTGAGTGCGCGCTAATTATAAAAAAAATAAAAACCCGTCCAAGAACTCCAGGACCTGAGATATCACATGTTCCTGTTTTGTAATTCTCTTACCAGTCACATGTTCGATATTTGATTAAAATATAATTGCTTTCTTCTGCATCTACATATCCCCCAAGAACTCATACCCACTTACCATTTAACAACCCCTGACATTATTATTAACTAGCCATAAAACAACCCCCACCATCATAAACGTAATCATCACAAATCCAACGAAAAGGGTTAATCCCCGAGCCGAAATAAAATTCATAATCTAATTGCATAGCAAATGAGATACGAAATAGAAGATCTGATAACATAAATAGCAGCACATCATTATCATGGTTTTGCTGATATTACGAGCATCTCAAAAACCAATACCTATTTACATTTTCGTTTCTAAATCGATATCAAGGCTTAACAGATCCATCTCGACTCCACCATGCAGGCTTATTTAATCCCCGCAATCTACCTACATATCTTACAAGAGCACATATAAGTCTACCTATGTATATGTATACATGGATGAACGTTGAGCTTGTAAAAGACCGAAAGAAGCTCCTAAAGAGGATATATATGAATAATTCAGCGGAGATGCGTGATGCCACATGCGAATGGATATTCTGAATATCCCATCCTTGCTGCTTCGTTAATGGAATAATATTCGTTTTCCTCTTTTTGTGGTCCTTTCTCTATACGGTTAAGTGTATGGAGGGACACGAACCTTACAAAAAGGATTTCAACATCGAATTTCGTGAATGTTATCATTATTTCTGCGTTTTACCAAAACATGCGACCCCACTTTACTTGTTCCCTCGCTTCGAACATGCATAGTATATTTGTAAATCATAACAATTGCCCACAGCCACAGGGGTTGAGGTAGGGGTTCTTTAGATTCGTATTGCCCTATGAATCTCTTCTATACCACCACGATCCCAGAAAATCGGTCTCAGCCATATGAGTGAGAATAAAACGGTATTCATCTGGATTTGGGAATCGAAACGTTTTGTGAAAGCTGCGGCAGAGGTTGGATCCCATGCCAACTCCCAGTCAAGTCTAGGGATAGGTGACATGAATGTGTGCATTTTGCTTGTCGAACACGAACTATCTAATGGCCAATACGTCAGTTAGAGCTTGCGAGTACTGAACAACGAACATCTAGCATATGTATAATACGATTTCTCACAGCATCGCACTGGAAAACGAAAACAGTTTAGGGAATTTCGGTGAATCGCCTTCCTCGGTTTTTGCACTTTGGTTTATGATAGCCAAATTGGGAGAGCCACTTGGATGATTCAGCCCCATACCATTCACATCTGGTTATTAAATTTTATAGATGAGTATCTATCACGCAAAGGTGATGGTTCTTCGAAATCTGTGGTGTACTCGTAGGAAGTTGGGTGATGGTGAAAAATGGTACCTATTAGAAGAGATTGAAAATCTGTGTGCACATGAAGATGATGATATTGATAGAGCACCCTATTGTTTTATATTAATTTGAAAAATTCATTAAGCGAAGTACGAATTTGTAGAAGGCTATTTCAATCAATCATACATATCCCTAATCGAATATATGATTGCTTCCTGGAAATAATGTACCTAATCGAAAGCGGGACATGGGAGCTCAACGATATGATGGATTGATAATAACAACGCACTCCAGTGATTTTAGGTTTTAAAGGAATTAAGTAAAATTTTAAGGTCAAGCACATCAAGAAGAAATACTTAAACGTTTTTCTATATACCTTCTATAAAAAAAACTATTGCGGTAACCAAAGGCATGAGTTCTTTCAAGTTCTTGTAAAATTGGGAAAACGGCCAAAAAGTTAACGAGGTTACACCTAGAATTATCACTTCTGTGCCGTTTGTAATTTAAATCTAACATTTCAGTTCTTGCCTTAAACAAGAACGGCGGAAGCATACGCAGGACTAAACGTCCAGAAAGTCATTACAACAAAAGGCTGTCCGCAGGGAGGGGTATTATCACCCTTGCTGTGGAGTCTTGTAGTTGATGAATTACTAGAAAGTCTAACCTCCCAAGGAATTATATGTATTGGCTTTGCTGATGACATCGTTATAACGGCACTGTGGTAGTACGAAGAAAGTCCAGAGAGGGCTGTCTATAACTAGGAAATGGTGTATATCTGTGTGGGACTTAACATCAACCCTACCAAAACAACGATAGTACCATTTACCAAGAAAATACTTCTACCTCGCATGAAACCCATTCGGTTAGCGGGAGAAGTAATCGACACCCAGAGGGAGGTCAAATATTTAGAAGTTACACTAGACTCCACTAAACTCCTCTGGAACAAGCATGTTGAAATAACTGTCCGGAAAGCCACAAAGGACCTTATGATATGCAAGAGACTTGCAGGGAAATCATGGAGCTGCAAACCAAACATCATAAGATGGATGTACACCATGATGGTAAGACCCATCATTACCTATGGGGCGATTGCATGGCATAAAAGAACCGAAATAAACACAATTAGGAAATCACTAGACAAATTGCAAAGGCTTGCATGTATATGCATAACAGGAGCAGAACCGAATTTCGTTTAACGTGGACACCTGCCAATTAAAGGCTTAATTCCACGGCGGGCCTACCCACACTAGCGGGGTCAGATTTAGCGCTGACCAACGCCCTGAGTAGTACAAGACCACCCAGTAGCAATTCTGTAAACATGTTGGGGCATGTCACACACCTTGCTGAGGAGCGAGGTCTATCTAGCACCTCTTGAATCCAAGCAGAACTTGGAAACCATATGCTTCCGCGATTTGGGGCAACCACAGCCACCACGATACTCCCACAAGGGGGCCTACCTCATAGATAGTCTGAAGTAGAGGGGTCAACATCTTGCGACACAAGAAACCACCTTCACCTCCTGGGCACTATCTCCCGTGGTACCAGAATATAGCTTCCGGTGGAGCTTCGCGACCGTGAAGGTCACTTCTAGATGAGTTCCACAAAACTCGAGGCAACCTCGGATGCACACACCCAGCCACCAACCAAGGCAGAAGCTAATGACTAGGCGTGTACGCCCATACGCACAACACAAAACCCTACCTGTGCTCCTCTGAATGCCTGAACCTCCCGTCGAGATCAGATGGAGACAAGCACCACCCGAGTCGGTCAACACAGCACACCAATTCACCCACCTGAAACAAGTGGCGTACGCAAACGATACCTGTTGGACAACCCTACCTAAGAGTCAGCCAGAACCAAAAGCAAAACAGCCAAAACTACTACAAGGACACATAACAACCACCACCAGCTTGAATTGGTAGGAACGCGCACGAGCCGCATGTCGCTGTGTACCCCAGAGAAGACAAGGCGCACATGCTAGGCACCCCCAGCTCTGGACACCCCCACCGCGGATCATGCCCCAATGCCACCAAGTCAACGACTCGGGACAAAGGGCGCAATCACCACAGATGGTGGTGCAGGGAGTGGGCCCATGACCAGCGATGAGTGAGTCAAGATGAGACCCGTAAATGCCCCTGTCCCGCCCACAACATCCCCAGCCATGGTTATAGGACGGACGGTGAGTGAGTCAGGATGAGACCTGGGTAGGCCCCTGTCCCGCCCAAACACTCGTCGGTCCCATCCCAAGGGGTTGCGGGCATGAAAGCCCAACCTAACAGCACACACCGCCCCCTCAAAGCCCACAGCCGCGACCCACACTAGCCCCAGATTGGCATTCAGGCGATCAGCCTGTCTCCCATGCCAACACAGTGTCCAGGCATTTGCCTGTCAACCATGCCGGCAAGGAATCCAGTCCTGCCAACGAACACCAATACTTGGTGAACCCCAACTCGCCCCGGTATCTAAAGCATAACAGGAGCAATGAGAACCTGCCCTACAGCAGTGATGGAAACCATCCTTCATTTGACGCCACTACACCTGGCCATTGAAAATGCTGCTAAGGGAGCCATAATTAGATTTGCCAAGGAGGGCACTGGGACGGGTAAAATTATTGGAAGCAGGGAAAAAGACTCGATACTTAGGTCCGAAGCAACAAACCTTCTTGACATCCCAAGAGATGATACGATCAAAAGATATAACTTCGAAAAACATTTCAAAACGGAGTTAAGTTGCAAAAAAGACTGCCTAGGCGAAACAATAAACTACAGTCTTAAAGAAAATACCATCAAATGGTACACTGATGGATCGAGAACAGCTGAAGGGACTGGTGCTGGAGTTTTTGGGCCTAGAACTAAAATCTCCTTACCGATGGGACAGTCCACTAGCATATTCCAGGCAGAAGTATATGCCATAAGCATATGTGCTGCAAGAAACCCCGGTAGGAAATATAAAAACCAAAACATTGCCATCATGTCAGACAGTCAGGCTGCACTAAAAGCACTAAGCTCCTATGCCATTAGTTCCAAACTTGTTTGGGATTGCGTGACAAAGCTTAATGAACTGGGCAAGAATAACACTGTCACACTTCATTGGGTACCAGGCCACGTTGGTGTCCAGGGCAAAGAAGAGGCAGACTCCTTAGCAAAAATAGGTGCATCGAAACCCCTTACAGGGCCAGAGCCCTACTGCGGAATAGGAGAAAACGTGATCAAAAATAAAATCAAAACAGAAGAGGAGGCAAAAAGATCAAAAGATGTACATTCGAAAGGCCAGCACGAAAACCAGCTTGAAAAATGCTTAACACTTTGTTCTCTTCTACCCACCTCATGAGCCCACAGTAATGTATTTGGGCAAATATTTTTCTCAGGCAGGGTGAAATTGCGATACCTCTATTATTCGCGGATATACTCGTAGTTGCATCTTCCTTATTAAAAATTGGACAGATTTTTGAATTCCGAAAAGGTATTTCTTCACTTTTGAAATGTTTATTAAAGAACACAAGAAGAGTTTTTAGAAAAGAAGTTATAGAATTGGGATTCTTTCTGTTTTGTTGTTTTTCATATTTTTTAGGGTTCTTTGCAATTCAATTATTGTAATAGGTATGAAACAGAGATCGAGCATAATGGATAACTTGCTGATTTGTTGAGGCACTAAGGAGTTCCTTGAAATAATTTGCAAGTTACACCTCAGCTATTGCAATTGCTGCAATGGTTTTGCGACCACACCCAACAATCTTACTTTAGACCATAATGACTTCTGACAAATTTGCCACTACCCCATTAATGGACATTTTATGTTTACCTTTTATACCATCTTATACGTCTTATTTGCATCCAGGCAAAGGGATTTAAAAAAATCAGACTTCGTTTTCCTAAAGAGTTTCAGTACAGTTTTTCGAAGTTTCATACACTCCCAGTCATGCCGCGCCCAGCTGAAAAAGTGTTTTTGCTCCTAGTTGGTATAGTACTTCACCAGCCAACACAATATCACAGGACCAGGCCACTCGACTAGAAAAAAAATTTACTTGGGATTCAAGTTTACGCTTGTATACAACAACCTGACTATCAATTATATTTTCGTACTTTGTTGCTCAATGAAGAACTCGAGTTTTAAAGTTTGAAGAATGTCACGATTGGACATCCTTCAAAATCTTCCTTAACGGTACAACCGATTTTGATCATTTTTTGTAAGCTAAGGTTCCCAAAAAGTTTCAATATTATTGGTTATTCAAATTTTCAACAAAAAAAAAATTAGATTTTTAAAAATAAATTCCAATTTTTTTTTTTGAAAACTCAATATTCCGAAAATCCTATACTCGATTTTTTTAAAAGTTGATAGCTAAAAGTTTTTTAATATAATCTACAAGATTTCGGAAAAAAAATATTTCACCTAAAAATACAGGTAAGTACCCAGCATGCAAATGTAAAAAAAAAGATTTTCGAAAATCGTTTTTTCTCGAAAACAGCTTTGAGAATTTTTATAAAATTAAAATTAAGATATTACAGCTTGTACCTACCAAAGAACTATTTTTCGAATTTCTCATTATCATTAAATTCTTTATAGAGATCTTTCTAAAAAGTTTAAAAAACGTTGCATTGCAAAACTTAAAAAAATATATTTTCTGAATTTTTGAAAAAAAGTCTATTTTTATTTTTTTGGAAAATTCGGTATTTCAAAACCGGCTCAGCATTTTTTTGGAAATTTATTTTTTATAAAAACTTTAAGTTGACGTACCAAAATTTTTTCTTAAGAATGTTTTAAAAATTAGCTTATTTTATTAAGAAAACACTATAACGACTTATAATTTTTGTTCTTGCATAAAATAATATTAAATGACATGGCATCCTGTTTTTAGCTCCAACTACTTAAGGAGTTGTTTAAGTCATTAAAAAAAATGAATTTTATGCTTATAAACAGTTCATTTTTGAAATTCTTAGTCTTTTACATAAGAGCAAGTTCGTGTGACCCAGCGGTGCATTTTATTTTTAATGTTTTTGATTTTCTCAAAAACGCCACAACTGATTTTGATAATTATTTTTTAGTTAAAATTCCCTAGAATTTTGAGTAATACATATTTTGTAGTTAAATATTGAACGAAAAAAAAAAATATCTGTATTTGAGAATTAGGTATCTCAAAAAAGGCAAATTATTTTTTCAAATTTAATTTTCATTTGCACAATAAGAAGTACCTAAAATTGGCGTAACATCAGGAAAAGGTTTTTGAAGTTATTTTTTTATTTAGCAAGGACTGGGAGGACAACGTTGTGATGAGAGACTTCAGAACAACCATCTTTAATGATGGCTCAACAATGGAGTATAGTGTCGGTTCAGGAATTTTCTCTGAGTCTTTAAATGTCTCTAAGGCTCTTTTTTCTAACAGTGTGTTTCAAGCTGAACTATTGGCAATGAGGGAAGCACACAAAATATTTATACTTGATTCAATTCAAAACCGGAATAAGGCAATTTTTATAGACAGCCAGGCGCCTGTTAGTAATGCCATTGATTTTGGGATGAACTTGCGATCCTGTACATTAACCTCAATATTACTCTTAACTAGGTTTCTTTTGGTGTTATGAAGGCCGAAACCTTCTCAACAGAATCCAACCGTAGGGCAAGCAGTTTCACCCACATTATAGCCAGAAAGATGTGGCCAACATATAATAAGCTCCGAAGAAATGCAACATACCCCGGACACTTTCCAAAAATAGAACCTGCAAGGAATTTGGGCATTCCTTACAATACTTATTTTCGTAGTTGTGGAAATCAGCAGGAAAAGGAAATAGTTTATTTCGTCTGTCAATCTCCTACTCTGGCCAGAATGTGAGTCCAACTTTTGGGAAAGTTATTCCTCGAAGACCTTAACGAACTATCTAAACTGAAGATCAATAGCTTGATCTGTTTCTTTAACATGACCTAGTGGCTATGAAAAGATTTTCAACGACTTCTGTAACGGGTGCTCCTCGATCGCGAAATTCAGGTAGAGGGGAGCTCATGAATAACTTTCCCATCTACTTCTGCTTAAAATATTGGAAAAATCTAGTTCCCTAAAGTTGAACAAGATCGAAAACCGGGATTTAAGAATCAAAACAGGTTGTCTAATATTGGTGGAAAAAGTGAAAAAATGGCGATTCCAATGAAATATTATATTCGTATAGGAATCATGACTAATTAAACTTAACAAGGTTAGACAAGGTTATGTAAGTAGATTTGAATATCAGTTATTGATATCAAGTATTTGCTAACACAAGTTAAAGCTACAAGATCAATGAATAGGAAGACGAAATGTTTAAGGCTATCTGAGTACACGTCCCCAAAAGTTTTCGATCCGTCGTGAGTGTAAAAATTAACCGATTTGTCTTTCAAGATTGTGTCTTACGTCTTAGCAGATCAGGATGAGATAGTAGTTTGATAGTTTTTGTTAAAATATTCTTCAATGTAACTTGAAAATGATCTGCATTGATTAAGAATCACGGACTGGCCAATCTTATTGTTTTCTATCCAATGGTAGCTATTTGTTTGCTAAATACTTCGAGGGGTATCAGATGAAAAAGAGAGAGTAGAACGAAATGCTCAGACAGCCTTAGTTCATCGCTAATTATCATTTTGTCTAGAACGGTGCATAATACTACTATACAATATGCTAGCATCGGTTTTTGAAGTCTTGCACCGAGGTGTTTGTAGAGCCCGAGCGTTTGGTAGAAGTTCTTTCAAGATGTTAAGATGTCTTCCAGATACTGCTATTACCAACCTTTTCTAGCCACATTAATACCGCATTAAGAACCAAGTTCTAGAGAAGAGTAGGATACCTCCAAGTGGCGTACCTCATCTGACAGATCTTCTTTCACAGAAGCCGCTCTATTTTGAGTTGATAATCCTTCTAGTCAGCATTTCATTGATCAGTTCAACCTATCTGCCTTAAGAAATGAAGGTGCAGATATGATAACCAACATATTACCCGTGTTTTTTGAAAGAGTGAATAGCCAAGCTAGCAAAATTTTACATGCAAAACAAAAAAAAACATCAAGAGTGAATATAATTTGTTCAGCAATCAGAGTGAATATAAAATGATTAAAAATATTGTTGATATATTGAGATGCAGATGGCGCTTAAATCGAGTACAGAAAAACATTTGCTTGGTACTGGGATGTGTTCTGGAATGCATCTTTTTTCTCAGAGATTTTTATTATGTCAACGTCAAGACATTTGGAAATAAAGTTTCATGTCTATTTTGTGAAAAACGTACAAAAAATCTCAAATGTCAATTGATTGAAAAACTTTTGAAAAATCTTAATTTTTTTCACCGAAAAATCGAAATGTTTTTGGTTTTTTTTTTGTTCAGGAAAATTGCGATTTTAGGGCTTTCGGAAAGCATCTAGAAGGAAATACTCTAAGGAGTTAAAAATATAGTATATTACCCATCAACCAAGCCATGAACTGTCAAATTCCATTGGAGGATGGCTGAGATCTTGATGGATTTAAAAACATCTACAAAATCTGATTTTTTTTAAAAGAAAAATCGATTTTTTCGCTCATTAAAATTGAAATTTACGGGCTGGAAAAATTCGTGTCAAACTTTGAGATTAAAAGAAAGTGAATATAAAAGTGACTATAAAAGTGAGTATAAAAGTGACTATAAGGTTTTTTTTTCAATTTTCTTTACTGAGGGCTATCAATTTTCCACAAAACACGGCTATTGTCAACGGCCTAGGCCTTGATGAAAGCATCGCTTCCTATCGATCAGCGAAATCAAGCATCATTGTGCGTGGTCAGTACTTGGATGGGGGACCGTTCAATGTCAACCGTGTGCAGTTGACATGTGTTTCTTCTGTTGTTCTTTCTTTCTGTGTGTCTCTCTCTCTGTTGTAATGTCTAAGCCGATGTTCTCAGTTGTAATGAAAACCAACACCTTCAATTCTATGAAGCCTTGTATGACGAAAAGCTAAAATTTATCAGTTAAAACAGGAATGGATACACCATTATACACCACTAACCTCTGTAACAAGAAAAAAAAAACATGATCCAATTGACAATTTCCGTCACACTCACATTCACAGAATCCATAAATTAAACCAAACCAAACTCAACTCATAGACTATACTTGCTTATCATCTGTATGTTTCTTATCAATTCTCAGCTTAAAAGCTTTGCATCGTTGTTAATGTCATTTCAAACAACAATTTTTACCCCTGTCAAAGCGTTTGGCTGTAAATCTTTTATCGAAATCCCTTTTGAATCCCCCAAGCACCGTGCGCAACTGCTACAACCATTCCTCTTAAAAATATCTCACGAAATCCTTGAACAATAGCTCCTGTCAAATATATAAAAGCCAAAAATTAAATGTTACACGGGGGTAGATGCTTTGCGACTCTTACTGTTTCAAGCGTTATTTTCTCTGCAAAAACCCCACTCAAAAGTATAGTAGTAAGTGGGGCGCAGGGTGCTACGCTTTTTGCAATTTCCAGTCAATACAAATGTGTTTGCCAAATCGGTCCGGATGCTGTTTTTTATTGTTCGATAATAGTTCACACCATCATCGCACCAGGGATAACGGGTTACAAATTTATTTCATTTTATTGTTCGTAACGCTGCTGTGGTTTGTATAAATGCGGTTTTGTTGGCTCCGGCGGCGTTAGTTAAATCCAGGGTATGTGAACATGTGATATGGTATCCTGTTGTGTTAACTTTTTGTTTCTATTGGATCTCTTCGCGTTAACGCCTTCTAGAGGGGTTGGCAAAAATACGTATGAGTTGAGGACGAGTATATCGAAAAAATCGTTCCATTTGTGGATCGTGGGTGCATTGGCATTGTTATCATGCAATTATGCCATGTTCATGGGGTATATACGAGTTTGTAGGTAAATGGCTGGAAATTCATTGTGGCTTTTCGTTAGAAATAAAAATGGCTTGCGTATGCGATAGCGGTTCAATTGAGTAGGTTATGGCATAACAGGGGTTACTTGTGGTCCTTTGGCTGGCTGTCAATGGTGGGTGGTTTATTTGGCTTTAAATATTTTATTCTGCAAATCCCTTTGCCCCTTCGAGGTGAACTCTATTTCTATCATTTCTTTATCTCTCAATATTCCCAAACATCAGAGTTTGCCTTACGAGTAATCGCATCCAAAGAGCTCGGGACTTTTAAATTTATAAATGAAAATCCCACAAGGATGAAAGCGAAAAACCAATTATATAAAAAGACAATGGCTAGAGACCAGAAATGCGAAAACCTTGTTTGATATCCGTTGGAAGTATACTTTTACGAGTTAAGGAAGTGGTCTGCATTGTTGGTACCGTATTGTGCCTCAGATTTAGAGAGCTCTGGTAATACTGGCAGTAAGGAGGACTTTATAGCTACTATAGCTAGTAGGTATGCTATATATGTGTGCCAATGTTAAAAACGGGGACGGGTGGGAGGCAGGAAGTTCACTTGTGATTGTCAACTGCAACACGATATTATGGCGTGTACGAGTGTAGAGGGTAAGAGATTGCAATTAAATTCTGGTTGAACATTTATCCCTTAAAAGGCAACACTGCCAGAGTGGTTAGGATTACAGATGTTCGCTTAAACTTGCAAATGGAATGAAGAGTCCATTAAATATTTTCATGCTTTTCTTTATGGATATTTATTCTTGTGTGTGTGTGTGGATTTTTGAAGGTAATGCCAACTTGAAATAAAGCAGAACTTAAAGGAAAAGCAACTCTATAGTTTTGATGAGAGCTAAGTTATGAGCGTTGTTAAACAAAGAAAATAAAATACACATCCGGATCGCACGAACTTGCTCTTATGTAAAAGACTAAGAAATTAAAAAATTAAAGTTACTAGAGACAAATGTTCACAGCCACAAAATTTATTTTTACTTACGACTTATAGGTACCTACTATAAGGCAAGTTATGCATTCGTAGAAAAAATCTAACTGGCTGTCTGTCTGTTCGACTACAGCTTAAATGGCTCAGGCGATTTTCTTGGTAGTTATCGTTTTTAAATACCCCGCCCCCAACATGTTTTTTTCTTTCAGACCAAAAAAACGTTACCTGCCATTCGATTTTTTTTTCGAAATTTTATAATTATTTTTTTTTCTCAAAAATTGTCCCACAGTTCTAAAAAAAAATTCTAAAAATTATATTTAGCCAAAGCTAGGTAATGGTTGAAAAGTAAAAATATTATTGTGTAGGTATTCAAATTTTCAAAAAATTTTTTTTGGATTCAAAAAAAAATTAAAAATTATTGATCGTAAAGATTAATCGAAAAAACATTATCAAAGTTCTAGGCACCGTTTTCGAGGATAATACGATTTACGAAAACCATTTTTTAACATTTGTATCGTGGGTACCGTTATTTTTTGGTAAAATAATTGTTTCTTCTCACATCTTGTAGATTATGTTCAAAAACTATTATTTACAAAAATCGAGAATGTAGTTGTCCTAATATTGAGTTTTGAAGAAAAAAAAAATTAAATTTTCAAAATGATCCCATGGTATTTTTTAACGCAAGACCTGCATAACCTAATGAAAGTATTGAGCATACAAAATAAAATTGAAATTCTTAATGAACAATTTTTTTAGAAAATGTGAGCATAGTAAAAACTCAATATGCATTTTAAATTTAAATTTCGGTGGGCGATATTGCGCCTTTTATTGGACTTAATAGAAGCTAATTCTTAATCCGATTCGAATCAGCACGGCTGCCCTGCGCAATGAAAACACCAGTAACACCTTTGGTAATGCGTTAGGAATCACTTCATTTAGGGAGAGTAAGTCCTGGAGCCAGTATGGTGGGCGTAAATGAGAAGTGGACACGCCTTAAGAATACTGTCATTAGTACTGCCAAATCCATCTTAGGCAGCAGCCGTAAAAATCGGAACGACTGGTTTGATGATAAATGCAAGCTAGCGACGTAGGAATGTTGCGTACCGAGCAATGCAACAATCTCATAGAACGCGGGCACGCGAAGAGGAATATAAAGAGCTAAGAAGAATAGAAAAACGGATTCACAGACAAAAAAATCCGCCTGGGAAACCTAATCTGTGAAATAGCAAATAGCCGAGAGCCAGGTCCGCATCAGGCGCGGAAGTTCTACCAATCCGTCCGAAACATGACGCAGTACACACTACGCTGCACATACTGCAAAGACGGAGAGGGAAATCTGATCACCGATCCTGAAAGCACACTGGAGCGATGGGAAGTGTACTTTAATGAATTGCTAAATGGTCAGCTCACTGCAGAAGTGGAGGCTCCACTACTTCAAGAAGAATACCCTATGTTGCCGCCACCAAGCATAGAAGAGGTTGAGAAGGCTATAGGCCGGCTTAAGCCGAACAAAGCCCTGGGAGCCGATGGCATACCAGCCGAATTATTTCATCACGGCGGGCCAGCCTTATGTCAAGCAATTCATGATATTATAGTGCACGTATGGGAGCAGGAAGAAATGCCAGAAGACTGGCGAAAAGGTTTAATATGCCTCATACATAAGAAGGGAGATGTCGCAACGTGCAGCAATTATAGAGGTATCACGTTGTTGAGAACCGCCTATAAGATACTCTCCTATATCCTACAAGACCGGATAACCCCATACGCTAAAACCGTCATCAGACAATATCAGTGTGGTTTCATTCCAGGCAAATCAACAACTGATCAGATCTTCACCCTTAGGCAGGCGATGGAAAAATGTCTAGAATTTAACATCCCAACATACCATCTGTTTATAGACTTTAAGGCCGCCTATGATAGCATAGCCAGGGTAGAACTTTACAAAGCCATGAGAGAATTCGGCATTCCAAATAAATTGACACGACTATGTAGGTTGACCATGACCAACGTAACAAGCCAAGTAAAAATAGCCGGATTGCTATCCAGACCAATCAACATCTTTAATGGACTCCGACAAGGGGACGGTTTGGCCTGTCTCCTCTTTAACCTGGCGTTGGAGAAAACAATCCGTAACTCTGGCACGGCAACAAGAGGGACCATCGTCAACAGGTCCAGCCAGTTACTGGCTTACGCAGACGACATCGACATCATCGGAAGAACCGAACATGATTTCTTCATCCAGATCGAGCAGGCGGCACAAAATCTGGGGCTGCACATTAGTGAAGGTAAAATAAAGTACATGGTGGCTCTTCGAATCCATAAATCATAACACCATAACTTCAAAACTGCTGCTGTACAGGACCATGGTCCTGTCAGTACTCACATTTGGATCCGAGACCTGGGTACTTAGCAAAAGGCACACCGACCTCTCAGCTGTGTTCGATATAAGAGTCTTAAGGAGAATTGTTGGCTCCATATGTGAGGATGGACGATTCCGCAGACGGTACAATCATGAATTGTATGCAATCTACAACAAAAATTAAGCTCGGTAGACTCCGGTGGGCAGAGCACCTAGCTCGCATGAGCGAAGAGGAACCTGCTCGGAATGTTCCTTGTGGTACATTTTATGGTAGACGACAGCGTGGTAGACCATGCTTGCGCTGGAGAGATGGCGTAGACCAGGACGCCCGAAGCCTTTGGGTGCGCAACTGGATGGCGGCGTGTCGGCTCGAGACCGGAATAGGTGGAGAGACTTGTTGAAAGAGCCCGGGGCAGGAACCCGCTTGTCGAGCCGATGAGGATGATGAATTCTTAATCCCCAACTTAAATATATGTAGCTATTGCTTTATAAATTAAGGATTGTAGTGAATTTAGAGGATGATTAAGAAGACGGAGTTTTGGGCAGAGTGAACTGCCGAAACAGTTAACGTTAATCATGTCGATTACAGAATTCGCAGAATTTTACTCCCGGTGAGTTGTCTCGATCCGTCGACCTTTCGCATCCGCTGTAAAACTGAATTATGAAATTCGCCGGATGAACTACATTGTCGATTCCTAAAATTACCTTATCATTTATGAACTTTCGTATCGACACTGTCAGCTACAGACATTTAGTCAACCAGCCTAGGCTTTGATAATAGTATAGCTATCGATCAACGGAATCAAGCATCGTTGTGCGTGGTTAGTACTTGGATGGGGGACCGATCAATACCAACCATGTGCTTTCTTTTTTTTTGTAGATTTATGGCTGTTTGGTTGCGTTGTTAGTTGTCCGTTTTCTATTAAAATTTGTTAATCAAACACTTAAACATTCAGTATAATAAGCTTTTGACTTGTATTTTTGTGCTTTTCATTGTTTATTTTCGTTTAATCAAAAATTCACTTCAGATTCGTCTCGAAATTGGTGCGAATATACAATGATAGAAATAATTGTATGGAGTGCGAATGGATTGCGAATTCAGTAATACCATATAAGTTGAACAAAATGTCGGTGGTGCAGGGATTGTTACCGATATTCGTAAAACTTTCATTCGTCGGATTCGGTAATAGCAAAATTTTGGAAATTAATTGAAACTGTCACTTTAGCTCATTCGCCGAATTCTGTAATAGGGGTGGAGCATGCGAGTTTCGTTGGAGCCATAATAGGTAGGGTGGGTGGTTAGATAGTGATAGTAGGTTATCAGAATTAGTGTTGAAAGAGATGGACAGTTGTGCAGTCAACAGATCCTGAAAGTAGTCGATGGATGAAGAGAATGTCGCTTATTGCCCTTCGTTTTTCCAGCGTATTCAAGTTAAATAATATCTACCAGTCGATCTCCATACGGAGGAAGAATCAAAAGGTTATTCAAAGACAGACCACAAATAGTCATGGGGCTATTAAAGTCATTTATTATAGTACATCATCCTCTTAATTGGTCCAGCAATGCCGGGATGGACTTGTTGTAGCCTTAATATTATCCACAATGTCTATCTTGTCTGGAATCCGGGTCATTGTGGCATTGAAGGGAATGAACCGACGAATGATCTGCCAGGCCAGGATCAGCCTTTCATTAGTCACATGTGGAAATAGTAAACATTCCGCTCGGAGCTATGAAGGGACAATATTCTCTTAATTGTTCTTAACGATTCAAACCGTAAGTGAAGCAGTTTAACTAACTGCATTATATCTAGAAAAATTTGGCCCACCTATAATAAATTGCGGGCGCTTGATCTGGTATGCAGAACTAAGCAAGACATGGCTGGGATCGTAGCTACCTATAGCGGACACTGGCCAAGCAGAGAACTATCATAAGTCTGGAAAGGAAACAGTTTCTCTTGAAATGCCATACTCTGGTCAAACTTATCTCTGTTTTCAACGCGACGAAATGGCGCCTCTAGGATGTTAGGTTAGGTTAGGTTGTTGGGCTGACAATTGATGTCGTTATCGTCACACTTAGATCAATGTAGATCCATTGTGTTACCCGTGAGTGTAATCACTCTTTCCTGATAAAAACCTATGTGTTCTGTTAATCAGTCAAGCCATTTTAGACATTGACGAAGTTCAATATGTGAATTACTGAAATATTGGAAAGATCTTCTAGATTGTCAAAGAAGTAACTACCAAGCCATTTTCTTCCCGGGACCCAGCAGAGTCTAATATTGTGCTGCGTGCCGAGAACCTTAAGCTCTTCGCAGCAGCAAGACACAAGCTTCGATTTTACCACAGTTGCAGAAATTGATTTTATTGCCGCTGGCTAACAATGTAAAAGGAGATATTAGCCCGTAGTATCGCCATCATTGATACCTGTCTAGAAGCTGTTGTCACTGCTAGGTGCTCCGTTTGGAAGACACTACTATAATCTGGGAGCCTAAGTGAGTTGTTTAGCTCAAGAGGTTCTGAGAAAAAGCCTGCACCAATACCCGTGTCCATTTTGGAGCCATCAGTATAGATTGGTATTGCTGATTCACTGGTGTAGGGTTGGTTGTTCAGCCATTTTTCTCTGCTTGGAATGATTTATAAAAGTCAAGTTCGGGTGTAAGGTCTTTTATTTCCTTAAGCCCTATAAGGCGAAGGTTAGCATTAGGCCAGGGAGCTATCGTTCTTTTGACGAAGTTCTGCAGCCACACGAGAGTGTTGTCGTCTTCGAAATTCAGCATCTTGAGTCGTGGACGGTTCTGAGATTACCGAAGAGAGGCGGTTGCCCGTTCTTAACGACCTTCTGTATAATTCACATCTTTCACCTCGTCCAGGATTCTGACTTCCATCAACTGCCATTGATCATCGGAGAGATTCCGAGAGGGTGTGCCAAAATCTGCAATGGCAAATTGTCGCCTCTCCATAGTCCCTTCCGTAATCAAGGTCTTTCTTCTCTTTGTTTTTGGTGTCATGTTCGTAGGCGAAGATTTATCATCCTGCCTAGTTCTTTTTGACGCCGTTGAGTTTGGTTCAGGGTGGGACGTAAAGCCGACCGTCTCCTTTCCCGCTCTCAAGGTCTTTGTCCTTGTGTTCGTTATGTCAGTAGTCGTCAAAGTCTTTAGTTTCTGAATTGCATTGCCCAGCGCTAGCTTCTCCATGGCCGTTAAGGTTTCCGGATTTTTGATAGATAGACGCCGGACAATCCTCTCAGCATTCCGTCTTTTTTTCTTCAGAACCCGTTGGGTGAGATTTTCAGCTCTCTGTGAGACCTTTTTCTCAATGACTATGTGTTCGTTGTCTTGTTCATTGTCATGTCTGTTAGGTCTATGACACTACTTCCGCTTGATAAAGATGGAAGAGACATGCCGGAGTTGCCTATAGGGCTAGTGCCCTTTAACTGTTTTCTAACAGTTGGAGATTTTACTCCAAATTGAAGTAGTCGACAACCTTGAGAATGTGGAACATGCATCGTCGTCTGAAAAGCGGGTGGGAAGGAGGTCTTCTTCCTCTTGTGTAATTGTCATTGTCGTTGTCTTTGTCGTCTAGTCTTTTTGTTGTTGTTGTTTTTAGTTGTTGTTGTTTGTAGTTGTTTGTCACTGGCGACTTCTCCTCTCCTCCTATTGGAGAGGTCAAGCCCGCGCCGGCAGTCGTGACTTCTGTCGACCGACGTTTCAGTGTATATCCCCGCTGGTGTTTTGTTCGTTTGTTGTGTCTTGTCCATGGTTTTTATCTTTGTGGGTTTCTCTTAGTTGGCTTAAAACTTCAGCCAATCGGCTGAGGATTTAATAAATGCAAATCTACAGCCTTCCAGGTTCGTTATGGTATCAAAATGGCGCACTTTAGCGCTAATTGGGCCATATGGCTAGACTGACAGTGATCGCTATTTCTACCTGATTAACTAACTTCTCTTCCACTATCCTCCTTCACATAAAGCCTAGTATCAGCTCTCCCCTTCTGCCTATAGTCCACCAAGAAGCTGTTATAAAGATTGACTGGTATTAAAGGCGTTTTGAAGAGTGCACTTTGTCCTACCCGTGAAGACTTTTGAGACCAATTGTTTCACCAATCGTAAGGAGTCAGTTGCCTAAGGTAATTCTTCCAGGAAACGATAGTTGAAAACACTTCCAGAACTTGATTAAAGAAATCACGTTATAACGAATCTTCTATTAGTCCTTGAAATAGTTCGGATTGGCTATTGTCTTGTTACAAATTGCAGTAGATGTATCAGTATCCCAGCAATCCCAAGTTCGGCCATTGCCATATCTATGTTTACCTCCTGACGATAAATGCCATCATAAGATGGTTTGAAGTCAATGAAAATATGGTGAGTCTGGACTTGATTTTTTCGTTGCTTTGGTGAAAATCTGATCTATAGTCTACCCCAAAAGCTATTAGAGGTTGCAGATCGTCCTAATGTCTACAAAATTAAAACAGAACATCCATAAATTACAAAAAAAATGTTACTTTATTAGCAATAACAAAATCTTATGCTTTCATTCCTTCAAAATTCCGTTCCCGGGAACAAACTTCTTAACATGTTGATCCATCACGGTAATTATTGTTTACTTTTTCCTACCTTTCACCAAAATACATCATCGCATTGATTTTGTTCGCCAGAAAGTAAAACTGAAAAGCCAACACAAAATACTAACTTCCCCAAAACACACCCTAAAGTGAGCAACACAAGTTTGTTCGTCTTAATTTCCTATCTCCAAAAAAAAAAAAAAAAAAAAAAACTTCTCCATCCCGACCCAATGCTCCCCTTATTACTTTCATCCTTTTCCCCCTTATTATTTCTCATCCATGAAAGCAAAAAAAAAAACAAAAAAAAATATTTAAGATAAAAGGATTTTCTTGCAAGGACGACGAGAAGACTACGACAAGAGCAAGGGTGAGTGAGGGATACCAGAAAGCTTCGTCTTAGTTTAAGGATTATAAAGTTTTTCGATATAAACTTGTCCTAGTTTTGATTCCTTTTTATTTTTTTTTTCTTTAGCTTTTTATACCCTAAGAGCTGCATGTGTTAAGATGGGGTTTGTATGTGTATAGTACTTATATCTATAACATATAAGTATATTGTTCTTATATGTTGGTAAAGATGATGGTTGGAAAGTTTCAATATTTGGGTTAGCTGGATGCTTCTTCGTTTTCCACTTCGAATTTATCTTAGAATTTATCTACATCCTGGTGGGATTTGGGAATGATTTTACGTGAAAATCATTCACCCGGCCATGTTATAACCCTCAGAGGAAAACAGTGCGAGAGAACTCTTTATCATTGAATAAAAATTCGCTAACCGTGCGTGGAGCAGAAAACTTTCAAAGGATGAACAGTATTTAAAAATAAATATATTTTATTTTTGTTTTCCAAACTTTCCATCACTGAGTTTTTTTTTTTCGCTGCTTTTGTTTAAGGAAACTTTTTTAACAATTCCTCCCTGATCAAGTCGGAAATTTATACTGTCTGATTTGAGAATTTATTTTGATGGAAATGGTAGGCTGTTATTATATGTATACCTTAGAGGCTGTAATATACGTGGGGCTGTAGACAAGCTGTCTGTTGATCAATTTCATAATGAAAGTCATAGAAATATAAATAATCTTGGCAGTTACTCATACTGTTAGTCCAGGAAAGTGGGCAAAAAATGACGAAGAAAAAATTTCGACAAGGCTGAATTTTGAGGGATATCTTCTATGTTGGTGTAGAATCTTGAGATTAAAGCCGTTTCAAACATGTGGCTTGCACTTTCTTAAATGTAGGGAATGTGGTGTCGAAACTTGTGGTATCAAAAATCTGACTTATCTGTATTCTTTCTCAATATATTCTTCGTTTCGTGATTCACAGCGAATATTGAAGCTACTAGAATTTGAAGCAAGTTTTCGATAATCTGTTTTTATTTCATTACGAAGTAGTCGTAACTATTTATTTTACCACCATGTGACACACTGAACGAGACAGTGAAAAATAGCTGTGTAGAAGATTTGCCAGTCATCCTAGCGTGTTCTGAATCTTTTCATATTTCCTTGTGCACTGTGATAACCATCTTAGGAGTAACAAAAACGAGATGATAAAACAGTTGGTTTGGGTTCATTTCGATAGTGGTATCCTTGATTGTCCACATTCTTCTAAGAGAATGAATGTTTTCTTTCCACGTCAAATGACCGTCAGAGTTCCTTCAGCGCTCAGCAACTATTATTTTCATGCCTTTTAAGTCGTTTTAGTAGGGTTCAATTCAATTCAATTTTGTTTTATTGAACATACTATTTACAATTTGGCTAACAACTAATAAGACACTACATATGTATGTGTGAAAATTTACATTTGTTGGCTCGTAGGGGCCTAACTATATACAGTGACTTAAGTTAAATTATTTTTATATAAAATCTACATGACGAAAAAAATATAATTTAAAAGGTCGGCTGACTGTATTCTCCTCAGGGTGTTCTTTCCCGGTTGTCAGTAGTCATTTGTGTGGGTTGTGGGCAGACATCTCGTTTTAGCCGCGTTGGTGGCTGACTCAATGTCAGCGCGCAACGACACTACTTTCTCGTTGTCCATGATTACGTTTTCATCCAGAGTTTCCGTCACACTGAGGTACCTCGGTTTGGGATATCGTTGTTTTGTGGTCATCCTTCTCATAAGCTGATTCGGGTGGTCGATGATGTTCCCGATTAGTTTCTTCGTTGAATGAACTAGATATTTGTCCAGTGGGACTAAATTCGCTTCTGTGTAGAGATGCTCGTTCCTGTAGTGTTTCTGTCGTTGACGGTCGAAGTAGAGTCCAGTGCAGATCCTCAGTATCTTCCTTTCGAATAGTTGAAGTTCCTTCATAGCTGTCTTCGAGATGAAAATCCATACTGGGAAGGAGTAGCTGATCATTGGTAGCAGGAGCTGCTTGCAGATTATTATCTTTGTTGGTTGGCTAAGACCTGATCTTCTTTTCAGCAATGGGTGCAAACGGCTGAAGGCCCAGCTGGCCTTTTTCAGAACATTTCATAAGCGCAGGTTAAACCTTAGCAACTCGTTGAATTGTACTCCCAGGTACTTGACATTTGGCTTTGCCACTATGGACGATCCGTCAGGGAGTCTCAGGATCAGATTTCTGCAAATTGTTGCTGTGCGGATGCCTCTACCAGTTGAAGGTCTTCTGAAGCAGACAAGTTTCGATTTAGAAGTATTGATTCGGATGCCCCATTTCTGGTAGAATTGGAAGAATATGTTAATGTGGGTTTCTACTTTTTGGACAGCGAATATAGGTGATATTGATGTGGCGTAGGTGAGCGAGTCATCAGCATACAGAAGGTTCTCGCATCCAATTGGTGAAGGTTGGTCTGAAGTCATCAAGTTGTAGAGGATGGGGCCTAGTTTTGAGCCTTGAGCGACTCCAGCTCTGATGGTCTCACTGTTTGACTTGCAGTTATCTACTTGAACGAAAAATTTCCTGAAAGATAGGAAAGAAAAGAGAATTTTTATTAATGGCGGAGGTACTTGCATAAGAAGAAGTTTGTGGATTAGGCCGTCTATCAACACGCTATCGAATGCTTTCTCGACATCCAAATAGTATCCGACGGTGATACGATTACTGTTGAGGGCTGTGGTGATATCGTGTTGGAATTTTTTGTTTTAATTTTTAGAAACTAAGTTGGAAGCACCTTTCTTCGGAATTGGCACAATCTTCGCTGTTTTCCACTTCAGGGGGAAGTAACAGTTGTTGATGCAGTTGTTTAAAATGATTGTGAGGAAAATCATTGCCGCATGGGATGTAGTCGGAGACACCATGTGGTCCAGCAGACTTTTTTTTGGTTTAGAATTGCCGATGATTTCTACAACCTCCTCTAGATTGCATAAATGTAGACTATCGGTGGGTTCATTTGCTGAATTGATGATATTAAAATTTATTTTATCCGGATTTGGTTGCAGTGTTTGTTGAACTGTTGCCTCAACTTCTTGTAAGAAAGTTGGATCAGTAGGTGGGTTCGGTGTGAAGTTTCCTTCGAAGTAGTCGGCAAATGCTTCCACCTTGTCTTGGGCCAAGGTAGCTGCAGTATCATTGCTGATGTTGGTTTCCGGTGTTTGTGGCGGTTTTCCAATGATCCTTTTGATGTTTTTGAAAGCATCTAGTCCTGGCTTGATTGCTTGCAATCTTTCCTGGTATTGGATATTATTGTGGTATTGAATGGAGTTCCGGAACATGGTGCTGACTTGCTGTAGCTCATTCGAATCTATCTGGTAGTTTCTGTTGGTTGTATTCAGTTCACTTTGATGGATCCGCCAGAGACGTACTCGGGAAGGTGCTGGTACCTATCCTTTGACGTTTTAGACTGTTTTTGTACTAGGTTGGAGGAAGCCAGGACAAAGTTCAGCATTGACGGTGTTCTGGGAAAGGTGGGTTTGTGTTGTGAAACAAACATTAAAGAGTGCTGGTCGTTGTTGGCGTCCTGCCAGTCAACAATCGCCTTGCCTTCAGGTGCTCTACAGTACTTCGATCTACAGCCTAAGCCACTGGAGCTATTTTCTTCAAATTCGGTACTTAAGGGCCTTCGGTGATTCCCTAGAGGGGAAATTGAAATTTTTTTGTTAGATTTAAAACTAACGGTACCCCCCTAGACATCGGTAATGCACAATCTTATTTATCTCAAAAACATCTATAACGATTTTGATAAAAATAAAATGCACGACTGGGTCGCACGAACTTGCTCCTATGTAAAAGACTAAGAATTTCAAAAATGAATGTTATTAGAGAAACTGTTCATAAGCATAAAATTCATTTTTTAAATAACTAAAAAAACTTTTTTAGTAGTTAAAGGTAAGAATAGGATGCCATGTGATTCAAGCAAATAAAGATTTATGCAAGAACAAAAATTATAAGTCTTGTAGTGGTTTCTTAAAAAATAAGGTTTTATATAAGAACATTTTAAAACATTTTTGAGAAAAAATGTTGGTACGCCAATTTGAAGTTTTTATTATTGTATGAATAAAAATTAAATTTACAAAAAAAAGTATTGAGCCGTTTTCGAGTAATTGAATTTTCAAAAAACAAAAAATTATTTTTTTTTTTCAAAATTCAAAAAAATATTTTTCTTAAAGTTTTGAAATGCAATGTTTTTTAAACTTTTTAGAAGCTTCCCTCTACGAAATTTCATTAAAATCCGTTGCGCTAATAATGAGAAATTCAAAATTTAAAAAAATCGTTCTATGGTAGGTACAGTCAGTAATATCTTGTTTTCAAATTTTTTTTTTATTAAATTACAGATATTAAAAAATAATAGAAAGAAAAAAAATTTAAGCAAAATTCTCGGAACCGTTTTCAAAAAAATACGATTTTCGAAAACCATTTTTCAACATTTGTATGGAAGGTACCGTTATTTTTAGGTAAAATTAATTTATTTTTCTTATATCTTGTAGATTATTTTTCCAAACTTTTATTTATCAAGTTTTAAAAAAATCGAGCATGGGGTTTTCGAAATATTGAGTTTTCAAAAAAAAATTTTGAAACTTTTTTTAAAAATCCAAAAAAATTGTCTTGGAAAATTTGAATAGACAATAATATTCAGACTGCTGGGAAGCTTTAGCATAAAAAAAATGATCAAAATCGGTAGTACCGTTTTTGAGAAAATCAAAAACAAAAAAAATTGTCCCAAGGGGGTTACCAAAACTACTCATTTTTTTGAAAATTTTTTTCGACCAGTACCTAGGTTTAACAAAACTAAATTGTTTGAATTTTTTTTAAGAAAATCGCAGGGACAGTTTTTGAGAAAAAAAAATATGTATAAAATTTCGGAAAAAAATCGTATGGCAGGTACCGTTATTTTTGGTCATAAAAAATCAAATCAAAAAACATCCGGGGGTAAAAAATCAAAACCCATATCTACCAAGTTTGAAGAAAATCGGCCGAGCCGTTTAGCTGTAATTGAACAGACAGACAGACAGACAGAATTGCGAGACCCACTTTTTTCGTCTTCGCTATCATCGTAATGTCAACTTTGATCAAAATCTCGAGTTCGATTTTTTTTACGAATGCATAACTTGCCTTATAGTACCTATAAGTCGCAAGTAAAAATAGGTATGATACGAGTATTATGGACATGGACTACATTTTCGTAAAAAAAATTTTGGGGCAAATTGTTATTAACGGTACCTATCATTGAACCGGTTTTTTTTGATTTTTGACTTTCTCATTAACGGCTCTAACGAATTTAATCAAAAATTTTTAGCAGGAGCTCCCTTAAGTTTAAAATAATATTGTATATAAAAATATTCGAAAGTATATTTTTTTTAGTTTAAAAAAAAAAAACATCCAATTTTTTTTTTTTGAAAAATCAATATCTTTAAAACGTATGAACGGTTATTTTTTGAAACTATTTCCTAGAATTTATACAACTAAATATGTATTTAAAATTGGCATCCTAAATTTTGTTCTCGAAAAATCTTAAAGAAATTTGTTTAAATGTTTTATTTTATAAAATGTATTTTAAATTCCAAAGTACTTTTACATAAGAGCAAAGTGCGTGCGATCCAGTCGTGCATTTTATTTAATTTATTTTAAAGGAGAAGAATGCGGATTTTATTTTTTGAAAATTACATCATCCAAATGTTGTCCATTTAGCCGTACATACGGTCGAAAGCAGTCCATCGTGTCTCGTGCAATGCGCTGTAGCAGGCTTGGCTGAATATCGTTAATTTCACGGCGGATATTTTCTTTCAGCTCCATCACGGTTTGTGGATTATTGTTGTAAACTCTGAGGTTCCCCAAAAAAAAAAAAAATCCAAAGGGTTTATGTCTGGAAATTTCCGTGGCCACGGGAGGTCTCCAAAGCGGCTGATCAGCTTTCCTGAGAAGTGTTCACGCAGCAACATCATTGTGGCTATTTATCGACTCTTCTCTGGAAATTTAAAAATAGAATGTACATACATGCTACAATAATAATTTTTTTTTTCGTGTGTAGGTGAAGACTCTTCATATACACTATGAGCCCGGTACTCATAGTAGTGTAAGATTCTTACTCACTAAAAAAAACCTCTCTAAGTTACCATATCAAGTAGTTTTAATTTCATAATATAATCACTTTTGGCAGGTAGCTCCCCACTGAGAAGACCTACGGATAAGGCATTTGAAAGCGGATACTACTTATGGCGCTAGATCGAACGGTCTCGTTCTTTGAAGTCGGCGCATAAGGTTTGTCTCATCAATTGTTTGTCGAATAATTCTATTACTATGGTCATTTAAGTGAGTTCGTAAGCTTCCCAGCGAAAACTGCTATTTCATCTTCAACAGCTGGTAATCGTAAGTCTCCGTGTAAATCACTGTTTCTAATGTACCACGCAACATTAACGATTTCTCTGAGAACTTTTAGAATTCCTAGGTACTTTGCTTCATTAGCATATGCTATTTGCACCGAATTAATGTAAGTGGGCAGATTGGTAACTTTTTTGTAAGTAAAACTAACATGTTTTATCTACAGCTCGTTGGAGCTTCCCGGTTGCAGATTCAACTGAATCGGATATTGCAAGTGTAGCCGTATCGTCTGCAGAAGTACCTATTATGGTATCTTCTTCTCGAGAAATATCGCTAGTGTATAGTACGAACAGAATCGGACCAAAAACACTTCCCTGGGGAACACCAGCATTGATTTCCTTAAAATCCGAATATTCCCTACCTAGCTTAAGTTGAAATAGCCTATTTTTGAGGTGGGATTCAAGGATGTTTTCTCACAATTGGAAAACCCTTTGTAAATCTCTGATTATTTTGGCTAAAAAACAGTTTCTTATATATTTGCAAGTCATATTTTATGCAAAGTAACCCTAAATTTAAAAAAAAAAAAAAAAAACAAAAAAAAAACTGATTTTTGTCCACTGTCTCCATACAATCGACGCACTGTGCTCTGGCCCAAAATCAAACGGCAACTTTTTGAGGATAATTTTTGAGCCAAAATTGTGGTCCGCTTGCAAAATATCCGAAGCTCAGTCAGCGAACAAACGTCGCGTCGGCGTTGTCTATGGTCATGAACTTTGAGCTTCTAGGTTAGTTGAATCTTGTACGGATGAAGGCCCAAGTGCCGACACAAAATTCCCCAAGTTCCAGTCTGCCAATGTCCGAGCTCTTGTGCACGGCGCGGTAGGTAGTCAACTGTTTTGGGTTCTGATTTACACTTCCACGGACCGTGGCGATGTTCTCGGCCGATTTGGCGGTCCTTCGACGTATGAATATTGGCTGATTGATTACAGAAATTTGGTCACCAAACGTTGAAAAGTCTACTGATTGGATGCAACGTTTGCACTAACGAACAATCATTTTGAAAATGATCTTGTCATTGTGATTTGGCATTATTACATGTATAATAAAGAACAAATTTGACAGATGTCACCAAAACAACATGTCCGCCACAGGCCGACAAAATCTATTTGTCCAGGGTTGTATCTGATAATTGATCCCTTTGTTATACTGGGGGTACTTGAAACTGTGGTCAATGTGATTGTTTTGTACTAAAATTTGTTCATTCCTTAGTTTAATTAGTAAATAAATATAAATAAACCATACACAATCAGAAACATGTGACAGAATTCATCATTTTATTTAGTTTGCGTCCGATATAGATATCCTAATTGTGTAGACGTGTTGAGTTGTTCACGTGAAACAAAATATTATTTTCCCCACAATCAAGGAAGCATTCCAATAATAATCAAGCAATCAGACTTAATGTTTTCATTTACTTCGTCTAAACCAGCTTGGGTCAGCTTAGCTTTTGTGTTATTCTATATTGACACCTCATATGTATATCCAATAATAATCACACAGGATTAGCTGGCAAATGGAATTAATTTGTTATGACTGCGGCAATGGTGCACAAACAAACACGAAATTTACTGCCAAAACGGAAGTGACTTTGTCTTAATGGGTTTTATTGATGTGTATTTGTGTGAGTGTGCTGGATTGAAGGGGATGGAGTTGTTGTCATGGGTGACAATGTCTGCGAGTCACTGTTTTGACATGCAAATGTTCGTTGTATGTAATTAGGGATTAACGCAATAATAAATTCCTCCGAAAGATATAAATTAGCATTGAAAATAATACATGAAAGCAAAATGTCGGACTGGGTTGGGTAAGGGAGTTTTTGAAGCTGACAAAAAAAATACATGTAAAAACTCATTTTGATAAAAAAAAAATCAAATAAACCAAGCTAATATATTCTGGCTAGAAGATGATAGCTGGAAGCTATAGATGAGTTGTGGGTATATTCGATATTAGGAAGTCAAGTCTTACAAAATTTGGGCTTCCTTCCATTCCAAGTGCGGATATTAAACGTGATGCCAATTTAGAAATAATATTCAAATTAAATATGTATACATTTTCAATTCAAGATAAATAGAAAGGCATAACAGAGGGCCTTGGGTTCGATTCTCAAACTCTGCAGGGGTGTAGTATGTACTGCCTCTTGCGATGAAGTGACAAATCATCCAAGACTATCTCGTGTTATGAAAAATTCTGCTTTTCTGTGCAGTCCGTTCGGAATTTGCAGAAAATTTTAGGTTCCCTCCATTACTGGTAACATGCACACAGACATGATTAAGAGTTGTAAGGCATTAGGTCCTAGTTCTCTACGAGCTGTTGCACCACCAAATATGACTATAATCGATCCAAAACGAAGTGACCATTGATAGTGGATATAATTTGGCAAATTCAAATGAGTTCTTAAGTCATTTAAATATTGTGATTTACAATTCATAATTTATGACGCTTTTATAGACCATATAAAGATCGTTCAGATAAAGATAACAAAATAAATGCCGAATTAAATAAAACCCAAATCAATCTAGGCAGAACCTTTAGAGAAATCCAAATCACCATCCAAAGTTTCAAGATTCTTAACTATAAAAATAAATAGGAGGTCATTAGGGCTAGCGAAGAGCCTAAACCAAGTGACGTACAACTCTCTAACGATTTCTGTGTGTGGGTAACCAGTTTACCGGGAATGTAGGGGACACACAATTTTCTACCAAATTCGAACGACTAATGAGCAGCACTTTTCATGAAAACAGATACTCTTAAAGGATTTTTCAATTCCTCGCCAGAATTAGTACAGGCCTGGAAAACTTTTCTGCATCGGCTGAGAATCGAACCCAAGACATTCTGATCTGGCTTTAATCTATAAGGCCTATATTCATCCAAAGCTTGAGTACAATTCCCATATTTGGACAGGTGCTTCAATAACCCACTCTTGAATCCCTTGAATAGAATCCGAAAAAGAGATTTAAAAATGATAGGTGATAGAAATACAACAGAATATTTACATCTCCCGAGCACCGCCGAAATGTTTATTGTCTTTCTCTATATTACCGTTATTTCTATAAACAGTGGTTTAGCCAAATATCCAGTTGCAATCCTTCCCTTAAACAATTTAACTGTAATACTCGCGATTTTGGGAATGCTCATCAGTTTTCCCTTGAGCCCAACTCGGACGTACTGTGAAATCCAGAGATTCTTACTTAGCCGCACCACGAGAATGTGGAATGCTCTACCCAGGTCTATTTTTCCTTCCTATTGTAATATTCAAGAATTTAAAACTAATGTGCATCGGTATCCCCTTTTATAACCTTCCTTGTTTTCCTAACGCTCGTACTGTTATAAACATTTTAAGGGTTGTAATAGCCCCTTGTGTGTGCGCTAATTATAAAAAAAATCTACATGACAGTCCATCGCACTAACCATTATGCCAAGGGGTACTTACTATAGATTCTGAACCCCTTAAATTTAAATCAAATACCAAGCTCTGGCACCTTGGAACCCTATATATGGGATTATTGACAAGAAAATGCCATCTAATTGGTCAGTAATTGTTCAAAAAAGGTAAACTATACTCTGTCCAACAAAAATTGTCAGTACAGGGAAGATAGGACGTTTATCTCTCATTCTGGTTGCATTGCCATGCATAAGTGTGTCGCCTTTTAAAGCTCTCACAGGGATTCCGTAGTTTATATTATAAATCGCCGCAAATGAGAGTAAAGAACGCGTAGAGCTACCGTCTGCCGATTCAAAACGACTGAAAACAATATTCAATTTACCTTTTCCCACAACACCAAGCGGTAAGATAATAGGGGCGTTTTTTTTGTTTTAAGTTGAAAAGCAATATGACAACACTCAACATACTCATCTTCTTAAAATGTGTTCCCAAAAGCTTCAAATCCCAAAAGCTCCTTAATAAAAACCACTGAAAAAGCTCCTTGCTTGCAATTGAGAATGATAATGGTAACTCTATTTTGATGTAGATAAAGAGCGCACGATCGTATTGAGTGACACTTAACACTCTTGACACCTTGACAGTATCTCATCAGCAGTGGGATACGACGGTCATGTTGGGGTGTACAACTTTTTGCAAAGAATTACAACAACAATTCCTTAAGAAAAGTCAGTGGCTTGCTCTTTTTTTAGTGGCATTTTTCCCAACGCATTGTAGTGAGGGTGCATCAGGCGCCACTGCTTTAGAAAAAGCTCTCCCATAAGGCCTGTACTGAAAATTTTTGTTGGACAGAGTATAGATTTAGAAAACAGTTTCTTGGTTTCGCGCGATTTTTGTCTTCTCATTTGTGGGATATTCGGAAACAATAGAAATCACCTGAAATGATTTTAGATCTTAATATATGAAAGCATATCTGGAATAACTCGTTTATCTAGCTCACCAGAATTGAGCTGTTGAACCAACTGGATCTTGTAAAGGTATAGGTGCAGATATTTCTTCATAAGCCCATGAACCGTGCTACACGGTATGCCTAATGGTGTTGAACGTTGTCATGTCGATGTTTTACGATCGGTTGCCACAGTATCAAAATGAATGCATGAATAATGGGAGAGGGTTTGCACTGCGACCTATAGATCTACCTTGCCCTCATTCAGAGCTATTAGCTTTTCCTTCCAGATTTTCCCTTTGATTAGTTTTATTATTAAGAAGACCTTCAGGCAGGATAAATTACTCTCTTCGACCTGGTAGCGTCCCAGAAACATTTAGTTTTTTATATCATGAGTGCGTTGCAGAATCTGCATGTGGGGCTGTTTACCAGGCCAAGAATACTCAGTGTCTTTTTAGTTAAAAGTGACTCCTGAGGAGTCCCGTTCCGTTACTATTCGTAGATTGTTCCTACTTAAGCTGATAAAGTTCTTGATACCATCTTGCTTATAGTTTCCAAGAAGAAGTTTGGCATGCCTCAGTTTTGGGAGCCCTTTCCAGTTTTTGGATATTTTGGACTCCAGCTCTATTTTGATTTTGTTTTTAATCCTATGTTATCCTTTTCTGCAGTAAAGCTTTGGCCACTTTAGAAAGAGACCTTGCGCCAATTTTTGCTAGGGAGTCTGCCTCATCAATTTTCTGGACTCCTTCATATCCAGGTACCCAATTAAGTGATACATTATTGTTAATACCATGTTCGTTTAGCCTGCCCACACATTTCCACACCAACTAAGACGTGATGGCATATGAGCTTAGTGCTTTGAGTGTGGCTTGGCTATCTGATATAATGACAACGTTTTGGTTTCGGTAATTCTTCTCGAGACTTCCGCCCTGAAAATTCTAGTGCATTGTCCCATTGCTATGTGAAGTTTAGTTTTAGGCCCAAAAATTCCAACACCAGTTCCTTCTGTCTTTCTCGAACCATCCATGTACAACTTAATGGCATTGGCTTCGAGTGTGTAGTATTCTGATTTCCCTAACCAATCTTTTTTGCAACTTAAGTAGGTAGGTGTTAAATTTTTTTAAATGTCGATAAGATTAGTTATTTCTGACAGTCCCTTTCCCTATGACTTATACATTTGCCGGACCCAGTCTCTTCTTTGGTAAATCCCACAATGGCTCCCATAGCGTCACTTTCAACTACTAGATGTGTAATGGGGACAGATGAAGAATAACCTACATCGCTGCTGTAGGACAAGTTCTCGTTGCTCTAGTATTGCGTAAACAAGCGAGCCTTTGGACTTTTCCCAGTGCTTTCCTACTTGTTTGTAGCTCGATTCTTTGGTGACATGCAATCGCACTATAGGAAATGATTGGTTTTACCATCATGGTGTATATCCACCTAGGGATATAAGGTTTGCACCACCATGATTTACCTGCAAGCCTCTTGCATATCACAAGGACTTTTGTAGCTTACCCGACGATAATCACGGTGCTTAATCCAGAGGAGCCGAATAGGGTTCATGCATGGCAGAAGTCTTCTGTACTGTCGGTCTGTAGGATTATCAATCAACCCTAATAAAATGACTATAATACCATTTACCAAGAAAAGACTTCCCTTACGACCTGTTTGTCTTGGATCGATCGTCCAAAACGAGAAAAGAGACTTTTGGTCCACCCTTTAGCTGTCCTTTTAAATAGATCTAGAAACATTTCAGGTAGTAAAATTTTTTTGCGAATATCCCACAAATGAAGTGCAAAAAAAAAACTCGCTACGACCTCAAAATATTATTTTAAAAAAAATCTCTAACTACCAGCAACCGAAACTAGGTGACATGTTATGACCAATGGTTGACCTTTTAAATAGCATACTTTTTTATAATCCCTAAATCACCCAAATGAAGTGTCACAAATTTGGTCTGTGATATAGAAAAAAAAATATGACAGATCTATTGAAGTTTCGGATGGTATACATTTTTTGCGAATATCCCAGAAATAAAGTGGCGTGACGTTGAAAAACTTAAAGCCTTGATTAAAATTTTCTATGGCTGACCAATTTTGAAAACTAGTTGAAATTGTTAGACCAATTAAATTGCATATTTTTTTGCGAATATCCCATATATTTGGCGCCAAGATCCCAGAGTTCAAATATAATATGCAAATTCAAATGACCAGTTTTAGTGTTATTTTTTTTTACGTATATTATACGCGCGCTCAAGGGGTTATGAATACCCTTATGATGTCAAAAACAATGCGAGTAATTAGGAAATTAGGATAGGATTAGAAAGGAGATACCGACGACGCACATTTGTTTTGAATTTCTGCACCTTGCAATGGTTGGAAAATATTGAGCCGGGTAAAGTATTCTACAATTGTGTAGTGCGACTTAAAAAAGAATCTCTGTACTTGACAGTACGTTTGAAATTGGGCTTAAAGGTAAACTGATGAGCATTCCTAGAAGTACGGGTATTACGTTTGAATTGTTTGATAGTTATAAAATTGAAGCCCAGTGATGTGCTTTTTGCTTTCCAGCCGAGGTTCTGAAGAAAACACGAACGTTCAGAGTAGAAGGTCTTCAAACCTTATAACAAAATCTTTATTGAAAATAACTCTTAAATCTATAACACACAATATACTGCTACTAATATTTCACTTAATTCTGTTAA
The DNA here is from genome assembly GCA_911387755.1 of Chrysotoxum bicinctum. Classification (NCBI taxonomy): domain Eukaryota; kingdom Metazoa; phylum Arthropoda; class Insecta; order Diptera; family Syrphidae; genus Chrysotoxum; species Chrysotoxum bicinctum. The sequence goes on along the minus strand of OU426989.1, from coordinate 105,511,175 downwards.
TTGAATGATCTACTCCTCGGAATTCTGTTCTTGCTGCTTCGTGTAGGTCGTACTGGTTGCTGATGATTCGGATTTCGGATCTGGTACTTGGTTACGGGTATCCTGGTTTCTGGTAATTCGGCTTCAAACTGGTACTATCATTCGGATGTCGGGCTTAGGACTGGATCTAATCATCTAATCAGCAGGTACTATACGCCCCTGGTGGCACTACAACAGCAGGCTAAACGCTCTGGTAGATAAGCAGGTACGACGCCCCTGGTGGCACTAATCAGCAGGTACTAAACGACCCTGGTAGCACTAGAACAGCAGGCTAAACGCTCTGGTAGATCAGTAGGTACCGAAGCCCCTGGTGGCAATTAATGACCAATTCGTCTGCACTCGTCTACGTCTGGAACGAAATATATTAATGTTGTTGATTTTCCTGTGACGTCATGTAAATTGAATTTGGCGAAGTACAATTCTCGATATTAATACGAAAGCAATATAGAGTGGGGTAGCATGGAATGCTTCGTTACAGCCCTTTTCTTCTATTGACTTGAAGAAATGCGTTACGGAAATCGTGTCTTACATGAATTTTCTCTCCACAAATATGCTTCATTTCAATAATTAAGAAGTAACGTATTAAAAAACCCAATTTAAATATTTAAGTTAAGGGAGTTAAATGTATTTTTTTATATCTTTTTTTTTTAAACTAAAAAATGGGATTGTTATGCTCACTGAGTTTAACCATGGTGGGATTTTGGTCAAGTATATCTCGACAGGGAATTCGAGATAACTCGATAAAAATATGTATTGGCTTAAGAATCGCAGCAGCAGTTAACTCGAGTTAAATCCCCAAATTATCACTTAACTTCTTCTTCTTCTTCCTTTGATTCGGCGCTGTTATGATCTCGATGTTGAGGGGATCATAACTCTCCCACGTATCTGCTTCACACTAGTGATCCGCCTGTGGGGTTCGCCGGGTTGACCTCAGAAATCGGCGGCAAGCCTCCCGGTTTTGTATTGTTCCATTTCTGAGGCCAACTGAATGCTGGTGTTTTTGCATTTGTTTGTACCAGGAGTGTTTAGGCCTACCTTTCTTTTTATTCCGAATTGGAACGTTGTATGATATTGCCTTTTTGACGGGGTTCTCAGGATCTCTCCTTTGAACATGGCAATACCAACTGAGTCGGTCGTGTTCAATTTTTTGGGAAATGGTATCCTTAACATGAAGGCTTCCTCGGATCTTCGTACTTCTAATTCGATCAAGCTTTGTAACTCCTGCTGTCATACGAAACATCTTCATCTCAGCTGCCGTTAGCTTACTCTCATACTTTTTGTACATTGTCCAACATTGTGAACCGTATGTGAGTGCTGGACGCACAACTGAAGTGTAGAGCTTTCCTTTCAGCTTAGGGGGCATTTTTCGGTCACAGAAGATAGCAGAATTTTCCCGCCACTTCATCCACCCTACGCTTACGCGATGATTGATATCGTCATCACAAGTAGCTTCGTTATTTATCATAGACCCCAGATATTTAAACTTTTCACACTTGGGAAGCACTACTTCATTCAAATAAATGTCTGGAATAGGCCTGTGTGGATCAGAAAATGGGCAGCATAGGTATTCTGTCTTTTTCGCGCTTATGCGGTACCCACTTCCTTCTAGAACATCCACCCATACGTCAAGTTCTCGTTGTAGGGATATCGGGTCTTCACTTATGATGGCTCCATCGTCAGCAAAGAATAACTGATGCACTTTTGGATCCGTCACTTTGCCTTCAAGCAGGTAATCAAGAACTGTAATAAAGAGCAGGGGACTCAAGACACTTCCCTGGTGTACACCTACTGTGATTTCGAATTCTTCGGTGACTCCAGCTGCGCATCTTACTTTAGTAACTGCTCCATCATACATGTCCATAATTATCCGCACATAGGTTTCTGGAACTCCTCGTTGCCTGAGGGCCACCCATATTAGATCTCGTGGTTGCCGATCGAATGCTTTTTCAAAATCAACCAATACGACATGCAAAGAATCCCGATGTTTTTCCATAATTATTCTTATACTCTGGATTGCATCCGTGGTTGACTTACCCCCGACAAACCCGCACTGGTCATCAGATAGCCTAATTATTTTTCGCAGTCGGCTACCCAAGACTCGCTCAACGATCTTCATGGTGTGTGACATCAGCTTAATCGAACGGTAATTATCACAGCTTCGAGTATCACCCTTTCCTTTATAAATTGGAAGAAGGTAACTTTCCCTCCATTGATTAGGCATGCGATCACCTCGTATAAGTTTGGAGACAAGAATCATGAGCCATCTAAACCCGATGTCTCCCATCTTTTTCCAAAACTCTGAGGGTATTTCGTCTGGGCCAACAGCTTTTCCCTTTTTGGAGTATTTTACCGCCTCACTAACTTCTTCGACTGTGACGTCGGATACTTCTCTTAAGTTAGGTGAAGCTATTGGAAAGTATAGCCTTGGAAATTGTTCGTTTAGAAGTCCGTCACAATACTGTCGCCACCTGTGAAGAATTTCGTTGTCTTCCACAAGTAGTTGGCCTTGAGCATTGTTAATGAACTTTGGCGAACAAAACTCCTGGGCATTTCTTCTTCTTTGAGCGGCTATTTTGAAGATAGTTGCGCCCTTATTCGTGTTTTGCCGTAGCTCTTGAATAGCACCAGCTGTCGGGGTAGAAATTTCATCCAGCTCCCGATACAGGTTTTCTGTATTCTTTGCTTGAATTTGGGCGCACTTCTTCTTCGCTTCTTTCTTGCAGTTTCTATATTCCACTTCGAGGCGTGACTTTTGCTCTGTATCATTAGAGGGGCACTTCGACCAAGCCTTGAAAGCCATTTTCTTTTTACTTATAACTGATTCAGCTTCATCATTCCACCACCATGTTTCTTTGCCTTGTTGGTTGTGTCCTTTTGAAACCCCTAACAGTGTTTTGGCTTTTTCTTTGCAAGTTCTCTGTAGGAGATCCCACATACTTTGTGCTGTACTCTCTTCATTTCGAAATATCGGTGTTGTTATGCAGAACGTTTTGCATATTCGAAATAAAAGCTTCGCCTTTTTCCTTATCCAGATTATACCATTTGATCTTCCCAAAAGTTTTTGTATGTTTGTTGTCGTTCACTGTCTCCATAAAAAATTCTGTCAGTAGGAGACGGTGTTGGTGGGCGATCGCTTCTCCTAGTATGACTTTGCAATCTTTTATCCGGGGTTTCATGAAACTAGATACCAAATGGTAATCAATCTGGGTTTCATTTCCACCACTGCTGTAAGTGACCAGGTGTCGGCTTTGTTTGACGAACATGGTATTTAGTACGATAAGACCGTATGTTTTGCACATGCTCAGGATGTCTTCACCAGGAGGGTTCCTGGTGCCGTATCCGAGGCCTCCATGGCAATCTTCATAGTCTTCGTTTGTCTTCCCGACATGTCCGTTCAAATCTCCGCCCACGAACAAAAACTCTTCCTTTGGGAAGTCCTTAAGTAGATTGTGAAAGTCTAGCCAAAATGCATCTTTTTGCACCTGCTCACATCCAATTTGGGGAGCATATGCAGTGACAATATTCCACAACTTTCCTTTAATCACCAATTTAAGGGACATCAAACGGTCGCTGGATTTCGAAATGGTCAATACGCTGCCTAATAGATGTTTTGCAAGGATGATTTCGATTCCGTTTTTACCCTTTTCCGTTCCATAGTAGAACATCTTATAGTTTTTTGTCCTCGTATCCAAGAAACGGGCCCTGTTTCCCGTGTTTCGCCATTTTGTTTCTTGAACACATAAGATGTCCACTCGCCTTCTCTTCATCATCTCTTCCAGCTCGAAGCTTCGACCTGTCATACTGCCAACGTTCCAACTCGCAACTCTCAGATTTTGTATAATCTGCGGCATTACTTTGCTAGCCCCCGGAATCCGTCTAGCTCTGACCCGAGCATTGCTGCTTGGTCAGGGATCAGTACCATGTGTAACAATGGTAGTGCCTGGTGGGGTAGTGTCATTTTGAACGAGTACTTCCATAATGCTTGAATTCACAAAATCCTGGTTGTAAGTATCGACGTGTGCATGCTCCAGTTTTGTATTTGATCTCTCTTTTACGGCACCGGTGATCTCCAGTCGTGCCAACCCAGGGACTGGCATGCACACTTTTGGGAAAGTTTATAGGTGTTACGTGTCGCTAGGTTCACCTTGCTGTTTGTGGCCTAGATGTATTTACTCCTTTAGTCGCCTTTTACGACAAGCGGGGAGGCGCTGCAGGAATATTCTAACCCGTCCCTGCACAGGGACAAATTATCACTTAACTATTGGTACTTTTGTGATATCGTTATTTGTTTTTATTCTATTTAAGAATATCAAATAGATATCAACCTTTACAGCTAATCTACTTAGTAAGTAGTATTCTTCAGCAAGAATAATCCCCAAATGGAATTTGCGTTTTTTAAATAACAAATCTCTTTCTTATTTAATTATCCTGTTATTAAAAAAAAAAAAAAAAAAAAAAAAAAATCCTCATGAACTACTTTTAACCAAGATTCCTCGTTCTCAATTTGCTGCCAATGACAGCTTCTCTATAACTCTCATATCTAATGTTGAAATTTGTGCTCTATCCACTTTTGATTTTTCCTTAATGCACAACGATATAAAATATGGCCTTCTTCGAATCATCTGCCAATTCCAGACAGAATAACAGAGATAAACAATTTTCTTAAAAAAAACTACTGCAAATGGCATTTTAAACGGATCAAGAGATTCAACGAAAGTATTAGAGGACTCACTCACACTCAACCGAGAAACAGGCAAACAAACAAACAAATCAAAAAGGACACACGCGCGCCGATACACTCGTCTGATGCTGACTGTGTGTAGCCATTTGCTATAGATACATCCTTCGAACTATAAAATAATTTGAAAGCTAAATATTGATCTAGAAATATTCGAATAAAATTCGAAAAGGAATCGAAAATTACTTTAATCTTGATTTAGTTTTGTTACGTGTGTAAAATGTGAATTTCTATATGGACGGAGAGAGTACACAAATACACACAAATAAAATATCTATAGTAATATTATCTTATTGTGGTGCCATTTTGTGTTGCTTTTGGTATCGTAGATACTTAGGATACTTTCCTCTTATATAATTCTATGTTATATCCTCCATCTGACGAAAGAATTTTAAAAAAGGACCCTAATAATCCTTGGGGAGGTATACTATATACTTACATTTGCGTGTGTTTATTTTTAAGGAGCACAAAATAAAGTAATATACACTAATGCTGTGGCTTAGAACTGAGATTAAATTATTAAAATACCTTGGAGGGAGAATTGCTAAGAACAGGATTAAAAAAGGGTTCTTCAGTGTACGACTATTTTTAAACTGTTTAATTTATGTGAAGCTATGGTCCATCTAGAAGCATCTTTCGAAAACAAAAGAAATGTTTTACAGTGAGTCCTTGGCTTAATTCAATGTTCCCTGATTAGGGTGTATCGTTCGCAAAAAAATAGTTGAAGAAATGTGTTGCAACTGTTCAAACTTTATATATATCTTCTAATATCTTAAGATAGAAATCTTGGGTACTTAATGGGAAACCATACAAAATAAAAAAAAAATTAGTTTGAGTGATGGAATTCGTTATTTGGACCTTTAAATTTGTTTCTGTTAAGTGGAAAAGATTATTTTCGTTAAGGATCGGCCGCCAGTGTTGATAGACATTTGCGACCCTTTTATCGCATTTTCCATGACGTTCCGGTGATAACTATTCGCACTCCTGTCCAATATTCTCCTTCATGGCTGCGGTTCTTTGAGGCTTGTTGGCATAGACCCAAAGAAAGAAGTCTGGTATGGTTAAATCGGGCAATCTTGCTGGCCATGCCTAATAGTCAAAACGGGAGCTAACACGACCTGGAAATGCTTCCTTCCTTGCTTATTCCAACACCGTAGTCCATACAACTTTTTACTTGCGACTTATAGGTACTATAAGGCAAGTAATGCATTCGTCAAAAAAAAATCGAACTCGAGATTTTGATCTGTCTGTTCGACTGTAGCTAAACTGCTCGGCCGATTTTCTTCAAACTTGGTAGATATCATTTTTAATTTTGCCCCCCCCCCCCACACGTTTTTTTTTAAGACCAAAAATAACGGTACCTGCCATACGATTTTTTTTTTCGAAATTTAAAAATATCTTTTTTTCTCAAAAACTTTCGCACAGATAAAAAAAAAATTCATAAAATTTCATTTAGTCAAACCTAGGTAATGGTTGACAAAAAATATCCAAAAAATTATTATTTTTCGTACCGCCCTTGGAATCATTTTTTTTGTTTTTGATTTTCTCAAAAATGGTACGATGAATTTTTATGTTCAAATTTTCAAAATTTTTTTTTTTTTTTTAATTTAAAAAAAAATTTAATTTTTTTTTTGGAAAACTCATTACTATTTCGAAAACCCCATGCTCGATTTTTTTAAAACTTGATAAATAAAAGTTTCTTAAAATAATCTACAAGATATGAGAAAAAAAAAATTATTTTACCTAAAAATAACGGTACCCTCCCCTCCATACAAATGTTAAAAAATGGTTTTCGAAAATCGTATTTTTCTCGATAACGGTTCCGAGAATTTTGCTTAAATTTTTTTCTTTCGATTAATTTTCAAGATCTAGAAGATATTACTGACTGTATGCCTACTATTGAACGATTTTTTAAAATTTTGAATTTCTCATTATCGACATAACGGATTTTAATGAAATTTTTTTTAGATAGAAGCTACTAAAAAGTTTAAAAGCATTGCTTTTCAAATCTTTAAGAAAAATATTTTTCTTTAATTTTGAAAAAATAAATATCTACATATAGATTTTTTTTTGGAAAATTCAATATCTCGAAAACGGCTCAATATCTTTTTTTGTAAATTTCATTTTTATTCGAACAATAATAAAAACTTTAAATTGGCGTACCAAATTTTTTTCTTAAAAATGTTTTAAAAATTTTGACTTCTAATTTTTGTTCTTCCATAAACCTATATTTGCTTGAATCACATGGCATCCTATTTTTACCTCTAACTACTTAAGAAGTTGTTTTAGTCTATAAAAAAATTAATTTTATGCTTATCATAACAGTTTTTCTCTACATAGTAACATCCATTTTTGAAATTCTTAGGCTTTTACATAAGAGCAAGTTCGTGCGACCCAGTCGTGTATTTTATTTTTTATGTGCTGGAACTCCTCCCGTTTCTTCCGAAGATGTTGCATCAGACGCATCTTCTTCCGCCCGTCCTTGGTTGACATCATCATCTGCTCCAACAGATAAGCCACCTTTATAAAACGAATATTAATTAAAAGTCATGTATAATTTTGATTTTAAAACTAACCAGGAATACAATTTATTGTTGGATTTTCATCCGCGTTAAGAATGTCAAGAAAAACCTTCTCAAATTCTTTTAGTTTTCTGGTTTGTTTTTGACATCAGTCTTGAAATTATTAATTTTTTTCTTTACGAATTAAGAATAACAAAACCCGTTGTTTTTTTTTTAAATAGGTATTTACTATGTTTTTGGATTAATTTTAAGTATTAACTTGAATGAATTCAGTAATTACTTATAATTAGTGTTACTATTAGTAAATACTGAAAATCGATGCTTCTACTATCTTAAATTTAGTATTTACTTAGGCTGAAAACACACCGGATAAAGCAAAACATGTTTTTTTGTTTCGTGAAACAAGAGAACATTGTTTCTTATGAGAGTAAACACACCAAAGAAAACGAAACAAAACACATGTTTTTGTTTTGTAGTGTTACGATGGTGGTTGTCGAAAATACATGCTATTGTATACGAGCAACACACACCGAATGCAACAAAACTGTTTTGAACAAGGGTCGTTGACGATAATTGCATACTTTCTTATGGCGCAACGCACACCAAATGAAACAAAACATAAAAACAAAAGCAAAACAGAAAAACATGTTTCGTTGCCGATAGGTGACCTATTGTTTTTTGCAAAACAAAATTTTGTATCCGTTGTTTTTATTTTCTTCTTTCGTTGCACCTTACAGATTTATTTGCTTCCACGTTTACTCTGTACGCAAATTTTAAATAAATATGAAATATGTAGATATGTAAGGCAAGAAACCCTATCTATAATAATTATAAAGATAAGGAACATGCCAATAAACTTACTATTGATAAGCTGTGGATTGCTACTTCCTACTATGACATTTGGAGATTGGCAAGATTAAAGGCTTTTCTCTTTTCTTATAAATAAACACATAATGCATGTTTTGTAAACACAAAATTGTTATTTGGGTTTACTTGCCGTAGAGTTATAATCTTTCAGCCGGAGTTAAGCTTTTACGATAGTTCGTATTTTGTTTCATTTCAACGCACACCAAACGAAACAAAAAAACAAAACGTTTTGTTTTGTTTTATTCTGTTTCGCTTGGTGTGTGTTCAAATAAAAAATGTTTTTTTGACTATCGAATAAAAAACGTTTTGCTTTATCCGGTGTGTTTTCAGCCTAAAACTTTTAACTTTAAGTATGTACCTACTGCAATTTCATGCATACCACCCATTGTCTCCATTTGAGAAGGGCTATTTTTGTTTCAAATTTTATGAGGTTTCCGTTGCTGCAATTCTTAAAATTGCTCGAATTGATGAACACTTAGCCACGTAACGGAAGCTACCAATCTAGCCTTAAAACCGTGTCGTTTTCGTTTTCTGTAGCTCTTTTTATTTGATAAACCCACTTTGTGTCAACCATTATATTATTTTATTGAAACGCTTAAACTCTTTTCTTCTCTTACACAAGAAAAAAAAAACTCTTTTTAATCCTTTGCCTATTTATTTTCATAGGACTTCATCCTTACGAGAAATTAACGATGATAAGTCACATCCTACAATTCAATATTAAAAACAAAATACAATAAAAAAGACATATCTCAAACTAAACGATAATACCTACCATGTCGGGTTTGGTTGTTGGATTATCTTAGCTCCAAAAAACAAACAAAGCCAAGGATCTAATTAATCAACATCTCCAGCAATTGCTTACTCATTTATGTATTAGTATATCCTTGGCGTAAGTAGCCATCCCATCACCAATTAACAAGAAAACTTTGATATTTTTTCACATGACAAACATTCAATCTTCTTCAAGGATTTTATTTCTCTGACTTTTCCAAAGGGAAGAAATTGTCCTTTGAAATAATCCATAAGTAAAAAAGCAAACGAAAACCAATGCTAAGAAAATGAAGAAAAATAAGAAAGAAATGAGTATCCTCGATATTGCACTGTTATAATAGCAAAGGAAGTGTCGCCAAGATGACAACATTTTAGCGCGGAAGTTATGTACAACTTTTATATGCTCCAGCAATGGTCATCATCATAAATCATTTTCTATACTGCACTAGCTACAAGGACTGTAGAAGTGTCTCTCCTCTCTCTCGACTTGCCTCCTTGTTATAAATCGCATCTTTCTGTTTAAATAATTTAGTCTTTTTCTTTGTTGTTTTTCGGATGAAATGAAGAAATATGAAGGAACGAAATGTTTGTGGTGAATAAAATATGGCGTTCGAAGAAGAATTTTAGCTTTAAGATTTCGAGAAATGGAACAACTGAGGAACAACTTTATTTGACTTTGATAGGGTTTTTCCTAAATTTTTAAAAATCGAATTGAAATGGCAATTTTTACAATAGTGTCCACATAATAGCTTAATTTCAAATAAAAAATCGTCAACCGGCCTCAACGTTAAGAGCGCTACGTCCAATTTATGGTCGTCATAATCGTCTTAGCGGATCAACTATTGAGCGTCTAGTGGAAAAATTTGAATCCACAGGCACAGTACAAAATGTTCTCGTGTCAGTGAGACAAAGAAGTGCCCGTAGTGTCGAGAATATTGCTGCCGCTGAGGCTTCAGTTGCAGTTTGCAGAAAGCCCAAATGTGTCTCTCACACGTCATTCTCAAGCGTTGGGCATCTCTGTGACGTCGTTGTGGCGAATTTTGAGAAAAGATATTGGCCTACATCCTTTCAAGATTAAATTGACGCAAGAACTGAAGCCGCTTGACCACCAGAAGCGTCGTATGTTCGTGAATTGGGCTGAGCAACAACTTGAAAATGATTCGGATTTTCATCGAAAAATCATCTTCAGCGATGAGGCTCATTTCTGGCTGAATGGCTTCGTCAATAAACAAAATATGCGGTATTGGTCAGGCAGCAATCCACACGTACTCCATAAGTCATCATTGCATCCCGAAAAAAATACGGTTTGGTGTGGTTTATGGGCCGGCGGCGTCATTGGGCCGTACTTCTTCCGTGATGATCAAGGCCGGCACGTTACTGTGAATGGTAAACGAATATTTTTGGCCCCAATTGGATGATATGGACTTGGAGGACATGTGGTTCCAACAGAACGGCGCCACAAGCCACACAGCGAATGTCACAATCAATTTATTGGAAACCAAGTTTGGAGAACGTGTTATCTCACGAACTGGTCCAGTCGCTTGGCCGCCTCGGTCGTGCGATTTGACGCCGTTAGACTATTTCCTGTGCTACGTCAAGTCTATGGTCTATGCCAACAAGCCAGCGACAATTGATGAACTTCGTACGAATATTGAACGTGAAATTGCAGCAGTATCGGCCGATTTATGCTTGAAAACCGTCGAAAATTGGGTTCAGCGTCTAGACTTCTGCAAGCGTGCCCGTGGTGGCCGTGCAAAAGAAATCGAGTTCCGTACATAATGGCATCGAACGTACTTTCACAGGAATAAAAAATTTCATTGATATCCAATACCGTTTTTGTTTTATTTAAAAAAACTTTTGCAGCGCTCTTATTGAAAAACCCGATACATTTGAGTTTTTTTAAATCCTAGATTTATTTGCTGTATTAAGCAGTGCCACATGTAGAATCCGCAATATGCATGAGGTAACACCAGACCATATGCTAGGAAAATGTTGTCCACTTATGCACCAAGAGAAAATCTATCTGGGCCGATAACAAAGAGCAACCCATTTTCTCTGGAGGTGCCCCGAATACAAACATTTCTTTAAGCAATAGATTTGGAGGAAGATTTGTAAGACAGATCATCCAGGTGTAAGTGACAATACAATAGAGCTCTAGATCGCAGGGCATTACCCCAAACATATAATACATTCATTCAAGTCATCGGTTTCGAAACTGGTTCACAATAAATAACACTCCTTTTGTCAGCTCGCAAGTATAAATAATTTTCTTGCAACTCAAAATTGACTTTCCCACACAATTTCCTGACTCCTCCTATCCCTCACAGCGAAAAAAGTTGTATGGAACAAATCTCAATTCGCCCTTACTTAGTCGCAAGAATCCTTATAATCGCTAAATACACAAATCCGCTGATCCAGATTGAATATCCCCTTCAGCTCTGAAGAGGTGTTCTTCTACACTGGCGTAAGCTAGTCCATCTGTCATACTCTCTTTAGGTATCTTTCCGAGTAGATGGAACATGGCATTGGTCCAGTCGTTTTCCAAGAAAATTCTTCTCTAATTACCGACTGATTTCACGAACGTCCCTTCTTTCTATGTTCATGATAACGTTAATCAACAATTATGTTACGAAATGTCTCGAAGAGCTCAAGCTCTGTAATGACCAACAGTACGTCGCAATAGTTTCATTGGTGATCCGATAGACCGGAAAGTCTACGCTTCCACCTTGTCTTTTGCTGAGGTAGCTGCAGTATCATTGCTGATGGTGGTTTCCGGTATTTGTGGCTGTTTTCCAATGATCCTATTGATGTTTTTAAAAGCTTCTTTTCTGGTACTGGATATTATTGTGGTATTGAATGGAGTTCCAGAAGATGATGTTGACTTGCTGTAGCTCATTCCAAGCTATCTGGTAGTTTCTGTTAGTTGTCTTCAGTGCACTTTGACGGATCCGCTGGAGACGTTTTGTTAAAAGTTGTCTGTGAGCATACATACATTGAACGTAATCGGGAAGATGCTGGTACCTATCCTTTGACTTTTTGGACTGTTTTTGCTTATCCAGGGCATCAAATACGGTATGTTCAAAGTTGGCGATTGCTGCATAGATTTCGGTATCTGGAAGATTCCTGTCTGAAGGTAAAAGAGTTAAGCTATCTTCGAGGTCTCTGTGAAGTCTATCAATATCCAGCCGTCTTAAATTATTGAAATTCTCAGGAGCTTCTGTTGTAAGGAGTATGGGTTGAGGTTGATCGATAGTTGAACAGCTTCATGGTCCGAGTCACTATGCAATAATGTACAGACATAATTCCGGATTTCCGAAATAGTGTGTACAATGTTCGAGGAAGCCAGGAAGAAGTCCAGCGTTGATGGTGTTCTGGGAAAGGTGGGTTTGTGCCAGTCAATAATCGCCTTGCTCTCGGGTGAAATCGTAGTATCCAGCCAAATGTGATGCCTAGCATTGAAGTCACCGCCGATGAGTCCATAATATGTACTTCTTGCGAAGACACCGTTGAGAATTTTGAGGTTATTGTGAATATTTCTCATGCTGGATTGGCACTCGAAATAGACACTGATTATGATAAGGGTTTCATCTCTTCCAAGTTTAATGGTGACAGCAGGGGCTTCGCTGGTTCTGAGACCTGTGATAATGGTTGCGGCGGTGTTGCGGCAAATCTTCTTTGTTTCGAAGATTGCCGTCCCCCTACGGCCCTCATCTTTGTCCTTTCGGAAGGTTTTGAAGCCGGCCATGTCGATGTTGTTGCGTCTGGTGACGTTGGTCTCACTGATGATAGCGATGTCCGGGTTGTTGCTTTTCATCCATAAATTAAATGTCGTTCTCTTCTCAAGGCTGCACACAATGAATTGACATTGTACGTCAGTATTCGGAGCTTCTTTAATTGCATATTTGGAGTGCGAAGGTGGCCAGCGCCACGGACTTCTCACCTTCGCTAAGTTTAGTTCAATGGAATTGCACTCCGAGCTTTTCCAATGACCGTGAGTAGGTCGGATCCAAGAATCCCTTGGACTTCGGTGTTCAGGTTCGTTGGTGGGGTTGTTGTTCGTTTGGTTGGTCCACTCCTTGGTGTTGTTGTTTGGGGTGTGATCACCTTCGCTGGTGTCGTTTTCTGTTGTTGCTGTTGGCTCTTGGAGTTAGTTGGTTTCTTCGAAGAATCGCCTTTTACCATTGCTGCAAAGCTGAGTGCAGGGCGGGTAACCAAACATGCTGATTTTGCAGCAAATACCTGTTGTGCCTTTTTTTCTGCTGACATTTTGTTTTTTTCGGTGAGTCTTGCCCTAAGAGTGTTGGACAGCCGTTGAAACTGTCTGGATGACCTTCCTTTTTGTAGTTGGCACACTATAGATCCAACCCAGTATTCTCCTTACGTTGGCATTGCCCGGGTTCATGAACCTCTCTACACTTGACGCACACTGGCGTCCGCAGCTGGTGGCAACGTGTCAAAAACGCTGGCAGTTCCGGCACTGAACGATCTCGTCGGTCTTTAGTCGCTCCCAGTGCACCCTCTGGTCCATTATTAGAGTCTTTGTGTAGACTTCCTTAATGTCACATGTCTTCGATAGCTCTACTACAAAATTGTTATATGTTTTCCCTTGGGCCTTCTTGACTTTAAAATGGGATACCTTGACCACTGGAAGACCTTCTATCCGTAGTTCGTCCTCAACTTCGATGGCAGCTTAGGTGTGGTGTATTCCTTTAAGAAGAAGTAGATTCTTCCTATCCTCGCGTGGTGTGAAAGAGTTGAACTGGATTTTTCTGGATTTCAGGAAGTTTTTGATGTTTTTGAAGGCTTCTCTGTTTCCAGCAGTAATAATAGTCTCACTCAATCCCTTGCCACTCAATCCCTTGCTTTTGCAGAACCTGCTGATTTCAGCAATGTTTCCGGAATAGCAAAAAATTGGGGGCATTCCTGGGGCCTTGGTTCGGTTCACTGTGGATTTATTCGATGTCTTTGTAGGCTGGGCTGGAATGGACTTGGTGGCTGCCGATGTTGAATATGATGAAGCTGGAATGGGCTTGGTGACTGCCGATGTTGAATATGATGAAGCTGCAATTGGCTTGGTGGCTGCTGATGTTGAAGGTGTTGAAGATGATGAAGATGATGAAGGTTGTGTCAGCACTTGGATGCTGTGTACCGTCAAAAATTGGTATAACGAGTTTCGACGTAGTCGTACATCGGTTTTTGATGAGCCCCTTCCCGGGACCCCGAAATGGCTACCACGGAGGATAACGTTCAAAAATCCACGATCTCGTATTGGCAGACCGCCGCGCCAGTTGAAGGTGCGCGAGATAGCTGGATCAGCAGGGATCTCAAAAGACCGCGTGGATCACATTTTCCATGAAATTTTGGGCATGAGAAAGCTGTCGGCGCGATGGGTGCCGCGTTTGCTCCCTCCGGACACCAAGTGCAACCGTGAGATCACTTCAGAGCAGTGTTTGAAATTGGTCGAATTGCACTACGAACTGCTGCTCCATCCACCGTTTTCTCCAGATTTGGCCCCGTGCGACTTTTTTTTTGTTCGCAAACTTGAAAAAATCACTCCGCTGCCACGGAGGCCTACTTTGCAGACTTCCAGAAAACCTATTTTTCGGATGGGTTAAAGAAGTTGGAGCAGCGCTGAATCAAGTGTATCGAGCTAAAAGGAGACTATATGTTGAGAAATAAATCGCCACTTTTCCAAAATTTTTGTTTTTCTGTTGTAGGCTAAGTACTTATCGGACCGCCCTGGTACATATAATTTACTTACATGTACATATATATTATAAAAATGTCACTCTGGCAGACGGCGCGGCGCGGCGGCCGGCGGCGTAGACCATGCTTATTTATGATTTGTTACAACACAGCCTTTAAAAAATTATTTAAAATAAGGTCATTATTAATTATTATTAAAATCTAATCTAATCTGCGTACATGAGTCGACTTAACTATGAATAGTCTAGAACTAAACCACATCTTTAAACTCTTTGTAAGCCTTCAACCAAATTTGTAAATTAAATTATTCAGTAATAATAATTTCATGATAGCACATATCAACAAATAAAACTGTAGTTATATGTATGAGTATTGTCTTAGAGGGCTTTGACTGTATAAATTCTGCTTTGAGAATAGTAATTGGAAAAATGTCATTACTTTTTATTTATTCTTTTTTTTTTCTTTACAGATTTCGAATGATTTCCTATGCGAATAAGGATTAATCAAGGATCTCTGTATCCCTCCCCAATTCTGCGGAGACTTCAATGTGAGTACCGAAAATAGATTTGTTTGGCTATTTTATAATCCCTTATCAAATAAATTGAGATATTATTTTTTTTGAAAATAATTTGAATCAATGATAAGTGATATTTAGAAATACATTAAACTGTGTGAGTTTTAATTAAAATTTTCATAATGAAAATGATATTTGCATTGAACTTCACTTCAATTTTCTTTCTACCATGTTTACCATTTTGGCGAAAGAATAATCAATGAATTTTAATTAATTATTGAAATAAAAAAACGAAGTCTCTTGAGAAGTCATTATTGTATCATGAGATAGGAAAATATCCGGTATTATTTGGAGTTGGGTAAAATATTTTTTCAAGACCAAATGGAGATTCGTAAAATGTGGATGTTTTATTTTATATAAAATTGTTGGTTTTATGTGGAAAAATGTCGAACTTTTAATTAAAGCAAAGCTAACTTGAAAATTGGGTTACAAAACTCAATTTATTAAAAAAACAAATCAATTTTTCTTTTAAATTTTTCAATTTGCTTGTGTTTCGCAATGGTCTGAATCATTCTCAATGATCAAAACTTTAATCAGTTGGGTTTTTAAACATTGAATTAAAAATTTATCAACTATCAAATTGATAGTTGACAATCATAATAGGGGTGGTAGTTAAAAAAAGTCTTAAAAAGATGGTTTTTAGATACTATTGTCTGTCGATATGTTTGCGATTTCAAGTGATTCCCATTGCACAAATTCGAAAATAACGGGCAGGGTTTCTTAAAATTTTCCTGCAAAATTACTCTATGGATCTTACTTAAACTTGGTATATCCGTAGTGCCACTAGGGAAAATGGCAAGTGCGATGCATTGTTAACGTGTTTTCTGATTTAAAAAAAATCTAATTTATAAGCTAGTTGGTAAATTAAGCTTGTTTTGACTACATAATTATTTAATTATTAACGAAACTAGATTTCAAGCTTTTGCGTGTCATAAAATTATCGTGCTAGCTTATAAATTTTCCAATTAATAATTTTTACTTGCGACTTATAGGTACTATAAGGCAAGTTATGCATTCGTAAAAAAAATCGAACTCGAGATTTTGATCAAAGTTGACATTACGATGATAGCGAAGACCAAAAAAGTGGGTCTCGCAATTCTGTCTGTCTGTCTGTCTGTCTGTCTGTCTGTCTGTCTGTCGGTTCGACTACAGCCTAAACGGCTCGGCCGATTTTCTTCAAACTTGGTAGATATGGGTTTTAATTTTTTACCCCCGGACGTTTTTTTTTTTTTTTTTTTAAGACCAAAAATAACGGTACCTGCCATACGATTTTTTTTCGAAATTTTATAAATATTTTTTTTTCTCAAAAACTGTCCCACAGAATTTTTTAAAAAAAATTTGAAAAATTTCATTTGGTTAAAACTAGCTAATGGTTGAAAAAAATTTTACAAAAAATTGTTATTTTTGGTAGACCCCCTGGGTCCATTTTTTTTGTTTTTGATTTTCTCGAAAACGGTACAGCCGATTTAAATAATTTTTTTTATGCCAAAGCTCCTCCAAAGTTTGAATATTATTGGATATTCAAATTTTCAATTTTTATTTTTTTGGATTTTTAAAAAAAAAATCAAAATTTTTTTTTGGAAACTCAATATTTCGAAAACCCCATGCTCGATTTTTTTCAAACTTGACAAAAAAAAGTTTTTTAACATAATCTACAAGATTTGAGAAAAAAAAATTTGTTTCATCTAAAACTAACGGTACCTTCCATACAAATTTTAAAAAATGGTTTTCGAAAATCGTATTTTTCTCGAAAACGGTTCCGAGAATTTTGCTAAAATTTTTTTTCTTTTGATTAATCTTTACGATCTATAATTTAATAAAAAAAAATTTTAAATCTAGATATTACTGACTGTACCTACCATAGAACGATTTTTTCGAATTTTGAATTTCTCATTATCGACATAACGGATTTTAATGAAATTTTTTATAAAAAAGCTCCAAAAAAGTTTAAAAAACTTTGCGTTTAAAAACTTAAGAAAAAATATTTTTTCAATTTTTAGAAAAAAAAAGTCGTTTTTTTTTTTTTGAAAAATTCGATATCTCAAGAACGGCTTATTATTTTTTTTTGGAAATTAGACCTTTATTCGTACAATAATAAAAGCTTAAGGTTGGCGTACCAAAATTTTTTCTTAAAAATGTTTTAAAAATTTTGTACATAAAAGCTTATTTTTTTAAGGAACCACTACAACGACTTA
The DNA here is from genome assembly GCA_911387755.1 of Chrysotoxum bicinctum. NCBI lineage: Eukaryota > Metazoa > Arthropoda > Insecta > Diptera > Syrphidae > Chrysotoxum > Chrysotoxum bicinctum. The sequence continues at coordinate 105,493,760 of OU426989.1, read as the reverse complement.
TAATTTTTGTTCTTGAATAAATTCATATTTGCATAGCATTCTGTTTTTATCTCTTACTACTAAAAGAATTTAAAAAATTAATTTTATCCTTATGGACAGTTTTCTTTAATAACATTCGTTTTTAAAATTCCTAGTCTATTACATAGGAGCAAGTTCGTGCGACCCAGTCGTGCATTTTATTTAATCAGAATTTATCCATTAGCTTATGAATTAAATTTTTTTTTAATTCATAAGTCACTAGGTAACTTTTGAATTAATTTTTTTTTTTTATAAATATTTGTTTTTTCTCAAAAACTGCTAGACAAATAAAAAAAAATTGATTTAGTTAAAGCCAGATAATTGTTGAAAAAAATTTCCGAAAAGTGGTTATTAATGTTGCCCCCCTGGAACCATTTTTTTATGTTTCTGATTTTCTCAACAACGGTGCAACCGATTTTGATCATTTTTACTTGCGATATAGGTACTATAGGGCAAGTTCTGCATTTGGAAAATAAATCGAACTCGAGATTTTGATCAAAGTTGACATTACGATGATAGCGAAGACGAATAAAGTGGGTCCGGCAATTCCGTCTGTCTGTCTGTCTGTCTGTCTGTCTGTATGTCTGTACCTCGATCTAGAGCCTAAGCCACTGGGCCTATTTTCTTCAAACTCGGTAGCTATGGGTCTTCGGTGATTCCCTAGAGGGGAAATTGAAATTTTTTTTTTAGCTCTAAAACTAACGGTACCCCCCATACACCCGTAATGCAAAATCTTATTTATCCCGAAAACGGCTCTAACGATTTTGATAAAAAAAAATTAGGTGTGATATTATGGACATGGACTACGTTTTGGTAAAAAAAAAATTTGGGGCAAAATGTTATTAACGGTACCTGTCATAGAACCGTTTTTTTGATTTTGGACTTTCTCATTAACGGCTCTAACGATTTTAACCAAAAATTTTCAGCAGGAGTCCCCCTAAGTTTAATATAATATTGTATATAAAAATATTGGAAAAATTATTTGTTGGGTTTTTTTGAAAAAATTTTTTTTTTGAAAAATCAATATCTTCAAAACCTATGAACGATTATTTTTTGAAATTATTTCCTAAAATCAATATTATTAAACACTTAAAATCCACATCCCACATTGTTTTCTTGAAAAATTTTAAAGAAATTTCTTATATAAAAAATTTATTTATTTAATAATAAAACGATTTTTTAAAGTTTGTTTGCATAAATTCATACTTTTCTAGAAATCAGACGGCAATTTCATTTTAAATTCATGTTTTATATTTATAAAATGTATCTTAAATTCCAAAGTACTTTTACATAAGAGCAAGTTCGTGCGATCCAGTCGTGCATTTTATTTTTATGGTAAAGCTTTCCAAAAATAGAATTCCAGAAATAGAATTCTGTATTCAAATTTTCAAACATTTTTTCTTTGACTTTTAAAAAACATTACAAATTTTTTGTTTCAAAATTCAATATTTCGAAAACTCCATGCTAGATTTTCTTTTATCTTGATAAATAAAAGTTTCTCAATATAATCTACAAGATGTGAAAAAAAAATTGTTTTACATAAAAATAACGGTATCCACCATACAAATGTTAAAAAATGGTTTTCGAAAATCATATTTTCTCGAAAACGGCGCCTAGAATTTTGCTACAATTCTTTTTCTTTCGATAAATTTTTACGATCTATAATTTGATAAAAAAAAAATGAAATTAAAATATTACTGACTGGTAGGTGCAGTTTTTCAAATTTTAAATTTCTCATTATCGACATAACGGATTTTAGCAAAAAAAAATTATAGAAAAGCTTCTAAAAAGTTTGAAAAATATTGCATTTCAAAACTTTAAACAAAATATATTTTGCATTTTTGAAAAAAAAAAATCATTTTTTTTTTTGGAAAATTCAATATCTCAAAAACGGCTCAATATTTTTTTAATAATTTAATTTATTCGTAGAATGATAAAAACTTTAAGTTGGCGTACCAAATTTTTTTCTTAAAAATTTTTTAAAAATTTTAAAATATTTTATATACAGGGTGATTGGCATAAGGTGTGACAAAAAGCTAGGGCGTGTAGGTTGGACTTAGACAAGAAAAAAATCGTATGGGAGGGGGGGGTCTATTTCCCCCCGTTTAGGCTTGAGGGGCAATTTAAGAAAAAAATCACTTAAAACAGAAAAAAAATTATTAAAAAATAACGGTGATACCTACAGAGCAATGCTATAGCATTTTGAAAAGCCAAAAATACATTCTTTAATTTTGTTTTTAAATAAAGTTGTTCGAGTGAATAGTTTTTGAAATATTAATTTTCAAAATTAAAATTTTGAAAAAAAAAATGAAATTTTTTTTTTTAAACAATTTTTTTTCAAAATTTTACGTAATTAAGTATTATTTTTTCATTCAATATTCAATGCTCTTTTTAATTTTTGATCAAACACAAAAAACCGGATGTCAAAATGTTTTGTAGTTTTTGAGAAAATCAAAAATAACAAAAACTACTTTTGTTCTAAGAAAAACCTTTTATTTTAGTTTTTACGTTTTTGGATTCTTATGTAGGTGAATTTACGATTGAAAGGATTAACTTTCTTTTTACTATTCTTTTAATTATCGTCTTATAAGCATACAATAATGTGACAAAGTACTGGATTAACCATATTTCACACATTTTTTCATTGAGAACACCTGCGTGAGAGCATTGGTTTAAAATTGACCTGCCACTTTTTTATTATGGTGGGGTCGGCTTGGCTTAGGTGCATTTACGAAAGAAAGGATTAACTTTAAATAAACAGTAATTATGTATTTTATCTAAATATGCATGTATTTATTATTTAAATTGATTTCAATATTCAGGAACATTTTTGTTCTTATTTCGCAATTGCATTTTTCTGTCACTAGTTAGGGCGTGTAACGCTGCATTATTTGAAAAAAAACATTCGCAGATCAATATTAATCCAATGCTCTCACGCAGGTGTTCTCAATGAAAAAATGTGTTATTGTATGCTTATAAGACTGATAATAAAAAAATTTTACAAAAAAAGTTAATCCTTTCTTTCGTAAATGCACCTAAGCCAAGCCGACCCCACCATAATAAAAAAGTGGCAGGTCAATTTTAAACCAATGCTCTCACGCAGGTGTTCTCAATGAAAAAATGTGTGAAATATGGTTAATCCAGTACTTTGTCACATTATTGTATGCTTATAAGACGATAATTAAAAGAATAGTAAAAAGAAAGTTAATCCTTTCAATCGTAAATTCACCTACATAAGAATCCAAAAACGTAAAAACTAAAATAAAAGGCTTTTCTTAGAACAAAAGTAGTTTTTTTATTTTTGATTTTCTCAAAAACTACAAAACATTTTGACATCCGGTTTTTTGTGTTTGATAAAAAATTAAAAAGAGCATTGAATATTGAATGAAAAAATAATACTTAATTACGTAAAATTTTGAAAAAAAATTGTTTAAAAAAAAAAATTTAATTTTTTTTTGTCAAAATTTTGATTTTGAAAATTAATTTTTCAAAAACTATTCACTCGAACAACTTTATTTAAAAACAAAATTAAAGAATGTATTTTTGGCTTTTCAAAATGCTATAGCATTGCTCTGTAGGTATCACCGTTATTTTTTAATAATTTTTTTTCTGTTTTAAGTGATTTTTTTCTTAAATTGCCCCTCCCGCCTAAACGGGGGGAAATAGACCCCCCCCTCCCATACGATTTTTTTCTTGTCTAAGTCCAACCTACACGCCCTAGCTTTTTGTCACACCTTATGCCAATCACCCTGTATAAATGCTTATTATTTTAAGAAACCACTACAACGACTTATAACTTTTGTTCTGGCATGAATTCATATTTGCATAGCCTTCTGTTTTATCTCTTACTATTAAAAGAGTTTAAAGAATATTTTTTATTCTTATGAACAGTTTTCTCTTATAAAATTCGTTTTTAAAATTTCTAGTCTATTACATAGGAGCAAGTTCGTGCGACTCAGCCGTGCATGTTATTTCGTTCGGAATTGGCAGAAAGCGCACACAAATCTAGTTAATAGAAAAAGGTCGAAGCTTCGGTCTTCAATGTTGTCAAAACTGTCTAAATGAATGAGGCTTTGATTTGCTTGACTCGATTGCGGAAATGGCATAAGTCGTAAGCTACCAACTGGATTCCTGTATCTGCGTCTAAGCGTCAACACAACTATTCTCGAGGCAAAGTGTAAAATTGGATTCCATTATGGCGCATAGAGAGCGTAATATTTACAAGCGGCTTAAAACTCTCAAACATCTCGGCGTACGTGTTAGCAGAAATAAAGGGTACCTACAATTTTCAGCCGATTCCCCACGGCTAATGACTAGCACTTTTTATGATTCTATGAGTATTTGTCAATTCCTCACAAGACGCAGTTCACCTCTGAAAAACTTTGTTGGAGCGGCTATAAATCGAGTGCGTGACCTTCTGCATGACACTGTCACGCACTTACCATTATACTAGGGTACTACGGGGTAAAGTGTGACGTCCAGAAAAATAATTATAACAACAAACTTCCTAGTATGCTTGTTTTGTAAGCATGAATTTCTGACAGTTTTGGTCTAGTGCGCCTAGTGCGTCTGGCGGCGCTCGCCTTCCCTTAAATTAGCAAGTGAGATATTGTCTTAACTTTTAAATCCATTGTTGATTTCAACATCTTCTGCTCCTGGGATGTCAACATGGCAATGAAGCAAGTCATCCTCAACCTTCCCATCTGTTTGACAATCATAAATTTAATTTCTATCATCAACAGCCATTCGGATGGAGCCTACCATAAAAGCTGCTACAGTGAAATCTCGAAAAAGCTATTTCTCACCAAAACCAGTGAGACAAAAAACAAAATCGTATAGCCTTGGTGGCCGATTCAACTCATCTCTGCAAAATAGATAACCTTACCCTCAAATCGTTCTTGCAGAATGTCAATCGTGTCTTCCGCCTTTTGGCACGTAGCGCCATCCTGCTGGAACCACTTGCGTTCTAGGTCCATATGTTTCAATTCGAGCCATAAGAAATTGATTATGACGAAAATGTGGCACTCGCCATTCACGGTCACCGCCTTACCAACGTCGTTTTCGAACAAGTACGGACCAATGGCGGTTTCGACCTAAAGTCCACACCATATCGTATTGTTATCTACAATATAGTCCATTTTGCTTGTTAAAACAGCTATTCATCCAAAAATAGGCCTCGTCGCTAAAGATGATTTTTCGGCAAAATTTGGGTCCTCTTCCAGACATTCCGAAGCCTTGTCAGTGAATAAACGGAGGCATTCTCTATGGTTATGAACTTTGAGCTTCTGCGTCTGCCAAAATCCCAACGTAAAATTCGCCAATTTGAAGGCCGAGTTGTTGTACACGGCGAGGAATCGACTGTCTCGGTTTCTGTAGTAAATTTTCACGGTCCACGATGATGTTCTCGGCCGATATAGTGTTCCTTTGATGTCAAAATGTTGACAGATTGATTGTACTTAACCGATCGTTACAAATTTTGCCACCAAGTGTTGAAGAGTCGACTTTGAAGGGCCACCATGTCTATCTTTAAATGGGGACCATGAGTGGAACGTTTGCACTTACGAACACTCATTTTGATAATGAAGTTTTATCATTTCGATGTGATGTTTAATCGTGTAACTTTTCACGGTAATTTGGCATCAGTAACTGAATAACACTCTGGCAGATGTCACCACACCATATGTCAATTGAAAAACCCTTTAAATAGTTTTGTGCAAGGAAAGCGTTAGGTTAGGTTAGGTTAGGTTGACGTGGTGGTCAGCAGGAGAACCGAAACACTAAGACCATTAGTATGTCCATTGTGATACCACATTGAATCTTAGAGACTATCTCCATTATCGTTGAACCAATTGGAAGTCCATATTGAGTGAGCGCGATCGCCTATATCTATCTTTTTTTTCAGATCACTAAGATAATTGCAGTAGAAATCTCTCAGATGGAGTCTACGTCCTCCTTTTATTCATCCATGCAGCTTCTGCAGAAATCGTAAGAGCCGTGGTGCGTATTACTGACCTATCCAACAGTGTCCTGTTATAACACCTATTACGTAGCCTATGTGTCATCTTCTTAACTAGCGCTTCGGATCCAGCATTGGACAAATCTATTTTGTCGCCAAGCAGATGGTGATATTGGTTGACCCTTAGGCAGGCGATGGAAAAATGTCTCAAATCAAACATCCCAACATACCATCTGTTTATAGACTTTAAAGCCGCCTATGATACTCGTAGCATAGCCAGGGTAGAACTTTACAAAGCCATGAGAGAATTCGGCATCCCAAATAAATTGACACGACTATGTAGGTTGACCATGACCAACGTAACAAGCCAAGTAAAAATAGCCGGATTGCTATCCAACATCTTTAATGGACTCCGACAAGGGACGGTTTGGCCTGCCTCCTCTTCAACCTGGCGTTGGAGAAAGCAATCCGTGACTCTGGCACGGCAACAAGAGGGACCATCGTCAACAGGTCCAGCCAGTTACTGGCTTACGCAGACGACATTGACATCATCGGAAAAACCGAACAAGCTGTACACGATTCCTTCATCCAGATCGAGCAGGCGGCACAAAATCTGGGGCTGCACATTAGTGAAGGTAAAACAAAGTATGTACATGGTGGCGTCGAATGCGAGAGGAACAGTTGGTCAAACAATCAAGGTAGCGGAGCACGGATTTGAAGTGGTGCAATCGTTTAAATACCTTGGGTCAATAGTAGCAGCCGATAACAATATAAAAGAAGAAATACGCGGGCGGCTTCTCAAATCCAACAGAGCCTACTATAGTCTGTCAAAGCTCTTCAAATCCAGAAATCTCACCATAACTTCAAAACTGCTGCTGTACAGGACCATGGTCCTGCCAGTACTCACATATGGATCCGAGACTTGGGTGCTTAGCAAAAGGCACTCCGACCTCTTAGCTGCGTTCGAGAGAAAAGTCTTAAGGAGAATTGTTGGCCCCATATGTGAGGAAGGACGATTCCGGAGACGGTACAATCATGAATTATACGCAATCTACCTTGAAGCAGATATCGTGACAAAAATTAAGCTCGGTAGACTCCGGTGGGCAGGGCACCTAGCTCGCAAGAGCGAAGAGGAACCTTCTCGGAAAGTTGTTTATGCTACATTCTATGGTAGACGACAGCTTGGTAGACTATGCTTGCGCTGGAGAGATGACGTAGACCGCAGGACGCCCGAAGTCTTGGGGTGCGCAACTGGATGGCGTCGGCTAGAGACCGGAATAGGTGGAGAGACTTGTTGAAAGGGGCCAGGACCGGAATCCGGTCGTCGAGCCGATGATGATGATGATGAAGCTTTGTTCTCCGTTTAGTTTCTTGATTTAGCATAAGTTAACACGTAGCGATGGAATACCTATTTTTGGCTTATCTCGCAATAAAGGTATCATTGTTCCACTTTTTTCGAGTTTAGCTTGACAATTTCCTGAAATGTCTCTGTGGCTCATCGCGCAGCAGAGCTGAATGATAAACAACTGCAACATCTCCATCGGATACGATCGGAAATCAAAAGCTGTTATTGACTTGCAAGAGACAGAATCAAGGCTGCTTGGCTGTCCGAGAATTTTTTTCTCATCAATTGTCTTGGCGACAAGCTATAGCAGTCTTGCCCCCACTAAAATTGAAATTATATAACCTACTATAGCAATATTACTGGAATTATCGCAATGAGACAATTCCAAGAATTTGCATATATGTATGTGTATGAGTTAAGGCTCTGTAGTTATTTTTTGTTGAAAATTTAAATATTTTTGTACTTAAATGATATTAAATACCTGCCCTGCCCAAGTTACATATTTAAGTATTCAAAAAGTCACATTCTCTTACAACCAAGGACACATTTCCACATATTTAAGAACACTTTTCTGAACATGACCCCATACCTTCTTACTTTTTTTATTCAGTGCCTTAACTGAACCACAGAGATTCATTATATCCACAAGGAAAACCCTTTTGCCATAAAACATATTTTCCACCTGTTCTTTGGTGGCTTCTTTAAAGCAATTAATTTCCATTCACATACTTTTCTATTGAAAGTGAATACGTGTACACCTCTATCTCTGAGAACGTTTTTCCTTTTTGAAAGCGCGTTTTATGAAACGATGCTCCAAGACATGAAATAAAAACAAACATAAAAAAAAAACAACGGACAGGGACTTCCTTCATACAATCTTATAGACGCTATTTTATGCATTTGCCATTACACAGTGACTTACAATCCCTTCCTTCGTGACTAGAAGATTGTATTAAGACACGAGTAATAACGTGTGCACTGCCACTGGCTTCAGTGAAATTCTCAGCAGCACGTACTTTAAAAAGATGTCCTTTCAACCTGCATATATAGTCTACTCGTATACCTATGTAGTGAACATATCTACTTTGGTGTATACTCAGACTCACACATATATATTTTTTGTCAATTTGAGCATATACTCGTAGCTATGTAATGCTTAAATGTGTGAAGGATTTTTGTATTATAGCCAAAGGCAGCTTTGTACCCCAATTACCCAAAAAAAAAAAAATATGACTCAATTTGCTAGATCCCTGAATATTAAAAACAAATTGAGCAGTTTTAAGAATATTCACCAATAATGGATAACAAATAACCGAGTGATCTAAACGAGTAAACACACGATGTTAATTGTAAATAAATCAAAAAATTTTCAGAGAATTATCTTAATATTTTTTTATAATGATAGAGGGATATATGTCAATTAAGGGTGAAGCAAAATACGGCCAAATGCTCGCCACACGGCTTCGGTGGCATACCTCTATCCGATGGTCCATATTTTCAATGACTCTGAGACATAATTGAGGATCAATGTCGTTAATGTGCCGAATTATCTAATCCTTTAGCTCTTGAATTGTTCTTGGCTTATTGACGTACACTTTTTCTTTTGAGTATCCCCAACAGTGTCAAACCACATGATCGTGGCGCCAATTAACATCGCCACGACGTGAGATAACACGTCCATTGAATTTCTGGCGCATAAGAACCATTGTTTCGTTGGCTGTGTGGCAAGTGGCGCCATCCTGTTGGAAGCACATGCCATCCAGGTCCATATCCTCAATTTCTGGCCAGAAGAAGTCCGTTATCATCTCGCGACAGCGAACACCATTCACGGTAACTGCTTGGCCGACCTCATTTTTCAAGAAGAACTGCCCGATGACGCCGCCGCCAGTCCGTAAACCGCACCAAACAGTCACTCTTTGTGGATGAATCGGCTTTTCAACAATCACTCTTGGATTCTCATTTGCCAAATGCGGCAATTCTGCTTGTTAACGAATCCACTGAGGTGAAAGTGTGCCTCGTCGCTGAAGATGATTTTCTTTGTAAAGTCACCATTCACTTATGTCTGTTCAACCAACAATTCGGCGTATTGACGACGCTTGAAATGGTCAGTAGGCTTCAGCTCTTGAGTCAATATTGGACCTTGTAAGCGTGTAAATTCAAATCTTTATTCAAAATTCGCATCAGTGATGTTCGTGAGATGTTCAATTGTTCGGCACGACTACGAGTCGAGGTTGACGGCTCGGTTTTCCTACTGACGTTGGCAGCCTAAAAAACCTCTATATCAAATATCACGAGCTTTTAAATATGTCTCCGCAAAAAGTAGAGACTGGTCGATGCTTTTGGAAAGAATATTCATTTCAAACGGATATCATGCCTACAGCGTAGTAGAGCCGACCATGATAGGTTTCTTCGTTCATAATAAATCCCAAACCTCCCCTACACCTTCCTATCAAAATCTCCCTCTAACCTTTTATCAGAATGTAAGAGGTCTTCGTTCTAAAAGTAAGGCGGCTTTACAACAGACTCATGCATTATCTTTTGATATTTACGCTCTGACTGTAACGAATCTGACCCCCACCATCAAAAACCAAGAATAGTTTTCATCTTCTTTTATTGTTTATCTGGACGATGATATCAACCGATCTAAATATACTCCTTGTCGTGGCGTGCTATTAGCTGTCCAAAACTTAATTGACTCAACTCTTATTGCAATATCTTCCTCCCCGTATCTAGACTATGTTTCGATAAAGTTAACATTACCCGGTAAATCGGTTTATGTTATTTGTTGTTACATTCTGCCAGCACAACCCATTGAATCACATGAACTTGCCATTTATACAATTGATCACATTTTAGAAATATGTTACCCTCATGATGAAATCTTTCTTTTCAATGATTTCAACCTTCCTCATCTTAAATGGATTTCATCAGATGATGAATCTTTTTTTGTTGCTTCTAACCCCATCTCTGCGAAGGAATGAGATGACGATTGGTACCCAACGTCTCTCTCATTCAATAATGAAACATCAAATGATCCACACACTATCGCCAAATTTTTCGCCTCGTTTTTCAAACAATTTTTCACAGATGACACTTTCGTACCTGACTCTGCATATTTCAATCATTTACCAAATCACTCACTTGGGCATTGTTGACCCATCTGTCGTGGAGAATAAATTAAATCAGCTTAATGATGAATTCTCTCCAGGTCCCGATGGTGTCCCAGCTATTCTCTCAAAGAAATGTTCCTCATCGCTATGTCTTCCTCTCTCAACAATCTTCAGTTTATCCCTAACCCAAGGAGAATTCCCAGAGGTATTGAAAACTTCTTTTATAATACCAATACACAAAAAGGGTCCGAAAGGTGATGTTAACAATTATCGTCCTATTGCCAAACTGTCATGTAAACTCAAACTCTTCGAAAGCATACTGTATGAATTTTTGAGCTTTCAATGTAAGTCTCTCATTTCCCCTATACAACATGGCTTTCTCAAGTGTAGATCAACAACCACTAATCTTGTTGAACTTATGTTTTTCGTGCTGTCAGCCTTAGAGCATGGCAAGGAAGTCGATGTCATATCCACCGATTTTATTAAGGCCTTCGTGAAAATCTCCCATAGACTTATACTTTTCAAACTATCCACCTTCGGTATGGAACCCATTCTATTGAGACGGATTTCTTTTTATCTGAAAAACCGTTACTACAGTGTTCGTTTTAGATCTACATCCTCTTGCCCTTTCTTAGCAACGTCCGGAGTCCCTCAAGGCAGCCACTTAGGCCCTCTCCTTTTTGTTCTTGCTCATATTTCTCTCCACGCCGACGATACCAAATTCTTCAAGACCATTTCTTGGTCACACAGGACTCTGCTCTCATCCAACTCGATCTCGATATTTTTTTAGTTTGGTGTCTCAAAAACAGTTTAGTTTCAAATATTGCCAAATGCCATTCAATAATTTTCTCACGAAAACTTTTCAAATCTTCTCCTCGTCCTTATCTTCTTCATGATCAGACCCTATCTATCGTCGAATCGTTTCTTTGCCTTGGTTATTATGTGATCAGTAACTTAACTTCATCTCCCATTATGAAAAAGATGGTAGAAGGAATTCTCCAACCCATACGTGACCCGATCCCTCTATATAACCTTTGTTCGTCCTCTGCTCGAATACGCCTGCCAAGTATGGTCCCCATATCAACAAATACACATCGTTAGAATCGAGAGTGTTCATCGTAGATTCCTACGTTTTGCTCTTCGAGATCTTCCCTGGAATAATCCCTTGTTCCTACCTCCATATCAAGACCGCCTTAAACTAATCAACTTAATTTCACTAGAAGAAAGAAGAAAAATTTATGAAATCCTCTTCATTCATCGACTACTTACAGTTTCAGTTGACTGCATTACTCTTCACAACTCTATCACCTTTAAGACCAACCCTCGAAACATACGTAATCCCCATCTCTTTTATATACCCACTCACCGCACGTCTTATGGCTTTAATGAACCAGTCTCACGTATGCTTCGGAGTTTTAACTCCAATGCTAGCAACTTCGACTTTAACCTCAGTATCCCCTGCCTTAAATTCCTTCTCCTGAATCAACCCCCACACTAACCGTAAAACGTAGCTATAAGTTTCTTAGTTCTTAAGTTAGATTAAGTATTAGCTTGTAATTAAGCCAAATAAATGGGAGTTATGCCCCCACTAAAATTAAAATTCTGCCACACTATCGCAAACAACAGCAATGTTTTCCCAGAACGAACAGGGCGATCATGCACAGGTCTTTTCACATTTCCTACATTCTACCGATTGTGGACACATTTTTTCGATTAAGCTGACCAAGAGAATCACGAAGTGCACGAAATGCATTTTGGTTTTAATTCCCATTTTCGTAAAAGGCTTTAACAATCTTAACGCGCTGCTCAATTGTGTACATCTCCATGGTTGAATTTGTCAAATACTGAAACAAAGAGATGTCTAATTAAGTTGGGCAAAAAACTTGATGTTAAGGTGTGACTCACAATTAAAAACGTACATTATGGTTGGACCACCCTTTATTTTTATTCTAGAAAATTAAGAAAGAACTACCGAAGTAAAGGCCTTATCAGCCTTTTCGTGATAGTAATCTGAGAAGAATTTTTGAGAATTCTTACAAATTGTTGATAGTGACTTACATCAGTAAAAAATCAGAGATGTTTTACAAAATCTGTCGGAAACAGATGAACATTTAGTACCACAACTATTAACAAATTTTCTGGAGTAAATAATCTCGAAATGCAACGAAAGGAAGCTTAGGTTAGGTTAAAGTGACTGTCGTTTAATGCATCTGACACACTTAGACTGGTAGAGGTCCATTGTGATCTATAGGAAACAAAAGGTTCCCTGCTAGTTAAAACCATTTGGAGCTTCTGATGAAGCGACGGAGACTTTCAATGTCTGTGTTCATGAGATCGCTTGGTTCGTTATAGAAATAATCTCCTAGATGAACTTTGCGTCTGTAAGAGAGAGCAGGGCATGTACGTCGAAGCAACCCTTGCAGAAATCGTTTGATAGTACACCGAGTCGTGCGGCTTGTCTACCTATAAGGCAGTGTCCTGTTATGACACCTATTACGGAGCTGATTTGAGATCTACTGAGGGACAAAAAGCAATTTGACCGTTTCAAATCTAGTTTGGTAGTGTTAAGCCATCTTGTATTTGATTGTTCCAGAGCAATTCGCTTCAACATAAGTTTACTATAGTAGCTATAGGCAAACCTATATTTACCCTATCGACCAAGAAAAGCATTTCCGTTCCAATTCCTGCGAGTGCGTCGGCTTTACGATTCCCCTGAATATCCCTGTGTCCCGGCACCCCCAGAATAGGTGAATATTAAACTATTTGGCCATATCCATCAGAGACGAACAAAAGTCTTGGACTGTATTGGAGTTTGAAGAGACTGATGCGAGGGATTTTAAAGCAGCCTGACTATGAATGTTCCGAATAAGTTCAGAATGATGTTGTGGCCAATAGAGTTATTGGTCCATTGATTTCTTGCAAAGTCGCTAAACATCTAACAGCCTTCTTGGCGACCGCGAATATGTGGTTGTGGTCATTCCCCACAAGTTTGCCTGTGATGCACATACCAAGAACATAAAGATGTTAGGTTTCCTCAATGCAATTTCCGCTCATAAATAAAGACTGAACGATAGAAGAACACATTGAGTTTTTGAAGCATTTGACAATGCTATCTAGATCAGAAATTAATGAGCTTATCATGCCCCATCGTCCTGAATCTGCATCCGAGGGACAAGGACGCGGATCATGAAAACTTATAACAGAAGCTGAGAATACTATCATCAGCAAAAGATCATTGATGAATGTGAGAAAGAGATTCAAGGACAAGACGGAGCCCTGTGGCACACTGGCATTTATTTTATGAAATTCAGACTTGAAACCATCCAATACAACTTGTATATTGATCGGTTCGAAAGATTATTTCTGATCAAATGAAAAAGAGATTCATCGATTCCAAATATACGTATTATCGATAAGAGAATTTGTTGCCAAACTCTATCAAATGCCTTTGAAATATCAAGTGCAATAATCTTGCTTTCTCCAAAACGATGTAAATATTTATGCCTCTGATAGGCGAGATAAACCATCAGATCACCAGCGGACCAATTGCTATTAAAGCCACACTGCCAGTCATTGAGAAGCGTTTGTTCTTTAATATATTTCTTGATCATAAATAGGTCATTAGGAACATGAAGGAATCTCTTAATGTGGTCCACAAGAAATAAGATTTCCCATTATTTAAAATCCAATTTCAAGCTCATGAGTGGTACCATGTAAAAGTCAGTGTTAAAAAAAAACTATGTCTGCATGACATCAAAAGCATTAACTTGGTCGAAAAGTTTGTCCGCAAAGCAAAAATTTCAATAGACAACATATACAAAATATGAATGGCTGACACTATTGTGTTTTCGATTTCAATTTTGTAGCTGGCGTTTTATGAATACTGAACTCCTAGGCATAAGGAAAATATTTTCTTTTTCAGTAACTGCCATACGAATTTTTTCGAAACTATAAATATTTTTTTTTTCTCAAAACCTATTCCATAGATTTTTCTTAAAAAAATTCATAAAATTTTGACAACATTTTTCCGAAAAATGGTTTATCAAGGGTACCTCCTTTCGAACCATTTTTTTATTTTTGAATTTCTCAAAAACAGTACAACCGATTTTGATAATTTTTTTATGCTAAAACTACCGAAAAGTTCCAAAAATATTGTGTATTTAAAAATCCAAAAAAAAATGTCTGATAAGTGAGATATATAAGTAGTCAAAGGGCACGGTAGTGCCCAGCCAAGTTCTGGCACTACACCTTTTTTACAGGAACAAACTCAGGTGATTTTCGACCCCCCCTCCCTATCTTCAGTACCAATGAAGTCAGAAACTTAAGACTCCGAATATTTGCTAAGCTAGTCAGGCACAGGCGCCTCACCAAATTTCAATTTTCTAGCATAAGCGGTTCCTGAGATATAAGGCCTCAAAAATCACGAAAACCTTAACTGATTGACTGACTGACAGATCATCAAAATTATGGAGCACTTCCCGACATCGTAGAGTCTTCTAATTTTGCACAACGGTAGGTCTTGTCATGCAAGCAGAGGAAAAAATCGAAAATTTGAAGTTTTCCGTTCAGGGGGTGTGGTATCCGCCCACTTTATGAGAAAATATTTAATTTATATGAAGCCCTTCCGATTGCCGTAGAATGATGAAATATGGTAGAGTCTTAAAGCTTAATGTACATCCAAAACGAAAAATAGAAAATCTAAGATTTTTCATTCGAAGTGTATTTTTATTGTAATTTTGAAACTATTCATACATATTGATGGGCTTACTTGGCAAGTTTTTTGTATGCCCAATCCGAAGGGTTTTAAAAACTTGACCAGTGAACCCGTCAAATTTTAGTCAGTAATCATTAAATAATAAAATTTCTCTATTACATTGTAGCTGTTTCAATATTATTCTACTTTAAATATTCGGTATTAAACCTTTATGAAGTAAGAACTTGGCGTACTTTTAGATCTTAGTACTGTTCACGGCTGACTTGTTAGACAAAGGTTTTCGTATAGAAGATCTTGGCTCTTTTTTTAACATTTATGTTTTTGTTTATGTCTACAAGAAGTGAGTAAAAAAAATTATGTTACCTGAAAAATAACGGTACCCCCATACAAATGTTAAAAAATGGTTTTCAAAATTCATATTTTTCTCGAAAACGACTCTTTCCATTAATTCTTACGATCTATAATTTAATAAGAAAACTTTTGAAATTAAGATATTACTAACTGTACCTACGAGTGCCATAGAACCATTTATTTTTCAAATTTTTGAATTCTCATTATCGACATAACGGATTTTAATGTAGTTTTTTTTTTATCGAGATGCTGCTAAAAAGTTTGATAAATATTGCATTTCAAAACTTAAAAAAAAACATATTTTTTTAATTTAAAAAAAAAAATCAATTTTATTTTGGAAAATTCGATATCTCAAAAAACGGCTCAATATTTTTTTAAAAATTTAATTTTTATTCGTACAGTAATACAAACTCTAACTTGGCATACCAAAATCTTTTCTCAAAAATGATTAAAAAAAATTGTTTCTACAGGGTGTCCTTTGGGTATATTCTAAGAAAAAAATCGTTCAATATATTTTGGTGTATCCTGACCATGACCAATGTTAACCGTAATTGCGCTGTTATTACTAATGATGGGGACTTCATTAAGGCCTTTATTTTTAGAAGAAATACCGGACTATATTTCGAGTAAATGTTTAAAAAGAATTTTCGAAATTCTTTTTTTTTTGTTCCCGAAAATTGCTCATAGAACTTTGATAATTATTGCCTGTTAAGCTTAATTTTTAATGAACTGTGTATTTATTTCATTTCTCTCCTTCGGCATAATAGATCTTAATTTAATTTTGTATACGCAATGTTAAAAAACATTTCGTTTCGCTCGCCGTTGCCGGCCATGGCCCAATGATACCGCCCACCAGCCCAAAATTCACAGCAAACAGTAACTTTCTGTAGACAAATTTAAATTTGGTAGACCTCGTGACCTTGTTTGGGATTATTCAAAATTCGACAATTTTGCTTGTTGGCGAACCCATTCATTCATGCAACATCGAAGTGCTCTAGAGCCCACTTGGCAAACAGATGTCGTTATCTATGGTCATTAACTCTGTGTTCCGAGGGCAGTCGAAGTATATACGGAGCGTGCCCAAGTCTTGTATCAAAACCCACACAATTTTGGTCTGTAAACGGCCGAGTTCTTGACTACCTACCTATTTCTGCGCAATCTCACCAGATAGCGCCGATTTTTTGTTAGCGTATTTTTCACTACAAAGGTCGACTAGAAATTATCCACCACTTTGCAATTAGTTATGATAGCATCTATAGAGCGAACTATCTAGTTTTGGCATCCCTGACAAACTTGTCCCTTTGTGCAGGATGACGATGGATAACGCACGCTGCTCCATCAAAGTCGGGAAAGATCTCACCGATGCATTTGATGTCAAAAAAGGTCTTAGGCAAGACGTTTTTCCTTCCAGAGACATAAACGCTTTAGGATGGTTCGACATGAAAATTCTCCGTGCGATCTTTGGTCCCATGCACAATGCCACCCAATCAAATGAATTAAAGTCCAACGACAGAGATGGCTTGGTAATGTAGAGCGAATGGACCCAAATGCTCTGGCCCTGAAAGTCTTCGAGTTGCCTAAATTACCTTGTTTAAAATGAGTTTCCTGCTTCGGAACATTTTTTTCTAACAACATCCATTTTTAACAGTTAAAGGATCTTAAGAACAAGTAAGTGCGACCAAGAATTCACAGATAACAAAGTTTCATCATGTTGAAAGTGTCATCTTAAAATTTAACAGCAGATACACAAAATGGCCTCCATGAGCTGTCAAAATCTACCCGTCCCTATCGGAAAACGCCATATAGTATGTTGTGACGATGTGGATGCATTGCACCCAAGTTTGACTGCGAATCGCTCTTCGAACTCAAAGAGTGTGTATTGTATAGGTATATATATTTTCTTAGTATCTACATTCTTTTCTCGCATTTTTTTGTCTCGCTGACTTTGTATCAGATTTAGAGACTGCAAAATGTTACATTCAACCTTTCGCTGCTGTACTCCTTTTCCTGCAATGCTGCACATCACACCCTATGGAATATTATTTCTATACCTGAATGACCTTTTTTTTACCAAGCCAAACAGTGGGGGGTGGGGTAACGCGACACACACAAGGCAACCGGGTGAAAAGTGTAAATTTAAATTTTTCCTCTACTGAATGTAAGAAGCGAAATAATAATATTTCCATTACAAAGAAGCAAAAAGAGTTGGCGGAATTATTTTCGGTTTGCCTTATTATTATATATTTTTTTTTTTCATGCAAGGTGACTCCTTTTAATTTTCCATTCTCAAGGCAAGGCACACACTGACGTCATAAAATTGTAAGCACACATCTAGCGTCTGTGAAAATTTCCCATTGTTTGTAATCGTGAAGATGATAATAATATATATCATCATCTATGTAGACGAAAAAAAAAACTGCACACAAGTACCACGAAATTGGTCGGAGGTCCTTACTGACATGAATACCATAAATGAGGCTGAAAAAGGAGGAGGAAATTGTAAGAAAATTGCACACTTTGCTGTTGATTTTTTTTTTGTCTAAAAAAAATTCCTCCTGCCACGAAGCAGCAGGGACTTCAAAGTAAAAAGTAACAAAGCCACTACTTCGTTCTTGCATAAATGTGACATAGTGGTATTTTTAGTGTGTTAGTGTTAGGGACATAAGAAGTACATAAATGAGACTAAACTAAACTACATTTTGAATTTTGCTTTCAAAAACTATTTTTTTTTCAATTTTCAATAGATAGTCTTCGAGAACTACGTATTATAAAAAAGGTAACCCAATTAATTCTCAAACATTCAAGAACAATATTGGAAACCTAACATACAAGAAAGAGTTAAAAAGGTCACAGTGACACTCTTCTCCTGTGAGAAAGCCATTGGGAATAAATGGGGCTCCAATTCCACATTACTCACTGGCAACACCTCGGTAATCAGACCGATTCTCACGTAGGGCATATCAGTATGTTGAACAGCACAACACAGTAACACTATACTCTGTTCAACAAAAATTTTCAGTACAGGGAAGTTAGGACGTTTGCCTCTCACTCTGGTTTCATTAGCTTGCATAAGTGTGTCGCCTTTTGAAGCTCTCACAGGGTTTCGCTAACACTCAATATACTCAACTTCATAAATATTGTTCTCAAACGCTTCAAATCCCAAAAGCTCCTTAATAAAATCCACTGACAGTATCCCATCAGAAGTGGGATACAACGGTCGTGTTGGTGCTTAAAACCTTTTGCGAAGAATTACATCAACAATTCTTTAAGGGAAGTCATTGACTTGCTTTTTTTTAAGTGGCATTTTTTCCAACGCAGTGTAGTGATGGTGCATCAGGTGCCACTGCTTTGAAAAAAGCTCCCCACAAGGCCTGTATTGACAATTTTTGTTGAACAGAGTATAATTGTTTAATTCTAAGCAAGGTCCCACGATCAGTTTGTCTGTGCATGGACAGACCACTTTGCACGACTCCCACACCGGTCTGGACATTCTTTTGCATTTAACACCTCTTTATATATTCGGCAAACAAACGGTTGCGAACACAGCTATTCGTCTTAAAGCCTCCTCGCAGTGGATCCTTAATGAAATTGGCCACTCCATCATTCTGAACTAATTCGGTTCACTTCCAAGTTACATCGATTACCCCACCCCCCGGATCCAATTTGTTTAAAACTTTTAGTTAACCAACCATCGATTTTAGAGAAATATGGGAGGACATGGCATTCCTGGACGATGATTCAAACCATTTTTACATCGATGGCTCAAAAACTAATGTCGGAGTTAGTGGAGGTATATAATAAGACAGACTAATATAAGTCTCTCTTTTCGTATTCCCAATCACTGTAGCGTGTTCCAGGCGGAACTTTTGGGGCATAAATATGGCCTGTCTTGCTTTAAAGAAAACGTTATATCAATCAAAGATATCTGCATCTTCTCGGACACCCAAGCAGCCAATAAATCTCTTGATTCTGTCTCTACCAGCTCAAAGTAGATGGGGCGCAGCAGTTTAACATTCACTCCTTCTGGGTTCAGGGTTCTGGGTAAAACAATATCACCACCTTTTTGGCGACAATACAGATTTGGCCAATGCTAGCTCTCCAAAGGTTTAGTATCTTTAAGCAGATCGTATATAGGCTCCAATATAGGTTTTATAACAGGGCACTGTTGGATAGTCAAGCACGCAACGCCTCTTGGAGGATTCTAACTATTTCTTGAGAAGCTGCATTGATGAAGAAGAGGCGGAATCGATCCATGACCTTCTCAATTCATGTCTTGCTATATCCCAAAGTCGTCAATAAACCCTTGAGCGCCTGTGAATAATTTTTTTTTTCCAAGGAAGTTGATTTCGCAACTTCATACCAACCCGTCCATCAAATGCATACCTTTGATTGTTGTATCTAAATTTTGCCTCTTCAATCCGTTTTCATCTTTTTTTAATAGATTTTTTTATGGTGATGCTGAAATAATTTTCAGCAATTGCCTTTTCCCGTAGAAGTAGAAGGTTCAACTGGATTTGGTTCCGTCTGCATATCTCCAAGTGGATTAGTTAGGCACATTCAATTGACCTGGATTTTCTACGTTGGTTTTGGTTACAATTCCTCTGCTGGCAGAAACTCTTGATCCTCAATGGTGTGTCTATCGACAGGACATGTCAGTCCCCTTACAGCGATGTCTCCTGTTTGAGTTTTTGAATAGGGTTGACGAATAGCCCTTGTGTTATCGATTACCCAGCGTCTGATTTCTTCCGGTAAATATGTTCGGAGGAATCAAAAGAATGTTTACATTATTATTCCTAGCCAGGTCCACAAGTTCAATATATTTTATGTTTGACTTGCATCTTACATATCTGTCCATTATTATTAGCACCGATGGCTTAAATGAACGTATTTTCGATAAGAGAGCTTAATGCCAAACTTTATCAAATACTTACTTTCTCCAAAACGATGTAAAGATTTGTGCCACTGTTCAGTGAGATACTCGTATACCATGACCATCAGATAACCTGAGGACCTGTTGCTTCAAGCCTTACTGCCCGTCAGAGAGAAGATTTCATTCTTCAAGATATTTCTTGAGCTAGTAATTTACCAGCGTTTCCATGACCTTGGAAAGAAGGGACGTATGTGTAACAGGGTGATAGTTTAAGAGAGGAAGAAGGTTCACCATTTTTAGGGACAGGCTGGACAAATGCTATTTTCCATTCACTCGGAAACGGACCAGTAAAATAAAACAATTGGAAAAGCTTACGCAATGGTTTTTTCCAGCGTTGAAGAAAACCTCTTCAGAAGAATGGGGGAGATACTATCCGACCAGCGGATGTTTCAGTACTCTTACAACTGTACGAGTTCCAAAGAATATTTGTCCCATCAAATCATTAACGCTCTCAATTACAGGACGAATCATGACACTATCTGACATCGTCGGATTGATACCAAACTGTACTGTGGTCGAAACAAAACTACGAGTCCGATTCGGCTGAAATTTTGATAGCAGCCGTCCAAGAGAATTTACTAGAGGACAGTAAATATCTCTTGCGATACTGGCACCATCGGGCGGTGAGGCTAAGTACTTATCGGAACACCCTCGTAAATTCGTTTGAACCCATCCGGATGGATGATTGATGAAAGTGCTCCTATCTGGTTCCGAGCTTTGAGCTCCAACACTTTCAGAATTTTGGATTTAACAACCGAAATTCCAGTTTCGGGAATATTTTATCTAGGGACAAATGGCACGTCACCATTAAGTTATCAAGGTGGTTGAAGAAAATTTCGACGTTTACTTTTCAAAATCTACTAGCTGCCAGAATGACAACAACGAATGACGCCTAAGGAATAACTGCAACCAGCCGTGCAACTTCGTTTACCAATGAGAACGGGTTCGGTATGTTGTTTTTTAATGCAAGGTGAAATGCTTATGAACTTATGTCATTGCGAGTAAGGCCAAAGACTTTTCCTTCCATTTGCAATGTTTAATCAAGCAAAAGTTGGGTTTCCCGCTAAATTTATGTATCACTACTTTTTCTAAAGGCTTATTAGCCTCTGCTGCCAAAGGTCGTAATGTGGTTTTAGCTACCTTCAAAGAAAGAAGTCCAACGGTGTCAAATCACATGATCTTGGCGGCCAATTGACATCACCACGTGAGATAACACGGCCATTGAATTTGTCGCACAAAAAAGCCATTGTTTCGTTAGCTGTGTGGCAAGTGGCACCGTCCTGTTGAAACCACATATCGGCCACATCCATATCTTCTAATTCGGGCCATAAAAAGTTCGTTATCATCTCACGATAGCAACTCCATTCACAGTAACTGCCACACCAAACAGTCACTCTTTGTGGGAGCATTTGTTTTTCGACAATCACTTTTGGATTATCATTCGCCCAAATGCGGCAATTCTGCTTATTGACGAATCCACTGAGGTGAAAATGTGCCTCATCACTGAAGATGATTTTCTTCGAAAATTGATCATACACTGTTGCCATTTCTTGCCACCATTCTGACCTGACGACGCTTGAAATGGTCAATAGGCTTTAGTTCTTGAGTCGATTGCACCTTGTAAGCGTGTAACTGCAAGTCTTTAAGCATAATATTCATCAACGACGATCGTAAGACGTGCAATTGTTGGGCACGCCGACGATTTGACGATTTGAGGTCTACAACTCTTCAGCCACACTATCGCGAACAGCATCAATATTTTCTGCAGCACGAGCTGACGAGCATGCACTGGTGTTTTCACATCTCCTACAGACCCGGTTTGCTCAAATTTTTGGACGATTTTTCCGATCGTACGTACATTTGGACGATCAAATTGACCGAAAAAATCACGCAGTGCACGATATGCATTTTGATTTGAACTCCCATTTTCAAAATAAGCCTGAATAACTTTAACGCGTTGCTCGATTGCGCATCTTTCCATGGTTCAAATTGAGTTAATCTGAAATTGAGAAATGTCAAATGAGATGCAGAAAAATACTTGACGTTTAGGTGCGGTTCACATTCAACATCGGCCCTTAAAATTTAATCACTCTTTATAAGGCAAGTTATGCATTCGTAAAAAAATCGAACTAGAGATTTTGATCAAAGTTGACATTACAATGATAGCGAAAACCAAAAAAGTAGGTCTCGCAATTCTGTCTGTCTGTCTGTCTATCTGTTCGACTACAGCCTAAACGGCTCGGCCGATTTCCGTTAAACTTATTAGATATCGTTTTTACTTTTTCCCCCCACCCGTTGTTTTCTTTTTTTTTAAAGACCAAAAAATAACGGTACCTGCCATACATTTTTTTTTCGATATTTTATAAATATTTTTTTCTCAAAAACTATCGCACAGATTAAAAAAAAAAAAAAAAAAATAGTTAAAGCTAAAAAAAAATTCAAAAAAAAATTTATTTTTGGTATCCCCCTTGGAACAATTTTACTGGTTTTTTTGATTTTGAAACTGTACAACGGATTTTGACCAATTTTTTATGTTAAGGCTCCCTATCCCTAGCTGTTTATTTAAATTTTCAAACAAATTTTTCAACAATTTTTTTTTGAAAACTTAATATTTCGAAAACCCTATGCTGGATTTTTTTTACACTTGATAAATAGAAGTTTCTTAATATAGTCTACAATATATGAGAAAAAAATTATTTTATCTAAAAATAACGGCACCCTCCATACAAATGTTAAAAATGGTTTTCAAAAATCGTATTTTTCTCGAAAACGGTTCAGAGAATTTTAGCTAAAATTTTGTTTCTTTCGATTAATTCTCAAATTAAATTAAATTAAATTTGGTGGTGCAAAAGCTCGGAGTGAACCAGGGCCTAGTGACTTACAACTCTCAAGCATTCCTGTGTGCCTGTTACAAGGGACGGAGGGGATATACAATTTTCTGCCGATTCCGAACGGCTTATGAGTAGCACTTTTCATGACAAGAGATTCTTGGAGAATTTGGCAATTCCTCGCAAGAGGCAGTACACCCCACATTTTCTTTCAGCCCCGTTGACCATTGGTTTTTGTTTTTTTTTCACACTTGAAAAATTTTGTAATACTTTCAAATAAAAAGTGTAAGTTAAAACACGTTATTCAAAATGGCGGACCGAAGCACAAGACTTACCTACAGACGCGCTACTTTGTCTTATAATCACAGATAACCTACCAATTTCAGTTGAAAGATTTGTATACGGTGTAGCTTGACTGACCTAATTGTGGTAGGTCTTGGCGGCAGTAACTTCTTTCACAACAAAACCCCACAAAACTTCTTTCAGTTAAAGTTCGCGATATAGAGAACTTATAATGACGCTCATAATAAGGCTCTAGACCACACACCCACAAGTTTGCAATAAGGCACTACCTGAACGCATTCTCTGTTCTGTTGAAGTGCTATCCGCTTATTACATTTACATATATCTGCTTCAATTTTATGAATTATATTCATCACCAACAACACTATCTAGAATATTATTTTTCCAAAAATATGCCCTATTTTGAACTGACGCCTAATTTTACACTTCATTGTACATTACGCTTAGAAAATTTTCAATCTCTGCAAATTTAGTGTTTCTGGTGTAACAATCACCGCCACAGGCTCACAAAATGAATGCCCTGTAATTGAAGTTCATTACATCATGCCAATTACCTCCGAACATACTCTCTACATCGTTCAATAATCGCATGTTTCTACCGCAGCCGCCGCCGCCGCCGCCATCCACCGTTATCACACTCCACTACATTCTATTCGAGCTCAAAACTATCCTGCACGCTGCATCAGCAATAAAGTTTGACGCCATTGGCGTTGCCGAGCCGCCGCCATTACGCCGCGCCACAATTTCGTGTAATTTATTCAAATTACTTTCAATTGATTCACGGCGAGGGGGCTGCTTAACGACACACAAACTTGAGGACAAATGTACAACCCCATCATGACACGCTATCCTTTTTTTTTTTATTACTCGCTAAATAGGGTGCCATGCAACGTAGTACAACTTACCATGCCACGATGCGCGAAAATCTTTTGTTAATGCCAAGCGGTGGCGGCGGGCGTTACAAATGCAAGTACCTACATACTTCCTTCTTTGCAGCCAAAAGAGCAAACTTTGTCAACAAAATAACCAAAAATGCCTTATAATCCAGTTTTGGTAAATTTACGATTGCTACTGGCACAATTCTTCCCAGAATCTTCTTTACGTTGTGAAAATTCGCAGGAAGCATTGAAAAATTGCTTGCCGTGGAGACAAAAAAAAAACATCCCACCTTGAGCAAAGATGGAAAATGTCTTGCTTAAGCCTTGTATGTCATATATTTGAAAATTTGTAAAAAGAAAATGCAGCTTGTCTCTCAAAATTTTTTTTTCCACGTCCTATCTGTGTGGGTTAAGAAGTTGGTTGCAGGATTCAGAAAGGGACCTGGGATATGGTATAGGAGGGTAAGTGAGGATTTGTGCACAATATAATTCCGGAAAATTTGTTTTTTCGTCCATTTAGGGTAGATAAGATTTAATGGTGAAAGATACGAGTATTTTTTTACTTGAGGTCGGAGTAGTTTTTTTTTATAAAAGTACAACACACTTAGGTATTTAAATTAAGTACAAGTTGTCCCGCAATTCTGTATGTCTTATAGTAAGTATGTTCGACTATAGCGACTTGGCCAATTTTCTTCAAACTTGGTAGATATCGTTTTTAATTTTTCCCCCACACGTTTCTTTCTTTTACTTTAGGATCGAAAATAACAGTACCTGCCAAACAAATTTTTTTTTCGAAATTTTATAAATATTTTTTTTTTCAATAACTGTCCCACAGATTTAAAAAAAATCAAAAATTTCATTTGGTTAAAGCTAGGTAATGGTAAAAAATATTTTCAAAAAATAGTTATTTTTGGTAATCAACTTGGAATCATATTTTTTGTTTTTGATTTTCTCATAAACGGTTCGACCGATTTTGATCATTGTTTTTATGTCAAAGCTCGCCAGCAGTTTTAATATTATTGTGTATTTAAATTTTCAAAAAAAAAAAATTGTTGGATTAAAAAAAAAAATCAATTTTTTTTCGAAAACTCCATATTTCGAAAACCTCATGTTCAATTTTTCCAAAACTTGATAAATAAAAGTTTCTTAATATAATATAATAAAATAAGGTATGAGAAAAAACAGCTAAAAATAACGTTAGGCTCAAAACAAATGTTAAAAAATAGTTTTCGAAAATTGTATTTTTCTCAAAAACGGTTCCGAGAATTTTGCTATAAATTTTTTTCTTTCGATTAATTCTTACGATTTATATATTAATAAAAAAAGAGTTTGAAAACAATAGATTACTGACTGCAGTACCTACCAAAAAACGATTTTTCCGAATTTTGAATTTCTCATCATTGGCGTAACGGATTTTAAAGAAATTTTTTATAGAGAAGCCTCTGAAAAGTCGAAAAAACATTGCATTTCAAAACTTAAAAAAAAAATTTTTTTTTGAATTTAAAAACCAAAAAAAAAATTTGTTGTGCAAAATTCTATATCAAAACCGGTTTTATGTTTTTTTGTAAATTTAATTTTTATTCGAACAATAATAAAAACTTTAAATTGACGTACCAAAATTTTTTCTTAAAAATGATTTAAAAATTTTCTATATACAAACTTATTTTTTTAGGAAACCACTACAACGAATTATAATTTTGTTCTTTCATAAACTTATATTTGCTTAAAACACTTGTCATCCTGTCCCTAGCTCCAACTACTAAAGGAGTTGTGTTTCTCATTTAAAAAATGAATTTTATTATTGTGAACAATTTTTCTCTAATATCATTCATTTTTGAAATTCTTAGTCTTTTACATTACGGTGCCACGGATCCCAAAAGCTCCAATTTTCAATAACTCTTCCGCATAGATCCGGATGAATTTGAGCTATGGCCTGTGTTATGTTTGTTCTATAGACCTGCGACTTTCGGAAATACAGAAAGAAATTGAGCGAGGACAGGAAGTTTTCTATCTTCAAAAGTTCACAAATTTACAATAAGATTGCAGAAGTCATGATTTTTTAACAAGCTTGCAGAAAACAATGGAATAACAGTTTGTGTAACTTTAGGTACGAAAGTATCAGAAACTCGATTTAAACTCTCCCGTTCTGTAGGAAGTGTACGCAAAGATCCTCAGCAATGGCCCTGATTTTGCCACGGAGCGACATTTGAAAAAGAGATTTTATATATGTTAAAAATAAAGAAGGACCCAGTATGGATCCCTCTGGTTCTCCCAAAATATTTGTCTTAGAGCAACATGCACTGACGTCAACTTTTACATTTTGTGATCTCTTTTAAGGATAAGACTCAAACCTTATCCCAATGGTGCAATATAGCTATTCAAATTAAGGACTTCAAAATGAACGTTTCAATATCGTACAAAATTTCATGATTCAAGAAATTAACTCAATTTGTGACTGAAATTTATTGAAATATAAAGTTTAATGTCAAATTGCTCAATGTGGCCTAGCCAAAGTAGTCGACGTCTTTGGGATTTTTAGAGCACATCCATATCATGGTACAGCTGATAGAGTTCGCGGTGCTATTTTCTCCTCTATTCGCACTTCTTGCAGAAGATCGTCTTTGGGTTTAACGTGGATACCTGCCGATTACCGGCTCTACCCCACGGGAGGCCTACCTCCATCGGAGTCAGATTGGGTCCTGAGCCTTAACCCCGACATAGCCGAAGCCATCTCGGTCGCAAAGTTGTGACATGTTGCAGACATGAACACACCTCTTGCTTAGGAGGCAAGGTCTATCTAACACCTCTTGAATCCAGGCACGCCTGGAAACCATGTGTCTCCGCATTCGGAATAAACCAAGCCACCACGATGCTCTCACTAGGGAGCCTACCTCATAGATAGTCTGAGAAAGAGAGCACGCACGCGACAGCTGCACCTCACTATCCGAAGATAGAATAGGAGAGCCATAAGACCTACGCTATAGCCCTCAGACTCCTGGGCACTATCTCCGGTGGAACCAGAATATAGCTTCCGGTCGAGCTTCGCCACCATTATGGTCACTTACAGATGAGCTCCTGCAAATCTCGGGGCCTATCAACCCTGGTATACACACACCCAGCTATACTCGAGGTAGAAACCACAACCAAGAATGTGCACCCCCCTGGTGAGTTGTTACACACTCCTTAGCGGATTCCTACCTTAAGGACACCGTCCGGACTGTTCCTATCAAGTTAGTTCAGTTACCATTACAGTAACCTATCCACAGACATCGCGTGAAGGTCGATAGGAACCGGGAATGACAGCATTGTGCAAGGTAGCAAGTAGTAATACCGGCCCACCGACAAAGTCAGTGGACGAGCCCATCAAACCAGTATTACCGGTTCCGCAGCAACACCGGTAGAGTTCCACAGAGCCCCGGATAAGCCTTAAACTACTCAAGCACGCCGCCGTCACCCCACCTGCGCACTTTTTGCACAGAGGACCAAATATCCATCGAAGAATCTTTCTGTCCAAAGATCCAAGTATCATCTCTCCCTTTCTGATTATATTTCAGTGCTCGGCGCCATATAAGGCAGGACTGGTAGTATAAGGGTCTTGTGGAGCGTGCACTTCTTCTTGCGAGTGATTAGTTTTGAGCCCATTTGTTTTACTTAACCGAAGAAGCAGCGATTTCGTTGCGTAATTCTTCGTCGGATATTCAATAAAATGGCGTTCTTGACGTTTATATTAAGTCCGAGGTAGATGAACTCCTTCAGTATCTCGAACCGGTGGACAGATGTTTGTTGATACTCGTAGCATATACTTGATACTTCAAAACCAAAAGTTGGGAAAAGTCTATGATATCGATTTCGTCTGCTTACCCCAAATTTCTTGACTGAACTCAATTGAAGAAATCACACCATAGCTCACCTCCTTACCGAAATCCTGTGCATGTATGGAATAGTTCCGCAAAGTTGCTTCCTTGCTGCACAATGCACTGTGTATTTTCCACTGTTACACGACACAGTTGGATCAGTTTCCCCGGAGTACCAAATTCGGCCATCGCCATATAAAGCTCCCGAAGATGAATTTTATCATATTCGGCTTTGAAGTTGATAAATAGATGGTAAGAATCGGAAGTGCTCTTTACAATTAGTAAGAATTTCCAGTAGGTGGATGCCACGCCTCATGAACAGTAAACTCCAAATTTTCAAATTGTCCCTATTTAAGCATCACACGACCTACGGTCTGCGAAATTACAAGTTTCATGCTCCACAATTTGTATGATCTGTCAGTGAGTCAGCCTCAGGATATCTCAGGAACCAATGCTAAAGAGTTGAAATTTGGTGAGATGGCTATTATATACTATATATTGGAACTTACTGACTTGATTCGGTACCCCGCACGAAAACCACCTGGATCTCAGAACCAATCTTAATTTAAAATCATATTGGTGGAAGTTTACTATTTGCCAAAGCCCTTAGACCATCAGCTGATGTCTGATGAAGCTCGGTTCGTCTAAGTCTCTAAAAATGTTCTGGTATATTTAAGACAATTGATTCCAAGGTGGTCGGTAGTATTTGCGTAAAATTGAAACATTATTTATTAAGTTAGAAGTTAGGCGCATAAAAGTCTTAGAAACAGACTTATATGCGCCTAACTTCTAACCTCATCGACTTCAGTTTTCAATTTTTCTGTAGCCTTCACAACGGATTTATCAGGTACAAATATTAGAATAACATCAGCAAAGGTTGCCATGATAGCGTTGATGCTCACTGGAATATCCGTAGCATTTAAAAAAAAAAAACAGAGTTGGTCCTAGGACACTTCCCTGGGGTACATCAGTTTCAAATTAGTTATCTGTTTATTAAACTCCAATTAAATAGCGATAATTTTCTCTTCATTGATTTATTAAACTGACGCATGTCAAAGATCTCAATAAGTTAAAAACAAACAATAATACGTCCTGTTTTAATAACGGACTGGAAGCTATAGATCAATAAGCTTACTAGGTTAACTGATTGGCAATTGATCTTGTAACCGTCACACTTAGATAAATGAAGTTCTTTTTTGATTACCTAGGGATTGTGATACCCATATACTGAAATCTATGATAATCCTATGCCATTCTAGTTCGTTAAGAGTATTGTTGAGTTTCACCAAGCTATAGCCTGAAATGTCAGAGGGTACTTCTAAGTCATTGAAGAAATGTCTGTCTTCACATAATCACTGGGTTGAAGAGAGGTAGACGCCTTTTAAGGGCGTGATCCTTTCCCTTGTCCACACTTGAGAAATTATCCCTCCAACAGACCCGTAGATGCATGTGGCTCCTTGCAACGCCTAGTCTGGTAGATGGTTTGATAGGCCATAGTGTTTGGTGTTTATGTCCGACTAGCTTACTAGTTAATGTTTTGGGCGTTTTCACAGCACATGGCATAAGATAATATAATTTTTATACTTAGTAAAGTCCAACGGCCAGCTTGTCAGTGCATGGGGGGAACACTTTGCACGACTCCTTCCGCTAATCTAGACCTTCTGTTTCATCTAAAACCCCTCGAGATGTTCCGCAAACAAACTTAAATCCCTCTTTTCGTCTTCCATATCACTGTATCGTGTTCCAGGTGGAACTTTTGGCGCATAATGATGGCTTGTCTTGGTTTAAAGACAACGTAATATCAATCCAAGATATACGAATCTTCTCGGGCAGCCAAGCAGCCATTAAATCTCTTTATGTCTGTCTTTTCCATGCCAATCACAGGCCTTAACTGCCGATTGTCTCTGATGAAGATGGCACAGCAGTTTAACATTCACCTCTGCTGCGTGCCGAGCCACATCGACATTTCAGGAAATTTTAACGCCGGGGAACTCGTTAAAAGCGGAACAATGATACCTTAGTTGCCCAGATAAGGCAAATATTAGTATTCCTTTCGCCACGTGTAAACTTATATCGCGTTTTTCAATAGGAGCGCTACAAAAGTTTTTTTAAATAAAATAAAAACGATTTTGGATATCAATGAAATTCTTTATTCCTGTGAAAGTACGTTCCATGCCATTATGTATGGAACTCGATTTATTTTGTATGGCCACCACGGGCACGCTTGCAGAAGTCCAGACGCTGAACCCAATTTTCGACGGTTTTCAAAATTCGCCACAACGACGTCACAGAGATGCCCAACGCTTGAGAACGACGTGTGAGAGACACATTTGGGCTTTCTGCAACTGAAGCCTCAGCGGCAGCAATATTCTCGACACTACGGGCACTTCTTTGTCTCACTGGCACGGGAACATTTTGTACTGTGCCTGTGGATTCAAATTTTTCCACTAGACGCTCAATTGTTGATCTGCTAGGACGATTATGACGAACATAAATTGGACGAAGCGCTCTTAACGTTGAGGCCACTGACTCCGAATTTCGGTAGTAAATTTTAATAATTTCGACTCGTTGTTGGCTCGTATATCTTTCCATTATGAAATGGCAAACCTTACTGAAGAGAAATGTCAAAAGAGCGGCAAGAAATATGGCGTCGTTTGCTGTCCCTGTCGCTCTACTTTTGTAGCGTCCCTGTTGAAAAACCCTTTACTACAACAAGATGCTTCACAGATAACAAACCTTAAGTGGAAAAATATAACCACCCGCTTGCCGATAAAACAGATATGACCAATGCCGGATCTGAATGCGCTCCAAAGGTTTAATATCTTTAAACAGACCGCATATAGGCTCAGTAACAGGTGTTATAAGAGGACATTGTTTGATAGGCAAGCCCGCAAAGCGGCTTGAAGTATATTCTAAGGGTTTCTACAGAAGCTGTACCTTCTCTGTACCTGTCCTGGCTTATCCCAAAGACGCAGACGGTATACTCCGTCTAGGAAATTTCAACTACAATGATCTTAGTGATCTGGTAAATATATACTCGTATATTTACAATCACGCTCGCTTCATAAGGATCTCCAATTGGTTTTATTCATGGTCTAAGTGTGTCGGCTCTGCTTAAGTGAATCTTACCTAACCTAGCCTTCAGGCATCACTTTCCTTTTTTCTTGTGGATTTTTTTCTCGTCGCTGTCTACTGACTCTACTTTTTTAACAGAGTGTATAATGAAGAGCCTTGAAGCACTTGAATAAATTTCTCTAATTGGAATTCAAGAAAACGTTATGACCAATTTTGCTCACAATTTTCTTTGAGTATTCACGTGTGCTATGTCTAGGTCTACGACCTAGGCAACATTAATATGACATTACCTACATACACACGTGTATAAGACGGTACCTATTTTCTTCCTTAAGGACACTTAATGTATCCCCTTAAACTTTATCAAAGCCATAATTCATACTTCTCGTATAGGTATACCCAGATATTCGAATTCAAAAACAAGAACAAAAAATATATTTAATAAATTGGTCAAAAAGTATCTAACTATACGAGTATATATTCCTTAACTTTTTAGAAAACAAAAAAAGATACAAGAACATCCACAAAATTTATGCGGTCTCTCCCGATATGTGCAAAAGAATACTGTTTCCAAGAAATTTATTTTAAAACTTTTCCTGTCTCCCGTTAAACCTATCTACGACTTCTGTCATGGCGCACACAATCATTTTTCTTTCAACTGAATGAAAAAATAAAATAAAATATAGGTATTCTATCTCAATTCAGAATAGAAACAAAAAAATTGAAAAAATCGTCCTCACAATATGCAAATGATATGAAAAAACTTTCACTGCAATAAATGATTGCAACAAGCCGCATAGAATGTCATGTCCGACCACGATATTGCATTCATCCATCCAGCCATCCATCTGTCGGTCTTCGTTGTATTATACGTAACAGCCGGCTGAAAGGCAGCCAAACAGGCATTGGCATCGCGCACAAACATTGTCTCTTTGAAGCCGTCACCAGAATCAGCCCCAGCCTCAGCCTCAGCAGGAGGCCACAATAACACAAAAATACTATACCTACAAAAAAAAATGAGAAATCATGAACACCCGTCAGAGCATTTGTTTTAGCGGCCATATCGTTGCATATTATTCAACTTTGTTTTTTGTCTGCAGGGATTCAAAGAGCCACTATCTCTCGTCCACTGAAGCCCCATCAGTCTCAATGCAATGCAAAGGCAAAAGTTTTAACCAAAACGCTCTTACCGCACTATATCCTGCCAACACCAGCCCCATCGCAACACTATTGTACATAGGTAGGTGTACCTAGACCTACCGTTCGATAAAAAATGTAACGTGTAGGCATATTCGTTCAGTAACGTCGCCATTACGAATGTAGAACTGCATTGTTCAAACACTATAAATTCCATTTATTTCCATAGACGCCCAGCATCAATCTAGCACCAACTTCCACACCCCCATCACCCACCCACACGCAAGTAAAACTAAAAAAAAAACTATACAGATACACCAATCAAATACACGAAATAGCGAACAAAAGTGAATAGAGAATGTGCGGGCTCAATAGTCCTGTAGCAGGCGTCAGACAGCGGTTGCTTTTGTGCAGGACCTTAATACGAGTTTACATATAATGGCGCAACTTTTCCCTTTTGAAATGGAAAAACTTTTTAGGGGCGAATAAAGTTTGTGCACACTTTAACCTAGTTTTAGAGTCGGACGTCGACGACGACGACCAACATTGCGCCAAAGATCTCGTTGGGTTTGGTGGTTAGAGCTGCTGCTTCGCTGCAATATTGATGAATACAAATTTCATTTAGTCGCCATTGCCACAAGGAACCAAGGAGCAAGAAATCCTTTTTGTGATAAAATTTAGATTGATATTCGCAATGGGTTACAAACGGAGGCATTGAAAGGAGTTCTTTATTATATTTTTCGTCTGTCTTTAGTTCTGAGCCAAGTTTGGTCAGAAGTCAAAAGCCGGAAATACCTACATAATTACGAGAGCACAAATAATGACTCCCTTGTTTCCTTGCAGTATGTTGATGCAATCTGTTGATTTTTACTTGCGACTTATAGGTGCATACTATTAGGCAAGTTAAAGTTGACATTACGATGATAGCGAAGACGAAAAAAGTGGGTCTCTGTATTCTGGCTGTCTCCTGTCTGTTCGACTACAGCCTGAACGGCTCGACTGATTTTCCTTGAACTAAGTAGATAGTATTTTTAATTTTTCCCACCACACGTGTTTTTCTTTTTTCCTAAAGACCAAAACTAACGGTACCTGCCATAGGTTTTTTTCGAAATTTTATAAATTTTTTTTTTTGTTCAAAAACTGTCCCATGGAATTAAAAAACAAAATCATAAAATTTCATTTACTTTAAGTCAGGTACTGGTTGAAAAAAAAAAATCAAAAAATGGTTATTTTTGGTAGCCCCTTGCAACCATTTTTTTTTGTTTTTGAATTTCTCTAAAACGGTACAACCGATTTTAATCAGTTCTCTCGAAAAATCTTCTCGAAAACGGTTCCGAGAATTTTGATAAATTTTTTTTCTTTCGTTTATTTTTTACGATCTATAATTAAAAAAAAATAGAACCTTTTTTTTAGAATTTTGAATTGCTCATTATCGGCAAAACGGATTTTAATAAAAATAAAATGCACGACTGGGTCGCACGAACTTGCTCCTATGTAATAGACTAGGAATTTTAAAAACGAATGTTATTAGAGAAAACTGTTCATAAGGATAAAATTATTATTTTTTAATTCTTTTAGTAGTAAGAGACAAAAACAGAATGCTATGCAAATATGAACTTATGCAAGAACAAAAATTTTAAGTCGTTTTAGTGGTTTCTTAAAAAAAAGCTTTTATATAGATATCTACTAAATTTTTAAAAGATTTTTGAGAAAAAAATTGGGTACGCCAATTTAAAGTTTTTATTATTGTTCGAATAAAAATTAAATTTATAAAAAAAAATATTAAGCTGTTTCTGAGATATCGAATTTTCAAAAAATGAAAAAAATAGATTTTTTTTTTCAAAAATTCCAAAAATATTTATTTTAAAGTTTTGAAATGCAATGTCTTTTAGACTTTTTAAAAGCTTCTCTATAAAAAATTTCATTAAGGTCCGTTATGTGGATAATGAGAAATTCGAAATTCGAAAAAATGGTTCTATGGTAGGTATACAAGCTGTAATATCTTAATTTCAAATTTTTTTTTTATTAAATTAAAGATTATACAAATTAATGGAAGGAAAAAAAATTATCAAAATTCTAGGCACCGTTTTCGAGAAAAATACGATTTTTGAAAACCATTTTTCTTAAATTTTTAACATTTGTATGGTGGGTACCTTAAGTTTTAGGTAAAATAAATTTTTTTTCTCCCATCTTGTAGATTATATTAATAAACTTTTATTTATCAAGTTTTAAAAAAATCTAGCATGGGGTTTTCGAAATATTGAGTTTTGAAAAAAAAATTTTGAAGTTTTTTTTAAAAATCAAAAAAAAATGTTTTTGAAAATTTGAATACACAATTCTATTTATGTTTTTGGAGACCTTTAGCAAACAAAAAATGATCAAAATCAGTGGTACCGTTTCTGAGAAAATCAAAACCAAAAAAAATGGTTCCATGGGGGGTACCCTCAATAAACATTTTTCCGAAAATTTTTTTCAACCACTACCTAGCTTTAACTAAATGAAATTTTTTTGTGTTTTTATTTCTTAAATCTGGCGAACAGGTTTTGAGAAAAAAAAATATTTATAAAATTTTGAAAAAAATTCGTATGTCAGGTACCGTTATTTTTGGCCTTAAAAAATCGAATCAAAAAATATCCGGGGGGAAAAAATTACCAAGTTTGAAGAAAATCGGCCGAGCCGTTTAGACAGACAGACAGAATTGCGAGACCTACTTTTTTGGTCTTCGCTATCATCGTAATGCCAACTTTGATCAAAATCTCGAGTTCGATTTTTTTTCCGAATGCATAACTTGCCTTATAGTACCTATAAGACGCAAGTAAAAATTTATAGAGAAGCTTCTAAAAAGTGATGAATTTAAAAAAAAAAAAAATCAATTTTTTTTTGGAAAATTCAATATAAATTTTTGGAAATTTATTTTTTATTCGTAGAATAATGAAAAATTAAGTTGGCGTACCAAATTTTTTCTTAAAAATTCTTTAAAATTTTTTTTTATATAAAAGCTTATTTTTTTAAGAAACCACTACAACGACTTATAAATTTTTTCTTGCATAAATCAATATTAGCTTGAATCACCTGGCATCCTGTTTTTAGCTCCAACTACTAAAGGAGTTGTTATTCGAAAATGAATTTTATGCTTTGAACAGTTTTTAGCGAATAACATTAATTTTTGAAATTCATAGTCTTTTACATAAGAGCAAGTTCGTGCGACCAAGTCGTCCATTTTTTTTTATGACCGCGTGTGGTTTAGTCTAAGTATGTATGTAAGTAATATGGGATTTTCGAAAAAAAGTATAGGTACCATCTATAAGAAGACACTTTGGGCTGCAAAGATCTCAGGGCCATAAATATTGGATTGTTTTAATTTTTAGACTAGAACTTTCACACTCAAATTAAAAAAAAAAGTTGTATTTAATTGACAAAATTGCAGACTACTGTACTTTACAAGTGTACACGCTGGAATCTTTTAATCAACTTTGAAAAATGTTAGATTGTTGTTTTTTAGAAAACGAGGTGAGAGATTGAGCAGGGGCTTGGCTGACTCCTGGTCTATCTTTAACATAGCATTTTTAAGCTCGCTAAACAAAATCTCAATTTAATATAGAGAAACTTCATCACAAGCAAGGAAGTTAAATTCGGCACAGAGATGGAACTTTTTAACGCTGTTACCAGGGAACAAATCTGGGGTCACACAAGATATGAAGAAGTTGAAAAGATGATGAGATACTTCTTAAAACAAGCTCGGGGATTGCCAAGAGTTGTTCCAAACTATGTGCTGAGATGCTGGAATGTCAAATGAAGCCAATTTTCGAATTTTCAATACAATGTCAATTGAACTACCTAGGAAGAATTCTCAATTCCTTCGAGCACAATAGATTACGAGTGTGGTCCGATAAGTACTTAGCCCCACCGCCCCATTGGTGCCAGTATCGCCAGAGAGATTTACTATCGTCTAGTATATTCTCTTAGACGGCTACTGTCAAATTTTCAGCCGAATCGGACTCTTAGCATCTTTCCGGCTTCATCAGGGGTTATATTTATTTAGTCTTAAAAAGCCCGATTGTCTACACAACATACTTCACTTCACAAGATCAAACACCATTACACTTGAGATATCTTATTTTCAAAAATAAAATTGATTTTTTTTTTTCAAAAATTGAAAAAAAAAAAATTTGTTTTCTTTTAAGTTTTGAAATGCAATGTTTTTTTAGAAGCTTCTCCATACAAAATTTAATTAAAATGTCGATAATGATTCTACGGTACATAGGCACATTCATTAATATTTTAATTTCAAGATTTTGTATTGACGTAAAGATCGGTATAATGAATCGAAACAAAAGAATCTAACCAAAATTCTACGTGCCGTTTTCCAGGAAAATACGATTTTCGAAAACCACTTTTTAACATTTGTATGTTGGGTATCGATATTTTTAGGTAAAATATTTTTTCTCACATCTTGTAGGCTGCATTAAAAATTCTTATAACTACGTCAAGTTTAAAAAAAACTCAAGCATAAGTTTCGAAATATTGAGTTTTGAAAACGAAAAATTGATTTTTTGTTTGAAAATTTGTATATAAAATGCTATCGAAACTTTTGGGGAGTCCCCCGCATGGATCGCATGAACTTGCTCTTATGTAAAAGTACTTTGGAATTTAAAATACATTTTATAAATATAAAACATGTTAATTTCCAGAATTTATGCAAACAAAGCTTAAACATCGTTTTCTTATTAAAGCAGATAGATAGATAAGATTTTTATTATTTCATTTTTTTTTTAAAACATGTTAAAACAAAAAATCAGTTTAACATGGCTTTGCCGTCTGCCAAATTGACAATTTAATTTATAAATATTTAAATTAAATTATTGCTTTTTTAATATAGCAATTAATTTTACATTTTTAAATTAAAAGTGTTTATTAAAAATTGGCGTTTTTTATGCGACTCCTATATGTAAGCGCAGGTTTTAGGAATTTAGATAGTTTCTCTACATCCATTTCATTTAATAATGAAGTACAGCACTCCTCTGTTATACATAGTATCACTTTCCAATATGTTTCGTCTTATTTCTCGCATGACTGGACAATATCCCAGGAAATATATGATATTTTCTCTTTCTCTTCGGTTGCATAGATTACATAAGATCGGCGAATCACTTCTATGAGGTATGTAATTAAGGTCAAACAATACCCCTCGTAGGCGAAACCCTAATGAGATTGTTTCTCTCTTAAACTCATTTTTAAAATAATTTTTTTCCTTAAGAGAATAATCAAGAAGATTATACACAGTTCGGTGTAAGGAGCTTGTAGCTTCTTCCTCATACATATTTTGATCTATATCTTGGACTAATTTTCTGTTCAATTCATACAACAGTGGCTTCCATGTACTTGGTTCATCTAAATTTAGATTCAGATCTATTTCGCACGTTTCTGCTAGCTCATTCCATTCCTCAAACCATCCTTTCCTACTTCGCAGCATTTGCAACGTGACCCTCTTAGGGAGACGGTGATACGGCATAAGCATAACAAGGGTCCACAGATAAGAATATTCTTGTAACTTATTCATCATAAGTTGTAGAGCATCAGGAGAATATGCCATCATCACTACATCGTCTGCAAATACATAGAAGAGCTTTAATTTGCAGTCCTCCAAATTCAATGCCACCAAATCGTTTATAAAAAGAGCGAATAACTCTGGACTTAGGGCGCAGCCTTGTCGTACTCCTGTTTGAGTTGCAAACCACTCCGATTTGTTTTTACCATTCCAAACTGCTGATTTTGTGTCTTTGTATATGTTTTGAAGGAGTTTTCCGAACATTTGCGTCATACCAAGTCCATACGCTTGTACATAAAAGCATCTGAAGTCCACGAAGAGAACATACAGCTTTTTACTTCTTACAAGAAAGAATTCAGCAATACTTTTTAGTACAAATACATGGTCAATAGTAGAATATTCTGATCGGAAACCAACTTGCAACTCGTTCAAAAGATTTTTCGAAGCTACCCAGGTTTTAAGACGATTTTGAAGTGTAGCAGTGAAAATTTTATAAGTGGCATTAAGAAAGGAAATACCTCTAGTTTGCTGGGTCATTTGTACAACCTTTCTTATGAATAGGAAAAATTAGAGCTTCCTTAAACTGATCTGGAACTATTCCATCATCAAAACCTTGGTCTATCAAACCATCCAGCTTTTGAATGAGGTTATTTATCCTGTACTTATAAAATTCTACTGGCATTCTGTCTGCACCTGCTGCTATGCCATTTTCTAGTCCAGCTATAGCTACGAGTAATTTCTTGTTCCGTAAGTGGTGAGTCTAGAATAGGATCATAGAGAGAGGTGGTGCGTTGTGAAACTTTAAAAGTTCGTTTGGTGTTGGATTCAAGAGTTTTTGGGAATGATTACGCAAACTTCAGGACTTAAATCCACGTCAACAATATGTATATTTTGTACCATTTAAAATGCGAGCTACTAGTAAGTTCCGAAACTCCGAGGTGTTCATAGCTAAACTTGATTTTCGGGCTTGAGATTCAAAATATAGTTTCTTTTTTTCTGCACGTAACGCCTTAAATCTTCGATTTGCTTTCAAATATAGCTCCTTTACAATGTTGGTACTGGTTTTGGGAAAAATTTTCAACCATGCATACGAAACTTCTCTTGCTTTGTTACAACTTCCATCAAACCAGCATTCTTTGTATACGGTAACTTGTTTTTTCTTTCTGTTGTGCGGATATGCTTGCTTAATAAGTTCTTTTAACTCATTAAAATTCAGTACTTCATGATTTAGTAGGGACTTCTCTAATCTATTTTTGTTGACGAGCTCATTTCTGTTAATCCAAATTATTTTTGGTAGAAGTCCCAAGTTGGTAATTGAGCCATTGATAATCTCTGTCATAGTAAAGGATACCACAATTGGCATATGATCAGAAAAAGGTTCATTTCACACTTCAAAATCAACAACATGGTTATTCCATTCGCCTCCTATAAAACTGAAGTCAATAACTGAAGAATTCTGTCCTCCAACAAACGTGTATTCTCAATAAGTGTCTCCTTGACTAGCTCCATTCAGAATTCTCAATTCGTAAGAGTCACATAATTGAAGAAGTTTTAAACCATTTGAGTTGCTTACAGTATCTTTGGATTTCCTTCCAATTCCAGCTTGATTATTTTCTAAACCTTCCTCTTCACCAACTCTTGCATTGAAATCGCCTATTAACAGCAAGTTTCAGTATTCACTTCGTTTGCATGTCATTAAGTAATTTTGTAAATAAAAAATTTCTTTAAAATTTTTCAAGAACGTAATTTGGGACGCAAATTTCAAGTATTTAGTACATATCTATTTTAGGATAGATATTGTATCTTTAAAAAAAAAAATTACTTTTTTTCAAAAAAAAAAAAAAAAAATATTTGTTTCCAATATTTTTATAATGTCATTTTAAACCTAAGGGCTCCTGCTAAAATATGTTGGTTAAAATAGTTAATAAGATAGTCGAAAATAAAATAAACGGTTCTATTACATGTACTGTTAATAACATTTTTACTTGCGACTTAGGCTAGCCGCGCACTAGCAATTTTTAGTTGCGAAACTGCTTGGTTCGAGCAACTAAAAAGTTTGTGTTTTGACACAAACTAAACGATTGTCTAAAATAAGTTCGCCATCTGCAAATTCACGGACATTCAACCAAACAGTTCATCTGTTTTCTATAAGTAACCAAACAGTTTCGCAACTAAAAATTGCTAGTGCGCGGCTAGCCTTATAGGTACTATAAGGCAAGTTAGGCATTCGTAAAAAAAATCGAGCTCGAGATTTTGATCAAAGTTGACATTACGATGATAGCGAAGACCAAAAAAGTGGGTCTCGCAATTCTGTCTGTCTGTATGTCTGTCTGTCTGTCTGTCGGTCGGTTCGACTACAGCCTAAACGGCTCGGCCGATTTTCTTCAAACTTGGTAGATATAATTTTTGCCCCCGGACGTTTTTTTCTGTTTTTTTTTAAGACCAAAAATAACGGTACCTGCCATACGATTTTTTTTTTTTTTTCAAAATTTAAAAAAAATTTTTTTTCTCAAAAAAAAATTTGAAAAATTTAATTGGTTAAAACTAGCTAATGGTTGAAAAAAATTTTACAAAAAATTGTTATTTTTGGTATCCCCCCTGGGTCCACTTTTTTGTTTTTGATTTTCTCGAAAACGGTACAGCCGATTTAAATCATTTTTTTTTTGTGCCAAAGCTCCTCCAAAATTTGAATATTATTACATGTTCAAATTTTCAATTTTTTATTTTTTGGATTTAAAAAAAAAATCAATTTTTTTTTTTGGAAACTCAATATTTCGAAAACCCCAAGATCGATTTTTTTTCAAACTTGACAAATAAAAGTTTCTTAACATAATCTATAAGATTTAAGAAAAAAAAATTTGTTTTATCTAAAACTAACGGTACCTTCCATACAAAAGTTAAAAAATGGTTTTCGAAAATCGTATTTTTCTCGAAAACGGTTCCGAGAGTTTTGCTAAATTTTTTGTTTCTTTTGATTAATCTTTACGATCTATAATTTAATAAAAAAAAATTTGAAATCTAGATATTACTGACTGTACCCACCATAGAACGATTTTTTCGAATTTTGAATTTCTCATTATCGGCATAACGGATTTTAACGAAATTTTTTTACAAAGAAGCTCCTAAAAAGGTTAAAAAACATTGCATTTAAAAACTTAAAAAAAAATATTTTTTCAATTTTTAGAAAAAAAAGTCATTTTTTGAAAAATTCGATATCTCAAGAACGGCTTAGTATTTTTTTTGTAAATTAGACTTTTATTCGTACAATTATAAAAACTTAAGGTTGGCGTACCAAAATTTTTTCTTAAAAATGTTTTAAAAATTGTGTACATAAAAGCTTATTTTTTTAAGAAACCACTACAACGACTTATAATTTTTGTTTCTGCATAAATTCATATTTGCATAGCATTCTGTTTTTATCTCTTACTACTAAAAGAATTTAAAAAATTCATTTTATCCTTTTTTTCTAATAACATCCGTTTTTAAAATTCCTAGCCTATTACATAGGAGCAAGTTCGTGCGACCCAGTCGTGCATTTTATTTCCTAAATTTTTTTACCAAAATGTAGTCCATAATCATAATAGCATACCTTATTTTTTTTTATCAAAATCGTTAGTGTCATTTTTGACACAAATAAAATTTTGCGGGTGTATGAGGGGTACTGTTAGTTTTGGAACTAAAAAAAAATCAATTCCCCTTCTAGGGATTCACGGAAGACCCTTAAGTACCGAAATTGAAGAAAATAGCTCCAGTAGCTTAGACTGTAATTCGAGGTACAGACATACAGAAAGATAATCGAAATTGCCGGACCTACTTTTTTGCAATATAGTAACTATGCATATTCCGCAATTAAAAAACAAACATTAAGCACAACATCTCCTTTTATAATCTAGTCACTTTCAACCATTGCTGTGTGCAGGCAGGAATTGAGGGGTCCTATGGCTGATAAGCCAACCCCACCCGCCAGCATGAAAGTTCAATGCACTAGACATTATGGAAAGAGCTGCTAATCTAATAAACTAGTGCAATAAGGTTTTAAGATTGAAGATTTTCCGAAAGGTTTCTTATGATCATTGTCCTGGGTGAGAGAGTTTCTGATTTAACTTTTTTTTTTTTGGAAATTTCTAGTGTCAACATATTTGGCTGCATTTGTAGCAACACATGAAAACTGAACATCATTATTCCGATTGCAGTAGTCATTTGTTCGAAAATAAAAATCAAGCTTAATCAATAATTAATTTCATATTTTAATTTGTGCATACAATACTAGATAATATACAACTTACGGGATGTCCCTTTAAAAAAAAAAAATCAACAACAAAAGCAAGTTACGCAACGTGTTTTCTACGAATAAATTTGCTTTTATTAACACACGTTCTAAGGGAAAACAAAAATAAACACAACAAAA
Source organism: Chrysotoxum bicinctum (assembly GCA_911387755.1). Classification (NCBI taxonomy): domain Eukaryota; kingdom Metazoa; phylum Arthropoda; class Insecta; order Diptera; family Syrphidae; genus Chrysotoxum; species Chrysotoxum bicinctum. Next base: position 105,451,305 of record OU426989.1, on the reverse strand, counting down.
AACAAGACTCATCAAGGTTCATTGTCATAATGTCGTCTTCATCACGACTTTCAATTGATTAACGGTGACATTATCATTTTGCTTTTGAAAGTATTCTTTTGTTGCTGTTTTTTTTTTTTTTTTTTTTTTAAGCTATAAAATCGCTTGTGGTAGAAATTCAAACAAAAGCGAAGCTAACTTGAACTAGGTATACTCAATTTGAATACCCAAGCAAAAACCGTTAAGTAATGAAAATGCAGTGGTTGTTTCAAAAGATGGTCCCTGCAGCTTTTTCGTTTCATATAGCTTACCGAGCGCAATCTTATTCATAGAACTTAAATCACCTAGCCCTCCCCTCAAAGAATCACATCACACTTTTCTATCACCCACACCGCGAGTTGAGTTTAATAATAGATCTAGTATCTAGATGGCGCTCTTAAAAAATCCTTTAATACAATTTCTCTTTATCTCTCATATCGTCATAATGGTGGTAGTCGTAGTCCTTTGACAAAAGCGCGCTGCCTGAACTTCAAAACAAACAAAAAACAGCATACAAATTTTCACCATCACAATGAGAATGCATTTTGCATACACTGCGAGAAAAAACTTTTTCACTATTAATTTTAAAAGAAAAAAAAAACAGCAAGTATAAAGTGGTGGGTGGAGGTCCTTTGTGTTTTATTTATAAGTGCTGCGTTTTCTTTTTGGTTTTGATGGTTTTGTATTTGCATTGCGATATAATAACATAAAAATGGCGAAAAAGTGTTTCAAAGTCGATTATTTTGCTTGAGTGCTGCAGCTCCCGACGACGACGACGACGGCGAGCTATACATATAGTGCGCTGCAAGGTGGTGGTTTACTCGTAGCGCTGTTGGTCTTGTTTTATCTGTTTTTTGTTTTTTTTTTTTTAGGGGACGCTCTCTGTCAAGTTGGGCTTAGACAGCTACTACAGAACTTCTGCATGCCATGTGTGTGTGAGTGTGTGTTAAAAGGTAAGGTTTTTGAAATGTCGAAATGGTTGATTTTTTTTAAACTTATTTTGTTGCAAGAAGTGTCTTTTTGAGAAAATTTTCTTAAATTCAAAAGTTTTTTTTGTAGAATTTCTAGATGGATCCCATTCGGGTGCATTTTAATGGGGTTTTTCTTTTCGATAGAGAAAGAGAGGAAAGCCATAAAATTGAGTTTAAAAGTCGTATGTTTTGCATTATAGTTTAACTTTTCGATAATTTTTTCTGTTTTTATCTTTGCAACATCAAAATACTTTTAAAATGTTTTATGAAAGTTTGCACCTTTGTCATCACCATATTATTATACAATTGGGTATAGATGTTGGATAAATTTGGTGTTTTTGAATCGATATAAAAATTGTGTTGTTATTGAATTATTGTTCTTAGTGATTTGTTGGAAATTGAAAATTAATATATCTATCTTGAGTTTTGAAGATGTAAAAATTAAATAAATTTGGAGGAGCTACTGACTTACAACTCTCAGCCTTTCTTGTGTGCTTGTTACCAGGAATGGAGGGGACCTACAATTTTCTGCATTTTCTTGGATTTGCCAATTTCTCGCAAGAGACAGTTCAGCCCTGGAAAACTTTCTTGCAGCGGCTCAGAATTGAACTTAAGACCTTCTGCATTACAGTCCAACGCAGGTTTTTTTTTTTTTCTTTTTCTTGTGACCACTGACTGTTCCTACCGAATTAATTCTACAATTAGTCTATGTAAGTCAGCCAATACTTCCATTCTCTATCCTCTTCTATGGCACTCTGTCATTCCGGTCGCGATCGAACACTACTGAACCGTAGGAGCTCTGATCCGCCTTTTGTGAGGACATCGCGACTAAACAGCAGTCGCCTATCCACAGTTCTACGGACGGTAGGTCAGCAGAATCGCCATTTTATCCTGAACCTGCCCTTTACTGTCTAAATAGAGAAATGCATCGGGCGGGATGAAGCCACTTAGACTCACTCTTACTCTTACAAGATTCATCATTAGGTTAGTAATCGTAATTCACACAAATAAGGCTTTTTCTCGTGGAAATCGCTTTTGCAATGTGATCCCGAATCAGTATTAACAAAAAATTATCAATTATGTTAATGTTGGCTCCGTTGTATAGAACCTGGTTGGAATAATAAAGTTGTATTCTGGTGTTGTTTGTAATCCAAGGCAGCGTCATAAACACTGCCTCTCCTAAATCTTTTTCATTTCAGATGGGGCAACGTTGAAACACACCTAGCACCCAGGGCCATGCATATCACTTTCACCCTGCTATCAAGACGGCTGCTATAAAACCACCGTTCCGTAGAGGCAAAGGCTCTCCTTGCCCTGCTCAGAGCCTGCCGAAATACAAATACTAATCCAACCGAATGTAGGAGCTGTTCTGTAAGCTATTACATCTTCGGCATATGCAATTGCCTGAGTTAGATTATCTATCAGATCGCTGGTGTAAATTCTGAATATAATCGGCGAGTTGACCGCCCCCAGCTGAAGACGATTTTAGATGTCGAAGATCGCGATTGAAGTTACATTGCCACTTTTGACAACAAAATTTCTACCATAGAACATGTCATAATCATAAAGCGTATACCTATAATAGCGGTTTACTTATGCGGAGTCTGCTGAGCCTAAGATAGAGACCTTCTTATAATACGGTGTCGGAAGCCTTCTCCTAATCAACCAGACAGGCACCAGTTCATTTCCTTTTAGTGTTTTTCCATTAGATATTTGATATCAGAGACTAGTTTAGACACGGCATGAATTGTGTCATGAATCCCTTTAAATCCGAACCTTACTGATACCGGGATTCAAGTTGTTCCCTTTTTCGGAAGAAGATATATCACAGAACCTATGTTTGGTTTAACGTGAGTACCTGCCGATTATGGCTTAACCCCACGGGAGGCCTACCTCGATAGGAGTCAGATTGGGTCCTGACCATTAACCCCAAATAAGCCGAAGCCGATTCAGTCGCAAAGCTGTGACATGTTGCAGGCATGAACACACCTCTTGCTTGGAGGCGAGGTCTATCTAACACCTCTTGAATCCAGGCACGCCTGGAAATCATGTGTCTCCGCATTCGGCATAAATCAAGCCACCACGATACTCCCACTGGGGGGCCTACCTCATAGAAAGTTTGAAGAAAGAGTGCACGCACCCAACAGCTGCACCTCTCTATCCGAAGATAGAATAGGAGAGCCAGAAGACGTACGCTATAGCCCTCAGACTTCAAGGCACTATCTCCCATCGTGCCAGAATAAAGCTTCCGGTCGAGCTTCGCAACCGTGAGGTCACTTACAAATGAGTTCCTGGAAAACTCGGGGCCTGTCAGCCCCAGATACACCCACCTAGCTACAGTCGAGGTAGAAACCATAAACCAAGAATGATCACCCCTCTGGTGAGTTGTTACACACTCCTTAGCGGATTCCTACTTTAAGAACACCGTCCAGACTGTTCCCATCTAGTCAGTTCAGTTACTTACGTAACCTATCCACAAGCACTACGAGGACGTCGATAGGAACCTGGAGTGTAAGAATTGTCAATAGAAGCAATACCAGCCCACCGAAGTGGACCAGCTCGTCGAAACTCAAGACCATGGACCATTCATTCAACCACCTCACCACCATCCAACAATCATGGCCTTAGGCTAGCCGCCACCCATTAAGATCGTGGAATTACGCATGCTGTACGCGAACTGGCATGCCACCGCGCCGTACATAATCTTGGACTTATGTTCGCTGCCATGATCCGATGTATGGTATAGTGGCAACACACGCCCAGTGGTCAAGTGTCTCAGAGCCTCGGACTTGCCTTAAACTACTACCGACTCTGAAACTCCCACCTGCAAGATATACCACAGTGGGTTTCCATCGCTCTGGATAATAAACATTATTCAGTGCGTTGTTGAACAGTGTAGTATACATATCCACTGCCTCCGAAGGTTGCTGTCGAAGTACCACGTTAGATATACCATCGACTCCTTCTAACTTCTTTTCTTTAATGATTCCAAGATGAACTGGAATTCCACCTTCGAAACTAACACGTAACTGGGCCTGTTTCGTTAGGCAATAATGGCTTTTTCCAAAAAAATGATCATCATTGAACCCTTTGAAACCGCAGTTCTCCGATCGCTATTGCGTCATTTAATCTCGTATGTAGGCATGGCTATTGGTTAAGCAGGGCTCTGTTTCAGATCATTATTCGGGCGAATGCTATCATTAATACATAACCGATAGTTCTCCTTGATCAATTGGTTGATCTTTTGCAATGACGATCTCTGTGTCCTAATCTCCAGATCATGGTTTTTCCAGAAACGTCGGAACCTGTCAGCAGGGCACTTTTTCGTCTGTAGTGATTCAATAGTTGCGTTACTGTAAATTTCGGTAGTGTTACTTTCTTTGTATTTTGGTATTGTTCTGTTCATTTTTCGTTTGATTGTATCGTCAATTTGTTCCAAGTATTGGTCTATCTCACTGTTTTCCAAATTCCTGTTATTCGATGTGAGAATATAATATTCTAACCTAGTTGTGTTGTAAAGCGTGGTCATTGGTACAGTCCAACGCACTAACCAAGATCTGTAACACAATGAATACAGGGCACAAATAAGTGTATCTGTTCTAGTCAGCCTTTATGGCAGTAATGGTCGACAGACATATTAAATCTAAGGGTAACGTTGTTTGTATTTCCGAAAGTTGGCTGTCGGCTGACCACTTACTTTGTTCTCTCGTCTGATATAAAATGCTAAGTTGTGATAGAAACCATTGTGGAGGCGGGGCTGTTTATCAGTTTATCAACAATAAACTCTACAAAATTTATGTTCCTCTTAAAATCTTCGAACCTCCTTGACTTTTATAAAGTGTTCGATACGGTCAGTGGTTATGTTCAAAACTTTTTCGGTCCTACAAATTCTCATCAAGTGCAGTCGACCTGTAAGGATCTAGAAAAATAAAATATTCTTCGACAGTGGAATTCATTTCTTCCACACATAAGAAGAATAAATAGCACTTTAAAAATCTCGCACAAAGATCTCGGATTATTCGTTTGCAAGGTCCAATTGACTCAGAAATTGAAAACGCACGACATCCGCCTTGGGACTGAGCGCAGCTTCAATTGGAAATCGATTATGGGCGAAGAAGCATCTTTTGCTGCATGGGAACAACGTTTCGGTCAACGGTGAGCGTTACAGAGCCATGTTAACCGATTTCTATCTTACTGAAAATGAAGACATGGATTTGGATAAAGCTCTGGTTCATTCAGGTATCGTGCCATGCTACATAGCCCATGCCGCAATCGATCTTTCGCACATCAAATTTCCAAAACGTAGTATTGTGATGTGTTTTTTGCTTTCCAGCCGAGGTTCTGCTCGCCGGTCTCGCGAGGGTCGTCCTGAAGAAAACACAAAACTCCAGAGTAAAAGGTCTTCAAACCTTATTACAAAATTTTTATTGGAAATACATAACCCATAAAACTATAACATACAATATTCTGCGACTAATATTTCACTTAATTCGAGTAATTGAAAGGTTCACGGGCATCAACTCTTCTGGATTCTGGTCTAGCTGCCTCGCTTCGGCTATACTGGTTGTTGATGATTCGGATCTGGTACTTAAAATTCGGCTTCTATGTCGGGCTCATGACGGGATCCGTAGGTATAACGCCACTGGTGGCACTAAACAGCAGGCTAAACGCTCCTGTAGATCAGCAGTAACCGAAGCTCCTGATAGCAATCAGGACACTAAACTTCGAACTAAGACCTACTACCGCTGGTGCGGGGAAGCCTTAATAAGAAATAGCGGGACAATCTCACCTACCTAACTTGTCTTTCCACGAAACCCCTTACCACTGGTGGGGGAAAGCTCCGCAAAAGTAAGGAAAGCTAAATGACCAATTCGTTTACACTCGTCTACGACTGGATTTCAAATGATTGATCAAATCAACTTACTATGCGTGTATGATCTAAAGGGTACTTTTCGTTCAACCAAGTAGGTCCTCATGATGACTTTTCAGTAAACACTGAATGTGAACTATAAGTGGTGAACGAACAATATCAATGTATACTTCATCCAACAAAAATATGCAGTACACGTCTTATGGGAGAGCTTTTTCAAAATCAGTAGCGTGCCATATTTTTGCACCATACTAAATTTAAAGAACTCCTCCATAAAAAAGAGTTTGTGCGCCCATAAATTTTCGATTGCATCTGACGCAGGCCCGACGTTATATTGAATGAACATCTGAGTGTGCACTGAATTGCTGTGGCCTATGGCTGTTGGTGCTATTCAATTTTAAAACCCATTAAATATGGGTTTGCGTTCGGAGCTACCCTTGTTCATTTCGTAACTTGTTCAGTTTTTTTTCCTTGGGTTTCTGTTGAGGTACTTTTGATTTTAAAGCTTTATAAAAAGGGTCCATTTAAAATCAACACTACGATAACCCTGTGAGAGCTTTAATGAAGGACAGATTTATGTAATTCACTATAGCCAGAATGCGAGGTAAAAGACCTATCTTGCCCACACTGCATATTTTTGTTGAACAGAGTATAGTTGATTTTCCTGTGACGTCATGTGCCAATGGTGCTTGTGAATTGAATTTGGCAAAGTACAATTCTCGGTATTAATACGAAAGTAATATATAGCGTGGGGTAGGATGGAACGCTTCGTTACAGTATCAGCCGTCTTGGCGATGTCATTTGGCCGCCCCGGAGCTGCGATTAGACTTTTTTGTGGGGAACCGTGAGGACCGATGTTATGCCAACAATCCGGAAACGATTCAAGCACTTGAGACCAAGGAATCCGTGAGCTTCAGCCTAACAGATCAACATGTATTAATTACACGAAAACTGTACTTACATTATTATATATTCGTCATTACCATATATTCGTCAGAAAAATGATGATGAATACATAAAATTATTTACTGAATAAATCACAGTCAATGAAAATATGTAGTCTGTACACATTTCAGCATGTGATAGGTACACAATTTATGCTTGCAGAAATGTATACGATGTGTAAATGAATATAATATGTGTTACATACGAGTATTTCCCTCATTTTATCAACATTGGCTTATACAGTCTGATTATTTGCTGCTGCTCTATACCTTTCAGAAAGACACTACAGAAAATTAAAATTAAATAAATTACCAAAACTAAGTTTAATTTTTAGCCCGTATTGCATATAAAAAATCATGTAAATTTTCTTAACCAAAAAATATAATTACCATGAAATTGAAAAACCGCAAGCAAATAAAATATTTACACAAAAGAAGTTGAATTTTGCACACTCCACTCACCAGTATGAAAACCGGACATTGCCGGAATTCAAAAAATTAGGTAAGATTTTCCACATTCCCAACCGAAAGCACTTTACTAGAGAAATTTCCTATTTTTATTGCCGCAGTTGTAGATCCTTTATTTTCGAGAAATGTAGGTTCATAGACTCAGGATCTACATCTATTGTTCGAGCATTTTCTATTTCAACATGATAATGGAAACGCGTTTTTGTTTTCATCTATTTTTGCCATTTTAACCAATAGAAGTGGCAAACTATGTACGAGTATATCTGTGCAATAACTAAGTATATACCTATGGATGTGTGTTCATTTTAAATTGTGTGGCACCTCTTCATCGTCTACTCTCTCTCTATTTCATCACTGTGAGTGAAGTGGTGAACTATGGTAATGGTTTGGATATCTGTAGGGACATTTGCCCATGAAGTAGATTTTCTAACCTCAATAGGGTTGCCGCATTTCAATTTCAACATATGCTTTTTTTTTCTAAACCAGAGCTATCCTCACCAATAGCAACTCTTTTCAAATCTTTGGATTTATATGTTTTCGTGCAATATAAATTAACGAACACATTTTAACTTTTTTTTTTTGTTGCAAAATGGCAACTCTGAAAACAATCGACACATTTACCATACTACTTCAAATTTTATAGGATGTTTGTTAGTCGTCATTGTTTGAGTATGGAAAATAGAATGCATAAGAGGGCTTTTCAGTGGTGACGAGACATAAAAAATAAAACAAGTGGGTAATTGAAATGTGGGTAGCGAACACCCACATGGAAATAAAGCAAACAGAACTCTTATACAGCAAAATCAGAGTAAAAATAAAAGAAGAAATAAACATTATGCCACTGCGTTTCTGTAGTATTCTAGGAGTATGCAAAAAAAAATCAATTGGAAATTGATTTAATGAATGTGTACATGGTTGCACCTGTGATGCCAATAGCATTAAAGCACCACATCACCAAATGCAACGTGACACCTTTCTTCCACAAGTATAAGCCAGAGAACTGATGATGCATAAGAACGACAAAGGCACTCTCTATACCCATTCCACAGTCGCCATACTAGACAATGAAAGGATAACATCTGAAAGTGTCATTTTCGGAATCTGACGGATGGCTTTTGAGTACTGACACGAATGCAAAAAAGGATCACAAAAACTCTGGAATAACATTAAAAAAGAAAAACATTTCCTTGCTATTTGATTGTTCAGGAGGAAAGTAAACAAAATGATGGAGATATTTTTGTGGAAAAACATCGGAAACGATGACGATGATAAGTATAGTTTTCGCTTGGCAGAAAATTCAAGGAAATGAAGACTCAAATGAACTTAATAATGGACCTATCCATTGCGAATTTTACTGAAATTAATAATCGACAATGAAATATTTAAAAAAAAAAATCCATTTTCAAAAAATCAAAGACTCAAAATTAGGTTTAAGCTTAAAATAAAATCCAACTCTTGTAGAAAAGTACGTAGCGGTTCATGCTATAACTTTCTTAATTTTTATGTAATTACGTTGAATACCACAGTCGCAGCTGCAGGCGCAATACGATTACAATACAATTCACAATCAAAATAAAAGCGTGACTTCACGTCATAGTTGGCATTCGACACCATTCAGTTCACAGGCACTTTAACTTTCTACACGAAAACAAACAGGAAAGGCACTCCTTGAAACCGTGCTTACGTCGCGTCGGTCGCGTCATAACAAGACGATAGTAAACTTGATTTGGTTATTTGATAGTTCGAACAGTTCTATTTCCAAGTTTTTAGATCTAAGCTTAGAGCTTCTTAGTTGCCACCTGGGGCTTTGGTACCTGCTGATCTATTAAGCCATAGCTTAATTATTAATGTTCCACAGATGCTTTAGTATATGCTGATCTATTGAGCCATAGTTCCGACTATTGCCACCAGGCTGATACCGGCTGATCTGCCCGTGCGGAAGCCTCCTGTTCCGAAAGCCACCAAGGGCGTAGTCCCTGCTGATATGATGCCACCAGGGGCATTATACCTGCTGATCTACCAGTGCGAAAGCATTTTGTTCCGAAAGCCACCAGTGGCATAGAACCTACTTATCTGACCAACTGATCAGACCAACTGATCTACCAGTGCGAAAGCCAACAGAGGCTGATAATTGCCGACCGACGCGACGACCGTAAATAGCAGGAAATCAGGATGCCCTGAAAACAGATTAACAGAGGACACAAACTTTCAAGATTGAGCCAGATGACCCGTATCTAATCTAACCCCCGCCGCCGCCGTCCGCAGAACCCTAGAATATTGATTCTTTTTTTTTTTTAATGCGATAAAATAATGAAAGCCATGATGAAACTTCCGTGGTGTTTCACGAAAGATAGGTGATTGAGTCATTGTCTCATCTATAATTTTTAAAGATCTTTTTTAGTTCTATAAAAGATACTCGAATGTGTTATAGGGGCATATATCCGATAACTTACAACAAAATCCGAAGGTGGAGACAATTTCTTGCATCGTCGAAGAAAACCTAGAGATTTAGCAGCCTTTATTGGCGACGACCGGCGTCGAATATGTGACTCCCAGATTGCGATGCACGGATCGAAAGTTATTTCATAGGTTTAAGAGATACCTCTTACGTATAACGGCTTTCGGGTTGCGTTCGCTTTAAGTGCAAGAGACATAATTGGGTTTTGTAACTATTGAATTTTTCACGGTTTTTAATTGACAATGCTGACAAGCTCAGAATTAAATGACAAAGGTTGTGAAAACCTTATGTGAAATCCTAAAAGTACTATCGTCTTCAAATCAATTTAATTGATCAGAAGGTTCATACAAGAAATTATTAATGAATATCATCAAAAGAGTATCGAAGAAAAAACGCAGCCCTGAGGCACACCAAAGTTTATTGTGTGACTATCTACCAATACAACTTTTATGGAACCCCCACTAAAGGTTTTATCCAATCAGTCCACGAATTTTGGATGAGGGAACTTAATGGCAGACTCTATCAAATTCTTTTCAAAGACATATCAAGGGCAAAGATTTTGTTTTCTCCAAATCGATGCAAGGCTTTAGTTCCGAAAATATTTCTGACAACGTTGTTCGAACTCATATCGATATTTTTTAAATTTTGGGAATCGTTGTATGATTGCAAAACAACTAGCAATTAATAATAACTAGCCGACCCGTACTCGCGTTGCTTCGCAAATTGTGACTACGAATATTTTTTTAATATTAATATTAGCATATGAAAACATTTCTCAATGGGACTGGGCATATCTTTTACAATAATATTAATTTTAGTTTATATGTATAACATAAAACGTATAACATATCGAATTAGATTCTCCTTCACACTTGAAAAAAAAAAAGTTTGTTCATGTTTGTGCATATTATAAATATAACAATATAGAAAATAATAAAATTTATTTCAAATAAACGGGTTGACTACTTTCTGAGATCATTCAACCCAAACTTTAAAATGGTTTCGCTTTTATAGAGTAGTTTAAGTGCACGGCACTGTAGTCAATTGAATGTCCATTTTTGTCACCCAAAATGCTGTTGAGTGTATTCAATAGGGTGTGTCACTTTTGTATGGCCGCAAAAAATGTAATAGTGATCAAAAGTTGTATTAGGGTCTGAGGTTTAAGAACATGTAAAAAAAAAATAAGATTTTGTTCGTCTTTGGCTCGCTCAAATCGGTTGAAGTTGAAAAAAAAAATTTAATTTACAGTAAAATTTTTTTTTTTTTTACGTTTACTAAAAAACTAAACAAAATACAGAAAGAATTTTTGTCTTTACAGAAAGATATATCACGATATTGTAGGTGGTTCCGTTGATTTTTAAGAATTTTTTTTTTGTAAAAAAAACAAAACGATATTACATAAAAAAATGATTTTTCTTCCTTCTTTTATTATTTCATAACTTCTTTATCAAGTGTTCAATTTAAGCAAATATAAGCTTAAAAGTGTTTCCTTGCAATTATCTTTGACTTCGAAGCCTAAAAATATTTTATATAATTTTTTTGTATCCACACGGTGCAATTTAAAACAACACCATATTTCAAAAATCTCGAAAAATCAAAATTTCTTGGATTTCATCCTATTTTTGAGCGAGCCAAAGATATTAATTAAAATGAAAATCGTAAGCGCAGGATTTAATTTTGATAGGCAATGCAACTTTTAAAAGCTATTACATTTGAAAATACCATGGTTGAGCACTTTGACACACCCTAGTATTCAAGTAACTTAAAAAAAAAAATGCACGACTGGATCGCACAAACCTGCTCATATTTAAAAGTACTTTGGAACTAAAAATACATTTTATAAATATAAAACATAGATTTAATGAGATAAAAACGTTCTAATGTATGGAATTGCCTACTGATTAATCTTTTTAATATTAAAGTAATTTTTTATATAACAAATTTCCTTAAAATTTTTCCAGAACAAAATTTGGGATGCCAAATTTTAAGTATTTAGTAGTATAGATTTTAGAAATAGTGTTTTTTTCTAATATTTTTTACACAATATTATTTTAAACTTAATGGGGCTCCTGTTGAGCACTTGACGTATGGGTGGATGTTCTAGAAGGAAGTGGGTACCGCATAAGCGCGAAAAAGACAGAATACCTATGCTGCCCATTTTCTGATCCACACAGGCCTATTCCAGACATTTATTTGAATGGAGTAGTGCTTCCCAAGTGTGAAAAGTTTAAATATCTGGGGTCTATGATAAATAACGAAGCTACTTGTGATGACGATATCAATCATCGCGTAAGCGTAGGGTGGATGAAGTGGCGGGAAAATTCTGCTATCTTTTGTGACCGAAAAATGCCTCCTAAGCTGAAAGGAAAGCTCTACACTTCAGTTGTGCGTCCAGCACTCACATACGGTTCACAATGTTGGACAATGTATAAAAAGTATGAGAGTAAACTAACGGCAGCTGAGATGAAGATGCTTCGTATGACAGCAGGAGTTACAAAGCTTGATCGAATTAGAAGTACGAAGATCCGAGGAAGCCTTCATGTTAAGAATACCATTTCCCAAAAAATTGAACACGACCGACTCAGTTGGTATTGCCATGTTCAAAGGAGAGATCCTGAGAACCCCGTCAAAAAGGCAATATCATACAACGTTCCAATTCGGAATAAAAAGAAAGGTAGGCCTAAACACTCCTGGTACAAACAAATGCAAAAACACCAGCATTCAGTTGGCCTCAGAAATGGAACAATACAAAACCGGGAGGCTTGCCGCCGATTTCTGAGGTCAACCCGGCGAACCCCACAGGCGGATCACTAGTGTGAAGCAGATACGTGGGAGAGTTATGATCCCCTCGACATCGAGATCATAACAGCGCTGAAGAAAAGGAAGAAGAAGAAGGGGGCTCCTGTTGAAATTTTTTGGTTCAAATTGTTAGAGCCGTTGAGGAGAAAGTCAAAAAATAAAAAAACGGTTCTATGGCAGGTACCGTTAATAACATTTTGCCCAAAATTTTTTTTGACCAAGATGTAGTCCATGTCCAATGTCCATAATATCACACCTAATTTTTTTTATCAAAATCGTTAGAGCCGTTTTCGAGATAAATAAAATTATGCATTACGGGTTTATGTACCCCCCGTTAGTTTTGGTGCTAAACAAAAATTTCAATTTCTCCTATAGGGAATCACCGAAGACCCTTAACTACCGAGATTGAAGAACATAGGTCTAGTGGGTTAGGCTTTAGGGAGAGGTACAGACATACAGATACACTGAAACATGTTTTTTGTGTACTAAATTATTGTCCTTTAAATTCATATGCAAGTTATTAGTATTCAATAAAATACATTTTATAACGTAATTTAAAAATTTATTCGTATATCCGTTTTCAAGATATTGAATTTAAAAACAAAAAATTATTCTTTTTTTAAAGATCCAAAAACTATTTTTTTAATTTTTTTTAGATTATATGTTTTCAAATGCATAGGAGCTTCTGCATAAAAATTTTGGTTAAAATTGTTATAGCCGTTGATAAGAAAGTCGAAAATCAAAAAAACCGTTCTATGACAGGTATAATGTTAATATCATTTCTCCCAAAATTTTTTTTACCAAAATGTAGTTCATGTCCATAATATCACACCTATTTTTTTTTATCAAAATCGTTAGAGCCGTTTTCGAAATAAGGTATGAGGGGTACTCTTAGTTTCAGAGCTAAAAAAAAATTTCAATTTCTCCTCTAGGGAACCACCGAAGACCCTTAAGTAGGTACCGATATAGCTCAAATGGCTTAGGCTCTAGATCGAGGTACAGACACACAGACAGACAGACGGAATCGTCGGACCCACTTTATTCGTCTTCGCTATCATCGTAATGTCAACTTTGATCAAAACCTTGAGTTCGATTTTTTTTTCAAATGCAGAACTCGCCCTATGGTACCTATATCGCAAGTAAAAAGAACCCACACTGCTCAGCGATGTGACGATAGAATTAGAGAAACAAAAAACAATGTGTGTGTATCGGTTAGTTAGATAAACTATACAATACAGAAAAATTGAATATGTAGATAGGTAGGTAAGAGAAAAAACGTAACTATTGAATGGAACAGATATTAAGAGAGTGAGAGTATGGACGCGGGAAGAAAAGAAAATTAAAAATGTTGGAATGATAATGACATGAAACAAAGCAGCGACCTCGCGATTGTGATGAAATCTAATTCCTGGATAAAATAAATTCAAAAAGTTTATAATTTTATAATTTGTTTTTATTTATTTCTCAGGTTGTATGTGTAACTAAGAAGTGATTTTGGGCTTAAAATTTGCGCAACAATATTGACTTTATGAAGCAATGCTAATCTTTGTCGATTATTGTATAGGTTTTAAGATATGAGTGGTTGTATAAGTCAACTAATGAAAAAAAAATGGACAAAAAATGTAAAATTAATAATATTTAAGTTTGACAAATTATTAATGAAAAAAAATTATAGCCATAAACACTCTTATAACAATATAGAAAATAATAAAATTTATTTCAAATAAATCGGTTGACTACTTTCTGAGATCGTGCCTTACAAACTTTAAAATGGTTTCGCTTTTATATAATAGTATAGATATAGATAATGGGAAAATAGGTTTTGTCAGTTATGTACCTATAAATTTATTTTTACTTGCGAATTATAGGTACGATAAGGCAAGTTATGCATTCGTAAAAAAAATCGAACTCGAGATTTTGATCAAAGTTGACATTACGATGATAGCGAAGTATAAAAAAGTGTGTCTGGCAATTCTGTCTGTCTGTCTGTCGGTTCGACTACAGCCTAAACGGCTCGGCCGATTTTCTTTAAACTTGGTAGATATGGGTTTTGATTTTTTCCCCCCACACGTTTTTTTCTTTTTTTTTTAAGACCAAAAATTACGGTACCTGCCATACGAATTTTTTTCGAAATTTTATAAGTATTTTTTTTTTTCAAAAACTGCTGAACAGATTTAAAAAATAAAAACACAAAAAAATTTCATTTAGTTAAAGCTAGGTAATGGTTAAAAAAAATTTTCAGAAAAATGGTTATTGAGGGTACCCCCCATGGAACAATTTTTTTTGTTTTTGATTTTCTCAAAAACGGTACCACCGATTTTGATCATTTTTTTCGCGAAGGCTCTTCAAAAATTTAAATAGAATTGTATAATCAAATTTAAAAAAAAAAAAAATTTTTTGTATTTTTAAAAAAAACATCAAAATTTTTTTTTCAAAACTCAATATTTCGAAAACACAATGCTAAATTTTTTTTAAACTTGATAAATAAAAGTTTCTTAATATAATTTACAAGATGTGAGAAAAAAATGGTTTTCAAAAATCGTATTTTTCTCGAAAACGGCACCTAGAATTTTGATAAATTTTTTTTTCTTTCAATTAATTTTTATGATCTTTAATTTATTAAAAAAAAAACTTTGAAATTAAGATATTATAGCTTGTACCTATCATAGAACCATTTTTTCGAATTTTGAATTTCTCATTATCCACATAACGGTTCTTAATGAAATTTTTTATAGAGAAGCTTCTAAAAAGTCTAAAACACATTGCGTTTCAAAACTTTAAAATAAATATTTTTTGACTTTTTGAAAAAAAAAATCTATTTTTTTCTTTTTTTTTTTTGAAAATTCGATATCTCAGAAACGGCTCGATATTTTTTTTTTAAATTTAATTTTTATTCGAACATAATAAAAAATTAAAATTGGAGTACCAAAATTCTTTCTTAAAAGTTTTTTAAAAATTTTGTATATAAAAGCTTTTTTTTAAGAAACCACTAAAACGACTTATAGTTTTTGTTCTTGCATAAATTCATATTTGCATAGCATTCTGTTTTCGTCTCTTAATTTAAAAGAATTTAAAAAATTATTTTTATCCTTATGAACAGTTTTCTCTAATAACATTCGTGTTTAAAATTCCTAGTCTATTACATAGGAGCAAGTTCGTGCGACCCAGTCGTGCATTTTATTTTTTTATTTCATTGAATGAAAAATTAAGTAAAGAAGAAAAAAATTATTAAAAAGCTATACTGTTTTCGAAAAAAAAACGTTTTTTTTTTTTACATTTGTATAATGGGTACCTAGCTACATATATTTCTGGTCAAAAGTAAACATTTTTTCCTAAGTCTCGTAGATAGTATTAGAAAACTGTTAGTAGTCAATATCTTTCGAAAGGTTTGGTACTAAAAACAAGCGTTAATAATAATAAAAAAAATGATTTGAAAATTTAAATAAACAATACTTGTAAGAAGCTATTGCCCAAAACAAACAAAAGTCGTTCTATGAGAGATACCATCATTAAACATTATTTTTTATTTTCAATCATCAGCTTGCGTTTTCTAAATTAAATTAAAAAAAAATCTATCTGTGGAACAGTTTTTGAAAAACAAAATATTTTCAAAAATTTCGAAGACTACCTATATGCAAAGGATTTTTCAATCAGGACGAGTAGCTTTTAAATGAAATAGAACAAGCTGTGTGGGAGTTATAAACAATTGTTTGTATTTTATTTGAAAAGCCCATGTATGCCATTATGTATGGAATATGAAACAGTTCAAATGTCTGCCTATACATACAGTTTTAATGTGTCTTCTGCAAAGATCCGGCTGCATTTGAGTGATTGCTGTGTTATTTTCACCTTGAAAGCATTGTGGTTTATTCGCATGGACCTGCGGCTTTAAGAAACCCCACAAGAAAAAATCTAGCGGGGTCAAATCACAGGACCTTGGTCACCTCTGCGAGAGATAAGCTAACCCATAAATCATGCAGAATCAATCATCAATCGTGACACGTAGCGCCATCCTCCTGGAACCGCATATTGTCTGGGGCCATACAAAATTGGTTATCATGGTTCTTTAGTGCTCGCCATTGATGGTGATGGTAACTTTTCGACAATGCATTATCACCTAGTGAACCTCGTGTGGGTTCCTCCCATGTACGGTAATTTTCCTTGTTAACACAGCCATTGATCTCGAAATGTGCCTCGTAGCTATAGATGATTTTAAGACCAAAATTGATGTCCTCTTTCACAGGCTCCGAAGCCAGCGAACAAACGGCGTTGTTTATAGTCATGAACTTTGAGCTCCTGGGTCAGTTGGATCTTGTACGGGTGTAGGCCCAAGTCTCAAAGCAAAATTCGCCAAGTTGAAGTCTGCGAACGGCCGAGATCTAGTAGGCGGCATTGAGTAATCGTTCTGATGTACACAAAAAAATCGAAATGGTCCTTTTTACGAAAAAAAGGAAATTACCGACTTTTGAAGTTCCCTTAATTGAAGGGACGCGAAATATATTGGCGTGATCCTGGATAAGATATTGAAGTGTAGTCTCAACATAAAAGAAAGACCAAATAAAGCCATGTTTGCTTTCCACTCGTGCAAGAGAATATTTGGTAAAACCTGGGGACCAAGCCTAAAAATTTGATGTGTACGCCATATTCAGACCTGTACTGACATACGGTAACGTATAGTCTGGTGGAATGCATTGGACAAACTGACCAACCTTAAAATCATGACCAAAGTACAAGGAATGACATGTATTGGAATCACCCCACAGCGGGTCTGGAAGCGGGTCTTAAAACCCCTAGATCTATTTATACAAGAATCGGCAGCCAATAACGCACTTCAACTTAGCCAAAATGGTAGCTGGCGACATAGTACCATAGTTCATGCGCAGATTCTACAGAAATACACGGGAAATAGGGTATGTACTGACTACATAACACCCCGTTTAGTCTCTTACAAGACGTTCAAGACCACCTTGCCTAGAAGGGAGGCCTGGTAAATCAACGAGCCATCAACCTGCGAATCGATGATATTAACATAATACTGACGGCGACGGTTCCAAGATGGAAACTGGGATTAGTGCAGGATTCTTTACTATAGCCAGCTTATTCAGACTTCTTGATAACAGCATTGTCTTTCAATCTGAGGTCCTGGCAGTAAAGAAAGCTTCTAGACATGTCTCACTGAGGGCAATACCACAAGCTGATATCAACATTTTTCATTGATAGTTAAGCGGTTATAAAAGCGATTTCTGCCTTTGAAAGCAAATCGGAGCTTGTAGCTTGTTGTGGCAAAGAGCTAAGGGTTCTTGGTACACAGCATAACATTAGTCTCTGTTAGGTTTATTGGTGTCCCAGGTAATGGAACCGCTGACGAGGTGGCAAGAAAAAAATAACTACTTTATGTGAATCAGGCAGGCACAACAGGTAAGGCCCCACCCGGTAATCTTAAACATGTAATCGAGAAGAAAGTTATAGCCATATCAACCTGTCATATAACCAGAAAACTATGGCCTAGTTTCAACAAACAAAAGTACACCAGTAGAAGTCTGTATCTCTTCTCGTGAGCACCACCCACCGAACACAACCTGGGTTAACCCGGTTACCGCAACAATAAAATGAAACTCAATATAGACGACTGATTTAGAGCATGCGGTGACGTGGCGATACATGAAGCTACACCTCTTTACCTGAGTTACTGCCCTGCGCTATATCACCTGAGAAACAGGTTCCTAGGGACACATTTGTTAAGCGACTTGGAGGAACTCTCTGACAGTCAAACGAAATAAAAAGAGCAGGACGACAATGATAGAAAACGAAAACGAGAACGACACACGTATTTCTTGTAGTAGGAGCAGCAACAAACGAAGAATGGGCACCTCACATAAGCACTGGCAATTGCCACTGCTTCAGTGACTATCCCTTAGATTGGCCAAATTTTCTTAAGGAAAATACAGCCCCGTCAACTTGTTCAGCAATCCTGACCAAACAAACGGACATATACGTCAGCCATTGACCTATCAAACTACCAGACGATGTAAGGACCCACATGCACCTACGGTTCTGATGTTAGAGGGATGATTTCTAAAGTGAGGACAAAGGAAAAGACCACTATCTCTTCTCAACCAGGTGATTATGTGATTACAGACATTTCTTCAATTAAAACCATCAACATCAACAGCACAGTTTGCTGTTAATTCGACGCTACCAGGGGGTGATATGACTCCTCCCGTACTTGAGAGCGTAAACGATTATATGGGACGGATCTTCTTTCGCACTCGTGCAGTTGCTAGAGTACTAAAAGATCTTGACATTCACAAATCTGGCCCGGATAGTATCCCTGCTATTGTTCTGAAGAGGTGTTCTTCGACGCTTGCAAAACCTCTGCGTAAGCTTTTCCATCTGTCCTACTCTTCAGGTCCCTTTCTTTACATCGTTTTGGAGAAAGTAAGATTATTGCACTTGATATTTCAAAGGTATTTGATAGAGTTTGGCATCAAGCTCTCTTATCGAAAATGCGTGCATTTGGTATCGACGAATCTCTTCTTCGTTGGATTAGAAATTACCTTTCGGACCGTTCTCTTCAAGTAGTATTGGACGGTTTCAAATCTGATATCCACAAAATAAACGCTGGTGTGCCACAGGGCTCCGTTTTTTCTCCGACACTCTTCCTTATATTCATAAATGATCTTTTGTCTGAAACTTCTAATCCATTAAATTGTTTCGCTGACGGCAGTACCCTCAGCTTTTCATATTCGTTTTTAGATTCACATCCTTGTCCTTCGGATGTGGACTTCCAACGGCAGCGTATGATAAGCTCATTAAATTCTGATCTTGACAGCATTGTCCAATGGGGAATCAAAAACCGTGTAGAACTTAATGCTTCAAAAACTCAAAGCTGTTTACTGTCGTTAAAGCGCAACCATCCCCTAATGCCACTTTCTATGAGCAGCACTTGTATCGAGGAGACTGACCAGCTTTCAGTTCTAGGTATGTGCATCACAGACCATCTTTTGTGGAGTGATCACATATTTGACGTTGCCAAAAACGCTGCTAAGTGTTTAGGTTTTCTCCGCCGATGCAAGAAGTATTTTACCCCTTCTGATCTGGTTGTTATATATAAAGCCTTTATTCTTCCGAAGCTCAAGTATAATTCCCATATATGGGCAGGTGCTCCAAAAACCCACTTGAGTCTCTTGGACAGAATTCAAAAGAGAGCTATAAAAATGATAGGCGACCGTTGTCTTACTGAAACACTTGTATCTCTCGAGCACCGCCGCGATGTTTCATGTCTATCATTATTTTACCGCTATTTCCATAAACAGTGCTCTAGTGAAATAGCCAGATACATTCCTCCCCTTAAACAATTCAACCGTAATACCCGAACTTCTAGGAATGCCCATCAGTTTACCCTTAAGCCCAACTTTGGACGTACTGTCAAATACAGAGATTCTTTTTTTAGTCGCACTAGGTACAATAATGTGGAATGCTTTACCTGGCTCAATATTTCCCAGTCATTTCAATGTGCAGACATTCAAAACCAGTGCATCGGTATCTCCTTTCTAATCCTATCCTAATTGCCTAATTGCTCGCACTGTGTATTTAACATTATAAGGGTGTTCATAACCCCTTGAGTGCGCATATAATATAAAAAAAACACCCTTAACGGGCTTGAATGACATAGAATTATCATAGGTATCAGTACATGGGGGTCACAACCCCTAGGGTATCACTACGGATCCACATTGATCTATGTGTGACGGTATCAAAATCGACTGTCAGCCCCTTAACCTAACCTAACCTTTGTAGTCTTTCGATTTTTTTTACTAAGGCATAAGTTGCAGCAACTTGTGTGTCTATTTTTATAGCAAGTAAGAATATTAAATTTTAGTAAATAAGTTTAATAAAGTCTATGTGAGTGTGTGTGGCCTTATCGTACTTTATTTGCTTTTAAGCTTAAACAACTAAACTTCCACCAAAGCCACCCAATTTTAGGGAAATATGCAAAACCTTATTTATTATTCTATTTGAATAGTTTACTTGATTATTATTTCAATTCGAAATTCGATACAAAAAACCCCAACAATTGCCATTTTTGTTGTGTCACGTGTTACCCCGCGCACAATTTGTATTATCTAATTACAGCTTTCAAAATATTCAACAGAAACACTCAATGCTGTGAAAATATGCTAATTAACTTATTAATTTTACTGTCATTACAACCATGTTTATCCACTGAATACTCAAACACTCATTCTGTTATTAGCATTTGGAATGAACGTGCTGTACGGAACATAATGGATGAGATATCCTGATACTAATAAGAGTTATTTATTTCACTTTCGCTGTTCAAAAATTCATTCCTTTGCCTTCGTAGGTTTTTTTTTTCCTTAAAGTAGGACAATATAATATGTAACCTTTTATCTTATTCATTCATACAAATTATGATTTACCTTTACTGCTTTGTATCTATTCCACGATTTGAACCTTCATCACCGCGTTTTTTTTTTTTTTTGCAAGTTTAGGAATGTCTGCTTTATCGTAGGGTTCAAGCAGGCGCTAGAGAGCTGTTCCTATCTGGGGTAAGGAATTTTTTTGAAAATGTAATTTTAAATTTTTCCAGCGGACAGAGAATTTATAATTTATCTTCGTATTTCAATTCCGTTGAATTAATCCTCTGATGAGCATTATTTGAATTCATAGAAATTTGTCAGTCTTGTCGTTTTGTGTTTCATAAACAATCAACTAGATGTCATATCTGTCTTGTTAGAGCTTAAATTAACTTTGTTTAAATCTGAATTT
Organism: Chrysotoxum bicinctum; assembly: GCA_911387755.1. NCBI lineage: Eukaryota > Metazoa > Arthropoda > Insecta > Diptera > Syrphidae > Chrysotoxum > Chrysotoxum bicinctum. The sequence goes on along the minus strand of OU426989.1, from coordinate 105,429,984 downwards.
CTTATGAAGATGAAAGCATAAGGGCACAAAGTATATGTACATATGTATGTATGTATTACTGTTGAAGATGAATGAGAAAGCTAAAAGAGTCGAATTTCGCTTCCTTCACCTTAAGCAAAGGCATAAGGACATTGCAATGAAAAGAACTGTATTATCATGAGCTTTTGAAAAATCATAATATGTAGGTACATCGGTATACTGACACACAAATTTTATCGAACGTGCTCGAGAGACATATTCCTGCTGCTCCTCCACGATGAAAAAGGATATTATTTCGTATACAAATACAATTTGAAGAGCACGGAGGCGTAAGCCATTCTTTTGCCTTGGCAACACAGCAATGAGAATTTGAAATTCATTTTGATAATAGTGATGAAAAAAAAAATAAATACAAAATAGGAACTTCCTTACTTGTTTCCGTTTCATTGAAAAATGTAATTTTTTCGACATATCCCTGGAACTCATACAAACAGACTCAAAATTTTCTTAATTTGACTCCTTAACTGAATTGCGAACAATCCTCGGTTCTCTTTTTTATATGTTTGATTTCAACAATCGATTCAAGTGTTGTACTTCAAACTTCAATAGATCGTGTTTTATTGCTAAGGGTTGAAACATCAAATTAAAATTGAATTTGATTTGCGCTTAGAGTAGGGGAAAAAATGGTTCTTTCAAATATTGTTCAACTTTGCATTTGCCTGTTTTTTAAGTAATTTTCTGGCCTTAACGCAGTTTTAATTATTTTTGATTAATAGATAACTCGCAGAGACCAAGATAGCAAAAAGAGACTGATATTAAAGTTGATCCTTTGCTTCCTGAACAGAAGAAGTCACTGATGCGCTTCATCGAAATTGACGTGGACTCCAGTGCAGATATGGTTACAAATTTAATTATTTTCGGAATGAGAAAAAGCTATCAAAGCGAAAGAGAATTCATGATTTGATTCGAGCTGGAAAGGGGTTATTGAGGGTAGAGAAGTAAATTTCCTGTAATGATCATATTCAAAGTACCAAATTTTTGCATGACCCAAAATTACGGCAAAAAATACTGCAATGTCTCAAAGGTAGTTAACTTTGAAAACTATTGACTATTGGTTCTGGAAATAAGTATCCAAAGCGGTTTTACTGATTTATGAGAAAATCATGGACTAACCTCTTGTCTATAAAATTCATCATTTTGTCAACCTTACTCAAACCCATCGAGACGTACTTCAATGGAAAGGTATATTCAATTCCTATATACGCATATAAGCCAATACCTTCTGCGTGGTCTGTTTCTCGAACTATTTGCTTCCAAAGTAAGTGATTGTATGGATTGTCAACCCGAAACTACCTAACAATATCTTTGGGTGTCGATATTATCCAAACTATACCTTGTAAGAGGTTGCGGTTTTCAAAGTACCTAGTCAGCTTTAAAAGAGCTATCCACAGTTGAAAACTAGAAGCTTCTGCGAGGCTTGGTTCTCGAAATATTAGTGTCCGAAGCGATTTTACAGATTTTTGAAAAAATCATGGACTAACCTCTTGTCTATAAAATTCATCATTTGTTTAACCTTACTCAAACCTATCGAGACATACGAGTACATCAACGGAAAGGTCTTTTTAATTCCTATAAGCGATTCCAAGCTAAAATCTTCTGCGTGGTCTCGTTTTCGAAATATTTGCTACCCAAGTGATAAGTGAGTGATTTTTACTAATTTTCAACCCAAAACTACCTAACAATGTCTTTCGGTGTCGATATTTCCCAAACCAGACCTTATAAGGGGTTTCTGTCTTCAAGGTACCTAGTTAACATTAAAAGAGCTATTCACTGTTGAGAACCAGAAGCTTCTGCGAGGTTTGGTTCTCGAAATATTTGCTTCCAAACTGATAAGTGGGTGATTTTACTGATTTTCAATCCAAGACTACCTAATAATGTCTTTCGGTGTCGATATTTCCCAAACCAGACCTTGTAAGAGTTTTCGGCTTTCAAGGTACCTAGTCAGAATTAAAAGAGCTATTCACAGTTGAAAACCAGAAGCTTCTGCGAGGTTTGGTTCTCGAAATATTAGTGTCCGAAGCGATTTTACAGATTTTTGAAAAAATCATGGACTAACCTCTTGTCTATAAAATTCATCATTTGTTCAACCTTACTCAAACCTATCGAGACATACATCAACGGAAAGGTCTTTTTAATTCCTATAAACGAATCCAAGCTAAACTATTCTGCGTTTTCTGGTTCTCGAAATATTTGCTTCCAAATTGGTAAGTGAATGATCTTACTGATTTATAACCCGAAACTACCTAAGAATGACTTTGGTGTGTCGATATTTCGGAAAGATTTTGATCAATGTTTTCATTACGATGATTGCTTCGAAAAGGTTGGTACTGGAATGTTCTGGAATGCATCTTTTTTCGTCAGAGATTTTTATTATGTCAAGACATTTGGAAATAAAGCTTCACGTCTATTTTGTACAAGACGTACAAAAAATCTCAAATGTCAATTGATTGAAAAACATCTAAAAAATCTAATTTTTTTTCACCGAAAAATCGAAATTTTTTGAATTTTTTTTTGTTCAGGAAGATTGCGATTTTAGGGCTTTTGGAAAGAATCTAGAAAGAAATACTCTAAGGAGGTCAAAATATAGTATATTACCCATCAACCAAGGCGTAAACTGTCAAATTCATTGGAGGATGGCTGAGATCTCGATGGATTAAAAAAACATCTACAAAATCTGAATTTTCTTAACGAAAAATCAATTTTTTTGCTCATCAAAATTGTGCAGAAAGTATGAACGTCCAACGCGAGCTCATCTTGTGTGTATGCTTTACGCATATTTCGTATGTCATACCTGTGGATACTAAGTTTGTGCCAAAACAAAAGTAACGATATCGTACGAGTAACGACTCTGATTTGTGTGTATACTTTACGCTTCCCTATGTCGTATCTCGTATGTCGTACCTGCGTGCGTTATTACTCGTAGATACTGAATTTATGGCAAAAAAAAGTAATGACATCGTGCGAGTAACGACTCTGATTAGTGAGTTACGTTTCGTTACTTGGTATTTCATTGAATACCCGTTACTCAGTAACGAATACGTACGATTTGCTACAGCTCTAGATGCATGTCCTTGTCCTTCGGATGTGGATCTAGAACGGCAGCAGGCGTATGAAAAGCTCATTAAACTCTGGGGCGAAATTACCGCTTCAGTGACCGAGTGAGTGAGTCCCATCAGTGATCGAATGAAAATCTCAAATTAGTGTAATCGATTACTCGATGACGTAAGCGGTAATGCCAAACTCACATAATTCAGTCACGTATTAGTATTACTAGGAAACTTATGCGGTAATTTGGCCTCTGATCTCGATGCCACTGTCAAATGTAAAAACATAAACCGCGTAGAATTTAATGCTTCAAAAACTCAATGCTGTCTTCTGTCGTTAAAGTAACCCAACCCCAATGCCACTATCCAGAATAGAGCTTTAAAACTGATAGGTGACAGATCGATAAAGGAAACATTTGCTTCGTTGGAACACCGTAGAAAGGTATCTTGCTTATCAAACTATTATTACTTCTTCAAACGTTGCTCTGTTGAAATAACCAGTTTCAATTCACCCCTTGAACAATTTTAGCGTTAGACCTGCTCTGCTAGGACTGCTCAGCTCATAAATACACCCTTCCTTGAGCCTAACTTCGGACGAACGTTCGAGCAAAGATATTCTTTTTCTAGCCATACTACACGAATGTTTTTTTTCTTCTAGTTTCAATTTCGAGACTTTTAAGACAGAAGTACATTTTCTAAACGTTCGCAATATATGTAGACATTTTAAGGGAAGTCATAACCTTTTGAGTTAGGGTGAATTATAAAAAAAGATCTAAGATCTGTTCTTTAATAATTTAAGAAGATTTCTATCAAGAGAATGTTGTGCAATTTTGATTAATTTAAAGAAACCCAAAATAATTTGAGGAAAATGCGGCATTTGAAAATGTATGCAGACTTCGTCGTCCATGCTAACGGGTCTACCACGATATCTCGAAAACAATAATCCAGAAAGCAAAACTCTCGAAAGTAAAAATCTCGAAAACAAAAATCTAGAATTGAAAAAATCTCGAAAAAAAAAATCTAGAATGCATAATCTCGAAACACAAAAATCTCGAAAAAAAAATCTCGAATGCAAAAATCTAGAATATATTAATTTTTGAGACAATGGTTACAATTCGCGCGAATTGTAACCATTGTCTCAAAAATTAATATATTAATTCTAGATTATTAATAACTGTTTAACAAAAGCACGACTGAGACTGACTAGTAAACTACCCATGACAGAGTTACCCAGAACTCAAAACAGAGTAGAGTCCTGGCATAGGAGGCTTAAGGTTTTAGTTGGAAGGCCGCAAATTGGTCTTTACAAATTATTTGAAATTTTAGCAAATGAGTCAGTTCAAATTAGTTATCTGGTTGAAAAATTCAGATGGGCCAGGAAACTAAGGTAAGACGGGAGTATTTAAAAAAAAAAAAACAAATTTTAAAAGTACTCGACGAAAAAGAAGAGAGGAGTTATGTAGTGTACCTTAGGAGTCTTGCGTACAACTCAAAATAATTCATACTAATACTACCTACCCACATATGCCTTTATAGGTATGTTTATGAATTTATAACCTTTTCTTTTTTTTGATATTTTTTATAATTTTATTATGATACCTAATGATTTTTTTTTTTGTTAAATATTTTAAATATTTTTTATTGTTTATTTTCTCAAAAAAAGGAATAAATTGTTGAATAAACTAAATATGTTATGCGTTTAATTAAAGTGTGAACTCTTTAAATAGGTAAAAAAAAAAATCTCGAATTTATATTTTTTTCGAGATTTTTTTCGAGATATTGTCTTTCGAGATTTTTGTTCATTCGAGATTTTTGTGCATTCGAGATTTTTGCATTCTAGATTAAAAATTTGTTTTTTCGAGATTTTTTGCATTCGAGATTTTTATCCTTCGATATTAAGACATGCTCCCCATGCTAACATTATGCAGTTTGATTGACAGCAGTTCAACTGTAGAATGTTGCTTTTCAAACCAGAACATAATCAAAGTTAAATATCTTCACTGTGGGTGCAATAATGTAATCAAAAGCATTATTGAGGTATGTCGAATGTTTTTTCGTTCTCCGACGTTAATTTTGATCCTGTTGGGGGCAACACTGGTGGTAAACAAGGGGTAGCAACTATGTTTCATGTTCAATGTGTCCTTTGCTATTTTGATTTGTTCATCTGCTTTTTTAACAGAGACGAGAAGAATTTGTGAAGAATTGAAGAGTTCTGCGTAAAGAACTGAGCAATGTAGCTACGATCAGTGTAGCCATACCCACAAAAATGAAAATACTGAAGAGAATCTCACCTTTCTTTTATAAAGAGGTACGAAAAATTAAATTATAAGTTATAAATTATATAAGCGATAGCTTAAAAATTAAAAAAATAAAATGCACGACTGGATCGCACGAACTTGCTCTTATGTAAAAGTACTTTGGAATTTAAGATACATTTTATAAATATAAAACATGGATTTAATGAGATAATAATGTTCAAATGCATAAAATTGCCGTCTGGTTTCCGGAAAAGTATGAAACTTTAAAAAACCGTTTTATTATTAAATAAATTTTTTATATAAGAAATTTCTCTAAAATTGTTCAAGAAAAAAATGTGGGATGCGAATTTTAAATATTTAATAATATTGGTTTTAGGAAATAATTTCAAAAAATAATCGTTCATAGGTTTTGAAGATATTGATTTAATTTTTTTTTTTTTTTTTAAAACCCAATAAATATTTTTTCGAATATTTTTATATACAATATTATTTTAAACTAAAGGGGACTCCTGCTAAAAATTTTGGGTTAAAATCCTTAGAGCTGTTAATGAGAAAGTCGAAAATCAAAGAAACGGGTCTATGGCAGGTACCCCTAATAACATTTTGCCCCAAAATTTTTTTTGACCAAAATGTAGTCCATGTCCATAATATCACACCTAATTTTTTTTATCAAAATCTGTAGAGCCGTTTTCGAGATAAATAAGATTTTGCATTACGGGTGTATGGGGGGTACCCTTAGTTTTGGAGCAAAAAAAAATTTCAATTTCTCCTCTAGGGAATCACCGAAGACTCTTAACTACCGAGATTAAAAGAAATAGGTCCAGTGGTTTAGGCTGTAGTGAGAGGTACAGACATACAGACACACTGAAACACTGAAACATGTTTTTTGTGTACTAAATTTTCCTTAAAATTTTTATAAAAAAAATTGATATGCAAATTGTTATTATTTAATAAAATACAATTTTAAACGTAATTTAAAAATTTAATCGTGTATCGGTTTTCAAGATATTGAATTTTCAAAAAAAAAATTGTATTATTTTTTTAAAAATCCAAAAACTGTTTTTTCGAAAAAATTTTTAGTTTATATTTTTTCAAATGCAAAGCAGCTCCTGCATAAAAATTTTGGTTAAAATCGTTAGAGCCGTTGGTGAGAAATTCGAAAATCAAAAAAACCGTTCTATGACAGGTACCCCTAATAACATTTCCCCCCAAATTTTTTTTTCAGCAAAATATAGTCCATGTTCATAATATCACACCTAATTTTTTTTATCAAAATCGTTAGAGCCGTTTTCGAGATGAATAAGATTTTGCATTACGGGTGTATGGGGGGTACCCTTAGTTTTGGAGCTTAAAAAAAAATTTAAATTTCTCCTCTAGGGAATCACCGAAGACTCTTAACTACCAAGATTGAAAGAAATAGGTCCAGTGGTTTAGGCTGTAGTGAGAGGTACAGACATACAGACACACCGAAACATGTTTTTTGTGTACTAAATTTTACTTAAAATTTTTATAAAAAAAATTGATATGCAAATTATTAGTTTTTAATAAAATACATTTTAAAACGTAATTTAAAAATTTAATCGTGTATCGGTTTTCAAGATATTGAATTTTCAAAAAAAAATTTGTTTTATTTTTTTAAAAATCCAAAAACTATTTTTTCGAAAAAAATATGCAAATTGTTATTATTTAATAAAATACATTTTTAAATGTAATTTAAAAATTTTATCGTGTATCGGTTTTCAAGATATTGAATTTTCAAAAAAAAAAAATTATTATTTTTTTACAAATCCAAAAACTATTTTTTCGAAAAAATTTTTAGTTTATATTTTTTCAAATGGAAAGCAGCTCCTGCATAAAAATTTTTGTTAAAATCGTTAGAGCCTTTGGTGAGAAATTCGAAAATCAAAAAAACCGTTCTATGACAGGTACCCCTAATAACATTTCCCCCCAAATTTTTTTTTCACCAAAATATAGTTCATGTCCACAATATCACACCTAATTTTTTTTATCAAAATCGTTAGAGCCGTTTTCGAGATAAATAAAATTTTGCATTACGGGTGTATGGGGGGTACCCTTAGTTTTGGAGCTTAAAAAAAAATTTCAATTTCCCCTCTAGGGAATCACCGAAGACCCTTAACTACCGAGTTTGAAGAAAATACCTCCGGTAGTTTAGGCTGTAGTTCGAGGTACAGACATACAGACATACAGACAGACAGACGGAATTGTCGGACCCACTTTTTTCGTCTTCGCTATCATCGTAATGTCAACTTTGATCAAAATCTCGAGTTCGATTTTTTTTCCAAATGCAGAACTTGCCCTATAGTACCTATATCGCAAGTAAAAATGTCACCAATTACATTTTGGAATGAGTGTAGATCAGTTAGCGTTTACAAGGGTTTGATTTTAGTCGGGTCCAATGTTGTTGAATTTATTTCAAAGTGCTGCCAAATTTTCGAACAGTTTGGTCAATTCTGTGTTAACATATACTTCAGAAAGCAATTTTACTTATTCGATGCACGAAAAGAAAAAAAAAAAAAAAAAAAAAACAAAATGCACGACAGGATCGCACGAACTTGCTCTTATGTTAAAGTACTTTGGAATTTAAAATACATTTTATAAATATAAAACATGGATTTAATGAGATAAAAATGTTCAAATGCATGGAATTGCCATCTGATTTCTGCAAAAGTATGAATTCACGCAAATAAAGTTTAAAAATTGTTTTATTAAAGTAATTTTTTATTAAACAAATTTCTTTAAGATTTTTCTAGAACAAAATTTGGGATGCCAATTTTAAGTGCTTGGTTATATAGATTTTAGGAAATAATTTCAGAAATAATCGTTCACACGTTTTCAAGATATTGATTTTTCAAATAATAAATTAGATTTTTTTTCAAGAAACAAGAAAAAATATTTTTTCGGGTGAAAATTTTTGGTTAACATCGTCAATGACTAATTCGAAAATCAAAAAAACGGTTCTATGACAGGTACCATTGATAACATTTTGCCCCAAAAATTTCTTTTACGAAAATGTACCTAGTCCATGCCCATAATACGAGTATCACACTTAATTTTTTGTTTTATCAAAATCCTTAGAGCCGTTTTTGAGATAAATAAGATTTTGCAATACTGTTGTATGGGGGATACCGTTAGCTTTGGAGTTAAAAAAAATTTCAATTTCTCCTCTAGGGAATCACCGAAGACCCTTAAGTACCGAGTTTAAGGAAAATAGCTTCTGTGGCTTAGGCTCTAGATCGAGGTACAGACAGACAGACGGAATTGTCGGACCCACTTTATTCGTCGTCCCTATCATCGTAATTACAACTTTGATCAAAATCTCGAGTTCGATTTTTTTTCCAAATGCAGAACTTGCGCTATAGTACCTACATATGTATATATATCGCAAGTAAAAAGCAAATCTGTCAAAAAAAAATTTTGTGTGTCAACGCACACGAAGCGAAACATAATGATAGATAGATAGATAGATAGACAGATATATTTATTTGTTTATAAGCTTTGCTTTTACAAATTGATTGGCAATATACATAGGTACAGTAATTTATATTATAAAAAATAAAATTATACATTCTTTACAAAAGATTATATTAAGAAACATATCAACTAATTATAAACTAATTCAAAAACAAAATCAAATACAAAAAACCTCCTTCGACAATATTTTGTAATAAACCAAGTTCTGAGACTTGAAGAGATTATTTATTTTTTTTACTTTTTACCAAGCACTGTACTGTGCATGTTTTCCCTCCAGTCACTCGTCCTTTTAGAATATTCATTTAGTACCCCCTGTCTGGGAGGAATTTTTTCGTTCAGTGATTGTTAACTTAAGTAGTGCTCGTAATTTATTTTTTAGTCTCAAAGCATTTATGTGCATCAAAAATGTTGTGATTAAGCAAATTACAAGTCATTTTCAGTGAATGGAAAGCAAACGATAGACAAATTATTATTAAAGCAGGAAAATTTAATGTGAATGAGTGAATTTTCATCGTGAAATCAGAAATTTAAGAAAATACCTAAATTAAATGCTAATTAAATGTTTAGTTTGTTTTTTTTTTCGTCATAAAGATTTTTATGAAGCCTTCGTTCTTATGGTACGTGTATATAATTCCCCAACGTTTAGTATTCAGCGGGAATCGAATATTCGGCCAATAGAATTCAGGAACACTATGAACATTTGATGTTACAGAAAAATACACGCAAATATTATATATTGTTACTATCGTTCAGTTTTACCAAAAGGTAAAAAAAACATCACAAGTATACAATCCCTTAGCCGAAGTCTACATATGGGTAATCAAGGTAACATCTAAGAACGGGAGAGACCATTTCTCCAAACCTTATACATAACGGCGATGAAGAAGAGAATTCCGCTGATAAAAAGATAGTACCATTCGACAATACCCCCACCAGACCTGGACGAAGTGAAGATAGCTATATCGAATCTCAAGTCCAGCAAAGCCGCTGGAGCTGACGGCCTCGCTGCCGAACTATTAAAAGCGGCAGGCGATGACTTGGTTGGCAGTATGCACCAGCTCATCCGCAAAATATGGTCAAAAGAAAGCCTGCCCGATGAATGGAACCTCAGCATTGTATGTCCGTTTCTCAAGAACGGAGACCTTCTCAACTGCGCCAACTACAGAGGCATAAGACTCCTGAGCATCGCGTGCAAGATCCTTTCTACTGCATTATGTGAACGTCTCAAGCCTTTCGTCAACAACCTGATAAGTTCATATCAGTGCGGATTTAGACCAGGAAAGTCCACCACCGATCATTACGGCAGATCTTGGAAAAAACCCAGGAGCTACAAATCGACACCTACCACCTTTACATCGATTTCAAAGCCGCTTATAGGAACGAACTATTCAGAGCAATGTCTAGTTTTGGCATCCCTGACAAACTTGTCCGTTTATGCAGGATGACGATGGAGAACGCACGCTGCTCCATCAAGGTTGGAAAAGATCTCACCTATGCATTTGATGTCAAAAAATGTTTTTGGCAGGTCAATACTCCTCTGTCGTGTGACTTCTTCAACATCGTTCTTGAAAGAATAGTGCAAAACTCACGCGTCAACACGTGCGAATCTGACCTAGTCAAACTAGTATACGTAAATGTCTAATGACTGAGACGGCTAGTTCATGCAGAGCGAATGGCCCCAAATGCTCCGGCACGCAAAGTCTTCGAATCCAACCCCGAGTGATGGCGCAGTAGAGGAAGACCGCGACTCAGGTGGCGCACACAAGTGGGAGAGGACCTCAACCAACTTTATGTGCGTAACTGGAAACAGCTAGGTAGGTACCGAGCTTGCTGAAGAAGCTGGTAAGTTGAGGCCCTGGTCCAGACTGTAAAAAAAAATTCGTTCATCAATACAGTTCACATTGAGTCTACCAAAAATATCACGTATCACAAATCTGCTTAGACATGAAAACAGTGAATTCGGTTTTATCGATTAGTTTAACTCGGGTTTTAGACGATTGAGCTCTGAGATTCCCCCGTCATTAATATAGGGTTTCGTTACATAGACAAATTCAAGGTGTGATTCTCAAGCATATTCTTACCGAGACTTCTTCCGATAGTGATCAGTAGCATAGTTCGAAAAAAATTTCCTTATTCGAGCTTCGATATCTTCTGATCCATCAGAGTATGAAGAGCCACCGTGATGCGCTAGTGAAGGCCGTACAAAGTTTTTAATGTGCCTGAAAAGCTAGATGCTGTGTGTGAATTCGATGTTGCGAAACCGTCCACATGAATACATTCAATGTGGCATGATCATTTGGCCTACAAAAAGATTCGTTCAGGTTGGATACCGCATAGTTTGGCAATCGCTCGTAAAAACGCTTGTGCTGAGAAACGTTGAAAAATTTCGCTCGCCGTGCTTCAAAAGACGTCCATAAGATCGTGACATGCGACGAATCATGAACCCGCCACTAAACAAATAGGTATACCGACTGTATGGGTTTTTCGAAAAATTCCAAATCTCATAAAAGCTGTTCACACACGAAGCATTTCAAAGCAAATGGACGCCTGTTATTATCGGAATGATTGGAAATGTCGCCATTGTGCCATTAGACAAACTTATAAGGGTCAATTTGGACTGGTATACGACCATTTCTTTGACAGAAGTATTCAAAGAAGTAAGGAAAACCAATCGAAAAAGACTATCCTATGATAATTGTGTATTATTTCATTTTTTTCATTTCATTTCATTTATTTCGTATTAAAGTTATTACATTGTACTTCAAGATATTTAATCTTATAATAAGTATCCAAATTTAAGTTACAAATAGTTGGAAATAGAAATGGAAAATAATATTAAGTTACATAGTTCATTATAAAATAATAAGTATAATTGTCTTAGATAGAATGAATTAGATTATTAAATTAAAATTAAATGTTCATTTTTTATTCTGAGAAAAATGGTTTTTTATTATTGTGACATGTGTTTGTGAAGATTCTCCCGAAATACCCCCGATGAAACTGTTCTTTGCAATCCATGTGGAAGATTATTCCACAATCGAATCGCGTTTACAAAATAAGATCGCTCTCCTACTGTATGTGCAAATCGTGGTATCAAAAGCTTTAGACCTCTAGGTGTGGGTAAAAAAGTTAAATATTGATTCAAATACTCTGGACAATGATTATGAATTATGGAATGGAGTTTAAGAATTGATCTGAATTCAAAATAATCATCCAAGCTCATTCCTAATAGCGACATTTTATGCCTAGAAACACTCATATACCGTGGTATGTTATAAATGTACCTTAAGCAGTCATTATATGCGACGTTAATTTTCCGTTTACATTCAGAATCTAGACAGGGATAAACTATACAATTATAAGAAAAAAATGGTAGTAACAAGGATTTAACAAGATGCAGTTTCATATTCGGATATAAGACTTCTTAATCCACCATAGACTTTTCTTATGGTATCTGAGGTAGCGTCGCAACAACTCAATGTCCGATTAATAATAAAGCCTAGATATTTAACACTCTGTACGTATAGGGTAGAGGTATACCATTGAGATCAAGAGTAGGAAAGTCCATTATAGACATTTCAGTTCTTGAGAGAACCATACCAACAGATTTAAGTGGGTTTAGACGTATTTTGTTCATATCAGACCAATTCTGAATATGTAATAGGTCTTCATTAACTCTAGCCACACAGTCTTCGATCAACCCAGGCTTTCTGGACAGATAAATGGTTACATCATCTGCGTAAATATGAATATTACTATTAATTACTATATCAGGCAGATCATTTACAAAAACGCAGAAAAGAAGTGGTCCCAAAACTGACCCTTGTGGAACGCCTGAATTAACAAGAAACGGACTGGAGATGCCTTTCGCAGTTTCTACAGTTTGAAAACGGTTTCTCAAGTAATTTAAAATCAGTTCAAGAGCAGACCTGGAAAATTGGAAATTGGTTTTGAGTTTTTTTAATAGTATTGAATGATCTATGCAGTCAAATGCCTTTGAGAAATCAAGCATCACCATCACACTGATTTCGTCACGATCTAAAGCTGTCCTTAAGTCATTGGTAACCTTTAATACTGCAGATTCGCAACTATGCTTTCTTCGAAATCCCGATTGCCATTTTGAAAGCTTATTGTATCTATCGAAGTCTTCTTGAATCTGTTGGGCTAGTAACTTTTCAAAAACTTTTGACAGAAATGTTAGTAGACTGATGGGCCTAAACTGAGAAGGATCTGTAGGATTTGTTTTTTTCGGGATTGGAATAATTTTGGCATATTTCCATTTTTCGGGAAACTGACAACTGTATATACAAAAATTGAAAATATGAACTAGATAGGGAAGAAGAACTGGAAGAATTAATTTAATAAACTTAGGTGATATGTTATCGGGTCCAATTGCATTGGATTTAACCGAGCGAATCGCCCATTCAACATCTAAACTGTTAACACACCTGAATGCAAAGCATACTGGTGAGTAGTAATCTCCAGATTCAAATGGCACCTCAAAGGACGATTTTGGGACGAGAACTGAGCCCATTTCTAAAGGACTATAATCGCATTTTGGTACTTCACTCTCGATCACACCAACATTTTTCAAGTTTTTCCAAAGGATTTTTGTGTTTAACTTAGGGTCAAGACGCTTGAGATAATACATACGTTTAGTATAGCGAATCAAGGAGGTTACTTTATTTCGGGCATAAATGTATTGACATCTATTATATACCGTTGAGTTTCGCTTAAACTTTCTGAAAAAATGTTCTCTTTCCTGAATCAATGTTTTTATTTTGCGAGTAAACCATGGACAACTTTGAGACTTAACGATTTTTGTCACTACAGGAACATAAGTTTGGTAAAGTTCATTGATTATGTCGGTTAAAACAGAGACTTTCATGTCAATATCTACAAAACTGCAGATATTATCTAACCCTATTCTCTCTATACTTTGCTGAATATTCAATAAATCAAAATTGCGAAATGATCTAAAACTAAATGTTTTTACATGGTCTCTTCTAATATTAAAGTTATGTGAACAATATATAAGATCGTGGATAAAATCGGATGTTAATCTCAACTGATCATTTCCGATTACTTGATTCATTGAGTTTGTTAAGAACATGTCGATTAATGATGGATTCCTTACTGATTGGAAACAAGTTGGCCATTGTTTGTTAACAACAAAGAGACCGAATTTGTCACAAAAATATTGAAACAGTTGAGAGGTTCCATTTTTCTCCAAGAAGTTTACATTAAAGTCACCCCCTATTAAAATATTACTGTATATTGCACTAAGTCTAATCAATGTATCTTCAAACTCTTTTAAATGTTCTTCTTTAAATTTACATGGTGGACAGTATACAGTAATCAACAGGCACTTTTCAAATTCATTTCTAACTTCTATACAGATAAATTCTATAGCCGAGATTGTTGATGAAAATATATGCTTTGTTAACAAAGTTTCCTTAATATACATACAGACACCCCCACCAATTCTATTTTTACGGTCATTGCGATACAAAGAAAACCCGGGGAATGAAACAAGATTGGATGAAATATCAGAATTCAGCCAAGATTCCGAAACCATAACAACATCAATTTTCGATGCACCGAACATTTGATAAAGCACAGTGAACTTTGACTTAAGGCTTCCAGCGTTCAAGTGGCAAATATTAAAACCGTTATAAAAATTGCACATAGCATTGAGAACACATCTTATTGTGTCAGGATCTATTCCAAAAACCATTTTGAAATAATATCATCACGAGGCTTTCTAAAGAAATCCATCCCACACATGTCAAAACAATCAAAATTAAATAGCAAAAAAGAAAAAATACATCCAAAATATCATTATACTCATGAGTTAAATTCATTCTACTATGAGCAACGCAAGAAATTCAAAAATAACAATAAATAAATTAAGTAAAATATTAAAGAAAAACAAAAATAATTTTCTTTCATATCAAAAACTAGATTGGCAACACTAATTTAAAATAGTTAAACAAAAGGTAAGATGTTATGAGATTGAGAAATTAAATATGAAATAGAAGTAAGAGATTTTTTGATAGCAAAATTCAAAACAAAATAAATAAATAAATATACTTAAATCAGTATTCTAAAAGAACATCGGGGCGGCAGCATCAGGTGGTGGAGTTGTGTTTGGCACTTCTATGTCGTTGCTACATACACGATCCAATGAAAGAGCATTATCGATGTATAGTGGTTGGCTTGTGGCGGTGACTCTGACAAATATTCTGCCATCTCTTGTAAACACGGAGTGTAATGATTTGTTTCTCCTGAGCTCATTTGCTTTTTTAAATAGAGAGTGATTTTGTTTTGTCAGACTCTCATAGATTCTTATAAATTTATTGCTCTCATAACCAAGATCATTAGGAGATACAGATCTCCCGTTTGTTTTGAAAAAGTCTGCAACAGCAATCAGTAATTGTTTTTTGACCAATGCATGAGGTAGCCTGACAATTATGGGGCTATTCGCCGATTTAATTGCAGGCGTTGTGCGGAAAATATACAAAGGTGTTGAAATTGTCTGTTTAAGAGTTGTGGATAGTTTTTCAAAAATATCGGAAAGATTTTCATTATTTTTGTATGGGATACCATGAACTACCAAAGTCCCCAGCTATATTACGTCTGGCCAATGCATCAACTTTTCCTCTTAAGAGAACATTGTCGTTTGCTTGAAGTTGTATTTGCATTGTAGACATTTTTTCTTGGAGAGCATTGATGTTGTTTTTAGTTTTTGATCTTGTGCAAATTTATAGATTCAAGGTAAGCCTTCAAGGCCTAATAGTATTAACATATTTATACTCAGATAAACTTACAGTATTAGGCCGTTGTAAACACTGCACTCCAGAGAAACGCCGAATAATTCGCCAACTTCTTTCTGAAGGAAAAACTTATGCTGAAATCAAAAACACACTTCAAATCTCTGCAAAAATGATTTCAAATGAAAAAAAAATATGAAGAAAAACCTATAGCCTGCGGCAGAAAAAGGGTCATATCCCCGAAATCGATTAGTAAGAATGTAAGATGCTCGAAGGCTTTACAGATTATCAACTCTGGATTACAGTCTACACTGGGTGCTGTAGCTGGCACTTCATTGATTGAAAGTAGGCTAGTTATATGCAACTTGAAAAAAAAAAAAAAAATGTAGCCTGTGATCGTTCGGTGACTTGGGTGCATTTAATGTTTCGAAAAGCCCACCTTCCTGTCAGTTAAACTTGACTTTTTATATCACCGCAGTGTAAGACGTGACAAGCGTAATCACATCAACGCTTTGTCCCAACAAGCAGAAGATGCTGCTAACAGATGCGACAGTAGAACCGTCTACAGCATTACAAAGAAACTGGTTGGTGCTCGCAGTTCCAAACAATACCTCGTAAAAGACTCAGACGACTCGCTACTTAGTTCGGATGAGGATCAGCTGTGAAAGTGGAAGGACCATTTTGCGTCGGTATTAAACCGAGTTACCGACAGCAATGCGTAACTAATACCTGCTGAGCCGACAGGAACAACAAATTCCAGAATCCGAATTCAACCCCCCAGTAGAGATTGGATCCGCAACGCAATCAAAGCACTGAAGACCAAAAAAGCAGTATAACTTGATGGCATTCCTGCAGAGCTTCTACCAGCGGCGTCAAGGACATCGAGCAAACTCCTGTATCCACTCATAAAGCTTGGGTCTCCGAACGATTTCCGAATGAGTGGAAAAAGAGAAGGATAGTCAAGCTCCATAAAAAAATGAGACCTAATACTGGAGGGGGATTTGCGTCCTGTCTGCCGTTGCCAAAATATTAGGGAACATCTAGAAGCCACACTCGATGCCGAACAAGCAGGTTTCCGCACTGGATCCTCATGCATTGATTATATCAATAACTTAAAGATCTTAATTGAGCAGTGCGTCGAATATCGATCACCACTTTGCCTGCTATTCATTGACTTTGAGAAGGCTTTCGATAGCGTCAATAGAGAATTTATTTGGCATGGATAAATAAATAGCTATTATTAAGGCAACTTATGATGGATCCATATGTCACATTTTGCACGAAGGAAGGCTGTCAGAAGAGTTTGAAGTCCAAAGTGGAAACAGACAGGGCTGCATTCTGTCACTAATATTGTTTCTGTTGGTGATAAGCGATGTCCTGGGAGCGGCCTTGACGGGAAACGGAGGAATTCGATGGACTCTGACGTCTCACCTGAAACATCTTGACTATGCGGACGAAGTATGCTTGCTCTCTCATAGGATCATGGATCTCCACCAAATGACAACACGACTGGAGAGAGAAGCAGAAATCGTGGGGCTGAAAATCAACTCCGGCAAAACAAAGATGATCAGCCTAGGAACCTAGTCATCTTCTCTCATCAATATTTCTCAACAACCGGTAGAGAAAAAACAGAGCTTCCAATACCTTGGAAGTATCATCTCTACCGAGGATATCAGCTCGAAGAGGACATCAGCAATCGAATCGGGAAGGCAAAGGCTGCTTTCGGTATGCTTGGAAATATATAGAGGAATAACTCTCTAAGCTTAAGAACCAAGCTACGGCTGTTTCGATCCGACGTCGAATCCGTGTTACTTTATGGTTGCAGCACTTGGAAAGTAACAGTAGGTGTCACTAAGAAGCTGCAAACGTTCATTAATAGATGTCTACGAAACATCCTTAGGATTTTCTGCCCCAATCGTATATCAAACGAAGAGCTCCTTAGGAAAACGAGTCAGGAACCTATTGACTCTATTATACGACGTCGAAAGTGGCAGTGGATCGGTGCATTGCGGCGCATGCAATGTAGTGGAATCCGCTCACTCAAGAAGGAAGAAGAGCTGGACGACCGAGAATCTCATGGAGAAGGACAGTCGAGGAGGAGTCAGCCCAACTAGGCAAGATTTGGAGGGAGTTGCGACTCATATCTAGGAACCGAACACGATGGCGAGCTGGTGTTGTGGACGCCTTATACCCTACTAGGGGTCCCCTACGGACATAGAAGGTCCTGAGAAACTAAATAAGTAGTAAGTATGTGTTGTTTTAATCGCAAGACTCTTCGAGCCCCTTGAGCTGGTAGAGCTCGCACTCCCTCTGACACGAAATGAATGCACTGTAGTATAGCGCTATTAGGCATAAAGAGAGACTCAATATTCTGAGCAGCACCTATGGTACTAAAAATAGAAAACAGGTTTTCGATGATTTTTTCCATGCAAATTAATAAAATTATAGTATCATACGTAAATTTAAAATCGTTATAATTTCCCTAAAATTACAATTCCTTGCGAACTAACTTTAACATTTAAGGTTTCCAAACGGAAATCCGGAATGTCGCATCTAGAAAATGGATGCAGGAAGTGATTTTTTTTTTAAATACTTTTTTTTAAATACTTTTTTTTTACTAAAAAAAAATTTTTTGAGTCATGAAAATCTCTATTGGGACTTTACAATTTTTTCTTTTAAGTGGAAAAGATGACATCCGTCAAGTGGCTACCGCCAGTGTTGATACACATTTTGCATTTTACATTACTTTCCGCAAAATTTTCCGTGTTAACTGTTCGTCGAATTCCTGTCGAATATCCTGCTAAAGTGCTGCGATTGTCGGAGGCTTGTTGGCATAGACCCACGAATTCGAGTAGCCCCAAAGAATGAAGTTTAGCATGGTTTGGTTAGATCGGGCGATCTTGCTGGCCATGCCAAATCGTCGAAACGGGAGATTACGCGACCAGGAAACGCTTCCTTCACAATATCTATTGTGGTGCGTGCTGTGTGTGTGGTTGTGTGTGTGGTTGCCCCGATCATCCAACAAGAAGTCGTTTTTCATGGCCCTGTTGTGTTCGCCGGTAACAGTGACCATATTACCGATGTCGTCCCCAAAAAAAATACCGCCCAATCAGTCCTCAGAACGCCGCAGTCGCACCACACAATGACTTTGAGTGGGCTTTATGGCTCTTCTAGCATCACACGCAGATTTTCAGTGCCCCAGAATGAAAGATTTTGTTTATTGACGTAACCGCTCAAGTAGAAATGCGTCTCGTCGCTCATATGATTTTCGACACAAAATCGTCCACTTCGTTTTTGAGACTGAGGATGGCTTGGCAGTAACTCAAACACGACGAACGGTTGTAATCTTTGCACTTTGTACGGGAACATGTGTAAGTCTTTCAGTAAAATTCACTGTGGGGTCCGTCTGGTGATGTCCAATGGCGTAGCCCGTTGTCTGGTTGATGGCTCTTCGTTCTCAGCGACATTGGCAGCCACAGCCACAATATTCTCAGCCGAACGACCAGTCCGGTGACGGTCACGCCCTGCATGGTTTCCTGTGGTTCCAGTCTATTCGAGTCGAGTGGCCTGAAGCCGGAATGTTTACCCAGTTGGCGCGACACGATTAGGAAATAGAGGTTGAAATTTACGCTGTAACATCATCCACAGATTATATTGTTCAAAAATTATTGTCGACATAATTATTCCATTCTCTTGCGCTCCATAGCTTGTGTGTTCACAAATATCAATGATTTGCATAAATTATAACACTGTCCGAATGGGTGATTAATTTTGCGCCACCTTGTATGTAGAATGAGTAGAGTTCACCATCACTGGTTGTTTGAGGTGCTGAAGTAAAACCTCCAAAAGAAAAAGTCACAAACAAACGAAGAGAAAAAAAACTCTCCGAAACCATATTTATTCAGATTCCGTTAAAGTCTGGAAAGATTCCAATAATCAGGAAAACAAATACCTCATCTTACTCAATTTTAGTTGCAAGTGAATTCATTTTCTAATTAATTCTGCCATAATGAAGTTTACTCGAGTGGCTTGGTGGCTGAAGTGAAGCATCAATAAATTTTCATATTCAACCCTTGGAGCCAAAGGAAACTCAGTTAAAATAAGAAAGAAAAATAATCAAGCTCTGCTCTTATCATTCATCTAAATTTATTTTTTTTTTTGCTCCTTGCAATGTCCTGTGGTATGTGCACTCAGCCGAGAATTTTCCTGCATTTGATATCATTAAAAAGGAAGGAAAAAAGTCAGCAGATGTGGGATTGTGTACGAGTATATATGAAATGCAATTAAGCCAATAAAAATCCAATTTGAAGTTGTGCTTTGGATTGGCTGGAGGAAAGTCCTAGAAGTTTACTCGATGTATGCTTAGCAGAGCTCTGATGTGTGTTTGTGTTTAGGGAAGAGAGGATAAAAACTAGTTGAAAGGAATATTGCCATGGAATCGGATTCGGATGGCAAAATTCATGTTTGGAGATTCATGGGGCAGCCTTTTCTTGTTGTGTGTCATGGTAACATTTGTGATAATCTCACTGCACAATCAATGCCAAAAAATTATCTTTCTGTTGAGCTGCATTAATTTGAGATGAAAAGGTTTCTGTTTGGCTTTGTGTGTATCACCATGGAGTCTCACGATTTGGATAATTGAATTTCATGAAACAATGGATTAATTAATATTTATCAATAATGGAGTTTGGTGTCTTACAAGAAATCATTGAATTACGTATACCAAAGTACATATATGTATGTATATGTATATTGTCAATCGCTTTATTCAAAAATTACAATACAAATTCAAGTGGGCTTTAAGGAGGTAGATAATGTGTGTTTAACAGATTACCTTGTCTCAAATTCTCTTTAGAGGATTAGTCTAGCGTGTATCGAATTTCTTATCACGAAAATCTATATTTAACAGTGGAAGTGCTCGATTACCACAAAGGAAAGCTTTGTAAATTTTCTTCCGAAATTACCTAATTAGACCTTATTAATACATATATTTTATGTATATTACATATACAAAAGACAACCTTAAGCACCGTTAGTATCTACAATATTTTGTACGTTGGTGATTTTCTCTTAGAAGCTCATTTTTGGCATCGAAAATGGTCCCTACCTAAATTTGACAAAAAATGTTCGATTGTTTCAGTAAACCTATTGATAAATAAGAACTCATGAGTGCGTCCACATTTTTAAGCGTTTTTTTACACATCTTGTCTTGCTACGAAAATGATGCCTTCGATACGGAAGTGACAATATTATATGTAAGGAAATGGTTGTTTTATACAGAAATGACTTTTTTTACTAAAATAAAGAAACCAAAATACAGCATATGGCTTATTGAGAAGAACAACGTCATAACTCAAAAAACATCAATTTCGACCTAATGGCAGGCACACAATTCAAACCCATTTTCTATTTACTTTTCAATTGAATAAGGTCATTTCTCAAACTGATTATCTGGACGGTTAGAGGGGACTTATGCTGTCACTGTGAATTTTTAAATTTTTACCTGCGACTTATAGGTACTATAAGGCAATTTATGCATTCGTAAAAAAATCGAACTCGAGATTTTGATCAAAGTTGACATTAAGATGATAGCGAAGACTAAAAAAGTGGGTCTGTTCGACTACAGCCTACACGGCTCGACCGATTTTCTTAAAACTTAGTCGATAGTATTTTTAATTTTCCCCCCTCACACGTTTTTTTTTTTTTTTCTTTTTTTAAGACCGAAAATAACGGTACCTGCCATACGATTTTTTTTCGAAATTTTATAAATATTTTTTTTTCGCAAAAACTGTTAAAGCTAGGAAATGGCTGAGAAAAAAATTACAAAAAAAATTTTTGATGCCCCCCTTGGAACTATTTTCATGGTTTTTGATTTTCCCAAAAACGGTGCAACTGATATTGATAATTTTTTATTGCAGTTTAAATATTATTTTTGTTTTCAATTTTTCCAAACATTTTTTTCTGGATTTTTAAAAAAAATTTCAATTTTTTTTTTCAAAACTCAATATTTCAAAAACGGCATGATCGATTTTTTTAAAACTTGATAAAGAAAAGTTTCTTAATATAAATTGCAAGATATAAGAAAGAAAAAAAATTGGTTTACCTAAAAATAACGCTACCCTCCATACCATTGTTAAAAAATAGTTTTCGAAAATCGTATTTTTCTCGAAAAAGGTTCCGAGAATTTTGCTAAAATTTGTTTTCTTTTCATTAATGTTTACGATCTATAATTTAATAAAAAAATTGAAATTAAGATATTACTGACTGTACCTACAAAGGATTTTTATGAAAATTTGTATAGAGAAGGTTCAAAAAAGTTTGAAAAACATTGCATTTCAAAACTTAAAAAAAACATTTTTTTTTTTGAAAATCGATCTCATAAAAAAAAATTATCAAAACTCTAGGCGCCGTTTTCGAGAAAAATACGATCTTGGAAAGCCATTTTTTAACATTTATATTTGTATGGTGTGTACTGTTATTTTTAGGTAAATTAAAATGTTTTGTCTCACATCTTGTAGATTATATTAAGAAACTTATTTGTCAAGATTAAAAAAAAATCTAGCGTGGGGCTGTCGAAATATTGAATTTTGAAAAAAAAAAATAAATAAACTATAAAACTGCAAAAAAAAAATTGCAAATTTGATAAGAATTCTATTGAAAATTTTGGGAAGCCTTAGCACAAAAAAATGATCAAAATCGGGTGCACCGTTTTTTAAAAAATCAAAAACAAAAAAATAATGGTTCAGGGAGGAATTAATGACCACTTTTCAGAAAATTTGTTTCTATCAAACAGTTTTTGAGAAAAAAAAATGTATATAAAATTTCGAGAAAAAAATCGTATGACATGTACCGTTATTTTTGGTCTTAAAAAAAAAAAAAAAAAACGTGTGGTCGAAAGGACAGACAGACAGTCAGAACTGCGAGACCAATGTTTTTGGTCTTGGCTATCATCGTAATGTAGTACCCCTTGGCATAATGGTTAGTGCGTCGGACTGTCATGCGGAAGGTCTCGAGTTCGATTCTCAGCCGCTGCAAAGTTTTTTTCAGGGGTGTACTGCCTCTTGCGAGGAATTGACAAATTCTCCAAGAGTATCTCTTGTCATGGAAAGTGCTGCTCATTAGCCGTTCGGAATCGGCAGAAAATTGTAGGTCCCCTCCGTTCCTGGTAACACGCACACAGGAATGGTTGAGAGTTGTAAGTCACTAGGTCCTGGTTCACTCCGAGCTGTTGCACCACCAAATTTATTTATTTATCATCGAAATGTCTCATCATCATCGGCTCGACAACCGGATTCCGGTCCTGGCCTCTTTCAACTAGTCTCTCCACCTATCCCGGTCTCGGGCCGACGCCATCTAGTTGTGCACCCCAAGGCTTCGGGCGTCCTGGTCTATGCCATCTCTCCAGCGCAAGCATGGTCTACCACACTCTCGTCTATAATAGAATGTACCACAAAGAACTTTCCGAGCAGGTTCCTCTGCTTCAAGGTAGATTGCGTACAATTCATGATTGTACCGTCTCCGGAATCGTCCTTCCTCACATATGGGGCCAACAATTCTAGTTGAGACTTTTCTCTCGAACGCAGCTAAGAGGTCGGAGTTCCTTTGGCTAAGCACCCAGGTCTCGGATCCATATGTGAGTACTGGCAGGACCATGGTCCTGTACAGCAGCAGTTTTGAAGTTATGGTGAGATTTCTGGATTTGAAGAGCTTTGACAGACCATAGAAGGCTCTGTTGGATTTGAGAAGCCGCCCGCGTATTTCTTCTCTTCTATTGTTATCGGCTGCTACTATTGACCCAAGGTATTGCACCACTTTAAATTCATGCTCCGCCACCATGTACTTTGTTTTACCTTCACCCAGATTTTGTGCCGTCTGCTCGATCTGGATGAAGGAATCGTGTACAGCTTGTTCGGTTCTTCCGATGATGTCAATGTCGTCTGCGTAAGCTAGTAACTGGCTGGACCTGTTGACGATGGTCCCTCTTGTTGCCGTGCCAGAGTCATGGATTGCTTTCTCCAACGCCAGGTTGAAGAGGAGGCAGGCCAAACCGTTCCCTTGTCGGAGTCCATTAAAAATGTTGATTGGTCTGGATAGCAATCCGGCTATTTTTACTTGGCTTGTTACGTTGGTCATGGTCAACCTACATAGTCGTGTCAATTTATTTGGGATGCCAAATTCTCTCATGGCTTTGTAAAGTTCTACCCTGGCTATGCTATCATAGGCGGCCTTAAAGTCTATAAACAGATGGTATGTTGGGATGTTAAATTCTAGACATTTTTTCATCGCCTGCCTAAGGGTAAAGATCTGATCAGTTGTTGATTTGCCTGGAATGAAACCACACTGATATTGTCCGATGACGGTTTTAGCGTATGGGGTTATCCGGTCTTGTAGGATAGAGGAGAGTATCTTATAGGAGGTACTCAACAACGTGATACCTCTATAATTGCTGCACGTTGTGACATCTCCTTCTTATGTATGGGGCATATTATGCCTTTTCGCCAGTCTTCTGGCATTTCTTCTTGCTCCCATACGTGCACTATAATGTCATGAATTGCTTGACGTAAGGCTGGCCCGCCGTGATGAAATAATTCGGCTGGTATGCCATCGGCTCCCGGGGCTTTGTTCTGCCTAAGCCGGCCTATAGCCTTCTCAACCTCTTCTATGCTTGGTGGCGGCAACATAGGGTATTCTTCTTGAAGTAGTGGAGCCTCCACTTCTGCAGTGAGCTGACCATTTAGCAATTCATTAAAGTACACTTCCCATCGCTCCAGTATGCTTTCAGGATCTTTGATCAGATTTCCCTCTCCATCCTTGCAGTATGTGCAGCGTGGTGTGTACTGCGTCATGTTTCGGACGGATTGGTAGAACTTCCGCGCCTGGTGCGGACCTCGCTCTCGGCTGTTTTCTATTTCACAGATTAGGTTCTTCTCCCAGACTGATTTCTTTTGTCTGTGAAGCCGTTTTTCTGTTCTTCTGAGCTCTTTATATTCCTCTTTGCGTGCCCGCGTTCTATGAGATTGTTGCATTGCTCGGTACGCAACATTCTTACGTTCAGTCGCTAGCTTGCATTCATCATCAAACCAGTCGTTCCGATTTTTACGACTGCTGCCTAAGATGGAGTTGGCAGTACTAATGACAGTATTTTTAAGACGTGTCCACTTCTCATTTACGCCCAGCATACTGGCTCCAGGACTTACTCTCCCTAAATCAAGTGATTCTAGGGCGAGTCCTAACGCATTACCAAAGGTGTTACTGGTGTTTTCATTGCGCAGTGCAGCCGTGTTGATTCGAACCTGATCAGCGGGAATTGTCACCGATCTCACTGGAACACATTTGAATGCAGAATGCAATGCCTTCTTCAAGTCTTCTGCAAAAAAAAAATCAGTTAATAAATCCACTTGAGACCTAGCCACTCTTATATAGTTAGAAAAATGTTTGTTTCTTTTTAAGTGGCGCCCGGTTAATGTTCAAAACCGAATAATATCAATTCGAAATAACAGAAATCCGAATTGGGTCGCCAAGGAGACAAGTCTTTCTTCCGGTACCATCTGGTATGTATGAGAATAATGATACAGTTTAAAAATTTTCTCAGAATTTGGCCGTGTTGACCCTTAAAGTAAACCCAAACCACAAAGAAGTTAAAAATTTTGATTTTAACAAGGGTCATTTTCTGAATTCGGATACTAGCTCTCATTCGCTCTATTAGATAAAGCTTTTTAAAATGTTCTTGTATTTTTTTTAAACTTACTCGAATCCTGCAATCTTTTTCCCACTTTTAGCTATAAACATCTCGAAGACCTGTGGAGTTCGGGGCATTCGAAAAACTATAGTCTAGTTTTTACAGAAATCGTGTAAGCAATATCACACGCAGTAAAAAATGAAAGCTTTCAGTTGACATCCCCAGAAGGTCAATAAAAATTATAGTGAAGTACATAACTGAATTTAACGACCATTTTTTCCCGAGGAAAAATGCATTTAGCGAGATGTAAAAACCTACAAGCATTTCCTTGAATGAACTCACAATAAGAGCGGAAAATGCAGAGAACACAGCAAAACATAAGGAACAGCCAGAATGCAAATGCAATTCAACAAACATGAAACTTTTTTCCTCACTTAAAAATTGCAAAAACGAGAGTGCGGTTATCCTCTTGTGAAAAATTGCATCTAATAAGTGTGCCTCTAAGTTCTCAACCTTCTCTCTCCGTGTCGCGTCGTCCTTTGCCCGTGCCTCCTTTTTATGTATTCCCATTCTAACAGTAGATGCAGGCAGACTTAGTTCGCCAGTTATACAGGTACAGGTACGAGTATATTGTAATCAGCATAATTCGCGTAAAATACATTTCAAGTAGAATAGTTAGGTACTATAATGCTGGTGCTTTTGTAGGATGCATCCCAGTACTTATGCAGAAACTATGTAGATCGTCATAAGGAGACTGTAGAGTACGTAATATCTAGCCCATTCTTGGGGTATGGAATACTCATTGTTGGATAAGGGAGCGCCTGGGAAGGAAGTAGGGGGGAGTGAAGAAATGCCAACGTAAAGGAAGTGCTTTAAGTTGTGAACCTATTGCGACTTAGAAAAATAAAAGAAAGAACTAAAGAATGCTAGAGGAAAATTCAGGCTTTCTTCGTCGTCATAGTCGTCTTCGTCGTCGTCGTCGTCATCTAAACAACTACTATCTACAACGAGCACACTGTCAACACTCAGAGTAATTATCTCGAGAGCGAAACACAACATGGGTATTCCATTATAGTGTTTTCCGAGGGTTTCAATGGTTTTCGCGTTTTTGATATCTCTTCCTCCATTACTGCAACAATGTTTTTTGTTTATATTTATATTGTGTATATGGTTGTGATTGTGTGTTAGTGTTTCTGTTTCTGTATTTTTTTTTCTTTGTAAATACATTTACATTTTATTGTTTAGCTTTTCCGTTCTCCGTCTTTGGCTTTTTGAAAACGTGTGGCTTTTGTCTTTTGAGAATTTCTAAAGATAATGGTATTTTCTTCTATAAATTACACAAAAACAAATATGTTTTATGAACGAAATATAATATTGTAAGCTTTGGGAGTACAAATGAAATAAGACATATAGCCTTGGAGGAAAATAAGAACTTAGAGTTTGATATACTGACGTTTCAAGAACCAAGTTGAAGTTGAATAGAAGTACGGAGTAAAGGTATTTGTATGTAACCTTTCGAGATTCAATGGCACAACGCAATTATCAGGACGAGTTTAAGATAAAATATTGTATTAAAAAACGAATTTTTAAAGTCAAAACAGTCAGAACCTTAACTTTGCTTCAACTCAGAGACAAATCGAAACTAAACGATTTTCTAGATAGATATGCTTTTAGACTTAAAGCTCTGGCATATGATTTTTGTAGAAGCTGCATGGATGAAGAAGAAGAGGAGTCAGTCTCTCACATTCTGTGTTCTTGTCCTGCCCTAGCACAAAGACGTAGACTCCACTTGGGAGACTTCTACTATAACTATCCTAGTGATCTAAGAAATTCCGTCATCTACTGTCTCAAACGCTTCATTGCTAGCTCCAAATGGTTTAACGAGTAAGGGAGATCTTTGGAATCCTGTGGTATCACAACGAACCAAATTTTGGTCTAAGTGTGTTGGCTTTTCCGGTCAGCAGCCATCTAAACCTAACGTAGCCTAACCTCTAGATAGATGGAAAGATCGGAAGAAATATTTAGAAACAATTCCGGTTCTTCTAAAATTTAATTTTATTTCCAAAATGGAAGAATATAAGGTTATATTACATTTTTGAGAAGAATCGAACTTAAAGAGACCATATTCTGAGAGGCTTTTCATTACTGCCTACGGTACGGCGGCGGTGTCTTTGGGTACCGATATTTCCCAAACCAGACCTTGTAAGAGATTGCGATTTTCAAAGTACATATTCAGCTTGGAAAAAGCTATACACAGTTGAAAACCAGAAGCTTCTGCGAGGTTTGGTTCTTGAAATATTAGTATCCACAGCGATTTCACTGATTTTTGAAAAAATCATGGACTAACCTCTTGTCTATAAAATTCATCATTTTTTCAATTTTACTCAAACCATGACTTATAATTACAGAAGGCATCATTGATCTATTGAAGCATTTAATTCTACGCGGCTTATGGTTCCCTATTTGACAATATTACCAAACTCAAAATTTAATGAGCTTATCATACGCCGCCACCGTTCCAAATTTACATCCGAAGAACATCGGGAAACGAATATATGAGAGTTCTGTCGTCTCAGACAGAAGATCATTGATGAATTTCAGAAGGAGAGTCCGAGGCAAAACGGAGCCCTGTGGCACACCAGCATTTTCTTTATGAATATTAAACTTGAAACCGTAGAATACAACTTGTATTGAGCTAACCGAAGGGTAAGAATTTCATCGATGCGAAATACACACATTTTCGATAAGAGAGCTTTCAGAACTCCTGCAACTGTACGATTACGAAAAAAAGATTTGTCCTATGGAAACTTTTGTGTTCTCAATTACAGCAGGAGTCTTATCACTCCGAATTAAGAGCAAACTGTGCTGCAAGTTAATTGGCTTTATTTAGTGAGCTTACATAAGAGGTTCCCTTTAGAACGAGCTTTGGGCCCAAACCATGAGCAAATATGTTTACTACCCGTGGGATATTGTAGTTTTTTGTTTGCTTCAGGTTAGGTAAAAGTGGTTGTCTTTAAAGCGTCTGACACACTTGGACCATTAGAGGTCCATTGTGATACCTCGATCTAATAGGGAACAAAAAGTTTCCCTAACTAGTTAAAACCATTTGGAGCTTCTGATGAAGCGAAGGAGACTTTTAATGTCTGTGTTTATGAGATCGCTTGGTTCATTATAGAAATATTCTCCTAGATGAAGTTTGCGTCTGTAAGAGAGAGCAGGGCATGTACAAAGAAGGTGTGGGACTGTCTCCTCCTCCTCCGCGTCCAAGCAACTTCTGCAAAAATCGTTTGATAGTACACCGAGTCGTGCGGCGTGTCTACCAATAAGACAGTGTCCAGTTATGACACCTATTACGGAGCTGATCTGAGATCTACCGAGGGACAATAAACACTTTGACCGCTTCACGTCTAGATTGGGCCAGATTTGTTTGGTAGTGTTAAGCCATCTTGTGTTTGATTATTCCACAGCAATTCGTTTCAGCATAAGTTTACTTGTAGCTATGGGCATACCTATATTTGCCTCTTCGGGTAAGATAGGCATTTCCGTTCCAATTTTGGCGAGTTCGTCTGCTTTGCGATTCCCCGGAATGTCCCTGTGACCTGGCACCCAGAATAGTTGAATATTAAACTGCTTAGCCATCTCCATCAGAGACGATCGACAGTCTTGGGCTGTAATGGAGTTTACAGAGACTTATGCGAGGGATTTCAAAGCAGCCTGGTTATCTGAGAAGATGCGGATATCCGTGCTAGATATCACGTTTTCTTTAAGCCAAGACAGTACTTCCTTTATCGGCAGAATTTCCACTTGGAATACGCTACAATGGTTTGGTAGGCGGAAAAAGAGACCATGGTTTAGTCCATCTCAGTACACTCCACCACCCACTCCGTTTAGTCTTCAATCCATCTGTATAAAAGTGCACTGATTTATTTTCTGTCAAAGCCCCTTCCTCCCAAGCTGACCTTGAGGGAATGGTGACTTCAAAGTTTTTATCGAAAACCAAAAAGGGAGTGATGTAGTCGGAGTGACTTGGAAGAGTTCCGAACAAATTCAGAATGATGGTGTGGCCAATAGAGTTATTGATCCATTTTGTTTGCTTTAATTTTTGGTCAAGTAAAATTTTGGTCTGTCGAATTTGACCGTTACAGGTCTTTCTAGCTTGTTTGAACTTATTCCGGTTTTCCTCAGTTGAGTTGGCTTTATAACATCGACAACTTACTACTCTGGCGCTAATAACCTCTTTCAAGCTCGAATCAAACCGTGTATCTATTCTCTTTCGGTTTATTAGAGTTTTTCCCATTCAGGATAACATTTCTCATACCGAAAAGAATTAAATTTGTTAACATTTCTGCTCTGGACTCCATTTGATTCACTATGAGGAAATTCGCACTGTGTATGATGTAGAAGTCAAAGCTGGAGCTGGATCAACAGATGTGATTCTAGCGCATTGTTTTCTTCCAGCGGCATAGGAATTGGGAGACTTTTTTTTCCACAACTTGATCAATTGGACTTAGAGTACATCAGTTTCAAACAGGATTAAACAATGGCTCACTCTTCTAGCGCATCACAGATCGATCGTAGACCAAATATTTACATTGAAGTCCTGGAAAAGACCAACGAATTCCAAGTCGAGACTCACCATCTACATACCGACTTCGAAGCCACATATGATAGCTCTATATGGCGATGGCCAAACTCGCGATCCTGGGAAAACTGATCCAATTGTATCTCGTGACATTGGAAAAAACGCGGTACAATGTGAAACTAGAAAGCAACTCTTCTGAACTATTCTAAACATGCACAGGGTTTTGTTCAAAGAGATGTGCTATCATGTGATTAGTTTAACTTCGTTCTAGAGCAGATGGTGCGAGAAGCAGGCCTTAACACGGAGGGCACTATATTCCACAAATATTTTCAAATGTTTGGATATGCGGACGATATCGAAGATCAGGCAAGACTTTTGGGTCTTAAAGTAAATGAAGACAAGACCAAGTTTATACTATTAACAAACAAGTAAATATCTGTCCACTGATTAAGACAAAACATCACTATTGATAGCAACAACTTGGAGATAGTTAAAGAGTTCATCTACCTGGGAGTCAATATTCACTACATGAACGACACCTTAGTGGGGATCCGACAAAGAATTTCCCTAGAAAACCGCTGATACTTCGGCTTAGCAAAACTCTTAAGACGAAGTGCACCTTTCAAAGCCCTTATACTACCAGTCCTGCTTAACGGCACCGACTGCTGGATTACAAGCAGAAAGAAAGAGATGATACTGGGCTATTTCGACGGATATTTGGTCCTGTGTGCGAGCAGAGCTAATAGAGGAGCAGACATAACCGCGAATTGTATCAGTTGTACCAAAATGTGGATGAAGTGCAGAAAACCAAAATATGTCGACTTCATTGGCTCGGACAACAATTCCCAAGTTATTATGAGAGTGAGTCTTTGAATCCCAATTCCCAGGTTCGCGGCGACAAGGATGACCGAACCTCCGGTATAAAGACCAAGCCATCGCGGAAGCCAGAGCGCTTAGCCTAAATGGTAGTAGCGTGCTCGAGATCGCAGAGGATGGAAAGCTGCCTCCATGGATCGGGAGCCTGTTAAGTAAGCTAAAATAAGTATATTAAATAATCCTGGAGTTGTTGTATTGTTCGGAGATTCGAGAGCTCGTTTTTTTTTATTTTTTGTCTTATGTTCATGTGAAGAAGACCAAAGCAACAATGTCTAAAAATGTATGCTTTTTAAATAATGTAAAACTTGACGAAGAAGTGAGTTAGAACGCAATGAAGTTTTAATCTTTAGTTTTAGTGCTTATGAGTTTTGATTAGAATTCGATCATAATACCCATTTGTTTCGAATTTGGTTATTTTTTCTGACTGAACTTTTAAAAACTGACGTTCGATTCACTGAATTACCCTGTCTGTCTTTTATGTTAAGCCACTATTGATAAATTTAAATTTTTGCTCTCTTCGACTTCCAGATCTCTTACCAAAAGAATATCCGTTTCGGTCTGCGTTTCATTATCACTCATATATTCGTAAAAAATAACCCCAGAACTAAGTCAGAAAAGGTCCCGCCGAAAGTCAATTTCCATTTGACTGTTCATTTCGATTTGTAATTTAATCATCTCAATTTGAAACAAAGATTGTTATTAGTATTGATTTGCTGTTATGAATTTTTCAAAAATATGATACTTTTTTTGACTTCTATATATTTTGCTCGTTCTACGTCTACTATCACCTCCATTTCATTCGTTTTAAAATCAAATAAATTTCAATTAAATTCATTCTATAAAATTGAATTTTTTTTCTTTTCGTTTCAGAAAACCCATCCATTACCACTCCAATGAGAACCATGTGGACGCACTGATATTTAGTTATTTTTTTTTTAATTTCCAAAACTTTTACCCTTCCGGTTCATTATTGTGTTTTGGTATTTCCAATTTCGTTGTTTTAGTTTTTGTTTAAATTTTGTTTTTTTTTTTATTATTCCTCTGTTTATTTTACTATTGACATCCCCAAATACTCACCCATCCTCCCGCCCCGTCAAACAGAACCAACCGAACAAAAAAATTGATATAAAATACTTCCGCATGTTCGCACAAATTGAGAACGCCTCCGTTCATAAATCAAAATTAAAACAAAAGCCTTACCATTGGAGCAACAGTAGCAGTAGCGGCAGAAAAATAAATCAAAATTAAAATCAATAAAAAATAATGTATTTGTTCAAAACAATAAATCAAAAGGATGTCAACAATTCGACGTTGCTATCGGCGTATGCCAAACAATGTCCGGCCAGTAGCCGAAGGAGCCAATCAAAAACCTCTGCCCAGAGTCAAAATAAAAGTTCATTGCCGCGGGAGTCAATATTACCCTCACCATTAACGGGCTGGACTGAGAGCGAATCTGTATCCTCAGCGGCACCACTGATATTGTCAATATGGAATCCCTCTGCATCACTGTCAAATTGCAAATTACCATCGTCGATGTCATTACCCGCAAATTTAAGAAACAGTACGAAAGTGTTGCCGTCGTCGTCGTCGTCGTCACGTTTTCGGACAAATTGTAAAAAAATTGAAAAAAATCTTTGTACATATGTGATTGTTGTTTTAGTATTCTTATGTGGTTTTCAAATATCCAATGTGAATTGTCTAACGAATTCTTCATCGTCATATAATTCCATAAAATTAAATAATAATAGTTCAAAAACTACAAATAGCAGTAAAAGTGTAAATATTAATAAAGAAAACAACAATGGCAACATTTTATCGATTGACAACGAATTGATCGGCAGATGGAGCAGCAGTAGTAGCGAAAACGATAGTGACAGTTTGATCAGCTTGAATGAGAACGAAGATGCCATGAATGCGATCTTCAGTGAATTTAGTGACGCATTTCAGGGCCTTAACTTACAAACAAGTGATGATAGTTATAGTGATTTTAATACGGATAGCTTAAGTAAGCGAAAGCTACCGCAGATGCCAGTTTATTTGAATGAATTTGCTGTGCACATACCGGCTGGCTGGGAGGTGGCCGATGCGATTGCCTCAAAATATGGATTCACAAATATGGGACAGGTAAGTTTTTTTTTTTTTTTTTTTTTTTATAAATAAATACATAATTTATATTTTTAGATATTCCTTGTTTTCACAGCAAACGACACAAATTGATTAAAAGCTAAAATTCGAAAGACAGTTAAATCAAAATAGGTTTTCCTGGCACCTATGTGTGTGTTGTAAAATTACTTGGAACCTTGTGTCTCAAGGAATTTAGTAAGAGGTTGCAACTCTTCACACTTTGACTTTTAAATGGAAATTCGCCGATTCTAGAGTCTTTTTAATGATACCTGTTGTTCCTATATCTTCTTTCGCCTTGGATATTTTTTTTTTTCGATCAAAGAACTATTGTGTATGCCCTTCAAAATTCGATTTGTGGAAAACCATGCTGGCATCTTTTTGACAAACCTTGAGCAACGCTCTTGGGTGTGGGTTGAATTTAAACAGCTCGTTAAAGTTAACTCCGATTTATGTGACGTTATTTTTGGGAGTTATTTTCGATCTGTCAGGAAGATTCGGGACAAGATTTCTGTAGGTTGCTGTAGAACAACAATGGGGGCGTTGGTGACGGGTTTTCTGAAGACAGAAGTTCCGATTTGGTTGTGTTGATTCGGATTTCCCATTTTTACTTGCGATTTATAAGTTCTATAAGGCAAGTTATACTTACATTCGGAAAAATATCGAACTCGAGATTTTGACCAAAGTTGACATTACGATGATAGCGAAGACTAAAAAAGTGGGTCTGTTCGACTACAGCCTAAAAGGCTCGGCTGATTATCCTTAAACTTGGTAGATAGTATCTTTAATTTTTTTTTTGCCCCACACGTTTTTTTCGTTTCTTTTTTAAAGACCAAAAATAACGGTACCTGCCATACCATTTTTTTTTTTTGAAATTTTAAAAATATTTTTTTTCTCAATAACTGTTCGATAGATTTATAAAATAAAAATCCAAAAAATTTCATTTAGTTAAAGCTAGTTTATATTTAAAAAAATCTTCCGAAAAATGGTTATTATTATACATATTAAATTATATAAATTATTATATTAAATGGTTATTGAAAATTTTTGGTTAAAATCGTTAGAGCCGTTAATGAGAAAGTCGAAAATTAAAAAATCGGTTCTATGACAGGTACCATTAATAACATTTTACCCCATTTTTTTTTTTTTACAAAAATGTAGTCCATGTCTATAATATCACACTTGTTTTTTGTGTACTACATTTTCCTTAAAATTTTTAATAAAAAAATTGATATGCAAATTGTTGGTATTCAATAAAATACATTTTACATACCGTAATTTAAAAATTTATTCGTGTATCCGCCTGGTTATTGAGGATACCCCCCATGGAACCATTTTTTTTATTTTTGGTTTTTTAAAAACGGTACCGCCGATTTTGATCATTTTTTTTTTTTTTGATAAAGCTTCCCAAGAATTTGAATAGTATGGTGAATTCAAATTTTCAAAAATTTTTTTTTTTTTTTCAAATCTCAATATTTCGCAAACCCCATGCTAGATTTTTTTTAAACTTGATTAATAAAAGTTTCTGAATATAATATACAAGATGTGCAAAAAGAAATTTTATTTTACCTAAAAATAAAGGTACACACCACAGAAATGTTAAAAAAATGGTTTTCAAAATCGTGTTTTTCAAAATCGTATTTTTCTTTTAAATAATTTTATGATCTTTAATTTAATAAAAAAAATTTAAATTAAGATATTACAGCTTGTACCTACTATAGAACCATTTTTTCTAATTTTGAATTTCTCATTATCGACATAACAAGGATTTTAATGAAATTTTTTTAATAGAGATGCTTCTAAAAAGCTTATAGTCCCGTCATTTTAGGTTTTATCTGCGGAAAAATTCCTAGTGAGCTTAATTTTTGTATAACCTTTATTACGGCATTGTAATGAAGATGTGAAAAATCGACATTGATATCGTGCCGGCTAAAAAAGTTATAAGGGTCAAAAGGTCACGAAAATCAGTTTTTCGCAAATATCTCGCGATATATTGCTCAGAGGTCAATAAAGGTCATAATAAAAATTGTTTGTCGTGAAATTGTCTACAAAAAATGTCTTCTGCATTTTTCTGTAAATTTAACCGTTTTCGGAGTAGAGCGCTGAGAAAGCGAATATATTATGATGCACTCGTTTCCTCACCACCTTCGAGGTAGAATGCAGGGTGCGTATTTTTTACATGGTTTCCCCCGTAGGCATAATCCATGATGTGTAATCAGAGGTTTTTTTTATTTACGAGTGAATAATTTTTTATTTGAATACAGAAAAATACAGAAAAATTAACTTTAGTATATAATTTTTTTTCATTCATTCATTCATTATCGATATCTTCAGTTTCTGTGTCAATTGCATACCGCAATCTTCGATATTAAAAATGGTCTTCAGCTGTGAGCGGTTAACTCGCTGATTCTATTCAGCATTTACATCAGCGATCTAATAGGGAGTCTAACTCGGGCAATTGTGTATGCCGTCTACCTAATAGTGTACAGAACAGCTCCCAAAGTCGAGGTCATCAGAATTCTTTTGCACTGTGACTTCAACAAGATTCAGTGATATTGCGATGATATGGAAGTCAGTTTCAGAAATCTGAAACTATTCTGCTTAGGACTCGATGCATCAGTGTGCCACTTGATGATATTTGTTTCGAGGATCTCAAATAACTCCCATTGCCGCACTTCTGATGGCCTCGTGTAGAGGGGATAGATAGAGGAGAACCTCTATAGCTGCGGTAGGGCAGGTTCTCATTGATCCTGTAATACAAAAACACGCGAGCCCTTAGACTTTTTCTAGAGCTTTCCTTATTCTTGATAATTCCATATGTAATGATTGGCCTTACCATCATAGTGTATATCCAGCTAAGGATGTTCGGTTTGCATCTGCATGACTTGCCTGCAAGTCTCTTGCAAATCATTAGGGCTTTTGTGGCTTTCCCGACTATAGCTTTTAAGTGTTTGTTCAAAAAGAGACTACTATCTGGTAGAATTCCTAGATAGTTTACCCCTCTCTGTGTTTCAATCACTTCACCAGCTAGATGGATAGGTTTCATATGTGGCAGAAGTTATTCCTTGTAAATGGTATGATTGTCGTCTTGGCGGGGTTTATTGATAATCCTACAGATAGACACCATTTCCACGTAATTGTTAGTCCTCTTTGGATTACGAGTACCTACGGCTATGATAGCAACATCATCAGCAAATCCAATGGAGAATATACCTTGGGAGGTAAGATTTTCTAACAATTCATCCACTACAAGAAACTTCAACAAGGGTGATAATACACCACCCTGAGAACAGCCTCTTGTTGTGATTACTTTTTTTTACATTTTGTCCTTTTTGTAACGGTATTTTTAGTGCCTAACATTTCCATCTATGTAGTTATGGTGATGGGTACGCATTTCCTAACAAAAGCTGTGCCTACAGCCTCGTGGGATGTGTTGTAGAAGTCTCCCTCTATGTCTAAGAACGCATCTAATATTGTATCTTTTTTCTATATTTTGGGAATAAATATTAGCTTTCCTATTCTCCATATACTTGGTATATACCCAAACGCAATGCTACTACGAAGAATATTAGTGAGATAGGGCATAAGGTTTTCTTTGGTATGAGAGGTATTCTATCTACCAAGTTAGCATTTTAGGTTTTATGATAAAATGCTATTTTTAGAACCTTTGCCATATTTAAGTCATTTTTGAGGCATTCACGGGCACGAAATGTCCTGTCTATACTAGTATTACAAGTGGTATATATCTGTGTATGTAGTAGATTTTACTAACAACACACTTACAAACATGAATAAAAAGCAATAGAGTTTACGCCTTGATATACACCGTACGGTATACAATACCGTATGTGAGTGCATTCTAGTCGTTTTCTCTACTTCAAAAACGGTTAATTTTACAGAAAAATGCAAGACACATTTTTTGTAGACAATTTCACGACAAACAATTTTTATAATGACCTTTATTGACCTCTGAGCAATAGATCGCGAGATATTTGCGAAAAACTGATTTTCGTGACCTTTTGACCCTTATAACTTTTTTAGCCGGCTGGGGTTTAAAATGCCTAAAATGACTGGACTATTAGAAAATATTGCATTTAAGAACTTAAAAAAAAAAAATTGAAGTTTTGGAAACAAAATTTATTTTTTTTTTGAAAATTCGATATCTCAAAAACGGCTCAATATTTTTCTTGGACATTTAATTTTTATTCGTACAATAATAATAGCTTAAAGTTGGCATACCAAAATTTTTTCTTAAAAATGATTTTTTTTTTCAAGAAACCACTACAAGGACTTATAATTTGTGTTCCTGCTTAAATTCATATTTGCATAGCATTCTGTTTTTATCTCTTACTACTAAAAGAATTTGAAAAAAATAATTTTATCCTTATGAACAGTTTTCTCTAATAAGATTCGTTTATAAAATTCCTATAGTCTATTACATAGGAGCAAGTTCGTGCGACCCAGTCGTTCATTTTATTTTTGCAGTACTCGAAGAGAATTGTGATGTGGGCAGCTTTGGTTGTCGAATCGTCTGCAGAAAGCAGATCGATCGAGTTGATCAGATGTCATCAGGCTATAGAGGAAGAATCCCAGTTTCGATCCTTGGGCGAGTCCAGCTTTTATGGATTTTCTTTAAGATCTACAGTTATTCAAAGAATGTTCTGAAGGAATGAAAAGAAAATATGACTTTCGTTAGTGACAAAGGTATAATCGAATTCTTTCTTGAAATCCAGAAATCATCCAACGGTGACAGGAAATTTCCAATATTCCTATTTCGAACGTCTCATTGTCATATTTTTGCCATAACTCAATGTGAACTACAAGAATCGCAAGTGGAATTTATTTCAAGAGATCTCATCGAGCACTGTTGACTGTTGCCTCACTTTAGTACAATACACTCAGGCTGTTTATTTCATGTTAATATTCGAGCTTGCTACAATCCAAGACTTTACCGGAATTTTTGGACCAACATCAGAACATGAAATTGCCACTTTATGGCGTGGCGGGGAAATGTATTGCATTTGAAAATGCTTACCGTCACTTATCTATATTTATGTTCAGGAGCAAAAAAAAAAGGATTTATACAATTTTTCTTGATAAAGCGTTGCCAGTTCTAGAAAACAAACTTTCACGATTTTTTTGGAGGAGGACTACGTTTACAACTGTTGCGTTCCTCTTAGGCTTCAATCTTTTAACAAACAAAAGCAGAGAAATCATGATAGGTTTTTCTCAAGAAAGACATCTCAATTTAATGGCAATTTGCCATTACCACTCCTTGCCAAACTGAAACTATTCGATGAACTATTCCGCCCATCCAGTTCACAAACGAAGGTCCCTGGAACGTTTTTAAAGGCAATTCATTTTTCCTGAACGCGCATTATTATTTTGTCAGAAATGAATACTTGATTGACGATTATAGGATGCCAAACATGAGAAAGCATTTAGGCAGTCTACGAGTATACAAATGAGATCAAAATCACTAGAATTCTCTAAGGAAAAGGAAAACTTTCTGATGGCCTTAAGCTAACAACAAAAATATACATACAAATACACATAAAATCCAAAGCCAATGAAAAAATATTTATACAGCATCCTTAATCGAAAAATTATCTGAATTGAAATCATGGCCAACAAAAAAAGCAAAAAAAAAAAAAAAAATCAGAATAAGACCGTCACAGGCTCTGTGCCCGTAACTTGTTGGTCCCGGTTAAAATTCGATTAAAGCCCCAATTGTGTTCGCCGTTGACAGTTTTGCCAGAGTCCTCTCACATAATGATATGTCAACGCGGACGCGGACACGAGGATAACGAGAACTCTAAGCCTTACATTTTGCAGAATGGAAAAAAATCAAATTATCCAACAACATTGTGAACGGATGCGCCCCATTTCACATCGTTTGACATAGCCATGGCCAACGATTTGGCTTATGGAGTATGCATGGAGGTACGCTCCACAATGTAGAGTTTCCTTCCGCTGACTCTAATTTACACAAAGCAAGAAATAAAAAAAAATAAAATGAAACGAAACGAATTCCAACAGATCGAGGAATAAGTGAAAACAAATTATTTAGATTTTTGTTTTGAGTGAAAAATATCTCGAGGTTTGCAGAGATTCATTTTCTGCGGAATTTATCCTTGGGGAAATGAGCATTTTCTTGAATGATTCTCACATCAATTTTATTATTTTTTTTTTTTTCAAATTATTTTCCGGACAAGTGACAAATTGTCTTAAGCAAAACGAAATCCAATGAAGCCTTCTGCAAGCTGAATAATAGAATTCCGAGGCTATACAATACTACAGCCGAGAAAGAAGGCATAGTAAGGGGCGCACCTGGGCTTAATTTCCAAAATTGATTGCCAAATATCATTTTGGAATTTGGCTTTCCGTTGCTCATTTGCCATTTGCCATCAGGAGATGGTTTTCATTGTTTAATTCTTGGAAAACCTTTTTTGGCATTTAGTCCTGTTATTAAATTCTATAGAGGTAGATACTTTAGTAGATGAATAATGTATATGCAAACATAAAAGCGAATCACACAAAGGTTTTTGAGTCTCGTTGTTAAAAGAAGTCATAAGAAATTAAGGTCTTAAGATTTTATTGTTCCTTACGTAATATTGTAAATAGCAAAAAATAACACAGGCGACTCGAATCGTATTCTCTTTGTAAAATGAAGTCCTGAGAACTCATGCAAGGATTATGGATTCGATAAAAGGACACTGAATTTTAAAAATTGACGTTGTAAAAGCAGCATAGAATTCATTCTTTAAAAGGCTTAAACAACTCTTTTAGTGGTCGGAGCTAAAATAAAAACAGAATGCCATATTATTTCTTAAATAAAATGCATCTATGCAAGAGCAAAAATTATAAATCGCTGGAACAATTTTTTGATATAGACATTTTTTAAAGTAAATATTTTGGTACGCCAGTTTTAAGACTGACTCGCACGAACTTGCTCCTATGCAATATACTATAGGAATTTTACAAACGAATGTTATTAGAGAAAACTGTTCATAAGGATAAAATTATTTTTTTAAATTCTTTGAGTAGTAAGAGATAAAAACAGAATGCTATGCAAATATGAATTTATGCAAGACCAAAAATTATAATTCCTTGTAGTTGTTCCTTTATAAAAAAAAGCTTTTATATACAAAATTTTTAAAACATTTTTAAGAAAAAATTTTGGGATGCCAACGTTAAACTATTATTATTGTACGAATAAAAATTAAATGTCAAAAAAAAAATATTGAGCCGTTTTTGAGATATCGAATTTTCTAAACAAAAATAATACCTTTTTAAAAAATTCAAAAAATATTTTTTTTTAAGTTTTGAAATGCAATATTTTCTAAGCTTTTTAGAAGCATCTCTATAAAATATTTCATCAAAATCTTAATTTGTTTTTATTAAATTAAAGATTATAAAAATTAATTGAAAGAAAAAAACTTTTTTCAAAATTCTAGGCGCCGTTTTCGAGAAAAATACGATTTTTAAAAACCATTTTTTAATATTTGTATGGTGGGTTCCATTATTTGTAGGTAAAATAAAATTTTGTTCTCACATATTGTAGATTATATTGAGAAACTTTTATTTATCAAGTTTAAAAACAATCGAGCATTGGGTTTGGCTAATATGATCAGGCTGGTTCCTCAGGTTGGCGACAGGTTAATTCCCTGTCCCGTAAAACTTTTGAATTACGAGACCGACAACAAGCCTCGGAAACGGACTGATCACACGACGACAACCAACGCAACGAAAACTGAAAAACGATTTACGAATTTTCTTATGGAACCTACGATCACTCTATAGAGCTCGAGCTGCTCAGCAGCTAGCCGATGCCCTGTCAAAATATAAAGCTGACATAACAGCTCTTCAAGAAATCAGATGGACAGGGAATGGTGTTCTACAGAAGAAGGAATATGACATATACTATAGCTGTCATACAAAACACCATGTGCTCGGGGTAGGCTTCCTAGTCAGCGAAAAAATGAAGTCTACCATCATCGGCTTTAACGCTATAAGCGAAAGGCTATGCACCCTTCGCGTGCGAGGCAAATTTAAGAAACTCAGCCTCATTAACGTTCACGGACCTACGGAGGAGTCCTCAGACGAAGAAAAAGAGACTTACTACGAACAAGTCGAGAGGGCCCTCAATGCCTGTCCAAGGTATGATGTTAAAATCATCCTTGGGGATTTGAACGCAAAAATAGGTCGGGAGCCGGTATTCAGGCATTACGCAGGCACCCATAGTTTGCATGAGAACACTAATGACAATGGACTTCGAGTCTTAGAATTGGCAGCATCGAAAAACATGGTCGTTGCGAGTACCAGGTTCCCGCGTAAAGATATCTACAAAGCCACCTGGGTATCACCTGATGGAGTCACTCGTAACCAAATAGACCACGTGTTGATAGACCGTCGCCACTACTCGAACTTGATGACGGTACGAACGTACCGAGGTGCCAATATCGACTCGGATCACTATCTTGTTGGTATGGTTTTCCGAGGGCGGATTGCCTTGCGAAGACGCATTGCATCCGCCGATCAGGTTCGAATCAACACGGCTGCCCTGCGCAATGAAAACACCAGTAACACCTTTGGTAATGCGTTAGGACTCGCCCTAGAATCACTTGATTTAGGGAGAGTAAGTCCTGGAGCCAGTATGCTGGGAGTAAATGAGAAGTGGACACGCCTTAAGAATATTGTCATTAGTACTGCCAACTCCATCTTAGGCAGCAGTCGTAAAAATCGTAACGACTGGTTTGATGATGAATGCAAGCTAGCGACTGAACGTAAGAATGTTGCGTACCGAGCAATGCAACAATCTCATAGAACGCGGGCACGCGAAGAGGAATATAAAGAGCTCAGAAGAATAGAAAAACGGCTACACAGACAAAAAAAATCAGCCTGGGAGAAGAACCTAATCTGTGAAATAGAAAATAGCCGAGAGCGAGGTCCGCACCAGGCGCGGAAGTTCTACCAATCCGTCCGAAACATGACGCAGTACACACCACGCTGCACATACTGCAAGGACGGAGAGGGAAATCTGATCACCGATCCTGAAAGCATACTGGAGCGATGGGAAGTGTACTTTAATGAATTGCTAAATGGTCAGCTCACTGCAGAAGTGGAGGCTCCACTACTTCAAGAAGAATACTCTATGTTGCCGCCACCAAGCATAGAAGAGGTTGAGAAGGCTATAGGCCGGCTTAAACAGAACAAAGCCCCGGGAGCCGATGGCATACCAGCCAATTTATTCCATCACGGCGGGCCAGCCTTACGTCAAGCAATTCATGATATTATAGTACACGTATGGGAGCAGGAAGAAATGCCAGAAGACTGGCGAAAAGGTTTAATATGCCCCATACATAAGAAGGGAGATGTCACAACGTGCAGCAATTATAGAGGTATCACGTTGTTGAGTACTGCCTATAAGATACTTTCCTCTATCCTACAAGACCGGATAACCCCATACGCTAAAACCGTCATCGGACAATATCAGTGTGTTTTCATTCCAGGCAAATCAACAACT
Organism: Chrysotoxum bicinctum; assembly: GCA_911387755.1. Lineage (NCBI taxonomy): Eukaryota > Metazoa > Arthropoda > Insecta > Diptera > Syrphidae > Chrysotoxum > Chrysotoxum bicinctum. The sequence goes on along the minus strand of OU426989.1, from coordinate 105,387,594 downwards.
AATCAGGTATTTACCCTTAGGCAGCGATGGAAAAATGTCTAGAATTTAACATCCCAACATACCATCTGTTTATAGATTTTAAGGCCGCCTATGCTAGCATAGCCAGGGTAGAACTTTACAAAGCCATGAGAGAATTCGGCATCCCAAATAAATTGACACGACCAAGTTGGTTGACCATGACCAACGTAACAAGCCAAGTAAAAATAGCCGGATTGCTATCCAGACCAATCAACATCTTTAATGGACTCCGACAAGGGGACGGTTTGGCCTGCCTCCTCTTCAACCTGGCGTTGGAGAAAGCAATCCCTGACTCTGGCACGGCAACAAGAGGGACCATCGTCAACAGGTCCAGCCAGTTACTGGCTTACGCAGACGACATCGACATCATCGGAAGAACCGAACAAGCTGTACACGATTCCTTCATCCAGATCGAGCAGGCGGCACAAAATCTGGGGCTGCACATTAGTGAAGGTAAAACAAAGTACATGGTGCCGTCGAATGCGAGAGGAACAGTTGGTCAAACAATCAAGGTAGCCGAGCACGAATTTGAAGTGGTGCAATCCTTTAAATACCTTGGGTCAATAGTAGCAGCCGATAACAATATAGAAGAAGAAATACGCGGGCGGCTTCTCAAATCCAACAGAGCCTACTATAGTCTGTCAAAGCTCTTCAAATCCAGAAATCTCACCATAACTTCAAAACTGCTGCTGTACAGGACCATGGTCCTGCCAGTACTCACATATGGATCCGAGACTTGGGTGCTTAGCAAAAGGCACTCCGACCTCTTAACTGCGTTCGAGAGAAAAGTCTTAAGGAGAATTGTTGGCCCCGTATGTGAGGAAGGACGATTCCGCAGACGGTACAATCATGAACTGTACGCAATCTACCTTGAAGCAGATATCGTGACAAAAATTAAGCTCGGTAGACTCCGGTAGGCAGGGCACCTAGCTCGCATGAGCGAAGAGGAACCTGCTCGGAAAGTTCTTTGTGGTACATTCTATGGTAGACGACAGCGTGGTAGACCATGCTTGCGCTGGAGAGATGGCGTAGACCAGGACGCCCGAAGCCTTGGGGTGCGCAACTGGATGGCGTCGGCTAGAGACCGGGATAGGTGGAGAGACTTGTTGAAAGAGGCCAGGACCGGAACCCGGTTGTCGATCCGATGATGATGATGAGCATTGGGTTTTCGAAATATTGAGTTTTTGAAAAAAAATTAATTTTTTTTTTAAAATCCATTTTTTTTTTTTTGAAAATTTGAATATACAATCCTATTCAAGTTTTACGGGAGCCTTAGCAAAAAAAAGATCAAAATCGGTGGTACCGTTTTTTGAGAAAATCAAAAACAAAAAAATGGTTCCATTGGGGGTACCCTCAATAACCATTTTTCGGATTTTTTTTTTCAAACATCACCTATAGGTACTCTGTCTAACAAAAATTGTCAGCACAGAGAAGATAGGACGTTTGCCTCTCATTCTGGTTGAATTGCCATGCATAAGTGTGTCGTATTTTAAAGCTCTCACAGGGATTCCGTAGTTTACATTATAAATCGCCGCAAATGAGAGTAAAAAACGCAAAGGGCTACCGTCTGCCGATTCAAAACGACTGAAAACAATATTCAATTTACATTTTCCCACAACACCAAGCGGTAAGATAATAGGCGCGTTTTTTTTTAAGTTGAAAAGCAATATGACAACACTCAATATACTCATCTTCTTAAAATGTGTTCCCAAAAGCTTCAAATACCAAAAGCTCCTTAATAAAAACCACTGAAAAAGCTCCTTGCTTGCAATTGAGAATGATAATGGTAACTCTGTTTTGATGTAGATAAAGAGCGCACGATCGTATTGACTACACAGGTATACACACATTTTGGTGCCGATACTTTTTGAACTGTTCTTTAGTAAATTTGACCTCCTGAAAACGAATCTGCAATCGGTTTTTGCCTAGCAGCTCCCGTTTTCATGTTATGGGGTAGGGTGTTGCAAACCTGACACCACTTAGAAATACCCAAAATAATTGGGAAAAGAAGAAAGTGAAACATTTTTCCTTTGAAAATCCAAGCTCATTTAGTGATATTTACATATAAATATAAAAAAATAATAAAATAATAATTTTATTAACAAGATACTAGCGAGTACATTTCATATACAATATATTTTTCACTGCTGATTTGATGTACTGGAACCCAAGAAGCTTCGTTTTTTGCTTGATCTGCAATGTGGTTTTTTCGGACAATCTCTTAGCAGATTCCAGCAGTAATCTGCCATCATATGCGTATCCCACTTGCCCTGGTATCGTTCTTCCATTGTCCTTATATCCTGGTGAAATCGTTCACCTTGCTCTTCACTCAAGTCTCCCAAGTTTTCAGGAAACCGGTCCAAATGGTTTTGCAAGTAATGCACCTTGATGCTCATGTTGCATCCAAGCTCACGAAAAGCAGTCAGCATGTTCTAAACTAAATCCTTATAATTTAAAGCCTTCTTGTTGCCTAGAAAGTTTTCGACAACTGACACAAATGATGTCCACGCTTTTCGCTCTTTTTCATTCATAGATTCAACAAAATTGGTGTCCTTTATTAACCGTCTGATTTGAGGTCCATCGAATATGCCAGCTTTTATTTTTTCAATGCTTAATCCTTGCATCTTTGTAGATATGAATTTAAAACATGATGAATCCTTATCTAGAGCCTTAACAAATTGCTTCATTAAGCCAAGTTTTATATGAAGTGGAGGCAGGATTATTTTATTCCGATCAACCAAAGGCTCATTAACAACATTTTTGCTTCCAACAACCATGTTCTCTCTTTCAGGACAGTCTTTTTTTACCCAGTGATCTTGTTTAGCTCTGCTATCCCAAAGGCACAAGAAGCAGGGATATTTTGTGTATCCACCTTGCTGTCCAAGGAGAAAGTTAACCATTTTCAAGTCAACACAAATGACCCACCCATGTTCGTAATACTTAATCTTTTCCAAGACTATAGCTATATTCTTGTACTCTTCTTTCATTTGGGTTGAGTGAGCAATAGGTATTGATCCCAATTCGTTACCATTGTGTAAAAGCACACACTTCAAATTTCGCTTGGAACTGTCAATAAACAGACGCCAACGATATGGATCATACTCACTTAAAGTATTGTAATGTTTTACCAAGGGTTCGTAATAAATAAAACTTATTCACTTTGTTTAAAACTTCCACTTATTTATTTCGTAAATAAAACACTTCATTTTTTTACAACCAAACAATTTATTGTTCAACATTCAAATATACCGAAACTAATTTTCGAAAACAATTTACTTATCTCTTTACAACCAACTTTACCCTTTCACTATTAAAAACAAACTGTGTCCAGGTCGGCAACACAGTTGTCTTATATAGCAAAATTTAGGTTCTATTATTTTAATTATATAATTATCTTTCTATGGCAGGTAGAGGGGGTAATAATTACCCTTCTATGACAGGTAGAGGGGCTAATAATTCCCCTTCGAACATTCTTTCATATGAATTTCTTGCATATGAATTTTTTAAATTAGCGTAAATTGAATATTTCTGTAACTCAAAAACTAGAGCTGCTAGGGAAAAATGGTTTTCAGTTTTGAAATCAGCGTCAGAAGTATAAATAAAATCAGCTGCAAAACTCAAGGCACCAAAAAAATTTTTTTTTTTTGTAGACCTGTGCTATTGAGTGACACTTACACGTGCCATTTTGACACGGAAATTTTCTCGTGGCGCGGTGGCACGAAAAGTTTGAATATGGCACGTTTTTTTTTTTTCATTATTTAACTAAATGCGTTTAAGATAATTTACACAACCTTTTTAAAAAATAATCCAAACATACAAAGTATTTTTCCACACTTCAATATTTTGGTATCAGAATTTTCTCATCTATTAGAGTGTGAGAAAGATGTTCTTTTTGGCGAAATAAGACAAATTTTTGAGAATGGACTAGCCGAAAGTATTTTTTTTGACGATTCAAAAATGTTCGAGGTTAAGTTATACAAATTAAAAAAAACAATATTGACGAAGGAATATTCATTAATATTTCAAAATTTATGTTGATTCTTGTTAGTTTGCCTCGCATGGAAGTGCATCAGCAGAGCGAGTGTTTTCAAGGCTAAATAATATTAAAACAAACAACAAAAACAGACTGCCATACAAAACAATTAATGCTATAATGTCATATAATGAAATTATTGAGCCTAATAATTGTCAAAATTTCAAACCTCCAGCTAATTTATTAATTTTACTTATTATAACAAAGCTTTATTACTTATTATTATTATGAACTTGCCAAAAACTCCGATTTCTGGAAAATACCTATACACGAATAGAGGAAGTGATTTTTTGTTTGTTATTGGTTTGTAATAGTATTTAATTAAGATTTATTTTTAAAGAATAACTTGAGTTTTTTTTTCATATGGCACGAAAATGTCACAAATGGCACGATTTTTCAAAGAGTGTGGCACGAACATTGTTTTTTTTTCGCGGCAACGCTGCTTGTGTCTTGTTAGTATCTCATCAGCAGTGGGATACGACGGTCGTGTTGGGGTGTACAACTTTTTGCAAAGAATTACAACAAAAATTTCTTAACAAAAGTCAGTGGCTTGTTTTTTTTTAGTGGCATTTTTCCTAACGCATTGTAGTGAGGGTGCATCAGGCGCCACTGCTTTAGAAGAAGCTCTCCCATAAGGCCTGTACTGACAATTTTTGTTGGACAGAGTATAGTTTTAACTAAATGATTTTTTTTGTACTTTTATTTTTTCAATCTATTTTGAGAAAAAAAATATTCATAAAATTTCGAAAAAAAATCGTTTGGCAGGTACCGTTTTTTTTTTTTGGTCTTAAAAAAAGAAAAAAAGTGTGGCGAGATTTTTAAAATGCTATCAACCAAGTTGAAAAAAAATCGCCCGAGCCGTTTAGGCTGTAGTCGAAAACACAGACAGACAGACAGAATTGTGAGACCCACTTTTTTTGTCTTCGCTTTCATCGCAATGTCAACTTTGATCAAAATCTAGAGTTCGATTTTTTTTCCGAATACATAACTTACCTTATAGTACCTATGTCGCAAGTTAACATATAATAAAAACCAAAACGTTTCAATTTTTTAATCACGAGGGATTAAAATAACTCATTCATCATAACACGGTACAAATTTGAAACTTTGCTAGTTTCTACCCCACTCAGCTTGATGCTGTGCCTAAGTTTTAAACAAACAGTTACCAACCATTAGTTTGTGGTTTCGATCTTTTGCTTTTGGTTCCATTTAAAAGCATCAATTGCTTTTTAGCTCGAGCTAAAAATGACAGAAAGTTTTAGTCTTTTTATTATGAGGCCGTTCAATATAATCGCACGTTTTGATTAACCAGCTTAATTTGAATATCTGCGCTAAGAACTTATACTTTTCTTGAAACTAGAACACATCAACTTGTGACTTGTTGTCAAAGCAAAACTTGTTTATTCGGTCAGTAGCCTTCGCTAGATCTCTCTGATTTAGGACAAATGCTTAGAAGTAAACTTGCTCAGACTGTAAATTAAGTTCGTAACAGATAACCAGTTGACGTGTTAAGACCTTAGTTTTAATTTATTCTCCATACAGTCCAATGAGTTAAAATTAGTTTTTATTTAATGACAGGTTATTGTTAAAAGCCATAAAATAGATGAAGTTTGCATTATTAGCTATAGTTAAATGTCCAAACAAAAATTAAAGTCACCATTTCATTGAGTAAAATATGAAACCTTTAGTATGTCTTGAATTGGGTTTGAGTTTTATTATGACCGATTTTTGTAAAGGGTGATCCAACAAAAACGCACGATGTTAATTGTAAATAAAACAAAAAGTTTTCAGAGAATTATCTTAATATATTTTGTTATGAAGATAGAAAGATATATGACAATTAAGGGTGAAAAAAAATATCGGCCTAAATGCTCGCTACGGCTTCAGTGGCATAACTCTATCCGATGGTCCATATTTTCAATGACTCTCAGACATAATTAAAGTTCAATGTGGTTAATGTGTCGAATTATCTCATCCCTTAGTGTTTTGTTCTTGGTTTATTAAAGTACACTTTTTCTTTTAAATATCCCCAAAGAAAGAAGTCCAACAGTGTCAAATCACACGATCTTGGCGGCCAATTAACTTCGCCACGATGTGAGATAACACGGCCATTGAATTTGTCGCGCAAAAGAGCCATTGTTTCGTTGGATGTGTGCCAAGTGGCACTATACTGTTGGAAGCACATATCGTCCAGGTACATATCCTCAATTTCTGGCTACAAGAATTCCGTTATCATCTCGCGATAGCGATCACCATTTACTGCTTGGCCGACCTCATTTTCGAAGAAGTACGGCCCGATGACGACGCCAGCCCATTAACTCCACCAAACAGTCTCTCTTTGTGGATGTATCGGATTTTCAAAAATCACTCGTGTATTCTCATTTCCCCAAATGCGTCATTTCTGCTTGTTAACGAAACCACTGAGATGAAAGTGTGCCTCGTCGCTGAGGATGATTTTCTTTGTAAAGTTACCATTCACTTCTGTCTGTTCAACCAACCATTCGGCGTATTGGCGACGCTTGAAATGGTCAGTAGGCTTCAGCTTTTGAGTCAATATTCAACCTTATAAGCGTGTAAATTCAAATCTTTATTCAAAACTCGCATCAGTGATGTTCGTGAGATGTCCAATTCAGCGTTACCACTTCCGGAAAAAAAGTCGAAGTAGATTTGAGGAAAAAAGTGAAGTAAATTGAGAAAAATCGAAGTAGATTTCAAAATGACTTTTTACTTGCTTTTAGAAAAAATATTGCATGCAAACATTTTTTTCCTTAAATGAATATTAGTAAACATTTAAAATTGTCAATACATTTCTTTTAATTTTTAAGGAGTTTCGTAGAAAATTACTCATTTGTGTATTTGTATTGTGTTGACGTTCTTTTATTTTATGATAATTATGAGGTTACATACTACTACTTAGAGTGCAATGGAGAAAAAGAAGTAGATTTGGGCTTTATTTTGTAAAATTGAAGTAGATTGAAACAGAGATTTTTAAAATGAAGTAAATTTCAGTATTTTGCTGATGGTGCGAAGTAGGAAGTAGATTTTAAAATATTTTGAAAAAAAGAAGTAGATCTACTTCAATTGAAGTAAAGTGGTACCACTGGCTCCAATTGTTGGGCACGACGACGAGTCGAGGTTGACGTCTCTTCTGCCACACTATCGCGAACAGCAACAATACGAGTATTTTCCGCACAACGAACTGGGCGAGCATGCATAGGTGTTTTCACATTTCCTACAGACTCGCTTTGCTGAATTTTTGCGCACAATTCCACCGTTTGTGAACATATTTGGTCGATTATTCTGACCAAAAAAATCACGAAGTGAACGAAATGCATTTTGATTTGAACGTCCATTTTCTTAAAAGGCTTCAACAATCTTAACACGCTGCTCAATTGTGTACCTCTTCATGGTTGAATTTGTCAAACCCTGAAACAAAGAAATGTCAAATTAAGTTAGGCATTGTGCATTATGGTTGGACCACCCTTTTTTATTGATCGAAAGAAAAGTTCACTTTGTTGAAGATTACTTTTTGGAAACTGTAGATACACTTGGAAGATCAAAAGATTCCTCGTAAAAAAAATGTTTAGACCTGGAACAGCCACGGCAACCTTTTTTTTTTTCTTGTGACTTATAGGTACTATAAGACTAGGCGCGCACATTTAACTTTTAGTTTCGCAACTATTTAGTTGCTAAAATGAAACATATGGGTTTATATGGGACACCGCGCACTTAGAGCAACTCGATTCTCGAAACTAAAAAGTTTTTGTTTTGACACAAACTAAATGATTGCCTTCGCAACATTGAGCTGTTTTCTATAAGAGCAAGAGAGAAAAAAGTAAGCGTAAGTAAGAGTTGCCAGTGCGCGGTTCTCTTTCAACTGGTGATTAAACTATTTGATTTCGATCACAGTTGCCAGTGTGCGACTAGCCTAAGGCAAGTTATGCATTCGAAACAAAAATCTAACTCAAGATTTTGATACAGACTGCACATTACAATGATAGCGAAGACGAAAAAGTGGGCTCGAAATTTTGTCTGTCTGTTTGTTCGATTACAGCCGAAACGGGTCTGGCGATTTTCTTTTTACTTTAAGGCCAAAAAACAACTGTACTTGCCATAAGATTTTTTTTCGAAATTTTATAAATGATTTTTTTTTCTCAAATATTAGTTGAAATTTTTTTTTTCGAAAAATGATTATCAATGGTACGTCCAACCGTTTTTTTTGTTTTTGATTTTCGTAAAATCAGCAGGTACTACCGGTTTTGATATTTTTTTATGCTAAAGCTCCCCAAAAATTTTAATATGTAGTATATTGTATATTCAAATTAAAAAAAAAATGATTTTTTGGATTTTTAAAAATAGTTTAATTTTTTTTTCAAAACTCAATATTTCGAAAACCCCATTCTCGTTTTTTTTTAACTTGACAAATACAAGTTTCTTAATGCATTTTATTTGTGAGAACATTTTTTTTTATTTTACCTAAAAATAACGGTACTTAGGTACTCCCCATACAATTGATTGAAAAAATGCACGACTGGATCGCACGAACTTGCTCTTATGTAAAAGTACTTTGGAATTTAAAATACATTTTATAAATATAAAACATTGATTTAATGAGATAATAATGTTCAAATCCATAAAATTGCCGTCTGGTTTCCGGAAAAGTATGAACTTATGCAAATAAACTTTAAAAAATCGTTTTATTATTAAATAAATTTTTTATATAAGAAATTTCTCTAAAATTTTTCAAAAAAAAGTGTGGGATGCGAATTTTAAGTATTAAACAATATTGATTTAAGGAAATAATTTCAAAAAATAATCGTTCATACGTTTTGAAGATATTGATTTAAAAAATTTTTTTTTTTTAAAACCCAACAAATATTTTTTCGAATATTTTTATATACAATATTATTTTAAACTTAAGGGGACTCCTGCTGAAAATTTTGGGTTAAAATCATTAGATCTGTTAATGAGAAAGTCGAAAATAAAAAAAAAAACGGGTCTATGGCAGGTACCCCTAATAACATTTTGCCCCAAAATTTTTTTGACCAAAATGTAGCCTATGTTCATAATATCACACCTAATTTTTTTATCAAAATCGTTAGAGCCGTTTTCGAGATAAATAAGATTTTGCATTACGGGTGTATCGTATTTTTGGAGCTAAAAAAAAGATTTCAATTTTTCCTCTAGGGAATCACCGAAGACCCTTAACTACCGAGTTTGAAGAAAATACCTTCGGTAGTTTAGGCTGTAGTTCGAGGTACAGACATACAGACAGACAGACGAAATTGTCGGACGAAAATCGTATTTTTTTCGAAAACTGAGCCTAGAATTTTGATAAATTTTTTTTTATTTCAATTAATTTTTACGATCTATAATTTAATAAAACGAATTTTGAAATTAAGATTTTACTGACTGTACCCATTATAGAACTTTTTTTGCAAATTTACATATCTCATTATCGGTATAACGGATTTAAAAAAAATTTACAGAGAAGCTTCTAAAAAGTTTGAAAAGCATTGCATTTCAAAACTTAAAAGAAGATGTTTTTTGAGTTTTTGAAAAAAAAAATGATTTTTTTTATTAATTAAAAAAATTAATTTATGAACAGTTTTCTCTATAATAAGATTCAGTACGGGCAAGTACGGGCGACTTAGTTGTGCATTTTGTTATTTACAAAATTTTTTGAATTTTTTGGTGCGTGTAAACTTAAAACCAAGTCGGTGAAGGTAATACAAAAATCCAAGCAAACTTTAACTAACGGATACCGAATACTCTTCATTATATTTAAGCACCATATCTGGTTCTTCTGTGTTACCCTATGTCATCAGTCGCAATCAGACACAATCCAAATGAACCGAAGGCGTTTTCCTCCGATTATAAACGAGTCACTTATCAAAATTTTGGTAGATAAGGAAGAGCACCATTATATCCAGAAGCAGTACTCGAATCACTAAATAGAGAAAGTATTCATCACTCGGGTAATAAGGCCTAAAATTAGGCTGTTTGTCGAAGACATCCCTCTTGGAACGTGACCCTGAATCAGTTTGAACAAAATTTTTTGTATGTTTATGTTGGCTCTGTTGTACAAAGGTTTGACTTCTCACTTTAAGTCTATGTGACCCCATTATCTATCACAAGCTTGCGCTACGAGTAGTTCTTCCTCGTATCCCTTGGGGCGCATGCAACGGAGTCCTAAACAGAGTTTTTGATTTCTAAAAGTTGATTTTCAACTTCTAGACATCGCTGAATGAAGTAAAAGTTCTGATGATCTCAACTGTTGAAGCTCCTCCGTACCATAGTAAAGGGTTGGCATAAGAAATTGACAGGGTTAGACTTATTATCAATCAGATCGCTGCACACAAGGCAAAATGGCCTGATTACTGCGACAAAATTATTTTTGTTTATATTTTGTCAAAATAATGTTTGTTGTTCATGTCCTAATTACTTCTTAGCTTTTTCAATGTGTTAAAGCTTTCGAATTATAAGCAAATAAGCAAATATCATTTTTAAAAATAAAAGTAAAACATTCTTATATAACTTTTATTTAAAGAAAAACCAAACAAAGAATACTTCACAGTTTAATAAAAGATGAAAAAAGACATTGGTATGTATATTATTAACTTTCTTCGCATTGCTTTAAGGAAAACAAAATTTACATAAATATAATATAAGAAATAAAAATAAAGACTATATTATTCACTGTCATCATCATCGCTCTCCTCTTCGTTTTCAATTTCAGGGTTGTGGCTCTGCAAGTATGGTGCATTTTTTAAACATCATTATTAAACACTTTTATATTTTTTCTTCGGATTTGTCGATGTTAACTTATTAAAGGATCGGGGTTAATGCAAAGCCAATGCAAAATATCAATATTTGTCTTTTGTCTAGAAGTTTTTCTTGAGTGCATCAACCTTATGCCTTATAATTTATGTACAGATGCGCTCATTTTATACCAACCATAAAGTTGGATACATCTATGTATTTGCAGTTTCCAAGCAATATGGTCTTAAAGTATTAAAGTCGATATAGTTTTTAAAATATTTGCGAATCTTTCAATTAATTGTTTATCAATTTTTTTTGTTTCTGTCGAAAAATTTCCGGGCCGTATTTCCATCGTTTGTATTTCTGCCTCCTTGCTTCGGTTGGTCAACAACTAAACCCAACTTTTCTTTTCTTTTGCATCTGTGCCTCTTGCTAGCCAATGTTTTATTTCCATTTTGTATGCAATATGTAGCAGAAATTCGAAACACCTTAAATATCAGTGTAAGACAGATAATCTAAATTTGTAGGCAGAGATATCGCAAGGTCTTTTAAGAACGTTGTCAATATTATTAATGTCTTTTGGTGTTACATGACAAATATTACAAGCCTGGTGTAGTATCTGTAATGACATTGCACGTCTTAACATCTATCATAGAACAGATTTGGATGTGATGGAATTCTGCAGTTTTGTCACCAAAGTTAACCTTAGTAGGTGAAATAGCTTCAAGTTGGTTTTAAATGTTGTTGAATTCTTGTCTTGTAGTTTCGGTGCTTTCTCTAATTGATTTAAATCCGATAGGCTGACACCATTTTGTTGACGATGAGCTTGGATTATTCCAAACAAAATTTTTTGTCCATCATGAAAGATAGAAATTTCAAGAGGCACAATCGTACTCACAATTATACTAGAATCGGAGTACTTCGGGTTGTCCTTGAAGTTCTGTTTATAAATACCATGACCTTCGCTTCCATCAAGACTCCATTTGTAATAAACGTCGACAACGAACACTTCTGCAGGAAAGTATAACCTCTTAACTTCTTTTTGTTTTTCGAACAGCCTTCCAACAGTGTGATCGAAAAGTTGTTGCATCGGAATCCGCGCTTCACATTCCGATATTGTTATACCATCTGGATAACATGTTCTTTTTGCTTGAGGAATGTCTATGCGTTTTAGGGTTCTGGACGAAGACCCTATTGCCAATTGTATCACTTTAGCAGTTGTACGCTTTCCCGAATGCACCAAGCTTGTACTAGCTCCAAAGGTGAGAACCTCAGATGGTATTTGGTTTACAATTCTCTTTACATTTCGTTGTTTTGAACGTTGGAATGTTTACATATATGAATGTCTATTTTGGTCTTCCTTGTGGTCTTTTAATAACGGATTCTTGATATTGTTGCAAGTGGGGTATTTTGAACTCTGCATTTTTCTTTAAGTCTGTAATGTATCCGATGACACCGTTTCAATTTAACGAATAACTTTGACACACATATTCTTAGACACGATTTCAAACATTTTTTCGAATTTCATTTCACTTTTTTCGCAATTTAATTTGTTCAAAATATATTTTATCAAACGTTCAGCACATTTAGCTAGCAAACACAGAACTAAATTTTCACTTTTTAATATTAAGTACAATTCTTTTCTTGAAATCAATGTTGGCTCCTTCGTAGAGTCATCTGGACTATCTATAAATAAATATTAATTATTCGAAAATGTGCAATTTTGTGCAACTGAAAATTATAGCCCTTTACAACAACACTATGAGCTAATGTTTAAACAAAAAATTAAAGCGGACTAAAGTGGACCTTTTTTTAAAAGCCTCCGTGAAATCGTATTAAAAAAAGACACACCATTTGGACTACATAAATACGAAAGGCTATTTCCATATTAAATATTAGAATTGTACAACGGTTTTTTATGTCTAGATAAAGTAGTTACTATATGCTAACAGATCCATAACAAAATATTTTACAAAAACTCGAAGCGACCGCACATATTCACAACCAAGCTTATATCTACTAAGAGAAATTTTAAATGCAGAAAATCGAACGTGGGAGAGATGTTGAATAGTACCGTTGTTTTTTCACTTTCTTGCAATTTTTTTGAAAATCTTTTTATGTTTCTATATGACTTGGATATTTACGAACATTCTGAGCCCAAAATTTTTATATTTTGACGAAGTTCATTTTTATACTTTTGTCGCCGTAATCAGGCCATTTTGTCTTATGTGCGCTGGTGTAAATGGTGAGTAGATTCGTCGAATTGAAAGCTCCCGGTAAAAGTTTCATTGCCACATCTGACACCAAATCTTTCTACTATTGAGCTTGTCATATAGTAACAGAAGTTTAGCTATATCTGGTCAGCTAGATAGACACCCTCTAACCAAACTAAGTATCTAGTATGATAATGTACTCGTCCTCTTATTTGGACGAAAGTCTTTTCAATACGTTTTTCGAATAACTTGATGAGTTGCGGAAGAAGACTCATTAACCAGATATTCGCCGGCTTGGTCCTTTCCGTTTTCACCCCCACAAGAACTTCATCAGGTAACAATATACGAGTATTTTCAAAAAGTTACAGTTTGGTGTGGCCAGCGGTGTCCATGGTCCGTATTTTTTTTTTTCAAAAACAACGTTGGTGAGTCGGCCACCGTCAAATGGCGAGCACTACAGAACGACGATGACCAATTTCTTATTGCCCTCCAAGGTCAAGTTATTTGGCCCTGCAGGTCTATGCGATTAAACAACAATCGACCGGTGTACATAAGTGGGTCTCTCATTTTTGATAATTTTTATTTGAATGACAGAAGGTAGTGGAGGGCTCTACCATTTTATCGACTTCTCGAAAATGAAATTTTCTGTAGACGTTATAAGAGCTAGCTTTTGATCTTATTTTACAAAATTTTACAAATATTGTATAACCACTGTTGCGTTGGAATTAATATCAGGAATATGCAATTATGATTGAAAAATGAAACTGAAACCCCAAAAAGTCAGTCCTCCTACAGACTCCAAAACTAACCCTCATAGGTATAGGTATACAAACCAACGGAGTTTAATTATGTTCTACTCCACTCCACTCGCCATATTTGTTTGACAATGCGTATTTATCGACCATCCCAAAATTCTTACTGAATTCGACGAAATCCGGTTCTATGTAATTTCAGAACCCCATTTATTATTATAACAAGAGCACACTCAACCGGATCAACAAATACTGTAATCAAATTAATTACTTATCTCTTCGAGTACATCAAACATTACAATCGCTTCCAAATCGAAGTCCATCAAGTACACAATACGAGTGCTTACTTAAGTAAGAGGAGAAGGTGTGTTGTCGAACATCGGTCACTGCCAATGACCTCTAAATTATCAATTACATTATATTTCCGAAATACTATTGGCGAAGCCTCTCGAATGCCTCTGATGATAGACCTCTTTATGTTTACCAATTGACCAATTCCAAAGCAAACACTCACTTCCCTTAGGTTCTCAATCTTTATCAAATTAAAGCAATTAAGTGTTACATTTACATCAAACCGTTGGTTTTGGGTTAAATTTTGACGAGCTTTTCCAATGGGTCTTGCTATAGATACATCACCTTAATTTATGTATAGATAAGAATACGAGCAATAGGAAGAAATCGTTGGTACGTGAAATGGCAAGGCATAAGGGCATGCTGGTTTTAAGAGTATTTGGGTCAACTTAATTTGTATGTCTGCGATAGGCTGGATGTGTGTGGTTTTCCATGATTCGGGTGCAAAACGAAAGATGTGATCTAATTATCTTAGAATTTAATACACAGTCGACTCTGCTTAGACGACGACACTCTATAGTTCGGAGTTCTCAGTTGACTGAATTTCAAAATAGTTATAGCAGCGTTCTGTCAAAAAAAAAACTCATCATTGAGACCTTGTAATAGATTCTCCTAGTTTCAAGAGGTTTTGTGTCAATTAAAGCACACGGTTCCCTATATGTTGGTAAAGAAAGGGTCCATTGAAGTTTATGTAGCGAATATTTCGGGAATCCTCTCCGAATTCTTTTGACTCTATTGGACTCAACTTTGTAGCAAATAGACTGCATCCAAAATCAGTTGAATAAAACTAACAAAAAGCGATTTAATTGCCTCTGTACACCGTATAATCAACATGCATTCTGAAACCTAGTCTGGAGTCGAATACAACTCCTAAATCCTTGTGATTAAAAACTCTTTGAAGAACGTTCTCGTATATACAGTTGTCAGATAAAATTGGAACGATGGATTTGTGAGAATACAACTTTTGTTGACAATTAAATCGAGTTTATTTGACGAAAACCATTTTGACAATGAAGTTACATCTTTAAGGATTTCCATACAATCCGAAATTGAATTGATTGCTCTGTATATTTTAAAATCATCAGCAGTTTGAGTGTAAAACAAAGCTCGATAAGTCATTGAGAAATCGTATAAACAAAAGTGGACCCAGATGACTTCCCTGAGGAACACTTTGATTTTAATTCCGATTGAATTGACCAATTTAAACTAATTGGACTCGATTTACTACTAGATGGCTTTTAATCTAGCTAAACATCAGAAAGTGAATACCTAGACATTTAAGCTTTAACAAAAGTTGTGTATGGCTAATTCTATCAATTACTTTTGAAAAGTCAGCTTGGCTTCTTTTTTCAATTGTGTTGATACAAAAGTTTATAAATAATGTGAGGTTAGTTGCTGTGGATTTACCAGTAGCAAAACCATGTTTGAAAAGGTAGGATTTATGCTTTAATATCATCATATGTTTTAATGTTAACCAAGGGTTCCAAAATCTTGGGAATTAATTGAAGTTTTGAAATTGGCGTATAGTTTTCTATTGACTGTTTCTAAACTGAGAGATATGTTGAAAATTATATGGAGCGATTTATATAAATTGGACTAACGTTTTTTTGAAGAAATTTTTACGAATATTATCAGAAGGCAGACTCAAACTATTCTCCAATTTGCCGAGAGCAGAGATATCAGTTATAGAGAAGGCAGATCGTTTTCCGATCGAGGCTCTAACAACCTCTTTATTGAGATCCACGGGAAACATTGCCAGGCTGCCATCAGAGATGCCGCTTCTGACGGTATGGGTTTTGCACGACCGCCACACTGAAACCCCTGATTTAACAATGAGTGCCGGCAAGCACATGCAGCTAAATAAGAGGCATATAAGGCGGCGCTGCACAGAGGGACCAGAGCTGATGGCGAGCTCGACAAGCAGAGGAGCGTAGAAGAACACCGGCTTTTCAGAAAGAGAAAGAAGGAGCATGAGAAGCGATCGATCGAGGAAATAGCACGATTCAGATTGGGAAGTTTTATCAAAAGCTAAAAAAACATCGGAAGAATACAATCCAATAGTCCATGCTGAGAATATGTAAAGACCATATCTCCAAGCCCTATAACGTCTATGAATAAGTGAATTCCGCTGCTATAGAGGTAAAACCTTTCGACTTAGGCGACTCAGTCCAACAATGCTGCCCACCCGATCTCGAAGATAACTGTATCGAATATTAAGTTTAACAATGCCGCTGGAGTTGACGGCCTCCACTGCCTAACTTGTTTGGGAGTCTGCAACAGCTCATCTCCAAAATATGATCGAAAGAAAGCATGCCCGATGAATGGAATATCAGCATTGTCTGCGCGATCATCAAGAAATGAGACCCTCTGAACTTCGCCAACTACAGAGGAATCAACGGCTGAAGCCTTTCGTTAACAACCTGATAGCTCCATATCAGTGTGGCCTTACACCAAAAAAGTCCACCGTATCGATCAAATATTTACATTGCGGCAGATGTTGAAAAAAAACCTAGGAACTTCAAATCGAGCCTGCCTTAGGTTTCGGAGTTATTTCCAGTTCCTGGATCTGTTTGCCTCCTATTCTTGTTTATTTTTGTATTTGATGACATTTTCTCCTATTCCACAAAAGGTCTCAGGGCCTCTTAAATAGGTTGATGCCCCTATTTTTGCTAAGGAGTCTGCTTCTTCGTTTTTATGAACATCTAAGTGACCCAGTGAAGTGCGACCTTGTTCTGTTTCATTAATTCATAGTGTCATAAGGTTTTTCGATGATTCCCTAGAGAAGAAAGTTGAAATTTTTATTTGGCTCCAAAATTGACGGTACCTGATATACAGCCGATATGCTATATTATTTATCTCAAAAACGGGTCCAAAGATTTTAATAAAAAAAAATTTACTAACGGAATTAGTAGTCATAGAACCGTTTTTAATTTTCCTGATTTTTGACTTTTTCATCGACTGTAATGATTTTGACCAAAATTTTTATACAGGAGCTCCTTTGTATTTAAAACTAGCCGACCCGTACTCGCGTTGCTTCGCAAATTGTAACTACGAATATTTTCTTAATTTTAAATATTATCATATGAAAACATTTCTCAATGGGACTGAGCATATTTGCTACAATAATATTAATTTTAGTTTATATGTATAAAATAGCGAGTCGAATTAGATTCTCTTTCACACTTGAAAAAAAGAGCTTGTTCATGTTTGTGCATATTATAAATATAACAATATGGAAAATAATAAAATTTATTTCAAATAAACGGGTTGACTACTTTCTGAGATCACTCAACCCAAACTTTAAAATGATTTCTCTTTTAAAGAATAGTTCATGTGCACGGTACTGTAGTCAATTGAATGTCCATTTTTGTCACCCAAAATGCTATTGAGTGTATTCAGGTAACTTAAAAAATAAAATGCGCTAGTGGATCGCACAAACTTGCTCTTATGTAAAAGTACTTTGAAATTTAAAATACATTTTATAAATATAAAACATGGATTTAATGAGATAAAAATGTTCAAAGGTATGGAATTGCCGTCTGATTAATCTTTTTAATATTTAAGTAATTTTTTATATGACAAATTTCCTTAAAATTTTTCGAGAACAAAATTTGGAATGCCAAATTTTAAGTATCAGGTAGTATAGATTTTAGAAATAGTTTTTTTTTTTGAATATTTTTATATACAATATTATTTTAAACTTAAGAAGGCTCCTGTTGAAAATGTTTGGTTAAAATCGTTAGAGCTGTTGATGAGAAATTCGTAAATCAAAAAATCCGTTCTATGACAGGTACCGTTAATAACATTTCCCCCCAGACATGTTTTTTACCAAAATGTATTCCGTGTCCATAATATCACACTTATTTTTATTTTATCAAAATCGTTAGAGCCATTTTCGAGATAAATAAGATTATGCATTACGGGTTTTAGAGCTAAAACAAAAATGTGTGTGTGTCGGTTAGTTAGATAAACTATACAATACAGAAAAATTGAATATGTAGGTAGGTAGGTATTGAATGGAACAGATATTAAGAGAGAGTATGGGAACGGGAAGAAAAGACAATTTAAAATGTTGGAATGATAATGACATGAAACAAAGCAGCGACATCGCGATTGTATCTAATTCCTTGATAAAATGAATTCAAAAAGTTTATAATTTTATAATTTGTTTTTATTTATTTCTCAGGTTGTACGGAGGCTGTTTGAAAAATTCTCGGCCTAACATAGAAGGCGTTGTTTTAATAAATAACTTTTAATTCCTCAAACAGCCTTATATGTATAATAATTCTATGTGAAGTTTCATTAAAATTGGTCGCGTACTTATATCACTGCAATTTTTTGTTTGAACGAACCTATTGCTAACAACGAAAATGGAAAAAAAAAAAAATGAAATTACAGCCGTCATTAAATATTTGGTCAAAAAGAATATGACACCAAATCAAATTAAAGATGACTTCGATGAGACATTGGGGGAATCTGCACCTTCGTATCTCACATTCAAAAAGTGGGCAGCCTTCTTTAAACATGGCAGACAGAGCGTCGAAGATGATCGCAGAAGCGGAAGGCCAACAACATCCACCTCTTCAGAAAACGTCCATAAAGTTCATAAAATGGTTTTAGACGACCGAAGGTTAAAAGTGCGAAAAATCAGCTACACCATGGGGATCTCTTCTGAGCGGGTTTACCACATTTTGACCGAAGAATTGGGGTTGACAAAATTGTCCGCAAGGTGGTTGCCGCGTTTGCTGAGCGAAGAACTAAAATTCAATCGAGTTGAAATTTCTAGAGATAATCTAGCGTTATTTCGGAGGAATACCAGCGATTTCTTAAAAAGATTCATTACCACCGACGAAACATGGACTCATCACTATATTCGTGAGACAAAAGAACAGTCAAAACAATGGAAGCATAGCGGTTCTCCTCCACCGAAGAAAGCCAAGTCGTGTGCTTCAGCTGGGAAAGTGATGGCGTCAGTCTTTTGGGATTACAAGGGAATTATTTTTATTGATTACCTTCCCAAGGGCCAAATTATCACTGGTCAATACTATGCAAACCTTTTGGCTGAAAATATTTGCCGAAAAAAGACCAGGATTAGCCAAAAAGAAGATCCTTTTTCATCAGGATAATGCTCCAGCACACAAGTCGGTTGTTGTCATGGCTAAACTCCATGAACTTCGATTTTGTGTACTGAACCACCCCCCTTATTCACCTGATTTGGCACCATCAGACTATTACCTCTTTCCTAACTTAAAAAAACATTTGGCTGGACGCAAATTCTTCACCAACGAGGAGGTGATTGCTGAGGCGGAACGGTTTTTCGAAGAGTTGGAGGAATCGGCCTTTAAAAAGGGTATAGAAGCACTGGAACACAGATGGAATAAGTGCATTGATATAAGAGGAGAATATGTAGAAAAGTATTAAAAAAAAGTTTTAAAATTTATTGCGTTTTATTGGTCAGGCCGAGAACTTTTCAAACTGCCCTCGTATGTGTAACTAATAAGTGATTTTGGGCTTAAAATTTGCGCAACAATATTGACTTTATGAAGCAATGCTAATCTTTGTCGATTATTGTATAGGTTTTAAGATATGAGTGGAAGTCAACTAATGAAAAAAAGTGGACACAAAATGTAAAATTAATAATTTTTAAGTTTGACAAATTATTAATGAAAAAAAATGATAGCCATAAACACTCTTATAACAATATAGAAAATAATACAATTTATTTCAAATAAATCGGTTGACTACTTTCTGAGATCGTGCGTTACAAACTTTAAAATGGTTTCGCTTTTATATAATAGTATAGAAGATAATATTGTATGTATAACAATTTTCCAAAGAAATTATTTTTGGATTTAAAAAAAAATCCAAATTGGGCATTGGTCGATTGTGGTTTATTCGTATGGACCTGCGACTTCAGGAAACCCAACAAGAAAAAGTCTAGCGGGTACAAATCGCATGACTTTCGTGGCCAATTATCGTCTCCGCTGCGAGAGATAGTATTACCCTCAAATTATGACGTCGTCGTGGTCCTCATGGTTCAATTTGGGCCATAAGAAATAATTAGTTGTCATCGTTTCTTAGCACTTGGCAATAACGAAGACCGTGTCATCAACGTCGTTTTCGAAAAATTACGAACCAATAACATCACCTGGTGATTCCTTAATGGGTTACTGACTTGTTCGTTAACACAAAATATGCCTCTTCACTAAAAATTTTTCGAACAAAGTCGGGGCCATCCTCCAAACACTCCGAAGCCCAGTCAGCGAACAAATGGCACTTTCTATGGACATGAGCTTCTGAGTTGGATCTTGTACGGACTTAGGCCCAAGTCCCCGCGCAAATTTCGCCAAGTTGAAATCTGCGAAAGGCCAAATTCTTGTGTTACATATCATGGTGATTTGGCCTCAATAGCTGAATAATAAACAACAAAATTGACAGATGTCACCAAAACAGAATGGTCGCCACTGACCGATAAAACCTACCCGCGCCAATGGTCGAGATTCGTTGATTCTTAATATCAAAATAATTAGATTTGTCTTCAATTATTCACATTTTTAGTAGATTATTGAAGATTGTCAAAAACTCTAACGGTGAATTTAGTAGAAGTTTTTTGGCTAAAAAAAAGCTTAGGTCCCACTCAAGTACAAACTTTTAAAGCCAAATATTGTCCGCTATACTATATTCAGTTAAACGGATTCTACTGTGCAAGTATAATTATTCCATGTATGTAAGTATATAAAAATAAAAATAAATTGACTTAATATTTCCATCGATAAAAACGAAACATATCCGCCCCTCTTCCACAATAAATAATTAATATAGAGTTTCCCGATTCTTACATAGTTACTTAACCCATATCCTGTGGCCAATAAAGTAAGAGAACAAAAATGAGAAAAATAAGTTTATTAGGTCTTCCGACGACCCCCCATCATATAATTTATTTCTATTTCCTTTCTTTTGCTTGATCCTTGAGGCATTCAAGGAGCCTTGATGTACGTCAGAGTGGGGACAGGACGGATGGGAAGATGTAAGCACTTTATATGAGTTGACTCGTGTCCTCTTTTCTCCTTCGCCCACTTTATACGTTGCATCCCACAAAAAAGGACGTTAGTTAATTACAAAAGGGAATCATCAAGTCCAAACCAACCTCTTTTCACACACCAAAAACGAAATAAATAGATTCAATATGTGTGTAGTGTCGTCCTAGATAGCATAAGATAATGAAGGAAAAGAGCGAGCAAAGAATAGAGGTAGGTGATGTAGAAAATGTGCACAAGGACACAGTCACATGATACGTACATACATACATGTAGGTTGTGTATAATTTGTAAGTTGAGAAGCTTGGTGTGTGCACATCCTTAACAGTGGTTACTGGTTAAAGGCTTAAGTAAACGGAGAACTTTCATATGCGTTAACACTAACGCAAGGACCTTCATACATACTCGTATCTCAAATAAATGTGAAGGTATGTATGTGGAAACAAAATGTTGTCATATTAAGTTTACTGCTGTATAAATTTGAATGAATCACTCCGTGTGTCACATAATTCACAAGAGACACAAGCGTACACCCCCAGTGTGTGAATATTTGGACATTATAATTACACTTTGCATTTTGGTCGTTCTATATCAACCAAACTTATGGCTGTTATACTAGACTTCATATAGTAGTTACGAGTACCTATATGTGAAATAATAGAAGATCCTGCAAGGAAAAGGATATTAATAATTCTTCAACTTGTTGTGTTGACGAGGGAAAATGTCTTTGGACGACCCACTGAAGAAGGAACACTATGATGACGATTCTTCTCTGGCTTTGATAAGCTTTTAGGACCTTGTTGTCACGTGTGCAATAAAGAACAATAAATACACTTGACAATTGTTTATTTGTTTGTTTGAAGAAAAAAAAAGTTCTCAGAGAATGACTGTTTTAAAGTAATATGACTTAAAGGATCGGATTATTCTTAGGTCAATGGTCCATCCCACCATATATTTTTGTATTTTTACTTGCGACACATACATACATAGATATATGGTAAGTTATGCATTCATAAAAAAGTTCGAACTCGAGATATTGAGCAGGCTTGAAATTCCGACGATAGGGAAGACGAAAAAAGTGGGTCTCAAAATTCTGTCTGTCTGTTCTACTACAGCTTAAGCAGCTCGGACGATTTTTGTTTTTAAATTTTTCCTCCCAAATGTTTTTTTCTATTTTTTTAAGGCCAAAAATAACGGTACCTACCATACGAATTTTTTTCGAAATTTTATAAGTACTTAGTTTATTTTTTTCAAAAACTGTTCCACAGATTTTTATTTTTTTAATCAGAAAATTTCATTTAGTTAAAGCCAGAAATGGCAACCCCTCTTAGAACCAGTTTTTTTTTTTTTTTTTTTTTTTTTTTTTTTTTTTTATTTTCTCAAAAACGGTACAACCGATTTTGGTCATTTTGTTTAATGTTAAAGACCCCAAAAGTTTGGATAGTACGAGTATCTACTGTCTTTTTAAATTTGTTTTTAAATATTTTCCAATCTTTATTTAAGCTCAATGTTTAAGGACTTTTGTCATATTTAGCGCATTTTTTTGGGGAAGAAGCGCGCCACAAGTTATTTTATGACGGAACTTATTCAAAGACGTCTTACGACAATTGTTTAAATAAATTACAGAGTAAAAAATAAAAAATAGTTTTAACAGATAGTTTTGGTATGGTAGTGCTAGGTTTAATGAAAAAATGCTTTTTTATGGACTTTTGCATTTTCATGGCATTTTTTTGAGAAAAAATGATGCGAACATTTTTTTTTTTTTTGTTTTTTTTTGTTTTTTTTTTTTATAATCTACACGCGCTCAAGGGATTATGATTACCCTTTTAAATGTTTCAACACAGCGCGGGCGTGAAGTTAAGGAAGAGAAAGAAGGATAGGAAAGATGTGTGGCACGATGTTCTGAGACTGAAGGTTGTTGTCTCAGATATTTTATCTCCAGGGATGGCGGCTGAACTAAAGCGGAGAATGCCGTGTATTATTTCTATGTCGCTTATAATTCACATTATTTTATTCGTGTTCATCCTTGTTGGGCATATACTAGTTTAACTCAATTACATGTTGGTAGTGTTATGCCTGAACAACATGCAATGAGTAAACCAGCAACCCATTGATGACAATTTTTAGAAGGTTTTTAATGGATATATTTACGACAAATTTACGACAATTATTTACGCTGTCCTTTTTATTTTGCAAGTTCATTTTACCCTATTTTGGGGGGTGGTAGTGCTAACTTGACTGTCAAGTTAGCATTACCAGGGGTTATTTTTTAAAATACAAGCGCGACAAATTTTTTCGTTTCACGACAAATTTACGACAAATTCACGACAATTAATCCAATTATTACATTTTGAAAATTTTGAAGTGGTAGTGCTAACTTGACGGACATTCAATAGCTGGCAGTATGGCTGTCGTAGAAATAGGTCCAATGGTGATCTGATGGTATTGTATGCATTTGGTATCGATGAATCTCTTCTTCGTTTGATTAGAAATTACCTTTCGGTCCATTCAATAAAAATTGTATTGGACGGTTTTTAAGTCGGTAATTCATAAAATAAATGCTTTTCTGCCAAAACGCTCCGTTTTATCCCGCACTCTCTCTCTCTCTCATATTCATCAATGATTTTCTTGTCTGAAACTCCTAATCCATTCAATTATTTTGCTGACGATAGTACTATCACCTTCCAATATGTCCTTCGGATGTAAATTTGGAACAATGGCGTATGGTAAGCTCATTAAATTTTGATCTATATAGACAGCATTTTCAAACAGGGAACCATAAATCTCGTAGAATTAAATGCTTCGAAAACTCAATGCTGTTTTCTGTCGTTAATGCGGAACTCAACTCCAATGTGTCTTTTCATGATTGGCACTTGTATTAAGGAAATCTAACGGTTTTCAGTTCTCGGTATGTGCATCACAGACCACCTTGTGTGGAATGACCACATATTCGACGTGCGTCGACGCCAAAAGTGCTGCTAAGTGCTTAGGTTTCCTTCGACGAAGATGCAACCAATTTTCGCCCCTCTGATCTGGCAGTAATCTAGAAGACCTATATTCGTCCAAAGTTTGACTACAATTCCTATATTGGGCCAGGTACTCTAATAACCCACTTGAATCCAGAAAAGACCTTAAAAAATGATAGGTGATAAAATTGTTATAACAGGAACCTTTGGATTTGTCTTATTATTTTACTATTATTTTTATAAACAGTTTTCCAGTGAAATAGTAAGCTGCATTCCTCCTCCCCTTTAAAATTTAACCTTTATACTCACTCTTTAGATAATGCCTGTTATAATTGGAGATTATAATACCTCATTTTTTTTTTCAGTGATGGCTCGGATGTATATACTTGTCACTAAGTTCTAGTTCATGCTGGAAGAGTTGTTGCACTTCTGAGTTGGGATGATGATTCCTGCTTTTTTCCGGAGAGCAGTGGTATTAACTTTGCTTTTCGTACAGCTTCTTATTTCTTTGTCAGTGGGTTACGGTATAGTCCACGCAAATGCGGATCATCTTTCTTTCAAAATACTAGTACCTAAACCAGATGGGAAAGGCATAGAACGGGTCGGATAAGTTGTTTGTACACAAGCAGCTTGGTCTTCTGACTTAGTCCATTTCGCCTCCTGAGTTACGGACGGACCGAGTGCAGAAAATAGTTGGATCTCTCCAACATCAATTCTGCATGCCTTTTGAATTTGAATTTGTTGAAAAAGTTGATTCCCAAGTAATTCGTTGATGATTTGACTGTTACTTCGGTGTTGTCTGGAAACTTTAGTTTGATTGCATTACAGCATGTTGCAAACGGTCGTCAGTGGAGTTCGGACGCAGATTTAGTGTTTTCGCTGTCCCCGTTTGACATAGTATGCGCATAGGTTTTTAATGTGTTCTTGCACTTTCCTGGCAGCGATTTCTGTTGAAAAAGCGGTTGCGTATGTGATGGAGTCGTGTACATAAGGCTTCGTCTTTGTGCCTGGTATGTTGCTGATCGCTCAGCATTGCAAATGTTGAACAGCGCGGGTCCAAGTTTTTATCCTTTAGGAACTCCAGCGTTGATTCCCTTGGTTGTTGATACATGTTTTGCTACCTGTACATACAAAATTCTATGGGTTATGAAATTTTTGATTATTCTTACCAAGTGGTTCGGAAGTCCAAGTTCCGAGGTGTTAGAATATTAATCCCTTTATCCAAACGCTGCTGTCGAAAGATTTTTCGATGTCCAGCAAAGACGCTATAGTGGTTTCTTTTTTGTTGAGTCCAATTTTAACATCAGTATGGAGTTCAGTAGTGGACGTAGGGTAAAGTGTTTATTTCAAAAACCATACTGGAATTCCTGTATGACATCTCTTTTTCTGCAGAAAACGTTGAGTTTCTTCATTATCAACTCCTCCAGTATCTTGCTCATACAGCTGAGCAACGAAATTGGCCGATATCCTTCCACAACTGCACGGTTGTTGTTCTTCTGGACGGGAATAACTTTGCGATTTCCAGGCTGCAGGGAAATAGCTGTTGTTCAGACAGTTGTCGAAGATTATATTCAACAGGAGAATAGCAATATTTGGTGACTTTTTAAGCACGTAATTAGAAATCTTGTCGCTTTGTACTGATTTTTTGGAGTCAGTGTTGGCTCCGATGATGGATTTTCTTCGTTGAACAAGGTCACGGTGTCGGTGGTTGCTGATATCTTCTGCAAGCTAGTTTCGATGTACCTCTTCAATAAAGTCGGGAAGGTGTATGGGAGGGCGGTTTTTGAAACTATAATGAAAGTGATTGGCCACCGCTTCAGCTTTCTTAGCAGAAGTTGTTCAAACTTCTGGACCGTGCATTATAGTGTCTGTAATTGAGTTCGCTCTTTCAACAATCAAATTGATCTTTTTTAACGTGTCAGGACCAGATTTGATATCTACGAGTCTCTTCCTGAAGTCCTTTTCCTGATGGTGTTTTACTGCCTGGTTGAATATTGTGTTCTCAATGCAGTCGCCGGTATTCGTCACTTTCCCTGTTGAAGGTTCTGTGATATTTTCTTTGGAGGGCTTTGCGGAGTCTTTGCCGGTGGGTGAGCATAGGTATATTATCTACTTGTATATACTGGGGTAAGTTTTTTGCCTGTTCTGTTTTGCGTTGTTCCACTTCTAAACGGAATCTTCTCCAGTTCAGTTTTTCCGCATCGGATTTGGAATTCGGGAATACGTCGTTTAGTTGTAATCCTGTAATTCAATCTGGCTCTGTCTCATATTCAGTAAGTAGTATCTTCGACATTCATTGACAGAAAGAGGCGCTTTCTAATACCGATACATGTTGCTCCCTTGAGAATGTTATTTTTCCTTATATTAATAAAAAAAATGCAGTGGAAAAATTGGTAGAGAATTTCTTTGGAATTCGGACTCCGATCCAAGTTTCTATCATTAGAGTCCAGATTTTATGCAATTATTGTTCTTATCACAAAGTTAAGCCTTCAGGCCGCCCAAAGGTCAACCAATCAAAAATACAACATAAATTATACCAAACCACAATATTACTGGTTTATTTATTATCAGGAGATTAAAATAAGTTTCCTTAATTTTGATCACGTCTTTCACAAAAGTTCGTTTTTCTTTCAAACAAAAAACAACATTTAATCCAAGCAAAGAAAAATATTTCCACAAAGATATGAATCCTTAAACTATTTCTATTTCTTTGTCGGATTTATGGAGTTGTTGGACTGGATGGAGTAAACAAAATCATGAAGCAAGCACAAAACTTTTTCACAAGATTTACCTTCATAGTTCTTAGCATTGTGATCCTTAAGAGTCGACCTTGCATCAATATTCCCTCCTGAACGTATTCGATGTGCATTTAGTTTTTGCAATATCTTGTTCATTGAGAGGGCCCCATACCAGCAGACCAGACCGCCAATATTTTATGACTATATCCAATCATGACCAATGGAAGTTTTATTGTTATCCCAAACAATCATTTTAGAGTTTCATTGAAACCAAACCAAAACCAGAGAGCAGATTGTACGTGAGTTTGAATTGAATAATATCTAATCTGGACGCAAAGGCGCATCTTTTAGACTCCTTCACAACAGCTCCCTAGAGTGGGGGTATTTTCAATAATCAACTTTTTGAGCAAGAAGAAGCCTTGACTTATGTTATGTCCGTATTCCTTCTCTCAAGAGTATTGTGGGCCTTGGAAGAAAGGACTAACTTTAAGGCAAGCACATGGCTGACAAACACGACGACGACGACGACCACTATGACGATGTCGATATGGAAAGGACCAACATCCTAAGTACCATTACAATCTTCCCATTGCTGATTTCTGATTGCAACGTGATCCTTTGGGATGTGATTTTCTGATTTCTTTAGTCAACAACCAACAACTGAAAGCCAAGCTGGTGCATTCGGGCATGTTGCTGCTGCTTGCTAGCGGGCAGCTGTGGATACTGAGATAACAATTCGACTTCGGTGTTTGTGTTGTTGTTCACACAGTGTTTATCTGGACTGGTGCGGTGGGTGGTACTTGGTTTTGAGATTTCGGTTGGTCAAGGTAACTTAAGCAATTGCATACTGGAGTAAATTTCTTATCCCTTTTTTTTTGTGTTGCCATTCTGCTTGAGGCGAAACGATCTAATGCTGTGGCTCATTCGACAGGATGTTAAAGGGCACAGCATTCATTCCTACAGGCGAAACCCTATGCACAACATCTACTTTTGGGAAGTGAGGCGAAGAATACAAAGTTGGCCCAAGTAGAAGATTGGTATATAAAAGAAAATCGTATCCTTACAGGAGAGATCATTTATCCCTTTGAAGGTATATAATGCAGACAACGCCGCCGCCGGCCAAACTGCCCCTCTGTCCGCTAGAATTCTAGACGATATTGGAATTTGAGGAAAACTTTATATCTCATTTGCAACGGTGTGTCCTTGCGGAGACAATTGTTGTCCGGTTCGGTTCGAGAGGAAACTCACAAACAATAAAGAAAAAGAAAATGCACAATAAAATGGTGGAAAAAAGCAATGTTGTTGGTGTTTTCCCGAGGCTGGATGATTCGGTGTTTGTTATTTCTAAGGATATGTATATCTCATCGGATAGATGGGAATCGAATCGAAATCAAATCAACGCCAACCGTACAGATAGAGTGGATTCACTGACCAGACCAAGCAGACTTGGTAGTTGGTCGTTGGTTGTCTGGCCGGGGGTGTTGGTTTTTCATTTAGACACTCGATATGGATCAATTGCGGTGTGCATTGAATGCTGGCGCTGCACGTTTCGCTGCAATTTGATTCGCTTCAATCAGAAAAATCATTAAAATGGTGTGTCGTGGCAATGGAACGGTTGCTGCCATTTTCTAATTTTTTTTTCCTTTTTGTAACTGTTGTTGTTGTTGGTTTGTTTTGTTTATTTTTCTGAATGGGTTTTCGAGGAGAATCCAGAGTGTTTTAGAGAGTACGTGCCAGTGAAATTAAATAAACGATTGTCGTCCTCGGTGGAAAAACAAAATTAAGTTCTCTTTGTGTCAAGAATTTAGCTTTTAGTTTAGAAGGAAATGGAAGGCTGCTGTTGGTTTATTTTTCGTAGAGAAGTTTTTTTTTTGGAACGCAGCTAGGTACTTGTTTGGGGGTACTGTAGAAAGGGTGCAAGATGGAATTACAAACTTATTTGATTGTGGTATTTGTCTACCTTTTTAAAATCAGTTGTGTTGATTTGAGAGTTTTTAGTACAGGTAAAATCAATAGAGGATTTCAATAAAGAAATCATCTCGAGGCCTTTTCGAATTCAACGATTCTCTTGATAATTTTATTAAATGTTTGGGGTTTCTTGTCTACCAAACGAACACCTCAATCTGATCTTTAATCGTCTATGATTAACCTACTTACTTACTTAAACGGCTCTTCATCCATGAAGGGTCTCTGTTTGAGACATCCTATTCTGCTTCCAGTCATCAAGGCCAAGCGTGAACACACCTCTTGCTTGGATGCGAGGTCTATCTAACACCTCTTGAACCCAGGCACGCCTGGAAACCATGTGTCTCCGCATTCGGAATAAACCAAGCCACCATGATACTCACACAAGGGGGCCTACCTCATAGATATTTCGAAGAAAGAGTACACGTACACGACAGCTGCACCTCTCTATCCGAAGATAGAATAAGAGAGCCAGAAGACGTACGCTATAGCTCTCAGACTTCAGGGCACTTTCTCCCATGGTACCAGAATATAGCTCCCGATCGAGCTTCGCAACCGTGAGGTCACTTACAGATGAGTTTCTGCAAAACTCAGGGCCTGTCAGCCCCAGATACACACTACCAGCTATTAGTCGAGGTAGAAACCATCAAACAAGAATGTGCACCCCTCTGGTGAGCTGTTACACACTCCTTAGCGGACTCCTACTTTAAGGACACCAGACTGTTCCCATCTAGTTGGTTCAGTTACTTACGTAACCTACCCACAGGCACCACGAGGAGGTCGATAAGAACCCGGAGTGTAAGAATTGCCAATAGTAGCAATACCGGCCCACCGAAGTGGACGAGCTCGTCGAAACTTAAGACCATGGACCATGCATTCAACCACCTCACCACCATCCAACAATCATGGCCTAGCCGCCACCCATTAAGATCGTGGAATTACGCATACTGCACGCGGACTGGCATGCCACCATGATCCGATGTATGGTTTAGTGGCAACACACGCCCAGTGGTCAAGTGTCACAGAGCCCCGGACATGCTGTAAAGGTGTGTCCAGACCAAAGAAACATTTTTGAAACATTTCAGAAACATTTAAGAAACATTTAAAAAACATTTCAGAAACAGGGAAACATTTCTGAAATGTTTCTTAAATGTTTCTGAAATGTTTCTTAAATGTTTCTGAAATGTTTCAAAAATGTTTTTTTGGTCTGGACGCTCGCGAAACATTTCTGAAATGTTTATGGAATGTTTTTCTGTTTCCCATTCCGAATGGGAAACTTTATTTGTTTCCCAAGATTTTACATAGGTAGAAAGTGCGTGAGTAATTATTAATATAAATATAAAATGTTGCGAAAAGTGTGGAGCAACGAGAATGTTATCCAATTCAAAAAAATTTATGAAATAAAAAAAGTTTTGTGGGATCAACTTGTCGAAAATTTTAAAAATAAAATCAAAAAAAGCCGATGAAATAATATATGAAATTTGCGAAAATATAAATTGTGATAAAGATAAAGTAGAAAAAAAAAAATTCATGCGCTTAAAGTGCAACACAGGCGAGAAAAAAAAATTACAGAGAACTCAATCTGGAAACAATGGGAAACAAAGAAACATTTCATAAATGTTTCTCAAAGCGTCCACACCAAAGAAACAAATCAGAAATATTTCTGAAATGTTTCTGCAATGTTTCTGAAATGTTTTTTAAGCAAATGGGAAACATTTCAGAAACGTTTTTTAAACAATGTTTCCTGAAATGTTTCTTTGGTGTGGACACACCTTAAGCTACTACCGACTACTCTAACACTCCCACCTGCCTAATCGGTAGACAGATGTTTGTTTGTTTGTTGATAGCATATACTTGGTCTTGTCCATTATTTTCCACGATTGACCTCAGTGTGAATATTTGGTCTATGTAAGACTGCCGGGCCGGAAACCACACTGGTACTTACCGACTTAATTATTATTTAAGAAGTTTCCAAAACACATTGGATAGGCATTTAGTAGGGATATGCCTCGATAGTTATTGAAAGACAAAGGATCACCTTTTTTGTAGATGGGGCATATGGAGCTGATGGCCCAGTCATCAGACATGCTCCCTTTCATCAATATTTGGTTGTTCATTTGATGCATGCACCCTACCAAAACATCACGTCCGTATTTAAAGAGCTCTGCAGGTAAGCCATCAGATCCTGCGGTCTTGTTGTTCTTATGCGTATTCATAGCTAAGTCTTCCTCTTCTATACTGAGTGGTTTAACTGGTTCTTCTTTGATTGGAAGCGGGTTGTCTTCTTGACGTGCGACTTTGAAAAATTCACTCGCCGGGCAGAAATTTGAGTCGAATGAGGCGGTCATCGCCGCCACGGAGGCCTACTTTCCAGACCACGAGAAAATCACTGGATCAAGTCCATCGAACTAAAAGGAGACTTACTTACTTTACTTTACTTTAGATGGCGCTCACAGTCCAGGGTGGACTACGGCCTCAACCAACAAGCCCCTCCAAGTCGCTCTCCACTTGTGCGCGCCACCTGAGGTGGGGTCTTAATCTGCTGCGCAGACCATCAGGGGTGGATTCGAAGATTCGACGGGCTGGTGCGTCAACGCACTGTGGTCCAAAAAGGGAAATTTCGTGGCAAAAATACTAATTTCGATGTTTTATTTTTAAAGTTTTGTTTTTTATTTCTAATAGAAATATAAACGGAGCTTCAAAAACAGCAAACAAAAAAATTTTCCGCTAACTAGTTTGACTTATAGAGCTTTTCAAAGTTGGTCAATTTCGTTCTAGAGTTAAAAAAAAAACAGAAAAAAACTAACTTCTTTGTTTTCGTATTTGAAATTTTGGCATATTAAATGTAAAATATAAATTTTCTATAGTTTATTCTAGTTGTATTATTTGTGCGTAAATCAAAATTTTAATTAAAAAAAAATAAAAAAATATTTAATATTTTTAATAAATAAAACAAAAAACACCCTTTTTTAGCAGATTTTTTCGGTTTGAATAGAGCTACAAAAAAATACTCGCGAGTTCGCGCGGAAAATTGACCATGATAGTTTACCCTAACTATTTCTTAAGCTATATGCAAAATTGTAGCTGCAACTATTTGCAACCTTGAGAGAAATTGTAATTTGTTTAAAAAAAGTCGTGTTCCCAGTGCTGACCTTTTGGTCTTAAAAGCAAATTCCCTTATGGAAAATTTCAATTATTTTATTAATTAAAATAGTTAAGAACGTGAAATTTTCTTTTTAATCAAAAATCGTTTTATTACTATCTTGATTCTGACAAAAAAAACCGCCCACTTCTACGCCCCTTTTTATACAAATGCCAATTATTATTAAAAAAAATATAAAATATTGTACACAAACTATTGATTACTTTATTGAACATTAAATTTTTTAATCCGCCCACTTTAACGACCCTCTTTGAATAAATTCCCCTTAACTTAAATTATTGTAAATATTTGTTGATCTTTTTCTAATAGTACCTAAACATAGATTAACTTGCCAAAAGAAAATGATTAATAGCTTTATTGGCTACTCCATATACAAAGTTGAAAGAATTATTTAATTTTGGATTATTATTTTATGATCTAATAAAACAGGTAGGAATAATAATTTTCTTCCGATACCCCATATTGTTAAGCTTAAATTTCACAGGTAAAATAATCCTTGTGCATATACATTATGGAGGTATATATAAACTATGACAATGGATATATGTTGTTAGTTTTCAAGAGGCTTTACTAACGAGTGGAGTTTGCAAATTAAATACCAATATGAATATTTCAAACAGAACAATTTTTGAACATTTTATCAATGTTTCGAATTCTGAAGAATTTGTAATTCTGATCCAAAACCAATACGAAGATATAAGTGACAACGAGGAAACGAAAAAGAAACTCCAAAGATTATACGCATCATTTAAAAAAAAAATGGATTGACTGTTTTAGAGTTAAAACAAGAGTTCTCTCAAAATATGAAGAATTTTTGAATGGAACATTTACAATCAATTCATTACAAAATGTAATGAAATTGAAGACAGTGACGTGCCAAGTACATCAAGAGGAAGGCCTTCAAAATCCTTAGATACGTGTTCAGTATATACCAAAAGGAGGAAACTATTGGAAACTACGGGCCATATTTCAACTGAAAATGTTTCCACAGCTCTGAGTATAAAATATAAAAAGGAACACGAAAAGATAAAAGCGGATATCACAAAAGCAGTTTTTAATGCAAGCCCATTGCGAGTGCAACGGATAAAGGAGAGTATTCCCACACCTCAAAGGGATCCAATAAAATACGATGGTCCCACTGCGCTAGCCTTGTTCTTGGATATGGGGCTTTCTAAAGAAAAATATAATTTGATGAGAAACTCATTAAGAAGCCATAACGTTGATGTGTTTCCGAGCTACAATTTATTAATGGAAGCTAAAATACAAGCAACTCCATCAAATTTGATAGTAACAGAAACTTCTGTTGAAGTGAATCTCCAAGATTTGGTGGACCATACAGAAAAGAGGATTTTAAATAGCCTAGTCAATCAGGATCTTCTTTTACTTCCAACGAATCTTACTTTGATGAGCAAATGGGGATGCGATGGATCTTCCGGACAAAGTGCATATAAGCAAACAATAGTTTCAGAAGATGGCCAGGTAATATCTGATGCGAACATGTTCATGGCATCACTAGTTCCACTTCGTATAAAAGGTGAATCAACCGAATATTGGAAAAATCCAAGGCCGTCATCAGTTCACTTTTGCAGACCGATTCTTTTTAAATATGCAAAGGAGTCAAGTGATATTATTCAGACAACTGTCAGAAATATAAGGAACCAAATAGAAAATTTGAGGCCAACTGTAGTGACTGTTGCTGAAGAAAAAAATGTGATGGTTCGGCATGAGTTTTTTCTTACCATGATAGACGGGAAAGTGTTGAATGAACTAACAAATACAAAATCAACATTGTCATGTCCAATTTGCAAAAGGACACAAACAAATTTTCCAAGAGAAGACGATTCAGCCGAAGCAGATGAGAGGAACTACGAATTTGGAATTTCACCATTACACGCTAGAATAAGATGTATGGAGTTCGTTCTTAAACTAGCTTATGGACTATACCAAGAAGATGAGACAACCGACAAGAAGGAAACCGAAAGAAGAAGAAAAGCGGATATTCAAAAGGAATTTAGGGAACAACTCGGGTTAATCATTGATACGCCAAAACAGGGATTCGGTAACACAAATGATGGAAACACTTCACGAAGATTTTTTGGAAATCCAGAAGTTACGTCAGCTATAACCCGAGTATATAAGAAACTGCAAGTTATTTTAAATGCGCTGTCATCTAAAGAATCTATTAATGTCGATAAATTCAACGAGTATACCAAAACCACTTCGGATCTTTTAAAAGCCAAATACAGCTACAAACTCCTGACACCAACTCTGCACAAAATTTTGGACCATGGAGGGGAACTTATAAGACATCAAATTTTGCCAATCGGGGAGCTTTCAGAAGAAGCACAGGAATCAAGGAATAAGGACTACAAGCGATATCGATACTCAAATACATGCAAAGTATCACGGAAACGACAAAATGAAGATTTATTTAATATGCTAGCTATATCATCAGATCCACTTGTTTCATCTTTAAGACACGTTAGATCAAAAAAAAAGACCTGAAAAAGAGTTACTGCCCAGAACTAATATGTCTATTAATTGTTGAAAATGATAACGATGCCGATGAATTTTTTTCTAAAAATTAGATCTATAGTAGTTACTTATAAACAAATAGATAGATAGATAGATAAGATTTTTATTATTTCATTTTTTTAAAAAGGTTGGTAACAATAAAAAATAAAACAAAAAATCATTTTAGCATGGCTTTGCCGTCTGCCAGATTGACAATCCAATTTATAAATATTTAAATGAAATTATTACTTTTTGAATATAACAATTAATTTTACATTTTTCAGTTAAAAGTGTTTATTAAAAATCAGCGTTTTTTATGCGACTCCTATATTTAAGCGCAGGTTTTAAGAATTTATATAGTCTCTCAACATCCATTTCATTTAATAATGATATACAGCGCTCCTCTGTTATAGTATCACTTCCAAATACGTTTCGTCTTATTTCTCGCAAGACTGGACAATATCCCAGGAAATGTATGATATCTTCTCTTTCTCTTCGGTTGCATAGATCACATAAGATCGGCAAATCACTTCTATGAGGTATGTAATTAAGGTCCAACAATTCTCCTCGTAGGCGAAACATTAATGAAATTGTTTCTCTGTTAAACTCATCTTTAAAATAATTTTTTTCCTTAAGAGAATAATCAAGACGATTATACACAGATCGGTGTAAGGAGCTTGTAGCTTCTTCCTCGTATTTTGATCTATATCTTAGATCTACTTTTCTGATCAATTCATACAACAATGGCTTCCATGTACTTGGTTCCTCTAAATTCATATTCAGATCTATTTCGTACGTTTGTGCTAGCTCATTCCATTCCTCAAACCATCCTTTCCTACTTCGCAGCATTTGCATAGCGACCCTCTTAGGGAGACGGTGATCCGGCATAAGCATAACTCGTATAGCGTAATCTATTTGAAGCTTGAGTGTCTTGATGAACAGTGGTGACAATCCAGTTTCTATCATTATCATATAGTTGGGAGAGTTTGGAGGGAGGTGGAAAGTTCTTTTGATGAAGAATCTCAAAAGTTTTTCAACTGGCGCATATTCCTTTCCGCCCCACGCCTGTGCAGCATAAAAAAGAATAGATTCAGCTACGGTCTCAAAGACTCGATATTTACTACTGTGGCTAATTTGATTGTTGTTGAAGCAGTTTTTCCAAGTTGCATTTATAGCAATTTTAGCCTTTTTTAGTTTTTCATTTAAGTGTTTTTCCATTCTCATATTATGTGTGATCAGCATTCCAAGATATTTATACTCTTTTACAATTTCAACAGGATTCCCATCGTAAAACCATTTCTCATTCCCACACGTTCTTCCTCCTCCCTTCCTTATTATCATGACTTTGGATTTGTCTAGGTTAACCACAAGGTTCCACAGATAGCAATATTCTTGTAACTTATTCATCATAAGTTGTAGAGCATCAGGAGAATATGCCATCATCACTACATCGTCTGCAAATAGAAGAGCTTTAATATGCAGTCCTCCAAATTCAATGCCACCAGGTAAATAGTCAACTAAATCGTTTATAAAAAGAGCGAATAAGTCTGGACTAAGGGCGCAGCCTTGTCGTACTCCTGATTGAGTTGTAAACCACTCCGATTTGTCTTTACCATTCCAGACTGCTGATTTTGTGTCTTTGTATATGTTTTGAAGGAGTTTTCCAAACTTTTGCGTCATACCAAGTCCATACAGCTTGTACATAAGAGCATCACGATCAACGCAATCGAAAGCTGCTCTGAAGTCCACGAAGAAAACATACAGCTTTTTACTTCTTACAAGAAAGGATTCAGCAATACTTTTTAGTACAAATACATGATCAATAGTAGAATATCCTGATCGGAAACCAGCCTGGAACTCGTTCAAAAGATTTTTCGAAGCTACCCAGGTTTTAAGACGATTCTGAAGTGTAGCAGTGAAAATTTTATAGGTGGCATTAAGAAAGGAAATACCTCTATAGTTTGCTGGGTCATTTGTACAACCTTTCTTATGAATAGGAAAAATTAGAGCTTCTTTAAACTGATCTGGAACTATTCCATCTTCAAAAACTTGGTTCATCAAACCAGTCAGCTTTTGAATGAGGATATTTGTCCCGTACTTATAAAATTCTACTGGTATTCTGTCTGCACCTGCTGCTTTCCCATTTTTTAGTCCAGCTATAGCTAGCGAAATTTCTTGTTCCGAAAGTGGTGAGTCTAGAATAGGATCATAGAAGGCAGGTGGTGCGTAGTGAAACTTTAAAAGTTCGTTTGGTGTTGGGTTTAAGAGTTGTTGAAAATGATTACGCAAAACTTCAGGACTTAAATTCACGCCAACAATATATTTTGTACCGTTTAAAATGCGAGCTAAGTTCCAAAATTCCGAGGAGTTCATAGCTAAACTTAGTTTTCGGGCTTGAGATTCAAAATATAGTTTTTTTTTTCCTGCACATAACGCCTTAAATCTTCGATTTGCTTTCAAATATAGCTCTTTTATAATGTTGGTACTGGTTTTGCGAAACAGTTTCAACCATGCATAGGAAACTTCTCTTGCTTTGTTGCAACTTCCATCGAACCAGCATTCTTTATACACTGTAACTTGTTTTTTCTTTCTGTTGTGCGGATATGCTTGCTTTATAAGTTCTTCTAACTCATTGAAATTCAGTACTTCATGATTTAGTAGGGACGCCTCTAATCTATTTTTGTAGGCGAGCTCATTTCTGTTATTCCAGATTAATTTTGGTAGAAGTCCCAAGTTGGTCATTGAGTCATTAACAATCTCTGTCAGAGTAAAGGATACCACAATTGGCATATGATCAGAAAAAGGTTCATTTAACACTTCAAAATCAACAACATGGTTATTCCATTCGCCTCCTATAAAACTGTAATCAATGACTGAAGTACCCTGTCCTCCAACAAACGTGTATTCTCCATTAGTGTCTCCTTGACTAGTTCCATTCAGAATTCTCAATCCGTACGAGTCACATAATTCAAGAAGTTTCAAACCATTTGAGTTGCTTACAGTATCTTTGGATTTCCTCTTAATTCCAGCTTGATTATTTTCTAAACCTTCTTCTTCACCAACTCTTGCATTGAAATCCCCTATTAGCATCAAGTTTGAGTGTTCACTTCGTTCGCATGTCAAAAATTCCTGTAATTCTTCAAAATTGTTATCCCAGTGATTACAGTTCAGGTACAATGGCAGTAAAATTAAGTTCTTTCTCGCTATTTTTATGTCAATATATGTCAAATTGTGGTATGTTGCAATACAGCAGTTGGGGATATTGAGATCCTTCCTATACCCATATATATGTCCACCACTGGCTCTTCCTCTCGAATGAGTTCTAGTTGCTGGTATTATTTTTAATTCATAATTAGAAAACTTATTTACATAGGTATCAATATTTAATTTAGTTACAAATGTTTCATAGAGAAAAATAAAATCAAATTTACATATATAATCATAAAAATTTGTAAAAACACATTTATTACTCAATCCTGAGACATTATATGATAAGATTTTATAAATTTTTTTATTTAAACTACTATTATTTTCTAGATTAAAATTAGTTACTTTACGGCAGACGGCATTACAATTAAAAACTTTTTTTAGGCAAAGACACTGTGTTTTTGCTGCAACCTGGAACGCCATTTTTGGAACTGTCATCAATCAGCTGCTGCAGTAATGACAATCCGCATTCGCCGTCACATTTTAAAACTGAGTTGTTGTCAAAGTAAAACTTTTTTTTCATTTACAATTAAACATTGGCCACGAATTTCAGTTCTTATAGCATTGTTTTTCTTGTTAATGTCTGCTTTCAGTTCTTGTAATCGCCTCCTTCTTGCCCGAGAAGCAGCTGGATAGTCGCGTCTTATTGATACTCCAGTGCCATGTACTTTTGAGTTCGAAGATAAAATGCGCCCGACGTGTTCTCTATTGTTTAGCTCCATAATTATGTTGGATCTATGCTTGTTCTTCGTTCGAAGGGTACGCACTGACGTTATTATACTGGCATCTGATGTTTGCAGTAGGTCCATACATAAGCTTCTAGCTTCCATTTCAGGATTTCCACCCTCTACCATCGGCATTTGAATGATGATGTTTTTTTCATTTGCTTTCATCTCTAAAAATTCGACTTGTCGTTCCAAAGCATTGCATCGATTCTCGACTAATTTTAATTGTGCCTGGAGTTGAAAATTGTTCTCCTGAAGTGTGTGAAGTTTTTCACTTAAACTCTCTATATCACTCTTAGTAGGAAGATCTTTCAGTTTGTCATCAAGTACGGGTGATATTGCACTTTGAATCAGCAGTTTTAGATCATCGACATTCATATTTCCTACAGCTATTCTTTGGTTTGTAACTATTGTTTCACTATTTTGAAGTTCCGGAGAAATTTCAAGAAGTTTGCGTTTGTTTTGTTGTTCCATTTTATTGCTGCTATCTTTTACCGGTGTTCTTTGCATTATTATGGCGGCGAATTTAGGTTATTAAAATAATATATAAACTCACCAATGGAATTTTATTTCTAATTGACAAGATGCTTTGGAAAGATTTATTTGATCAAATATTTATAATGTATTCTATTTTATTTTGTTAATATAAATTTTATATTCTATTTTATTTTTTTTCGTCCGTTTACTTTTTTCCTACACTGTTTCATATAAAATATATCAGTCAAACAGTTTATAGAATAAACTGATGCCCACAACATGAAAAAATACTGTTTTATAATACTTCTTAAAAAAATATTTCTGAAATTGGTGCGTTAACTTTAAGCATCCACTGTTGTTATGAATTCACTTGAATAGTCAAAAACTTTTATTTTACAAAGTTTTAAAAACTTAGGACTGTTTTTAAAAGGTTTACTTTCAGACTTTATTCTGTTAACTTCTTTTTCTAAGAAAATCTTACATCAACCAATTATTATGAAACACCCTGTAAAGTAATTTTCTTAAAATTCACAATTTGTATAGCCTTGGAAATTACCTTTGAGGGAAAAAAAAAATTGTTGCGATAGCTTCACGTGTTCAAAAGTTATGATTTTTGCAACGAAAAAAGTCATTTTGGACCACAGTGCGGCGTCCATACGCTCCACGTGTCCCAGCCATCTCAGCCGTTGTATTTTCAGCTTCTTGACTAGGTCAACGTCACTGTAAAGCCCGTACAGCTCGTTGTTGAACCTTCTCCTCCATAATCCATCGATACAGATTGGTCCGAAGATCAAACGAAGAACTTTTCTTTCAAAGCACACAAAGAGATTTTCATCCGTTTTAGACAGTGTCCATGCTTCTGCCCCATACAGCAGGACCGGGATGATGAGGGTCTTATACAAGGTCTCCTTGGTTCTTTGAGATAAAGCTTTATTACTCAAATGCCTTCTTAGCCCGAAGAAACAGCGGTTGGCAAGAGTAATTCTTCGGTTGATCTATGAACTGATGTCGTTTTGCGTTGTTATAGTGGAGCCCAGGTAGTCAAAGTCTTTGACGACTTCGAAGTTATACCTATCCATCGTGACGTTTTGCCCGAGTCGACGATGTTGAGATTCCTTTCTCGATGATACGAGTAGCATATACTTCGTCTTGTCCTCATTAACAGCCAAACCCATTTTCGCCGCCTCCAGTTCAATACTTGCAAACGCACCGGTAACAGCTCGCTTCGTCCTCCCAATGATATCAATATCATCTGTACCTCTATGAGTTGCGTACAGTTGCTTCAAGAGCGATGTTAAATAGGTTGCATGATAGCGCGTCGTCTTGCCTCAGACCTTTCTCGACATCAAAGGATTCGGTGGTGTTCTTACCGACCTTGACGGAGCAGCGAGAATTCTCCATCGTCATCCTGCACAAGCGGACGAGCTTGGCAGGGATTCCGATATGAGACATGGCTCTATATAGTTGTTCTCTGTTCACGCTATCATACGCGACTTTGAAATCGATAAGAAGGTGGTGTGTATCGATTTGGAACTCCTGGGTTTTTTCCAAAATCTGTCAAAGTGTGAACATCTGATCCAGGGTAGATTTGCCGGGCCTAAAACCACACTGATAGGGGCCGATCAGCTCGTTGACAAACGGTTTTAGGCGCTCAAACAGTACAGACGACAGGATTTTATACCTCTGTAATTGGCACACGTCAGAGCATCTCCTTTCTTGTGGATGGGGCACACTATGCCGAGGTTCCATTCATTGGGCATACTTTCATCCGACCAAATTTTTGAGATGAGTTGGTGCATGCTCCCTACCAAGTCATCCCCACCTGCTTTGAATAGCTCAACCGGCAAGCCATCCGCGCCAGCAGCTTTGTACGGTTTCAGCTTGGCTATCGCCAAAATTTTGACCATCATCGTCCAGGTTGAATGGAATGTTCCGCCTAGCTGCGGAATTTTGGCCCTCCTCGTCGTTCAGCAGTCTAGCCTTGTAGCCATGGGTGGATTGCCTCACCATTTGGTAAAACTTTCGAACATCCCCCCTGCCGGTTCAGTCCTCAATAGACTCGACCGCCCGCTTCGCATGCTCTCTCTTTTTCCTCCTTAGAAGTCGGCGGTCCTCCCTTCATCTTTGCCCGTAGACCTCCCGGACATCTCTCTCAGCAGCTCTGGTTCTTGCCTGCAGCATTAATTGGAAGGCCTCGTTCTTTGCTACATGCGCCAACCTGCATTCTTCGTCAAACCAGAGGTTTCGTTGTGTTGGCCTTGTGAAACCCAGTACATCAGTGGCGGCACTACTGATGGCATTTTAGCAGTGCCTTCACAGGTCCTCCGTAGATGAAGCTGGAGGCGGGTTTGCTGAGAGATTAAGAGAGACGTGGTCTGCAAAAGTCCTAGCGACCTCTGACGATTTTAACCTCGCGACATTGAATCTTTTCACAGCATCCGTCCGTCGTTGTGGCGTCATGGACATCCGCATCCGTACTTGGGCTTCCACCAAGTAATGATCCGAGTCCATGTTGGCCTCTCGGAATGTTCGGACATCCAGGATACTGGAAGCATGTCTCGGGTCTATCGCAACATGATCAATCTGGTTGACGGTTAGTTGATCCGGAGACCGCCAGGTCCCTTTGTGTATATTGAGGTGTGGGAATCGAGTGCTAGCTATGATGACATTTAGCCCCGCCGCAAAGTCAATCAGCCTGAGTCCGTTACCGGAAGTGTTGTCGTGCAGGCTGTGTTTTCCGACTATCGAACCAAAGATGCCCTCCTTTCCGATCTCGGCGTTGAAGTCGCCAAGAATAATCTTGACGTCGTACTTGGGGCACCTATCATACGTTTCCTCGAGAAGTTCGTAGAATTCTTCTTCGGTTGAGTCATCTTTTTCTTCCGTTGGGGCATAGAATTTCGCTTTGATGCGGATTGTGACCAGGCGCTCGCTTACATTTCTGAAGCCCAAGACTTCTTGCCTAAGTCTTCCCCTTACCGCAAATCCACGTCCAAAAAGCCGCTGACCCTGCTCCTTGTAGCACTCGCCGAAGTAGATGTCACACGTTTTCATCCTTCGTATGCCCTCTCCATCCCATCGCACTTCCTGGATGGCTGTAATGTCAGCCTTTAGCCAATCCAGGCTCTCCACTATTTGTTCGGCAGCACGTGGCCTGATTAAGGTCCGGACATTCCACGTGCAGAACCGAAAATCATTGTTCTTGTTTCGTTTGCTGGGATTGTCAACATTAAAATCATCCATATCCGAGGCTTGTTGTTGTTTCGGAACCGTTAAATTTGTACGTGGTAGGGAAGTTACCCCGACGCACAACCCCCGACCTGGAGGACCAGACCATTAGCATAACTCCAAGGGTAGGGAGCCGGACGAATCCGCTCCTTATAGGCCTGAGCTACGAATATGTTGTAGTAGCCCATATAAGGTGTTCACCAAGTAGTTCATCCTAACTGGAACTGTAGACGCCACCGTTGATTCCATCTGGGGAATTCTTCCGCTGCCGTCTGGGTAAAAGGAGAGGTGCCTTAGTGGGAACACCTCTCCTCCCCCCCCCCCCTCTCGTTTGCTACCCCCAACAACTTTCCACTGGAGTTGAAACCCAATTTCCAGTTGAGGTACTAGGTACCCGATGTTCACCACGGGGAGGTGAGAGAAGGAGTTGATGGACAGAGGTGGGTTTTGAAAGAAAACCGGTGGACGCTTGTGTCTTCTTGGGTGCACGTGTCCACCATTTGAGACTATGTTGAGAAATAAATCGCCGTTTTTCCAAAATGTTTACTGTTCTTTTGTAGGCTAAGTACTTATCGCACCGCCCTAGTCTATGTATGCTTTATTAAATTAACTAATTTATTTTATATTTAAATAAATATTCTAACTTGTCTATAAGATTTAAGTTTGAAGTATTAAATGCTTAAACTAAAATCTGATATTTGATTGGAGTCATTTACAAGCTCAGTAAACAGGTGCATCTCAGCAAAGATCTCAACATTATCCTCCTTCGGGTTTTGTATTTCCTGAGTAGCGAAATACTTGAATTTTGTACATTGAAGTGCCTTAAAAAATGATTAACGTCTTTTATCTATTTTTTGAAAGTGCCACGTTTTTCCGCAGATTGTTATCGCATTGTTATGGGTAAACCGAAAGATGCCAGATGCCGAAAGAAGCCCAGTCGGCTAGATACCAAATAAAATATGTATTTTAATAAACTCGATAGAAAAAAAGCTTCGAAAAAAAATCTCTTTTATTTGAAAAAAACTGATAAACTTTCACTGCATAAAATATTGGCTTCCGATGAGCCGACCAAAGACTCTCTTTCTTAAGTTATTAAGGGCTAAATAGGAAATCTGATGTTAATTGCCAAATGTTCTTAAATCCAATAGATCCCTTGCAGCCAAAAAAAACCTAACCCACTCAAGCTTTTTACTCGTTAATTAAATTTTATAAATAATCTGCAATATTTTTTACTGGACCTTTTCATTTATTTATGAATATCAAGCGACCCCTTAAAAAGAGAACAAAATTCGATCAAAATTTATTCCACAAGACCCCAAGACTTAAAATGTTGCCTTATATAATTTATACTAATTTTCCATGCATAACACAAATAACCCAAAAAATCCATTCAGCACCCACCGTCCTGTGTTTTGTCAGCTTAATACAGTAACGGCTCCACTAATATAGAAAAGTATCCTTTAAAATTTTTACTTCATTTTCCATTCTCTGATCTGTAAGTCGGGGCTCATTAATCATTCATCAAAATTCCAAAATAAAATCAAGCACACCCTAGCCAAAAACAAAAAAAAAAATGTATTTCCCCGAAAACTTTCATCAAAAAGCGCGCGGCGCGAAATTTCTAAAAATCATTTCAAGGATGAAAATCCATTAATATCTTCTTGTGAAAAATTTATAAAAATAAACCTTCTTCGGGAGTCCTTTAATATTCACTCGAAAGCCTTTTTCCTCTCCCTTCCTTTGTATATGCCAGCATCAGCTTGTGGAATAAATATTTAGACTTTTTAAGATATCGGCTTTTTCGTTCACTTAAGCAAACAAAAACACGTTTAGCCTAAAAATAAGAGAAGGTATAGGGGGCCTTTAAGTTTAAGTGAAGCGCGAATGAAAGCCTAGGCAAAGCTATACACTGTGTCCTTACCATTTCTCGACCAAACAAACGGAATTCCAGCCAGATAATCTTCATAAAGAAAAACGTCATCCTTTAGGGGTGTAGATTTAAGCATGGTGAATGGGAACGGGTGGCAAGGACATATCCTCTTCTTTCTTATTTTCTATAGTTTCACCCTTTCGTCATAGATCTGTCTTTCTACAAAGGATATAAAACTAAAGAATGAATTATGAAGGAAACCGAATAAACAACAAACACTAGAACGGTCCTTTCGTCGCAGTTTGAATTTTACCCTGCTAACTATCGTGTTGTTGTCGGTGGTTTTTCATTTATCATTCCACTTAGCTTTCGAGGACATAAAATTCATACATATCTACACAAAGAAACAGGATACGCCCGAAGTTGATCCATGCTGTGAAACGCGTTCTCGCCATCCGTCCGCGTCCGCCGCGCCATCACGGTCGTCGGTCCATTTTTTTGTTGGCGTCGACGTTGACGTTGGCGGCAGCAACGATGGCACAGAAGTATTTGCAGCGATTTAATTTTAATTAAAAA
This sequence comes from Chrysotoxum bicinctum, assembly GCA_911387755.1. Lineage (NCBI taxonomy): Eukaryota > Metazoa > Arthropoda > Insecta > Diptera > Syrphidae > Chrysotoxum > Chrysotoxum bicinctum. Next base: position 105,342,999 of record OU426989.1, on the reverse strand, counting down.
GGAGAACACTAATTTGTCAAGAGCCAAAAATCATTATTATTATCCTCCAAAGGGACACTACGTCATTTGTTAATTTCGCACAACCAACTGATGAAGAAACAATGAACAAGAGACTATGGCTAGATACCTACTTGTTCTCGTACCTTCCTATAAGATACTCTATAATCCTTATGACCGGATCCTTTAGTCGTGACTTTGAGTTTTGGATTTGTAAGAAGGGAGTCAGTCAGTCAGTCAGTCCAGTCGGAGGATTGCATTTCAAATACAAATACGAACATTCCATTTGCGAGTTGTATTATTTGTATCCTCTTGGGACCAACACTAAACGTTGAAGGGTTAGAGAGAGAGTGAGCTCATAAATAAAATCTGAAGGATATTAATGATTGCTATAATGGACGTGCTGTGCTTTGTGTATCCGGCTATACCATATACACATACATAAAAGCTCGTCCTTTTTAATATACCTACACATTTACGTGCATACATGTATCCAGGATTTCAGTCGATTTGAGCGAGCTTATGAAATGGCTTTTAATTTCACACTTTTTTGCGCTGGCTGTGAAAGTAGTTCTTTTTTTTTTATTTCTAAATCTGTAATTGAAAACAGGACTCAAGAGGATAGAATATTGGAGTTTCATTTTTTCATTATTTTGCGAAAATCCCTTGGCGGGACATTGATTTATTATTTAGCTCAGGGAAAGTTTTTTTTTTTTTGTTTGAAGAGTTTTTTTGAATTAAAATCGAAGGATAGTTTATATACCTACCTGCTGACGGTGAGTACTGTTGTTAAGGTAACACCCTATGCACATGAAAAAGTGTAGTATTAATGAACACAATATTGTCTTTCAAACGCTTCCAACACTGATGTTTCAATGAGATGCCACTTGGGGCAATTTTTGTGAGCAAACAAACTTCATGTAATGAGATAGTTGTACCTTTTGAAATATTTGAGCATGAAAAATAAGTAATTTAATATAAGGACTCGAAAAAGGTTCTTCAAACTTAAAAAAAGGGAAAAAACTTTGGAATTGTGTTCAAAGTACTTTTGTACAACTTACACCAAATCGATGTAGACTCCAATGGGACATGTGGGAATGAATGAGAAATATTTGACAATTAAAAACAAAATATCACAATATCGACCAATACTAACATACCTACAAAATGTATGTGAAATATTGTCAAAATTGTAATTCACGACTGAATCGCACATATTTATCTTCTTGTAAACGAACTTGACGTTTTTAGAGAAAAATGTTTAAAAGAAAGATATTCATTTTTGAAATTCCTTACACCCCAAAGGTGTACCCTAACTCTTCGAGGATATTTTGAGATATGATTCCTTGGTATATTCTGTGAAGAAAATCCTTCTAAAGTATGGGTCTATCTCCAATGTTGTTATAATTTTTTAGTGGAAGAGGCCTACTTTGGTCTACCCTGAACCGGGACTCAACCAACAAGCTTCTCCAACCAGCTCTAGCTGTTTACAGTTTCGCACCTCAAGTTTGTTGAGGTCCTCTCCCACTTGTGTGCACCACCTGAGTCACGATCTTCCTCTCCTGTGCCACCGCGCCGCGCCGTCCCTCGGGGTTGAATTCGAAGACTTTCCGGGCTGGAGCTTTTGGGTCCATTCCCTCTACATGACCTAGCCATCTGAGTCTTTGGACTTTAACTCGGTCGGTTTCACTGTTCATAGTCAAACTTTTCTTCCACTCATTGGCGTAGCGTGGGTAGGGCGGGACGGGCGTCGTTGACGCTCTCGGCTGATTTCCGTGAATTCGTAAACGGTGCGTAAGGCCGTAAGGGTGCATTCCGTTATTGTCGCGCGACTCGCGAAGCTAGAACGGAACGTTCAAAAACTCTCGCGAAACTGAAAGTGCGAGACCGCTGGCGGTGGTGCTGCAAACGGGCAGACTTTTGACCACGTATATAAAGGTATAAAGTATGTACAGTAGGTAAAGTATAGGTAGCCGCCAGCGTTCTCGCATATCATATGTTTCGGAACTTTCCCTTTCAGTTTCGCTAGAGTTTCGGAACGTTCCGTTTTAGTTTTGCGAGTCGCGCGACAATAACAAAATGCAGCCTTAGATTCGACGGAAACGTTATTCTGGTTTTAGCCAGCTCAATATTTTTGCTCCCTTCCACATCATAGAAAGTCGTTTCGATTGTGTTGTTTATCGTTTAAATACTGTTGAATCTTCTAAAACTAAACATTTAGTACTTCACTCAACCTTTGAACTAGGTTTTGAAAATGAAAAGAGTCAAAGAAAGCGGTGCGGAATACCGCAAGAAAAACGCTAAGAAAGAAGCAGATGCGAAGAAGTCTCAAGGTGCATTACTGAAATATTTCAGTTCTAGTTCTGGTTCGTAAGCCACGTTAACGTCTTCCAATGTAAGTGTATGATTTCTCCATCTACAATCGTGCGTGGCCTAGAATTGTCCTCCGTCTAATATTCATGGGAATGCATAACTTGTTTTACAGAAGAAGAAGACGTGCCTGCCGTAGAAGTTGGAAGTCGTTCTGGTCCCAGCACAGAGCATGGTCAAGACGAAGTCGACTCACCAGAAGTACCTCAAACATCTAGTCATAAGCCTGCAGAAGAAGTGAACCTCGATGTTGCCAAAGAAGATATAATTGAAATCGAGCCTTCTGCTCCTGCCGAAACCAAAGATGTGAATCTCGATGATTAGATTGCTCCCCTTCTACTATGACCGACGAAGTCAGAACGCTTCTAGTACGTCGCGTCGCGGATCTGACTCAGAACAGCACATCGATTCCAAATTTGCCGATGTTGTTCGCTCAGGGACTTCAACGAAAGGCGGTACCTGAAAACTAACTACAGAGTGATTCTACAAACCATTATCTAACGGTGAAAAGGTTACCCGAACATGGATGGTGCACTCGCCTTTAGAGCAATCCTTGTATGGTTTATGTTACAAGCTGTTTGGCAATTCTGGCTCGAACTTCGCATCTGAAGAAGGAATCAACAAATCCAAGAATCGGAGACCATGAGAACAGCCAGGACCATGAGCAGAGCTTCTTGAAATGGAAGGAGTTGGAAGTTCGCCTGAACCGTAAAGCAACCATCGATCAGAAACAACAAGTTTTTTTAAAGTGAGTAGAAGTGTAGGGATGTACTGTACCGGTTGCTGAATATTATCCAATTCTTACCCAAACAGAATCTGGTCTTCAGAGGACATCGAGAAGACATTCGAGGAGATGATAGTGGTAATCGCAGGAATTTTCTGGAATTAGTGCACCTCCTAGCTAAATATGACCCTCTTCTAAGGGAACACCTGACAAAGATAAAGCTGGGAGCAAGAGTCCCAGTTTCGTATCTATCTCCAGAAGCCCAGAATGAATTGATAAACTAACTGGGACAGCAAGTTCGATCCACCATCATCCGTCGCATTCAAGAAGCTAAATATTATTACGTTATCTTCCAACAGGCATCTCCCACAAAGACCAAATGAGCCAGGTTCTGCGATACGTACATATCGAAGGAGAAAAGGTCGCCATGATAGAATCTTTCATCGACTTCTTCGAACCAAAAGTATAAAAAAAGCAGAAGATCTCAGCAATGATATAATCGCGAAGATAACATCAGGTGGACTGGACATACAGAACTTGAGAGGACAGGCTTATGACAACGCTGCCACAATGTCAGGGATCCACAATGGAGTTCAAGTCCGGATTAATGCACTGAATCCGAAAGCTACATTCGTTGCATACACAAAGCACTCACTCAGCTTGGCTGGGGTACACTCTGCTCGTGAATCAGTGAATTCCGTGAAGTTTTTTGGAACTTTGGAGAAGCTATTTGCTTTCTTTTCTGCATCAACTGCTCGGTGAAACGCTTTGGTTGCCATCACCTAGGTCAAGCAGTGAAACGAGTCACTAAAACATGAAGCTGTCAAGACGCTTAAAAATAAGTTTGAGCAAGTTCTTGAGGTAATGTAAGAATTGACGGATTCATCTCAAACTTCCGAAACAAGATCGGGAGCCAGTCTTTTTCTGACAGCCATGCAGTCATTCAACTTCCTCACTTTTCTTGGCTTTTGGGCTGCAGTGCTACCTAATCTAGATGACGCACAGATTTACCTGTAGCAACGAGGACTGAGTGTGGATAAGTGTGCTCAGAAATTCTACGCTTTAAAAGATCTCCTAGTGGAGAGCAGAGACCGTTTCTTCCAAGCCGCAATCGACTTTGCTAAGACTCTCTGCGAAAAATCCGCAATCGAACTCAAACGCATGCAAGGCAATGAATCCGCAGATGCAGCTTTGTCTCACGAGCAGGAACTCCGTCAAAAGGCGTTCGCATCATTTGAAAGGATTATTCAATAAATGACGACTCGATTCCAGCAAGTTCAAGAAATAGCGGACAACTTCGGATTTTTAACGCTAGTGATCACGAGTGTGATCTTTCCCATGTATTAGAAGACATCGACAAGGACGAGTTTCCGATGGAGCGGAAGAGCAGTTTCTCGACAGTTCCGAATCAGAGGAAGATATAAGGGGCAAAGGACCACTGAATCTGGGAATTTCGGTTCCAAATATAGTCATCTTGATTCGTATATATTTGACTTTGGCAATTTGTGTCGCTACTTGTGAGAGAATTTTTGCGAAGTTGAAGCTAATCAAAAATTATCTCAGATCCACTAGACTATCAAACTTGGCTATATTGTCGATTGAACCAGTATTGGCTGCAAATATTGATTTTGACAAAGTTATTTCTAACTTCGCAGCTTGTAAGGCCCGTAGAATCCGTTTGTGAAACCGCCGATCCTATTTTACCTTCAATAAAAGATACCTCATTGCCTGTGAAATGATGTCTCGAAATTTAATTTTAATTAAGTATTGAATGGGGGCGGCAAAATGGGTCTCCCGCCCCAGGCGCCGAGATAGCACGATACGCCACTGTTTCCACTCCCCGTCTATGTAGACAAAATCCTTAACTACCTTCAAATTATAGCTGTCTATGGTGACGTTCTGTCCAAGACGTCGATCTTGTGTGTCCATTCTTGTTGACAGTATATGGGTACATACTTGGTCTTGCCCTCATTGACCCAGCTTCTTCGCTTCTCAATGCTCACAAATGCGTCACTGACATCACGCTTTTGTTCTTCCGATCATGTCAATTTCGTCGGAGTACCCTAGTAATTGGACAGACTTTTGAAAGATTGGGCCTCTAGTGTTGACGCGTAAAGTTGCACTATTACTTTAATAACGATGTTGAAGAAGTTGCACGAAAGAGCATCGCCTTGCCTAAAACCTTTTCTGACATCAACTGCATCGTTGAGATCTTTTCCGACCTCGATGGAGCAGCGTGCGTTCTCCATCGTCTTCGTGCACAAACGGACAAGTTTCTCAGGAATGCCAAAACAAGACAATGCTTTATATATTTCGTCCCATACTTTGAAATCGATGAAACGGTGATATGTGTGGATTTGAAGTTCCTGAAGGGTTTCTTCCAAGATCTGCCCTAATGTGAATATTTGAACATTGGTGGACTTTACTGGTCTAAAGCCACACTGATAGGGACCTATCAGGTTGTCGACGAGAGGCTTGAGACGGTCACATAATATTGCAGAAAGGATCTTAGATATGATGCTCAGTAGACTGATGACAATGTGCCTCGGTGGAGTTCTCTGTCCTTTCTTGAAGATCGGGCAAACAATGGTGGGCTTGCAGTCGTTGGGCGTGCTTCTTCCGATCATATTTAGCAGATGAACTGTCGTTCCCCCAACTAAATAAGTTCCACCAGCTTTATTGGATTTAAAATTCGATATAGCTGTCTTCACTTTGTGTAAGTCAGGTGGGCGGTATTGTTAGCTTTTGTCGCCTAAGTCGAACGGTATTATCTCTTTAGCAGCGGAATTCTCTTCGTCATTGCTTATGTACAGCTTGGAAAAATGGTTTTTCCCTTGACTGTCAAAGCAGTCTTCGGCTCGTCCTTTATACCCTCGAAATCTATTTTTTTTAATCCCTTCGGTAAAATTTCTCAGCCTCATTTCTCTTATGGGATCCCTCTATTTACTTGATCGAGGGCTAATCATGCTCCTGCTTTTTCTTTCTGAGAAGCCGGTGTTCCTCTCTCCTCTTAGGCTTGTATAGCTCACGAGCTCTCTCTGGTCCTTCTGTGCAGCGCCGCTTTATATGCCTCTTGCTTAACTGCATGTGCTTCCTGGCGCTCATCGTCAAACCAGGAGTTGTGGTTGTGTAAAACCCAGCCCGTCAGAAGCGGCATCTCTGATGGCTGCTTCGCAATGTTGTCAATTGTTGTCAATACTTGATGTCGGTGGCATAAGACTTCCTAAGAGGCTGTTAGAGGCTCGATCGGAAAATTACCTGGTGATTGTAGCCGTCTAACTTCGAACTTCCTTGCAGGTCTTCCTTGTGTTTACTTGGGTCAGGATATCCGCAGCCGAATTATAGATACAGCGAGGTAGTTGTCCGATCCGAGGTTAGTCCCTCGGAACGTTCGGACATCTTTCGGCCAATCTAGTTCACGGTTGATTTATCAGAAGGTCGTAGAATAGGTATGTCTTCATCTTCTTCTCTATTAAGAGATGCTCGTAAATGAGGCTTATGTTAGTGAATTTGGCCTCAATGCGGATTGTCATTCACACAGTTGAAACTCAAGACTTTGTGCCTGAGCCTAGTTTCAAGAACAAATCCGCACCGAATTCTAATAATTTTCATCTCCCCGGTCGCAGTTTAGAGCTTCCTCTTCGTCTATTAAGGGATCTAATATTCCACGTACATGTCCGAAGTTCGTTGTCCTTATTTTGTGTGAAAGTTTCTTCATCAGTGAATCCGTCCATATCCGAGGCTTGTTTTGGCTTTGTAACTAGGAAAGTAGGAAATTATTTTATTACGACGGCACAAGAGATCTTCCATAACTGAGGCAATTCTCTTTGAGATAGGGATAAACTGAAGATTTTTGAATTAACAAGAGAGTGTGTGGAAGAGGATTTCTTGAGAAATATGGCGGGAATACCTTTTGGGTCGTAAATATACTCATGATAAGCATATTTGCGTTGAGAAAAGGGCCCATAGTATCAGGCCGAAATTGGCCGAGGTGTTCTGATCTAGGTATGAGTCTCAGATCCGCCGAATTTGTGCCCTTGCTTCGACCAGTACCGGGGATTCTACCTCGCCTTCCAACTTCAGTTGTGTCCTCATTAAGAATAGAGCCAGGAACTCTAGGTATCCCAAACCCAACCTCACTTGAGCCTAAGTTTTGACCAGGGCCTGGGGCTCCATTCCAATTATTTAAGTGACTATATCTATAATAAGATTTAAAAGTCAAATAAAAACTGGCTATCTATAGTTGTTCTGAACGCTTTTGAGCAACGAAAAAAGATTTCTATGGTTTTAGCTCACAACCGTACTGGCTTCATCCGAGTAGTAAGGCATGCCATAGTTATATGGCTGAATTTCTATTTGGCGTTTCCCTTTGACAGATGGATAGGGAAAAGAAGTTCAAAAAAAGGCATTGAGGAAAGTGTCCTTTGTAAACAATTTACTGTCTTATACACTGTTGGCTACCCCTTCGTTTGATATAAGGTTTATAAATGTATTATCATCTCCTCCCAAGGCAAATTTATTTATTAACTGTATTTTCTTCTATTTTCAGATCGGCAGCTTAAAGAACTATTACCTGTTTCACCATAGACATATTTCCAAGCGTTCCCTAAGCACCAGTGATTCACACCACAGCGCCTTAAAATCCGAACCCGAGGTAAGTGGTGATAATATCTTTGAACTTTTTATTCACTTTTTGCCACTCAACGAGCTCTCGAATATTTTATGAATGCCATATTTTACATAGAAGTTTTACATTTTTGTAAAAAAAAAAAAAACAAATAACTGACAGTGCAGTCGGCACTGCAACAGAAGACGTCAAGAGCTTTACTTTATGTGCCAAATAAAAAATTTAATCCGTGTTGTTTCCAATGGGGTACAAAATAACTTGGCACGCCCGCCACCGCCGTCACCGTCGTCGCAGTCCATTATCTGCGTTATAGTTTTCATAGAAGTGCAACGGAAATCCTGATTCTATGTTATTGTCAGGTTCATTTTTTTCACTTCTTAACTCCTGGAGGTGATGGCGGACATTGCTGCTTCTGAGAGAGAACTAAAAATAGCACTTTAGATGAGGCAGGCAGATTGTGCATTATTAACATCACTATATAGTTTACTCAAAGAGTTGAAAGGTATAAGTGGAGTAGTGACGGTGAAAATAATACAGAAAAGCTCTAGGCCAGCCATTGCCGAGCTTGATGACAAGGCAACTTGTCAATTCATTTGGCTATTAATGTGGCTTTGAAGAAGTCCTTACCGTAAAAATCCCTTAAGTTTTTCTGTTTTATCGTTGTTTGGTGGTAATCTAGAGAATCCTTGGACGTTTAAATATTCAGGGCAACATACAAAAAAAGAGAACACAAAAAGCTTTGTCCCGTTTTCGTTTTATCTTTGTTCTTGTTTCGCAAATAATTAGGCTGGCACAGTCTGAATGTCTAACAACTTTATTCGTCATTCATTTTAACTTTTTTTTTTAATGTCTACGTCTACCTTTTAAACATTTAAGAAACTGTATACTCAAAATATATAGAGTTTTCTAGTGATGATACTCTCTTTGATGTTGAATGTAAAGCTCTTTAGATTTCTAAGTGCTCAAAAAGAGTGAGTCAAGAAAATCGAAGTAAATAAAAATTTGAAAATTCTTTTCAATAAGGCCCAATTTTATATGCTCCGCAGTATCATCAGCTCGAGTGTTTCTCATGAAATATTTTTTTTCCATAACAGACGGACACAGATCCTACATTTATAAAGATTCCCTTCCAAGTTTGCAATTCGAGCAAAATTAATTCAGAAATGATACATATACAAAAACAATTGGAGAAGGTAGTATATCCTCAGCAAACTAATAGTCATTAGACCGTTCGACTTTCTGCGGAAGATTTTCGTTTTTTTTTATGGGTGCTGCCTTTTGTGTGGAAGTGACAAATCCGTCAAGAGTGTTGAAGTTGAAAAAATAATATCTGTCAAGTGGCTCCCGCCCTCCCGCCAGTGTAGATACAAATTTGTGCCCGTTATATCGCATTTTCCATGACTCCGCAAGATTTCCGGTGGTAGCTGTTCGCGTTTCTGTCAAATATTATCCTTAAGGGCTTTGAAGGAAGAATTTTGGGATGATTAAATCGAGCGATCTTGGTGGCCATGCCAAATCGCCCAAACAGGACATTACGAATAAAATAATGCGAATTATATGTGACATAGAAATAAGACACGGCAATTCTCCGCTTTAGTTCAGCCGCCATCCCTGGAGATAAAAAAATCCGAGACAACCACCTTCAGTCTCAGAACATCGTGCCACACATCTTTCCTATCCTTCTTTCTCTTCCGTAACTTCATGCCCACGCTGTGTTGAAACATTTAAAGGGTAATCATATTCCCTTGAGCGTGAGTAGATTATAAAAAAAAATTACGCAACCAGCAAACGCTTCCTTTACAATATCCATTGTGGTTCATGCTGTGTGTGCGGTTGCGCAGTCTTGTTGGAACCACATGTTCAACAAGCTCAGCTTGTCCAATCCCGGCAGTAAATGTCATTTATCATGGCCCTGTAGGGTTCGCCAGTAACAGTGACTATGGCTTCCTCAAAAAAATACGGCCCAATAACTCCTCCCGCGTGACCGCCGCACCGCACAGTGGCTTTAATTGGATGTAATGGCTCTTCGTGTATCACACGTAGTGCCCCAGAAACAAAGATGTTGCTTATCCTCTTGATGTTGAGATTAAGGATTGCTTGACAGTAATTCACACGCGACGGACGGTCAGCAGGCACAGTTTTCACTTTGTATGGGAATCTGTGTAAGTCTTCCACTAAAATTTTTTGTAGGGTCCGTCTGGTGATATCAAATCGTGTGATGGTCTTCCTTCTCAGCGTCATCGGCAGCCATAGCAACGATTTTCTTGGCCGAAAGACCAGTCCGATGGCGGCCACTCCCTGCATGGTCTCCTGTGTAACGAAGTAGAAGTATATGAAATAAAGTGTTAGTTAGAATTAAGATAAAACTGAATAAAGTCGGACATTATTTGGAGTTCTGAACTTTCAAAAACCGAGTTTTGTGCTTTCTTCGGACTGACCCTGGACAAGCTGACGCTACCTCAGCCTTTGAATAAAAAAGCATCACACCTGTGGTTCCAGTCTGTTCGAATTGAGTAGCTTCTAAGCGCCGCGCCGGAATGTTGGCCCAGTTGACGCGTTTGAAATTCACGCTGTGCCACCACCGACCAATTATTATTGGTCAAAAAAAATCGACACAATTTTTCTGCGGTCTTGCGTTGTATAGCGCTCCATTGCTTGTCTGTTTGTACACTGCAGAAGTCTAGTTCACAAATTTCAAATATGATTGACGTACGTCGCCATTTGCAAAAACTATAACATCTTCCGATAGGGTGATTAATTTTGTGCCACCGTCTATATACATTTTGGCTCATAGGCCATGCTTTAATTTCTTTATTAAAATTGTATTTATGTATATTTTTAAGAACAATCAATAAAGATTCTAATCTAATCTATCTAATTATTGTGTTGTGAAAATATAATTCAATTCAAAAAAACTCGAGATTTTGATTAAACTTGTCGTTTTAAAATGTATCCATATCCATACGTACTATAAGGCAAGTTATGCATTCGTAAAAAAAATGCAACTCAATATTTTTATCAAGGTCAAGGTTTTGATCAAGGTTGACATTACGATGATAGCGAAGACCACAAACTTGGGTCTCGCAATTCTGTCTGTCTGCCTGTATGTCTGTCTGTCTGTCGGTTCGACTACAGCCTAAACGGCTCGGCCGATTTTCTTCAAACTTGTTAGATATGGGTTTTAAATTTTTCTCCCCACAGGTTTTTTTCTTTTTTTTAAAGACCAAATATAACGGTACCTGCCATACGATTTTTTTCGAAATTTTATACATATTTTTTTTTCTCAAAAACTGTTCCACAGAATTTTAAAAAAAAAACTACTGTTCCACAGAATTAAAAAAAAAATAATTTGAAAAATTTCATTTAGTTAAAACTAGGTAATGGTTGAAAAAAATTTTCCAAAAAATTGTTATTTTTTGTAGGAGTCCATTTTTTTTGTTTTTGATTTTCTCGAAAACGGTACAGTCGATTTTGATCATTTTTTTTTATGGTTAAGCTCCTTCACAGTCTAAATATTATTGCATATTCAAATTTTCAATTTTTTATTTTTTGGATTTAAAAAAAAAAATCAAAATTTTTTTTTTGGAAACCCAGTATTTTGAAAACTCCAAGATCGATTTTTTTCAAACTTGATAAATAAAAGTTTTTTTAACATAATCTACAAGATCTGAGAAAAATAATTTTGTTTTATCTAAAACTAACGGTACCTTCCATACGAATTTTAAAAAATGGTTTTCGAAAATCGTATTTTTCTCGAAAATGGTTCCGAGAATTTTTCTAAAATTTTTTTCTTTTAATTAATTTTAACGATCTTTAATTTAATAAAACAAAATTGAAATCTAGATATTACTGACTGAACCTACCATAGAACGATTTTTTCGAATTTTGAATTTCTCATTATCGGCATAACAGATTTTAATGAAATTTTTTATAAAGAAGCTCTTAAAAAGTTTAAAAAACATTGCATATCAAAACTTAAAAAAAGTGTTTTTTTTTAATTTTTAGAAAAAAAAATCTTTTTTTTTTTGGAAAATTCGATATCTCAAGAACGGCTTAATATGTTTTTTGGAAATTAGACTCTTATTCGTACAATAATAAAAACTTAAGATTGGCATACCAAAATTTTTTCTTAAATATGTTTTAAAAATTTTGTACATAAAAGCTTATTTTTTTAAGGAACCACTACAACGACTTATAATTTTTGTTCTTGCATAAATTTATATTTGCATTGCATTCTGTTCTTATCTCTTACTACTAAAAGAATTTAAAAAAATTCATTTTATCCTTATGAACAGTTTTGTTTAATAACATCCGTTTTCAAAATTCCTAGTCTATTACATAGGAGCAAGTTCGTGCGACCCAGTCGTGCATTTTATTTTTTTAAATAACGGTACCTGCCATACGAATTTTTTTCGAAATTTTATAAATATATTTTATTTCTTAAAACCTGTCCCACAAAATTTTTTAATTTCATTTATTAAAGCTAGGTAATGGTTGAAATTTTTTTTCCATAAAATGGTTATTTGTGGTAGCCCCTGGAACCATTTTTTTTGTTTTTGATTTTCTCGAAAGCGGTACAACCGATCTAAATCATTTTTTTTACGCTAAAATTTCTCCAACATATTCAAATTTTCAATTTTTAATGTTTTAGATTTTTAGAAAAAAACTTAATTTTTTTTTTGGAAATTTAATATTTTGGAAATCCCATGCTCGATATTTTTTTTTTTTGAAAATTTAATTAAATTTTTTTCTAAAAATCTAAAAAATAAAAAATTGAGAATTTTGATTTATTACTGTATCTACCATAGAACCATTTTACCGTATTTTGAATGTCTCATTATCGACGTAACGGATTTTAATAAAATTTCTGATAGAGAAGCTTCTAAAAAGCTTAAAAGACATTTAATTTCAAAACTTAAACAAAAAAAAATATTTTCTGAATTTTTGAAAAAAAAATCAATTTTTTTTTTTGAAAAATTCATCATTTTAAAAACGGTTTAATATTTATTTTTGGAAATTATTTTTTATTCGTTTAATACTAAAAACTTTGAGTTGGCGTAACAAAATTTTTCTTAAAAATGTTTTAAAAAATTTGTGTGTAAAAGCTTATTTTTTTAAGAAATCACTACATAAACCAATATTTGCTTGAATCACATGGCTTCCTATTTTTACCTCCAACTTGTTTGAGTCATTTAAAAAATTAATTTTATGCTTAGGAACAGTAAAATAACCTTAATTTTTGAATTTCTTGGTCTTTTACATAAGAGCAAGTTCGTGTGACCCAGTCGTGCATTTTATTTCTCTTATTTTCATTTATTATTATTTGAGAAAATATTTTTTTTTGAAAATCTCTTCCACATATTTTTTTTTTAATTTCCGTAAATCGTTATTAGAAAAAAAAGGTACAACTGGTTTTTATAAATTCTTACGATAAAGCTCCTAAAACGTTGAAATAATAGTACGTATTCGAATTCTCCAAAAAAAGATATCAGAGTTTCATTTTATGAAAACTCCATATTTCGAAAATCTCATAGTCGATTTTTTTTTGAAACTTAACAATTAAAGGTATTTTTTCCAACCAAAAAAAACTAATTTTAGTACTTAATTAATTTTACGATCTACTATTATTCAATAAAATAAAATTTTTAATTCAAACCTTAAATTTTAAATTTGAATTTTTAAATTTTAAACAGCATGTATGATACTACTTCACAATTTGCTAACTTTAAAGTAGTTTGTTAACTTCTTGATTTTAACCGTTTTCTTACTAGTATCGTACTAAAGCAACACACCTAAACCATTGACAGTTCGTGCAATAAAACTAAGTAGACAGACCTTTTTTGACGTTTGTCATATGAAGAGTCATACAAAGTTAGCACGATACTAAAAATATAAAATAGGTATTCGATGATTTTAACATTAATAAAAGAGTAGTATGATGCTTTGTTTGATAAAAATTTGCAAAATGGTTGTTTTAACCTAGTTTCATACTGAAACAGTGTTGACATCGTACTAATTCCACTAACATTTTGCGCTTTTTTTTATTTTTAACTTTCTCAATTTTATGCAGAATCGTCTAAAAAGTTAAAAGAAATAAAATGCACGTACTTGTTTTTTGCGTAAATGTACCTTGGAATATAAAAATTGCTTAAAAATAATAAAACATGGATTTTATTAGAGCAACATGTTCAAAAGCATAACATTGCCATCCGATTTCTAGAAAAGTATGAATTTTTACAAACATACATAGTTTAAAAATCGATTTATGATTAAATTATTTTTTATATAGAGAAAAAAAATTGGTGTGCCAATTTTAAGTATTTAATAATAAATATTTTAGGAAATAATTTCAAAAACTAATCGTTCACACGTTTTCGAGATATTGATTTTGCAAAAAAAAATGGAATTATTTTTTTTTAAACAAAAAATATATGTTTATTTTTTTTCGAATGTTTGTAATATACAATATCATTCTAAATTCAAAGTAGCCCTCTTACAAACATTTTGGTCAAAATTCTTTCAGCCGGGAAATGATAAATTAAAAAATTAAAAAAAAAAATGCACGACTGGATCGCACGAACTTGCTCTTATGTAAAAGTACTTTGGAATTTGAAATACATTTCATAAAAAACATGGATTTAGTGAGATAAAAATATTCAAATGCATGAAATTGCCGTCTGATTTCCGGAAAAGTATGAATTTATGCAAACAAATTTTAAAAATCGTTTTATTAATGAAGTAATTTTTTATATAACAAATTTTTACTTGCGACTTATAGGTACTATAAGGCAAGTTATGCATTCGTAAAAAAAATCGAAATCGAGATTTTGATCAAAGTTGACATTACGATGATAGCGAAGACTAAAAAAAGTGGGTCTCGCAATTCTGTCTGTCTGTCTGTCTGTTCGACTACAGCCTAAACGGCTCGGCCGATTTTCGTCAAACTTGGTAGATATCACTTTTAATTTTTTTCCCCACACGTTTTTTTCTTTTTTTTAAGACCAAAAATAACGGTACCTGCCATACGATTTTTTTTTCAAAATTTTATAAATATTTTTTTTTCTCAAAAACTGTTCGACAGATTTTAAAAATAAAAATACAAACAAAATTTCATTTAGTTAAAGCTAGGTAATGGTTAAAAAAAATTCCGAAAAATGGTTATTGAGGGTATGGAACCATTTTTTGTTTTTAAATTTTCTAAAAAACGGTACAACCGATTTCAATAAATCTCCCCAAAAACCTTACTAGAATTGTGTACTAAAAATACTTTAAAAAAACTTCAAAATTTTTTTTTTCAAAACTCAATATTTCGAAAAGCCCATGCTAGATTTTTTTGAAACTTGATAAATAAAAGTTTCTTCATATAATCTACAAGATGTAATAAAAAAAATTAGTTTACCTAAAAATAAAGGTACCTACCATACAAATGCTAAAAAATTAAAAAAAAATGGTTTTCAAAAATCGTATTTTTCTCGAAAACGGCACCTAGAATTTTGATAAAATTTTATTTCTTCCAAATAATTTTTACGATCTTTAATTTAATAAAAAAAATTGAGATTACAGCTTGTACCTACCATAGAACCATTTTTTCGAATTTTGATTTTCTCATTATCTACATATCGAATCTTAATGAAATTTTTTATAGAGAAACTTCTAAACAGTCTAAAACACATTGCATTTAAAAACTTGAAAATAAATATTTTTTGAATTTTTGGAAAAAAAAATCTATTTTTTCTTTTTTTTGAAAATTCGATACCTCCGAAACAGCTAATATTTTTTTTTTGTAAATTTAATTTTTATTCCAACAGTAATAAAAACTTTGAATTGGCGTACCAACATAAAAGCCTTTTTTTAAGAAACCACTACAAAGACTTATAATTTTTGTTCTTGTATAAATTCATATTTGCTTAGCATTCTGTTTTTGTCTCTTACTACTAAAAGAATTTAAAAAAATAATTTTATCCTTATGAATAGTTTTCTCTAATAACATTCGTTTTTAAAATTCCTAGTCTATTACATAGGAGCAAGTTCGTGCGACCCAGTCGTGCATTTTATTTTTAAATTTTTTGTGAACAAAATTTGGGATGCCAAAAAATATTTTTTCGAATATTTTTATATACAATATCATTTTAAACTTACGGGGGCTCCTGCTAAAAATTTTTGTTTAAAATCGTTAGAGTCGCTGATGAGAAAGCCGAAAATCAAAAAAACGGTTCTATGACAGGTACCGTTAATAACATTTCACCCCAAAATTTTGTTTTACCAAAATTGAGTCCATGTCCAGATGCAGAGTAGCACACTTAATTTTGTTTCATCGAAATCGTTAGATCCGTTTTCGAGATAAACAAGATTTCGCAAAACGGCTGTATGGAAGTTATCGTTAGTTTTGGAGCTGGAAAAATTTCAATTTCTCATCTATGTATTTACCAAAGACCATTGAGTTCCGAGTTTGAGAAAATAGCTTCACCGGCTTAAGTGTAGGTAATATGTAGGTCGGGGTACAGACTGACGGAATTGCCCGTTTCACTTTGTTCATATTTTGTATTTATTAATGCAAATTTCACATTTAGACTACATTTTTATTATAAGTGAAATGCTTTACGAAAATTAATAATTATTAAATTTTAAGTTTAATTTAATAGAAATTAAATCTAGCTTCTTTTTTTTTGTTCTCTGTCGTCGTAAAGTCAACTTTGATCAAAGTCTCGAGTTCGATTTTATTTTCAAATGCAAAACTTGCCCTTAAGTAATTATGTAAGTAAGAAATATTGCATATAAAAGCTTCACAAAAAATGTTTCCTTGACTTTTGAAAAAAAAAATGAAAATATGGTCAATTTTGTTTAGAATTTAGTTTAATAATAATAATATTAATAAAACCTTAAAATTGGCGCTCCAACTATTTTATTCAAAATAATTTTTTTTTTTTTTTTTAAATAAACACGATTATTTAAAAAAAAGAACCGCTTACACGATTTATAATTTTTGTTATTTTTGGATGACCTATTCCCCGAGTCAGCAATTCTTACCTTGAGAGCAATGACCCAAATAAATCGCTCCATAATCTCTTCAGAATCTGTAAGTCGATCAAGTAAGGCCATTCCCTTCGGCTGCTGTTCCCGTTTTTTTTTTTTTTTTTTTTTTTTTTTTTGATAACCTCAAATGAGTTGGCGTTCTCCAAAATCGTACCGCCAAATAAGACCTTATTCTTCTTAATAACCATAAACCTTCCAAGAATAACCACAAAAATTAATAAAATACGTAATTTTTAATGTCAAAACGCTCAAGATTAAGATTCCAGATTCAACCAATCGAGACTTCGTCCCCAACCTTTTATAATTCCTTTCCGTGAACAGGTACACTAGAAGAAATAACCTAAACAAGAATTTCCTGGTGTTTTTTCCGTCAAAATTTCTCTCCGGTTAATATTCCAGCATTAAAAAGAAAAAATAATTTAAAACCATGTGCCATAAATTTATGTTCTTAAACCTCCCGCTCTTCCCCCCAATTATATATATAATTGAAATTCACCCCAAAGTAATTTTAAAAATCAGGAAGCCATTAATTCATCAGATTCTTTTCTTTTTTTTTTTAATTCTTTTAATATTTTGAGTGGAGAGATCTCTTCAAGCACAAACTCTTATTTATAAATATAATTTTGTCCGTTTAGGTCCGATGGATGCAACAACAACACGAAAAGCTGCGTCCCAAACGCGACTACAAACCAGAATACGCTATACCTGTAGATTACAACCCCTACGAGGTATTAAGGCCCTCTGGAACGGGCTACGACCGTGTGGTCTACCAACCATCAGCAAGTGGGCCATCAGCAGTACATCGACCGACGTCGTCACTGTTGCGCCACCCAAGAATTCAGTACAGAGACGCTGGGCCGCACAATATTTTTCCAGATCCTTTATTCAAGGAGCAGTGGTACTTGGTGAGTAAAGTATGTGTACATTTATTGTTTTGTTTTACCAAGCCTCTTCAGAGTGCGGTTTTGCGGTTTCGTAGAAAATACACCGGGGCATCTGTAGAAAGATAGATATATACCAAAGGTATAGGTACATATATTTCTTGCGGTCGGATGAGGGCAACAAAATGCATAAATCCTTCCAACTAACAATATGTGTGGGTGTTTGTGGTGGTAGATGTTGTAATCGTGCATTTGAGTGGGTATAACGGTACTAACACCATACACACTACAAAATCCCCTTCTGCTTTTCATCTAACACGCTTGACACAAAACTCTTAAGAAAATAGCAAGGAATGGCTTTGTTTCCTTTGCAGACTTAGTGCAATGCCCACAATCCAGGTGTAAGCATGCCCTACCCAACCCACATCCCAAAGAAGGGTTCACAGAGTATTAAAAATATACAAATAAAAAAAAAAAACAAGGTTAAGTTCAAAGCATCATAATATAACTAAAGTCGTTCCTTTTGTCCCAAGTTGAAGCACATAAGGACTTAAGAAGAGGAGTCTTATGGGTGAGGTATAAGTATGCAAAGTCACAGGAAGATCTGTGCATAATATGCAAACCGAGAAAACATCTTATAGGTACATACTTTGAAATGAGCTTAGAAGTCGGCTCTTAAATAAAGGATAGGTACAAGTACCCCTAAGTTTTCTTTATGATTTATTTATACAACTTTCAGCTTCATAGTTGTGGTGTCTCAAAATCTGCACTAATCTGCATGTAGATATTATTTTAGCTTGCTCCAAAGAAAATGTTTCCTTTCGGTTCACAGTTGAACGGCTTACAATTAACTAAGAAACTCCTACATACACACATACCGACATACGTTCGCGCTTGGATTGTATAGCAAGGATCTTAGATTTATGTACATTTATCGCAAGGAATGATGGAACTCTGATGAATCATGCGGTTTTAACCTCAAGAACTATCCGAAAATCTTGCAATTAGTTCGAGAAAGACATTGACAATATTCACCACTTTTTGCGAATAAGCTCGAGGGAAAAAGAGAAGTTTAGTCGTTTTTAATTTTATGGGAAATTGTAGATTTATTCTTACATTTGGGAAGATACCCAATTAAAGTGGATTTAGTTCTTGTTTTTAATTAAGTTTATTTTCATGACTTTTAGATAAGAATCAAGTAAACTAAGATAAATAACTAATTTAAAGCCCTTTTTTAACACACACTTAAGGTATTCCGACAACCCTTAAATTGTTTGAGCGCAGTGCGAATGTTTGAGGAAAGTTAAAGAGGATTCAAAAGGAAATACCGATGCACATTGGTGTTTAATGTCGGAATATTATAATGGGCGGGAAATATACAGCCGGGTAAAGCATTCAACATTCGTGCAGTGCGGCTAAAGTAACAATCTCTGAATTCAAGAGTACATCCGAAGTTGGGCTCAAGGGTAATCTGATGGGCATTCCCTGCAGCGCGAGTATTAAAGTTGAATTGTTTAGGGGGAGGTATACAACTGGCTATTTCACTAGATGACTGTTTATTAAAATAACGGTAAACTGATGAAAGACAAGAAATATTGCGGCGGTGCTCGAGAGATGTTTATCACCTATCATTATTAAAGCTCTTTTCTGGATTCCATCCAAGATACTCAAGTGAATTATTGGAGAACTTACCCAAATATGCGCTTTTGCACAAATATAAGGCTTATAGATTATGGCCAGATGCGAAGAGGTGAAGAATTCCGTGCATCGTCAAAGGAAACCTAAATAGTTAGCTTTCGCTTTTGGCGAATACGTCGAATTTGTGCGGTCGGTCATATACACACCGAGAACTGAAAGCTGATTTCTCGTTTTACGTGGACACCTGCCGTTAAAGCTTAATTCCAAGGTGGATTTACCCACATTAACCGAGTCAAAACAAGTGTTGACCGCACCGCCCTGAAGTAGCATTACACCACGCCAGTAGCAATTTAGCGAACAAGGCATTTTCACACACCTTGCCAAGGAGCGAGGCCTATCTTGCATCCGAAATAAATTTTGGACATCAATTGTTTTTTCGATTTTGGCAACCAAGGCCTCCACGATACTCCCACAGGGGCGCCTACCTCATAGATAGTCTGACTCTGCGAGGCCAAGCATCTGGCGACCAGAATATAGCTTCCGGTGGATCTTCGCTACCGTGTAGTTCATTTCATGGGAGTGACTCAACACTCGAGGCCAAGCAAACCTCCGATGTGCACATTTAAACATCGACCAAGGTAGAAGGCAATAGCCTAATGTGCACACCTACGCCCACAACACCCAAGCAACTCGACGAAATCAGATCGCGAATAGCACCACCCAAGTCGTTCAACACCACAACTGAAAAATACCATTAACAGAGAGTGCACATAGACAATACATGCACTCGGCCCTGCTACGAGCCCGGAAAATCATATGACCTAAAAACTACAACGAAGACAACACAAATACAACAACTACCAGTGTGGCTGGTAAATTCGCGCACGAGCCACTGTCGCTATACACCTCCAGGCACGTAATCGGGAACAACTAGAGCACACCTGCCAGATAGCTCAAGCTCCACACAGCTCCTCACCCCAATTCCACCAAGCCAACGACTCGGGACAAAGAGCGCAATGGCTATGCTAAAAAACAGTGTTGAATAGAGCCCGCAACTGATGATGAGTGAGTTGGGAAGAGACCAGCCCCCCCTCCCAACCAAACACCACCACTTATAGACTCCTGATGTTGTGGATTCATAAAAATCCAGGAAGTACACAGCCGCAGACCTCACTAGGCCCCATATTAGCCTCAGGCAATCAGCCAAGATTTCTTGTAAACAAAGAGTTATGTCCTGCTAACAAAGATCAACGATGGGTGAACCCCAATCCATAGTAGTGACTATTGCCGCCGAGTCCGGAAAAAGCTGGCCAGATTATCAGGCGTTTCCCTATTAAAAAGGAAGCGCCTGAAATCCCAAGACTCGTCTATTCACACACTACACCAATTGCAGGGAGATCCCTGAAGTGGGCATATTGGGGACATTCGGTTAATACAAGTGCCTTGGGACCTCTCTCGGAACTCCACACGAAAAATCAATCGGCCGAATCAGGCGAGATCCTTTCATGCAAGAACGCATTTAAGGAAGCATGACCAGACAGCAGAAAGCCAGTGAAGAGTGATAAGTCCAGGTATTCCCGCTTGCTCGCCCTTCAACTTCAGGAAGAAACTGGTAGGTTATTCTACCCTTCTCGCTGTCAGTCCAACGAGACTATCATCTGGAAAACACACTAATCCTCAACAATACTTTTCTGTCATGAACACTCAAATTATGATCACCCATGGCCTCGCTTCAAGCGCATACAAAAAGCTGCCGGCTATACCACGACGTATCACCTCCAGGTCAGGTGGAGGCACACCAGCCAACACCTGAAGAGACAGTCTTGCAGACTCTCAGTGAACCGCACATCCTCTGCATAAGTTGTCCATACTGAGTTTCATCTTTTTCTTGTGGTAACCGAGTTGGTTGTGACTTGTGATGATGCTCAAGAGAAGAGAAAGTGACTTTTTATTCAGTTGGATGATAACTTCGGTCTTTTGTTTACTGAAACTAGGCCATAATTTTCTGCTTGTAAGACAGGAATCGAGAGAGTTCCATCTCTTGTTTGTTAAGGCTAGAACTTTACTCTTGATTACCTGTTTAAGATTACAAAGTGGGACTTGAACTGTTGTGTCTGCTTGATTAGGATCAGGATCAAGTGTTGATCCTATTCTTGCCAGCTCGTCAGCGCATTCATTTCCTGGGACACCACTGTGATCAGGAACCCAGCAGAGTCTAATGTTGTGCCGTGTACCAAGAACCCTAAGCTCTTCGCGACAGCAAGTTACAAGCTTCGATTTGTTTTCAATGGCAGAAATCTCTTTTATTGCCGCTTGGCTATCAATGAAAGAGACTTGTCTAGCAGCTTTCGTCACTGCTAGAATCTCAGCTTGAAAGACACTGCTGTAATCAGGAAGTCTGAATGAGCTGGATAGTCCAAGGGTTTCTGAAAAGAATCCTGCGCCAACACCAGTTTCCATCTTGGAACGGTCCGTCGGTATTATATTGATATGATCGATTTGCAGGTAGATGGCTCGGTGATTTGCCAGTCCTCTCCGCTGGGAAAGCTGGTCTTGAACGGCTCTGTAGAATCTGCGCATGACCTATCGCACTATGTCGCCAGCTACCAGTTTGACTACGTCGAAGTTCGTTATTGGCTGCTGATTCTTATATAAATAGATCAAGTGGTTTTAGGTTGAGTATAGCTTCTAGACCCGCTGTCGGGGTGGACCTTATTGCCTCAGTGATTCCAATACATGCCAGTCTTGTACCTTGGTCATGATTTAAAGGTTGGTAGGTTTGTCTAGTGCATTCCACCAGACTACGTAACCGTACAGGTCTAACAATGGCCGTATACATCCACACGATAATTTTTGGGGCTTGTCCCCTAGTTTTACCAAATATTCTCTTGCAGTAGTAGAAAGCGAACATGGCTTTATTTGTTCTATCCTTAATGTTGAGACTCTAGTTTAATTTCTTATCCAGGATCACGCCGAGATATTTAGCGTGATCGGAGATTTTTAGTTGGGTCCCTTCAATTATGGGAATTTTAAAAGTCGGTAGTTTCCTTTTGTTCGTAAAAAGAACCAGTTCGGTTTTTTGCGGGTTAACCGCTAGACCGCAGTTTTTAGTCCATGCCTTCACTATAGATAAAGCATTCTCTCTCATTAATTATTTGAAAATTACACACAAAAGGAAATGCAGGGCAGACGTCTGATGATAAAACTTACATTTTACAATCCTTCCATACTGCAAATAGTTTTACTACCCATTTGACAATGATTTGCATTAATAAGCGTGTTTCTTGCATAGTACTTTTTAGTACTTCCCAATTAGTTACTAAATAGAAAGCTGCAATTTCATTTCCACTAAAACTACCCCACGTATGATATAAATGTTGGTATTTATGAGCCATAATTTCATTCGTGTAGGAAGGGGAATGTTGGTATAAATTCCAATAATTCCGAGTTTTTAATGCCACCAAAACTTTTCGGGCCCTTAAGCTGCAGCCCTGGAGTGTATCTTTCTTCATATCATAATTTAATGAAGTTTTTCATCAGTGAATGTAAAATTTTCGTAAGCTAACGTTTTTTTTCATAATTTGATGAAGATTTTCATCAAGCAACGATTTATTTACATAAGTTAATGAATTTTTTCATCAGTTAATGTAAAATTTAAACTTCACTTTCATACATCAATGATTTATTTTCATAAGTTAATGAATGTTTTCGTTATCTTTATTTTATAAAAAAACAAGTGAGTTAATTGAAAATTTCATCAAGCTACGAAATTTTTTCATAATCTAATGAAGTTTTTTTTATCAGTTAATGAAAAATTTGAATTAACCAACAAATTATTTTCATTATCTTATGTAGTTTTCCTTGAATTTATGTAAAATTTTAATCATTAGATGAATAATTTTCATAACTTGATGAAGTTTAATTAAAGAATGAAAAATATCATAAAGTGGTGTAGGATCTAAATCAGTTTATGGTAAGTTTTCGTAAAATCAATTTATTTACATGCTTTGATGAAAGTTTTCGTAGTTTTTACGATGAAAATGTTTCATAGAATTATGAAAACCTTAATAAAAATTCTAAAACTATCTTTTAGACAGGGAAAATGTTTGATGAAGCGTTATCGTTAGTTGATGAAACTTTCATATTATGAAATTATGAAATTTTTCGTTGAACCAATTAAAACTTCGTTGGGCCAACGAAAATGCAGTTAACGTAACGAATATCATATTTTTAGGAAAAATATTATTTTCAGTGTATCTTTTCGCTAATTATGGAGGGAAATTTACCTGTCGCTAGTAATGCTAGGTCATCAGCATATGCAATTACTTGGATTCCGCTATATTTAAGTCTCATTAGAACTGCGTTCATCAGGAGTGTCCAGAGAAGCAGAGAAAGCACCCCACCTTGTGGAGTCCCTCTAGAAGTAAACACTTTAATCTGTTCTCCTAGCTCCGAGTTGATCTGTCTGTTTTTTAGCATGCACATTATCCAGCTGATGATGGTTTTATGTACTCGTACCTTAAGATTTACGAGCTCCTTCAATGTGTAAGAAGGCAGCATCGTTATCAACCGGCCAAACTGTATATCCCTGTGATCAGCCTATACATGTCTGTCAATGAGTGGATAGTGGCTGCAAATGTTTCAAGTACACATAAATGGAATTTTGTTAAGCCAGTAATTATCTGAGTTGTAGATATAGTCTCGAACAACAGTAAATAAGACAAAATCTATCGATCTACCTTCATCTGCAAAACATTTTAAAGACACACTACCATTTCATTTAACTCTTTTAAACCCTTTCTAAACAAAACATCTAATCTCCTACAGTGAAGGCTTGTCTATTCTAAATTCAAACTATTAGTGACTTCACTTTGTACATATTTAACTGTCTTCCCAGAAACATTCTGGGGTTAAATAAGAATCCATTATCTACAGAAGTATATCTATTTCGGCTTCAAACAGCAACTGAAATATACCCTATGCTGTACTCAAATCATAGTGTTACTGGGGGGGCACAGCAAATACCCTTTGCAATAAAATAAATAAATTTGTTAGAATTATGTCTGTAAACCTTAAATCCCAAAACGAACTTGAAGTGTGGTAAATAAAATTAAAATAAAATATGCAAAAGGAGCAAACGCAAAATAAAAGATACAATATCTATAGGTTTACCTTTCTAACCGACCTGCAAACTAACTACGGCTATGTACATATATATACGGCTCGAATGGCAGGCGTGCAAAAGTAAAGTAAAATTTTCTCTCCCCATAAGGCAGCCGTCAAAGACCTAATCTTATTTTTATCGTAATGCTATGAGATGATTGCGGGTATAAAGGTAAAAATCGGGAAATTCAAAAGGTACGAAAAGAGAACTCTTTTTGTCCGTAAGCATTGGCCGATGGTAGGGACACAGTGGTGGACCGGGCAGGACAGGACAGGAACGAAGCAAATAGTTTGCCTTCCGGCTTCTTATCGCAGGACCATGATAATCAGCATTAAGAAAATGAGAAGCTGTCAAGGAGATACCTTGTACCTTTGATATTAAAGATGATACAAAGTTGTTGGTAGTTGGATTGTTGAGAAGATCTTATATATAGATAAGCAAGCTTTGGGAGTAGTATGTCCTTTTCATTTCATCACCCAAAGGATGGACGAATTGTTTGGTTGGGTTATTCCTTTCGGTCTTCTTTTATACTATACGCACGATAGAGCAAAGCACAAACGCAAGTTTAAATTTGTATCTATTCAAGACATTCATGTATATAGACCATCAGAAGGACGGATAAAGGTAGGACGGTAAGTTCCGATTTTATTTTTTTCTGAGTTCATTTTATCCCGAGTTGAGTTCATATGAAATTTGCATCTGAGACAGTATTTTTATTTCGATCCATTGGAAAGAGGTTGTTTTTGTATCTAGCTGAGAATTCAAATGAATAAACTTTACTTTTCGCGTGAAAAAAAAACAAACTGACATTTTTTCCATCCTTAGGTATTCGATTGATAACGAAAATGTATTCAAACTTACTTAACCGCACAGCGTGAATTTACTTAAATTTTGAAGCGGCAAATACACACGACACTTGTGTTACACACCGGTTTCGGTGTACGGAAATGTGTGCCGTCTTAGAGCTGTGCTAATCGTTCATTTTGAAAGATCGAATCAATCATTGATTGATTGGTTCAAGGATTCGATCTTTTCAATCAATCGTTCATTCAATCAAAATCATTTTTTATCCAGCCATTTTGTTCCGAACGGGAAAGAGATCGACACATAATATTTTCAATCGTTCATCTAAAATATTTTTGAAGTAAAACTTCTTTTCCGGCATTGAGGGTAAAAAATTTTCTATGCAGCTGTCAGTGCCATGTCAAAACGACACGTTATCCGTCAAATACAGCGACATGTTTTTAGATTACAAAATGTTTGGACGTTTATAGGTTAGAATTTTACAGAAGCTTTGCTTAAGGGAAAAAAAGATTCAACTTCTACCGCGCGTACGTCAGTACACACAACCTTTTTTATCCAATTGTTTCGTTCTGACCGAGACCAAAAAATGGGAACATGAACGAAAGTTTGGCTTTTTTTCGACTTCGTTCGGCCATCTTTCATTATATATAAAATGAAGAATATACATTCTATTTCATTACCATTCCTATTTGCTATATATATAAAATAATTGAGAACAAGTTGAATGAACGAAATATAATTTTTTTTCGTTCGTTTCGTTCAGTTTATGTTCATCGGTTTCAGTCGTAAGAGATTGACATTAGGATTGATTGATTTTGTTTACTGTGATTGCAATCAATCAATCTTTTTGGTGAACGGGTGACAAAGACTGAGGCCCTTATTGCGAGTGTCGTTTGTTAATCGATCGACGACTTTTGTCGAAAATCGATCATCGAAAAATTAAGATATCTGAAAGTATTCTTGTATAAGATACCATAAGCTGTGTTTTTATACGTGGTTACAACATTAAGTTATCTAAATAGCTTTGGATACAAATTTTAACCCATCAAACGTTTTTGCAATATCGACTTTTATCGAATCGAACGTTAACGACACTCATAATAAGGCCCTGAGTCAAACGCGATTGACACAGCTCTATGCCGTGTGTGGGCTGGTGCGCACACCGATTTTCTGTGTCAGACACCGTGTGAGTAAAATCAAAAGTTTTTGATTTTTGGTGTCGGTGTGTCGATCGGTGTGATGTGCGCGCAAATTTGCTTTTCAGTTGCAGCCGTAGGTGTAGGCACACCGGTGTGCACACAAGTGTCGTGTGTATTTGCCGCTTAACGATTCGGCTGCATCTGAATAGAAAATGTGCGCGCACATACCCATTCACATCACACCGATCGAGACAGCGACACCAAAAATCAAAAACTTTCGCTTTTACTCACACGGTGTCTGACACCGAAAATTGGTGTGCGCACAAGCCCACACATTTCGGCGGTCTGTGGCCGCCATGACTCTTCAACGATTAGTGGCCGAATCTGAGACAACCCTATCAGCTTACATTCGTACGTTTAAGGAACATAATATCGGCAGAGAGCAATACCGCAGTCCGGGACGTAAAAGTGTAAAGCAGTACCCGAGAGGGTCGATTCCTTGCCGTGCACAAGAACTTGGCCTTTTGTAGACTTCAACTTGGCGAGTATTGCATCGGCCCCAACATCTGACCCAGGAGTTCAAAGCTCATGACCAAGGCCAACGATTCTTGTTCGCTGACTGGTCTTCGAATCGTTTGGAATAGCGACCTAATTTTGGCCAAAAATTATCTTTAGCGATGAGGTGCATTCTTGAATGAATGCTTGTGCTAACAAGCAAAATCGACGGTTCATAAGGTGACAATGCATCTTTGGAAAGTATCATTTTTTAAAAGATTTTGGGCCGGCGCGCGGCTCATTGAGAGCCTTAACCGTAACTTACAACTCTCAACCGTTCCTGTGGGCATGTAACCAGGAATGGAGGGGACCTACAATTTTCTGCTGATTCCGAACGGCTAATGAGCAGTTAATTAATATATTCACCGGTGTTTAAATAGAAAACGAATAAATTTCTGGATTAAACAGTCGACATCCTAAAACACGAAAGCTTTAAAAGTTGAATTTTCCCTTACTCGAAGTTTTTCATTATACGAGTAGTGCTTCTATCAAAACTTTTCATTTATTATGTCTTCAAATGGGTAATTTGCTTGCTATTTTATTTTTGGCAACACTGGTTTTGACAGCTCACGCACGTTTTGTGTTTTGTGTCACTGTCAAACATCTTCAGTTTGGTCTATAATTTAACCATGAATCGTCTTACAAACGAATTCTTTATCAAAATGCGTGCTCTGTTAAGAAAGTGTATCGCGCGCTTATTTTATGGCCAGTTTAATCCATCTACTGAGGCGGCTATTTGGGCTACTGTGACTAATTTACATTGTTGGACATTAAACCACCAACACGCTTACGTAGAGTGCGAACTGAGAAAAATATCGCAGCTGTAAAACTGGCCGCAGTGTTAGTGATGATGATGACCGTGAATTATCGGTTCGGCGGCGTTCGCAGCAATTGGGCCTCTATTACTCCACTACGTGGAAAATTTTGCCGAAAGATTTAGGTGTGAAGCCTTTCAAAATACTGCTGGTGCAAGAATTGAATCCGAGCGACCTACTACAACGTCGAATTTTCGGTGAATGGGCTCTTGAAAAGTTGGCCAAAGATCCACTTTTTTATCGAAAAATTGTGTTCAGCGACGAAGCTCATTTCTGGTAGAATAGATACGCGAACAAGCAAAACTGCCGTATTTGGAGTGAAGAGCAGCCAGAAGCATTGCAAGAGCTACCAATGCATCCAGAAAAAGTCACTGTTTGGTGCGGATTATGGGCTGGCGGAATCATTGGGCGGTATTTCTTCAAAGATGATGCGAATCGCAACGTTGCTGTGAATGCTGAACGTTACCGTGCGATGATAACAAACTTTTTTTGCGCAAAATGAAAGGGCTTGACTTGCATGACATGTGGTTTCAACAAGACGGTGCCACATGCCACACAGCACGCGTAACAATGGACCAATTGAGAGGCGAGTTCGGTAAACAGTTTATTTCACGTTTGGGGCCGGTCAATTGGCCTCCTAGATCGTGCGATTTGACGCCTCTAGACAATTTTTTGTGGGTCTATATTAAGGTTCATGTCTATAGCGACAGGTCCGCTTCGATTGACGCACCGGAAGCCTACATTGAAGCATTTATTTGTAATATCCCGTCCGAAATGTTAGAAAGAATATGCCAAAATTGGACTAAGCGGATGGAGCATTTGAGGCGCAGCCGCGGCCAACATTTGCATGAAATAATTAATATTAATTTAATAATTAATAATAATCAAACATTAAATTACAACGACCGTACTATATCGATTCAAATAAAGATTTCATACATTTTTCTGAATTTTATGTGTTTTTCTAATCACTCGTTATTTTGGACGGCTTACAAATTGTTTGATTTCATTTTTAAACTCAGTCACGATTTTTATATTGGCGCCATCTAATGTCCAGTTCCTAAAGCTGTATTCAGAACGATTGTGATTTCTCAAAATCATGATCTTAGATTTGGTTTAAGGATCCCATAAATCGCAGAAAATCTTGAGCTTATTTATGTAAATAATCTTGCGCAAAGTCAATGGAAATGCTTCAAAACGGGCACAAATGTGTATTAATACTGGTGGCAACCACTTGACGGATGTCATCTCTTTCACTTAACAGAACAAATTGTAAAGGTCCAAATAACGGTTTCCATTACGCAAAATCATTTTTTACTTGCGACTTAAAAGTGCTATATTAGGCAAGTTATGCATTCGGAAAAAAAATCGAACTCGAGATTTTGATCAAAGTTGACATTACGATGATAGCGAAGCCTAAAAAAGTGGGTCTCGCAATTCTGTCTGTCTGTTCGACTACAGCCTAAACGACTCGGCCGATTTTCGTCAAACTTGGTAGATATCATTTTTAAGTTCCCCCCCCCCCCCCCCCGTTTTTTCTTAAGACCATGGAAAATCGAGAGTTAAGCTAGCGTGGACGACATCAAATTTGAGTTAGTTAAATTAATTGTGAATAAATATTTTTTTTCAACTTTTTCTTGGAACATCTTACAGCAACAAATTAGCAACAAATTTACTCTCATTTGTGTGATCGGCTATTCCAAAATTTAGTAATTTCCACGCTATCTTAACATAAATCTAGAACTGTTGCCGATTTCTCGCGATCGGTTCGAGCAACAAAATCGGTGTTTCAGCAACTTATTAGCAACAAAAAAGCCACAAATTTTGGTGTTATTTTTTTTTTTTTCATTTTTGCTGATTTTCCACCGCCAGGTTTTTAGACCTCCATTCTAGATTGTTTTTAAACTTGACAAATAAATGTTTTTCAATATAATCTAGAAGATGTGAGAAGAAAATTTTATTTTTCCATACAAATGTTAAAAAATGGTTTTCAAAAATCGTATTTTTCTTGAAAACGGTGGCGCCTAGAATTTTGATAAATTTTTTTTCCTTTCAATGAATTTGTATGATCTTTAATTTAACAAAAAAAGAATTGAATTGAAGAATATTACGGCTTGTACCTACCATAGAACCATTTTGTCTAATTTTGAATTTCTCACTATTGACATAACGGATTTTGATGAAATTCGTCATAGAAATGCTTCTAAAAAGTTTAATGAGTAAATTCGGGTATAAAAAACACTGCGACCTAAAGATCTACATATTCAGCCTTATTGTGAGTTTCGCCCGGAAAACATTTCCCCCGAAACATTTTTGTTCCCCCGAAATTTTAAAAGCTATTATGAGTTTCCCCCGAATAAAAATTTCACTTCGAATCAGGAGTGACAGTTCGAAAAATAGGCACGTTCGAAAAATAAGACCCGCAATAAATTCTCCCTCCATTGTGATGGAAACGGAAAATGAAATGTAACCTCCAAATTCTCTGTTAACTAAAATAGTGGTACTCGTATAATTTAATTTGCGGCATCAGTTATCTGTCGAAATTACTTGCAATAGAGATAAAATTGTGGCTACGCTAGTAGTGCCACTCATTGTGGCTTCCAATTTTAAATTGGATTATCTGAAACGAATAATTTGTACACCTATTTTTAGACAGCGGATTTATCGCGTTTGGAAAATGAACAGACCTTCTTTGTTTTGGCAATTGTTAGATAAGAATTTCAGGATATAAAATTAAATTGTTATTTTATTATAAAGAATCATCATAAATATAGCATAGCATAGCGTTACGTATCTTGTCTGAGGAAAAACAAATGTTTGAGGAGCGAGCACTTCGAACGAATTTGAGGGATCACTCTAATCCTTTCTAGATGCGTGAGTGTGAAAAGGAATTAATCCTTATTTTTTTTTCAGATTTCATCAGTACTACAGGCAGAGGGTTTACCAAAAAGGAGTTGGCAAAGACCACGATGTTGGTTTGGCACAATCCTCTTTTAGACTTATTCTTACTTTTTTTCCACTCAAACTCACTCTTCGCTTCTTCCAAAATTCGGCCACTTTCTCCAGATTTGCTTTAAGTGAAGCCCTTGGCAATTTTAGGATTCTCCTGCATTTTATTAAGCAGCATATCGCTTTGGTCTTTTTGTTTTATTGTTTTGCTCCTGCATTATAACAAAAAACATGCATTTTAAATTTTATTATCTTAAAATAAACAAACAACTTACATTTTCCGCCTTATTGTGCTCTCGTTCGCCTAATAAAAATAAGTGAAAATTATGGCTGTCAATGGCATATCATTCCGCCCGAAATGATTGCGCACAATAAGGGGAATTTTTCGAACATGAATAATTTTTCGGGTGAAACTCACAATAGGCGAAAAGTGAAATGTCAAATTTTCCGGGTGGTATGTTGTTCGGATGAAATGCTAATTGTGTCCCCCATCTAGAACTGGATGAGGTTGGCTCATCATTACAGTTCTTCCTGCAAATTTGTTCCTTTGAGGAATCGAAGTATTTGGAGTATTTTAAGGGATGATAATTCACTTCCTTTTATGTGGTGCTTGCCCAGATACCTATGCCTTTGATGCACGAGTGCATCACATTTCCCAGTTTGTGGTCAAGTGTCTCTTCGTGAGTGTTGCAGAATCTTCAAGTCTCGTTGTTCACCAGGCCAAGGATGATGAGGTGTCTCCTCAACCTACAGTGGCCTGTGAGAAGCCCCGTGATTTTCCTTAGGTTGTTCCTACTTAAGCTAATGCATGTTAGAAAACGCTCTCGGTTGTAGTCCCCGAGTAGGAGTTTTGACTGTCTCAGCTTAGGGAGTTCTTTCCTGATTTTTGATCTTTTTGCCTCCTCTTCTGTTTTGATCTTATTTTTGATTACATTTTCTCCTATTTCGCAGTAGGGCTCTGGCCCTGTAAGGGGTGTCGATGCACCTATTTTGCTAAGGAGTCTGCCTCTTCGTTGCCCTGGACACCAACGTGGCCTGGTACCCAATGAAGTGTGATAGTGTTATTCTTGCCCAGTTCATTAAGCTTTATCACGCATTTCCAAACAAGTTTGGAACTAATGGCGTAGGAGCTTAGTGCTTTTTGTGCAGCCCGACTGTCTGACATGATGGCAATGTTTTGGTTTTTATATTTCCTATCGAGGTTTCTTCCAGCTCATATGCCTATGGCATTTACTTCTGCCTGGAATATGCTAACGGACTGTCCCATCGGTAAGGAGAGTTTAGTTCTAGGCCCAAAAACTCCAGAACCAGTCCCTTCAGCTGTTCTCGATCCATCAGTGTATCGCATTCGATGGTATTTTCTTTAAGACTGTAGTTTATTGTTTCGCCTAGCCAGTCTTTTTTGCAACTTAACTCCGTTTTGAAATGTTTTTCGAAGTTATATCTTTTGATCGTACCATATCTTGGGATGTCAAGAAGGTTTGTTACTGCGGACCGGAGTATCGAGTCTTTTTCCCTGTTTTTCTAAAAAGTTTAAAAAACATTGCATTTCAAACCTTTAAAAGAAATATTTTTTGAATTTTTGGAAAAAAAATGTCATTTTTCGTTTTTGGAAAATTCGATGTCTCAAAAACGGCTTGATATTATTTTTGAAAATTTAGTTTTAATTCGCCAAATAATAAAAACTTAAAGCAATTTTTTTTC
Organism: Chrysotoxum bicinctum; assembly: GCA_911387755.1. Classification (NCBI taxonomy): domain Eukaryota; kingdom Metazoa; phylum Arthropoda; class Insecta; order Diptera; family Syrphidae; genus Chrysotoxum; species Chrysotoxum bicinctum. The sequence goes on along the minus strand of OU426989.1, from coordinate 105,310,599 downwards.
TTAAAAATGTTTTAAAAATTTTATACATAAATGCTTGTTTTTTTAAAAAAACCACTACAACAACTTATAATTTTTGTTCTGGCAGAATTTGCATAGCATTCTGCTTTCATCTCTTATATCTACTAAAAGAATTTAAAAAATTAATTTTATCCATATGAACAGTTTTCTCTAATAACATTCGTTTTTAAAATTCCTAATCTATATTACAAGTTCGTGCGACCCAGCCGTGCATTTGATTTTATTTAGTGAAAAAGTAATAAAAAACGAAATTGGATGATTAGTTTTGCGCTATATCTTTTATTCCCTTGGAATATTGCCTGATACATAACAGATTTCATTCATTGTCCTCATAATACCGTTTCCCTTGTTCTCACCACAATGATATCCATTCAAATCTTTGTGTATAACCACAAATTAATTAAATCCAAACAAGTCAAAGATATACCTACAATTCGCTCATACCAACCCTCATAATAACTCATCCATCCCTGTTTCCTATCCTAATGAAGCCATAAGACCCTTGTACCTATATTTTTGCGCTTTCTGGGCCAATTTTTAATATGACACCAGACATGGATTACACATTTATATTTATTTGTATACATATTTTATCTTTTTGATACCCATCGTCCAAGCCATCTCATCTCAATAAAAGAATTCTACTAATCCCTATATAGTATATACGCTTCATTTCATTCCTAATTTAGATAAATAGATAATAGATAGGTATATACTTTTATCCTTGTATAACAGATTATTTTGTACATTTCAGCTATTTGCACTTTGTGTATGAAGCAACAACAAAATAAATAAATAAAAAGATTTATCCATTTAACAGTCATTCATTTGTTAGCTCATTAATTTATTTTGGTTTTTCTTTTTCTCTTCCATTCATCTTTTAATGTGTTTCCGTTTGCGGGGATTTGGAAAATACTTCTCTCCACTCACTGAACAACGATAACGACACATCCAACGGCAACAACAACAACAACAACAATCAAAACAAATCTAGAACGGTGGCGCCAAAGATGGTCTGGATATGAATATAGGACCAGCTTGGCAGAAAGGATACACCGGAAAGGGCGTCGTCGTATCCATACTAGATGATGGCATCCAAACAAATCATCCCGACCTTGCACAAAACTATGTAAGTATTTCTTAACCCACATTCTACATTCCTAGAACTAGAATTCCCAATCCTTGTGTACGGCTGTGTAGTGTAGGTACCTTCTTATCCAGGGGCGGATTTACAAATCAAAATTAGCTGAATAGTACTTTTAGATGTAGAATATTTTAGAGGTCCACTCCTTCACCGTAAATACAAAGAATTTTTGTGAGGTAATGGCCAATCGGTGTGTCCCTGGTTCTTTTACGAAAATGAAGGTTTGCAATGCATACATAAGTGGGGGTGTATAAAGAGAGATAGATAAAGCTTTGATTCACTCCCATGATTGTGTGCCAAGCATTGTAATTTACATACCATTTGAATGGGAGCACACTTCCGGAAGTAATTGGATGTTGGCAGTATCTAAGACCAAGGATGTCACGTTTACATCTTCTCATAATAAAAGGATATGCATAAATACGGAAAGGAAATAGGCCGGTCAAGATGACCTTCCTGATGAGTAGACACAAAATGGGAGTGCAAATGAGGGTAGTCTATATACCGAGTAGCTTTATGGTATAGCAGGACATTCTATGGTGGTGGTTTGGCAACAGGCAATTAAGAAATAGCTCTCTCATTTGATTGTGTGGAATGTTCATTGATAGATTTTTCAGAATTAGCTTTTCTTAGATTTGGTACAAACAAAAGGAATTTCAGAATGATAAAATGTGTGAAAAGTTGAATCGAAAGAAAGTTGAGTTCATCAAAGATAGTAAGTAAATCGATAGCATTTTATTGGCTTACCTATAGGAAGCTTTACATTAAAATAAAGCCCATTTGCGCCTAATGTTTTACTTCGCAGAAAAAGTAACAACATTCCTGTATTCATTGGTGAGAACTACTTAAGGTTTTTCAATTGGAGCGATTTGATTTTGGCGGCCATGAGTTTTTTTTTATTATTTTTACTTGCGACTTATAGGTACTATAAGGCAAGTTATGCATTCGTAAAAAAATCGAACTCGAGATTTTGATCAAAATTGAAATTACGATAATAGCGAAGAAAAAAAAAGTGGGTCTCGCAATTCTGTCTGTCTGCCTGTCTGTCTGTCTGTCTGTCTGTCTGTCGGTTCGACTACAGCCTAAACGGCTCGACCGATTTTCTTCAAACTTGGTAGATATGGGTTTTAATTTTTTCCCCCACACGTTTTTTCTTTTTTCTTTTAAGACCAAAAATAACGGTACCTGCCATACGATTTTTTTTTCGAAATTTTATAAATATTTTTACTTGCGACATAGGTACTATAGGGCAAGTTCTGCATTTGGAAAAAAAATCGAACTCGAGATTTTGATCAAAGTTGACATTACGATAATAGCGAAGACGAAAAAAGTGGGTCCGGCAATTCCGTCTGTCTGTCTGTCTGTCTGTATGTCTGTCTCTCCTTTCGATTGCAGCTAAACAAAAAAATGCAAAATCTTATTTATCTCGAAAACGGCTCTAACGATTTTGATAAAAAAAAATTAGGTGTGATATTATGGACATGGACTACGTTTTGGTAAAAAAAAATTTTGGGGCAAAATGTTATTAACGGTACCTGTCATAGAACCGTTTTTTTGATTTTTGACTTTCTCATTAACGGCTCTAACGATTTTAACCAAAAATTTTCAGCAGGAGTCCCCCTACGTTTAAAATAATATTGTATATAAAAATATTCGAAAAATTATTTTTTGGGTTTTTTTTAAATTTTTTTTTTTTTGAAAAATCAATATCTTCAAACCCTATGAACGATTATTTTTTGAAATTATTTCCTAAAATCAATATTATTAAATACTTAAAATTCGCATCCCACATTTTTTTCTTGAAAATTTTTAAAGAAATTTCTTATATAAAAAATTTATTTATTTAATAATAAAACGATTTTTTAAAGTTTGTTTGCATAAATTCATACTTTTCTAGAAATAATGACGGCAATTTCATTTTAAATTCATGTTTTATATTTATAAAATGTATCTTAAATTCCAAAGTACTTTTACATAAGAGCAAGTTCGTGCGATCCAGTCGTGCATTTTATTTTTTTTTCAAAAACCTGTTAAAACTAGGTAATGGTTAAAAAAAGTTTCCAAAAAATTGTTATTTTTGTTAGCCCTCTTGAGTCCATTTTTTTTTTTTTTTTGATTTTCTCGAAAACGGTACAGTCGATTTTAATCATTTTTTTATGGTAAAGCCCAACCACAGTTTGAATATTGTTACATATTCAAATTTTCAATTTTTTATTTTTTGGATTTAAAAAAAAATTCAAAATTTTTTTTTCGAAAACCCAATATTTCAAAAACCCCAGGATCGATTTTTTTTCAAACTTGATAAATAAAAGTTTTTTAACATAATCTACAAGATTTGAGAAAAATAATTTTGTTTTATCCAAAACTAACGGTAGCTTCCATACAAATTTTACAAAATGGTTTTCGAAAATCGTAGTTTTCTCGAAAACGGTTCCGAGAATTTTGCTAAATTTTTTTTTCTTTTGATTAATTTTAACGATGTATAGTTTAATAAAAAAAAATTGAAATCTAGATTTTACTGACTGTACCTTCCATAGAACGATTTTTTCAAATTTTGAATTTCTCATTATCGGCATAACGGATTTTAATGAAGTTTTGTATAAGAAAGCTCTTAAAAAGTTTAAAAAACATTGCATTTCAAAACTAAAAAAAAAATATTTTTTTCAATTTTTAGAAAAAAAAGTCTTTTTTTTGGAAAATTCGATATCTCAAGAACGACTTAGTATTTATATTAGACTACGTTTAGTTTTCTTTTGCTGACGAAATCGCAATGTGAATAAATCTCGCAACCATAAATGAGTGTAGGTAAGCGTTCTTGCTAATAACATCCGCACTCTTAAAGGCGTAAAGGATTATGTGTCCCACATGGTTCGAAGGATGCCATATGCCCACAACAATACCATATTTATGTGATTGGTCCAGGTTAAAGTTCGGTTAAACACCATACTTAGATTTTTAGCAGTTTAAACATATTCAATTGAAGAGTTCTGTAAAAGCACTGGAGGAAATCAAGAAAGGTCAACAACTTTCTTTGAAATCACAAGACTTACAGATTTCTTAGGATTCAATAAAAGAACATTTTTCTGTGACCAACATGCGATTTTGTCAAGATCTTCATTAAGACAGCTGTTAATACCCAGCACAATTTCCCACACAACTATACACATTTCAAAACAATTTAATACCCAGTACAATTTCCTACACAATTCAAAACACTCTATACACATTTCCACTTACTTACTCGTACCTACCTTAAGTAGGTCACAATTCAAGTCACAATAAAAACCTAAAATTCATTTCTTATACATTGTGCAGAATGTGCATATTTCTTTGTTAATAATTTTTTGATTACACATTGTGCGGTGTGTGCACATAATGTTTTTATTTTTGATCAAGTCAATGACACATTGTGCACACGCTGCATATTATAGAATTAGGCAATAAAATTGATTTATTGAACCTTATATTGACTTTGTTAAAATTGTAGAATAAGCTATTTGTTAATTATTGAACTTTTATTGATTTTTGTTAATAAGCTATTTGTTAGTATTTAAGACGATTATGTACGGAAATAAAATTACTTTCTGTTTAACCACCAAATATTGAGTGTTTCTTAAATTATTGCAACTTCCCCCCACCAGCGGAAGGGGTTGCACTAATCGAAAGTCAATAAAACATTTCTCATCAAAAGGAACCAATCAACATTCCCAACCACGTTAAAATCGAGATCTTCTGGTTTATGCACTAGAAGCATCTCACGTTGTCAAGGTGATACCACTTTGGTCGACACGTACTAATCGTACAACAGCTTACACCGTCTTCTATAAGCCTGCCCTAGCGGGCAACTCAAATGCATTTGTACATCATCAGCATACATGTGGATTGAACTATATTTTACCACTGATTGTAATTCGTTTACATAGAGTGAGAATAACAGAGGATCTAGAATCGAACCTTGTGGAACACCGAGAGAGATTTTGAGGAGGTCGGACAGACTATTGTTCAATTGAACTGCTTGCATTCGATCTGTTAAGTAGGAACGCAAAAGCTTTTCACAGCACAGAATAAAAAATTAAACTGACGAAAAATCGGAATGGTCGACCATATCGAATGCCTTCGAAAAATCTAACAGTACTAAAAAATTAATATTACCTTCATATAGATCTTGTCGCAAATCTTCCGTTACTTTGAGTAAAGCTGTGATACAACTGTGACCTTTCCGAAAACCGGATTGCTTAAGTGTCAATAAGTTTGTTAAACTGAGATTTGTAATCATTTGATTTTGCAAGATTCTTTCAAAAACTTTGGACAAGAAAGGTAAAATTGCAATTGGTCTGAAATCATCACTTTGAGAGTTTTTCGGAATTGGTATGATCTTTGCTTTTTTCCATTGATCCATTGAAGGGTAAGACCAATGGCAGTATCAGCTTGAGAAATTTTGGTTACATCTCATCAAGTCCAAAGGCATTAGATTTAATTGACAAGATACTAGCAACTACTTCAGCGCTATCGACCGGTCTAAATGTGAAATTAAAGTTATTTAACGCGTTGTTAATAGGAGCCTCTGGAAGACGAGCCGTAGCTAAAGGAGGTGCTGAGTTCATTGTTATCATAATCATCGACACAAGAATTTTTGCTTCTAGCAACACCAATTTTCGGAGATTGGTCCATAATTGTCGTCCGGTTAACGAAGCATTTAATCGGGAGGAGTATATTTGGCGTTTTTTTGATCGTATTGCTTGATCGACCTGGTTCCGAAGTGAGCGGTAGGTGCAGAGGTGATCACTTAAGCGAAAACGTTTCCAGCGTCTGTATGCATTGTCTCGATCTAGCATTAGAGAGCGAATGTGGTGTGAAAACCGTGGTTTTATGTCAACTTTTTGTTAGCAGTTCATTGAAATAATACTTCTCAAATGTTCTTCCAAAGCAGTATTATCAATCCTGCTAAAGGCCCTGTATTGTATGGTCTGAACTACCAAGGTTACATTGTAATCGAAAGTCATAAATAGTAAATCATTCTTTGAGAAAGCAGAAGCTGAAAGCTGATCATACAGTTTCACTTTTCCAAACTGCTCACCCAAAAAATATCAAGTAACTTTGGAAGATGGTTAGGAAAGTGCGTTGGGTTGATGGTATTAGCAGCACTTAAATGTAATGAGCTCATTGCGTTGAGAAGTGATTGATCTACCAATATATTAGAGTTGAAATCTCCGCATACAATTATGTTGGGACAGTATATTTTTCCATCAATGTAATAAAAGGAAAAAAAATATATTTTATTTTTTGATGACATCTGTCAAATCTACTGTTTATTATTCAGTTACTGATGCCAAATCACCACGGCAAGCTACACCATTGAACAGTACGTCTAAATGATGAAAACTTTAATATCAAAATGAGTTGAAGCCCTTCACAGTCGACTCTTCAATGGTTAGTGGACTAATTTGAGAACTGCGGTTCGGTAAATATGCAACACAATTCGTACGTCGAAGGAAAGAAAGATCGACCGTGAAAATCGCCGCGATCCGTAAAAGTGTACAGCAGTAATCGTGCAAAAGAACTCGAACTTTCGCAGACTTCAACTTGGAAGAATTTTGAGGGGGAACTTGAGCCTACACCCGTAGAAGATCTAACCTTTTTTTTGCGGGTATTTCTGGGGTGGCAGGTGCCTTTAAAGTGAACAGAACACAGGCCTTCCGTCAAATTCAGCCAGATTTATGCGGCAGATTTATGAAAAATTGAACCACTTGAATTCGCGCTACCAGTTGAGTTGAGAAGGGCATTTGAATGATGTCATAGTCCAAAAATAATAATGTACATGGGCCTTTTAAATAAAAAAAACTTCTTTTATTCCATTTCAACAACTTCCTGCCTCCATTAAAAAACCCTTTATAATTATAAGAAAATCATAAAGAAAAAAAATATCCTCAAATGATAACCCTGGAGTTAAGCAGCGTGAGTCTTCAAAATCTTTAAAAAATTATCTTTCAATGAATAAGACTTAACAGACTTTTTCCATTGGCAACGTTCTTTTTTATGACACACAGTACCTACATCTTAGTAGACGTCAAAGCTTTTGAACAAAATCCACCACCACTTTTTGCCCCATTCTTATGAAGAGGTTCTCTTCATGGCTGGCAGATCCCTTACGTAAACATTTCCATCGCTTCTACTGTTCTGAAATCTTCCCTAAAAGATGTAAAACAGCACTTGTCCAGTCGGTTCCTAAAAAAATCGACACATCGCCTCCCTCCTCCTACCGACCGATTGAACTTACGACGACCTTTCAATGATCTTTGAATCACTGATCAATCATCAGCTCAAGAAATTTCTGGAAAATCAAAAGCTTCTGAATGTGGACATAACTCTCCGAAGAGTGGAACAGATCTTTACATTGTTTCGGGGACAGTAAAATTATTGCATTTGGGAAAGTTTGGCATTAATGAATTATTGAATATAAATGAGAATTATCTCTGTTTAAGTGGAGTGATTGAATTAAATTCAAATAAAAGTTGAAGTCACTTGAGCTTTTATTTGAATTTAATGAAATATTCCATGGATTAGAAATTATCTTCTATACTTCATCCAACAAAAATATGGAGTACAAGTCTTATGGGAGAGTTTTTTAAAAATCAGTGGCGTGCTATATTTTTGCACCATACTAAATTAAAAGAACTCCTCTATAAAAAAAAGTGTTTGGGCGCCCGTAAATTTTCGATTGCATCTGATGCAGATCCAACGTCCTATTGACCGCACATCTGAGTGTGCACTGAATTGCTGTGGCCTATGGCGGTTGGTGCTATTCAATTTCAACCCCCATTAAATATTGATGTGCATTCAGAGTTACCCTTGTCCGTCCATTTGGTAACTTGAGGTGCTTCTGATTTTAGAGCTTTAAAAAAACGATCCATTTAAAATCAACACTACGACAACCCTGTGAGAGCTTTAATGAAGAACAGATTTATGCAATCCACTGTAGCCAGAATGCGAGGCAAACGTCTCACCTTGCCCACACTGCATGTTTTTTTGTTCAATACATGTTGCATTGGACGATTTCAAGTCTGAGTAAATGCTGGTGCTCCTCAGGCTTCCGTTTTGTCTCCGACTCTCTTCCTCATTTTTATAAATTATCTCCTGTCTGAAACTTCTAATTTTCTTAATTGTTCAGCTGACGATTCTATCCTCAGTTTCTCAAACCCTTTGACGAATACATGTTAACCTTTTTTAACTCTATTTAACTCCGTTTTTTTTTTTTGGGTGTAAAAAATCGTGTGGATTTTAGTGCATCGAAAACTCAATGCTGTCTTTTGTCGTTGAAGCAAAATTTACCCCTTATGCCATTGTCCTTAATGGCTTTTGCATGGAAGAAGCCGAAAAGCTCTATGTGTGTCAACAACGATCTTCGTTGGAATGACCTCATTCTCGAGATCGGTCACCACTGTTCTGGATACAATTTAAAAGGCGCTTAAACGTTCAAAACTCGAGTATAACTCATATCTGTGGGCAAGTGCAACCCAAACTTCTCTTCATTTATTGGATAGAATGCAGAACAGAACATTAAAACTGATAAGAAACAGAGCTATGATGAATTCATTCCCATCTCTGGAAAACTACCCCGTCGGAATGTTTACCTATTGCTTCATTTCCTTACTTTCCCCAGTAAGAGTGCGCCATCATAGTTCGACCCCATGGTCCAAACACTGTTATCTAGAATCGCTTTTCCTCTAAGACAATTCAATCATAAGACGCTTTCGAAATCCCATGAAGTTAACACCGGAGTCCAGTTTCGGACGTTCTGTTAAGTAAAGAGATTCTCTCATTGCCGAATGTGGCATGCTTTATGTAACTATGTTTTGCCCCATTTTGATATTCAGAACTTCATAACCACCGGTAATCGGTAGATCCTATTGAATCCTTCTCTGTTTTGCCTAAGCACCACATGTGTTTAACAATTTATGGGTAGCCGAAACCCTTTGACTCCGTGAAAGTTAAAAAAAAATAATATCAGTTTTAGTTTAAGTTAGGTTACTGGGCTGACAATTGATCTTGTTACCGTCACACTTAGATCAATATACATAGATCCGTTGTGATATATTAAGGTTTGTGACCCCTTGTATTGAAACTTATGATAATTCTATGTCGATCAAGCCCGTTAAGGGTGTAGATGGGCTATAGCCTGAAATGGCAGAGGGTATTTCTAAAGTATTGAAATTTCTGTCGTCAAGTAATAACCTGCCTACTGAGAGGTATACGCCTTCTTAGGGAGTATTCCTTTCCTTTACCCCCACTTGAGCAATCATCTCCCCCCACCAGGAACGTTGGAGCATGTGGCTCCTTGCAACGTCTGGTAGATGAGTTTGATATGTCAGTGTTTGGTGTATATGTTCGTTTGTTTGGTATTTAGTTAAGTCGAAGAGGCTGTTTCCATATCAAAGAGGATTTTACCAATCTTAGATAGAGATGGCCCCATCAAACCACTGATCCTCGTATTCAACGTAGGATTGGCAATTGCAGGTGTATGGGCGAGGTGTCCATTCTCCGTTGGTGCTGCTCCCACAAGGAACACGTGCATCGTTAAGTCGTTTTCGTTTGTACTACACTATCATACTGTAGTTGAAGGCGGTTTTCAGAGTTTAGGAATTCTCAAGCAATTTGGTATCATTAACGAATTTTAACATGATTTTGCTTGAAATGACAGAGAGCTCCTCCAAGTCGCTGAAGAAGTGTCTCCCTAGATGTATGTTTCTTAAATGATATAGCGCAGGGCAGTGTCCTCATATATCTCCTTGTCGTCGCATCCTCTGCATAAGTCGTCCATACTGAGTTTCATTTTTTCTTGTGGTAACCGAGTTGGTTGTGACCTGTGATGATGCTCACGAGAAGAGAAAGAGACTTTTTATTCAGTTGGATGATAACTTCGGTCTTTTGTTTACTGAAACTAGGCCATAATTTTCTGGTTGTAAGACAGGAATCGAGAGAGTTCCATCTCTTGTTTGTTGGATAGTCAAAGGGTTTCTGAAAAGAATCCTGCACCAAGAGCAGTTTCCATCTTGGAACCGTCCACCGGTATACATATATTGATATCATCGATTCGCAGGTAGAGGTGGTCTTGAACTGCTTGTAAAAGTCTAAGCAGGGTGTTATGTAGTCAGTACATACCCTATTGCTCGTGTATTTCTGTAGAATCTGCGCATGACCTATCGCACTATGTCGCCACTTACACGTTTGGCTAAGTCGAAGTGCGTTATTTGCTGCTGATTCTGTCATAGATAGATCTAGGGGTCTTAGGTTGAGTATAGCTTCGGGGTGGACCTCATTGCCCAAGTGATTCCAATACATGCCATTCTTTGAACCTTGGTCATGATTTTAATGTTGGTAAGTTTGTCTAATGCATTCCACCATACTGCGTTACAGTGTCAGTAAAGGTCAGTACCGGTCTGACTATGGCCGTATACATTCACTTTATAATTTTTGGGCTTGGCTTGGCAAGCAAACAATGATCAAAAGCAATAAAGACCACAAAACGAGATAAAGTCGTTTAAACGTTATCAAAATGGTTAATTAAGTTTCAATATGCAAAATCGTAATAGCCATAACCTAAGTTGATGCAGGCTTCGAATAATAAATTGACAAAAACCTACAGTTACATACATAGGTCTTAAACAGTTTCAATTTTTGAAAATTCATACTTATCTGCAATCTAAGTCCATACACATGATGACTTTTTCTTCGTACAGTTTTTGCAATTAGATTGGGAGCAGATATCAAAGCTTGTTCAAATAAAAAGTTTTTCGGCAAAATAATTGAAATGCATTTCTGGTATTTATATTAAAATACAGAACATAGATTTATTTATTTCAAACTCCTCACCATGAACAAGTATGTATATGAAACGGTATTAAGTTTGACAATCGAATAGTACAAACAGAAACAAAAAATACCTAACTCCATTTTCCCTTTAGTTTTCGAACACATTCAAAATAGATAATCTAGGACTATGTCTAAAATATCCAATCCAATTTATTTCTATCCAATAAACATTGATTCTTTTTTTTTTTAACTTAAATACCTATTCGTTTTTTTTTTGTTGGTTTTATCCTACTTCTAAATGACAGTTTCCCGAATTCCGGCAAACGAACAAAATCGAACTGTCAGATGGGGAGGGGCAGGAAAAAAAAAACGGATCAATAAAATAGAATGAAACAAAAAAAAAATACCATCGAAAAGTTATTCAACTGATTTCCCAAATGAAACAAAATTTTCCAGAAACATCCTTAGCGCGAACACTTTAATGAAACGTGGGTGTTTTTTTTTTTTTTTTGTCTTGAGTTTCATTTCGCCCTTAAGCTATGATGGTACTCAGTGAAGTGTACCTAAAACAACCAGAATCTTTTCCATCTGAGGAATATTTCTGTAAAGAAAAATAATAAAAAAAAAATACAGGAATGCTGCGTAGATCTGGTAAATATACCTTGATTGAAGCCAGAGCAAATAAATTGCTTTGAGATTTAATAAAATAGTTGAGGAGCAAAGGAACGAGTGAAAAATATCAAAAGGTAAGCTTCTAACGATACTCGTATAAGACCCGAGGTCAAACAAGAAGGAGAATAACTTTTCCGTCAGCATTTTTCCACTAAACGTTTACTGATGTATACTCGTAGGTGCTGGACAGACTTGGGCGCCAATTTTGCTTTCGTTTCAACTATGATAAAAACAAAATTAATTTTGAAAAATGAATTATTTTTATATCCGCAATTTAACAACAGGGATATGATGCCGAAGAGCTTTGGTAACGGGCTATGATTCAGTAAATTTATAAATCCCTTCCCAAAGGCGTGGGTATCGTCATCAATTCATGGATCAACATTTAGGAAGTTTAAGTTTTAGAAATTGAGTTACATAAATAAGGAATGTCTGTAGGCTGAACATTTATTAAAAGTATCACAAAAGTTTCGTTTGGAATTTTCCTGAGCTGAAGAACCGGAACTTAAGAATTGATTTACTCAGATAATGTTAAGTTTCATTTGAAATCTAATTTGCGACAGAGGATTTGTTGATAGAACCTGGTGGTACTCCGATGCACTGGTCATTCTGTTCTATCTAGGACCCCTTTCGTTTAAAAATTTGTTGGCAGTGGATCAACAATGAAACTAGCCACTCCTTCATTCTGAACACATTCGGTTCACTACCAAATAGCTCCTATTACACCATCACTGAGATTCGATTTGATAAAAACTTTCAGATAACCATCTCTCCTAGAGAAGTCAGGGAGAACATTCCATTCCTGGAAGAAGATTCAATCCATTTGTATACCGATGGATCAAAAACTAATGACGGGGTCGGTGGAGGTATATAGTCAGACGGACCAAAATTAAGTTTCTCTTTTCGTCTTCCAAAAGACTGTTTGTGTGTTCCAGGTGGAACTTTTGTCGATTAAAGAAGGCCTATCTTGCTTTAAAAAAAGTGATATCCGCCAAGCAGCCATTAAATCTCTTGATTCTGTCTCTACCAGCATTTTGATCCCCTATTAATAAAAGGAGAGATGCTCCTAACTAATGTCTTATGTAGACTGGTTCACTTTCGAACCAGCCAGTGCTTACAATGAATTTTCTCATATTTGCCATTGAGACCTGCGTTAGATCGTCTAGTTCTCCAACAAACCTGTTTCCAAAGTAGCGGAGGCAATTTGTTTGGAGATTCGGACAGTCACAGAGCAGGTGTTTAATTATTTCAATCTCCTCGACATCCTGACAGCTCCTATAGAAATCGGGTGCAAATGCACCCATTCTAGCGGCCATTGTGCCAATGGCTCAGTGACCCGTTAGTACACCTGTAAGGATTCTGATGTTCCTTTTACTCAGGGATAAAATATATCGGGTTTCCTTTTCATTAATTCTAGGCCATAAACTTCTAGAGATGACGCAGTCGTCCCTGGAGACCAGAAGTTATTGATTTGCTCTTTCGTTATTAGGTCTATTTTCCTTTTAATCACGCCAAACGGGATTACTGACCCTTTCCTTGCCAGTTTATTGACGTATGTATCTCCATTTCATACAACTTTTGAAGATTACCCTAAGCCATGGGGTGATTATCTGTAGAGCATGTTGAAGAAATGCCGGAATAATCTCATCTGGTCCAGCTGATGTATAGGGCTTGAACGAGTTTATTGCCCACATAAACTTCTGCTCTGTGATAACCTGTTCCAATTATGGTCCTGATTGTAAGATATATAAGGTGTGTGGTTGCGTAAAACCTGGTCCTTGATGATTCTTTCAGCCCGGGAAATGCGTTTCCATAAAGAGTTCAAGTGTTTCTTGGCTCGAGTTCGACCACGATTCATCGGGTGCTTAATGTATCCCGAAATCGTGGGATTGTATGCAAGGATCTTTCGAAGTCTCCCCGCCTCACTTGTGTTCTCAATGGATTCACAGTGTCTATCCCATGAATCCTTTTTGGCCCTTCTTAACTCTTTGGTGTATGAGTTAAGTTCGGTTCTATATGAATTCCAATCTTCCTCCGATTTACTCAGTCTGGCTTTGTCGAAAAGTTTTCTGACCCCTGTTCTTCGTTTCTGAAGATCACTATTTCACCATGGCGGATTAGTGGGTTTAATGTTACAAGTTATGGGGCAGTGTTTTTCAAAGGCCTTTTTCATTTTACTAGTAAGATTTTGAAGAGCATTGTCAATGATTGAGGTTGTAGAAAGCGTTTCTTCCTCTGGAGGATCGATTCGTTGATTCAACCATTTTGAGTACTTTGTCCAATTTGTTCTAGTTGGGTTCCTAAAAGGTTTTATAAGGTAAAGAGTATCCTTAAGTGATCCGAAAAGGATTTCTCAGGAGAGACTCTCCAATTCCATACAGATATCTTTCATTATTACTCATAAGAGTCAGTAGTGCATTAGGTCGTGCGTTGCTGCTTTAGCGTGCTTCAAATTAATTTACACCACCAGCAGCTTTTGCCTCCCCTTTGCCTTCATGCCTCTTTACCTTTACTGTTCCGAGACCATATCTCATCACGTCTGCTTTTTCTTTCAGAAGGTGGTCAGATTTTTTGTCAATTGCGAACAAGAGGTCCTTACCTTCCCCGTTAAGACCCTTTCTGGAATTCAGGAGCTTCCATACAAATATGGGGAGCTCCTTATTTTGTTTTGCCATCAGTTTAATAATGGATGAGTCCTTATGCGTGGCAGGAAGAGGAATCCATATCTTAACCTGCTGACGAAGTGGTAGAGCCGTGACAGGAAGAACCCCGAGATATGCACCCTCCCACAGTTCACCAATATTGGTGATTCTGTGAGTGAGGAACTCCAAGAATTTCTGGTCTCCACAGCAAACCACTTTTACTCCTTTCCGCCAACCAGCTCCGTCGAAGGTGTAGTCCTCAGAACTATCGTCTTAAGATGTCGCCATCATGGCTTTAAGGATTTCATTTTCCACGACTAATAATAGCCACCTGCAGATCGATCGGGGTGTTGTCAAAGCTGTTGGTTTTAAACTTTTTAGAACCGTCGGTCTTGGCTGTCTCCTCCGATCTTGCCTTCTTGGACGAAACCATTTCAGGTTCGATTTAGCGATGGTTTGCTGTTTCTTGAGCGAAGTCGTCTTATTCGTGTCTATGCCGGTACGAGCTGTTGAGTTGTTGTTGTCCTGTTCTCGGTTTATCTTTTAAGGGATAGACTTCGATGTGGAAGCAATTACTCTTTCGCTGACTGGTTTCTTATCTTTCTGTTGTTGGGAGGAAGCTATGGGTACAGTGGTAGTCTTTGCCTACTGACTTTCATAATTCTTTATCAACTTCCTATGTTTCTCTAGAAGGGCACTGTCTCTTGAAATGAGAGTAGTTGGGTCCTTTTTCTCCGTAAAACTCACGGATCTTTTAGAGGATCTGTAGTTACTGCGTTGCCTCGAAGCATTGGGCGATGCAGTAGACTTCAGCATAGTCTCTTCTTGACCCGAGTCTTCCAGCAACTCGTCCTGGGTTCGACTTGCTATAGAAGGAGGTCTGTTCGATGTCTCCCTACCATCAATAGCCAGGCTATCTAGAGCAGGGAGAAGAGCCGCTGCAAGGTTGTGCTGTTTAATTAGGATTGCCTTGTTTATTTTCTTTGTCACTGGCGACTTAGCTTCTTGCGAATCCAAGCCCTCTCCGGCAGTCGTGACTTCTGCCGACACTTGAGTGTATATCCCCACTCGATTTTTATCATTTCCTTGTAAACTTTTGTCCATATTTTTATTAATTTGGATAAACATCCCTGTTTTTTTTTTTGGTTTCTCTTAGTTGAAGGTCCCTGCAGCTGGATTTCCGGATGAAGATAGCGCAGCAGTTTAACATACAACTCTGCTGGGTGCCGTGCCGGGCCACAGGGACATTTCAGGAAATTTTATAGCTGGCGAATTCGCCAAAAGTGGAAAAATGATACATTTCTTGTCAGATAAGGCAAATATATAGATATTCCCATCTCTATTTGTAAACTTATGCTAAAGCAAGATGCTTTACAGAGGACAAACCTTGGGTGCAACAATACCACTACCTGCTTTTCAGGGGTAAATCTCAAACGCTCCAAAAATTTAATACCTTTTAGCAGATCGCACATCGGCTCTGTAAAAGGTGTTATAACAGTACACTGTTTGATAAACCAGCACGCGCAGCGGAATTTATTCTTACGACTTCTGCAGAAGCTGCATGGATGAATAAGGGGAGGAATTGCTACCTCACCCTTTCTATACATGTCCTGCCTTAGCCCATAGATGTAGACTCCACTTGGGAGATTTCTACTACAATGATCTTATTGATTTGGCTCGCTTCATAAAAAGCTTCAATTGGTTCAAAGATGAGGGAGATAGTCTCCAAGATTCAATGTGATATCACAATGGACCAAGATTTGGTCCCAACTTTAGTGAAAGATTGTTGGAGTCAGTAAAAGAGAGATCGGCGAGAGATGTTCCTGCAAAGGCAACCCTCTTTCATCCAGACGGCAAACGGGAAATTTCCCAGTCCACGGTGGCATCCAGTTAGGCTGAACTGCTAAGTAAACATCTTACATGCTCTCAAGGTGACTTCCCGGCCAAATAATATAAATTAGTAGTGAAGCACCAATAAGCGTCGTATATGGAGGGATTTACTGAGTTCGGATCTGTACGTGGAATGCTTGCTCCTTATGTTAAGCCACGCTCAGGCGAACAATTATTAGAAACACTAAACTGCTGCAATAAGCGTTCCAAGAAATACGATGGATTTTACCGGAAAGACGAAAATCAAAAGACTGCTATCGATAAAAAAGGAGCGTCTAGTTGGGTTTGGATTTAGAGTGATGAAGCGCCACAAGACGATCCGCATTAAAGCTAAATTCCCAAACAAAAGCTTCGCTTGCAACCATGCCAGAACACAAGGAGAAAGATAGGCATATTATACGGTTACCGCCGCCGGGTCTGTAACAACATTTTATGTTTCGGTTTCTACCCATTTGAATCGGCTGGGATTCAGTTTAACGAAAAGGATTTTTTTCAATATACAAATAGGTAGAGCTCAGTTAGTATGTGACTTATCTTTTCCAGATGAACGCATTACGTTGACGATATTTATACTCTTTGACATTAGTTTCATTCAATTTCATAATCCCCAATAAAATCCACGTAACTTTTTATTCAACTCTACCACACAGTGACTTAACAAGTACAAAAAGCAATCCAAAGTTTATTGAACTTCACCACTTATTTGCTTTTTTTTATTTATTTTTCATCATCTAAGTGAAAATATGAAAAAGAAAAATAATATTTCCAACTCCATCTATTGTTACAACGAGAGTTCCCTTGTGGGACACAAACATAGCCTTACCAACTTATGTCGCCATCTAAATTTCCAGCATAACAAATACGAAAACCATCATTTCATACACCATCGCAGCAAAAAGCTCTTTATAGACTTAGTCGTCATCTTTTCCTAACTAATACGAAACGATTGATCACTCTGTAACTGAAGTTGAATCATATTCCTGGAACGAGGTATAAAGTCCTTTTTGCTGTTGATAAGTTTCCAATAAACTTCTGATTTCCATCAGTCCCTTAGGACCTGGGCTGGTTATGTTTCGTAGGTGTATAGAAATAAAAGACTGTACCACTCGTATGGAGGTATCAGGGGAAATATCAACTACAGGTTATTGAACTGTCAAGTTGGTGACATTGCAATGTACTTTGAAATTATGTGGTTCTATTTCACGTTTAGCTTTTTATTTTGATTATTTTTCTTCTAAGTAACAACAAGCTGCGGAAACAAATAATCTAGTAAATGAAAAAATAAATCCTCAATCGCTTGGTTAAATCCTATTGGGATGCTCATGAAAAAGTATCAAACCTAAACGTATGGTTTGAATTGTGCTGTGCAAGGAAACCGATGTTAAATACAATCTCTCGGGGGAAAACCCGAGTATTTAGAAATAAAAGAAAAGAAGACTTCTAAGGGCCAAATTGTACTAACCTTTGCGTTATTCATTAGCCCTTAATGTAATGGTTAGTGGGTTGTATTGTCAAGTTGGAGGTCTTGTTTCGGTTCCCAGTCGCTGCCATCAAGAACTATATGTCGCAGCTTTCAAAGCTGACTTGGTACCTTGAAAACCGAAAACTCTGGCAAGGTCTGGTTTGGGAAATATCGACACCCAAAGACATTATTAGGTAGTCTTGGGTTGAAAATCAGTAAAATCAACCACTTATGACTTTGGAAGCAAATATTTCGAGAACCAGACCACGCAGAAGATTTTGGCTTGGAATCGCTTATTGGAATTAAAAAGACCTTTCCATTGATGTATGTCTCGGTGGGTCTGAATAAAGTGGACAAAATGATGAATTTTATAGGCAAGAGGTTAGTCCATGATTTTTTCAAAAATCTGTAAAATCGCTTTGGATACTAATATTTCAAGAACCAAACCTCGCAGGAGCTTCTGGTTTTCAACTGTGAATAGCTCTTTCAAAGCTGACTTGGTACCTTGAAAACCGCAACCCCTTGCAAGGTCTGGTTTGGGAAATATCGACACCCAAAGACATTGTTAGGTAGTCTTCGGTTGAAAATCAGTAAAATCACCCACTTATCACTTTGGAAGCAAATATTTCGAGAACCAGACCACGCAGAAGATTTTGGCTTGGAATCGCTTATTGGAATTAAAAAGACCTTTCCATTGATGTATGTGTCGATGGGTTTGAGTAAGGTTGACAAATTGATGAATTTTATAGATAAGAAATATGTCCATGATTTTTTCAAAAATCTGTAAAATCGCTTCGGACACTAATATTTCGAGAACCAAACCTCGCAGAAGCTTCTGGTTTTCAACTGTGAATAGCTCTTTCAAAGCTGACTTGGTACCTTGAAAACCGAAAACTCTGGCAAGGTCTGGTTTGGGAAATATCGACACCCAAAGACATTATTAGGTAGTCTTGGGTTGAAAATCAGTAAAATCAACCACTTATGACTTTGGAAGCAAATATTTCGAGAACCAGACCACGCAGAAGATTTTGGCTTAGAATCGCTTATTGGAATTAAAAAGACCTTTCCATTGATGTATGTCTCGATGGGTCTGAATAAAGTGGACAAAATGATGAATTTTATAGGCAAGAGGTTAGTCCATGATTTTTTCAAAAATCTGTAAAATCGCTTTGGATACTAATATTTCAAGAACCAAACCTCGCAGGAGCTTCTGGTTTTCAACTGTGAATAGCTCTTTCAAAGCTGACTTGGTACCTTGAAAACCGCAACCCCTTGCAAGGTCTGGTTTGGGAAATATGACACCCAAAGACATTGTTAGGTAGTCTTCGGTTGAAAATCAGTAAAATCACCCACTTATCACTTTGGAAGCAAATATTTCGAGAACCAGACCACGCAGAAGATTTTGGCTTGGAATCGCTTATTGGAATTAAAAAGACCTTTCCATTGATGTATGTGTCGATGGGTTTGAGTAAGGTTGACAAATTGATGAATTTTATAGATAAGAAATATGTCCATGATTTTTTCAAAAATCTGTAAAATCGCTTCGGACACTAATATTTCGAGAACCAAACCTCGCAGAAGCTTCTGGTTTTCAACTGTGAATAGCTCTTTCAAAGCTGACTTGGTACCTTGAAAACCGAAAACTCTGGCAAGGTCTGGTTTGGGAAATATCGACACCCAAAGACATTGTTAGGTAGTCTTGGGTTGAAAATCAGTAAAATCACCCACTTATGACTTTGGAAGCAAATATTTCGAGAACCAGACCACGCAGAAGATTTTGGCTTGGAATCGCTTATTGGAATTAAAAAGACCTTTCCATTGATGTATGTCTCGATGGGTCTGAATAAAGTGGACAAAATGATGAATTTTATAGGCAAGAGGTTAGTCCATGATTTTTTCAAAAATCTGTAAAATCGCTTTGGATACTAATATTTCAAGAACCAAACCTCGCAGGAGCTTCTGGTTTTCAACTGTGAATAGCTCTTTCAAAGCTGACTTGGTACCTTGAAAACCGCAACCCCTTGCAAGGTCTGGTTTGGGAAATATCGACACCCAAAGACATTGTTAGGTAGTCTTCGGTTGAAAATCAGTAAAATCACCCACTTATCACTTTGGAAGCAAATATTTCGAGAACCAGACCACGCAGAAGATTTTGGCTTGGAATCGCTTATTGGAATTAAAAAGACCTTTCCATTGATGTATGTGTCGATGGGTTTGAGTAAGGTTGACAAATTGATGAATTTTATAGATAAGAAATATGTCCATGATTTTTTCAAAAATCTGTAAAATCGCTTCGGACACTAATATTTCGAGAACCAAACCTCGCAGAAGCTTCTGGTTTTCAACTGTGAATAGCTCTTTCAAAGCTGACTTGGTACCTTGAAAACCGAAAACTCTGGCAAGGTCTGGTTTGGGAAATATCGACACCCAAAGACATTATTAGGTAGTCTTGGGTTGAAAATCAGTAAAATCAACCACTTATGACTTTGGAAGCAAATATTTCGAGAACCAGACCACGCAGAAGATTTTGGCTTGGAATCGCTTATTGGAATTAAAAAGACCTTTCCATTGATGTATGTCTCGGTGGGTCTGAATAAAGTGGACAAAATGATGAATTTTATAGGCAAGAGGTTAGTCCATGATTTTTTCAAAAATCTGTAAAATCGCTTTGGATACTAATATTTCAAGAACCAAACCTCGCAGGAGCTTCTGGTTTTCAACTGTGAATAGCTCTTTCAAAGCTGACTTGGTACCTTGAAAACCGCAACCCCTTGCAAGGTCTGGTTTGGGAAATATCGACACCCAAAGACATTGTTAGGTAGTCTTCGGTTGAAAATCAGTAAAATCACCCACTTATGACTTTGGAAGCAAATATTTCGAGAACCAGACCACGCAGAAGATTTTGGCTTGGAATCGCTTATTGGAATTAAAAAGACCTTTCCATTGATGTATGTGTCGATGGGTTTGAGTAAGGTTGACAAATTGATGAATTTTATAGATAAGAAATATGTCCATGATTTTTTCAAAAATCTGTAAAATCGCTTCGGACACTAATATTTCGAGAACCAAACCTCGCAGAAGCTTCTGGTTTTCAACTGTGAATAGCTCTTTCAAAGCTGACTTGGTACCTTGAAAACCGAAAACTCTGGCAAGGTCTGGTTTGGGAAATATCGACACCCAAAGACATTATTAGGTAGTCTTGGGTTGAAAATCAGTAAAATCAACCACTTATGACTTTGGAAGCAAATATTTCGAGAACCAGACCACGCAGAAGATTTTGGCTTGGAATCGCTTATTGGAATTAAAAAGACCTTTCCATTGATGTATGTCTCGATGGGTCTGAATAAAGTGGACAAAATGATGAATTTTATAGGCAAGAGGTTAGTCCATGATTTTTTCAAAAATCTGTAAAATCGCTTTGGATACTAATATTTCAAGAACCAAACCTCGCAGGAGCTTCTGGTTTTCAACTGTGAATAGCTCTTTCAAAGCTGACTTGGTACCTTGAAAACCGCAACCCCTTGCAAGGTCTGGTTTGGGAAATATCGACACCCAAAGACATTGTTAGGTAGTCTTCGGTTGAAAATCAGTAAAATCACCCACTTATCACTTTGGAAGCAAATATTTCGAGAACCAGACCACGCAGAAGATTTTGGCTTGGAATCGCTTATTGGAATTAAAAAGACCTTTCCATTGATGTATGTGTCGATGGGTTTGAGTAAGGTTGACAAATTGATGAATTTTATAGATAAGAAATATGTCCATGATTTTTTCAAAAATCTGTAAAATCGCTTCGGACACTAATATTTCGAGAACCAAACCTCGCAGAAGCTTCTGGTTTTCAACTGTGAATAGCTCTTTCAAAGCTGACTTGGTACCTTGAAAACCGAAAACTCTGGCAAGGTCTGGTTTGGGAAATATCGACACCCAAAGACATTGTTAGGTAGTCTTCGGTTGAAAATCAGTAAAATCACCCACTTATCACTTTGGAAGCAAATATTTCGAGAACCAGACCACGCAGAAGATTTTGGCTTGGAATCGCTTATTGGAATTAAAAAGACCTTTCCATTGATGTATGTCTCGATGGGTCTGAATAAAATGGACAAAGTGATGAATTGTATAGACAAGAGAGTCCAGGATTTTTCCAAAAATCTTTAAAATCACTTTGGAAACTAATATTTCGAGAACTGAACCTCGCAGAAGCTTCTAGTTTTCAACTGTGAATAGCTCTTTCAAAGCTGACTAGGTGCCTTCAAAACCCCAACCTCTTACAATGTCTGGTTTTGGAAATATCGGCACCCAAAGTCATTGTTAGGTAGTCTTGGGTTGAAAATCAGTAAAATCACCCACTTATCACTTTGAAAGCAAATATTTCGAGAACCAGACCACGCAGAAGATTTTAGCTTGGAATCGCTTATTGGAATTAAAAAATCTTTCCACTGATTGCCTCGATGGGTTTAAGTAAGGTTGAAAAATTGATTAATTTTATAGACAAGAGGTTAGTCCATGATTTTTCAAAATACTGTAAAATCGATTTGGATACTAATATTTCGAGAACCAAACCTCGCAGAAGCTTCTGGTTTTCAACTGTGAATAGCTCTTTTAATGCTGACTAGGCACCTTGAAAACCGAAACCTCTAACAAGGTCTGGTTTGGGAAATATCGACACCCAAAAACATTGTTAGGTAGTCTTGGGTTGAAAATCAGTAAAATCAACCACTTATAACTTTGGAAGCAAATATTTCGAGAACCAGACCACACAGAAGATTTTGGCTTGAAATTGCTTATAGGAATTAAAAAGACCTTTCCATTGATGTATGTTTCGATGGTTTTGAGTAAGGTTGGCCAAATGATGAATTTTATAGACAAGAGGTTAGTCCATGATTTTTTCAAAAATCTTTAAAATCGCTTTGAACACTAATATTTCCAGAACCAAACCTCGCAGGAGCTTCTGGTTTTCAACTGTGAATAGCTCTTTTAAAGCTGAGTAGATAGCTTTAAAACCGGAACCATGTTTTTCAAAATGGATTTGAACAATTTGGAAACGTTGCTCTGGCGTTCGCCTATTCTGTCAAATTGTGGGTCACAAATAACACTTCTCCCAGTTATCTGTCTGTTAAACAAACGCCCTCTCGATTTAATAGAATTTTTTTCTTCATGAAATCACATACACATATCGATTAAATGGATCAGTTCTGGAAATTTAATAAAATCAAATTAAAAAAAAAGAGTTCTTGACAGCTCTTATGACAGAGAACTATGCTGTCAATATCCATATGATGATTACATTATGTGTTTTTGTCAGCACTCGAGTCTCCTTTGAACGTATTAAACAAAATTTGGATGTCTTTTTTTGCTGCGCCCAATCCAGGTTTGAATATCATTATCATTTGTCTGACAGCAATAAACCATAAAAAATAAAAAAACTTTTTTTCTTCTCCGATAAACATTTTTTCCATAAAGGTATCTGAAAATGTAAAATACATTTATTGAAATATATTACAGATGGAACTTTTTCCAACTTAATTCACTTTTCCGTTGTACTCTCTCCACACTACGGTCCGAATAACAAAACTAAAAGGAGCTCAAGTTACAAAATAACTGAACTGCAAAAAACACATTGAAAACAAAAATGAATAACAGACATGTTAAAATATTTTTTTTCACTGCCACATAGACAATCTGACAGACGAACATTGTTGCAAATAAAATTCAAAAAGTTTTCGATAATAACTTGAAAAAGTCTGCGCTTGACTTCGACGTGATGTGCTGAGGCTTCATAAAGCTACAACGCAAGGCACACCAAGCCTTAAAAGGTCCCCCGCTCTTTGGTGGATTTTTTTTTTTGAAACTTTGAAACAATGCACTGCATATACCATGTATGGGCTGGGCATTACCTACTTCCTATTTGCTACATGGAGGTACATATATGTAGGTTTACATATGTACGCATCAATTTATATACTATAGATACGAGTATACACAAAATGCAAGAATCATTGTGGGGACTGAGGATGTCTATGCTAAAAGATGTGTATGCAGTTAATTATTAAACATTTCGTTCGATAATGTACAAGTTGTCTCATTAAGAAAACTTTAAACAGTATGAACAACAAGAAAACCGCTTTCAGAGAACTTTTGTTACGGTGAGAATTTGGCTGTTTTTTGTATGATCTAAAAAAAAAATTTGTTTCAATTTTTTAATGGGCCATCACCCTGTCATTATGTTATACCCTATATAAGGACACTATACCGTATTTTCAACAGTGACTTTCTTGAGAGGAAACTTGAGAGGATTCCTTAATTCCATTTACATACGTTTCGGTGTTTAGATTTTCATCGAAAAATGCAAAAGGCGAAAAGTTCCTCCGGAGATTCCATACAAAAACCAAGAAAATTCGTCATCGCTGCTTTGGATAACGAAAGATTCAAAATTTCATACCTTTTTAAAATCTTTAAGAAGCTAAAGATCGCTTCGAGGGGCGTAAGATGCTGAAGGTAGTTCGAAGGAACTATCCTCTTAATAAATGCAACTTTAAAGAATAAACTGATTTTGCCATCCATCGAGCAAGTTAAAGTCAAGCAGGGGCACGAAAAGAGATTCGTTTCTCAGAAAAACGTCCTAGGTAGACGATACTAAGTTTTAAAACTTCATAATAATCATTTCGAACTTGAAATTGGTTGATTTTATTCTGAGCGAATGAGATCATTTGAGCAGCAGAAATAACTTACTTAAGATGGCTCTTCTACAGTCCGGCGGCGGCGGGGCCAGAACCTCAATTGATAAGCTTCTCCAGCTGGCTAGGTCCCTAGCTAGCGTTCTCATCCACTTTCGACAAAGTCCATTTCTCTACACCATAACCAAGGACCGGGATGATAAGAGTTTTAAAGAGGGACACTTAAGTAGCTCGAGAGGGGACTTTGCTACTCAATTGCCTTCTTAGTCAAAAGAAGCAGCGATTGGCAAGAGTTATTCCCCGTTTGATTTCAGCTCTGGTGCTATTGTCTGAAATTATAGCGCCGCCTAGGTATACAAAGTCCGTAAAGCTGTATTTTGCAGCTTTTTCGCACCTAAATCCTTCCACAAAATTTTCCACGTAGTGGAATAACATAGGCCCAATTGCTGCGAACGGTCCCGAATCGATAATTCAAGGTTATCACTAACACTGGCCAATACAACTGCATATTTTCCTCAGTTCGCACTCTACGTAAGCGTGTTGGTAACAATGTAAATTTGGTGCGAAATTTAGTCACAATAACCCGAATAGCCGCCTCAGTAGGTCGATTAAACTGAGCATAAAATGGAAGAAGCGCGCGATGAACTTTCTTAACAGAGCACGCATTTTGATAATAAAACTCAATAATTCGCAACCGTTGTTCGTTTGTAAGACGATTCATTGTTAAATTATAGACCAAACTGAAGATGTTTGACAGTGACACATAACACGAAACGTGCGTGAGCTGTCAAAACCAGTGTTGCCAAAAAGAAAATAACAAACAAATCACGCATTAGCTACCCTTGTAATCTACTTTGATGAATAACGTAATTTTTAAAGTATACTAACTATAATTATGTTCTGGTCAATAACAAATAAAATCTAATCTAATCTAAAATCTAGTGTAATGAATCAAAAGTGTGTTCGTAATTGGGCTTGATAAAGCTTGAAAACCATGCATTAAAGAACTCGTCGTTGTATGGATACTTATTTTTGGTACTTTACTTTAAAGATAATGGCGCAAAATTTTAAACAGCCTATTATTAAGGTATTAGTATGATACTACTTAACAATTTGCTATCTTTATAGTAGTATACTAACTCATTCTTAATTTTAAACATTTTCTAACTAGTATCGTACTAAAAGAATTTTCTTAATAAATTGCTTCTGAACACACCTAAAACAATGACATTTCGTGTAAAAAAAGTAAGTACACGAACCTTTTTTGATGTTTGCAAATGTCAAAGAGTCATATGAAGCTAGCACGATACTAAAAAAATAAAGTAGGTGTTCGATGATTTTAACTTTAATAAAAGGGTAGAGAAAGTAACATATGGTGCTATATCCGATTAAAATTTGCAAATTCGTTGTATTAACCTTGTATCATACTAAACCAGCTTTAGCAACGTACTAATTCAATTAAAATTTTGCGCCAATAATTTCAAACTGGCGAAGAGCTTTGAAACATCAACTGACAATCATGTAAAATAATGGAATGGATGCAATAATGATTGACGATAGTTTTCTGCAAAAGCCTCACAAATATCCGGTGCAATCTTGAAAAAATTGTTTTCGATATTTACTAAATATCCATCAGATTTTTTTTTTTCTAGTTGACGTCAAAAACTTTTAGTGTCAAGCTTAAGTACATATGTTCTACTCTTTGAATAAGTAAAATGTTGACTTCACGAGTTACGATGGACATTCAAATCATAGAAATATTAAGCGCCTTCTGTAACAAGATCAAGTTGGTGCAAGTCGTGGTCAAACTATTTCATTATTGAATGTTCTACCTAGAAGTATTTACCTCAACATTCAAAAACTTATTATGTTTTGATGGAAGGATTCCAATTTTTAAGGTATTCTTTTTTCTTTTGCCATGGTCTAAAAATGAAATGTTGATGTTTTAGAAAGTTGTCAGGATGTATTCAAATAAGTTTGCTTTCAATGTATAATGTTAAATCTACACATATTCTATTTAAATAAGTCAAAGGCATACCCAATAGGGTATGCGAACAATTTAATTTTGTGTCATAATATATTGCTCGACAACACCAAAATTTAAAACTTTTACAAGCCATGAAATATCAAAACTTTTTCCTCAAAATGTAAGTTCAAAACTTTGAATAATGTATGCGTTAGAATTTCGCCTGTGTGGAAGTAACTTTTGGCAGGACTAATGCACGTTGAATTGGTATTAACAAAAACCAATAGTAGACGGAGAAGTTAAGAAGACAAATTCAATTCAATGTCGCATTTGTTGTTATAAACCTGTGTTCAACTTAGGGATAGAGATTGTAATTAGTGATGGTACAGTGTGTGTTACAGTGTGATGATACAGTCTTTTTTTTTTTTTGACCCTCAAAAGTAGTTATGGGGAAACTTTTGCATGAAATATTTTATGTCCTACGAATCATTTGGAGTACTCTCATTACAAAACCCTTATTTTTGTTTTGTAATAGACTTCGGCCTAGCTTTTAGATGATTAACATAGATTGATAGGAAAAATCGATACACATTTGTTTTGAAATCATAAATATTAAAAAAGGGGGAAACCGTATCCAGGGAACGCATTCCACATTCACGTAGTACGGTTAAAGAATGGCGTTTCTGAAAGTGCATGTATTGAGACGGATTTTCGTGAGAAATGCAATTGCGGCTATTTCGCTTAATCACTGTTTATAAAAATAATTATAGAATAGATGACATGTAAATATTTTTGTTGCAATTCCATCACCTCTATCATTTGTATTGATCTGTTTTGAGTTCTATCCGAGAAACTTAGGTTCGTTTGGGAGCACCTGGCCATTTTTGACGACGCGACGTCTCACGTCTGCATTTTCTATCTTCTCTCTTTCCCTGACAAATGCATTTCGAGTATTTTGTATTCTCTTTTTTCGCAAATATTTAAAATTCAAATGCAGACAAATGTAAATAAGTTTTGAAAATAATTGACTTGTACAAATACGCAGAGCTTACACTTTTTTACTTGCGACTTATAGGTACTATAAGGCAAGTTATGCATTCGTAAAAAAATCGAACTCGAGATTTTGATCAAAGTTGACATTACGATGATAGCGAAGACTAAAAAAGTGGGTCTCGCAATTCTGTCTGTCTGTCTGTCTGTCTGTCTGTTCGACTCGGCCGATTTTCTTTAAACTTGGTACATATCATTTTTAATTTTTTCCCCCCACACGTTTTTTTCTTTTTTTTAAGACCAAAAAGAACGGTACCCCCCATACGAATTTTTTTCGAAATTTTATAAACATTTTTTTTTTCTCAAAAACTGTTCACAGATTTAAAAATAAAGATACAGAAAAATTTCATTTAATTGAATCTAGGTATTGGTTGAAAAAAAATTTCCGAAAAATGGTTATTGAGGGTACCCCCCATGGAACCATTTTTTTTGTTTTTGATTTTCTCAAAAATGGTTTAACCGATTTTGATCGTTTTTTTTTTTGCTAAAGCTCCCCAAAAACATAAATAGAATTGTGTACTGAAATTTTCAAAAAAAATTTTTTTGGATTTTTAAAAAAAAACTTCAAAATTTTTTTTTCAAAACTCAATATTTCGAAAACCCCATTCTAGATTTTTTTAAACTTGATAAATAAAAGTTTCTCAATATGATCTACAAAATGTTAAACAAAATTTTTTATTTTACCTAAAAATAAAGGTACCTACCATACAAATGCTAAAAAATTAAAAAAAAATGGTTTTCAAAAATTGTATTTTTCTCGAAAACGGCACCTAGAATTTTGATAAAATTTTTTTTCTTTCAATTAATTTTTACAATCTTTAATTTAATAAAAAAAAATTGAAATTAAGATATTACAGCTTGTACCTACCATAGAACCATTTTTTCGAATTTTGAATTTCTCATTATCCACATAACGGATCTTAATGTAATTTTTTATAGAGAAGGTTCTAAAAAGTCTAAACACATTGCATTTCAAAACTTTAAAATAATTTTTTTTTGAATTTTTGAAAAAAAATCTATTTTTTTCTTTTTTTTTGAAAATTCGATATCTCCGAAACGGGTCAATATTTCTTTTCGTAAATTTAATTTTTATTCGAACAATAATAAAAACTTTGAATTAGCGTACCAAAATTTTTCTTAAAAAGCTTTTAAAAAGTTTGTATATAAAAGCTTCTTTTAAAGAAACCACTACAAGGCCTTATAATTTTTGTTCTTGCATAAATTCATATTTGCATAGCATTCTGTTACTACTAAAAGAATTTAAAAATTAATTTTATCCTTATGAACAATATTCTCTAATAACATTCGTTTTTAAAATTCCCAGTCGATTACATAGGAGCAAGTTCGTGCGACCCAGTCGTGCATTTTATTTAATATTGTAAAGCCATAACTGCAATGAACTTGAAAAGTGAAAATGTTAAAAAAAAAATCTGCTCTCCTTTTCCAACTCAATTTAAAATTTTATCTCCCATCTCAAAAAATCAAAAAGTAAATGTTTCACTTTTTGAGAACACTAATACATTGAATAAATTGCTTCAGAAAATGACCGATAGGTGTCGCCAAACTGAAATCAACAGATGTCGCTAGTGTATTTGTGTATTCTTTTTCATTTTTTCACTTATTGTACTTTTTGAAAAAATTGCCAATTGTAGTTAACGCTTGATGGTTCAAATGGTTTTACCTTTTTACTTTTTCACTTTTTAAAAACACTGTTACATGGAATACATTTTTTCAGAAAATCACCGATAGATGTCTGAACTGAAGTTGGAACTAAAATTGGTGTAAATTATGCGCTCTTCTCAGCAACAGATGTGGCTAGTGAATGTGTGTATTCTTTTTTACTTTTTGCAAAAAGTGCCGATTGTAGTTAACGCTTCATGTTTCAAAATATTATTGTAAGAGCTCAACTACTAAAAAAACATGCCTAATATTTCTTCACATTCAACAACATGTTCATCAACTTTTATCGTGTTGGCGGATTTGTGTAATGTGAATCCACCTTAATGTTTCGGGTTCTGGCTTTGGGTTTTCGCTGAATGCTTTCATTTTTCATATTCTGGATTTGACATTTTATGTGTCAGTCGATTTAACATTTCTAATTATGTGTCATTGACGATTTGACATTTCTAATTGTTTTTGCTTTTGTTTTCCGGGCATTTTTTTGCAATTTGTATATTTAAATAATTTTGGCATTATGCACATCTATGCAAAAAATGCTTTCGTTTAATATGTAATTTATGCCCCTTCGGTTTTTGTGGGCCGCGAACAGTGTACCACAAAAAAACATGTTCGCATGTTGATTCAACAGAATTATTTGTCATGTTAGATTTTTCAAGGAAATAGTATTGATTCAATAGGATCGCAAAGTTGGTAGAATTTTGTATCTTGTTAAATATTTAACATGACAGGTCGTGTTAAAAAATCACAACATGATTATTATTGGTTAACGTCTGGCTATTTTTCAGATGTTTTCGCTGGTTGTATCAAAGGGCACGGTAGTGCCCAGCCAAGTTCTGGCACTACACCCTTTTTACAGGAACAAACTCAGGCGATTTTTTACCCCTCATTATCTTCAGTACCAATGAAGTCAGAAACTTAAAACTCCGAATATTTGCTAAGGTAGTCAGGCACAGGCGCCTCACCAATTTTCAATTTTCTAGCATAAGCGGTTCCTGAGATATAAGGCCTCAAAAATCACAAAAACCGTAACTGACTGAGTGACTGACTGACTGACTGACAGATCATCAAAATTATGGAGCACTTCCCGACATCGTAGAATCTTGTAATTTTGCACAACGTTAGGTCTTGTCATGCAAGCAGAGGAAAAAATCGAAAATTTGAAATTTTCCATTCAGGGGGCGTGGTATCCGCCCACTTTCTCCGAATTTTGGAGCACTTCCCGACATCGTATTATGGAGCACTTTCGACTGATGTAAAACGATGAAATTTGGTGAACCGGTAGGGCTTATATTGCATATAAAGAACCAAAAATAAACACCAAGGTTTTCCTTTCAGGGGGCGTGGTATCCGCCCACTTCCTCAGAACTGATGTAAATTATATATGGCAAACTTCCGATTGCAGTAGAACAATGAAATTTGGTAGAGCGGTAGGGCTTCAATTGCATATAAAGGAACAAAAATAAAAATTTAAGTTTTCCATTCAGGGGGCGTGGTATCCACCCACTTTCACCGAATTGGTGTTGGTTGAATGGCGCACTTCCGACTACTGTAAAACGATGAAATTTAGTAAAGTGGCAGGGCTTAAATTGCATACTAAGAAAAAAATATAAAATTTGAAATTTTCCATTCAGGGGCGTGGTATCCGCCCACTTCCTCAGAACTGATGTAAATTATATATGGCAAACTTCTGATTGCAGTAGAAGAATGAAATTTAGTAGAGCGGTAGGGCTTAAATTGCATATAAAGGAACAAAAATAAAAATTGAGATTTGCCATTCAGGGGGCGTGGTATCCACCCACTTTCACCGAATTGGTGTTGGTTGAATGGAGCACTTTCAACTGCTGTAAAACGATGAAATTTGGTAAAGTAGCAGAGCTTAAATTGCATACAAAGAAAAAAATATAAAATTTGAGGTTTTCCATTCAGGGGCGTGGTATCCGCCCACTTCTTCAGAACTGATGTAAATTATATATGGCAAACTTCTAATTGCAGTAGAACAATGAAATTTGGTGGAACGGTAGGGCTCAAATGTTGTATAAAGGACCAAAAATAAAAATTTAGGTTTTCCGTTCAGGGGGCGTGGAATACACCCACTTTCACTTCCGACTTTTGTAAAACGATGAAATTTGGTAAAGTGGTAGGGCTAAAACTGCATACAAAGGACAAAATATAAAATTTGAGGTTTTCCATTCAGGGGCGTGGTATCCGCCCACTTCCTCAGAACTCATATAAATTCTATATGGCACACTTCCGATTGCAGTAGAACAATGAAATTTGGTAAAACGGTAGGGCTCAAATCGCATATAAACGACCAAAGATAAAAATTGAGGTTTTCCATTCAGGGGGCGTGGTATCCGCCCACTTTCCGAGAAAAAGTTTGATTTATATGGAGCACTTCCGACTGCTGTAGAATGATGAAGTTTGGTGGAAGGGTATAGCTTAATGTACATTCAAAGCGAAAAACAGAAAATCTAAGATTTTTCATTCGAAGTGTCTTTTTATTGTCATTTTGAAACTATACATGCATTTTAAAATTTCATAACTTTTCTTAGAACTAGAGTGCTCGATTTGGTACTCTATGTTATGTTAACATGAATGAAAAAAGAAAACATTTGCATACCTGAAAAAATTATGAGTTTACATAAAAAAAACTCTTAACTGTGATGTGAACTATAATAAGACCACTAATTAGGCTGTTAATTGGTGGTCTACCTTCATTTAAAAAAAGGAGTTAAAATTGCAACAAAAACATCATCGCATCCTCAACAATTATTGCTTTTTTATGGCTTTGAGCGGATGTAGGTACTAGTATTTAACATTAAAGTAAGTATGTTAGTGTTAGGTATCTTGCCAGGACAAGAAGAAACAATTGAAGCGCAAATCAAAACAACCAATAACAAAAAGAAAATATACCAAACAAAAAATAGGAAGCTATAAACTAAGTTGATTTTACCTTATATTTCACCCTTCTATTTTTCCGTATCTTTCGAGATTTTTACATGGCAAAACATTAAAATCTTTGCAAAAAGGATTGAGATCAGACCAAAAACATAAATGTTAAAAAAAGAGTCAAGTTCTTCTATACAAAAACCTTTGTGTAACAAGTCAGCCGTGAAAAGTACTGAGATCTAAAAGTACGCCAAGTTCTTACTTCATGAAGGTTTAATACCGAATATTTAAAGTAGAATAATATTGAAACAGCTACAATGTAATAGAGAAATTTTATTATTTAATGAATACTGACTAAAATTTGATGGGCTCACTTGGCAAGTTTTTTTTTTATGCCCAATTCGAAAGGTTTTAAAAACTTGACAAGTGAACCCATCAAATTTTAGTCAGTATTCATTAAATAATAAAATTTCTCTATTACATTGTAGCTGTTTCAATTATGAAATCGACCATCGACCGATTATCTGTCAAAAAAATCGACACAATTATTCCACGCTCTTGCGGAATATAGCACTCCATTGCTTGCCTGTTTGTACACTCCAGAAGTCTAGTTCACAAATGTCAAATATGATTGACGTACGACGCCATTTGCAAAAATTATAGTATGATTAATTTTGCGCCACCTTGTACAAATTAACATATTTAGTTGAACCAACTTATTTTTCCGCTGTTAGTCCAAAATTCTAAGATCTGAAAAAAAAAATAAATTTATAAACCATACAATTTAATTTGGAAATTTTTCTTTTTTCTTCGCACAGAAATTGTTTTTTTTTTTTTTTTCAATTTATTCAAATCCTTAAATTTGTTGTTCATCAAAAACTTTGGATTTGTTCTAGGCAGAATCATTTAAGACTTTTTGATTTTAATACGATTCTACTGGACAGAGTCACGTCCTTGGTCGTCGGGTTTCGTTTGTAGCATCTATCAATATTCTGTTTTTACGTTGGTCGTCTTAAAATTTTAGAATTGTGTCCTTTTGTTATTTGAAATTTTATTTACGAAGAGCGAAAGACGGAATGAAATATTCAATTTAATTTGTTAAAAAAAAAATAAAGGAAAGAAAATACCTTGGCAGCCGAAGGATTTCAACCTCTGAAGGTAGCAATGTATTCTCGCGATAAGCGTGGGAGTATATTATTTTAAGTCGATTTAACTGTCCCCATGAAAAAAAAAACGTTAGTACGGGTCTTCTTTTATATTTGTTTCTTTTTATTTCGCGAAAAATTGCCCAACCAAAGATGATGATGATGATATAAACGCCGCACCCAGGCCCATAATCGTCCCACTTACTGGTCTGTCTTTGTCTTGTTTTTTTTTTGCCTCGTGGTTTTGTAAAATCATTTTTTTTCCATTCTTATATGATTTAAACATTTTTTCCTCCGTTTTTTTTTTTTTTTTTTTTTTACAAACGTCAACATCTTGTTATTTGAAGTAGGTAGACACCATTTGCCTTAAGTATCAATTATGGACTTTGAAATATAAAAAAAAAACACTCCCCATTTTTTATTTCTCTATCCCCTAAAATGCCTTTGTGTTCTTAGATTTAATACTATTTAAAAGAACCGATTTTAAATTTAAAAAAACCCGGGGATATTCGGCACTCATGGCTATCTCTGAACAAAAAAGGCTTAAATTATTGTCCGAATAGTTTGCAGTTTGGATCAATTTTTCGTCCTACCCAGTTTACACACAAAAAATATTTCTAGATAATTTTTCGTAATTTGGAAACACGACTTGAAGAATTTTTTGAAATAAATTATACCCTTAAAATTTTAGCACAGTGCTAGCGTGCAGGAAAGTCGGAGAGAATTTAAAGGAGATGCCGATTGACATTATTTTGGATGTCTGAATATCGTAATGGGAGGGAAATATTGAGTCCGGTAAGGCATTTCACATTCGTGTAGTGTAGCTAAAGAAAGAATCTCTGAATCAAAACCTCCGAAGTTGTGGTCAAGGGTAAACTTTTGAGCATTCTTTTCAGTGCGGGTATTACGGTTGAATTGTAAATTATGGAAATTTCACTCGAGCTTTGGAGGAATTTACGCTTTATAGATTACAGCCAGATCAGAAGGCGTGACAAATTTCTTGCAACGTCGAAGGAAACCAAAGCACTTAGCAGCGTTTTTGATGACATGCAAAATGTGGTCTTTCCACACAAGTTGGTCTGTGTGCACATACCGAGAACTGAGATCAATTCGGTTTCCTCAATGCATGTGCTGCTCTAGGCTAGCGGTATTGGGGTGGGCTGCGCTTTAACGACGGAAGACAGAATTCTACGTGGTTTTTCGCTCCCCACAATGCCATCGAGATCAGAATTTGATGAGCTTATCATATGTTGCCGTTCTAAATCCACTTTCAAAGAAAAGGAGTACTGTGTCAGCAAAACAATAATTCAATGAATTAGAAGATTCATTGATGAACATTTGAAAGAGAGTCAGAGAAAAAACACCGTGGCACATCAGCATTTGTTTATGAATTTCAAACTTGAAACCGTCCAATACAACTTGTAGTGAAAGGTTCGAAAAGTATTTTCTGGTCCAATGAAGAAGAGATTGATCAATACCAAATGCAGACATCTTCTACTTCTTCTGCTTTTGAAATATCAACTGGAACTTTCTCCCAAACTTTGTAAGGATCGCCAGTGGACCTATTGCTACGAAAGCCATATTGCCGGTCATTGAGCAGCCTTCGTTCTTGAAGATATTTTTTTGAGCAGCGTTTCCATGATCTTGGAAAGGCGAGAGTAAAGTTTATTAAAATCTCAAAATCTATTGCTGATACTTAGTCTTCGATCGATGCTACAGCTTCCTCAGTAAACTCTATTGAAGATTATCTGTCAATTATTGTTGAAATCATTCAAGAACAATCGACCGCGATCAAATCCATTGACAAAGATTTTAACACTACTTATGAGGCAATCAATAACAACTCTATTATTCTCGCAGATTTCTTAATAAAAGAAACTAAATCAATTCACTTAGCGATTACTGAGCTATCAGAAGAAGTGAAGCTAGGATCAAAAAAAAATGTTTTTATCCCATGTAACCCTTGCAACAACAACTCTCTACAAGCTGAACTTAACGCCGCCGCACTGTGGTCCAAAATGACTTTTTTCGTTGCAAAAATCATAACTTTTGAACACGTGAAGCTATCGCAACAATTTTTTTTTTCCCTTAACGGTAATTTCCAAGGCTATATAAATTGTGAATTTTAAGAAAATTACTTTACAGGGTGTTTCAGAATAATTGGTTGATGTAAGATTTTCTTAGAAAAAGGAGTTAACAGAATAAAGTCTGAAAGTAAACCTTTTAAAAACAGTCCAAAATTTTTAAAACTTTGTAAAAAAAAAGTTTTTGACTATTCAAGTGAATTCATAACAACAGT
Source organism: Chrysotoxum bicinctum (assembly GCA_911387755.1). Lineage (NCBI taxonomy): Eukaryota > Metazoa > Arthropoda > Insecta > Diptera > Syrphidae > Chrysotoxum > Chrysotoxum bicinctum. The sequence goes on along the minus strand of OU426989.1, from coordinate 105,275,255 downwards.
GGATGCTTAAAGTTAACGCACCAATTTCAGAAATATTTTTTAAGGAGTATTATAAAACAGTATTTTTTCATGTTGTGGGGCATCAGTTTATTCTATAAACTGTTTGACTGATATATTTTATATGAAACAGTGTAGGAAAAAAGTAAACGGACGAAAAAAAATAAAAAAAAATAAAAAAAAAATAAAATAGAATATAAAATTTATATTAACAAAATAAAATAGAATACATTATAAATATTTGTTTATAATTAACTACTATAGATTTAATTTTTAGAAAAAAAAATGATCGGCATCGTTATCATTTTCAACAATTAATAGACCTATTAGTTCTGGGCAGTAACTCTTTTTCAGGTCTTTTTTTTAATCTAACGTGTCTTAAAGATGAAACAAGTGGATCTGATGATATAGCTAGCATATTAAATAAATCTTCATTTTGTCGTTTCCGTGAGACTTTGCATGTATTTGAGTATCGATATCGCTTGTAGTCTTTATTCCTTGATTCCTGTGCTTCTTCTGAAAGCTCCCCGATTGGCAAAATTTGATGTCTTATAAGTTCCCCTCCATGGTCCAAAATTTTGTTCAGAGTTGGTGTCAGGAGTTTGTAGCTGTATTTGGCTTTTAAAAGATCCGAAGTGGTTTTGGTATACTCGTTGAATTTATCTACATTAATAGATTCTTTAGATGACAGCGCATTTAAAATAACTTGCAGTTTTTTTATAAGATCCTTGTCTACTCGGGTTATAGCTGACGTAACTTCTGGATTTTCAAAAAATCTTCGTGAAATGTTTCCATCATTTGTGTTACCGAATCCTTGTTTTGGCGTATCAATGATTAACCCGAGTTGTTCCCTAAATTCCTTTTGAATATCCGCTTTTTTTCTTCTTTCGGCTTCCTTCTTGTCGGTTGTCTCATCTTCTTGGTATAGTCCATAAGCTAGTTTAAGAACGAACTCCATACATCTTATTCTAGCGTGATCCTGATTGACTAGGCTATTTAAAATCCTCTTTGCTGTATGGTCCTCCAAATCTTGGAGATTCACTTCAACAGAAGTTTCTGTTACTATCAAATTTGATGGAGTTGCTTGTATTTCAGCTTCCATTAAAAAATTGTAGCTCGGAAACACATCAACGTTATGGCTTCTTAATGATTTTCTCATCAAATTATATTTTTCTTTAGAAAGCCCCATATCCAAGAACAAGGCTAGCGCAGTGGGACCATCGTATTTTATTGGATCCCTTTGAGGTGTGGGAATACTCTCCTTTATCCGTTGGACTCGTAATGGGCTTGCATTAAAAACTGCTTTTGTGATATCCGCTTTTATCTTTTCGTGTTCCTTTTTATATTTTATACTCAGAGTTGTGGAAACATTTTCAGTCGAAATATGGCCCGTAGTTTCCAATAGATTCCTCCTTTTGGTATATACTGAACATGTATCTAAGGATTTCGAAGGCCTTCCTCTTGATGTACTTGGCACGTCACTGTCTTCAATTTCATTACATTGGATTGTAAATGTTCCATTCAAAAATTCTTCATATTTTGAGAGAAATCTTGTTTTAACTCTAAAACAGTCAATCCATTTTTTTTTTAAATGATGCGTATAATCTTTGGAGTTTCTTTTTCGTTTCATCGTTGTCACTTATATCTTCGTATTGGTTTTGGATCAGAATTACAAATTCTTCAGAATTCAAAACATTGATAAAATGTTCAAAAATTGTTCTGTTTGAAATATTCATATTGGTATTTAATTTGCAAACTCCACTCGTCAGTAAAGCCTCTTGAAAACTAACAACATATATCCATTGTCATAGTTTATATATACCTCCATAATGTATATACACAAGGATTATTTTACCTGTGAAATTTAAGCTTAACAATATGGGGTATCGGAAGAAAATTATTATTCCTACCTGTTTTATTAGATCATAAAATAATAATCCAAAATTAAATAATTCTTTCAACTTTGTATATGGAGTAGGCAATAAAGCTATTAATCCTTTTCTTTTGGCAAATTAATCAATGTTTAGGTACTATTAGAAAAAGATCAATAAATATTTACAATAATTTAAGTTAAGGGAAATTTATTCAAAGAGGGTCGTTAAAGTGGGCGGATTAAAAAATTAATGTTCAATAAAGTAATCATTAGTTTGTGTACAATATTTTATATTTTTTTTTAATAATAATTGGCATTTGTATAAAAAGGGGCGTAGAAGTGGGCGGTTTTTTCTGTCAGAATCAAGATAGTAATAAAACGATTTTTAATTAAAAAGAAAATTTCACGTTCTTAACTATTTTAATTAATAAAATAATTGAAATTTTCCATAAGGGAATTTGCTTTTAAGACCAAAAGGTCAGCACTGGGAACACGACTTTTTTTAAACAAATTACAATTTCTCTGAAGGTTGCAAATAGTTGCAGCTACAATTTTGCATATGGTTTAAGAAATAGTTAGGGTAAACTATCATGGTCAATTTTCCGCGCGAACTCGCGAGTATTTTTTTGTAGCTCTATTCAAACCGAAAAAATCTGCTAAAAAAGGGTGTTTTTTGTTTTATTTATTAAAAATACTAAATATTTTTTGTTTTTCTTTTTAATTAAAATTTTGATTTACGGACAAATAATACAACTAGAATACACTATAGAAAATTAATATTTTACATTTAATATGCCAAAATTTCAAATAGGAAAACAAAGAAGTTAGTTTTTTTCTGTTTTTTTTTTAACTCTAGAACGAAATTGACCAACTTTGAAAAGCTCTATAAGTCAAACTAGTTAGCGGAAAATTATTTTGTTTGCTGTTTTTGAAGCTCCGTGTATATTTCTATTAGAAATAAAAAACAAAACTTTAAAAATAAAACATCGAAATTAGTATTTTTGCCACGAAATTTTCCTTTTCGGACCACAGTGCGCCGCAGATACTACAAACGCCAAGTCATCAACCACACTAGACTCCTCTCTATCTTCTTCTACGTTTCCTACCTCAGCGATCCCTATCAGAAGTAGTAACTCTACATCACAAGATTCTCCGAATACTAGAAGCAAAAATTACTTTACCTCACCAGAAATCAACAACAAATCACTACATATGGAAATGCACGATCTAGATCCTCGCATCGCATCACCTGCCCCTCGACGAAAGTCTCGTTACATTAATAGACTCGGTGTTAACTGGACCCTAGACGAATGGAATAGCCGCCTTGAGAAAATAAAAGCAAGCCAGCTTGTAACATTTATTGTAAGAGGAGCACCCCCATATGCTAAAGACACTTGGCTTCAACACTATTTTGAAAAAAACTACTGTTTTCGTCTTGCCAACTGTAATCGCCTCAAATTTGGAACATTTAAGATTTCATTTTCTCAGTCCTATGATTGGATGTTCTCAAAAGCTCTGTTTCTTAAAAATAGTAAAATGAAAAGAGCTCCTTTTTACTCAAAAACCATCTAAAATAAAAAATAATGTATTTAAGTCTAATTCTAAGTTATTTTCTAAAGTACATAATTCACCTCCTCCCAAAGTAAATAATACACATCCTCCCAAAATAAACAATATACCTATACACAAGAAATCATCAAGTAATCCTCATGTCAAATATCCCAATTTCACTTTCTCACACATTCTTAACCCAGGTACTCCGGCATCTAAAAAAGTAGCTACTCAAACTGCACAAAATACTTCTCACAACCAATCAATTCCTATATATAGCCCATCATGTTCCAACGCTACAACTAACGTACCTCTTTTCCTCGATCCACTTCTTCCTCCCACTGTCAAAATAACTATGAAAACTTCGGATTCAACTGAAGCCCGATACACTATGTCAAGACTTAGAGACCGTCGCATATATGATAACGTTCGGCTTTACCTGGCTTACCTTCATGACAAGCCGGAGTCTGTCTGTTTTGAGGGAAAGACTAAAACAAACGTTATGGTTTCTATTCAACAAGAAGGTCTTCCTACTAATCCCGTCATTCTACGAAACATATACAACTCTTTTCATGAAGCCTTAAACTTCACTAAGCAAATGGTTTCAGACGACCTGGCTGCCTACGGTTCATATGTAAATTCTAGAAAATTCTCTCATCCTCTGCGCAATCAAGTCAATCGTAAGTTTTTTCGTGTCTAACCATGTTTCTTCTAACCAACTAAATAATAATCTTCCTACTTGTCTCACAATATATTACCAAAATGTAAGAGGACTGCGTACAAAAACATCTACTGTCTTCTTAAACTCACAAAAATTACCTTACGACATTTTTGCTTTAACTGAAACAAATCTTACTCCTGATTTTCTAAATAGTGAATTATTCACCTCAGATTTTGTTACTTTTCGAACTGATGGTACGAGTAATAATGATAACAACGACTCTTCTGGTCGTGGCGTTCTTTTAGCCATCAATAACTGTTTTGATGCCACATTTGTCAAGTCCTCTGAGTCAACAGACTTTGAATTCATTATAGTAAAAATAAAATTGTCATCTCGGAATGTATTTATCATGTGTTGTTATATTCGTCCATCTCAACCCTTAAGCTCGTATAAACTAGTAGTTGACGCAATTGATTTTCTTTTTGATGCTGCTAGCACTAATGACGATATCATCTGCATTGGCGATTTCAATCTACCTCACATCGAATGGTCTCCCACCGACGGGGGCAACTATTTCTATTCAACCAATGCCAAGTCGGAAAAAGAAATGTTAGTGTTAGATTGTATTGCAGACTCAAGTCTTTTTCAAGTAAGTGGTGTTAAAAATAATCTTAACAGACAACTTGACCTCATTTTCACATCCGACCCAGATAACACTATTGTGATCGAAAGTGATCACCTTCTTTCTAATCTTGATCATTTTCACCCTCCTCTCCTTATTTCTTTTTCTTATGAAAAATGTTATGCTGCCACTGTTCCCGAATATTTTTTTAACTTTCGCAAAACTAACTTCCAAGAATTAAACATGCTTCTCAGCAAAATCAGATTTAACTTTACTCATATTTCAATTGATGACGCAGTAACGACTTTTTACGATGAAATTTTCAGCTGTTTCGCGCACACTGTTCCTTTTATGCCACGTAAAAATTTTTCTTCTTCTCCACCTTGGTATAATAAAAAACTTCGATCTCTTCGTAACCGAAGAAATAATTTGTGGCAGAAATACTTAAAATCGAAATCTCCTTACCACCATCAAGCTTTCTCAGATGCTTCGACAGAATTTTCACTCCTTTGCGATCGTCTGTACAAAGATTACATTACTCGTATGCAATCTTCGATTAAATCGAATCCTAAATGTTTCTTTGAATTTATTAATATTAAAAGAAAATCCGATGGCTACCCGTCCTCCCTAACATATAATGGGAAATCTTCATCTGATCCAACAGAGATAACCAATTTCTTTGCAAACTTTTTCAAACAATCCTTTACTGATTGCGACATTGAACCAGATACCCAATATTTCCGCTAATTAAAGAATTCTCCTCAAACCACATTTACAGCACCGAATATTCTTCCAGCTATGGTAAGAGATAAAATTGAAAAGCTTAAAGATGACTTCTCCACAGGACCAGATGGTGTTCCGGCAATCATCCTAAAAAAATGCATTAATGCCTTTATTCAACCATTGACTGACCTATTTACACTATCCATTCTGCAGAGCACCTTTCCTCAATCATGGAAAGTTTCTTACATAGTTCCTGTCCACAAAAAGGGACCAAAAAATAATGTGTCAAACTATCGCCCTATAGCTAAACTATCATGCATTCCAAAAATATTTGAAAGTATTATATACGAAATTCTCTCTTTCCACTGCAAATCAATTCTTTCCCCAGTACAACATGGTTTTATATCGGGTAGATCAACAACAACGAACCTAGTAGAATTTGTTTCCAATGCTCTATGCACAATGGTCGATGGGGACGAAGTCGATGTGATTGCTACTGACTTTAGCAAGGCCTTCGACAAAATATCACATAATATCATCATGTTAAAATTAAATTCCATGGGCTTTCCTACACTTTTTATCTTATGGTTGAATTCATATTTGACTGATAGAAATTATGTTGTCCGTTTTAGATCATCTCTTTCCATTCCTTTTAATGCACCTTCCGGAGTACCACAAGGCAGCCATCTTGGCCCACTGCTATTCACTTTAGCTATTAACGATATTGCTCAAGTTCTCGATTGTGGTTTATCAATATATGCCGATGACATGAAAATATTTAGACGCATTTCAACTGCCGCTGATATTTGTTCCTTACAACAAAATCTTGACAAATTTTCCCTATGGTGCCATAAAAACCTCCTTGACCTCAATGTCAGCAAATGCCACAGCTTGACGTTTTCACGTAAACGGCTCCCTTTTCCTCCCAGAAAATATCATATAAATGGTGAACTTGTACCGGTAGTCACTTCCTGTCGTGATTTAGGAGTAATCTGTGATAAAGAGCTTAACTTTCGATGCCACATTGACAACATTATTAATAAAGCTAATTCGACGCTTGGTTTTATAAAACGCTGGTCAAAAGAGTTCTCTGACCCGTACATTTCCAAATCTCTTTTCATTTCATTTGTCCGTCCCATCCTAGAATATGCATCTCAGGTTTGGTCACCATATCAAATAACCCAAATTAAAAGGATCGAAGCCGTCCAGCGTAGGTTTGTTCGTTTTGCCCTGCGCAATCTTCCGTGGGATGATAATTATCGACTTCCTCCATATTCGAATCGCTTACTGCTAATTGACCTTCAGTCGCTTGAAAAACGGCGTGAAGCCGCAGATGTGGTTTTTATACACGACATACTAACTGGTAATATAGACTGTCCGGGTCTAATAAGTCTGATTCCCATTAATACCAATCGACGAAATGTTAGGTCAGTACCCCTATTCCGCATTCCTTTTCACCATACTAATTATAGCTACTATAATCCTATGTCTCGTATGCTGCGTAATTCCAGCAACTCCTCAAATATTTTTGATTTTAATATATCTAAATCAGTCCTCCGAAATTCTCTCCTCTCCAACCCACCCCAATAACTTTCTCACCCACCCAAATTTTTTATTGTTAGTTGTACTATATATTATAATTTAAAATATATTATTATAATTTGGAAAAGTTTTTTTTTATAATTTACCTATAGTTTTTTCTTACACTCGTGTATTTTTACTAAATTTTATTTATTTTAAATATGATGTATTAGTATTAAGTTTTGCTTACTTGTAATAAGTGTACAATAAAATTAAAGTTCAATTAAGCGAAAGTAAGACAGGGAAGATAATTCGATTGGACTAGGCTGTTTTCCATCCACTCGAAAAGAGACCATCAGTAGAGTAGGGCAGATGGGGAAGCTTACGCAGTGTTGTTGCCAGCGTTGAAGAACACTTCTTCAGAACAATATGTTGGATTCTATTCGCCTTAGCGGATTTGTGTATGTTGAGAATTGAGATCTTTCATTACTCTTGAAACTTTACGAGTTTAAAAGAAGATAAGCCCATTGAAAGCGTTTACGCTCTCCATTACAGAAGAAGTTATGACACTACTTGGCAGCGTCAAATTAACATTTGTGCTTCAAGGAAATTCGCTTTTTCTCGTAAGCTGACAAAGGGAGTGTCATTGAAAACGAGCTTATTAACCGAAAACGAAGTAATATTTCATAAATTCTTACATACTTTGTCTACTATGTGATAACACATATTATGGGTCGTTTTAAAAAAATTACATTTTTACCGTTATAGCTTTTATTTTTTTTTGCATTTCAATTTAAAGACTTGAAATTTGGCATGAACCTGTGCTTATATGTCAGCATTATAAGAACAAATTAGCAGATCGATTGATGGTAACGAATATCCATGGTAATTAATAATGTGTAATCTCCGTGGCCTTTTTGGGATGTGATTTTGATGCTTAATCACTTTTATTAATATTTTTAATGATGAAAATGATTTTTTTTAACAAGGCCCAAACTTGTCGTTTGAAAGGCCTTCTCTTAAACTTAAATTTGATGATATGAAAAAAAAAATTTGTTTTGTTGTCCCAATACTTAGTTGAAGTTGTGACAAGATTTTGAAAAAAGAAACATAATTAAACATTTTCGCTTTTTCACACAACAAAACAATTTTTAATATTTTTTTACGATGCATTATCTTATAGTACGTCAAAAAACCTTTAATTTCATGTTTTATTATAATTTAATTATTGCAGTTAATTCCTTTAAAATTTACATACAAAATAATTTTTTCATCCGAGTAAAAATTCAGTGTAATTTCCGTGGCCTTGTTATCTTTGTTCCATATTAATATTTTTTAGTCTAACCACTGCCAAAAGAAAGGTATTTAATCATACTTGAACCTAATATAATTTGGATGACATTGAATTACATTGACTATATTAAAATTAAGAAATAGTCGATTTTGTAATCTCCGTGGCCTGTAATATCCGTGGCCATTTTCGTATTTGTTTTTTAATAAATGTTCTTTTAGTTTATAATGGCTCATGTTATTATTAATTTTTTATATTCTAGATAAACATACTGAATATCATCATTCAGTATTACAGTATTGGTACCGTAAAAGTTCCAAGAAAGTTATGTGTCGATATTTAAAAATATTTGTTTGACTCTTTCATGCTTTTAAACAAAATCATTTCGTAAACAAACAACTTTTTTATTAATTATCCTATTAACATTACATTACATTATCCTATTAAATTTATTTGCTTTCCACAAAATTTCAACTATTTATTGTTACTTTTTATCTTGTGGATTATTGTTATTTTATGCAAGAAAAGAACATTTTTAATACATTCGAAATTTTTAATTTTAATTTTTATCGAAAAATACTCGTAAAATGAAAAATATTTGAAATTATTTTTGCGCAACTCGGAGAACTCTTTTTCTACTTGTTTACTATAGATTTAGAAACTAAAACCCAAGAAAACCTGAAAAAAAATTTTTTCAAACGATCAATAAAAAATGTCAATTTTTAAAAAATGACCCATATATGTACGTAGTGTATTTGTCATGTTCAGAGCTAAGAAACAAGTCTCAAGTTTTGGAGGTTTGACTTGCAATGTCAGGATTTCGAGTAGGGTCGTAAAAGATCTGAGTCAAGTTTGCTTAGGTCAGAAAAACTCTCGACATACCTTCTTTTGAGAATTGTCTGACCAGAATAGTGCTGGCACGAAGGATTGTGTACATTGAAATCGCCTGTAATAACAATTTCATTGCGTCGAAAATTAGAATCGATTCTTTGGATAGAGTCGGACAGCTGCTGCCATAAATAAAGCATGTGACCTTAAGCCACGTGAAATTCAAATTTGTGTTTAAACAAATGCCATTTTGTAGTTGAAGCATGATCATTATGTACCTTCATACAGTGCCTTGCATAAGTATAACCGCACCCTGTAAAAATGCGTTTTGTAGAAAATTAAAATGAGAATGACACCTAACTATTTTTTTTATTGAATGGCATTACTAAATCAAGTAAACTGAGAAGAAAAAAAAGGGTCCGTTATTTTCTCTTCTGGTGTTAAAAAATTAAAAACAGGTTTTCTTGTATTGCAAAAGTATAACCGCACAATGCAAACCTCTCTGAAGCTTCATTCAGTTATGTGCTCTGAAATGGCAAACCACAATGCGGCTTGGTACACATTTAAGCGATACAAAAAAAGGTAAAATTCAAGCTTTTAAGTGGCCTAAGCTTAAGGGCTATTGGTAGACAAATTTCAAGATCCGATCCTGTCGTCCGAAATTTTTTCCAAGACCCATAATCTAATGGGACAAAAATAAGACCCGGGCGTCCGCAGAAGCTGGTACGCCGCAATAAGAGGCGTTTAATCAATTCTGCATCCAATTCGATGCATTCTTTGCCGGAAGTTCGTGACGAATCGCGGTAGGGAGTTTCGGTTTCAACAATTTTTCGTGCCTTAAAAGCAGTGGAGTGATCTAGTATTATTCGTAAAGATTCAAAATAGCAGCTTTGTTGACCTTTATTCCACAAGCAAAAAAGAGAGCATTTGCTTAGTAACCTGCCCGGAACACAGCTTGGAAACTGTTTTCCATTAATCAAACTTCAATTCTGTTTAAGATGATGCCTTTAAATATTTTCGCAATAACATTCATGAAAAAAAATTAATTTTAAACAATATTTATGTCACCTTTTTACTTAAGACATATACGTACTATATGCAATCAGACTTAACATGACGTTGATGGAGAAGAAGAGAAAAGTGTGTCTCGCATATTCTGTCTGTCTGCCTGTTCGCCTACATCATTTTTAAATTCTTCCCACCACACGTTTTTTTGTTTTTTTTTTTTTTTGCTAAGACCAAAAAATAACAATTTTTTTTCTCGAAAATTACAAAATATTTATTTATTTTTTCTCAAAAACTGTTCCACTTATATAAAAAAAGCATTCTCTAGCTTTAACTTAATAAAATGCTTAAACACACAAATTTCCGAAAAATGGTTTTTACTGTTAAAGCTCTAAAAGTTTGGATGGTATTGTGTATTCAAATTTTGTGAATTTAAAAAAAAAAATGTCAACATTTTTTTAAAAAAACTTAATATTTCAAAAACTCTACGCTCGATTTTTTTAAACTTAACAGTTAAAAGTTTCTTAATACAATCTACAAGATGTGTGAGATCTTAAAATAACGGTACTCACCATGGCAAATGCTAAGAAATGGTTTTCGAAAATCGTATTTTTCTCAAAAATGACTTAGAATTTTAATAAAATTTTTTGTCTTTGGATTAATTTTCACGATCTATAATTAAAAAAAAATATTTTAAATCAAAATATTATTGTACCTACCTTAGAATCATTTTTCGAATTTTGAATTTCTCATTATCGACATAACGAATTTTAGTGAAATGTTTAATAGAGAATCTTCTAAAAATTCTCAAAAACATTGCATAATATTATTTGAATAAAAAAATTCGATAATAGAGTAGCTTTTAAAAAGTTTAAAAAACATTGCGTTTCAAAACTTAAAAAAAAATATTTTTTGAATTTTTGAAAAAATAAATCAATTTTGTTTTGCAAAAATTTCGATGTCTCAAAACGGCTCAATGTGTTTTATTGAAATTCATTTTTTATTTGTACAACAATAAATTCTTTTATTTGGCGTACCAAAATTTTTAAAAATGATTTAAAACATTTCCGGTACTTCAGCTAAAATGTAGTTTTTGCTAATATGTTTTCGCTAAATTTTCTAAAAAAGTATGAGGCAATTTTGAGAGATTCCTAAGGAACCCTGTCACTTCCTGGTGCTTTATTACTTTTAAACTTGTTTAAAACAATATCTACGTACTCGTATCTCTCCTAAATTTATATCCTGATCTAATGCGTTTACCATCACAAAGCTTTCAGCAAATTGTACCGGCTCAAGGATATGATGTCTGTTGGATTTAAGAAATTCTTAAAATAAACAGCCTCGCCTTCCAAGTCGTTAAATACTTTTTTTGTTCAGTAATCTGAAGGTATCTCGTTTTTTAATGATTGCAAAGCTACTTAGCATTATACCAAAAGCCGTCCCTTTTCCCATCCTATCAAGAGTACTGTGTAGCTGTTCTCCCAAATCTTTAACCAAATTTTTCTCATTTTTTTTTTCTCTGGTCACTAATTCGCTGTTTTTTTTCACTTGCATTTAACAGGATCCGGATGCTTCTTATGACATAAATGGTAACGACTCGGATCCAACACCCCAGGATAATGGCGACAACAAACACGGCACCAGGTGTGCGGGTGAAGTAGCTGCTGTGGCTTTTAATAATTACTGTGGAGTGGGTGTGGCGTACAATGCCAGTATTGGAGGTAAGTTTCTAAATTATAGCGAATTTATGTTAAGGTACATTATTTAATCTTTAATTACTGAAGGCAAGCGTGTGGGAGTTTTTGGGCATAATTATACTAACTTAAAAAAATATTGCTTACTCCGTAAGTTCAATTGAAGTTGTTGGAATTGACTAGGTATCTATGGACTTCTCCGTTATCTCCATCATCATGGCATACACTTTAATGCAGGTGGACTTTAAAAATTCAAATATGGATGTAGTTAATGAAACAAAGGGCCTATCTAAGAGATGGAGAATATCCTCGCGAAAATTGCCTTCGCATACAGTATATAACCGGAAAACTGGTCCCAAAATCTGATGGCAAGCACAAAATTAATGTTATCCTCTCGATCCTTGTGTCGGCATTGTCATAATATTATGGCTCCATTGAGGGTCATCTACCATCCCGGTATGCGGGTCTATTTCGTTATAGAAGATTCCTCTCAATTGCTTGGCTTGGCGCGTTGCGTTGCGTTTCTCTTTCCGTGTATACAGCGATATACCGTGAAACCCTATACACAATAAAGGATATAGGAACTGTCCCTATCGCTGCTGCTGGATGCTCAATTTTGTGTTCGCTTTGTGTATCCTGTGAATGGAGCATATCCGACGCGATGTTAATCACTATATTCGTATGTGGGAAGATTAAAATTGTACGTACTACAGTGGATGTGCTGTGTTGTGCAAAAATCTATTCACTATTTGCTCGCCGATGGTGGTTTAAATGAGAACGACTGTGTTCGGGACCAATTTGCAGGCCATCATTAGGAAAGATGAATTCTTGTTTTATTCGTATGTGGATGCCTGGTCGAAGCTAAATTTAAAAAGGATTCGTATTCGGATTTAGATGCTTGCTTAATGCATAGGGTTTCGGATATCTATGATGTCCTTGGAAATGTTGCTTTTGCGGAGAGTGAGTTTCGAATTTCTGAAAAACAAAAAATTACCATTATTAAGCTATAATTAATATACACCAAGCATTCAAATTGGAAAATATATGGACTTAAAAAAAATAATTGGCCATTTAATTTGAGACCAGTTTAAGCTTTAGCCCTAAGATACATATTTATTTTTTTTTTGTCAAAACTAAGATTTCATTGAAATTTTCAGTTTATTCCCTTCAAGTAGAGATGATAGTCAGTATTTTCGCCGCTATTTTCTTTCAGTTTTGAGAATGAAGCGCCTTATGGCTGGTTCCAGAATGAGGTGTCGATGTTATATGGTAATGTATCAAAGGTAGATACATTAGTTAAGAAAAAGGAAATTTAAAGGGTTTTGAAAAATTGCGTGCCACCTAGCTCGGTCCTTTTGAACATACATGTCTTCAGTGTCCATATCATCCTATTTTGGCTAAAAGAAAATGGATATCATCCACCGATAGCGCTTGCCATTGGTGGTGACGGCCTGTACAACGTCGTTCTAAAAAATTATAGATCGATAATGCTGCAGTCTCGTGTGAATTGTGATTGACGCCGAATATAAATGTTTGACCAAAATTGAGGTCAATTTTGCAACTGCTCATACACATACCATTAAGGCTTTTTTTTAAGACCAAAAATAAGGGTACCTGCCATACGGTTTTTTTTTCGAAATTTTGTAAATAATTTTTTTCTTAAAAACTGTTTAAAAAAAATTCAAAAAATTTCATTTAATTGAAGCTCGGTAATGGTTGAAAAAACTTGTTATTAATTATCCCCTCTTTGCCTTGTCAGTATAGACATGAGCCTTGACATAACCCCACAAAAAAATAGTCTAAAGGCGTTAAATCGCACGATCTAGGCGGCCAATTCACCGGCTCCAAACGTGAAATAAACTTTTCACCGAACTCGCCTCTCAATTGATTCATTGTTAAGCGTGCTGTGTGGCACGTGGCACCATCTTGTTATAACCACATGTCATGCAAGTCAAGATCTTCCATTTTGCGCAAAAAAACGTTTGTTGTCATCGTACGGTAGCGCTCACCATTCACAATAACGTTGCGATTCGCATCATCTTCGAAAAAATACGGCCTAATGATTCCGCCTGCCAATAATCCGCACCAAACAGTGACTTTTTCTGGATGCAAATACGGCAGTTTTGCTTGTGCACGTATCCATTCAAATAGAAATGATCTTCGTCACTGATAAAAAAGTGGATCTTAGGCAAACTTTTCAAGAGCCCATTCACCAAAAATCCGGCGTTGTGTTAGGTTGTTCGGCTTCAATTCATGCACAAGCTGTATTTTGAAAGGCTTCTCTCCTAAATCCTTCCACAAAATTTTGCACGTAGTGGAGTAACAGAGGCCCAATTCCTACGAACGGTGCGGCGCCGAATCGATAATTCACGGTCATCACTAACACTGGCCGATACAGCTGCGATATTTTCCTCAATTAGCACTCTACGTAAGCGTGTTGGTGATTTAATGTCCAACAATGTAAATTTGGTGCGAAATTTAGTCACAATAGCCCGAATAGCCGCCCCATTGGGTCAATTAAACTGACCATAAAATGGAATAACAGAGCACACATTTTGATAATAAAATTCAATAATTTGCAAGCGTTATTCGTTTGTAAACGATTCATGGTTATATTATAGACCAAACTGAAGATGTTTGACAGTGACAAAAAACACGAAACGTGCCTGAGCTGTCAAAACCAGTGTTACCAAAAAGAAAATAGTAAAAAAATCACCCAATATTTGCTTGATTCACATGGAATCCTGTTCTTAGCTTCAACTACTAAATGAGTTATTTTAGTCATTTAAAAATGCATTTTAAGCTTATGACCAGTTTTTCTCTAATATCATTCATTTTTGAAATTCTTAGTTTTTGACAAAGTTAACGCGCATTTGGAGCTTCGCTGTTATAATAATGCCTAGTAGTAATAATTGTTTTTCCAACTCTGATTCGTAATAATCGGATACAATCCGCTCTTGTAAATAGACTGTTGTACGGAATACTGTTTAATTGAGGGTTGTGAGTACGAGGGAATGTTTGACAATTTTTCCAAATATCTACAAGCACTTCCTTATGCTGGTAGAAGTTTGGCATCTCAAAAATAAGTGGATAACACCACAAAAAAAAAAGTCCTCTGACTCTTGGATGAGACCATGTGTCTTACCTATAGGTTTTTTGCATCGCTGATTTCAAATCCGGAGTCCGTTTGACCCAATCAGGTCAGGTTTAAGGGCATTTGAAGTTCAAATCGTGAAATATTCGTTGAAAAATCTGAAAACCTATATATATGTTTTTGGCATCGCTGAGTTCGAATCCGGACTTCTTTTGACCCCAACATGTAATAGTCAAGGTCAAACGAAGGTCAAATCCCTAAAATCTAACGATATGATATTTTTGACCCAAGATTCTGAAAGAGCGGAAAATCTTACGTCCAAATATGTATTAACTTTTTTTTTTACCGACCTCTGTAGGTCATGTAGCGGTCATCCAAAATAAGACTGGTTTTTTAGATTTTGACCTATGTTTTGGCTGGAATTCTGGTCCTTGTTGATCTTTATGTTTTTCGAGTCGCTGATCACGATGCTGGTGTCCATTTGACCCCATAATGTCAAAATCAAGGTCAAACGAAGGTCAAATTCCTAAAATCTAACGATATGATATTTTTGACCCCGGATTCTGAAAGAACGGAATATTTTACATCTAAACTCATCAAGACCTGTTGTTTGAAATGACCTCTGGGAGATATTCTAAGGTCAAATACTCCTTTTAGATCTCTTGGCTGATGTATCGACAGTAAATCGGAATTTGGGGTCTCGAAGCAATTGATTTTTATGTTTTTGGAGTCACTGAATCCGAATATAAATTTACTGCCGGTCTATGAACAAATATGTGTATGTACATTATGCATGTACATATATTAATTAAGATATGAATAAATTGTTAAGAACTATTCAAACCCGCTTCCACCCCACACACGTATTCTTTTCTAAATACAACTTCCTGCATGTGTTTTTCATCTGAAGCAATACTTCCTGGGGGTAAATATGTACATACAAACGTTAAAAAATCTAACAATTGTTGTGTTTAAAAAAAAAAATCTTCCGTTCAAGGTGTTGTGGTGTTTTTTGAAAATTAATCCAACAGCAGCTAATTGCAAGAAATGCTTCAAATAGCTTCTTGTTTTTTTTTACCTGCCACTCTTTTTGTCCACTTTGCTGGGTTCTTGCACAAACACACACCGTTACCTCTGGTATTGTTGAAGTGCTACGCTACTTCTCTATATGTCAGTTAGATAAGGGTATGGTTAACGTACCGTACACATTAACCGGTATACCCCATTCCTGCCTACATACAAACATATGTATGTATAATAGGTTCACCAACTACAAACAACTTGAAATCCTTTTTCGCTCACGCTTTGTCCTGTCAGTATTTACGGTTCGCTGGGTTATGCCCAGTACATCGGCATCGTTTAAAATGGTACTGCCAAGTGTCAAAAAAACTATAGAGCAATTTAATTTTTTGTTTGGCATTTTGCTTGGTTGGAATAAAATAACCAGGAACTGATTTAACAAACAGGCAATCACTATGTGTCCTTGTAGGAAAAGATCAGCAAATCAAGTAACGGTTTAATGAATCGAAATGCCATTTGCGGAAAAATGGAAGGTGGAAAAGGGTGTAATTTATTCTAGAACAAAAAGAATTAAAGTTTTGAACTTGCAAGTGTTGTTTTAAAGTCGAACAATACTTTAACTCAAGACGATGTTCGTCTTGGGGGTGTGGAGGCCCAGTTGCAGAACCCTAGAGCCTCAGCTGAGATAAGGGATTTACTTCGAATTTGACTAATAGTACCTATTTGTATGCGATTCTATTTCAGGGGATTTCTAGAATGAGTTGCTCCCATGTAATGATTTAGGGTTTTCTCCATTTTTTTTTCGAAAACGGCTGTAATAATATTGATAAAACTTGGCATATCGTGGCTGTCGGCCAAAGATCTCGAAAACTAATATTTCATTTTGATGCAGATTTATAGTGAAAAATATTCCGAATATGATGAACAATTTGATCTGGAAACAATACTTTTCTAGCTAAACGAAGAAGATGACTAAAATTCCCATCGAACTTGGGCGGTGATGGTCGAAATTCCAAAATAAAGTGCGGTAGGCGATAGCCAGGCTTAAGGCTAAAGCTTACAAGGCTGCTGGTGCGGATGGCTTCCCAGCCGAACTATTCAAATCAGGGGTAGATGAATGCGGAAAGAGTCAAGATTCCGCTCGGAGATATGAAGGGCAATATTCTCTTGATTTTTCTTAGTCAATCAAATGGTAGGTGGAGCAGTTTAACTAGCTTCATTATATCTAGAAATATTTGGCCCACGTATAATAAATGCAGAACATTTGTCCTGATATGCAGACCCAGGCAAGACATAGCCAGTATCGTAGCTACCTGTAATGAACACTGACCAATAGGTGAGCTTGTAGCGAAGCTAGGCATCCCTCACAACACTCACTGTCATAGCTGTGGGGAGCAGCGGTAAAAGTAAACAATCCGCCATATCCTCTCCAAATGGCGAATGGCCTGCTTTGGCTAAATTTTGGGCACGATCACTAGGAATGGCATTTTTTACGACATTAACACTCTTTCGAAAATGAAGATCAAAAACTTGATTTCTTTTCGCAACGCGACGAACTTCGGTTACTTCTATACAGTTTGACTCCTTAGATTCCGAGCTAGCGGACTGTTTGCTTTGACGAAGATTTATTGTACTGGGGGCCGGATGATCAACCATTTGGATTTTCTACTGTTTCAGCATCAGCCAACAAGCTGCCTAGCTATGCACAGTGTATATGGTGTCGGATGAGTGTGGTGGCTCGGCTGATTGAGTGATTCAATTTTTGTTTACAAAAGCAAACACACAATAAGAGACATAAAAATCTACTAGATCCTTTCATATGTTTGAACTTAATCCAAACTGGATGACTCGACGAGAATGTCCACAGTTTCCAATATCAATTCCATCCACATGTTCATACGAGTTATGGTATCAAAATGACGCACTTCAGCGCTAGACTGCCAGTGGAAGCCATTTCTACCTACCTACCTTTGCCCGAATGAAACCTCGGTATAGTGTCTCTCATCCACAAAAAAAGGAGATGGTCTGATCTGTTCTAAGTACAGAGGTATAAGTCTCCTTAACGTAGCATACAAAATCATGTCATCCATACTGTATAATCGCTTAAAAATTAGGGCAAAACGTCGCGATGGATAAGTGCAACTTCGAAGTAGTAAAGGACCTTGTCTACCTGGGCTCCATTTTTATCTCGCAAATTGACATCAGAGCAGAGATCAAACGAAAAATCACTCTTGCCAATCTCTGTTTCTTTGGGCTAAGAATACATTTGAGTAGTAAGGCCCTCTCTCAAGGAATCAAGGAGACCTTATATTGAACCCAAGTTATCGCGGTCCTACTGTATGAGGAAGAAGTATTTCAATAGCGTATGAGAATATACTTGGGAGGTTTGAAAAAAGTTTCTTCGGGTGATTTTCGGTCCAGTATGTATCGCGAGGAGTATGGTGGGGAGTGTCAACAACGAGCTTACGGGATTTATAGCGACACCGACCTGTTCAAAAATCTGAAAATAAAGCCACTGAGAAGGTTGGGATATGATGCGACGCACCAGCCAGACGGGTCTTCGAATCTACTCCTGATGGTCAACACAGCAGAGGAAGACCCTTCCTTAGGTGGCGCAACTTGAATGTACCAAGCTGGCTGGAAGGGCTTGTTGGGAGAGGTCTTAGTCCATTTTGGATTGTAAGTGCCATATAAAGTCGTAAAGATGGACAAATTCTCGTTAACCCCATTTCAATATCTCTTTAAGTTATAACCGAATATGTAATACCTCATAGGCATCCCAAGAAAATCATTTTGTTTAATTAAATATCTCACAGTTCTGGCTGAGGGTTCTTTTCTCCAATGTAAATATTTCATTACCTAAAAACAAAATTACATCGTTAGTAATAACAATACCTCATTGCTAGCCAAGATAATTGTTTGTTGTTGAAATATCTCCTAACAGTGAATTGTGACACAAAAATACCTCGCAACCAAACAATATACCAGGTAACCAAGAAATATTTCCTACCTCGTAATCTGATAAATACAATACCTCCTTAGCCATAACTTAAAAACAACAATTCCTCGTAACCTTCCCCATTTATTTAAATTTGCACTTTTAATAGGAGTTATTTATGAGACCTCGGGAAATATCAATAAAGCGTTAGTTGAATCTGGTCATTTACTGAGTCCTTTTTTAGGCGTTTTTTGTGTGAAAATTTGAAATATCTGAGCTACGAGGTATTAGAAATTTAACGAGGTATGGTAACTCAAATAAATGCTAGGTTTCCACTATTTTCCCTAAAATCTGCTAAAATCAAACACATAAGAGCAATGCACGCATAATTCGTATTAAGTGGATAGTTTCGCAGACACAAACCGTAATTCGACATAATTTTGCATTTTGCACTCAAATTCAATCCAGGTGGTGTTAAACAAAAAATATCGAGCTCCTAACAAAACAGCTTTTGTATTTCACCCATTACTGAGCGAATAACTAAATGCGGTATGCGGACCTGCATGAAGTAAGCTTACAAAAATTTAATGCCAATGAATTTGTCCATGCGTAAAAAAAATAAACTACGAATTTCGAGGGCATGTCGCAATTCTGTCATTCGGTTCAACGAATCGTGTGAAAGTAACTTGTCTTGGACATTGGCCATGTCAGATATTTGAATAAAACCATCAGCAGCAGCTACAACAACAAATTTACTTTTTTGAAATTAAAATTCAATTTAAAATCCGCATCTAATACACGAACCGAAACCACGGAGTGTCCTGTTAACAATTATAAAGGTTTTCCATAAGTGAAGAGTAGGTATATGTTAAACGAACTTTTTTTTCAATTTGAAAGACCTACCAATGATATTATGTGTGGAATATGACCTCGTTCGAAAAGCCCTGGGTTGCAAACATCCGCCAAGAAGTCAAATTTTCGATGACTTTGATATAAAGATATGAGACTGAATCTGTTTTGCTGACTTTGAGAGCATTGGTTGCTGGTAGCTTATTGACTTAGACCCTCGTCTTAAGGAAACTTTATAGGAAAAAAGGTAACAGGATAAAATTCTTCAAATGGCTGGAGCAGAATGCGCATTTGGCATCAGCTGTTTGACAGTTAGCGCCGCTTGGTCGAACCACAACTAGTTCACAACCATATCATCCAATTTAGGCACAAGGAAATTTGTTCTCTTCGGTCGCAAGCTCTGAGTTGATCGACGCTGTAACATGCCATAATGAATTGTCTTTTAACACTCGACGCCACGGCCTGCGTAGGGAGAATTGCCGACCACCAGCAGTCTAGTCTTGTGGCCCAATTAGCACTGAAGTGCGCCATTTTGCATTTTGCGCCGGTAGGAATGTTAGTATAAGGGTCTTGTAGAGCTTGCACTTCGTCTTAAGAGTGATGGATTTTGAACCCATTTGTTTTGCTAAACCGAAATAGCAGCGGTTTCTCCAGATAATTCCTTGTCGGATCTCCCCTAATGTGTCGTTCGTGGAGTTCCTTAACTGCCTCGAAGTCTTTGCTATCAATAGTGACGTTTTGCCCAAATCGTGTGACAGTTGTTTGTTTGTTTGCTGATATCATAAACTTGGTATTGTCCTCATTTACTTCAAGACCAACAAATCTCGCCTGATCTTCAACAGCTGTGAAGGACTCTAACGTCTGCCCTACGCACCATCTGCTCTAGAATGAGATTGAAGAGATAACATTATAGTGCATCTTTTTCGCGAAACCCTGTTTAAGTTTGAAATAGTTTAGAAGATTTGCTACTCAATTAGATCAGTTTTCCCGCGATCCCGACGATGATGCTGTCATATTCGGCTGTGAAGTCTATAAATAGATGGTGACTCTCGACTTGAAATTCTATGGTCTTTTCCATGATTTGGTCTATGGTCGATCTGCCTGGCCGGAAGCTACACTGGTAGGTACTTGCCGACTAAATTATTACAGAACGGTTTAAGACGTTCTCATGTAGCGATATGCCTCGATAGTTCTTGCAAGACATAGGATCTCTTTTGAAGAGCTCTGCAGGTAAGACATCAGATACTCTATATTGGGTGGTGAAACTGATATTTGATTGACCGGAAGTGGATTGCGTACTTGATCTATTAAACGCACTACATAATGCCCATTTAACTTCTGCTGAAAATGGTGCTGGTGGTGATGGTTTCAATCTACAATTCCCTATTGTTCGATGACTTGGTTACCTTATTTGTTTTAAGGAGTGTGAGTGAGTTCCGGTCTTGAAACCATAATCCACTTGCTTTGTTTTCTTTTTTAATTAAGACTTCCGTGTGTTATTTCTTTCGTAAGACTCTTCTATCACATTGAATTTTCGAAGAGCGTATCTTTAGAATGTAATTTGTAATAATTTTGGACTTCTAATATATTGTCGTATCGATTTAAACTTAATTTACATGACCACTTGAAAAAAGACAACCCCGAACATTTATAAATAAATCAATACAACTTTTTGACCGACTTGAAGATATGTCTAGTGGACTTGGGTGTGTACAGACTCGCTCAATTTTTTTTAATAGAAAATCGATTTGAATTTTCATTTGGAAGAGTTCCATTTCCTTGGCTACCGAAGGTGATATTGTAAACCAACCTAAACTAATACTGAAAGGCATTATTTTATCAAAAGGGAGACAAATCTCGTCAGAAAGTGGGAGGAGCTGGGAGCTGGATTTGGCGAAAACGTCCGAATTCATGCAGGTATCAATCCGGGTGACTTGAGGAGCTGTTTTCAGAAGTAAATAGAAGGAGCAAGTTAATTTTCGAAATATTGAACTTATTTAAAAATAATTGTGAATCTGGTGGACGGCCTAAGGCCAAACCAAATTAATCTTAAGTTTAATCCTATAATTGTTATACTATTTTGTGCAATCAAATAAAGATTTCATTAAACTAAAAACTAAACTTGTAAACCAAATTAGGAAACTACAGTGTTACTCTCTTTGACGGTGAGATAATGTCCTTTGCAGCTCAGTTCAACTTTCTTTCGTAAAACAAAATTGATTATTTAGAACAATATTTGCTGCCAGAAATCTCCCAAAAAGTTGTACAATAGTAGAAAGCAATGAAATATAAGGAAATTTGTAAATATCTCTTACAACTTTCATTTTCAACTAATGTGAATATACCTAAACGTAAGTAGATAAATTGAGACTTTTTGACTTACTTGACGGCGAATAGTTAGCTAAACTTTAACCGAAAAAGGTTATTGCTTGATATCTTTTAGTCTTGTTTGGCATGTATAGTATTTCAATTCTAATGGACATTATATCGTATTATTTCACTAGGGTATTGAATTTTAGAATGAAGTTCCAGATAATCAGGATTTATTCTCTTAAAACACCAATGACAACTTTTTTTTTAAATTCTTTTATAGCCACTACGAATTTTATAAGAAATAGACTGAAATTTGTAGTCCTTCGGGCAAAAAACGACTGAGTGATATTCAAAATTTCAACGTTTCAACCATAATTCGTATTTAACTGATCTATAGAGGAATGTATTTCGTTATTTGATAAATTTCTATTAGCGGGAATGATAAAAGACGAAAGATAACTATGAAGCCTTAGTCTAAAGGCATCCCAATCAATGTTTCTAAAGCAACTTCTAAAGCAACTCTTTCTGTGTTCGAAGCGTTTCTTTATTCTAGGTGATCCATCAAACTTGAAGGAATCGTCATCGATCCAGAAAACTTTATTCCAGAAGCTTAATGAGTTTTTACTCTTTACACTTTCGAGAATTGTAATATTCAATTATTTGTCCCTCCTTAAAGTTATAAAACTTTGCCTAGACTAGAGAAGGATAAAAATAAATCTGTAAATACAATAATTTTAACAATCAATAATACTACAATAAATTAACTAAGTTATTCTTAATTTGATTTCTATTTAAATTAAAATCAATACCAAAAACATAATTTTCATTGAAACCTATGCAAGCTTTAGTGACAGGATTTTAGCGAGCGTAGCTAGTACTGTGATAAGGAATTTGTATATAAAAAAATTTGTGCATAAATAAATATTGAAAACAAAACCGGACAGTCAATGACGCAATTCAAGACATCAAAAGCAAAAAGTATTGAATTTAATTTTGTTCTCAAAACAAGAGGTGCAAAGTCTATAAGCATACATCTAGTTTCATAGAATGGATCACTTGCATTTCGTAAGGTTTTTCGTAACAAACCTAGTGAATCTCTTTTGAACCTTTTCTAAACAATGAATACTAGATTGTGTATAAGGATTCCATATAACGCTGCTATACTGAAGCTGTATGGATCTTCGAAATTTTTTGAGTTTCGTATTAAGAAACCCAACATGGAATTTGCTTTTCAAATAGCATGATTTATATCACAAGCAAAATTCATTTTGGAGTCGAATATAACTGCTAGATCTTTTTGGCTGAAGCCTATTAAGCTTACACCAATCGATAATCCTGTTTAAATCAGATTGAACCTTAATTACATCATGAATTAAGGTTATGCTGCTGAAAGAAGACATTTAGAATAATATAGACGAAGTGTGAATGGAAAACAATTTATAAAAGTAATAAAAAGCAGCGGTCCAAGATGGCTTCCCTGAGGAACACCTGAAAAGTTAAATATTTCTTTAGAAAATACATTACCAATTTTGACAATTTGCCTTCTACCTACTAAATAACTATTTAGCCACTTAAGGAGAGAAGAATGGCTGCCAAAACAACTCAAGTTTCTTCAAAAGGACACAATGTTGAGCCCGGGCAAATGCATTCGAAAAATCAGAAATCAGTGCATAAATAGTGTCTACTTGCGAATGTGTATTCATATGGGTTGGTAGCTAGAAATATTGCTAAATAAGTACTTGTAGATCTTTCTTTAAAAAAAAACATATTCAGTTTATCGTCTACCTTATTAAAACGGTACCCTTTTCATAATATACTGCCCAAATTTGTGTGCAAGGAGACGTTTGCATACTCTTATTTCGGTAGTGAAAGTTAATTTTCTGCTCAAGGCTTTTAGTGATCAATGCAGGGATTTGAGGGACATGTATCTTATTTGAATGTAGTTTTTCGTAATCTACCCGTTGTTCACAGGTAGTTTATAGTTTGCATTGATTAATTCATCTTTATACTCATTTTTGTTTAACAGAAATGTCAAAATTACTTTTTGGAATCAATAAAGCTCGTAGATCTGCAGGTCTGTCGCCCATTTTTGTACGAAACGGAGCCTAGACGAATTGAACTTTATCTTATATAGTTTGCATAAAGAATATTGCAAATTAAGGATGAATATAAAATAACCTGAAGGCACGACAGAAAAGAATTAATATTTAAGTATAAAAATTTTTATTATTTTTTTTTTTTTGTTTCTGATATAAAATTTCATTAAACACTTTTCGTATTATCTACAAACACAAAGAAAAATAAATTAATATATTTTCAATATTTTTTTACTTCATTAAAATAGCAACATCGCGATACTAAATGTGATTTTTTAATTTCGTAGGATATGAGAAATTCTGATGAAATTCTATAATAAATAATTAATTAACAATGCCTTTGCAATTAAATTCAAAACAAAGCGATCAAAAGATTACAATGTTGTTTTTGCTGTACATATTATATGTATATAAGTACATACATATGAACATACGTACACTCCATTTCATTTGATTGTGAACGTGTTAATTTTTTCTTTAACTTTATTATTTTTATTAAATTAAAACCAAATGTAATATAAAGTTTTTGTAATCAAGTGGCACAAAAAAAAAAAAAATGCACGACTGGGTCGCACGAACTTGCTCCTATGTAATAGACTAAGAATTTCAAAAATGAATGTTATTAGAGAAAAACTGTTCATAAGCATAAAAATTAATTTTTTAAACGACTAAAACAACTTCTTTAGTAGTCGGAGGTAAAAATAGAATGCCATGTGATTCAAGCAAATATCATAGCTTATGCAAGAACAAAAATTATAAGTCTTTCTGGTTTCTTAAAAAAATAAGCTTTTATACGAGTATACAAAATTTTTAAAACATTTTTGAGAAAAAAATTTGGTACGCCAATTTTAAGTTTTTATTATTGTTCGAATAAAAATTAAATTTACAAAAAAAATATTCAGCCGTTTTCGAGATATTGAATTTTCAAAAAAAAAAGATTTTTTTTTTCAAAACTCAAAAAAATATTTTTCTTAAAGTTTTGAAATGCAATGTTTTTTAAACTTTTAATGAGCTTCTCTTTAAAAAATTTTATTAAAATCCGTTATGTCGATAATCAGAAATTCAAAATTTTAAAAAAATCGCTCTATGGTAAGTACAGTCAGTAATATCTTTTTTTCAATTTTGTTTATTAAATTATAGATCTTAAAAATTAATTGAAAGAAAAAAAATTTAAGTAAAATTCTCGGAACCGTTTTCGAGAAAAATACGATTTTCGAAAACCATTTTTTAACATTTGTATGGAGGTTACCGTTATTTTTAGGTAAAACAAATTTGTTTTTCTGAAATCTTATAATTTATATTAAAAACCTTTTATTTATCAAGTTTTGAAAAAATCGAGCATGGGGTTTTCGAAATATTGAGTTTTCAAAAAAAATTGAAGTTTTTTTTAAAAATCCAAAAAAATTTTTTTTGAAAATTTGAATACACAATAATATTGAAACTGCTGGGAGCCTTATCATAAAAAAAAATGATCGAAATCGGTGGTACCGTTTTAGAGAAAATCAAAAACAAAAAAAAATGGTTCCTAAGGAGGTACCAAAAATAACCATTTTTTGGAAAATTTTTTTCAACCATTACCTAGGTTTAACTAAAAGAAATTTTTTGATTCTTTTTTTTTAAAATCTGTGGGACAGTTTTTGAGAAAAAAAAAATATTTATAAAATTTCGAAAAAAATTCGTATGGCAGGTACCGTTATTTTTGGTTTTAAAAAATCAAATCAAAAAACATCCGGGGGCGAAAAATTAAAACCCATATCTACCAAGTTTGAAGAAAATCGGCCAAGCCGTTAAGCTGCAATCGAACGGACAGACAGACAGAATTGCGAGACCCACTTTTTTGGTCTTCCCTATCATCGTAATGTCAACCTTGATCAAAATCTCGAGTTCAATTTTTTTTCCGAATGCATAACTTGCCTTATAGTACCTGTAAGTCGCAAGTAAAAATAAAACGGAAGACTGCATCGCACCTACTTGCTCTTATGTAAAAGTACCACCATCCCATTTGTTTCCCTTTTTCCTTACCAGCCTTCCATTTGTATTGCGGATCCAAAATGCTGGAAGAGTTAAGTATGAAGCAGGGCCATGCCTTGTCTAGGCCTACTCCTATAGCATTTTGTAAAAACAACAAAAACAGGAATTCTACTCTAACGATTGCAAGACGTGTGACAGATGGCCCATTTATAACAACTTCTGTGACATGTAGACCACATAACTTCCGTTTGGTAGGCAAGTTAAAACTGATGTTGGCTTCTAGTGCGTTAATCGAAGCGGGCTTGTTGCTTTAGACATGAGCCTTAACATAGCCCCACAAAAAATCTACTAGAGGCGTTAAATCGCACGATCTAGGCGGCCAATTGACCGGCCCCAAACGTAAAATAAACTGTTCAGGTTCACCGAACTCGCCTCTCAATTGGTCCATTGTTACGCGTGCTGTGTGGCATGTGGCACCGTCTTGTTGAAACCACATGTCATGCAAGTCAAGCTCTTCCATTTTGGGCAAAAAAAGGTTTGTTATCATCGCATGATAGCGCTCACCATTCACAGTAACGTCGCGATTCGCATCATCTTTAAAGAAATACGGCCCAATGATTCCGCCAGCCCATAATCCACACCAAACAGTGACTTTTTCTGCATGCATTGGTAGCTCTTGCAATGCGTCTGGCTGCTCTTCACTCCAAATACGGCAGGTTTGTTTGTTCACCTATCCATGCAACCAGAAATGACCTTCGTCGCTGAACAAAATTTTTCAAAAAAAAAGGGGATCTTCGGTCAACTTTTCAAGAGCCCATTCACCAAAAATTCGGCGTTGTGCTAGGTCCTTGGGCTTCAATTCATGCACCAGCTGTATTTTGAAGGGCTTCACACCTAAATCTTTCTACAAAATTTTCCAAGTAGTGGATTAACAGAGCCCCAATTGCTACGAACGGCGCCGAATCGATAATTCACGGTCACCACTAACACTGGCCGGTACAGATGCGATATTTTCCTCAGTTCGCACTCTACGTAAGCATGTTGGTGGTTTAATGTCCAACAATGTAAATTTTGTGCAATTTAGTCCCAATAGCCCGAATAGCCGCCTCAGTAGGTCGATTAAACTGACCATAAAATGGAAGAAGCGCGCGATGAACTTTCTTAACAGAGCACGCATTTTGATAATAAAATTCAATAATTTGCAAGCGTTGTTTGTTTGTAAGACGATTCATGGTTAAATTACAGACCAAACTGAAGATGTTTGACAGTGACAAAACACGAAACGTGTGTGAGCTGTCAAAACCAGTGTTGCCAAAAAGAAAATGGCAAAAAAATCACCCATTAAATATCCCGATAAAACTTCTTTTAAAATCTGAATTTATCTGCCTCACCCCAATTTTTTGTTCATAACATATTTCAAAGATTAGCGAAGGATTTACAAAAGTCATAAAATTAGATAAAAAACTTCAGGTTAGTAATCAAGTGCAATGGAGTGTACGTATGTAGGTAAGTTGTGTATGAGAGAATTAATGAGAATAAAATATTTTTAAATAAATTCATTACCCGCTGACTGGTTCAAAAAGAAAAAAAAAATAATAATCTGTGGCAATTTTTTAATTAATTGTATTCACATTACCACAATGACCTGTCAATTTTGTTTAAGTAACTCAATTCGTGGAAACAGGTGGTGCTGTTATTAAATCATAATGGCAGTATTTGGTGTAATTTCTATCCAAAGATCCGAAAAACGAACAATTAGCTAACACGTAAATTAAATCAAAATTATAAGAGCTGTTTTCGATACCACCTTGAGAAAATATGGGAAAAACCAATAAAATATCTCTAATTTTTTGTATAGGGTAAAGTCGGGTAATATTGCACTAATTTTCAGTGTTCTTATTTTTCTTTGTTTTCTAAAACAAAATGTATTTAAAATGTTAATTAATATGTCCTGTAGTTAATTTAACATCAAAATAAAATACACGACTGTGTCGCACGAACTTGATCTTATTGTGTTTAAAGAACTTAAAAGATAAAAAATGTTATATATAAAAACAGACTGTTAAATTAGACAAAAATGCTCAGAAGCATGACGTTAATTTTTTAAATGACTCAAACAACTTTTTTAGTAGTTTTTGTTTGGAAACAGAATTTCATGTGATATCTTTTAAAAATATGTAAGGTATCATTAGAAATTTGTATTTATTTTTAAGGCCAATGTATGTTGCTAAGTATGGAATATAACATCATTTAAATTTCCGCCGCAGTTTTTTTGGGTGACGCGTATTCGAAACGTCTTATATTTCATAATTCTGGCACTTAAATCAGGCTGAATTTCGGCCAAGGGTATTGATTATGTTTGTTTTGATGTCAGTGGTGGCTTATTGCCATAGACCTGTGACCTCAGAAACCCCCACAAGAAGAAGTCTAATCGCACGATCTCGTTGGCTAATTCACATCGCATCTGCGTGAGATAATCATTTCCGAAATCGTTGGTGCTTAACGTCCATTGCTGAGCAGGCTGTATGCCCCGTAGCACCGTCTCGATTCGGGCCAAACGAAAATTTGAAATCATCGACCGATATCGCTCGCCCTTGACCGTGATGGGCTGGTCAACTTCGTTCTCAAAGAAGTATGAACCGACGATGCCACCAGCCTAAAAATTCACACCAAACAGTTTACTCTGGCCTGCAACACACCAAATTGGTGGATCTAGTGTGGATTGTGATCCTTCCAAATTTAAAAATTTTTGCACACAGAAATAGGTCTCGTTGCTTAATATGATTTTTCGACCGAAATTGGGGTCAACATTCAACTGCCCGAGAGCGCAGTTAGCGAAAACATATCGATATCTATAGTCGTTCACTCTGTGATCCTGAGGCACATGAAATCTGTACGGTATACGAGTAGATCCAAGGCATGATCCAAAACTCGCCAAGTTGCAGTCTGCGAAAAACCGAGTTCTTGTGTGCGGCATGGAATTGACTTACTCGGATTCTCCTGCACGCTCTCTCGGGCAGCAGCGATGTTGCGTTTCATTGACGAAATGGATGTTGGCGGATTGTTAGCTGAACCGGTCAACTCGAATTAAGCCACCATGGTAATTGGATAAATGTGTAGCGTAAAATAATATCTAAAAAAAGAAATTTTAATTAGAAACAACATCTCGGGTCAAATAAAGGATTTTCCAATTAAGACTTGATAATTCTGAACTTTCGCTGTGAATGCATCTTTAAACCAATGACCAAACTTTCAAAGTTAAAAATTATATTTGACTTTAACAACAAACAGCAAATTTGTTATTGGTCAGCTGAAAACCATCATCCACAAAAACTAACTGAATGGCTTGATTTCATGCCGGTGGTTTCATTGAACGGTTTTTCCGTCAATGAAAATAATCATTAATTGCATGGACTAGACATTAGTGATATGTGGGTTTCAATAAGACGGCCTCACAAGCCACATATCGGATATTACAATCGTCTTTTTGAAAATCAATTCGATCAACGTGTTTGGAAATGGTCCAGTCGATTGAATGTTTTGTTTATATTTTACGCGCACTGTTTTTGATTACCCTTAAAATGTTTTAATACAGTGCCAGGATTTAGGGAAGTTGGAGTTGATTTAAAAGGAGATACCGATGGACACTGTTCTTGAATGTCTAATATCTTAAGGGGAAGGAAATATTAAGCCTAAAGCATTCCACATTCGTGAAGTGCGGCTACAGAAAAAATATCTGAAATTAACAATACGTCCGAAGTTGGTCTCAAGGGAGCCTAGATCATGTGATTAAACACTACGCTACGTAACTGGTCATTTGTGCGCCCGAGTCATCGAGGGTCATAATTGTTAGCATTCCCGTCGAACATTCTCCGTAATAGCTGCGATTATTATCTGAGGCTCATTGCCATAAACCCGCGACTTCAAGTAGCTCCAAAGAGAGAAGTATGTGATGGTTAAATCGGCTGATCTTGCTGGCCATGCCAAATCGAACAATTTGAACACAAAATCGTCCTCTTCGTTGTTGAGATTGAGGATGGATTGACAGTAATTCATTAACTGATGTACTTATTTGTACTTTGTGCGGGAACATTTGTGTAAGTCTTTCACTAAATTTTGCTGTAGAATCCACTGTGTGGTGATGTACAATCGATCTCAGGGACATCGGCCAAACGACCAGTCCGGTGGCAGCCACACCCTACATGGTCTCCTGTGATTCCAGTCTGTTCAAGTTGAGTATAGCTCAGCTCCTGAATATTTGCCCAGTTGGCGTAACACGATTATGTAATCAACGTTGATTATCAACGTCGATTATTATCGGTACAAAAAAAACACAATTATTCCACGCTCTAGCGGAGCATAGCACTCCATTGCTTGCCTGTTTGTATACTGCAGCTGCCCAATCAAAAAATGTCAAATATAATTGACGCACGACGCCATTTGCAACAATTATAACATCTTCCGATAGCGTTATTAACTTCGCGCCACCTTCTAAGGACTTGTCTGTCGTTCATCAGGACCAGTCCCATAGTCTTTTTATTCCTGCGTAAATCCTCTCCCTATTACATCTGGTCAAGGTTTTATTGTTAATACTCTTCCTCCCAAAATTTTGTATATGTATAAAAATTAAAAAAAAAAAAAAAAAATGAGAAATTAATAAAGAAACCTTAAAATTTCACTTGAATTACTTTATCATGTCTTCAATTCATATTTTGTGGATGTTCTTTTTAGATCATTTCACAGAATTTGAAGTGTAAAGTAGTTTTTGAAAACTAATATTGAAAGATTACCAACCCCAAATGATTAAAAAAAAAACCATTAAAAGCAAAAGAAATCCCTTAGAAGAATGAGAATCAACAAGGACGAACATTTCTAATTCATTGCATGGTATTAAAAATATCCTAAAAATTATTGAATTTTGTTCGTAAGCGAGTTGTTGCTCCAGAATTCTATAATTCGAGATTCTGTACTTCATGATTTCGTGTCAGGAAAACAGGAATAGTGCCATTTTTTTTTTGTTGAAAAATTCGAAACAAATAAATTTTGCTGAAAAACCCTGTACTTGTTTCTGGAATTTATTATCAGACTAGTTTTTTCGAGATATTTTTTTCAACTCGTAATTGTCACGTCACCATTAAATCTTGACGATAGACGAAATCTGCTGTCATATAATTGTCAATTATATGTGACAAAAAACGATAGGAACTTCAAAATTGTCACATAAAATTATAAAATATAAAATAATTTCAATGAGCCAGAAAATTGATCAACAAATTGTGAGCTATTGCAATTTTAATTTTCTATGAAATAGGTCCCTGGGACCTTAGATAAAGCGACAAATCGTGATAAACTAAACAAAGTGCAGCGTTCAGCGTGTATTTGTATCAGCGGAGCCTTCCGCTCGACACCTTCCGCTGCATTTGACATACTCCTCAATCAGCAAACAAATGGCCGCCAGCACAGCCGTACGTCTTAAAGCCATCTCTCAATGGACCGATAACTCTATTGGCCACACCATCATTCTGAATTTATTCGGAACTTTTCCAAGTCACTCCGGCTACATCACTCAATTGTTGGTTTTCGATAAAAACTTTGAAGCCACCATTCCCTCAAGGTCAGCTTGAGAAGAAGGGGCTTGGACAATAAATCAGTACATTTTCATACTGATGGGTCGAATATTGAAAACGGAGTAAGTGGTGGAGTGTACTCAGATAGACTAAACCTTAGTCTCTGCTTCCGCCTGCCAAGCCATTGTAGCGTAATCCAAGCGGAAATTCTGGCCATAAAGGAAGTATTGTGTTATTGGCTTAAAGAAAACGTGATATCCAGTTCGGATATCCGCATCTTCTCAGATAATCCCGCTGCTTTAAAATCTCTCGCATCAGTCTCTTGAAACTCCATTATAGCCCAAGACTGTCGTTCGTCTCTGTAGGAGATGGCCAAACAGTTTAATATTCACCTATTCTGGGTGCCGGGACACAGAGATATTTCGGAGAATTGTAAAGCCGACGAACTCGCCAGAATTGGAACGAAAATGCCTATCTTTCGCGATAGGGTAAACATAGGTTTGCCTATAGCTTCTAGTAAACTTATGCTGAAGCGAATTGCTCTGGAACAATCAAATACAACATGGCCTAACAATACTCGTACCACTTGTTTGGCGACCAAACGAATCTGGCTCAAACTAGATTTGAAACTGTCAAATTGTTTGTTGTCCCTCAGTAGATCTCAGATCAGCTCCGTAATAGGTGTCATAACTGGACACTGTCTTATAGGTAGACACGCCGCACGACTTGGTGTACTATCAAACGATTTCTGCAGGAGTTGCTTGGACGAGGAGGAAGACGAAACAATCCCACACCTTCTTTGTACATGCCCTGCTCTCTCTTACAGATGCAAACTTTATCTAGGACAATATTTCTATAATGAACCAAGCGATCTCATCAACTCAGACATTAAAAGTCTCCTTCGATTCATCAGAAGCTCCAAATGGTTTTAACTAGTAAGGAACTTTTTGTTCCCTATAGATCGTGGTATCACAAAGGACCTCTACTGGTCTAAGTGTGTCAGTTGCCTTAAATGCCAGCCTCTTTAACCTAATCTAACCTAAGACCCTGGGAGTTAAGAGAGGAATCTGATCCGACTTAACGATTACTACCCAGAAAGCGTTATCGAAAGGATATAATTTGAGGACCAACAATGTTTAGCTTAACTGGCACGTGTACGAAGCCCAAACAAAATCTACTATTTTTTTTTTTTGTAAATCAGAAATTCCTTCCACTTTTAATGACAAATAAGTTAATATATTTGCTGTAGTAAAAGGTTCAACTTTAAATGACGTGTTGAGCGACAAGTAAAAGAGTAAACGATGTTTATAAAGCAGTAGTTTATTTGAGACTAACTTGTCAATTGGTATAAAGGTGCTATCAAATATGTTATTATAAGGATGGGCGTTGTTAAGAGATTTAAGAACAAGTAAAAGTAATAAGTATTTAACACTTTCCCTCAACGCGAAAACTACTTTATAAACATTTTTTTTGTTATATTGTGTGAAATGTTTCACAAAAAATCCAATAAGATAATTTTAATTCAATTGAGTATTTAGAAAATGAACTTTTCTATAGTAAAAATCCTAAAAGTTTGCAAAATTTTTGATGCTTTAATTTTTGGAGATTTTTAGTCAAAATAATTAATTTTTATATCGCCTCTACTGTAGACTTCACTGATATGATGGTACATATTTGATGTGAATGTGCTTACTACATGGATGATGTACTGGGTTTTTAACCAGCTGCTGCGCACCCAAGTTATTTCAATGTATAGTTATGTATGATGTAGCAAATTCAGAACCACCAATCTCGGCGACCAGTCGCTTTAAATACACCGCTTCCTTTGCTGAAGCCGAAAGAGCCATGTGCTGCTCAATGCCACTGTTGATTTTTTCTTGGACTCCCAAGATATGGCAGCACCACCAATCATAAATGCGAAACCAGTTTATGACTTTCGATCCACAACATCACCACCCCAGTCAGCATCAACAAAACCTTCTTCTGGAAACCTAACGCAATTTATATTTAACCGTGGAGTTTAAGTACCTCAACAAGTGCTTGATAGCGCTAAGATGCTCTTCATGAGGATCCACGTTAAAACATGCTAGTTTGCTGATTGAATGTATGATATCTGGCCTTGTCGATATTGCGAGAGAAGTTAGTTTCCATATAAGTTGGCTTTGACAAATCCAAATTGGGCCTGTTAATCCCACGAGCGTTATCTAAAATCCGAGAAAATGACGTAGAACTCCATTGTCGACGACTTTAAATTAATTTTTTATTTGGTCTTTGATCTTATTAATCGAACTTTCGCTTAAGCCGCCCAAAATCAGATCATCAACATAAACAACTATGATCTTCAAGTCACCTTCTCTATCGGCAACATAGACACATGATTCGCTACTGCACTGTTGAAATCCAAGTTTCTTAAGAACAGCATCCAGCTTCTCGTTCCATGCTCTTACCGATTGCTTTAATCCGTGTAAAGCCTTTCGCAACCTCAACCTCGATGAAATACTCCGGCTGTTCCATAAACACATCCTCCTGAAGGTCTCCGTTTAAGTATGCCGACGAAACATCCATCTGGTGCAGAATAAGCTTTTTCTCTATAGCTATATCTAAGATTAATCGGATTGTAGAACACCTCACCACGGGAAAAAATGTTTCTGTGTAATCTATCGCAAATCTCTGGGAAAAACCTTTTGCAATCAACCTGGCCTTATACCTCTGCAACTTGCCATTTTCGTCTTTTTTAAGACTAAATACCCATCTTATTACAACCTATGGCTTTTTCTAATTCAGGAAGCTCTACCGATTCCCATGTATTATTGGATAGTAAACACTGGTATTCTTCATTTGCAGCTGTTTCCCACATTCGAGATTCGGGAAGTGTTAAAGCCTCTGCCATAATTTGTGGGATTGTAGGGACTTTGACCTGTGCACAAGTTTTTCAAAACTTTATATGGTTTGCTAGGTCTTCCTGGTCTCCCAGTTCTAATTATTTTTGGGCGTCTTTTGTCAAACGTTGGAATTCTCTCTGCCTCTTCCTCACTCCTGGTCTGCGATCTCTTACGCTTCGGATATCTCTCAGGCATTGAAAAGGACTTTCCCTGCTGTTGATGGTCGTACACCTGTTAACATACTGCACCTCGCTCGCTCAAACTTGTAAGTTTCGTGTCATGGCCAACTTTCTGATCAAACTTCTCCTTTACCTGTTGTTCTGCCTTCATATCCACCTTCTCAACTCTCAACCTTTCCAACAACTCAAATCTACTCGCGTCCAAATCGTTACTTAAATTACCTTCAATTAATGAAACATGTCGTCTCTCAATCACTCTTCTTTTGGACTTGTCGAAAAACCTGTATGCTTTAGAAGTAGCCGAATATCCTACTATAATATTTCCCTCTTCTTTAGGCTGAAATTTGGAAAGCGACTTCTATTTGTTTAGAGCTATAGCTGTGGAACCAAAAACCCTGACATGCGAAACATCTGGTTTTTATTACTCCAAACTTATTGTGGTGTTACATTAGTTAAAACCTTGGTAGGGCATCTATTCTTTAAGTACACTGCTGTGTTAACAGCTTCTGCCCATAAACTTTCATCTAGACCGGATTAAAAGATCATAAATCTCGCCATCTCGACAATAGTCCTATTGGCCCTCTCTGCAATTCCATTTTGTTGTGGAGTGTAGACTACAGAATGTTGACGCGAAATTCCACATTCTTCAGGAAAAATTGTTGCTACAGTACCCGGAACCATTGTCGCTGCGTAAGGTTTTTATAAATTTTCCTGTTTCACGCTCTACTATCGCCTTGAATTTTTTTAAAAAAACTTCAAAAAGCTGATCTTTTACCTTTAGGAAATAAACGAATATTTTACGCGACTTATCGTCAACGAATGTTACTAAGTATCTTGCACCTTCTAAGGACTCTCTCCTCATTGGTCCACAAACATCAGTATGGACGAGTTCCAACATCCTGGGATCTCGTTGACAACTCGTGTGGAAATGACTTTGTACAAATTTTTCCTAGCATGTAGATTTTACATTTAAAATCTTCAGGCATGATTCCTAACGAGAACTCACTGACCATCTTGTTTGCATACACTTTGTTCAGACAAAACAAAGCAAGCGATCTAAAGTTGCTCCTATTTGAGGACAGCTGGAACCTAATTCCTCGGTACTTCAGAAGAATAATTGTTGAGAATTGTAAGTCCTATTTGTCAACACTAACGTACTGAAAACACCATTCGAGGAACGTTTTCAGAAATGGTCCTTTCGATTAGCTGGCTAGGTCGTGTGAGATTTAACACCTCTATAGACTACGTTAAATCATTCGTCATTTGTATGGCCGGATCAAAGAACATTGGCCTCAACTAATCGACCGTTGAGAACTTTCCCGTGGTAAGCAAAAAAACGACGTCGAATTACACACATCAATGTTTCGTTTTCTAGATACTCGTATATCAAAAGTGTGATGTGCTTTTTGCTTTCCAGCCGAGGTTTTGCTCGCCGGATTTCCAGGGTCGTTCTGAAGAAAACACGAAACTTCAGTAGGAAGTTCTTTAAAACCTTATACAAAATCTGTATTGAAAACAAATCTTAAATTCATATAACAACTAAAACATTCTTGACCTCAATTAATTTACACCTTGCATGGTGTATCTGGTAAACATCGGTTATTTTCCTCGTATCGTGCTCCTGTCGGATTCCTTCAGAAAGTTTTATTCTGGTACTTGGTTTTCTTCATTAACTGGCATTCGGTATCGGGTTACTCTTTTACAAGTACGGACTACGCTCTTGGCGCTTACGAGATCAGCAGGTTTAAGGCCCCTGGTAGGCACTAGATCGGCAGGTTTAGGGCCCCTGGTAGGCACCAGATCGGCAGGTTTATGGCCCCTGGTAGGCACTAGATGGGCAAGTTAAGGGCCCCTGGTAGGCACTAGATCAGCAGGTTTAGGGCCCCTGGTAGGCACTAGATCAGCAGGTTTAGGGCCCCTGGTAGGCACTAGATCGGCAAGTTTAGGGCCCCTGGTAGGCACTAGATCAGCAGGTTTAGGGCTCCTGGTAGGCACTAGATCGGCAGGTTTAGGGCCACTGAAAGGCACTAGATCGGCAGGTTTAGGGCCCCTGGTAGGAACAGCCAATGTATAAACACCGACAGATCAGTAGGTACCAAAGCCCCTGGTGGCAATCAGGACGTTTATTCTTCGAACAAAACTGATGGAACGAAATAGTTGGACAATTTCAGTTGCCTTGTAAACTAAAATCGAGCTCGTCAGCTTCATCCGTAGCAAACAAGTGACTTTCCTTCCCAAAAGGAGGTCCTCTTGTTATATTTTTCGTATAAACTGTGTGTGAACTATATACTGGTCGAATGCAAATCTCACAATGTGTTCAACCGGTTGTGACGTCATGATCTTATAGTGACTGTGTATTATATTAATTCATGGTATAAAATCCCTTATCTTGCCGAAGCGACTGGTGTCGTTGGTAGCTGCAGCATCGTATGGCGTCGTCGGTCGGTCGGTAGCTGCTGCGTGGTATTGTGTTGTCGGCCGTTGCCGCGGCGGCGGAGGCGGTTGCTTAATCATGGTTGATTAATGATTATTAATTTTGGTGGAAGCATGGAACGCTTCGTTACAAAAGGTTTGTGTCTTATTTTAAAAAATTTGGCAAGTCCTTAGTGGAAAACCCACCACCAATATATGTGTATATTCATTGTTCTAGGGTGCTTGTGTAGTTATATTTTGGCTTGATATTTCGTAGCTGTTTTGAGAAGCAATCTCTCTTTTCTATAGCGTCACCAAAATTCATAACTTATAAAACCTTAAGTTCAAATAAAGATATAACTTATATCTTCCAAAACCGACGACTTACAACCACGCAAAACATCTAAGGACATTCAAAGCTATTCAAAGCAAAGTTAACCCAGTTAGAAATATTCGAATTTCGTTGAGCAAAATCCTAAAATGAATGAAATAAAAAATACCTAATAATTGAATCCTTGAACTTTAATGCAACAAAACTCGAATATCCTTCTAACCATGTTAATTTAATTCTTCTTGATAATATAATAAAATTATAAACTGAGAACATGATAAGTCTTGACAACATGCCACAAAATCCTGACCGAAAAACAAAAAAAAAAAAAAATAAAGCAACCCAATACACTAATAGGAGACGAAAATAAAGGGGGAGCAACATGTAGCAAAATGTTGGTTGTTGTTATGATTCGCAGGGATCACATTTCCAAGGACCACGCACATGCTTGTTTGTTAAATTATATTGAACCCGGTTCAAGGATAAAAGTCGTGTTAGTGATGGCGATGGTGAGTACAAAATAAAACAATCCATTGTGAGGGTCCTTCGTGGGTATTTCATAGTCTCCCCTTACTCAAGTGACCCACCACCCGTCAGACAAAAGCAACTCGAACAGACACACACGTTTCAAAAGAACATTTGCCCCAAATCCGCAAGGAGAACAGAGTACAGCAGAGGCTGCACATGAGGAAGGAGACGGTATGGTAATTTTTGCTTTCTCGGTCTCGGTAATATATATGTGGCTCGCAAGGCCCTCGGGATTGGGATGGGTTACAGGATAACGATGACGACCTACCCAAGTCACGAAATGACTTTCCTTCGATATATGCGATGCGCGTAATGCTAAAAGCATGCCAATATCCACTCTTGGTGCTGGTGTGGGTCATTTACCGAATTGTGTAAGGGATCCCAACGAGCTGAAATACTGATTCGCTCGAGGTCGTCGTCGGATCCGGTCCGTTGTACATAGAAGAAGCGGCGAACAGCTATTCCTATAAAACGTGTGTGTGTAAAGTGAGTCAAGATCCAGATGATGTTGGGGGGGGGGGGGGGGGGCAACGAATGCCGAACGTCGAGAATACGTTGAAAAACTGACACCATTAATGAAAGAAAAAGTATTCCGAAGCAACACACTGTTTCGAAAATGGCCAAAAATGAATATGGAGCCAAGAACATTTACATAAAAAAGGATACACACGGACACACACAGTTTTTAGTTTGTGTAAGGCAGAAGGATAAAATACAAAACGGCACATTCGATTGCTCTTATCAATAAACTTGACATGTTATGTGCAATGGTGCAAATTTTATAGTTTTATTTTTAAGAATTTTTTGCTAGTTCTAGTAAAATGACAACGTTGACGCGCGCGGGTCGAAAAAACCATGTGTGTGGGAGTACGTTGGTTAGGCAGCTTTAAGTCATCAAGCTGTTTATTTTTATTCGAGTCTTATTTTGCAATGAGGGTAGAAAACTTTTATTCGCCCTTTTAGCCAAACAATAACGATAAAATTTAGTATTTTTTTGAACGGTTAAAAATTCACACCATAAAAGGGTATCTAATACCCTCACAAACTCACAAAAACAACTTAGGTATGATCCTAAGACGAGAAGGTTCTTTTTTTCTATTTGCTTATAACTAGAAGCGATGGTAATTCTTTTTTATTTATTTTTTAACTTTTTTCCAATCAAATAATAATATGGTCTTCGGGTGCTTGTGTGTTACAGAATACTTACAACTTATAACTCGTTTTTGGTAAAAATAAATATTCGAGACCCGAATTCTAATAATTGGGGAGGATTGATTTTCTTAAAACAGTGCCCTATTAATAAAGAAACACTCTCCGCCTTAAAGCATGTGTTAGTTAATACACAGATAGAATAGAGAACTTGTCCGTTTGATAACTTTTCTCATTAATAAACATATTCGAACATAGAAAGAAAACCCTAATCTGCTCGACAAGTTGACTTTCGAAAAGATTCCCTTCACCCAAAAAAATAAAATGACGTCTTGTAGTATGGGGGAATAAAGAATACAAAATTTGCCCAAATGGGCTGACAAGAAACAGGTATTTTAAATATTTTTATAAAGTTATGGTATAACACAGTAGGAGGGATTTGGTTAATTCCATAGGAGATATCGATGTACATTGATCTAGAAAGCTTGTATATGCAATAAGGGAAAAACATTTAGAAAGACAAAGTGTTCCACATTCGAGTAGTGCAGCTAAAGAAAGAGCCCCTACATTTGACAGTAAACGTCCGAAGAAGCTTACGGCGGAATTGTTTGAGGGAAGGAATGCAACTGGGTATTTCATCAAAGCGCTGCTGTTTTTTTTTTTTTTATACGAGTAATCTACCCGCGCTCAAGGGATTATGATTACCCTTTAAATGTTTCAACACAGCGCGGGTGAAGTTAATGAAGAGAAAGGAGGATAGGAAAGATGTGTGGCACGATGTTCTGAGACTGTTGGTGGTTGTCTCAGATATTTTTATCTCCAGGGATGGCGGCTGAGCTAAAGCGGAGAAATGCCGTGCCTTATTTCTATGTCGTTTATAATTCACATTATTTTTTTCATCCTTGTTGGGCATACTACGAGTAGTTTAACTCAATTACATGTTGTTAGTGTTATGCCTGAACAACATGTAATGAGTAAACCAGCAACCCATTGATGACAATTTTTAGAAGGTTTTAAAGGAAATTAAAACGACATAGACGACGGCAGGGATCAAACCTGTGATCATGAGGTTGACAGGCGAGCACACAACCATCGTGCCACGCCTAACCCCAGATATAAAAAGCGATAAGACAATGAAAGGCAGGAGGCGTCCTTACCGGGCGCTGTTCAAGGAAAACCCGTCTCCGTAATGGATGTGCTTCCCATAAGTTCAATATTCTCTCCAACAGGTTTAATTGAGTAATGCGCGCATCCGTCAGATATAAGGGTTATACCTATTAAAAAGTTGGTCAAGTTAATGCTTTGAAGATGGTCAGTAGATTATACGGGGAAACAAACTTCTTCAATTCAATTCAATTTTGTTTTATTGAACATACTATTTACAATTGTTTTACAACTAATAAGATACTACATATGTATGAAAATTTACATTTGTTGGCTCATATGGGGCCTAACTATATACAGTGACTTTAGTTTAATTATTTTTCTATAAAATTTACATCACGAAAAAAATAAAATTTGAAAGGTCGGTTGACTGTATTGTCCTCAGGGTGTTCATTCCTGGTTGTCAGTGGTGATTTTTGTGGGTTTTGGGCAGGGATGGCGTTTTAGCCACTGTGGTAGGCTGACCCACTGTCAGCGTAGAACGAAACTACGCCCTCGTTGTCCATGATTACGTTGTCGTCCAGAGTTTCCATCACACTGAGGTACCTCGGCTCGGGATGTCGTTGTTCTGTGGTCATCCTTCTCATAAGTATCCCCAGTATCTTCCTTTGAAATAGTTGAAGTTCCTTCATAGCTGTCTTCGAGGCGGTAGACCAGACTGGGAAGGAATAGCTGATCACTGGTCGCAGGAGCTGCTTGTAGATTAATATCTTTATCGGTTTGCCAAGATCTCATATTCTTTTCAGCAATGGGTGCAAACGGCAGAAGGCCCAGCTGGCCTTTTTCAGAACATTTCTTGAGTGCAGGTTAAACCTTAGCAACTCGTTGAAGTGCACTCCCAGGTACTTAACATTTGGCTCACCACTATGGAGGATCCGTCAGGGAGTTTTAGGACCAGATTTCTGCAAATTGATGCGGTGCGAAGGCCTCTACCAGTTGAAGATCTCCTGAGGCAGACATGTTCCGATTTGGAAGTGTTGATTCGGATGCCCCATTTCTAGTAGAATTGGAAGAGTCTGTTAATGTGGGTTTCTACTTTTTGGACAGCGATTAGTGGTGACATTGATGTGGCGTAGGTGAGCGAGTCATCAGCATACAGAAGGTTCTCGCATCCAATTGGTGAAGGTTGGTCTGAAGTCATCAAGTTGTAGAGGAAGGGGCCTAGTTTTGAGCCTTGGGCGACTCCAGCTCTGATGGTCTTCATGTTTGACTTGCAGTTATCTACTTGAACGACAAATTTCCTGAAAGATTGGAAAGAAAAGAGAATCCTTTACGAACCGTTGAGACTATGCGACGTTTTAAATTTTTCTCATAGAACTATTTACTACGCTCACAAGTACAAGAGGAGTCTTAACATTGTGTCGAATTTGCAAGTAAATTTACTTTTTGTTGCGAGTTGACGAAAGAAGTTTTATTGTGAACTTGCTCTTATGAAAACGACTAAGAATTTCAAAAATGTATGTTATTAGAGAAAAACTATTCATAAGAATAAAATTCATTTTTTAATAGACTAAAACAACTCCTATAGTTTAGTAGTTGGAGCTTAAAACAGGATGCCATGTGATTCAAGCAAATATTTATCATATCAAAAATTATAAGACTGTACTGGTTTCTTAAAAAACTATAAGCTTTTATATACAAAATTATTAAAACGTTTACAGGAAAAAATGTTGGTACGCCAATTTAAAGTTTTTATTATTTTTCAAATAAAAATTAAATTTACAAACAAAAATATTGAGCCGTTTCTGAGATATCAAATTTTCCAAAAAAAAAAACGATTTTTTTCAAAAACTCAAAAATTATTTTTTTAAGTTTTGAAATGCAATGTTCTTTAAACTTTTTAGAAGCTTCTTTTCATAAAATAATTCATTGAAATCCGTTTTTTCGATAATGATAAATTCTAAATTTGAAAAATGGTTCTATGGTAGGTACAGTCAGTAATATCTTGATTTCAATTTTTTGTTTTATTTTATTATGGATCGTAAAAATTAATCAAATAATCGGAACCGTTTTCGAGAAAAATACGATTTTCGAAAACCTTTTTTTAACATTTGTATGGAGGGTACCGTTATTTTTAGATAAAATAATTTTTTTTCTTACATCTTATAATTTATATTAAAAAAAAAAAACTTTTTTTATCAAGTTTTAAAAAAATCGAGCATGGGGTTTTTGAAATATTGAGTTTCTAAAAAAAAATTTGAAATTTTTTTTTTTGAAACAT
Source organism: Chrysotoxum bicinctum (assembly GCA_911387755.1). NCBI lineage: Eukaryota > Metazoa > Arthropoda > Insecta > Diptera > Syrphidae > Chrysotoxum > Chrysotoxum bicinctum. The sequence continues at coordinate 105,232,775 of OU426989.1, read as the reverse complement.
TGAAATTTTTTTTTTTTAAATCAAAAAAAAAAAATGAATACTCAATAATATTTAAGCTGCTGGGAAGTTTTCACATAAAAAAATCATCAAAATCGGTCATACCGTTTTTGAGAAAATCAAAAACAAAAAAAAATGGTTCCAAAAATAACCATTTGTTGGAAAATTTTTTTCAACCATCACTAGCTTTGACTAAATTAAATTTTTTGATTTTTTTAATCTGTGGGACAGTTTTTAAGAAAAAAAATAATCATAAAATTTCAAAAAATAAAAGTTCACTCGTTTTAAAAGTATAATTTTTTCAAAAAAAAAATTGGAATTCTTTTTTTGAACCCAAAAACTATTTGTTCAAAAATTTATATATACTTAAACTTAAGGGGGTTTTTGCCTTAAATTTTTGGTTAAAATCGTTAGAGCCGAAATAAAATGAGAAAGTCGAAAATAAAAAAAAACGTTTCTAGGACAGGTACCGTTAATAACATTTTGCCCCAATTTTTTTTTTTTTTGAGCAAAATATAGCTCATGTCCATAATATTACACCTAATTTTTTTATCAAAATCGTTAGAGCCGTTTTTGAGATAAATAAGATTTTGCATTACGGGTGTATGGGGGGTTACCGTAAGTTTTGGAGCTAAAAAAAAATTTCAATTTCCCCTCTAGGGAATCACCGAAGACTCTTAAGTACCGAGTTTGAAGAAAATAGGTCCAGTGGCTTAGGCTCTAGATCGAGATACAGACAGACAGACGGAATTGTCGGACCCACTTTATTCGCCTTCGCTATCATCGTAATGTTAACTTTGATCAAAATCTCGAGTTCGATTTTTTTCCAAATGCAGAACTTTTTTTTTTTTTTTTTTTTTTTTTTTTTGCGTAGGAAGGTGAGAAATCTTCAGGAAGATACTATAAGCCCGATGCTTATAGTAGTGTCAGATTTTTACTGACTAAAAAACACCTCCCTTATCTTCTATAGAGATACTACAACTAAGTCGAGCTTAACAAGTAGTTTTGGCAGCAGTTTCGTTCGCATTTTGTCAGGAAGCTCCCCAACGGGAGGACCTGAAAGTTCCACAAGATTCGAGTGGAGAAATTAATTTTGTTGCGCTAGATCAAGGGGTCTTGTTCGGTGCAATCGCCGAAAAACGTTCGTCTCGCTAAGCGATTGTCGGATTTCGTTGTTTCTATGATCTCTAAGTCGTGATCTTAGTTCTGTGGCAAATTTTTTAATTTCGTTTTCTACACTTTCTATATTTAAGTCTCTATGTAAGTTGCTATTTCTTGCATACCATGGAGCATTAACTATTGTCTTAAGTACTTTGTTTTGGTATGTTTGTAAAATTTGTATATTTCTTTCGTTGGTACAACCCCAAAGTTGTATACCGTACGTCCAAACTGGTTTCAGTACTTGGTTATAAATAAGCAGCTTGTTATACACGCTTAGATTGGAATATCTTCCAATAAGCTATGTCAATTCGCGGAGTTTATTTTCGAGTTCATCGCGTTTCTTTTTAACATGAGCCTTCCATTTAAGTTTCGCGTCTAGAGTCATACCTAGATACTTTGCTTCATTTGTATATGGAATTTGCATGGAATTAATATAGATGGGTAAGGTGTTTACGTTTTTATACGTAAAATTTATGTGCGTGGATTTCGCTTCGTTAAGTTCAATTCGCCATTTCCTTGTCCAATCTGAAATGCTATTTAATGCCATTTGAAGCTTAGAGGTCGCCGTTTCTATTGAATCTGATATTGCGAGTACGGCTGTATCATCTGCAAAAGTGGCTAAAGTTGTACCTTCTGTTTGGGGTATATCGCGAGTATAGAGAACAAATAGAATCGGTCCAAGGACGCTACCCTGGGGCACGCCAGCGTTAATTTCCTTAAACTCAGAATACTCCGTTCCTTGCTTAACTCGAAAGATTCTATTTTCTAGGTACGATTCAAGAAGGTTATATATTTGCTCTGGAAAGACTTTTAATTTATATCTAAGCCCGTCATGCCAGACTTTGTCGAAAGCTTGGGAAACATCAAGAAATGCAGTTGAGCAAATCTTCTTTTCTTCAAATGCTTTTTCAATTTCACAAGTTATCCGAAAAACCTGATCGATTGTCGAGTGTTTTTTCCGGAAACCGAATTGGTGTTCGGGAATTAAACGTTTATCTGCAATGAATGGTAACAGTCGTTTAAGAAGCAATTTTTCAAATATTTTAGATGTTGTAGGCAAGAGAGAAATTGGTCTGTACGATTTTTTCTCATTCGGTGGCTTACCCGGTTTGGGGATCATTATAACTTCGGCGACTTTCCACTGCGAAGGTACGTACGCAAGTCTTAAAGCAGCGTTAATGAGCTGTAAAAGCTTAACCATTGCTTTTTTAGGCAACTCTTTGAGGACACGACTGTTAATAAGGTCGTAACCAGGAGCTTTATTATTTTTCTGCCGTTTTATTTCCTGGACAAGTTCAGTCAAAGTGATGTTTCTTATAGATAAACTGTCCGGCCTTGGTTGAAACTCTCCTTCATTTGTCGGAAACTCTTGACCATCGAATGGTTTGAACGTTTCCTCGAGGTACTCAGCAAATAAATCCGCCTTTTCCTGATCAGTTTTTGCCCATTCAGAAATATTTTTTCGAATCGGTGCCGACATTTTTTGAGGCTTTTTAATACCTTTTAACGTCTTCCAAAGAGAATAATTCGTTTTTTTGTCTGTTGTGAGGCTTTCAAGATAGGAAGAATTCTTTCTGTTTTTAAAATCTCGTAACAAGTTTTTGATTTTGTTTGTTAAAAAGTTGACTACACATTTATGCTGAGGAGCACGTGAGTGCTGCCATGTTTTTCGAGCTTTTCGTTTTTCGCGAATCAATTCTTTTATATCTGCTGGAATTTTTTCTTCGTATTGCCTTGACTTTTTACTACAGACCGGTGTATTATCCCAAGCTGCTTTTTGGATAATATTTATAAATTTGTCGGTTTCATCTTCTAACTCAAACGGAGTTTGCAGGGAGACGTTCAGTATAATACTGTTTTCGCAATCTTCTTTGAATTTGTCCCAATTTGTGTTATTATTTGTTAAAGACAGGGGCTTTTCTTTTTCGATTACGTTACTGCTTATTGTTAGGATTACGGCCGAGTGATCCGTAGAAAAATCGACGTTATCATCTACTTTCACATATTTTCTGTTAATTCCTCTTGCAATGAAAAAGTCGACAAGGTCGGGAGTTTTTGCTGAATCGGTTGGCCAATACGTTGGTTTTCCTGAAGAGAAAAATTCGACGTTACATTCAGTACCCGCTTTGTAGAGTTGTCTACCCTTCGTCGAGATGCATCGTGATCCCCAAAATGTATGTTTTGAATTGAAGTCGCCGCCAATAATAAATGTTGGACCTAATGCATTGAAGAGTTCTTTAAACTCCTGTTTGTCTATCTTGGACCGAGGAGGACAGTAAATAGACGCAATGTTAAAAAGAACGTGTCTAACTTTTAAAATAATGGAAGTTACTTGCATTGCATCGAGCTCGATATTCATCTCAAACGAATGATTGATATTTTCTCTGATAAATACGGAAGAACCACCTCTTGCTCTTTCGGATGGATGACATGCGTGGTAAGCCGAATAACCTTTGATACTTAAATTCGAGTCTTTTTTCAAATGAGTTTCAGAGATCAAACAAATATCTATTTTTTCATTAAGAAGAACTGTTTCTAGTTCTTCAATTTTTGGAGTAAGTCCGTTCGCGTTCCATGTTATTATTTTGAGTTTTTCTGACGACTGATCCATGTTTACAATAAATTTGGTGTTTTAAGAGCCGCCGACTCAAATTTGTCCAGTTTCTCAAAAATAATTTTATTAATTCTCCCTTGTTCTTGTAACCGTTCAATTATAAGGGACAACACATTTTGAACGGAGTCAGGTTTATTAATTTTAAGTTTCTCAGGCGCTGTGACTTGAGCGTACGTCTTTTTCGGTTTTATGTTCGTCTTTGTTATTTTTATGTTTTCTGAGGGTATAGTAACTTTACTATCTTTCCTGTCAGTTTTACTCGTCGCTTGAGTATTAGTATTCGTTTTTATTTTTGGATCTTCGTTTATCTTTGAGGCATTATTTTTTTTTTTTTTTTTTTTTTTTTTTTTTTTTGCCCTATAGTACCTATATCGCAAGAAAAAAAGTCCAAAATGAGGTCCCTACCATTAGTACTGACAGAGAAATTGACCTTGACATGGATCAGGGTTCACCAACGTTAGCTTTTTTTTAAATCGTCAAAAAGTGATGTCGAAGTTGAAAATTAGACTTCACTGTAGAACAATTTTTTTTCTAAGAATATAACCAAGAATCACATTCCAACACGAATGACGGGGTACCCTGTGCATGTGTTTGAAATTTTAATTTTTGTTTTTTTTTTTTAATACTTTATCTACAAACATCACCCTAAGTCAAGATATTACTCGTATTATCAAACGTCTATTCCTGGATTTACGTCTTTCGAACATTTATATCTTGGTTTGTGGATTGTTAGAATTTTTACAACAACCGTATACATTTGATAAATTTTTAATATATCTCGATTAACAATAAAATTAACCCTCTGCTACCCTCCATTTAGAATATAGTTATTTGACCCTTCCTCAGCTAAGCCCCATTTGACCCTATTTTGAATATGATTTTGAGCATACATATTACATCTGTTGTTGCCTTCATCTTTCACAATCGACCATTTTTTTCGTACTGGCTAAGGCCCAGTTTTTCAGTAGATAATGAGTTAAAATTGAGTTAAGCCAGGGCTATGTACCGCTGCTGTTAGTATATTTACAAAAAAAAAAAATAACATCTCCCTAAAAAGTTTTCAATTTTTAATAGCTTTAACTTCTTAAAATATTACAACACAAGATAAGCTAATAAACCCATGATTTAGCAGTCCCACCGTCCTAACAGCAACCCCTAGCCCATAATTGTTTTTCCCTTTTTTTTTGCTATACCCATATATTTAATCCCCTTGAAAAAATTGTAAAGCACATCTGTAAAATATAATCTTTTGCTTATCCCTTGCATTATTAAACCCAAATCTGTATAAAAAGATTAAATTAATGCTTGTTGTTTTGTCTATGTATTTGATGTAGTTTGAGGCCACCCTTTAACATCCTTTAGATAACCCACCATCGCATCGCATCGGGGGAACTTAATAAACCTCAATTCACAGTTAACTTTCTGCTCCGCACAGTAAATTAACATTCGGGGTGATAATAAGCTAATTAAGTCCAAATAATGTACATCTAACAGTTCTCATCTCATTTGTTTGCATAGAACAAGCTTATTATCTGTGTGCACAATATTATGGTCGGTCTGAAGCTCCTCTCATTTCCATTTACCCTATAATATTACTATTTATCTGTAATCAATACTATCCGGGATCAAGAAAAAAAGTCTTTAACTGCCACTGTGTGTGTATACTACCCACGCGCCGCACTACGGGTGTTTGGTGAAATAGAAAAAATTAATGCATAAAATAATGTATCTTAACCTTATTTTCTTTCGACGGACTCGACACGAGACGCACGAGCACGACCGACGCGACGCACGCCGACGATAAGATGTCTATACGTTATATCGTCGCTCTTATCATTCTGTTGTACCTAACTGACTCTCATTTTGTGTATTTTCACTAGGCGTCCGGATGTTGGATGGCAGCGTTAATGATGCCGTCGAAGCAAAAGCACTTAGCTTGAACCCCCAACATATCGATATTTATAGTGCCTCATGGGGACCTGAAGATGATGGTTCGACAGTCGATGGGCCCGGCCCATTGGCCAGGCGTGCATTCATCTATGGAGTTACGAGTGGCCGTCAGGGCAAAGGTTCGATATTCGTTTGGGCTTCTGGCAATGGCGGACGTTATACAGATTCCTGCAACTGTGATGGATATACAAATTCAATATTCACCCTGTCAATATCGAGTGCCACGCAAGGCGGGTAAGTCAAACACATACCTATATATTTATCTCTACACTATATTCATATATGTAGCTATGTAGATGTTTTATTATTATATAAATAGCAATTAGGGAGATGCAATATATTGTTTTCATTAGGTTAATGTGGTTTTATGATTTTGTGTCCGCTTACTGGTTTTTTTTATGAGCACCAGGGGTATTTAAAGATGGTTTCCAATTTTTACGGCTGTTGCTTGTACTAGTTTATGGTTATCTGGATCAAGTTTTAGGGTCATTTATTTTATGGGGTATCCTTGCGGAGTAAATTTAAGAGAATTTTTACTATTTCAAGATTGTTTGTGGTGTAATATTTAATTTGAGATGTCCTCACTTCGAACGGTCATTAAGTGATATGTTTAAAATTTAATACTTTCAGGGAAACTATATATAATAGGACTAGTTTTTCTCTAGGCTTTCGCGAAAACCTAAAACCAAATGATTTAGGAAAACTTAAGAATATGTTCGATTGTGTCTTACGAACTTGTTCTTGTGGTTTGAAGCTAATTGGGGGCTAGGTTAGGTTAGGTTTGGTTGTTGGGCTGACAATTGATGTCACTAACGTCACACTTAGATCAATGTAGATCCATTGTGTTACCCGTGAGTGTAATCACTCTTTTCTGATAAAAACCTATGTGTTCTATTAACCAGTCAAGCCATTTTGAGGCATTGACGAAGTTCAATATGTGAATTCCTGAAATATTAGAAAGATCTTCTTAATTGTCAAAGAAGTAACTACCAAGCCATTTCCTTCTCTGGTGGCATAGTGAAGGACAATGACAGAGAAAGTGTGTTTAAATTTATGATATTTCACTAAATTATGTCCGGTGATTAAGCTCGTAAGAGAGCGAAGGGACTTCTTACTAAGTTGCATAATTTTGTGGGTCCTCTGCTTGTTAAAGCAAGGACATACTTTCCTAGTAGTATCACAAGCAAGGACATACATTCCTAGTAGTATCACAGGTGTCAAGTAGACACCACCTTTCATTGGATTTCTTTAGGATTGAATCTGAAATTTTCTGTTTAATGTTGCAGAGTGGGATACTTAGCATCTCTGCTTGACTAGCGTCAAGCGCTGATCCCTGTCTTGCCAACTCATCGGCATTTTCGTTACCTGGTATGCCGCGTGTCCCGGTACCTAGCAGAGTCTAATATTGTGTTGCGTGCCAAGAATCTTAAGCTCTTCGCGACAGCAAGAGACAAGCTTCGATTTTATCACAGTGGCAGAAATCGCTTCTATTGCCGCTTGGCTTTCAATGTAAAAGGTGATATCAGCCCGTGGTATCGCCATCATTGATACCTGTTTAGCAGCTGTTGTCACTGCCAGGACCTCCTCTTCTGAAGGACACTGCTATGATCTGGGAGCCTAAGTGAGTTGTTTAGCTCAAGAGGTTTTGAGAAAAAGCCTGCACCAACACCTGTGTCCATTTTGGAGCCATCAGTATAGATTGCTATTGCTGATTCACTGGCGTAGGGCTAGTTATCCAGCCATTCTTCTCTGCTTGGAAAGGCAGTTTGGAATGGTTTATAAAAGTCAAGTTCGGGTGTTGTATAATCTGTAATGATACTATCACCCAAATATTTCTGAAGAATTTGAGCATGTCCTATTGCACTGTTTTTCCAGGTATTAGTCTGGCTTAGCCTTAAGGCGCTATATGCTGCGGATTCTTGTACGAAAAGGTCTAGTGGTTTCAGGTTGAGTATCGCCTCCAACCCTGCAGTTGGTGTGGATCTCATGGTATCCGTAATTCCAATGCACGCAAGTCTCTTTTGTACTTTTGTCAGAGTTTTGGGATTCGTGCTTTTTTCCGTTGCTTTCCACCATACTAAATTACCAAAAGTTAGTATTGGTCTGATTATCGCCAAATACAGCCACCTGATAATTTTTGGGCTAGATCCCCAGGATTTCCCAAAGATTCTGTTATAGGAGTAGAATGCAATTATTCTTTTTTTCGCTCTTTCCTAAGTGTTGAGACTGCAGTTTAATTACCTATCTAGAATCACACCAAGAAACTTTGCATGATCTGAAATTTTCAGCGGGGTGCCTTCAATTGAAGGTAGGTATTCTGAAACTTGGTATTTTCCTTTTATTTGTAAAGAGGACTAATTCTGTTTTTGATGGGTTAACCGTCAGGCACTTTCTAGTCCATCTACTAACCTTGGAAAGAGCGTATGCGATCTGTTCGCTGATAGTGGGTAAGATTTTACCTGTAGCTAATAACGCAAGATCGTCAGCGTATGCTACTACCTTTACTCCACAATGTTTTAGATTAATGAAGATTGTGTTCATAACCAACACCCAAAGGAGTGGTGAGAGAACTCCCACCTGTGGGATGCCTCGGGATGTGGATACTCTCATCTGTATCCCTGCCAGTTCCGAGTTAATTTGGCTGTTCTTTAACATGCACATAACCCAACCTATTGCCGAATTATCGATTTTATTGTCTATACTAGAGCTGCCTTTACTGCTTTATTGTTCACGTTATTGAAAGCTCCTTCAATATCAAGAAACACAGCAATATATCGAACTTGGGATTTTGTATCAAAGTTAACATTAGGATGATAGAGGACCAGGGCTTAAACAAGCAAGCTTCTGCAGCTTCCCCGGCTCGCAGCTGGCTGTCTCTAGTTCAGCAAGTCAAGTTAGTTAAAGTCCTCTCCCACTTGTGTGCGCCACCTAAGTCTCGGTTTCCTATACTACTCTGCCGTCTTTCGGAATTCGATTCGAAGACTTTCTGATACATCTCGTCATCCAGTTTCGACAAGGAATGATAAGAGTCCTATAAAGTGAAATTTCTGTGGCTCCAGAGTCCTAAGAAGCGGTGATCGGCAAGAGTGATTCTCCGTTTTATTTCAGCAACTGTTGTTGTCATCTTCTGAACTAATAGTGGCGCCTAGATAGACAAAGTCCTTAATTACCTCAAAGTTATAGCTGTCTATGGTGCCATTCTGTCCAAGACGTTTGTGTTGGCTATCATTTATTGATGGCATCTTCTTTGTTTCCATTTGAGCATTAAGACGCACCACTGGCATCACGCTTTGTTCTTCCATTTGTGTCAATATTGGCATATCCGAGTAAATGGACGGACTCTTGAAAGATTGTGCCTCTAGGTTTGGCGAAGGAGATTTGTACCATTTTTTGCAAAGCAATATTGAAGAAGTCCCATGACTTTAAACTTAAACCTTTTTTTGACATGAAATGCATCGGTGAGACCTTTTCTGACCTCGATGGAGCAGCGGGCATTCTCCATAGTCATCCTGCACAAACGGAAAAGTTTGTCAGAGATACCAAAACTAGACATTGCTCTATATAGTTCTTCCTTATTTATTTTATCATACACGGCTTGAAAATTGAAGAAAAGGTATTAGGCATCGATTTAAAGTTCCTTGGTTTTTTTCCAACATCTATTGCAATATGAATATTTGATCGATGGTGAACTTTCCAGAACTTTCTAATAAAACCGCACTGATGGGCAGCTATTAGGTTGATGACAAAAAGCTCCAGACGTTCACATAATACGGAAGAAAGGACCAGAAAGGGCAGACAATGCTGAGGTTAAATTCATTGGGCATGCTTTCTTCCGAGCATATTTTGCAGTTGAGCTGGTGCATACTCCCAACCAAGTCATCGCTTGCCCCTTTGAACAGTTGGGCAGCGAGGCCACTAACTCGAGCGGCTCCCTCCTTGGTTGTGTGTATGAGTGCTAGAGCCCGTTTTTGAATGTTTATTGATTGAGAGAATACACTCTTCCACATAATTTAAAGTTGCTATTTCAGTAAAATAAATAAGTTATTTAATTATGGTCTAAGACACAAATATAATACTGGAAGGTCAGAAGATCTTGCAGGCCAGTGAACTGGTCGATTTATTTTCTATTTAACGATCACTGTACCTTTCATCCATAAAATTCTCAATATCACTACTGTGGTGGCCTGGAGCACCATCCTGATTTAAGTATGATGAATGGAATGTTCTCTTATAGGTCTGGTAAATCGTTTCTCCAAAAGCGACATTTATGTAGGTATATACCCCCCGAGAAAACTGTTAAAAATTTACCAATCATAAATCTCCCGTACTTTGAAGGTTCATACAATTTTTAATTCCACAAGATAAACAAAGTTTATAAGCCAAAGAAAACTTCCATCGCCGCCGTGATTAAGCAAAATAATATACAGCACAAGTTCTTTCTCATTTTGCCTACCTAGGATATTAGACCTCAATACAGTAAATGTTCTATTAAAAAAAAAAAAAAACAATACATTTCAGTCATTGACCGCAAATCATAAGCTTCAAAATGTTTCCAAAATATACGCATAATACATTATTTGATTGTATGTGGATCACAATCATACATATAAATAAAAAAAAATTCCAAGAGAACAAGGACATCTCATCATATAATAAAATACAATTCAAACAAATAATATCCCCATTTTATGGTCTAAATATAAGATTATTTGTTATTATTTCACATAAAAGTTAAAATATACATATGACACACACAAGGTATCTCTTTATCTATATGGTTCAATAAAAAAACAAATCAATAAAAACCTCAAATACGACCCACCACACCACCTCCTTTAAGGAAGCAATAAAATAAAATCATTCATCTGTAGAAAATTCGCCATTTTTATTTAACACATACCTACTCAAAAATATATATCTACCGACACGCTCTAGATGGTTTGGTCGTGCGAATGGTTTAAATCAGTTCGAAGTCAAAATTGTTCATGCACAACGTAAGGCTTAAAATTCCAAACCACATACAGTAACTTTATATCTACAAAGTACATATAAACGTACATGTATATAAGATGACAGACAATGTTGTAGAAGAAAATGGCTAAAACTGTCACAAGATTGGGTGGATCGATAAAGCATTTAGAAGCTGTGATAACAAAATTCCAAGAAACGGTTATTAAAAGTATCTCCCATAGACCATATTTTTGTTTTCGATTTCCTAAAAAACGATGTTAATGCTGGTGATAATTTTGTTTTGCTAAAGCTCCTTAAAAGTTTGAATAAAATTGTGTAAGATTTTCAAAAAAAAAATGTTCAAAACATATTTTGGAAACCACATGCTCGATGTTTTTAAAACTTCACTACTGACAGTTTTCTAATATTCATGCTTATTTTGACATTCTCATGAATATTCGTTAGAATGATTCTATTCCTTCGAATTAACTTTTTTAATTTTGAGATTCGAACGAATAACATTCATTTGCGAAAGATAGCACAAAATGAACTTCAAAAAAGATTCATTTTCATTATCATCTGTTTGACATTTACTATATTTCTATTTGAACTAGTATGACCGTTTTACATTTTTTGGTTTCTGAACATTTTGTAGATATTGGATAAAGAATCGAGAAACAAAATAAATAATACACTTTTTCATTATAAAGTAAAGTTTAACCATAAAGAACTACATATTCATTACATTTTTTTGTGTCAACTCAGCTGTTTTGAAAATATTCTTAAAAAAAATAAGTTGTTCATGACGCGTTCTAAATTTTTTTTTTTTTTTTTTCGTATACACTTGGTCACACTAAAATATCAAAAACAAAAGAGAAGTGTTTGTGAAATGTCAAAAGTCAAAACCAAAAAGTGAAATCTTTGTTTATTTGTAATTGTTTATTGTTTAATAATTTAAATTTCTTTGATAAAAACATAAAATAATAAATAAAAAATAAAAATATGGCATTTGTGTTGTTTATAAATGAAGGTGGTGTTGAAGAAGTGCAGAGGAGAAGGATAGTGGATGCTTTCCGTATCAACGCGGGTGGTAAAAAAACGCTTTGCTACCTCCGGGCTTTCTTCCATTATTTTGATTAACTTTTCCTTTTGTTCGCGGTTTGTCCAGTTTGAATGCGACTTTTAAACATAAAACAACATAAAAATTAATAAAATTAATTTATTTTCTATGAAATAATTAAAAACTTACATGTTGCTTACTCGACAGAAAAATTCAAACGACACAAAAATGTCATTTAATTCTATTCTTTCGAATGTCAAAATTGAATTAGCTTTCGCAAATGAATGAACTTTCTATGGATTGGGCGAACTTTCGATTTGTTCGATTAACATTCTAATCGCCGAGTCTCAAAATTAAGTTTCAACGAATTCGACTCACTTTCGAACGAAAGAGAATGTCAAAATAAGCACCATTATCTAAAAGATGCAAAAAGAAAATGTTTCTTTTATTGAGACAAACGGTAGTCACCATGCAAATATTAAAAAATGGTTTTCGAAGATCTTAGTTTTCTCAAAAACGTTGCCTAGAACTTTGATAAATATTTTTTTGTATTCTCTTAATTTTTACGAGCTTAGTTTTTGAGTTTTGTTTTCTCATTATATGAAGGTACATATAAAGGATTTAAATGTTTTTTTTTTCGTAAAGAAGTTTCAAGAAACTTTAAAAAATATTGGTGATCAGAATAGTTTTTGGATTTTTGAAAAAAAGATTTCAACAATTTTTTTTTTTTTTTTTTTTTTTTTTTTTGAAAAATCGTGTCTTAAAAAGAGTCAATGATTGTTCTTTTTAATCTCATTTTTTTTCGTACAATAATAAGGAAGTCAACATTGTCTCAATCGATTTCCGTAAGGCCTTTGACAAAATCGTATTCTATTTAAACTATCCACCCTTTGACTGGAATCAATCTTCATAAGATGGGTTTCTTCTTCCCCGAAAATACGTTGCTACAAAATTTGATTCAGATCTATCTCCAGTGATAAATTCTAGGGTTCCACAAGGCAGCCAATTAGGACCTTTCCTTTTTATTCTTACTATTAACGATATTGAAATGGTTATAACGTTTTGTCATGTCTCATTCATTCTACGTCAACGATGCCAAATTTAAAATTTTTCAAAACCATTTCTGCCACAAATGATTTTACACTTCTATAACTTGATCTCGACAGTTTCCCTGCCTGGTGCTTGAAGAGTTGTTTAGAGCTAAATCTTTTCAAATGTCATATAATCACTAATATCATCCCAATCTCTACCTTCTCCATTATCAACCGATATCCACCGCTAAGTTAATTTGTGACAGTGCTGTTTTATGTGATTAAAAGCTCAACTTTCTCATACGTATTGATGAGCGTAAAGCAAACTCAGCACATTGGGCACATTAAAAAACGATGGTCCAGAGAATTCTCTGACACGTGACCCGATCTTTATACATAACCTTTGTTCGCCCCCTTCTTGAATACGCCTGTCAAGCATGATTCCCATACCAACAAGTTCATATATCCAAAATCGGGAGGATTCTACGTCGTTTCCTACGTTTTGCCCTTCGTTGTCTGTCTTGGAATAACCCTTCATTCAACCTTCGTATCGAGGCAGACTTCTTTGATATACAAAATGCCAATGACTACTCCGCATGAAAGATGAAGCCTAAGAATTATTTTCTATCAACTGATTCCAAGGCGACCAGGCTGACACAAGTCTCGTTCCTTGGACCATTCACCATGAAATAAGTTTTCAAGGTACTTTCCATTTACTAATTCATTGTCGGTATATGCCGAAATATAACACCACGGGCACTCTTACGAATACCCTCTGAATCGTAGTGTTGCTGACGGGGTACCCAGTTAGGGTGTTTTTTTTTTAGACCTTACCTGCTTAGTGCTTACACAAAGAGAAACGGATCGACCCGCGACAACCTTTCTTAACAAATTTTGAATGTCTACGGAAATTTTCTATGAGAAACGACCTAAACTTCGCCAATACAAACGAGTCTCGCGAGTGGATCTCCAACTTCTTGGACAATCACTCAGTCCACGTTGTGTAGAATTTCGCGCCAATATTTTAACCTAAAACCCTTCTAAATCAAATTAAAACTCAAGAACTGAATCTTCTTGATAATTTAAAGTGACCAAACTTTTCCCACAGGACTCTGCAAAAGCTTGGAGAATATTCATTGCAACGGGAATGTCCAGAAATTCAAAACGGACATGCATCGGTATCTGCTTTTAAATCCTTTCCTATTTTTCTTTTAAGGGTATCATGGAAAGAAGACAACCCACTTCCAAAGAATCACGAAAAAGTTGCACTACCTTGTATAGAAGAGGTAGGCCTAGCTATAAATAAGCTTAAGAACAACAACAGGACCTCCAGAGCTCTTCAAATATGGAGATTATGTTTCGAAAGCGTGCATGCATCAAACCAACAACTACAATCTGGACAATCAGTTCCATACGCTCCATCTACAAAAAAGGTTATTCTACGTCTTGCAAGAATTATCGAGTCATATCCCTCCTTACTGTCGCATATTAGATCCTATTCACCGTGCTATGTAAACGTCTTAAACCGTTCCGTAATAATTTAGTCGGCAAGTAGCAATGTAACTTCCGGGCCCGGCAGATCGACCATAGATCCAAATATTCAAATTGAGGGAAATCTTGGAAAAGACCAATGAATTTCAAGTCGAGACTTATTTCACCATCTATTTATCGACTTCAAGACCGCATTTACCGTCAGGAGCTCAATATGGCGATGGCCGAACTCGGAATCCTGGAAAAACTGATCCAACTGTTTCACTATTAGGGGGCAACTCTTCTGAACTACACAGGGTTTCGGCAAGGAGATACGCTATCATGTGATTTCTTCAAGCTCGTTCTAGCAGATCGTGTGCAGGGCAATCTGCCCCACTTTTGGAATATACGGACGATATCGATCGTTCCCAACCTTCTGTAATAGAGTTCTTCACGGCTTTTGAAGATCATGCGAAGCTAGTTGGTTTTGAAGTAAATTAGGATAAAACCAAGTATATGCTCCAACGATTACGGCCAAACGTCACTATTGAAAGCAAAAACTTCGAGGAAGTTATGGAGTTCATCTAATTCGGAGTAAATATTAACTCCACGAACAACACCTTAGTGGAGATCCGAGTATGAATCACCCTAGGAAACCGCTGCTACTTCGGTATTGCAAAAGAAATGGGTTCAAAACTCCGCACTCGTAAGACGATGTACACACTATACAAAACCTTATATTACCAGTCCTGTTTTACGGCGCCGAGTGTTGGACTATATGCAGAGAGGGATTGTTCGACGGATAGTTGGTCATATGTGCGGGCGAATGGAGGAGAAAATATAGCCGCTGTACCAAGATGTGGATGTGGTCCAGAAAGCCAAAACACGCCGACTACAATGGGTCGGCCGCGTTGAGCGAATGGACAACAATGTTCTAGCTAATAGAGTCTTCGAATCCCAACCCCATGGTTCGCAGCGACAAGAAGGACCGTATCTCCGGCTTAGAGACCAGCCTATCGCGGAAGAAGAGCCCTTGACCTAGATGACTGGAAGCAGCGTCCTCGGGATCGCAGAGGATGAAAAGCTGACGTGACTCAGGCAGGTATCGTTCATGGATCGGGAGCCGTTTAAGTATGTAGTAAAACCCTTTTAGTGTGCATAACTCTAAAAGTTTAGATTAACAGAATTGATTTTAAATTACATCATCCCCGTTTGCTAAGAAAAAAAAAACATTTCTTCAAGTCACCCAGAGAAATTTCCTCTAGCGGAACTCTCATTAGAACATAGACTTAAGGCTTAGTGCGACATGTGTTTAAAAAGCTAACATTGTAAGATGTCAAGGAACAAAAGAATTTATAAAATGTTTAACATAAGGACCACCCTAATGCACACTCAACCATAATTATCCATTATTTTGAGCGTTCTTTTTTTAGTCATGAACCTATAACCTACACATGAATCCTTAAAAAGTATTTTTAATGATGTCGGAATTTAACGTACCATTATGCTTTTAACATTTTTTTTTGTGTGTATACTCTGTTAGAGCTGGTTTTATAAGCCTTATTTCAGATAATACATTTCCCCTTGGATACACATCCTTGGTTGTTGAAGGAAATATTTTTATTTTGATTATCTGTTTTTTACAAATGTCAAAGATTTATATAACTTGGTGGGATTGCTTTTAAGGCTTGAAAAACTCTATAATGAGGATCTCATCCATTACTCCTCAAAAGAGGAGCATACCCATTCCTACTTTCGCCAATCAGGATGATTTATATTTGCATACCGCATTAAGACATCCTTGTTACAATTAAATTCCCTTGTTTTTTTTTTTTTTTTGTAGGATATAAAATACGCAGTAAAAGAGTTCATAAACTAAACTTAAATTTATTTAATGGGTTTCTGCATTTCGAACGAACAAACTCAGTTTTCGAAAAATATGTACATAATTCTCCATTTCATAATATATACATAGTTAAGAAACCTGCTATGGGAACATAAAAAAAATGTAATGTTCTTCTCAAAATGAAAAAAAGGAAACAGGGGAAAAAAAACTATCGTAAAATAAATCATAATGATTCCGTGAATTTCCTCAGTTTATTTTATGTTTTTTTTTTTTGTTTTTTCTTATTTAGCATAGTTTTATCATCCTTCTATTTTTAAAGATATAAAAAAAAAAAGTTATTGCAAGGCATTTTTATTTATTTTTTTAATTTAAGAAAGGTACTAGTAGGTTAGGTATAGAAAGTTTTTGAGAGAGAATTGAGAACATGGGGTACAATCTGTGAAGTAAGTTTAGATAGGTATAGACAGCAGTAGCATGGGATCCAAACAAAACGATTCTGACCTTCTTCCATTCTTCAATTTCAACTAGCAACTCAAAATTAGATATTTTTAACCCCCCTAGTATGGAAGACAACTCAACTATAGTTTAGTTGTAATTCTTAGAATTGGTATTATCGATCACAACCAGTTGACTGTCAAAGCACAACCAGTTGTCGATTAGCAGATAACTAACAAAATGGCCGACTTTTCAGTTGTCCTAAATTAAAATCATTGCCATTACACTTTTGGCAACTTCCTTCGTTCATGAAACGAAGAGCAGTAGCAAGTTTAACAATTGATGGAATCGCTGGTTATTTTAGGAAAACTTTATTTCGAACCAAAAAAAATGCATACTTTAGAAATAGAAGTGTACATAAGTTTATTAAATATACGTTCTTTTTCATTTTGCTACAGTAAGGAATTATCATCTTCCAAATCACCGAAAAACACATCGAAAGAACTTTCCATCATATAATTTCTTATTTTTGCTTTTGCTTTTGTATTTCATGTTGAGCAGCTGGTTTTGAGCAAATCGACTCCTAAAAGACGGCAACGTATTTTTTCATTGCAACTGATTTTAGTTGACTTGCATAATACGAAAAATTTGTTTGGTTGTCTTGGAGTTGAGTTGTGTTGATGACAACTCAACTAAGTTGAGTTGTAATCCATAATAGGCGCATAAAACTTTAATTTTGATTTTCGTGATTTTAAGATCCACTAATTGGAATAATCTCAACTCTTCAATGAGGCAAAAAGAACTAGAGACTGAAACGACCACTCTGCAGAGCTGACATCGTTTAACAAGGAAATAAGGAAAGCCAAAAGTAATCGCTTTATGGTTTTCTGGAAGGGCATTTCTTCCATCCTGCAAACGTACTGGTAGGGTGTACAAGGCTCTAGCAAAAGAGAAAGCATTGAATTCATTAGCACTCTGGAAACTTACCCGGCACGGTTTTCCCTTGCAATTTCAATTTGCGAAAACATTCAAAACCAATGTTCATCGATACCTCCTTTCTCTCCGTTCCTAATTTCCCATCGCCCGTGCTGTGTTTAATTATAAGGGTTCTTAACATACCCTTAAGCGCTTGTGAATTATAAAAAAAAAAACTGATTAAAGCTTTTTTTTTGATATTATTCCCACGCGCTCAAGGGTTAACTAAAATACCCTTATTATGTTAAAGACAGCATGATCGATTGGGAAATTAGGGGAAGAAAGGAGGTGCCGATGAACATTGGTTGAGAAAACCATGATAAATTATTCAGACTCGAAAGTGAACTGCTGTACATTCCTAGGGAAACGGGTATCACGGGTGAACTGATTGACCGGAGGGATGGTAATGGTGTTCAAGAGTTGGGAATGATTCCAAGATAGCTCAGTTTCCTATCAGTGTTAACGCGCTGTTCTGGATGAGAGTTCTATTCTACTTTTTGGAAGTATAGACACCTTATAAATTGTAGCCAGATCAGAGGTGTGAAAAATGTCGAACACTGATATAAAAATCCTGAGCATTTAGCAACGTTTATGGCGGTCTCGAGAATGTGGTCATTGAAACACGTATCGAGTACTGAGAGTTTTTCGGCTTCGTCAATGCAAGTGTCATTTAAGGACAGTGGCTTAAAGGGTACATTTTGCTTAAACGCCAATAGACAACATTGAGTTTTCTACGACTTTTTATACTCCATTTAACAGTTCTGTAAACATCGAAGTTTTATGTAATCATTTATCTTACGATACCATTGCAATTCCACTTCCGAAGGATCTGGACGTGAATTTGAGAGCGAATATGAAAAGCTATTAGTAGTACCCCTTGGCACAATGGTTAGTGCGTTGGACTGCCATGCGGAAGGTCTCGAGTTCGATTCTCAGCCGCTGCAAAAAAGTTTTTCGGGAGTGTAGTGTCTTTTGCGAGGAATTGACAAATCCTTTAAGAGTACTCGTATATCTCTTGTCATGGAAAGTGCTGCTCAATAGCCGTTCGGAATCGGCAGAAAATTGTATATCGCCTTCGTTCCTGGTATCACGCACACAGGAATGGTTCAGAGTTGTTAGTCACTAGGTCCAGGCTCACTTCGAGCTATTGCAGCACCAAATTTATTTAATTTTTATGAAAAGCTGAGAGTAGAGTTGTTGTTTGTAAAATCAGACTTGAAACATTCCAATACAACATTGATACAACATTGTATTGAACGATCCAGGAGGTAATTTCTAATCCAAAGAATAAGGAACTCGTTAATATACCAAACGCACGCATTTTCGATAACACAGCTTGATGCCAAACTCTATCAAATGCCTAAGAAATTTCAAGCGCAATAATCTTACTTGCTCCAAAACAATGTAAAGATCTGTTCCACTCTTTGGTGAGATATGCCATCAGATCAACCGAAGAACGGTACGAAGACGTATTGCCGGTCATTAAGAAGCTTTCAATCTTCGAGATATTTCTAGAACTGATGATTAATCGGCGATTATAAGACCTTCTTGAAAAGAAGGGACGTAAGTGCAATTGGTCGAACAGAGGAGGTGGTGGAAGGGTCGCCTTATTTAGGAACAGGACAAATGCTGTTTTTCATCTTCTAAGCCAGATTCCAGTAGGAGCGATGGTTAAGCTTTCCCAGTGGTTATTCCAGCGAGGAAGAACACCTCTTCAGGAGAATGGGGGGTATACTATCACGACCAGCGGATTTGTTCATATCAAGATCTCGAAGGGCAATGTTGCTATCAGGAAACGTATAGCTAGTAACAATACAAGCTTTATCTGAATAGGCTAGTTGTTATCGGTTTGTTTTTAAACCCAACATGAACTTAAATTTTTAACGTTCTTGACAAATGACCAGAAAGTTCTACTGATTAGATTTTAGATTTTAGATTAGATGGATTTTTATTGAATCATTCGTTTTAACATATAAATATTGATAATATACAAAAATCTTTATAGCATGGCAGTAAGCCGTCTGCCAGATTGACAAGTTCTACTGTCTTTGGGAAATTTCTTATTGCCTTAATTTTTGGTCATGTACGAATTTGGTTCATTTTATTACAGCGTTGCAATGGTTTCTGACTTGCTTATGCTTTTTTTCTGATTTAATTCAGCCAACTGTAGCCTTACAAAAGCGGAAACTTTCTTCTCTCAACTTGACAGCTTCTTTACATCGTACCAAGAATTCTCTTAAGGTTTTATTCTCGTTATCCTGTTTGGAATAAAAGTATGCATTTTAACAAAAATCACTTCAAAGGTCCACTCTTCTACTAAATACCTAGTTTCCAGGTAGTGAACTAATGGTTGACAATACAATAAAGAGAATATCGCTCAAACCAAACCGGGAGACTGAAAAATAGCTTCAATTATCTGCAGGATTGAATGGGAAAATAGCACCTTTCAATCTTTTAAATCACCAGGTATTGTTGGTGCTTTCCCCGCTATTTTACAGAAAGAGAAAACAAAGCTAATGCCCTATCTTATTACTATACTTCGAAGAAGTATTACACTTGATAACTTCATATGATGGAAGTATTGACAAAAATACATCTTAACCATAACCAGCTTGCTTATTCGGCGGGTAGATCTAATTCGAGCGGCCCTTTTAAAGTTTTAAATTCTCTCCTCCCAATGTGGTCGAACTTTTCATGGGTAGTTATAATCTTTTTAGTGCGCGCAAATTTATTAAAAATAACAAAACACCATATAGACAACTTTAGATACCTACTAAAGAATCGGCCTTCTTTGATATCAAGGGTGGTTTTGATAACACCTCTAATGTAGTTGTAAACGAAGCACTTCCAAAGAATATGCGTACACCATCATCATTATCAGATGGATAAATGAACTTAACTGCAGAAGCATACCCAAGACAAAGTGATCAGGAGATCGTCAGAACAAGAGGCTGTACTTCGGGAGGGGTTCCATCATCCTAACGGCGGAGTCTGGTAGTGGATGAATTATGAATTAGAAAGTCTTACTTCTCAAGGTATTTACTGCATAGGTTTTGCGAATGACATGGTCATAACAGACTTAGGAATGTTTGTTGAAACTCCCTAAACTCTCTTAAGAAAGAGGAATAGGAATAAGTAACAAAAACAAAATTACTTCAATTAAATAACGGTATAGAGCAATCTTACAAAATAAAATAACGATTTAAACATTTTTTTAAGTGCAAAATAGTTGGCCTATGGGTCTTAATTTTTATTTTACCATGGTGTTACGTCGCCTTTGGCCTTGATAACCGCTTCTATGCGTCGTGGCATTGTGTCAACTAATTTTTGACATTCTTCGTACCAAAAGACTCCCAAATATTTATGATTTTAGCTTTAAGGCCTTGAAGAGTCCGGCATGGTTCTTTTCGCAGTTTTTGATTCATTTTATGCCAGCCAGTTTCAATTGGTGAAAGATCAGGGCTGCTGGAAGGCCATTCCAGTAAAGGAATAGCTTCAGCAGATAACCACGCCATTGTAGACCTTGCAGTATGACAAGAAGCTCCATCCTATATAGTCTCCATCACTGGTTTGAAGTCGTGGTATTGATGGGAGAAGCTCATTTTCCAGAATATCCTGTACTTGGCAGCATTGACAATTCCATTTACAAAATGTAAATTGCCCAAACCCCGCCCCGACATGCATCCCCATATCATTAGAGATGCTGGAAACTTGACCGTTTTTTTAAGGCAATCTTTGTGAAAAACCTCTTGAATTTCTAATGACTCGTTTTCGTTCGTCGCCCACGCTAACTTCAAACCTGGACTCATCACACCAAATAACGGACCGCCATTGACTTAAAGTCCAGTTTTTACGTTGTTTGGACCACTCTAGCCGCTTTTTCTTTTGTTTAGGTGTTTAAAGTGGTTTTTCTTTGGCTTATGTTTTTAACGAATTAAAATTGCTCTAATTTAAATAAATCTAAAACAAACCTTATAAAATTTGTATCCAATTTTTTTCATGGACCGTTTGCAAGTGTCGACCGAAACACTTTTTTTTTATTCTTTCCCTCCATTGAACAGTTATTGCAGCGGCCGTTTGACGTCGATTTTCTTTTATTATTTTTTTTAAAACTCGGCAATTTCGAGGTTTCGCAATTGGTGGGCGTCCCGTTTTTTAACCGATCTCCACATTTCCACTATTTTTGAACTTTCATATAATGTTTCGAATTGATGAGCGCGGTAAATTCAATTGTTTTGCGATTTTATAGCTCAATAATCCCGTTTCGAAGGCTTTATTTATGGATTCCCTAAGGTCTCTTGATAATGCAACGTCACGCACCATGGTTGACATTAAACTAGTGCTGGCTTGCATAAAACAGGAGATCAATAAACAACAAAACAAGTGCATGTCATTTTTTTAATAACGGTTAACTGAAAATCTATTTAAATCTTCATAGGCCAACTATTTTGCATCCCAGAGAGAGTAGTCCAACTATTATGCACTATCTTTGTTTGAGAGAATGCAAACTGGAGCCATATGTGCTTTCTCGAATTTAGTTCTGTTTGGTCTAATTTACTTATTAAATGTAATTTATTACATCGACAAAAAAAAAATTAAAAAACAACTGCTTGGGGACCAGAAAATAAAGGCACATAAAAAATGTTAATTTGTTAATTGATGAGTAGGCCAACTATTTTGCGTTTGGGTCGTATGTATTACTGAATCAATAAGAGCTTACCCTACAGCAGCAATTGAGGTTATCCCTGATCTAGCCCCATTACATGAAGTAGTTGGAAGTGCTGTCAAAGAGTGGACTGGTTCCGGAAATTGTATGTAAGTCATAGGGAAAGGGAGTGCCTTTTAAATTTCAACAATAACAAACAAACTCAAAGCCAATCCATTAAGTGGTACACGGATGGTTCGAGAACAACAGAAGAGACTGATGGTAGAACTTTTGGGCCTAGAATCAAAGCATTTTCCAGACAAAAGTCAGTGCCATAGCAGAATATTCAAATCTAAATCTTGGAAGGACTACTAAAACCAACACATTGCTATTACATCAGATAGCAAAGCCACACTCAGAGCACTAAGCTCGTATCGTACGCCATCACTTCTTAATTGGTGTGGGAATTTATTAAAAACACTAGTGGCCTCAGCTCATTGGGTATTGGGTACATGGAATTTTTTTTGAAATAATGGAACCAGAGTCCTAATGGGGAATAGGAGAAAAAACAATATCAAGAACTAGGAGGAGGCTATAATATCCAAAAACTGAAAAGAACTTCATAAGCTGAGGTAGTCTTAACTATTACTTGGGAATTATAACCAAGATTATTTCATGAATTTTATCAGCTTAGCTAGAAACAACCTAAGAATAGTAACGAGTCTATTCACGAGACATTGTAAACTAAGGAGACACTTGAGTATTCTCGGCCTTGCAAAAGTCCCATATCAGATTAGGAAATAGCGGACTCCATATTGGCAAGTGCGAAGCACTTATACATCAAAGAAATAAGTACCTGTGATGCTATCAGGTAGAAGAGAGTGACTTATCCTTTCTGAAGGCTCCCCAAATAATCCATTTTATTCAAGGGACAAACTTGGAGGAAGATCTGTAGGGTTAGAAATTCATCTAGCTCTGGATGGGGCCCACAATAAATCTTTAGATCGTAGAGGAATGAAGCCCCCAGTCCCCTTCCAACGCTTGCACTGTGTTCCACCATAACATCATAATAGTGTGTGAATTATATTATAAAAACAAATTAAAAATAGAATATATTGAAATTGAAGAGGGATTCATGCGACTTAGTTGTCCATTTAATTTGTATATTAAAATACCGTTGAATTTTAATTGTCTGCTAATGCAATTTCTTTGTTTTTTTTTTTTTTTAAGCTAACCACCATAAAGCATCATCATTACCGTAACTGATATTTATATATTTAACTTATATTCAAAATGATGACATAATAAAATATAGTAGGTACATAGGCAGTTACGCATACACTGCGGTTCACTTGATTAAAGGCATTATTTTTTCGTTTTACAAAACAGAGGGTAAGGTCAGGTTAATTGGTGAAGTAAATATTAATAGACCAATTTTGACCAAAAATGAGCAAATGAAAAATTTTCAATACCGCCCAAAAAGCCAGAATAGACGTTTACCACGCGGCAAGTTATTTAAACTGCAAAATCGGAGACTAAATTTAGCGTAGTCTAACTTCTATTGATAAATATCTGCAGGATACTCTTTCCACCAATACCATAATTCTAAGACAGCTCATTACTTTTTGCATTAGCCTTCCATTTTTTCTTAATGATGACAAGTCTTTTGTGATATTTGCAAAAATCATATTCCTTTTCCAAATCATCAAACTCAGATTCGATCCCAACAGTGCCAAATCTTCTTTAACAAACTCCCGCAGTTTCTGAATTGTTTTCCCACAAGCATTGGAGTCTTGAAAATTTAAATTTTCAAACTTCGGATCCAAAGTTGTCAAAATTGGAAAAAAAAAATATTTTTGAAAAACTGTAAAAAGACGAACCAAGTTATACGATACTTTCATTAGAAACAAGTTTTTCTATTTAATTCAATTTCTTTCATTCTAAAAGAATCCATTCCAAAATAAACTGGTATCGAAAAAAAAAGTATCGAGTATGAACTCGTTCTTTAAGGAAAGTTAGTAATTGGGCCAAGAGTTGTGGACTAGCTGGTGTTAACCAAAGCAAAACTGAACTGCTACTATTTAATACCCAAACTAAGATACAGCCATTTTCTCTACCCCGACTTCCATTGCAAAATATCTAGGTGTTATATAGGGTTAGGAAGGCCTGAATTGCTTTCTTACTTCTATAGTAAAACCTTTGGTAAAAAGCGGGGTCTTCAATCTAAGATGATTTTGTGGTGCGACCGATCCTCGTGTTTGGTTCGATTGTACGTGTGCCCGCGCGTACCAAAGCATAAAACATCGATAAACTGAAGAAGGGACAAAAAACTGCTAGCATTGGCACTACAGGGGCTCTTAAACCTTGCCCAATTGATGCCTTAAGGGTTTCGCTGTACCTTTTTCACTTAATTTACACATTAAGTATCTAGTATCTTGCAGTGCGTTAAGACTAAAGTAATCGGAATCTTGGATTGCCAAACCTTATGGCTACAGCAATATTAAGCAGTTGATTCCAATACACATGTTTTCGACTCCCACTGAATACTGCTCCCCTAAGATGGTAATCAGTAAAGATTTTAAGGACTGGGATGATGAGGTCGTGACCGGAGACTTCGACAAAACTATCTTTGCTTGCCAGAGTTTTGCAAGCTGAATTATTGTCTATCAGAGAAGTATCCACGGTACTCAAACAAGATCCACACCAGAACCGGAATACGGCTATTATCACTGTCAGGCAGGCAGCTGTTAAAGCCATTAATTCTAGTACATCATAGGTAAAATTTGTCCATACAATGTCGGAATGAAATTCCTAGCCTCAATGTCTCTCTTATCCATTCTGGATTATTGTGGGAATGAACGAGCCGACGAGCTGGTCAGGCAAGGATCAGCCCTTCATAAATCACTTGTGGAAAGAGTCAGCATTCCGCATTTGACCCACTTATAATAAATCCCAAACACTTGGTCTGATAAGCAGACCCTGGCAAGACATAGCCAGGATCGTAGCTACCTGTAGCGGACACTGGCCAGTAGGAGAGCATGCAGCGAAGCTAGATATTCCTCACAACATTCACTGTCATAGCATTGGGGACCCCCGGGAAAAGGAAACAGTCCTCCATTTACTCTGCAAATGCCTTGCTATGGCCAAATTATAGGACAATCGTTAGGAAAAGGAATAACATTTTTTGACGACATTAACGAGCTTTCGGCAATGAATATCAAAAACTTAATCTTTTTTCTCAACGCGACGAAATGGCTCTAGGACGAACTTCGGTTACTTCTGTGCCTTGCCCTTCGGTTGACTCCTTAGATCTTGAGCTAGCGGACTAAGGCCTACGGTGCGGTAGACCTCACTCAATGGGATCGGCTACTTTTTAAGTACCAGTCAACAAGTTGCCTAGCTTGGCACAGTTAAATTTTGTCGGACGAGTGTGTTGGTCCGGCTGAGTGAGTGATCAAATTTCCGGATGATTGTGCAAAAGCAAACACACATTAAGAGACATCAAAACCTACTAGCTTCTACCGTAGGTTATTTTGTCACTGACAGCTGTTTCCCGTTCGAAATCTTGACATAAAGTCAGCATCATATGTACATTTCCAGGACGAAATGAGTCGCTTTACGCTTGAACAACGTTGGGAAAAATTTTCAAAACTTATTTAAAAAGTGAGTGCTGTCTAGACCAAACAATGCGTTTTTGAAAAGAAGTTTTAGCCGAAATGGAGCACCCACCGCACCCGCTGTACGCAAATTCGTGCAAAAAGTTCGTGACAATATGCTAGTGGACAACACTCGTGGTTTCCGCCGTCGTACGGTGCGCACAGACGAGATTGTGGCTGGTGTAGTCGAGATTGTGAGACTCAATTACGAACATCAACTCGCCATCGATCCCAACACTACTAGGTCCAATTGACCCAGCAATGGAAGGCGCACGATCATCCGCTTGAACGGACGCGGCGCGGCGTTGTGTTCCATAATTAATTGGAGTGTTTGCTCTTACTAATAAAGCCATAATACATGGGAATTAGCCTGCCTAACCGAGACGAAATAGATCACCTCCTACATGTTTTTTGTTCTTGCACCAGCTCAAGCTATAGACTATAGCTTTATGTGACACTATATGCGAATCACGCTGTCTTAGTTCTGACTTGAACTGTCGTTTGAATCAAAAGGCCAAATTGTTCCATGTAAATCCAAAAGATCCCAAACCTATTAGCCTATAATCATTACATCTCAAAACTCCTGAGCGTCTGATTGATATTTAGGTAAAAACAAGCATTACAACTAGACGCCTGTCTACGGTTCAGTATTCGTACTGTTAAAGGAACTCGTTGGAAAGAGCTCTTGGTGCACTGGTATGAACCATCGAGTACTCCCTTTATTATAAGGAGTAACTATGGTTGCGTTCCTTGATATACAGGGCGATTCTAACAATATTAATACCTATTCAATCACGTCTGCAATGTCATCTCTGAATCTAAAAGGTTAACTTGGAAAATTGATCAATCAAAAGCTAACGAGCATGAATATTAATTCAAAACTTCTGCAAAAAGATCTGTCAGTAGAGGGGCTTCAATCCCGCAGTACCCACATATGGAGGACAGCTCTAGACAAAAACACTAATTGCCTAATTCTAAGCATGGTTTAATAGTTAACTTATCTGTGCATGGGCGGAGAATTTCGCACGCTGAACTGAACATTCTGTTCCATCTAAAAGCCTTTGATATATTTGACAAACAAACTGCTGCATATACGTCTAAAAGCCTCCTCGCAGTGGATCAATAATGAAATTGGCCACTCCATCATAATGACAATGACCTCATTTGGTTCACTTCCAAGTAGCATCGATAACACCATCCCTAAGATTCGAAAAATCATTCAGGGGAAAACCTTCTAGAGAAATCTGGGAAGGCATTCCTGGAAGATGATGCCATCCATTTTTACACCAATGCATCAAAAACTAATGACATGGTTGGAGATGTATTCTCAGTCAGACTAAATTAAAGTCTCTCTTTTCGTCTTCCCAATCACTTTACAGTCAGTTCCAGGCAGAACTTTTGGCGATTAAAAAACCTGATATCCGCGTCCTCTTGGGCAGCCATTAAATCTCTTGATTCTCTCTACCAGCTCAACAACAGCCCTTAAATATTCGATTGTCTCCAATGGAGATGGCCCAGCTGTCCAGCAGTTGAAGATTTACCTCCGAGCTCGCCAAAAGTGGAACAATGATACCTTTATTGCCAGATAGGGCAAATATACTTAGGTATTCGCAACGCTTCGTGTAAACTTAGCTAAGTTAGGATGCTATACAGAGAGCAAATCTGCTTGGTGACAAGCATAGATTTATTTTCCTCAAGCAGATCGTACATACGGTCCGTAATAGGTGCTTAAACAGGACACTGTTAGATAGGCAAGCATACAACGCGGCTTGGAATTTATTATAACGATTTCTGCAGAAGCTGCATGGAGGAATCGATCTCTCATATTCTCTGTACTTGTCCTGCTTTATGCCAAAAACCTGGATTCCATCTACGATCTAAGTCATCTGGGATATATAAATGTACGCAATCTTGCTCACTTCATAAGGAGCTCCAATTGGTTTAACGATGAGGGAGTACCTACGTCTCCAAGATTCAATGTGGTATCACAATGGACCAACTCATCGTCACGTCAACCTAACCTTACTTTTTGTTTAAATTAATTCTTCCGTGGACGAATAAATTTATTCTATGAAAAGTGTTTCGGGCGTTTATTTTTAACTTCGGGAAAATTGTAAGTGGTGACACTTTTTTTTCTGTAAATCCTGTTTTTAGTGCCTCTTTTTCAAAATCTAGGAACATGGTTAACCCGCTTACAGTCAACAGTTATATGTAGCTGTGCATCGAATTTCCTGGTCGAAACCCACTGTTTACTGAAATACAGGGCTTTTACCTGACAAGTTGTGAAAATTTTTAAGTGTTCTTAAAAAAAAAAAATTAAAAATAAATTAATAGTTAATATTATATTTGCCTTTTTGCACGTGAACCGCAGTGTACGTAATAATTAGGTAGGACTTTTATTTGTACGGATAGTATCAAACAAAGCAATTTCATTTAAAATTGGCCATATTAGGGCTTTAAGTCCTTTTTTCCCCATTTTAATTTTATGTTTTGAGTAAAATGAAACAAAAGTCGAATTTAATTATATAAATTAATTAATTCTCGTCCCGAGCAGCAACAGAGTGAGTAATTATTTTCGAACATTTTGACAGCACAAAGAAAACCACAATTACCCCATCGGTTATGTCGGATGTGTCAGTACTATTATGTAAATTGGAAAGAATTTGGTTAGATGGAGAGAATGCACACAAAAAAAAAAAAAACTAACTATAATTTATTTCATTTTAATTAATGGTATTAATTGTCAATGGATTTGTATTGCTTTAAATTGCAATTAAATGTTGTTCAAGTTCCTAGATTTTATTTGGTTTTAGGATTCATATGATTTTGAGTGAAATGTTAACGAGGCCAATTTGCCAAGCTTTGAGTAGAAATTAATTTTTACTTAAAATACATAAATGAAAAAAAATCGTTTATTTAAATTTCGATGCATGCTGAGGTTTTTAATCAAAAAGTCCTCAGAAAGTTGCGAAACTAAAACATTTCTGGTTTTTTCACATTGTTAAGGAGTTCTAGTGCTACTATGATTGAAATTCCGATTCCGATTAGTCTTTTATTTTGACACAGGTCCAATTTCCATAATTAGCCCTCTTAAGTGGGCCAACAATTTGAAACTTTCGTCATCCATTCAATAATGTAGTTAAATTGAAAAAAATATTTAAACATTGTGGCAACCTTTCCGAAAAGAAGAATAAACAAAAATGACTATCCAAACATAAAGCAAGATAATAATGACTGTATTGAATAGAAAGAGACTGCCGATTAGGAAGAAGAATATACTGAGAGAATAAAAATATGATCAGTTGTTGTGGATCTGTTATAGAGGAAAGACTTTTTATTTGTTTAACCGAATGTTGTTTTAGTTTTGTATTAAGCAAAGTTTAACTGCTTACAACATGAAAATAGGTATAAAGAGAGGTTTCTAAAAACGACGAGATATCCCAGATTTGTTTTTTTTTATTTGTAGTATGACATCGTTCAATTAAATTTAATTTCGTGGTACAACAGCTCGAAAAGAACCAGCACCTAGTGACTTACAACTCTCAACCATTCGTGTGTGCCTGTTTAGAGAAATCGGACCCAAGACCTTCTGCTTGGCAATCCAACGCATTCGTTCAATTGGCAGCCCTGATTTTACTGGCTGGCATCCGACCGAGAGAACCAATTTTCGATGACTCTGAGGGATAGATCATTCTGATTATGAGCAATAGTACTGAGAGTGCCGCTTCTCGTGACTTATTTGCATAGATAAGGAAACCCCAGAAACAAGGTCTTAAAAAGGTAAATCATTTTTGTTCCCATGGAATTTTGTTCGTCAATCGTGAATCTCCATCGAAACTGTTCCCCTCCGATAAAAAGAAGCACCATACATCTGTTGTCGAAAAACACCTTTGAATTAGGTATGTGTAGTTTTAAAGCTTCCAATAACATTTAAATCCCTCAGAAATGGAAGAAAATCACGATAGCCATAAATTACGCAGGAATATTTCGAACTCATTCACGATCGCCATTTTCCGAAAATGGGAATTCTTCCTAGGAAATTTTATTCACGATAGCCCCCAATATAAAGTTGTGCAATTTTCGTCAGCTTGGGTGAGATACCCGATCGCTCGTACAAATTGTCCATTTTGGCTTCAACTGTGCCACACGAAGTCCTGTGGAAACCACAAGTTATTCAAATCCATATCATACACTTTGGGACCGAAGAAATTGGTTTTCAATTTCGTAGCACACAACGGATATCCGCATCTTCTCAGATGGAGGCATCAAAATCTCTAGACTCTGCCTTTACAAACTCTAAAGTAAGCGGAAACTGCCTATCAACTCTCTGTGAGATGGCACTGCAGTTCAAAATTCGATTTCCGGTCTTTGCACTTTTTTGTAGTAGGCGTACATTCCTGCCTACCACTTGGAGATCAATGGGAATTAGCCCTGCGCTTACAAGACCGGTTGATTCGGAGGTGATTTGCCAACATCGTGAACTTTCTTTTGTCTTAGGTATAGGTCAACTGTCGATCCTTGAGAATATCCTTAACCATTCTTAA
Organism: Chrysotoxum bicinctum; assembly: GCA_911387755.1. Lineage (NCBI taxonomy): Eukaryota > Metazoa > Arthropoda > Insecta > Diptera > Syrphidae > Chrysotoxum > Chrysotoxum bicinctum. Next base: position 105,202,441 of record OU426989.1, on the reverse strand, counting down.
GAGTTAGACCGGAATTTTGAGAGTGATTTCAAGGGCGTTTAGCAAATTACACCACGTGGCTGAGTTAAGGGCATTTCTGACGTCCAGAGATTCTACCAACACGATATGAATTGAGTAGTACATAGCTTCCCCGTTGGGCGATTAATAAGGCCTTACAGTTTACTGAGTTCTTCCTTCAATTTCAATATCGTTGAGATATGCAAGTTATTGCACAAAGACTCGTGGAAGATTGTTCCAAGAGGTGTTAACCTGTGCATTTCTAAATATATTTTATAAATCCGTTTTAACATCAAAGGCCTCGGTCAGTTCTTTACCGACCCTAATGAAGCAGTGAACAGCGATTAATGTCCGAACAAGTTTGACATAGATACCAAAACCAGACATGGTTCCTCTCATCTCTACAGGTTTTTGTTGTAGGCTTTGGTAAAACTTCCGAACATAATACCTGGAGTAAATCCTTCCTAATTCCTTGATCATGATTTTTTCTTGTTCTTTCATATGGAATATCACGAATATCAGTTTCGTTTAGATTCAATCGCTCGTACAGTTAACGAACAGACCTGGACCTATTCAACAGCACAGCACCAGCGCTTTGTACGAGTATCCCCATGCTCAGCTGAAACCCATCATTTCACTTACGGATTTGTTGGCACCGTTGCCAACAGTCTTCCGACAAACGGAATTCGAATGTTCGAGAGCTTACACAATCGGCAGAGCATGATGGCTAGGCTATCTGATGGGAATATATCTTTTTCGACGTCATAATTCCTCTGAGTAGCTATTTGTTCTTGAAACGTATTGGAATCTGTACCTTGTGAACACCAAAGAGCAGTTTCAAGTCAATATTGGCCGTTCATAGTGTTCGGACATCCAGAATACTGGAGGTCAATTTTCTCAATTTATTTTCATGTTATTATAATTTACTTCATTTTACTTACAATACTACATCCAAATAAATTAACGTATTATCCCTTAATTTTAGATTCAAACCCTGGTATCTGGAAGAATGTTCCTCAACATTGGCAACAACTTACAGTTCTGGTACACCAGGACATGACAAAAGTGTAGCCACTGTAGATATGGACGGAAGATTGCGTCCTGATCACATTTGCACTGTTGAGCATACCGGAACCTCAGCCTCAGCACCCTTAGCAGCAGGTATCTGTGCATTAGCTCTTGAGGCGAATCCGAATCTAACATGGAGAGATATGCAGTATTTGGTTGTGATGACATCACGACCCGAACCATTAGAAAAAGAAAGTGGATGGATAATAAACGGCGTCAAGCGGAAATACAGTCACAAATTCGGTTACGGTCTAATGGATGCTGGCGGTATGGTTAGTTTAGCTGAACAATGGACATCGGTGCCACCCCAGCATATATGTAAATCCCGGGAAAATAATGAAGATCGTAAGATTGAAGGTAGCTACGGTTACACACTGCAGACTCATATGGACGTGAATGGGTGTGCAGGAACTATCAATGAAGTTCGCTACTTGGAACACGTGCAGTGTAAGATAACTTTAAGATTCTTTCCCCGAGGTAATCTTCGAATTTTACTGACATCACCAATGGGCACTACCAGTACACTTCTATTTGAACGACCTCGAGATATCGTCAAATCGAACTTTGATGACTGGCCATTCTTAAGTGTGCACTTCTGGGGCGAGAAAGCCGAAGGTCGATGGAATCTGCAAGTCATAAATGGTGGACGAAGGCGAGTCAATCAGCCGGGTATACTTTCTAAGTGGCAGTTGATATTCTATGGGACAGCTGTCAAGCCCGTCCGACTAAAGGGTGATCTGCAGGATCAGTCACGCAGAGGACAGGGTCTAAATCCGTTTGTATTTCCCACTGACTCAGATCTGGGACAGCCAACAGGAGGTTTCTTTAATGCCGATCAGTATTCCGGTTATTTGAACTATCAGAACCTATTTACGGGGGCTGGCAGTAATCCAGAGAAGGCGGTGGCAACAGTCGATGGGCATAATATTCCAACACCTCAGCGGCAAAATGTCATGGCTGATTCGAATAACAAGCTTGTTTTGCACGATTGTGATCCAGAGTGTGATTCGCAGGGATGCTATGGTCGTGGACCGACTCAATGTGTCGCCTGCAAGCACTATCGCCTTGACAAGTAAGTTAATTTTTTTTTTATGAATAGCAATTCGTTTTTTTTTTTTATATATTTTTTTATTGTCAAGTTTCAATTTCGCAGTGCTTCTGTTAAGCGAAAACATCATTTCTCGTTGGCTATCTTACGATATTCATTTTGCATTACGAAAAAAAACTAGCAACCTTGAAACCAAATAAGTTTTTTTCGCAATTAATAGTTCGAGGGGTCAGAAAGTTTCCAACTTTCATTGCTCGCAATTTGCATTACAAACGCAAAATGCGAAAACTAACCTTGAAACCTAATACATTTTTTCGCATTTTGTAAATGGAGAATTTTTTGTACATATCAGGAAGTTCTTTTTTCAAGTTTTTTCGTTTTGGAAAAACCGTCATTTCTCATTTGCTATCTCGCACTATTCATTTTGCAATACGAACAGAAACTGCGAAGATAAGCAAACTTGTAGCTTATTAGTTTTTTCGCAATTTATAATTGGAGAATGTCATATCATAAAGTTAATTTTTCAGTGTTTCTGTTTTGGCGAAACCTTCATTGCTCGCAATTTGCATTACAAATGAAAAATGCGAAAACGACCCTTGGAGAATTTCTTATATAAGAAAATTTTTTTTTCAAGTTTTTCGTTATGGCGAAACCGTCATTTATCATTTGTTATCTCGCAATATTCATTTTGCATTACAAACAAAAACTGCGAAAATTAGCAACCTTGAAACCAAATAAGTTTTTTTCGCATTTTGTAATTGGAGAATTTCTTATATCATCAAGTTTTTTTTTTCAAGGTTTTCGTTTTGGCGAAACCGTCATTTTTCATTTGCTATCTCGCAGTATTCATTTTGCAATACGAACAAAAACTGCGAAGTTAAGCAATCTTGGAACTTATTAGATTTTTCGCAATTTATAATTGGAGAATGTCTTTTATCACAAAGTTAATTTTTCAGGGTTTCCATTTTGACGAAACCGTAGTTTCTCATTTTCTACCTCGCAACATTCATTTTGCGAGATATTAGACGAGATATTAGATATTGCTTAAACTAGCAATCTTGGAATCTAATAAGTTTGGTTGATTTTTCTTGCATTTTTGCTATTCGAGTTTGGCCAAACCATTATATCATTTTTCATTTTACATTTGCCCACGAAAAACTGCGAAAACTAGCAACCTTGAAACGAAATAAGTTTGTTTGCATTTTGTAATTCGAGAATTTATTTCAACAGCAAGTTAACATTTTAGAGGGTTCCCGTTTGACAAGAGCACTTTTTCCCATTTGCTATCTCGCAGTTTTAAATTTGCATTACAATTTGTTTGCATTTTTATGTATATTTTCTGATATTTTAACAAGATAATTTCGCATGTGAGATCTCGCAATTCCGATTTTGTGTTGCGAACTGTTCGCATTTAATTGTTTAATTTTTCTTTTATGTTTTAAATTGAATCGAAGATATGAAAATGAGCAATAACTGCGTGAAATAATGAATTTGTTTAATTTGCTACTTCGCAAAATCCTCATTTTTTAATTATTAATCAACTTATTAAATTAATCCATAAGTTTCATTTTTTTTAAGTTGTAACTTATCTATTCTATCAATTTTCAGCACTTGTGTTAGCCGATGTCCACCAAGAAGTTTCCCCAACCAGGGAGGTGTTTGCTGGCCCTGCCATGAGTCTTGCGAAACATGCGCTGGCGCTGGACAAGACAGCTGCTTGACGTGTGCTCCAGCCCATTTACACGTCACAGACTTGGCTGTCTGTCTGCAACTCTGTCCCGATGGATACTATGAGAGTAAGTTCTACTTAACATTATGCCATCAGGCTTCAGCATGACTAAATATTCCAAAACATCTTTCCAGATTACGACAACAAAACTTGTGTCCCGTGTGAAGCTAATTGCGCTTCCTGTCAGGATAGGCCCGATTACTGTACCAGTTGCGACCATCATTTGGTTATGCACGAACACAAATGCTACTCGGCCTGTCCACTTCACACCTATGAGACTGAAGATTACAAGTGAGTGAACAATATTAATTTATTGATAAATGCCCCATGCATTGTTGTGGGATTTGGGGAGAGAACTTCTATTGCTCTCAAATGTCAAGTGGCCATGTATACATATATTCAACTTGCAAACTAACGTATGTGGCTCCCACATAGGTATACCTATTCTATGGTGAAAGTTACTTAAGGATATTTTTGCATAATGTCTAGGTACAAAGTTTCATAGATGTGTTAGTGCTTTGAATAAGTATCTAGGTTTCCTGAATTTTGTGGCAATGGTTATGAAATACCTTGTCCTTACTCATGGGTCATGGCGCATGCATGAGTGAGGCAAATTTAATTTTGATGATCGATGTTCACAAGGTATTTTGCCGAATTCTAACAGGTTTATGTGTGTGAGTGTATGTAGAGTGCATCATTGAAGCTAATGCTGAAAATTAATTTAAATTATCTCTTCTTTGTCGGCTGAAGCACAGCTGCTGTATTTCGGTAAGAGATTGCCTCATGTGATGATGGATCCTTTCCTATGTAGGCCAAATAGTCTGAGTGGTGTATGGTCGGAATTTGGTTTATGCAGAAATGAATAGTTATGACAACATGCGATACACATATGTATAACAGCCATTAAAATATTTTTGGGAAATAAATTTAACTGGAAACTGTTAAACTTTATTAATTTTAAACAGTATCATAAATTCTGTGGGAAATGCCTTAATTTTTTGCAAAGCCTAATCGAAGAGTTGTTAGTTTCAATTGAAATGAATGCGTTTTAAGTCCTCAGGATTCCAATTAATATGAATCCAATATTGGCTTTTCTTCCGACTTTGTCTTTTTCACACAACTGACAAGGATACATAATGCATGTAAGGATGCATGTTAGCAGACTTGGAAATTTTTTAAATTTGACAGTTAAAAACTTAAAGTTATTCGAACATTCAAATGCTCGGAAAAGCTACTAAGTTTGCTTACACTTGAGCAATCTTAGCCTTGATAGGCCCAATTGAAAATAAAAATACATCTTCTTCACCTACTTGGGGTTAGGTTAGGTTAAGGTTAGGTTAAAGTGGCTGTCATTAAAGCGTCTGACACACTTAGACCATTAGAGGTCCATTGTGATACCACGATCTAATAGGGAACAAAAAAGTTTCCTACTAGTTAAAACCATTTGGAGCTTCTGATGAAGCGAAGGAGACTTTTAATGTCTTTATTTATGAGATCGCTTGGTTCATTATAGAAATATTCTCCTAGATGAAGTTTGCGTCTGTAAGAGAGAGCAGGGCATGTACAAAGAAGGTGTGGGATTGTCTCCTCTTCCTCCTCGTCCAAGCAACTCCTGCAAAAATCGTTTGATAGCACACCGAGTCGTGCGGCGTGTCTACCTATGAGACAGTGTCCAGTTATGACACCTATGACGGAGCTGATCTGAGATCTACTGAGGGACAAAAGACATTTTGACCGTTTCGGATCCAGTTTAGGCCAGATTTGTTTGGTCGCCATACAAGTGGTAGTATTAAGCCATCTTGTGTTTGATTGTTCCAGAGCGATTCGTTTCAGCATAAGTTTACTTGTAGCTATGGGCATACCTATATTTGCCTTTTCGGGTAAGATAGGCACTTCCGTTCCAATTCTGGCGAGTTCGTCGGCTTTGCAATTCCCCGGAATGTCCCTGTGACCCGGCACCCAGAATAGGTGAATGTTAAACTGTTTGGCCATCTCCATTAGAGACGAACGACAGTCTTGGGCTGTAATGGAGTTTACAGAGACTGATGCAAGGGATTTCAAAGCAGCCTGACTGTCTGAGAAGATACGGATATCCGTGTTAGATACCACGTTTTCTTTAAGCCAGGACAATACTTCCTTTATCGCCAGAATTTCCGCTTGGAATACGCTACAATGGTTTGGTAGGCGGAAGGAGAGACTAAGGTTTAGTCCATCTGAGTACACTCCACCACCCACTCCGTTGTCAGTCTTCGATCCATCTGTAAAAAAGTTTACTGATCTATTATCTGTCAAAGCCCCTTCCTCCCAAGCTGACCTTGAGGGAATGGTGACTTCAAAGTTTTTATCGAAAACCAAAAAGGGAGTGATGTAGTCAGAGTGACTTGGTAGAGTTCCGAATAAATTCAGAATGGTGGTATGGCCAATAGAGTTATTGGTCCATTGAGAGATGGCTTTGAGACGTATGGCTGTGCTCGCGGCCATTTGTTTGCTGTAAATATCTAGGGGTGTCAGGTTGAGTAGTATGTCTAGTGCAGCGGAAGGTGTCGAGCGGAGAGCTCCGCTGATGCACATGCACGCTGAACGTTGAACTCTGCTTAGTTTATCGCGATTAATCGCTTTATCTAAGGCCGTCCACCATACGGTCACCCCGTAAGTAAGTATCGGTCTGATGACCGCAGTGTATAGCCAGTGAGTAATTTGTGGAGACAAGCCCCACTTGTTCCCTACGGCTTTTTTACAAGAAAAGAGAGCTACCGTGGCTTTCCTTACTCTTTCCTGTATATTAGGTTTCCAACTTAACTTTTTGTCTAAAATAAGACCCAGGTATTTAGCTTGATCTGAGAAAGTGAGTGGAACACCTTTAATCGATGGAGGGTCTAGTTGAGGAATTTTGTATTTTCTTGTGAAAAGGACTAGTTCAGTCTTGTGGGGGTTAACACCTAAGCCACATCGATCTGTCCATTTTAGTAGCTTGTTGAGAGCGGTTTGTATAAGTTCTGTTAAAACTTGAGGGTGCTTTCCTGATACGGCAATGGCAATATCGTCAGCGTATGCAATCACTTTGAATCCCTCTTCTTCTAGGTCTATTAGCAGATCATTAACTACCATGTTCCATAGAAGTGGGGATAGGACTCCACCTTGTGGGGTTCCTCTACTGACTGACCTTCTTGTAGTAAAGCTACCTAGTTCCGCATTTATAATTCTGCTTTTCAGCATGAATTTTATAAGGTTACCAAGTGAGCTATCCACATTGAGATTCTGCAGTGTCTTCGCTATTGCGGCGCTGTCGACATTGTTGAAGGCGCCTTCTATATCTAGGAATGCAACTAGAGTGTATTCTTTGTGATCTAGGGAGTATTCGATTGCGCGTACCAAGGTATGTAGCGCAGTTTCTACTGATTTTCCCTTGCAGTAAGCGTGTTGTGCCGTAGAAAAAAGGTTTGGTTTTATAGCACTACGCAGATGAATGTCAATCAATCGTTCCAGTGTCTTGAGAAGAAATGACGATAGACTGATAGGTCTTAGGTCCTTGGGCGTAACGTGGGAGCATTTACCAGCTTTGGGTATAAAGACTACTTTGACTTCTCTCCATATAAGGGGAATATGGACCAGGTTTAGACAACTGTTCATTATTATCTCTAAAGTAGGTAAGATTATGTCCAAAGCAACTTGCAGTTTGGCTGGTATTATGCCGTCTGGTCCTGCCGATTTATATGGATCGAAGCTGTTAATTGCCCATTTTAGTTTGTCCCTTGTTATTAACCCTTGGATCTTTATACCTTTGTTATCCGACTCTAGTGAGTCAATGTTGCAAATGTTTTGCGAGCTACCTGGGAAATGAGTGTCAAGTAGCAAATTGAGTGATTCTTCACATGAATTTGTCCAGGAGCCATTTGACATTTTCAAGGAGCTTGGCATGACTGGATTTGTTGAGAGGATTTTCCTCAATCTGGATGCTTCAGAAGTATCTTCTATTTTATTACAGAAGTTCCGCCATGAAGATCTTTTGCTTGTCCTCAATTGTTTCTTATAAATCTTTAAGGATTCTTTATATAAGTCCCAATCTGAGGATTCTTTTGTGTATTTAGCTCGATTGAAGAGTTTTCTGCAACTTTTCCTGAGCGGTTCTAATCCTGAATTCCACCAATAAGGTTTCTTTTTTCCTCTAACTTGAAGAAGAGGACAAGAAATATTCATTGCATTGTTCAGGATTAGTGTCAGATCCTTGACTTTGTTATCTAGATCTGAGGTGTTGGAGGGGATATCTAGAGATTCGGCTGTAAGCGATCTTTCCAGTATATCTCTATACGTTTGCCAGTTTGTTTTCCTATAATTACGAAAAACTGGCCGTTTGGTGGGTACATCATTTAAACTGAATTGAATGTATCTATGGTCTGAGAATGAGTGTTCCTCTGATACTTTCCAATTCGTTATCATTTGATATATAGTGTCAGAGACAAGAGTGATGTCTAGCACTTCTTGTCGGTTTCTGGTAACAAAGGTAGGTTCATTACCGATGTTACTGACTACAAGGTTAGTACTAAGAATATAATCTTGGGGTTAGGAAGCAGGTATGCCAGAAGGGTGTAGTCAGAAATGGCAAGTTTGATAACCGGATCATAGTAGAAGTGAGACTCGTTTAGTGTGAACTTAAAGTCGTATTGGGTTTGAAGTACATCGCCAGATTGAAGGCAGATAGGTGGAAATGGCGACCAAGGGCAGTCTAACGCTGTGTCCCAATTAGGGCTGTTTTGCCCCGTTTTATATCATAACTGGTTGGAACCTATGAATGAAATTGATATGTAGGATCGTAGACAATTATGTATTCTCCAGAAATCCTCCAATTTGGGTTGGATGCAAAATATGATTGAATTGGGTTTGATGTGTCATATAGGTAGATTGGGTATAACGTGAGTTTGCTTTGGCACCCCTTTACAGTTGCACTTAGATCAATGTAGATCCATTGTGATACCCTAGGGATTGTGACTCGTGTACTGAAACCCATGGTAAATCCTATGATATTCAAGCTCGTTAAGGGTGTTGATGAGTTACAGCAAGCTATAGCCTGAAATGTCGGAGGCCCGAGGGTAATTCGTAGTCATTGAAGAAATGTCCGTCATCAACTGGTTGAGCAGATTTAGACGCCTTCTAAGGGTCTGGTCCTGTCCCTTGCCCCCGCTTGAGAAAGAGTCCCACTGGCCTGGTCCGTAGGAGCATGTGGCTCCTTGCAACGTCTGGAAGATGAGTTTGATAGGTCAGTGGTTAGTGTATGTGTCGATTTGTTTAGTTAGGCTTGCTGAATAAGTCGAAGGGAATGTCCCTTTCCTCAAGAGGATATTACAAATCTCACTGACGCTCGTGTTCACCAAAGAAGTGGCAATCCCTGGTGTGTATGCGTTTGTGCTCCTGCTCCTGCAAGGACAACGTGCATCGTTCAGTCGTTCCCGTTCGTTCTATCATTTTCGTCCGTGACCCTTTCTATAACTTTTGACTGTGGCTTAAGGTGATTTCCAATCTCGTGGTCTACTGGTTGATATAGGTTAGAAATTTTCAAGCCATTTGGTAGCGTTAGTAAATTTCAACCGATTTTTGCTTGGAATGTCTGAGAGCTCCTGCATGTCATTGAAGAAGTGGCTTCTTATGAGCCTGTCTCTCAGATGATATAGTGCAGAAGGGCAGTGACAGGTAGTGAGGAATATCGTCATGTATCTCCTCCTCATCACTGAGTTTCATCTTTTTCTTGGGGTAACAAAGTTGGTTGGGACCGATGGTGATGGTCACAAGAAGAGAAAGAAACATTACCATATTTCAGTTGAGTGATAATATCGGTCTTTTGTTTGCTTGGTTATAAGACAGCTATCGAGCGAGTTCCATTTCTTGTTTGTTGAAGCTAAAACTTTGCTCTCGGTTACCTATTTAAGGTTATAGGGTGGGACCTGAACAGTTATGTCAATTATTTATCCTCTTCTTGCCAGCTAGTCAGGGCTTTCATTACCTGGGATAGTTCTCACATCGTTCCGTATTTGTCGGCGTTGAATTTCTTTGTCGCTGAGGAGTATCTTCACCTTGCGTCGCACTGCAGGCCCTGCGTTGCGTTGCACGGTTTTATTCTCTACAACTGTCATCGCAGTCGTGTCACTGTTACGAGTAAGAGTTGATTTTACAATGCAGTCACCTGGTTCTGAGGAGCAAGACGCATTTAGGTGGCATGCAAGGCTGGTGATCATGGTGTTTCCCGTATGCATCCTACTTCTCTCAATCTCACCAGGAGCTACTTTCTCACCTTCCAGGCCCGTGGAGACAGCTTGACCCACGTAACGTCTCCTTGGCAAATTGGGTATCTTAGTAGTGTGTTCCTTTATTTCATATTGTATTGGTTGTGAAGAGGTTATGCACCTAATTTGCATGTGAGGGCATAACCCTGGAGTTACCTCCACACTTACCTCTCCCAGAGATATTTTCGCACCTTTCAGACCCGTAAGTGTAAAATTCATGAGAGGATAGTCCGGCAGTTGGTTCATGTAGGGTGTCAGTCTTTGTTTTTGCCGGTGTAATTGAGGAGGTCGTCCTTTCCTTTGTATGGATTTTACCGACAAGCCAAACAGTCGGCCGCATCAATCCACTCACGCTGGCGTTTTCCGCAGGAGTAGCCTCCGCCAATGCAGCGTTCATCCATACCCCTTGTACCATGACTGATTTCCAACAGTTGATAATTTTATTCCTCCTAGAAGAAGTCGGTAGCCGGAAAGATTAGAGCTCGCAACGGAACAGCAGTCAATGACATCATCACTGTCAACTGTCCTGACGCTGGCTCCATCTTCCACTTCGTGGTTGGCAAAAGGGCTGAGGAGCAGGTTCACATCCTCGTCCGTCAATGTGATTGGTTTGTTTTTGTTTAGTAAGTTTTCTGTCACTGGCGACTTAGATCCGAATCCAAGTTTTCGACAGCTGTGACTTCTGTCGATACTTAAGGGTATATGCCCGCTACATATTTGTTCGTTTGTTATATTTTTGTCATAGGGTTTTGGTTTCTTACTTTTCTTAAAATCTATAGCTGGTCAGCTGAGGATTCAGACATAAGCCACCGCGACGAGGTGAACCCGTGGAGGAGGAAAAGCCTACCTACCATAGAACCATTTTTTTGATTTTTCAATTTCTCGTCAAATGCATAACGAATTTTAATTATATTTAGCATATATAGCTTCTAAAAAAAAAGTTCTTAGTGTCGTTAACCTAAGACCAAGTTCCTGCGACCCAGTCACTAAAATGAGATTCATCTGGTACGTTTGAAATGCCACACTGAAAGTATTCAATTGAATCGCACACTTTACCCCATATTACCCTATTAGGAATAAAGGTTTATCTCTTATATTAGGTTCTGTTTGGTATTATCGGTATACCATGGAAAAACTTTGTTGAATATCGTGGTTTTGGTCCATTTAAAGTTCAAGGGTAAACAGTGAGCTCATCAGATAGATGCTGTCTACCCTTCTAAGACGCAAATAATGAGTTTTAACGATTTAACGGTTGGGTGATTGACGTTGTTCTGCACTACCTAGTTTGTCGAATTTGATATATCCTTGCTTTTCTGTAGACATCCTCGTTCCATGTTTTCTTCGCTGCCGGTTAATGTTGAGTCCGGTGCAGATTCTTATCATCTTCCTATCGAAGATTTGGAGTTCCTTCATCGCTGACTTTGAGATCGTGAACCAGACTGAGAAGCAATATCTGAAAACTGGCCACAGGAGTTGCTTGTACATGAGTACCTTCGTCTGTTGGCTTATTCCTTATCTTCTCCTCATTAAGATGTAGTCGGTGAAATGCCCTGTTGGGTTTTTTGAGTAAGCTTTCTTAATTTGGGTTGAACCTTAAGCAACCTTCCTTTATGGTTGCAATGGTGTATATATCCGACCGACTTGTGTCGTCAAGGGGCCTCCTGAAGCAGACAAGCTAGGTTAGCTTAGGTTAAAGTGGCTTTCATTAAAGCATCTGACCCGCTTAGACCAGTAGTGGTCCATTGTGAGTGATACCAAGATCTAATAGGAAACAAAGGTTCCCTAATAGTTAAAACCGTTTGAGGCTTCTGATGAAGCGAAGAAGACTTTTAATGTCTTTGTTTATGAGATCGCTTGGTTCATTATAGAAATAGTCTCCTAGATGAATTTTGCGTCTGTAAGAGAGAGCAAGAGAACGGCATGTACAAAGAAGGGATTGTTACCTCTTCCTCCTTGTCCAAGCAACTCTTGCAGAAATTATTTGATATTACACCGAGTCGTGCGGCTACGTGCCTACCTATAAGACAGTATTCAGTTATGACACCTATTACCGAGCTGATCTGAGATCTACTGAGGGACAACAAACAATTTGACCGTTTCAAATCTAGTTTGCGCCAGATTCGTTTGGTCGCTAAACAAGTGATAGTGTTGAGCCAGCTTGTATTTGATTGTTCCAGAGCAATTCGTTTCAGCATAAGTTTACTAGAAGCTATAGGCAAGTTCGAGCAACCTCGTCGGCTTTACAATTCCCTGGGATATCCCTGTGTCCCGGCACCCAGAATAGGTGAATATTAATTGGCCATCTCCATCAGAGACGATCGACAGTCTTGGACTGTAATGGAGTAGAGACTGATGCGAGGGATTTTAAAGCAGCCCGACTATCTGAGAAGATGCGGATATCCGAACTGGGTATCACGTTTTCTTTAACGCAAGGCAATACTTCCTTTATCGCCAGAATTTCCGCTTGGAAATGGCTTGGTAGGCGGAAGGAAAGACTAAGGTTTTGTCTATCTGAGTACACTCCACCACCCTCTCCGTTTTCAGTTTTCGATCCATTTGTATACGATTTTGAGGTGTTCATTTTGATACCCAATTTCTTGAAGATAAAGAATAATCTGTCAACTAGCTTCTTGGTTGGTCTCATTTCATCATGCTGTAGAAGAAGGGGCCAATTTTTGAACCTTGTGCGATTGCGGCTTTGATCTTCTTCATAGTTGATGAGCAGTTTCCCAACCACACAAATAAGTTCCTGGAAGACATAAAAGAAAAAAGAAAATTTGTACTGGTTGCAAGGGTAGATGCAGCAGATTAGTTTGTGTTTAAGAGCGTCTAACCACGGTTACACGATGACTGTTGAGGGCTATGGTGGTGTCGTACTGAAACTTCAGGAGCGGGTGCAGTGTTGAGTGATTCTCCCTAAAGTCACACTGCATTTCAGGTATTAAGTTGTCCTCTCTGCAAAACTTCTTAAGTGTCCTTAGTTTCCAGCTCTTCCAAGAGATTGCTTACGTTGCTAAGGAAGGATATTGACCTGTAGTTAGAAGTCATGTTCCTGAAACCTTTCTTCGGGAGCTCCACGATCTTCACGATGTATTATGGCTTCATTAGTAAGAGCCAATATTCACATTAATTATGGGTCACAACGTCATCGCTTAAGCCAATCGTCGTGCGCCTTTATTTGCTGAGCCAATTGGAGCTTGTAATCGAATAATCCGAGATCTTTGTGCAGAATTCTCTTCAGGCTAGTGCTTGAAATGTTGAGCTGTTGAATTGAGTCTCACACTCTCCGCTACAGCAGCCACATTCTCCTCTGTTCGCACCGTACAACAACGGGGACCATGAGTATCCGCTACCATACCAGTCTTACGAACTTTTTGCACAAACTTGCGTACCAGGTGACGCAGTAGGTTTTTTTTTTTTTTTTTTTTTTTTTTTTTTTTTTTTTATAATCTACTCGCGCTCAAGGGATTAGATTACCCTTCAAATGTTTCAACACAGCGCGGGCGTGAAGTTAAGAAGAGAAAGAAGGATAGGAAAGATGTGTGGCACGATGTTCTGAGACTGAATGTTGTTGTCTCAGATATTTTATCTCCAGGGAAGGCGGCTGAACTAAAGCGGTGCTTTATTTCTGCCAAAACTTCTTTTCCAAAAACGCACTGTTTGGGATACACAGCAGACAGCACTCACTTTGGAATTAAGTTTTCAATATTTCCCAAAGTTCTTCAAGCGTAAGGCGAGTCATTTCGTTCTGCGGAAGATGAGACTGACTTCTGTCATGATTTCGAGCGGGAAACAGCTGTCAGTATCAGAAGCCCACCCTTTACTGTGAATTTTATTTTTCTAGGGGCGTTTAATTAAATTCAGACACCTAGAGTCTTATCGTGATTTTTTAAATTTGGTAATTTAATAATTCCCACCCTGAAGCTCTGATTTGAATTTATTGTATGCTAATTCTCTTGATCGTTATTAGACCTGAGACGTTCTAATGAGCAATGTTTGTAGTTTGAATTCCAAAAGAACAACACGAATGTTGTTCGGATTTGTATGAAGAGGAGTATTCGTTCGTATGCTAATGCTTTTTCAAAACTCTTCATAAAAAGAAATCACGTAGCCCTCAGAATGGAGGCAAATCTTCTGATGTTGCTTGCATAGGTAGTCGTACTCTCTAAAGTGCATGACTTGAGGCAATGTGATTGGCTTTATTGTCCATGCGAAGACGAAGAAATCTCAAAGTGTATTGTGCATGTTACATCGACACAAAAGAATTCTTGTTCATATTTCGAATACGGAAAGTTCAATTCCTCTGAAAATATTCAGCCGCTCAACATTTCTGTGAAAGGATTTTTTCGCATGCTACTCGTATTTCAAATGATATAATTTTTTATCACCGTACAATCCAGAGTGCAGTTCCTTTAGGGAACTGTACATTTTTTTTTTGTTCCTGCTATCAGGGAGAAATGTGTAATGTATGTGTATCCTTCGGCTCCTTGGTTGAATGCAACATCCCACTCTCTGGCTTAGTTGGGATTGCTTTTGAATAGAAACACCTATAGCAGTACCGTTGCTATGGCATTATATTTTCAATATTATATGAGGAGCGAACAAAATCGCATGCACAGATTTTATTCAGGAATCCGCATCCGCATATCATAACCTCGTTTCCTCTCCACTCCGCTCCACTCCGCTCCACATCCGAACATCTTGTCTTGAATAGTTTCGCGCTTAGGACACACAACTTCCTCATTCTGTTATGGAATCTACGAAACAAAAAAAAAAACTCTCCTAAGTTAAATGCATATTTTTGTTCGAGATAAGGAAGTACTCCAAGGAAATCTAGTTACTTTGCCTTACACGCTCCGGACAAAGGAGCTGGATGTGTAATTTGATTAAAATGTGATTTTTTGTATCTTTTCTATTCAGCGTTTGTTTGACGTACATGGTGCGATTGAGGTTTGAAATTTCTTGCTAGGGAATCTGGAAATACTTTTTTTTTGTATGTGTTGCTCTGTCTCAAATAATTGAATGCGAATAGAAGCTCTGATTTTGCGAGGGGGTTGGGGGTTCATTAAAATGTAAAGAGAATATTTATGTGGGTGTATTTGTTCTTTTTTTCTGTTTTTTTTTTGCAGATGTTGAAAACGTTTCAGAACAAAATTTAGAGAGGAATTTATTGGAAGAAATTTTCGGTAAAATACGTACTTCCTTGGATGAAGTTGAATTAAACCTATTAATTGCGAAAGAATTCGACAATCCCTGCTAAGAAAGCATGAAATTCAATATGTGCGTTATTTTCGCTTTAAAATTTTATGGGAATTGAATGCTTCCAGTATTCTTTCATCAGCCGAAATTCTTCTTACTTGTGGTGTATTACCACGTTAGGTCGTGTATTTGAAGTCTGTGTACTCGAAGTCTGCGATGCGTATTTCCAAATACTCATTCACTAGAAAGTTGTCGGTTAGGATTATGTTCATTATATCGTTGTCGCGCACTAGTTGAATTTTCATTTCTGTTTTGTAAATACATAAAGCATTTCAAATCTCGTTTCTAAGCAACTCTAATCTTGGCATGAAAAATTGAACTGATGAATTCAATTTTTTTTTCTATTTTGATGAATTTTCCTTATACTTTTTAAAGAACAGTGTAAGGAAATGAGAGTTTTGACAAGTATAGTCAGATATATAAATAAAAGATAAATAAAAGCAAAGTTTTTGCACGTATAGTCAAATAAACAAGAACGCTTTAAAACTTTCTAAAAGCTATTGAAGATTACACAAATATTGCAACATTTATAATTCTTCGAAAAAAGTTCTTATTGTCAAGTTTTGTTAGAAACGTAGGCAAAAAATCTTAAATTCCTTTTTTTATCTGCTGTAGCTTTTTCCAGGTAGCATAAAATCTCTGGATTGCACTTACGAGTAGTTACTCTTATGTAAAAAAAAACTTTCAAATCTAAAAATTGCTAATAAATAAATATAAAGCACAGAATTGCCGTCTGATTTATAGAAAAGTATGAATTTATGCAAAGGAGCTCCTGCATTATAATTTTGGTCAAGTATTTCCTAAAAATGGTTATAATTGGTACCCCCATTACTTACTTACTTACTTAGTTCCTCAGACCTGTTACGTCCGTGTGATTCCCCTTGCGGGGCATGGTTAGGTTAGGTTAGGTTAAGATGGCTGCTGACTGGAAAAGACCAACACACTTAGACCAATATTTGGTCCGTTGTGATACAACACGATTCCAAAAATCACCCTTACTCGTTAAACCATTTTGAGCTAACAATGAAGCGTTTGAGACAGTGAATGTCGGAATTATTTAGATCACTAGGATCGTTATAGTAGTAGTTTCCCAAGTGGAATCTACGCCTTTGCGCTAGGGCAGGACAAGAACATAGAAGGTGAGGAACTGACTCCTCTTCTTCTTCATCCATGCAGCTTCTGCAAAAATCATTTGCAGGAACTCCAAGACGGAAAGCATGTCTTCCTATTAGGCAGTGTCCAGTAACGACACTTAAAACGGAGCTAATATACAATCTACCATTAGAAACTTGTTGTTTTGAGCGTTTAGCATCAAACAATGGCCAAATCAGTTTAGTAGACCGGCAAGTTGAGGTGCTGCTCCATCTGTGGTTAGCTTTATTCATGGTATCATGCTTTAGCATAAGTTTAACTAGCTAGGGGTATACCGATGTTAGATCGGGGCATGCGGCCTCCACTACTTCTACGCGCCATTTTGTACGGGAGATGTACCTCAGCTCTCTCCAACTCTTCTTACTTACTTTTTCGTATTATGTAGTCGATGGGTTCCTGACCTGTCCTCGCATGAAATTCATCATTGGAGATACGGTTAGGCCAGAAAATCCTGAAGATGTTTCGCAGATATCTATTCACAAACGTTTGCAGCTTTCTTGTGACAGTGGGTGTTACTTTCCTAGTGCTGCATCCATAAAGAAGCACGGATTCTACATTGGAGCGGAACAGTCGTAGCTTGGTCTTTAGGCTCATAGAGTTGTTTTTCCATATTTTGGACAGCATTCCGAACGCAGCCTTCGCTTTCATGATTCGGTTGATTATATCTAGTTCGGTCCCGCCATCAGTAGAGACAATACTCCTAAGGTATTGAAAATTCTCTACCGTCTCTACTGGTTGTCCAAAAGTATCTATTTGAGTAGATGAGGAAGTTCCAAGTTTTTAGTTTTTGCCGTATTGATCTTAAGCCCGACGGTTTCGGCTTCTCTCTCCACTCTTGTTGTCATTTGATGGAGATCCATGATCCTATGAGAGAATAAGCACACGTCACCCGCGTAGTCCAAATGTTTCAGGTACGTCCCTTACTTTGGCGGACACTTTTTGGCGGAATTAAAAAATTTTGATATCTGAATTTGTAGCTTTTTAAATGCTCATTTGTTGCGCAAACCAAAAATTTGTAGCTCGACTAGTTTCTGAGCTATTAAATTTTCCGCTAAAATAAGTCTGAAGTTAGCGGACGAATTCTGAAATATTACGATTTTTAAAGTTTTATTGACACCCAAAATTGTAGCTTTTTAAATGCTCTTGAATTGCCAAAAAATCGATTTTAAAACTTAAATGGCTTAATTTATATAAAAGTTTCCGCTAAAATAAGTCTGAAGTTAGCGGACGAAAATTTGAAAACAATAATTCTCTTGAAGTCAAAAATTGTAGCTTTTTAAATGCTAATTTGTTGCGCAAACATTTTTTTTTTAGCTTTAATGGTTCATGTTTTATTTGCATTTTAAGTTTAAAAAGTGCATTTCCGGTCAGTTAAAATAAAACGGAAGTTGGCGGACAAAATCTTAAAAATTTAATTTTCAAAACAAAAAAGAATGCCAGAAATTGTAGCTTTTTAAATGCTCTTTTTCTGCACCAAGCCGAAATTTGTAGCTCTAACGGTTTTTTTATAATCAAGGTTTCAAGTTACCTCAAAACGGAGCTTCCAAAACCTAAAAAAATGAGAAAATCCAAATTTTTTTTTCGCACGAATTTAAAGTCTCCCTAAACTTAATCAACCCTACAAACCCCGATTTTGTAGCTCGCATAGTTTTTTTGTTATTAAACATTCCGCTAAAATAAGATCTAACTCCCATACATAACGGTCAAAATTTTAAAAAAAATTTTAATTTTACAAATTTTTTTTCTCAGAAATTGTAGCTTTTGAAATGATAACATTTCGCCCAAGAATTAATTTTGTAGCTGTTATAGATCATTTTTTATTTGCATTTTAAATTTGAAAAAACGCATTTCCGGTCCGCTAAAATAAGACTGAAGTTGGCGGACGAAATCTAAAAAAATGAAATTTTCAAAAAACAAAAATTGCCAGAAATTGTAGCTTTTTAAATGCTCTTTTTCTGCACCAAGCCGAAATTTGTAGCTCTAACAGTTTTTTTATAATCAAGGTTTCAAGTTACCTCAAAACGGAGCTTCCAAAACCTAAAAAAATGAGAAAATCCAAATTTTTTTTTCGCACGAATTTAAAGTCTCCCTAAACTTAATCAACCCTACAAACAAACCCTTGAAACAAATGGCAAGAAATGCAAAAAAAAAAAAATTGGAAAGACCTTGTGGCATAAAATCATAAAGAATAAAATGCACTGACGGGTTTATCTTAGGTTCCAAATGACGAATAAGCAAATTCGATCCACATATGCTTTGGACAGTCAGAATCTCATTTGAAATGATAATCGTCCTAATCGGCGAATAGATTCCTGTTAACCCTCAGAATCCAAATAATTGTATCTCCGTTGAAACGAGCTGTCAAAATGTATATGGGAAACATTTTCTACGGAGCTCATAAAATTATCTCACGAATTTGTTGCGGAAAGTGACCGAACAGCTGATTATTCTGATTATTTCCCACATTTACGCACCTACCGAAAGGTTGTTGTCTCAGAAAACGTGGTTATCGAATGCACGATCCGGATCCATTCAAATTTTAAAATTTGACCGTTACGTATGGGAGTTAGATCTTATTTTAGCGGAATGTTTAATAACAAAAAAACTATGCGAGCTACAAAATCGGGGTTTGTAGGGTTGATTAAGTTTAGGGAGACTTTAAATTCGTGCGAAAAAAAAATTTGGATTTTCTCATTTTTTTAGGTTTTGGAAGCTCCGTTTTGAGGTAACTTGAAACCTTGATTATAAAAAAAACCGTTAGAGCTACAAATTTCGGCTTGGTGCAGAAAAAGAGCATTTAAAAAGCTACAATTTCTGGCATTCTTTTTTGTTTTGAAAATTAAATTTTTAAGATTTTGTCCGCCAACTTCCGTTTTATTTTAACTGACCGGAAATGCACTTTTTAAACTTAAAATGCAAATAAAACATGAACCATTAAAGCTAAAAAAAAAATGTTTGCGCAACAAATTAGCATTTAAAAAGCTACAATTTTTGACTTCAAGAGAATTATTGTTTTCAAATTTTCGTCCGCTAACTTCAGACTTATTTTAGCGGAAACTTTTATATAAATTAAGCCATTTAAGTTTTAAAATCGATTTTTTGGCAATTCAAGAGCATTTAAAAAGCTACAATTTTGGGTGTCAATAAAACTTTAAAAATCGTAATATTTCAGAATTCGTCCGCTAACTTCAGACTTATTTTAGCGGAAAATTTAATAGCTCAGAAACTAGTCGAGCTACAAATTTTTGGTTTGCGCAACAAATGAGCATTTAAAAAGCTACAAATTCAGATATCAAAATTTTTTAATTCCGCCAAAAAGTGTCCGCCAAAGTAAGGGACGTGTTTCAGGTGTGATAGCAGATTCCATTGAATTCCTCCATTTAAAGTCGACAAAGCTGCATACAACACATCGCTTATTACCAACAGGAACAGTATTGGTGACAGTATACAACCTTGTCTAACACCACTTTGGTTTTCAAACTCCTTTGACAACCTTCCTTTATGCAGAACGACCTAGGACGATTTTTGTTAAAACCTTCGCTACAGCAGGCAGCACGCAGATTCCTCTCCAGTTTTCGCTGATTTTCAACTTTGACATCACTTTTTGGCGATTTAAAAAAGATAAACTTTGGTGTACCCTGGCCCATGTTAAGGTCAATTTCTCTGTCAGTAGGTACTAATGGTAGGGACCTCATTTTGGACTTTTTTTTAGTAGAAATACTAGCCTTTATGCTAGCTACACACGAGGCAACCGTTGCAGCAACACAGCCATGTTGAAGCAACCGTTGCTTCATGTGTAGCTACTCGTATGTTGCCAATTGATTTTGTGTTTCTGCAACCGTTGCCAGAAATATCAAAAAGTTTTGATATTTTCGGTCGGTTGCTCCAACAGTACTGTGGTTGCGGCAACAGTTGCCACGTGTGTAGTGAACAAACGAAACACGTTGCTGCAACGGTTGCCTCGTGTGTAGCTAGCATTATGGTTGCCAAATATTCAATTTTAAATGGTGTTCATTTTTTCTTACCCGAGAAAATTTTGACTTTGAGGTACATTTTTTTTTTTCACAAAATGTGTAGTAAAAATAAAGTTTTCTTATTTTTACCTGATGAAGAAAACAATAATACAACAAAAATCATTAATAAGTGCACCCAAAAACCCAAACATTTTATGATACTTTGGAAGATCTAAGACAGGTAAAAAATCGAATTTTGTGTTTTGTACCTACTTTTATTGCTAATCTTTGCAATTGGTGTGGTTTTCCAAGAATTGATAGTTTTAAGGTAATTTTCAAGACTGTGTACTCACAAAAAGGGTAAAAAGTGTACTTATGCCTATTTGACTTGCTGTAAAAACCCTAATCACCTTAACGCTTCACAGGGAAAGTTAAATTTTGGGGATGACTGTTTAATGGGTAAATTAACTTAATAAGTAGTATAAAAGAATAGAAAAACTCAAAACGCATTCATCAGATTATCAAGTTTGATAAGAGCGCTTTTTGAAATGCCTTTACTTACGAGAGAAGAATACGCAGACATTTTATTCGTTTATACCAGAAACTTTACCATAACAGACGACTTCCTTCTCGAAATGTTTTTGGAAATATCTTTCGAGGGCTTTGAGAAACTGGATCAGTTTCAACTGCAAGACCTAACGCGGGAGCTGCAAGCACAAGAAGAGTTTCAATGATACACTTCATCTGTTCTGGGTTAGTTATTTTCACCCTTAAATAAATCAAATATAATAAAAATTACACATTACACAATACTAACATGTAAAACTTACATCTTTATCCAATTTCGACAATGAGTCGTTTGAAAATTTGTATTCGACAAAAAATTGCGTTCTGAGAGTCGTAGAAGGCGAGTAACACGACAGTTATAATACAGATGAGTGACATTTCTCATACGAAAACTTACGTTCCACTCAGAGTATGTCGCTACGACTTGAAAAATAACGATCGACGACTCTAAAACGCCATTCATAATACAAATTTTTCAAAATGACATTTGTCGTTCAAGCGAAACGCCTGCTACAATAAGGGTGAATATTTTATATTCAAGTTTTCAAAAGAATTTTTTTTTTATTTTTTAAACAAATTTTAAAATTTTTCAAAAGTCAATATTTGGAAAACCCCGTGCTCAGTTTTCTTGAAACTTGATAATTAAAAGGTTCTTTATACAATCTACAAGAAATGAGAACAAAAATGTGTTTTATCCAAAAATAACGGTACGCACCACACAAATGTTTAAAAAATGGCACTTACAATTTTGACATTTTTTTTCTTTCGATTTATTTTAGAAAAATTTATTTAAGAAAAATTTTGAAACAAAGATATTACTGACTGTTTCTACCATAGAACCTTTTTTCGAATTTTGGATTTCTCACACTGAAATTTAATTTGTATTCGTATAAAAATAATTTAAAGTTGGCTTTCCAAAATTTTTTCTTATAAAAATGTTTTAAAAATATTTTTTTTTTTAAAGTGCTACAACGATTTATAATTTTTGTTCTTGCATAAACTAATATTTGCTAGAGAGAACACATGTATCCTGTTTTTACTCCAACTACTAAAGGATTTTGTTTTATTTAAACAACGAATTTTATGGTTATGAACATTTTTCTCTATACTCTGTCCAACAAAAATTGTCAGTACAGAGAAGATAGGACGTTTGTCTCTCATTCTGGTTGCATTGCCATGCATAAGTGTGTCGCCTTTTAAAGCTCTCACAGGGATTCCGTAGTTTACATTATAAATCGCCGCAAATGAGAGTAAAAAACGCGTAGGGCTACCGTCTGCTGATTCAAAACGACTGAAAACAATATTCAATTTACCTTTTCCCACAACACCAAGCGGTAAGATAATAGGCGCGTTTTTTTTAAGTTGAAAAGCAATACGACAACACTCAACATACTCATCTTCTTAAAATGTGTTCTCAAAAGCTTCAAATCCCAAAAGCTCCTTAATAAAAACTACTGAAAAAGCTCCTTGCTTGCAATTGAGAATGATAATGGTAACTCTGTTTTGATGTAGATAAAGAGCGCACGATCGTATTGAGTGACACTTGACACTCTTGATCTTGACAGTATCTCTATCTCATCAGCAGTGTTGGGGTTGGGGTGTACAACTTTTTGCAAAGAATTACAACAACAATTCCTTAAGAAAAGTCAGTGGCTTGCTCTTTTTTTAGTGGCATTTTTCCTAACGCATTGTAGTAGTGAGGGTGCATCAGGCGCCACTGCTTTAAAAAAAAAGCTCTCCCATAAGGCCTGTACTGACAATTTTTGTTGGACAGAGTATAGTAACATTAATTTTAATTTTTTTAGTCTCTTACACAAGAGCAAGTTCGTGCAATTTAGTCGTCATTTATTCTTATTCATGCAATTTAAGCTTATTTTTCGAGTTAAAACTTCGATTTGAGTGAATAAAATTAGCTTGAACTATAATAATGTAGTTAAAGCTATACAAATATAAAGAGTCTAGAAAGATTTGAAAGATTTGAATTAGTCAGTTGTTTTTACATAATTTTCTCTTCAGTTCTAGTGCGAATATGAGCGAGCGTATTCAAAAGAGAATCGAATACCCCGTTGCATTTAAAACTAAAGCTACTTACTAATCGTATGTCGAAACATTTGAGTAAACAAACGAAAGCTAATGTGATGAATGAAGAAATGTGAAAAGCGAATCTTCTTCCCGTTATAGCTATCGTCCCTCTTTTTCAAGATCATGGAAACGCTGATAACTTATTATCAGCTCAGGAAATATCTTGAAGAACGAAAGCTTTTCAATGATCGGTAGTATAAGGCTTTCATAGCAATTGGTCCACCGGTGATCTGATGATATATCTCACCGAACAGTCGCACAAATGTTGTTTACATCGTTTCGGAGAAAGTAAGATTATTGCACTCGATATATTTCCAAAGCATCTGAAAGAGTTTGGCATCAAGATATCTTATCGAAAATGCGTTCATTTGGTATTGACGTAGTTCTTCTATTCTCGAGCCTCCTCTGCTCCCGATGGATGGATGGTCTCAACACCGAAATTCATAAAATAAATTCTGGTGTACCTCAGGGCTCTGCTTTATATCCGACTCTCTTCCTCATATTTATAAACTATTTCCTGTCTAAAATTCTAATCCATTGAATTGTTTTGTTGGCGACAGTACTCTCAGCTTCTCATATTAGTTTTCAGATGCATGTCCTTATTCTTCGAGTGTTGATTTAGATTGGCAGCCTATGATTAGATCATTTAATTCGGATCTTTATAGCATTGTCAAATGGGGAACAAAAACCACATTGCATTTAATGTTTCAAAAACTCAGTGCTGTCTTCTGTCGTTAAAGCGCATTCTACCCCCATACCATCATCCATGAGCGGCATTTGTTTTGAGGAAACCGAAACCGAAGAGCTCTCAGGCCACCTTGTGTGGCTAGACCACATATTCGACGTTGCCAAAAACACTGCTTAGTGTTAAGATTTCCTTCAAAGAAGCAAGAAACTTTTCACCCCTTCTGACCTGGCCTTAATCTATAAAGCCTTTATTCGTCCAAAGCACGAGTATAATTCCCATATTTGGACAGGTGCTCCAATAACCCACTTGAAAAATGGTATTTTCAATAACTATTAAATAAAAAACAATTTAGCTTTTCATATTATATTGATTGATAATATGGTCCTTAACATTATGCATGGATTCATATGTCGTTCAAGGAGGCGCCTCTTGCCGGGGAGCTAAAGAGAGCTCTTTTAAGTACAATGTTCGCAGACAATTTTTTGTGTACGGTGTGGATGACAGCTATCCAGAAAATTCATCATAGCCCCGCCTCACTGCATCAATGCTTTCTGGCGTACATTGGCCCACTTTCGGCCAGTCTTTACCTAGTGTATGCAAATTTTTCAAAATTAAAAATTATACCCTGAATGGTTGACTTGATTAACCCTAAGAATGTCACTTAATTTTAATAATTTCAACACGTCGTTGCTGCGTTAGATGTTCCACAATAAATTGTTATCGACCGCTCTCTTAAAAAATTGTATTCACACAAAAACCAAATAAAACAACTAAATAAAATCGACCTGGAACATAAAACGCTCCTATATATGTATGTGTTCTTACTGAGACATGGTCTAAGTTTTGGTTAGGAACATTTTTTTCATAAAGCCCTAACTAAAGGTACTTTAAATAGAACCATCATTTTTTTTACTCCGACTTTTCACTAAGATATCAACCAATTTATATCAATTTTTAAAAATTCAGTAAACTTGCTATTTAGAAAACGGGTAAGCGATTTTCTTAAATTGAGTAATAGATGTTTCCAAACTTGGCATTATCAACTGCTTTAAATGACGTCCAGTAGAAGTTTCGGGATATTCCTCAATACTTGTTTACATATGACAATGTTACATCTTTTCGAACTTGTCGTGTTTTTCCAGCTAGTAAAAGATCACTGACAGCCCCTTGTTGCTAAAACCACTGAACCATTTTGTAAATTATTGGAAATTACTGAGCGCATTATTTCAAACACGAAGTTATCTTCGTTATGATGTTTGTGCCCGGCTAGACTGAATTTCTTTGTTCTTTGTTCAATGCTGAATTTTCCCACCAAATTCTTAATAGCTAATTCTGCAAAAAAAAATAAGTTCACAATCAAATTATTGAATAATTAAATCATATGGCGGAATAAATTCGCCACCATCTTATTAAAGCGGTCCAGCCGTGCGTAAGATTTTCATTGTTTTTAATTTTGCAAATATTTTCGTACTTTAAAATAAGAAGAACCCAAAAGAGAAGACAACATTTATTCGCAAAAAAAAAACTTCGTCAGAAAATTAAAGGCAATAATTTTTCTTAGAAAAAATCCTCGGAGGTTCTCATGCGTTTTTTAATGAAATTACAAAATATATTATACCAAAAGAAAATCCCATCTATTAGTCTTCATTTTCACAAAGACCATTGATTCTAAACTTAAACAACTTCCATTTATATACTTTTGTCTAGGCTTATAGATGCCTTCACATAATGGAAATGAATGGAGCTTTTGCGTCGAAGGGTTGACAATTAAATGGCATGATAACTTAGGATTTCTTTTGCAGGGAAACTCTGATAATGAATATGAGGATACCCAAATTGTTTTTCTACAAAATTTAATGTTTTGTTTTTTTTTTTTATTCAAAAATATAAAAAGGCGAAATTCATATATTATTATTTTGGCATAAAACGTCTGCAACAAACTCTTGAAAAGTTGTGAACACGTACGGCAGTTGATTTCCACGTTGTTCCAGGCCTTCTAACCTGTCGGGCATCCTGAGGATTCCATTCAAAACACTGGTTAGTGATGTTCAAGTGTGTAACCAATAACTCATTCGAAACCACAATTCCTGGTTCGATATGATTTTTGGCCGACGCCGACGAAACATTTTCCATGAAATACCTTGTTTCTCATCTGAACCTACACGAATTTTGGAGTCAGTAAATCATTTTTCTTCTATAAAAAAACGTTAGGGGATAAAAAATAACTTTGTATAACTTCCTGCTGCACTTCAAAAGAGTCGCTGAACTATCAATTGTGCAAACCAAACCACCCCGCATTGTTGAAGAACTTCTTTTCAATAGTTCCTGCTTTTGGAGAAATTCCTCTGCCCATGAGTAAGTAGTTTCCATATACATTCACGGCTAACTCGGGCAAAGGTGTTCTCAAAATCCGAAAACATAAATTAAACTGATATTCCAGCTGTTAATAAGGCATCTGATATTCCGAAAGCCCGAATGATACCTCTTGAGTGTGGACTCGATTCTGACATTTACCTTCTCAAGAACAAATAGTTGCTACTAATTTTTGAAAGACAGTGTATCGTAGCTCAGGGAAATAATTACAAAGGAAAATAGAAATAATCACACGGGGTGAATTAACGACAGTCAGGACGAATGAAACACAACAATTATAGTGGAAAAAAAAAAATATTATAAAAACCACTTTTTACATATTAAATGTATGCTGCTCTGTTACCTGCTGGAAGACGACTGACTCTCGTTAATAAAATTCTCAGAACATTCTCGTTCCTTTCGTTAAGTTTTACAAAGATGTTTATATAAGTTTATATATTTGCTAAATACATCGAATGCAGAGTTACCATCCTCTGCAGTTCGATACAGACAGATAAAATGGTAATACCATGTCAGGTAATCAGGTATTGCAGTTCCTAAGGTCGCCTTTCTGTTTACCCTTAGGACCAAATTTTCACGTACTATTAATAAGTTCAGAGATTCTTTCTACATGAATGTGGATCAATATTTTCTTGTCCATTGCACATCAGCATCTCCTTTTTAAAACTTGCCAACTATACTTTTATGTCTATTACAGAATTCGCAGAATTTTACTCCCGGTGAGTTAACTCGATCCGTTGACCTTTTGCATCCGCTGTAAAACTGAATTATGAAATTCGCCGGATTAACTACATTTTCGATTCCTAAAATTACATTATCATTTATGAACTTTCTTATCGACGCTGTCAGCTACAAACATTTATTCAACTAGCCTAGGCTGCGATAATTAATAGTATCGCTATCGATCAACGAAATCAAGCATCGTTGAGAGTGGTTAGTACGAAGATGGGGGACCGTTCAATACCAACCGTGTGCATTTTGTTTTTTTTTTTAGATTTTTGTCTCTCTGGTTGCGTTGTTACTTGTGCGTTTTCTATTAAAAATTTTTAAACAAATACTTAAAAATTCAGTATGATAAGCTTTTGGCTTACATTTTTGGGATTTCCATTGTTTATTTGTGTTTTTATTTTTCGTTGAATCAAAAATTCACTTCAGATTCGTCTGGAAATTGGCACGAATGTAAAATGATAGAAATTGTATGGAGTGCGAATGGAT
This sequence comes from Chrysotoxum bicinctum, assembly GCA_911387755.1. NCBI lineage: Eukaryota > Metazoa > Arthropoda > Insecta > Diptera > Syrphidae > Chrysotoxum > Chrysotoxum bicinctum. The sequence continues at coordinate 105,175,035 of OU426989.1, read as the reverse complement.
TGCAAATTCAGTAATACGAGTACCATTATGTAAGTTGAACAAAATGTCGGTGATGCAGGGATGGTTACCGACATTCGTTCAACTTTCGTTCGTCAGATTCAGTAGTAGCAAACGTTTGGAAATTAATTGAAACTGTCACTTTAAGGGTGTTACCTTCTCGTTCTCGCTGTGCTCAAGCATTTCAGCACTCTAACTGCATTTATCGGAGCAAGTAAGGTTAGGTAAGGTTGAGGTGGCAGTCAGCAGGAGAGCCGACTCATTTATACCATTGTGATCGCACATTGAATCTTTGAGACTTTCTCAATAATCTTAAAACCAATTGGAGCTACATATGCAGCTAGCGACATAACCTTTATCTATATTTGCCACATCACTAAGATCATGCTGGTAGAAATCTCCCAGATGGAGTCTACGTCTTTGGGATAAAGCAGGACATGTACATTGAAGGGTTGGGATCGATTTCCTCACTTCTTTTTCCATCAGCTTCTTCAGAAATCCTTAAAACAAATTCCAAACCGTGTTGCGTGCTTGCTAATCAAACAGTTTCCTGTTATAACACCTGTTACGGAGCTTATATGCGAACTGCTTAAAGATCTTCAAATCCAGTGGTGGTGATATTGTTTCGCCGAAGGTTTGTTCTCTATATAGCATCTTGCTTTAGCATAAGTTTACACATAGCGATGAGAATGGCCTTATCTGGCAATAAAGGTATTATTGTTCAACTTTTGGCGAGTTCCGCAGCCTAACAATTTCGTGAAATGTTCCTTAGGCTTGGCACCCAGTAGAGGTGAATCTTTAACTGCTGCACCATCTTCGTCAGAGATGATCTGCAGTTACGGACTGTTATTGAGCTGGGAGACACATAATCAAAAGATTTAATGGCTTCCCGCAAAAATGCGAATATCACGTTTTCTTTAAACCAAGACAAGCCTTCTTTTATCGCCAAAAGTTCCGCCTGAAAAACTCTACCGTGATTGGGAAGACGAAAAGAGAGACTTCAATCTAGTCTGTCTTAGTATGCACCTCCCCCAACCATGTCATTAGTTTCTGAACCAACAGTGTAAAAATGGATGGAATCAGCTTCCTGGAATGCCAAATTGTCCCAGATTTCTCTAGAAGGTTTTTACCTGAAAGTTTTTATCAAATTGAATCTTAGCGATAATGTAATTGATACTACTTGGAAGTGAACCGAATGAGTTCGGAATGATAGAGTGGCTAATTTCACTATTGATCCACTGCTAGGATGCTTTTAACCATTTGTTTGCCGAATTCGCAGGGCAAACTTATGTTCCCTTAAAATGCGTAATTGATCTTCAGTTAATACCGAAGGTGTGTGTTTGGGATTTAGTATCGGACGGTCTTATATCATTGAATGCAATTGCCTTACTTCCCCCATTCTTGTAGCGCTTTCCTCATTTTCAGCAAGACAACGATAAACTGTCTCAATCGCTATGCGGTACATGATTTACAATTCAGCTGTAGGTTGAACATCTGTCTTAGCATTTATGTTCATCTCAACGATTTACGATTCGCAATGTAATTTTAAGATATCTTGGGATATCCAAGAGTTTCTAACTCTCGTCCGTGTCGGTAAATTATCGGATCCAACTTCGACACAAATTGTTCCTACTTCCTCCACATTATGCCGATGTCAGCATTTCCATTTGTATATATTGATGACGTCAGATCTTTAGAAGAAATGATCAGAACGATATTCCGTGTCTTAAGCTTCAGAGAACGACAGAAAACGGAGACATACTTCTGACAGCAGGGATAGATCCGGAGGAAGCTGTCTTGGACGACGAACTCAAGTGTACAAGGTGAATGCTAGCATTCGCCCGAATCACGACATGGAAAACAGAGCTCTGCTTAACCATTTCTACCTTCGAGATGAAATGATGCAATGGCAATCGGAGAATCATAGTTTCACCGGGTTCAATGATGATAATCTGGCGAACGCCATGATCGCCGAGCGAAACGGGCCCAGTTCCCTGTTTCCTCGAAGGTGGAGCTCCAGCTCATCTTCGACTCATTAAAGAAAAAGAAGTCATCAGGAGTCGATGGTATATCCAATATTGAAGCAGTTGACATAATGCCACACTGTTTAACAACGCATTGAATAATGCATATAATCCAGGCCGGTGGAAGACAGCTGTATTTCAACTCCAATTCGGCGAATCTCCGGTCGATAAGTCTTCTTCCGAGTATCAATAAGATATTCGAAAAAGTTATTAATAGAGCGCTGTCCAAATGGCCGGGGGACAACAATATCATACCGGATACTCAGCTTGATCTTAAGGCAGGATATGATACAATTCATGCCGCGTCTAAACTAGTCTCTGATATCCAATTGAACAATACTAAAAGGCAGTGTACTGGTGCTTGTCTGGATCCGCGAGCTTCCAGGAAAAAATTTTCTCGACACGAGTCTTCATTCTTTTGAACAATATAATAAAGTTGGTTTTTCAGGTTGTGTAAGTTGTTCGTTGATCAAGGCTTGTGAACTTTTCACTTTATTGGATATTGAAGTTCAGATTTTGGTTGAGTATCACACCTAGGTATTTAATCTCTCAAACAACTTGAATTGCTTTTCCGTCATAATTCCATCGTAAACCAATATGCGACCTTGGGTGTCTCTCAAATATCAGTATGTTTGATTTATCTGTATTCATTGTAAGACTCCATCTCGTACAGTAATTTTCAAGGCGACTTATCATTAGTTGCAACTGCTCAGGAGATTCAGCAAGTATGACGACGTCATCTGCATACAGTAATGCATTGATTGTAAGGTTCATGATTCTAACCCCCCCGGGAATATCATCTACTATATCGTCAATAAAAAGTGAGAACAACAATGCACTGAGGAGGCAACCTTGCTTCACTCCAGATGTAGTACCAAACCATTCGGAGTATGATGAACCGTCCTAAACTGCTGAAACGGTGTTCGTGTACATTTCTTTGATCATTCTGATGAACTACCATGATATTCCAAGTTGTGAAAGCTTGTAAAAAGAACATTTCTATTAACGAGATCAAACGCAGCCTTAAAATCGACAAAAAAAGAATATACTTTTTTTTTTGTTTCTGTCTTGGAATGCTCTGGCAGTAGAATAATTCTTCGGAAAATCTGCTCGAAAATCAGTAAGAATGTGATTCTCTTCAACCCAGTCCTTTAATCTTTCGACCATAACACCACCGAAAAGCTTCGCCATAGTATACATGAAGGAGGTTCCTCTATAATTTTCCACAGCATCTAGAGGTCCTTTCTTGAAAATAGGAAAGATCAACGATTTCTTGAAAGAGGAGGGAATTTTTCCCGTTGAAAAAATTTTGTTGAACAGGATTCTGATGCTGTTGAGAAACATAGCTGTTGAGTTTTTGTAGAATTCATATGGGATTTCGTCTTCTCCTGGTGCCTTACCGTTCTAAGCATTTGAAATAACATGTTTTATTTCTTCGATTGAGATGTCAATGTCAATGGATCTGCGTAGAAGAACAACAAATCCGGACTACTTAACAGTAGCAGTTTAAAGTGGTTTGCCAATGAGCCGGCAGAAACTCCTGTATCAATCTTATAACTCGTTCCGTTTAATTCTCTGGCAATCTTCCAGAAATCTTTTGAGTTTTGGGTTCGGCCTAGTAAAAGTGCTTGCTAATTTTCGAAATCATGTTTTTTTCTGGGGGCATAAGTTTTTGAATTTAGTGTTGCTCTTAATATACCAAATTCTCAGTTGTTAATTCTTTATAGAACGGAAAGCCTTTAGGGCAGCGAATAATTTTGTGCGTGCTTTCCAACATTCTTTATCAAACCATTTATGTTTTAACAAAAGGTTTTGTGTAGTAATTTTGTTTGGAGCTGATTTTCGGAAAGACTCGGTAAGATGGCTTGTAAAAACTTTTATGTTTTCCACTTCCAAATCACTATAGATAAAGCTGTCTAACTTATGTTGAAAACAATCTTTATTTTCATTTTTCCAAAAAGGCGCGGTATCAGGTTTAGATTTTTACAACTAGATACATTTTCTTCTATGAAATCAACAAACACAGGCATGCGATCAGAGAAATTCTTGCACTCAACTATAATTTTGCTTACTCGATTAATACATTCATTATTTACAGCACACAGATAAATCACAGACCTTCCTTGTCCACCATCAACAGAAGTAAAACGTCCTTCTCTATCACCTTCTAAACAACCGTTAAGCATAATGAAACCATGCATTCGAAGCAACTCAAGTAATTTAGTTCCTTTTTTATTGCATACACGGTCGGCTGATTTCTTGACGTTACTTACGAGTATCAAAGAATTCTGCAAGCAACTCCGAACACAACCCAAATAGCTAACAAAAAAGTGCCATATAAAAATCTTCTCGTCAATGGATTCCCACTCCACTTTAATTAAATTCAGGTTTTTTTTTTCAAAAAATCTCGTGTATACAAAAATATTTTTGAAAGTCCTTAGTGCAGAATTAAATTTATTGAAAATCGCTTAAAATAATACATTCATTAAAACGAAATTAATTTGACCACACAAAAAAAAAAAAAAATTAAAATAAACATTAACTTTCCGAACCATTGCTTTTGCAACAGTCTCCTTCGCCCTTTTAACCAGTCATTAAGCTGCGATAATTTCATCCGCAACCCAACCGAAACACACTGTTGGCTTGACTTTAACTCTATAAATCGTCCACTACGTCGTATACTTAACATTTTTTACATTCCAAAAAAAAAACCGAACTCGCACTCGAACTCGACGCCAATAATTTAGCACCATTGAATGAATATATATGTATGTGAACTTGTTCAACCCTTTTTCTACATTTTTGTGTGCCGCACACAGTCAGAGTGAAATACCGATACACACACCCAATACACTTTATCAAAAATTCAATTATCCTTGCTATTGTGACGTCGATAAATTTCACCTTGTCTCGGTTCCATTCAGACAACGTCACATTAAACTTCCCGGCTTCGTCCCAATTTCAACACACTCCCATTCGTCTTCTATTCTCGCCTCACCACCATGTTGCTTTTTTCCCTCATTTATATGATTTCGTTTTGTCCTTTTATTGTCATTTAATAGGCCTTGAAAAGGTTTGGCGATGAGATAAATGAGAAATGATACCGATATCCTTGGATACTATCAATTTTCAATTTAATTCGAGATCATTGCATCGTGTTGTATGGACTGCGGGGGGAGGGGTAGTTGGTGGCTATTGTACCGGTTTGGTTTATTTTAGTTTGGTTATTAGGATAAGGATAAGGCATTGGAATTCCTCATCATTCTTACACAAGAATTTTCAATTTGCAAAACGAAGGCACTGAAAAGAGTCTAGGAGTTGATCTCCTTGAATCACATGAAGTTACAGAGGAAACACAAATAAAATTGGTTTTTCTTCGGAAGAGCCCTGGGCGGCGAGGACATTGATACAAAATGTGAAAAAGTTCAAAAAACGTATCATAAATTCAAACGAAAACAAGAAATCGATTAACAGAGCTTCGGACTTTTTTTTCTTCTTATTTTATATAATCTTCTTTGTAGATATTTTTTTTTCTCGTTTCAGGTTTTCATTTCTCCGATTCTGTGTAATTTTTTTCTTTTCTTTTTGACTCCTTTGTGTAGATGTTAAGTTAAGTCAACAAAAGAACGATTATGACTTAAAAATAAAAGATCCATCTTTGTTTTTATACGAAATCGGTTAAGGTACTGTTATTCAGTGTGAGAGCATTTTATTTACGTGTGCGACGTCTAATTGGTGCAATGTGTCGATTTTTTTTTTTTTTTTTATATTCTACACGCGCTCAAGGGATTATGATTACCCTTTTAAATGTTTGAACACAGCGCGGGCGTGAAGTTAAGGAAGAGAAAGAAGGATAGGAAAGATGTGTGGCACGATGTTCTGAGACTGAAGGTTGTTGTCTCAGATATTTTATCTCCAGGGATGGCGGCTGAACTAAAGCGGAGAATGCCGTGTCTTATTTCTATGTCGCTTATAATTCACATTATTTTATTCGTGTTCATCCTTGTTGGGCATACTAGTTTAACTCAATTACATGTTGTTAGTGTTATGCCTGAACAACATGTAATGAGTAAACCAGCAACCCATTGATGACAAATTGACAATTGTAGAAGGTTTTTAATGGAATTAAAACGACATAGACGACGGCAGGGATCGAACCTGTGATCATGAGGTTCACAGGCGAGCACACATCCATCGCGCCACGGCCACCCCCAAATATATTCATTGTTAACAAAATTTCATATCAAATCGTATATATTTGTATTCTTCGGGCTAATGGGTTCTCTAGTTCTCTGTTGAGTCAAGTATTATTTAAAGTTATTGTGATCCCCAAGGCTGGATTACGACTACCCCAAAAATGTTTGAGCACAGTACGAGCATTTTAGGAAAATTGGAAAGGATTTAAAAGGAGATACCGAGGCACATTGGTTTTTAATATCTGAATATTAAAAAGGGGAGGGAAATATTGAGCTGGGTAAAGCATTCCACATTCGTGTAGTGCGAGTTGGGAAAGAATCTCAGAATTCAATAGTACGTCTGCAATTCCGTCCGATGGGCATTCCATGAAGCGCGAGTATTGCGGTTTAGTTGCTAAGGGGGAGGAATGCAATTAGGCTATTTCACTAGAACACTGTCTATTAAAATAACGGTAAAATAATGACAGACAAGAAACATTGTGACGGTGCTAAAGTGATTTAAATGTTTCTGTAATAGTTCTATCACCTATCAATTTTAAAGCTCTTTTGTGGATTCTATCCAAAAGACTAAAGTGGGTTATTGGAGCGAGCATCTGCCCAAATGTGGGAATTCTACTCGTGCCTTGGACGAATAAAGGCTTTATAGGCTATGAGCAGATCAGTAAGGATGAAAATTTTCTTGCATCTTAGAAGGAAACCTAAGCACTTAGCATCGTTCTTGGTGACAAAGAATACCTAGGTAGTCATTCCACACAAGGTAATCCGTGATACACATGCCGAGAACTTATGTTGCAATTTTAATTCGCGAGCTTAACTTTTCGATTATTAAAAGTAAGTGGCCAACCAAAATCACGAGAAAGAGCCACGACGCAACCGCACCACAAATAGTTAAATGAAAATGAAAATGAAGCGATGATGGACTGTCAAACTACTGTCAGACGAGTTCAGCGGATTAAAAGAAAATTTTAACTGGTAGCGACACTGAATGCTGCCACCACGACTAGAGTTAGGGGTGTGTTCACGGATTTTTTTTTTTGTGATGATAATTATTAATTGCGAATGATGAAATGATTAAAACTGTCAATTTCCAATTAGCGCAGGGGCATAGCTGAAAAATGAAAATGGACTCCAGTAATTTTTTTTAAAAGGAAATCATAAACTTTTGGCGCGAAATCGATGAAGGATATTTGAAATAAAATAATTAAATTTATACTTCCAATAGGTACTAAAAGGCAAGTTAAGCATCCGAAAAAAAAAACGAACTCGCGATTTTGATCAAAGTTGACATTACGATGGTAGCGAAGACGAAGAAAGTGGGTCTCGCAATTCTGTCTGTCTGTCTGTCCGACTACAGCCTAAACGGCTCGACCGATTTTTTTTTTCAAACTTGGTAGATATCATTTATTTATTTTTCCCCCCACACGGTTTTTTATTTTTTTTTAAACCAAAAATAACGGTACAGGCCATACGAATTTTTTTTTTTCAAAATTTTGTAAATATTTTTTTGTTAAAAAACTGTTCGACAGATTTAAAAAAAAAAAGATACAAAAAAATTTCATTTAGTTAAAGCTAGGTACTGGTTGAAAGAAAAGTTCCGAAAATCGTTATTAAGGGTACCCAATACCCAAAGAACCATTTTTTTGTTGGTACGACAGATTTTGCTAATTTTTTTTTTCGCTAAAGCTTCCCAAAAACTTAAATAGAATTGTGTATTCAAATTTTCAAAACAAATTTTTTTGGATTTAAAAAACAAATTGAAAATTTTTTTTCCAAACTCAATATTTCGAAAACGTTATGCTAGATTTTTTTTTTAAATTTGATAAATTTAAGTTTCTCAACATAATCTACAAGGTGTATGAAAAAAAATTGTATTTTAACAAAAAATAAAGGTACCAACCATAAAAATGTTAAAAAATTGTTTTCGAAAATCGTATTTTTCTCGAAAACGGCGCCTAGAATTTTGATAAACATTTTTTTCTTTCAATTCATTTTAACGATCTTTAATTTAATAAAAAAAAAATTGAAATTAAGATATTACAGCTTGTATCTACCAAAGAACGATATTTTTAAATTTTGAATTGCTCATTATCGACATAACGGATTTTTTTGTAGAGATGCTTCTAAAAATTCTAAAAAAAATATTTTTTGAATTTTTGAAAAAAAAAATCATTTTTTTGTTTTGAAAATTCGATACTTCAAAAACGGCTCAATATTTTTGGAAATTTAATTTTTATTCGTACAGTAATATAAACTTAAAGTTGGCATATCAAATTTTTTTCTTAAAAATGTTTTAAAAATTTAGTATATAAAAGCTTTTTTACTTGCGACTTATAGGTACTATAAGGCAAATTATGCATTCGTAAAAAAAATCGAACTCGAGATTTTGATCAAAGTCTGTCGGTCTATCTGTCTGTTCGATTACAGCTAAACGGCTCGGCCGATTTTCTTCAAACTTGGTAGATATGGGTTTTAATTTTTTACCCCCGAATGTTTTTTGATTTGATTTTTTAAGACCAAAAATAACGGTACCTGCCATACGATTTTTTTTCGAAATTTTATAAATATTTTTTTTTCTCAAAAACTGTCCTAACGATTTTTTAAAACAAAATTCAATTTAATTTAGTTAAACCTAGGTAATGGTTGAAAAAAAAATTACAAGAAATGAGTAGTTTTGGTACCCCCCTTGGGACCATTTTTTTTTGTTTTTGATTTTCTCAAAAACGGTACAACCGATTTTGATCATTTTTTATGCTAAAGCTTCCCAGCACTTTGAATATTATTGTGTATTCAAATTTTCCAAAAAATGTTTTCAAAACTTGGTAAATAAAAGTTTGGAAAAATAATCTACAAGATATGAAAAAAATAAATTCATTTTACCTAAAAATAACGGTACCCTTCATACAAATGTTAAAAAATGGTTTTCGAAAATCGTATTTTTCTCGAAAACGGTTCCGAGAATTTTGCTTAAATTTTTTCTTTCTATTATTTTTTAATATCTGTAATTTAATAAAAAAAATTTGAAAACAAGATACTACTCGCTGTACCTACCATAGAACGATTTTTTAAAATTTTGAATTTCTCATTATCAGCACAACGGATTTTAATGAAATTTCGTAGAGAGAAGCTTCTAAGAAGTTTAAAAAACATTGCATTTCAGAACTTAAAGAAAAATATTTTTTTGAATTTTGAAAAAAAAAATCATTTTTTGTTTTTTGAAAATTCAATATCTCGAAAACGACTCAATACTTTTTTGTAGATTTAATTTTTATTCAAACAATAATAAAAACTTCAAATTGGCGTACCAACTTTTCTTAAAAATGTTTTAAAATTTTCTTATATAAAACCTTATTTTTTAAGAAACCACTACAAAGACTTTCGAACCTTTGCCTAGTACGGACGTTGTTTTGAATTCTCTATCCAATCGCATAAAAATAAATAAAATACAAATAATTCCATATCTGCAATTTTTCCAATCGTGAACCCTAACCTAATAATTATTTTCTTTATCGTACTCGTTCCGACGCCGCAACTAGTCCAATAGTCGAAATTGTGCCCATCCGCAAAAAAAAAAAAAGAAAAAAAAAAAAAACAAAAAAACCAACAATAATAACAATTCAAAAAAATTGTTTACGCTCGCATTTTGTATTCACGAATCCCTAACATATTTTTACTTCGACCTCGTTTAAATTCTTGACCAACCTCAATCTTTAACAATGAGTAAGTGCCATGCTGATTGCAACAACGACCTACAAAGTGCAGTGCTTGTGCAATGCAAGGGACTGTGTGGTAAATCTTATCACCCCCAATGCATTGGCTTAACTTCTTCAATCGAAAAGCAACTGACAGCATTAATGGAGTCGGTTACATGCAACACCATGGAAACAATCATTGATGATCGCTTGAATGCATTTAAAAACGACATTAAAACAATGTTAGACAACAATAGCAAATCTAATTCTTTCGAGTCGATAAACAACAATCTTAACTCTCTACGTTCTGACCTTGACTGTCATTTTCAAGGCACTTCGGAAATGGTCGTATCTTGTCCCCGTCAACCTCCGGCTTTGCTTGAAGAGTACATGGGTGTAATGCACGTTATTTTTGGTGAATTAATGGAAACTCGTCAGAGCATTTCCCAACTTGCAGAGGACATGAAGGCTGCATCATGCAAAATAGATGGGATAGGAAATTGCCAGCCTAGCCCAATTCACATTCACAATAACTCCTTATTGAGTAAAATGATGAACATCGCACCGGTCGATTTGCGACCTGCTCATCTGCCACCTGATTTACGAGCTATTAATGCTGCAACACAAAATACACAACCTACTGCTGCTCTTCCACCTTTACCGGGATGCCAACAACCTCCTCTGCCGTCTTCACCTGCTTGTCAACCTCCTCTTGAACCTGCTTCACCTACCATTAATCGTTTTGGGACTACTTGGACCAAATCTGAGTGGAACGCCAGACTTCTGAGACTTAGCAACAATGCCGATTACGAGACATTTTTCATTAAAGGCGCTCCCCAGCTTGCTGATGCTCCCTGGATAGTGGATTTATTTTATAAAAAGTTCTCCATTTCTTTAAAAGAATGTCAGAGGATTTCATCACCTCGCTCCAAGCAGCAAAGCTTTAAAATAAGCATACCAACCAAGTACCAATGGCTCTTTTGCTCAATCACTGGGGATGCTCTCCGAATGGGAAAGATGACTGTGGCCAAATGGGTAGACAAGCGACAGAATGAGTTTTTCCTCAATGATGTTCCAGGGAAATCAAACAACAAGCCAAGCCCTCTAGCTTTAAATAATTTAAAACCTTTAAAAAATAGTAAACCTCTCCCAAAACCTACTCCTAAACTAAAAAACAAATATAATAATAAAAATAAGTCTGCCCCTCTTCCCCGACTCAACTCAAACTGGAGTTTTAAAACTAACCTTTTTCCAACTTTCACTCCATATAATTTCACTTCCAATCCTTTGAATCGTGTAAGCCATCAACCAAAGAATACTTCTTCTTATAATACCGCCACCAACACTAAATATCCTAATTTTATTCACTCCCACACTATAAACCCTAGCCCTCATCCATCTCCATCACCCTCAGCAATCAATTCTAATCCTTCCCTTGTTGGTCCCATTCAACGGAAGCGTGTATCTTTTAACTTAGTATCCGAATCTGGCCCTCCTTCAAGAGATGTTTTGTCAAACAGCACCTCAACCACAAACCCACCAATTTTCAACCCAATGCTCCCCCCTACTGTGAAACTCACTACAAGATTAACTAACCCCGCACCAACAAACAGTGAACTCGAGGGGCATTATGTCATGGCTAGACTCCGTGATCAAAAACTCTTCGAAAATGTTCGTTTGTATCTAGCCTACCTACATGATAAATCGGACTCTGTTTGCATCGACGGCAAAACCAAAACCAACGTTATTGTTCAAATTCAAAAAGAAGGGCTCCCTACTGACCCTGTAGCCTTGAAAAAAATCTACACCCGATTTCATGAAAACTTTAACATTTCCGTCACTACAGTCAACAAAGACCTTACTACGTATGCCTCTCACATCAGCTCCAAACGTACGTCGTACCTTCAAAGCGCGCGTAAAAACTTCAATAACTATTTTCGATCCTAATCCAATTTCTCTAAATGCCTTACCTAAATCAAACCTCCGTCCCGTCCTAGACCGTCAAATCCTCCCTCTTACTTTCTACTACCAAAACGTACGAGGCCTACGTTCTAAAACTCATGCTGTTTTGCAACAAACCCATGCTTTACCCTTTGAAATCTACGCCCTGACCGAAACAAATCTGGTCCCCAGTATTAACAACCAAGAATTGTTTCCTTCCTCTTTCAATGTTTACCGCGATGATGTACTTAACCGACCTACCGGAGAATGCCCTTGTCGAGTTGTCCTCATAGCTATTCAAAATACACTAGTCTCATCCCTCATTGCAATCTCTTCTTCCTCGTATCTTGACTATGTTTCCGTTAAGATAACACTACCTCCCAAGTCACTTTATGTTATATGTTGCTATATTCTGCCGTCACAATCCATCGAATCTTATAAACTCGCCATTGATACGGTTGACCATATAATAGATGTGTGTGACCCCAACGATGATATCCTTCTTTTCGGTGACTTTAACCTTCCTCATCTAAAATGGACTCCATCCGAAGATCAGTCTTATTACATAGCTTCCAATCCCACCTCTGCCAAGGAATGTCTATTTATAGATCACCTAGCAGATTCAAGTCTATGCCAAGTTAGTGGTATCCCAAACTATATGGACAGGCAACTAGATCTTATTTTCACAACCGATCCCATTAACTCTGCAGTCTCACTCTCTCCCCTTTCCCTAACTACCATCGACAATTATCATCCTCCCCTCTTTCTCTCACTCTATCATGATTCTCCATTACCAACTCAACTGCCAGCAAATAAGTACTCTTATGATTTTCACAAAGCAAACTTCCCTCATATTAACGAATATCTGAACAGAGTTTCCTTCAATTTTGATAACCTCAATGTGAAAGATGCCGCAGAAATATTTTACACAGAAATATTCAATTCTATTTCACTCCATGTACCCTTTTGTCGCCACAAATCATCGTTCGCTTCACCACCTTGGTATAACCGCAAGCTTCGCTCTTTACGTAATAAGAGAAACAAGTTGTGGGCAATTTTCCTTCGCACTAACTCAACCACCGACTATTCTAACTACCTTGGTTCCTATCTTCACTTTACCGAGCTATACAACTCCCTTTACCGGCGCTACTTAATAGAAACACAAACCAACCTTATAAATAATCCTAAGTCGTTCTTTCAGTTCGTCAACTTCAGAAGAAAATCCGATGGTTACCCTACCTCTCTTTCCTTCAACACCGAAACTTCAAATAATTCGCACGGTATTGCCAACTTTTTTGCCACCTTTTTCAAGCAATCTTTCACTGACGACTCCTTTGTACCTGATTCTGGTTATTTTGATTATTTGCCAAATTTCTCGCTAGGCCCATCTCTTCCACTTACCGTTGACCCATTTCTAATCGAAAATAAGCTAAATCAACTTAATGAGGAATTTCTTCCTGGTCCTGATGGCCTCCCTGCAATATTCCTAAAAAAATGCTCTTCAGCCCTCTCTTTTCCCCTCTCTAAAATTTTCAGCTTATCGCTATCTCAAGGAGATTTTCCTCAGGTATGGAAAACCTCTTTCATAACCCCAATACACAAAAAGGGTCCTAAGAGTGATGTTAAAAACTATCGTCCCATTGCCAAACTTTCACATATCCCTAAAATATTTGAAAGTATCTTGTACGAAATTTTAAGTTTCCGCTGTAAGTCTCTGATCTCTCCAAGACAACACGGCTTTCTTAAATGTAGGTCTACAACCACTAACCTTGTCGAATTTGTATCGTATTCCCTATCTGCCTTAGAGAACGGAAAGGAAGTTGACGCTATATTTACTGACTTTAGCAAAGCTTTTGACAAAATTTCGCATAAACTAATACTTTTCAAATTATCCGCCTTTGGCTTTGAACCTAATTTCTTGAAATGGATTTCTTCTTATCTAGAAAACCGTTATTACTGTGTTCGTTTCAGATCTGCCCTCTCTAGTCCTTTCTTAGCTACCTCCGGAGTCCCACAAGGCAGCCACTTAGGTCCTCTCCTTTTCATTCTTACCATTAACGATATTGAAAACGTCATCAAACATTCCCATATCTCACTCTACGCTGACGATACTAAGATCTTCAAAATAATTTCTTCAAAACATGACTCTTCCCTTATCCAACAAGATCTCGACAGTTTCTCAGTCTGGTGCCTTAAAAATTGCTTAGAGCTAAATATTGCGAAATGCCAATCAATCACTTTTTCACGCAAACACATAAAATCCCCTCCACGTCTTTACCTTCTACATAACCAACCCATTTCAACTGTCGAATCGATCCGCGACCTAGGAATATTATGCGACCGAGAGCTCAACTTCTTGGCACACATCGATAATATAATTTTAAAAGCCAACTCATCACTTGGTTTTGTTAAGCGGTGGTCCAAAGAATTCTCCGACCCCTACGTCACCCGATCCCTTTACATAACGTTTGTTCGTCCTCTACTTGAGTACGCCAGTCAAGTTTGGTCCCCATATCAACAAATCCACATCTCTAGAATCGAGAGCATTCAACGTCGCTTCCTAAGATTTGCCCTTCGCGGTCTGTCTTGGAATAATCCCTTGATTCTGCCCCCCTACCAAAACCGCCTTCAACTAATTAACCTAAATACACTGCAAGAACGGAGAGATATAGCAGAGATTCTCTTCATTCATCGGCTTCTCTCAGGCTCCGTTGACTGTCAAACTCTTTACAACTCTATCTTTTTCAGCACAAACCCTCGTAACCTTAGAAATCCTCGCCTCTTCTATCTCCCTACCCACCGTACCTCCTATGGCTCCAACGAACCTATTACGCGTATGCTGCGTAGGATTAATTCGAATGAAAACGATTTCGATTTTAACCTCAGCACTCCCTGCCTAAAACACCTCCTCCGAAACACAATCCAATCATAGTTTTAAGTTAGCCCAACCCTAGCTGTAAGTTTCATAGTTTTAAGTTAAATTAAGTTATGAAGCTTGTATTAAGCTAAATAAATGGGGGTATTGCCCCCACCAAAATTAAAATTAAAAATTAAAATTAAATAAATTTTTGTTCTTGCATAAATCTATATTTGCTTGCATCACATGGCATCCTATTCGTACCTTTAACTGCTAAAGAAGTTTTGTTAGTCATTTAAAAATGAATTTTATGCTTATGAACAGTTTATCTAATATCATACATTTTTGAAATTCTTTTACATAGGAGCAAGTTCGTGCGACCCAGTCGTGCATTTTATTTTTTTTCAATCTTCGAATTATAATTCCTTTTCTGTTTTCAAAAATTTCCCTGCTAATAGTTTTTTCCAATTCAATGTTTTGCACCTCTAGCTTGACCATACCAAAGTAAAAAAGTGTTTTCGTAGGCTTTCCGCCAATCAGTGGCGTTGGTTTCGGTCGCGTCATTAATCAACAACACTTTAGCACATTGCCGAGAGTGCTCCAACGCCGCGCCGTTGAAACCAATCAGCCTTCTGGTACTCGCACTTTACACCCAGCTTTATGCACACTCATGATCATTGAATTTGCCGACCTCTAGTATGACTTTCCAGTGGAAGGTAATTCAATTGGTGCATTCAGCGACTTCATTTCCCCATACAAGTTCTTAAATGAAATTTTCTGAAAATTTAAAAGGAATTACATTTTGTACATTTTTTCAAACATAAAAAATGTATAGAAACCTTGAAAAACCTGAACAAAGATAGTTGCTATTATTTACGACCTACTAATTACAGTAATTCTCTACTTCGCGAAATTACCTAATTCGTTGGGTCTTGGCCCAGATTTGGCCGTTAATGTTCCATCTTTTACATATAAAGAAATATAAAGATATATTCATAGGTTGGGGACGCAGCCTATCTCACAAGAAGTAACTTCTACATTCGGCGACCAAACGCCGCCAATGTCACTTTTTGGGTAAGATTTATACAGACCGCCCGTCTTTCGACTATTTTATTTGCTCTCTGACCAGCTATCACAAACACTGTCGCCCATTCACTTTAAATGTCAAAATTGACAACATTGATAATTTTTGTTTCTTCAAGTTAATGAGCGAGTGAACCAATGGCCGATGAATCATGGTTGCCCTTCTCTCTCTCTCTCTCTTAGTAAGTTGAAAGAAACACAAGTGAGAAGAAAATTTGGTATGAAAGGAACTAGGATAAGGGAACCGAAAGAATGATTCTTGTCATTAAATTCTACAAAGTTTTTCGTTCCCCATTTGACAATGCTATCAAGGTTAAAATTTTCTGAGTTTATACTCTGCCGTTCTAAATCAACATCCGAAGAACAAGAACATACATCTAGAAACGAGTAAGAGAACCTGAGAGTACTGTCGTAATCAAAACGATTTCAGAAAATATGATTGATGAATATGAGAAAGAGAGTCGGAGACAAGACGGAGCCCTGTGGCACACCAGCATTTATTTTATGAAATTCAAACTTAAAACCATCCAACATCCAATTTGTATGCAGCCGTCCATAAGGTAGTTCCAAATACAACGAAAAAAACATCTCCAAAAACGATGTAAAGATTTGTGTCACTGTTCGGTGAGATGACCGGTGGACCTATTGCTATTTATCCGGTATCGCTAACAACTGAGCCCGCAGCCTGGATTATCATCGGCAAAAGTCGTGTTACACCTAAACTGTGCAATAATTCCTATAAGAAGAAAGGAGGATTCCGAGGAAGGAATAAATGGTGTGAAACAAATCAACGACAATGTACTGCGGAGAGCGTGAAGTTCAGAGCTGATACGGATGTGGAAATGTTAGGGGGATTTAGGAACGCCTCTTAGACTCATCGCCAGAAGTTATCTTGAGAATAAGTTACCCTTCTCAAATTTTAAAAGTAAAACCTATCTCAAACCACGAAGTTTTATTAAAAAACAAAAAACTGGGACTAAGTCGTAAGCTAATCTCCTCAATTCACAGTATGATTTGAAATGCAAAATCGGGCAAGAATTTGAGGGTTGCTGTGTACCTATCAACCGTCGAAAGGGTTTATATCGTATATTCACAACAAAACGTCAATTTTCTTCGTGTTTTGTTTTTTTCCTTCTTTAAGGAGTACAAAAATTTATTTTCCTTTTTATAGTTGAACAAATCATTTTAAGGCCTCACACACACACACACACAGGGATGGAGTTTCCTTCTTTTATTCGAAGGACATTTTTGAAGAATAAATTGTTTTGGGACAAAAGCTCCCAGGAACCGGTATACCCAATGACAATATGAAACTTCAAATAGGGCAACAACATCAGGGGAAAAATATAACTAAAAGTATAATGCCTTAAAATTGTTGCCATTGAAAATGATATAAAGAAAAATATCAACAACAACGACAACGAAAAGAAGACGAAACCGTATGTAAGAGATAATGATAGATTCGAAGTAAACAAAAAAAAACTGTAAAATGGTTTTTCTTTTCTGGTATCCTTCCGGGGATGGAATATGTATGTACTGCTTTCATCTTTGTTTTTGTTCGTATTTTATTGCAATTGATTATAGATTTAGATGATTTGTTGGATATAACGATATAAAAAAAGAAGAGTCAAGGACAACAAAAAGGGAGTTTGGAGTTTTGTAAGAGTATTATTAAATTAGGAACGAAATACGTATTTTGTTTGGTTTTTTTTTCTTTTTTTTTTTGGGTCGCACACCCTGAACAGGGTTCTCGGATAACAAATGGGCGATTTAAGGGTTTTGATGGAATCAATTAAGGATGAATTGGAAGTTTAGAAAATTATTGCTTTCAAAGTCAAAGAAAAGTGTTGCTGTTAAGAAAAAGAGGGGAAATACTTGGAGATTTTGGTTAATTATGACACTTGATAAGGATTTCCAATTTTAATCGATAGTAATAACTTTTTTTTAGAGCAGTTTCGGAACCGGTTTCCAATTCTTAAATAAAGGAATTAATTTTGCTGTTTCGCATCAGCAACATAATAAATTTCCTTTTTTCTACAGCTCGGCAAGCAAATAAATAAATATGTACCTATATACAGGGTGATTGGCATAAGGTGTGACAAAAAGCTAGAGCGTATAGGTTGGACTTAGACAAGAAAAAAATCGTATGGGAGGGGGGGGGTCTATTTCCCCCCGTTTAGGCAGGAGGGGCAATTTAAGAAAAAAATCACTTAAAACAGAAAAAAAATTATTAAAAAATAACGGTGATACCTACAGAGTAATGCTATAGCATTTTGAAAAGCCAGAAATACATTCTTTAATTTTGTTTTTAAATAAAGTTGTTCGAGTGAATAGTTTTTGAAAAATTAATTTTCAAAATCAAAATTTTGAAAAAAAAAATGAAATTTTTTTTTTTAAACAATTTTTTTTCAAAATTTTACGTAATTAAGTATTATTTTTTTATTCAATATTCAATGCTCTTATTAATTTTTGATCAAACACAAAAAACCGGATGTCAAAATGTTTTGTAGTTTTTGAGAAAATAAAAAATAACAAAAACTACTTTTGTTATAAGAAACGCCTTTTATTTTAGTTTTTTGATTCTTAGGTGAATTTACGATTAACTTTCCTTTAACAATTTTTTTAATTATCGTCTTATAAGCATACAATATTATGACAAAGTACTGGATTAACCATATTTCACACATTTTTTCATTGAGAACACCTGCGTGAGAGCATTGGTTTAAAATTGACCTGCCACTTTTTTATTATGGTGGGGTCGGCTTGGCTTAGGTGCATTTACGAAAGAAAGGATTAACTTTAAATAAACAGTAATTATGTATTTTATCTAAATATGCATGTATTTATTATTTAAATTGATTTCAAGATTCAGGAACATTTTTGTTCTTATTTCGCAATTGCATTTTTCTGTCACTAGTTAGGGCGTGTAACGCTGCATTATTTAAAAAACATTCGCAGATCAATATTAATCCAATGCTCTCACGCAGGTGTTCTCAATGAAAAAATGTGTTATTGTATGCTTATAAGACTGAAATTAAAAAAAAAATTAGAAAAAAAGTTAATCCTTTCTTTCGTAAATGCACCTAAGCAAAGCCGACCCCACCATAATAAAAAAGTGGCAGGTCAATTTTAAACCAATGCTCTCACGCAGGTGTTCTCAATGAAAAAATGTGTGAAATATGGTTAATCCAGTACTTTGTCACATTATTGTATGCTTACAAGACGATAATTAAAAGAATAGTAAAAAGAAAGTTAATCCTTTCAATCGTAAATTCACCTACATAAGAATCCAAAAACGTAAAAACTAAAATAAAAGGCTTTTCTTAGAACAAAAGTAGTTTTTGTTATTTTTGATTTTCTCAAAAACTACAAAACATTTTGACATCCGGTTTTTTGTGTTTGATCAAGAATTAATAAGAGCATTGAATATTGAATAAAAAAGTAATACTTAATTACGTAAAATTTTGAAAAAAAATTGTTTAAAAAAAAAAAATTTCATTTTTTTTTTCAAAATTTTGATTTTAAAAATTAATTTTTCAAAAACTATTCACTCGAACAACTTTATTTAAAAACAAAATTGAAGAATGTATTTCTGGCTTTTCAAAATGCTATAGCATTACTCTGTAGGTATCACCGTTATTTTTTAATAATTTTTGTTCTGTTTTAAGTGATTTTTTTCTTAAATTGCCCCTCCCGCCTAAACGGGGGGAAATAGACCCCCCCCTCCCATACGATTTTTTTCTTGTCTAAGTCCAACCTACACGCCCTAGCTTTTTGTCACACCTTATGCCAATCACCCTGTATATTATGTTAAAGGTGGGCCAAATACAAGTTTCTTTTTAAAAATGCAATAACTTGAACAAATTAAAAAATTTTACAAGTATTGTGGCTTTATTAGTAAGAGCAAACATTCTCATTTGTTATGGAACTCAATGTCGTTTAAGTGAATGTCTCTGCTCGCTTCGCAGTAGCGCATTCTGTATCTCCAATTTCCCAAGACCTTGTTGATGATTTCGGGGCTGTAGCTCACGGACTGCTTGGCCTCAAGTGCTGGAATCGTTTCCGGATTGTTGCCATAACATCGGTCCTTTACGATTCCCAAAAAAAAAAATCTAAAGGGGTCAAATCGCAAATCACCAATTGACATCCCCACGATGGCTGATAAAACGCTTTAGGAATTTGGTGCGCAAAAGATCGATTTTGGCATGGGCTGTTTGGCATGGCGCGCCATCCTAAATGAACCAGAAGTCATCTAAATCCATTTCTTCAATTTCAGTAGGAAAAAAAAGTCTGTAAACATGGCTCCCAGCCTCATTCTCGAAGAAAAATGATAGAACCTATATACGTTTAACGTGGATGCCTACCGTTTCCGGTTTTACCCCACGGGTGGCCTACCACCATAGGAGTCAGATTTAGTCCTGACCATTAATCCCGATATAGCAAGCTATAACGGTCGCAAAGTTGTGACATGTTGCAGGCATGAACACACCTCTTGCTTAAGGTGAGGTCTATCTAACACCTCTTGAATTCAAGCACGCTTGAAAACCATATGTCTCCGCATTTGGAATAAACCACGCCACCACGAAACTCCCACTAAGGGGGCCTACCTCATAGATAGCTTGAATAAAGTAAACACACACGCGACAGCTGCACCTTACCATCCGAAGACAGAATAAGAGAGCCCGAAGACGATACGCTATTGTTCACAGACTTCATGGATTGCTTGCATTGTATGCGACAGCGGCACCTCTCTATCCGAAGATAGAATAGGAGAGCCCGAAGACATACTGCTCACAAACCTTGGGAACCAGAATATAGCATCCGGTGGGCTTCGCAACCTCTAATTGGGTGACACTTGCAGACGAGTTTCCTGCAAAAACTCAAGGCTTGCCAGTCTTAGATATACGTTTCTCTAGACCTGATCGAAGTAGAAACCACGTCCAGATATGCGTACTCCTCAGGTAAGTTGTAACACACTCCTTAGCGGATTCCTACTTTCAAAGGATACCGTCTCATTTGTTCCTATCTAGTTAGTTCAGTTAATTGCGTAACCTATCCACAGGTACCACGAGGAGGTCGATAGGAAACGGGAGTGACAGCTATGAGCAAGGTAGTATTCCGACCCACTGGTAATTCAGTGAGCAAGCCCCTAGAACATCAACTTAAGTTGACCTCTCAGCACCCAGACACAAGACCTGTTTGTGCGTATGACTGAAAAATAATAGCGAGTTACACAGAGCCCTGGACATGCCATACTACTCAAGCACGCCATCAAACCCACCTGCGAAGAAAAATGATAGTAACACACCACAATAACGTGCGAGTTTTCCGAGCCCGGGATTGGGCAGTTTTGGTTGTCAACTTAGTCGCCGAAATGAAAATGAGCCTCGTCGCAAAAGATGATTTTTCGCCCAATATCGTTGTCCAATTCAAGTCAATTGGACCTTGTAAGCGAATAATCCGAGATCTTTGTGCAGAACTCTCCTCAGGCTAGTGCGTGAAATGTTGAGCTGTTGAGATCGATGGCGCGTTGATGTTCGTGAATTGAGAGTCTCACACACTCGGCTACAGCAGCCACATTCTCGTCTGTGTGCACCGTACGACGCGACGACGGGGACCATGAGTGTTGTCCTCTAGCATACCAGTCTCAGAAACTTTTTGCGCAAACTTGCATACGCCAGGCGTGTTGGGTGCTTCATTTCGCCCAAAACTTCTTTTCAATAACCGCACTGTGTTTGCCACACAGCACTCACTTTTAAAATAAGTTTTCAATATTTCCCAAGATTTCGAGCGGAAAACAGCTGTCAGTGTCAAATTAACCTATGATTTAAAAAGAAACCACCATTTGGGCCACCCTTTATAATACAATCATATTTTTTGTATTATTTTCCATCAGTATCAGTGATTTGAGGAACATTTAAATTATTTCTTAAATATCTTTTTAAAGCTCCATCCAATCAGCCAAATCCATTACTTTTATTCTTGTTTGAGTTCCGATTAAACCCTTTTCACCAGACAAAAGATCCATTAAATATTTCCGCGCTGGTAAACAACTCACAAAACACTTCATTTTTTGCGGTCTATACAGCAGTACGTTGGTACACATTATACACCTCCTAAACTAAGTTAAATTTCAATTATTTCCACGCGGGTCGGTTGAACGCGTTCATTCATTGAAACGCGTTGAAAAATACAAATGCGTATCGTTGTAGCTCTCAGCCGGAGCCTGCAAAAGAATTTCACATTCAGCACACAATGATCACTTTAATTTATTTTCGGATACATTTCAAAAAGGGTTTTCAAGCTTCTTTTTTTTTGCTTTGTGTATTCCAACACCGTACACATGAAGTAATAATAATTCGTATATTACGGATATTCCTGTCTGGATATGATACAGTTAAAAGGAACTTTCAGTATTGTATTTGGCATTGTACGTGGTGTGGATGGGCGAGAAAACTCTTCTGCACACTAAAATGATGAAATTATGCCCATTATTGTTCAATGGTTTGAAAGATTATTCATTGGAAATGTATACCATGGATAAAGATGGTATTGGTTTGGTTTATTGAACAGGAACCCGATGATTTTATAAATATTGGAAAGAGTGAGTAAGTTCGATGTTCATTCCTAAAATATACAAAATTCTGTTCTTTGCATATGGATCGGGGTATAACCTTTACTTTACGGCTATTAATTTAGAATTTGAATCGGTTTTGCATAACTAAGGTTGGCAGTTAAATGTTCT
Source organism: Chrysotoxum bicinctum (assembly GCA_911387755.1). Taxonomy (NCBI): domain Eukaryota; kingdom Metazoa; phylum Arthropoda; class Insecta; order Diptera; family Syrphidae; genus Chrysotoxum; species Chrysotoxum bicinctum. The sequence continues at coordinate 105,152,503 of OU426989.1, read as the reverse complement.
GTTTTATTACAACTTGGACTGCCTAAAATATAATTTGCTAAACCTGATAGAAACGGATGCAAATAATTCGATTATTTTCCTCCCATTTGTCTTTGTCATAGGGAAATGGCAAGAAGACAGTGTTTTACTTGATACATGGCTTACCTTAGGGCGAGATATTGGCCTTGTTTGCTAACAAACACATCTTGGAATTTTTCGGCTTGGATTTACCAGCAGAAGTCCATTATTTCATATATTCTTTGGTCTCTGGTGTGTTGTCGTGAATCCATAACCACCTGAGATGCATTTCTGCCATCATGGAACATTTAGACCTTATCAACGCTTCTGTCGAAAAGCTTGATAAACGGATAGATATTATGAAACGTTATGAACCCGCCGCCGTCGCTCTGTCACGAGGCGTTCGCAAAGGACTTATATTAGTAACGAATTGACCCTCATTGATTGACTCGAAATTAAAAATTAATGATTCCCAAACAAATCAACAAAAGATAATTTGAAGAATCCTAAGACAATGTTATGGGTAGCTTTGAACTTCTTCTTCTTCTGACCAGAGTCCGTCATAGCAAAATTCGGCACTTCGCGGTCCATATAAGGATGAAAGAAGGTCGATTGAAAAGGCTGAAAGATGGAAACAAAAAAGCCTATATTCTACGAAACACTCCTCGAAATGCCAACAAAATATGCATCCAGGACCTTTAAAAAAAAAATCATATGTCGAATGCAGACGCACTTCAGCAAATAGTTATAAAATTCTCATCCCAATGAAATACGAATGCCTTTTTTTTATGTCCTGATTGAATTACTCAAGGTGGCATGAGGTTATCTAAATAGATTGACAACTCCTTGGCAGGACGGAAACATGAATCGAAAACCAACCCTACAGCCAGGTCAGACTGAAGTCTTAAAATGTGTGGTTTCCTAAATTTTTCTTACTCTAGGTTTCAAAGCACCCAAAGTTATGTTAACCCCCCTAGTGCATCTCCCAAATCTCTGAATCAAAACCCCCTATCGCCCCGCAACCTAGCTCTCACAACATCCTCAGAAATGATAACCCCATAAACCTAGTAATTTGCTGACTCATTTAATAACTCATTTCCACCGAAATCAGAGTGCGTCTCAGTCATTCTGAATCCCTTATGTTTTCATCTCGAATCTCAGCCCCCCCTCCCCTCCCCGCCTTTTCCATTTTAACTAATTTTCCAAATTTTTACCTCAACCTAACTTCGTTGAATTCGCATCCTTTAACCTCTTAGCTGTTGACAACAGAATGGAAGTCGACGTTGTCTCAATCGACTTCAGTAAGACCCTTGACCATATTTCACATAATCTTATTCTTTTCAAACTGTCCACTGTTGGGCTTGAAGCTATCTTATAATAATGGAATTCTTCTTACCTGAAAAGTTGTTACTACAAAGTTCGATACAGATCTATATCCTCAGATGATTTCTTAGCTACCACTGAAGTTCCAAAAGGTAGCGAAATAGGACATATCCTTTTTTATTCTTATTATTAACGATATTGAAATGGTCAGCAAATATCCCCATATCTCACCTCTACCCGCCGCCGACACGATACAAAGTTTTTCAATATAATATTTTCCACACATGATTCTACTCTTCCTCAACTTGATAGATACTCGTATCGACAGTTTTTCTGTCTGTGCCTGAAAAATTGTTTGCTCTCCATTATCAAGCCATATACGCCTCTGAGTCAATTCGCGACCTTGGTGTTTTACTCGTATGTAATAGAGAGCTCAACTTTCTCACACATATTTTTAAAGCAAACTCTGCATTAGGTTTTGTGAAGCGATGGTTCAAGAATTCTCAGACCCGTGCATAACCCGATCTTTGTTCGTCCCCTTCTTTTCTTGAATTCGCCTGTCAAGTATGATCTGCTTACCAACAAATTCATATATCCATAATCCAGAGCATTCAACGTCGTCTCCTACGTTTCGACCTTCGTGGTTTGTCTTCGAATAAACCTTTGAGTTTCACCTCGGCATCGAGACCGACCTCCATTAATAAGCTTGAATATGCTGGAGGAACGAAGAGCAATAAGTGGACATTCTCTTAATTCACCGACTATTTTCAGGATCTATTGACTGCACAACTCCATTTTTGTTACCTTTTCTGGTGTGGTGATCTCAATTGGACGACCAGAACCTTGGGTGTCACTTGTTCTGGAGCCATCTTACCGAAATTGAGCAAACCAGTGGTGTGGTTCCAATCGATGGTGAAAAGTCCCCATTAGTTTTCAAGCTTGTGTTTGTTGTACGAACTAATTTTCTGTAAAAAAGTAATAAAAAGATTGGCTACATCAATTGATCAAACAACCGAGTAGATTAGCTATTTGAACCGAGCAGGCTAATTACACCAGTCGGTTAGATTAGGATGATGCAATTGAAAGAGATTAGCTACTGACGTTTTTCATTTCGGAGTTGGTAAGACTGTGCAGTAGTACGCCTTGGCATAAGGGTTAGTGCGTTATGGTGTCAAGCAGAAAGTCTAGTTACGAGTATTTACTCAGCAGCTTGAAACAAAATTCTCCAGGAGTGTGCTACCTTTTGCGAGGGGTTGACAAACTCTCCAAGACTATCTCTTGTCATGAAAAGTGCTGTTCAGTAACCGTTCGGAATCGGCAGAACATTATAGGTTCCCACCATTCTTGTTAACCCGCACCCAGGAATGGCTAACAGCTGTAAGTCCCTAATCTTTTACTCTCTATGAGCCTTAATGGCTTCTAATTTAGTAATTTATTTTTAAGTTCTTGCAGTCGTATTTTTTAACGACTTGTAAGGCCATTTCTATTTGAAGGTCACGATCACATATCATTATTTCTTGCACGACGAACTTTGTTTTAGAATTTTTGCATATATTCCGCGTTTTTCATCTCTATACTGCCCTATAGTTGGATACTACACGTCCAAACGGTTTTTAGCACTAGCTTATGTAGCATTATTTTTTTCTGGAGTTTATATGCTTCCATTCTGTTTCGTATATTTTGAAATTCCTTTATTGCGTCAAATATCTAGCTTTATGGACTGCATTTTGCAATTTTCTGTATCCAGGTTTAAAGTCACCAATATTGCAATACGTATTATCAGCCAAAAGTGGCCATCATAACCTTGATGTCTGCTTGCATTTGAACTAACAAAAACAGAGTTGGTCCAGGGATACTTCCTTGTGGTTCACCGACTGCAATTTTCGTAGGTTTCTAGTAATTTTAGTAATTTAATTGTATTAAGAGTCGGTGCATAACGTAAGATATCAGTATTTCATAGTACTGCCTGGGTAAGTTCCTATGTAGTTTGATTTCATGTCTCGAGTGCCGAACCTTGTTTAAAGCTTCAACAACATCTAAGTTAAGGGTGGGCTAAATACAAGGTTTTAGAGTGCAATAAAATGAACAAAACTAAATTTTTTCTATGTATTATGGCTGTATTAGTAAAAGCAAACATTCCCATCAATTATGGAACACAACGTCGTTCAAGCGATAACGAAGCGGACGATCATTCGCCTAATGTCGTGCGTGAAATGCTGAGCTGTTCATATCGATGGGGAGTTAATGTTCGTGAATTGAGTCCTACACTTCTCTTCTACAGCAGCCACATTCTCGTCTGTGCGCACCATACGACGACCCACGGGGACCATGTCCACTAGCATACCAGTTTCCTGAACTTTTTGCACAAACTTGCCTACAGCGGGCGAAAACTTTTCGCCATGATTGGTATAAGCGATTAAGTAGGTATTTATTTTGTTGGTCGATTACCTTATTGAATGAATTTGAGTGTTTTTCTAAGGCTACTAAAGCCATTTCTTTCAAAACCTGAGCAGTCCCAAAGCTCTTCATATATTGGATAGAATCCGGAACAGAGCACTTAAACTGATAGCAAACAGAACTATCATAATTATCCCCATTTCTTAAATATCATCGGAATGTTTCATATACTCGTATTTCCCTGTTTTATCGCTTCTTTCACAAGCAATGCTCACTCGAAGTAGCCAGTGGCTGCATTTGATGGACATGGCTTTAAGACTTTCACACAATGTTCCACAAAGATATAACCCTTCTGTTTCAGGTCTTCGATCCAATTTCCATCACAAAATTTTTAGGCGAGTTTTATCAAGAGCTTCGCTGCTCTTCGTAAGGTGTATTCGGTACAAGCGACCTTTTTCAAACTTTTCAGGAAGTCTACTTTAAATTTTGAATTCACTGATTCATTTCTTTAGTTCATTGTTTAATCCTGCTTGTTCTACTGAGAATCTTGTAGTTTGCCATTTTCTGCGACAACTTCTTTTTGATAATATCAGGTCCCTTATTTGGTCAGGATGTTTTATTTAAGTTTCTCTGCAGTTCCAAATAGTTTCTTTCTTCTTCAGCCAAAGTGAAGTAAGGCCAAATTGGTCTTATTTCACTTTCAATAGTTGGTTTTATTGCACTTTGACAAAGCGAAATAAGGCCGAACTGCATTTTTATTATTTCATAAGCAAATTTAGCCTTATGTCGCTTTTACAAAGTGACATAAGGCCAAATCTGTTTGTGACATAAGGCCAAGCATAAAATGTTTCGTTAAAAATAAAAAAGTAGTTTTTGTCGTTAGATTCGTATAATACATAATTGTTTATCGGGGGCCGACGTTCTTGGTTTTCTTGTGAAGTGAAATAAGACCGATTTGGTCTTATTTCTTAAAATCATTTGGCCTTATTTCACTTTGTCAAAGTGAAATAAGACCAACTACTGAAAATTGGCCTTATTTCACTTTATCATCAAAGTGCAATAAGGCCAATTTTTAAAAGTTGGTCTTATTTCACTTGGCCTTATTTCACGGCACCGTTTATTGCACTGCGACCTGTAGATCTATTGTGCCCCCTCTTATAATGATGAGCTGGCTCATCCTACAGTTCTTCGTCCAAACCTATTGCCTTTTTAGTATTTGGGGCTTTTTTAGAGAGGGTAGTTTGCTCTCTTCTACCTGGTACCGTCCCAGATGGGTTTTCCTTTGGTGCATAATTGGACAGCATTTTCCCAGTATGTGTACCGGAGTTTCCTCATGCATGTTGCAGAATCTGCAAGTGGCACTGCTAACCACACCAAGTAGATTAAGGTGTCTTCTAAGTTTACAGTGTCCTGTTAGAATACCTGTTATTATTCTTAGGTTATTCCTACTTAGGTTGATACAGTTTTCGAAACGTTGCCGGTTGTAGTTCCCCAGCAGTGGCTTCGCCTGTCTCAGCCTTGGGAGTTCATTCCAGTTTTTGATTCTGTTTGCCTCCTCTTCTTGTTTAATTCTGGTTTTGATGACATTTTCACCTATTCCGCAATAGGGTTAAGGCCTTGTTAAGGGAGTTGACGCTCCTAATTTTGCTAGGGAATCTGCCTTTTCGTTTCCAAGAACACCAACGTGACCAGGTACCCAATAAAGTGTGACCCTGTTCTGTTTGCCTAGTTCGTTTAGTCTACTTATGCACTCCCCCACCAGCTTAGAGTTGATGGTGTATGAGCTTAGTGCCTTTAGTGCTGCTTGACTATCTGACATAATGGCAATGTTCTTGTTACGATAATTATTTTCGAGATTGCGATCTACGCATTTCCCTATCGCGTTTACCTCCGCTTGGAAGATGCTGGTGGACTGTCCCCATCGGTATGGAAAGTTTGGTTTTTGGCCAAAAAATTCCTGCACCAGTCCCTTCGCTTGTTCTCGATCCATTAGTGTACCATTTGATGGTATTTGTTTCGAGTGTATACTTTATATCCTCTCCTACCCAGTCTTCTTTGTTACTAAGGTGTGTAAGAAAGTTTTTCTCGAAATTATGTTTTTTGATCATTCCATCTCTTGGGATGTCAATAAGGTTTGTTATTGTGGACCTGTCAATTAGGTCCCTTTCTCTGAGACCGATAATTTTACCTGTCCCAGTTCATTCCTTTGAGAACCTCATGATTCCTCCCACTCCAGTACTTCTAATGAACTCATGTAGAGGGGATAGGTGGAGGATAACCTCAATAGCTGCGGTAGGGCAGGTTCTCATTGCTCCCGTAAACCGTAATACAGATACATGCGAGCCTTTGGATTTTTTCTAGGGTTTTCCTAGTTGTTGTTAATTCGGTTTTCTTGTGCCATGCAACCGCACCATAGGTAATGATGGGTCTTACCATCATAATGTACATCCACCTAAGGATGCTTGGTTTGCATCCCCATGACTTGCCTGCAATTCTTTTGCAAATCATCAGGGCTTTTGTGGCTTTTCCGACTATATAATCTATGTGTTTGTTCCAGAGGAGTTTACTACGAGTATCTAGTATAATTCCTAGGTATTTTACCTCTCTCTGCATTTCAATTACTTCACCAGTTAAACGGATAGGTTTCATATGTGGTAGAAGTCTTTTCCTGGTAAATGGTATAATTGTTGTCTTGGATGGGTTTATTGAAAGCCCTACAGACCTACTCCATTTACTTGTAATTATTAGTCCTCTTTGGATAATATCGCAAAGAGTTTCTTCAAACTTACCTACCGCAATCATTGCGATATCATCAGCAAATCCAATGCAGTATATGCCTTGGGAGGTAAGATTTTCTAACAATTCATCTACTACAAGACTCCACAACAAGGGTGATAGTACACCGCCCTGAGGACATCCTCTCGTTGTGATCACTTTCTTTATATTTTGTCCTGCTTGGGTCTCTGCATTTCTAGTGCCCAACATTTCTATTATCCATCTGGTTATGGTGTTGAGTACGCATTTCCTAACAAGAGCTTTGCCTACAGCCTCGTGGGACGTGTTATCGAAGGCCCCTTCTATGTCTAAGAAAGCAGCTAATACTGTTTCCTTTACATCTAAAGCTCTTTGGATTTTATTTGTTAGTTCAAACAGGGCGGTCTCGGTTGATCTGCCCGCCCTATATGCGTGTTGTCGCTGATTGAGAGGCCTACTTATTAACACTTCTGATCTTATGAAGTTGTCAATTACGTTTTCCAGAGTTTTCAGTATAACGGATGTTAAGCTTGTTGGCCTGAAAGACTTTGGATGGGTTGTGTCCTTTTCCCCTATTTTGGGAATGAAGATTACCTTAGCTGTTCTCCATAGACTTGGTATATACCCAAGAGCAATGTTACTCCGTAGAATATTAATGAGATAGGGCATAAGGAATTCTTTTCCCTTCTGCAAAAGAGCTGGGAAGATACCATCTGCACCTGGTGATTTGTAGGGTTGAAAGGTATTAATTTCCCAATCAATCCTTTTACCTGTGCAAATGGTCGTGGCTATTTTCCAGTCCTCTTTTTTTGGTATGAGAGGTGTTCTCTATACCAAGTTACCATCTAATGGTAAACTGCCTGGGAAGTGTGTGTTGAGCAGCAGGTTACACATTTGCTCTTCATTTTCGGTGAACGTTCCATCACTATACCGAAGTGCCAGCGATGTTAGTGTTTTCTCTTTTGCAAGAGCTTCATGCAGTCCCGCCGCTGCAAGGGTTGTTGAGATATTCTCACAGAAATTTGTGAAACTATTTCTTTTGGCTTTTATTAACTCTTTGTTATATATTATCAATAACGCGGAGTAATCACACCATTCCCTTGTTCTTTTTGCTTCATTGAAGAGCTTCCTAACCTTGGATTTTAGTTTAGAAAGATGTTTATTCCACCCAGGGGCATCCTTCTGTCTAGTTTTTGGTTTAAGAGGGCAACTGAGTTCATATGCCTCGTTTATTGCTCCACTAAACTCGTTAACTATAACTTCTAACTCAAGGTAGCTTTTAGTCGTACTTGCTGAACCTAGTTGTTCCAGGTTTGATTTTAGAACATTTTGGTATAGGTTTCAGTTTGTTTTCTTAGGATTTCTGCCAGGGGTATTCTCTGTAAGCAGACCTTCTAAGGTAAACACTATTATTCTGTGATCAGACATTGATGGTTCATTGGATACTCTCCAATCCTTAACCATATAAGCTACGTTCAGAGTTCCGAAAGTTAAGTCTAGGACTTCTTTTCTTGTTCTAGTAATAAAAGTGGGGGTGTTCCCTACGTTAAATATTTCTAGATTTTTTACCATCATAAAGTCTAAAAGGTACTCACCCCTTTGGTTTATTTCGGTGCTACCCCATACTGTATGGTGAGCATTTGCGTCGCATCCTATCAGTATTGGTAGCTTTTTCCGGTTGCAGTAGTCCACCAGTCTCTGTACTTCGCACGGTGGAATGTTGGCTTCATCACCAGCAAAGTAGGCTGCTGCCACAACCATCGTCTGGATACGACCCTCGATGTTGATTTGGGCCTGTATCGGGACCAGATCCCTTGTCATAAATTCTGAAAGACATATATAATTTATGTTATTTCTTATTTTAATACAAGTTCTGGGCGATTCTTCTCTCGTGTCCCATATAAGTTTAGAGTCGCTACTTGTCAACCCTCTTACCTGACCCTTATCAGTCCAGGGTTCCTGGATCAGTGCTAGCCCTAAGTTGTCCGCAGCGAACTTCCTCGCCAGGACAGGTGATGCTGTCTTCGCATGGTGTATGTTTGCCGTGTGCCGGCATCTTCTTTTATTGGCAGATGGGGGCTAATGCCCCATCATCTGCTAGCAGGTGGATTTCCTCCTCTTTAGTGGGAAGCGGTTCTGTTTGGTCCATTGGACAAGGAGAGAGATCAATGCCCTCCATCTCAATCCGGGAGTGATTGCTCTGTGGATGTGCTTGGAGTTGGTGGTTGGGTGATTGGTGTGGTTGTAGGTGTTGGAGAGGGAGGTAGGATATTTGTGCGAGGTAGGATACTTCCTTCTGTTTTCTTATCCAGTGATTCCTGGTCTTGCCTGGTAGACTCTTTTTCGGTTACCCGGGTAGAGCTGGAGGTTGTTTTCCGGAGACCATATACATTTATCTTCCCGAACTTGTAGTGGATCTGGTGGTTTGCTCTCACTATTGCCTCGACGGAATCGGCGTCAATACTTATGACTAGTAGTTGACCTTTTCCTTCAGCCGAGCTCTTAACAACTCTCCAGGTCTGCACGTTTAGTCCTTCATTTTGGGCTTTTATGAGAGCCAGTGATCTCTTGTCATCTTGAACCATACTTTTTGGTAAGAACAAAGTGATGTTCTGCATTTTTGGTATGTCATCGCCCATGCATGCATACAACTCGATGCCCTTCCAAGTGCTCAACTTGAAAGTAAGAATATTGAAAGTAAGAATAAAAACAACTCACGATGCTTCTGGTCTTTTATGAACAAGAAAAAAAATATCAAGTGGATTGCCAAAATCAATGTTTTTTAATAACGCCAAATCTAATGATATTAAACAAACTGTAGATTTCTTTGCAACGTTTTTTGAGTCAGTGTACTCGCATTCTGATTCTATGTATATCTCCTATTGAACATAATTCATATTCTTAAGTCGATATTGGTTCTCTTCGTTTAGAATTATACGAAGTTGAAAAAGCACTACAAGATCTTAAACCGAATTTCAAACCAGGAACCGATGCATCTTAAAAGAATGTTTCCAATTTCTGTCTTATCCACTCTTCCTTATTTTTAACGTATCCTTGCTATCTGGAATTTTTCTCGATGATTGGAAATCATCATATCTTATCCCTATTTTTAAATCGGGTTCCAAAAATGTTGTTGAAAATTATATAGGGATATGTAAACGAAAGTTTTCGAAAGTATAGTAAAAACTAAACTTCAATTTAAAATATTTAAAATTAAGGAACATATTACTGAATTTCAGCATGGTTTTGTAGTTGGGCGATCGACTACGTAAAACCTGGCACATTTTTCATCTTATGTTATAAACGCAATTGAGAAAGGGTTTCAGGTAGATGCAATTTACACTGATTTCAGCAAGGCTTTTGACTCAGTCAATCATAGAGTTCTCATTAAGAAAATAGAAATGTTTGGTTTTCATTCTTCAATGCTTATATAATTGGATCTCTTCATTTTTAGTTGGTAGAAGCCAAAGAGTAGTGATTGATAAGAATTTTTCAAGGCCTATAAATTGTCCGTCGGGCGTCCCATAGGGTAGTCACCTAGGTCCTCTGCTATTCAACTTATTCATAGATTATATTGTTTCTGCTTTGAAATTTTGTGATTCATTTATCTTTGCAGATGATTTAAAGATATTTTTAAAAATACAAAATGTTAATGACTGTATGAAAGTACAGTGAGACATCAATCTACTATCCAGATGGTGTAATCAGATCCTCATACCCTTCTAATGTTATATACTTCTCTAGTAAGGTCCATTCTAGAGTTTTCTGATATTATTTGGAGCCCATCTTATGAAGTACATTCTGATCGAATTGAAAAAGTTCAAAGGGGTTTTACAAAACATATTTTTGGAAAAATGAATTGAAACTTTTCACCATCTTACGAAGAAAAATGCCGGCTTCCCGGTAAACATTCACTGCAATCTAGAAGATACGTACATGAAACTATGTTCATAAGAGATCTGATTTGTAATCACATTCAGAGTCCCTTTCTTCTATCTCAAGTTCCTATTTACGCTCCTGTTAGACCACTCAGGGAACAACAATTTCTTTTCCAACCCTTGCATATAACGTATTACGGTCTAAGCGAACCAATTTCAAGATCTATAAAGTCTTTCACTGAAGTATGTCGATATTTTGACTTATGTACACATCTCAAGGGCTTGCTTCAAAAATGTTTTATTTAATTCTTTATACATATTAATAAAATTTTCTATAGTAATTTATAAATCACAAATCTTAATAAAACATTAAAATTGCTTATATTATCAATCTTTTAATTGAATATTATAATCTGTTAAGCTAAGCTTGTAGATGAAAAAATAAATAATTAAATTTGGAGGTCCTTAAATGAGCAATAGTATTTTCCTTTTCGGTCGCATTCACCTCTGTTTCCACTTCTTATTTATGGCTTTGAATTAAGACCTTTCATTCTCAGCTCCCAAAGTCTGGCACAATATTCTCATTTCAGCACTCAAATAATATCCCTGTACGCAATTTATCGCAACTTTTACATCTTTTTCCATCGATTGAGAGCTCTTTATTGTAGGTACAGGTTTCCTTTTTATGTATATATATATTTCTGAAAAGGTATAAGTCACTGAAAAACGCCCACCATTTTAATTTTTCCATCAATTTTTGTCTTTGTCTGAGTTGTTGTGTCCGGCTATTGAGAGTTATACAATGCACAGACTAAAGAAACAACAACACTAAAAAGCTCTTGAGTGTCCTTCTACGTTTTTTTTTGTCCGTGTGTATCCTGGAATAACGTTGATAGCAGCCTATTTATTATTTTTATGATATTTCATTAATTTAAGACTCTATCTATCTGGCACTGTTGTGGGAGAATGAACTTCCTCTATGGAAGTGGACGTACTTTTTCATTCAATGGCATTTATAAAGCCTCTGCGCTAGCGATTTCATTACTGTCCCTTTTGCTTGAATCGAGCGGTCCGATAGTGTCCTGTTGGAAGTAGGTCGGTACAACCTCATCCCTGTTTTTTTTTTTTTTTTTTTTTCCATATTGAAATGCCGATGAGGAGGATAACTATGAAGTGACTTCTTTCGACTCCAATGGCGCGGAAATTCGTTTTGAATTTTTTTTTTAAGCACTCCATCGTTTTGAAATATTTCCCTTCACGGAATTATTATTTTTTGCTATCGATATTATACTCGCAATATTTTGTTTCCATCGAACAAAAATTAAAGAAACGATAAAGTTCCATTTTACATATTTTATAGAATGTCCTTTAGATGGGACACAATATTGAATTTCCAATCAGTGCTTACAAGTTTTGTGTATATTTTTTGTTATATCAATTTTCAAACACTCAAAAGCTGTAGGTAAGGTATGCATGTCATAAACAGGGAATCATTAAGAATTTTCCATTAAGTAATATGCACTCAAGCCTTCAAACATCGCATCGCTTGATGTCAATCGTATTGAAAAGATGAATTCTATTATTCGAGTCAAGAGTCCGAGAGTCAGTGATAGGAATTATGTGTTCGAAAATAAAGTAATAATACATAAGGTCTTGGAAAACTCATCTTGAAACCTACACAAGCAGGCAGTTATAATACTTTGAAGATGGTTCTCAGCCCTAAATGTGACAAAGCCATTGACACTCAAGGACGTTGGTTTCGGTCATTTTATGGTCTGGTAGATAAATCAATATAAGTACTCGTAATATCGAGATGGCACTCAAACATCATACTCGTAGGAATGAGATTTTGAATGGTAATGGTATTACAAAAACACTTCTTCAATTGGTTTGTCAGTTTTCAGGTCATTAAATTAGATTGAGTCGTGTTAGATGATAGGGTAATGTTTTTAAAGGGTTTTTCAATGGAAGCTGTCTGATTTTTGTTGCCATTATGTTGTTGTTTGTTATGAAGTTGCTGGTGCACAGCAACCGTGGAAAGTAGCACGATTGAACAGCAGGCCCAAATGATAAAACTTTATTATCAAAATAGTGTTTGTTGAGAATCACGGCAACATCAGCAACATTGGCTGCTTTGACAAGTAGATGGCGCATTTCTTTGGATTAGTCCAATTTGTAGATTTATAAATTCAAAGTCAAAATGTCTTTCCTTTTCTTTTTATCAGCGAAAGCGCATGGTCGTGAACCAAATTTTACATTTTTAAAAGCAAGACCCGAAACTAAACGTAAGCATTAATTAAAACTGAAATGTTATAAAATATTAAAGTCAATGTATTTTTTAGGAAATTTTAGCACTAAAATAAATAGCTCAAAATTCGGAAATTGGTTCTTCTTATTTAGATTTAACAATCTAAAATTTCGTTTAGCGAATCAACATCATTAATATTCAGCGTTCGAAACGCTGTAGATTTGTGAATTAACTCAAATTCATTCACCAACGCATGTCGAGCACGCGCGTTTGCTATCCAAACGTTTAATCAGGTGAGTACCTTTTGATTTTTCCTTTCCCTGTGCCTTCATAAAACCAGTAAATGTACCGCACTCCGCCGCAATCACGCTATGCAGACGATTTAGTCGTCAGTGGTGGTCAAATCTTACCTCTGATTCCACCAGCGATCGCACCAAGTGTTGCGGCATCAATCGCTCCTCCTGCTGCCCCATCAATTGCACCAGTCATTGCAGGCTCAATCGCTCCACCAGCTGTACCAGAACTGGCTCAGTCAGGTACACCTCAAGCTCCCGAACCAGAAGCTGGGTATACCCCAGGTATCTCTTCATCGAATGTAAATACTCACCAACCTTTGGCATGTCAATCATCTGGGATGAACCAGAGACCTCAAAAGGCGATGTCCATAGCATCAAAAGCTTCTTCACGCAGAAGGGCCTCCCTCCAACTGAGACGTCTCGAAGAAGAAAGATTGCTACAAGAAAAGTATCTTTCGAAGAAATATCAAATTCTTGAGGACAACATTTCTGAAGACGATGACGACGTTGATGATGACGGCAACGCAGTTGAACTCCCCACGGCCACAAAAAACAACGTGGAAGACTGGTTAAGAATGCAAAACAAACAAAAAAATGCAACTTTTGTTCCAAATTTGCCTAATAATAGCACGCTAAATGACAATTGGCTAGGCCTTAATGTTAAACAAAACCCAAATAACACTTTATTGCATGTAAATAATGATAAAAGGCAATTGATTCCACAGTCTATCAATCATAATCCTATTCAACAAGAAGCCTTAAATGATATCCAAGATGCGCCGACGTTGACACGTCGGCAATTGGCTGCTAGACAATCGACACCAAAAGATCTCCCACGATTTAATGGTGATCCCGAGGACTGGGCTTTATTCATAAGCTGTTTTGAGAGCAGCACTAAAATTTGTGGGTTTTCGGCAGAAGAAAATCTTGTACGTCTTCGAGCGAGCTTGAGAGGAAAAGCACTTGATGCAGTTCGCAGCCGGCTTTCACAACCTGGCCAAGTAGACAGAATTATAAGCACATTACAAATGATGTTCGGGCGCCCTGAAATTATAATAAGCACGCTGCTTAGTAAACTTAAAAACGAACCGCATCCGAAAGCAGACAAACTAGAATCAATTCTTAAATACTCACTCGAAGTTGAAAACATATGTGCTACAATGGAAGTGTCTGGCTGCTCATCGCATTTAAACAACCCAATATTGCTACAGGAGCTAGTAGAGAGACTACCTCCCACTCTTCGTCTTAACTGGTCTTTATATAAACAAACACTTTCGGTTATTAATATATCTCAATTTAGCACCTGGTTGTTCGAAGTGGGCCGAGCCGCAAGCGATGTTACGTTTTCGAGTTATTCATGGCAAGAACAAAAACCGCGACAAGACCGATCGCATCTAAATATTCACAACGAAGTAACATCCAAAAAATGTAAAGTATGCGACAGAAATTGTACTTCAGTGGCTAAATGTCAGATGTTCCTCGACTCTACGGTACAGCAACGGTGGGTAATTCTTAAAGAAAAACACCTCTGCCGAACATGTCTTCGTCGTCATAACAACAAATGCCAATCAAGTCAGTTGTGTGAAGAAAATAACTGTCCATATCGTCATCATAAGCTTCTACACAATTTTTCATACTCGTATAACCGTACAAATACGAATGTACCAGAAAACAATATTGATAACTCGCACACTTCAAAGAAGACTAATGTTGCCGAAACTCCGAATGCTCCGAATTCAAACCCCTTCACTAAGACAGTCGCAAATAATCAACAAACTTCAACACCGTCGACATCCATCGTAGCACAAACACCATCAACTTCCATCGCATCACCATCGACTTTCATTGCAACACCAACACCGTCAAATTGTCACACTCACCCGAAGGAGAATGCAATTCTCTTCAGAGTATTGCCTATCACTTTATACGGGAAAGGGACAAAAGTAGAAACTTTCGCATTTCTTGACGACGGATCGTCTACTTCGTTGATGGAATCACAGCTAGCTGATGACCTACAGTTAAAAGGGGACATTTTACCGCTGCACTTAAAGTGGACGTCAAATGTTGTTCGCGAAGAATTAAATTCAAGAACAGTTGACGTGGATATTTCAGGAGGAAATTTAAAGCATACATTTTCAATCGAAGGTGTGCGTACGGTAGAAGATTTGGATTTACCACAACAAACTGTAAACGCAACAGATTTAAGCGAACGGTATGCACATTTAAAGGGTATTCCACTTATGTCGTTCGTTAATGCAAAACCTCGTATTTTAATAGGTTTAAAACATTGGAATTTAGGAATTCCACTTCGAACAAAAGAAGGAAATGCAAACGAACCTGTGGCTACTAAGACGCGCTTAGGCTGGGTGGTGTTTGGCCCATGTGACATAAATTCAATCAAGAATTTAAGTTTAAATTATCAATTGCATATTTGCCCGTGCCGCACCAGTGATGATTCGTTTTTGAACGATTGTGTGAAAGACTACTTCGCAATTGAAAGTATGGGAACGAAAAAAATTTTGCTGATGTCTTCAGAAGAGGATAGAGCACAGAAAATACTTGAAACTAATTCCAGAAGAATTCAAGATAATTTCGAGATCCCGTTGCTTTGGAAAAATGAAATTTTTAAAATGCCTAAAAGTGAAACCTATGCATATAACCGTCTGCAGTGTTTAGAGCGTCGGTTGGTAAGAGAGCCCCATGTTCGAATATTAATAAATAATTTAATAGAAGATTACGTTAATAAAGGTTACGCTCGGAAGATACATTCCAAATCTGAAGGAACATCAAAGACGTGGTATTTACCGATTTTCCCTGTATTCAACCCGAACAAACCAAACAAAATACGCATCGTGTGGGATGCAGCAGCCAAGGTAAATGGCGTTTCGCTCAATTCGGTTTTGTTGACTGGTCTCGATATAACCTCTCCTCTTCTTGGAATTTTGTTTCGTTTTAGAGAACGAAAAGTGGGTCTGTGCGCGGACATTAAAGAAATGTTCCACCAGATCCGAATTAAAGTTGAAGACCAAGAAGCACAACGATTCCTTTGGCGAAATGCTGAAACCAACGAAGTCGAAACATACATTCTTCAAGTCATGTCTTTTGGTGCAACGTCTTCGCCTTTTTGTGCACAATATATTAAAAACAGAAACGCGGAAGAATTTAGTCTTCAATTCCCTGATGCTGCAAATGCGATAATCAGAGATCATTACGTCGACGATTTCATTGCTAGTTATGATAGCGAAGATACCAACAAAAAGGGAAGTTCTTCAATTTTTAATGAGAATTTATGATCCATTAGGACTTATTGCCAATATTCTAGTAAACATAAAAATTTTACTGCAGTCGATATGGAGATCTGGTGTCGACTGGGACGAAAAAATTAAAACTGAACACTTCGTCATTTGGAACAAATGGCTGCGGCTATTACCTGAGATCAACAATATAAAAATTCCTCGAAGGTATCTTACAGTGCTTAACTTTGCCAATGCGGATAGTGTAGAGCTACATATATTTTGTGATGCAAGTGAAGAAGCTATGGCGTCGGCCGCGTATATTCGAGTTATATGTGGAGAAAAAGTTGAGTGTCGTTTAATAGCAGCAAAAACTAAAGTAGCACCTTTACGTCACACATCTATTCCACGAATGGAGCTTGAAGCTGCAGTTCTTGGGAGCAGATTGGCAACTACGATTATCGAAAGTCATTCGATTAAGTTTACACGGCAAGTATATTGGACTGATTCCAAAACTGTCATCTATTGGATAAGGTCACCAAGTCGCAAATTTCAACAATTCGTTTCGTTGAGGATTGGCGAAATTATTGAAAAAACTCACGCAGAATTTTGGAAATGGGTCCCTTCTAAACTTAATGTGGCAGATGAAGCCACAAAGACCCGAATGAATTTCGATTTCTCATCGCAAAGTCCTTGGAATAGAGGTCCAGACTTTCTGTGGTCAAATGAGCATTTATGGCCAAAATGTGAACTCGATTCTACGTCTATATCCCCAGGAGACGAAGTAGCTGAACATCTTCATCACAACACTGCATCAGATACATACCAACAATGGATAATTGATTTTCATAAATTTTCAAATTGGAGAAAGCTTCTCAATACCATGGCAAGAGTTTACATCTTTATAGATTGGTACTTTAATCGGAACTCAGATAAAAGTCTACAACATTTCATCGACAATGCAGAACGCTGTTTGTGGAGGCGAGCACAGATAGAAGTATTTAGTGAAGAGATCCGTCTTTTGAAAGCAACGCGTGTTTGTGACGAAGTCTTTCTTCCAAAGACAAGTATGCTGTGTAAACTATCACCGTATCTAGATGAAAACAATGTGCTAAGAATTTCCGGAAGAATAGACGCAGCACTCGGAATCGATTTTGAAACAAAAAGGCCGGTTGTTCTTCCAAAGAACCACCATATAACATTCTTGATTGTCGACTACTACCACCGTAAATTCAAACACCAATATAATGAAACAGTTGTGAACGAGGTTCGTCAGCGATTTTACATACCCAACTTGCGAGCAATGGTTAAAAATGTACAACGAAAGTGTCAGGAGTGTCGCAATCAAAGAGCTGAACCAGCGATACCTGTAATGGGCCAGCTGCCCCCTGCAAGGCTTAAAACGTTTACTAAGCCTTTCTCGTACGTTGGTATTGATTATTTTGGACCAATTCTTGTAGCAGTCGGGCGACGAATGGGAAAAAGATGGGGTGTTCTCTTTACCTGCCTTACGGTAAGAGCGATTCACGTGGAAATTGCACATTCTCTCTCCACCAGTTCCTGCATCCAAGCTTTGAAACGATTTGTCTCCAGAAGAGGTACTCCAATACAAATCTACACCGACAATGGCACCAACTTTCGTGGAGCAAGTCGGGAATTGCGAGCAGCGGTTGAAGAAATTAATGGTAAGAAACTGGTTGAAGACATACATAGGTGAGGGAAGGGTCAAATGGTCATTCATTCCTCCAGCAGCTCCACATATGGGTGGATGCTGGGAGCGATTGGTTCGATCGGTGAAGCAAACGCTTTCACAAATTAATTTCACAAGGAATCCGAGTGATGAGATGCTGCAGACAATGATGGCCGAAGTTGAAGGCATAATCAACTCTCGTCCATTGACTTATGTTCCAGTGTCTTCTGAAGATGATGAAGCCTTAACTCCCAACCATTTTTTGTTGGGTTCCTCTAACGGAGCAAAGCCCTTAGGGGAATGCAAAGATGATGGCATTATCTTAAAACAAAATTGGATGATGGCTGAGCAGTTTAGCAACTCTTTCTGGCGAAGATGGATTCGTGAGTATCTGCCGAATTTAACAAGAAGAACGAAGTGGTACCAGCATTCGAAGCCAATCTCTGTGAATGACATAGTCATCATAGCCGATGAAAAAAGCGCCAAAAACGAATGGCCTAAAGGTCGTGTATTAGAGCTTAACACCAGTCAGGATGGAAAAACTAGAAGTGTCGTCGTTCAGACGAAAACAGGAGTATATGTTCGGCCCGTTTCAAAGCTGGCTGTATTAGATGTAGCCGATTCTACTGTATCAGGTAAGCCGGATCATCACTCCATCTTACCGGGGGGGAATGTTGAGAATCACGGCAACATCGGCAACATTGGCTGCTTTGACAAGTAGATGGCGCATTTCTTTGGATTAGTCCAATTTGTAGATTTATGAATTCAAAGTCAAAATGTCTTTCCTTTTCTTTTTATCAGCGAAAGCGCATGGTCGTGAACCAAATTTTACATTTTTAAAAGCAAGACCCGAAACTAAACGTAAGCATTAATTAAAACTGAAATGTTATAAAATATTAAAGTCAATGTATTTTTTAGGAAATTTTAGCACTAAAATAAATAGCTCAAAATTCGGAAATTGGTTCTTCTTATTTAGATTTAACAGTGTTCGTAGACGTAGTGAACCTTCACAGTCGACTCTTCAGCGTTTGATGCCCAAAAGACAACTAGTTTGTAGATCAACGAGCCAACAATCGTAAGCCAAAGGAACGATCCTTGAAAGTGTACAGCAGAACCAGAACCGGTCGATCTCTTGCTGTGCACGACAACTCGGTCTTTTGCAGACTTTAACTTGGCGACTTTTGCTTCGGCACTTGGCACTGTGCTCGTACAGGATCTAGCTGACCCAGGAGCTCAAAGTTCATGACGATATAGACAACTCCAATTTTTTTTATCGAAAAATCATCTTTAGCGACGAGGCGCATTTTTGAACCAATTTCCGTGTTAACAGGTAAATAAGCCGTATGTAGGACGACACCAACCCACCCGAGATTCCACAGGTGAAAATGCAACCTCAAAAAGTAACCGTTTGGTGTGGATTTTGGGCGGGAGCGCGGTATCATTGGTCCGTACTTTTTCAAAAACGACGTTGGTGGGCCAAATTGAATCATATTGACCAAGAGGACATTTGGTTCCAGAAGACTGCGCTACGTGCCAAGCAGCGGACGTCACGATTAATATTCTGCCTGAACGGTTATCTCTCGCAGAGGTGACTGGATCTGCCCACCAAGGTCATGCAATTTGACCCTGCTAGACTTTTTCTTGTGGGACTTCCAGTTCCATGCATGACCATAACACACAAATTCAGCCAAGCCGAGACATTTGAACGATGTCATATTCCATAATCCATACATAATAATCCTAGTCAGCGAAAAAATGAAGTCTACTATCATCAGCTTTAACGCTATAAGCGAAAGGCTATGCACCCTTCGCGTGCGAGGCAAATTTACGAACATCAGCCTCATTAACGTTCGCGGACCTACGGAGGAGTCCTCAGACGAAGAAAAAGAGACTTACTACGAATAAGTCGAGAGGGCCCTCAATGCCTGTCCAAGGTATGATGTTAAAATCATCCTTGGGGATTCGAACGCAAAAATAGGTCGGGAGCCGGTATTCAGGCATTACGCAGGCACCCATAGTTTGCATGAAAACACTAATGACAATGGACTTCGAGTCTTAGAATTGGCAGCATCGAAAAACATGGTCGTTGCGAGTACCAGGTTCCCGCGTAAAGATATCTACAAAGCCACCTGGGTATCACCTGATGGAATCAGAAGTAACCAAATAGACCACATGTTGAAAGACCTTCGCCACTACTCGAACTTGATGACGGTACGAACGTACCGAGGTGCCAATATCGACTCGGATCACTATCTTGTCGGTATGGTTTTCCGAGGGCGGATTGCCTTGCGAAGACGCATTGCATCCGCCGATCAGGTTCGAATCAACACGGCTGCCCTGCGCAATGAAAACACCAGTAACACCTTTGGTAATGAGTTAGGACTCGCCCTAGAAACACCTGAATTAGGGAGAGTAAGTCCTGGAGCCAGTATGCTGGGCGTAAATGAGAAGTGGACACGTCTTAAAAATACTGTCATTAGTACTGCCAACTCCATCTTAGGCAGCAGTCGTAAAAATCGGAACGACTGGTTTGATGATGAATACAAGCTAGCGACTGAACGTAAGAATGTTGCGTACCGAGCAATGCAACAATCTCATAGAACGCGGGCACGCGAAGAGGAATATAAAGAGCTCAGAAGAACAGAAAAACGGCTTCACAGACAAAAGAAATCAGCCTGGGAGAAGAACCTAATCTGTGAAATAGAAAACAGCCGAGAGCGAGGTCCGCACCAGGCGCGGAAGTTCTACCAATCCGTCCGAAACATGACGCAGTACACACCACGCTGCACATACTGCAAGGACGGAGAGGGAAATCTGATCACAGATCCTGAAAGAATATTGGAGCGATGGGAAGTGTACTTTAATGAATTGCTAAATGGTCAGCTCACTACTTCAAGAAGAATACCCTATGTTGCCGCCACCAAGCATAGAAGAGGTTGAGAAGGCTATAGGCCGGCTTAAACAGAACAAAGCCCCGGGAGCCGATGGCATACCAGCCGAATTATTCCATCACGGCGCGCCAGCCTTACGTCAAGCAATTCATGATATTATAGTACACGTATGGGAGCAGGAAGAAATGCCAGAAGACTGGCGAAAAGGTTTAATATGCCCCATACATAAGAAGGGAGATGTCACAACGTGCAGCAATTATAGAGGTATCACGTTGTTGAGTACCGCCTATAAGATACTCTCCTCTATCCTGCAAGACCGGATAACCCCATACGCTAAAACCGTCATCGGACAATATGAGTGTGGTTTCATTCCAGGCAAATCAACAACTGTTCAGATCTTTACCCTTAGGCAGGCGAAGGAAAAATGTCTAGAATTTAACATCCCAACATACCATCTGTTTATAGATTTTAAGGCCGCCTATGCTAGCATAGCCAGGGTAGAACTTTACAAAGCCATGAGAGAATTCGGCATTCCAAATAAATTGACACGACTATGTAGGCTGACCATGACCAACGTAACAAGCCAAGTAGCCTGATTGCTATCCAGACCAATCAACATCTTTAATGGACTCCGACAAGGGGACGGTTTGGCCTGCCTCCTCTTCAACCTGGCGTTGGAGAAAGCAATCCGTGACTCTGGCACGGCAACAAGAGGGACCAGGACCATCGTCAACAGGTCCAGCCAGTTACTGGCTTACGCAGACGACATTGACATCATCGGAAGAACCGAACAAGCTGTACACGATTCCTTCATTCAGATCGAGCAGGCGGCACAAAATCTGGGGCTGCACATTAGTGAAGGTAAAACAAAGCACATGGTGGCGTCGAATGCGAGAGGAACAGTTGGTCAAACAATCAAGGTAGCGGAGCACGAATTTGAAATTCTTTGGGTCAATAGTAGCAGCCGATAACAATATAGAAGAAGATATACGCGGGCGGCTTCTCAAATCCAACAGAGCCTACTATAGTCTGTCAAAGCTCTTCAAATCCAGAAATCTCACCATAACTTCAAAACTGCTGCTGTACAGGATCATGGTCCTGCCAGTACTCACATATGGATCCGAGACTTGGGTGCTTAGCAAAAGGCACTCCGACCTCTTAGCTGCGTTCGAGAGAAAAGTCTTAAGGAGAATTGTTGGCCGCATATGTGAGGAAGGCCGATTCCGGAGACGGTACAATCATGAACTGTACGCAATCTACCTAGAAGCAGATATCGTGACAAAAATTAAGCGCGGTGGGCAGGGCACCTAGCTTGCATGAGCGAAGAGGAACCTGCTCGGGAAGTTTTTTGTGGTACATTCTATAGACCTTCGTTCTAAGTCCATTAACATTTTGGTAGTATACTTGTATTTGTTGAAGCTGCTTCTTTGGTGATATAGCATTGTCGGGCCCAAGCGAAAAGGGTTATGATTTGGAGTTTGTCTGTTTACAAATTCATAAATTATTATACCATTTGGCCAAAGTGATGATGAATTGATTAAATGAAAAACTGAATCAGGAACTCGAATTTAGAATGACGAGTACTTAGAATGGTTACGATGTAATAACTTTTCAACTTTTATCATTTAAGAAATTCCAAACTTTGATAAAAGATGGGTTTTTATATCTAGTGCATTCCTTATGGTATCAAGCTTGGAAATAAATAAAGTTCTATAGCCTTCTACAACTTGACGTTATTGGTGAATCTGAAGATGAGGAATGCAAACGAGAGATGGATGGTGTAAGTGTCGAAAGTGAAAGTTAACCAGGAATTTCTTAATTACGAGTATGTTGAGAATGATCCAAAATGGTTTGCTTCCTTTATCTAAACTCTGTAGTTTTCCTAAAATAACTTGAGAACTATAGTAAGGGGCTCTTGTTCTAATCCATTTTCTTCGATTACTATTACGAATTTTGATTAGTTAAAAGATGTAAATAAGTAGTTTGTTTGTACTATCAGAACGAATTTCTTTTTTAGGAACTGCCAGATAAGAGTTGTAAGTCAAAAGGTTCAGTTAACCTACGAGTACGTGTTTCAGTTTTTACAATTATGTAGATTTTGGGGAATTTTGTAAAATCCAACACGGGGAGTGGCATTTTAACATTTATTCTATTAAGGTCAATGGATTAGAGTGGATCGGTCGTGAAACATGGCACTCCGAGTACGTTTGCAATGGTTATTTAACAAAATTAGTTGTAGTAGAACAAGGAGCTATTGACTCAACTTTTACTATACCGTGAACTTCTGACTACCTTATATACTATTTGCATACCTTTCAACTTTGACACTGGTCTTTACCTTTCTTTGATAAATAAAAATAATTTCCGTTAAAGCGTTGACAGTAGCTAAGTGCAAAATGTTGTCCTTAGAGTCATCAGATAGATACAAAAATATTCATGTTCTATTATGCGAAAAGTCAAGTTTTTTGTTTTTCATCTGTCAACAGTTTCTATTTCCCATCGACGTTCCTTGTAAATCTTTGATCAATGACAAGGATTACAAGGACCGACGACGTTGGACGTTCGAAACAGTTCCAAATAGTTATCTGGCAAAAAGTTGTGAAAGATTTCCAGATGTTATTGCAAAATCCTTTTCGTAAAAAAAAAGAATCTGAGATAAAAATTCCGATCTTATCGTCGTCGTCGGTTTTTTTTTTTTTTTGTAACTAGTTGAGCTATTTCCACTTTTGCTAATTTGATATTTAAGGACGAACCATCGCATCGGTAGGTATGACAAAAATCCAAACAGGAACTATACTCTTCTGGAAAATACTTAATTTTTTGTCTCAACTTCTCCTTTTTCTAAGATATTTTCTTTTTATCCTGTGTATAATGATTGCAATTTTGTTCAAATGTTGTTTCCGTTTTTTTTTTTTTTTTTACAGTTGTGCATCCTGCCATTCGTCTTGTGCCACATGCAATGGCTCATCGGAGTCCCAGTGTATAACATGTCGTTCGGGGCGGTATGCGTTGGATGGCAAATGTTTAAATAGCTGCCCGGATGGTTACTATTCGGACAAAAAGCGGCAGGAGTGTGTGGCCTGTCCTACGGGCTGTGCAACATGTACCAGTAATGGATTTTGCCTGAGCTGCAAGGATAACTGGATGAAGAATAAAAAGGCAAAATGCATCGTAAACGGAAGTGAAAATTGCGATGAATGTAAGTGGATTTCATGTTTTATACTCGTATTCTTCCTTCTCTTTATTCTGCTATTTCTTTTTACATTTTTTTTTTTGTTACAATCATTCTTTCGTTAGGTTGAAGTTGGGGCAGTTGGGGTTGTGGAAGAAGGAATGTACGATGGTTTTTTTTAAGTTTTGCATGATTACAATGGTTATGGTAATGTGAGTGTGTTGTCCTTGGTCAAATGGAATTTCCATGCACATTGTGCAGATTATCATTGAATTGGCGGCGATTGTTCATCTAGAACAGTAGAACGTGCGCTGCAGAGAAGGACAATAGTGTATTCTGTTTTTTTTTTTTCTGAGTTAAACCGTGCAAGGAATGTCTAATTTGTGAATAGGTTCCTTTTTTTTAGTCTATAGTCTTTTTCATTCGTTCGGCTTCAGCTTGGGAATGTTCAGTTCATATGGTGGAAATTTGCAATTGGAGTTCTCTAATGATGCAGGCAATACGTTAAAAATGTACTTAGTTTAATTGCTCAAAAGAAAAGTTTCTCGTTTTTTTTTTCTTATTGTTTTGTAAAAAAGTTGGAAGTAAGCAATAATGGAAGGCTCAAATAGAGTACTTTTCTTTCATTCTTTCAATTAGCTTACATTAAATTTTAAGGAGTTTCATCGACTTGCTTGTTTTTGGACTAAATTATATATGTATAAGGCTTCACAGCCAATTAAACAGATTTCTTTTAATTTTATGTTTTCTCAATTATTTAGTAGTTTATGTGAAGGGGATGAAGACACTATTTCGAGCATGATGCACAAACTATTTTTTGATGAAAAGATTTATACTCGTAGGTACCTAGCATGAACTTAAAAGTACCCATATTAAGTTTGATGGGATATACAAGTCAATCGGCTTTACTTTAAATAAAATATCTACGCAAGGTGGCGCAAAATTAATAACCCTATCGGAAGGTACTATAATTTTTGCAAATGGCGTCGTAGGTTAATCGTATTTGACATTTGGCCACTAGACAGCTGCAGAGTACAAACAGACAAGCGCGTGGAATAATTGTGTCGATTTTTTGACCAATAATAAAAATAATAATAATAATAGTAATAATAATAATAAATAAAAATAATAATGAATTTCGACGTTCC
This sequence comes from Chrysotoxum bicinctum, assembly GCA_911387755.1. Lineage (NCBI taxonomy): Eukaryota > Metazoa > Arthropoda > Insecta > Diptera > Syrphidae > Chrysotoxum > Chrysotoxum bicinctum. The sequence goes on along the minus strand of OU426989.1, from coordinate 105,127,476 downwards.
GGCGCTTAACTACTCGATTTGTATAGACTGGAACCACGAGAGACGACCATACAAGGCGTGGCCGCTACCTGACTGGTCGTTCGGCCGAGAGTATCGCGTTATAGCTGCCGATTAAGACATTAAGGTACTAGTACGATCTAGAACGCCAAAAAAAAAACGCACGATTCTTGGGAATTTTTTTCTCGGAAACATTATTAAGCAATAACATAATTTTTTTAAATAATGAATACATGCGTCAAGAGTACAAACAAAAATTTTTTTGTCTTAATTTTCGAATTTTGCCCGAATTATAGAGGGCATTAACGTCGACTAATCAAAAAACACATTGTTCCATTGTGGACAGTTAATCTCCGGATCTACTGAACCGATTTTCAAAAAACTTGTTGCAACTTGATTGTTTTTATGTTTTCTAAGACAATTTACCACAATTTGACTAAAAAGATATGAACAAAAAATTGTTTGGTTTTGACTTTTTAAACAAATTGTGGTAAATTGTCTCGTAAGAAACCTTCCTTTAAATAAACCACTTTGTTTTTTTTTGTTTCAGTCTAACCAATCCTGAGATGTCAGCAATGGGACAATGTATTTTTTGATGAGTCGACGTTGGCGCCCACTATAATTCGGCCAAAATTCGAAAATTTATTTTTTTTTGTACTCTTGACGCCCATGTATTCATTATTTAAAAAAAAATTATGTTATTACCTAATAAGGTTTCCGAGAAAAAAAATTCCCAAAAATCGTGCGTTTTTTGGCGTTCTAGACCGTACTAGTACCTTAACCAATTGGACATCACCATCGAATTTTAGTGAAAGACTTATATTACACATGTTCCCGTACAAAGTCTAAACAGTGGCAGTGCATCAGTTAATGCCTACTGACCGTTCATCGCTTATTAGTTACTGTGAAGCCATCCTTAATCTCAACAACGAAGAGGACGATTTTGTGCAGAAAATCCTCATCAGCGATGAGGTGCATTTCCGCTTAAGCGGTTGCGTTAGTAAAAAAAAGTCTTTGTCCGGCTCTTTTCCAAACAAATAAGTTATTGGTCTCATTGAATATTGTCTTTTTTAAAACGGAGCGCCTTCAAAACCTTCGCCCCAAATAAAACAGTTCCAATATACAATGAGATTTTGCAACATATACTCGTATTGTTGTTTTACTGTAGTGTTCCGCAGGGTGCCGACTTAAGGTCCTTATTGTTTATTTTCTTTATTACTATTAATGACTTGGCTTCGTTTTCTTATAAACTCCATGAAGGATCTTTGGCTGAGTCCCGGGAGCTTTCTATCCTCAGCGATCCCGAGCATGCTGCTTCCAGTTATCTAGGTCAAATGCTCTGGAATCTGCGATGACTTTTAAGATTCGGAGATTCGGTCTTACTTGTCGCCTGTGGGGCGGGCGGGATTGTACGGCGGGTTTGAGTAGTATGGCATGTCCAGGGCTTCACTGAACTCTCTATTGTTTTCCTCCCAATTGCACAGACAGGCCTTTGCGCCTGGGTGCTGTGGAGGTCAACTTTAGTTGATGTTCTTTGGGGCCTGCTCAGCTGAATTACCAGCGAGTCGGAATAGTACCTTACCTTTAGCTTGTCTTTCCACGTTCCTGTCGACCTCCTCGTGGTGCTCGTGGATAGGTTACGAGAGTAACTGAACCGACTAGATGGGAACAAAAACGGGACGGTATCCATTAAAAGTAGGAATCCGCTAAGGAGTGTGTTACAACTCACCTGAGGAGTACGCATATCTGGACGTGATTTCTACTTCAATCAGGTCTGGAAAAACGTATATCTAATAAGACTGGTAGGTCTTGGGGCTTTTGTAGGAAGTACCTATCTACAAGTGTGGCCCAAGAGGTTGCGAAGCTTACCAGATGCTATATTCTGGTGCCACGGGAAATAGTTGCCCAAGGAAAGTGAGCAGTATGTCTTCGGGCTCTCTTATTCTATCTCCGATAGAGAAGTGCAGCTGTCGCATACAAAGCGAGCAATCCATGAAGTTTGTAAACAATAGCGTATCGTCTTCGGGCTCTCCTATTCTGTCTTCGGATGGTGAGGTGCAGCTGTCGCGTGCGTGTTTGCTCTCTTCAGGCTATCTATGAGGTAGGCCCCCCTAGTGGGAGTATCGTGGTGGCTGTGGTTTATTCCATAGCGGAGACGTATGGTTTCCAGGCGTGCCTGGATTCAAGAGGTGTAGATAGACCTCGACTCTAAGCAAGAGGTGTTTCATGCCTACAACATGTTACAGCTTTGCTACTAAGATGGCTTCGGCTATCTTGGGGTTAATGGTCAGGACTTCAATCTGACTCCGATGGTGGTAGGCCACTCGTGGGGTAAAGGCGTAATAGCCAGGTATCCACGTAAAACACACGACACTACTTGTCGCCTGTGGGATGGAATTCGAAGACTCTTAGTTGTCCGTCGAATATCCGGCGAAGAATATTTCTTTCGAAAGAGCCAAGTTCCAAGTATCATCTCTTCCTTTCTGCTTATAGTCCAACAATCGTAGTATTAATGGTTTTGTACAGCGTGCACTTCGTCTTAATAGTGACGAGTTTTGAACGCTTTTGTTTTTCGTCGTCGGATTTATACTAAGGTTTCGTTTGTGGAGTAAATATTAACTGTAAGGTAGATGAACTCCTTAACTGCCTCGAAGACCAAAAATCGCAGGATAGCGCATCTCCTTGCCGAAACCCTGTGCATATTAGGAATAGTTCGGAGAAGTTGCTCCCCAGTTGTACATTGCACCGCCTGTTTTCCAATGTCACAGGGCACAGTTGAATCAGTTTTCTCGGAATCCCGAGTTCGTCCATCGCCAAATAGAGCTCCTGACGATGAATGCCATCATAAGCGACTTTGAAGTCGCTAATTATATGGCTAGTCTCGACTTAAAATTCGTTGGTCTTTTCTGTTGGTGAATCTGCCGGGCCGGAAACTGACTTAATTATTACAGAACCGTTAAGGTCACTCACATAGCACGTTGGGTAGCATCTTATAAGCAACAATTAGGAGGGATATGCCTCGATAGTTCTTGCAAGGCATAGATCACCTTTTTTGTAGATGGGGAATATGGAGCTGATTGTCCAGTCATCGGGCATGCTTCCTTCAACCATACCATTGATTGATGGTTTGATGCATGCATCCTAGCCTAATATCACCTCCGTATTTGAAGAGCTCTGCATGTGAGACATCAGATCCTGTGGCCTAGTTGTTCTTGTAGTTAGCTAAGCATACCTTTCGTATACTGGATGGCCGACCTGGTTTTTCATTGATTGAAAACAGCTTGTGTTATTGCCCTATTAAACGGTCTATGTATATGATGTCCATTTAACAGCTGCTTGAAAGAATCTACAATTTCCTGTGCTTCGGTGACTCGGTTTTTTCGTTCGAGTTCCGGTCTTGAAACCAGCAGCCAGTTGCTTGGATTTCTTATAAAAGCAATTTAGCCACAGTCAAAGTAGCTGCCTGTGTGTCTTTTGTTCAGGTCTTTAGAGTCCCTTAAATCAATTGATATCAATCTTCAATAGATAATCTTATCAATTCAAAATCTATTAGAGTTTGAGAAAATATTTCTGTCATGACATTTCAAAATAGCACTTATACTTGTAAACTTGGTAATTACGTAAGCTTTAACGTTGGTATTCAGGGGATTAAATATACCTATGAGTAACCCAACACATATAACAGAATTTCAATCGCTCTAATTAAAATTAAAACTTCCATTAGCTACATATCTACTTAAGCCGGGGACTTTTAATTGAATTGAAAATTCAAATTCACCGTTCTGATAATAATCTCATTGATATAATAGAGAATTATTACTCCAACTTCATCTATTACCACCATTGATAACCCAATGTAATTAAACCCTTGACCAAACATATAATCCCAACACACAATTTTAGAATATTAACCTCATCTCCTTGCGATCACGTGGCACTCAAGCTTTGTATTATGAATGAATTTTAAAGGATTTAATGACGTTAGAGCTCAACTCATCCCCTAAATGGTTACTAATCGTCACTGGAATTACGTTTATAAATTTTTAAATGGGTCAGAGTGACGTGATGGGTTGGTTCTGCAAAAATGATTTTATCTCCTCTTTAAGCCATATAACCATTACCGCATTTCGCAATAAACAGAGTCACCAGGTTGAAAGAAACAGAAACATAAAAATAAATCACGAGCAATGCGCTCACTTGTCTCGTCCTTCCGGTCCGTTTTGCAGAAAAAGAGGTTATCAAGGCTATGACAGCACTTACGCCCATTATCAGCCCATATATGTACTATATGGGAACATATAAGCCGTTGGTATATACGACAACGAGCTCTCGAGGTACTCTTAGTAGACTCACCATCACGAAGAGCAACGTTAGGAAAAAAAAAAAACAGAAACCTTTTATGATCACGGGAATAACTTTTCTTTCTTTTCTAAAAACTCTCATCGTCATGGCTATCACCATCATCGTCATTGTCCTTGTTGTCGTCACCATAACCAACCATCATCAAGTAAGAAGGTGGATGAGTTTGGACGGTGAAAAGGGACAATAAAAAGCTGTGCGTTTATATAGTGACCATTGCCAGGCTCTATCAAATGGTTTCGCACAGATCTTTTAAGGTTTGTATCCTGTGGTTAATGTAAAGCGTGCGAATGAATAATTCTGCCATACGAGTACACAGGGTGTTTCATGAAGTTAATAAACATTTTAACTGGCATATTCTACTTTGCTCTGCTTTTTAAATCTGCAGTTAAATATAAGATTTCTTTTTAAAATAGCCCCGGTATCGTTTTAGCTATAAAGTAAGAAGGTAAATCCGATGGTCATGGTCAATCGGTGAAGCAATTGTGTATTTTAAAAATATGGCTTAGTTTCCATGCTTAATTTTAACTTAAAGACTCCTCAACTTCTTTTCAGAGGAAGCTATACAAGGATGACTTTAGTACGCATAACCGAGCTTACTGACCAAAAATTAAGTGAATGAGGCAAAAATTTGATGAAATTCAATGAGACCAATTTCCTCTTTCAACGGAAACAATATGTCAAAATCCCATTTTTAATCAATACATTTTTTATCGAAACATCGTATGTTGCTCACATTTGAATCCAAACATTTTACTTACCTAATGTGGCGCTATAATCTGAGGACTTTGGGATTTAAGCATCCATTAATGGGATATTCATAAGAAAGTATGCCATATCTAAAAGGTCAATAATTTGTCACAAAAGGTCGGTTAGTTTCAGTAGTTGGTCACGATGAGGTTAAGTTGATGACTTATGAATTTTTAAATCTTTTTCAAGATCACTGTTAGAGAATGTTAAAACCCTATTTGTGAGGAAATTAAAAAAAACAAAAAAAATATATAAATCCTCTGAAAATTGTCCGTTGGATTCAGTAACTGGTCGGTCAGACGATTTTTTATCAAATGGAACAACATAACCTGAAACAATTTTTTTTTGAAAATCTCACCGCGCCCATTCTGAGATGAACCTGGACCCAAGCAAATGAGCTTCTTCTACCCACTACAGTCCCTAGCTAGCTGCTCCGATTTACATGACACCTCAGTCATTGAATTTTGAATCGGACAATTCTTCTAGGGGTGTTGTGCTGCTCAGTAGCTATCGGGAATCGGCAGAAAATTGAAAAATTGGTGGTCTCCTCGGTTTCTGCTAACACATGGAATGGTTAGGAATTATTATTAAAGCTTTAAGCTCGTAAACATCCGTAATGGCCTCTAACCTATACATTTTTAAAATGTTGGTGTACAGTACGGACACGGATTACTTCTCTCTAAATCCGAAAATATATAGCTTTGTTCTATTTTATGTGTTGAAATGCCCCAAATGCTCTTAGGTATAGGCTTTTACTCCTGTACATCGAACTAGATCCTAAGCGTGTGGACCTATGTGCTTTAATTTCGGAACACAGAACTTTTATGTGATTCCTTGCTCGAATTTTTGGCTTAGCTCATCTAGAACGGGTATCTGTTATGATGAATATTTTCGGTTTGGGTTTAATAGTTCCCGGGTTATTGTGCCCCCGTTAAGAGCTGAATGAGATTTCTGGTACTAAAGCTCTTCCTCTATGTCTTTGAAGCACGAGCGTATCACATCTACTTTATGTATGCTCCGATGTTCCCTCGTGAGCATTTCAGAATCTGCACGTGACACTAGGCACAAGGTTGAGAATATTGAAAACTTTTCTCACTTTTGCAGTGTTCAGTGAGGAGACCTGGGGCCAAATTACCGCATCAGTTTTCGAATGATACGTGACTGAATTATGCGAGTTTGGCATTACCGCTTACGTCATCCAATTGATTTCACTTATTTGACATTTTCATTCGATCACTAATGGGACTCACTCCCTCGGTCACTGAAGCGGTAATTTGGCCCCTGTTATTAGTCTATAGTTGTTCCAGCTTAAACTGAAACAAGATGTAAAGTGTTCTTGGTTATAGCTCCCAAGAAGCATTTCGGGAGCGTCTTTCCTAATTTTCCGGTGTGTTTCCTAAGGGTTGACAGGCCCAGGGTTTTGCAGGAACCATCTGGAAGTGACGGGTTCAAATCTAAGAGTTTCCGAAGCTTGAGACAAAGACTCGGATTAATCCGGGTTGGAATCGCCTAGGAGACTCCATGAAATGACAAAGTTGCGAAGCTCGACCGGAAGCTTAATTCTGGAACCATGGGATATAGTGCCCATTTGAGTTTAAGGATTGAGTTTTATCCTCTGCTCAAACTCTATCTATGAGGTATGCCCCCTAGTGGGAGCATCATGGTGGCTTGGTTTTTCAAGATTTTTTCTTGAATTCAAGAGGTGTTAGATAGACCTCGCATGTGCATATGCTGCAACATATCACAACTTTGCGACCGTTATAGCTTGCTATATCGGGGTTAATGGTCAGGACTAAGTCTGACTCCGATGGAGGTAGGCCTCCCGTGGGGTAAAACCGGAAACGGTAGGCATCCACTTTAAACAATAAGACGATCTTGTCCCGTTGGCCAATTAGGTTTGACATTATTATTCTGTTAAACCTGCTCACACACTCCCATGCAGATTTCTTACTGATGGCATAGAAATTTAACGCTTTGAGTGCTATTTGAATGTCCAACATAATGGCAATGTTTTGTTTGCGGTAGTTTCTTTCGAGATAACGCTTGACACGTTTTTCTATGACATTCAATTCTGCCTAGAATATCCCATCGACAGAGAAAGTTTCGTTCGGGGCCCACAAATATCCACACTCGCGTTTGAAACCTTCTCGATCCATCACTTAACCATTTGATGGCATTTGCATTGAGAGAGTAGTTCACTGTTTCGCCTACCCACTCTCCTTACTTCGCTCTGAAGTAGGGCCATTTGCATTACTGGAATTGCTCCATTAATGCATATGCCTGCGAGCCTTTGAACTTTTTCTAGCGATGTCCCATTTGTAGCTAGTTTGCTTCTTTTGTGTCACGAAACTCCACCATAGGTAATAATAGGTCCTACTCTCATGGTATATATCCAGATCTAAGGATGTTTGCTTTGCAACCACATGATATGCCTGCATGTCTCATGAATATCTTAAGGGCTTTTGTAGCTTTTCCGAGAGTTTTTTCGACATATTTATTCTGAGCAAGTTATTTCACCTCCATCACTAGCTAACCTTATAAGTTTCATGCGCGGCAGAAATCGTTTGTTAATAATAAACACCATTTCCTATAAATTGTCCAGTCATCTCTGTGAGAGATAACCTTACCCTCCAATCGGTAATGAAGAATGACAACCCTCTCATCCTCTACGCCGCCGCCGTCCTCCCGGAACCATATGTCGTCTAGGTCAATATGGTTCAATTTGGGGTACAAGGAATTGGTTATCATGGGCCCTGTAGCGCTCGCCATTGACGGTGACCACCTCACCAACGTCGTTTTCGAAAAAAATTTCAGACCACTGACCGCCGCCCGCCGGCCGGCCCGAAATCCACAGTAAACGGTAACTTTTTCAACATGCATTGTCACCTGTGAAACTTCGTGTGGGTTGGAGTCGTCCTACTCGTATATACGGCAATTTTACTTGTTAACACAGCCATTTATTCAAAAATGCGTCTTGTCGCTAAAGATGATTTTTGAGACAAAATAGGAGTTCTCTATGGTCATGAACTTTGAGCTCCTGGGTTAGTTGGATTTTGTACGGGTGTAGGCCCAATTCCCGATGCAAAATTCACCCAGAATCGTCTTTTGGTTTAACGTGAGTACCTGCCGATTACCGGCTCTACCCCACGGGAGGCCTACCTCCATCGGAGTCAGATTGGGTCCTGACCATTAACCCCGACACAGCCGAAGCCATTTCGGTCGCAAAGATGTGACATGTTGCAGGCATAAACACACCTCTTGCTTAGGAGGCGAGGTCTATCTAACACCTCTTGAATCCAGGCACACCTGGAAACCTTGTGTCTCCGCATTCGGAATAAACCACGCCACGACGATACTCCCACTAGGGTGCCTACCTCATAGATAGTCTGAGAAAGAGAGCACGCAGGCGACAGCTGCACCTCTCTATCCGAAGATAGAATAAGAGAGCCAGAAGACGTACGCTATAGCCCTCAGACTCCTGGGCACTATCTCCCGTGGTGCCGGAATATGGCTTCCGGTCGAGCTTCGCCACCATTAAGGTCACTTACAGATGAAGTTCCTGCAAAACTTCACACACACACAGCTAAAGTCGAGGTAGAAACCATCAACCAAGAATGTGCACTCCTTAGCGGTTTTCTCTTTAAGGAAACCGTCCAGATTGTTCCCATCTAGCTGGTTCAGTTACTTGCGTAACCTATCTACAGGCACCACGAGGAGGTCGATAGGAACCTGGAGTGTAGAATTGTCAAATAGTAGCAATACCGGCCCACCGAAGTGGACGAGCTATTCGAAAGTCCAGACCATGAATCATGCATTTACCACCTCACCACCATCCAACAACCATGGCCTTATGCTAGCCGCCACCCATTATGATCATGGAATTACGCATGTTGTACGCGGACTGGCATGTTACCATGCCGTGCATAATCTTGGACTTACGTTCGCTGCCATGGTCCGATGTATAATTCAGTAGCAACACAAGTTCATTGGTCAAGTCTCTCAGAGCCCCGGACAAGCATTAAACTACTACCGACTCTACACTCCCACCTGCGCAAAATTCACCCAGTTAAAATATGCGAAAGGCCGAGTTGTTGTGCACGACGCAGGAGCAAGGGACTACCTCGGGTTCTGCTGTAACCACGCTTTCATGGTTCGCCGTGATTTTCGCGGTCGATCTTTTGTTCCTTTGACGTATGATTGTTGGCTGATTAATTTCAGAACTGGTCGTCGCAAATTCGGCTATCAAACTTTGATATGTTGACTGTGAAGTGACACCTCAAAATGGGCGCAAGGTTTTCACTATAACGAACACGGACGTGCTGTTCAATCGTGTTACTTGCTAAGGTGATTTGGCATCAGTAACTAAATAATTAACAACACATTTGACAGATGTCACCAAACCCTTTACAATGACATCAGCATCTCAATGCATCGTAAGCCTTGGGAAGTAATACTTTCTAGCATTTCATCCACACCAAGTGTAAGAGTGCTCCTCCTTGAGACCGGGCTCTTGTTGTGATGAGCTTTTGAACCTATGCTTCCACTGTTTTTGGGTCTAGTATTTCATGTGCTTAGTGTACGGCCTCACAAGAGGTGTTGGGAGGAATGTTTCTTTTAGCTCATATAAAATGGTTTGATGTTATACAGTGCTCTCAAAAATAACTCGAGAGATCTTGATTAAACTTCATACCAGGAATTTTTGATTATTTCCTCATTCGCTTATAATTAGCTTGACCACTTTTCTTTCGCTATCGCACAAGGGTACTATTAAGTGATAGGAATAATAATCAGCCCTATCGAGGAATCCGTTCAGAGAAAATTATTTTCCGATTTGTTCGTAATCGGAGAATTTTCTACCCAGGTACCCTGTTCGATTGACATATCGGAAAATCTTCCTATAAAATGGGACGCTCATCAACGCATTGCAATTAAGTACATATAGCAAAGAATTTTTGACAGTTGTGCGTTAAATTTCTTCGAAAATTCTTTGATAGCAAATAGTTGCGGATTATTTGAAGAAACACGTAATAGAATGAATGCGATTGTATGCTTCATTTTTGTTTGTTCTGAAGTGGGTATCTCGAACGAAATCTAAGTTCCGATCGGAATGGGACCTCGATTGGGCTGAATATCGCATTATAAAATCTTACATCACAAAATCAGAGAAGTTTATAACATTTCAGTACATTTGACTTCTTCAAACTTTCCTGTAACAACATCCGTTCCAGCCTAACCATTTAACCTCTTACTGTATGCCTTCAATGCTTGGCCACGTGTGCATTGAACGACAAGCTCTAGTCCGTGCGGTGCAGTCGGACAATATTTTTCCAAATCCTCAAGAATTCTTATACACATTTAATTTTTATCCTAACTCACCTCAACTCACCCAGGTCACTCATCAACCTATTGCGGAAAAAACATACACAATATAATCATTTGTCTCTGAATTTGCTCACTTTAATTATTGCTGTGAGGCACTGACACTCCCACTTCTGCCTCCAACGATTATATAATATAACACCCTGTAAGACCTGTCCAAGGGAAGTTCAACTGATGTTCAACGATGTCCGGTAATTTCTTCCCCCACACATTATAAGAGACATAGTCGCATAAAATGGCAAAACCATAATGGGGGAATGTGGACTTGAAATATCGTGCATTTGTGCGACTATCCGCACTTTTATGTACGGAATGATGTTTTTATACACAAACCAGTAACGTATATGTACATATTTGTATGTAGGTTATCCTTCCTGTGCCTTACAATGAGTTCTTCATCTTTTCTCGGTGACTTTTGTAATTTACTGCCCTCCTACAGACATGGGCTTTACCAACAGCTTGGTAATTCGTTCGCTTTGGTCGGTGGTCGCAGATCCCGGTTAACGTTTCCGAGACCGTCTGCAGAAAATTGCATGAAATATATAGCGAGGGTATGGATAAGCCCTAATGGAATGGGAAGGTAGGATATCCTGTCCGATTTTCCATAAATGTCTTTATGGCAGGCAGGGAGAAAATGACCGATATGGACTCTGTACGTATTATGTTGTGTGAAAAAGGAGAAAAAAAGCACTATGAGATGAACGTTAATTACAGCGCCTTCTTGAAATCCTCGAAACTTAATAAGGATTTATAACCAGTGTTTTAATGTTAAGGCTGGGAAATTGCTGCAAGTGTAAGAATTGACTTGGTCCAGGAAATGGAGTTGGCTTAACACGACAAGACAGACTGACATGTCTATGGAAGACCAAGCTATAACTTACAACGCGCAACTTAATGGAACGGTTTGATGACAGCCTCAAAATTAATTGCTGAGCAATTGAATCTGTCAAGTTTGTTTTTCGTTTTTTTTTGACAAAAAATGTTATTAACTCTCACTAAAACCAAAACAACAAAAATTGACAAGACGTCATTCTGGAGGAGAAATTAAGTCAGTTTAGTGGAGTGGAAATTTTATTTGATTGGATATATTATGTAGAAACATAGAAAAGGGGGTGCTATGGACATATCAAAGAGAAGATGGCAAATTTTTCACATGACTTATTTTAATAGTAGGTTAGATTGACCATAAATTTGATCTGGACAAAGGGCTTGAAAAAATATGGTTCATATGACGAATTTTGTTTTGAAAAAATATTGTTTGGTTTTAAAATTGGCAACACTGTTTCTCGTGACAACACATTTGACAACTGACAGATGAGTTTTATTCAGTATATTTTTTGCTTAAGTGCGCCATTTTGATACCTGATACCGTGAGAACGTCTGGATTGAATTGATATAAGAAATTGTGGACATTCTCACGGAGTCATCCAGTTTGGATTGAGTACAAAAATATGAAAGGAGCTAGTAGGTTTTGATGTCGCTTATTGTGTGTTTAATCTCGCACAGTCATCCGGAAATTAGACCACTCACTCAGCCAGACCACCATAATCATCCGAAATCATCTTCACTGATAAGCAGCTTGTTGACTGGTACTGAAAAAGTAGCCGATCTGATCTGATTGAGTGATCATCCGGCCTCCCGCACCCTAGGCCTCAGTTCGCTAACTCGGGATCAAAGAGGTCAACCGAGCGGCACGGCGGCGGCGCTGAAGTAACCGAAGCTCGCCCTAGAGCCATTTCGTCGCGTTGAGAAAATAGATCAAGTCTTTGATTTTAATTTCCGAAAGCTCGTCAGTGTCATCAAAAATGCCAATCCTAATGATTGTGCTCTAAATTTGGCCAGGCATTTGGAGAGGAAATGGAGGACTGTTTCCTTTTCCATTTGGTTCTACATCTATGACAGTTTGTCCTGTGAGGAATGACTAGCTTCGCTGCATGCTCTCTTATTGGCCAGTGTTCGCTGGAGGTAGCTACTGTCCTGGCTATGTCTTTCCAGGGTCTGGATATCAGATAAAGCGTTCGGGATTTTTTATAGGTAGACCAAATCTTTCTCGTTATAATGCAGTTAGTTTGATTTGTTAAGAAGAACTAAGAAAATATTACTCTTCATAACTCCGAGCAGAAGATTGACTCTTTCCACAAGTGATTTATGAAGGACTGATCCTTACTTGGTCAGCTCGTCCGCTCGTTCATTCCCACAATGACCCAGAATCGATAACAGTGACATTGAGGCTAGCAAGTTCATTCTGGCATTGCTGAACCGATTTGGAGGATGATGTACTAGAATTAAAGGCTTCAACAGCCGCCTGAGTGTCTGTGATAATAGCCGCAGTCCGGTTCTTTGAGTAGCTTGCATACTTCCCAGTTAAGCAGTTATTCAGTTGGAAAAACACTAGCCAATTCGGGAAGCCTAAACGACCTAGATATCTTCCGAGTGTTAGAAAAGATTCCTGAACCAACACCACACTCGATCTTTGAGCCATCAGTAAAGATAGTTGTGTCGAATCTTCGGTCACTACGTCATCATCCCTGTCTTTTCTTGACGGAAATATAATCTTAAAATCTTTATAAATACAACAGCCCGAAAAGTGACTTACAACTCTCAACCATTCCTGTGTAACTGTTGCCAGGAATGGGCCTACAATTTTCTGGCGGATCCCGAACGGCTTATGATCAGCAGTTTTCATGACAAAAGATACCCTTAGAGGATTTTTCTATTCCTCGCAAGAGGCATTACACCCCTGAATAACTTTTTTTTTGCAGTGGCTGTGAATCCAACCCAAGAACTACTGCATGTCCAAAATCTTTACTGATGCCCATTTTGGGGGTGCAGTAGTCAGTGGGAGTCAAGCAAATCTTTATCGGGATGTTCAACTCCGTAATATTTGCTGTGGCAATAAGGTTTGGCAATCCAAGACTTCTATTTCCTTAGTCTTAATGCGCTGCAAGATACTTGATACTTAATGTGTAAAACAAGTGATTTAAGGCACAGAAAAATGGGTAAGGCATCAAGATCTTAGAGCTCCTGTTGTGCCCACGGTAACGCTAGCAGTTCTTTGTCCCTTCTTCAGTTTTCGACGTTATATGCTTTGGTAAGAGCGGGCCACCATACAATCGAAGCATCGGTCGCACCAAGGATGTGAATGTCCACAAAATCATCCTAAATTAAATACCCCACTTTTTACTAAAGGTCTTACTACAGGCGTAGCAATCTATGCATGCCTTTTTAACCCTTTCTTCAATATCCAGTTTCCAGTTTACTTTGGGTTTAGAACAACACCGACATGTTTTGCACTGGCAGAGAGCAAGAGTGTTTGACCGTTGAATTGAACTCTCCCATCCAGGAAGCCAATAAAGAAAAAACAGACGTTTTGGTATAGTTGTGCGAGGAGGGTGATAAAGGGTGTTTCAGTTGGCACAGGTAGATTTTAGCGGACTGTGGCGGCCATGTTATTTTTGTGAAATCTGTCAAATCTCTCTATTATTCATTATCATTAACTATTGCCAAAGAAGCATGGCAAAACTTCATTATGAAAATGAGTGTTCGTTAATGCAAACGTTGCACCCATTTTACGGCAGACGTGGTGGCCTTTGGCAATAGACTCTTCAACGTTTGGTGGCCATATTCGAACGGTGGCGAACGGTTCGGTTATCATGTAGCCAACATACGTTTTTTAAAAGGAACAAAAGATCGACCGAGAGCATCTTCACAGTCCATAAAAGAAGAACTCGAGGCAGTCGATTCATCGCCATGCACAAGAACTCGGCCTTTCGTTGCCTTCAAATTGGCGAATTTTGCGTCGGCAATTGGGCCTCAAAATTTATGACCATAGACAAAGAAATTTATTCGCTGACTGGCATTCGGAGCGTTTGAAAGAGGACCCCATTTTTGGCCGAAAAATCATCCTTACCGACGAGAAGCATTTTTGGATGAAAAGCTGTTTTATCGAGCAAAATTGACATACAAGAATATGGGACGACACCAACACACACGAGGTTCATTATTTGACAATGCATTCTCAAAAAGTTACAGTTTTGTCTGGGTTTTGAGCTGGCGGCGACATTGGTCATTTCTTTTTCGAAGAGGACGGTGGTGGTGAGGTGGTCACCGGCAATAGTGAGAACTACAAACCAATTATAACCAATTTCCCACCGACCGAATTGATACATATGGACCTAAACGCCATGTCGTTCCAGCATTCATTCTCCATTAAGAATTTGAGGGTAAGATTATCTCTCGCAGAGGTAATGTGACTTGGATACCAAAGTTATACGGTTTGACCGTGCTACTTTTTATATTGTGGGGTTTCCATGAGTTGCAGAAGATTTAGCAAAGAAACCACAATCGACCAATGCCCTTAAGGGATTCATTGAAAAATAGACCATTCGGATCCGTGCCATCATAAGAAGCGGAGCTGGGCATTTGAAGGATTTCATGTTCAATACATAATCACGGACATAGTCCTATTAAATAAAAGAAGAATTTCTGTTATACCTCAGAGACAGCATGTTTTATTCCAATTCAACATATACCCGCCCTTATTAAGAAACCCCTTAAAAAATCACTCTCAGAAATATCTCATTCCAAATTATTAAAAAAAAAAAAATTACTAAGATTTATTTAAAAAAAAATAAACTGTAAACTCAGTAAAAACAATACGACAAGTTTTCCTTTTTATTGTTTTTTCGTGAGATCTTCTTGGTATACCTTCATCATCGGCTCGACAACCGGGTTCCGGTCCTGGCCTCTTTCAGCAAGTCTCTCCACCTATCCCGGTCTCTAGCCGACGCCATCCAGTTGCGCACCCCAAGGCTTCGGGCGTCCTGGTGTACGCCATCTCTCCAGCGCAAGCATGGTCTACCACGCTGTCGTCTACCATAGAATGTACCACAAAGAACTTTCCGAGCAGGTTCCTCTTCGCTCATGCGAGCTAGGTGCCCTGCCCACCGGAGTCTACCGAGCTTAATTTTTGTCACGATATCTGCTTCTAGGTAGATTGCGTACAGTTCATGATTGTACCGTCTCCGGAATCGTCCTTCCTCACATATGGGGCCAACAATTCTCCTTAAGACTTTTCTCTCGAACGCAGCTAAGAGGTCGGAGTGCCTTTTGCTAAGCACCCAAGTCTCGGATCTATACCATATGTGAGTACTGGCAGGACCATGGTCCTGTACAGCAGCAGTTTTGAAGTTATGGTGAGATTTCTGGATTTGAAGAGCTTTGACAGACTATAGTAGGCTCTGTTGGATTTGAGAAGCCGCCCGCGTATTTCTTTTTCTATATTGTTATCGGCTGCTACTATTGACACAAGGTATTTAAAGGATTGCACCACTTCAAATTCGTGCTCCGCTACCTTGATTGTTTGACCAACTGTTCCTCTCGCATTCGACGCCACCATGTACTTTGTTTTACTTTCACTAATGTGCAGCCCCAGATTTTGTGCCGCCTGCTCGATTTGGATGAAGGAATCGTGTACAGCTTGTTCGGTTCTTCCGGTGATGTCAATGTGGTCTGTGTAAGCCAGTAACTGGCTGGACCTTATGACGATGGTCCATCTTGTTGCCGTGCCAGAGTCACGAATTGCTTTCTCCAACCCCAGGTTGAAGAGGAGGCAGGCCAAACCGTCTCCTTGTCGGAGTCTATTAAAGATGTTGATTGGTCTGGATAGCAATCCGGCTATTTTTACTTG
Organism: Chrysotoxum bicinctum; assembly: GCA_911387755.1. Taxonomy (NCBI): domain Eukaryota; kingdom Metazoa; phylum Arthropoda; class Insecta; order Diptera; family Syrphidae; genus Chrysotoxum; species Chrysotoxum bicinctum. The sequence continues at coordinate 105,111,302 of OU426989.1, read as the reverse complement.
GCTTGTTACGTCGTGTCAATTTATTTGGGATGCCGAATTCTCTCATGGCTTTGTAAAGTTCTACCCTGGCTATGCTATCATAGGCGGCCTTAAAGTCTATAAACAGATGGTATGTTGGGATGTTAAATTCTAGACATTTTTCCATCGCCTGCCTAAGGGTATACCTTACCAACATAAAAAGAACGCTTTTATGAGGTCATTGTTAAATCGGTTAGACTTTCCCCAAATTAACCGGAAATTAAAATTTTAATCATTAAGATAGGTCAAACGATGGTGAAGGTATATGTAACAGCTCTTATCGAACGGATATGGAAATACATATGACAATATTTTCCCTCTTTACGGTCTTCCATTTTTATTTCGAAATTAATGACTACTCCTCCAATAAAAAAGTCTTCCTTTCCCTTTTTTTGTTTGTTAATTTTAAGTTCGATAATCATGAGAGAATTATCATCTGTCTATGTATGTATGGCATCAGCCATGAAAATTCAAAATTCACATATCATTTTTCCTGTTTAACGACTTTTTAATAAACGGTGCGCCAAATGCAAGTTTCTTTTTAAAAATGCAATAAAATGGCCAAAATTTAATTTTTTACAAGTATTGTGGCTTTATTAGTAAGAGCAAACATTCCCATTAATTATGGAACTCAACGACGTTTTAAGTGGCTGCCTCAGCTCGCTTCGCAGCAGCGCATTCTGTCACTCCAATTTTCCAGAACCTTGTTGATGTTTTCGGGCTGTAGATCTAGGATTGCTCTGATGATATTGTGCTTGAATCGTTTCCGGATTGTTGGTATAATATCGGTCCTTTATGGTTCTCCACAAAAAAAAAATCTAAAGGGGTCAATTTGCAGCGCCCGAGGCGGTCAATTGACATAGCCAAGACGGCTAATAACACGATCTGGGAATTTTGTGTGCAAAAGATCAATTATGGCATGACTCGCCATCTTTCATGAACCAGAGGTCGTCCAAATACATGTCTTCAATTTCAGTGAAAAAAAAGTCGGTTAACATGGCTCTCTAACGCTCACCGTTGACCGAAACGTTGCTCCCCAGCCTTATTTTCGAAGAAAAATGGTCCAATGATGCCACCACTCCACAATCCTCACTCACTCTCTGTGGATGAAACTGCTTTTGGACAATAACGTGCGGGTTTTCCGAGTCCAAGATGCGGCAATTTTGTTTCTCAACTTAGCCGCCGAAATGAAAATGCGCCTCGTCAGAAAAGATGAATTTTCGCCCAAAATCGTTGTCCAATTCAAGCTGTTCTAAGGCCCAAACTGCGAAGCGATAATAATAGCTGATGGTCTTGCGCCTTCAATTGCTAAGTCAATTGAACCTTGTTGGCGAATAATCCGAGATCTTTGTGCAGAATTCTCCTCAGGCTAGTACGTGAAATGTTAAGTTGTTGAGATCGGTGGCGAGTTGATGTTCGTCAATTGAGTCTCCCACTCTCGGCTACATTCTCGTCTGTGCGCACCGTACTACGACGGGGCCCATGAGTGTTGTCCTCTAGTATACCAGTGTCACGAACTTTTTGCTTACAGCAGGCGCGGTTGGCGGTTCATTTTGGCCAAAACTTCTTTTCAATAAACGCACTGTTGGGGCTACACAGCACTCACTTTTAAAATAAGTTTTCAATAGTTCTCAACGTTGTTCAAGCGTAAAGCGACTCATTTCGTTCCGCGGAGGTATGATACTTACCTTCTGTCAAGACTTCGAGCTGTCAGTGTCAAAATAACCCTTGATTTAAAAAGAAACCACTAGATGGCCCACCCTGTATATTTTTCTTAATTAACCATCCACATTTAAATTTTATTTTGATAAATTTTCGTTTTTTTTTTCAGCTGAATACTACGATAATGGCCATTGTCATCCATGCCACTCAACTTGCGAGTCCTGTGACGGTCCAACGGAACGAAATTGCCTCAGTTGTCCGCAAAGTCTGTTGCTGCAGACGAATCGATGCGTTAGCACCTGCGATGAAGGATTCTACATGGAAGCCGGTGTCTGTGCCAAATGCTTGCACACATGCACTCAGTGTGTGTCCCGGATGAACTGTACAACATGCGCTAAAGGACTGCAATTACAAAGTGGCGAATGCAGGACTACTTGTGCGGATGGGTAATTAAAATCCTTTGTTTGTTCGCTTCTTCGTCTACCCACAACTATACTATCACCCACCCTAACCATCGTCGTCATTGTCTACCAATTTTTGTATCTCTGTGTGCACCGGGTGTATTTCATTTCGGTCCTTCGCACTCAGTCTCCATGGTGTTTGTATTTGCCTTGGGAGATTTACTCCTTTGGAGCTCCGTATACTCATATATGACCAATTCCCTCCGAGCTGGAAGCATTTAATCAAAATTGGATGTCATTTGTGTCTTTCACCATCTCATGAAGCCTTAAAGTGTTCAGATTTCAAACAAGTCGGAAATTTTACAAGTTCTTGTTTTGCAAAACCGTTTGGAGTTTTCAATTTGAATCGGCTAGAAACTGAAAAAAAAGTCATTTGACACAACGAGCTCAACACACATGCACTGACATTTGACAAAAAGCTAATGAAATGTTTATGGTAATTATTTTGAGGACTGGCTTCGTATGACACCCACCCGTAACAAGCACACAGATCAGTCACTTTTTTCACCAAAGAAGAGACGATGATGACGATGGTGGGTATAAACTTTGACCGATGATGATACCAACATATATAACAAAAGCTGACCAAAATGGATGGCTGAGGAGACAACGACTAACCTTACACTTTGACATTTTCGTTTTTACAGATATTACAGCGACCGTGGCACCTGTGCCAAGTGCTATCTAAGTTGTCACACTTGCAGTGGACCGAGACGTGACCAGTGTGTACAATGTCCTGCTGGTTGGCAATTGGCCAGTGGCGAGTGCCATCCTGAGTGTCCGGAGGGCTTTTATAAATCAGAATTCGGATGTCAGAAATGTCATCACTATTGCAAAACGTGCAACGGTAAGTATATACCTACTTATGTAGTCTTGGGAATAAACACGTTACAAATGTTCTGGGTGTCATGATGGGGTGATGAAAGAGAAGAGATGGTGTGACTTTTTTGAAGAAGATTCTTTACCCTTCAAGTTGAAAACTCATCTTGGAAAGTATTCTTCTATCATTTAAGGGTGTTGAAATCTTCATGGTTATGTTGAAATGGAAATGTCTTATGTTTTTTAAGATGAACTTTGAATAACGCTGTTGGACTGGAAGGTTTTAAAGCTTTGTAAATTCATACTGGCAGTTGGTACTTAATTTCAGCTACTAATCCTCAAACTAATGTTTCACACTTCCTTATCTTCATGTTTAAATGAAATTAATATCCTTAAGAGTCCTCCTGATGATATGTGTTGACGTAAGCAGTTTTTCTGAAGTTATTTGCACTAAAAAAATTATAAAATGACGAAATTACATACAGTGGCGATGCATGCTAATAATGTAGACATAACTCCAACTTAACATATACTCGTACATTTATATCTCTTCACTTTAATATGCAACTCAATTCAATGACAAAGATAATAAATCCCATGGAGTAGGTGCACGTAATGAAGTGGAAAGTAAAGTATTATGGTTCATAATCGAACAGCTTTCGCTGATAAAGTAGTCACAAGAGGATGACTTTAACTCCTATAAAGGGCACTCAACGTATATTCGACAGGAAAGCTGATTATGTAATGCTTGGTTAAGGATCTCATTTAAATTCACAAATGAAGTTGGATGCGAGAAACTGAATCTTAAACTTTGTAAGAGTTTAAAAAAAGAGTTATAAATAAAATAAGAGAAGACTGAATTTGGCATTAACTCCTCGGCGTACAGTATTTACCACTTGGTGTGATGGAAAGAGGTATTGCAATCGATTTAATATCCTACTCTCTTGCGAAGTAGTGGTGAATGCTCTAAGAATATTTCTTATCATGAAAAAGTGCCTCTCATCTTAAATTGCAGGTCCTCTCATTTCCAATAGCCAATAACACCCACACACAAAGTTTCTAGGCCCCGGTTCTAAAGAAAATTGTGTTCCTCAGGGCTAAGTCGATACTTTGCGAAAGCTCATAGACTTCACGATTGTACATATCTTCTGGTTAGTTTTGCCTTCCTTGGTCAAAAAATTATTTTTCAAAAGAGCAGAGTATCACCTCTCTCTTTCTATTAATTGTCCAACCCTTGTGGTCTTGAATTAGAATTGACAGTCTAAGGTTTTTCCTGAACGTGCACTTGGTCTTAAACGTGGGGACTCATTTATTTCGCCAAACCGAAGAAGCAACGGCTTACAAGGGTGAGTCTTCGTCGGATCTTTACTAAGGTGGTCGTTTGTGGAGATAATACAGGGTGTGTTTTATGTTCCAGGTCGAAGTATTTTTTTTTTGTCAATAACTTTTAAATGTACAATTTTATAATTTATATTTTATTGATTGATTTATTGGTCTTTTACTGGAATATAATGTCGGTCATAATAGGCTCCTTGGCCGTGGCACAAAGGCTAGCTCTTTTAAGAACATCTTGCATAACATAATTTCGCAGACTTCTGTTGTAATTTCAGCAATTTCGCTTTTAGTGTTGCTCTTAAGGATTGAGGTTATGGTTCGTTTGTTGATGTACAGCTTTTCCTTCAAGTACCTCCAAAAGGAGAAATCGGGAAGCGTCAAATTGGGTTATCTTAGGGCCCAGTTGATATCACCACTTCTTGACATAATTCGGCCGGGAAAATTTCTTGCAAAATTTACATCGTATACCATGAGCTGCGTGACATGTGGCTCCGTCTCATTAGAAGCACATTTTCTATAGGCCTAATTAATCCGACTCGGGCACAAGGAAGTCGTCCAACATGTTCCGATAGCGGATCACCAGTAACTATTACAGCTTTGCCTATGACTCACAAGTAAATATGGCCCAATTACTCCGCTCACGCTCCGGTCCAAATGGCACGCAATACAATCAATCTTCGAGGGTTTTCAGTGCCCTAATAGCAGCTATTCTAATTATTAACAAAGCCAACCAAGTCCAAATTTACTTCATCGCAGATCAAAACTTTTTGTCAAAAATGGCAATCTCACCGATGTTAATGGTAATTTCCCTGGAACTGTAATCAATTGTTATCGTACACTCTTCGCGACTGTCAAATGCCAACTGACAAATTTCAGTCGTTCATAAATTGTGACCACATCAAATTAACCTAGAACATAAAACGCACCCTGTATTTATACTTCGAGGTAGAAAAACGTGACGTTTTGTCCCACTCGATCGTAGAACTGTGTCCATCGTTCATTTTGAAAGATCGAATCAACAAATGATTGATTGGTTCAAGAATTCGTTCTGTTCAATCAATCGTTCATTCAATCAAAATCATTTTTTCCCAGCCATTTTTTCTTCAAACGTTTCGTTCTGACCGAGACCGAAACAATGTGAAAATGAACGAAAGTTTGGCTTATTTCGATTTTGTTCACACCATCTTCTATTGTATATAAAATGAATAATATGCATTCCGTTTCATTTCCATTCCTGTTTTGGTATTATCAAATGACTGGGAAAAAGTTGAATGAACGAAACATAACTTTTTTTCGTTCGTTCACTTTATGTTCATCGGTTTCAGTGGCAAGAGATTTACATTGGGCGATTAATTGAATTGGTCTATTGTGATTGCAATCAATCAATCTTTTTGGTGAATGGGTCACAAAAACCGAATCCATAGCGATTGACACAGCTCTAATCCATCGATAGATGTTTTTTTCTTTTTTGGTACTTATATAGGTACTTGATCTTGTCCTCATTTACTTTAAGACCAACAAGTTTCGCCTAATCTTCAATCGCCTTATGGACTATTACAGAGCATTGGAAACGGCCTATAACATTGACAGATATTTTTGTTGGTCACCTTCTTGTAAATTAAGTCGATAGTCCAGTCATCGGACATGCTTCCTTCTATCATTTTTTCGCCCACACGTTTTCTTCTTTTTTTAAGACCAAAAATAACGGTACCTACCATACGATTTTTTTTTGAAATTTTATAAATATTTTTTTTCTCAAAAACTGTTCGACAGATTTAATAAATAAAAATACAAAAAAAATTTATTTAGTTAAAACTAGGTAATGGTTGAAAAAAATTTCCGAAAAATGGTTATTGAGGATACCCCTCAAAGAACATTTTTTTTTTGTTTTCGATTTTCCCAAAAACGGTACAACCCATAATTTTTGTTTTGCTAAAGCTCCCCAAAAACTTGAATAGAATTGGGTATTCAAATTTTCAAACAATTTTTTTTGGATTTAAATTTTTTTTTTTAAACGCAATATTTCGAAAACCCCATGCTAGGTTTTTTTTTAAAACTGGATAAAAAATAGTTTTTTCAATATAATCTACAAGATGTGAGAAGAAAAATTATTTTAGCTAAAAGTTAAGGTACCTACCATACAAATGTTAAAAAATGATTTTCAAAAATCGTATTTTTCTCGAAAATGGCACCTAAAATTTTGATTAAAATTTTGAAATTAAGATATTACAGCTTGAACCTACCATAGAAGCATTTTTTCAAATTTTGAATTACTCATTATCGACATAACGGTTTTTAATCAAATTTTTTATAGAGATGCTTCTAAAAAATTTAAAAAAACATTTATTTCAAAACTTAAAAAAAGTATTTTATGAATTTTTGAAAAAAAAACATTTATTTTTGGAAAATTCGATATTTCAAAAACGGCTTCATATTTTTTTTTGGAAATTCAATTTCTATTCGAACCATAATAAAAACTTAAGGTTGGCGTACTAAATTTTTTTCTTAAAATTCTTTTAAAAATGTTGGATATAAAAGCTTATTTTTTTAAAAACCACTACAACGACTTACAATTTTTGTTCTTGCATAAATTCATGTTTACATAGCAATAGCATTCTCTTTTTATCTCTTACTAATAAAAGAATTTAAAAAATTAATTTTATCCTTAGGAACAGTTTTCTCTAATAACATTCGTTTTTAAAATTCCTAGTCTATTACATAGCAGCAAGTTCGTGCGACACAGTCGTGCATTTTTTTTTTATAAGACTTACAGCGGGTGTTTCGGTCGTGAGACTCAAACTGATCAGCTAAAATAGTGCACTTAATAATGCAGATAAAGTTTTGGAACGTCTGGAATACAATGGCACTTAATCGTGTTGCAGAAAAATATATTTGATTTGAAGTTTGGCAGGTCTTGATTATCTGAGGATGTGTTCGTTGTTTTTTGTTTTCATTTTATAGTTTATTTTTACTAGAGCAAAAATGAGGTGGTCTGAAATAATAATCTACCATTGGACGTAAATATTTAATGTGTTGATCAATTAACATCACTAAAAACTTATCAATACTTACAATGTTGTCCTTAAATGTGTATCTATATACGTGTAATTTGTGTCAATACAAATCTAAAATCAAATAAAGACGTATTTTGTATTCTTTTGCTTTCTGGTCACAGTTATTACTAAACACTATAAGGGAATGCCTATCAATTAGGTAAGGTTATAAAATTTCATAGAACGATGAATGCAATGATAATAGATAAAAGATTTATGAAAATATAAAAAAAAATGGCATTATATATTTAGCCTTGCAAAAAAGTAGTTTGACTACTTTGCGGTGACATTTGGAACAAAATCCATTAAATCATCTACGATTACGATCTCCCGTTTAATGAACTGTCAAACTATAATGTTAACCAAAGAGATAACTGAAATGACACTTATGCAGGATTAAATCGAGAAGTTGTCATATTTTTGTATACCAATATTTAAATTAAGAGATAATCGTGTAAAAAAACTGAAGAGTCCAAATGACGTTTAATCGTCACTACATCGTGTAAATATTGGGTGACTTGAAATTTGTTTTCAAGTTTATTTACGTTAAGTTTTTCCGAAATGATTTTGACAACAAATTGTGAAGATTCCTTAGAAATTTCAAATTACCAATCACAACCATATATTGTATGGCCACCATTTTGCAAATACATAATGGACCAATATCAACGTTTTGTCTGAGAAATAAGGTGTATTCACGATTCGGTGTGATAGGTTTTGGACTCCAACAACGAAATAAACTTACTAAAATCTTACAAGACTTTTGCATTTTGACATTTTTTTTATTCATCATCATCGGCTCGACAACCGGGTTCCGGCCCTGGCCTCTTTCAACAAGTCTCTCCACCTATCCCGGTCTCTAGCCGACGCCATCCAGTTGCGCACCCCAAGGCTTCGGGCGTCCTGGTCTACGCCATCTCTCCAGCGCAAGCATGGTCTACCACGCTGTCGTCTACCATAGAATGTACCACAAAGAACTTTCCGAGCATGTTCCTCTTCGCTCATGCGAGCTAGGTGCCCTGCCCACCGGAGTCTACCGAGCTTAATTTTTGTCACGATATCTGCTTCTAGGTAGATTGCGTACAGTTCATGATTGTACCGTCTCCGGAATCGTCCTTCCTCACATATGGGGCCAACAATTCTCCTTAAGACTTTTCTCTCGAACGCAGCTAGGAGGTCGGAGTGCCTTTTGCTAAGCACCCAAGTCTCGGATCCATATGTGAGTACTGGCAGGACCATAGTCCTGTACACCAGCAGTTTTGAAGTTATGGTGAGATTTCTGGATTTGAAGAGCTTTGACAGACTATAGTAGGCTCTGTTGGATTTGAGAAGCCGCCCGCGTATTTCTTCTTCTATATTGTTATCGGCTGCTACTATTGACCCAAGGTATTTAAAGGATTGCACCACTTCAAATTCGTGCTCCGCTACCTTGATTGTTTGACCAACTGTTCCTCTCGCATTCGACGCCACCAAGTACTTTGTTTTAACTTCACTAATGTGCAGCCCCAGATTTTGTGCCGCCTGCTCGATCTTTTTTTTATTACTACATGAAAATACAATGGTTTAAAATTTGTAATTTTGTTTGACAGCTCACCAAATGTCATTTCGTTTTGTCAGCTGTTATTCGATTCTGCTTTTTCTTTGCGAATAATATAGAAATGGAAATGTCAAAAATTAAATTTTGACATTTGCTTTGGCGTTGCTATTAATTACGAAAAGTGTGTTTACAATCGATTGAATTACCGACTTGGCTGTAATACTATAGGCGTGTTTTATTGGTAATCTATATCTAGCGCAGTAATACAAGCACCAAAAAACACTTTATTCACTCTTTAACTCACTCTTAATAATCTCCCAAAGTTGGTATCAGTGTATTATGTGCCAAAACCCTTCTACTTGTTGAGTTAACTTACACGAAAGATTTGTATCTGGTTTTCAAGCTGGAGTTAAAATATTCATGAAAATGCAGATCGAGTTGAGTTAGAGTTTTTTTCACTATTAAAATTTGCATTAAGGTTACAAAAGTTCGAATATATGTATATCTTTTTTCTACTATTCTACAATTGTATTCCTTTATTTTTACATTTGTAAAAAAAAAATCTATTTTATTTGCTTTATACTGAATTCTTTTGAGTGTTGGAGATTTTAAACAGCCTATTATATTAAGGTAATATTAAATACTTTTTATATATTTCCTAAATTTAAATAGGTTTCCAACTAATTCTTAACTTTAAACATTCTCTAACTAATATCGTACTAAGACAATGTGGTTTAATAAATGGCTTCTGAGCACACCTAACACAATGACAGTTCGTGCAAAACACTAAGTAAACAGACCTATTTTGACGTTTGTAAATGTCAAAGAGTCATATGAAGTTAGCACGATACTAAAAAAAATATGTATTCGATGAGTTTAACTTTAAAAAAAGGTAGAGAAAGTATGATGCTCAATTCGATTAAAATTTTGCATAATCGTTGCCTTAACCTAGTTTTATACTAAATAAGCTTTAACATCGTATAAATTCAACTAAATTTTTGTGCAAATTTTGTCAGTTGTCATATAAATTCAGCCTAATGCCGCAGTAACACGACATTACTGAACAAATGCCAGTGTACTGATAAAACATACCAATCGAAACTATTCGCCTTCGTGTAAATTGATTCAATATTTAATGACAAAATTAATGACAGTAGTGTTAAATCGTAATTATGGTATGAATTAAAATTTTGCATGTGAAAAAATATTTGTTCTGCAAATTAATACCAACGAACACACCCTCAAGCATGCCAACATATATTTTTTCGGACACCACCTAAACACCTCCTACATTTCAACATCCGAAACTCCATCTTCAATAAAATATTCTTTTCAATTGCTAGCTTATTTTTATTCACTAATGGTTTGTTGTTGTTTTCCATGTTAAATTATGCGATGTAGCGTATTCACTAACCAATAAAACACGGCTTATGTTCCCAACCAAACAAAATGCATACGTAATTTCAACTGAAAAGTTTTTATATTTCAAATTGGTGAAAAAAGATTTCATGGAGGTTTTGCCGAGATCGCTGTTAAAACTCTAGATTTCAACGAAATCTTGCTACGCTAATTTGAAATCTCAACAAGTTTCAGATGAAATACCAGATTTCGGTTCGGTGGGAACATAGTATAAGGCTTAAGTCGTTATCCATTCCATCGACTTTCAATGTCTTTTATTTGAGAATTATTGCTATCGTGTCGTAAGTGAGCTTTTGTGTATTAGACTATTGGCTTAGTAAGGCCTGGAAAGCCTTACAAAAATATTCATGAATTAATCAGTTTTTTGCAAATAACTGTGAAATGATGCATGTGAAAAGTATTTGTCAACGGCCTAGGCTTTGATGAAAGCATCGCTTCCCATTCCCATCGATCAGCAAAATCAAGGATCATTGTGCGTGGTTCGTACTTGGATGGGGGACCGTTCAATACCAACCGTGTGCTGTGGAAATCTGTTTCTTCTGTTTTTCTTTCTTTCTGTATGTGTCTCTCTCTCTGTTGTAATATCTACGGAGCAGTGTAATATGTAATGTAATGTGTAATGTAAAGTAGTTCCAGAAAACTTGATGTATGATGCAATTTTATTAGACAAAGTTTGATATACATCTATTATGTCTTATGAATATCAAATTTTGATTTCAACTTTTGAAAAGAATAGGCATTGTCTGTATGATAAAACTTCCTTTCATATCATCCTGGTTCCTCATAGAGTTGTTTTATCGATTTGTATAAACATTTCCTAACATCCATCTCGATGAGTTGCACTTAATAATTATTATGATGACGTTTGTGCTGTGTTTGGAAAATTAACGCCACCTTCAGGTGGTCATCTCACATATACTCGTACCTTTAAAAGTTTTCCACCACTCTTAATAATAAATTTTCCAACAGGAGCTGGCCCATTGGCGTGCACAGCATGTCCTCTTCATTTCATGTTAGACGGAGGTCTATGCATGGAATGTTTGGGATCGCAGTTCTATGATTCACCAACGCAAACGTGCAAAACATGCCATGAATCGTGTCGTTCGTGCAGCGGTCCTGGACAGTACTCATGTCAAACCTGTGCATTCCCTCAACACCTGGATCGTCTCAATAATCAATGTGTGCCTTGCTGTCCTACAGATTCAACCCCCGAGGATCAATCCTGCTGCCATTGTGATAAAGAGAGTGGTAAGTCAAAGTGTTTCGTTGTGGTTCTTGGACGGATGTCTCTATTCCGGATGTTTGTGTGTGTGTTTTTTTTTAATGTGTTTGTTATTCTTTGCAGGAGGATGCATCAATGCTTCACCAGCTGGGAAGCGGAGAATTGCAGCTGGAGCGGAGCAGCAATTCGGCAGCCCATACAACAGTTTCGATGATAGCTCTTCGAATAGTGTCCTCTCACGTGTTGGTTCACCTCTTACGACAATTACTGCTATTGCGGTTGCCGGATGTCTCCTCATTGTCACTGTGTTTGCTGTCATCTTTGCCATCTTACAGGTAAGCTTTATTGTGTAGATACAAGGGTATATATGTATGTTTGCTCTGTTCAGAGATACTCGTAGGTGGCAGTAGTTCTTAATGGCGAACTTATTTCTCTTACAATGCCTTGTCGTTGTCGGAGTCTGTACATCTCTGTACTGAAGAATCGCTTCCTTCCATAACAAGGTTATACTAGAAAGCAATTAACTATTTAAAGTGGCATCTAAGGGCGCCACCTATGTAGCTGCATCAAAACCATCATCAATTGTAGGAGGAAACGGCAGATGATTGGACTCATGGTTGCAATGGAAATACTATATTCCAGCAATTAGCAGAGTGAATTACGTTTGAGTGCAGCTTTGACTGTTTGCCCTTTCTACATTACATAAATGTACATTGAAATTCATATTGGAGAGTCGGTATCTGTAAGCAGAGTAAAGTTGATGGATATGTTTCACCCTTAGGGCCGTGTTCATGTGTATGGATACTTAAAGGATTGCAATCTCACACTTCAAATAGTGTTGAAAATGTTTTAATTAAAACACCTTTATGAATTTATATGAAATAAGTTGGAATATTAACTTGTTCTACACCCAGTTTTATTTTAAAAAAATTAAAGAATTTATGATGTCTGTTACACGCTGTCAGAATAAGCTTGATCGCCATCTTGTTAAAATTTAATTATTTCCAAATCCTTTGATCTGTCAAAAAAGGTAATAAAGAAAGAAATTTGTTTGTAGTTTTGTCGTAAGCTAAAATTAAACAATTGACACTTACACGTTTATGTGAAATTACCTACTAAGACCAAAAAATCGCAGTCGCAAAACATAGGCTTGTCCGCATTCCTGGTTTTGAATCGCTCGATTTTTTAGCAGATAGAAATGATAAAAGTGAATGCATACATAAATAGATACGACTAAAAATCGCAGCGGTTAAATAAATATACTAAAATTTAGTTTTAAGGCAAGGAACGCCCTTGGCATTTTTTGTCGTTGTGATTGAAAAATCGCAGTTGAACCAAATTTTAAAAAAATGCACGCACTTTTAGATATTTGTCGTCACAAAATATGCCACATAGACACACACTTACCATATCATTCTATTTGTTTGTGATTTAGTAATCGCGCGACAGATAACCGCAAGTGAGTATACGTATTACGTATACCATTATCATAATCGGCAACAAAATACATTTTATTAGTCGTTACCATTTCTTTGAAATACATAGAGATAAACCCAAGTGAGCAGATCACGCTAAACTTAAGCTCCTCATTACTCTCCATTCTCTAAACATTACATAGTTAGAATTCTAGCCAAAATGATGACATAAGTTGTTTATAGATAAATATGTCTCAGAAAGCGGCTGTTCTTTAAAAAGAAAAAACATTCAAAAAAATTTGTTTTCAAGATTCTGCTCTTTGTCTGAGCTAAATGTTTTGTTCCCGAATAGTTTTCGTTTTCGATTTTAATTTTTACTTACTTACTTACTTAGGTTCTCAGGCCTTTCATGTCCGTGGGGGACCCCTAGTGGGGCATAGGGCATCCACAACGCCAGCTCGCCATCGTGTTCGGTTCCTGGATATGAGTCGCAACTCTTGCCTAGTTGGGCTGACTTCTCATCGACTGTCCTTCTCCATGAGCTTCTCGGTCGTCCAGCTCTTCTTCCTTCTAAAATGAGCGATTTCCACTGCATTGCATGCGCCGCAATACAGTTGTCGCCTATCGAAGCGAGTGTCCGATCCACTGTCACTTTCGTCGTCGTATAATAGAGTCAATAGGTTTCTGACCCGTTTTCCTGAGGAGCTCTTCGTTTGATATACGATTAGGCCAGAAAAGGATGTTTCGTAGACATCTATTTGCAGCTTCTTAGTTACACCTACTGTTACTTTCCAAGTTCTGCAACCGTAAGGTAAAGCGGATTCGACGTTGGATCGAAACAGCCGTAGCTTGGTTCTTAAGCCTAGAGAGTTATTCCTCCACATATTTCTAAACATACCGAAAGCAGCCTTTGCCTTCCCGATTCGACTACTGATGTCCTGTTCGGTGCCACCCTCGGTAGTTCGCTCGCAGGACATCGATTATCACCAACAGAAAAAATATTGGTGACAGCATGCAGCCCTGCCTGACTCCACTTTGGACTTCAAACTCTTTCCCTTTTTCCCTTTTTCCTTTTCCACTCATTTGGAAATCCCAAGCTTTCTTTATGAGTGGATGCAGGAGTTCGCTCAATGTCGTTGGCGCCCCCTTGTAGAAGCTCTGCAGGAATGCCATCCAGTCCTACTGCTTTGTTGGTCTTTAGTGCTTTTTCATTTTCATTTTTACAAACAATTATTCCATGTGATAAATATTTAAAGATAAGTGGTATACTCGTACAGTTAAAAACAAAAATTTTATTTTATTTTTACCTGGGGCTCCGTAGTACCCGTTTAAAGTGCTTTGATACATTTTAGTTTGGTTAAACTTTGTATGGGAACTTAAATTCTGTCCGATCTTCGTACTAGGATTGCCGGCTATCTTGAATTAAAGTTACTTTATTTTTTTTTTGTGATAAACATCATGTTAACATTTTAATTAACGAATTACAATTTCAACATGGTATTTAAAGGAGAACTTTGCTCGTAATTGGTACGATATTGCGTTATGTATATAGGATCAGGTAAAACTCTCAAGAGACGTATTTACACATTAAAATTCATGCGAGACAAAAGGTCCAAGGCGTCAATATACCCGTCAATTAGTTTTGAAAATTACAACAAAACATAAATAAGAATGTCTAGTCTCAAGACTAGGGAGATCAATAGGTATAAGGCGGCTATTATATGGAGGAAGATTTAATGGGCTCCCGAAGAGCAAATTTTAGGAATCTGTTTTGAATATTTTTATGGCGCCTATAATACGGGAACCACACCTTGCTCTGTAATGGGTCTGTATTGAATTTGCCTTAATGCATGCCGCTATACTGCATTTATATTTAACAGATGAACGCCATTGAAACTGAAAGATAAAACAGACATTTTTCGTTTATAACCTTACACTTTGCGATATTCAAGAACAAATAATTACGTCAAGACCAGTTATAAAAACCATTTAAATCAATTTGTAGCTTTTCGCAGTCCAGATTATTGAAAAATGGTTTTAAGTATGTTGGCACCATCAGCGTATATGGGTCATTTTTTAAAAATTGACATTTTTTTTTGATCGTTTGAAAAAAAAAATTTTTTCAGTTTTTCTTGGGTTTTAATTTCTAAATCTATAGTAAACAAGTAGAAAAGTAGATCTCCGAGTTGCGCAAAAATAATTTCAAATATTTTCCATTTTACGAGTATTTTTTGATAAAAATTTAAATTTTAAATTTCGAATGTACTAAAAATGTTCTTTTCTTGCATAAAATAACAATAATCCACAAAATAAATAGTAACAATAGATAGTTGAAATTTTGTGGAAAGCAACTAAATTTAATAGGATAATTAATAAAAAAGTTGTTTGTTTACGAAATGATTTTGTTTAAAAGCATAAAAGAGTCAAAAAAATATTTTTAAATAACGGCACATAACTTTCTTGGAAATTTTACGGTACCAATACTGTAAGGAATGATGAAATATATTTATATTTATCTAGAATATAACAAAATTAATAATAATATGAGCCATTATAACCTAAAAGAACATTTATTAAAAAACAAATACGAAAATGGCCACGGAGATTACAGGCCACGGAGATTACAAAATCAACTATTTCTTAATATTAATATAGTAAATGTAATTCAATGTCATCCAAATTATATTAGGTTCAAGTATGAGTAAATACCTTTCTTTTGGCGGTGGTTAGACTAAAAAATATTTATACGGTACAAAGATAACAAGGCCACGGAGATTACACTGAATTTTTACTCGGATGAAAAAACCATGGAACTTGTCACACTCGTTCAACTAAGTATTCGGACAACAAAACAAATTTTTTTTTTGTTGGCATATCATAAAATTGAAGTTTGAGAGAAGGCCTTTCAAACGACAAGGCCCAAAATTAAATAAAAAATCATTTTCATCATTAAAAATATTAATAAAACTGATTAAGCATGAAAATCACATCCAAAAAAGGCCACGGAGATTACACATTATTAATTACCATGGCTATTCGTTACCATCAATCGATCTGCAAATTTTTTCTTATAATGCTGACATATAAATACAGTTCCATGCCAAATTTCAAGTCTTTAAATTAAAATGCAAAAAAAATAGAAGCTATAACGCTAAAAATGTAATTTTTTTAAAACGACCCATATAAGACAGTTTGAGTATTTTAAAACTAATGAAATATCATTTATAAATAATATAAACATAATTGGTCCTAAATGGCTGCCCTGAGGAACTTCAGAATCAACTTTTTACTTTTTTAATGATAGCCAAGAAAATTTACAGAATAGGATCAATCAATGAATTTTACACTTAAATCGACCTTAATTATTTTCTTGTAAGAAAACTGTAAGTGAACTTTGTCGAAAGCCTTACTAAAATCAGTTAGGACACAATACGTTTGTTGCGAGAAAAATCTCACGAAACTATGTTGATTGGGTACGGTAAACGATTTTTTATAAAAATTTAATGTTTTACAAATAATGGACGATAATTATCAATTTTATCTCTCCTTCCTTTTGTATGAAAAGGAAATCTGAATGATTGTTGCTTGTATGAAATCTTACACGAAACAAGTGAAAATTTAAAAATGACAGCAAGAGCCATCGACAAAATGACAACAGATTTTTTTTAAAACAGAAGCTGGTATCAAATGTGTCGTTCTCTTCTAAATTAGTAATACTTATGTTAACATTTTTATCATTCAAGTGAGAATATGATTTCAAATGACGAAATAATTGATTATTTTCGTCAAGATTATCACAGTTGGAAAAGTCACAGATGTATGCACTTTGAAAAAAGTCTGAATATAGTTGTGTAATAATACGAGGATGGTGGTGTGAGGTTTTGGGTGTTTAAGGCTAGGCGCGCATATTAAAATTTTTAGTTGCACAACTGTTTGGTTGCTTATAGAAAACAGATGAACTATTTGGTTGAATGTCCGCGCATGTGCATATAATTATTTGTTACACAAAATAGCGAACTTATTTTACGCAATCGTTTAGTTTGTTTCAAAATACTAAGTTTTTAGTTGCTCGAACCAAGCAGTTGCGCAACTAAACATTGAATGTGTGCGCCTAGGCTAAGAAGCAATACAAAATTCAAAATATGTGCTAATGCCCACCGAAGCTCACAACTTTACCTCATATTTGTTAAGCTGGGCTCACTTTATCGATTCGGAACATGCAAAAGAGGTGAAACTGTTTAGAGTGGTGAATAGATAATCCTTTTTTGTTGGTTCATCTAGAGCAGGGGTTCCCAAACTTATTTTGTCAACTGCCCACTTTGAGAATATATTATTTTTTAGCGCCCCCATTTTTACACCTACTTACAAACCACTATAACTTCAAATTAAATTAATTAATTATTGTGAGCAATATTAGCGGAGATTAAACATTCATTCTAAAGGAGACTCTTACGGGCTACACCTGCCAATGAGAATGATTATTGAAACGCAACTTTATAGTATTCAGACAGAGTATTTTTTATTCAAAATAAAATAAACATAATCGATTCTTATATAAAAACTAATGTGAAGGATGAATCTGATGCTGTTTAATAAGTTTGTTGATATCAGGTTCCAATTTACTTAAGAACAACCGCAAGTCGCCACGTTCGGTAACATACAAACGATTTCTCCTTTTAGTAAGCAGCGTTGCCACAGCACTAAATCCACGTTCACACAAATATGACAATGGGAATGCTATCAAGAATCGTTGAACGATTGACCACAATCCAGGGTACAATTGCGGGATCGGTTTTTGTAGCCAAAATTCTTGATAGCCATTTTTGAACTTGATTTTTATTTCCTCGTTTGTTTTCAATTCTATAAGTTCTTCTTCCAGCTGAGGTGACATTGCTGTGTTGACATTTGAAAACGGATCCAACACCCAGTCTAGTATTTCCAAGTTCAAAATGTCCTGGTATCGTTCGGTGAAGTTAATGTGGAGGTTTTCCAAATGTTGGCAGTAGGCAAACAAGTCATCGTTACTGCAGCATACTGATAAATTCGGAAAATTGTGAAACTCACGTCTACCCATATTCTTTTTGTGCAGAAGCAGTTTGGCTGCGAAAGCAGCAACGACATTTTTTCTTTTAATTAAATTTAGTTCATCACCTTGCAGTTGGAGATTCATGTCGTTGAAAAATTTATACAGGTCTGTCATGTAAGCTATATCATTCTTTGATGTAATGAGCTTGTTGCGCAATTCTGTATCTTTAGTTTTCAAGAACTCTATTACAGAGTGTCTGTCATGTAAGCTATATCATTCTTTGATGTAATGAGCTTGTTGCGCAATTCTGTATCTTTAGTTTTCAAGAACTCTATTACAGAGTGTCTGTCATGTAAGCTATATCATTCTTTGATGTAATGAGCTTGTTGCGCAATTCTGTATCTTTAGTTTTCAAGAACTCTATTACAGAGTAAAACGGGTTGTAAAATCGAGTCAGACAATTGCTTCTTGATAGCCAACGAACTTCAGTATTAAGCAACAAACGGTTGAAATCTTCGTCATTAGTAACACAAAGCTGATGAAAAAATAAGTTTCTAGCAACCAAATGTTGTATATGAATAACGCAATGTACAGCAAGGACATCTGAAATTTTATTTTTTAAGTACGCTATGAAGCTTTTATGGCACTCTGTCATAGCCGGAGCGCCATCCGTAGCAACTGATATTATATTTTTTTAAGGGAATCTCTTTCTCATCACAAAACTTTTCCAATGAATATGGTTTCGCCTTTTGTATCGGTCTCTAAATTTCTAGCAAACAATAGTTCTTCACATATTTTCTCATCTTTAATAAACCTCACGTAAGACAGCAACAATGCTTTATTAGTTGGTAAAGTGGACTCATCGAGCTGAATTGAGAATTGACTAGTCCTCAGATGAGTGCACAATGATCCTTCAATGTTTTCAGCAATTTCATCAACTTGTCTGTGCACAGAATTATTACTCAAAGGAATTTTTCGGATAATATCTGCGGCCGGTTTATGAAGTAGTAATTACTTCCTTTATTGCTGGCAAAATTAACTCTTCTCCGATGTTGTGTGGTTTGCCTTTTTGAGCAATTAACCAAGAGATATTGTACAAAGCTCGAAGTCCGTCGTCATCTTGCTTAGCAGCCGCCGAAAATAGTTTTGCTACAGTTGGCTGAGTATTATGCTTCTTCTCTAGGTCTTGAAAATATACAACATTCTTGTCTTTCTTATCTGGATGCATTTTATTCAAATGATCATCCAGTCTTGAAGGCTTCATTGCTTCATTCGAAAATGTTTTTAGACATAGAAGGCACAAAGGCGACGATGGGTTTGTGGGATTTTCAATGAATCCGAATTTAATATATTCCGCACAGTATTGCCGTCTATTCGTCGCAGAAAAAAGTCGCTTTTACAAAAAAAAGTCGCAAATTCGAATTCTTTGAAAAAGTCGCATTTTTGAACAAAAAGTCGCAATTGAAAGAAAAACTCGCATACCTAAATATTATTTTTTTTACTATAGGAAAAACAATTTAGATATTTTTTTGAATTTCTTTATTTAAACACTTAGATAGGTATACATTAAAAAATAATAAAAACAAAAAAAAAAATAATTTAAAGACTTCATTTTACATAAATTAATATGTATGTAGGTTTTAAGTTAAAATAAATACCTAAAAAGATATGTAAATCACATTAATGTTTCGTTTTTTTAATAAAGTTTCTCTATACTTTTTAATTAGGTTGTTTTCAGGAACCCACCCACTTATATCACAGTCAATGAGATTTGTGGAAGCTAACATATTTTCGCAGGTTTCCCTTTGTAAACGGTTTGTTAATTTATTTTTCATAAGCGTAAGCTTTGAATAAAACTTGCTCAGCGCAAGCGCTGCTGTGTGACAACGTTAAAATTTTACAAACAAATTCGTAAAGGTCAAAGTATAGGTTATCACCTAAACTATTTTTTAAAGTACCAACCTTGTACCAAAACTCTTCTATATTTTTAATTTCAAAAATGTTGCCATAGTTTTTGTCAAACGCTTCAAGCTCTAGGTGTTTGTATTGATCTACCACTTTTTCTGGCTCATTTTTAAAGCTATTAAAATTTGAAACCAACCGAAAATAGTTAAAATCCTGATTTGACCTAATTATTTTTGGATCTATATGTTTTAAAATAGAAAGCTTCTCATCTTTAACATTAAAAAATTTCTTAGCAAAGCGTCAAATAATATTGAAGTACATTTTTTTATGCAAATAATTTCAAAATTTGTGAGTTTTTTATCCTTTAAGCAATTTTCGGCTTCCATGCCGATATATATTTCTTCAATTTTTAAAATAATTTTCGTTTCGATAATCGATCTCAGAAATAGATTTTCCAAGAACATTCTTTCAATAAAAAATTTTGAAAAATAATAAATAGAGGATCTTCTATATAAGAGCACAAATAAGCAATTTGTGATGTTTCACTCTGAAAAACTTTGTTTAAAATATTTATTTTTGAAAGAATATATTTTAGAAACTTTAAATAAACTAAATTTTCGTTGTTCAAATTTTCGAGAATAATATCAATTTTTGAATTTGTACTTTCTTCAAATTTAGCCCTAATAAAAAAATGTTGCAAAACAACCCATTGCTCCACGATGCGGCATGTTACATGTTACAGACAAAGCACAAAGGTAAGGAGAAATTCCAGGAAATGTCAGTGTCAGTCGTCAGTGCCAAACACGTAAGAGAACAAAAAACAATCTAACAGCGCCCCCGTGGTGGGAATGGGAAAACAAAAACTACTTTCGAAAACGAGAATGCGAACAGAAAACAAAGAACAAAGCAAAGACAATCATACTCACACATTCTCAGAAAAGTTTGATGGTAAATGTTTAAGCAAAGAAAAAGTCGCAATTTTAAACAATTTTAAAAAGGTCGTCGCATAGTCGCACAGCACAAAAAAGGTCGCAAAAATGCGACTAAAGTCGCATAAGGGTAACGCTGCTAGGAATACTAATAACTATTAAAATGCGAAATATGTCTGTTGCCTTTTCATTTGTTTGTTTGTGTCTACTTTCATTTCGAAACGGAGCGACCAATTAACATGAATTTTTTTTTATTTATTGAAAGAAACAGGACAGATATATAAACTACGCGGAGAGAAATATCGGACCGAGTTTGAGTAATCTCTTAATTATTATTAGTTGATGTTCATAAGTTGTAGTCGAGAGTCGAGAGCTCAGTCGGTGTCTAAGAATCCTCCTAGCTAGATGGAATTACAAATCGCCCCCCATGCCTCTACACAACTCTTCCATTTTTTTCTGGGTCTCTTACCGCCCCCGTTTAGGCCTCCAGCGCCCACAAGGGGGCGTTATCGCCCACTTTGGGAAAGGCTGATCTAGAGAATCAATATCTATATGAGGTTTTCCATTGGTATAAGAAATCAATATATTTTTGATTTTGATCTGTCAAAAAGCTGCTTTTAACATTTTCCTGTTTTTGCATTCCATTGAGATAGAAAATTGATTTATTTTTCGATTTAAAATCAATTTTGAAAATCTCAATTCTTTGACAGATTGAACCCTTTATTAGTTTTAATGACAAAACAACTGTCAGTTGTCACTTTGAAAATGATTTTAATTGCGAAAATATGAAGATAGTTATCTGGTGCATTGGATTGAAAAGAGTTGGAAATTCATCAAGTTATTATTTCTCCACAAAAAGTAGATAGGGTATATTTTTTTAATAATGACGTATACATAGAAGTCGTTAGCTATTCGTTTCTCGAAAAAAAAATCAAATCTCAGATTGAAATCAATGGGTTTTTTTTTCCAAAAATTGAGATTTCAATGAAAATTTAATTTTTTTGATGGGATTGGAAGTTGATAAGGTGACAGGTCTACTTTGCGCGTAATCATGAGTTTTTGTTTTTTTCAAAATAATTTACTAACTTATCGTATTTTTATTTATGTTGTTTTTTTTTTTTTATAATCGGTGCTTACTTGAGGGAATTTTTGTATACCCTTAATATGCCAGAGACACAGTGTAAGCATTAAGAAAAGAGGAAAGGGTTAGAAAGGAGGTGTCGGTGTATATTGGTTTTGAATTCTTGAACATCGCAATGTAGTGATTTTTATAAGATTATGGCGAAAAATTTGAAAAAGCCTATTGTTGAGGTATTAGTATGATTCTACTTAAAAATTGCTAACTTTAAGTACGAGGAGCTTATTAACTCAGTCTTAATTTTCTAACTAGTATCGTACTAAATTAGTTTTTTAAATAAATTCTTCTTCTGATGACACCTTCTAGAACCTTGGCAGCTACAGGCCAATTAAATATACTTAATACAAAAGAAAAGAAAGAAGCAATTAATCTTATCGTAACTTATGAGCCTGCCTAAAAACTTATTGTGTCAGTCACTTTCTAACTGACTAAACGGCAAAATATTTTGCTTAGTTTAATCTCTCTACTACAATTTAAATTTTATGTTTATATATGTCGTTAATCCGGTGAACTTAGGTCACATGAATCAGGCATTTTTTTTGAATACCAATGGTTTACAAAAAACCATCTTGTCCGTGTGGTTGTGTATTTCATTTGCAAATGACAGTTTGTAACTATATCTGTCAGTTTTTTGCTAATATCATGAACATAATCAAAAAGTGTGTGCATTTTCGTTTAAATTATATAAAAATTATTACGTAAAATCATCAATGCGAAACAACATTATGCGAGAGCCAGTTCCTGGAACTTAGTTCCATTTTATTTTAATTGGAGTAAAATATTGAAATGTAGAAAATTCGTAGAAGTTGAAAGTAAAAGGGGGGAATGGGGACCTTTCCTTTGTATATACATATGTAAATGTATATATCTATAAAAGAAACTAGGTACCTATATTTAATTCAATTTTCATCACACACTGTAGGGGCCTTTTCTGAATTATAACTCCTCGAAGGATTTTATTTTTCAATTTAAAACCTTTCCTATTGTCTGACCTATAAATATTTTCATTTTAGAAAAAAGTCACAAACAAGCCGCCCTGGATTCTAATATCACCTCCCTAATAGAACAAACATTTTCCCTACACTCTCCAAAGAATATATTTTGTTTGTATTGTTGACGACCACGAGAAAAAAAAAAAAAAGATCCTTTCATTCTTGGGATTCTCAAAACGAAAAACTGTAAAATTCACTTCCTTCTACAAAAGCAAACCATATATCCCAAGCCCAACAGTCATATCATAACAAACAACAAAGGCGCCCGTTATTAACAAAATGTAGTCAACAAAAAGCCCCACAAAAATACCAACAATTGCCGTTGGCTATATCGCTATCCCTGCCAAACGGTACAGAAGCTATGTATACACATTGCTGCCGTCCGCCGCCTGCCGCCACCACTGCTGTGTCACACCACAAATTCCAACTCAGTATTTTATAGGGGAAAAGCCGTAATAAATGCTTGCTTTGTGATTTCCGTTGGGACATTTGTCATGCTGTTCTTTTCTGACATCTTTTGTACATCTGGTTTCTCTATTCCAATTAGATTATGAAGACGAAACCTTCTGAGGATTGTTCATCAGAAGGCCGAATTAACCAATCATGATCCGTCCAGACCCATTCATGCAACCAAGAATAATTTGTCTATGTGAAGAGTGCCAAAAAGCGATATATCACCACGAAATTGATATCAAATACGTCAAGACCGAAACGTGACTTTAAAATATCTCCCTTGATGCTTTTGTTGGCTGACCATCAACCAACATCGCGGTGATGGCAGTCCTTTCAAGTATGTGCGGTTCGAATTAAGCCGGGTGTGCTCGTCGCAAAAGCATTCATCTGGAAACCAGTTGACCAGAGTTTCCTGGAAATGCATGCTGCATGAGCATCAGCAGACACTCCGTCAGCCCTTGGTCCAATCAATGAAACATCAAAACAACATTAGGTTCCGCTGATTAACCTACCCTCTCTACTTCGTCCATATATCGTATGGTATCAGAATAGGAACAGAAATAGAAGCCTCGAATACGAGTAGGCTGGAACTTTGCTTATGACATGACCCAACCATAAATAATTTGGCAATGTTTGTTTGGAGTAGGTATCTACGAGTGCATAAATGGGATAAGTTCACAGCAGAATAGAGGGACCGGAAAGGCCTTTTAAGTTCGGCGAAATAGTGTACTTTCCCCAATTATCCGGTTCGGCGGTCAAATAGCGAATTAAATAAACGAATAACAGAACGGATATCCCAAAAAGAGTCCTCGGGTACGTACCCGAACAGCCGGAGCCTCTACCAAATTGGCTAACCACCTGGTAAATTTATCAGATTTCCCCGTTTAGCTTGTTGGTTTGCGTGTTGGCAAATTAAAAAAAAAATGGCCTATTCAGGGCATGTCGATGTCGGATGGAAGTATAAACATAGAGATTTTCTCTTGCGTGCATTCACATTCGGGCGAGTGAAGGTGGATTTTCGGGAATGCATTCCCAGTAGGAAATTTCCAAAAATTCACTAATGAAGAAGTAGGTGTTTCATCATGGAAAAGGAGCTGCACCCATGAATTTCCTACGGAATCCTATGAGGAATTTAACACAGGCTTGTCATTGGAAGGAGGTACACACTTTCTCGATGCATATTTTGTTGTGAAATCACTATGCTCACGGCATCTTCGATTTCATGGGTAATTTTTATGTATGAAAAAACTGGTTCTATTGATGTGATGCTTTCCTCAATGGAAATAAATTAATGAAAAGTGAGTCAACATTTAATCAATTGCCTCAGGGAAAGAATCATTGAAAATACTAATTATTCACTACAGAATTGTGTACATATTTGAAGCTCGTTTTTTCAGTTTTGTAAAAAGGAATGTATTTAGGCGATGTTTTATTAAGAGAAGGAATATGAATGAAATCATTATCCATTTCTTTTCTTATTTCATCAATAGAAGAAGCGCTTGAAATATATAGTCAAATTTATCGCTTGAATGAAAAAAAAAAACAAATTAAATTTGTGTTATGTACTTACGTATTTATTTTATTAACTATTATAGTACATTTTAAAGAAGTTAGTAGAATATATGTCTTACATTGTCTTGTCTTGTTGTAAGACGTAACACAAACAGTTGGTCGAAAAACTCTCCTTTGACACTTGGTAGAATTTGGGGAGCAGCTTAAGGATTAATCATCTTCATTCTCCTGTTCATTTGAGATCTAAGAAAAAGAGGAATATTTACTTTTTGCAAATCATTCAAAAGAATATAGGGAATTTACCGTTGGTGAATTGTTTTCCTTCTCCATGGTTGTTATTTAATCTTTAGTAAATTGATTGAAAACACTTGAAAAGACAGAAAACCCCGCACAACCGTTTTCTTTGATCACAAATTCGACACTAAATCATTCCAAAACAAAAGAAATAACTCATGACAAAAAAGGACCTATTGAGCGTCGCCGACCCATCGCGGGAAAAACCCAAAAAAAAAAGGATTGTTTATCGCAGGTCAAAATCTCTCTCTCTTTTTCCTCTCAGCTCGCAGACTATTTTGCTCAGTAAACGAAGTTCATGAAAAAATACATTCCTTTTCCCTAGCGATATCACCTGATCACCATAGTTTTGCTCTATTGAAAGGTTGTTTACTGATTTTCAATTCCAAAGAAAAGAAAGGGTTGTTTTCTATTTCACATCGCAGGCATTAAACACTCAATTGTGGATTACAATAACCACTGAAAAGATGCAGGAATAATTTTAACGTGTTCAGCATTGTATTCATTAACATTAAGGATGTGTAAGAAGGATATTGCTTTGTTTCATGTTTTCTTTACCTTCTTTCGAGAACAAAGCACAAGATGCAACTGGGATTGCAAACTACTGACTCATTGCATGACTTTCGATGAATGAAACCAATGGAGACCTTCTACTCAATGAAAGTGCCACGTGATTTCTACGAGGAATTCAACTTTATTTTTCCTTGAGGAGCAAATTTCCTACTGGGTTTGTGCAGTGAGTGTATTGTATATGTATGCGCGGGTGAGAACGGTTTTTAATGAGAGACCTTGAATGATGCCGCATAGTTTTATATGGATTTTGAATTTTTGAAATGTACATAGATAGATATGTATCTACCTCTACAAATTGTGAACAACTTTGTAGGCCAAAAACAAAGAAGCATTGAAATATGATTTTGTGTAGAAATATATCATTTCAAGATGCTAAAGGCTGTTTAAATAACAATACCTATCTAAATACCTCTGTTTTTTATTAGGTTAATATTTTTCACTACGGTTGATCATCTGAGATATTCAACAGGATACCAGATTCTAAAGCTAACGGCAGTTGACTGTTGAAATAAAAAGACATACTGTTGAATCAACACGCTTTACGTTTAATTCCATACAAGAATTATAGAACAATAAAACGATGACCTGTTTAAATGAACAAACACAGCGCTAAGTTCATTTCAGACCAGGTGAACAATATCAGGGAAGTGATTGTTAAAATAATTATATGAAACGTTAAGACAACAAGCTATTATATTGAAATTAAAATTCATAGGAACCGACAATTCGGTCATGATAAAATCCTGCCAATTTTCTTATTAACTAAAATTTAATGTTGAATTAACAAGGCATCTTCTTAAACCAAATAAGGCAAACAAAAACTAACAATTTTATTGATATGTGGTTTTTCTTTTTGAAACAAATTTTCACAAAAGTATAAATAAAAAAAGAAGTAAGAACCATGGGCGTAAAATTTTAGTCGAGTTTTGTAGTATGAGGTTAAAACTCTTTAAATATGAAACTTGGTAAACAAAATTAATTTGGCTTACATCATACTCTCTATAGCATTTTATTAAATTTAAAATCATCAAATAGTTATGTTATTTTTTTAGTATCTTGCTAACTTCATATGACTCTTGGATATTTACAAAAGTAGGAAAAAAGGTCTGTTTACTTAGTTTTTGGGCCGAATTGTCATTGTTTAAGGTAGTAATGGGAACTATCGAATAAAAACTATAGACTTATTCGATAGTAGCTAAAAGTTCATTCATTCGATAGTACCCAGTCATTTAGTTACTATTTTCAGAAGCTATTTTCAGTAACTAGTTTTCATTATACTATTTTCGTTTGATTAATTTTTCACTCGATATTAGCTTTGAACGTTTTTAGTAATACTTTTTTCGTTCAACCAGTTTTTCACCCGATAGTTACCTGAACGATTTTAGTATACTTTTTTGTTCAATTACTTTTTTTAACCGATAGTACGAGTAGAACTGAACGATTTTACTGCTTTAGTTACTACTTTCATTCATTTAATTTTCGCTGGTTGATGATTGATGTTTGTGTTTAGTAAGTTTTGTTTACCTTTGGAATAATATTCTTATCGTCATTTGTGAGATTTGATTGAGACTCGGTGAGATATTATGGTTTAGGGTAGGATTTATTTTAAAGGTTTGGGTTTAATATTTCAGTGTTTGGCTATGAAAGATTAAATTTTAGGTTCTGTTTCGTCTTTTGCGTTCCTATTATTTTAACATATCGGTACATGTTTAAATTTTTTTTTGCATAGAGCTGGTCAATTATGTAGATACAAAAGTGTTTCACAAAAGTTATCCATTATAATATAATGATTATATATTTACAGCCAAAATAAAAAGTAGCCATTATTTGATGGAATTTGACATTTTATGACTTGTTAAATAGAGGATGAATTCAGTTATGACGTACATAGAGTATTTCGTTCCAAATGTCAGCCGAAACACCTCAACTTGCCTTTTTCCGGAGCAATAAATAAAATCTCTTTTTCTTGCATTCTTTGACGGTTTTTAATCCATGGACATAATAGCCATCATTTGATGTCATTTGGCAATTTATGGCGTACAATATGGACAGAGCATTGAGTATAGATTATTTTGGGAGAACTATCATAGCCTCAAGTCAATCTTATTGTAACTATAAGATCAGACCCATTCAGATTTTTTCAAACATTTTGGTTACATCAAACAAGAGTAGATAAAACTGGATATTTATTAGGTGAGGTGACCATTACCATTATTAGCAAATAAAATATATTTTAGAACAAATAAGAAAGGTAGGGTTAGTGACAATGTTTCCTCATTGCCTTCATATGACCCATTTCTATTATTCAAATAAAAAGCAATTAGTAACAAACGAATGAATGGATGAATTTGTTCGATAGTTCAAATAAATTAGTTACCAACTATCGATAGTTCAAATCATTCGATAAGGCCCATCACTAGTTCTGGTGACATCTGTCAAGTATGTTGTTCATTATTCAGTTACTGATCACCATGGCAAGTTACACGATTGAACAGCACGTCCAAATGATAAGACTTTATTATCAAAATGAGTGTTTGTTAGTGCGAACCTTGTGCTCATTTTATAATCGACATGGATACCCTTCAAAGTGAGTCTTCATTTTATATTAGCCAAATTTGAGACGATCAGTTTGATAATCATTCAGCGAACATTCCTACGTCAAAGGAACCAAAAATCGGGCGAGAACATCGCCGCGGTCCGTGAAAGTGTACAGCAGAACCCGAGGCAGTGGATTTGACACCGCTTGAATTTTTCTTGTGGCGTTTCCTGAAGTCGCAAGTCCATGCGAATAAACCACTATCAACCAATGTTCTTGAGGTCAACATAACACAGACCATTGCTCGAATTCAGACGGATCTATGCGAAAGAGTCATTGAAAATTGGAGCCCTCGGGCCTTTCAATTAGAAGAAGAAAACTCACAAACAGGTTACTTTATTCCATTTCAACATCTACCCGTCCGTAGTTTGCTTCGACTTGACGATATTTTCACATCACTTTTCTTAGAATTCCAAGTCCCAGCGGCCACACTTCTTCCCGAATATTAACTTCGATCATATTCTGGTTTTTAGCTTATTGACACTCAACTTTATATATGTAGCCTTGAAGAAAACAAAATTAGAGCCGTTAAATTGGGCGAAGGCAGTAGCCAGTTGAAATCAGAAAAACACCTTAATTATTCGATGGTCAAAACATTTTGCTCAGTAAAGCCATTATTTGACGAGCTGTGTGAACTATGGCTTTTTTTTGTTGGAACCACAATTCTGGATTATTCCCTACCTCAGTCATTAAAAAAAAAATAAATAATTTATCGTTATTGAATTATCATCCATATACATAAATCGCAACTTGTTCCTTCATTTTCAAACAGATACGGTCCAATGATCGTTTCTGAGGTTAATCCAAATCATAATGTAAGTCGGTGTATTTGATGTGTAATTTCTGTTAAATTTTTTTCAAGGAAAGTTTAAACATTACCAAGTCGACAAAATAACTTTTACTAACTTATTTACTTAAGTGGTACTACAACTTCCACCAAAAAACCCGACCATCTTAGTTCCTCGGGATAGGGCCTTAGCGCTCAGTTGCCTTCTGAGACCAAAGAAACCGTGTGATTAGGAAGAGTTGTTCTTCGCTTGATTTTTTTGGTGGTGTTGCCGGAATCTATAGCGCAGCCAAGGTAGACGAAAGTACTTTTTAACCTTAAAACTATAGCTGTCCACTTGGTCGTTTTGGTCGATCCCTCCATGATTAGTGCCTATCCTTTTTGATAGCATATAAATGTATTTTGTTTTATTGGCAATAACCTTTTTTTTTTTCTTCTTCCTCTATGCCAGCCAATGTTCCGAGAACAGCCCGCTGAGTGTTGCCAATGATGTGAATAACGTGTGCGTATACAAGGAGTTGTACAGCTTTTTAGAAAATTGTGCTTTCATAGGCGGCCTTAAATTTCATTTTCTTCAAGATCTGCCGGATTGCGAAAAGTTGCTCCATGAGGAACTTACCCGGCCTGAAACGGAAACCGCACTGCTAGGGATCGATCAAAGTATTTCCAGAAAGTTTTAGGCGTTCACACAATATGGCTGATTGATAAGATCTTGTACTATGTAATCTTTAGAAGACTGATCACTATAAAGATGGCCCCTTTTTCTTCTTGAAGATTAGGGAAATTGTACTTCGATTCTATTCTTCGGGCATACGCTCTTCTGACATTAATTCTTGAAATGAATCTATTCCCTTTCAGCTCATTTCCATTCGCTTTGAACAGATCAGAAGGTAAGCTATCTACTTCGTTGGATTTGAGCTATGATATTGCTATCCTTATTTAATTTTGGTGAGGTGATTGAAAGTCTTCAGTATCGTAGTCTAAATGTAATGCTAGACTGTGCAGTTGAGTTCTTCATCGACGTCTAAGGTCTTGGAAAGTGGTCTTTCCACAGTCTCTCTACAGGTATCTGTTTGGGCTGTGACATTTTCATTTCATCATTTGGTAAAACTTCGGTACATCATTCCTGCAGTGTGATCTTTCGATATCCTTGATCGCAACCTTCTCGAGCTCTCTCTTGTTATTTTGGACAAGATGATGTTTTCCCGTCTCTTTTTCACAAACGTATGTTCCTCGAACATATCTCGTTCTTCTATGCAGTGACGCTCTGTATGCCACGTGTTTTGCCACATGCACTCTCCGGTATTCGTTGTGATAGTTGGTTAATACCTAGCTAAGCTTCCTTGATTGCTTTTTGGCAACGATGACATTGGGCTTCAACAGGTGGTTCTTCTGACATTCTGGAATAATCGAGAGAGTACGGTTCAAATAATCACCAAATGTCTGTTGCGAATGAAGCTTTTCGAATATATATTTCCTTGTGCCCTGTTGTGAATATCCGCATTTGCAAAACCAAAGTGCTCCCTTACATGTCTAAATCTGCTAACTATAACAAATCCCTAGAAAAATACATATTTTATGTAGAAATCTCCGACACAGTTACTCATTCTTCCTTTACCCGTTCCATGTCATTGCATTTTCTGTATTGAGGTCATGTCTGCTATATAAATGTTAAGGTCCTCCGCTAATCGTTCAATTGCTTTTTGTCTGTTTAGGTTCCAAACTTTCCAAGTGCAGATTCGAAGGTGATTGTCCTTATTTCGTTTAACAGGGTTGTTAGCAGTGATTCTGGGTGTTCCCGAGCTTTGTTATTGTTTCAAAACACGTCTCTTCCTCTTGGTCTAGGCATTGAGGAGAGCTGCCAACCTTAAGGAACAGATCCTTTAATAAATCCAAAGGCAGAGAAGCTGCTTAAACAACTGTTAAAGTAGCTCGTATAATCTGTTCCCCAAGTATTTCAGCTTTATTAGAACTATTGACGCTACCGTTCATGCCATGATGAGAATTTTTCCGCAACCGTCTGTTGCTGAAAGTTCCTTGTTGGCAATACTTCTTCACTCTGACCTGTCGATCATAATACGACCTTCTGCGGCAAAGGTTCCGCTATGGCAAAGGTCTAATTTTCATGGGAGTAGTCGCTTTAAGACCAACCGCCACGACAAGGTCTGCTCCGTGTTTGGAACATCCCTGTAAGAAATACAAAATTATTGTTGAACAAAAATGATCTTGAGTAAAAATTTACATTTTGTCATTTTAATATTTTCGAACACAGAAATCCGCTTGGCATACAAATATGGCGCCTAAAAAATTCCATGATTGAAATGTTTCGTGAAAGTAGAATATTTTTATGACGAGAACAATATCAATCATAGTTAAAAGTACGAGTACACGGTTAAAAATACTGGCGTCAAATTTAATATTTTTTGGGTTGCATATATGACCAGTCCAAAATGGTATTTAAACGTAATGCTTTGAATATATTTGATTTTCAAACTCAATAGAAGACATATTGAATTTCAATACTGTTTTGTATTAAAAAACAAGTTCGTATTATTAAATAGTAACACACATAAGTATTAGTATTTAAATCAAAAAAATAAAATTCATCACTTCTTGTTGGTTTTAAATGCATTTATATTAAAATTTAATACGCTGGATATTGAAAACATATATTTTTTCATTTAAATTGAATATTTTTTTTACTCGCTTTAAGCCCAAAGAGAATTTAAATGTAATACAAGATTATTAAATCTTAATACTATTTAAAGTTTCATTGGATTACTTTTGAACCCACATAGTATTGAAAACTAATACTTATTTATTAAATTTCAATACTATTTATAAGATTTGATTGGATTACTTTTGAACCCACATAGTATTGAAAACTAATAGCAGATACTCAGCTCCCGCCGCCGTCACTAACGCCCCTCGAGAAGAATCCTTTAGCGTACTCATCCAAAATGTATGCCGCTGTGCTTGTTTTTATAAGTGCTTTTAATCTCTGTAAAATTAGGAAAATTTTATTTGTACATATAGGTACATTAAATTTACTATTGAAAAAGTTACTTACTTCTTTGTATAAAAGAAGAGAGCTCCCAATTGCTGCTTCTTGTTTTTTCAAATTTTTACTTATGTATTTGATTAGGAGGCGGCACAGCCTGAATACTGCCGCACTATATCGCACAAGGAATCCACTGGAATCAGCAAACCGTCTCGATCTTTCGAAGTAAATCCGTTCACCAGTTCTTCGTTTTCCAAGACTAAAACAAAAACAAATTTTAAATAAATTAGCACGGCTCGCACTCTCCAGGAAATGAATATATGGCACTTAAACTTGCTATTTATTACTTACTTGAAAGAAGGATATCTTCATTTGAAACAATTAAGGATTCAGATGATTCATGCGTCTGATTTGTAAATGATTTTATTTTTTTCCACGTTTTTCACTTTAATGTAAATCCCAACTAAATTTTCCATTAGGAACTCCATGTTGCCGACCGACGCCGCCGACGCCGACGTGTTGAAACAAACTAACGGAGTTTTCTTTCGACAAAATTATACTCAATATTAAAAATCAATATACCTACATTATGTATTAAAATCTAATATTAATGTGTTCAAAATTAATACCTCGATATTCAATTCAAGTACGAGTTAAAAAGTATTTCTTGAGCATTGAGTCAAGAGTTTCGGGCTAAATACAAAATGTATTGAATTTTAATACAATCAAATATTAAATTTCAATACATTATTTTATTATGGTCACTTTTAACCAGATATTCTACTAAAATCAAATAACAAATTATTGAAATATAAGTTTTCAATAATAATGGTAATAGATTATAATATAGAAATATTATATTTTAATATTTGAAGATTAAATTTTAGTGGAAAAGTATTAAAAAAAACATTTTAGTGGAATATGTACTGAGTTTTAATACCAAATTATTACAAAAAATGTTTAATAAAGTTGGAATATTAAAAACAAATTATTCATGTATTGCATACGGCTGTAATACGAGCGCCGTATTAAAAAACATCCCAGAATTTTTAACCGTGTATATAACATTTTTTTTTTGAAAATTTGGAAACCAGAAACAATAATCATTTAATATTATTTTTTTTATAATTTTTTTCCTTTGAAAATTAATTTTAATTAAGTATTCTTTTCTATTTACAGCGTTCTAGCAACAATTCAATGAACAGAAATCACAGCGGTGTTCGATATAATAAACTTTCATCGAAAAAGAAACGCACTCGGCGAAATTCCTCTTCAACATTTCTAAAAATGGATCTTAACGAAGAAGACGAAGACGACGACGAAGATTACAACGATGAAGATTTAAATGAGGAAGACGATGAAAAAGAAGACAATATTGATGAGGACGACGATCAAATTTCTACTGGCCCAAATGACGAAGAAGACGAAATTGACGATGAAGAAGAAGAAGAAACTCACAGAAGTTTTAAGAAATGTAAATCATTTTCATCAAGACAACAACAAGAAGACCAAAACATAACAGCTGAAGAACAACAACCAATTATAGCACGAGTACCTTTAGTAAAAAATAAATCCAACTCAAACAGAACAAAGAACACCTCAAGGCTTCCTGCCAAAAAGAATCAATTCTCTAAAAATAATCGAAATTTTAATAAAAAACAACAACAACAACAAGAAGAAGAGGAAGTGAGCTTTAGAAAAACCCAAGTTGACGAATTGACATTTAACATACAAACATAGGAATGGAGAACAAAAATTTAAATAAATCCCTTAATTAAAATTAAGACCGAACAATGACAGAACTTCGAGTACATGTAAGACAAGCCCTCTTCGCATACTCTCCAATTTTTTTTTTTTTTAATTATAGATATTAATATATTGTATTTTGTTTTTGTATATTTTTTATGTAAATTTTTTCTTTTCTTGATATTTGATATTATTATAAATAATGTGTAATTGTTTACATTTACCTGTAGATATTATAAGCTATTATTTTAATTTCTTTTATTTAAACTAAACAAATATACTGCTGTATTATAAATTGTCTATTTTTTTATTTTATTTTTTTATAACGACACTGCATACACTGTTTGTTTGATAAATTAAAAATTAATTATTCAAACGGGCTTACCGTTGGTCTTGAAATATGTGTCAATAGTCAAACCAAGAAATGAAACAAAAATATTTGTTAATGAAGAATCAATAAGTTAGACAATTGAACATAAGACCAGATTGGCAAATTGACTAATACAGCTGATGAGCTCTAGGAAAAGGCTACGTTAGTTTTTAAATCAATTTTTACTGTGGAACAGTCCTAATCGCCCTTCTTGAAATCACTGATCAATCATCATCTCAATAGATATTTCGAAGATCGAAAGCTTCTGAGTGAACGGCAATACGACTTTCGCAACAACCGTTCCACTGGTGATCTGATGGCATATCTCACAAGGAGTGTGGAACAAGGCTTTACATTGTTTTGGAGAAAGTATAATAATTACTGCGCTTGAAATGCGTCCGTTTGGGATCAATTAAACCCTTATTCGTGGAATTAGAAATTATCCTTTAGATCATTCAATACATGTTGTGTATTGGACGGTTTGAAGTCTGATCCTTACAAAATAAATACTGGTGTTCCCCAAGGCTACGTTTTGTCTCTGACTCTCTTTCACATTTTTATAAATAATCTCATATTTGACACTTCCAACCCATTGCATTGTTTTTTCGACGAATCTACCCTCAGCTTCTCAAATTCACGTCCATCTCTTTTCGAAGTGGAATTGCAACGGTATTGTATGATAAGCTTCGATCTTTACAACATTGTTAAATGGGGTATACAAATCGTGTGGAGTTTAATGCTTCGAAAACAAACTCGATGCTATCTATTGTTGTTGAAGCAAAATGTACCCCCTATGCTATTACCCTTGAATGGCACTTGCATCGATGGTCCCGAAAAAATCTCAGTACACGACATGTGTGTCAAGGATAATCTTTGGTGGAATGACCATCCACATTTTCGAGACACCAAAAAACGCTGCTAAATGTTAAGGATTTCTTGTTCGGTGTAGGAAATTGTTTAACCCTTCCGATCTGGCTACAATTTATAAGGCGTCTAGCTCACGTCTTTGGGTAGGTGTAGCCCAAACTTCTCTTCATTTTTTTGATACAGGGTTGCAAAAGCTTTAGTCACTTTTTAGCTTAAGCTTGGCCTTAATTCACAGGCTAGTGGGTGACTTATAAATTAAGAAAAATGTAACTCAGCAGCTAGTTACTGACTTATGAATTAATTTTTTTTGGTGCCTTGTGAATTAAAAAAATTTAAATCATAAGCTTCTTAGTTACTTAAGAATTAAAAAAAAATTTTATTCAAAAGTTACCTAGTGACTTATGAATTAAAAAAATTTTAATTCATAAGCTAATGGATACATTCTGATTCAAAAATTATTAATTGGAAAATTTATAAGCTCGCATGATAATCTTATGACACACAAAAGCTTGAAATCTACTTTCGTTAACAAATAAATAAATATGTAATATGTAGTCAAAACGAGCTCAAACATTTCCAATCTACCAACTAGCTTATAAATTAAATTTCTTTTAATTCATAAGTCACTTTGTATTTTTTTTAATTCATAAGTCACTAACTTGTTCATGACTTAAATTTTTTTTAATTCATAAGTCACTTATAGGTAGTGAATTATTTTTTTTTTTAATTCATAAGTCACTTAGTAGTTTGTGAATTAATTCTTTTTTTAATTCATAAGTCACTTAGTAGCTTATGAATTAAATTTTTTTTAATTCATAAGTCACTAACTAACTTATGAATTAAATTTTTTTAATTCACAACTCATCTACAGACTTATGACTTATGGTTTGTTTAATTAAAAAATTCGCAACCCTGATTAAATAAAATCTAGAACAGAGCATTAAAACTGATAGGAAACAGAACTATCATGGAATCATCTATCTCTTATCTCTTTACACCGTCGGAATGTTTCTTCAACACAAACTGCAAATGTCAATTTGTAAGCAAAATAATGATTTTCGGTAAAGCATTTTGCTAAAGTCATATAAGTTGATGACTTCATTTGCAGATCAACTCTGAAGTAAGAAAAATCGAGTTGACAACAAAAATATTTCTTAGCTAGTGAGCGTGTTCGAAAACGCCAAATGTTCTTGTAAGAAAAATAACTGACGTTAATCAAACCGAGTTTTTGCAAGAAAACCGATTGCATAGTTGATGATGGCATGCTTTAAAAATTGACGATAACTAGACGATCAAATTGACGTTTATTTGACATCTTTGAAAATGCAGGAAGTTCCATTTTTAATTCTAGTTGTCATTGCCATCACTTTTAGAAATTAGAAACGGCTTTTAATTATACACGTCAACAACGTGTCAAAAAAGAGAAATTTCACAGACAAAAAATCTGGGACTCCGAAAATCCAAGAGTAATTGTGTAACAACCTCTTCTTCCACATCGAGTGACAGTTAAATGTCAAACGAAACAGTTTTTGACAAACGATAGTTAACAAAATTTGTATTTTAAAAAACTAAAACTAGGGCAATTTGCGTATTCCGTTTCAAAATAATTATCCTAGTAAGCGAAATTTTGTGACAAAAAACCTGAAAGGCAGAAATGGTAAACCGGCCGACGAGCAAATTGCAAAACCATTTTTGATGTGTAAACATTAATGTCAGCGGTAGAGTAGATAAAAAACGTGGGTCTAACGTACACGTTCCGTGTAACCCGTTATGGTTACACGTTCCGTGAAGCACCTTACCTCACGAAAGATTGCATTTAAGACCCTGTTTACATTGGGAATATTGCTTTATTACCGCATCGTGCTTACATTGGAAACTTTGAGGCACCTCAAAAAGAGTTCGCCTATGGTGTTAATGGAATGAAATCTCGATTTTAGAACTTTCCATTGATTGTTAGAACTATATATCTGCATTCCCCCAAACATTACTTCACATCTCACCCAATATGTCAAAAAGACGAAAGACTAAACAACTGCTGTCAAATTTCATCGGAGGTTCATTCAATGTTTTTCAAGGCAATCGGTTGACATTCGCATCGAAATATTCTCGCTACGTCAAAATTTAATCTGTCGCTTTTCTGTCAAACCATAATATAATGCCAAATTTCTGACTAGATATTCTGTATACACCAAAATATAGATCGTTATCCATATGTCAATCCATGGTGAATAGAATGATGTCTACGATTACGATGTCAATGGATTAATATATTTAGTTTCTTTCTGTTTCTGTTATAAGATCGGTTTAAAAATCTCTGACAGATGGAGGGAGTGATATATAGTACAGAAACGTCAAATATACGTCCGAAGATTTAGTTATCGGTGTTCTAAATATTTTCATATCATATGTGAACGCCAACGCATGCTGGTCAAGTCTGAAGTTAATTTAATTTTTCGAGCAGTTCACTGTGCAAATCGTAAGAAAATATATATGACGAATGTGAGCGCTAATGTTTTTCATCCATCAAATATTCATCATTACGTACTTGTGAAACAAATTAGAGAATGTGAACGGCCCTATACGTCCCTATTAATGCTCACAGCAAATAGTAATAGTATTTCGTATACATCTTTCTTTCGATAACATCTCTGTTTGAATATGGGTAGACGAATTTATTGTAGTAGAAAATAACATCCCTGTTTAAACATAAGTCTAACATACTTTACGTTACATAAAAAAGTCCGGTGGTGCGTTCTTTTTATTAAAATATTGAACATTAGAAATACATAAAGTTTAGCTCTTTTACCTTGAAACTGTGACTTTCTGTGAATTTCAGTTAAGAGTTCATATAAAAAAAAACAAAATTCTACTACAATTCACAGGTAATGTTTTCAATATTGAAAACACAATGGTGACATTAAGATTGCATTATTTTTTAAGTTTATTGGTGAGTACGTTCGATAACAAAAATTCGGCTATTTCTATTCGATTTGTTATGGACAAAAAATTTTTAAAAATTTAAAAATTTAATAAAATGAACAAAATTAAATATTCTTCCATTATTATGGCTTTATTAGTAAGAGCAATCATTTCCGGAGGGTCATTTGTGAGTGAATAATCCGAGATCTTTGTGCAGAATTCTCCTCAGGCTAGTGCGTGAAATGTTGAGCCGGCTACAGCAAGAGGCCCTCGTCCACCCCGGACTGTAGCGCCACCTTGTAAGTAAGTAAGATATCCCAAACCGCATATTCAAAAAAAAAAATCCGGTGTGCCCTAATGCTATGTTTTGGTCTTCTGTTTGGAACTTTTATAAGCCATATCGTTGTTTGTCTGTCCGACAATGGTACCTTCAGCTTTCATTGTCGAACTGAAACGGCAGCTTATGCTGAGCTCATTAGAATCCAGTCTTGACCGCATTATACAATAACTGCTGGAATTTGTAGAAATGTAAGAAATGTTTATCCCATTTTGCCATGGCTAATATGAAAAATGTATAGGGGAAGGTGGCCTAAAATGGCGCCCCCTAAAGTAAATAAGTCATATCTCCCAAAAAAGTGACATTTAAGGTTAAATGTTATATTCTTTCCAAAGTTAAATCAATAACGCTTACTTTTGCTTTTGCTTTACGAGTTTAATAAGGTTCAAAAAGTATTTAAAGTATTTAATTTTTTTTTCATATTATACGCGCACTAAAGGGGTTATGAATACCCTTATAATGTTAAACACAGTGCGAGCAATTAGGAAAGTAGGATAGGATGAGAAAGGAGATACCGATGCATATTGATTTTGAATGTCTGCACATTGCAATGAGTGGGAAACATTGAGCCGGGTAAAGCATTCTACATTCGTGTAGTGCGGCTAAAAAAAGAATCTCTGTACTTGAGAGTACGTCCAAAATTGGGCTCAAGGGTAAACTGATGAGCAGTCCTAGAATTACGAGTACTACGGCTGAATTGTTTGAGTGGAGGAATGCAACTGGCTATTTCAAAAACTCTTCAAATTGCAACGATCAAAATTGTCCTGGTAAAATGGTATACTGCCATACTGGTATGCCATTTTACCCTTGCAAGTAAACCAAAAACCATTTTCAATTTAATTTAAACTTTATTTAAAACAAATCACAACAATACTCAACAATAAAAATAAAAATCAGCAATTCATTTAAAACAACTTCACTTTAAGTATAAAATGGCACACTAAGCCATTTTAGGCGAGTACTTAGTAGGCCATTTTGCCCATTTAAGGTTTTTTTATTTAAGTTTTAATTCCAGAAAAACTGAAATAGTTATAGGCCAACTAAATTCAGTAAATTAATAAGAAATACTTAATACTTACATCCATTTTCTGTTTTCACCAAAATTTAATGTTTTTTTTTGTCAACAAACTTTTTACAACATTTTATTGGTTCTACCTTTGTAGATGGCTAGAGACAGTTTAACCTGTAAAATTTCAAACAATAGTTTGAAGTTGCTAAAATTTCTTATAAGTCAATGATGCCAGATAAACTAAAGAATTGTCTTACCAAAATATTCTAATTCTGTTCGATTCTACAATTTCTAGCAAGACGACCATTTTAACTTGGTGGGCCATTTTAGGCCATCTTCCCCTACAAAACTTGAAATATATTGTCATATCTGGACAGTTGCCCTTACAACTCACTCAAATCTATTTTATAAAATCCAGATTCCTTATAGAAGCATTTGTTTTCTTTGAACACCGTCTCTTAACGTCTTCTATTTTTCATTGTTTTTTCAGCCTTTTCAACAGTGTTCATTTGAAGTTAAAACATCCAATTCTTTTCCTCCCCTTGAATAATTCCGGCGAAGTACTTTTAAAGCTTTGTATGATCAATAGTTTACCCTTGAACCAGACCTCAAATGTATCGTCAAACAAAGAGGTTCTTTCCTTAGCCGCACTACTCGAATGTGGAATACTTTTGTAGTTTTCGGTCTTTTTAAATTTTTTTCTTAAAAATGTTTTAAAAATTAGTATATAAAAGTTTATTTTGTTAAGAAACCACTACAACGACTTTTGTTCTTGAATGCTTGAATCACATGGTATCCTGCTTTTAGCTGCATCTACTAAAGGAGTTGCTTTGAAATTCTTAGTCTATTACATAAGTGCGACCCGGTCGTGCATTTTATTTTATATTTTTTTCTGAACATTTTACAATAAATAATAAATTCAACACAACTAAATCACCTGTAAATCGAGAAAATCTAAATCTTAAATTAAAATCAAATGATTAAAGTAATTCCCGTAAAGTCTTGTTATTTTATTGTATTTTAACTAGTTTGTTTTTTTTTTTTAATTTTTTTATTTTTTTAAATTTTAACAAATCATTATTCGTATATTCATAATTTTTTCTGATGATTTATTTTTATTATTATACCCTATGTTTCAGGAGAATCAAAAAACTATTCTACTCAACCATTCAGTGGAATAAGTTCACTAGTCAATGATACGGTAAATTTTTATTTTCCAAAGCAACGGGAACACAAACTACAGGCAAATTAAAAATTCGTCTACTAAAATAATATATAAAACGAATAACGATGAAAAATAAAAACAGAATGCAACTGCATCGCAAACAATTATTATAAGTAATGATAAATAAAAAATATAAAACTGTACATATAACCCATAAGTGTTTTACATAAAACTATAAAATAAATATTTCACACACATGTACATTCCGAACAAACAAAAATAAAGAGTTACATTTTAAATGCATCAGTGTAGATAGGGTAATTAATGATAATTATAAATTATAAAAAAAAACATTTCCATTTAGTTTATTTTTCTTATGTGAATTAATATATGTTGTGTTTACCAACACACCATTATATTCCCAATGGTCCACTGA
The DNA here is from genome assembly GCA_911387755.1 of Chrysotoxum bicinctum. Lineage (NCBI taxonomy): Eukaryota > Metazoa > Arthropoda > Insecta > Diptera > Syrphidae > Chrysotoxum > Chrysotoxum bicinctum. Next base: position 105,070,306 of record OU426989.1, on the reverse strand, counting down.
AATAATTAAAACCATCAGCTTTCATGTAAGTAATTAATGCAAACAAAACTAATAACATGAAATTTTGCATGAAATTAAAAAACATTCAGGAGTGGAATTAAAGTATTTAATGTAACTATGTATATGTATTAATTATTTACAAATAAAAAAAAAACAATAAAGCATTAAATATATTCTAAACACTGATTAAAGTTCATCAAAAAATTGAAATACACCCTGTTGCAGGAATTCAGTGCAGGATGCAGTTCACACACATACACAAAGGCAATTTCTTAATAATTACAAGCCGATTGGTATCTTAAATTAAAAAAAAAAAATCCAAATAAAAGACCAAGAAAAAAATAAAAACTTAAAAATATCACATTTTTTTATAGAAAATTAAATTAAATTAAAAAAAAATAGAAAACAAGTTTCTAAAAATGTGAAAACGTTTTTCAAACATTTTGTAGATATTCCAATTTCACTAAAACCTACTAAGTATGTATGTAAAACCTTAACTTTTAATAAAAAAAAAAACAGTTTAGAAATTAAGAGAATCACATGATTATAACTGTAAATTTATATGAATAGATGTTTTTATATAGCTAAGTCTTTAGTTAAACCTTTTATTATTTTTTTTAAATTTTCTTTATGTTTTTAATCTCAAAACATTTACAAGTCTAAAAGCAACGGATATATAGATAATATACATACATACATAGAAAAATTTGTTTTTTTTTATTATTTAAACGTATAAATAGAAAAATGGAATGATAAAATGTAAACGTGAAATGAATTATATAAGAACAAAACAAAAAACAGAAATAAGTTAATATAAAATATACACACAAATTATCTTAACAATTTTATATGGGGTATGGATGAAAATTAGATAAATAGTGGATAGATTTTTATTTACATAAATTAAAGTAAAAATTAAAAATTAAAAAAAATATGAAGATATTTAGGCAAATAATATTTAAAAGCAAAAAAAAAAAACAAAAACAAAACCCAAAAGACAAAAGCAAAGACAACACTACAAGTGATGTCCAAGGAAATGAAAAAGAAATCGATATATACTTCATTATAAAAATACAATTTTTAAATGGTTAAATCTGAATAAAACGTATAAAAATAAAAAAAAAACGTATGAATTAAATCAAAACTAAAGTGATGAAGAAATTAAATAAATAAAAAAAAACTTATATTGAAAAATGAAAGATCTTGTTTTTATTTAAAAAAAAAGAGAAGAAAAGAATTTTGCTTCGGCAATTTCTTGTAAACGCACTGCAGAAACAACACTGTTCTGGGAATCTAAAAATTCAAAATTAAGTTCCTTTTAAATAATAACCGAGCACTTGAAGAGACTCTACTGACTTAGGCCCCCTAGGAATAAATCACGAACAACCAAAACAGGTAATTGATTGAAAACAAACGAGTCAAATTCTCCTTGATACTCGTATTCCACTAAGATACTTACTTACTTTACCGGCTCTCGATCAATGAAAGGTCTCTGCCTGAGACAAAGCAACTTCCCTTCATCCGCGATCCCGAGTAGACTACTTGCAGTTATCTTGGTAAAGCGCTCCGCGATTATTTGGCTTGGTCTATTAACCAGAGGTAAGGTCTTTCTTGTTGTCGTGAACATGGGGCCTAGGATTCGAAGACTCTCTTAGCTGGAGCATTTTTATCCAATTAACACAATGTGGCCGAGCCAATGTAGTATACGAGTTTTGGCTTTCTCGCTACATCCACATAATGGGTACAGCTGATAGAGTTCGGGGCTATATCTTCACCCCCATTCGCTCTTCTCGCACAAAGGACCAAAAAAATATGCATCTTTCGAAAGAGCCCAGTAGTAGTAGTAGTAGTAGTATAGCAGGGTTGCAAGAGCTTAAGTCTCTTTTTAGCTTAAGCTTGGCTTTAATTCACAAGATAGTGGATGACTTGTGAATTTAAAAAAAAATGTACTTCAGCAGCTAGTTACAGACTTATGAATTAAAAAAATTTAAATCATAAGCTTCTTAGTGACTTATGAATTAGGAAAAAATAGTTTAGAACCTACTAGGGGACTTATGAATTAAAAAAAAATTAAGTCATAACTCGTGAGCAAGTAAGTGACTTATGAATTAAAAAAAAATAATTCACAACCTACTAATTGACTTATGAATTAAAAATTATTCAAAAGTTACCTAGTGACTTATGAATTGAAAAAAAAAATTCATAAGCTAATGGATGAAATCTGATTAAAAAATTATTAATTTGAAAATTTATAAGCTAGCATCATAATTTTATGACCCACAAAAGCTTGAAATCTACTTTCGTTAATAATTAAATGATTATGTAGCCAAAAAAAGCTTAAACATTTCAAATCTACCAACTAGATTATGAATCAATTTTTTTTAAATTCATAAGTCACTAAGTGTAAGTAGGTTGTGAATATTGCCCCTATTATGGATTACAAGATTACAACTCAACTTAGTTGAGTTGTCGTCAAACACAACTCAACTCTTACAGTTCGCGTACACTAAAACCGAATCATCGGCCGATATCGGGTCGGAGCTATTCGGACGACTGTCTCGGACGTTCGTCTGCATACACTCCTTCCGATCGCGGATGGTGCCGGTCTGGGCTCTGGGGTCTGACTGTGAACTTTGGATATGAAAGTAAAAATTTTTTTTAATTTAAGATTTTTTCTTTATGTCTGCAACAGTCAGTTCCATATCCGATGAAATTTCGGCCCATTGTCGTTTAGCAATGTCTCAAAACGTTGCCCTATTATAAATGGGATTAATTAATTTTCTAGTGTCCATATTTTATTTTTACTTGCGATATAGGTATTGGCATGTTCTGCATTTGGAAAAAAAATCGAACTCGAGATTTTGATCAAAGTTGACATTACGATGCTAGCGAAGATAATTAAAGTGGGTTTGACAATTCCGCCTGTCTGTCTGTTTTTCTGTATGTCTGTATGTCTGTACGATTAGCGATTAGTTTTTGAAATTATTTCCTAAAATTTATACCACTAAATACTTAAAATTGGCATGCCAAATTTTATTTTCGAAAAATTTTAAAGAAATTTGTTATATAAAAAATTATTTTAATAATAAAAGAATTTTTAAACTTTGTTTGCATAAATTCATACATTTCTGAAAATCAGACGGCAAATTAATGCATTTGAAGATTTTTACCTCATTAAATCCATGTTCTATATTTATAAAATGTATCTTAAATTCCAAAGTAATTTTAAATAAGAGCAAGTTCGTGCGATACAGTCGTGCATTTTATTTTTGCATGAATTTCATCGCAAGAATCAACCGGACAACTGCCGAAAAATCCAAACATGTTGGGATATGCCGGATGATCGCTTATTATCGGGCGTCATCGGACGATGTCGCTTTCAGTGGTGTACGCGCTCTCTTTCCTTTCTATACGTTTGGTTCGATCGGCCGATTTCGGCTGACAACGTCCGAGTATACTTCGGCCGATGACTGATTAGGTGTACGCGAGCCGTTAGGCAACCAAACAAATTGTTCGTATTATGCAAGTCAACTAAAATCAGTTGTAATGAAAAAATACGTTGCCGTCTTTTAGGAGTCGATTTGCTGTCAAAACTAGCTGCTCAACATGAAATTCATACATGTATGATGAAAAGTTCTTTCGATTTGTTTTTCTGTGATTTGGAGATGAGAATTTCCTTAATGTAGCCAAAATAAAAAAGAATATTCGTATATTTAATAAACTTATGTACACTTCTATTCCTAAAGTATGTATATATGTACTTTTTTGGTTCGAAATCAAAGGGTACGGTAGTGCCCAGCCAAGTTCTGGCACTACACCCTTTTTACAGGAACAAACTCAGGCGATTTTTGACCCCTCCCTATCTTCAGTACCAATGAAGTCAGAGACTTAAACTTAGTCAAGCACAGGCGCCTCACCAAATTTCAATTTTCTAGCATAAGCGGTTCCTGAGATATACCATAAGGCCTCAAAAATCACAAAAACCGTAACTGACTGACTGACTGACAGATCATCAAAATTATGGAGCACTTCTCGACATCGTAGAATCTTGTAATTTTGCACAACGGTAGGTCTTGTCATGCAAGCAGAGGAAAAAATCGAAAATTTGAAGTTTTCAATTCAGGGGGCGTGGTATCCACCCACTTCCTCAGAACTGATGTAAATTATATATGGCACACTTCCGATTGCAGTAGAACAATGAAATTTGGTAGAACGGTAGGGCATATAAAGGATCAACAAAAACTTGAGGTTTTCCATTCAGGGGGCTTGGTATCCGCCCACTTTCTGAGAAAATGTTTAATGGAGCACTTCCGTTTGCTGTAATTAAGGTAGGTATGTTAGCGCAAATCAAAACAACCAATAACAAAACGAAAATATACCAAAAGAAATAGGAAGCTACAAACTAAGTTGATTTTAGTAGGTAGAGTCCACCCTTCTATCTTTCCGTATCTTTCGAGATTTTGACATGGCAAAATATTAAAATGTTTGCAAAAAGGAGTGAGATCAGACCAAAAAACATAAATGTTAAAAAAAGAGCCAAGTTCTTCTATACAAAAACCTTTTTGTAATAAGTCAGCCGTGAAAAGTACTGAGATCTAAAAGTACGCCAAGTTCTTACTTCATGAAGGTTTAATACCGAATATTTAAAGTAGAATAATATTGAAACAGCTACAATGTGATAGAGTCATTTTATTATTTAATGATTACTGACTAAAATTTGATGGACTTACTTGGCAAGTTTTTTTTTATGCCCAAATTCAAAAGGTTTTGAAAACTTGACCAGTAAGCTCATCAAATTTTAGTCAGTAATCATTAAATAATAAAATGTCTCTATCACATTGTAGCTGTTTCAATATTATTCTACTTTAAATATTCGGTATTAAACCTTCATGAAGTAAGAACTTGGCGTACTTACTTTTCACGGCTGACTTGTTACACAAAGGTTTTTGTATAGAAGAACTTGGCTCTTTTTTTAACATTTATGTTTTTTGGTCTGATAAAGTTTTCCTAAAACAACCACAACGTTCCTCAGCGATTCCACCAATTTTTAAACTTGCTACTGCTCTTCGTTTCATGAGCGAAGGAAGTTACGAAAAGTGTTGTGGCAATGATTTTAATTTAGGACTGACTCTATAGTGTCAGTGGCATTAAAAAAGTGGTAAGTAAATGTGATTGAGGAACTCATTTGTGAAAAATGGATAAATGCTCAGCTAACATAGCAACAAGTCGTTCAAATTGTGATTCCCATGTAGTTTTCAAACTAAAATACGCTCATTACATTCTATTTTTATTAAAATTGTTGTTTAACTTACTGTTTTGTGTCCATATTTTGTATCCGAATGCAGATTCTTTCATTAAAATGTTCTACACAACTGCTCCGAACCAGTTGTTTGATTTTGACGCTTATTACAACCGAATCACAACTCAACTTTACATACATAATACAAAGAGACAACTGAAAAGTCGGCCATTTTGTTAGTTGTCTGCTAAATGACAACTGGTTACTGGTTGTGATCGATAATACCAATTCTAAGAATTACAACTAAACTATAGTTGAGTTGTCTTCCATAATAGGGGGGTTAATTTTTTTTAATTCACGAATCATCTACAGACTTATGACTTATGGTTTTTTTAATTCAAAAATTCACAATCCTGCTCTGTACCTATATAAATGAAAAATGCAGTTTCAGGGTTTTCAGGAAGGATTTTGGAAGTCCCGTTTCTATATGTAGTGCATATAGTTTGGCGTGTCATTACGAAGAAGGAAACAGCTTTTCAGACAGAAACGTTGCAACTTCTTCACCTGGACATGCTCCTTGTAGCCCCACACTTGAGCACAGTACATCAGCATTATTGTTCATAAAGCCGTATAGTGAATTTTGAATTATGCTGAGTGTCGAATCTTTTATTCCCTAGAAACTGCAAGCATTTGGAATTTATAGAGTTTTTCGAAATAGTCAGTCTGTTATTAAGGTATTCCGTCCAAGACGTCATGTTGTAGTTTAAAATAATCCCAAGAAAGATATTGGTTTGTAACAGCTATCTCCACATTACTGAAAAACAATTTTTTGTGTTGGGAGCTCGGTGTGTAGGTCGTTTAAAAACAGGATAAAAAGAAGTGCACTCAAAACACATCCTTGTTTGTCACCTTTGTTTGTTGGGCAAAAGTCAGATCTACTTTTGCTATCCCAGACGGTCGGCTGTGGTGTCTTTATAAATCAACTTTAAGATATTTATCATTTTTGAGGAGATACCAAGTGTAGCCAATTTGTAAAAAAGTTTATTTCTATTTACGTTGTCAAATGCAGCTTTTAGGTCAACAAAAAAAGGGGACAGTTTCTTCTTTTGGCTCAATTGTAACTGGATAAGACAAGTTAAATTGGCTTGATATTCATTCAGAATGTTGTTTTCTTCATCCAATTCTGATGGACTAAGAGCCCAATATCATCTCTTCCTTTCTTCTTATAGTCCAACACTAAGCGCAGTAAAACAGGACTTGTAGTACAAGAGTTTTGAACCTATTTGCTAAGTATTTGATTCTTTGTCCGATCTGGACTAAGGTCGTTCGTGGAGTTAATATCCGACGTAGATGAATCCCTTAGCTACCTTGAAGTTTTTGCTATCAATAGTGAAGTTTTTCCTTAATCGTTGGACAGATATTTGTTTGTTGATAGCATATACTTGGTCTTGTCCTCATTTACTATAAGATCAACAAGTCTCGCCTTACAGAAGGTTAGGAATGGCCGATGATGTCGATATCGTCCGTATACTCCAACAGTAGGGCAAATAGAATATAGTGCCCTCCGTGTTAACGCCTGCCCAGCGCACCATCTGTTCTAGAACAAGATTGAAGAAATTACATGATAGCGCATCTCCTTGCCGAAACCCTGTGTCTGTCTGGAATAATTCACAAGAGTTGCTTCTTGCTCCCCAGTTGCACATTGCACTGCCTATTTTCCGATGTCCCTAAACACAGTTGGATCAGTTTTCCGGGGATCCCGAGTTCGGCCATCCCTATATACAGCTCCTGACGATTAATGCTATCATATGCGGCTTTGAATTCGATAAAAAGATGGTGAGTGTCGACTTGAAATTCGTTGGTCTCTTTCAAAAATTTGGCTCAATATGAATATTTGGTCTATTTTATCGACATTTATTAGGGATATGCCTCTATAGTTCTTGCAAAACGGAGGATCCCCTCTTTTAATAGATAAGGCATATGGAGCTGATCGTCAAGCAATCGGGGATGATCCCTTCCACCAATATTTGGTTGTTCGTTTGATGCATGCACACTACCCAAAAATCATCTTCGTATTTGAAGGGCTCTGTAGGTCTGATTCTGCAGCCTTGTTGTTCTCAAGGTTATTTTTAGTTAGGCCTACATCTTCTATACTGGGTATTATTTCTTCATTTATTGGAAGTGTGTTGTATTCTTTCCCAATGATGCCCATTTCAAAGCTGCTGGAAATGCTGCTTCCACAATTCTCTATGTTTCAGTGAATAGGTTACCTTCGTTGTTTCAAAGAGCATGTATTCCGGTGTTAAAACCAGCAGACAGTTGCTTGGCTATTTTGTAAGACTTACGGGTGTTTTTTCTATCGCGAGACTCTTCGATCTCCTTGAGTTGCGAGGTTGTGTAGACTCTCTTCTTTCTTCGCAAGATCTGCTTTTCCTTTCTCCTCTTTGCTCGATACTCCTCTCGCTGCTCTTGGTTTGCGCTGCAGCATATTCGCATGTGCATCTTCTGTCACTCGTTTCTTGAACGTATTCCTCATCATATCACGGATCCCTTCTTTGGGGTGGTTGGTAGCCTACGGTGGTATTGGCTACTTTTTTGATGATATCACGATACTAGTACCATTGATTTCTCACGTCTGAGGCGTTAGGTGACTGCACGGCGGAGAGCTTCTCGCTGATGTACTCTCTGTAAGCTCTGGCAACTCCAGGTTAGCTGAGGCAACCAACGCTGAATTTCTTTTTCTGGAAGGTTCGCAGTTTCTTTTCGTTTGAAATTCGAGCTCTGAATTCAGCCGCATCTGAAAAAATGGTCAAAGTCAACGTCTTCCCCTCGAATTGTTGATTCGCACGTCTTAGATGTCACATATCAGCACATGGCTACTGTTTATCACCGTATTACGAGCTACTGCAAAATCTGTTAGTTGGAAGTCATTTTCTGCTATCGTTTCGTGGAGGCTGTACTTACTAATTAATCCGCTGTCTTTCTTTCCGCTTTCAGCATTAAAGTCTTCAAGCACAACTTTGACATCGTACTCCGGACAGGCTCAGTCCAGGAGGTTATAAAACTCCTTCTTGACAGGATCTTCAGCTTCATCGGTAGGAGCGTGTGCGCACAATAATCTTATATTTTGCAAGGTGGGCTTTGATGCGGATCACATCCAGGCGATCACTTATCGGCTTAAAGTAAAAAACTTTGCCTTTTAGCCCATTTTTCTTGACGAATTCGCATCCTTACATGTGCATCCATTTATCGCAGCTTTAATAAATGTCGCAATTTTTTTCTTTTCAAAATACCTGACCTATCCGTCGTGTCTCCTAGATTGTGCTGCCTCATACCGCATCAGGGCAGATTCAAGCTTTTGAGTTGCACCTGGGTTGAACAGTCTTCTCTGGTTCTAGGTCCATAATCATTATCCGAGGCTCCTCCTGTCTCTCTCATAACAGTTAAATTTTAGGTAGGAAAGTTAACCCGACAAAACAACCCCCATACCCAGATGTCAGGACCCTTGTTCTGCCTTAGGACAGCAGGCCAGATAATCTGATGCCAGTAGCCCACTAAGGGAATATGAGAGCTCCTTTTGCCCCATACCGGGCTCATTCACCACAATCTCTTTTTCAGAAACCTGGGTACTACTGAAAAATCCTTACTGACCTCTTGTCTAAATATATCAGAGTATAGCTCACGTAATGTAGACACCAAGTTGTTCGTTCTAACTGGAACTGGAGATACCAATGTTGATTCTATCTTAATAAAACTTCCACTACGGTCTTTAGGAGAGCGCCTTGGTGAGTTAACACTTTCGTTGCAGGGTAAAAGGTAGTGACATTCAAATCCACTTACACCTGTCGACCATGGGAGGCCCTTCTGCGGAAACGAATTCAGCGATCGCATAACTCTAGGTTTCACCGTAGTACTCAGCGTAAGGCCCTCCTCTACGTCAAAGCTTACCCTTTGAGTGAGTGCAAGTTTTTAGTTCTACCCGTGGGTATCTCTTATCGATAGGTCATAAGTTCGTGTCTACTAAACATATAAAAGTTCTCCGGTTAATCCTTTTAATAACTTCCATTACTCAAAGATTTCATTTGGCTTTAAAAAATAGTACATTTAACTTTCCTTCATACAAAATCCACCTCCAAGCAACTTCATCTACTTTAAGGACCTCTGGTAAAAAAAAAAACATAAATTACGTTGCCATATCACGGCTAAGGTCATTTAACTAAACGTATTCGTTAAATTATGAGAAGGTGTACGAAATTAAATTAAATAGGGTAGAAGAAAAGCATCTAGAGACCGCCCACCGCTATTAGAGTCTGGCAAGGAAATTTCGGCAACTCTTCATACTCTTCATAGCGAATACATGGACTCGCAAAAGCACACATTAATTTGCAACGTGGGAATTTTACCCGAACCCTAACCAAACTTAAGGCCAAAAAAGCCATATTCCTACCGAAACGGACCGTCCGAAACAATTAGAATTTATCGCCTTGTTCGCTTCGAACAAGAACATTAAATTTTATCTTTTAATCTTATGAAATTAGTCTCCAAATAGCTAGCAGCATGTAGCGGCATTTTTGCGGCTCTTTTTGGTATAGCTGCGGTAGGTCGGGTCGGTCGGTCGGTAGGTCGGCACGGCGGCGGCGGCGGCTACGGTTACGAACCAGCCAGGGCAGGACTAGAAGACTAAGGATTCTTAGAATCCATTCAACCAACACGCAGCGGGATGGACATTTTATTTTATTACACAAAATAAATTACAATCAAAGAAAAACTTTTCAAATAAATTATGTCGGCTGTGCATTATGTATGTGAAAGCGGATTTTAAGCGAACCGACTCTAGGCTCTTCTTTCCGTGTCTGTGGCGGACTCCACGGGGGAGATAGAGTTTCCGCAGCTTCAGTGATGCAAGGAGGTTATGGCGATAGCATCAAGCAAGGGTGTGTATGTGTGAGGAAAATCTAACGAACAGAGAAAAAGGCAAGCAAAAAACATCACATGCTTATTATTATTACACACTTGTCTGTGGAACGTAGTGTTTTTGTGGTGCAACAGGAAAGGGAAACGGAAGTAAGAAAAGAAAAGGTTTACCACTGCTGCCATTAAAATTGTATAATTTTTTTTTTAGCTTGAGTTCAGTCTCTCTGATGTTTTTGATAAGCTTGCAAAGGGCACGAGTATTGGATCAAAACTCTAATATTCAAAAGACCAAACGTAAGCAGGGCTTTGGAGGTTCCTTGGTATTACTAGTGCACGTGCACAATTTCGAAGTATTTTATGTTTGATGTTGATAACTCAAAAGGTATTTTGGTAAATTTTGACTCAGTCTCGATTTTAACCCTTATAGAAAACTCATTCATATAGATAAAGTTAAAGAACCTATTAAGGAGGCGCTTAGTGACCTTCCTTGACGGAGCCTCTGGAGTACGATGTCAAAGATGCGACTTCAACTGTTAAGTTGAAAAGGAAGACATCTTCGGCGGATTAGTTGGTAAGGGCGCAGTATGTTCGAACTAACCACAAATATCAGCTTCTGACTAGAACAATTTGCAGCACCTCGAAGTACGGTGTTAAGTAGCACTGAAAATAAATAAATTAGAGGCATTGACGGCTCATAGAGAGCCTAAGCCTAGTGCCTGACTACTGCCAGCCATTTTCGAGTGTTTGGAGAAATGGAGGGGACCTACAATTTTTTGCCGATTCCGAACTGCTAATAAGCAGCACTTTTCATGACAAAAGATACTCTTGGATGATTTGTCAATTGCTCGCAAGTATAACACTCAGTTTCCACAAAATAACCTGTCGTGAAATAATTTTTTTTCTTAGCACGAGCGATGAGCAAATTAGGAGGAGAAAGAAAAAAGATGTCGACGAACATTGCTCTTGAATGTTTAAAAGTTGAAACGGCAAGGGAAAGAAGATGTACTTACATTCGAAAGTCCAGCAAAAATACGAGAGGAAAAAAAACTTCTTCCTAGAAAGAACTGGGCCTACGCAGCAAGTTTCCCACTATAATATACAAGAAGTGAGAAAAAAAATGTATTTTACTTAAAAATAAAGGTACCCACCATACAATGTTAGAAAGGGTTTTCAAAAATCGTATCTGGTTCTCGAAATATTTCTAAGCAAAATGAGCTTAGTGAATTTTTGAGAATTTTGGAAATATCATGGACTAACCACTTGTCTCAAAAAATCACCAAATTTTCAAAGTTTCCCAAACGCATCGAGACACACATCGAATGAAAGGTCTATTCAATTCCTATATACACATCCAAACGAAAAGCTTCTGAGTGGTCTGGTTACCGAAATATGCCCGTCCAAAGTGATTTTATGGACTTTCGAGACCCAACTACCTAATAACGTCTTTGGTTGGTGCTATTCGCGAAACCATGCCTTGTAAGAGGGTCCCGTTTTCAAAATCCCTGGTTTAATTTTCCACAGCTATCCACAGGTGAAAACCGGAAGCTTCTGCAAGGTCTGGTTCTCGAAATATTTCTAAGCAAAATGAGCTTATTGAATTTTTGAGAATTTTGGAAAAATCATGGAAAAATCAAACTTGTCTCAAAAAATCACCAAATTTTCAAAGTTTCCCAAAAGCATCGAGACGTACATCGAATGAAAGGTCTATTCAATTCCTATATACACATCCAAACGAAGAGCTTCTGAGTGGTCTCGTTCTCGAAATATGCCCGTCCAAAGTGATTTTATGGATTTTCGAGCCACAACTACCTAATAACGTCTTTGGTTGGTGCTATTTCCGAAACCATGCCTTGTAAGAGGCTCCGGTTTTCAAAATGCGTGCTTTAATTTTCCACAGCTATCCACAGGTGAAAACCGAAAGCTTCTGCGAGGTCTGGTTCTCGAAATATTTCTAAGCAAAGTGAGTTAACTGAATTTTTGTGAATTTTGGAAAAATCATGGACTCTTGTCTCAAAAAATCACCAAATTTTCAAAGTTTCCCAAACGCATCGAGACATACATCGAATGAAAGGTCTATTCAATTCCTATATACACATCCAAACGAAAAGCTTCTGAGTGGTCTGGTTCTCGAAATATGCCCGTCCAAAGTGATTTTATGGATTTTCGAGCCACAACTACCTAATAACGTCTTTGGTTGGTGCTATTTCCGAAACCATGCCTTGTAAGAGGCTCCGGTTTTCAAAATGCGTGCTTTAATTTTCCACAGCTATCCACAGGTGAAAACCGAAAGCTTCTGCGAGGTCTGGTTCTCGAAATATTTCTAAGCAAAGTGAGTTAACTGAATTTTTGTGAATTTTGGAAAAATCATGGACTCTTGTCTCAAAAAATCACCAAATTTTCAAAGTTTCCCAAACGCATCGAGACATACATCGAATGAAAGGTCTATTCAATTCCTATATACACATCCAAACGAAAAGCTTCTGAGTGGTCTGGTTCTCGAAATATGCCCGTCCAAAGTGATTTTATGGATTTTCGAGCCACAACTACCTAATAACGTCTTTGGTTGGTGCTATTCGCGAAACCATGCCTTGCAAGAGGCTCCGGTTTTCAAAATGCGTGGTTTAATTTTCCACAGCTATCCACAGGTGAAAACCGGAAGCTTCTGCGAGGTCTGGTTCTCGAAATATTTCTAAGCAAAGTGAGTTAACTGAATTTTTGTGAATTTTGGAAAAATCATGGACTAACCACTTGTCTCAAAAAATCACCAAATTTTCAAAGTTTCCCAAACGCACCGAGACATACATCGAATGAAAGGTCTATTCAATTCCTATATACACATCCAAACGAAAAGCTTCTGAGTGGTCTGATTACCGAAATATGCCCGTCCAAAGTGATTTTATGGATTTTCGAGACCCAACTACCTAATAACGTCTTTGGTTGGTGCTATTCGCGAAACCATGCCTTGTAAGAGGCTCCCGTTTTCAAAATCCCTGGTTTAATTTTCCACAGCTATCCAAAGGTGAAAACCGGAAGCTTCTGCAAGGTCTGGTTCTCGAAATATTTCTAAGCAAAATTAGCTTAGTGAATTTTTGAGAATTTTGGAAATATCATGGACTAACCACTTGTCTCAAAAAATCACCAAATTGTCAAAGTTTCCCAAACGCATCGAGACACACATCGAATGAAAGGTCTATTCAATTCCTATATACACATCCAAACGAAAAGCTTCTGAGTGGTCTGGTTCTCGAAATATGCCCGTCCAAAGTGATTTTATGGATTTTCGAGCCACAACTACCTAATAACGTCTTTAGTTGGTGCTATTCGCGAAACCATGCCTTGTAAGAGGCTCCCGTTTTCAAAATCCCTGGTTTAATTTTCCACAGCTATCCACAGGTGAAAACCGGAAGCTTCTGCAAGGTCTGGTTCTCGAAATATTTCTAAGCAAAATGAGCTTAGTGAATTTTTGAGAATTTTGGAAAAATCATGGAAAAATCAAACTTGTCTCAAAAAATCACCAAATTTTCAAAGTTTCCCAAAAGCATCGAGACGTACATCGAATGAAAGGTCTATTCAATTCCTATATACACATCCAAACGAAGAGCTTCTGAGTGGTCTCGTTCTCGAAATATGCCCGTCCAAAGTGATTTTATGGATTTTCGAGCCACAACTACCTAATAACGTCTTTGGTTGGTGCTATTCGCGAAACCATGCCTTGTAAGAGGCTCCCGTTTTCAAAATCCCTGGTTTAATTTTCCACAGCTATCCACAGGTGAAAACCGGAAGCTTCTGCAAGGTCTGGTTCTCGAAATATTTCTAAGCAAAATGAGCTTAGTGAATTTTTGAGAATTTTGGAAAAATCATGGAAAAATCAAACTTGTCTCAAAAAATCACCAAATTTTCAAAGTTTCCCAAAAGCATCGAGACGTACATCGAATGAAAGGTCTATTCAATTCCTATATACACATCCAAACGAAGAGCTTCTGAGTGGTCTCGTTCTCGAAATATGCCCGTCCAAAGTGATTTTATGGACTTTCGAGACCCAACTACCTAATAACGTCTTTGGTTGGTGCTATTCGCGAAACCATGCCTTGTAAGAGGGTCCCGTTTTCAAAATCCCTGGTTTAATTTTCCACAGCTATCCACAGGTGAAAACCGGAAGCTTCTGCGAGGTCTGGTTCTCGAAATAGTTCTAAGCAAAGGGAGTTAACTGAATTTTTGTGAATTTTGGAAAAATCATGGACTAACCACTTGTCTCAAAAAATCACCAAATTTTCAAAGTTTCCCAAACGCATCGAGACATACATCGAATGAAAGGTCTATTCAATTCCTATATACACATCCAAACGAAAAGCTTCTGAGTGGTCTGGTTCTCGAAATATGTCCGTCCAAAGTGATTTTATGGATTTTCGAGCCCCAACTACCTAATAACGTCTTTGGTTGGTGCTATTTCCGAAACCATGCCTTGCAAGAGGCTCCCGTTTTCAAAATCCCTGGTTTAATTTTACACAGCTATCCACAGGTGAAAACCGGAAGCTTCTGCAAGGTCTGGTTCTCGAAATATTTCTAAGCAAAATGAGCTTAGTGAATTTTTGAGAATTTTGGAAAAATCATGGACTCTTGTCTCAAAAAATCACCAAATTTTCAAAGTTTCCCAAACGCATCGAGACATACATCGAATGAAAGGTCTATTCAATTCCTATATACACATCCAAACGAAAAGCTTCTGAGTGGTCTGGTTCTCGAAATATGCCCGTCCAAAGTGATTTTATGGATTTTCGAGCCCCAACTACCTAATAACGTCTTTGGTTGGTGCTATTTCCGAAACCATGCCTTGCAAGAGGCTCCCGTTTTCAAAATCCCTGGTTTAATTTTCCACAGCTATCCACAGGTGAAAACCGGAAGCTTCTGCAAGGTCTGGTTCTCGAAATATTTCTA
This sequence comes from Chrysotoxum bicinctum, assembly GCA_911387755.1. Classification (NCBI taxonomy): domain Eukaryota; kingdom Metazoa; phylum Arthropoda; class Insecta; order Diptera; family Syrphidae; genus Chrysotoxum; species Chrysotoxum bicinctum. The sequence goes on along the minus strand of OU426989.1, from coordinate 105,055,218 downwards.
AGCAAAATGAGCTTAGTGAATTTTTGAGAATTTTGGAAAAATCATGGAAAAATCAAACTTGTCTCAAGAAATCACCAAATTTTCAAAGTTTCCCAAAAGCATCGAGACGTACATCGAATGAAAGGTCTATTCAATTCCTATATACACATCCAAACGAAAAGCTTCTGAGTGGTCTGGTTCTCGAAATATGCCCGTCCAAAGTGATTTTATGGATTTTCGAGCCCCAACTACCTAATAACGTCTTTGGTTGGTGCTATTTCCGAAACCATGCCTTGCAAGAGGCTCCCGTTTTCAAAATCCCTGGTTTAATTTTCCACAGCTATCCACAGGTGAAAACCGAAAGCTTCTGCAAGGTCTGGTTCTCAAAATATTTCTAAGCAAAATGAGCTTAGTGAATTTTTGAGAATTTTGGAAAAATCATGGACTAACCACTTGTCTCAAAAAATCACCAAATTTTCAAAGTCCCCAAACGCATCGAGACATACATCGAATGAAAGGTCTATTCAATTCCTATATACACATTCAAACGAAAAGCTTCTGAGTGGTCTGGTTATCGAAATATGCCCGTCCAAAGTGATTTTATGGATTTTCGAGCCCCAACTACCTAATAATGTCTTTGGTAGGTGCTATTTCCGAAACCATGCCTTGTAAGAGACTTCCGTTTTCAAAATCCTACAATAAATTTTTCACAGCTACCCACAGGTGAAAACCAGAAGCTTCTGCGAGGTCTGGAATCTCGAAAATTTTCTAAGCAAAGTGGGTTTACTGAATTGTTGAGAATTTTGAAAAATTCATGGACTAACCACTTGTCTCAAAAAATCAGCAAATTTTCAAAGTTTCCCAAATGCATCGAGACATACATCGAATGAAAGGTCTATTCAATTCCTATATACACATTCAACCGAAAAACTTCTGAGTGGTCTGGTTATCGAAATATGCCCGTCCAAAGTGATTTTATGGATTTTCGAGCCCCAACTACCTAATAATGTCTTTGGTAGGTGCTATTTCCGAAACCATGCCTTGTAAGAGACTTCCGTTTTCAAAATCCTACAATAAATTTTCCACAGCTACCCACAGGTGAAAACCAGAAGCTTCTGCAAGGTCTGGTTCTCGAAATATTTCTAAGCAAAGTGGGTTTACTGAATTGTTGAGAATTTTGAAAAATTCATGGACTAACCACTTGTCTCAAAATATCACCAAATTTTCAAAGTTTCCCAAACGCATCGAGACATACATCGAATGAAAGGTCTATTCAATTCCTATATACACATCCAAACGAAAAGCTTCTAAGTGGTCTGGTTATCGAAATATGGCCGTCCAAAGTGATTTTATGGATTTTCGAGCCCCAGCTACCTAATAACGTCTTTGGTTGGTGCTATTTCCGAAACCATGCCTTGTAAGAGGCTCCCGTTTTCAAAATGCGTGCTTTAATTTTCCACAGCTATCCACAGGTGAAAACCGGAAGCTTCTGCGAGGTCTGGTTCTCGAAATATTTCTAAGCAAAGTGGGTTTACAGAATTGTCTGTGCGATCGAGTCGTGCATTTTATTTCGTATCTTTCAAATATTTCGTCTCAAGAACTAAAAAATTCTGTATGGCCGTATTGTGTGTTTATTTTGCTTCACACCTCATCCGCCGTCTCTCACTCTCAGCCAACTTTCTGATGGTCATAGTGTCATACATAGCTTTAAGGCAGTCAACATATCAAGCAAGAGGATGTAAAGCAGATCTCAAATCAGAATGCCTGAGTGTTACCTAGGTTATTCGAGGATGAAAGTTATCCACTTACTCTGCTGTTGCACAGGGCTACTTATACGAGAATGTTTGTAATTAAATAAGTTTTTCTAAAACTTTCCCTATATTGGAGGAATAGTTTTTTTAATCGAAAACCATTTGTGCGCAAATTTTGCACCATACTCCTTTATAGTAAATAATATTCCCTGCATAAACCAGAATTCTAAAGTTTCCACATGACGGACAGCAGGAATGCAATATGTTCGCTGTCGAGTCGAGTAGACACATACATATATGTATGTATGTTGTTTATGGCTACTTAATAAGCTCGTGTACCAGTTTTACACCGTTACCCCTCAACAGGTACACTGGATGATTGCTTTGCTTCCATTTAAGAATGTGAGGATAAGTTGTTCTTAACCTGAAATGGCTGCCAACGATAAGGGGCTTATTAATTAAAAGTATAAGGAGCGTTAAATGAATCTAGTATTTTTGGAGGTTTATTAAAATGAAAATTCCCGAAAGTGAGATATCATTAGCACTCGCATTTACAATACTTAGTATATGTAATACACTTCTATCAAGTGTTAAGAGGAAAAACTGCTAACTTTCCATCAGAACCGTTGTTTGGAGAGAACTATAGTTTTCAAGCATCAAAGCTTCAAAACATAGACTTTTCATTTCTCTTACTGAGAATCTTTTCTACTTTTTTAAGTGGAACCAATTCCAACCTAGAGCGAGAAAATCTTTCAAGTGAAAAAGTACTTCACTTCGACATAAGCATAAGCGCCACTTTTATGGTGCCAGTTCACGTGCGCTACCAGAAAGCGAAATAATTCGTCCAGGAAATATTTCTTGCCAAACGGATTGTGTTGTGCAAAATCCCTTTACTGAAACAATACTGCAATCGAACAGAAGCCAATATTAAATTTATAAGGAATATTTTTCCTGTTTTCCTAGAGCATTGACGAAAAACAGCCTATCACTACCGTTTTTGACACTATACATGATCTTGTGGTAAACATTTTTGTATCAGCTACCAAACGGCGTTGTTTGAGTTTTCACATGTGTTGTTGAAGCTGGTTCGCTTCGAAGTGCTGTTCTTACACCAGGTCTCTGGTGCAGTCGGTATTCTGTTTATTTGAAGTAGGTAGTTAGCGCTATTTTTAAGTGACAAAAACTGAAACAGGAAACATTCTCACCTCTTGAGAAATCCTTTAAAAAAAAAAGATGTAGAATGTTTTTTTTTCAGAATTGTAAAATTTGTCAACAAGTTTTTCTTTGTGAAAAATGAATATCAGAAGAATACCCCTATCGAAAATAGACAGTTGGAAATTTAAAGGCAGCAATCAGCAAACGACTTATCGGTTATCTGCCAAGCTAAAAGAAAAAAATTTAAATTTTTTCTAAAAAACTAAAAAAGATTTGTTCGAAAATTTGAAAAAATCAATTTTTTTTTTTTAAATCCAAAAAAAATGTATTCGAAAATTTGAATATCTTTTAATATTCAAACTTTTAACTGTCCCACAGATTAAAAAAAAAATCCAAAAATTTTATTTGGTTAAAGCTAGTTATTGGTTGAAAAAAAAATTCAATAAATTGTTAGTTTTGGTAACCCGCTTGGAACCATTTTTTCTGTTTTTGATAATCGCAAGAACGGTACTACCGATTTTGTTAATTTTTTTATGCTAAGGCTCTCCAAAAGTTTGAATATAATTGTGTATTGAAATTAAATTTTTTTTTTTCGATTTTTAAAACATTTTCAAACATTTTGTTTTGAAAACTGAATAATTCAAAAACCCCATCTTCGATTTTTTTGAAACTTAATAAATGAAAGTTTTTTAATATAATCTACAAGATCTGAGGAAAAAAAATGTATTTTACCTTAAAACAACGGTATCCTCCATATAATTCGACTAATTCTTATGATCTATAAATTAATAAGAAAAATGAAATCAAGATGTCAACGGCCTTGGATTGGATGAAAGCATCGCTTTCAGGGTTCGGACTTTACTTCGATCGAAGTAGATCTACTTCGATTTTGAGAAAAAAAAATTAATCCTACTTCTCTTTTTTATGATCTACTTCTGTTTGAAATACTTAACCAACATATTTAAAGACAGCGCTGATCACTCTGTATTACATAAAACTCAAGTTTTTAGGTAAGCACCGTTGAAAATTTAATGTTTTAGAGATCACCTACCTACCACCTAGAAATATGTAAAGATTTTATGAGCCACATTTTGAATTGATTAAATTCATAAGAAAATACAAGTTCGTTGATCGAAAATTTACTTTAAAATACAGTCGACTCCCTCTAAGTCGAACTCGAACTTTTTAACCGTATTTTTGCATTCCCCTCAACTTTCCATACAAAAACTATCCTCTAAGTCGAACTCCCTCTAAGTCGAAGTTCCCTCTAACTCGAACACATTCTCTTGATTATTGACCTATTTTATTTCCCTCTAAGTCGAATTTTTTTCTTTTGCCGAAAAAAAAAAATCAAAAAAAATCTCTCAAATCGCAACTCGTTATTATTTGTAATTCTTATTAAAAGCACACACTCGAACTCTTTGATTCTCTATATGTAGCATCGCCTGCGCCGTCACCGTCATGTCAGTGTGCTGCGCTGCTATACCTGCAATTTACAATATTATCAAACACAAAAATCTCTTCCTAAAAAGATATTCATAAAAAAAATTGCAAGGCAATAAAAAAGCATTTGTTGGTTGGATCCATTCCATTCCAACTTCAAAACATTTTGTGCTTTATTTGAAAGCAGTAAAACAACACCCAAAGAAAAACCTTGGTAGAATCAAGCACGTTTCTTATTTGATTTTGCGTCAAACATGAACGTGCTCATTTTCAACAACGCGGCGTGATCAATTTTTGCTAAAAATTTTATTTAAATGTTACAACGTTCGTGCTCAATTCCGTGGTTAAACAAGCATTAATCATATTTGATTAAGCATTTTCGTGCTCAAAAAAACACGAATATTTAAAAATATTTAAAATATTCGTGTTTGCGTGATCATGAAAAGATTGTTGAGTGAGCAGGTTCATTGTTCGGCAACAACGTTCGTGATACTTTTGATACGAAAAAACGTGTTTAATTAACAGTGAACGGGCTTCAGTTTAAATAAATATGCTGGAATAAGCACGAAAGGCTTGTTGATTAAGCACGTTTATTATTCGACAACAACGTTTGTGATACTTTTAATACGAAAAAACGTGTTTAATTAACAATGAACGTGCTTCAGTTTAAATATTTGTGCTCGGATAAGCACGAAAGGCTTGTTGATTAAGCACGTTTATTGTTCGACAACAACGTTCGTGATACTTTTAATACGAAAAAACGTGTTTAATTAACAATGAACGTGCTTCAGTTTAAATATTTGTGCTCGGATAAGCACGAAAGGCTTGTTGATTAAGCACGTTTATTGTTCGACAACAACGTTCGTGATACTTTTAATACGAATAAAACGTGTTTAATTAACAATGAACGTGCTTCAGGTTAAATATTTGTGCTCGGACAAGCACGTTGACTAAGCACGTTTATTGTTCGGCAACAACGTTCGTGATACTTTTAATAAAGAAAAACGTGTTTATTTAACAATGAACGTGCTTGTATGAATATGATAGGCTTTTTGTTTCAGCATGCTAAAATTGTTGATAAAGCACATTCATTGTTTGGCAACAACGATCTTGCTACTCTTAATATGAAAAAGATGTTCATCAAACAATGCTTGCATGCAAGAATGGTGCTGGTTGACTGACCATCACGTTCTTGTTGTTATTTTTCCAGATACCATATCTGTGAAGAATACTTCAAATAAATGTGATCAACTTACATTGTCTTCTTAGCTGAAACTGTTGATTTTCCACCTGAAAATTCCTTTAAGAAAAAACTTTACATGATTTATGTTTTACTTTTATTTTTATTGAAGCAATTTTTAAATTTGCAAATATTTCAAAAAAAAAAAAAAATAAAATAATGTTTGTACATTTTCTTAATTTTTATTTTTCTACATTAACTTAAATTGATTTAACATTTAGCTTAACATTATCATTTTTTACAAAAATAAAATTAAACATTTTTAAGCAATTTTTTTGTAGTGCTTTTTGCATTAAATAATAAAAACAAAATTTTACTCGCTATGTGGTTTTCGCAGTTAAGTGTTACTTAAAGACATTTTAAGTTAAGTGGTCTTTTATCGCCTTTATCGATAGGGGGTAATGTGTGAACAGATTTCAAAGTTAGTCAGTTTTATAAAATATTTAGTAAATTTAAAAGTATTTAACGAATGTAAATTGTTTTCCATTAGGATTAGAAAATTTGGAAACCGGTGGTCCGTTTAAGTCCTTTATTTTGAAAACATAATACATTGTAGAAGCATTATAAATTTCATAAGAGTTAAAATGATCTAGATAATCTGAAGTATTTATTTGTTCACAGACAACATAAGGGCAGTCTTGAAGTATAACCAAGCACTCTATTCGATATAAGTTTGTTGCAACAGTTGAAATACTAACATATTCGTTATGCGTGCATGTTACTTTGCAATATGTAAGACTATTATAACAACAAAGCTCATGAAAATCTTCAGTTCCAAAAATATTTTGTATTTTTGGGAAAAAATTCTGATTTTTAAGTAGTAGTCCTGGTTTTGATAGCTTAGAAATCTCTGCCGGGATTCCTGCACCAGATATGATTCTTTTACAAAATATTAAACTTGATTTTATACCTAAGGACAAAGGTAAATTTCTTCGAGAAGTAGTGTTATTGCAGTAACTTTTAAGGACTTTATGTTTTGACTCAAATCTAAATGACCAAAAGTGTTTCAAGGGCCCTATCATTTGCATAACGTACGGATAATGAATCATAAAATGAAATTTAGGTTTTAGATTTTCCTTAAAAAGAGTTATATATAAATTATGGTGCTTAGAAATAAGATTTACTAATAATGAAATATCAGCTTGTTGAAAATTGGCCTTTAAGATGATATCTATGATTTTGTTAAGAGTAGTTAATAAGTCCCAATGCTGGTTTTTTTCAGGAATGAGATCACCAATCATAATTGGCAACAAACGACAAAACGACCACATTTCTCTGGCCGACATATTTAACTTATTTTTTTTAATATGTTCGGATTTTATAACTGTGGTTTTGTTTCCAATTTCAGTTTGACCATATATAAAAAATTGAGTTCTGTTATTAAGAACATCTAACGTAAAGAACTTGTCTTCAACAATAAATTGATTGATGAGTGCACATAAGTCGTAATGACAAACTCCTTCAAACACATCGTGCATTATATCAACAGTCAAATTTTGAACAACGTGGAACGATGGAATATTGTTAAATACTGATACATCTCTGATACCAGTTTTTGTAACTCTATCTTTAATCTTAGAATATTGAATAATATCATCATTATAGTTTTCTATATTTCTGTAATGATTAATGTCATCATTGCAATTTTTGTAAATTGCAGATTTGGAGCATTTACAAATACGACAAGGAAATAGCGAGCTAAAACTTTTTGTGTACCCCATAATTGTATTTAGTCCTAGGTTGTCGCCCGTAATAACACCCAATATAAAAAATAATTGGTGAGATTCACCAGAATGTAATTGTATAGTGATTCCAACCTCCTCTAATCTTTTTATTTCATTAACAAGCGTGCAAAACATAGCATTTTCACCATGAATTTTATACTTCGAGTAACATAACATAGCAACAAAAATGTTGTCTAATTCAGAAGAAATCCATTGTGGTAGAGTAGGAAAATTGTAATAAATAGCCCCAATAGAATGACAACCACCATGGGATCCTAATGGATTGTTTGACTCAAAATCATCAAAATATAAATTAAAAGGAATACTATTTTCTTGCTTTACTGAAGGAAATTTAGAAATTCTCTCTTTCCAAATCTTTGTAGTAATTAGATGAGGGACGGAGTTAGAAACTATGTTATTCATATTTTCATTTATCGAATCATATATACCCGGCAACTCAAAAAACTTTTTAAATTGGAACTGTAAAGGTAATATTATTCCATCAGATTCAACGACATCAACTGATGGAGTCATACCACCAACTACGCATACTTCGTTGTTTATAACAAAATTAGAAGGATCGCTGTAAAAACTATAGTCTTTTGCTGTCTGAACAAATTTGTGAAAAGTATTCACACTTTTAAAAGGATTTTGTAAGGCTTTTAACACATTTTTAAAATGCTCTTTCTTGTCCACATTTATAAAACCTGAGAACTCTTTATAAATTTTTATAAATATTATTTCAAAAAACTCTTCTGTAAGATCTTGGATTATTTCTTCAACTGATTTTCTAGATAAATTTGGTTTACCATATAGGCTACTCAGAAAATTTATAGAAGATTTTTCAACAGTTTTTAAAATATCAAAATTTTCAATCGCATTGGCATTTTTACCATTTAGTGAAATATTTTGAAATGTCTTAGAATTTATTTCAGTTATAGCATCTGGAACAAATGTTTCAGAGGTTTGTGGAATTGTACTTTGTCTACTACAATTAATATTTTTGCAGGAGCGTTGAAAATGCCTTTTAAAACTTTTTAAGTTGTAAACTTGCTGGCAGTGAAAACACTGATAATCGTCGTTTGGTTTTAAATTATGTATAACCTTGTAGTGTAATACAAGATTATTTACATCTACAAAAGAATTGCTTTTCTTACATAGATTACATTTAAACATGTTGCTGTTTATTTAAGAAATCAATCAGTATTAGGGTATCAGCTGGGACCCTTTCCTTGGACTCTATTTCATAAAAATATCTTTGAATAAATGTCCAAACAGCTTTGCAGGCTGTAGGATATTCTAAATTGAACACAAAAAATATTTTTAAACACAAGTCTATTGCAGGTAACAAACAATTAAATTTATACTTGATTTCATTGTAATAAATTATGTATGTATCCTCAAAAGAACAATATATTATAAAAGGCTGAAGGCTCTGCCCATGTTCCCTCACCTTATTAGCCAGTCTATCAATTGCAGGATTAAAATCATTTGCTGCCGTTATCCGATATATGAAGGACTGCTGCGAGTCCTTTATTGTTGGTTTGAAATATTTCCGTTTTCTTGATTCTGTTGTCTTAGATGTTGTCTGCCGGGATGATGGAGGAAGGAGGGCGTGCATTAAATCAAAAATTAAAACATCCTCCGTTCCTGATAAAAATATAAAAAGAGAGATTTACATTAACACATTGCGAATTTAATTGGGCATACAAAAATACCTTTTGAAAAGTCTTTTTTATTTAGGTCTCCAAGTAAATCTTGACAATATTTATCCTTAACTTTGTCGTTGAATACTGGAACTATTTGGGATTTAAATTTATCCCATTTCTCGATTAAACAATTTTCCTTTCCTGGGTGCAGAATTGAAAAATCTAAATCGATCTAAAAAAATTTAAATGCGGGTTAATTTTATAGTATTTATCTAAGTTATGTGTTTAATTTAACTTAAATACTCGAAAATGTAACAAATTTTCTAACAGAGTTTATTGCAGGTAGCAAACAATTAAATGTATACTTGATTTCATTGTAATAAATTATATATGTATCCTCAAAAGAACAATATATTATAAAAGACTGAAAGCTCTGCCCATGTTCCCCCACTTTACTAGCCAATCTATCAATTGCAGGGTTAAAATCATTTGCTGCCGTTATCCGATAAATGAAGGACTGTTGCGAGTCCTTTCTTTACATAAATTACATCAAAACATTTTGCCTTTTTTTTTAAATATCAAAAAGTACCAGTGTATTTGCTGGGACCCTTTAGTAAGACTCTATATCATAAAAATATCTTTGAATAAATGTCCCAAACAGTTTTGCAAGCTGTAGGATATTCTAAATTGAAAACAACAAATATTTTTAAACACAAGTCTATTGTAGGTAACAAACAATTAAATTTATACTTGATTTCATTGTAATAAATTATATAATATGTATCCTCAAAAGAACAATATATTATAAAAGATTGAAAGCTCTGCCCATGTTCCCCCACTTTATTAGCCAGTCTATCAATTGCAGGATTAAAATCATTTGCTGCAGTTATGCGATGTATGAAGGACTGCTGTCAGTCCTTTATTGTTGGTTTTAGATATTTATTTTGTATGCATTTGTGGTCAGAGTCAAGTATTTAAAACAATCCTCTATTTCTTCCTTGCTATCTTCGGTTACTATCCTACTCCTATTCCAACACCTCAAATTTCTATATCTTCCTATTTTTGAATGAAATAGATATCTAGTGATAATTAATACAAACCAGTAAAATATTTTAATTGAAAGTATATACCAGAGTTATTCCAGCCGAATGCTTTAAAAGTGGCCAGTTATTCAAGAACTCAGGAAATTTAAGCGTTCGCACATCTTTTACTCTGAGTGGATGCGTCCTCCTCCACTTAAGTTTGACTTCGTCCCATGGTTCCTTATTGATTTGCAACCATTTTACTTCACCTTTTAATAAAAAGAAAACATTTTGTAGAAAACTCCAAAAATCTACTTAATTTTAAAACGAAATGTAAAACCATGTAAAAGTGCGAAAAGCACTTAGTTGATATGAAAAACTTTCTTTTTTTTAAATCATTTTGATAATTTAATTTTAAATACAATAATGTAGGTATCGGTTTAGGTTCGATATCTCGTATCTATAATCCCGTTCTTAAGAAAAAATAAGAAAAAAGAAAACTGTTTTTTATATGCGTCATCTACTGTAAGCTGGCATTAGGTACCTGACGCAGCAAGTACGGAACTTCTTTAATAATTTCCATAAATTAGTAATATCTTACCCAGAGTTACTTCGGTTTCTTCAACATCAATTATTGTTGAACAACTTGGCTCCTGAGCAAGTGGTTTATCAAGAAAATCTATGCCTATTTGTTTGAATCGCCGTTTGGTGTTATAAAAACGACTGTATAGACGCCCCGAAGGATTCTCTTTTGTTCCCTTTGGTGGGGCGCTGAAGTATATGTTCTAGTAAAAATAATTTTGTTATAGAATATACATTATTTAAATCACTTCAAAAATTTCAACAACTTTATCTTCGCTGAAACGCTCTTGAATTTTCTCTGAGATGTTTAAGAATTCCTTCCGGGATACAGATTTGTAATTCTTTATAAGCCAAGATGAAATACAATCTATTAAAATTGTTCGTGATGAATCACCAATTCTATTATTCTTTTTATAATCGGTAAGAACAAAATTGCCTGACGGATGTTCGTTCAGGATAGTGTCAATATCCTATAGAATATGGAATTAAAATTGATGAATTTAAATATTAGTGATGAAACAAACAGAAAAATGTCAAAACACTAATAATTTTTGTAATCTATAATTTTAATTCGTTTAATTTAAATCTTCAAAGTTTCGTTTCATGTTTAAAAGCTTTTTTTGTTTTAATTTGCACTTATGATAATTATTTTCCTTTATTGGGATCCATCGTAAATAATAAAATAATTAAAATATGAAAGAAAGAAACGGAATTATGTACATACAAAATTAAATGATCCAATGCTGGGTGATGCAGAATTTGAACGATTTGAATTGTATGACGGGGATGGTGACGGGGATCTTGAAATGCTTGTTGATATTTTATTCATGTATTTCAAATGATCTTCTATTAATATTTTAATACTTCTTGCAAGGTCTTCAGGTAATTCACTTGGAACACCAAATCCCTAAAAGTTAAATAAATCTATGTTATTGAAAACTTTAAAAAAATTACGAGTATCTTATTACATTTTCTCGTCGCCATTCCAAGAGTTTGTGCTTAAATTCAAACCTCACCCCAATGTCCTTATTTGCAAAGATTTCTTTTAGATCTTCATTATCTATGATTTTTAATATTTCCACGTTAAGTTTGCAACTTCTAAAATATTCGTAAAAGTCAACAAAACCCCAGGAAGACAGTAGTTGGAACATTTCATAGTCTATATCATCTTCTTCATACAAAATAGGAGAATCATTTTCTCCGGCTGGATTGTAAGAACTCTCATCTTGAGGAGTTTTTGATTTTTCCATTGGAGGTGTTTCATCATTATTTGTATTAGAAACCGTTGCCGTATTTAGAAAATTGATTTCATCACTGAGAAGGTTACTAAGTCCTAGGTCATCCATATTACAAAAAAATAGATCTGTTGAGAAAAGATAGTTTTAGGGTGTGTCACTTTTATAACTATTTCATACAAGGGGCCTAGAAGTGATGTTATCTAGAAATTTGGTTAATGTACAATAGTTTTTACTTTTTATCTTCGGTATACATTTAATAATGTAAATCTTTAGATTTCAATTCAAATTGACGCAAACGTAATTTTAACTTTGTTTCATATTAAAGTTTTTTTTTAACTTTTTTTTTGAGTGCCTTTAATTTTGCACTTGTATGTTTACATTTTTGCTATTTACTTTCAACTCGATGTTATTTTATTCATAATTTTGAGCCTTAAAAAGCCATCAGAAGGAAATAGCAATCTACTCTACAAATAAACCGTAAATTGACTTGCCACTTGCCTTTTCGAAAACTATTTCTCATTTTTTACTTTGCAACATGGTTTTCGGTTCTGTAGACTAAAATTGTAATGCTTAAGAAAACACACCTGGTCGAAATTCTTTTTTCAAGTAAACAAATAAAAATTGAACAAAAGTTTCTACATGAAAATAAAACTTTGTCTAGTCACATCAGTTTTGGCTTTTGGTCAAACACATTCATACGTAGGTAGGTAACAGGTAACAAAAATACTACCAAACGAGTTATGTCTAAAACAAATTAATTAAAAAATCGTCGTTTCAACCAAGTATCATACTAAAACAGTTTTAAAATCGTACTAATTCGACTAAAACTTTTCGCCATTAGTTTCTTCGCAGTAGATTTCTTGTATGCGTTTCTTGACATTCATTCATTCATGTGTGTGTTTCTTCACTTTTGCTTTACTTCACTATATTTAATTTTTTTGAATCAACTTTTCATTTTCATTCACCCATTCACCATTTGTTTATACTTTCATTGATACAATTTAAGGTTATTTCTTGGAGTACACACTGCTTCTTCGAAAGCGTAGCTCTTTTTTGTTTAATCGCGAAAGCCGTTATAGAATAAGCGATTCAAAACTTTTGCCAAGCATCTCCATCTCTTACTGGAGGACGTTTTTTGTATCCCCTTCAAAAAAAAAACCCTAACTGCTCGCCTTCTTCCTCAAATCTACGAGCGTCTGGAATTGGTTTTCATTTGTTAATTACAACATTTAAGTATATAGTATTGTACAACAAATTTAGACAAATATGTACTTGTTTTATTTATCGTAAAAAAATTCGATAAAATAAATTATTTAACAAGAATACTTGCAGTTTTGCGACCTTCTATGTCTCTGTCGTGTGTAAATTTCTGAACGAGAGATATGGTGGTTTTTTTTCTTAGTCGTCGTATTTTTTCGTCTTACAGAATGTATAAAGAAAGTGTTCAACGACGTTTAACATTTACAGACGACAACAAAACGAGTGACAAAAGTTGGAAACGACTTATGGAATGCAGATCGTGTCAGGTCGTATATTTCGCTGTCGTTTACGACATCGGTAATCGGGGTGAATATACGTACTTCAACGACTATGACTGATATCGAATAATGAAAGATATTCGTAGGCAACATAAATAGCAAAACGCACAAACAAATTACCATTAACGCAAATAATGTTGTACACTAATTGTTGTTTTTTCGCAGTAGATTCCTTGTATTTTTTTTTTATTCGCTTTGCTTGACTTTACTATTTTATACTTATTGAATCACAAAATAAGACCTTTTCATTTTGAATATCCTCGTACTTCAACGTTTATGACTGATATCAAATACCAAAAGAGAATATTTGTTTGTAGTTATTAAGAAACTTTTAAGCCCCTATGCTTATCAAAATTCGTAATTGTTTAAATATGGGACGCCTTATTGTATAAGTTCATACAATTTGCTTCTATATAATGTTTGACTAAAATTCATTTTAGGAAATGATATTATGTTTGCTATTGAGATTAAAGTACAGGGATTTTATTGAAAAATCATTTCAAACATAGCATATGTACGAACTTTCTAAACTGGTTTTAACAATTAACGCTTAAAATGCAATGCAAATGGAAGCTTACTTTTGAATTTTGGTCAAACACATAGTAAACAGAAACATGCACAAATAAATTACCTTTAACGCAAATTAAATTTTCTCTTCTTATTGTTGTCTTTATTTCGGAGCAGATTCCTTGTATTTATTTTGTTCAATTTGCTTGACTTTACTATTTTTGCTTGACTTTACTATTTTTGCTTGACTTTTGTCACAAAATAAAACCTTTTGAATTTGAATATATGTACTTCAACGAAAGTGACTGATATCAAATACCAAAAGATCTAATTTAAGATGTTCGAATTAAATTTGAGAATATTTGTTTGTAGTTATTAAGAAACTTTTAAACCCCTATGCTTATCAAAATTCGTAATTGTTTAAATATGGGACGCCTTATTGTATAAGTTCATACAATTTGCTTCTATATAATGTTTGACTAAAATTCATTTTAGGAAATGATATTATGTTTGCTATTGAGATTAAAGTACAGGGATTTTATTGAAAAATCATTTCAAACATAGCATATGTACGAACTTTCTAAACTGGTTTTAACAATTAACGCTTAAAATGCAATGCAAATGGAAGCTTACTTTTGAATTTTGGTCAAACACATAGTAAACAGAAACATGCACAAATAAATTACCTTTAACGCAAATTAAATTTTCTCTTCTTATTGTTGTCTTTATTTCGGAGCAGATTCCTTGTATTTATTTCGTTCAATTTGCTTGACTTTACTATTTTTGCTTGACTTTACTATTTTTGCTTGACTTTTGTCACAAAATAAAACCTTTTGAATTTGAATATATGTACTTCAACGAAAGTGACTGATATCAAATACCAAAAGATCTAATTTAAGATGTTCGAATTAAATTTGAGAATATTTGTTTGTAGTTATTAAGAAACTTTTAAGCCCCTATGCTTATCAAAATTCGTAATTGTTTAAATATGGGACGCCTTATTGTATAAGTTCATACAATTTGCTTCTATATAATGTTTGACTAAAATTCATTTTAGGAAATGATATTATGTTTGCTATTGAGATTAAAGTACAGGGATTTTATTGAAAAATCATTTCAAACATAGCATATGTACGAACTTTCTAAACTGGTTTTAACAATTAACGCTTAAAATGCAATGCAAATGGAAGCTTACTTTTGAATTTTGGTCAAACACATAGTAAACAGAAACATGCACAAATAAATTACCTTTAACGCAAATTAAATTTTCTCTTCTTATTGTTGTCTTTATTTCGGAGCAGATTCCTTGTATTTATTTTGTTCAATTTGCTTGACTTTACTATTTTTGCTTGACTTTACTATTTTTGCTTGACTTTTGTCACAAAATAAAACCTTTTGAATTTGAATATATGTACTTCAACGAAAGTGACTGATATCAAATACCAAAAGATCTAATTTAAGATGTTCGAATTAAATTTGAGAATATTTGTTTGTAGTTATTAAGAAACTTTTAAACCCCTATGCTTATCAAAATTCGTAATTGTTTAAATATGGGACGCCTTATTGTATAAGTTCATACAATTTGCTTCTATATAATGT
Source organism: Chrysotoxum bicinctum (assembly GCA_911387755.1). Classification (NCBI taxonomy): domain Eukaryota; kingdom Metazoa; phylum Arthropoda; class Insecta; order Diptera; family Syrphidae; genus Chrysotoxum; species Chrysotoxum bicinctum. The sequence continues at coordinate 105,039,791 of OU426989.1, read as the reverse complement.
TTGACTAAAATTCATTTTAGGAAATGATATTATGTTTGCTATTGAGATTAAAGTACAGGGATTTTATTGAAAAATCATTTCAAACATAGCATATGTACGAACTTTCTAAACTGGTTTTAACAATTAACGCTTAAAATGCAATGCAAATGGAAGCTAACTTTTGAATTTTGGTCAAACACATAGTAAATAAATAGAAACATGCACAAAAACATACCTTTAACGCAAATTAAATTTCCTCTTCTTATTGTTGTCTTTTTTTCAGGGCAGATTCCTTGTATTAACTTCCCATAGGGAGTTATTGTAATCGGTCCGATTTGTCAAATTGGAATTTTTGACATTTCTCGACGTTTCAAGGTCCCTAGAGGCTATATCAATCATTTTTAGAAAGATGTCTGTGTGTGTGTGTGTACGTACGTTCGTACGTTCGTACGTTCGTACGTTCGTACGTTCGTACGTTCGTACGTGCGTACGTTCGTACGTCCGTACGTTCTTGTACCATTTTTCGTCGTCGATATCTCAAGAACGAGTAAAGATATCGGCTTCAAATAAATTTTGTTTAATAGATAATAACTTCGAAAGAGGCTGAAAGGGCGTTTATTAAAATTTAGTGAGTCGTTTTTTCACTATAACGGTTTAAAAAAAAAGTAAAAATTTTGGTTAGATTCAAATATCTCACGAAAAAATAATGCTATTCACTTCAAATAAAATTTAATGTACTCATTATAAGGTCATACAGATTTGGTATGAATTTGGAAAAAACAGAACATACCGTTATTTTTTTAAATAAAAAAAACTGAAAAAAAAATTTCATAACCCAGATATTCTAAGAACGGAAAACCATTTGAAACTCAAAATAATTTTATTTTACGAAAAATAATGTGTTTGACAACTGGTGAAAATTTCAAAAAAAATCAGTTTACAGTTTTTTTACAAAAAATAAAAAACTATATAAAATTCTATTGAAAATTGGTAAAAATAGTTTTTCGACTCAAATTTCTCGAGAACTAGTAGTGATATTGACTTCTAATTTAGTTTATTTTATACATAGTATAATTTTGTACAATTGGTAAAATGTTGACAAATATTGAATTAATAGTTTTTTTTTTTAGTAAAAAAACTTTTAAAAATTCTAGTGAAAACTAGCTAAAATTGTATTTCAAGTCGAATTCCTTGGTTATGAACAGCGATTGTGCCTTCTAAAGTGTGTTGTTTTATACATCGATACCTCCCCGTAAGAATGTATACTAAGCGACATTTCTAAAATTGTTCAGGAAACGAAAAAAACGAAGAAAGTTCTAGTTGAATGTCTAAGAGACAATTTTGGTTAAACAAAGACATCTAACAAAATTTTTTGTTGCTCACGACAATGAGATCTTTATTAATGTCGCTTAGCATAATTTTTTTGGCGGATAATACAAATTTCAGGTGGCAACATTATTTTAATGAGAAAACATGGCAGTTGATAAATTTTTTTATTTGTACTCTAGTTTCCTTTTCATGCATAATAGGTTGGCGAAACCCAGGCCAAAACGTGGCCCTTAACATATAGTATATTTCCTCATCAAAAAGTCATTTTTGAAAAAAGTGTCGCTTAGTACATTCTTACGGGAAGGTATCGACATAATACAATTATTAATATATGGTTAAATTTTGACAAGTATCGAATTGACAGTTTTAACAAAAATATTTCGTTTTTAAATTTTTTTCAATTAAAATGTTTGGAACCGAAATAATAAAGTAATTTCTATAATATAATACATAATTTTATAATTTTATTATCAACTTAGTTTTTAGAAGAATGTATGTACTGTACATACGTATATGAATAAGGTTGTTCAGTTGTACCCAAGTCCCACATATTCAAATTCCATTAATAGCTATGGTGAAATTGAAGAAAACGTCACAATATGTTTTTATCTTTTTGTCCATGAAAAAGAAGTAAAATTCTACTCAAGGTTTTCTTAGGTGTAGGAACACAGATATATTAAAAAACACGGAAATCTATAATTCAGTATATAATATGTACCTATCAACCTTCGTAATTATTACAAGAAATTTAACATTTTAAATAGAAAAGTTTAAAATTAGTTAAACACATTTTCTGTAAAAAAAAAAACATAAAATGAGCGACTAAGTATCCTCATCATCAACAAAACAAAGCAAATTTCCTAATATCATAGTATGCCACAAGCATCATCGATTTTTAAAACAGGAGTCATTGTATATCCAGTGCTGATCACAGCCTTTCAATACGGAAAAACCGCAACAACAATTACACTATGAAACCATTTACTTCGATCTTCCATCTACTGCTCTATGATCGAAGTATGTGTACAAAATATTATACCAATTACCACACCAGATACAGTACAGACACAGCTAAAGTTTGTTTCGCTGAAAATTTGGTTATTTGAAAAAAACTAAATATAAAGTTTTCAAGACCACAAATGGGAAGTTATCAGTGTGGGTCGCACCCAGCCTCTTTTTTATTTTGTTCAATTTGCTTGACTTTACTATTTTTGCTTGACTTTACTATTTTTGCTTGACTTTTGTCACAAAATAAAACCTTTTGAATTTGAATATATATGTACTTCAACGAAAGTGACTGATATCAAATACCAAAAGATCTAATTTAAGATGTTCGAATTAAATTTGAGAATATTTGTTTGTAGTTATTAAGAAACTTTTAAACCCCTATGCTTATCAAAATTCGTAATTGTTTAAATATGGGACGCCTTATTGTATAAGTTCATACAATTTGCTTCTATATAATGTTTGACTAAAATTCATTTTAGGAAATGATATTATGTTTGCTATTGAGATTAAAGTACAGGGATTTTATTGAAAAATCATTTCAAACATAGCATATGTACGAACTTTCTAAACTGGTTTTAACAATTAACGCTTAAAATGCAATGCAAATGGAAGCTTACTTTTGAATTTTGGTCAAACACATAGTAAACAGACAGACATGCACAAATAAATTACCTTTAACGCAAATTAAATTTTCTCTTCTTATTGTTGTCTTTATTTCGGAGCAGATTCCTTGTATTTATTTTGTTCAATTTGCTTGACTTTACTATTTTTGCTTGACTTTACTATTTTTGATTGACTTTACTATTTTTGATTGACTTTACTATTTTTTCTTGACTTTACTATTTTTTACTTATTAAATCACAAATTAAACCTTTCCACTTTAAATTCACTTCAACGACTGTGACTGGTAGCCAAAAGCCTCATGGTTCGAACCAAAATTCCAGTGTGTGCGTTGTAGATCGAACATGAAAATTGTTCATTTGAGTACATACGTGATGCTGTTACAATGTGGGTGCTTGTGTAAGCACGTTCGTATTTGCTCAACAATGTATATGCTTGTTTAAATATGAACTTGGAGAATCGTATGATTCTTGCGTGTGTGTTCGTGTTGGAAGAAGCACAGAAATTGTTAAGGAAATACCAACGTGCTCATATGTGTTCACATTGACAATTTTTATTCTTAGCACACAACGCTTGCACCGATGCCCAAAATAAGGAACCGTATTGTTTTTTACAGTTTTGGTTGGGTTGGTTTAGCTTGGCTTCGGTTTTTACAATGTGCGTGCTTATTTATGTACGTTGGTGTTTCTTGAACCATTTCGTTTTATTTTAGTTTAGACTTTTCTTTTTGATTTAGCTATGATTGTTTAATATTATTACATTGGATCTACATAATGTTTGACTGAAATTCATTTTAGGAAATGATATGGTTGGTTGACAGATTAAAGTATAGGACTTTCATTGAGAAATTATTTAATACACAACATACGTAAACATTTTTTCAAATGATTTTAATAATTTACGCTTAAAATACAATGCAAATAGAAGCTAACTTTTGAATTTTGGTCAAACACATAGTAAATAAATAGAAACATGCACAAAAACATACCTTTAACGCAAATTAAATTTGCTCTTCTTATTGTTGTCTTTTTTTCAGGGCAGATTCCTTGTATTTATTTTGTTCAATTTACTTGACTTTACTATTTTTGATTGACTTTACTATTTTTGATTGACTTTACTATTTTTTCTTGACTTTACTATTTTTTACTTATTAAATCACAAATTAAACCTTTCCACTTTAAATTCACTTCAACGACTGTGACTGGTAGCCAAAAGCCTCATGGTTCGAACCAAAATTCCAGTGTGTGCGTTGTAGATCGAACATGAAAATTGTTCATTTGAGTACATACGTGATGCTGTTACAATGTGGGTGCTTGTGTAAGCACGTTCGTATTTGCTCAACAATGTATATGCTTGTTTAAATATGAACTTGGAGAATCGTATGATTCTTGCGTGTGTGTTCGTGTTGGAAGAAGCACAGAAATTGTTAAGGAAATACCAACGTGCTCTATTAAGCACGCACGTTGTAACAGCATCACATATGTGTTCACACTTACAATTTTTTTTTCTTAGCTCACAACGCTTGCACCGATGACCAAAATAAAGAACCGTATTGTTTTTTACAGTTTTGGTTGTGTTGGTTTAGCTTGGCTTCGGTTTTTACAATGTGTATGCTTATTTAACCACATTCGTGTTTCCTTGAGAATACTATACCTACATAAGTACATTTTGGAATATAGATTAGGAGAATATTATGATTTTTTGAAGTGGTTCGTGATGAAAGAAGCAGAGGAATGGTTGCAGAAACGCCAACGTGCTGAAATAAGCACACAAATTGTTACATTATCACATATTTATAATGCTTTAAGGGGGTATTACACTTTAGACAGTTTTGGTATATAATGTTTTTTTGTAAATGGGTTTAAGGTTCACTGTTTCAAAGGCTCGATTATGAATAATATGAATCAATTTTTTTTACTACGTCTGTGCGCCAGCTAAAAAAAATGGTTTTGCGAAAAACGCATTTACATTTGCTTGCATAATTAAGGACAATTCATATGAGAGCGACCAACGACCGACAAATAAAAGAACAAATGGTATTTAAAAAATTGTATGCCTAAATTCTTCACAAAAACGAGACAAAATGGTAGAAAAATGATTGAAATTAAAGTTATAATATTTAAATTTGCTTTTTAATAGCTTAAGAAATAGAAATTTGATAAATTACAGTGGTCGCCAATTCGTGATGGCCAATTTAATTTCCCAAATTTCTTTTACTTTAAAATAACTTTACATTTATTTCAATAAGTTTTATAAAATTTTGTCTAGTTTTTGTAAAGAATTTAGGCTTGAAAATTAAATACTGGAAATCACTATAGTTTTAACCAACTGATCGTAAGACTAAGTTCTAAAGAAATATTACGAATCATTGCACTTAAATAATATGAATTAAGAAATGTATATAATACCGTTAAAAAAGTAAAATAACTTCTTTATATATGAATTGCTTAATAATATTAATAAATAAATATGTTAATATCCTTAAAAATATGCTGACTATTGTGTTTTTGTTATTGACTCAAGAACATCAATTGAATGTTTTTTAGGTAAAGGTTATTTTCATTTAAGATTTTTGATTTAAAATAAGCAGTAATAGCTATGGGGTTTGCAGTGAACAATTGAAAATTTGATAATTTCTATTCAAGGGGGGTAGTATATACCCATTTTTACAGAATTGATATTAATTTTTTGGATCATTTTCGATAACTAAGTACGAATGATGAAATCATCAGAAAAAAACACTGCAAAACGGAGTTAAATAAAATAAGTCAAGTTCTTTTTTATACAAAAACCAGTGCGTAACAAGAAGAATTCAGGTAGAATGTCTCGAAAAATGCCAAATTATAAGAGTAATATGCCATTTAATGATTGCATGCGGTTTTGGAGTAAAGTCGGAAATATGTTTGGTTTTGACTATATTTGACTTACGGCGCGCGCCGTACGCATTATGAAATCTGATTCACAAGTCTGTTTAACACAAAAAAAAAAACACTATCAAAAAATTTTGCAGGTAACAAACTTGATTGTCAAACAATCAATCAGACTGGTAGACACCATAAATGTCAAAAAAAAAATTTAACACAAATAATATTTGATACTCCCTGAATTTCTTTTGCCGTGCAGATCCGCTCAATGCGATATTACCATAAATATGAGATTGTATACTCAAATTAAGTAGAAACGTGCTAAAAAAATCGAAAAGTTGTTGTTTCATATAGAAAGGTGGTAATTTTTTAAGGCCCTAGTTATAGCTATCATTGAAAATTTTGTTTTCACTTTTTGGGTAAATAAACTATGAATATTGAGAATGTCTGGTATACAAATGAAGCTAATCAATTATATATTTTACTTTAGCAAATAAAAATAAACAAATATGTTAAATATTTCTCATAAAACTACTTTTACTTCTGTGACCGAAAAATGCCCCCTAAGCTGAAAGGAAAGCTCTACACTTCAGTTGTGCGTCCAGCACTCACATACGGTTCACAATGTTGGACAATGTACAAAAAGTATGAGAGTAAGCTAACGGCAGCTGAGATGAAGATGCTTCGTATGACAGCAGGAGTTACAAAGCTTGATCGAATTAGAAGTACGAAGATCCGAGGAAGCCTTCATGTTAAGAATACCATTTCCCAAAAAATTGAACACGACCGACTCAGTTGGTATTGCCATGTTCAAAGGAGAGATCCTGAGAACCCGGTCAAAAAGGCAATATCATACAACGTTCCAATTCGGAATAAAAAGAAAGGTAGGCCTAAACACTCCTGGTACAAACAAATGCAAAAACACCAGCATTCAGTTGGCCTCAGAAATGGAACAATACAAAACCGGGAGGCTTGCCGCCGATTTCTGAGGTCAACCCGGCGAACCCCACAGGCGGATCACTAGTGTGAAGCAGATACGTGGGAGAGTTATGATCCCCTCGACATCGAGATCATAACAGCGCCGAAACAAGGAAGAAGAAGAAGATAAAATTACTTTTAATTTTTCAATGATGGAAAGCTGTTCATTGAAAACGATTTCCATCATTGAAAAATTAAAAGTAGTTTTATGAAAAATGTTTAACACAATTGTTTATTTTTATTTGCAAAAGTAAAATATATAATTGATTAGCTTCATTTATGTACCAAACATTCTCAATATTCATAGTTTAATTACCCCAAACATTGAAAACAAAATTTTCAATGATGGTTTTCAATGATAGCTATAACTAGGGCCAAAGGATCACGTTTGTGGTAAAACGACAATGAAATTATAGAAATAAAGTTGTTGATTGAATAGGAGATCGTGCTCAAATCAAGTAGAAACGTGCTAAAAAAATCGTTTTTTTTTAGAACGTTATTCTAATCAACATGATTGAGTTGTTGATCAAACACGAAAAGTTGTTGTTTCATATAGAAAGGTGTTAATTTTTTAAGGATCACGTTTGTGGTAAAATGACAATGAAATAAGAAATAAAGTTGTTGATTTAATATGAGATCGTGCTCAAATCAAGTAGAAACGTGCTCAAAAAAACTTTTTTTCTAGAACGTATTCAAATCAACAATTATTGAGTTGTTGATCAAACACGAAAATTGCTCGTTTCGTCATATTTTTTTCATATTTATAATCTATCACGTTTGTGGTTGTTTTACAATGAAACTTACGAAAGCATGGTAGTTCCACAATCAATCCATATTCAAATCAAGTACAAACGTGCTTAATCAAACACATTTGTGATACTTATTAAATACAAATATGTTTGGCAAAGAAAGATTGGTCGGTTAAGCACGAAACGTTGTTGTTTTGAGCAGAAACGTTATCAATTTCACCATTCTTGACTTTATTTTTTAACTATCACGTTTGTGTTTAAACAACAACGAAATCAACAATGGCGTTGTTACTAAAACATTAATTCATACTTGAATCAAGTAGGAACGTACTTGAATCAAGCATTTTCGTGATACTTTTTAAAAATAAAATTAACAATGCAGTCATTGTAGAATTGAGTATGACGCCTTACTTGATTCAAGCACAAACGTATTCAATTCTACAATTTTAGCTGAATTGTATATTGAGCACGCAACGTGCTTGAATCAACCAAGCTTTTTTCTTTCGGTGAATAGATCTCAGAGTTCGTCGGAAAAGCTAAAGCTTCTGGTTATAGGGAAAAGCAAAAATCCTCGTTGTTTCAATAAAATTAAAACTTTGCCGGTGGACTAGCAAACCATCGTTCTTGGATGACATCAGACCTTTTCACAAGTTGGCTTTTGAAACTTGATTCTAAATTTAGAAGATCAAAGCGCAAAGTATTACCTATTCATTATCGATAACTGCCCAACTCACCCAAAACAAGTTAAGGATAAATTAAAGTTTATAAAGCTTCAGTATTTCCCCCCCCCCCCCAATATGACCTCAATAGTTCAGACAATGGACATGGGTATAATACAAAATTTGAAAGTACACTATAATCGCACTCTTCCCACCAAGATCTTAAGGGTTTGGGAAACCAAAAAAGAGCAATATAAAATATCACTTCTCGATTGTGCGCGCGAAATCCTAAAGGCATGGGGACGTTACTCCATTGACAATTGAAAATTGTTTCAAAAAGGCCGAATTTAAGTCTGAGACGTGGGATGACGAAGATGATATTCCGCTTAGCTTACTTAGATGTAACAACGAAGACACCCAAGAAATCGAAATAATCTGGGAAAGGCTAACAGAAGCTCATTATAATGTTGAAGGCGTACATTGGAAGGGCTATGTTGAAGTCGATGACGGCATCGTAGCCACTGAAATACCTGATAACGAGTCAATTTTGGAAGCAGATGCTGATGATACTAATGACGGTGAAAATGGAGAAGAAGATGGAGCTGAAATAATAGACTTTGAAATACCAGAGAAAAATTAAATTGAAAATGCAATTGGTACATTGCAATCTGCAATTGCAATGAAAGAAGAAATTCAAAATTGCTTATTTAAAATAGAATCTTATTATAAAAAGGTGATCACTGATGACACGGCGACTGTGATGACTGTGATGTCTAAAATTACAATTTTTTTTAAATAATTAAGTTAAAAAAATATTTTTTTATAATACATAATTATAGATTAATGAGCGATAAAAGCAAGAAGCTTAGGTTTATTTATTTATTTTACTTATTATTAAATTCAATAAGTCGTTAAAAAAAAAACTCTCTAACTCGATTTTTTTAAAACTCCCTCTAACTCGAACTAGTTTTGATATCCCGTGAAAGTTCGACTTAGAGGGAGTCGACTGTAGTTATATTTAATTACTATATTTTTTTAAGTCTGAATTTACTTCTATATGTTATGTTTATATAATTTAATTTCCTAAAACTACCTCGAAAATTTTCGATCTACTTCAGTTTTTTTCCGTATTTATGGGGATGGGGGACCGTTCAAATACCAACCGTGTGCTGGTCACATGAGTTTCTTCTGTTGTTCTTTCTTTCTGTGTGTGTGTCTCTCTCTCTCTCTGGTGTATTGTCTACCATGGAACCATTTTTTCGAATTTTTACTTTCTCATTATCGGCAAACCGGGTCTTAATAAAATTTTTAATAAAGAAGCTTGAAAAAAGTTTGAAAATCATTGAATTTTAAAACTTCAAAAAAAATTTTTCTTTAAGTTTTTGAAAAAAAAAAAATAATTTTTTTTTTGTTTTTAAATTCGATATGTCAAAAACGGCTAAATATTTTTTTTTATATGAAGGTTTTTATAATACAAATTCTATATACTACTGAAATAAATCAGCCAAGTAGATGACTTAGCACTATTAATGGACTTGTTGAATTATTGATTCAAAATATTTATTTCAGTAGTATATAGAATTTGTATTATAAAAACCTTCATATAGAATCAATGTCAGGCCACGGGCAAAATCTTCCAACGTTAATGATAACAATTTTTATCTTTGTTGGATATAGTTCATGTTAAAATAAGTAAATTTGTACTGTAACAAATATCAATTTGTTCAAGAGAGCATATACTCGTATTAAACATGTGCTCATTTACTTTTGTATTTATTTTATTTGCTTAAATAAAATCTATCCTGTTTCTGAAACTCAAGCTGTTCGTTTGTTATTTTCTCCGCTTCTAGTTCTTGGTATTTGCCTGCTTTCAATTTATCTTTTTCATCAGTTCACATTGGATTTTTGTCAAAAAATTGATGTAAGATGAACTGAACTTAACAAAAATTGCCTATTGACAAGGTCCTCACAGTCAACTGATGAGTCCATGTGAGATCACCCGGACGAAACGCCAATTTTTGTGGACTAAAGGAAAAAAAAAGCTATTTTGAATCAATAATTTTTTTTTAGATATTAAATTTTGTTTTAAAATTTTTGTATACTTATAAAAGATTATTTTTTTAAGAAACCACTACAACGTTCTTGCATGAACTAATATTTGCTTGAAACACATGGCATTCTATTTTTACCTCCAACTACTAAAGAAGTTGTGTTAGTCGTTTAAAAAATTAATGAACAGTTTTTCTCTAATAACATTAATTTTTGAAATTTTTAGCCTTTTATAAAAAGAGCAAGTGCGTGCGACCCAGTCGTGCATGTTATTTCCTATACAAATGGCATATACATACATAAAATCTTAATCGTCGATAAAAGGCGAGTCTCTACATCAATATGATATGCTTAATTTTCAGATACATCTTCTTACACTTAACTTCTTGTGAAGATGTTCGGAGAGAACTAATTTTGAAACACTTAAATAAATATACTTTGTTTATAATATTTTACTTTGGAAGCCCAAGAAAAAACGTAATTACCTACCCAAAACTGTATGTAGGAACAATACATGCAAGTCTTTAAAATTATTCTCCTATGGACCTTCATTAATTTTATTCCTTCTTGCCTTAAATTTGTTATAAGGAGCTAATACAAAAGTTCTTAGAATTTACTTTGCCCCATCTATTAATCAAGCAATTAGCAAGGCTCTTTTCGAACTTAAATGCCACTTACCTTCTGACTTTTCAAAGTGAAGGGCCAAGTATTAAAACTCAGGACTGGATCAATGGCTTCAGTAATTATTATAGACAGTGCAATTAAATAGAATTCTCTTCGGTTCGAGAATTGTATAAGCTTTTATTACTAAGAAGGAGATGCACTTGAATCCAAAAACCACTACAGCAAAGCTACTTTTCCGTGGAGCAGGTTTTTTTCTTTGATGATTCTACACAATCTTAAAGGTGCATCCAAAAACTGCGCCATTTTATTTATCGTGCCACTTTCAAACAGTAAATGTGCATCTTTTCTTGCGATGACTTCCGATTGGTAAAAACTTAGAGGTAATTACTCGTAACTAATTTTACGGTTCGAAACACAATCGCGTCATTTTTAACCGACTAAAATTCGACCTTATTTCACATTCTTTAATTATTAATTAAGCCGGCCACAACGATTCGGCGTTATTACACTTTCGGAAAATGAAATTAGGCCAAATTTCAAAAGTGCGAACGTTTAGGAAAAGGAGGCAGGATTAATTAGGAGGTGTCGATGCACATTGGTTTTTAAAGCTTGTACATCACAATTAGGGGAAAAATCGAGAAGGACAACGTATTCCACATTCTATCAGTGCGGCTATGGAAAGAACCTCTTTATTTCACACCACGTCTGAAGTTAGGCTCAAGGGTGAACTTATGTGCATTCATAGCTTGACAAGTACTACGTCGGAATTGTTGAAGTGGAGGTTTTCAAGAGAGACAAAAGTTTGGTGCCGATATATGCCTTATGGTAGCCAGATCAGACGGAGAACACAATTTCTGCATCTTTTAAGAGAACTTAAGTATTTCGATGCGTTTTTGGCTACGTCGAATTAATGATCATTCCGTAAGATGGTCAGTAAAATACATAGACTTATTGACATTGTCTACCCGCTGGCCTTAAGATGCATTAATAGAAGATATCTGCTAAGACTTCATCACATGGCCGCTCCCATACATCCATCAGGAATCGTCTGGCTAAAGATAAATTAATTCTTCCGTGTGCAAAGCCGGGGCGAGTAGGTGGTACAAAAGAATTTCGAACAAAAACTTTGATTGAAATCGATATAGTCGTTAACCAGAAATTCATAATTCAAAATATGATTCTATGGCAAGTAGCGTTAGTAACATTTATTGGTACATTTTTAATCAACTAAAAAATAGTAGAAATAGTAGTACAAGGATATTTTGTATTAAAATCGTTAAACGCGTTTTTGAGAATAGTATAAGCTTTTTCATAGCTGTTGTAGGGCCAGTTCCATTTTTTTTTCGCTAAAGTGAATTTCAAGTCTTTTATACATATTAACCTAAGACCCTCAAGTACCAAGTTCGAAGAAAATCGTTTCAGCGATTTTTGTGAAAACATTGTTGTACAATAGTATGTATATTTCTTATAAGCTTTTTATTAAAAAAAATGATCAAAAACAATGGGTTGATTTGTAGTCCAGCACAAATGCGGAGCATCCATCTGTTAAGTAACTCTATCTTTTTACTTGCGACTTATAGGTACTGGTTCATATTCTCCTTATATGGAGAGAAGTTAAAGTAACCTTTATACCCAAAAGTGGTATATGCTCCCACGTTACGCCCAAGGATCTTAGACCAATCTGTTAATCGTCATTTCTTCTTAAGACTCTGAAACGATTGATTGACATTCATCTGCGTAGTGTTATTGAACCAAACCTAGTTTCTACAGCACAACACGCTTACTGTAAGGGAAAATCAGTAGAAACTGCGCTACATACCTTGGTACGCACCATCGGACACTCCCTAAATCACAAAGAATACACTCTAGTTGCATTCCTAGATATAGAAGGCGCCTTCAACAATGTCGACAGCGCTGCAATAGCGAAGGCACTGCAGAATCTCAACGTATATAGCTCACTTGGTGACCTAATAAATTCCATGCTGAAAAGCAGAATTATAAATGCAAAATTAGGTAGCTTTACTACAAGAAGGTCAGTCAATAGAGGTACTCCACAAGGTGGAGTCCTATCCCCATATCTATGGAATATGGTAGTTAATGAACTGCTAATAGACCTAGAAGAAGAGGGATTCAAAGGGACGCCGGCGATATTGCCATTGCCGTATCAGGAACGCATCCTCAAATTCTAACAGAACTCATACAAACCGCTCTCAAAAATCTACTCAAATGGACAGATCGCTGTGGACTAGGTGTTAATCCCCACAAGACTTAACTAGTCCCCTTCACAAGGAAATACAAAATTCCTCAACTAGACCCTCCATCGATCATAGGTGTTCCACTTACTTTCTCAGATCAAGCTAAATACCTGGGTCTTATTTTAGATAAAAAATTAAGTTGGAAACCTAATAAACAGGAAAGAGTAAGAAAAGCAACAGTAGCTCTCTTTTCTTGTAAGAAAGCCGTGGGGAACAAGTGGGGCTTGTCTCCACAAATCACTCACTGGCTATATACTGCGGTCATTAGACCGATATTCACTTACGGGGTGACTGTATGGTGGACGGCCTTAGATAAAGCGACAAATCGCGATAAACTAAGAAAAGTACAACGTTTAACGAGTATGTGCATCAGAAGAGCTCTCCGCTCGACACCTTCCGCTGCACTAGACATACTTCTCAACCTGACACCCCTAGATATTTACAGCAAACAAATGGCCGCGAGCACAGCAATACGTATCAAAGCCATCCCTCAATGGACCAATAACTCTATTGGCCACACCACCATTCTGAATTTATTCGGAACTTTTCCAAGTCACTCCGACTACATCACTCAATTGTTGGTTTTCGATAAAAACTTTGAAGTCACCATACTCTCAAGGTCAGCTTGGGACGAAGAGGCTGCTTTGATAGAAAATAAATCAGTACATTTTTATACAGATGGATCGAAGACTGAAATCGGAGTAGGTGCTGGAGTGTACTGTGTACTCAGATGGACTAATCCTTAGTCTCTCCTTCCGCCTACCAAACCATTGTAGCGTTAGGTTAGGTTAGGTTAAAGTGGCTGTCATTAAAGCGTCTGAGACACTTAGACCATTAGAGGTCCATTGTGATACCACGATCTAATAGGGAACAAAAAAAAAGTTTCCTACTAGTTAAAACCATTTGGAGCTTCTGATGAAGCGAAGGAGACTTTTAATGTCTTTATTTATGAGATCGTTTGGTTCATTATAGAAATATTCTCCTAGATGAAGTTTGCGTCTGTAAGAGAGAGCAGGGTGTGGGATTGTCTCCTCTTCCTCCTCGTCCAAGCAACTCCTGCAAAAATCGTTTGATAGCACACCGAGTCGTGCGGCGTGTCTACCTATGAGACAGTGTCCAGTTATGACACCTATGACGGAGCTGATCTGAGATCTACTGAGGGACAAAAGACATTTTGACCGTTTCGGATCCAGTTTAGGCCAGATCTGTTTGGTCGCCATACAAAGTGGTAGTATTAAGCCATCTTGTGTTTGATTGTTCCAGAGCGATTCGTTTCAGCATAAGTTTACTTGTAGCTATGGGCATACCTATCTTTGCCTTTTCGGGTAAGATAGGCATTTCCGTTCCAATTCTGGTGAGTTCGTCGGCTTTGCAATTCCCCGGAATGTTCCTGTGACCCGGCACCCAGAATAGGTGAATGTTAAACTGTTTGGCCATCTCCATTAGAGACGAACGAAAGTCTTGGGCTGTAATGGAGTTTACAGAGACTGATGCGAGGGATTTCAAAGCAGCCTGACTATCTGAGAAGATACGGATATCCGTGTTAGATACCACGTTTTCTTTAAGACAGGACAATACTTCCTTTATCACCAGAATTTCCGCTTGGAATACGCTACAATGGTTTGGTAGGCGGAAGGAGAGACTAAGGTTTAGTCCATCTGAGTACACTCCACCACCCACTCCGTTTTCAATCTTCGATCCATCTGTAAAAAAGGGAATGGTGACTTCAAAGTTTTTATCGAAGACCAAAAAGGGAGTGATGTAGTCAGAGTGACTTGGTAGAGTTCCGAATAAATTCAGAATGGTGGTATGGCCAATAGAATTATTGGTCCATTGAGAGATGGCTTTGAGACGTATGGCTGTGCTCGCGGCCATTTGTTTGCTGTAAATATCTAGGGGTGTCAGGTTGAGTAGTATGTCTAGTGCAGCGGTAGGTGTCGAGCGGAGAGCTCCGCTGATGCACATGCACGCTGAACGTTGAACTCTGCTTAGTTTATCGCGATTAATCGCTTTATCTAAGGCCGTCCACCATACGGTCACCCCGTAAGTAAGTATCGGTCTGATGACCGCAGTGTATAGCCAGTGAGTAATTTGTGGAGACAAGCCCCACTTGTTCCCTACGGCTTTTTTACAAGAAAAGAGAGCTACCGTGGCTTTCCTTACTCTTTCCTGTATATTAGGTTTCCAACTTAACTTTTTGTCTAAAATAAGACCCAGGTATTTAGCTTGATCTGAGAAAGTGAGTGGAACACCTTTAATCGATGGAGGGTCTAGTTGAGGAATTTTGTATTTCCTTGTGAAGAGGACTAGTTCAGTCTTGTGGGGGTTAACACCTAAGCCACATCGATCTGTCCTTTTTAGTAGCTTGTTGAGAGCGGTTTGTATAAGTTCTGTTAAAACTTGAGGGTGCTTTCCTGATACGGCAATGGCAATATCGTCAGCGTATGCAATCACTTTGAATCCCTCTTCTTCTAGGTCTATTAGCAGATCATTAACTACCATGTTCCATAGAAGTGGGGATAGGACTCCACCTTGTGGGGTTCCTCTACTGACTGACCTTCTTGTAGTAAAGCTAGTTCCGCATTTATAATTCTGCTTTTCAGCATGAATTTTATAAGGTTACCAAGTGAGCTATCCACATTGAGATTCTGCAGTGTCTTCGCTATTGCAGCGCTGTCGACATTGTTGAAGGCGCCTTCTATATCTAGGAATGCAACTAGAGTGTATTCTTTGTGATCTAGGGAGTATTCGATTGCGCGTACCAAGGTATGTAGCGCAGTTTCTACTGATTTTCCCTTGCAGTAAGCGTGTTGTGCCGTAGAAATAAGGTTTGGTTTTATAGCACTTCGCAGATGAATGTCAATCAATCGTTCCAGTGTCTTGAGAAGAAATGACGATAGACTGATAGGTCTTAGGTCCTTGGGCGTAACGTGGGAGCATTAACCAGCTTTGGGTATAAAGACTACTTTGACTTCTCTCCATATAAGGGGAATATGGACCAGGTTTAGACAACTGTTCATTATTATCTCTAATGTGGGTAAGATAATGTCCAAAGCAACGTGCAGTTCGGCTGGTATTATGCCGTCTGGTCCTGTCGATTTGTATGGATCGAAGCTGTTAATTGCCCATTTTAGTTTGTCCCTTGTTATTAACGCTTGGATCTTTATACCTTTGTTATCCGACTCTAGTGAGTCAATGTTGCAAATGTTTTGCGAGCTACCTGGGAAATGAGTGTCAAGGAGCAAATTGAGTGATTCTTCACATGAATTTGTCCAGGAGCCATTTGACATTTTCAAAGAGCTTGGCATGACTGGATTTGTTGAGAGGATTTTCCTCAATCTGGATGCTTCAGAAGTATCTTCTATTTTATTGCAGAAGTTCCTCCATGAAGATCTTTTGCTTGTCCTCAATTGTTTCTTATAAATCTTTAAGGATTCTTTATATAAGTCCCAATCGGAGGATTCTTTTGTGTATTTAGCTCGATTGAAGAGTTTTCCTGAGCGGTTCTAATCCCGAATTCCACCAATAAGGTTTCTTTTTTCCTCTAACTTGCAGAAGAGGACAAGAAATATTCATTGCATTGTTCAGGGTTAGTGTCAGATCCTTGACTTTGTTATCTAGATCTTAGGTGTTGTAGGGGATATCTAAAAATTCGGCTGTAAGCGATCTTTTCAGAATATCTCTATACGTTTGCCAGTTTGTTTTCCTATAATTACGAAAAACTGGTCGTGTGGCGGGTACATCATTTAAACTGAATTGGATGTATCTATGGTCTGAGAATGAGTGTTCCTCTTATACTTTCCAATTCGTTATCATTTGATATATAGTGTCAGAGACAAGAGTGATGTCTAGCACTTCTTGTCGGTTTCTGGTAACAAAGGTAGGTTCATTACCGATGTTACTGACTACAAGGTTAGTACTAAGAATATAATCAAAAAGAGACTCACCTCTATCATTTATGTCCGTACTTCCCCAAACAGTGTGATGGGCATTAGCATCACACCCAATAAGGAGGCTGATATTTTGCCTTTTTGCCTCAGCGATGATCCTCTTGAGCGTATCGCCAGGAGGGCCAGGGTTGTCGTGGCCAAGATATGCCGACACTATCCAGTACGTTCCATTTTTGGTGTGTATTCTGGCGGCGGTTATATCTCGATCGCTGAAATCAGGGAGTAAATATACATTAGAACTACTTTTAACAATATGCAGGATCTGGGTTCACCTTTGTCCGATGCATACAGCAAGTAGTAACCAGGAGTCCTGAGTCCCTGAATTCCAGATTTGGCAATCCATGGTTCCTGGGTCAGGACTATATCCTCTCGGTTCTTGTGCAGACGGAGAAGAAGTGAGGCCGAAGCCTTGATGGAATGTTGAAGGTTAATCTGAAGTAGTTGCAGCATTTTGGCTACACTCATCCAGACCAACCCCCAACATGGTTAGATTCAGGTCTTCCAATTCAGAGGACGAATCCAGTAGCTCGGCTTCAGAGTCCGAGCCAATGGGTTCGTCTTCACTCAGAAGAACCTTCCTCACGGAGTCTTCAGCTTCCTTCTCGGAGAGACTGTCGACATTTTCTGGAGCCTTTTCGGCGATGTTTGTGGTATTCACTTCAGTCTCAGAGCTGCTGGGAGCATCAATTTCCATTGCTGGGTCGATGTCTACCGCAGATTCTTCGACTGTGGAAGTACCTATTTGTTGTGGAGGAACGGTGTTACCCTCATCTTTTGTATATACCTTCAGAGTAATCGAAGAAAATCCGTACCCAACACACACCTTTGGTTGCCAGTAGAGGAGCCAAGGACTCTTTATTCACTACAATAATTGCAGATCTTGAAGCGCCTTTTGGTTCCTCCACTTTCGCAACTTTCCAGTTATGAGTGGGCAGGTCTGGATTACTGCTTTGTATAATTTTAAGGATTGTGTCCGGTCGAGAAGGTTCCTCTTGAATCCAGGTGCGAGCCCTTGGCCTTGTAGGGATTTGCTCTCTAGCAACAACCTCAAGCTTCGCGCCTGTCCAGATCTCTCCTAACTTGCTGACAGCAAGCTTATATAGATCGCAAGATCTCTGATCTCCACAAGAGATAAGCTTTACTTGGCCTCGGTGCCAGCCGTTATCTCTAATAACTGGGGGTGGTCCTGGATTGGCTTTCATGATGTCCAGGTAGCGTACCGAGAGCTCTCTTGTTACCACTGCCCAGCGATCTACTGAGATCTTGCCATCGATATCGCTTCTGTCGATGACTGCAACTATTAAGTTTGATTTTAGCGCATCGCTGAAAGAAAGATCATCCTTCCTTAACGCAGTTGATACCGTGCTGGTCTTCTGCACTTTGGGGCGCTTGGGTTCCGAAGTGGTTCCCTCAATGGACCTTTGTCGCTTTGACGTGGAGTCACCGCTGGTCTCAGCATCTTGCTGTTTAGCAATTACGCTTTTGGCCCATGCTAGCGATGCTTCCTGCTAAGAGTCACCATTAGTTTCTAGTTTGTCACCTAGTCTTTTGATGATCCTCTTAGCATTCCGCAATTCGCGAACGCTTTGCGATAGGGGATGTCTCGTAGTGGTTACAGCAGACCCTTTTTTCAAGGGCGCCTTACCACTGAAATGGGGTTTACTGGTAGTACTGCCACTGACCATAGTGGTTGCAGCAGACCCTTTTCTCAAGGGCGCCTTACCACTGAAGTGGGGTTTGGGTTTGTTGGTAGTACTACCAATGGAGCGTAGCTTATCAGTCCTGCTACAGCCCGCGGACCCTGTCTTAACAGTTGTTCCGCAAACTGTGTCAGGCTTGATAGCCGCTTCGCCTTGTAAAGCTATTATAGTCGCTGGCGACTTATCCTCGTTAGAGGCCAAGCCCGTGCCGGCAGTCGCGACTCCTGCCGACATTTGAACGTATATCCCCGTTCGAATTTTATCTTTTTCGTTAGCTTTATTCATGGTTCATAATTGGGTTTTTGAATTTTGTTTGTTGTCTCTGCTACCGCAGCTGGATTGCTGGAGAAACAGGACATAAGCCTTCCCACCGCGTCAAGGTCAAATTCACGGGAAGGAACATTGTAGCGTATTCTAAGCGGAAATTCTGACGATAAATGAAGTACTGTCTTGGCTTAAAGAAAGCGTGATATCTAGCACGGATATCCGCATCTTCTCAGATAGTCAGGCTGCTTTGAAATCCCTCGCCTCAGTCTCTGTAAACTCCATTACAGCCCAAGACTGTCGATCGTCTCTGATGGAGATGCCCAAACAGTTTAATATTCACCTACTCTGGGTTCCGGGTCACAGGGACATTCCGGGGAACTGCAAAACCGACGAACTCGCCAGAATTGGAACTGAAATGCCTATCTTACCCGAAAAGGCAAATATACATGTAGGTATTAGGTATGCCCATAACTACAAGTGAGGTTATGCTGTAACGAATTGCTCTGGAACAATCAAACACAAGATGGCTTAACACTACCACTTTTATCGCGACCAAACAAATCTGGCCTAAGCTGGATTTGAAACGGTCAAAATGTCTATTGTCCCTCAGTAGATCTCAGATCAGCTCCATAATAGGTGTCATTACCGGACACTGTTTCATAGGTAGACACGCCGCACGACTCGTTGCACTATCAAACGATTTTTGAAGGAATTGCTTGGACGAGGAGGAAGAGGAGAAAATCCCACACCTTCTTTGTACATGCCCTGCTCTCTCTTACAGACGCAAACTTCATCTAGGAGAATATTTCTATAATGAATATCACAATGAACCTCTACTGGTCTAAGTGTGTCAGACGCTTTAATGACAGCCACTTTAACCTAACTTATAGGGACTATAAGTGCATGACTTGAAAAACAATTGAACTCGAGATTTTGATCAAAGTGGATATTACGATGATAGCGAAGACCAAAAAAGTGGGCCTCACAATTCTGTCTGTCTGTCTGTCTGTCTTTTGACTATAGCCTAAACGGCCCTGCCGATTTTCGTTAAACTTATGGTATATATCGCTTTGAATTTTTCCCCCCACGTTTTTTTCTTTTTTTAAGATTAAAAATAACGGTACCTGCCATACGAATTTTTTTTCGAAGTTTTATAAAATTTTTTTTCTCAAAAACTATCATAAAAAGAGGCTGGGTGCGACCCACACTGATAACTTCCCATTAGTGGTCTTTATTATTTCGGTTCCAAACATTTTAAGTGAAAAAAATTTAAAAACGAAATATTCAAATATAAAAGATATGGTTTGGTTATTGATGGAAGGGTAGGTACTTACAAAATATATCCGCTCTTAAACTAGATATATGTCAAATATAAACAATTTGCTAGAAATTGTATTATGTATAAAATTAAATAATGGCAAAGTCAATATCATTGCTCGTTCTAAAGATATTCTAGTCGAAAAACAAATATTACCACGTTTTAGTAGATTTTTTTATATTTTTGTTAAAACTGTCAATTCGATACTTGTCAAAATTTAACCATGTGTTAATAATTGTATTATGTCGATACCTTCCCGTAAGAATGTACTAAGCGGCACTTTTTTCGAAAATGACTTTTTGATGAGGAAATATAATAATGTTAAGGGCCACGTTTTGGCCTGGGTTTCGCCAACGAACTTTCTTCGTTTTTTTCATTTCCTGAACAATTTTAGAAATGTCGCTTAGTATACATTCTTACGGGAAGGTATCGATGTATAAAACAACATACTTTAGAAGGCACTATCGGTGTTCATTCCCAAGAAATTCGACTTGAAATACAATTTTAACTATAGTTTTCACTAGAATTTTTAATAGTTTTTTTATTTAAAAAAAAAAACTATCAATTCAATATTTGTCAACATTTAACCAATTGTACAAAATTATACTATGTATAAAATAAACTAAATTAGAAGCCAATATCACTACTAGTTCTTGAGAAATTTGAGTCGAAAAACAATTTTTACCAATTTTCAATAGAATTTTATATAGTTTTTTATTTTTTGTAAAAAAACTGTAAACTGATTTTTTTTGAAATTTTCACCAGTTGTCAAACACATTACTTTTCGTAAAATAAAATTATTTTGAGTTTCAAATTGTTTTCCGTTCTTAGAATATCTGGGTTATGAAATTTTTTTTTTCAGTTTTTTTTATTTAAAAAAATAACGGTATGTTCATTTTTTTCCAAATTCATACCAAATCTGTATGACCTTATAATGAGTACATTAAATTTTATTTGAAGTGAATAGCATTATTTTTTCGTGAGATATTTGAATCTAACCAAAATTTTTACTTTTTTTTTAAACCGTTATAGTGAAAAAACTACTCACTGAATTTTAATAAACGCCCTTTCAGCCTCTTTTGAAGTTATTATCTATTAAACAAAATTTATTTGAAGCCGATATCTTTACTCGTTTTTGAGATATCGACGACGAAAAATGGTACAAGAACGTACGGACGTACGAACGTACGAACGTACGAACGTACGAACGTACGAACGTACGAACGTACGAACGTACGTACACACACACACACAGACATCTCTCTAAAAATGATTGATATAGCCTCTAGAGACCTTGAAACGTCGAGAAATGTCAAAAATTCCAATTTGACAAATCGGACCGATTACAATAACTCCCTATGGGAAGTTAAAAAAAATTCAAAAAATTTCATTAATTTAAAGCTAGGAAGTGGTTGAAAAATTTTTCCAAAAAAGTGGTTATTTTTGGTACCCCCCTTGAAATCATTTTTTTCTTGGTTTTGATTTTCTCGAAAACGGTACTACCGATTTTAATCATTTCTTGTATGCTGAAGCTCCTCTAAAGTTTGAATGCTATTGCGTATTTAAATTTTCATTTTTTTTTTGATTTTTAAAAAAATTTTTAATTTTTTTTTTAAAACTCAAAGTTTGGAAAACCCCATTCTCGATTTTTTTTTCAAACTTTATGAATAAAAGTTTTTAAATACAATCTACAAGATTTGAGAAAAAATTACCTAAAAATAAAGGTGGTGGGTACAAATGTTAAAAAATGGTTTTCGAAAATCGTATTTTTCTCAAAAACGGGTCCGAGAGTTTTGATAATTTTTTTTCCTTTTGATTAATTTTTACGATCTATAATCTGATAAGAAAAAATTTGAAATCAAGATTTTACTGACTGTACCTACCATAGAACCATTTTTTCAAATTTAGAATTTCTCATTATCGACAAAACGGATTATAATGAATTTTTTTTATAGAGAAGCTTCTAAAAATTTAAAAAAACATTGAGTTTCAAAACTTAAAAAAAAAATAATTTTTGAATTTTTGAAAAAAAAAAAATTTTTTTTGGAAAATTCGATATCTCAGAAGCTCAATATTTTTGTTTGTAAATTTAATTATAATTCGAACAATAATAAAAACTTTAAATTGGCTAACCAATTTTTTTTCTTAAAAACGTTTTAAAAGCTTATTTTTTTAGGAAACCAGTACAGACTTATAATTTTTGTTCTTGCATAAGCTAATATTTGCTTGAATCACATGGCATCCTGTTCTTAGCTCCAACTACTAAAGGAGTTAAAGGAGTTGTTTTAGTCATTTAAAAAATGAATTTTATGCTTATGAACAGTTTTTCTCTGATAACATTCATTTTTGAAATTCTTGGTCGTTAAGTTCGTGCGACCCAGTCGTGCATTTTATTTATAATTCACATGCGCTCAAGGGTATGTCAAGAGACTTTTATACTTTCAAACAGAGCACGATTAATCGGGGAAATTAGGGGGGGGATAGTTGTCGATGAACATTGGTCTTGAATGTTCGCAAATTGAAATGGCCAGGGCAAACCGTACCAGGTGAACTATTCCAAAATCGTTGTGAGCGACTAAAATACGAATCTCTGTAATTGACGGTACGTCCAAAATATGGCTCGAGGGTGAACTCATGAGCACTCCTAGGGAAACAGATATCACGTGTGAACTGATTGAGGGGAGGAATGCTACTGGCTACTTCCAGTGAGCATTGCTTGTGAAAGAAGCGAAAAAAAAAAGAAATACATGAAATATTCCGACTGTGAGATGGGAATGAATCCAAGATATCTCTGTTTCCTCTCAGTTTTAACTGTTCTGAAGTCTGAACTCTATCTAATAAGTGGAGAGAAGTTTGGGCTGCACCTGCCCAAAGATATGAGTTATACTCGAGGCTTGGTAAATGTCGTATAAATGGTAGTCAAATCAGAGGGGGTCGAAAATTTCTATAGAGAAATCCTAAGCATTTGGCAGCATTTTTGGCGCTCTCGAGAATGTGGTTATTCCAACGAAGATCACAGTTGACACACAAACCAAGTTCTGAGAGCTTTTCGGCTTCTTCGATGCAAGTTTCATTCAAGGACATTGGGGCTACTGTCTACGACAGTAGAAGAAGCACTAAACTCCACACTTTTCTATATGTCCTATTTAACAATGCTGTAAAGATCGGAGTTTAATGAGCTTATTATACGATACCGTTGCAATTCCACTTCCAAAGGATCTGAGAGTATAGTCAACGAAAACACAATGAAGTGGATTAGAAGTTTCAGACAAGAGATCATTTATATAAATGAGGAAGGGATTTGGAAATAAGGCGGAGCCCTGGGGCATACCAGCATTAATTTAGTAAATCTCAGATTTGAAACCTTGCAGTACAACATGTATTGAACGACCTAGAAGGTAATTTCTAATCCAAAGAATAAGGAATTTGCTGATACCAAACGCACCAATTTTAGATAGGCGAGAGCCTTATGCAAAACTCGTTCAAATGCCTTAGAAATATTAAGCGCAATAATATTACTTTCTTCAAAAGAAGATCTGTTCAAATATTTGGTGAGATATGCCATCAGATCACCAGTGGAACGATTGCCGTTCAAGCCGTATTGCCGGTCATAAAAAAGCTTTCGATCATCGAGATATATCTTGAGCTGATGATTTATCAGTGATTCCATGACCTTGGAAAGAAGGGACTTAAGTGCAATTCATCGATAGGAGAAGGGATAGGAAGGATCGCCTTTTTTATGAACTGGCTGAACAAATGCTGTTTTCCATCATCTAATGAAGATTCTAGAACAATAGGAGCGATGAAAATACGCAATAGTTTTGCCAGCGATGAAGATCACCTCTTTAAGAGAATGGGGGTTATGCCATCAGGACCAGCGGATTTGTTTATATCAAGATCTCAAACGGCACTTGCAGCTATTGACCTGTGTATACAAAAATTCAGTTATTTAAGAATTGAGATTTGTAAGTCACTGTAAGCCCCGGTTCTCTTTAATGACAAGAGACACTCTAGAAATATTTATCACTTTTTCCGAAGAAGCAGTACCACAGAAAAAAAAATATCTGCCAGCGTCTGGTAAGCAAACCTAAGCCTCCGGCATGACAACTTATAATCTCTTTCCTTAAAACTGTTATGAAACCCAAAATTTAGCAAAACTGGGGCCCATTAGACGTTGAATGCAATATAGTTTACCAAAAACTGAGCACAGGACGGAAGATAAACGGAGAAGCCTTTAATTGGATTTTCACAAAATTTAAATTTCCAAAAAATCCAAACCTTGAAAAGTTTCGGATATGCAAAACGTCTCTTTCACCATCATCATCATCATACAGATTTTAAAAGTAAAAAAATCAACTTAAATCGAACAAATCAAAGACAAAATTGAAAAATAATATATGTATAGCTTCAGCCTCTGACCCTCCGATATGCTCATAACCTAACCATATCCTCATAACTCAATATGGTTGGAGATTCAACAATTCCTTCCATCAAGTCATCAACGAAAAGGACAAACAAATAGATTATAACGAGATTCATTGTCGGAAATCGAAATGCAACTTCTCGCTACTCGCTCAGGACCAAGGACGAGGACTTGCCTTTGCTCGTTCTGCAATATTTTCATATCGACTTTAGAACTCAACGATTGCTTTTTTTGAAATGACTTTCTCAAAATATTTACATTTAATCATCAGAAACAACTTCCCCACAGCACATAATATTCCTTCGTCGTTTTATATAAATATGAGTTGCTCAAGGATTTAAATGCAAGAGGGCTATAGGGACAACGATGCCAGCCTTTATGCACAAATGGTGCCTATGGGAAATATCGCATATGTGTGCAATGCATGTGCACTTTGCTTAATCACTACAATTCGGAATACAAATATTAATATGCTATTTCTGATATGGAGTTGCGTTATGTTTTAATAGAGCCAATCAACATAACGGAACACAAGAGAAGTGAGATTTTATTTTTAAATTTTAATCTTTTATATAGAACATTCTCGACCATGTCTGCTAGTTCTTTGATAGTTTTTGAATATTATTAATTTTTGTATTTGTTTTCCAAATACTGTAGTAGGACAACGAACTTTGGATCTGTAGGTAGAATGTTAGGTCTCTTAAAAGACCAGCCGAGAAATTAGCGGAAGCCCTAAGCTGCTAGGGAGCAGATACATATAGCCGTCATCCAAGAAATGCGATGGGACGGACCAGGGAGATGAATATTAAAAGATTGCGATATATACTACGGCGACTGGTTATCGAAAACAGCGTTTATTTGAATGCGGATTTGTTGTTGGAACTATGCTCAGGCAAAAAGTATTGAGTTTCAACTGTGTGAAATGAGCGAGACACCAAAGACTCCTGGATAAAACATACGAGCAGTGCCCTTGTTATGACATTCAAATTGTTTTAGAAGATTTTAACGCCAAGCCGGGAAGGAAAGTCATCTTTGGTGACACGATTGGAAGATATAGCTTGAACGATACCACATCCGATAACGAATTCAGGCTTATCGACTTCGCTGTAGTGCGGGACGTACCTGTAGCTAGTACGTAGTTGAAACACCTCGATATTTTCAAAGGGACATGGCGATCTCCTGATCAATCAACCGTGAAGAAGATTGACCGTAGTGCGGTCGACGTAAGGTATAGAGTATGTCCGCACGTTCCAAGGGATTAACGTCGACTCGGACCACCACCTCTTTGTAGCGAAGGTTCGGCTGCGAATATCCCGACCCAAGCCAAAACAAGGAAGTATTGCGAGGAAGTTCGACGTTGGACGTTTACAATCGCAAGAGATCGCAAGGTCCTTTCCTGATTGAGTTTCTAACAAACTTTAAGAAGTCTTATGCCGCCAGCATCAAGTATTGAGAACCGGGGGCAACATTACCATGCAGACATCGAAGATGCCGCTTCGCTTCTGACGTGCTGAGTTTCACGCGATCACCACAGGGAAACCTCTGGTTTGACGATGAGTGCCGGCAAGAACATGCAGCAAAACAAAAGGCATATAAGGCGGCGCAACAAAGAAGGACCAGAACTGCTCGCAAGCTCTACGAACGGAAGAGGAGAAAAGAACACCGGCTCCGTGAGAAGCGCTCGATCGAGGAAATAGAGGGATGCAATAGCACTAAGGATCGGAAGGTTAACCAAATGGTAAAACAATACATCACATGGATACAATCCCTGAGCCGAAGCCTGTGTGGATAATCAAGGTTAGAGCTGACAGCCTATAGCTGCCGAACTGTTCAAAGCGACAGGCTATGACTTGGTTGGAAGTATGCACCAGCTCAACTGCAAAATATGGTCGGAAGAAAGCATGCCCGATGAATTGAACCTCAGCATTGTCTGTCCGATCCTCAAGAAAGGAACCCTCTGAACTGCGCCAACAACAGAGAAATAAGAAGTCTGTGTGAACGTCTGAAGTTTTTCGTCAATAACCTGATAGGTCCACATCAGTGCGGCTTTGACCAAGAAAGGCCACCATCGATCAAATATTTCGATCGATTTCAAGACCGCGTATGATAGCATCTATAGGAACTAACTATAAATAGCACTGTCTAGTTTTGGCATCCCCGACAAACTTGTCCGTTTGTGTAGAATGACGATAGAGAACGGACACACATAACCGACGTCTTGGACAGAACGTCACCATATAAAGCTATAATTTTGAGTTAGTTAAGGACTTTTAGACCTAGGTACCATTATTATTTCCGACAATAACACCAGCGCTGAAATCAAACGGAAAATAACTCTTACCAATCGCTGGCTCTGTGGACTTAGGAGGCAATTGAGTAGCAAAGTCCTCCCTCGAGCAACTAAAGTGTCTCTCTATAAAACTCTCATCATCCCGTTCCTTGTCGAAAGTGGATGAGAACGCTTTAGAACGTTTTAAAAGGAAAACTCTCCGTGTAATCTTTGGTCCCAAGTCTGTACAGGCTGTACAGCTAAACATACCTAGTAAAACTAATCAAAATCTTACACTGAAATGGCTAGGTCATGTAGAGCGAATGGACCCAAATGCTTCAGTCGAGAAAGTCTTCGAATCCAACTCCGAGGGACGGCGGCGCAGTAGAGGAAGACCGCCACTCAGGTGGCGCGCACAAGTTGGAGATGTACTAAATCAACTTGACGTGTGAAACTGGAGCTAGGGACCGAGGTACCTGGAGAAGCTTGTTAGGTGAGGCTCTGGTCCACCCCGGAATGTAGTGCCCCCTTTTTCTTTAATTAACGACCAATTTCACTTACGTCCCTTCTGACCAACTCATGAAATCACTGATCACTAATATAACTTACTTACACTACAGTCGGCGGTGAACCAGGGCACGCCAAATTGGTTGAGGTACTCACCTTTGTAACGGTCCGAGGTGTCATCGGCAAGGACTCTCATCGACATGTTTCGTGTTCTTTCTCTGAAAGGTGCTAAAACTCTCTATTACGCCTTATCGCAGCACTTTATTGAAACACGCCTATCAAGAATCCTAAAAACCCTTCCTTCCTTTACCACCATTACAACCGACAGCTTACAGGCACTGCGGGCTGATCCTGGCAGCAGAAGGAAGGGGTGTTCAGCGTACGACAGCGTGGCATGCTAGCATAAAGCACGACCTAGCTCGTCGGTGGGGGGGGGGTTCTTGCTATCGTAGCGCTAAACGTTCGTTACGTCACTACATGCCGGGGTATATATTGGGGAAAAAAAAATCGGGTTCAAGGAGAGCCCATATTCGTCCTAATGGGAAAGCCGTTTCTCAAAACATTACCACAGTGAGGAGAGATCAAGGTGTTGTTGTCTCTCTGAGGTTGCCCACCCACGGATCCGAAGATACAACCTTGGCTGTCACGCCCTCAAATACTTATGACAGCCCCTAAATATCACTGGGTATTTAAACTCAAACTATCATTTCCGTTAAAAAAAAAAAAAGGTAAAAGTTCTGATAAAGTAACCTGAAAAAGTAATTAAAACCTTCGATTACTCATCTGAGGAGTTCTATATCCATACCACCGATACGTTACCGGTCTGCAAATTACACCCCTTCGCCACATCCTCCCTTAGAGTTGTTCAAACACCATTCATGATGCCCTCCGGCTCATCTGAAAGCTATAAAAAAAAAAAATCCAAAGCAACTTCCCAAAAGTCTTCAAGATCAGAGAAAAGAACAATAACAAGATCGGTCAGTTTCAACTTGAGAATAGCTATTCTTCTCATTTATTACAAAAAAACTTAACCTAACAAATCTATAGAAATAAGCTATATATGTGTATATTCATACGGTCGTAAAACTATAATTTTATCTCAAATCCTATCCAGTAACAACAACCAGTACAGTGCATGGATTTCACTATTATTCAACTAATACATACTCTTTTAAAGATTTCAAAAGTTATATAAATACAATAAATTTATATATATTTTTTTTGTTATAAATCGAAGCTCAAATAAAATCTATATGGTTGGAATCTTTAGTACCTGACTGTGTTATCTCTCATTTAATTGAGAAATTTAAAAAAAAAAACATTAAGAATTTATTGTTATATCTAGCCTCTCAACTCAATTCACCAAATACAATAACAACAAACCATTACCGCATTTGTAGGGTTTTAAGATTCGATTCGCAAAAAGAAGAAAAAAAAAACAGTGAATCATAATTTTTCGGATTTAAAACGAAAATCTTTGTTCGATCAAATATTTTTTTTTTCAAACCATTTTTTTGATAAAAAGAAACTTACCACTGAATCCTTTGAGGTGGTGCACCGCTCCAGAGGTTGTAGTTTGGTTATTGGTTAATGGACCTGCTAGATTGAGGAAAATTTAAAAAAAAATATTTGACGTTATCCAAATCACTTCACTTTTACACTCCGAATTTCAAATACAAATTTATAACGATGGATCGATATTCAATAAAAGATTTTATACTTTATGAAATATATATATATGAATCCTGTATTTACTTATTTTTTTTTTGGTGAACTGGGGGGGGGGGGTGGTAGGAATAAGAAATTTGAATTTGAATTTGAAAATTTACTATAATACGGATGATACAAAAAAAATATATTATTTTTATTCCGATAACAAATAAGAAAAAATTTAAAACTCCACATATGTATGTATAATGTCGTTGGCGTAATGGAAATGGTTGGATCTTGGTTGCTTGGCATCGGTGTCTTCACAGAACTTCGGAGGCAGGATTTTACACATAGGAACTAACTTGAGGCTGGTACGATTTGGTAGTTTGTTTTTTTTTCTGTTTTTTTTTTTTGTTTTTTTGGGTTGTATATGTATATATACTTAAATATACGAGTAATTCGATTGGGTTTTGCACTAATGAGATAGAAAATGCTCTGGATGATTTTTTTTTCTGTTTTGTTCCTTTTTTTTTTTTATTTTTAATTTTGGTAGGTAGGCGTTTTCTTTCCTGTTTCGACACAGCACCGATCACCGATCTGATTAGTTGACAGGGCGTGGAACAAAATTTTAGGGAGTTTTTATTTCTTTGTTTGTGTCATTTGTTTTTTTTTTTTTTTTTGATTTTCGTTAAGGTGCGTTTCGAAAGGGGTTGTGGTTTGCGGCAGATATGGCTTATCAAATGCGAGAATTTTTTTTTTTGTCGGACTCCCGTACCTTGGGGACTGTACTTTTATTTTTTTTTTCCCTGCGGTTAAACGCGCATATGGATTATAGGGTTTTTTTTCCTTTATATAGGCACACTCAATTTATGGTTGCGTATTTTCTTTCTATCAAGTTTTGGTTTTACTTGATCGTAACCGAGCGATTGTTAGCTTCGCGTTTTTATTTTTTTGTCTTCGACCGCTCGTACGTCGTCGTATGGGTAATTTCTTTTACCTTTTATTTCACAAAAAAAAAACAAAAATTTAATAATTTTTAATAATTCTTTTTTTTATACAATAAAATGTCAACGACTTAACAATTTTATCCGCCGTGAACCGCAATGCAACGCTTACAAAATTATCGAACAAAAAGAGCGTGAACGTTGGCAATCTCGGCCTTTTATAGCCCGACGACAACCCTAACCGCGTCACACGATTTTCGAACAGATTTCGAAAGAGAGCCTCAAGTAAAATGGCGCCTAGAACGCTTCCGATAGTGCATTTTCTGAGCGAATATTTGACCAGAAAACCATAGATTTGGGTTCTAAATTCATTTTTGAATTTTTCAAAAATAGGTGTAACAAAATATTAATTTTCTGGTCAAAATCCGCCGAGAAATACACTACCGGAAACACTTCCATAATGAAATATCCACTTCATCATAAATGTGTTAGTGACCGACGCACATTCTATTTTTCTCTCCCTTTTTCTCTTAGGTTTTTAGCCTCTTGTTCTCGTGTACAGCAAATGGATGCTCATGCTCAATCATCGTTCTGAGACTTAAAATGTCGACTCTCACTTCTATGTTTTCGCTTCCTCAGAATCTATACACCTACACACCGATGCCACGGATCTCCAATTTCACCAATGCATTCCACAAGTTATTTATTTTTTTATATCAAAGGTTCAAATCGAGACTACGGAAGTGATGTTTCAAACTTTGACAACCTGTGACCTGTTTGTTGTTACTTTTTTGAATTTGAAAACTAAATTTAAACCTGAATCGTTTCCCACACCTTCCTTCCGTTGTGTGCTTACTGAGTCGCGCTCTTCATATTAGCCGTCCTTTTAAATTGGATTTGAAGACTTTCCAGGACAGAGATTTTGGATCCATCTCAGTCGTTGAACTTTGACTCGTTTGACCGGATCGTTGCCGCTGTGTAGCTCGGACAGGTCGTGGTTATTATTTCGCCTCCACTTTCAAGACGGGTCCAACAATCACTCCGAGTATTTTCCTTATAAATCATTTTAAAGCGTTTTTATCTACTTTTGACAATGTGATTGCCTCAGCATCGTATAAAAGGACCGGTATGATAAGTGCCTTATAAAGGGACATTTGAGTTGCTCCAGAGAGGACTTTGTTACTCAATTGCCTTCTTAGTCAAAAGAAGCAGAGCTTGGCTAGAGTTATTCCTCATCCATCTGAATCAATAGTGGCGGGGCCTATGTCACCAAAGTCCTTAACTTCCTCAAAGTCAAAAAAGTCGAAGTTGGGTGTTTTTCCTCGATGAAAGCATATATGTACTCGCTCTTGCCCTCATTGAACGCTGAGCCAATCTTCCCCGCTTCCGTCTCATTACTCAGAAGAGTGCCAATAACATCTTGCTCTTTTCTTCTCATAATTTCAATATCAAGCCTTTAAAAGTTTCTGACTTTGGTGTTTCCAAAAACATGTTGAAGAAATCGCATGGAAGTGCATTTTTAGAAAAAATTTTGACATATCGGTGAAATAATTTCGACCTTAATGGAGCGACAGTGGCGTGCATTTTCCATCTTTATCTTGCAAACATGGACAAGTTTTCCAGAGATGTTATCATACGCAGATTTGAAATCGAAAACAATTGAAATTCCTAGGTTTTTTTCCAAGATCTGCGGTACTGCGCAAGAAAAGTTTTTGACCGCTAATAATTTAACTTTGGCCGCCATCTTTGTTTATGTTAAATAATAAGCCAAATTTAATTCAGTAATAAAATTGACCACTCCATCATTCTTTATTTATTCTGTTCACTTCATCGATTACAGCATCCATTCTTTAAAACTCTGGGAGAACATGGCATTCCTGGAAGATGATTCAACCCATTTTTACACCGATGGATCAAAAACTTTTCGTCTTTCCAAGCAACCACTGTAGCGTGTTCCAGGTGGACATTTTTGGCGATTAAAGAAGACCTGTATTGTCTTAAAGATCGTCTGTGATGGAAATGCCGCAGCAGTTTAACATTCACCTCTACTAGGTGCCGGTCTACAGGGACATTTTAGGAAATTGTAAAGCGTTCGTCAGCTTAGCCAAAAGTGAAACTGGTAGGGTAAACATAGGTATCATCGCTGCGTGTAAGCCCATGCTAAATCAAGAAGTTATGCAGATAACAAATCTTAGGTGAAACAATATAACCACCCGCTTGCTGATAAAACATATTTTGCCGATGCTGGATCTGAAGGGTTCCAAAGGTTTAATACCGAGCAGATCGCACATAGGGTCCGTAATAGGCGTTAGAACAGGAATCTTTTAAATAGGCAAGCACGCAACACGGCTTGGAGTTTATTCTAACGATTTTATGATTCAACAGAAGCTGCATGTACATATACATGACCTGCTTTATCCCAAAGAAGTAGACTCCATCTGGGAGATTCCTACAACAATGATCGTAGTGATCTGGAAAGAATATATATATATGCAATCTCGCTCGCTGCATAAGGAACTCCAATTGGTTTAATGATTAGGGAGAAAGTCTCTAGAATTCAATCTTGTTTCAGAATGGACCAACTCATGGTCTAAGTGCATCGGCTTTTCTTCCACGTGAACCTAATCTTACCTTACCTTTGTCCATTCGTAGGTCTGTGCCTATAAACTGCAATCGACCGGTTCCCCCAGGAATGGTTGGGATTTGTAAGTCTTGGAACATCCACAAGCCCGGTTATCGAAATCTATCCTTCCAAAGTGATTTTACTAATGCCGAGAATTCAGAATCTAATCCTTGTATAGGCTTTTCAAGAGCTATTTATGTACAGATGACAACTCGAAGCATGTGTGAGCTCTAGTTTTTTAAATGTTTTTTTTTTTTTTTTTATTTTATTAAACTTCGATTCAATGCTTTGATGATTGCAATACTCGTACAATTATTAATTATTGCAATACACTATTAAAAACTAAAAGCTTCTTTGTGGTCCGGTTCTCGAAATATTTACATCCAAAGTGAATTTATCGATGTTAATCAAAAAAATATTTCCGCAACCAAGTCTAGTTAGAGGTGCTAATTAATTTACTATAAGCCCGCAATTCTCTTTAACTAAATGGAGGTTCATAAAACTTTTCATTTGGATTTTAATTTCAAAGAATAGTTTTTTAATATCTGAACATTATGTTCACGGGAATCTATTATCGCATTCACTTAAAATTACGAGCACCTTAACGTGAGAATGTAGTTTTTCCTAGATCCTCTTTTGCGCCATTAAAAGCTTTCTCTAAAAATAATTGTTTTTAAAAAACATTTTGTTGCTCCCCGATTTTAAAAAGTTTCCCTGTTTTTTTGTATTGACTTCAAATAAGCAAGTGGAAATGCTAATAAAACAGGAACAGGATACAATCGGAAAGGTAAGCATATTCTCACTAGACAGAAGACAGAACGATGTGTTAATTAAAATTTTTATTTTTTTACTACAACTGAAAAGTTTGGATGATGCCACTTTTAGTGCATTTTCTCTATAAAATATTTCTGTAGCAAGATGGCTATCGCGAAAGAGAAAATCAGCGAAATTCCCAACACTTGTATAGCGCTTTGTTTTATTTTTAATTGAAAGTATGTGCGTGTAAATGTTTCCTCGAATATTAAGCTTAATCATAAAAACAAAGATAAAGAAGACGACATTGAGCAAAGGAACACAAAATAATGAGATAAAATAAGATCATGTCAAACGTAATTATTGCAAAAGTTTTCAACTTTCGTTTCTCGTCAATGGTATCGAGTTGCTCTATTTTTAATGAGATTTTTAAAGAAACCTTTAATCATCGTTGGTTAAGAAACTCAAATAAAAGTTAGGAAAAAATATAGTGTGAGTGTTAAGTTGAATAATTAGACTAACAGGTACCTAAGTGACAATATACTAATAGCTTTTCCGCTTGGTGGTCCGGAAGCATTCCGAGTGTTTCTGTAATCGTTCGATTGGTCTACGTGATGACTGTTCTTCTTATGAAAAGAAGAGAAGAGATTCTGAATTCAAAAAAAGAATAAAAAAACGGAAGCACCCATACTTTCAACGACAAAATTCTGAAATGTCATTTTTACTATAGGGCAAGTTCTGCATTTGAAAAAAAATCGAACTCAAGATTTTGGTCGAGGTTGGAAATACGATGAAAGCGAAGACGAATAAAGTGAGTTGGACAGTTCCGTCTGTCTGTCTGTCTGTATGTCTGTAAGCTTAGGGTCTTCGATGATTCCCTAGAGGGGAAATTGAATTTTTTTTAACTCCAAAACTAACGGTACCCCCCATACACCCGTTATGCAAAACTTATTTATCACGAAACGGCTCTACAAATTTTGATAAACAAAATTAAGTGTGATATTATGGACATAGACTACATTTTGGTCAAAAAAATTTTGGAGGACAATTTTATGAACGGTACCTGTCATAGAACCGTTTTTTTTTTTATTTTCGAATTTATCATCTACCGCTCTAACGATTTTAACCAAAAATTTTCAGCAGAAGCCCCCATTAAGTTTAAAATAATATTGTATATAAAAATATTAAAAATTTTTTTTTTGGGTTTTTTGAAGAAAAAATTCCAAGTTTTTTTTTGAAAAATCAATGGCGCAAAATTTTAGTTGAATTAGTACGATGTTAAGCCTGTTTTAGTATGAAACTAGGTTAAAACAACTATTTTGCAAATTTTAGTCAAATATAGCATCATTCTTTCTCTACACTTTTATTAAAATTAAAATCACCAATTACCTATTTTAATTTTTTAGTATCGCGCATCATATGACTCTTTGGCATTTACAAACGTCATAAGGTCTGTTTACTTAGTTTTTTGCACGAACTGTCATTGGTTTAGGTGTGTTCAGAAGCAATTTATTAAGAAAATTGCTTTAAAACGATACTAGTTAGAAAATGGTTAAAATTAAGAATGAGTTAGTAAACTACTTTAAAGTTAGCAAATTGTTAAGTAGTGTAACGAAGCGTTCCATGCTTCTGCACAACACGTTGTTTTGGTATTACAAGTAAAATTGTAATTAACCAAATATGATTCACAAGCACCATGGACACGTGACGTCACAGGAAAATCAACAACATTAATATTTTTCGTTCGCCACCTACATGGTTCACATTCAGTTTTTACTGAAAAGTCATCATGAGGACCTACTTAGGTAAACAAAATACACCCTTTCGATCATACACAGTCATGCGGCACAGTAAATTGATTGCACAAATCTTTCGAAATCCAGTCGTAGACAAGTAGTACAGACGAATTGGTCATTTAGCTTTCCTTGCTTTTTGCGGAGCTTCCCAGACAAGTTAGGT
Source organism: Chrysotoxum bicinctum (assembly GCA_911387755.1). NCBI lineage: Eukaryota > Metazoa > Arthropoda > Insecta > Diptera > Syrphidae > Chrysotoxum > Chrysotoxum bicinctum. The sequence continues at coordinate 105,004,313 of OU426989.1, read as the reverse complement.
AGATGAGTTTGTCCAGCTATTTCTTATTAAGGCTTCCCCCCACCAGCGCGGTGAGGGGTCTTAGTTCGAAGTTTAATGTCCTAATTGCCACCAGGGGCTTCGGTACCTGCTGATCTACCAGAGCATTTAGCCTGCTGTTTAGTGCCACCAGGGGCCTTGAGCCTGCTGATCTACCAGAGCGTTTAGCCTGCCGGTTAGTGCCACCAGGGGCCTTGAACCTGCTGATCTACCAGAGCGTTTAGCCTGCTGGTTAGTGTCACCAGGGGCCTTAAACCTGCTGATCTACCAGAGCGTTTAGCCTGCCGTTTAGTGCGACCAGGGGCCTTGAACCTGCTGATCTACCAGAGCGTTTAGCCTGCTGTTTAGTGCCACCAGGGGCCTTGAGCCTGCTGATCTACCAGAGCGTTTAGCCTGCCGGTTAGTGCCACCAGGGGCCTTGAACCTGCTGATCTACCAGAGCGTTTAGCCTGCTGTTTAGTGTCACCAGGGGCCTTGAACCTGCTGATCTACCAGAGCGTTTAGCCTGCCGTTTAGTGCGACCAGGGGCCTTGAACCTGCTGATCTACCAGAGCGTTTAGCCTGCTGTTTAGTGCCACCAGGGGTCTTGTACCTGCTGATCTACCAGAGCGTCTTAGCTGCTGTTTAGTGCCACCAGGAGCCTTGTACTTGTTGATCTCGTCCTGAGCCCGACGCCCGAATAAAGAGGCCAGCTTGAAGCCACATTATCAGATACCAGGATACCCGTAATCAAGCGCCAGAGCCGGATCATCAGCAAGCAGTACGACCGACACGAAGAAACAAGACCAGGACCCGGACCAGTTGATCTCGTGAATCATTCAATTACCAGAATTACTTGAAGTATTAGTAGCAGAGTATTGTATGTTATAGATTTAAGAGTTATTTTAAATAAAGATTTTGTAATAAGGTTTGAAGACCTTTACTCTGGAGTTTCGTGTTTTCTTCAGGACGACCCTGGCGAGACCGGCGAGCAGAACCTCGACTGGAAAGCAAAAAGCACATCACAGTATAGCATCATACTAAAAGCTTAATAATATGCTGTTTAAAATTTTGTGCTAATATCTTTAAAACGTGTGAACGATTATTTTTTGAAATTCCTAAGACCTACACTACTAAATGCTTAAAATTGGCATCGCAAATTTTGTTCTCGAAAAATTTGAAAGAAATTTCTTATATAAAACATTAATTTAAAAATAACAATTCCATTCATTTGAACATTTCTATTTCATTAAATCCATGTTTTATATGTATAAAATGTATTTTAAATTCCGAAGTACTTTTACATAAGAGCCAGTTCGTGCTCACATTTTTTTTTTTTTGATGAAATTTGACAGAACTTTGGACTGAAATTCACAGAAATACACAGAAAATTACAGAATTTCAATGTAAAACAATGAACGTAATTATTTCAAAAGTTAATTATTATAGGTAGAAAAAGAACGCACTACAAGACTCCGTTGCGTAACGTTTTGTAGACTTTTGTTTAAACAGGCATGTTATTTTCTACTACATTACATTTTTCTACCTTTTTTCAAACAGAGATGTTATCTGTTATGAAATACTAGAACTATTTGCGTTGGGCATTGAAAGGGGTGTTCACATTCTCAAATTTGTTTGACAAGCACGACATGATGAATATGTCATGGATGAAAAAATTTAGTCTCATGGCGGATGAACTCGGAGTATAGATGAAATTTATGTTATGAAGTTTACTTGACGTTTATATTCCAAATTTGCACCTGAATTACCGATATTGCCTATAAAACTCATTTTAATATATTTTCCTACAATGAGCATAGCTCGAGAACTTCATTGAAAATGAAATTTGCTTCGGGCTTGACAAGCATGCGTTCACATTATAAAATATACTTGTAAAGTAGCCAAAATATCAAATAATTTTGAAATCCATCCAGCATGATTTACAATCTCCTGGATGGAGCGTTCACATTTTAAAAATAAAGCCAACCGTACCATGCTTGTCAAACGTCTTTGAAAATGTTAACTCCTCTAATGGTACACGAAATTTTCATACATTAATTTTACCTTTGGAGCCTGATTACACGGTTCTTTTGTTCGTTCGTTTCGTCTTTTTGACAGTTTGGATTGTGGGTATAGAAAAGTAGCTTCTTTCCGCTAATCTTACAACCTCTGTCAGAGATTTATACGACCCAAACTCAAAATAGTTGGTCTATTCATTTATTAACACATTAATTTTTCATATATCCTAAATTTAGTGGCAGTCAGCTTTTGTTCATTTAAAAAATGTTGTCAATTTAATAAAGTAGTTTCATTGAGAGTAAATTAGACCTAACAAAACAAAATTTGAGAGAGCAAATAGCAACAATATTCCTTTCATCTCAGACAAAGATAAGAGCATAAAAGTTGGTCTACTCTTTTTTGGGTGCAAAATAGTTGATCTAAGACTATTTAAATATAGTTTCAGTTAACCGTTATTAAAAAAATGACAAGCACTGGTTTTATTAATGATTATTGTATGATTTTATACAAGCTAGCGAGAGTTTCATGTTAATCCTGGCGCGTGGCGTTGCATTATGAGGAGACCTAAGGGAATCAATGATTAAAGCGTTTGAAACAGGATTGTCTAGCTACGAAATCCCTGAAAATTTTAATTTACCGCCCTCGTCAGTGCAGAACATAATAACAAAGTTTAAAAATTCTGGAAATGTGGATATATGCAACAGAACGGGACATCCACTAACAGCCAAATAAATTTTTCAAGAAAATCGACGATATTTATCTGCTTCAATAACGGTTCAGTGGAGAAAACAAATTCAAAAAAGTGTTTCGGTGGACAGTTGTAAGCAGATGATGAAAAAAATTGGATACAAATTTTATAAGGTTTATTTTAAAATATTTAAGTTTTGCATAAATTACGACAACTTAAATCATTAAAAACGCAGGCAAAAGAAATATCACTACTGACACCTAAGCAAAAAAAAGGCGCATTGAGTGGGCCAAACAACTTAAAAATTTGGACTTTTAGTCAATGGCGGTCCATTAATTGGAGTGATCAGTACAGATTGAAAGTTTGTGTTGGTGATGAACGAGGACCAGTGATAAAAAATGCTAAAGAAGCCTTTCACAACTCACAAGGACTGCCTTAAACAAACCGTAAAGCTCCCAGTATCTCTAATGGTATGGAGGTGCATGTCGGGATGTGGTATGAGTAATTTGCATTTTGTAATTGGGATAGCTAATGCTGTCAAGTACCGCAACATTTTGGAACAGGAGCTGACTCCGTCAATACTACATCTTCAATATAGCAATGCGGAGTATATTTTCCAACAGAATGGTGCTTCTTGTCATACGGCTAGGTCAAAAATGGTATGGTTAACTGCTGAAGCAATTCTTTATTGGAATGGACTTCCAGCAGCCCTAATCTTTCACCAATCGAAACTGTTTGGCACACGATGAAGCAAAAATTGCGTAAGGAACCGCGTCGGACTCTTCAAGATTTAAGATCCACAATTACAAATAATTGGGAATCTTTTGGTGCCGATGAGTGTCAACAATTAGTTGACACTATGCCTAGGTGCATTATAGAAGCAGTGATTAAGGCCAAAGGTCGCTTAACAATGTGGTAAAATCAACATAAAGAATCATAGACCAACTATTTTGCATCTAAGAAATGTGTATAAATCGTTATTTAGTTTTGCAAAGAGACTCCATATCAATATTTTATTAAGCCACTTTCTTTTTTTGTCCACTTTTCTTATTTAAAATGAATAGGACTTTATATGTATATCAAAAAATAGTTTTTGTTTCGAAATAGGTTAAGAATGAACACATATTTGCATTCTATCCTCGGTAGATCAACTATTTTGAGTTTGGGCTCGTATACTGATTGACCTCATTCCTATCTTTTAGTAAAAATTGTAAAAGTAAATATATGCGAAACTAAAATGTTTAATCCATTGGCATCGTATTCATCATCCGATTCATATGGCTTGACAGATGGAGAACGATCTATATTTTGATGTATGTATTGTATATATACAATATTTAATTCGGAATTATGTAGTTTCATAGATAAGGGTCAAATTAAATTTTGACGTATCGAGAATATTTCGTTGCGAATGTCAACCGATTGCCCTGAAAATGCATTTTCCGGAGCAGAAAATAAAAAAAAAAAACAAGATTTTTCGATTTTTTTAAATGTCAAATGTGAAAGTGCATTTTTCTGGAGCATTAAATAAAGTGCAATCGTCCATCACATAGCTTAAAGGCGACTTGCTTAAAACATTTAATGAATCTGCAATGAAATTTGACACCAGTTGTTTCGTATTTTGTGTTTTTGGCATATTGGGTGAGATCTGAAGAAATGTTTGGGGGAATGAAAATATTTAGTTCTAACTATGAATGGAAAGTACTAAAATCGAGATTTCAATCCATTGAACTATTTTTGGATCGCTTGAGAGTTTCCAATTTTAACTCGAGGTAGTAGGTACGCAATATTCCCAACGTAAACAGGGTCTTTAATGCAGTTTACCGTAACGTACTATATGGAACGTGGAACCGTAACTTAAGGTTGGGTTAGGTTGTTAGGGTTAGGATGTCAGTGTCGCAGCTGACGCACACTTAGACCAGAGTTTTCCATTGCGATACCGCCTGAATCTAAATCTTTGCTTTCTACTCGTTAAAGCATTTGGCGGTCCTTATGAAGCGGGAGGGACTATACATTTCTATAGCCGTGTTTTATTGGTTAGTAAATACACTACATCGCAAAATTTAACATGGAAAACAACAACAAACGATTAGTGAATAAAAATAAGCTAGTAATTGAAATGGATAATAATTTAGTGAAGATGGAGTTTCGGATGTTGAAATGTAGGAGGTGTTTAGGTGGTTTCCGAAAAAATATATGTGGCATACTTGAGGGTGTGTTCGTTAGTATTTATTTTATTATACTTTGCCTTTACTAATCCAAAGTGTGATCGCTCCGAAATTTATAGAACAAATATTTTTTCAAATGGAAAACTTTAATTCATAACATAATTCCGGCTTTACACTACTGCCATTAATTTTGTCATAAAATATTGAAATAATTTACGCGAAGGCGATTGATTTCGATTGATATGTTTTATCAGTTCACTGGCATTTGTTCAAAAATGTCGTGTAACTGCGGCATTATGCTGAATTTATATAACAACTGAAAAAATTGCACATTTTAGTTGAATTAATACGATGTTAAAGCTGTTTTAGTATGAAACTAGGTTAAGACAACGATTCTGCAAAATTTTAATCGGACACAGCATCATACTTTCTCTACACTTTTATTGAAGTTAAACTCTCAGAATACCTATTTTATTATTTTAGTATCGTTCTAAATTCACATGACTCTTTAACATTTAAAAACGTCAAATTAGGTCTGTTTACTTAGTTTTTTGCACGAACTACTATTGTTTTAAGGTTGCTCATCAGAATCAATTTATTAAAAGAAATTGCCTTTGGCTAGGCGGTTTCGCAACTGTTTGATTCAAGAAACTAAAAAGTTTGTGTTTTAACACAAACTAAACAATTGCCTAAAGTGAGTTCGCTATTTTGTGTAACATATAATTATATGCACCTGCGCGGACATTCAACCAAATAGTTCATCTGTTTTCTATAAGTATCCAAACAGTTGTGCAACTAAAAATTGAATGTGCACTCCTAGCCTTAGGACGATATTAGTTAAAAAATGTTTAAAGTTAGAAAACTACTTTAAAGTTAGGAAATATGTATATAAGAAGTATAATACTACTACCTTAATAAGAGGCTGTTTAAAATTTTGCGCCAATGTCATTTTATTGAGTACTATGTTTTTTTTTCTTCAATACTCAGTATATATTTGCGATATATTTTCGCACTTTTGTAAGTTTTAAATCAAATTTAACAGTGAGAAAAACTCTAAATCAACTCGATCTGCATTTTCATGAATATTTCAACTCAATCTGCATTTTTATGAATATTGAACTCCAGCTTAAAAACGAGATACAGATCTTTCGAACACATCCGTGTAAGTTAATTCAACAAGTAGGAAGGAAGAGTGAGTTAAAGAGTGAATAAAGCGTTTTTTTGGTGCTTGTATTACTGCCCTAAATACAGATTAACAATAAAACGCGCCTTATGTTAACTAGATCATTAGTTTACTCGAAGAAAAACTCTACAAGACAGAGCCTACAGCTGTAGTAGATAGTGTGATGCCAAATTTTAGGGCAATTTGCCCCACTGTGCGGCAGCGACTGGTTTTTCCTCGAACTTTTCTCCAAAAGTATTGCATATCTATACTTATTTTCTAATCCTAATCTTATCCGCAAGAAAAAATTATTTTCAACGAAACTTCAAAAACTATGCCATCATACCTTTCCAGAAATGCCCGTGATTAAGGCAATATGTCGCACATTATATCCAATACCTTAAAGAAGATTGCGACAAAAATCATTAGACACTGATACAATGCTATCGCATCCGAATGTGTTAGCACTTACTTTATATGTACCTACGTTAATCTAAAACATAAAAACAAATGGCGTTTGTCGCCATCTTTATAATAACTGATGCAGCAATATGATACGACTGGATGTGTCAATTTGTTTATTCAATTTCGTTGCTACCAAAAATGTCCTGCAATGTCCCCATTCATACTCCACGATATGTTACTCTCATATTAAGTCGTATATTTTTATTATAACGAAACCTTTTTTTTTTGTTATTATAAACCCTCTCTGCATATTGGATAGTATAATGCACCAGGTGCCAAACAAATAATTTCATATTTGAAAATATGAAACCGGGGTCACACACACCTTACCTACTCGCACTCGTTTATAGAAGACCTCCTCTTGAAATAGTGCGGCTCACATTGCCACTTGGCGGGCACCCGTCAGCCGTCAAAATGGCACAGTCGAGACGTGTTGAAATCTACGAGGGTAGCTCCTATACACAAATAAATGTATTTTTAATGCTGTCATTAGTGTCAGAGGCGACCGTTAATGTTAAAGTTTTATCAAAAAAACGACCATGAGCAGCAAATAAAAAATAAAATAAACTTTAATGGCACTTAAGATAATTATCGGGCAATTTTACTTTATCTTGATTAGAATGGGCCATGCTAGGTCGCCTGGGAACTAGGGGTGACGAGGCTGAGGCAAGGGCCTGTTCCAGTGTCGCCGTTGGGTGCTGGTGTCGACCACTGGCTGTAGGCCTTGCAACTATGAACAGAGCTTATACGCTCATCGACGACGGCAGTCGTCGCCTTTAAGGACTTATTGTATGAAAATTTAATGTTGGTCTTGTGGTGACGTTTATCATTGTCAGTGACACATTTATCACGCTAATGGAGAATGGGAGGATTTACTTATGGCAGAAGAGGAGAGGGGGTATCGGCATCAGATATGGTTGGATTAGGCCAGGGTCTTTCTTCGAACGAAATGCAAGTAGATGGGCGGATTCGTATCTCCCTTTGGATGTCATTTGTTCATTTGTTTTAATTTGCCATTGAACTCAAGCAATGCGCTTGAAAAATTAATCCAAATGAAGGACTTATATAGACATTCATGGTTTGATTTATTGGCGGTTTTCGTGGGCGAAACTCATAAGTAATTGTTTGTGGCTACTTTGTGCTGGGGCTCGGGTGTAGTTTTCACTTTATATTTAGATTAGATGCTGATATACTACTTACATATGTGTAGATACCAACTTAAGATGTAAAAGTCTGTTTGCCCTACATAGTTTCAGACAATAAAAATATAATAGCCATGTAAATACTTTCTCCTACTTGTGTATGTAGAAAAGAAACGCCTAGTTTACTGTATGTCCTAGTTTGGTTCGTAGAAATGGGTTGGATCTATGATTTTTGGAAGCCTTTGTGGTAAAATTGTTTAAAAGGATCCCCGTATAAGCAGAACGCCTCACGGTGGGGCAGAATGACCTAAAACGTGGCATCAAATCAACCCTTAGAGCTAGAAAGCTGAAATTTTGCACGATGACTTCGTAGCATAAGCAAAAGATACTTTAAGACCCGTGTTCCAGACACGCCCACTAAAACAACCCCTTTTCTTAAATGTGTCAATTTGTATTTTTTTACCTAAAGAATTTTTTGTTTAAGATTAATTTTTTGTCAACTAGACTTACCTTACTCACCAACTTGTGACTCTCTAAAAAAGATAAAAAACTAAGTAATAAAAACGTTTTAATTGTTATTTATTGAGACATAATGTAATTTAAAAAGAAAAAAAACCTATTAAATACCTACAAACTTAAACAAGGAAATGTTTGCAATGTATCCACAATTCAAAATCATCGCTGCCATCTTCACTGTCATCCTCATCACAATCGAACTCAAAAACAGTGTTCGATTCATTGACATTTGGAGGTTTAAGCAAACAGAGGGCTTCTGTGGGAAAAGATTGGAATTTTTTTTTTTACAGTTTTTGCTTGGAAGTAGTAATGGCATCCGAGCTCAGTATAAAGAAAATAAATATATCTTCGTTCGTATTTTCACGGCTAGATTTTCTCGAGAAATTCTCACGGAAATATTTGAAATCTTTGTTTCGTGCTTCTTGCGCTTCCTCCGAAAGTTGTCCGATAGGCAAAAGTCCAGACGATATAATTTTTTTGGCCATGAATGTAATATTTGTGCAGAGTTGGAGGCATACGATACCAGGGATATTTATTGACGAAGCATCTCGCTGTGTCATGCGCAAATTCCCTGTACTTTTCAACATCAATCTCATATCCACAGGCAACAACGATCATGATTGTGTGCATTTTTTTAATGAGTTCAATGTCTAATTTAGTTATTTCGGCTGAAAGTTCAGGGTTTTGAAAAAATCGCCTAGCTGTGTTTCCGTCATTTGTGTTGCCAAATCCCGGCTTTGGTTTACTTACAATTAAGCCACAACGTTCTCGGAACTCCCTTTGAATTCGAGCCTTATTTGCTGCCACGCCTTCTTTGTCACCTTAACGCGCTTGCCATTTTTTAATGGGTAATTTGTATGCCAGAAGGCATTCGAGCATTCATATCCAACCGTGCAAAATAGACATTCCAAAAGAAAGGTGCTCTGTTTTTATTGGACGTCTAATCAAATCATATCATACACATTGTTGAATTCTTTCGAAGTCGCGCCACATAAATAGCATTTATGTGTTGACTGTTGACGTGGTTTCAGTTAAGCCATCTATCATTGAAAAAATTAATGAGTGCTCAACCTTAACACACCTGTTACAGATGAACATGGACGTTTGTTGAAGGTTTTGGATATCTGCATCCACTCGAGCTTTTTGGGATTTTGAAACATCAGTTGACTCTTTAGTTGACTCTTCAGGGGTCTGCAATAATTTGTCGAAGCTGGACGAGGGTTTTGCCAGACTATATGTACACCACTTACTAGCTGAATGGGGACTAAACAGGTTATAAAAACAGAAGAATCGTCTGCTTCTGGACCGTGAAAAGCTTGTTTATATGAGCTATGCCCCTAGCTTCCATCGAAACCCCACTTGGATATTAAATAACACTTCTCAAGCTCTTCGTCTTTCTATTTCAATGTGTCAAAAACACACTCCAACATAGAAATTAGTCGTTTTGATGTTATATCAAGCAAAGCTTGAAGACTCACTTCGGTACATGTAGCTGTGATTTTCATTGCATTTCTGTTGTGATAGCAAGCTTTCTTTGCATTTTGCACAATTTTGTAAGATGGAAATTTTTCTGGGGCACTCATTCTTATTATATTATATTGATGCCGTGATAGTTTCCTTGCAACTAATACCGCCAAAGCATCTTCTCCCGTCATACAACTTCTCTCGTTCGACTGCAATTTTTTAAAAGATCGCCTGTATTTTTCAGCCCGATGGAGGCTTACACTCACTTCTTTTAAAAGTTTTGAGGCTTGGATCAGTCCGGAAGCTCGTAGACTCATTTGGGTAGCATAATTGAAGACACCAAGAGATACAGAATCTCTCAGGTCTCGGTTTTTTTCCTTTTCGATCATTGGGAAGAATTTTCAAACTCTACTTCTGGACGACCTCGTTTCTTAGCTGAGTCATGTGCTCTACAGAAAGCTAGGGATGTGTTAAGCCAACTATCATTAGTTTTAAAAAACTTTTCCTCGATCCTGCAAGCTTTAAGCCACCGTGTTTTAAAATCCGCTTTGAAATGCGAAATTTGTTTCGTCAAAGCCGCAATTTGGCTTTTTTCAGAGCTTTTCGTCATTTTGATCAATTCTTCTTTCAAGAAACTGAATTGTTCCTCTATTACAATACTCCCAGACCGTCTCATTATAGCAATAAGTTCTTTTCTAGCCAAAAATAATAATAACGAAATAAAGTGTCACCAAAAGGCAATACACAAAAATCCAAATATAATAAAAAGTTCAGAAAAGTAGCAGGATTAATTTTTCAGAAACTTAAAGTACCTACACATAACACACATTTAAATGACACATAAATTATAACACGGACTTACCCTTAACACAACTTTAAGTCTACGGGACTTTAGAACTTCCTAAAAAACACGTATGTATATTAAAACTGATCACAGAACTTCGCCTCTAATTTACACATTTTTTTAATTTTTTTGTTTTTTCTTGTGCTTTTCACATTGCTTCATACCCGAAGTTGAAGGTTCCATACCAGTATTTCAAAATTATTTGAAGATAAAAAAATAATCAGCCTCAATGCAAAAACGAAAAAACACTATACTCTGTCCAACAAAAATTGTCAGAACAGGCCTTATGGTAGAGCTTTTTCTAAAGCAGTGGCGCCTGATGCACCCTCACTACAATGCGTTAGGAAAAATGCCGCTAAAAAAAGAGCAAACCACTGATTTTTCTTAAGGAATGGTTGTTGTAATTCTTTGCAAAAAGTTGTACACCCCAATACGACCGTCGTATCCCACTGCTGATGAGATACTGTCAAGAGTGTCAAGTCCAAGTGTCACTCAATCAGTGGTACCACTTTACTTCAATTGAAGTAGATCTACTTCTTTTTTTCAAAATATTTTAAAATCTACTTCCTACTTCGCACCATCAGCAAAATGCTGAAATCTACTTCATTTTAAAAATCTTTGTTTCAATCTACTTCAATTTTACAATGAAAAGCCCAAATCTACTTCTTTTTCTCTATTTCACTCTAAGTAGTACTATATGTTAGCAAGAAAATTACAAAAAAAAGTATGTAAACGCAATAAAAATACATAGGTAAATGAGTATTTTTAAAAGCATAGAAACTCGAATCTTATGAAAATTTCGCTTGCTTGTGTTTTGTTAATAAATTAATTCTTTAAAAAAATTTGATCGAAATCGGTAGTCAGAAATGAGAAAGTAGAAAATCAAAAAAGGATTTATGACAGGTACTGTTAATAACATTTTATTTTAACAAAATGTGGACTGTATTGTTGGTATGGTCTGAACATAATTTTTTTTTTATAAAAACCATTAGAACCGTTTTCGAAACAAATATGATATTTCATAATGGCTGTATGGAAGGAACCGAGCTAAAAAAAATATTTCAATTTCTCATGTAGGCTGCAGGTTGAGGTACAGACCTGCAGACAGACGGAATCTCTACTTTTAACTTCCCATAGGGAGTTATTGTAATCGGTCCGATTTGTCAAATTGGAATTTTTGACATTTATCGACGTTTCAAGGTCTCTAGAGGCTATATCAATCATTTTAAGAGAGATGTCTGTGTGTGTGTGTACGTACGTTCGTACGTTCGTATGTTCGTACGTTCGTACGTTCGTACATCCGTACGTTCTAGTATCATTTTTCGTCTACGATATCTGAAGAACGAGTAAAGATATCGACTTCAAATAAATTTTTTCGTGTTGTAATGTGAATTGATGAAAATCTCGAGTTCTAATTTTTCAGAAGGCAAGTAAAAAGTCATTTTAAAATCTACTTCGATTTTTCTCAATTTACTTCACTTTTTTCTTCAAATCTACTTCGACTTTTTTTCCGGAAGTGGTAACGCTGCACTCAATACGATCGAGCGCTCTTTATCTACATCAAAACAGAGTTACCATTATCATTCTCAATTGCAAGCAAGGAGCTTTTTCAGTGGTTTTTATTAAGGAGCTTTTGGGATTTGAAGCTTTTGAGAACACATTTTAAGAAGATGAGTATGTTGAGTGTTGTCGTATTGCTTTTCAACCTAAAAAAAAACGCGCCTATTATCTTACCGCTTGGTGTTGTGGGAAATGGTAAATTAAATATTGTTTTCAGTCGTTTTGAATCGGCAGACGGTAGCCCTACGCGTTTTTTACTCTCATTTACGGCGATTTATACTGTAAACTACGGAATCCCTGTGAGAGCTTTAAAAGGCGACACACTTATGCATGGCAATGCAACAAGAATGCATTCTGTACTTGACAACGTAAATTATTTAATGTGACAGGTATATTTCCACACTCGTACAGTTGTGAGGCCCTTCGAGATCTTGATAAAGGGTGGTTCAATTTTAAGGACCGATATTAATTGTGAACCACACCTAAACGTCAAGTTTTTTCTGCACTTCATTTGAAATTTCTCAATTTCAGACTAACTCAATTTGAACCATGGAAAGATACATAATCGAGCAACGCGTTAAAGTTATTCAGGCTTATTATGAAAATGGGCGTTCAAATCAAAATGCATATCGTGCACTTCGTGATTTTTTCGGCCAATTTAATCGTCCAAATGTGCGTAAAATCGGAAAAATCGTGCAGGAGATGTGAAAACACCAGTGCATGCTCGTACAGCTCGTACTGCTGAAAATATTGCTGCTGTTCGCGATAGTGAGGCTGAAGAGCCGTCCACCTCAACTCACCGTGTCGTGCCCAACAATTGCACCTCTCACGCTCGTCGTTGATGAACATAATGCATAAAGGCTTGCATTTACATGCTTACAAGGTGCAATTGACTCAAGAACTAAAGCCTCTTAACCATTTCAAGCGTCGTCAATGTTCAGAATGGTGGCAAGAAATGGCAACAATGGATGATCAATTTTCATCTTCAGTGATGAGGCACATTTTCACCTCAGTGGATTCGTCAATAAGCAGAATTGTCGCATTCGGGCGAATGATAATACACGAGTGATTGTCGAAAAACAAATGCACACACAAAGAGTGACTGTTTGGTGTGGTAATTGGGCTGGCGGCATCATCGGGCCGTATTTCTTCCAAAGTGAGGCCAGTCAGGCAGTTACTGTGAATGGTGTTCGCTATCGTGAGATGATAACGAACTTTTTATGGAGCGAATTGGAAGAAATGAATGTGGACGATATGTGGTTTCAACAGGACGGTGCCACTTGCCACGCAGCTAACGAAACAATGGCTCTTTTGCGCGACAAATTCAATGGCCGTGTTATCTCACGTGATGGCGATGTCAATTGGCCGCCAAGATCATGTGATTTGACACCGTTGGAATTCTTTCTTTGGGGTTAATTGAAAGAAAAGGTGTACGTCGATAAGCCAGCAACAATTCAAGAGCTAAAGGATGAGATAATTTGGCACATTAACGGCATAGTACCTCAATTGTGCCTCAGCTTCATCGAAAATTTGGACCATCGGATGAAGGTGTACCGCCGAAAATCAACATCGGCCCTTAAAATTTAATCACCTTTTATAAGCAAATCCGCTGGTCCTGATGGTATACCCGCACTTCTTCTGAAGAGGTGTTTTTCATTGCTGGCGAAACCATTTCGTAAGCTTTTCCATCACTCCTACTGTTCTGGAATCTTCCCTAGAAGATGGAAAACAGCATTTGTGCAGCCTTTTCATAAAGAAAGCGACCCTTCACCCTCTTTTTCCTATCGACTTTTCTTTCCAAGGTCATGGAATCGCTAGTAAACGTTGCGTGCGTTGCACCCATTTTACGGTAGACGGTTGACGTGGTGGCCGTTCACAGTCGACTCTACAACGCCGGTCTTTAGCAGACTTCAACTTCGCGAATTTTTCGTCAGGGCTTTGGCCTATACCCGAACAAGAACCAAGTAAACTTGGAGCTCAAAATCCATGACCATAGACAACGCCTCTGTTCGCTAACTGGGCTTCGGAGCGTTTGGAATAGAGCTCCAATTTTGGACAAAAAATCTCGACGACACCAACCAGGTGACAATGTACCATATACTCAAAAAGTTACCGTTTCGTGTGGATTTTGGGACGGTGGGTGGCGTCCTTGATCCATGCTTTTTCGAAGACGACATTGCTAAGGCGGTCACCGGTAATGGTGAGCGCTACAGAACCATGATAACCAATTTCTGATGGCCCAAATTGAACCATATGCAACTAGACGACACATGTAGTTCCAGTAGGACGGTGCTACGTGCCACAAAGCAGTCGCCACGATTCACTTTCTGTATGAACGATTTGATGGAAAGGATATATCTCGTAGAGCTGATGTGAATTCGTCACCAAGGTGATGGAATTTGACCCCAACAGTCTGTTTCTTGTGCGGTTTCCTACAGTACCATGGTCTAAGCCTAAGGGAATAAACCACAATCGACCGATTCCCTTAAGGTGAACATTACACAGGCCATCGTTAAAATTCAGCCGGATCTATGCGGAAGATTTATTGAAAATTAGAACACTCGTATCCCCACCAGTGAGGAAGGTATTTGAACCATGCAATATTCCATGCAGAAATAACATAGCTCGTTTGATTCCATTTCAACATCTAACCGCCTTAATTTTTGTTTATATTTTAAATTATCAACGTTGTCTTATTTCAATTGTTATCAATTTCTAGACGTAGAATCAGGATTCATGATTAGCTTTCGCTCGAGTACGAAGGTACGTAACTATGAATGCCACTGATGCAGACTCCAGCGGTACTGTGTTCCAGAGTCAATAGGATGATGGTACACGTTCTGCCTTGGATTTAAATAAAATTTAATAATTATTATAATTAGAATTCCAATAGCGTAGGAACAGTTGTTTTGCTCCTCTAGATGTAATTAAATACAAACCATACCTCCGTTACGCATTCGATAACACCTTCACGCTGGGTGGCGTTCCTAATGCAAAGCTATTTCTCCATGTTCGAAGAGGTGAATAATAATATGGTTTAACTAACTGAGGCTTCGCCGTATAATTAAAATGGAGTTCTAGAGTGATGGCATGGTAACTGTATTTGGTCTATTGTAGATTTACATGCTTCTTAAACATCTTTGTAAGGTTGCTTAATTAATTTGATAGGAACTTTAGTTTGTTAGTTTGGTCAAATAATATCCTTAATAATAAAGTTGTTATACAATATCTCTCATAAATTGATTAGGATCACATAAACTTCATTTTGTTTTACGGGCCCTCATTCTGAAATTTTAAAGGCCCTTAAATAGTCCATCTAGGAGAAATCTAAAGAGAAAAATGCATTTTTTTTTTTAGAAAAATAGAATTATAGCTTCTGGGGTTTGACACTAATGAGATTACGATACTTTTTTCGTAAATTTAGTGAAATAGTGCATTTCTTAAAAAGACCAAATCTTAACGGCTATAAAGGGGGAATAATTCCATAATTTTTAAAATTGTCGAAAACTAATAGTTTTTTCAAAGAAATGTTGAGGCAAAAAAGATCGCTAATTCCGAATTTTTTTTTGAACCAGCATCAGTTAAAATAAGAAATTTTTATTTTTTTAATCTTTTCCACACGATCATTAAAGCATTTCATCAAAGGACTGGTGCTTTCTTTTACCATTTCTTCGAAAATCAATAATCAATAAAAATAAAATAAGACTCTCCAACAAAACGCATTTATGATGAAGAGTGAAAAATTTCAAGTTTTTGAAGATTTTTGGCAAGTTATGTATTCGTAAAAAAATGTAACTCAATATTTGGTTCTGTTCGTATGTCTATTTGACTACAGCCTAAACGGTTTTAATTTTTCCTCCATACGAATTTTTTTCACAATATTTTAAATATATGTAATTGGATCTAGGTAATATTTTATTCTTTTTTTCGAAAAATGGTTATTAATGGTACCCCCTTAGAACCATTTTTGTGAATTTTGAATTTCTCATTATTTGTAAAACAGTTTTTAATGAAATTTTTTATAGAAAAGCTTCTAAGCACCTACCAAAAACATTATTAGGTAGTCGAGCCTCTTACAAGGCATGGTTTCGGAAATAGCACCTACCAAAGACATTATTAGGTAGTTGGGGCTCGAAAATCCATAAAATCACTTTGGACGGGCATATTTCGATAACCAGACCACTCAGAAGCCTTTCGTTTGAATGTGTATATAGGAATTGAATAGACCTTTCATTCGATGTATGTCTCGATGCATTTGGGAAACTCTGAAAATTTGTTGATTTTTTGAGACAAGTTGTTAGTCCATGAATTTTTCAAAATTCTCAACAATTCAGTAAACCCACTTTGCTTAGAAATATTTCGAGAACCAGACCTTGCAGAAGCTTCTGGTTTTCACCTGTGGATAGCTGTGGCAAATTTATTAAAGGATTTTGAAAACGGGCATGGTTTTGGAAATAGCACCTACCAAAGACATTGTTAGGTAGTTGGGTCTCGAAAATCCATAAAATCACTTTGGACGGGCATATTTCGATAACCAGACCACTCAGAAGCTTTTCGTTTGAATGTGTATATAGGAATTGAATAGATCTTTCATTCGATGTATGTCTCGATGCATTTGGGAAACTCTGAAAATTTGCTGATTTTTTGAGACAAGTGGTTAGTCCATGAATTTTTCAAAATTCTCAACAATTCAGTAAACCCACTTTGCTTAGAAATATTTCGAGAACCAGACCTTGCAGAAGCTTCTGGTTTTCACCTGTAGATAGCTGTGGAAAATTTAATAAAGGATTTTGAAAACGGGAGCCTCTTATAAGGCATGGTTTCGGAAATAGCACCTACCAAAGACATTATTAGGTAGTTGGGGCTCGAAAATCCATAAAATCACTTTGGACGGGCATATTTCGATAACCAGACCACTCAGAAGCTTTTCGTTTGAATGTGTATATAGGAATTGAATAGACCTTTCATTCGATGTATGTCTCGATGCATTTGGGAAACTTTGAAAATTTGCTGATTTTTTGAGACAAGTGGTTAGCCCATGAATTTTTTAAAATTCTCAACAATTCAGTAAACCCACTTTGCTTGGAAATATTTCGAGAACCAGACCTCGCAGAGGCTTATGGTTTTCAGCTGTGGGTAGCTTTGGAAAATTTATTGAAGGATTTTAAAAAAGGAAGTCTCTTACAAGGCATGGTTTCGGAAATAGCAGCAACCAAAGACATTATTAGGTAGTTGGGGCTCGAAAATCCATAAAATCACTTTGGACGGGCATATTTCGATAACCAGACCACTCAGAAGCTTTTCGTTTGAATGTGTATATAGGAATTATATAATCGATGTATGTCTCGATGCATTTGGGAAACTCTGAAAATTTGGTGATTTTTTGAGACAAGTAGTTAGTCCATGAATTTTTCAAAATTCTCAACAATTCAGTAAACCCACTTTGCTTAGAAATATTTCGAGAACCAGACCTTGCAGAAGCTTCTGGTTTTCACCTGTGGATAGCTGTGGAAAATTTAATAAAGGATTTTGAAAACGGGAGCCTCTTACAGGGCATGGTTTCGGAAATAGCATCTAGGTAGTTGGGGCTCGAAAATCCATAAAATCACTTTGGACGGGCATATTTCGATAACCAGACCACTCAGGAGCTTTTCGTTTGAATGTGTATATAGGAATTGAATAGACCTTTCATTCGATGTATGTCTCGATGCATTTGGGAAACTCTGAAAATTTGGTGATTTTTTGAGACAAGTGGTTAGTCCATGAATTTTTCAAAATTCTCAACAATTCAGTAAACCCAATTTGCTTAGAAATATTTCGAGAACCAGACCTTGCAGAAGCTTCTGGTTTTCACCTGTGGATAGCTGTGGAAAATTTAATAAAGGATTTTGAAAACGGGAGCCTCTTACAAGGCATGGTTTCGGAAATAGCACCTACCAAAGACATTATTAGGTAGTTGGGGCTCGAAAATCCATAAAATCACTGGACGGGCATATTTCGATAACCAGACCACTCAGAAGCTTTTCGTTTGAATGTGTATATAGGAATTGAATAGACCTTTCATTCGATGTATGTCTCGATGCATTTGGGAAACTTTGAAAATTTGCTGATTTTTTGAGACAAGTGGTTAGTCCATGAATTTTTCAAAATTCTCAACAATTCAGTAAACCCAATTTGCTTAGAAATATTTCGAGAACCAGACCTTGCAGAAGCTTCTGGTTTTCACCTGTGGAAAATTTAATGAAGGATTTTGAAAACGGGGGCCTCTTAGAAGGCATGGTTTCGGAAATAGCACCTACCAAAGACATTATTAGGTAGTTGGGACTCGAAAATCCATAAAATCACTTTGGACGGGCATATTTCGATAACCAGACCACTCAGAAGCTTTTCGTTTGAATGTGTATAATAGGAATTGAATAGACCTTTCATTCGATGTATGTCTCGATGCATTTGGGAAACTTTGAAAATTTGGTGATTTTTTGAGACAAGTGGTTAGTCCATGAATTTTTCAAAATTCTCAACAATTCAGTAAACCCAATTTGCTTAGAAATATTTCGAGAACCAGACCTTGCAGAAGCTTCTGGTTTTTACCAGTGGATAGCTGTGGAAAATTTAATAAAGGATTTTGAAAACGGGAGCCTCTTACAAGGCATGGTTTCGGAAATAGCACCTACCAAAGACATTATTAGGTAGTTGGAGCTCGAAAATCCATAAAATCGCTTTGGACGGGCATATTTCGACAACCAGACCCCTCAGAAGTTTTTCGTTTGAATGTATACATATATAGGAATTGAATAGGCCTTTCATTCGATGTATGTCTCGATGCATTTGGGAAACTTTGAAAATTTGGTGATTTTTTGAATTAAGTGTTAGTCCATGAATTTTTCAAAATTCTCAACAATTCAGTAAACCCACTTTGCTTAGAAATATGTATTTGGGATTTGGAACGTGTTTTCGAGTTCATGTAGCATGCCACTCTATCTGGAAGAATTGATAGAAATTCAATTGTGGCAGTCAACGTGCTAACGATTAGTTTTTAAAATTATTTTCTAAAATCTATATTATAAATACTTAAAATTGTCATCCCAAACTTTTTTTCTAGAAACATTTTAAACAAATTTCTTAAATAAAATAAATATAAAAAATTAATTTAATTATGAAACGAATTTAAAACTTTGTTTGTTTTTTTTTTTTTTTTTATTTTTACAATTTTATGCATTTGAACGGTTTTATCTCATTAAATCCATTTTTTATATTTATTTATAAACAACTTTTAAATTCCAAAGTCCTTTTACATAAGAGCAAGTAAGTGCGATCCAATGGTGCATCGTTTTCCACAAACATTAATTTTTTTAAAATTTTAGTCTTTTACATAAGGGCACCTATTCCCTGTTATTTATTCACATAGCTTTAATTTATTTAATTTTCAATGTTTTATTTCCAAAGTAGTCGAATAAAAAAGCTTATTTTGAAGGTTATAAAAATTGCTGGAATAAATTAAAAATGGGATAGGTGTAGGTAACGCAAAACTGATTCGAGTTTATTGCTGCAAAGCTTCTCTACAAAAATATATAAGGCAGAACGGAGATATAAATGCAACAGGAAACAAGACTGGGGAATTTCCACATAAAATAAAATTTAATAAGAAAAAATAAAAAAACGCTTGATATGATTTCATTCATAAATCTCCAACATTGAAAAACACTAGACGGATCTTCAATATTAAGGTCATTAATCACTGTCAGTAAATCAAGCATTATGAATGTGCAACTGAAAGAAAATTTATAAAATTATTTAATTTCGCATTTACTTCAAAATTCTGTTCTGAATCATTAATTCAACAAGTCCAATTAAAAAGTTCTCAATCATCTATTATCGTTATTTATTGCAGAAGCAATGATGCAATGAATTGAAGGTGTATAGAATTGCTGACCATTTGTATTTCAATTAAATGTTAAGTTTGTTAATTTGTATGGGCGTATACTTCACTTCAATTGCCTTTCAATATTTCGATTACCTTTCGCCCTCTTGTAAAGAGAAGTTTTTTAAAATTGCTAAAAATAATGAAAATCTTTTGTCAGACCACTTCTCAAATATTCATTTCAGGTTTAGTCTCCTTATTCTTAAGTTCACATAAAATGCATGGAAGTCGTCATACGTTTCTTCTTGAGTGGTGTGGGTTGGGATGGTGTTTTTAACCTTCATCCCTATTAAGATCGTATAAAACTGTTAATCTTACAAACATTATTGTATTCGCAGTAGCATTGCTGACATTATAGATAGATAGATAGATAGATAGATACAAGTTTATTTCCCTTTAAAATCATTATACAATAAATCAGAAAAAATTAAATTAATATAACTAAAGGAAATTAATGACATTTTATATTTTTATAAGGTACTAAAAATAGTGTCAAATGCCACTATAAGCATAAAAACTCAAAAAATTCATAAGGGTGGGGTGACCCAATACAACAACATAGTTCAAATAAGGAATTAAGAAATGTAGTTACTTATAAAGAAAATAATTGTTATCAAAAGCTGTTAGATATACACCTAATAAAAGGAAGAAGAGATTGGTTAAAATAATATATTTTTATAGTATTTTTCCAAAAACAAAGAATAAATAATTATTAAACCAAAACATCAGAGAAGACAGATTCAATACCAGCGTGATCAAAATGTTCAAGCCATTCTTTTATACGTTTTACAAACATTCCAGAATTACTAAGTGATCTGATAGAAAGGGGAAGTTTATTAAAGAGACGACAAGAAAAGACTGAATAAAAGTTACGAAAAGCGGTGGTGCGAAAGACAGGTACACTCACAAGATTTAAAAAGTTACCACGAAGATTATAACTTGAAACTAATCTAAAATTTAGATTTCCCGATTTCAAAAAGAAAGCCTTTAACACCTTAAAACAATAGAGATGCCTAACCGGAAGCACTTTCAGATTGCAGAAAAGTTCAAAGCTTTTATGTCGGCGATATTTTCCAGAGATTTTTCTGATGACATATTTCTGGAGAGTAAGTAACATTTGAATTTTGTTTCTATAAGCTCCCCCCCAACAGGCAATTGCATATTGCAGTTTAGAATGGAAAATGCCATAGTATATAGTTGTTAGGAGTTTAGTAGAACAAACACTTCTTAGGAAGAAAAAATTTCTCAATGTCCAGTTAAAATATTTCCTTAAGGATTCTATATGACATAAAAAGTTCATCCTAGAGTCAATAAAGAGTCCTAAGTACTTGAATTCATTAACATTCTCCACCACAAAACAATTATCGCTGCAACTCAGATTGTCATGGAAAGTAAAAGATGAAGATATAGATGAACACGATGCGCACGAATTTATCTTAAACTTTTGACATTCAGGAGCATGGTATAAAACATCAGTTTCAAACGTGTTTTGTGAAGACAAATTGAAAAATATGATTTTTGTTTTGGAACTGATAATCAACCTGTGTACAGAGAACCAAGTTCTTAATAAGCTTAAATCCCAATTTATGTCTGCAATTAGGTTTAGTGCACTATTAGAACCATAAGAACAACCTATGTCATCGGCAAATGCGGTAAGTGTACTTTTAAATTTTAAACTAAACAAAGAATTAATATAGATTAGAAATAGAATTGGTCCTAGGACCGACCCCTGAGGCACACCAATATTAAAGAAAATTAAGCTACTTCTAGTATTTTCTATTTTAACTCTCTGCGATCTATTTAGCAGATACGACCTAAACCAATCCAGCATAAAGCCACGAAAACCAGCATTTTCAAGTTTTCTCAACAATATGTCGTGGTTGACCATGTCAAATGCTTTTGTAATGTCCACAAATAAGCCACATGTAAACATATTTCCACCCAAGTTAGAGAAAATTCTTGAACAAAATTCTAAAAGGGCGTCTTCGGTAGATTTTCCTTTTTGAAACCCAAATTGAATTGGGTTAAAGAACTTGGTCTTATTCAAAAATTTAACTACCCTTTCTTTTACAAGTTTTTCAAATACTTTTCCGACAGAGGGAAGAAGTGAGATAGGTCTATAATTTGTCATCTCTTCCACTGACCCTTTTTTGAAGAGAGGTACAACATCCGCACATTTCAATTCATCAGGGAAGACACCAGAAAAAATACTACAATTAAACAAATGTGCTAAGACGTCTACCAAAAAGCAAGCAATTTTCTTAAGGGTAAGGTTAGAAATGCCATCAACTCCACAAGCATTAGAATTTTTGAGACCACCAATCGCTTTCAATATTTCCAAACTAGTAAAAGGACTAAAAACAAAGCTATTTCTACTTATAGTTTCAGGACAATTGAAAAAACATGAACTAGAACAAGCTTGGCACGAATGCTGAATATCCGGGGCTTGTGATTCACTGGCGACCGAGGAAAAATATTTGTTGAACACTTCAGCAATCTCTTTTCCATCCGTCACTTCAGAAACCCCAGAACGAATAACAAAAGGTTTTTTTGAAGACGAGTTTTTATTGAGGATACTATTTACAACTTGCCATTCGCTTTTTAAATTGCCTTTAGCTGTATTTAGTTTAGTGCGGTAGTAATTCTCACGACAAATCTTAATTTCTTTTCTCAGTTCCATGCACAATTTCTTATATTTGCTCTTTAGGTGAATGCTGGTAGGATTCCGAACACACTTAAGTTTAAGTTTATTTTTAGTTTTAATTTTAGTAAGTAATTGCATAGAAATCCAGGCCTTCAGTTTTTTCTTAGATTTTCTTAAGCGAACGACATAAGAGCTATTTTCTATATGTTTTTTTTAAAATTTTGATAAAAATTGAATAGGATAAAATAGCATCACTTTTTTCAAAAACATCTTCCCAAAATTCATATAAAAGATTTTGTCTTAACTTCGTAAAATCAATTTTTGTGATCATAATAGAGGTAGGAGAATTGATAACTTTATTCGGTTTAGAAATGTTGACCAATAGACCTGTCATCGCAGGATTTAATTGAGATGACCTTTTCTCCCTCATTCTTTCTCATGAGAATTTGGCTATCTTTAAACCATAAATACTTGTAACCCTCTTTCTTTTTCCTATCTTTTGCTTGCATGAAAAGAGCCTGCGAAAATCTCGTAAGTGCATCGTTGATATAAATATTTACGCTTGCACTGCCACTGCAACTACCGCTACCAACTCCCACGTCGTCGCCGCTGCCACCAGAAACAAGTTGAACACCTTCACCGCCATCTCCACCATTATTACGATTCGATAAGAGAATCTTACTTTTTTTCTTTGCTTTCTCTTTCATTATTTGCTGTTTGATGTGGATATCAGAGAATTTAATGCAGATGATTGATTTATCAGCCGCAGAAGTTACACCATTTGCCTCTTTTTGTGTGTGTACCTTTCTAACGTAACATTTTTTTATTTGGTCATCGGGAACATCGATCGAGAGGCATTTTGAGAAAATTTGTTGTGCTTCTTTTTGCGCATTGCTGTCGTTCACACATGGCACTCCAACGATTTCAATACACTTCTTTAGATGATGCTGCTGCTGCCAATTGAGTCTGCTCTCCAGAATTTCAAGCTTAGTTTTTAAAGCCATATTCTCTGCACTCAGTTCATTAAGAGATCGTAGGTAACAATCAACTTTGTCTTCCAGCTTGGTTAGTTTTGCATATACCATTTGGATAGTGCATTCGTTGCTATTGCTACTCTTGGTGTTGTCATTTACATGCTCAGTCGACTCAGAAAACTTAGCGCCGACGGTGTTGTTGTTGCTTGTTGATGATGTAGCAATCAGTTATTAAATTAATCAGTTATTAAAAGATTGTATTCAATGAAACCCTCATTCTTTGGATTAAAATTTTTTGGAAGTTTAGCGAGAATAATAGTTATTTAAAAATTACAAAAGACTATTCAATAGTTAATGGTAGATATATTTATATATGGTATATTAAGAAAGTAAAAGTAAAGGTTTTTAATCTTAGACTCGCCAGCAATGCGTCTGACGTCCGAGTTCCACAACGATCTTAATAATGATGTTCTCATATATGCTTATTGTATTGGGAGGAATTTACTTCTCCTTCTTACGCTGTATATTCATCCTTTTTCCTCATTGATCATCGTTACAGTTTCGACAATCCTGACATTGTTTGTCGTCCTCGTCGAAGTCTATATCAATGTTAATCCAACGTTTCATTCGGTCCGCCGACCAGGTAGCTGAATATGGTTTCTGTGTCCTGGGAGCAAAGGGCATATCAGCGACCTGATATCTATCATGTGAGAGAATGGCAGTCACACAGTAGGGTCCCCGGTATCTGGTCTCAAGTTTGCCAGAGGTCCCGGTGGCTGCAATTCCATCGTTTAACGACATCACTAGATCGCCTACTTTATAGGTTCTTGCTTTTTTATGATTCATATCATGTTGGCGTTTTTGGGCTGTTTGTCGCTTTCCAATGGATTCGGCAGCCTCAGTTCGAAGTGTTTCAATACTAGAAATTGGTTGATTTAGATTTACGCATGGAGCGAGAGCATCTTTAAGTGGATCACGGGGAATGTATCCCATTAGCAACTGATGTGCAGTCTTACCAGTGGTTTCGTTTTGAGTATTATTTATTCCCCACTGCACAATGTCGCACCTTCTGATCCCATCGGGTTTCATCGTCAACGGTTGCCAATGGCGCATGGAGAATGGTGCGATTATATCGCTCCACTTGGCCGTTTGCACGACGTGTTTTCGTAGCATTCTGGACGTGTCGAATTGAGTAGCCTTTAACAAATTCTTCAAAAGTGTGGGAGGTAAACGCTGCTCCTTTGTCTGAAATTATTCTATGTGGAATGCCAAACGTAAAGAATAAGTCCGTCAGAAAATTTATCACAGGCTTGCTCTGGGTATTGGGCAAAGCTTTGAAATTGATGTATTTTGTAAAGCCGGGGTTGAATTTCCCTTTTGTTGTATGCACACTCGACACATGCTTTTAGGTTTTTTTTTACAAATTGAGTCATTCTAGGGAACCAGTAACGTAATCGTAGATGCATTAGGGTTTTCTTCTCGGAAAAATGTCCCATCAGATCGTGGCTATTTCGTAGGACTCCATTCCTCGATACTTTTGGCACAAAGAGCCTAAACTCACCATCGACTTTCCGATACAGTCGTCCGTGTTGGAGGCAGTAATCGTGGTGTAATTGGATGTCAGTTTTACTGATTGGAGGGCACCGTAGGATTTTAACAATGTCAGCTACTTCTTTGTCCTGTAGTTGTAGAGAGTACACCCAATCCATTTCCTCGATGTTGATTTTAAGGACGTTCATGTCTACCACTTCAGGAGTATGTGCTGGCTCAATCGGATTTCTAAACAAGGTGTCAACGTGTACCATTTTCTATCCAGCTCGATGGGAAACCTCATAGTCGTACTGCTGCATGCGTAACCACCATCGCGCTGTGCGAGAAATCATTTCCTTTTTTTTCATGGATGTTTTCAGTGCTTCACAATCAGTTACTATGAGAAAATGCTTGCCAAGCAAGTACTGCCGGAATCGATCTGTTGCTTCAACCACAGCGAGGGCTTCAAGTTCGTAGCTGTGGTACATTGATTCTTCTCTAGTTGTTTTCCGGCTGTAGTAAGCAACTGGATGAAGACTTTCATTTTCTTTTTGCAGAAGGACTCCAGCGATGCCCTTACTACTGGCGTCTGTATGAAGTTCGTGTTCTGTATTTTGGTTATATAAAACCAATACTGGTTCACTTGCTAACGAATGTTTGAGTTTGTCAAACGCAGCTTGTTCTTCAGTTCCCCATTAGTTCCCTGTTAGTGGCGATGCGGTCAGAGCATAATTCTTGATAAATTTTCGAAAAAAAAAAACTGGTGAGCCTTATAAACTGCCTCACTTGATGTTCGTTAGTGGGTGTTTCGAATTCTTGAACGGCAAGAGTCTTGCTTTTCCAAGCCGAATTTTTCCATCCTTGATAACGTGGCCGCGGAACTCAATCTCGTTTTTGAAGAACTCACATTTCTTTAGATTCAGTGTTAAGTTGGCTTCACTAAGAATCGTAAGAAATTTCTCCAGCTTCCACATTCCATCCTGGAGGGATTTTGCCGGAATAACAAAATCATCCATATAGCTAACGATTTTCTCGGGGAGCATTTTTTGCTTGATGATTCTTATCAACTTTTTGAAATATGCTGGGGCGTTGACCAAACCGAATGGCATAACTTTAAACTCAAACAGTCCGTCCGGCGGTATAAGGCTGTATAACTTTGAAGTGCTGCTTATAAATTTCAATGCATCAACGTAAATCGATTTAATAAATCGGAAAGAAAAGGTTCCTGACCCACCGATTGTG